>CM046668.1:41820206-44501431 GCA_025594165.1 Tamias sibiricus | reverse complement strand
GAAGGAAGGAAGGAAGGAAACTACAGACCAATATCCAATATCCTCATAAGTGTAAAGGCAGAAACCTTCAAGAAAATACAAGCAAACTGAATCCAAGAATACATCAAAAAAATTGTTCATCATGTTCAAGCAGGAATCATCCCAGGGATTCAGGATGGCACAACATACATAAATCAATAAAACAATACATCACATAAACAGATTGAAGGACAAAAACTATGTGGTCGTCTTAATAGACAAGAAAAGAGTTTGACAAAATTCAATATTCTTTTATGATAAAAGCTCTTAACAAATTAAGTATGGAAGAAATGTTCCTCAACACAATAAAAACTAAATATAATAAGCCCATCTTGCTGAACTGGGAAAAGCTGAAAGCTTTCTCTGTAAAATTTGGAAGAAAAAAATTTTCACTTCCACCACTTTTATTTAACATACTACTAAAATCTTGAGCCAAAGCAATCAGGCAAGAGAAAGAAATATAATCAGGCTAGAGAATGGAATACATGACATCCAAATTGAACAGGCAAATGTTAAATTGTGAATGTTTTCATAAGACATGATCTTAAGCAAAGAAAACACCAAAAAGTCCATCAAGATCTAATAAGAACTAATAATTTGTCAAAGATTTAAAGTATAAACTAAATTTGTCTTTCTTTGTACCAATAGTGAATTTTGAAAAACACAGAATCTCTGTCCCATCCATGATCTGCTATATTCAATGCACACAGGCAAGCACATTTATAATAACTACCCAGAAATAAAATACCTAAGAATAAATTTACCAAAAGAGGTAAAAGAGTTATACAATGAAACTATAAAATATTGATTAAACAAGTTGTAGAGGACACACACATACACACAATAAAAAGATACCACCATGTTCATGAATTGGAAGAATCAAAATTATTAAATGTCCATACTACCCTAAGTAATCTACAGACTCAGTGCAATACGTATCAAAATACCAATGATGTTCCTCACAAACTAGAAAAAGCAATTCTGAAATTTATATGAAACCACAAAAAATAGTCAATTCTTTTCACCACTGTAACCGGCTGCGGGCAAGTTACAGCAAAGCTGTGGAAAGAACTCAAAAGACAAAATAGAAAAGAAAAGATTAATTTAATTCTCCCGGGCAAGATCCCACTACCACGCGGTCCGGCAGGAGAGAGAGAATGGCCCGCGTTGGTTATTTCCTCTGGTAAAAAGTTTTTTCTATCTCGCATCAAGTCCCGTGAGATTTTAAGGCGAGCGAGATCCGGAAGGCATTTCCGATGTAAACAAATGGTCTCCACAGACTCTTCAATCAGGGCTTCTACACACCACTCTTGGTAAAAAGAATAAAGCAAGTGACATTGCACTTCTTAACTTCAAAATATACTAAATAAGCTGGACGCGGGTGGCGCATGCCTGTAATCCCAGAGCTTGGGAGGCTGAGGCAGGAGGATCGCAGGTTCAAAGCCAGCCTCAGCAATGGCAAGGCACTTAGCAACTCAGTGAGACCCTGTCTCCAATAAAATATAAAAAAGGGCTGGGGATGTGGCCCAGTGGTCAAGTGCCAAGTGCCCCTGAGTTCAATCCCTGGTACTAAAAAAAAAAAAAAAACAACCCACACATATATTTAAATAGCTACAGTGATCAAAACAGTATGGTATCAGCATAGAATTAGACACTGAGACCAGTGGAACAGAAAAGATAACCCTATAAATAAACCTACTCATCTACAGTCAAGCAAGCTAAAAACATGTGCTGAGGAAAGGAGAATATCTTCAATAGACAGTTCTGGGAAAATTGGACATCCACATGCAGAAGAATGAAACTAGACCAATATCTCTCACCATATGCAAAGTCAACAAAAATGATTTAAAGGTTTAAATTAAGACCTGAATCTATGAAAACACTAAAAGGAAACAAAGGAGAAATGCTTCAAGACTTTGAAAAGGACAGGTTTTTTTTTTTCTTTTTGTTGTTGTTGTTGTTGTTGTTGTTGTTGTTGTTGTTTTAAATAGGACCCAGAAAGCACAGAAAACAAAAGAAAAAATTAGCAAATGGAATAACATAAAACTAAAAATAATACAGCCAACAGAGCATAGAGACAGCCTGTAGAATCTGAAAAGACTTTTGCCAACTATAGTTTGACTAGGGGTCAATAATCAGAATATATAAGAAATCAAATAAATAGTAAAAAAGAAAAAAAATCTGATTTTTTAAATGGGCAATAAATCTAATTAGACATTTCTCCAAAGAACAGTTACATGAAAAAGTGGTCAACATCATTAATCATTGGCTAAATGGAAATCAAAACCACAATTTAACATCACTCTAATTAGAATGGCTCTAATTAGAATGGCCCCCCAAAATACAAATTCGGATGAGAATGTAGATAAAGGGGAAAATTCAGGCACCGTTAGTTAAAATATAAATGTGTCATTATGGAACAAGGTATAGAGGGTGATACAATCTGGATATGAGGTGAACCCAGAACCTCCTGTTAATGAAGGAATATTCAGAAATGAAATAAATGGATTAGAAGAGCTTCAACCTAATCAGTCCATCAGTCCATCCTAGTTTGAATAGACTGACAAGGAATCTTGACAGAAAATGCAAACAAATGCAATGCTCTAAGAAATAGTTCGGCAACACAGGAAGAAATAGGAATACAGAATACTTTAAAGGTGGTATTTAGAGATTAGTGTTAATTTTGCCAGACAGATGGGTGTGGCTGGAGGAGGTGGGTCACTATAGGCATGCCCTGAGAGGGTTGTTCTTCCTATGAAATCTTTCAATCAATCAATCTCTCTCTCTCTCTCTCTCTCTCTCTCTCTCTCTCTCTCTCTCTCTCTTTTTCTCCCCCCCCCCACCGCCCCCTTCCTGATTACACCATGAGCTAAGCATCTTTCTTCTGCTGGGTCCTTCCCCCATGATGTGCTGTGTCATCTTGGGCCCAGAGCAATGGAGTTGTTCATCTATGGACTGAAAACTCTGATACCATGAGTCCCAGATAAATTTTTCCTCCTCTAAGTTGTTCTTGTGAGGTGTTTTGGTCACAGTGATGCAAAAGTTAATTGAAACAGAAATTGGTACCCAGAGTGGGGTCATTCCTGAGAGTAGCATGACATTGTGGTTCAGAAGTCTTTGGAAATTGTGGCAAGCTGGAAAAGTTTTAGATGTTGTAAGCAGAATTTAGTGGGTGATTCTTGTTGGAGCTCATGAGACCAGAATGCTATAGGTATGTGGACGTGCTCATGAGGTTTCAGAGGGAAATGTAGACTCTATTTGGAACCGTACTATAGACCACTTGTGTTATATTCTGGCAAAGAACTTGGCTACGTTTTGCCCATTTCCTGAGACTTTGTATAAAGCTCAATTTAATAGTAATAGACTATCTAAGTTGGCAAAGAAGTTTTCAAGGCAGCACTCAGTCCGTGGAATGGATATTGCTGGCAGGTTTTAAACAATTTTGCTGTAAGATATGGGAGCAGGAAACAGAATTAAAGGATTTTAAAAGCCTGCAGTTTGCCTGGAAAAGTTCATGTAAAGCTGGAGCCAAGAAAGCTGTGTTTGTTGAAAAGATAACAGCCCCTAAACAGATGCTGTGTACCTTTCACAGAGACAACAGGAAACATGGCTTGAGGGCATCTCAGCAATTTGCAAGACCACATCCACTCTAGGATCAAAAGTGCAGAAGGACAATTCTTTTGAGAAGAGATCATGGGGGTGCTCTTCTTGTATGGGGTGGGGATTAGAAAGTTGTTTCACCATGCTGAACTGAAGTGTGGGACTCAGGCTACTGTAGCCATGATTCCAGAGGGACAAGTATTATGCAAGCTGACAGCAGAATTTGGTGACAATCACATGGTGCTTGTTCTACAAGAATGCAGAATGCTTGAGTGAAGGGGTCATGGAGGCTTTCACCAAGATTTTAAAGGAAGGCCTGGGAGGCCAAGCAAAGTGTGGCAGTGTTGGTGTTCCTGGAGGCTACCCGTGAGAGGACAATGTATGAAATCATGAAGATGAAGCCAAAGCTTGTTCAAGCTTTCTATTTTTTCTTGATGTAGTCTTAGTAAGTTTTGTGTATGTGTTTTCATTTCAATTTGAAAAAAACCCTTTAGTATTTCTTAAGTGCAGGTCTACTGATGATAAATTCCCTCAGGTTTTGTTTAGGAAAGGTTTTATTCTTTAGTCATTTTTAAAGGATATTTTTGCTGGTTATAGTATCATTTATTGGTAGTTTGCTTCTTTCAGTTCTTTAAATTTGTCATTTCATTCTTTCTTGGCCTGCAAATTTTCTGCTGAGAAATCCACTGATAATATTAGTTTTCTTCACATGGAGTGAGTTGCTCTTCTCTTGCTGCTTTTAAGTCTTTTTATCCTTGACTGTTGAAAGTTTGAATATAATGTGTCTTGATATAATTTTCTTTAGGTTGATCTTTTTTGGATTCTTTTGACCATGAATCTGGATTCCTTATTCACAATACCACAATATTTGAGAAGTCTTCAGGCATTATTTCTTTCAATAAGCTTTCTGCCCCTAAATTTGGGTGTTCTCCTTAAAATTCATAATGTATATATTGCTTTATTTGATGGTGTTCTGTAATTTAAAAAAAAAAAAAAAGAAGAAGAAGAAGAAGAAGAAAAGGAAGAAGTTTTGAAGCAAAAAAACACACAAGCAGCCAGACATGGTGGCGTACAACCTAGATGCAGGAGGGCCTCAAATTCAAGACCAGCCTTAGCAATTTAGCAAGCCCCTAAACAACTTAGTGAGACCCTTTCTCAAAATAAAACAGCTAGGGGATTAAATTCATAGTACAAAACACACACACACACACACACACCCCGCACCCAAGCAAGACTTGAAAAGCGAAGGATTGAAGATGACTTTAAACTTTAAAGATGAATGAGATTGGTATGTAAAACTAATCACTTTAATTATTGTATTTTCAATGTACCAGACTTATAGTCACTTTAATTATGACAATAATCCTGAGATAAATCATAATCATATCAATATGAATTGAGCTGTAAAGTAACACACTCATAGAAAAAATTAGATCATCATCAATTGCAGGAGCCCTGTTTGGGGAGATAGCTAAGATTGCGATTGACTATTGGGCCATAGACATTTTGGTGCATTTCCGCCTTCCGTAGTCTCACGGGACTTGGTCTGGGATCTCGCAGGACTTGGTCGAGGATCTCGAGAGATTTGAACGGTGACTCAGCAGATCGAGCTAGCGCCATTGCTGCTCGGGCGCATGGGAAGAGACCAGAGAGAGAAAAGACAGGGTTATCGCTATTGTATAGATATATTGTAGTTTCTTGTAAGATTAAAGAATATTTTCGTCTCCATCCTGTCTCCGGACTCCTTCCCGCGGCGCTGCCATTCCAGGCTGCAATCCCTTTCCAGCGGCAACAGTTGGTGGCCTGTACGGGGAATTCAGCACGGCAGGTAAGAACTGAGAAACCTCGCAGGAGTCTCTAGTCAGAGCGGTTAAAATGGGTTCGAAAATAACTAAGACCCAAGTGTACAAGGCTCTTGATGAATTCTTTGATATAGATGAGTCTGTCGTTAGCGAGGAGGATTTAGAAAACAGTGAAGGTGATCATGAAAGCGTAGATTCCGCTGAGTCAACTAAGACCAGTAAGGAGAGTATTAGAAGCATCCCCAAAATGACAAAGATCCGAGCTGCTAAAGCTATTCAAGATTTATTAGAGATACTTCAAGGATACATGGTCTCAATTGAACCTGGGACTCAGGATGTTACTGAGTCAGTTAGGACCAATGAGAGTAGTAGTAGTGAGGAGGAATTAACTAAAGGTGATTTTGAGAAAATGAACAAAAGGAAATTAAGGAAGACCAAGATAAGGGATCATCAAGTGGAGGAACTTGTGTCCTCTACTCCCCCATGGGTGAAATCGATTACAGAAAATATGAAGGGTATCACTAGGCGTTTGCATACCCTAGAAACAGAAATAAAAAGTCTTTCTGAGCGCTTATGTGCTCTCGAGGGTAACTCACAGATACGTTGGGAACTGCCAGTATTTGAATATGAAAATGGATGGAGGGACCACCAGCCAGTAGATTTCAAAACAATAAAAAATCTCAAAGAGGCAGTAATGACTTATGGACCCCAAGCTCCTTTCACGTTGAGTATACTGGAGTTTCTTAACACCTTTAGCTTAACCCCCGCAGACTGGAAACGTCTATGTAAAGCAACATTAAGTGGGGGACAATACTTGGTTTGGCGATCGCAATTTCAAGAACTTTGTATAGAAACAGCTAAAAGAAATGCAGATGCGGGGTTTGGAGACGATAATATAGAAATGCTCACAGGAGAAGGGCAATTTGCAGACGTACAGGATCAAAAATATTATACCCCAGGAGTATATGCTCAGATAAACGCAGCTGCCTTAAAGGCATGGAAAACTGTACAAGGACCTGGGGATCTACAAGGTAGCTTGTCCAAAGTAATTCAAGGACCTAATGAACCATATGCTGAATTTGCTGATCGACTTTTGAGAACTGCAGGTAGAGTTTTTGGAGACATTGATCAAGTTATGCCATTAGTTGTCCAATTAGCATACGAAAATGCTAATAAGTATTGCCAGGAAGCCATCAGGCCATGGAAAAATAAAAAGGATCTTTCCATATATATACAATTATGTAAAGATATAAATGATGCCTTTGTCACAGGGAATATGATTGCAGCAGCTGTGAGAGATGCTGCCCCTCAAAATTTTACAAGAGCTCAACATAGACATTATAATCAATCAGGATATTCTAGGCAAAATTATCATAATCAATCAGGCTATTCTAGGCAAAATCCTAAAAGAGAAATAAGACCAAATTCATACCGTGCTCCAGGTTGCTGCCCCAGGTGTAAGAAAGGAAATCATTGGGCCAATAAATGCTATTCAAAATTTGACATCCATGGAAATCCTTTGTTCAGGAATTCAAAAAACGGGGCAAGGGGCCCAATGCCCCGGGGCCCACAAATGTACGAGGCATTGGAGGAGGAGTATCCTCAAGCATCCACTCAGATGCTTCCCCGACACAATCCCTATTACCCATCCACTCCCTCGCCAGAGGAACAGGAGGAAATGCAGGATTAGACCTCTGTTCCACTGCCCGAATAGTGTTAACACCTGAAATGGGGGTTCAACTGATTCCCACAGGAGTCAGGGGACCTCTTCCCTCAGGGACTGTAGGACTTATTATCGGGCGAAGTCCTGAGAGCTTATTAGGTTTGCAAGTGACCCCAGGCGTAATAAACTCAGACTATAAAGGGGAAATAAAAATAATGCTTAGCTCACCCCAAAGTATAAGTTCTATTAATCAGGGAGATAGAATTGCTCAGCTGCTCCTCCTTCCAAATTTACGTAAGTCATTTAAAATGAATATGCCTCTAAATAGGAACAATAGAGGATTTTGTTCCACTGATTCGAAACCCATGGTTTGCTGGGTTCGGGACTGTACAAGGAGGCCTATGTGTAAAATAAGAATCCAAGGAATAGAAATGGAGGGTCTTATAGATACTAGAGCTGATTCTTCCATCATTAATTTATGTCAATGGCCCAAACACTGGCCTCTGCAAAAAGCTTCAACCAGTTTAAGAGGCTTGGGATATAATAACCTCCCAGAAAAAAGTGCGGTAATTTTAAAATGGGAGGATGATGAAGGACATAAAGGCACGTTTCAGCCTTATGTTTTACCTAATCTACCGGTTACTTTATGGGGAAGAGATATTTTACAACAAATGGGAGTACACCTTGCAACCAAACCTGCAGGTGTTAAATGTAAAAATCTACAGAGTAATCTTAACCCTATAAGAAATCATCAAAAATCCCAGTTTGGGAGGCTGACAGGGTAAAAGCTTAACCTTAGCAACTAAAAATAAATCATTATCATATAGGAAAAAGAAATCATTTTTAACTAAAAGAAATCGGGGGGGCCACTGAGAAAATAATTTTGAAAATACCATGGCTTTCTGATAAGCCAGTGTGGGTCCCTCAGTGGCCCCTATCTAAAGAGAAATTACAAGCGGCCCACCTACTAGTTCAGGAACAATTAGAAGCAGGAAATATAGAACCTTCCACCTCTCCCTGGAATTCCCCCATATTTGTGATCAAGAAAAAATCAGGAAAATGGTGATTATTACATGATCTTAGACAAATTAATAAAACCATGCAAGTCATGGGCCCTACTCAACCTGGACTTCCGAATCCTATAGCTATTCCAAAAAATTTCCATGTTATTAGTCTTGATATAAAGGATTGCTTCTTTTCTATTCCCCTACATCCTCTGGATGCCCCCAGGTTTGCCTTTTCAGTTCCTTCTATTAACAATAATGGCCCTGATCAGAGATATCAATGGAAGGTTTTGCCACAGGGAATGGCTAATAGCCCCACCATATGCCAAATATATGTGGACAAGGCCATCCAACCCATTAAAAATAAATATCCAAACCTCATGTGTCTACATTACATGGATGATATTTTACTGGCCCACCCTAATCAAAAAATCTTATTTAATATATTCAGTGACGTGGTAGAAAATTTTAAAAAATACGGATTATATATAGCAGAAGATAAAGTTCAAACCAGATCTCCCATATTATATTTAGGATTTAAAATCATGGATACTTTTGTTAGACCCCAAAAAATTTTAATAAATAAAGAACATTTAACCACCCTCAATGATTTCCAAAAACTACTGGGAGACATTAATTGGCTTCGCCCTACACTAAACCTCACTACTGGCCAATTAAAACCTTTATTTGATATCCTTCGAGGGGACCCTGATCCATCCTCACCGCAAACATTGACTCCTGATGCTAGGAAAGCTTTAAAGGTAGTAGAAAAAGCCATCAAAGGAGCTCATTGTGACAGATTTGATTTAACTCAACCGCTGATATTGATTATTATTTCTTCACAATATACACCCACAGGAGTATTTTGGCAACAAGGGCCTTTATTATGGATGCATTTGCCTGTCTCTCCTAAAAGCATAATTGAGTCTTATACCTCCATGGTGGCTAAACTTATTCTTCAAGGACTTAAAACTTCTACTAAAATATTTGGCATTCACCCTGCTACTATTATTACTCCCTATTCATCATCACAGATTGAATATTTATGCTTCAACGATAATGACTGGGCTATAGCTAGATGCTCTACCTCTGCAAATTTTGATAATCACCTTCCTAAGTCTCCTATATTATCTTTTTGTATTAATCATCCTATTATATTTCCACAGGTAATAAAAAATCAACCTATTCCTAAGGCATTTAATGTATTTACAGATGGGTCCTCAAATGGTACTGCTGCAGTAGTCACTACAAAAGAAAATATGACTTACATAACTGCACACAAATCAGCTCAACTAGTGGAATTGGAAGCTGTGGTAAGAGCTCTGGAAAATTTTAGAGACCAGCCCATAAACATTTTTTTCAGATAGCCACTATATTGTACAAGCCGTCCCAAAATTAGAGTTAGCAGGACCAATAGCACCTCATACTCCAGCTTTTAAATTGTTTTATCAAATACAAAAACTTTTGTGGGCAAGAAAAGAACCTCTATTCATAGGCCATATTAGAGCACATACTAATTTGCCTGGCCCCCTCCATGAAAGTAATCAAAAGGCTGATGAACTTACAAAAACAATATTTATACTTTCAGCGCTACAACAAGCTACTTTATTTAATTCCCAGTTTCACGTCAACAGCACCACCTTGCAACGTAGGTTTAAAATCACAAAGGAGCAAGCCAGAACAATTGTAAAAGATTGTAAATCTTGTATGACACATTTGCCCAATCCTCATTTCCGCGTTAACCCTAGAGGATTAATGCCCAATCATTTGTGGCAGATGGATGTTACTCATGAGCCAAGTTTTGGAAAATTGCGATTTATTCATGTAACCATAGATACATGCTCAGGCATGATTTTTGCTTCCTTACATTCCGGAGAAAAAGTTAAAGATGTCACATCTCATTGTTTACAAGCTTTTGCTGCATTGGGCATCCCCAAAATGCTTAAAACAGATAATGGCCCCGCATATACGTCCTCATCTTTCAAAGAGTTTTGCGCAAAATTCAACATATCCCATAAAACAGGCATCCCATACAATCCTCAGGGTCAGGGCATTATTGAAAGAGCAAACCGCACACTAAAAGTTATGTTGTTAAAACAGAAAGAAGGAAACTGGAAAAATCCTAAGGACAGATTGGCAGTTGCCCTGTTTACCTTAAATTTTTTAACTTTAGACTCTGATGGTTATTCTGCTGGAGACAGACATTGGAACCCACATCAACAACATAAACCTTTGGTTTACTGGAAGGATGTTCTTTCAGGTACATGGAAAGGTCCAGATCCAGTGTTAATTTGGGGGAAAGGATCTGTTTGTGTTTTTCCAAAGCATGAATCCTCTCCATTATGGATACCATCTAGATTAATAAAGCAAGTACCAAATCAAAAGGATCAAGATGAAGTTGTTGAGGAATCAAGATTAATAAAAAAGGTACAAAATCAAGAGGACCATGATGCAGATATGGAATGATTCCCTTAAAAGAGTCCTTCAAAATACGTCACAACTTAAGTGTCATTCCTCCCGGCTGGGACGAAGAGATCTCTCTTTAGTGTGCACACAATTGTATTTATTTTTTCTTTTTATATATGTGTTTATGTCTGTGTATTTGTCTAAATTTCATGTTAATGTGACGTCACAAATATATGTTTGTATGTGCGTCTGTCTGTCCAGTCTGACATCAAAAATAACAAAGCGCTTGTGAATATTTTATATATATATATATATATATATATATATATATATATATGGATCCAAATAACTCTAATTCATTTAAGTTTAAGAGTATTCTAATTGGGTAAATAATTTAATAAGTGAAGGTACCTTCAATTTTGTTTTATAGGTGTCCCAGGGATTTCTCTTAAGCGAAAAATATGACTAGGGCTGTATAACCTGATATTTTGGTGTTTTGACATAAGGTTGCTTATTTGTTATTAACTTCATTTGTTTAATAAATGATTAATTTCAATCATTTCAACAGGTAAAGGACTGCTGTGTATGCAGAAACTCGAGAGTTCCAGCTAACAAATTATTTCTCCAAAGTGCTTTTAGTTTTTCTTTAATCTATCTTTAATACAGTAAATACCCTCAGTCTTTCTTTGTTTTGTTCTAAATATGATGTTTTGCCAGCTTATGTTTGTGGGAGCTCAGGCTGCAATGTGTGTGAGCAGAAATCAACTTTAATTTTCTAATCTAATAATTCTATTTTTTAGTTTGACAACTCGCCTCTTGACTCAGTGCTGGAATAGCACTGCCTTTCCTTTAATAATTGATGCTTGAGTCTCTAGGGAGCGGGCCCTGAAGATTTGCCGGTGGCATTGTCTAGACATAAAAAAAGACGGCTGCTGCTACAGATGCAGGGATCGTGGTCGCTGCAAGCATCCCTGCTGCTCAAATGTCAAACAACCTCACCAGCAGTGTGACCTCTGCTCTGCATGCATGGGGCCTCCTAGATCTACGTGTTATAACAAGTGGACATTTTGGTCTTTCATTGTTTGGGACTTCATGGGACAGTACCTTGGGGGTATTTGTTTAGACAACTCAGTGTGTTACTTGATAGAACTTAGGGCAGCTGATTTGTTTAAAGAATTTGATATGCTATGCAATTTGGCTCGTCACCAAAAGGTTTGTTGCCTTAAAGCCGCAGCATCTCCCCACAATTGGACGGCTGTTAGTCATCTTACACAGTCGATCCTAAAGGGCTCCATTGGATGGCTGGTTAGCCAATGACGGGTAAGATCCCCAGAGGGGGACAACCTAAGACAGGCACAGTCGCACGGGATAGTCTCATGTGGCCGACATATCAACCTAAGACAGGAGTCAAGGGCACAGCCTTGATTATCCGATGACGGGTAAGAATATTGGTTGCACATAGACGTCCTAGAGCATCCCCTCTTTTAAAACAAAAGGGGGAAATGCAGGAGCCCTGTTTGGGGAGATAGCTAAGATTGCGATTGACTATTGGGCCATAGACATTTTGGGGCATTTCTGCCTTCCGTAGTCTCACGGGACTTGGTCTGGGATCTCGCGGGACTTGGTCGAGGATCTCGAGAGATTTGAACGGTGACTCAGCAGATCGAGCTAGCGCCATTGCTGCTCGGGCGCATGGGAAGAGACCAGAGAGAGAAAAGACAGGGTTATCGCTATTGTATAGATATATTGTAGTTTCTTGTAAGATTAAAGAATATTTTCGTCTCCATCCTGTCTCCGGACTCCTTCCCGCGGCGCTGCCATTCCAGGCTGCAATCCCTTTCCGGCGGCAACAATCAATATTTACATAACTAATAAATGGAAGAATAAGAATTTTCTCCCAGGAAATCTAAGTTTTACTGCCTCCTCAAGATTCTCAAAAATTACCTAAGTCTACTTGCTTAATGAATCAGAAAAGCAAGCTAAAGTTTCATAAGCTTTCTAAAATTCCTACAGAAAGTGACACATCCTGTCCCAGAACCAAGTTTCCTAGAGCTTTACCTAATGCCATTAAAACGTTACTTATATAGGCCCTTATTTGGATAGAAAGCTTATTTTTCCCATGTGTTCATCTCTATTTCTTAGTATTCCCAGAAATAAAGGACTTATTAGGTCTTAGGACTAGGTAGGAAACCAAACTTAAAAATATGCTTAGTGGCTGGGCACAGTGGCGCACACCTGTAATCCCAGCACTTGGGAGGCTGAGGCAGGAGGATTGCTAGTTCAAAGCCAGCCTCAGCAATAGTGAGGCACTTAGCAACTCAGTGAGACCCTGTCTCTAATAAAATACAAAAAAAGGCTGGGGATGTGGCCCAGTGGTCGAGTGCCCCCGAGTTCAATCCCCAGTACAAAATATTTTAAGAAACTTAGTGTTCAGGGAAACCAATAAATATCATTGGTCAATCAAGGTCTAGGTAAGAAACCAAACTTAAAAATATGCTTAGTGTTTAGAGAAACCATTAAACATCATTAATCAATCAAGGTTTTAAAAAATGCATTTTTCTCAATAACAGCTGAAATTGTAGTCATAGACTATCAATATAGAAGGACCTTTCGATATCATTTAGACTAATCCTACTCCCATTCTTCTCTCTTTTATATACCATAATTTTTATTTGTTGCCTGAGTCCTTTGGCATTACAGCATTAATTTTTTCATTTCATTTAGCTTGTGTTGTAGTGTACCATTCAGCATTCAATTTTTTCCTTTCATAAGCAAGACAACACTGAGATCTGTATGAAACTATGTGTCCTCTTCTTCCATCTAGTGGTGATACTGCCCTATTACACTTTAAGTGGCCTCTGCCTCCATCTAGTGGTTATATTAAGCTATTACACCATGAAGAAGATCGCTGGGCTTCAGCGCCATGGGCTCACTTTTTCTCTAAAACAGAGCAAGATGTACCCGTGCCTACCACATCGGATTCCTTATCTCAGGAATGGTGTGAGGGGAATGAAAATAGAACGGTGGGAAGGAATGATGCTCTACTGGAGCTCTAGGAATGCTAGGAACCAGGAGAGAAAACAGGATTGCTGAGTGAGGCAATCTTTTGGGTGAACAGAGAATGCCCCTACTGTATGTACTTGTCACCATGGATTATATTTATACCAAAGCAAGTAAATTTTTAAAAAATGAAAGCAAGTGGACTGATCACTTAATATCTCTAGTCTTAGTTCACTCATATAGTTGGCCCTTCATACCCACAGTTTTCATGTCTGTGAATTCAACCAACCCTAGATCCAAAATTTTCAGAAAACAATTGCATCTGTACTGAACACATACAGACCTTTTTTTCATCATTATTTCCTAAACATTACAGTATAACAACTATTTACACAGATTTTATATTGTACTGGGCATTATAAGTAATCTAGAGATGATTTAAAGTATGTTAGGCTATGGGTGCAGATTATATGCAAATGCTGTGTCATGCTGTGTAAGCATCCTTGGATTTTAGCATCCTCAGGTGTCCTAGAACCTATCCTCCACTAATACCAAGAATGGTAGATAAAAGAGAGAAGGAAGGGGGCGCTGGGGTTGTGGCTCAGTGGTAGAGTGCATGCCTAGCATGCATGAGGCACTGGGTTTGATCCTCAGCACCACATAAATATAAAATAAAGATATGGTGTCCACCTAAAACTAAAAAGTAAATATTAAGAGAGAGAGAGAGAGAGAAAGAGAAGGATGGGAGTAGGGTTAGTCTAAATGATTTCCAAAATTCCTTTTATTTCAATATTCTATGACTCTGTAATTTCAGCTCAATATATTTTGCCTATGTGACATCCTGAAACCACATTGGGAAATTTCTGGAAGCTTGGAAGTTGTTGTTTTGGTTAGACATACTTAATACAGTTTAAATAAAACTTTAGTTGCCTTTTTTTTTTAACTTCCCTTTTTTAGGTAGAAAAATAACTACACATTCTGAGATGAATATTGGGGATATACCCATGTTATTCCAAGTTTTCTCTTTGGCTCTTTGCCAAAAAAATTCAAACTGGCTGACATCACCAGAGTGGAAAAAGAGTGAACAGGAGGTAATTTATTCAAGGGAGAGCTTAAGCTATTATAAAATTCTCCAGGGATCCTATGATTCATTTTGTTTCCTGGTAGTTACCACTTTTTAATTTTGACAGATGTGGTTCTCTGCTTTTTTCCTTAAGAAGCTTACTGGGCTTGCAAAGGAGAGTATGAAAGGGATAAGGTTAAGGAGCCGACTCAGCATCAACAGAGACAGATGCTTTATTGTAATTGAACTGAAACCCTAAGACCATCTATGAACCAACTCTTTCTAATTTAAGCCATTGCCTTATTTTTATTGTTGTACAAACCATTTCCCACTTAAAATTAATCACCAAAAATATAAGCTGCTTTTGTTTCTTCCTTAGTGCTAATATTCATATAAGTAGTTGGCACAGAAAATATTATTCGGTAAAGAGGTCAAATTCTCATCACTGATTTGTCCCTACTATGCAGAAGGAGACACCCAGGACATCCTAATAAGATTGAAGTGAAGAGGTGTATGATCTGTCGGATATTTCTGAAAACAATTGCCCCCAAAAGCTTCATTGAGTTCTATAATGTAGTCAGCTACTATTTTAGGGGTTCATTCCTTTAGATGGAACTTTTGCTTCAGGAGTTCCTTCTTAATGTCTTGCTTATCCTTTATCAACTACTGATTGTTGTGGTGTAAGCTAATCAATAAAATCAGTAAAAGTGTAAGTTATAGGTTATAAATTAGTAAAAAATATAGGTTATTGATATAAGATTTGATAAGTGAGATATAAGACAATTATAAAGCAAGAACTGTCATGGACAGGCCTAAGACTCCATTTTGTTGCCTTCTACAAAAAAATGTTACAAGAGCTGTTTCTGAGAAACTGAAATGAAAACTGTTTTTTTATAATATGTTGTTTTTCTGTACTTTATATCCTATGGTGGTCTTGGTGACCTACATGACTTTGAAGTAGATTCTTGTCCCCACTAGCCACCTGCTCAAATTCAGGATACAGTTGTCTAACACCTACTCGGATACAAGATGCGGTTAACTGAGTTGCAAGTGCACTGCTTTTTTAGCTTCTGTAACTTGCTGGCTTGCTAACTGGAAAATTCCAGTCCTGCTTAGGGCTCACAGGTCCTTCTAACTGCTGTTTTAGCTTCTGTGATTGGCTTACTTACATGACACTAAAAAAGTCCCTGAGCTATAGTTTTCATCCTTAAATTCTGAAGACATAGGCCTGAAAATTGCTGTTCTTCCATGGAGCTTCAGTCTCTACGGGTGGGTGACAGCCCCTGGCCAAGTAATAAAGCTCTCTAATTTGTTTAAAATCTTAGAGTATTTTCTGAAGCGGCTCCTCACAACACTAATGTTTCATCAAAGGTAGTTTTAAGATGGTAGGTTTGTAGAATTTTGATGAGGAAGATATGTTAAGCATGGATTGACCTGTCAGTCAGAATTTCTCCAACTGGATATTCTGAAAGAGCACTTCTATAAAAATATTAGTAAGTATTGTGGATTTTTTTAAAGGGGATTTGAGGTAAAGTAAGTTAGAGAAACATGGAATTAAACAGGGTTTTTCCTATAGTCTTTAATACATTAACATTCCTTCATCATTCAACAAATATTTGTTAAACACTGACTTTATGCCAAAGATAGTTGTGTTTGTGCTACCCCAGAGAATGAAACAAATATCATATCCTTACAGAACTCACATTCTAGCAAGATGAAACAGACTGAATAATAAACACTATATCTTATTATATATATATTGTATATATGTATATAAATATATATTATATATAAAACATGCTAAGTGAGGTCTAAGAGAGACTGGCAACACAGGTTTGGGAAGGAAAAGGAGTATACTGATTTTTTCAAAGGGTGGCCAGGATATGTTTCATCAAATAAATGACATTTGAGCAAAGGTTCAAATTTGTTAGGGGAGTTCATCATACAGATATCTGCATGATAAGAGCTGGAGTATTAAGAGAAAAGCCAAGACTCATGATATAAATTTGGGAACATTTGGTATTTAGATGATTTTGGTTTTACTTTGGGCTTTCTGAGACATGATTTCTTTACAATTCTTTTTCATTTGAATTTTATATTTAATTGACAAAGAATTGTATGTGTGGGCTGCAATGTGATATTTAGACATATGCATCTATTGTGGAATGATTACAGGAAGCTAATTAACATATAGATCACCTCATGTACTTAATCATTTTTGTAGTGAGAATATTTAAAATCTATTCTTTCAGCAGTTTCAAAATATGTGATACACTGTATTTAACTATGGTCACCATGATGTGCAATATACTTTGAAAGCTTAATGTCCCTAACTGAAACTTTTAAGTCTGGAGACTTGATGAGATCACTAAGGGACTGAATTTCTAGACAAGTACCCAAGAGCTTATGGCCATTCCAATGTTATAAGATCTGACAGAAAAGGGAGAATCTGGTAATAAAACGGAGGGGAAATGATCAGAGAGGGAGAAATACAAGAGTAGAGCATCCCAGAAGTCAGATGAAGAAAGTGTTTCAAGTAGTGGGGAGAGACCAGGTGTGTCAGTGGTCCCAAAAGAAGAAGTAAGATAGGGATGGAGAATAGATTTGTGAACTTACATCTTCCTGGTTACTAAGAAACAAGCGCACTGTCACCATACCACATAATGAGAACTGTGCCTCTCTGACAGGGAAATAAAATGTGTAGCACTCCACTAACTCATTTAGCAAAGAACACTTTCCACAAAACATCTGCAGGATAGCCAAGAATTTCTCTGGGAAGTACTGGTACAGATCCTGGGTACTCAGTGCAGACAGCAGACCTAAGTAACAGCACTGGGGCCAAGGAGAGCCCTGGATCCCATCAGAGCACTTAAGTGGAAGATATTGAAAACAAACTCTGAATGAGATGTTACCACGGGGTAATTCTCTATCTGCCAAAATGACAGCAGCTAAGACCAGCAACTGTTCTTATTGTCCTTCCATTGACCCAACAAAGAAGATCAACGTTTACTGACAGAGAAATACATGAAAAAAATGCCCAAACCTCTCTAGCTATTGAGGAAACTAAAATTAAAACTACAATACCCATTGGGTTGGTTAACATTTTAAAATGTGAGGGGAAAAAATGGTTTTAAGAAATCTCATTTATTGCTAGTGGGGTAGTAAATTGGTACAACCACTTTATGAGCAATATGGTGGTATCCAGTGAATTTGAATATGTGAAGGTGTTCAGCCTAGCAGTTTTAACTCTATGTTTCTATCATAATAAAACTCTTATACGTGTTTATGTAGAAATATTTGCTGAAATTCACTGCAGGATTTTTTTTTTATAATAAGATATACAAAACAATGCCCATCAACAAAAGAATAAGAAAGGGGCTGGAGTGGTGGTGGGTCAGTGGCAGAGCACTTGTCTAGCATATTTGAGGCACTGGGTTTCGATTATCAGCACCACATATAAATAAATGAATAAAATAAAAGTCCATCAACATCTAAAAAATATTTTAAAAAAAGAGTAAGTAAAATCTTATATATCCACACTGAAATACCATAGAGCAGTTAAAATGAATTAACTAGAGCTACATGTAACAACACAAAAAATGCCTAAGTACAATGTTGAAAGAAAAAGTAAGTTTCAGAAGTAAAAGTAGGGCTCTCTACCATTGAGAGATGGTAGAGCCACAACCTACCATATGTGAGGCACTGGGTTTAATCCTCAGCACACATAAAAATAAATAAATAAAATAAAGGTATTGTGTCCATCTACAACTAAAAAAGAAAGAAAGAAAGAAAAGTACAATGTGGCGCCACTTATACAACATTTTCAAATGGAATATCTTTCTACATTGTTTGTGAATATAAATATGTATCATAATAGTATAACAGCATATAATGATAGTGATAATTACTACTGGAAGACAGAGAGGTAAGGATTTACTAAAATCATTTGGCATGTTTGTAACAGTATATATTAAGAATATGTTTTTAAAGAGGAAAAGCATGCCTAAGAAACAGAGGAGGATGTTTTGACACCTGGGCTAAGAGAGGACATAACCCAAGTTTAAATAAACAAAATGTGATAAATCAATAATGCAAGATACAAGGTGTCAAGTGCTTATATCAGTGTGAGGGAATTTGAGAAATTCCTTCACAACACTGTATTCTGGGAAGAAAATGACATTCTTTGTAAATCCTAGTGAACAGGTCACTTGTTACTGACACTGCTCACCTTGTGATATTCTGGTTGGGGAAATTTAATTTTACTGACATATGCATTCACTGGTACTTTGCATACATGCAGGGAATATTTCCAGGGAATATTCTACTTGATGTAGGCAAGTATCTTTAGGAATGTGTATAGACATAAATTAATAGTGACAGTAGGTGCTTTGCACACTACCCAGGACTAAGTCGTTTCTTATTTATTAGGTTGCTTACTATGCTGAACTTTACATTGAACCACTTTTAGGGGGTGGGGAGGGGGGTGCCAGGGATTGAACTCAGGGGCACTCAACCACTGAGCCATATCCTTAGCGCTATTTTGTATTTTATTTAGAGACTGGGTCTCACTGAGTTGATTAGCGCCTCACTTTTGCTGAGGTTGGCTTTGAACTCCCAATCCTCCTGCCTCAGCCTCCCGAGCTGCTGGGATTACAGGCCTTCACCTCCACACCTGTCTAAATTGAACCACTTTTGTTTTCAAATATTGAATAGGGCACCATCTTAAAATATGATTGTTTACCTGACAAAAGTAATAATTTAATATTTTATTTGTGCTACAGCAGTCTGTATGCTTTGGGGGAGAAAAGGATCCCTTTCTGGATTAAGAGGAACCATAGGGTTAATAAAAATGTCTTGAAATGTGTAATTAAGATTAATAATCATCTTTTTCGCATTAAGCATATTACTTTACAGAGTCATTAAATATATTCAAATGATATTGCATTGGATTAAGAGGATTAATGCCTAACCTCACTTCTTTGTCTGCCCACTACTGCAGCCCAGAGTTTATTGAGTAGGGGATAAAGCATCTCACTAAGAACCCTCACTGGGAAGAGGGACTAAAGGATGTAAACTGAAAATGAAAAATCTGCCTTGTTTTCCTTAAATTTCTGATGATCTAGACAGATATGACCCTGTATATGATGTGACTCTACCTAATCTACTGAAACTAGGACAGTATTGAAGGCAGTGGCTCTTTTTTTTTTAACTTGGCATGCTATTTATTTTTTTAAAGACACATGAAGAAGAAATCTCAATAACAATACTGGCTGCATCCACCTGCATTCCTTTCTTCTGGGAGAGATGGTCCTGGCTTCCCAGTTGGTCTTCTTCACCTACGTCTGGATCACATTGATGCCAAATGCTTTTGCTGCTTCTGACATGAAGAAGCCCTCCCACCGGTGCTCCACTTCAGCGAAACTCACCCGGTAAGACTCCACGGTTTAGTCCGTGCAAGTATTTTCTGGTCCTTCTCATCAGCTGCTTCAGACCTATTGGAAATCCAGAAACATATCTTTAATGGAAATACATCTTTGTATTACCTATATTGTATTACCTATTCACTTTCCCTGAGTGAATAGGTAATACAGTCAACCAATTTCTGAGCTGTCACTCAGTAGTCTCTTGTGCAGATTCTAAAGCATTTGACAAAAATACATAAATTACTATATAGGGTCATTTCTAGATAGGCAGTTTCTATCTCTGAAAATAACATTCACTCATTAAAATATATCCCTCTCCCCCCCCCGCCCCCATCGACATCAGAAAGAGAAAAATCCTGCATCTCTGCTGGAGTTTGTATGCTTATTTATAACCAATTTTTGGAGAATATCATTAAGTGGTTCATGTAGGGATCCTCTTTCAGAAAATGTATTTCTTCCATGAATAATACATTTATTATTAGCAATGACATTTAATGTTTCTTCAGATTTTTTTTAGTAAAAAATAGTCTAAGCGCCAACTTCTTTTAATGTCAAGTACTATTATATTGTATAATATATTGAGATAGTATCAAAAGGCATTAAGGCCATGTGTTGTCTTTTGAAAATAGTTTCCATACATTTAAAATACCGTCCCAAATATCAACACATTACCATTGTTATTTTGCCATAAATAACCAAGAGTTTTCTGGATATGTGGTGAGGAAGGTAGCTATGTGTTCTGGTGACCAACCCATCAGTACCTGCCGGGACTTCTCAGGTTTTAGCACTACAGTTCCAAGAATCCCTTCAGACTGGCACCTGAAAAGATTGGTCACTCTATTACCCATTCACACTTAAGAAACAAAGAATGTCTTTGGGAAGGTCTCACCTTTTTACAAAATTTCAAAAAAAAAAAAAAAAAAATACCCAGAAGGAGAAAGTGAGGGAAGAAGATGAGTAATATCTCCAGTCAATCCTGGCAGTCAATGAAGGCAAATATTTCAGCCAGATGGCCCTCATGCCTTGAATATTTGTAAAAATATTCACCAGAAGATTAACAAAGAGAACACAGGATTTTAATACTTGTCTTCTGAAATTTTAATGGACAATCATTGAAAGGAAACAGTGACTAGAGTCCTAATTTCCTGCTCTGCTCTTAAAAGTCAAGGCTTCCCTCCCACATTTTCCTTCCATTCTTCAGCTCCCAGACCCCAGACTTGAACTAAGGTAAGGTCTTGTACAGTTTAACCACTTCAGAGCCTTCTCCAAGGCAATTAGGCAAGAAAATATTTGGTAAATGTCATGTTCCACCACCAAACTATGCTTTTATTTTCCAGATTACTTATAACATTCATGTAGTATATTTTATCTAATTTTAAAATAAATGGAAACTGCTTAAATATCATGCACCATTTAAACTATGGGGGCTTTTTCCAGTCTGCATAGTAGATGTTGAGATGAGAAGAAAGAATGTTATAGAAGCTAATCCACTCTCCTGGCTCACTGTCAGTGGCAGAAACTAAGGACAGTATTGAAGGCAATGTCTCTGCAGAAAAATCTGCCCACTGTCATTTTTAGGTGTCTTTTAAGGACAGCAAGGGAACATAGATTCTCTGTGGCAGGTTGGAAATTTTTTTCTTCTGTTAAGTGCCTCGTTTTAGATCCCATTAAAAGGAAGAGAAAATATTAGAGAATATGCAAGCCAGATTTCCCCCATAGGAAATTCCCCAGTGTTTCTGCTACACAAGGCTTAACATGTTTGTTTTCACTTCTTTATATCCTGAATGAAATGCCCCTTTGAGCCACAAACTAGAATAAGATTCATTAAAATTTATATATGCTTCTTTTGTTCTTCAAAGAAAAATCCTGTAGGCCACTGGGGACTGAGTAAACCATCACACTGGTTCAGAAGTAAGCCACTTAGAATGAAACCAGGCACTTTCCCTGAGTGAATAGGTAATACAGCCAACCAATTTCTGAGCTGTCACTCAGTAGTCTCTTGTGCAGATTCTAAAGCATTTGACAAAAATACATAAGTTACTATATAGGGTCGTTTCTAGAGAAAAGAACTCAGGATTTATTATGTGAGGTTCATTCCTCAACACCCAACCTGATTACCAACAAATAAGAAATGAATGAATTAATAATCTACCCCTTCATAATGCAAAAGTACTGAGTGAACATGAAAGGAAGTCACAGGGTCTTCCTTTGAAAATTATGTAGCACGTTTTTATCCCTCACTTTGCATTTATATACATCATCTTGAACCTGCTTTCATGCAATCCTGTCCTTAAATGCTTTGTTATTAACTATTTACATTTAGAATATAAACTAACTTGTTATACGAAAATTTGCTTTTCTTAATCTAAAGATGTTTTTAAAAATCTTTTGACTGAAAAAAAGAATCCTTTATTCCTTAAAAACAAAACAAGGAAGAACGAAAACAAAGTTTTGGCAAGTGAAAATGTCCCTCTTTTGCCTGAGGAGAAAAATCTGGCTCCCTAGTAATGCAGAAAGGAGTAGATAAACAGACTCCTTGAATCGTGGTCTTTCTTTCAACAATCTTTTTTTTTTTTTTTTTTTTTTTTTTTGTGGTACCGGGGATTGAACTCAGGGGCACTCGTCCTCTGGGTCACATCCCCAGCCCTTTTTTTGTATTTTATTTAGAGACAGGGTCTCACTGAGTTGCTAAGTGCCTCGCCATTGCTGAGGCTGGCTATGAACTCGCGATCCTACTGCCTCAGCCTCCCAAAGTGCTGGGATTACAGGCGTGCGCCACCGCGCCCGGCTTCTTTCAACAATCTTATTGAGTGACCTTCACATGAAAGTGCTGGGTTGGGGGTTGAGAATACTATGGGAATGACACACTGACCCTTAAGAATAATCCACAGAGCACTAGAATCTGTTCCACCAAGCTTGCAAGAGCCAACTGATAAATTTTCAGAAAATTTGTATGCTGTTAAAAAAATTATTAAAAAGTTGTATAAACTTATAATTAAATAAGTTATTTTTAATTCAAGGCAATAAATATTTAAAACTCACCACTTCCTAATTACCTTACTACATTTTGCTATCATCTATGGTCTTGATATTATTTAGGCCTATTATATCTCTATGGTAGAATTACTTCAATATGCCATACCATATCATATCATGCCATACTGGATCAGTCTATAATATGCTAGTCCGTAGTATTCCGTGCCATACTGTCATGTATGTATTATAATAGGGGCAATCTCTGTCTTGAAGTTCAGTAACTTGGTGGGAGTATTCTACTTTGTGGAAATAAACAAAATTCACTTTATGTAATAAACAGTACAAATCAGGGCTTTTTTAAACCTGGAGAGCCACTTATTAAACAACTATCAACATCTCCCTAAACCTACTGTAAAAGTCAGTAGTGACCTAGAGATTGCAAATTCAAGTGCAACTGCAAGCAAGTAAGACTGAAGAAAGAAGCAGACTCCAATTGCAAGATACATGCTCTTCTGAGGTGTGTCTCATCAGGTCCAGACTTCTCTCTTTATAAAAGAATTTGAGCAGAGTGTTACCAGATATTCTGATTTTTCAAAGGAAACAGGAGTCCAGGTTTCCATTTGAAATTTTCCAATTTAATACATCATGGAAGCTATCCAAAATATGTCTGCAGACTAGCTTCTAATTTGATCCAATTTTCTCATTTTGCAAATAGGGACACTGAGGCCTCATCACCAAATTGTGAGCTGACAGAGACCCAGGGAAGATATAGGAACGGCTGTGTTTCAGTTGGAGCATTTTCTCTGGTTGGCTCTTTCACAGAAATGTTCATCTGAATAGGTTTTTTCCTTTATAAAAGATGGGCTATTGACTAAAGTCAAGTATGCATTTCCAGAGTTCAGGCATTCAGGAACCCTTATGTAAGGCCACAAGAGTCACTCTATCTAATGTACCATGTCTGCTCTAAGGCACCTCACAAGCATCAGGTGCATAGAAATAAACATTGGATACATAATTATGAAAATTTTCTTAATGATCAAACATTGGACCAACTGATTTTCCCACTGCTTTACTTTATTCCTTGGCTCTGAATCTATCACTCTATTAAAACTTTTTTGCTATATTTTATATTTTTCTAAAGAAAAATAATGTTTATAAAAATTATTTTAAAGTTTGCTATATGCTTGGGACAGTAAACTGGGCTTCAGTGTGCACTGGTTCATATCAGAGCCTGAGTGAGAAAAAATAACCATGTGAACAACAGGACATGCTTCTAGAATGACAAGAAGAGTGATAAGGTGCGCAATTCTAGAGGGAACGTCCAACTTGGTCTAGATCATTTGTAATTCATTACCCAAATAACATTATAACAATAATGGGTTTTTGCATGGAAAAGTACCAAAATAATCTTCATTTTGCCTTCTTTTTTCTAAATTAACTTTCAATCCTAATCCATATACCTGGTTAAAGTTACAGCATAGAAAGTATTTTATATTTTCTTAAATTAAGCATTTTTCCACATTGCTTCATAGATACCTTAATTTTTTTATCACTTCATATTATTAACTGGAATTAAAGAATGAGAATTAACTCCTTCAGTATTGAACATTTATTTTCAGCTTTGCACTGCTATAAGTAACAGCAATAAATATTTTCATTCATATATTTATTTCCTTTACTAATAAAAATTTTAATTTTTCTGTAATTGAATTACTGAGTCAAAGCATATAAAATATCTCTATGGCTCCTGAGATGAATTTCTAAGAGTTTACCAATAATTATTCTCCCACCTTCAAGGTTTAAATACTCCCATTTCATCATATCCTTATCAGTATAGGGCACTAACATTATTTTTTGTCTTTTACTCATTTAATAGGTATAAAATAGTAGTTGTGGTTTTAATTGGTATCCCACTGTTAACCCTTTCAATTAAATTTTTAAATACTCTTGTTAATTACAACCTCCCTTGGGTAAATAGTCTATTCATATCAGGCCTAGGTGTTTTCAAGTTCTGATTCTAGTAGACTAATCAGATATATAGGCTTCCAAACCCTTGGGAAAACAGTTTTGTAAAGCATACAACTGAGTGTGACTCAATTAATATGAGATTTTTTCCCCTTTCATTTATGAGAGTCTAAAGCATCAGAATGAGTTAGGTGTTTTTGTTTTCTGTCAACCAATTCCAGTACTTTAAAATTCTTTCCCTAGTATGTCCTCTTCAAAGACCTTCTTAGTTCCCCCGAGACTTAAGACTCAAAGTCTAGCCTTTCCCACATCCAGACCTCCACTATCTTAGTCACAAAATTATAGTTGTTTCTTACACCGAGAAGAGATAGGAGTATAGAAGCAGTTTCCTTTGTAGAATCCAGGAAGGCAAAGTCCTGAGTCAGAGAAAAACCTCAGCTATTACCAAGATGTATACCTCTGTGTCTCTAACAATGTTCCCAGTGTTTTGTGGGCTAAGGCAAAGATTAAGAATGCTGGTGTATACGGGTCTTCCATCAATTGAGATTTCTTTGTTTGATCCCATCAGGACTTCTCGAAGATCCTTTCCTCAGACAGAAGTTATTCAATAGCTTTCTCTCAGCAACAAAAGTGAAATCATTTCTTCTAGAATGGGGAAAAGGCCAGAAGGCACAGAATGGTTTAAAGTATTGCATACCTGGAATAAAACTGCAAAGTTCTGGGCTGAACCTGATGCTCTGCACATAGTAACCCCTTCAGTAAATGTATTGCTTCTTTTTTGTTTTGTTCCTGTCTTTATTTTGTTAACTTTTTCGTGTATTTTTTTTTTAATATTTTTATTTATTTGCTTTAGTTGTACACAATGCGTTTTATTTGTACGTGGTACTGAGGATCGAACCCGGGCCGCCCACGTGCTAGGCGAGCACTCTACCGCTGAGCCACAATCCCAGTCCTTTCGTGTATTTTTAACAAGCCTGAGGCCTTTAAACCAAGCACCTCTATTCCTGAGGTGTATCCCTATGGGAACATGCAGGCTATGTGAGGGACACATGGACATGCATAGTTTTTAAACAGTTTCTGGATCTTTAACTTCTTTTGACCTCTTTGCTAAAACTCCACCTGAAAACTCACCTGTCTTTAGTGATTACTCTGTCCAACTTGAAAAAGTTAAGGTGTACCTTTCTCTCTCTTCCTAGATCCTATTCTGTGCATCGCCCCAGTGTGTAATAACTTCCTGGGTACAAAGAGACATCCCCCACCCAAAGAGTAGGGGAATGAGTCTAATATATTCTTTTCCAAACTAGACAATTTCCTACTTTTTGCTTTCAACACAACTAGAAAGAAAGAACCTAATTAATTTGTCAGTTTTAAACTATTAAAAATGACTGTTGATATATCACACAACGTGAAATTGAAAAACATGTCTAAAACAATGTTTAAAATATTAAATTCCATGTATATGAACGAAGGTTTTCAGCATTTCATCTATTAAAAACAAAAAAAAAAGAAACAAAATTTTTGGTAAACTCAGTTTTGTTCTAGCAATAAAAAACATCCATTTGCTTATACATAAAAGAATCAGGAAAAATATACTATCATTTCATAAACAAATGTATTTCCACTAAATTTTCTTTCTTAATTTTAATAAGAATCAATATTTACTTCAGTCATGCTTTGCTTCATTTGTAATGGTTATAGAAAACAAAACAAAACAAAAAACTAATTTCAATGTACACACATTTTTCTTGAAAAGACATATTATGGGGTGCTTAAAATTCTATGGAGAGGCCAGTACAATGACATATACCTGTTATCCCAGCAGATCAAAAGGCAGAGGCAGGAGGATCACAAGTTCAAAGCCAGCCTCATCAACATAGGGAGGTCCTAAGCAACTTGGTGAGACCCTGTCTCAAAAAAAGGGGGCTAGGGGCTGAGGACGTGGCTCAGTGATAAAGTGTCCCTGGGTTTGATAAAGCTCCCCTGTGTTCAATCTGTGGTGCATACATTCATACATACATAAATTTATATGGGGGGAATAAAATGGAAAGACAAGTTCAAAGAAAATAAGGAATACTACTATAAAATGTCTAATATTTTAAAGAAAAATTTGTTCATATATTTTTAGGTGGTTCAGATTCATTGGTTACATTTAAAGAATGAATATAAGTTTTCTCTTAGTTGTAAATATTTAAGTAATTTTAAAACTTATGATGGAAAAATTGAAGATGTCTATTTAAGTATGTGTGAAGAAGCAGATAATTTCCCAAATTCCTTTAAAGGGCATACAGGAACCAAATTCCTTTTTTGGGAAATAAATGAGATTTTAAAAATGGTTAAAATAAATAAACATGGAACATCCCATTTTGTATCAGAAGAGCCCTCAGGTAAGAACAGGTGCCTGTGCTTTCAAGTATTGCCAAGAGAGCATTTCACAGCAGTCTCTGTGTTCAGTGTTCTTGGAATTCTTAATTAAAATTTGTCCTTCCCAATCTCATGGAGAGATAGGTTTTATAAAAGACACAACAGTGACATGCCATTTAATAGTATTATTAAAATATTATTAGCAAAGGAGTTATTTTCTTGAGTTTACAGTCAAAATTACATTTCCATTTTTCTTAAAATAATAACAAGTAGCTATCTTATGTTAAATGTCTACTATTTTCTAAGGCAGTGGCTCTCCTGAGAAATTGTTATAGATGCAAATTCTCATATCCAAAAGCTATTGAATCAGAAACTCTGGGCATCAGGCCCAGGAAACCAGATGATTTGGATGCATGCCAAAGAGGATAATATTTACAAAACATCTGGCATGATGCCTTGAACATAGTAGGCATTTAATAAAACCCAGCTGCTATTACTTTTTTAATAAATAGTTCATTTTAGCTCCGTAGAAGAATTTTTCTAGTTAATTCTAGCTTCTTGAAAGAAATAGTTCTATGTGTTACATTATTCATAAGATAAAATGGCTTGACATATTTATAATCAAATTCAATGCCTTCTACCCAAAACAGGTTTTTTTTTTCTCCCAATTTCTTCATTCCTATCATTGGAAAAAGTATGTCTCTAGATCTCCGAGGTTTCCAGAGACTTCCCTGTTGGAAGACCACACTGGATGATCTCAGGCAACCACATGCCCAGACATATCCTTTCAACTGCTTCACAATCTGAAATTCTTCCCCATCGATGTAATTTATTGAGTTAAAAAATTGTCTCCAGCCAGGCATGGTGGCGCAGGCCTGTAATTCCAGCCTCTCAGGAGTTGAGAAAGGAGGATTGCAAGTTTGAGGCCAGCCTCAGCAACTTAGCAAGACCCTGTCTCTAAATAAAAAGTAAAAAGGGCTGGGGATATCGCTCAGTGGTTGAACACCCTGGTTTCAATTACAGGTACAAAAAAATGTTAAAAATTGCCAGTACCAAAAAAAAATTAAAAATTGCCTCCAGCAGTCTTGGGTTAAAATTGACCTTGATTGCCTAAAGAAGATATTTGTTTATCCAGATGGATATTGGGAATTCAGAGTAACTAGATTCACCCAGAAGTTCCATGAAAGTCTGTGTTACTGTGGCTGCAGACCACCATGTTTTTCTAGAAGATTGCAGCTCACAGAGGAGCTGGGCTCTCCCGAACACTGCCTCCACACTCACAGTGTCACTGGGAAGCAGGTATCTCAGGGCAAAAGTGAGTATGAGAATCCAGCAATGTGCCCAAGTTCACAGACCCAGGGAGACAGGGCTTTGTTCCCACATCAGGACACTTACAGAGAGGCCACTGTCATCTTGCCTTTGCCCTGGAGAACTGTGGATAAAATTATACTTTACATCCTTCACAGTTTGGCTTACAGGGGTCCAAGCATTGCCATCCCTTGTGTTCTAGACCCTTTGCCAGCCATTCTGCCAGGATTTCAGCCTGCTCCCATATTTTCTTTCTTTTTTTTTTTTTTTTGTTTTTGTTTTGTCTTTATAAAACATTATTTTCATCAGTTTACAATTTTGCAATGCTTTTATTTTTTTCACTGTTTTAATACAGAAACTGCTCAATTTCAGTGATCCCAAAAATTATTTAGTGACTTGGTTGTTTCCATGAATGCTGATTTAGTTGATCTGGGATGAGGGTCCATGAATATGAATATGAATGTAAATTTTGACCACCTCCACCCAGGTAATTAAGATATCCCAAGTCTATCAACCATACTGTGAGAAACATTGTCTGTTTGGGCGTTCAATCTATACTCACTGTATCATTTCGAGTGCTCAAAAATTTGATCATACCAGCTCCTCCCTTACATAATAAAAAGCAAATGTTGGCATTTGCATAACATGAACTGAGAAAATGAGATTTTATGTAATCATTTCAGAACAGGGTACGTTGAATACAAATGGATAACATAAATAAAAATATCTAGAAGTTAGCCACACACAGTGGTACACCACTATAATCCTAGCGACTTGGGAGGCAGAGGCAGGAGCATCTCAAGTTATAGGCCAACCTCAGAAACTTAGTGAGAACCTCAGCAACTTAGCAAGACCCTCTCAAGAGGAAAAATAAAAAGTAATAGGGAATGTAGCTCAGCAGTAAAGCACCCCTGAGTTCAATCCCCAGTACCCCCGCCAAATCTAAAACATATATATCTCAAAAGTATTCTTTTTCTCTTGGGGTGGGACAGCAAACAAGAAACTAGAATGAAGAAAGATGACTGTACCAAAGTGAGGCCCCTGAAATATAAGCAACTTCTCCACATAGAGGACCATGATTTTGCAATAAGACCTGGATTTGGAGGTGAGTATTATCTTTATAAAACTCATGTTAAAACCATTGTATTGCTAAAATGGAGTTAAAATTTAGAAGCAATTAGGATCAAAACATACGACCATCAGTTAAAAAATAAAAACTTAGGATAGCTTCTCTTGAATGAGAACAATTGAAAATTTGTCCATTTTAACTCATTAAGTTGCGAGTTTTCAATTCTGCAAATACTTCAATGAAATTGACACAGGTCATTAAAATAGGTTGGAAATCAGTCTAGAACTTACTATGTAATTTATTATCATTAATAAATAATACTAATGGTAATAATAATCATAAGAATTACTAATCATACATTTATTACTTTTCTCAAAATAATAGAAATAAAAAATTATTTCAAAGTTGCCATAAATGGTATATTTGTTGTTCAGTTTTAGTTTTCAGTGGGTGGCGGGGGGAGAAAGATACTGGGGATTGAACCCGGGGCTTTACCACTGAGCATATTATATCCCTTGCCCTTTTATCTATTTATTTATTTTTATTTTGAAACAGGTTCTCACTAAGTTGCTTAAGGCCTTGCTGAGATGATGAGGCTGGCCTTGCACTTGCAATCCTCCTGTCTCAGCCTCCCACATTGCTAGGATTACAGGCACATGCCACCATTGCCTGGCTCAATTTCAGTTTTTTTAGGTATTCCATAAACAGGACCTAATAGGGTAAATCAACCCCCATAACTGTTTTCTACTGAGCACACTATTGTAAATAAAATATGTTTAGTAAATAGTGAATAAATACATCCTGCCTACACACCAATGTGCTTTTTTTATATAAATTTGATAAATTTATAAATTCAATAACATGATGTTAATTATAGAATCCTGTTCAATATTCTTATGAGCTAGAATGCCTGGCTTTCAAGGAAGAACTATAGTATGTCAAATGGCTCCCTATGAACCAATTTTACTAAACTATTATTCTGTTTATCACTTTTAATGATTAAAATTGATTTAAAAAAGAAAGAACATTAGGCAGTCTGTTACACCCTTAAATGCACTGTCACTTCACTGTCACAGTGATCCTATGGAACAGACACTATCATGACCCTCAATAATCCAATGTGGAAACTGAGGCTTAGGGAGTTTGGGAGATTTTCTCCAGACCATGGAAGTAGTAAGTGGTGGAAAAGATGCAATGACAGGTCAGGAGGATGGGAGAAGGCCATGGGAGAGGTGCATGCTTGGATCAAAGTGTATTCCCTGCAGATTCTTCAACATCACTGAGGGCACCAAGTTTTCCATTAATGTGCAGGGTGTGGTGAAATCAACCAGTTAAAATGAACTCTCTGAACCCACCTGTTTCTCTTTTCGTTGACCCAAAGTCTCCACTCCAAAAATTCCTGAACTGACAACTTTCCAGACTCCTGGAAATTTGCAGCCAGAGCAGTGTAGATGAGGATGAGAAGCAAGGTCCTCTGGCAGAACAGGCACAGATTTTGATGAATAACTAATAACTCACCATTCAAGTGGGGTGGAGGAAACTTCATACTCCTGTCATATTGTGTTTATGGCCAACAGGCATGTAAATGCCTTTGAGAAATAATTTAACAGGAATTAAAACAAAAAGTATGTTAGGCAGTTGTATGTTGAGGCCTGTTTTGTCATGTTTTGATTCTTTCTTAATTTTCTGGAATCCATTGGGTTGCAACACTAAGGACTGATCTTAATTTCCTTACACTGGAAACTCAAACTTTCCTTAACATCAGTATCACATGAAGGGTTCTTACCATGAAGGTCTCTAGGCCCCATCCCCAGCGTTTCTGATGAGCTGGATGACTCCAACAATTTGCATTTCTAAAAAGTTCCTGGAATCACATTTTGAGACCCACTGTATTAGATTATCAGCATCAAATTCAATGTTTAATTTTTCTGCTTTTTGTTTGACAGTTGTTTCTCATACTTATTAAATCCTAATTTAAGATTGTATAGGCCTTGAAATTACACAAGCTTAGAAGTGTGTTCATTTTCTTTCTTCCTAGTATTATCTCTCCCCCCTCCATCCCCTTTCCCTATCTCTCTTTCTCTCCTTCACTATTTCTTAAATATTTCTTAAATCACAATTCCAAAGATATTTAAACTTTCCACCGTTCTCAATAGACTGTTTCTTACCCCAACAAATTTCCCCAAAGTTTATACTATACCCTACAACCATCATGCAGGTGTTCTGTACCTTGGTCTCTATGATTCTATGAAAACTTTGTAAAATCACCACTTAGCGGCCAGTAATCCAATTAAACTTGCGGGCTATTGGTCTCATCAGCCACTAGAGGGCGCCAGTTGCACGGGAATGGTTGCAACTATCTCTGGCGCCGCAGTTGGAAGCTCAACAAGATGTACTTAACACCAATTCCAAAAGCCGCCCTAATTCCTAACAACTTGGGTTCTACGGTCAAATTACTTTCTATTCTGGAGGAAAGAGTTTCTGAAGGGATTACTTTAGGCCGTTGAATGTCAGAGTCAGTGACTGAATCACTGTCCTTGAATATGAACCTTGAAATAAGCAGCCCACAGACACCTGTCACTCAAAGTGGTACAAGGACCAGCTGTACAATCACTTGGGAGTTCTCATAAGTGCAGAAGCTCAGGCCCCAATTCAGGCCTCCTAAATCAAAACCTGCATTGTAACAGGGTCCCCTGGTGATTCACCTACGCTTGACAGTTTGAGAACTGCTGCTATAGATTACTAAATGCCTACCACTGCTCTTATCTCAAAATATTTATGCCTTCACTCTCCATCCCCTGTATCATCCCCAGCCCCCAGAACAACATAAAATTAACCCTAAGTTTCCACTTTGTTTGATCTGTTAAGATGTTTTTAAGTGATAATGCATTTTTTAAATATTCTTTTCCTGAGGCTACTTTGCAAGGTTATTAAAAATGCAATTGAAATCTGCTACTTAGTGACAGGTGGCAAATCATCTTACAATTAAGAAATTTTTCTGACAGTCATGGATTGGGGCTGAATGATGCTCAAACGGCTTATGTATTCAGTCAGTTCAGGCAGAAAAAATCCATAATTTTGGTCAGAAGTGTCAGTTTGGCAACTCTGTGAAATATAGTCCTTAACCTTCTCTTGCCTGTCTTCATCTTAACAGCTCTTTATACCAGTGACCTGTTTCCATGTCCCCACATGATTGCCTTCCATGGGAAAATCAGAGTGCAGGATGTAAAAGATGAGCTTTAATTTCTCTTCTCTTTCTTTATACTGTCCATAACACAAACACATGAACATACTTCTTCCCTCTTGATCTAAATGTAACTTCAGCACTTCCCTTGCCTTAATGTGTTTTCCTAATTAGCTTTAACATTAAAACCAGCTGCTGCTGCAGTGTTTTTTACTTTTATAAAGCATTAGAAGATTAATTGACTCATTATGTGGAAACCAGAGGATATAAATTTAGGGGAGCTTTTTGTTTAACTCGGGTTATAAATTGCAGCTCATTTTCTTTATTTATGTTTTCCCTACCCATCACATCTCCCATAACTAAGGGTTTCTATTTTAGGCTTATAGATGACGATTTCTTTGTTTCCTCAAAGTGAAATCAATATAGTCTCTAGATATTGGCTATTGAGTGGAGACAAAAGCTAACGTTACAAGCTGCTTGTACAATCTCTGCCTGTCACATAAGAGGACTGAGAGTCAGAAGGACTTGGTAATATCCTTGTCATTAACCAGCTTTGGGTTTCAGGCAGGGTTGTATAGTCCCCTCTTAGTATAAATTCCCTCATATGCCAAGTGGTGCTAAAAACGTTGCTGTAATGATAACATGAGATAATACATGACATAATGTATTTTAAATGAACCATGCAAATAAGATGTATTTAACCTGCATTATTCCAGCCTGCATAAAAAGAAATAGATTGATATTATAGTTTTATGCATATAAAAAGGTTTATAAATGTATGCGTACGTACTTAGTGATCCCAGGCAAGCAATGGCATAATCAGAAAACTTGATATTTACTTAACTTTTATTATATTTTAAATATTTTACATCTAGACTTAATAAAACTGCTTATAAAATTATCATTATTAATGCTGTTACATCTATCACTGATCTGAGAGTGCAAAGTTAAGACATTTGGACAGGATTAGGCTAAGGAATTGACATGCATTTTTTCTTATAGTCTCACATCAATAAGGCATGTAAGGTATATATTTTTCCCTATTTTACAGATTATCAAACTGACGTATGAGATGTTAAGGGATTCACAAAAGTTTTGTTTTAACTTGGGATTATCTGGCTACAAACTTTGTTTTAACTCATCTTTTACTGCCACTTTCTCTCTTGACTCAGCTCCATATCTATAAAAGGGAGGGTCTTTGGAGTTTTATGCAGATGCAAAATTCTGTGTATTTGCATCTTTCCTTCACATCCCTCCCCTACCCACTTAGTCCTCAGGGGGCCCAAGCATAGATGTGAGACTCAGAAATGAGTTGCCACTGAACATGGAGCTCACAGGAGATAGAAATGAGGGCAGACAGCTCTGAGGGCATGCATTTGCCTCAGAAATGGAAGAACTCTTCCCCAGGAGAACAGTGTAAATCTGGAGGGAAGAAAGAATAAATCTCAGCTATTTAGGAACTCATTTCTAATGGACAAGCCATGTCTCAGCTCCACTGTCAAACCAGCCCTCAAACCACCCCAAGGACCAGTGCTTCACCAGCATAGGCATGTCTGTGTCTTTGAAGGCAGCTTTAAAGATTGTCCCCTGGTTTGCCTAAATAGTCATCAGCAGTGCTTTCTTATAGCTGTGACCAAAACACCTGACAAGAACAACCAGGAGGATGAAGAGATTATCCGGGGCTCACAATTTCAGTGGTCTCAGTTCATAGAGGGCCAACTCCATTACTCTGGGCCAGAGGTGGGGCAGGCAACTCATACTGGAGGCGTGGCCCAGTGGAGGAAAGCTGCTCCACTCATGGAAGGGTCAAAAAGCACAGAGAGAGACCTCAAATGAGATTCTACAGTGAGCATTATTCCTCAGGTTTCATAGGTGAGGACACCAAGCTTAGAGATGTCACTTACCATACATCACATAACGGGGGAGCTAGGTTCAAATTCTAGTCTATGTGGCTTCAGTGCTGGATCTTTATCTAGGACATGGTGCCGCCCCCTTTAAGACCTTTCCAAATCTTTCATTCCCTTGGAATATTAGAATTAGTGGGAAGATTTACTCACGGTGAAATACCAAGCAGAGCCAGGGACAAGATACTTTATGAATTTTTATTTTGATACTCTGCTAATTTATTAAGGAAAAAGGCCAAAAAGAAAAAGTCACCAAATCTGAATCCTATAAAGGAATAATACTCAGCTGTTTCCAAGTTAAAGCTCAATCAAAACTATCAGTAAACAACATTGTTTAGAGTTACCATTAATATTATAAGAAGTAATTGATCCAGGTGATCCAGGATACAAACAAGGTATTCCTGAAGGCAGAGGCAAGAATAGATTTGAGTGGCAGAGAAGTGCCTGGCATACTGAAACCCTTCTAAGTAAAGAATGATACTGGTTTTATGGACATATAAAACAGAAAAGCAAATATGATGTTCATATAGTGAAGGTAACATAGCCAATTAATAGGGGAGTCACAGAAGAGTGACAGAAACTAGCAAGACAGCTTGTTTTACACAGTGGTATGTATTTAAAAGGCCATTGAATTTATGCACACATACGTCACACATAGCATATCCAAGTATTATTTAGCCTAGTAAAAAGTGGGCTTTTTTTTGTGAGTTTCACAAGCTTCTATTCTTATATTTAATGCCTTTTTTTAATTCAAAGTTGTTGTATATATAAAAGTAGCATGCATTACATTTCGTAATACACATATAGAGCACCTTAAAAAGTGTTTTTTAACTCAAGACTATATAGGCGATAAGGTTGACAGTAGGCCATTACAGAAACAGAGCATATGAAGATTGTATGTTTAAATATAAAAATTGTGTTGACATATATATGCATCAAATTTCATACTTAAACCTAAGTGATAAAACTATTAGCATGAATGTTCCTTCACACAGAAAGCTGTAAAATCCTTTGTTGGGTGGCCTAGGAAATGTCATAGTATCACCCAGTCTGGACTATCTAGTCTTTCTGGGCCCATGAATCTGATGCTAGGTGATCCAACTGCAAACAAGTCCCAGTACTTCCCTGTATGGAATTGCTACAGTTCTGACTTCTAGTATAGTCTCTTCAAATACATTTCCAAGGATGTCTGCTTCTCCCCAGGTACAGCCTGTTGTTGCAGATGATCTGTGAAGGGATCATTGTGTCTGAATCCATGGTGTCCATGCATAGTTTTGCACTGCCATCTGTGTGCTTCTAGTCTGCCAAACACTGCACAAGTAAAAGAGGCTGGGTTTTTTGGAAGGAAAGAAAACACTTCAACACGGCCCAGAGTCAAGTACTCTATGATACTCCCTGATTGTAAGATATGACCATGACCATATAAAATGCACAAATTTTCATACTCTTAGATATGTTTTCAAAACACTGACACTTTCACTACTAGCTATAAATAAATAAATAAATAAAACTGGGGATATCACTTCCATACTACAAAAGAAAAACATTGAAAGGTTCCTAAGCAAATGAAAAATGATTATTGGAATAATATCTGCTTACACATGTGCTTTATTATGATGATTGAATGTATAGTAACTCATTCAAACGAAAATGGGAAAAAATTTGTTTCAAGAAACTAAAAAATTAATTCATTTGCAACATATAAACAATGCACTCTCTCTATTTTGAAGGTTTCCAAAATGATTGGCATGCATTTCTCAACATTTTACCCATTGTTTTTTCTGTAGGGTCCCCAGTGCCAGTAGGTATAGATGTCCAGGTTGAAAGCATTGACAGCATTTCAGAGGTTAACATGGTAAGTTTCTGAAAGTATGAGATTAATAGTAGCAAAATCATTGGTGTTTTAATAAGTCATTTGAGTTATGTATATCATTAATCTTCCCTACCTTGCTCAATAATAATAGAGTTGTGGTTACGTTGTCCTCTTCTATTCAGTTCTTTCTGCCTTTGATTACAATTCCCATTTCTTTCCTACTCTTCTCTTTTTCCTCTAGTGGTTTTTCAGCAGTGGGGCACTGCAGAACATCATGATGTATTTAGTTATGTAATGTGAATTAGGGGCAATTTATTACAAGGATAACCATGATGTTTGTGCTCTATGTCATCACAGCGGCGTGAGTCTACCCAAAGAAAGACCACTGAACCAAGCTTCAAAGGCTGCTTCCAGAAGTTTCAACTGATATTAATTTTGCTTATCTTTAAACAACAAAGGATTTTTTGAATCAGAAAACTAAAAATTTTAAAAAATCATTTCTATTTCCTTGTATTTCCTAGAAATACAGAAAAGATTATCACTATTTTATTTTGCAATGAAACAACCGTATTATTTTCATGGAGTATTCTCTACCCACCACTGTCCCTAAGACTTGAAACAGATCACTTGCTAATCTCACCAGCCTTCCCTGTAGCCTCTCTCTGTCTCCTATGCCACTTTGCAGGCTTACTTTTTAAATCTTTGCCTCCCTTAATCCTGGTTTTATCATTTTAGCTATTTTTAATGTCTTAATATCCTCTACCATATTTCCATTTTATTTTCCCTATTCCCAACTTAGAATTACCTTCCTTATCTACATAATGACAAGAGCCATTTTTTGTTTATATAGTTTTCAGGGTTTTATTCCAAGAACCCTCATGCCTTGGTGGCTAACTTCCATGCACAGGCCTACATTCTTTTCACCTACCCCTCTTCTGTTCATGTGTTAATATAGTCTCAGGGTTTTGTTTAGCCCCTTTTCATTTACTTATCTATAATAAATGAAAAAATATTTAAACCTTCAATGTCCACTTCCCTATTCTCACCTAGTTGCTTGGATTTCCTTATATCTGAATCATACTTTGCATTTCACTTCTTTTTCCTCAATTCCACTGTCTTTTCCATCATCCCCTATAGGTGCATTTCTTTTGTTTCTAGCACATGTAAGTGTATGACAAGGTCTCCACCAGGTACCTAGGACCTAGTAAGATACAGCTTCTAGATATGTTTTACACATAGTTTGCATTTTAATATTGACCCTCCTGGGCCTACAGTATTAAGTAATACAATTCTGAATGCCTTTAGATGAGGCCTGTGCCCTCTCATTGGCCCTGGAAACCAGGCCATGCTTTTCTCTGGATTCAGCCTGTCTTTGTCCCAGGATCTCGACAACTTGCTTTCCACTAATAGCTCTAAATACATATTGCGTCCAGGATTTTGCAGGACTATAATTTATTCAATTTGGGAGATCTGCTTTGTCAAAAATAACACAAAATTAGGAATACTAAAACAATTTGAAAAGTGGATATTTATTTAGAATAAGCAATAAAATAATAAAATAAGAAATCACAATAAAAAAGTAGACAAAATATTGAAGTTTTGGGTCCCTTTCATCTGCAGTCTCTTCTGGGGATTTATCAGAATGCTCACATAGAATCGCTTCCCATTGATAACATGGTTCCCTTCCCAGCATGAATATTCTATCATCCCAGGAACTCTGAACATTCACTGGAATCCATGTGAAGGATAAGCTCACAACGTAAGCTCATTAGCTTCATCCTAAACCTACCTGAAAATACAAAAGAGGCCACTCACCTACAAGTCATCAACACCCATAGCAATCACTCCTGGGACCAAGAGTATTGATCCTGCACCCTGTTCCTACTGGTTTTGATTGGTCTCCTTTTCTCTCTGCCTAGGACTTTACAATGACTTTTTACCTCAGGCATTACTGGAAAGATGAGAGGCTCTCCTTTCCTAGCAAAACAAATAAAAGCATGACTTTTGATCACAGACTGATCAAAAAGATTTGGGTGCCTGATATCTTTTTCGTCCATTCTAAAAGATCCTTCATCCATGATACCACTGTGGAGAACTTCATGCTGCGCGTCGACCCTGATGGAAACGTCCTCTTCAGTGTCAGGTAAGGAGGACTGTCTGTTGCCTTGGCTTCCCTGGACCACAGCTGTCTACACCAAAGCTTGTGGCCTCACTTCAGACCACAATGACAACACTGCCGTCAGTGTATTGGTGCTGAGGCACAAGAGAAGGTGCGATATTCTCTGGTTCTAACACCCAGATTTAAAAAATCAGTTTCCTATTCTAACTATAAACATTCTGGGTATGTGGGTATATGTTGATTGGGCAAATAGAGTGAAACTGACCTTTAAAAATACTTAAAAGTCTGGCATACAATTTTCTAAGTATGCAAATCTGCTATTGCTCTTTACCAACTTTACCCCACCTCTGTACACCAAACAGTGTTTGAATCTGGTGCTAGCTAAATAATTGACTGTGTTCTTAATTTTTCACAGGAAGGCATAGTCATCATCCAAGTTAGTATTAATTTGTGTATTTCCTTTTCCTTTTTTTTTTTTTACTTACTTTGGTTTCCTATTTTTTGTTCTAATACTATGTGGTAATAGCCCTCCATCTTTAATGTTCCATATGGTTTTTAACCAAATAAATCCTCTACATACTGAGTGACTCAAATATTCTAAAAATGTTTAGTAAACCCATGCAATTCAACTTTTTTAAAAGTCCTAGAAGTCTCAGAAAGATTCTGTAGTAGCCTGGAAAAGTGACACCCTAAAAGATATCCATCTCTATTCCTGGAACCTGTAAAGGTTACCCTTTATGGCAAAAAAGACCCTGTAGATGTGATTAAATTAAAAATTTTAAAACAGGAAGATTATCCTGGATTATCTGGTTGGCACTTGAATGTAAACATAAGTATCTTTATAATAGAAAGACAGAGAAAAGTTGATAAACTCATAAAGGCAACAAACGAGGTGACCACAGTCAAAGAATACAGATAGCTCCCAGAAGTTGTTAGATGAGTGGATTTCTCTCCCAGAACTTCTAAGGAAGCAGGCCTTTCCTGACACCTTAATTTTGGCCTAGTGATACTGACTTCAGACTTCTGACCTCAAGAACTGTGACAAAACATGGGCTAGGGTTGTAGCTCAGTGGTAGTGTGCTAATGTCATATATGGAAGGCACTGGGTTCAATCCTCAGCACCACATAAAAATAAAATAAAGGTATTGTGTCAATCTATAACTAAAAAAATTAAAGGAAAAAATAACTGTGACAATAAATTTCTATTGCTTTAAACCACCAAGTGTGTTTTAATTTCATACAGTAGCAACAGAAAATTATCATAGGCTCTTTTGCCTATTAAAAATCTTGACAAAGGAACTGTTGCTTGCCATTTTATAAAGGCTGTCAATGTTTTCGTAAGTGAAATTAATGAAAAGTACCATTTTCAATAGGACTTTTAAATCAGGAGTAACTGGTTTAAATAGGACTTTTAAATCAGTAAATAAGACTCAAAAAAGCTGGGCACAGTGACTCATGCCTGTGATCACACACCTGTGACCCCAGCCATTCAGGAGGCTGAGGCAGGAAGATCACAAGTTCAAACCCATCCTCAGCAACTTAGGGAAGCAACGCAGAGACCCTGTCTCAAAATAAAACATATATGGGCTGGGAATGTGGCTTGGTGGTAAAGCACCCCTGGATTCAATCCGTATTACCAAAAAAGACTCCAAAATATTGAATTCAGTTCTCACTAGGAATTGAAGGCAAAACAGCAATATGTGGTCAAAGAATCATGTGTATTAATTTGTTTTGGTGAGGTGATGACTGGTAAATGATTAACTCACTGGATTTTTCTTACCTTTCATATTCTTAAGAAAGATTTGGCCCTTAACTGCCTCCTGCAAGGTAACCTCTAATCCCTTGGAATATTCTGTTGATAAAAGTATTTTTGTGTTTGCTTGTTTACCTGTAGTCTGTGGGTCAAGTCAGATAATCTACACTCACAATGTGACTTGTGAGGGCTCTCAGGGATATGGTATCTGCATAACCTCTGGAGGGCTAGAGACTGAAGTCAGCCATGTGGGTAGTCAACCATGGGAGTATGACCAACTCTCAATTAAAACTTTGGACACTGTATTAGTCATTCAGCATCGCTGTGACCAAAGTGCCAGACAAGAATGACTTAGAGGAGGAAAAGTCTATGTGGCTCAGTTCAGTCCATGGTGGGCCAACTCCATTGCTCTGGGCCGAAGGTGAGTCAGAAACAGTATGGAGGAAGGGCATGGCTGAGGAGGGCTGCTCCAGTCCAAGTGGCCAGGAAGCAGAGAGAGCAGGGGGAAAGGGCTGCAGGAAAGATACATCCTTCCAGTGTACATCTCTTGTGACCCTTTCCTCCATCCTACAGTTCCCCAACTGTCTACAGTTATTACCCAGTTAGTCCATTCAAACTAGGATGGATTAATTAGGTTACAGCTCTCATAATTCAATCATTTCACCTCTGAACTTCACTGCATTAACATAAAAGCTTTGGGGAAACACCTAGTATCCAAACCTTAACAGAAACAGGCTCAAGTGACCTTCCCTGGTTTGTCGCACACCATTGCTGAGGGAATGAAGACCTGTCTACGTGACTCCACTAGGAGAGAACAACTGGACACTTGCTCCTGATTTCCCCTGGACCCTGCCTTGTGCTCATTTCCTGCTGTTTATTTTAATTGTTTGTAGTAAAGGGAACCACGAATTTAAGAACTTTGCTGAGTTCTGTGAGTCTAATGAGTTATTGATCCTGAGGGTGGTCTTGGAGATCCCCAAACTCAGGAAGATTCAAAATTGTTGTTGGCACAGTTCTTCCAGACAAGAACAGAGCCGAACCAATCCAATCCCAGAGTCAGATCGCCTGGTTCCAGGCTTAGTTCTGACCCTTCCTAGCCACCTTAACTCCTTGCTCATTAATTTCTTCACGTGTAATATGAAGGAGATGGACAAGAAGACCTCAGAGGTCCCTTCCAGCTTTAAAACACTGGGAATGCCCCAGAATGAATGCATTTCTCTTACATAAAGTCGTCCAGACTCTTCCCTAGCTTGGTGTTTTGGTGTATGACTATTGATGGTAGAATTCAGCCACTGAAGATAAAATGGTTCCACTCCTCTGATTATCTCAGAAACACCCTGGGTGGGAGCATCTGTTGCCTTTGTTTTCTTTTGCAGACTTGCTTGGAGGCCTTTTATGAACCTCTGATCTGCTATTCTGGGTACCAAAGTTTCTACTTTGAGGCAAGATCATAGTACAGCAGCATCTGCCTGAAGCCAGGAAAATCTAGAAGGATACAAAAATTGAAAAAATAAACCTCATCAGCATGCAAGCCTTTTTGCTTAATAGCACCTGAATTATGCATTGTGCACATAGATCTATGACTAAACATGCTCCGGGCTTTCCCCTCACTGCTGGAAAGAGAATGTCCTTAACTAAATTGCTTTGTGAGGGAAACCTTTACCTATAGATTTTTATTACCATTAATCCAACCCTTTATGACTAGAGACTACTTAAGTTTTGGCCTTCAAACATCAGAAAATGTTTAAATCTATTTAAAAACGTCTAATTTTGGAGCGTGTTTTTCTGAAAACATCAGAACCAGAAAACACAGAGGGGGATGATCAGGAGATGGTGAAATCAGAAGCAATTGTGAGAACCGGAATGCACTCATCAATCTGCGTCTTAAGCAATTATCATCCATCCTCCTGGTTTTGCTTCCTTGTGCATTATTTGGACAAAAGATAGTAACCCCCGTTTTCCATTATTCTTGAAAGGCACACAAAACAGGCGGACAATAAGAGAGCTTCAATGTTGCGTGCTAATTTGACCATATGGTTAAATGATCTGCGGTTCTCTTTTTCTCATTCCTTTTATAGGATAACAGTTTCGGCCATGTGCTTAATGGATTTCAGCAGGTTTCCTCTTGACACTCAAAATTGTTCTCTTGAACTGGAAAGCTGTAAGTCTTATTTCCTGATGCAGTGAGTCCATATCATCTGAACACACCATCACATGCTCGCACAGAAATAAGTATGGTCTTAGAAAGCATTTAAACATATTGATGTATTTTTCCAAAACAGTTGTGGGAGTTTTGTTTTGTTTTGTTTTGTTTTTTTTGCTTTTACTATCAATGATGGCAGTTCATCTTTCAAATGAGAAGATTCAGAGGAAAAAATGCTTTCATCATTACTTCGTTTTTGCAGTTTCCACAATGCTTATGAAGCGACAGCTCCCTAAAAAGGTGTATTCTTCTAACATTATTACGTAGGCTGACACACACTTTCCACATCTGGAAAGCTCTGGAATTTTATTCTAAATCTAGTCACAATCTTTCATTAAGTATACAGGGGTTCCCCAGGAAAACCCCACTCTCAACATAGACCTCTAATCAAAATCCTGTAAATGGACTACAGCTATTTTTAATAAGGTGTCTTAAAAGCTGACTGCAATTTTTCATAATGTGACCAAAATGCTGGGAAAGATAATGGATGTCTCCTTCATATACATTACTTCCCAGATCTATTAGAAACTTTGTATAACACAATGTGATTTTAGAAGAAAATTTCTTATTAAGCTAGGTTCATTTTTTAATTTCTTTTTTCTTTTTCATTCTTTTTTTTTTTTTTTATGGTACCAGGAATTGAACCCAGGGATGCTTAACCACTGAGCCACATCTTCAACCCTTATTAATATTTTTCTAGAGACAGGGTCTCACTGAGTTGCTTAGGGCCTCACCAAGTTTCTGAGGCTGGCTTTGAACTTGTGATTCTCCTGCCACAGGCTCCTGAGCAGCTGATGTTACAGGCACGCACCAATGGGCCTGGGTCATTTTGGAATTTCATCCAAGAGAGGTGCAGAATTAAAGAGGCATGAGTTCCTGGAGTCAACCCTGAGACTATGAAGCAATGCTGTGGTGTCACTCTGAGGTGACACCTGGCTTCATTTTGTGAGAGAAGGCACCTAATGGGGGAGCATTTATTTGAAGAGTTTTAACCAGACAAGCGTGTGGGCCCCAGACAAGCTTCCACACACTACTATTCATCAAGGTCTAATTTTTCAAGGATTTTTTTTTTTCTTTTAGAGGAATGGGTATGATGAGTCTATTAGCAAGTGTTAGTCTACACCTAAAATATATATGTCATTGGACCAGGCACTCGTGTTACAGAACTGTACAAAACATGATTATAGGCCTCATGTAACTTTTAAGAGCTTTTTGCAGTTACAGGAATGGTATTGTCTTGTTTTAGATGCCTACAGTGAGGAGGATCTAATGCTGTACTGGAGATACGGGAACAAGTCTTTAAATACTGAAGAGCATATTTCCCTTTCTCAGTTCTTCATTGAGGAGTTCAGCGCATCCAGTGGATTAGCTTTCTATAGTAGCACAGGTACAGCATTTTATGTGGACAATGTATCAGCATTTATTGAGCCCCTACTGTTTGCTAAGTGCCACAACGTACGAAGAAACCTGAATCTAAGCAAGTGTCTCTTTGGCCAAAAATATCACCCCCCCCCCTTTTCACAGGGAGCTGGCTGCCTCTACTGTTCTAATATATCATTTCTCACCCCTCATGCAGACACCTCTAACCACATGCCTTGCTTCCTCTCTGCCACCTCTATTCTATTCTCAGTACAGCAGAGTGATCTTTTGAAATATAAAGATCATAGTTCTTTCCTGCTCAAAAACTTCAGTTTTTTTCATCACATTTACAATAAGATTCAAGCTTCTCAACATAGTCTACCTCCTGCTACTGCTCTGACCTCACCCAGTGTCAAAAAAGTGAATAGAATATTGCAATATTTAATGCTAACAATGTGATATATATATATATACATATATATAGCATAAAATTCCATTCATATTATTTCCTGCACTGTATACATAGATAGATATAGATACAACATGATAATAATAGTAATGATATTTCTTAAAATTTGAAGCACAAGTATCCATGAATTTAATCCAGCTCTTCTCTTTAAAAGAAAAAGTTAAAGTTCACTTCCTTATTCTAACTTTACCCTAAGTCACTCGATTAAATCTATTGTCTCTCTATTTGTACTTGTCAACCTTTTGAGCCTGCCAGGCAGGCTCAACACTAGTTGATTTCTTCTGATCATGTTTTGGAGTCTGTCAAAATTCAGACAAACTACTTACACTAGAAATCTTACTGCTCACAAAGATGCTTTTAAGTGTTTTAAAAAATGAACTACAAATTCTTAACATTCAAGAAATAGAATTTTGGTTCCTAAGAAAATTGGGGAACAATATAATTAGGGTTGAATGTACAGCTGTATGTGGCATGAGATGGAGAATTATTCATAATAAATTCTTAAAAATTCAAAAAGCAACTTACAAAAGACTATGTACATATAATTCAATCTCATGTTTGTTACTGAAGAAAGGATTAGCACATATGTGTGTGCTTGTATATGTGTGTATATATATGTATGTGCATTTTAAAAGTCTACAGATTAACCAAAGACATATCTGAGGAGTAGGTATAGATTGGGGAGATTTTTTAAATTTTATTTTAGCACTTTGTATTTTTTAAAATTTTGCTAATATGTACACATTTTAAATGAGAAGGATTAAAATGGACTCTAAGGGTCAGAAAAGATACAAGAGTAAAGCATTTTGGAAGTTATATTCAAATATAAAATTAATAATCATATCTGAGTTCCCTTCATCAAAACTATTCCCAAGGTTTCAGAAAGATCATATTTAGACATTTATTTCAGTTCACAAATATGTGATAGTTCTGGCTCACATTATCTATGAATTTTTAAACATGATCTCCTGAAAGTCAAACTCCAATGTCTTTCCCAGATTAGTATCTTGTCTAAATATATTAGCTTCATCAAAAATATTTTTTGACACTTTTTCTTCATTTCCTATCATTTACAACCATCAACTGTACCCACCACTCTCAAATCATCTATACAGAAAAACTCTGGTTAGAAGAGCTAGAAATATAGTTATGGAATCTTAGTTTCCATTTTAAAACTGAACCACAGGGTCCTCACTGTTTTTCTTGGCATCAATTTCAATGCTTTCATTGCCATTATACCGAAAAAAAGAAAAAAGAAAGAAAGAAAGAAAGAAGAAAGAAAAGAAAAAGAAAAAAGAAAGAAAAACTACTATCTGGCAGCGTTAACAAGTGGGTGAGGGCTTCTGCCCTTCAGCCCTTTCGATGTGCCTCAAGATCATGTACTGTGGATAGACAAAGGAAAAAGAAATGGCACCTGCCCCAATGGATTAGTTTTCTCAGAATAATGCATTGCTAAAAGTGCACATACTGGGCAGAAGCTGCCAGAGCTCAAACCCTGATCACTTATTAGCAATGTGACCTTGGATGACTTGCTTCATCTCTCTAACCTTCAATTTCCTCATCTCTAAATGGGTTTCATAATACTCTCTACCTCATAGGCTTGTGAGGATACATGAATTTAGATACTGAAACAACTTGGAGTACTATTTCCCAGGGGATAAATTCTTAATAAATATTAGTTAGCAGCCAACATCACCTCACCATTGTCATCAACATCATGATCTTTTGAATACAGTCTAGGGCTTTAGTGTCAAAGGCCATTGAAGGTAACAGTTTTCTGGGAATAAAAACTTGCTTTTCTCTTGGTACTTACTCCTCCAATACTGCCCCTCTGTTTCATTTTACTGGCTGCCAATTCTCCAGCCATTTTCTCTTTTTCTCTAATTCCTGTTTTTTTTTTTTCCTACTGTGTAGCAGATGGAGGGGTAGGTGGACCCCCACACACAACCCAAAATTTGGTTCAGATGTCAAACTGATGATGCCATACACATGACAAATGATATGAAGAGAATTCTTACTCACGTAATGGACTTTCTAGAAAGAGCAGCACAGGCTCCCAAGCAGGTCTAAAAATGTGTTGAGAGAACAGAAAGGCATGGCTGGGTTTTATGGTGGTTTGGGGGTGGAGCTAAGCAGGGGTTACCTTTCATGCGTCAGGACTTGAATGTTTGAACTTCTCAACGGTACACACAGAGAGTGCACTTTTTTTTTTTTTTTTTCATTATCTCACAAAGATGAGGGGCAGAAGGGGAAGCAGAAGAGTCAGGCTTCACAGCTCTCAGCACTTCAACATCAACCTGGAGTCAGACTCTTTTACACTACCCAAAATAATGGCTCCACACTGTTCCAAGGTAGCACTACTTTTCCTGGTAGGTAAAGGAATTCCTCCTGGTCTAGTTTTAACCACAGTACCATTCCCAATCTTCCCTTTCTCAAAGAACCACAAGACAAAGTAGCATTTCTCCTTTCTAGTTAGCCTCACCCCTCGCCTCAGAAACTAGATAATCATTCTCCAGAAAAGTATGAATAAAGGAATGATACAGGATGGGGATGTAGCTCAGTGGTAGAACACTTCCTCTGCATGCACAGGCCTTGGGTTCAGTCCCTAACTTAAGAAGGAATGCAGTTTCCTAAATTTATTTCAAGACTTAATGATAAACTGCAAACCACTCAGTTGGTCCTCTGTATCTGTGGGTTCTGTCTCCATGGATTCAGTAGGCAGCAAATATTTTATAAAGGGGAGGGGCTTTTATACTGAACATATACAGAATTTTTTCATTATTCAATAAATAATACAATATAACAACTATTTATATAGTAATTAAGTTATATTAGGTATCACAAATAATTCAGAGATGATTTAAAGGACACTGGAGCATGTGCATAGGTTATATGTAAATATCATACAATTTTACGTGAGAGATTTGAGCTTCCAAAGATTTTTATGTCCTAGGGGGTCTTGGAACCAGGGACAGATGATTGTAGATGTTTATATTCCCAAGGAATGATTATATAGTAATCATGACTTTCTTTATAAATGACTTTAATAGGTATTCCTTATTGCTTTTAACCTCACAGTAATTATATGAAGTTATAGGGGTAAATGTGGTATTATTATACTTTACAGTCACAATTTAAACTATCAATTGCACACAATAATAAAGTGAGAGACACATATGAGACAATGTATAGCTCCAAAAAATGTATATTTTAACCTTATAATGAACTGAGAGTATCTTTTGTTACCCTGGTAATGTAATTGTTTGGTGTTCTTGAATCGTATGTTTCTTTTCTTTTCTTTCAAGAAGAAAACTTTATTATGTTGGCACCTTCTAGAATATAAGGCTTATTTCTCTTTTCTGTAATCAAAGACAAACTGGATCAAATATCCATCTTTAGGTTACAGATACTTTAAACACAAAGCATTGATAATCATATGTTTCTTAAAGCATATATATCAACTGACAATAAAAGAGAATATTAGAATGTGGGAGGGAGAGAGAGAGAGAGAGAGAGAGAGAGAGAGAGAGAGAGAGAGAGAGAAAGAGAATGAGCACTTAAGGATGGGAGACTAGGAGGAGAACCTGCCAATTTAGTGTGGGTTAATTTGGTGTATATTTTAGGTCTCATGCCTAAATGTTTGTCTGATCTGTCCAAAAGGTGCCATCTTGAGTTTTCTACAAAATCATTACTAAAACTAGGAAAAAAGTTCTCTAACTTTGCAATACCTATGATTTTGTTTTGTGATTTATAACCTATAGCCTCTGTTTTGAATAATTTCAACTAAAATAAACTGCATTTATTATAGAAAAACTAATCTTACAGCTTATTCATAACAAGTGTATTTTCATGCTTATTCACTTTGTTATTCATTGCTTTGTTTTAGCAAAGATTTAAAAAGATTGGCATCACAGTTATTGTGAAATAAAAAAAGGTAATATTAACTAGAAATGTGAGTGAGAAAGAAAAATGCAAAGCAAAGTATTGAATGAAATCTGATGTGCGGTCGTTAAAGAATCGTGCTCAGAGATGTCCTACATATGGTTCCCCAAAAAATGGCTCTGTACCTCCTTCTGATCAGTGTGAAAAGGAAAACCTGAACAAAATATTTATGTGGATATGACCACAATTTGTGCTTTTAATCAGACCAAATAACTAATACTACCAATAGGACTCTATGTAACTCTAACAACATAAAAAAAGAAAGAAAGAAACATTATCTTTTGGTTTATTTTTTGCAGATTTATCACAGTCACATTATGGTGTCCATGAGACTTTAAAATAATGAAAATAGTTTATGGATGGCCTTCTCTTTCCTATTTGAATTCCTAGATGTCTAGATTCTCAGATGTCTAGATTGAATTTCTAGATGTCTAGATGTTAGAATGCAATGACCTAGTACCTATCTACTGTGAATTTTTTCTTTCAGATAAAATGTTCTCTTCATTTTTTATAGCTAATGAAGGGTTTGTTGACTATTATACGCAGGCATCAGTCATGTGCTGAAGACTTTCCTTCTTGTAGAAACACTGCATATGTAATATATTGTCTTTAAAGGCCAACCCACACAATATAACTAAAATTCATCCCTGAACTGCAGTTATGTAAGTTAAGGGAATATTTGAGTTATCTAAGCATGCTGGGACTGGGATTGTGACTCAGTGGTAGATTGCTCACCTAGTATGGATAAGGCACTGGGTTTGATCCTAAACACCATATTAAAATAAAGGTATTGTGTCCATTTATAACTAAAAAAATTAATTAAAAAAATAATAAAGCATGCTGAAGTTTAGGTCACCAAACAAACATTAGTGAAGTGCCAGGCTCAGGTTCCAGCTAGGGCTGGAAGAAGAGTTGTGTTTATCCAGCTCCATGTCCTCTAAGAGCTTTGAGATTCAAGAAGCAGGTCACCTCACCAAGTGTAGTGTGGCCAGAAGGAAGCCTGTTCTAATGGAAACTTTGTCTCTTTTTTTTTTTTTTTTTTTTTTTTTTTTTTTTTTTTAGGTTGGTACTATAGACTTTTCATCAACTTTGTGCTAAGGAGGCACATTTTCTTCTTCGTGCTAAAAACCTATTTCCCGGCCATGTTGATGGTGATGCTTTCATGGGTTTCATTCTGGATTGACCGAAGAGCTGTTCCTGCAAGAGTGTCCCTGGGTAAGTAAATCTTTCCACATCTTGTAAAATGCTAGTAAGGGAGAAAGGCCAGGGGAGGTAAATAAAAACAGTGCTACACAGAAGGGGAAGAAAATGGTGGTTTAGTGTGGGGATGCTTAGTGATGCACATTAGGATTACAGTATTTACCTTGACTGCGTCTAGTGCAAATTGAAATTATAATTTGGCTCCTTTCTTGGGAACAGAGACTTTAGGGATGAAGCCTGTGCTGCTGATCTGTCCCTTAATAATGGAAAGGAAAGAAAGTGAATTATGACTTATAAACAGCCTCACTTCAAAAACTCTCTTTTCCTTTCAAAGAACCCCTCTCCCTTACCTGAGGCCATTTAGCTTTGCATGACAAACCTTTACATGGGATTAAAGGAACTTTAAGCTAATTCACATTATGCTGTTAGTATCTTAATAATTTTCTGTGGGGAGGTGCAGAGAATGCTTGAATTTGGGAATGTGAGTGCTGATCAGAAATTTGGGCTTAACTCAAAGGCCAAAATCAGAAGCAGCCACAGTGGAATGATAGGTGCTGCAGCACATTAGTTGGCATGAGATCTCAGGTGGAGAGACAGTGCCAGCCTCATTAAGTCACCACACAGGGTGATTATCTACTCCATCTAGTATTTTATATGCCCCTGTCACACACACTGATTTATGGGAACCATTTCAGACCCACTTAGCGGTTATTGAGTCCTTACAAAGTGGAAGGTGCCAAGCTAAGCACTTAGATGACATGTTACTTAATGAGAACCAGAGTGAATCCCACTTGCTTTCTTGACTGGTTTAGGGCAGAGCTCCCTCATTTCATCTAATTTTGTTCTTTCACCTGTAATGCTCTATCTAGAGGGAAGACTGTGGTAAGTGCTTCACAATCATTGCAATTACCACACAATTCATTCCAGAAAGGATGGTTTTGAAGTTAATGTTCACAAATTATATGCATACTTCCAAAGATCATTTGAAAGGCATAAACTATTAATATTAATAATTTGTTCACCTCTTTCGCTTATTAAAAGCTTCAATCTGCAAGCATTTGGGGTTTGCATATCTGCAAGGAAAACATACCATCTGAATGAGTAATTAAATTATTTTGACTCTGTCTTCACAGCAGAGCATCTGTGTCCTGACCTCAGTACTGCAGCAGGGCAGCATAAACCCAAATAGGAGACTAGGGGCACATTTCCAGCCCTAAAGACAGGATGAGAAAGGTACTCTAAAAGGTTGTGAACGTGATTTTCAGTCAGATTCCTCAAGGTGACTCCTGCTCTTAACACTATGAGAATGACAACTGTAAGAGCCAGTTCTGGGGCAGGTTGAAAGGAATGGAGAAAATGGACACACTACATTTAAATTGTCCTAGGAATTCTATGCTTCTTACATCCACATTTGACCCCTTAGAATTAGAAAATTCTATACAGATTTATGTAAAATATTATACAAATCAAAATGTCCCCGACCCTTATTAAAATAGAACAGGCATTCCTGTAATCCTGCATCTTCTCCAGGCTTAAGCTTCCTTCCACCCTAAAGTTTTTCTCAGAGATACTTTACCCTATGTTTTACACTCTCTTCCAAATGTTGGGCCACTTAATGCCCAGAAAGTCCCTGCGATGACCTCTGCCCACTCCACTGCTTCACCTCCTGTGGAGAATTTTTCTTTAATAAACATCCTCTCCAAGTCCAGAATCAAGTACAGTGGTCAAGAGTCCAGCCTCATCTTCCTCACCTCCAAATGAGGTTATTAACAATACTTCCAAAGTTCACTCTGATAATGTAAATGGGAGAATTAGTGTCAGCTGCCTAGCTTGATGCCTGGTCCTCTGTATTGGATGGAAATAACTAGGCAAATAATATACTAGTTTTCCGTGCTCTGGTTTTTCTCATCCTGCAGATATATTTCTCTTTCCTGCTTTTTACTTCTTCCTTTTACTCCTTACGTGTGAATAACTCTCTTTCAAAGATTTGCTCATTTGGGGTTTTCCTATCAAATAGAGTAAGCCATTTGGTCCCAATTACTACCCTTATGAATGTAAATTACCAATCTGTGTCCTTATGTCAGATCTTTCTCTCAAGTTCCAAAGATGAGTATTTCCAGGTTCCTGCTGGATTTCACCTTTAGGTTCTAAGGGAGCTCAGTATGCTCAGAACTGAACAAACTACTGCCTTCTACCACCCCATTCCTATTTCCTGTCTTTAGGTTTCATTTCTGTTAAGGGCCCCACAATTCACTGAGTCTTTTATATTTGAAGTCTCAATTTCCTTCTTAGTCTTCAGCATGGTTCTCAAACTCTGTTGTTAGGACTTAATTTATACTCCTCAAAATTCTTGAGGACCTAAGCAAATCATATCTAACATTCTTAGCCATAATATATTTTAAAACAGAATTTTAAATATATACATGTATACATACACATGTATATGTGTAAATTTAAGGAAAGCAATAATAAATTCGTTACAAGTTAACATGATAAAATATTGTATAAAAATAATGTTTTTCTAACACCCCCCCCCAAAAAATAGTGAGAAGTGTAGTATTGTTTTATATTTTTGCAAACATTTAATGTCTGGCTCCAGGGCAACTGAATTCTTATCCCTGCTTCTGTTGCAGGACTGGAGCCTCCCAGGAAACGGAGGCAGTGCAAAAGGCCCCCCTTCAAACTTTGATTCTTGTGATCATGCAAGAAAGATTTTAGATGGGTTGCTTAGAGTAACAGGCAATGAGTTTATTGAAGAGATAGGAAAAGGGAAAGGGATGCTCCGATGGAAGAGAGTGGGTCCTCTCAGACAAGAGACAACAGTGTACTTCTCCTGCTCTCCAGTTTTATTGGGGATCTCAGAGATATTTCTGGAAAGTCTCACCCAGGTCCACCTCTTGACTCTTGACTAACAGCAGAATGACATCAGACTTTCAAGTCCCTACTACCATGATAATTCTAAGTCACCATAGCCCATGATGACTGGTTCTAATTGGATTTTTAGCCATACATACTTACAGGTTTTATGGTTAGGAGAAATTATTCTTATCTCCCTGAGTTACAGGATCTAGTCTCTGAAAAGGGTCACAAACTCCAAAATATTTCTGCCTTTAGGGTAACTTGGATTTTTGTTTTTGTTTGTTTGTTTTTATAACAAGCATGAGTTTATTAGAAGGAATAGGAAAGGGGAAAAGAGGACACTCTCAAGAGAGAGGAGTGGGTCCTCTCAGAGAGGCAAAGTCCACTGCACCTCTCCTGTCCTTCAGTTTTATTGGGATTCCCAGGAAAGTTTCTAGAGAGTCCCACCCAGGTTCACCTCTTGACTGAACTGACAGCATAGGAATTGCAAGGATCACCTCAAAGTGAGGATGGTATGGTGCTCAGAGTCGGGATGTTTTAAGGAAATTGAGTCCCCTGTTTTGTTTTACACTTTTAAAGTCCCTCAGCAAGCTTTCTCTTTGAGGGATTAGACATTTTGATTGTCAGAATGATTGGGGGTTGTGATAACCTTGGTGATAAAGGAGGGTCCAGGCCACCCGGTAGGGTGTGACATGATCTTGAAACAATAATTTTCTTCAGTGGATGTAATTTTGTCTGAGGGAGATTTTAACACTTCTAGACCATCTTCCAGGTGTTTGCCTGTCAGAATAAGGGTCCCTGTGGATTTGAGTCACCCTTCATTTTCCTTTCCTTGTTCATGGCTGATGAGCTACTTAACTTTCCTCCCCTAGAGGACTCAAGTCCCTAAATTCTTTTAGAGTGTTTGGGTATTGATTGGATCAGACCAGTTCCTGATGAGACAGGGCAAAGTTGGGGGAGGTGGGTGGGAGTGACCCTATGTTCTTGTTCTCTATCAGAGGGGCATAAACATTAAGAATATTTAGCATTAGGGCGTCCAAAGGTTAACGTTGGTGGCAGGTGGGTAACTGGACAAAGTATACATAGGGCAGGGCTCATGCTTCATGGTAAATTAGAGTTCCCACCAATATAAGTCTTGAGTGAGGTCCCAGGATGTTCTACTGTTCTGGAGATAAAGATGAGAGGATAGGAGGAAGAGAAAAAGGTCTCCTCACCCTAATGGACATTGAGGTTCAAAATCTTATAATCGCTGGCCTTCATATTCCACAAAGGTATTCCCCTTGCCAAGAACCTTTCAGTGGCCAGTGGGCAAGCTTTGTCCCCCCAAAAGACCAAGGGTAAAAGCCTCAATCCTTAAACCTAAGGGCTGTGATATCTGTGTTCCAATCAAGAGATCTTTTGGTCCTCACTAGAGTGTGCTGTAGCCAAACAAACAAACAAACAAAAATCAATTATATCAAGATGTTTCTGCTAGTCACCTAGAATCTGAAGTGGACAGTAGAGTTTCAGAAAAGACTGATGAAGAAAGTAGCCAGGAAATAATCAGGGTAATACTTGATAACCAGGCAGCAAACACCAAACATCACACTGGTGCAAACACCAAATGCACAAAGCTGAGGCAGCTGAGGAGGGCCCCTCTTCACCCTGGTTCTTGCATCACGCCTGAAATATTTCAGGCATGTCTTTCAGAGTAGAGGCATGAGTTTATTAGAAGGGATCGGGAAGGGGGAAAGGGGACATTCTCAAGAGAGAGTGGGTCCTCTCAGAAGAAGAAACCAGCTTTTATTTTAGTATACACAAGTATTCCACATATATTTCTCGTTTCATCAACCAGAATGTTTTACAGTGTGCATTCAAGAGCCATAATTTAATAAAATTAACAGTTTTTGCTGCTTTTTGTTTTTCCTGTGAGTGCCAGGAGGTGGAAAATACAGTGACAACTAGGTCAGTTTGGTGATGCTGACTTGGTTCACACCGAGGCAATCAGCAGTGTTCCCCCACCCAACCCAGGGATCCTACACTATCAGTGCAAATGTCAACCCAGGGAAAACAGCAAACAATGTCTTGGTGATATTGTCATATTCATTTTTACTAATTAGAGCACCTGAAAAAGTCTTGGAGACCGCAAGGGGTCAACGGAGCACACTGAGAACTGTAGCTCTAAAATATCTAAATCTTTGCGGTCTTCAAATCAGCTTAGCATCTGTTTTCTGTTTACCCTGTTTTAACCAGTGCTGTGACCTTTGCTGACTTTCTCCTGGAATGTCCCAGTAGAGGCCTACCTGCCTGGGGTCATATTTCAGGGCTTTGTGACATTTGACTCAGGAGAACAAGGAGGAGCAGAAATCCAGCCTCTCTATGAGACGTGGGGGGAGCAGTGTTCTCCAGAGGAGGGGCCACCTTTTACTAATTTGCACTAAGCTGTAGCATAGGCCTCCTAATTGCCTATATTATTTCACCTCCTGTTCTTGATCCAGGTCAAACCTCTTACCAGAATAATATCTCCAAAATGCAAATGTGATCACACTAATGTACCCCCATTCCAAAGTGCTAATGAGGTAAAGACTCTCAGCTTGGAATCCAAGGTGCCCTGAGAGTTTCCAGATAAAAAACACTTAGTTTAATTTGAATTTTAGATAAAACACCAAATGATGTTGCAAAATCGAAAGCCCTCCCCTTTCCCCAATATACTTACACTAAAGCTTTAGCCAATTTGAATATTGAGTATTCTCAAACAGATGCCATGCCTCACTGTATTTGTTCTGGCTGTCTCTCCACCTAGAATGTACTCCTTACCTCTGTTCCTCCATCAAAATTCTGCCATCTCCTTGCAGCCAGAAATGTTTGATGATGGCTTCAAGCACACATGATCATTCTCATTTTTGAACAACTTGGCATTTTGTGTTTCCCCCTATCTGTGGGCAGGGGTAACCTGTCTTGTCTCCTCTATTAGAGAGCTCCTTATGGACAGGGATCACTAGTGCCATGCTTTTGTCCCTGCAGTGACTGGCACAGAGTCTGCACATACTTCACATTAATACATAGCTGTTACGTCACCAGCATTTAGCCCATCATGATTTTAATAATTGCTTTTAGATACTCACTGGAAACAATGAAGGATGATTCATTTTCTGGAGAAGATCCACATTTGTCACGTTTCAGGTAAAGAACAATAGAGGCTGAACAGCACGGAAGTATCAATTGTGATTAGGCAATTCTCAGGAGAGACAATAGCTATCATAATTTGGAATGTGTGATGAGTCAGGAATATTACGCTTCTCATTTGTTGAGGTGAGGAGAGAATGTGAGGTGATTATAAAGGATTCAAGGCTATTTTCAGACTCATCAAGGAGGAGCAGTACTATAGTATATCTTCTTATTCTACCTCCCTAATCCTTGCCTTGTCTCCATTGCTCTTGCTCGGCCCCTGCACAATGTATTATGCCATTTTCTATACTATGTATTACATAATGGAGGCCTTTACTGGGAGACAGATGTGGTAGACAAAGACAATCAATATTTTCAGGCATATAGTCACTTGCAGAGAAAAATGTTTTCTAACAGAGGATATGCCATTTACCTAGAAAAGTGAGTATTTACGGAATGGGACAAGAACAGTTCATTTAACCATCATGAAGATGGTCAGAACTTGTAATAATCACTGGACTCTGGTACTGCCTTTGAAGGCAAATGTTATTAGTGTCTAGCCATAGATTGTTTGACTATCCTGTCTGTCTTCCTTTCTCTACTTTGTATTTTCTTTCAGCCTAGACCTGTAAGGAAAATGTTTTCACTTGTTTGAAGGTGAATGGAGATACCCTCTCCCTTCAAAAGAACTACCCACAATGCAGCTACTAAAGGAGTACACAACCTCAGTAGTTCTAGGAGAGAAGCCTGTCTGCTTTACTGCTCTCACACTGGTCAACAAACCTCTCTACCATACATGACCAAAAATGGCCAGTGAAACACAAAGATGAATAATTCTCCCAGACTGTCCTTAGTTCACCCTATGCATATCCTTAAAAGTTAATATGATGAAGCTGTAAGGGCTCAGGGGAGCTGAGACAAATGGCCAGACTAAATATTTTCTCATAACACCTTCCTAACTATGCATAGCAATATCAGTAGATAGGAAAATAATTTTCTAATCTCAACACATGACCTTTCCTTGACTAAATGGTCACTTCATATAATTCAAAACTCCTTTATCGGTATGTTAACTTTAATGGATCTGTTAGGAATACTGTTTGTCAAGATTAATGTATTTCCAGGGGGTGGTTCAAGACATAATAGGTGTGCTTAATGTAGCTTTATAGTCCTGACTTCAAGTTCTATTGCTTTAGGAATTTATATATGAGTTTTCACATCATTCAACCCCTTGCCCCAAAATTACTCCTCTCTACTTTCTTTCTTTTTTTTTTTTTTTTTCACTTGTTCATTTTAAACAAGGAAAACCTAGTGTGCTGGTTTTGAAATGAATAAAGCTATCGTGAATTAGTTAGACTCAGCACCCTATTAAAGAAGACTATGCATAGTTTATTGCTCTCTGGTCAACATAAATAATGCAACTCTTTTTTTATGAGTCCAGTATTCATAAATTTCAAATACATGGTAAGCATTGTCTCCATGTACATGTGTGTCTTTGTTCCAAACCCTTATTTTATCCATACCCATATTTTTGTCTATTGATAAAAACAAGTTGAAGCTGAATGTGGTAACTCAGGCCTGTAATCCCAGCCACACAGGAGGGAGGACAGCAAGCTTAAGACCAGCCTGAGCAACATAGGGAGACCCTGTCTAAAAATTAAAAAAGAAATAGAAAGGGCTGAGGATATGGTTCAGTGAGAGTGCTTACCTAACATGCCCAAGACAAGACCCTGGTTTTGATCTCCAGTACTGAAGGGGGGTGGGGGGGAGGAGGAAACTGAAGTTCTATTTTCCATATCTTAAAAATCAGAGCAGACATTTAAAATTTTTTGAATTTATGAGGTAATCTACAAAATAGGAAGGTTAGTTCAGGATTCTTTTCGTTTCTACCACTGAAATCATGAAGGAACAAAGACTTTCGACCTGTTGAAAAGCACAAAGTATCATTTTTGTGCCTCTTGACATAATTCCGCATGATTTTGTATCGTATTGTCTCAGAGATCCTTTGTGTGTAGGGAAAGTTCTATAATGTTAAAAAAAAGAAAAGGAAATTCCTTCTACAGGTCCAGAATGAGAGGCGGTTGGTTTGCATGTAAAAAGTATAGGTTCACAGTGGCTAGGAGAGCTGAGGCAGGAAGATTGCAAGTTCAAAGGCAGCCTCAGCAACTTAGCGAGGCCCTAAGCAACCTAGAAAGACTTTGTCTCTAAATAAAGAAATATAAGTAAGGGCTGTGGATGTGGCTCAGTGGTTAAACACCCCTATGTTCAACCCCAGTATAAAAATAATAAAAGTGTAGGTGTAGGTTCAGCACTCAGAGGGAAAGATCTGAATTCTTCTGACAAAATTTGGACTATTTAACTACTCTTAGCTCATATTCTTTCTCTTTTTAAAAATATTTTTAGTTATATTTTAGCAGATGGACACAATACCTTTATTGTGTTTATTCAGGGTTTTTTGTTTTTGTTTTAATGTGGTGTCTCATGCATGCTAGACAAGTGTTTCTACCACTGAGCCACAACCCCAGCCCTTATATTTCTTTTCTGCAACATGTGGCTACTTAATACTTACCTTGGTGTGTGGTAGGTAAACATTTAATTAAACAGTTTTTAGGTAATAATCTTGGCTTCAGCTGTACCTGTAATGTTAATAAAAATTTTTCACATCTCTACATTTATATAGCAAGTGTTTTTTAAGCCAGAGAATGCAAACAATATACACTCATGTACAGATTGTTGATTTTACCATTGTTGATGGGAAACCTGGAACTCAGTGAGACAGTGTTCTGTCTTTAATGTTAAGAGCTAGAATAACACTTAGTTTCTTATTCTGGAGTTCAGATCAATGTCAAGGTGAGATTCTGGGTCCTCCCATGGTGGCTGTCAAATTACAGGGTTGTATTGGTCTTGATTATATAAACTAAAAACTTCATTTGAAATTGAACAGCTATGTAGAGTTTTCATTGTGTTTGATATGGGCTTGCTCAGATGGAAACCTCACAGCATTACTGTAGAAAAGATAGAGGTGTGTTGGTGAAAGCTGTCCACACGCTGTGTCTGTACATTTAGGAGTAAATCATGGTGCTTTTCCTGCTGCTTGAGACTCTTCACAACTTAGAAAAATCATTAAGGATCCCATTTGCACCTCCCTAGTGGGAACTTAAGAAATAAAACCATACCAGCCAGTGTACATTTCAAATATTTACAGTACTATACTTTCTCTCCAGGCAGTACTCTTGCAATATCCCTCTGAGAAATTAGGGTAGACATGGAAGGGCCCTCCTCACAGCCAGGATTTTGCTAAAGAAATCTCAGAGTTACTTCTTCCTCCATCGCCCTCTAGAACTCTGATCTCTTCACCTCTGATTCTCATGCAAGAGAACAAAGAGGGGAAAGGAAGAGAAGAAAAAGGGAACAGAAAGGGAATCCCCCAATAAAGGAGAGGAAGAGAAGAGAAGGAAGGTGGAGAAGGAGGAAGAGGAAAAAAACTGAACTGGCATTTAGCAGTTTCTCAGTAAATGTTCATAATGGGCTGAATCTCCACTAGCACATGTACACTCTGAATTTCAGTTGAACTGTAGTTTCATTAACAATGAACAAAGAAAATAATGATGGATTTTGAGTATTCTCTATGAAAGTATAGTATGGAGAACAGTAATCCTTAATGCTACCAACATCAGCCAAAAAGAAATGAGCTCAGAGCTGGGGTTGTGGCTTAGCAGTAGAGTGCTCATCTAGTACATGTGACACACTGGGTTCAATTCTCAGCACCATGTAAAAATAAATAAATAAATGTCTTAACTACAACTTAAAAAAATTTTTTAAAGTAAGAAATGAGCTCTCCTGTAGCATGAAAGAGTAAAGGTAGTCATGAAGACAATTTTTTTTTTTTAACAGTAAAAGTTGTGAAATAATGGGAAAAGTTAGTGGAAATGACTTTGGGATTTCTTTCTCAGAGCACATTTTTACCTATCTGGGATGATTAGAAGTAGTCCATCTGAGGGCAGGAGGAAGTCATGTCTGGCTCTGTGTTTCTAGATGAAAGAAAGGACACATTGTGGGCAATAGGAGTGAGGGCAAGGAAAAGATGTGGAAAGAAATAGCCAATGGGATCTTCTTAGGCTACCAGATTAAAATGCAGAGATCCGTCCCCACAACTCCCAGTCACCAGACTGACGTTGTTCTAGAAAGGCACCAGCTGATGTGAGCCAGCACTAAATCCAGGAAATGAATGATTGTGTCGCTAAGCTTGTCCTTATTTTTGAATGGCAGGAATCACCACGGTGCTGACCATGTCCACCATCATCACCGGCGTGAGTGCCTCCATGCCCCAGGTGTCCTACATCAAGGCTGTGGATGTGTACTTGTGGGTCAGCTCCCTGTTTGTGTTTCTGTCAGTCATTGAGTATGCAGCCGTGAATTACCTCACCACCATGGAAGAGCGAAAGCAATTGAAGAACAGAGGGAAGGTACAGCCTTGCTTTGACTATCAGATCTCTTTGCGATGTGGGAAATCTTATCCCCTTCTATAACCCTCTCCCAACAGGACTACAAGCCCTCGTATTAAGTCTATGTGCCTTGGCAAGTTGTCAGGTTTATAGGAGAGTGACAATTTAATATTGAACTTTAATCTCTGTTCTGCAATGGCTGGTTTCCTCAGCATCCTCATCCACCTTTACAGGGAATTTTTGTGCCCAAAGGATTTCTCTGAGTGTGCCCCTCTCCCCTGACTGTACCCTTTGAAAAAAAGAGATTGTTACACAAACCACAGCCTCTGAAATGGATGATGATGATGATGATGATAGCTAACATAGCATAAGTGTTTATAATATATTGACATAATGCCAGCCTTCTAACACATATTATGTCATTTAGTTCTACTAGTAACCCCGAGAGGTCAGTATTTTATTACCCTCATTTCACAGAGGCTGAATAAGTATAGACAAGTTCACACACCTAAAGGGGAATCAGGGTTTGCTTCTGAATCTCTTTGACTCCAGATGCTATCCTCTCAACCAATGAATGGTATTTCTCTCCACTAAGATCTGGAATTTATTTTTCTCTTCTTGTCACTCAGGAGAGTACTAGAGCAAAGATGGAAGTTTTCCCCCCACCAAATGCTAGGAATAAAGTGCCTTCTGGGCTCTGTGTACTCTGTGTATTAGTGTGTGTGTGTGTGTGTGTGTGTGTGTGTGTGTGTGAGAGAGAGAGAGAGAGAGAGAGAGAGAGAGAGAGAGAGGAGAGAGAGAGAGAGAGAGAGAGAGAGAGAGAGAGAGAGAGATTGCTTTATAAATGTGGATAGATTTCTCTCTGCTTCATTTCACAAGGGTTTGGACACCAGTTCCCTATTCTTATGAGAACTGACATAAAATATTGTATTTCAAAACCTAACTAGTAAGATTCATTTCTTTGCTAGCCTATTTAAGAGACTGTGTGTCTGTGTACATTCATATACATGTTATTATTTTTACTTCAGAATATTATTTAATAACTTTTGGATTTTTTTTTACTGAACATTTCATACTTTCAGAGTGCTTTTATATCATCTTCTTGATCTGAAAGTTCCTATAAGTTCCCCAATGTAGGTCTCACAGAGATTATTATCTCTATTTCATAAATGAAGAAGAGTTTCAGTGAAGTAAAGTGATTTGCCAAAAGGCTCAGAGTAAACAGAGCTGCCATTGCAATTCAGATCTCCTGGAATGCTAACTTCTTTCTTTCATTTTATATCCCTTGAGTCAAAGCTCTAATTAGAGCTGATTTTGTTTTATTGCAGATGCTACAATTTCTTTTGTTGACAACATGTGGCCATGTGTCATACACACACATACACACGTGGTGAGGTATTATGCAGGCAGGTGGGAGGAAACCGGGAGCTTTTAACCTTGTGCCACAGTGGTGTGTACACATCACATGCAGCATTCTTGTCAAGACTCTGACACAACAGGTCTGGGCATAACCTGAGAGTCTGCATTTTTAACAAGCTCCTGGTGATACTGATGCTGCTGGTCCATTAGCCATACCCAGGATAGCAATGATTTGGATAATCGGTGAAGTAAGCAGTGATGGGAAAAAAAATGTGTTAAGAGGGAAAGAATTTTGGTTTTGCTTTGTTTCGATTTGGAAAGTTGTAAACTCAAGAAATAGGCATTGAAGTAATTTTGGCCCACCTCCATCTAGTCCTTTGACTCCAAAATATCCGTGTTTCCCTGCCCTTACCTGCCACACAACATGCATTTTCATGCTACCTGACTTTTTTTTTTTCACTTGATAATGTCATACACAATTTTCTTAGGTACCAAAATGAAGAGGTTCTTTTGAGTTAATAAGCACTTTCCTTTTTAATGCTTTTTTAAAATTTTAATTGTGGTAAAATACACACAGTATACAATTTTCCATCTCTTTTTCATTTGTTTTGGAACAGGGTTGCACTAAGTTTCTCAAGCTGGACTTGAGCTTATGATCTTCCTGCCTCAGTCTCCCAAGTAGCTGGGGTTATAGGACATGCACTACCAAGCCAAACCCGGAATTTCCTGTCTTAATTATTTTAAAGTGTATAGTTTGGTAGTGTATGTTCCTGTTGTTGTGTAATCGATCTCCACAGAGGTTTTTCTAATGAACTGAAACTTCCCTTAAGCAGCACCTCATTTTCTCCTTCCCAAGGCCCCTGGAAACTACCATAGAAAAAAAAAAAAAAGCATGCTCTTTTAAAGGTACAGTTATCTCGAGGAAATTTTCTTACTTACCATCGTAGACCCATGGGAGAAAATGAAGAAGTGATCTAGACTTAGAAGAAAGGATGCCAGACAGAATTCTGTCAGTTCCCAGCTTTGTGTTCTAGGATAAGACTCATTTATCTCACAGAGCTGTTGTGAAGGCCAAATGATACAATAAATGGGTATGAAATCTTGGTAAACTATAAAATGCACACATGTTCTTACTATGATTGGTGTTAAGAGCATACACTTTGAAGGAGCGGGAGTTTTCATAGGGATAGTAGACAAAGGCTGATTGGGATGAGAGGCTTTTGAAGGAGTAGGTGCCCTAGAGAGGAGTAGGTAGAAACATATGTCTACAGGTTTAGGGGCTAATCCTCTAAAGTTGAGTTGGAACCAGCTTCAAAGAAAGAGCAAGATGCGAGAGTCATACATTTGGCTACTATGTCACCTTAGTTTTTAATTTCGCAGTTTGTTGAATGTTGCTTAGACCGGAGATCAGGGCTCACTGATATTTCATCACTGAATTAAAAGTACTTATTCTTTTCATCATTAGCAAAGCTAAACAATTTAGGGTTCCCCCATTAGGTCTGTCTCCTGTTACATCATTTAAGAAAACAGACCTGGTACAAATGTGGATCCCAAAGTGAAGACTCAAAAGGGTTTGAGTCACACATGCCAGCTCCTTTCCCCAATGGGGAATGGTTGAGGGATAGAGGCCTAGAATATTAGGTCAGTGGAGATCCTCCCTATGAAATCATCAGGTCAGGCAAAGCTCCTTCTTCCCACCACCATTACCACCACCACCATCTCTGTTGCTATCACACCCACAAGATAACAAGAGCTGAGAGCAGCAAGGACCATGGAAAAATTGTCTCTAGTATTGGCCTTTGCCCAGAAAGGAGAAAGGAAGGCATTTTTTTTTCTTATTCTTTACCCAAATGTTTTCCTAATTCCAGGCCCTAGAACTCTGTCTAAAATAGTGAGACATAGATATACTATAGTTTAGATGAAATATGCCTTATCTATGGGTGTATCTATGGCTGAAATGAAAAATAAAAGACCTGTTCTAAAACTTTTTCCATTGAACAAGTAACTTATAAACTTGTCAAAAATAGCAGCCTGTTAGAAAGCTTTAATCAATTATATGTTAGATTATTATAATAGAGAAAGAAAATGACACCTTGTTCTTCAAAGATTTGTCTTTTTTATCACACTAGTGACATTTTTGTTCAGCTAAAAAAGCGATTTGCTGGTATGATGGCTCAGCAGTGTTCTGGGTGGCTACAGAAACCACTGACAAAGCTGTTCATAGTTTTTCTATGCTCAGATCAATAGTTGAATATATTATTAATATTATTGACTACCTAAGGTCATTTACTCAGTCTTGATCTAATTGCATGGTTATTTTGTCCATTTTCATTTTATTATGGAAAATATTTACAATTAAAACCCAAACTATGGGTCCCTGATTAGTTTACTGACTGCACAACATAGCCCCTGTGTCTTTTGAATTCAGTAAAATATTAGGTTTTTAAATTGCTATAAACCAAATACACATCTTGAAAGAACTTACTCTGAAGCTTCTGATATGAACTCTGAATAATTTTGTCTAGAGTAGCCTCTCCATATTTGCTCATTTTTCAATATATCAATAAGTGATTTTGTTTTCTCAAAAAGCAATTACTAACAGCTGCTTCCTAGATACCACCCTATACTAGTAAGCATAACTATCTCCCTCAGAGTAAAACCTTAAAGGAAAATTTCAGTTCAGGTGCAATCAGATACAAAAGCCAGATGCACTCATAATTTGTTCCTTCAAAAAAAAGTCAATTTCATGTTTATTCGGCTATATTAGCATCATTTATAGGTGCTTTTAAGCAAAAATAGAAGACCAGATTCATTTGCATTTTAAAAAAGCAGCAAATATCATTCCCAATTTAAGTGTAAATGTATCACCAGATGATCCATTTATATGTTCCGTTTTGGGACAAAAATCACACTGACTGGGCATATTGCTGTATTCTCTCTCAAGAGGAGAAATAAGTTGAAAAGCAAATCCAATTGGCCAACATTAATATTCTGACAAATCATATTCAACTTCAACTCACAAACTTATGTTCAACCATTCATACTATTCCAAAAAAGAAAAAACGGAAAACATGCACAGGGAGTAATAGTCTATCAGGCCAGGACTAAATTAGAAAACATTGGCATTATGGTAGTGTGACATTTACTTGTATGATGCTCAACTGTCTCTCTGGGAATAAATCTAAACCTCCTTGCTAAATCAGTATCTGCAAGTCTGCAAGACAGTGTTTTCCATTTATTATTAAAATGTCTTGTAGTCAGACACAAGAAGCAAAACTAGAATTCTATTCTTTATTACAAGCAAAGCATTCTTAGCATTTATAGAAACTATTTTAAAAATCTCATTTACATTTTTATAATAATTCCTATTCATAAAACCATATTCCTGACCTACTTTAAAAAAAACTCTTTTCTGACAGATTTCTGGAATATATAATATTGATGCAGTTGAAGCCATGGCCTTTGATGGTTGTTACCATGACAGTGAGACTGACATGGATCAGACTTCCTTTTCTTTACACTCAGAAGAGGGCTCCTTGAGAGGACGATCCACAGGCAGCCCCAGCACAGATTCATCTCGGATAAAGAGAAGAAAATCCCTGGGAGGTAACATCAGTAGAATCATCCTGGAGAACAACCATGCCATTGACACTTATTCTAGAATTTTATTTCCCATTGTATATATAATATTTAATTTGATTTACTGGAGTGTATATGTATAAAGAGAAGTCTCTCTTTTTTATTTTTCTCTCCCTTTTTTGGGTTGTAGGGTAGAGGCTGGGGGTCAAAGCCAGGGCACTGCCCATGCTAGGCAAGTACTATACCACTGAGCCACACCCCCTGCCCAAAGAGGAATTTCTAATGTATAAAATCTGTATTGGAGTCAGAATATGTTTAAAAAACAAACCTGTTGAACATGAATTGGGCCATACTAGCTTGAACTAGGAGGGACTCAGTTATGTCTCCTGGCTTAAAGATTCAAAAAAGGACTGATTTACATCTAGGAAAAGGTTCCAAGTCCTAGGAGAATTTGACACAGTAATGAGAGTGACAGGCAACTGTATTTTGGAGAAAACATTTCCATAGGGAAGGGCTTTGTAACTATTTCATCTGAACCCTTCTTCTCTCTTAAAGAGAATGTCCTTTATTTAACTGGAGAATAAAGTTGGCCTGTGACATTAATTCAAGGATAATTTATTTCTTAACATCAGCCAAGTGCCAGATTACCTAACAAAGTTGGATCCTCCTAGGGAAGGACACATCAAGGTGGACCGCCCACACGTAGCCAGGAGTCCTGTGAAAAACCTCCTTCTCCTACCTCTAACTACTGAAATTCATATATTATTGAGTCCAAAATGGGGAAAAAATATACACTTCACTCAGTCTTCCCTCCTCAGATTAACACTTCCATCACCAATAACAGGATCTAATGTTTGTGGATGAGATACATCTTCCATAGCTTTTTTGAGGTCTTTGATTGATGATTCTTTTTTTAAATATTTATTTTAGTTGTAGTTGGACACAATACCTTTATTTTATTTATTTATTTTTATGTGGTGCTAAGGATTGAACCCAATGCCTCACATGTGCTAGGCAAGCACTCTACTACCACTGAGCCACAAACCCAGCCCCTGATGACTCTTTTAAAATCAAGTGTTTATTGATTACCAACATGTGGCAGACACTTTATTCAGTGTTATATTCATCAAATATGAAATAACCTATTCTTTCTATCCCTGAGTACTCCGCCTAGCAGGAATAATGATGAATTGGCACAGTGGATGTTGATGTAGGGGGAGGTACACTGTGCTGCGTCTGCAAAGGGGAGGCCAAAAGAAGAAAAGAACTTCTGTAAAGGAATGTGGATCTCAAGTTATGAACCACGGCAGATGCTTTCAGATATCACATAGAAGGAGAAGACTGAATGTCGCAGCCTGAAGCGATTGCCGCTTGGAGCAACAATGCCGCGGGAATAAGTTCAGAGGCAGACTGGAAATGAACAGGCTCTTTATTCTGCTAGCTTCTCTCTCTGGCTCCAACAACTCCTACACCATCCACACTTCTGCAACCACCCCACAATCGCGCTGACTGATCCATATTCCCCCAGGCCAAGTCTCGGGAGACCATGGAAGGTGGTAATGCTTGAACATCGTTATGGCTCACAGCTAATTGCAATCTTAGCTATCTCCTTAATTAGGGCTCCTACAACTGAATGAAATGTGTGTATCCATTAGTGATCTTCAGTAACTTGGTTAAATCAGGTCAAGTGGGTATTAAAGAAATGTTAAATAGAAAAACCTTCAATAATCAGTGTTTTGCAGATGGAAGGTATCATGCTTCTGCGTTGAACATTTTGTGAAGAAGACATGATTTAGAGAAGAGCCCTTGGCCAGAAATGTGAACGTGTCCCCTTCCTATTTTGACTGCTGGAATTGAACTAGGAGAAATAAACTCTGTGTTACTTTCAATGTATTTTATTTCTCCATAAAGTAAAACAAAATTATTTCAATTATTTTATGCCAGATGAGGAAACAAATTCCTGCTTGTTTACCAACAACATTGGTTTTGGGTCTCTATTGTGAATTACATAGGGAGGGTTTTAAAATTGGCCTCCTCCTGGTGCAAAAGATTAAAGGGAAAATTCTATCTTTATTACAACTTTCCTTGTGGGCAGGACAATTCTTGGATACTTCATTTTACTTTCTTAATACAACTTTTCCAATTTCAAAATTTCCAAGGATTATATTTTTCTAAGATATCATCCAAAATTAAACTAATATAATTTATTTAAACCCTTCTCCATTTAATTGTGTAGACTGTAAATAAATTTTTAAAACTATTTAATTGCTTTTGAGCTTGATTTAATAGGTATAGTATTTTTGTAGGATTATATTTTCATAATACAGCACAGATTAATATCCTGGGTGGTTGGCAATTTGTAGGTATTATTCAACAGAGTGCTGAGTTGGATTATGTTTCTTATTTTGACAAGTTCTGTATATAATTGAGCAAGAGAGAGGGAGGGAGGGAGAGAGAGAGAGAGAGAGAGAGAGGAATCTACAAATTAGTAGAAAAATCTACATTGTTCCCTTCCTCTAATTTCCTGGTTCTTCAAACATTGCTGGTTTTCATCTAGTTTGTTTGAACTATAACATTCAAAATGTTTAATGCTCCTCCCAAGCATATTAATTTTACTATTTTAAATCAAATGTATCACTGCATATGTGTGGCAGTCCAGGCTAGAGAAGGACTCCACCAAAATATACATACAGGGGCTGGGGTTCTGGCTCCGTGGTAGTGTGCTCGCCTAGCATGTGTGAGGCACTGGGTTTGATCCTCAGCACCACTAAATAGATAAATAAACAAAATAAAGGTATTAAACAAAATACATATGCACTCAGAATACTTCTTGAGAAGCACTGATGCACAATTGTTGGCAAATCAAAAGTAACCTTTGTTAATGTTTAGCAATACAGGCATTGCATTTTCCAGTAATAAATAAAATATGTTGACTGCTCCAGAGAACTATTACAGCATTCAGAATGAGCTCCCAGGATTTTAACTGCTTTCTTCTTCTCCTCAAACTGGTGGTTTGTGAAGACAGAACTGTTTCTGTTTGCCTCCTTTCTACTACGGAGCAGCAAGATTTCTGCTTTTATTCCTATTGTAAGAATGAAACCACAGTTACCTGGAAAATGTGTAAGTGACTGAAAGCATACAATAGATACCTCCTGTTAATTTTCACTTCATATACTGATCCCAATCCTGAACAGACTGTACATGATTGTTCACTGAGGAATAAGCCTGGATAAAATGTGAGGATTTTGGAAAATAAGCTGCTTTCTAAGATTAAGAAAAAGCCAGCCAGCTTGTAAACTGCCTAAATATAGAAATGGGCTATTTAATAAAGACTGCTCTAGAAAACCTATACTTTTAACTTAGTTTTGTTGCTTTTATTCTGATTAGACCAAACAATAGTATCGTTATTTTAAAAATTAAAAATGCCTGTTGGCAAAAATATTAAAATCTACCCAGAGTTAAAGTTTATATTTTAATATTTATTCTTAGAGGTTTTCCTTGCATAACTTAAGATTTTTTCCAAAGGAACAATTTTGTACATATTTCAATTTACTAATTTAAGCACTTGCTTTGTAATAAACCCTGCACTGTCTATTGGGGATGTTGTAACAAAAGATAGACATGGTCCCTGCACAGACAATTTAAATTTTATTGGAGAATGTATCTAAACTATGCCATTTGAAGCCAAATATTCTTCCCTGGATTATAAACAACTTTCTTTTCCTTCTTTCCTACGAACTAATTTCCATGTGGTACAGAGTAGTTCGCTGAATTGATACACTAGAGTTTACTTAACCCATCTCAACCTGTGGTACATGAGTGTAATTTCCTATTTTGCATTATAATTGGCTGCAATTTTGTAACATAAAGAATATTCAAGGGGTTGGGGCTGGGGTTGGGGCTCAGGGGTAAAGCATTTGCCAAGTTCAGCCCGGGCTCAATCCCCAGTACCACATTAAAAAGAAGTAAATAAACAAAATACAGGTGTTTTTAAAAAAAAGAATTACTTAAAAAAAAAAAGAATAGTTAAAAACAAAATTATTTGGCCAACGAATGAAATGCCTCACCATATTCAAATCTCAGCACTTATTTGTAAGAATCCCTATGTGCCCGTAGAACCTGACGCATCAAACTCTCTCACCTGTCTACCCAGAAGTTCTGGAATATAGATTTCTGTAAGAAGAAACCTTTCCTATTTTTAGTTCATTTTTATCTCCAAGCAGAGCTGGAATTCCCCTCAACTTGACCCTGCTTAATTCCCCCCCAATCCTCCCAGAAAACTGGCATTCCCTTTTTATAATGAAAATTTTGGCATTGTATAAAACACTTTTATTAAAGGAGCCTTCTTCCTTCCTTAAGAGATGCTGCCTCTACAAGCCCTTGCCATCTTTCAAATAGAATAAGTGGGAATGCAAGTATTTACATAGAAGTTGCCACAAAAATCATAATTTGTGACCATATTACCTTAGTCCTTGCAGATGGGTTAGCCTTCATATTTACCTTTTCTTATGGTGCCACTCACTAGCCTGTTCAGATCACACACACACACACACACACACACACACACACACACACACACTATTCATGTTTAATTTTTTAACATGGAGATTAATGAGGAAAGAAATTACACATAATTCTGTAATCTTCTTTTTAATGCTTATTTATTTGTTTTAGTTGTACACAATGCCTTTATTTTTACGTGGTGCTGAGGATTGAACCCTGGCTGAACCGGGGATGCGCACGTGCTAGGTGAGCACTCTACCGCTGAGCCACAACCCCAGCACCTGTAATCATTCTTGAAGTAAACATTCCAATGAAATCAAAGAAGCAAGGGGAAGGTGCTATTTCAACTACAGTTCTGTACCAGGGGCAGCTGTTAATTCCTAGCAGGGCCTTAGGCAAAGCAGTCAGTGTTATACTCCAATTATCTCACTTATGGATGGAGCCACCTTCTCTTTCCCTTTCCCTGTAAGCATTGTATTAAAACACTCTGTCATTCTATAAAGTTTTGCTTAATTTCAAAGTCATATCACTTTCCAACTGCAATTTGATTTCGCTAAATTTAACAAAGCACTCAGACATTTGTTTCTCTTTTAATGAAATTTAAAGACAAAACACACCAGTTATTTAAGGAGATGATTTTCTTCAGGATGTTGCAATAGTTAGTATTAGAAAATATGGTTAACTTACGCCCGGAACGCCGTGTTAGTGGAATAAAAGGGTTTATTAGGGACCATGTGGGAAATGGTAGGGGGTAGGGGAATAAGCGGCCAGGAGGGGCAGGGAATGAAAAAGGGGCAGGACAAGAAGAGAGCAAGGAAGAACAAGGGCGGTTTCAGTCCGGAGCAGGCTTAAGTAGCCAACTGGTGGTCAGAGGGACCCCTGGAGCGAGTCTGGGTCCCCATAGGCTGCCGAAGGTCAAGAGGGGGCAGCGAGGGCACCTGAGGGCTGGCCAGCCTGAGGCACCTGGGAGGTGTAGTCTTTTCTCAAAGTTCCTGGGGGGAATGTGGCCTCCCTGCCCAGAATCCAACAGGAAGGATATATGTTAATGAGGAAATCTCAGAGAAAAGGAAGGGATATAGGAGTTTCAAAGAGGCAGGAAAAAGAGCCTTCTTCCTCTTTGTGAAAGCAGAGAAGTAGTCCTTAGAATATATAAGAGCAAGGTGATCATTTCTCAGAATACAAAATTGTGTGGGACTTATTGACTTCTGCTACATTCCAGAAACATAAGGGTCAGGTAAAATTCAAAATATGCCAATGGTAGTCTTCCATTTCAACTTCTTGCCAAATCATAATGTTTTTTTTCTGCTATGATGAGGCCAAGGATAAGAGATATTTCACAAAGTAGAGAAAAACTTCAATACTATTCTTTTCAATATATTGACACTTAATTTGTTGTTGTCTCAAACATTGTACTAAATTTTATTATCAGGTCATTTTCAGGATGTGATAGCACTTGTAATCCTACGATCAATGCAATTCACTATAGAAATTATTTTCTATAAGAATGCTTCAGGCTGGGTATGGTGGTGCATACCCATAATCCCAGCGGCTTGGGAGGCTGAGGCAGGAGGATTGCGAGTTCAAAGCCAGCTTCAGCAAAAGTGAGGTGCTAAGTAACTCAGTGAGACCCTGTCTCTAAATAAAAATACATAATAGAGCTCAGTGGTTGAGTGCCCCTGAATTCAATCCCTGGTACCCAAAAGAAGAAGAAACAAGAATGCTTCAAAGGTTTTCTACAAAACTGTGCTGCTAGTTGACCACCCCTTGCCTTAGGCAATCAAAAGTAGATGAATTTGTAATGTAATTAGCAATGATTTTAAAACACATTTCCTGTTGTGAAATAACAAGACTTTCTAGAGTTTAATGAACAGTCTCAGTTCTTTAAAAGTGACATATAGGTTCCAACAGTTCCAAAATTAACTAACTCAAGAAGTCACTCCAAGAAGGGAAGGAAGAGTCTGTACCCACATTCTTCTTACTTCATCAGAGAACATTAATGTAGGTGTTTCAAGTATTTTGCACTTCAAAGAAGTGCTATAAACACAGAGCACACATCAAATGAAAATTTAGAACAATCACACTACCCTAATATGACTTAAAATATATTTTGTTAATCAGGTTGTATCTTGGGTGAGGTCATATTTAAATTAAATCATGAACAAATGGGGAAGAAGCCTCAGAACCTACTGAATAGTTTGAAAATAAATATGCAGTTCAGGTAGGCAGAAGAGAAAGAGAAGGTTTTTTTTTTTTTTTAAATGAACTCTAATATTTGAATATGATTTATAAAGATAATATGAATTAGAAGTAGGAAAACCTATAAGTCAAAGGAAAGATAGGAATAGAAACCAAAAATGTGGTCCACAAAATGAACTCCTTAAAGTCCTATAGTATTTATCTTGGAACAAGACTTAGATTTGAATGTAGAATGAATTATATGTGATTATTTTGGATAATGTCCTGATCTAGATTAGTGTAATCTCATGATTATTGTTCATTTGTGTAAAGGATGGTGGTGCGTGCCTCTGGGCAATCAAAGAATTAATTGCATGTTGGTCATCTAGTAATTGATACAACATTTCATCTTGACTGAAATTCAAGATATTCTCATTACTTGCTTCAATATTACCATTTACTCCTTTTATGTAATGAATTGTACTGATGGAATTCCTGGTAGGTTATCTTTGATTAATATGGGCTGTACATTTATTATATTGCTGAACAATGTTTTTACATGGAATAATCTGAACATAATAGAGCTGTACTCAGAAAATGGCTTTATTTTTCACTAATCACTGTCAAGTGTGCTCTGTTGGCTCTTTGTCCTCAGCTCTTGCTGACATCTTAGGCAGATCCCATTGCTTCTGGTATCCTTTAAGTATCAGTCACTTTAAACAATCACATACATAAATGTAATCACATGTATAAATACACATTTCTAAATGCATAAATATGTGTTAGCTTTCCATCACTTCAACAAAATATCAAACATGTATCAGATTGAAAGGAGGAAGAGTTTAGTTTGGGTCATAATTTCAGAGGTTTCAGTCCATGGTCATTTAGTTCTATTTTTCCTGGGTCTGTGATGAGGCAGACCACCAAGGTGTGATAGCCCAGTGTAGGAAATCTGCTCACCCCATGGCAGCCAGGAAGGAAGAAGAGGGAGAAGAAGAGGTGGAGGTGGGGAGAGGAAGGGAAAGGGAGAGGTGAGGGACAAACAAAGTTCTTCCCCTAGTGACCTACTTCCTCCAACCAGGACCCACAGCCTAAAAGTTGTACCACCATTTAATAGCCAGCCCATAGGCTGGCAACCAAGCTTTAGCATATGAACTTTGGGGGACATTTCAGATTCAAAACATAATAATACTTATATACAAAATACTTTGATAAAAGGGGTTTGTTTTCAGGTATAAAGCCTAATCTGGTTCAAACTTTGTTTTCCTTACTTAAGTTCAGGCCTCAACTTTGGACTGAGGAATTTGTCAAAGTCTTTTTACTTAAGTATTTTAGCTCCCAGTTTGCTGATGCCCTTTGAGTGGCAGGCAGGGAAAGTTTTACCAGCATGCAACGAGTGACACAGGATCCAACTTTTGAGGGTTAATGCTCTGTAGCCACCATGCTGAAATTCTTAACCTTTAAACAGGGAGTGTGTATAGGGCACAGCACATGCAATTCTACCTGCAGTTCCCTCATAGGATGGTTCCAATTTTTGCTTTACTGCCTCCCTTTATCACACATTTACCCAGTGCTGATGCTGTTCTCTGTGTCTGGTGGGGCCAGAGCATAGATGTAGGGAGGCTTAAGATGGTGCACATATTACCCCTGGGGCTGGTCATAGTAGTGGCCAACTCCATACTGGGCTGGCAGCACCAAAGTGTTTTGGGAGAGTGACCTGCTCTAGCAAGCTCTTGCCCACCCTACACTCAGGTAATTAGTGTACCCTGACTAGGAGGTTGCCATCTCTTGCATTTTCTGTGAGTTGACATGTGGCTAGTCAGTCAAGAAGATTGATTTTACCACCCCTGGCAAGTACACAGCAGTATAGTTTCAGTGGTCAGTAGTGAGGCATCTCCACAGTTGGTGGGTCAATAGCTCAGGAGCACTTGTGGGCCTATGCACCAAGTGGCACTGCAAGGCCCTGGGGGCCTGTGGATGTCTGCACTCACCTTTAGAACATGAGGAGTAGAGTATGACATTTAACCGCACTAAAAAAAAAAAAAAAAACACCATGACAGTGGAGATACCACGAAAGAATAGTTTTATATTTAGTATAAAAAATGCAAACAAGATCCATATTCTCCATATTCTCACTTTGCACAGGAGCCCACAAATTTTGTAGTTGGCTTTGGTGGCCCTGATGCAGGTGAACATTCTTTTGGAGGTCTACACGGGTTTATTAAAATGAATCTTGGGATCTCTTACTGATCTTGTGTGACCCCATGTCTCATTTCCTGTCCAGGCCAAGGCCTCCTAAAGCTTGGCTTTCCTCACCTGCTATGCCATTCTCTTTGGCCAGGTAATTTCCTAATGGTCCAAGCCCAACTCTTTTCCCCAGCAAACAGCTCAAAACACACTCAAGGATCTTTGATATGATAATCTCAGTGTTAGAGCAGCCTGCTGCTCTCAGACTTTCTCCTCTGAGTGCAGTTTGTGAGGGTACTCCCTCAAGGGCTGGAGATGTGTGCTCAGTGAAGAAGTACTAACCTAGCATGCACAAGGCTTTCAGTTTGATCCCCAGCACTTTGGGGGTGGACCAAAAAACAAAAACCCTGCTTCAAATCCAGGCTGCCTGGATTAAGTTTGTTGTTCTACCCCCATGACTGTGACTTTTGGCTGATTACTGAGTGTCTTGGTGCCTCCATTTCCTCAAATGCAGAAAAAATATACTTAAAAAATCTTCCACATAGGTTTTTGTGTGGATTAATCTTGGAATACAAGATGTTTTTAAAAAGGCCTGGGAAATAATTTATTATACATATATTTTAAAAATATTTATACATTTTAGTTATAGTCAGACACAATACCTGTATTTTATTTATTTATTTTTACGTGATACTGAGGATCGAACCCAGCGCCTCACATGTGCTAGGCGAGTACTCTACTGCTGAGCTACAACCCTAGCCCCTAATTCATTATATTTTAATATTAAGTATTACTGTCTTCAGTTTTGAGGCTTAAACAGACATTTTCAAGCAAACATCCCAATTGGCATACTTTTCAACAAGTTATCTCACTCAAGTTTATGCATCAATTTTTCATAGATAATGTGATTATATAATTTTTTTCAGGGTTATTTTTCTTCTATATTCAGAAGCAGTATACATAAGGTATATTTTTCACATCTTTAAAACTTGAAATTATTGATCTATCAGTTCGTGAGTGTTACCAATTTGGAGATCAATTAGTTGGTTATTTTTGGTTCATTATGTTAAAATTTTAAAAGAAAATAAGTCAACTAATCTATCATCCTTGAAGGGTATTGAAAATGACAACCCCCAGGACAGGAAAATGACACTCCCCACCCCAAAACTGACCTGGAGGAAGAGGGAGGAGGAAGGCAATAATTAATCCTCTCTTAGTAACAATGAGCCCTGAGGGGGAAAAAAAGGGAAATTTCATCCCTTCCCAACAACAATGGGTCCTGAAGGGAAGAGGCAAATACTGAAATTCTGGGCCCTGTACTTTTACCCTTTCACCTTGCCAATGAGTCCTGGAAGGACAAAAGCAAATAGTGAAGCTCTGAGAACAGTGAATTCCGGAGAAAGAGGATAAGCAGTGAACACTGAGTTCTGAGATTTTCCCAGTGACAATGAGTTTAGGGCTTTTTACAACTTTCTTCCTGACTGTCCAAACTAATATGTCCTGCTTCAGTCTCTAATAATTAAACCACCCTCATTGTAAACTATAAAACTCAAACTCCTATAACCGGTGGCCATTTTTCCACCCAGAAAATGAGCCCCTCCAGTGCCTGATGGATTGATTCCATTGTAGAATAAAGGAAAGCTTGCTGACCTGTTTGAGGTCTGCTTCCATCCTGCTTATTGTGCTTCCATAATGGTGCTGAAACTGGGTTGGTTATTGTTGCTTACAATCACGATGTTTGTTTCTCTCATCCATCTACACATTTTGCTAGTCTTCTAAGAAACATTTTCAATAGGTGCTTGTTTACTTTTCTAGAAAGCAACCCCAAAATATATCTTATAACAGTCATGAACACATCTATTTCAGGGTTTTTTGGATGACATGTTAAGTTACAAAACACCTCTGTAAGGAATAGTCATCGGAAATCCTAATGCATATTTTCACTTACTAGTTCTGGGCTGTTGGAGAAAGAAGATCTGAAGTATCACTTAATAAAGAAATGTTAAGCAACCTAACATTCATTCATTTTTCCATAGGCACAGGCCCTACAAGAAATTAAGACTGTAAGCAAGAAAAGAAAATGACAGTATTAACTCAATTCACTTTTGTAAACACTGAGTAACAACTACTCCCAAACAGTGATAAAATGCTGTAATCAAATCAAATATACTTGAGTCCCAGATGTATCACAAGTATAATCTTGGAAGACCTTGGACTGGGTCATTCTTTAAAATGGCTTTTCTGAAGTTACTAAAACCCCAAGATTATCCCATGGTGATATGACTACATTAATTTGAAGCTGCCTTGCTTGATGAGTTTTGTAAATGAAGTGAAGCAAACATGGTAACAGACCCAATTGCATTTAATTCATTCTATAGAACCATGTTCAAGATGCTGAATGGGATGTAACAAATGCCTCTCAAGTGAATTCATTTTACAGTTTAAGACTCTTTTGCTTACTTTTTTCTCACCTGACACTCAGGGCAGCTTTATAAGGACAAAATTAGTCACTTTAACAGATGAAAAACAGAGGTCAGAAGAGAATACTGGTAGGCAGCATGAGTGTTATGGTCTGAATGTCTATTCATCTTTTGAAAATGAATGAACAATGTAACTAGGAGGGGCATTTTGGGAGGAGAGTAGGTCATGAGGGTGGAGCCCTCCTGAAAAAGGCCAAAAGGCCCCAAAGAGCTGCCTTGCCCCTTCTATCACATGAGGAGGCCTCATCTATGAATCAGGAAGGGCCCTTAAAAGATACACTGAATTCCAGAATTAGCCAGTGCCTTGAATCTTGGAATCCCCATCCCTCAGAACTGTGAGAAATAAGCTATCCAAACAAAATAAGCAGCCCAAACAAAAATGATGGGGGAGGGGAAGGTGTTTAAGTCCCAGTTATGCTATTCAACGATTGTATAATTTTGAGCACGTTACATAAACTCGTTATGCCTCAGTTTTCTTACATTAGAAGTTAGGCTAGTAATGGCATAAATATTAGAGTCATATTTAAGAAAAACAAACAAACAAACAAACAAAAAAACACTGCCTAGGTCTTTCCTGGACCAAAGTGAATACAAATACACAAGAGATGGCATTCACACTATTTAAAACAGTGTGTGTGCTTCCCAGAGTTTTGCGATACAGTGGTACTATAAAGTTTTAAAGCAAAAATACAAATAATTATTTTAAAAGTCCCCTAATGTTTATAGAATGAATGATTCCAGTAGGACTGATTTCTCTCCCAATATCCTGTGGAAATTGGCGCACAGATGCTCAGAGGCCAATAGGAGGATCACAGTACATCTGAAGGAAACTCACTTCATAAATGAAAGAAATGAGCGTTAGGGAAGAATTGGCCTCCCTCCCCTCAACCTTGTGATTTATGTGTATCAACCATAAAAAGGACATTCACACACTGATTCTCCCATTGCCACATTGCCGGGCTCCCCCGGGAGCCCCCTCCGCTTGCAGCCCGGCTCGCCCAGGAGGCGGCGCGGGAGCTGGAGCGCACCGCCCCGGACGTGCCCACGCCGCCCCGCCCAATCATTTCGCGGCCGCGCGCAACAGGCCGTGCGGGGTGAGTGGGGAGATGGCGGCGGGAGGGCGGGGGTTCCTTCGGCGCGCGCTCCCCTGCACCTTGCAGGGTCTGTGGGTCCTCGAGTCTGGGCCCGAGAGCTTGCTGGCGCTGGTGGCTGCTGGGCCGGGTACGCGCCCGAACCTCTTGGGGTCCCTGGAGCTCCGGGCCCTGTGGACACACCGGGACCTGCGGGGCCCGGAGCTTCGGGGTGCAGGCGCGAATGTCCCTGGCACTTGGAGAAGCTCACGCGCTCTGCCCGTGGTCCTGAGACCCGGGATGAACGCGGAAAGTTTGTAGGCTCGACCGCGAGGGCAGGAGCGCGGCCGCCACGTGGGCTGCCAGGGCCTGGGCGGCAGGTCGGGCCTAAGAGACACGCTGCGCCCAGGAAAGCTTGTGCATGCAGAGAGGGGAGCTGAGGCTCTCCCTCACCCCACTCCTGACTTTAGCAGCCTTTGCTTCCAGTTCATTTCACTTATCAACAAATAATCGGCTGGTGAATGCTTGGATTGTCCAACAGGTTAACAAGACCAAGTTTCTCACTGTGTTTTTAGGAAGTGCAGGCCTGGGAGTCAGGAGGCTGTAATTTCACCACTAATTAGTGTATGTCGCCGCCAGGAGTTTCTTTCAATGGTCTCATCTTTTAAGTGGAAAAGCCTGATCTACCCAGCTCTTACACCATCAACTGGATGGTTCTGACTCACTTCTCTTCGTGACCTTATGGTCACCAAAATACATTAATGAGGTACTATTCATTTTCCTCCTGAAATTAAACTAAAAACATAAATGCCAGTCACAAATTTAGATCATCAGGAGAACTTCTTTGCATTAGTGATAAATTCTTTAGGCAGAAACAAAATCATTTAGGTTAGCTTGGGCCACCTTGTTACAGGCGATATGTTATTTTTATCAGGCCTGCGCGTTTTATTGAGCGAAGTTCAACTATTGTGGATCTATAATTCATCTGGAGAATTTAATAATGTTGATGTAGATTTCTGGGCCCTGGTCATCAGAATTGGCCATCCAGTAGGTTTGTTGCAGGTCCAGAAGTTTGTGCGTTAACAAAACTTACTGATTATGCCCACATAGTACTAGCTGTGCCCAGGGTAAACCCAGTCACACTTCCCTCCTTGAGTTGGTAGCCCTTGGAATACTGTTGAATACCAAAGCCACAGCTGCCTTCAAAACAGCAGTCGTAGTGCAGAAGGTCTCTGTTTTCCCCAGCTCTGGTTTTCATAAGGCCTTGCAGATTTTTTCTCTAAAACTGTCTATAGACTAAAGATGAAACAGTAAAAGTTAATTTAGAAAGCATTTCTTGAGACCCTCCTATGTGCTATGCTCTACTAGGTTCCAGAATGTACAGATAGCTATCCCTTCAAGAAGCTGTTATGACCTCTTGTCATTCATATTACTTTGGAAAAGGTAGGACACCTTCAAAATATAAATATCTTTTTTGGCTATAGTATGAGCAGCAGTTTTGATTTTCTTGTAGAATTTATCTGCAGGGCTCTTAAAGTTTGAACTGTGAATCTTTTGACTTAATCTTTTTACCTTTTGATGCTTATAGTCAACTCATTGAAAACAATTATTTTTGAGAAATATTTTTCCCTGTAATATTATAACTTCTCTCTGGGTGGTTTGTGAGGTTATAAACAGGATTGTGTTGGCTGTACTTTTGTAGACAAAGCATCTTTTGTCTTTATTTCTTGGATTTGAAGTCTTTTTTTTTTTTTTAACTTTTTTTAAAAGTATTTTAAAAAGTATTTTTAGTTGTAGATGGCCATAATGCCTTTCTTTTTTTTAATGTGGTGCTGAGGATTGAACCCAGTGCCTTCCACATGTGAGGTGAGCACTCTATCACTGTACCACTGAGCTACAATACCCAACCCTTTTTTTGTTGTTGTTGTTGTTGTTTGTTTTTACTTTTTACTGCAACTGAAATTGGGATGCATCTTAGGATTTTTTTGTGTTTAATTGAATAGGGTGTGTCATTTATTCTCCCTTCCACCCTCTGAAAGCTATTAAAAGGAATGGTTGTCTTACAGCATGAGTAGTGTGAGAATCAAATAGTACATTTGCCCAGTAACATCTAAGCTAGGTTCCAAGTAACTGAGCCTCCAATCATTTCAGCATGCACATAAAGAAACAATAAATGATGTAACTTTTGGCAGTATAAGTAGTGAAATTTATATTGTAGCAAAAACATTCATTATACAGGATTGCGATTTAATTTTGTGCTTGTAGGTGGAGAAAATTATGTGATTTTATATTTTGGTTTAAGTATTTTGTGCATTTTATTTAGCCACACTTTCTAATGGGTGTGCTTATACTGCATTCATATATTATGTTTAAGGAAAACAAGCCTTTAGCTTGCATCTTCCTGCTTATTTCTTTAAATATCAAAGGGACTAATTCTGAGTAATAAGAAATGTGTGACTGAATATAAAATTATAGGGTACCTTTAGTGAAACAAACCTAATAAACCACTCTTAACATTTAGTTTTAAAATTTAAATTTGAGCAATATATTGGGGTCCCAAAGACCATCATGGTCCCAAAGACCATGATTTTTCTATGAGAACATGGTGCTTCATTACAGCACAAACATATTAAACACAATTAGTAAAAGAAAAAAGCATATGGAATAAAATCCTGTGGTGACCAGGTGCAAGGTTCCAAGGGTTTTTTTGTAGCGTGCTTAATTGCTCTGGGCCCTAGTTTTGTCACCAGGTGTGAAATGTTGACAACCAGTGAAGCCCCTTAGAGACTCAGTGCCCAGGGTGGTAATTGGGACTAGTCACGGAGGATCTGCCTGTCTGGCACATACCAAATGTCTGGATCCAGAGAACGAAAGCAGGTATTCAGTATAAACTATATTGTTTTACACTTTAGGCATCATGAGCCATTCATCAGTTAATGGTGTTGGGAACCCTCCCCAAATCTTAAGTTCTCAGATATCCACAAGCTAACCTCTCAAAGGGTTGCAAGTAGTCAAGCTATGGTGACTCTATTTTGTACAAATAGTCTACTGACTCTCTTTTCATATCTCCCATACATCACTTCACAATTCCAAGTACTGGTAATGCTTTTTCTCAGTAAAGCCTTGATTCTTTGGTTTGTCTGTTTGATTTAAAAGGTAGAGGAAACATTTTCAGAAAATGTATCTCATTGGCCATATATCCTAAAATACTAGTTTATTTTTTCCAAGCTTAAAAAACCCTCTACTGTAGGTTTATATTTATATATATATTTAGTTGTAGGTGGACACAATGTCTTTATTTTTATTTATTTATTTTTATGTGGTGCTGAAGATTGAGCCCAGTGCCTCAGCAGTGCTAGGCGAGCACTCTACCACTGAGCCACAACCCTAGCCCCTCTACTGTAGGTTTTTAGTATCAGTTTGTATTAGTTTTCCACCATGATCCTGAATGTCTTTTGAAAGAACTGAGCTGTTCCTTGGTTTGAAATTTAGGTGCTAAGATGAGGCTATTACAGAGTTTTATATTTTGTCTTTTCTATGTCCTCATTTGTTCAGTTTACATCTCGGTTGCATTTTAAAAGTTTTTTCATAAATTAGTTGCAGTGTGTAACAAATTATTCTAGAGTGTTTACTTCCCAGGCCAGAATACTAATTCTGCTTATTCTGTAGTGTAGCTGAAATACTTCTTAGTTATAATGAAGAGAGGAGAAAACAGCATTCTTATAATTCTCATAATTCAACAAAATAGGAAACCATAACATTTATAAATTACTGGTCTTGGGGAAAAATTGATTGGCATTTATAAACACGAGTGCTTCTTAACTTTTTGTTTGTTTGTTTGTTTTCCTCCCCAGACAGAAAAAACGTCTAAGAATCTGGTGAAAACAGCCCCTTCCTTGGGGTAGGGTGAGTATAGGTTGAGTGTCACTAATCCCAAAATCTGGTATGCTCCAAAATCCAAAATGTTTTGAGTGCCAATATGATGCCACAAATGGAAAATTCCACCAGACTTCTTAGCAAAATGCCTTGATGACCGGTGCACATTGAAGTTGGAGAATGTTGTGTTAGAGGTTAATGATTTTGGTATTTCAGTTATGATAGTTTATTTTTTTTATTAAAAAGTTAGTGTTTGAGGGCTGGGATTGTGGCTCAGCGGTAGAGCGCTCGCCTAGCACATGCGCTGCCCGGGTTCGATGCTCAGCACAATGTAAAAATAAAGGCATTGTGTACAACTAAAGCAAATAAATAAATATTTTTTTAAAAAAAGTTAGTGTTTGAAAGACTTGGCATGTAATTATTCTTAGCCTTCACTTTTCAGCCCTTTGTTTTTGTTTTGTTTTGTTTTGAATGGAGGGGGGAGAGGATGATAAAGTGGGAATTTTCAAGAAAAGCTCAAATTTGGGAATGGAGAGTTTTAGGAGGTTGGTATAGCAAGCAGCATCTCACTTCAGCCACCAGGTGACACCACTGGTCCAGGCCATCCTGATTCCCACCTGAACAGCAATTGAGCATGTACTGTGCTGAAGAGCACCTGGCATTGGACAGCTATTGATTGTTTGCCATCAAATGTTTGTAACTCAGAGTTCATCTAATTAGATTCAGGGCCTTGTGCCGACGGAAGCCGAATTCAAAAATTTTGACTTTGCTGTATCAATGGCCACAGGCTAAACCTATGACTAAGAACTGCTGAGACAGTTGAATGGTTTAATTTAGGATAATTATACCTCATAATAAATAATGAATTCCAGGACTTAGAGCTTATACACAAGAAAAACATGTTTTCCTTTAGATGAATGCATAATCTGAGTGTGAAGCTGAATCATATCCTAGAAGAAATGGCATTGACTTATTAAGGCTGTCTCATATCTGGAGGAAGCAGTATTGACCTGGGTAGAGTTCTCATAAAGACATTGTGTTCAGACATGGTGTGTGTGTACAGGCCACTAACATCAGCAGTGGCACTCCCAGCAGACCTAACCATGTGTGTTTTTGTTCTTTGGGTAGGTTTGCATTCCCTTCCTGCTTGACGACAGACAATGCCAAAGAAAGTGAAGCCTGCAGGGAATGGGAAGGAAGAGAGTCCTGTTCCCTGTAAGCAGGTGAAAGTAGAGGCAGCTGGTGGACCTTCCACCTTAAACTTTGAGAGCCCCAGTGGTCTCTTTGAAAGTCTGATTTCACCCATCAAGACAGAAACATTTTTCAAGGAATTCTGGGAGCAGAAGCCCCTTCTCATTCAGAGGGATGACCCTGCAGTGGCAACATACTACCAGTCCCTGTTCAGGCTGACAGATCTGAAGAGTCTGTGCAGCCAGGGTATATACTATGGAAGAGATGTGAATGTCTGTCGGTGTGTCAATGGAAAGAAGAAGGTTTTAAATAAAGATGGAAAAGCACACTTCCTTCAGCTGAGAAAAGATTTTGATCAGAAAAGGGCAACAATTCAATTTCACCAACCTCAGAGATTTAAGGTAATAAGTTCCCCTATTATAGGTCTTCATACTTGTCAAAATGCTAACACTTGATCACGCATCAGCTTACAAGTGAATATGGTGAGCCTCCTGCCATTTTTAGAAGGCGTAGCACCTAGTTGGTCTTTAAAGGCATTCGAACTCATAAGAGTCTGTGTTATCTTTTGGCTAAATTGTTAGAATCTCTAGTAACTAAGGGTGGACATTGTTGAGTATCACTGAGCTGCAAAAACTAAATTGCATTGATAGTTTATAAAGTTATTAAAGTAGCATTACACCTTTAGGATCATGTTCTTTGGACTGGTTTATGGTTTTACATATTGTAGAGATTTCTGTGTGGTTTGTCCTATTACTACAATTTAAGGCATGACAGCATCAAGGTGATTTTTTTTTTTTTTTTTTTTTAATTGCTTCCCTTTACTGCCTATATCTTTCTAAGAAGAGGCTTCAGAGCTGGGACCAGATCACATACCAGATGTATGTCTAAGAAATGACCTCTCTTCCTTATTGACAGTTGAACTGGTGACATTAAAGGTTGGGTCCTGAAACTTCTCCTGGGGAAGCAGTCATAAGTGGAGGATAACTTTGATTAAAATTTATTTGGTAATTGGTGATTGACATTTGGGAAATAATTTGCCACCTCTGTACTCATTAATGCAGATTTAAGATGAGGTAACCTGCTTTTTTTTAGAGATCCTTATGTGACAGCCCCAAATTGTTAAGGGTCTCATTTGAGTTTTAGATACTGTTATTCCCGTTGAGAAACCCTGCTATAACCAATGGTGGGATCAGAATGGCAGCATGGGAGGAGAAAGTGGGGTTTGAGGAGATTCCATTTTGAGGAGAGTAAGATTCAGTTACCAATAATATTTCTTAACAATTTAACTCAGGATTTGCTTTATTAGATCCCATTAGGCTTCATCTGGTTAGTGCCCTTCCTTTTCTTGTCTAAAGGATCTTGAACCTATTTATGCTCTGGATGAAGTGTAAGTACTCAGAGTTTTTAGGACAAGTCCTGATTCCAGTTATTATATCTCAGGCAGTCTTAAAATGTTGAAATGTCCCTGAATGAATTTATAAATAATTTCCCAAACCAAGTCACGATTTGAATTTAGCAAATATGGACCATACATAAAATACTTCTCTTTAAGCTAGTTCTTGACTCTTTACCTGCCTAGAAGTAGCATTTTTTAAACATATATATATTTTTTTAGTTGTAGGTTTTATTTTATTTTTATGTGGTGCTGAGGATCAAACCTGGTGCCCCACACGTACCAGGCGAGCACACTCTACCACTGAGCCCCAGCCCCAACCCTAGAAGTAGCATTTTTTAAGAGTGCTTTTTAGAAATATAAGAACTATGAATATAAATTGATTACATATAATTTGGTCATACACCAGAAATTTATTATTTGGCCCATGTATGGCGTCCTTTATGGCTGTAATTTCCGTACTTTAGAACCATCTCCCCTAGGGCTTCTCTCTGCTTGTCTATTTAAGACTTGCACACCCTTCTAGGATTCCAAGTTCTCAGAACCTGTTTCCTTTGTCCTATTAACTCTTCTCTTTGGTTGGGTTTAATTAAAGAAAGGCTGACCTTCCTCAGCCCAAATTCAGCCCTCATGCTAGACTAGGATTTTTTGTTTTTTGTTTTTCCCTCTTTGCACCACCAGTACCTGAGAGACCTATAAGCTATAGGAACTTACCTTCTTACCTAGAAGCTGAGTTCTAAATTCTTTGTTATGAGGAGGTATTTGTGTGTGTGTGTGTGTGTGTGTGTGTGTGTGTGTGTGTGTGTGTGTTTAGGAATGAGCCTATGACATCAGAATAAGAAAGTGCAGAGGTGGTTTACACTGGTCAGGTGAAGAGGGTGTTAGCCTAAACAGTTAGCCTATTGTTTATTGAGTTTCAGACTGTCTAAGTCTTATTAATCTAAATATTCTGAATACTTTCCCATAGCTGTTCTAAGCTGGTCTGGTGTTTTTGACTCCACATTTAAGTCATTTTCCTATCAAACTTTGAAGGTGCTTGTTGAAAGTAGTAGAACTTATGAATATTTAGCCTTTCTTTAGATGTACGAGTGGAATTCTCCATGGCATTCTGTTTTGGTTCTGTGGAGACTTACATTTGGGAATTGGAGAAAGGTCAGTGGAGAAGTTTGTACCCAGCCAGGAGAGAAATCTTCACCACCCTTCTCTTTCATTTTTCCTGTCCTTAGCATCTTTGTGCACAGTAGGAGTTTGTGGTAACAGGAGACAGGGGTCTTCCTTGTACTCCAGTCCATGTTGTAGTGTAACACTTGTATATTGCTTTCCAGTTTTAATAGGTTTTGAGGTAAGTTGAGTTTTGCTACTCCCCAGTGTTGACGTGGGGTGTTAGTAACTTTGCCTTGTAAAGAAATCCTTCACTAACTTCTAACTACAGTTGGACTCATCTCTTTTTAGTAGATCACAGTTGGCAGATTTAGAAGCTAAAGTTCTAAGAAAAACTGTACAACTGATAGCATTTGTAGTAACCTTTAAGAAGAGACATGTTTACATCAATTGCACACCTTGAATGATCTTGAATGATGCTTGGATTGGGAAACAAAGTCACCCATTTGGTCCTGAAAGATCTCTCAGGACATTGGGAGAAAAAGAGAAAAGCTCTGGTTTCTTAGTGGTTCCAATTACTGTACAAACATAATTATAAAGCCAGGTCCTGTTGGTCTCTCTCCTGGTGTAAATTAGGTTCATTGGGAGCTCTGAACTTTTCTGAGCTATTCAGAGTCCATTACATTATTTTTCTGTGTCAAGCAGAACCATTGAGATCTAAAATAAAGAAGCCCAGTGGTCCATATAAAGATATCGTCCATCTCTTTATTTTTATGCTGATTCATTTTATCCCACTTGGTATTTTTAATACTGTAGATCTCTTTGAGTCCAGTGGTGGAATTGACTCTCAAGTTATAATTGATTTGCTCAGCAAATATTTGAAAAGGTTGTAATGTCTTCTATGTGCCAGGCACTGTACATTCATATGTTTAAAACTTTGGTCTCTTTCTTGACAGCTGGGGTTGTAGCTCACTGGTAGCATGTTTGCCTAGCACATGTGAGGCATTAGGCTTGATTTTCACCACCACATAAAAATAAGTAAATAAAATAAAGATATTGTGTCCATCCACAACTAAAAACAAAACAAAACAAAAAAAAAAAAAACCCTTTTGGTCTCTTTAGTGTACGTGAGTCATCTTTTCTTTAGTTATCTTAAAGGCATGGACTCTGGAGCTGATTTGCCCAAATTTGAATCCTGATTTCCATCATTTAATAGTTGTGTGTTCTGGTGCCTCAGTTTCCTCATCTATAAACTGGAGATAATGGTAGTAACCACTTTATGCGACAGGATTGTTGGGAGGGCTGTAGAATGAATAATAAAAGCACTTTGAGGCTGTGCCCATCCCATAGGAAGTGCTGATATATATGTGTCCTAATCGTTGTCTCCTTGTCTTGGGAAAAAACTAACACATTTTCTCTCTCTCTCTCTCTCTCTCTCTCTCTCTCTCTCTCTCTCTCTCTCACACACACACACACACACACACACACACACGAAAAAATATAGTTCCTAGAGAGAGGGAATATTGCTCACCCTTGTTATTAACTCATTTGTCTATAACCTTTTTCCTAGGTTTCATTTCTGTTTCCATTGTTTTGAATACCCATTTTGTGTAGGTGGCTCCCAAATGTAAATCTCCAGCCCATACTTCCTGTCAAAACTTCAAACTTACTTAAAAACATTTCTACATTATGGGGAGGGGAGTGGTCTTAGCATCCCAAACTTAAACTTTCTGGTATGAAGCTCTTTTTTTTTCCTCCTGAAAACTTTTTTCTTTCTTTCCTTTTTTTTTTTTTTTAGCAAGCCTTTCATGTCCCAGTAAATGGAAGTGGGAGCTAATTGCCCAAGTTAAAAACCCAAGTTGTTTTTTTTTTTTTTTTTTTCTTTTGTTGTTGTTTTTATTCCTTCCATTTCCATGCTCCTTCATCTATCAGCATGTCCTCTCTACTTCCAGAGTACCCCTGGGCTTTTCAAATTCTGCTCTCTGTCCCTCTTCCACCATCCTGCTCATATTTCACCTGGACTGCTATCTCAACAGCTTCTAGACTAATGTCTTACATTTGTACAATCCACTTTCCACCCAAGAGCCAGAGTGAGCTTGTAAAAATGTCAATTGGTTCATGTCATCCTCCTGCTTAAAATCCTTCATGACTCCTGATTGCTGCCTGTCAGTCTCTCATTTGCTCACTTCTTTGCAATAGTGTCTGTGCTAGCTAGAGGGAAGATTCTTGAGGGCCCTCTCACTGGTTAATTATCTGACCTATGATAATTGTGGAAGAAAGTCTTCCTAAGTGAACAAAGACATTTGTTTTCTTTTATTTCTAATTTATTTTTATCCCTCCCCCCTTTTCTTTAAAGGATGAGCTTTGGCGGATCCAGGAGAAGCTGGAATGTTACTTTGGCTCTTTGGTTGGCTCCAATGTGTATATAACCCCTGGAGGATCTCAGGGCCTACCTCCCCACTATGATGATGTTGAGGTGAGAGAAGAAGCACATTGCCCAGTGTGAGGAAGAATGAGCTGTTGAGAGCATGGTTGTTAGGTTGCTCTTGGAGTTGTTAGGGTTCTTTCCATGTCACTCTCTAAAGCTCCAGGACCAAGTCTGTGGCTGTTCTTTATGTCTACTCTCTGGAGATCTTGAACTCATCTAAATGTTGGCCCAAAACAAATCCCTCCAAATTGATTTCCTGTTCCTTCTCAAAGGGAGAGATTTTTTCCAGCCTTACTAATAAAAGAAAATCACATTCATTCTTTTGAAACAGGAATTTACTGAACTCTATAGAAAAGTCATTTAGCTTTTTCCTTAATTTCACGAGGTATAGGTGAAATTATAATTTATATTATAAATTATATTAATATAATGAGATCACACATAATCCTTGCATCTGCTCTCATTTTCTTTTTTGTTCAGTAGCTGCCAAATATATATATATATATTTTTTTTTTTTTTTTTTCCCATTTGTAGAAAACTTGGAACAGCCTGAATGAAGGTCATGATTTAATTTAAGCACTGGCACCTTAACAAATGTTGATTTGTCTTAACTGACTTAGGTTAACTTTTTATTTTTGTAAAAATATGAGGTATGTGAACACAGAGATATTAGTAAAAAGTTCTTTTTTTTCCACTTAAGAGACCAAGTTGATAGCAGTACATTTTCCAAGTGTTTTTATTTCTATTCTTAATGTAGCATTAAAGTATCTTTCGTTGAATAAAAAATAAAAACTTAAAAGTTTTCCTGTTTGCCAAGGCACTTTTTAATATTTAAGATTTTAGGCATTCTGTAATAGCTGAAACTTGCCTTTTCCAACTGAGATTATGGGCTTTCAGATGTCTCTAAGATGATTTCAAGGAGTGAGATTGTTAATATAAAGAACTTAGCAATGCTCTAACAAGGTGAAAAAAATGAATTATCTGTTGAATATCAGGATTCATGGTTACCTATTTAAAAAAAAGTAAAACTGGTAGTGGCCACTTTCATTTCATGGAGTGACATGCATTTCAGATTCTCTCAATTTTAATTTTTATGTGAAACTTAGGATTTGTCTAAGCCACCTCAAAAAACTAATATTCTAAATGACTTTGCATGTGAATTGTCAGGAAACTCTCTGACCTCCAGGTTTGTGGCTTTTTGTAGGTCTTCATCCTGCAGCTGGAGGGAGAGAAGCACTGGCGCCTTTACAAACCCACAGTGGCCCTGGCACGTGAGTACAGTGTGGAGGCTGAGGCCAGGATTGGCACTCCAACACATGAGTTCACATTGAAGGTATGGTGTAACTGTATGGGCACCTCTGTGTGCTGGCTGTCTCTGTTGCTAAGACAAGTTCAGGTTCAAAGTTTAGAGTTTGTGTAACCATCCCTGTGGGAATGTATCCTTGGGAAGGGTAGCTGTCCTTGCAACTAGCCAGCACAGGCAACTTCTGAAGGAGTCTTGGGGGCTTGCACTTGGAGAAGTGAACTAATAACCTATCTCCATATATGATCCAGAATCTCCATATATGATTCAACAGAAATAAAGTTAGTTCAGTGTACCACTAACTTCTCCAGGAAAAAAAAAAAAAAAGTGAAAGATTTGGCTTGGGCAGTTTTTCCACATCTAAGACTGCAGTCAGCATGGGCTGGAAGTTGCTTAGGCAAAGCACGGCCCGGAATCTCTTCATTTTTTTCTGTTACAAAAACTCCAGTAAAACCCACATTCCTCCTGATTATGCAGCAGACTATTTCTGCACTCCCCTTTTTTCCCTCTACATATAGTTACTAGAAGAATAGTAATTAATAAAAGCTGTTGAGGATTCTTCCTCCAGGGAGCCAGGTGGCTTTATCATGTGCATTGGCATCTTTCTGCTGAGAAAAATTTGTCTTTGAGCAGTTAGCCTGAATGGGAACAAAGCCAATCCCCAGCAGGAGAGATCGTTGAGGAAAAAAACTTAATGTATAAGAAAAGCTTCATAATTAAACTTTATACTCTACTTTAATTCCCTTTAGTGGCAATTAAACAATGGTTAATTCAAGCCATTCCAGAGATGTTCGCAATAGAATATATTGCAATGGAATTATTTGCTTATAGTTATTGTTTTTGTATTTCTTTCATCTTGAAGTTATAATTAGTGTAGAATTCTTGTCAATGCCTTATGTCTGTTTCTGGATTTTAAGATCTTTGCCTGTTTATCTGCCAAGAACTGGGGGAAAGCAATCTCCCTTTTTAGGATGGCACCTAATTATAGTGTACTTAAATAAATAAACAACAATAAAGGTAACCTTGGTTTTATTTATGCCTTTGGTCAGCAGTCACTAAACTATGGTCCATGGGCCAAACATCTGGCCTACTGCTTGTTATAAATAGAATTTATTGGTATAAAGTCACACCCATTCCTAAAGTATGTCTATGACTGCTTGCATTACACAGTCTACTACTTGCCATAGAGAACATGTGGCCTCAAGCCAAAAATACTGTATTTGACCCTTTAGAGGAAGAGTTTGCCCATGCCTGCCTTTGGTGAGGTGCATTTAGTAGACACTTGGTTGATTGTATTAAGCTAGAGACTAAGACATCTGGGGTCTTTGAGGCCAGGAGTTGCTCAGGCTGACAGCCTGGCTATATGTCATGCTGAAGAAGGTCAGGTTTCATAGTGTTCTTCAAGTGTAGAGGGTGTGAATTCTCTGTACTGTTGCCATGGGACTTGGAGGAGGAGATGGAACAGATGCCCATTAAACTTTCAATGTACACTGTTTATTAACAGAAGCTCTGAGTTTCCTGGAAGGAGAAAGACAGCATTGTGAGGTACACTGTTTTTCAAGTGTGTATATGCACATACATGTGAAAATTTAATCCGTATACCTCTTCAAATGAAATTACGTGTAATTGCTCAGTATATGAAACAAAAGCTGAGTCACTCACTCTGGTTGGGAGAAGTGTGTGGAAGGTACTATGAGAGTCCTGAAGCCCTTGTCACCCTTTTTCCCACTATTCCAGTTCCAGGCAATGCAGTATATCTGCCAAACCAGAAGTTTTAGTGTGAAGACAGCCCCCATAGCAAAAATAACCACTGCTTGGGGATCTGACAGAGCTGGGTTTGAATTCAGATGTTGTCACTTAACCTGTGTTCTTGGACAAATTATTTAAGTCTGTTCTTCTTCATTAAAACAGAGATCATGATATTTACCTTGCAGGACATAAGGATTGAAGGATATTATTTTGATGTCCCCTTTACAATGAAATTATTTGGATGAGATGTTTAAGTATGTACTAGTGAATTGACTTTTTAAAAAATATTTATTTTTTAGTTGTAGTTGGACACAATACCTTTATTTTATTTATTTTTATGTGGTGCTGAGGATTGAACCCAGGACCTCGCACGTGGTAGGCAAGCGCTCTATTGGTGAGCCACAACCTCAACCCATAATGATTATTTTAATAACACAAATTTATTTGAGGCCAGAAGCCCCAAAGTGATCTCCACTATGTTGGCAGAATCACATTCCTTGTGGAAGGAGGTTCTCAGGGAAATGTGATTCCTTGCCTTTTTCAGTGAGGGCTGGAAAACATTGATAAAATGTTTGTGGAATGAATGAAATGGGTATGCGAGAGTCTCACTCAGGAGCCAGCACAGAGACACTCAGTAAATGGTGGTTTTATGTATCAGTAATGCATTTATTTACCAGAAGTACTGTCAATTTGGTGAAATATAAAACAAATCAGCAACCAAGAATATAAATAAATGTATTGCTTTTGCTTTGAGGAAAATCTTTAAAATTCTTTTAAAGGTGCTACTTCTTGAGCTCTGTCTCTAAAGTTCCTGGACTTAACCATTGAGCTAGACTGCTTCCCTTACTTGCAGAGAGGAGATGAATGGCTCCCAACATTCCTTCTCTCTTTAGGCAATTACTGAATGTTGGTCTCAGTGGGATTAGGGAGGAAGTACTTAGGGCAGGAATAATTTGGGAAGAATATTTTTATCTGATTGTTTTGGGAAGAGTAAAGGGGTAGAATGGAGCAGGCTTATCTGCCCAAGAAGATAATCTTCATTATATCTAGTTTGTAGGTTCAAATAAGGGTAATATATCTTTTCATCCATTTATCTAACATTTTTTGAACCTATGTTGTGTGCTGGGTATTTTGCTAGATTGGGCTCTGGGAAGTATAGAATGGGTAAGTGACCCTTCCTGGAGGAACTCAAAAATTATTAGGGTGGTAGTGTGGCAGCCAAGAAATGTAATACAGGTACATACCTGTCTTTGCCCTGGGATCTTTGAAAACTGTGTCTCCGTAATCCTGTGGAGTATGGGGCTGTTACCCCATTCTAATAAAAGAGAAATTGAGGCTTAGGGAAGGTAAATAAATTGCCCTTGTCACCAGTCCATAAATGTTAGGACCAGTATGACAAGCTTCACTCTTAACCAGGAGGGATACCTTCCTGGATCCCAGAATCAGTCAGGGTAGTTTAAGGTGTATCTGGTGTCAGCTTAAGTATAAAGGCAGTGACTCTAGGCTTGGAAGTTTCTTGTGGATTGCGGTTCACAGCGACAGGCTCATAGACTCAGTGAAGCTGGATGGAGATGGTCCCAGGAAGCAGTGGGTCTGAGTGGAGACCTGAAACTCAATACCTGTATTTATCTCATTAAAACAAAGAGGACTAGGTGGGCACAGTGGTGCATGCCTATAATCCCAGTAGCTCTGGAGGCTGCAACAGGAGAATCACATGTTGAAAGCCAGCCTCAGCAATTTAGTGAGGCCCTACGCAATTCAGCAAGACCCTGTCTCTAAATAAAATACAAAAAAGCACCGGGGATATGGCTCAGTGGTTAAGTGCCTCTGGATTAAATCCCGGTACCTCCCCCTCCCACCTGCACCCCCCAAAACAAAAGAGGACTGAGATGTATAGCTCTTATTAACTCCTCTCTACCTTTTCTTTCTCCTTTAGCCAGGTGATTTATTGTACTTCCCCAGAGGGACCATTCATCAGGCGGACACTCCTCCAGGGCTGGCCCACTCCACTCATGTGACCATCAGCACCTACCAGAACAAGTAAATGCTCTGCCCTCAGCTTAGCATCCCAGGACAGCACTGAGTTATGGCCTAAGCAGCCACATTCAGTAGGGACCTCAGGGAGTTGGCCACTTCCTCTTGTTTCTGTGTCCTTGCTGACTTCCCTATTCCTTTGATGTCCCATGTGTATGATTGGCCCATCCAACTTGCTCCTGGGGCATCATGGCTCTCACTCTATATAGAATACTGGGAATTGCCTGAATAAAGGGTTGCATAGTTTGAAAAGAAAAAAAACTGTAGCTATGGGTGTGTCAGTGTGTTAGTGATGCCAGGCTGGGCTTGTACTCTCTGTCTCTCTCTCTTTGTTTCCTTTCCTCTCCCTCTCCATCCCTACCTCTTTGTTTTTTTTTTTTTTAATTATTATGGTAATTTTATACATATATATATATATATATATATATATATATGTAGCATAAGATACGTCATTTTGAACTGTGTTTAAATGTGGAGTTTGTTGGTGTTAGATTCACACAGCTATTACAACTGTCTGTTTTCAAAACATTTCCAAAATCCCCAACAAAAAATCTGGAGCCTTTGAAACCTCTTGTTCTCTTAAGAGTTCTAGTTTTTACAGTCCATGAAATTTAAGTAGGAAACAGAGTCTGGAACAGTGGAAACTAAAAGCACATGAGATAAAAATAGATCCACTTAAAATCATGACAGGAATTAGTTCATTTTTTCAGCAGGCATGCACTATTCCTGCTAGTTGTCAGGAATGCAAACGTTACATTTTGATGGGCTTTGAGAAAGCTGACACTCTGGAAGTGGTGGACGGATCAAGGGATGGATGTGTAAATAGTTGCCAAACAGTGTGATAAATTCTGTCTCAGGTTTGCATAGATACCTTTGGAACATAGAGGAATTCACTAAGCTAAGTTGGAGTATTAGGGAAGATTCCAGAAATGAGTTAACACCAACCCTGAGTGAATCCTAAAATGTGAATAAGTGGGGTGAGTCAGAAGGTTAGGGTAGGAGAGAATATTCTACGTCCAGGGGATAGTGTGACTCTCATCTAACTTTTCAGCATGAGATTTACCCCTATGCTTAAAGGTCTTACTGAAGGAACTGGCTGGAATTGGGCCTGAGATTAGTTCTGTTTTTGCCCACAAGTAGAAGGCCTAAGCTTTGTTAGGCTTCTATTCTGAAAAAATGTATTTGTCATTGTGGCTATTTGGGTTTCTTGAAGTATGAGGAACAGAAAGTCTGGGTCTAGCTCAAGAGCAGAGCAACTGAGGGAGTGAGTCATAGGCCCTGCCACAGAGTCTGGAACCAGAAGTTCATTCTGGGTCTAGAGCAGCTCTGGACTTTGTCAGCCATGTTTTGCCCCATGAACATCCGTGTATCTTCAGGTATCCCCTTATTGATGTTACTCTGTTACCCACTTGCTCCTCAATTCTCTCTGCTTCTGTTTCATTTCTGTTATTGTCACCATCTGGTTCTATGGTCATTGCTTTTTGTTCCCTCCTTTTCTTTGTTCAGCTTTGTGTACTCATAATATTGGCTTATCACATGCTGTCATCAGTTACTCGTGACCTCCCTCTGTATCACTGAACCTATTTGTTTCTGCTGTTAAGTACTTGACTCACTCTCTGCTTCCTGAGATCGAAGATCTGGTAGGCTGCCCCTGGATCCCATCTCACCCCTATCCAGTCATCTGAAAGTGGGATGAACTTTATAACTTACAGAGGTTGCTGCCCATGGCTGTGGGTGGGCACCACAACTGACATATCTAGACTAGACTCTGACTTATATCTTGTGCAGCTTGAGGACCATTGCTCCCTGGAGGCCTTGTGCTCTGAGCCTGGGCTGTCAGTTCCTGTAGGAAGGTGAAGATTTAGGGCTTCATCCTAATACCTCTCATGGCAACATTGTTGGAACATTTGGGGCCTGTTATGTGGGGCAACAGCATGTTGACTTGGCTGTTTTATCAAAGTGAACCCCTTAAGAGGTAGTATTCCTGAATTTTGGAAGTCCTCAGGTCTATCCTAACTTTATTTAGAGAACAGAGCACTTTTTAACTGCTGTTGAATTTCTCTGAGTTGTTGCCATATGACTTTCACCTATTAATGGTGCAAAGGAAGTATGTATTTTATGCTGCTGCATGTGTCCTACAGTTGAAGCTCAATTAAAAGATGTGGCATTAAGTCACAAAGCAGTGAGGCCACCAGGTAGTGGATACCTTGGGGGAAGTACATCTCAAGTGGCTTTTGTCCTAATTTGCCACTTCATCAGATGGGGACCATAAAAGTGTTAATTTTCCTTACTGAGTGAGAAGCAAAAGTCATACTGTGAATTTCCATTTTGCACATAGCCAGCAATTTGAAATCTGCTGGTAACACAGGAAAATTTTAAACAAGCTAAGAAATGTTTAAAGAGGGCAACCCCACAGAGAGTGTTTCTTATACTGGCACATGGTTAAGAATGAGCCAATTTTAACTACCCCAGAGAAAGCAAAAGTAATTGAACACTGATGCTTATCCCTAGATGTTATTTTTGGCCACTGGCTTCTACCTCTACCCCAGTAAAACCATTGCTAGAAATCAATTCTTTTGAAATAGTTGTCGGATATTTTACTAAGGAACAGCTTCCCTCTTTTAAAGTGCAATGGAAAATTTAACATTTCACTGTTCAGGTAATTGTATAGTCTGGAGATCTTGCTGTTACCCTAAATATATTTATCTTAGATTTATTGCATAAAAGATACTCTTTCTATATCCCCTGAGTGTTAAATTTCCTACAAAGCTCCTCATAGATACTTGTGTTAAAACTTTGGTCCCTTAAACTTCCTGTTTTATGACAGTATCTGATTAATTTTCTGGTATCTTTAAGAAAAATCATGAATGAAACTTAGTTTTCTACTTTTTAATTTTCCAAGTGAGTGCTTGCAGAGAAAGAAGCAGTGTAGTCAATGAAGATCTTAGGTTTTTATGTTGAGTAACATCAAATTAATTGAATTCAGAAGGCTTGGGCTGGGAGGTTGGAACCCCACTTGTAGTTTTTGGTTTTATTCATAATAGGCATTTTGCATATGTTTGTGTGTACTCACTGGTTTTTATTTTTTCTTTTTCATGGTATGTGTTCTAGTTCATGGGGAGATTTCCTTTTGGACACCATTCCAGGGCTCGTGTTCGATACTGCAAAGGAAGATGTAGCATTACGGACTGGAATACCCCGGCAGCTGCTCATGGTAAGAATAAAGAAAGGCATGTGGAGATGAAGGTGGCAGCCTCAGCCCAGGCCAGCTGAAGCCCTGCCTTCTGGGAATCCAGGCTTCTTTTTCTACAGATGAGCCAAGCTCTTCTCCTGTGTTACCTGCTGAGCTGTATGATTTGCAGAACAAATGGATGCCATCCAGAGATCGTGGGTGTTGCATAAACAGTTCTCCTCCTTTATTTCACATTGATAGTAGCAGGCATTGTGGAGTGCTGGTTGAATAAACTGGCCAGGAGAATTGTATGTTCAGCATGCATCAGACTATGAGTTAGAGAAGAAACCCACTGGAGACCTGGGTCTTTGTGTATTCCCTGGCACTTCTATCCATTTTTGCATTTTGAAATACGAGTACTATTTGGTTAGTTTTGAGAAGATCATTAAATGAGGGCTGGGTGGAGCAAAACTGAAGCAGTCACCTTAGGATAGTGACTTGCTTTCCAAAGGCAGAGCCAGACTGCACTACATGTCTAAGGAAACCTTTTTCTAGGAAAAATCCTGAAAATTGTTCTTTTTATATTTTTTATAAAACAATAGGCAGCATAAGATGAACAGGTTACAAAGAAGTAACAGGATTATGTTCTTCAGAGCCCTGGTTATTCCTATCTCCTCTTGAAATGACACAGAATTTTGTCTGCAGTGTGTGGTTGGTGTTAGGCTTAGCACACTACTGTGGAGACTGGGACCTCGGAAGTAAATTGTGCTTGGGTCCTCACCAAGGCTCATTTCTGTGTTTTTAGCAGGTGGAAACCAAAACAGTTGCAACAAGGTTAAGTAGCTTTTTGAGGACTCTTGCAGACCGACTGGAAGGCACCAAAGAACTACTTTCATCAGACATGAAGAAAGATTTTGTTATGCACAGACTTCCCCCTTACTACACGGGAGATGGAACAGAGCTGTCGACACCAGGTGGAGCTTTCTGTTTTCTTCTAGGTGGTTGGGGCTGGTTGGGGATATTTGAGGCTTTCCTGGCTAGCCTCCTCTTTGAGCAGGTGAAAAGTATGAAGCAATTTAGTATTAATATGGACCAAAATCCATTCTTAGCATATAAGGTTTAACTAGATGTGCTGCACTCATTAGCATCCTGTACCTCACAAGTCATTTGCAAAGAATTTATAGCATGCTGGAAAATAAGAGCTCTGTCTTTGGGTGAGGAATATATATACTTATGGGTAACTTCAAGAAATTTTAAGAACTTAAACACTGAAATAATCATGTTGGAATTAAGGCAAAGGTGAGTAAAATGTTGTCATTTTCAGGTGAAATACAAGAAAGCTAAAGGTTATCACTGACTTTCAAGTCCCAGGTGACTTATTTATGACAGATTTAGGCTGCAAGTGACATAATGCTCTCTGGATAGATGATGTCAGTGTCTTTCAGGAGAGGCCACAGAGAACACCCTCTTGCACCCAAAGTTGTATTTATTGACTTGTTGCAATGGAGAAGACTGCATACCATTGGAAGGGCATGAGAAAGGACTTAGGTATATGGGCCCGAGCTAAGTGATTTTGGAGAAGTTTCAAGGAAGTAGGGCATTGCTCTGGATTGATGCTGTCAGGAAGAAGGGAGGATTCTGACTGGGTCTCTTCTAAATCCTATCTGATGAGTAGGAAGAACATATGAGGCAGTATTACCCTGGGTCAGCAGCAGCAGTCACTCCTTAGTCAGGGTGGGGGTGTGATCACTGGTGGTTTGGACAGTGTTCTTGGTTTCGCCTGAGTTCAGATATGGGTCTAGAATGTTTTTGTCTTGCTCTGTCATGGTCAGGGTGATCCTGTCTGACACTGTTGCCCAGTAAAAGGCCTTGCCAGCTGCCAGGCCAGCTCACTGGCTGCTTCTCTTTCTTAGAGTTGAGAGGTGTTTTTCTACTAACTTTTGTAAGTCTCATCACCAGGTGAGAACCACTGAAATATATAGTACTTTGAAGGAAGTTTAGAGAATTTTATTGCATCTGTTCAAACCAAGTATTTTACTAGCAGTGTTTTAATCTTTAACAGAACAGAATTTGCTAGATTCCAACTTATGACCCAGAATGTTTTCCCTAATGGTTTCCCGTCTTAGCTGTTCTAGTCAATAAAATTATGCCTCCTTAAGACTCTCCCCACCCAGAGGACCCTGTAAGGCCTGTCAGTTGTAGTGGCTGCCTCTTCACTGAGTTAAATCCACTTTAGAAAAGAGTGACTATTTTTGCTGTGAACTTTATTAGATGGCTTTTATCAGACACTATACTTGATCTCCATAGACTTCCAGGGCCACACAGTCAAGAATTTGTGGAGTAGTACAGTTTGAACCCAGGTAGTCCCTCATGTAGGAAAAGCTGATGGAGGATAAAGGATAGAAACTGGAGAAACAAGTGCTCAGTGCAGATGGCAATATGTCCCAGTCTACTGCAGTAGCTACCATGTTTCGATGGCATTATTTTTACCTGTTGAATGTACTCATTTTATCTAATTATACATCTATCTTAACAATAAAGATAGCTCCATAAGCATAAGGATGTAAAACTCATATTTGGATTCACCTGCAGACTGTTAGTTTCCTAAACATTTGTACCTGCAAGCGAGTTTGAATGGCTGGTTTCCTTTTTTGAAGGTTGGATTTCTCTTTGGTGCTTTCTAGGTGGAAAGTTACCAAGGTTGGACAGCATAGTGAGTCTGCAGTTTAAAGATCACATCATCCTCACAGTAGGTCCAGATCAGGATAGATCTGTGAGTATCCAAGGGGTATTTCCTCTCTTCCCAGTGCCTTTCCACTATAGGCCTCAGTTTATTCAAAGGAGCATTGGTCCCTACCCTCCTCCTTCAGGAATCCATCTGTGTTCAGTTTATCATCACTCTCATCAGATAATGCCCAAATCTTACTGTTCAAAATTTTCCTGCGTGTTGGAGTCCCCTCAGAACCTCCTTCATTTCTCTTTTTTTAAAATATATTTATTTGTTTTAGTTGTACACAATGTCTTTGTTTTTACGTGGTGCTGAGGATCGAACCCGGGCCGCACACATGCTAGATGAGTGCTCTACCGCTGAGCCACAACCCCAGCCCGCCTTCATTTCTCTTATGTGAATATGTCTGGTCTTGGCTTCCCATCCTACTGCAGGCCATGTTTTTGAGAATCCCTGTTTTAGTCCGTCTCTGATCATTTGCATCAATTTTGGTGTGGTTTTGTTGATATTTCTTCTCAACCTATAATCCCATAGTTCACAAAGAACAGTCTACAGTCTGTAACCTTGCTATGTATCTAGCCCATGATTCTCAAAACTGGCTGACTGTGGAATCAGCAAGAAAGCTTTTAAAAAATTAAATTCCTGGGGCTGGGGGTTGTGGCTCAGTGGCAGAGCACTTGCCTAGCATGTGTGAGGTACTGGGTTCGATTCTCAGCACTGCATATAAATAATTAAAATCAAGGTCCACTGACAACTAAAAAAATATTTTAAAGAAAATTCCTGGGCTTCCTATGGTCTGGGTTAGAACCTCTGTATTTATGGTTTTTTAAAGCTCCCTATACAATACTGAGGACCTTGAGGACTGTCCCATACCTTGTTTGTTCCTCATCAGCTCATTTGGAAGGTGCCCCATGAATGATTGAGGAGGAATTCGCATGTCTCCTATGTTGTACCAGCCATCAGGGCCAGACCTGGAGGGGTTGACATATATAAAACCTCAAAAATACACTATTAAAAAAAATTTAGTTATTTTGACAACCAATTTGTTTGAGACAATGTGTAACAAAAAATGACAAAAGCTTCCAGAAGGGAGTAGAGATCATTTGGGAGGCTCTCACAATTCAAGCGTCATTCTTCTATAAATTACACAGCTGTTTTTGTTTGTTTGTTTGTTTTTTTGTTTTTGGCTGCAAAGTGTGCAGATATGATTCATATAAATCAAGTTCCTAAAGATGCTGTCTTTTAAAATAATGACATTTAAGTTGCCATTAATGAATTATATAATGTGTATGTGTCCATACATATAACTTTTTGCCCAAATAATTCCTTACAGATTCAATATAATTTCATTTGAGCAACATGGCTTTAAGATTTTCTTGGTGTTCACTTACTGGAAAACCCTCCTAGTACTGAAGCCTTCAATATTTTGTTGATGACTTAACATTCTCTTCTTTAAAGGATGAAGTTCAAGAAAAGATGGTTTACATCTATCATTCTCTAAAGAATAGGAGAGAAATACACATGATGGGAAATGAAGAGGAAATAGAGGTTTGTTCCAACTGAAGCATACGTCCTTGCTGAGATTTGGGTGATGGCTGGGAAGAATCAATTAGTTTTTATTTATATGTAATATGCCTTTTATGGCTGCACTATGGACTTACCACTTGATAAGACTGACAGAGTCCTTGTGTGGGAATGATTAAATCAGACAATTATGTGATACAGACCAGTTTTAAACATACTAGCTGGAACCTGTAGCTTTGTAGGAAAAGTAAAATAAATGTAAGGCATTTCAAATGACTACTACCATTACTTAAATTAGAATGATTTCATTCTGATTTAAATGGGCATCAGCAAGTTTTGTGACTTCTCTAATTATAGTTGATATAAAGAGCTTATCTGAAGTTATGAAGGTTATCATAAACAACAATGTAAGGTTTATATGAAAATGCCACTTCAGCAAACCTAAGTTTTTTAAAATTAAACTTATCCTAATTAAACTTATCCTTTTTCAGTCTCATGGACTTCGTTTCCCTTTTTCACATGTGGATGCACTGAAGCAAATTTGGAATAGTTCAGCAATTTCTGTCAAGGACCTGAAGCTTACTACAGATGAGGAAAAGGAAAACCTGGTATTATCCCTCTGGACAGAATGTTTAGTCCAAGTAATCTAGTGCTGTTATAGAGTCAAATAACTAATTGTACATGCTCATTATTTTTCTTTTTTTAATGGGAAGCTGGGTAGGAGAAAAATATCAACCGTCCTTACTTACCAACTCCTAATTAATATATGGGAACATGGAAGGGGAAAAAAAAAAAACAGGAAATTACAAGGTGTCCCAGAATGTGACAAAACCATATTTTTGACAAGTTTATTTAATCCAGTGTGGTAGAAAAGGCACAACTCCACAAATGTATCATGTAGAACTAAATATCATTAACCTTTGTTCTTTGGACGTAACTGCTTTAAAGCGCCTTCTTGGCTCTAGAACAATTTTAAAACTATTAATATGAAAAATTTTAAGTTTTTTTTTTTTTTTACAATGAAAATATATATACCTTGGTGTATACACAAGCTTCCCTGTTAAAATAAAGTTATCCCTATAACATAAGTCTCATTAAATAATACAGCCACACCCATGAGAGGCACTCAACATCTGTGGACTTGAGGGAGTTTTTAGATGCTGCTTAAAAGATGTCAAGAACCTGAGATTACAGGGGAAAAAATATTTACATGGAAACACCAAGTCTATAAAAAAAATACTCAAAATAGTGGGTCTTTGAGTTCAGAATGTAAAAATAACAATGAATATTTTAAAGTGCATATAGGTTGATATTTTTAAAAATATCACTAGAGAATTTAATCTTTCTATATAAAAATAGAGTCTTTTTCTGCTTTCTGGCAAAAGTTGGGAATGAAAGAAACCATTGTCTCAAGGTACATTTAAATCCAACTCAGGAGGGAAAATGCTTGTGAATTGTGCTGTTAAAGGTGGTAATGATTATTGGAAACTAAGTAAAAAATTATTTCCTGATTTTGCTTTAATATAAGCTATTTAAAATGGGAGTGAAAACTAGTAGAGAAATCAACTGCACCTTTACTTGAAAAGTAAATTTGGACATTTAGAATTTTATTTCAGGCAGACAAAAATTTGACTCTCACATAGGAGTGACATACTCTTTATGAACATGTCTCCTTATAGGAGTGACATACTCTTTACGAGCACTTCTCCTTAACGTCAAATCAAGCAAAATCTAGGGCAAGGTCTCAGCACCAGGACAGGCATGAGGTTGGCACTCTAAGGTTATGTGCTTTTTCAAAAAGATTCAAAAAGACTGAGCAAAGAATGGCCACAGAAAATATACCAGTCCTGGTGCCTTTTGCCTAACAAAGCTGAGGTCCTTCCATGGAGTCAGTTAAAAGTATTTAAATACTCATGGGATGCTTCTGTTATAAAAGCTTCAATATAGAAATTTGAAAGCTTATTTACACACAGCAGCAGCTTAACAGGAAGGCTTTTTAAAATACATTTTCAGATGTTGCTAAAATTATTCATATTTTTGCAAAAGTATGATGTAGTTTATTTTCCTGGGCTTTTGCAGTCATACAGGTGTCTGGTAGGATATTAATACCTAATACAGGTGACAGCATCACCAACATCTTATAATGGGCCATCGGAAATAGCATTCATGTTTGGTAGATAGGAAAGAAAACAGACTTCTGGAAACTTGCTCACCATAACTGGAATCCATCAGGAATAAAACCTTTCCCAGGAATCATAACATTTTCTTCATAGGTACACTGAATAACTGGCAAGAATATGGTGAAAGAGCAGCAGCAGTCTTAGCGCCTGAAGGAAAAGTTCACTCTGTGCAGCGATCCAGTAGAGAGGACACAGTAGCTTCCTTTCCACACGCATACGTCAGTGAGGGAGGTGAGGTTCCTTTGCTCCTTCTAGGGATGGTGTTGATTCTCACAGTATTTCAATGTCCCATTTCTGTGTTTCTTCTCCCTCCAGGGGCTGATTTACAATGACATGAGTCTTGTCACAATAGTTTCCTCCTGAAATAGATATTCCAAAAGAAAAGATTATTTGTTCACACAGGTGCTTAGCAATTTCACCATTTTCACAAGCTTTTGTTCAGCCCACTGCTTAAGTAGATGAATATGTCATTTACATAGTGGTCTGAAGTGGAAAACAGTTTGAACAGGCGTAGCCATTATTCACCTCAAATTGGACCTTATTATGACTCACAATGAAATATTAAGAAGTATAATACATGATTGTAGAAGCAGTGTGCCCTAACAATGCCATGCTTCAGAACAAAATGCTTTGAGAACTCTGGCTGGATGTCAGGTACTGTGTTTTTGTTTCTACATCAGGAGAGGCTGTGACTAAAGCCAATTAAAGCAACAGCCTGAGTAATATGGCCATGACCTTGCTGAATTAAAAAACAAGGTTAACTGACATCTACCTAAATTTTAATGGAAGACTAAAGGACCTTGGTGACTCAGGAGAAGAAGTTAGAGATGTTCCTTTCAAGAAACAGATGACATTATGGTTTATGATGCTTCGATTGAAAACTGTTCCCAGGGTTTACAAAAATTACAGTTGCAAATGAAAATTTTACAACTATACTAATGAACAAAAACCTTTTTAAGATTTTGTTGTTGGGCTTTTCCCACTTGATCCATATAGTGTATTGGTTTGTAAAAACTTTTTTAAAAGCATAATTAAAATGAATTAACATTTCTCTCATATATCAGGGTATCCTTTACCCAGAAGGAAGAGGTTTAGAACTTAAGCTGATATCCAGCTGATAACATTGCATATTATCAAAGGCCTACCTTTAACATCAAGGACAAGCTGATCACTGAGATAAGAACTGATGGTTCCATTTTTATTCAGTCTCCACTTTTGCCTGAACTGTCCATGTTCAGTCCATAGGGCTACCTTAGCTCCAGGTGTGTCCCGGCCACCAATCACATCAAGACATGTATCACTGGCCTAGAAGCATTAAGAAATAGAATGGCAGTACCACATTATATTTGCTAACATAAATTTAATAGGACCCCTTTTCTTTCAGGTGAAGAAATCATAGACATTTTAGTAACCATGTCTTAACTAAAATGAATACTTTATAGTATAATTTGAGTAAACATCTTAAATCTTCTTTATGGCTGGAGGGAGGAGTTGGTACAAGAATTGAAACAGAGGTCCTGTGCTTATTTTTAAGAGGGCGTGCACAAGTGACAACAGCATTCAGTAAAGTTTTATTGACTTAGAATCAAATGTTAAGTTCCTGTTCGCTTAAAATGTATTGTTGTGCTTGCTTTTCTTCTAAAAACATTGGATGATGTGCTGAAGATAATCCAGACAATAATTGCTTTTAGATACTTTTCATTTTTGAAGCATGAGAAGTATATAAGTCACTAGTGATACAATGAAACATGGTTTTTATGTTTGTTTTGTTTTTTAACCTAATGTTCTGCCCTCCACAGTGTCAATAATGGAGGGTCACAGAATAAATAAACCTGATTTTCATTTTCTTAGCTTCCTCCAATAACAGCTGCTTCTACTACCACTTCATTATATATTTTGAAAACAAAGGGGTTTTAACATGTTTAGGTTCACACAGCTGATTTTTATTGCACAAAAGCACATTGTCCATTTTTGATCCAATGACTTACATCACTGGTTTAAAAAAACATTTAGGCATATCTATAGCATGTGATAACCATGGTTTTTCTCAAACAATTTTTTCTAGATTGAAAATTTTCTAGATCAAAAATTCTTAGTCCATTTTACTTATATGCTTTAGTAGTATACATAAAGTGTTTTTATGATCACACAGTGAACTGTCTCTAGGAAGCTACAGTTTCATTTATGCCAGTTAATTTGGCAAGATTCTAGTTTCCAAAGCCAAACACCAAAATGTAGGGTACTATATCAGTGGGGATGTTTACCTTGGATTTAAAAAGTCCTCGACAGTAATACCAGATCTGAGTATTCTTTCCACTGTAGGGAGAGATACACACAGACATTGCCCTCATGTCAGCTAAATTTCCAGTGACTGTCAGATATTCATCCTGGGCTCGGTTCTTTATTCTGATGTACACTGCAGGCTGTGATGGGAGAAAAAGCCATTTAGAAATAACTTTTCAAAGCTGAAAATCAATCCTTCCAAAGAAGGAAAGCTGGGAGGCAAAGTGAGAAGTGATTAGATATTTACATCACTTTCACTCTTATTTCCTTTAGCTAATATAGATAATTTAATATTTACTATTGATCCTGAGACTATTGAGCACAAAGCTGAAATTGTACAGTCTATTATACTTTCTGGAAAAAAGGATAAAAGGTAATGTTTTCATTCACTACAACTCTGTGTGGCAAGAGGTAGGACAGTGAAGAATTCAGGACTTGGTGGACTTTGCTCAATAATGTGTCTCAGCTTTGCTGAGAAAGCTGGGTGAGTAGGAATATAGGCAAGAAACTACCTATAAGGATCTTATAACAACCTAGGAAACACTAGAACAGTAATCAAATATTCTGTCTCCAGCTGTGATTAAATGCCAAATGACTACTGTGGAAAATCTTAAAAAGCCCAGGTTAGCTGAGGGAACTAGAATCTCTGGTAATCTCTGTTTACCTAGGACCTTTATATGTCTTCATAGGAAGAGACCACATATGTTTAATCACTATTTTGGTATTCAAAAAATCGCATAACAAAGGAATTGTCTCCTTGGCTTTGAACATACAAAGGAATATATACTAAAAATATACTAAATCTGGGAATTACCACTAAGAATAATAGCTAATATTTATTGAGCCTTCAGTATCTTGTCAAGCAGTATGCTAAGTGCTTTCTGTGCCATTATGCTATTTGTAAGAATAAGAATAAAATCATGGCATTCACAGGTAAATGGATGAAGTTGGAGAATATAATGCTAGGTGAAGTTAGCCAGTCCCCAAAAGCCAAATGCAGAATATTTTCTCTGATATAAGGAGGCCGATTCACAGTGGGGTTAGGATGGGGAGCATAGGAGGGTTAGAGGAACACTAGAATGGCCAATGGGGAGGGAGGGGAAGGGAGGGAGCAAAAGGGTGAAGAAAAAAAAAAAAAGATGGTAGAATGAGATGGATATCATTACCCTAAGTGCATGTATGAAGTCCGGAATGGTGTGAATATACTTTGTATACAACCAGAGATATGTAAATATGTGCTCTGTAAGTATAATATGAAATGTAATACATTCTGCTGTCATTATTAACAACTTAGAATAAAAAACAAATTTAAAAAAAAAGTAAAAAAATAAAAAGAATTAAGGGTAAGAATTAATTACATTTGTAAGGGTTGTAACCAATACAACCCTTTCTGAAAGCATGATTATTGACCTAAGTTTTACAAATAAGGTTAATGCAGATGTGGACCCAGATGTACCTGCACCAGAACCCTTCCTGTTAACCAGGATACTCCAAGGCCTATGCAGAAATGCAGTGATTATTCTTAAGACAAAGGGAATAAGACTAATTTCAAGGGTGGCAAGGTAAATAAGATGAAAGAGCAGGGCACATGATAGAAGGGCCATGATTTAGGCCTCCAGCCTCAATATACAATATAGGATATCAACATTTCCTCCTGTGGTCAAGTGTTGGTATCCCAGTTAGAACTTTGGCTAAGTAGTAGTAAATGGTTTGATAGTTAATAACAGTGCACTTTCACTCTAAGAAATTTAAGTGCTAGGTAAGTGCAACATGGTATTAGGGTAAGACCACCAGTGACTATTCTGTTTTTGAAACTTGTGATACATCAACATGAAGCCAGTTGAATTTTGGTAAGTTGCTATCATGTTTAGCATTCCTCAAGAAATAAATATTCTGAGCATTTAAATTAGCAAATATAAGGGTAAATTATCTGGTCATTTAAATCAAGTGAACATGACCTCTGCTTAGCAAAATGTTTCAAATGATTCGGACCACTACTTGTACATTCATGCTGCAGCCAGAGTGTACTTAAATTTCTATAATTCAGCCTGGTCTCCCAATGCAGCTATTATTAATTCTAGAAGCTTTAGTATATCTTTATTAAAGTTTCATTACCTTGTACATGTAAGAAAACAGGTATGACCTTCACAGATGACAGAATTCCAATTACTTTAGGACTAAGCATTACAGTTTTAATCAATTAAATCAAGTAAAGTACTAATTACCCTTATTAACACATGTATAGTCTGACTCCTCTGTAATTATACTTAAAAACACTGATATGCATTATAAGTACCTTAGTGACTTCCTAATTCCCAACCTCAAAGAGGATCACATTTTAATTATTCCTTAGTTTCTAAATATGAACTAGAGCCATACCAATATCCTTACCAAAAAGTTAAATACAGCCCCCAAATTACTATTTTAGAAAGCCAGAATTCTTTTGCTGGGTTTTAAAGCTGTGGCCTAAATAAACAGGGAAAATAATATATTAAAATTTTTTGAAATTAAATGTTTAATCATAACTTGATCAGGTAGTTCCTAAAGCACAATGCAAGAGGAATATACTTATTATCAAATAACTTTATGATAAAATTAGAGGCTAATACTTTAATAATTCTTTATCTCAGGACCCTGAGGAACCACCTTCTTTAGCATGGAACCACCATTCAAAAATGAGGACAACATTCTGTGTTAAACTTGCCTACTAACATATTTAAAACAGGATTCACATGATAATTCAGCTGGTAAAAATAAACAATTTCCACATCTATCTTGCTTTTTCCTTTAGCTTTCCAATGGGATTACCCATCTGTAGTTGTGAGTGAGGAATCAGCAAGATGAAAAGGTCATGGGGTACTGTACCACAATGCTATGCCAGGAAAGCCAGTGGTGTTTCAGTAACCCTCAGAAAGGCAACTCTGGCTCACTCCAGGGCCATTGTGAATAATAAACTTAGAAATGAATGTTTTATCGTAGCAACGTGAGCCAGATGTTGGATCAGGCCCTTTGTGTTATTTAATCCTTATAGCAATGAGGAATAAGCAGTGTGATCACTGTTTCACCAAGAAATGGTGTGATTCACCAAAGTCACACTGCTTACAAATGACAGAGCTAGGAGTTGAACCAAGAGAACCCAAGAGCAGTGGAAACAGGCATGGTGTGTATGAAGTGGATGGCCAGAGAAGATCAAGTATGTTAACTTTTCTACTTAACATTGTGTCAGATCCTCACCTGAGAGCCTCTGCACTTTGGACTATATGGTGGCACTGCAAATGTTGATCATATTGGAGGAAAGTAGAGTACAGTTGCTTAAGAACACTGATTTTAGAATATCATAGATTTGGAGTCAAATCTTGGTTCTGACACTAGGATTTCTAGTCTTCACTTCTCTGAGCCTTATTTTGCCATGTAGAAAATGGGGGTGACTGAACTGTTGTCAGAATCAATTGAACAAGTGTTTCTAAGAGATTAGAGAGAGTTGATGGCATATCTATTCACCATCACACCCTTGACAGTTTCACCTGGGCTTTCCACCTCCCCTGAGACTTCCCTACCAGGCCTACACATATTGATACTTCTCTGATCAAGGTACTACCTGTGGCTTTTGATTATCATACACTGTCATACATGTTATTGGTTTGAGTTGGACGTGTTTTATGCAACAAAAATGTAAATTTAAAATGCAAAATGTAAACTGTACCAAGGCAGAAATCATGTTATATATAACGGAAGATATAAGGATGTCTTCTGTTATACATCATGATTTCTAACATTCATTAATCCATATATACACTTTTTTCATTACTGAATAAACAGCCCTTGAGTTCTGTATACAATGTGCTATACATGGTGATGGGCACTAGAGATGGATCAATAACCAAAATATGCATAAATATGCAAAGCCACTGCCTTAAATGGGTTTTTCTTTTTTTCTTTTTTGTTTATAATAATTACAATTCATAGTGCACATATATAGCATCTTTTTACATACAACTGTTTGTATACAAAGTATATTCGTACCATTCAGGTCTTCAATCATGCATTTAGGATAATGATATCCGTCTCTTAAATGGGTTTCTAGTAGAGTGGTAAGAGCCTAATCCAGCTGTACCTATGTGGTCATAAATGGCATACACTGTCCTGTAAAGACAGAACCAGGCCTTTTAGGATTTTCATTTATATTAGGAGAGAGGTGGCATGACATCTGTGAGGCCCTGACACATTGAATTCAGAGGGGTGATTAAGAACTGGCCAAGCAAAAAATGAAGAACATTCTACACAAAGAGCACAGCTTTGTTACAGATTGAGTGGGAGAGCATTGTGCACTCTAGTGCATGTGGCACAGCTATGTGAGTGAAGAGGAGGTCCCTGAGAGCTGAGGCTGGGGAAGCAGGAGGGAGTCAGATCACAAAGGCCACACTGAAGAAGCAAAGATTATATCTTAAGTGCAGTGGGAAGCTTTTGAACAGGAGAGTGACAAGCAGTAGGTGTGCAATAAATACTATTTTAATTAAATTGCCAGTATCCAACCTGAGTATTATGTAAGTGGGAAAAGAATCCAAATACTAAGAAAGTAAAACTGGTATAGTAACAGACTTCACTGTTGTGTCCACTGTTTGCTACAAAACTTACAGTATCATATTTTTCCATGAAAAGTGAACATGGCCAGCTGGGCGCGGTGGCGCATGCCTGTAATCCCAGCACTTTGGGAGGCTGAGGCAGGAGGATAGCGAGTTCAAAGCCAGCCTCAGCAATGGCGAGGCACTTAGCAACTCAGTGAGACCCTGTCTCTAATAAAATACAAAAAAAAAAATGGGCTGGGGACTTGGCCCAGTGGTCGAGTGCCCCTGAGTTCAATCCCCAGTACCACAAAAAAAAAAAAAAAAAAAAAAAAAAAAAAGTGAACATGGCCAATAAAATTTTATCTTTTTTGTCTTTTTTTTTTCCTTATGAAAGAAAATTTTATGTCAACTAATGCTTACATGAAATTCCTTTAAAAACACAAATGATTCTAAAAGAAACAAAATCTGAATAGTGCTTTGGCAATTAAATAAAATGAATTTACAATTTAATCAAAGAAAATTTAAGGACCTGAATGCTTCGCTAATGAGTTTTTAATCAAATACTTAAAGGGAGAAATAATACCAATCCCACATAAAGTCTTTCAAAAATTATGGTAGAAGGAACATTTTTCAACTAGTTTTAAGATGCTAGTATTACTCTAACACACAAACTAGATAGACATTACAAGAAAAAAAAAAAAAAACCCTATAGGTCAATATTCTTCATAATGCTAGGCACAAAAATAATTTTTTATTCTTAAAACTTTTCAAAAATAAAATTCACTGTGGATCTTAATAACATTTTATAAATTGGATAAAGTCTACAAAATCCTTGCATACTAATCCACTCTCCCTTCCACATAAATGGAAAACTAAGTACTTCCAATACTGTGTTTATGACATGTCTGTTTTGATCTTATGTTTCTTTGCACTTTACCTGCTTCATAGGACGAAGAGAACCAATGGTTTTCCATCTACTGAATGCTGTCCAATTTGGGATCTCAATAGGATCAAGTAGAATTTGTCTTCCCAGGAAGTTGGATCCTTCATAAGCTATCCATCTACAAGAAAGCAGGAAAGAAAGTGGAGCACTACAAAACAAAAAGCTATCTGTTATCAAAACTCTGCTATAATTCATATGAGCTCATTCTTTATAACTTCTAGGTTTGTACATTTTTTTTTTTTTTAAATAGAATTACACATTTTTTTCCTATCAAAAAAAGCAGGGAGAGCCAGGTGTGGTGGCACACACCTGTAATCCCAGTGGCTCCAGAGGCTAGGACAGGAGAATCATGAGTTCAAGGCTAGCCTCAGCAATGGTGAGGCACTAAGCAACTTAGTGAGACCCTGTGTCTAAATAAAATACAAAATAGGGCTGGGGATGTTGCTCAGTGGTCGAGTACCCCTGAGTTCACTCCCCAGTACCCCCCCCCAAAAAAAAAAATTTAATAAAAAGTAGGGAGGTCTAGGAGAAAGCCCGCTAGACTGGAGGCTGATCTGGTTTCCAATTAGGATGCTGGGCTCCTTACATCCAAAATGAATAGATGGTTACCTCCAGCTCTGAAATTCTATATTCCTTTAATAACAACACTTTTTTCATAGCATTAGCATCCAAAAACAGACCAGACCATAACCTCCCTCTACTAGAATAAACATTTTCCCACCTTTTGGTCATCCTCTCATGGTGGCTTCTCAGGGTGGCTGAAACCTCTCCAGATGTCTTTTTCCACAACTTCAAACACTGCCAAGGACTACTTACAATTATTCACAGCTCTCTCTCCTCTCACTCTTGCTTCAAGGATGGCTCTTTTGCAAATCCTCCCCTGTATTTCCCTGCCTTCAAACTTGACTACATTCAAGCATGCAGAAGTGCACGAGGCCTTCAAGTGAATGCCTGGTGTCTCAAGAATTATTTAATGGAACGGAGTCATGCCCATTCCCTTTTAGTTGGCCGTGGCAGGTTGAGAAGTTGTGATACAGAGGTGGCCCACAAACTGAAAAGCCTATCTGACCCTTGATTTAGGAGGTTACCATGCTGGATGGTTAAGGAGAAAAGGCTGATATGGCCAAGAAGACGTGAAATCCTCAGCAGGACTCAAGGTCACTGCAGACAGTGCTTTAAGACAGTGTGTGATGATGAAGTGGCTGCCTTGCTTGGTTCAGATATGGTACCCAGTGGGGCTGCCCTACCTCAACCAAGGTATGTGTGGCCTAGGAGATGAGGTGCACAACACCAGCAGGTATCAGACTGTTGATTCAAGAAACTTGTTCTCAGGAACAGGTTCATCCAGGGTTCAGGGCTTTGAAGAGTATTCCCAAAGAAGGGTCACATGCTAAAGTTTTGGTCCCCAGGGTGGCTATGTTGGAACTTTTAGGAGGTGAAGCCTAATGGGAGGTCCTCAGGTCATTGGGGATATGCCCTCAAAGGGGACTGTGGGACTCTAGGCCCCCTACTTTTCCTCCTGCTTCTGGGATCATGATACAAGTGATTTTGTTCCACGTTGTGCTCCATGATTTGCATATCATGTGTGCCTCACTGGAGGCCCAGAGAAATAGGGTTGCTGATCTTGGGCTGGAACTTCCAGAACCATAAGCCAAACTAAATTTTTTTCATTACAGTGATGGAAAGCTGACTAATACAGGGTTGCCACTGTGGCATTGTCTTCAACCCTTCAATTTCCATGTGAAAAAGTTTTCAACTTAAAAAGGGCAGTTTTCTTTAGGGACATGTGCCTGGGTTAGTGCACAAAGAGACTTCAATTTGTATGTAAAGTTATGGGCAGAAGGGAGGAACTGAGGAAAGCTTGATCTATTAAAACTATGAAAGCTTGCGTGGAGATTACTTACTGACTTAAACTGACCATTATTAGGAAAAGTCCATCCTGTTTCCCACAACTGGGAACAGACTTGGCCAAACTTTGGATAGATAAACAAGATGCATGACCCTCCTTCAAACCATTCTTACCTACACAAACCTAAACCACCAGAGTGGGGCAAAGGCAAGTTAGCATGACCACAGAGAGGCCTCTCTGCCTCACAGATTCTTTAAATGGGTAGAACAGCTTCAGTTATAAAATTGAAGCAAGATTTTAAGTAGCTGTAACTAATTATATCTTGATCTTAATGAATTCCACAGGTGGAAAGGCTGTGTGGGATGAGGCATTAAAACATGACCTTCATTACCATCCTAGATCAAAGATATGACATAACATGGGGTTTAAAAAAGTAGAAGTTGTCACTGAGGGTAGGTGGCTGTGCACTAAATGGTATCCTGTAAGCCATTTGTAGCCTAGGTAAACCTTTAGCCAGCCCTCACTATTTAATTTATATACCAATTCTCTTACAGAAAATCTGGAATAGTAGGCAGATAATAAGTCAAAAAGAACAAATAAGAATGTCAAGGTAAAACACCAGTTTTCCAAAAAAGAGTAAAAATTTAAGGTGAGAAAATTTCAGTGGTGAATTAAATTCTATTTTATTTAGGAGTATAAAAAAGTATAAAAATGTTATGAAAGTCCTACATTGTAGTTATGTAAAATTCAGTTGAAATGCAGTTTGTTAATTGGTAAATGATACTGTGGAATCTTTTTTTTTTTTTTTGGTACCAGGGATTGAACTCAGGGGCACTCGACCACCAGGCCACATCCCCAGCCCATTTTTGTATTTTTATTTAGAGACAGGGTCTCACTGAGTTGAACTCGCGATCCTCCTGCCTCAGCCTCCCAAGGGCTGGGATTACAGGCGTGCGCCACCATGCCCAGCTCTGTGGAATCTTAAGCTTGGATACAGTAAATCAATTTATTTTAATAGACACTAAACCAAGGGAAATGCTCCAGAGAAGAAAATTAAAACTGTTATACATGTGACTAATACAAAAGCCATTTACTGTAATAGTTGACTTAATTTTCAGTTTATATTCGTGTCTATCTTGTTGATTAACCCCAGATATTTAAACAGTTGATTATTACACAATTTAAAAGCCATAAGAAAGGAAAAATTGCCATTTTTACATTATCCATCAAGAGTTGTGTGTTTTTAGTTGACTTCTACTATGAAAATATTAGCAGTGCTGATCAGAGGCAGGCTTATATGCCACACTCTTCAGAATTGGCCTGAGAAGCAGATTTTCCTGGAAGCAAAGGGAGTTTCAACTTCAGGGCTGTTCACTTGCAGACCTCCTCAAATTTTTGTTCTCAAATATGCAAGTTCATACCTAATTTATGTATTAATAGTTTTTAGTTTTATTTACTAAAGGCAGCTTCCCAAATTGTAAAGTGCCGGCCTTATCATCTTGGATCCACCCTAATAACCTAAGTGAACTAAAACACTGGTAGGCAGGCTAGGTCAATCAGTGGATCCCACATGAGTTATTGTCTGTCTATAAGAGGTGTCCTCCCAAAGCTCCTGTTAATGCAGGAATATTCTGAGGTAAAATGGTTGAATTATGAGAGTTGTAACCTAATCAGTACAGCCTACTTTGAACAGATTGAGTGGTAGCTGTAGCAGCTGGGGTATGGCTAGAGAAGGTGGGTCACTGGGGGCATGCCCTGGAAGAGTTGTTCTTCCTATGGCTTCTCCTTCATCTCTGCTTCCAGAACCCCCATGAGCTGAACAGTTTTCCTCTGCTGGGCCCTTCTCCCATGAAGTGCTGCCTCACCTTCGGTTCAGAGCAATGGAGTCAGCTGTCTATAGGCTGAGACCTCTGAAACTGAGCCCTAGATAAACTTTTCCTCCTCTAAGTTGTTCTTTTTGGGTAGCAATAAAAAAGCTAACTAAAAGGGAAGTACTCTAGAATAAACATGCTGTTAAGTCAAAATACAATGAAATAATCTTAGTCTTGCAAACAGTCACTTGCCTGATGCAGGCAGTGGAATTCACAGCGAAAATTGTTAGCTAAATGAAATTTCTTGTGAGAAGAAAGCAAGTTCAATCAGGGAAAGTCATCTGATCGACCTGCTCCATCACACATGCTCTGACAAGATGGCACTCTTTCTCTCCCAATGGGCTCTTCCCCCAGACCACTGCCTGATACTACTTACGGGACACAGCATGGTCTTCTCTTATTTAAACAGAAACTACTATTACTACATTAAGAAATAAAAGGAGTAAGAATATCATCAGACCAAAACAGCAACAGGGAAAAACCAGCCATGCAACACTGTCTCAAAACAGTGACCAAATCAAACCAAGTTCTTCTCTCATACTTACAGTCCACTTTTTACCCATACGGACTGGGTATAGAAGTGCAGGTCCTTGTTCAAAACAGAGTTCACAGCCTCTTCAAGATGTAACTCTCTTCCTTCACAATGTTCCAGAGCAAAAAGGCTGATTGAAGGTTCTTCAAAAATCTAACAGCCCCAAAAAGAGAAAGCATTACCATATGGAATAGCCATACCTTAGTAACATCCTGCTCTGAAGAGAGGGCACCTTGCATCCATCATAGTCTCAAATGGATGAAATTTACTGCTCTACCCACTGAAGACATTACGGTCAAGGCCACACTGGAGAGATTAGCTTCTATTAATAATTTTTATTCACTATTATAAAGTTGAAGTTATCAGAAAAATAATCTTCATAACTCAAAAAAGGGACACAATAAAGTTACACTTGGTTCCAAATTGCATATTAAGTTCTTGTGGTAGTGTAACATGTTGCACATAATACTGTCAGTGCCAGTACTTTTAGCTGGCAATAGAATAAATATCAAATGGAACAGTACCTTCATTTCCCAAAATACTACAGAAGCAGTCACTGAGAATGGAGGACTCTATGGCGCTATCCTCTTACATTCTTAGGAGGGCAATAAAAAGCAATTTAATTTATAAAAGAGCTAGGAGGCACAAGAACAGAGGAGATTTCTCCATTAAAACTAAGTATTCCCTCAATTCATCATGTCAGACAATAACAGAATCAATATTGTTCCTTTTCCTTCATTAGTATATGCAAATCACCATGCCAAGAAACTTTGAGGGGATGAGAAATAAAACCAAGGCATCATCCTTGTATTTGGGGCATTACTACCTAATAGCTAAATTAGGAGAATTACATATATCATTAATGTAATCCAGGGTTAAAACACACACACACACACACATACACACACACACACACACACACACACACCCCTAAAAATAGTCATTAGAAATCTATATTATTATTATTATTATTATTATTTTATTTTGGTACCAGGGATTGAACTCAGGGCACTCAACCACTGGGCCACAGCTCTTTTTTGTATTTTATTTAGAGACAGGGTCTCAGTGAGTTGCTAAGTGCCTTGCCATTGCTGAGGCTGGCTTTGAACTCTCGATCCTCCTGCCTCAGCCTCCCAAGTGCTAGGATTACAGGCATGCACCACCGTGCCCGGCTCTATATTATTTTTATCAGAAGGAAGAAGGAATCAAGGAAGCTTTCTGGATGTGGTGGTATGTGAGCTCAGTTTCAAAGGATGCAATGGATTTGGAAGGCTGAGAGAGAACAGAGGGAAGGCACTCTGTGTAAAACAAGGGAGACAGATGCATGGATACATTAGATAAGCTGCAAGCAGAACCATTTAGTTAGAATACAGAGTCTGACCAGAAATAGTGTGAAGTACTTACGCTGTCTTATTGTGTACTGAGTTGCCTGCTTCCCACTTACAGCAGCAGAGCAGGTGCAGGTTGTTGCCAGGGAAAGTCCTTGAAGGCTTTTGATATAAGGACTACGATTGGGCTGAAATAGCTTTAACTTAGTAAATGAGAAGCAGTATGCTAGCAGGGGGACTATGGTTGGGTCAAATAACATTAAATAAACCCTGAAAAAACATCTTGCACTCAAAAGTGACCTGAAGATATACCTGCAACTGGAGCAAAATGAATTATGGAAGCGTTACTCTTTGCAGCACTGTTTGGGATAGCAAAGGATGAGGAATCATTTAAATACCTATTAAGAGGGAACTGGTTGAATAAATTTAAGTACATTAATAGAGGAATCCTACATAGCTGTGAAAAGGAATCAGGATCTCGTTATGGAAAGATAATCAAGATATGTTATTCAGAGACAAAGTGAGGAATAGTGTAAAATAGCATATTTTATGTGCTAAAATTTTGTAGTAAAGGAAAACTTATACACACACGCACATATATACACTTGTATATACATTAAAATATTTCTAAAAAATAAATACAAAACCAGTATTCATGTCCTTCTTTGGGAGGACAGCAACAGGGAAGACAAAGGGCACCGGTGGGATGAGTGGGAGGCACAGTTTTTCACTGAATGTCTTTTGGTACTTTTTGATTTCTGAATCATGGGAATATTATTTATTTGGAGGTTTAAATTGTCAATTATTATGCGTATGTTTGTACTGTGTGTTTGTGGGTTTTTCTTAAAACGGCCCTTAGGAAACTTATCTGGCACCGATGTACATTAAGAATAGAGACAGGAATTCTGTTACACCACCAGTAGACCGCTAGAATATTGGAGGCCAAATAAAAAAAGAAGTGGACCTGAAATGCAGACCTGTAATGGGGGACAGAAGAAAGATTAGGAAGAAAGAATGGCCGGGAAAACCCCTGAACGGTAGAGTAGACTTGCAAAGAAATGCAAGGAGTAAGTGAAGAAAAAGAGGTAGACAGGTGTGGCTGGGAGCATGGTGGTGTATTTTGTCCTTTATGAGGAAACCAGGAGCAGAAACTTATCTAAACTTATCTGAACTTATGTTCAGAGCCAGATGTCTTCATGATAAGAAAAGAGGCAGGCTAAGCTTAACAGAGACATCCAACATACATTGGACTTTTGGTGTGGAGTTCAGGGGGAAAAGACCAGGTGTAGAGTGAAGTTCAGAAACTCTCAGAAGCTGGACAGCTAGTGAAGCCTTGGATGTAGGAATGGAAATGAACTGTGCTGACAGACACAGCTGGGTGGTGAAGGAAGGTGGGCCCATGGGGGTGACCAAACCAAGGACCCATAAAAGGAGAGCCCAAAGAGAGCCCTTTACATTACATCAGTAAAGGGGAAAGAAAGTAATAGTGAAGAGTGGACCCACAACACACAACCTCCAGCAATGATGATGAGAGGGTGACTGCAATAAAGCTGTCTGGGCTTGGCAAGCAGAGGCCGATGGTGAGCTTTATGAGAGCCACCTCGGTGGTGACGTTATCAGTACTGAGGGAGAAATCTGGGCTGTCAGGACTGGGGAGTAAATGGTGAGAAATCACAGACAGGGTGTACAAATTATTTTTTATTTTATTATTATTTTTAGTTGTAGGTGGATACAATATCTTTATTTTATATATGTGGTGCTGAGGATTGAACCCAGGGCCTCATACATGCAAGACGAACGCTCTACCACTAAGCCATAGCCCCAGCCCCTACAAAATTATTTTTAAAGAAATTTGGTGAAGAGAAGGGAAACCTGGTAGTGACCTCAGAATACACTCATGGAAAGTCACAATGAATAGAAAGAAGGACAGTTCCAGAGAAAGACTGAGAAGTCCAATTTACTGCTTCCCTTCACAACTACTTGCTGGAACAGGTCAATAAAGGAAAAGATCACACTGGAAGGGATGAACTATACTCCCTCTGAAATAAAAAGGCAAGACAGGAACATGAAAAGGATGCTGAGAAATTTCCATTTAAAATAGGAAAATGTGAGTAATTCGCTCTTTATGTGGCCAAGGTGGCTTTCTGGCCAGAGGTCTTAAGCACTGTCCAGTACAACTTCCTGCAGCCACAGAAATGGTGTGTATCTGCACTCTCCACTATGGCTGTCACTGGTCACGCGTGATCATGAGCACTTGAAATGGGGTTCATGTGACCAAGGGACTCAATTCATGCCATTTAACTGAAACTTAAAAATCCATAAATGGCTAGTGCCATGGTTCTGGATAGTGCACTACAGATTGGGTGACACTGGAAAAGAATGTAATGATTGGGCTGGGGTTGTGGCTCAGTGGGAGAGTGCTCGCCTAGCATGCATGAGGCCCTGGGTTCGATCCTCAGCACCACATAAAAATAAAATAAAGATATTGTATCCACCTAAAACTAAAAAATAAATATTAAAAAAAAAAAGAATGTAATGATCACCATGCGGTGAGACAGTAAGCCCGGAGTGAAAAGGCTGCCCAGCAGCACTGCTCTTTTGCTCAGTAACCATTACTGACTGGGCAGGAACAGAAACTCATTACCAGTCACTGAGATACTAAGTGATCACAGGCAAGATTAGGCACCTCTCCTGCTACTTGTGAAATAAAAACTGGAAGCATCCCATCGGTTCACAGAATAAACTGGAAGTAACTGAAAATGAAGAGACAATCAGAATTCACAGTAAGCCCTTGACTTACTGTTGGATTTTTTTTCAACATCCTCACCCTCAGGCTTTTAAAAATGCATCTCAGCTGACCTCTGTACACACATTTTCCTGTGGTGATTACTGGTTGTGACCCCTGCTTGTCCAAGTGCCTTGCCTTTCTTCCCTTCCTCCAAAGGCTCTAAAACTAATATTTTTTTCCTAATTCACTTGACCACAAAACCTGACCTAAATAAATAGAAGGCTGTTTAAATATTTAATCCAATCTGTGTAGCTATGCATTTAGTTATGGAGTTCATGCCAGAACTCTGCTGAGGGTATTTTCTTATATAACACATTACCATGTAATAAAAAGTTCCAAATATCAAAATACATTCAGACTAGTGATGGTAGAACAGTCTTCACTCATTTAATCCTTACAATTTACCTTTAATATAGCCACTACTGCTATCTAACTTTGCAGATGAAGCATCAAAACATGGTTCACATAGTAAGTGGAAGAGCTGGTGTTTCAGTCTAGACACTGTGGCCTTAGAGGCTGTTCTTAAACACATGCTACTGTCCTGAAATGTTCTAAGTACCAATAATTTTATGATGCAGAATATTTCCAATTGGCAGATGTGATGCTACACTAAGCACTTGGCCTCATTGTGCTCAGCTGGTTAATCTCCAGGATTTTTTTTTTTTTTTTAACCTTTCTCATTAGGTGAACAAATATGTCTGCCATCTCAATTTGAAGCTCTGAGACCCTGGTACAAGTCCTCTGCTAGAATGGACTACATTTATATCAACACATCTTCAATATAACTGGATAAAAATTTTAAATCCAAGTAACTACTAAGACTTAAACTAAGATTTGTACTTTGACAATGCATAGTTCTTTGGGTTTTCAATCACTATTTGTATGGGAAAGGTGTTGATAGTCCCTCAGAATTGTGTTACATGGATAGGCTCTAAATTTAATATTTTTATTTAGAAAACACTTTTGCAGTCAACAATTTCACTTCACTCCGATTTTTGCCAAATGATCCAAGGTTAAAACACCAAGTGCAACTGTATTTAATTAAAGGAAATTAACCATAATGCATGCCTTGAATACTGTTCAATTCCAAAGAATTATCAAACTGTGCTGCCAAAAAGTTTTCTAAAATGATAGTAATTTAATAGATGGCTGAAAATTCTCTAAGACTCCAATCTTAAATTGTCAAGGTCTGTTATATTAAAACAAAATCCTACAAAAGCCTATAGGCTATCAAAAATCTTAAGTGTTGCACAAAAATATGAATTAACCATTGTCTGTGAGCTGTTACAATATCATTAAGCACTATGTGCAAAAGGTTTCATATGCACTGGCTCATTTAATCCCCACATTTTAGAAACATGCCATGGTCACTCAGATAATAATTATTAATGGTGGAGTCAGGACTTGACCCAAAGTCTGTCAGACACCAAAGCAAACTCTTTACAAGAAACTATAATCCTTCTCACAGAGCTTTTCTTTTTGTTTAGAAAATCAGTTTCAGAATAGAGCTATCTTTTTTAACTGGCTTTTATTCTTTTTAAGAAATATTGTAATACATTTCAAAAAGAATAAGTATATAATCATGTGCTGTAGATCCAGAAGTATTACATATTGATATTGCTTCATTTGTATCATATTTTTAATTGACACATAACATACACCTGTTTATGGGGTACACCATGACAATTCCCAATATATGTATATGATGTGCAATGAGCAAATCTGGGTTGGGAGCCACTGACCTCTTCTCTTCTAGTTCTTCATAAAATGTATAATGAATTGCTGTAAACGAGTCAAAAATATATGAAATTTTGTACAAAAAATGTTTTTTTGGTACCAGGGATTGAACCCAGGGGCACTTAACCACCGAGCCACATCCCCAGCCCTTTCTTGTATTTTATTTAGAGACAGGGTCTCACTGAGTTGCTTAGTGCTCACCATTGCTGAGACTGGCTTTGAATTTGAGATTCTCCCATCTCAGCCTCTCTAACTGCTGGGTTTACAGGTATACACCACCATGCCCAGCTTGTATCAAAATTTTACATAAATATAACATACCAAGTAGAGTCAACAGTAAGTCAGCTCTTCACCCTTTCCTCCCCCTTTGCCCTTCCCTAGAGGTACCCACTATGAAGAAGTTGCTGTGACTTCTTCCAACTCATATTTTTATACTTATATTAATGGTTATGCATCCTTTGTTTTTAAAATTTCCAGGAACATATGTTACTCTAACAACCTTTAGCAATCTTTTATTTTTCCTATTGTGTTTGAAATTTACCTGTTCATGCAACTAGCTTGCCGTTCCTTGCTAATCATATTCTGTACTGCTTTCTGTTGTATGAATGTGCTGTGACTTGTTTCACCCATCTGCAAATGATGCCCTCATTTTTCCCCCATCATAACTGATGCTTCTTCCACTAGCTGTACAGGAATAATCCCACTTCTCTGCAATTAAACCAAATTTTGCTATTTTTTAAATGTTTGTATCTAAAGTAAGGTAATGTTACCTGTTACTGTTTTAATTTCTATTTCCCTGATTGCTAGCGAGGTTTAACATCTTTTGTATGTCCTAAGCCATTTTCTTCTATGAACTATTTATATTCTCTGTCAAATTTCTCTGTCAATTTTAAAATGGATTTTAAAAATTGATTTGAAAGAGTTCATTTTAAATTCTAAACAGTAAACTTTTGTGAGTTATCTGGACTACAAAGATATTCTCTCAGTCTGTGGCTTACTTATGTAGCAGGCTGAATAACGCCACCCCACCCCCTCTTCAAAATCCTAATTCTAAGAATCTGCAAATACAGTATGTTACTAAAACAGTAAATCTAACTTTACAGAAAGATGAAGAATTAAGGATCTTAAGACAGGGACATCAGTCTGGATTATTCAAGTAAATCCATATAGCTACAAGTATCCCTGTAACAGAGACAGGAGGGTCCTTAAGAGCAAGTTTGGAGGGATGCACTTTGAAGATGGAGGAAGGCATATAGTCAAGAAAAGCAGCTGGCCTCTGGAAGCTGGAAAAGCTAAACCAATGCACTAGCCCCTACAGATTCCTAGGAAGAACTCATCTCTGTCAATACCTTCAATTTACTCACAAGAAGATCCATTTCTGGCTTCTGACAACCATAACTATAAGGTACTGTATTTCTGCTGTTTTAAGCTAGTAAATCTGTAGTAATTTTGTTATATCAGTGCTATGCTTTGAATGTCCCCACTAAAACTCATGTTGAAATTTGATCCTCATAATCAGGCCCTCAAAGGCTTAAACCTCAATCCAACAATGGTATTTGGAGGTGATTAAAGTGAAATAAAACCATAAGGGTGTGTGACCCTAAACCAATAGGACTGTGGATTTATAAGAGGAGGAGGAGGAGGAGAGACCTGAGCTAGGAAGCACAGTTTCTCTCCCCCTGCGATGTTGATGCTGCCTTGGGGCTCTGCAGAGTCCCCACCAGCAAAGACAACTTACCAGCTATTGCTGTATCTTGAGCCTTCCAGCCTTCAGAAGAACCATAAGCCAAACAAACTTTTTGATATGTAAATTACCAAGTCTGAGGCGTTCAGTTATAGCAACAGAAAATGAATTGGGACAAGCAGCAACAAGAAACTATTAAGCTTTTTGTTACTGACCAATGCTTTTTGTGTTTAAAGAAATCAATCCTATTCCAAGATCATTAGATGGCTTCCTATATTTTCCTTTAAGTTGTAAAGTTTGCTTTCCACTTTTAGGTTGTGTTTCGAGTACAGTAAGGTTTTAACTATCATTTTCCAGGTAAAGAGTCAATTGTACAAACACCATTTATTTAACAGTTCATAATAGCTACATTATAAGGCTATTTGTGTCATTTTCCACGTTTTGTTATTATGTAGGTCAGTTTCTGTGCTACCTACCCTATTCCACTGTTTCACAGGTCTTTCCTTGCACTAGTACCCAAACCTTAATTATTACTGTTGCATAATGACCATGTATTTGGTAGGATAATTAATCCTACCTGTTATCCTAAAAATTATCTTCATGATTCTGGACCCATTCTTTTCTAAATTGATTTTGAGGATAAGTTCTCATGCTTTATCTACCCCTACCACCAAAATAGACAAAAAGTTGTAAACACTTTGGAAATGTATTGATTTTGGGGAAACCATACCTTTGCAATTATTGTCATTTCATCTAAAAAATAATTTACTCCATCTTTTATGTCCTTTTGATACAGCTTTTATAATTTGCTTCAGAAAGGGCTTATTGTCTTATGTTAGGTTTAATCCTATGTACCCTATAGTTTAACTGCTACTTTTCTTGTATCTAGCTAGCTACTTTAAGCATGCACATTAACCCTAATAATTTATTTGTAGATGCTCTTGACAGTTTTGTTTCTTCCTCTATACTTTTCTTTTTGTTTTTTGTTTTAATCTTATAAATCTGGCCAGGACTGCAGAGTACAGTTGAATACAGGTGGTAATAACAGAGACCTTTGTCTTCTGCCTGAATTTAAAGGAACTGCTTCAAATGTCTCACTAATAGGGAGATTTATGCTGGTCTTCATGTTCACAATGTATAAAATAATACTATTGGCAATATATGGGTTGAGTTTAATATCAACCAAATTCTTCTACTCTTTACAAACTCACAGCATCATTTTGCTCTAGGGCTGGATTTTAAAGTCTTCCTCTATTTGGGGCTGTGTCTCTTATTCAGTACTCTTGCAGAGAATGAATCACTCTTGTTAACTCTTATTGCACCACTTAAGATCATTTATGTCATCAGTCATAATTTCATATTCAGGTTTTCTACAGTCTCATTATGTTTATTTGACTCTGTCTGCTTATAGCTGCCAAGACAGGATTATTACTTCAAAGAAAGCCAAACTTCTATGCCAAACCACCATAGAGACATCAGAGAAGCAACATGCAGACTATTGCTCCCGTGGAAACACAATAAAAGCAGGTTACCTAACACACTATTGGGCCAATATTTATTATGTCTTACATTGTAGTTTGAAGCATTCACTTCCTTCTTGGATCAATCAACAGTTACTTAGGTTTCCCACTCTCACTTATTATGTACCCATTATTCTTTTAACATCCAGTTTGACTTTAAAGCATTTCATCAGTAGCTGGCAGCTGTAAATTATGTTTTAGAAAAAAGTTTTTACACCCTTCTTCAACTTCGAAAGCTACCAGTAGAACATTATAAGTAGATAAGACACAAGTCCTTTGCAAGTTCAAAGTACAACCCCTCTTATGGAAAGAACTGTGCTCTTTATATGTAATATGAAAGATTGCACTCTGCAAGCATGTATAACAAATTAGAATAAATAAATAATTTAATAAAAAAGAAAGAACTGAATTAGACCAACAAATTGTATACAAGTACTGCATGCATAATTTTAGGCATAAATGAATTAGCTTATTTAGTGTACTTATTACATAATGGATTCTTGACATCATTATGGGCCACGTGCTAAGCAGAGGTGACCAAAAGTTTACAGAATTTAAGCTACAAATAAATATAGATCTTTCCCTGAATGACTTTACAGGTTCCTGTAGTTGTGATAAAAGGTAGAAAGTGAAAAGCATCTTGAGATGCAGTGAAAGAATATTCAGGGAAGATAAATATCACTTCAAGAAACTATCTCAGGAGGCTGAGACAGGAGGATCACAAATTCAAAGCCAGCTTCAGCAAATGCAAGGCACTAAGCAATTCAGTGAGACACTGTGTCTCTAAATAAAATACAAAATAGGGCTGGGGATGTGGCTCAGTGGTTGAGTGCCCCTTAGTTCAATCCCCGATACGCAGCTACTGAAAAAAATAAAAAGAGAGAGAGAGAAAAAGAAATGTGGATCACTGAAAGATTCCTACAACTGGGGTCTTTGAATTAGATCTTAAAGGAATAAAATGGGGGAAAGAAAAAAATATGTTTTATGTTTCAACATAAACGATACAAAATAGAGATAGTTGAAGCAAGGCACTGGGAGGGGGCAGTGGTAGCTTTGTGAACAGGACACATGAAGAAGAATGAGTAATAATATTGGGAAAAGTAGGCTGGACCTGACCTTAGAGTCTAGACTTTATCAGAAGGTTACATGCCCAAAGCTGCAAACAGGAAGAACTGAAGAACAAAGGGCCCAAAGGAACAAAACTAGTGAAGTAACTATAACAATAGTTTTGAAAAGAGAATAAAACTCTGAACTTAAGAAAACAGAAAGGAGATGAAAGGAAGATGTTAAGACATGATATAGACAGATATAGATACATACACATACACACACACACACACACACACACATAAACACCACTCCATCTCTATCAAATGCTTAGCTACTAATTGTGTGTTAGAAATCATGAAAAAGGTAGAATCAAAGGTGAATACTAGGGCTGGGGGTGTGGCTCAGTGCTAGAGTGCTAGCCTAGCATTCATGAGGCACTGGGTTCGATCCTCAGCAACACATAAAAATAAAGATATTGTATCCATCTAAGACTAAAAAACAAATATTTAAAAAAAGGTGAATACTAGTTTTTATGAGCAGATGGTGGAGTATATAATAGTAATGTATTTCAACAGAAATAGGGAATGAAATATGAATAAATTTAAAAGGGAAAATGGGATACTGCTAGAACCTGCTGAGAAAGACCCACTTGGAATCCAGGAATGGGACTTCTTGCTTATTCTATACATCTGGGAATCATGTGCATTGACAGGGGAACAGAGGGGAGAGCCAAAGTTATAATAATAGAAATTTCCATGTACAAAAAAGAAAAGGCCAAGAACAGATCTTTGGAAATTTCTATACTTTGAGGGTCCAGGAGGAAGAAGACATTTGAATTTGATGACAATGGGTTCACTATGCTATGTAATTCTCCTCTAATTTTGTATTAAGTGGTTAGCACAAATTTGATACATGGTAGTGCTTAATACTTTGGATCGAATAAACAGATATGAAATGCATATTCAGTATTATTGTCATTGTGCAGCATTCATAATATGCACATAAAGAGATTCGACAACTTGACATATTTTTGTTTGGACAAAGCAAAGTAGAAAACCTTTCAGCTTCCTTTTCCTCAGTTACTACTCAGTTCTCTTTTTCTTTTCTGGAATTTGTACTCATGCCCCAATTTTCACCTTTGGCCTTTTGTCATCTTGTTGCTCTTTTACACACAGTATGCTAAATATAGCAGGCTTTGGTTTCAGACCCAACAAAACACTTAAGCCTCAGTAGACCTAATATTCAATCCCTTTCATCTTAAAAGATCTTCTTATAACCACTGTTGAGCACAGTTAGTTACCAAAACAAGGCTGATTGAAAACCTAAAAGAGAAATAAACCAATAGAAACCCACTCCCCAATGGTTTGAAATTCATACTTAGTGGTATAATCCAATGCATAATTTTCCAAAAATATGATCATGTCTTATAAAGATCCCAATGAAAACCTTGTTGGTTGACTTTTAACATTAGGCACTTAATTTGATGTTACTTTTGTCAAACATAAGTCCATCAGATTTCTCAAAATAAAATTAAGTGATGATTTTATAATTCCAAATGAATTCTAAGAGGGGATTAGGGACCATATTCTGGGGTAGGTTTCTCTGCTTGTCAAACATACACTTCATCTGACAGCCACCAAACTACCCCCACACTTTCACTAAAAATTAATCTCAACAATCATTTTCTTTTTCCTTTTTCTTTTTTTTAAAGGAAGTTAGTACTCTCACAAAGGCAGAAAGAAGAATATGCAAAAAATATTAAAATTTCATCATCTCTGATTTCCTCCAAAATCTGGTAATAGACAGCATGCTATGAGTTTATACATCTATGGTAAATTATATTATTCTTCAAAAATATTTACTCTGTCAACTTCCCCACTGCCCAGGGAGTAGCATAGAAGAATCTGTTCCCCTGCCCCATTGGTATCAGGGCACGGTCTTACGACTTGCTTTTGGAACTTAACGCAATTGGGCAAGAGATACTATAACTGAGCAGAAGCTTCTGAATTTGGGGATCTCTCTTCCTCTAACTGTCATAAAACTAGGGATGTCCCTAATCAGAGGTGCTCCCATCACCTGGTCCCCATATATATATAACAAAAGTACCTAAAAACAACTAAAATCCTTGAATGGAAGCCAAACCAACTGTCCAGAAAGTCGCTCAAAGAATGAAAAAATAAACATGCTGCAACAAACCACTGACATACTAGAAAATGCGGTGAAAGCTACTATACAATATTATTTCTCTGGAACATGAGAAACCTAGGGCTAGATAGATTCTCACAATCCAATCAGAAATATGAATACAATACTTACTGGCAGCAGAAGTAGAAGCTATAGAGGTTGTAAAATACCTGTTATAATTTTTTTTTTTTAACAGATACACTGAGACCCAGATAAATTAAGAGATTTTCCTAAGGTCACATTAGTAAGAAACAACTATAAACAAGGCCCCCAGCTCTTTTCACTGTGAAATTATCACAACACTGCAAATTATGCATCCAGGGACCTCTAGACAGTAACATCTATCTGCAGCTATAGAAGTTAGCCTGGAGCAAACTGTCATTTGCAAAACATACTGATCTTGTATGAAAATGAAGTTTTAAGACTCCTTCATATTATACATTACGACCCTAAATGCTAAGTCATAGCATGTCTGGTAATGCTGACACCAGGCAACATCCTCAGAATCTTCAGTTTTTAACTATCTAAAGCAAAAATCAATGAATCAACTTAAACATACTCATCTGGACAGAAACATTTCTGAAAATGAATTCAGAATTATACTGGGTCTTGGCATAGACATTGGTATTAACAAATCTATAGAAAAAGGTATATGAATCCCTAAGTAAAAATACAGAGGGCAGAGGATGTAGGAGAGATCAGAGAAGCAGAAGAGGCAAAGAGTGTCCTTTAATGCCCAGGGAAAGGAGATACAGAAGCTCGAGAATGTAAACAACTGGGACCTGGGACGTGGGAGATGTCTCTTTGGTGAGGAATGTAAGCTAATTTCAAAATATGAAATTAGAGTTTACCCAAATCTTATGCTCAATAATATTCTGATGACTAATTCAGTTTCCCATGTTTTTCCGTAGAGGCAGAGAAATGCATAGACTACTCAAGCTTTCCAGTCATTAGAATCCACTTAGTACAAATTATTAAATTAGGCTTTTGGTTTACACATCAGTTTCCCTGGCTCTGGTCAATTCTTCAGGGCCTTCTGGGTAAAGGACAGTTGACCTCAGCAAACTGGTGAAGCCATTTTGAGGTCAATCTTCAGGTCTTTGCTATGATGCCCAAACTTACTTCATACTCCTTCAACCCCAAACCCACTGCCCCTTACTCATCTTCAACAAAAACCTTTCAAAGACTTAAAATATACCAGGAAAAAGCATTAAGAAAACTAATATGCTGTCCTTCCAGAATTGAATGTCCTTCCCAACAGGCACCTTGACCTGTACTGCCAAGATTCCAGAAGACCAAATCCAGGGGTATGCAATTATACACAACTTACATATAAGCATTCCTCTCTGAAATTCTTACTCCCAGATTTAATTACCCATTTTACACTTCCTAAATGTAAAATAATTTCAACTATTCAAAAGAAAACAGTAATACTCATTAATTTTGACCCTGTTTCTAAATTGCTTTTCCTAGAAATTTAATTTAGTTCACTTAATTAAGAATCCTACAAAATCCATTCAGGTGGTACTTTATATTTAGAGCCATATCTTTTGCTTTTAGAGTTAATAACAAGTCAGGATCTGTATATTGATACAGCTACTTTAAGTTGCTTTCAGAGAAAATGTGGACTGTGCCTTTTTCAACTTTATTGAAACCTACAGACACTGACCAGATCACTTTTTTTTGTTTTTTAAGTTGGTCTTCTTCTGATAGGAAACATCAGGAGCCCTTTATTCTTTCCAGTGACGACGTAGCTGCTGGGCCAATAAAAAAGACTAAGCATTCTATTTTTATTCTTATTCCAGGGCTAAGTTGCTATTCTTAGCCTGATACCAAAAATACTCTATCCAGGAATGCCTAATGAAATAAGATGAGATTGCTTAGGTTGAGATCAAAGAACCCAAATATGGTCATTCTCCCTGAAATCAGCTCTGGCCAAAAGGTCTGAGTCATACCCACTATTACTTAGTGCTTACAATCAGCTCTCTGTGAACTGCAAGTTTGGACCACACATGTCCCAATATCATCATCATATTTATCTTGAAAATGCCTTGGATTTTCCCTGCTTCCTCTGGAAATAGATCTTGGAACCAGAAGTGTTGGAGTAGTGGTCCTGTTTTTCTCACATTTAAAATTCTGAATAAATTTGTTGAAAAGGAGACTCTATTTGCTCTATAAATGTGGGCCTCCAAGATAAGTCAGATAATTCTGCATGCACTGAGAAGAAAAGCCCTGGTTCCCCCAAAGGTTTGAAATCAATAACAGTGGTGGCCCACACATTACTAATAATTGGAAAGCTGAATAGCAAGTTGCACGTGACTTATCTAATAGAATAATACAGTAGTAAGATTATTATTTTTATATTTAAGTAGCTAAAACAACTATGGTACTAATAGCTAATGTTGAATTAATTGAGTGTTCACTTATTAGGCATTTTAAAAATATATTTAATATTCCAATGGCCTTATGAACTATTATTTGTTATAGATGAGAAAATAAGAAACTTTGTGAAAGTATTAACTTGGGATTTATATTATTCTAGTTTTTTAATTTTACACTCCTGCTTAAAGAAAAGGAAAATACCAATCACATTTTGCTTAGATTTTGTGAGTGAACCTCAATTTTATAACCAACAAGTAAGTTATTCATATTTTGTTATTTCTTCCTATAACATTTCTTTCAACTTCACATTATCATTTATTATTCAAGGAGTTAAGCCCTTCATATACACTATTTTATTTAGTTCTTATAATAATCCTTTGAGGTAGGTATTATTACTATCTTTTCCTTTACAGATGAGGAAGCTGTGGTTCATACAGATGAAGCAATTTGCCTATACATGGGAAGTGACAGAACTTGGCTCAAATCCAGGTCTTTTAAGCACTCTAAATATTTACACAATTAAACTGGACAAGAAGGACAGTCTCATAATTATGCATTCAGCAAAGCACTTACATAGTCAATGGGCTTGAGGGACTTGACTGTAGATGTTGGGCAGCCACAGGAAGTAAGGTCAGCATATAGGCCTTCTTCTAACACACACTGGTTATAAAAAACGCCCTCTTGGTAATACAGGAGCCAGCTATAAAACAAGCAGTAAGACACTCCATCAAATTATATTCAGTCAGCACTGTGGACTCATCTTCATGTTGTGGAAACTGGGGTAGAGGCAGGACACAGAAGTCCTGGTGTTAATCAACACAAGCTAATAAAAATTTCTGCACTATTACTTATGGATTGCTTACCACGTGCCAGACATGAGACTAGGAAATTTACATATATTTTTTCACTGTGTCCTTATTCTTTGAGTTAGAACATATCCCAATTTTTATAGGCAAGAAAAATAAGTATTAGAAAGGTTAGTTGATTTACCCAAACCCACCCATCTATTACTTGGTAGAGCTAAAATTTGAAATGAGACATTTGCTTTGCACTAAAGAGAGTCCTTCATTTAGTGCTGTCAGGCACAAATCCCTAGGATCAAAGTATGATAATGATTAAGTACTTGAACAAACTATAAGTCCTTTTTGGATAAAATAATTTTCTGTCTTTAATGATGAGCTTAAATGAATAAGCCTGGATGAATACAGAAATTAGTACAAAGTCCCAAGAGAGTATATAAAATCTGTCACTTAACGTATTTACTAGCTAATGGGAATTTTTAAAAAATGCTTAAGAATACTTGATAGTGAGTTATCTTCAATACAACACTAACCAAAACCTTAAGAAGAGCCCTTTTGAAAAAGAGAAGCCTAAGGGAAAAATTAATTGGTTAATAATAATTTAGTTTTGGTATGTTTAAGTTCTAGCCCTGCATCTTAAGATCACCAACTGCACTAAATCTAGACCATGTAAATTTTGGATCACCACAGAAGTTCTCTGACATTATAAGTTATTGTTGTGGCTTCTATGTATTAAACATTTCTATAAAATTTATCAACATGTATCAAAGGTTTTCAGTGTGCTAGGCATTGAGCTACATCCTTTACGCATATTCCTTTAGTTTTTAAGAATCTTTTGGGATAGGTACTATCATTATCCCTCCTTTACAGATGAGGAAACTGGGGTTCAGAGAAATGACCCAATTTGCCCCAGGTTACATAACTGGGAAGTAGTATAACTGGGCTTAAATCTGGGTACTCACACAATCTCCATGATTCCCAACTTCTTTTATTAAGTTATAATTGTATATTTCCTACATAGATAGAGACATGTGGGGTACTTTGTCATAGATTTCAGTGTAAGGTGAAAAAGGTCTTCCTCTAAAACAAACTTCAAAGCATCTTTTCTTAAGAAAATGAAAATAAATATCTCTTCCAAAAGATTCTTTTTCATCTTAATGGAGAAGAAACTCAAGCCAAATAATGATGCCAAATTATTTCAGGCCCTTAGTACCTATTTTTCTTTTTTACTAAAGAGTTGCAGATAGTCTATATAATCATTAATTACTTTATGTGTTTTAATAATGTAAAACATTTCCTGTTTGGCAATATAAAAACTAACAAATATGGGGAGGTGTAGCGCAGAAGAGATATAGGAAATATGAAAGGGAAAAGACTACTTGAATTAGGGTGAATTTTTTTGGCAGGGGTACCAAGGATTGAACTCAGAGGAATTCATCCAATGAGCCACATCTCAAGCCCTATTTTATTTAGAGACAGGGTCTTACTGAGTTGATTAGCACCTCACTTTTGCTGAGGCTGGCTCTGAACTTGAGATCTACCTGCCTTAGCCTCCCAAGCTGCTGGGAGAACAGGCATGGGCCACTGCGCCTGGCCTAGGGTGGATCTTAACCAAGGAATATGGTTTGGGTTGAGCCTTAAAAGATACATTTGGAATAGTATTGAGCAGGAGTCACAAAGTTATATGCCTGCAAGAAGACAGGCAGGTAATGCAAATAAGTAGTGTACCGAGTTGAAAGAATTGTGGGAAATAAAGATGGCTATGGTACACTGGGAAGTACATACTCCCCCCTTTCTCTGAATCTTTTTTTTTTTTTTTTTTTTAAAAGAGGGAATGGAAAACAGGCTCTTCTGAAATAATATATCCTATACCTAAGTATGATTAGATAGAAGTTTTTACTCATGTACAGACTGAACAATAACATTTGCTGGCTACATTTCCCAGACACCTACAATCTTTGATTCAGAGCAGGGGTTGGCAAACTGTAGCCTGCGGACCAAATCTGCCCTGGCATCTGTTTTCATACAGTCCATAAGCTGAGAGTAGTATTTACATTTTTAAGTGGTTTTAAAACTTAAAGAAGACTATTTCATGACACGTAAATATTACATACAATTCAAATTTCTATGCATAAGCACTGTTTCACCGGAGCACAGCTGGGCCTATGCATTGGCATATTGCCCACGGTTGTACCTGTGTTACAGTGGCACTACTAAGTATCTGGGGCAGAGAGTGCTCACTTAAAAAGCTGAAAACATTTACTATCTGGCCCTTTACAGAAAAAAAAAAAAAAAGAAATTACCAACTGCTGGTACAGAGGGTAAGGAGGAATACAAATGGCCAACTAAATGTTGCAAGAGTGGAGGACAAGAAAAAAATGTAAGAACAGAATGGAGAATGAAGAGGGAAAATGAAACTAGTTGATGGCAAATCCTGGAAAAAGTATGATCTGATTGGTATTAGAGAATGACTGTGGGAATTAAAAATTAGAAAAATATTAAACTGGATTTTGGGACAATATATGAGCTACGATTGGTTTGTAATAAACACTAGAGACAAGACAGTAGAACAGGGGGTGATTGGGAAAGTTAGTCTCTACTGGATCAGGAAAGGAAGAAAGGAAGAACAGAGATATTTTAATAGGTTATTCAGTAGATATTTGACTGATGTTGCTGAACTGTACACATTGGTTAAAATGGAAAATTTTATGTATGTTTTACTGTAATAAAAAATTGAGAGAATATATTTCAGCCTTGAGTATAATATACAGCTTCATATATATGTAAGAAGATTTAGTATGTTACTGCACCTGGGAGAATATAGGATTCAACATTAAGGGGGAAAAAAAACTACTATAAACTATTTATCTGGTGTGTGATTTTGGCAAATAATTCTGAATCTGGTTTCACCTGTGAAATGCAAATAATAAATACTTCAAACAACAAAGTAAAAAAAATAAGAGTAATATGTAATACATGGACAAAATCAGCTATTTTTGGTAGCATTCTATGATGCCATATGATAAACATACAATATAAATATTCAAAATATTTAAAGTAACAGTGAGTAACAAAATCATCAAAATGTTCCCACAACTGGTTACTTAGCCTTCTTTCTTGGATTCCAAAATGACTCAAAATGCAAATTCAGCAAAATTAACATAGGCCAGTTAGTAACTGACCAATCCTTAAAAAAGAAAAAAAAAAATAATCTCACTGTGTATGGAAAAAAAAAAAAAAAAAAAGCTCTCTGTAAATTTAAAACAAATTTAGTCATTATGTAACACCATAAAATACTCAACAAGAATACTTACCAACCTCGAAGAACTTTAAAAGAACATGGTGTAAATGAAGTCAAATCAGAACTTTCTTTTGTAAAATCTATACATTCACCTTGGAACCCTGGTTTATTGAATGCTTTGAGCTGCAAGAACAAGAACACAAAAGAAAATAATTGTTTGACATCATCACAATAAAAACCTTTAATATACTTATAAAAAATTCAGAACATTAGACTTGTTTTATCTATTACCAAAGAATTTAGGTTAAGGATGATAGCGTTCCCCTTAAAGTCTCTTTCTGACAAGTTTCCAGGAATACAATTTCAACATTTATTTACTATTTTTATTCATCTTTTGCATTAGATAGTAGGCACAGATGCCTAGAAAATAATTCTACCTGTAAATCATAATCCCTCCTTCACTAAAATGTGATTTTGTCCATTGTATCAAAAAATATTATCCTTTATGGTGGGACCAGACATGGAAAATAAGAAGCAATTTAGTGCTCAACACAAAAGAGGTTCAGACTGGTGTGTGGGAGATTTGGTATGCCTTTTCTCTCCCATGGTCTTCCTGATCCACAGTTAATAAAAGTGAGAAGAGAGCATGAGGGTGCCCTGAGAGCACAGGAGCAGATGGCAGAGAAGATAATAATAGTGGGATTAGTGGAAGATTTATGGTGAAGAAAGAAAGGCATTTGTGTCATGTATTTCAGCTTACAGGCTTCGTTTTTCTGATAAGAACATCTTTAACGTACAGCTTCAGTCATATACCACTACATTTCTACTTTAGTCCTTTTTGTCAAGAAACATCCATGAAATCGCAACTATAATTCCCTTTGGAGCAGAGAAATAATAATCTACAACTCTAGTGGCCTTGGATCACAAATAAGAAAAAATTAATGAGCACTATAAATATTTCATAATACACTGGAGACTTGAAACAGCATGGCCCACAAGTCCACCCTGCACTGATAGGCCAGCATTGTAGCAAAGCATGCATGCATCATCACAGGTGATCCTCAGCACCACTTCTCCTGCTGTCACTGAGGTCAATGCTTCTTTGAGCAGCTGGTGTTCACTGCCTTCATCTTCCCAAGGGTCTTTTGAGAGGAACTATTTCTTGGCTATCTTATTCTGCTCTGACCTTGCTTGGTCTCCTATCAAAGGTCAGCCAAAACCAGGTAGGTGAGAGACCCAATTCCCCCCTGACCAACTGTGGCTCGCACAACATGACTTCCCATTGTGAAGGCACACTGTACTTGGAAATTAAAATGCCAAGGGGATCCTCATCTCAATGAGATGAGATCCAGCAAGTTTCTGTCAGGGTCCTTCTGGTGGATACAGAGGATGGCAAGAAAAAGTAAGACAAAACAAGACCTGATTTTAAGATAAAGGTTTATAAAACCTGAGGCTAAAACAAATCACTTGCACATTTCTACGGCATGCAAATATTGTTTAAATTCACAGTAGAAATTAGAAAAAAAATATGCAAATAGGATCAGCTATGTTATTGACTGCTTGTATTTCTAGTTTGTTGAATTAATTTTATACTGCTGAGTTCAAGATTTGTATTTTAATATTTCACTATGAAACCATGAAATGTCAAATCCTAGACTGTAAACAATGCATGTTAAGTAAGGCATGGTTTAGATGGCATCTCATGGTTTTAGGAGTCATCTCTAGTTTTTAGTCTGTCTTCCTATCTAGAAGAATAAATAAAAATTCATTAAATACACAAATAATATCATAACTTATGACATTTCCAGTGAACTTTAAAAACTAGTTTTAATGCCTATGAGTTTATTTTTACCCTCAAAATGAGATTATATAATTTACTTAAAATTAGACCAACACCATGAAAGCAACACATCATTTGATCATCTTATTATAAATGCCCCAGAGTACATCAATTTTCATAATAATATTCTGAGGATGATCCAAACGGACTATAACTCTACTTACTAATGGTTAAATTGTGGTTTCTACTTGGTGAAATTCAGTGATAGTGCCTCAGCGAAATTAAGTTCTGGGAAAACTAATATAATCAAACAGCAAAATAGATTTCTGCAAAATCTTCATCACAACTAATAAAGAGAAGTATATCATATGTGATAATTACGCAGCAAAAAGCTAGCTGGATAAACTACTATGGTGTTTTCCTTTCCAGTTGAATGGCAAATAAACATACAAAGCTACTCATCTAGATAAGTTGCTTAGAAATCAGGCAAACAGTCAGATGAACAACAGATGAGTTGTTTTCAAATGACACCCATCCCTCTGCACCATGTGAGCATGTCTTAGTCCCTGCCAGCTCCCCACTTAAGTGTATGGAAGCAAAAACAAGAATGTCACAAAAGCCAGCCTACCACTGACTGGCAGGGTGTCTTTTCACATATATTGTGGCATTTTTTCCTTAAAACTGTCCTGTCAGGCAGAAATTATCACCACTTTATGATGAAGATTTTACAGAAATGCTTTTTTGCTATGCCATTATCACTTATGACACACATGAATAAAATGTGGTATTGTCTAAACTGAAAAAGTACTCAAGAATTTCTAACCAAATACAGATGCTGTGCTTACTTAATTCATTTCACAATATCAGAGCCATCTTTTATATAATTTTATTTATTCCAAAATTAAGATTTCTAAGAGAAACTTTCTTCACTGTCTGAATAAGAGTTTCCCTAAGAATCTGGACCTCCCTCATACACATAAGGAGACAGTTGAACAAAGAAGTCTTGTTTCTATTCTTCAATTATATCGCACCTATCTTGTATTATAGTGTTATGTATTTCTCATGTCAATTACATAGTCTATCATAATTTTATTTTCCCTGAGCACTCACAGAAGACTTTCTTAAATAGTTCTTCCTATATTTGGACTTTGGAGCCTATAAAAATTGTCTAGATGTAGTACCACAAAGTAGAGTTTTTCTCTGTACTGCTCTTAAGTCTTACTGATATTTGCCTAGAACTGCCACTGCCATTTTCCTATTCCCATTCATGACAACAGTAACCATAACTAATACAGATTCTGGGATCACATTAAAATTCAATGAAACTAAGTTGTCTAATAGAAAAAAAAAAAATCCAGTTGTTTTTTTTCTCAACTAGCATTATGTACAAAAATGGATCAAAGTCTCAGTACTTTTTAAAAATCCAAAATTTTGATTATATTTGTAGATAAACTTTAAAATGACCCAAGGGACACATGGTATTTGGTTGGGTCCATGAGGGCAATTTGTTAGAATTTCTAACAGAACAGTGCAACTAAAACTAAAATTGAAAACTAAATTCACTTTTATGAGATTTAATCTAGTGAGATTTCTGAAGTTCAGAACTTGCTAAGACAAATGAAAATATGTAGATAATTCATATCATATTTAAGGTTTGTTTATTGGGGGGAGGAATAAAATGCCACCTGTTAATGATGAGAACTCTATATAATGATAGTGATGCTGTGTACCTTGATTTGGTAAATAGATTTAGTAACTGATCTCAGTCTTAGGTGAAAAACAATCTACTCAATAAAAGATAGGGTTCTAATAGTATCCCAAATAAAATGAGTCATAATATGTTAACAGAACAAGCAGCAGTATTTTTATTATCCTAAATCTCATGTTAATCATTATGCACATTTTCTAGTGACTTGAGGTTCCCCTTAAAATCACCAGCATTTAAAAAAGAAAGAAAGAAAGGAAGAAAGAAAGAAAGAAAGAAAGAAAGAAAGAAAGAAAATTACCTCTCTGTCTAGAACTCTGGAATGTAACTGCCTTCTTAAAAAAATAAAATAAAATAAGTATCCCCTTGCACACAGCACACACATGGCCAATGCGACTGTTAGAACTATGCTGTGAAGGAGAAAGACTTTCTGGTTAGTGAACAGAACCCATGTGTCAGCCAAGACTTGTCTATTTAGGTTTAGGTAATTATAAATAAGAAAAACACCTGAAAATGTGGCCAAGTGAAAATAATAAGTGCTTTGATATGAGTAAACAAAAGAAGCTTTGTACATGTGTTACCAAATATCCATTATCATCTGCCTTCAGAAACGTTTTTGTACAAGGCAATTACTGAGCTATCTCTAGAAAAAATGAAGTGGAGCTGATTTCACTGGGTGTTTTCTGTTGCTTCCTTTCTTTTCAAGTTTGACTAGAAGTACTATAAAGAAAAACTTCCCAGCCTTGGCCCCCACACAAGGAAGTTCACACACACACACACACACACACACACACACACACACAAGGAGGGGGAGAAACAGAGCTTAAAAGAATGGAATTTTTAAATTGTACTTACAACTCAGAAAATGTGCAGTTTGAAATGATTCCCCTATCATTCCCTTATCTACTCGGTTATTTTGATTCATGTGAAAAAATGTTTTAATAATCCACATTTGGGAGTTTTCAAAAATTCAAAATAAAGATCTGTCAGGAAGTGTTTTTAAATACAACTACTCAATTATAGTCAGAAAGGAAATGTTTCCGATAGGCCTGAGCTAATCAGAAAATAACAAAACCCGAAAGCACTGTGAATTGAACCACGGTTAAACTAAGCTGATCTGAAACACATAAATATTAGCAGGGATATGACAAAACATACACATCCAGAGGAAAAGCATTACATAAAGGTAGCCAATACTATTTAAAACCAATTATTACATTTGGCTTTTTGATAGCAATTTTTCTGAATAGGGGTATTTAAAATGAAACAAAGGAAGCAGTTGCTCATCTCTTCCTTTTATGGGTGTGCTGCTCATCCTGTGATGTGTCCTTCCTTCATGCAGAACTTTGAAAATGTGGCTTTGTCAGTGGTGTCAGAAACTAGAAAATGTCTATCTTGTTACCTCTGGCTATGTGATTAATGGCACTTAAATTCTGAATCTTAGTTTTCTTATCAATAACTGGGATTAACATTGACCTCACAAATTATTAGCAGTATTAAATGGGCATGATTTCTAGCCTCTACTAGATAATAAACATCAGGCTCCAGAGTATTATGCAATCCCCTTCAAACCATGAACACACCAGAAATGACCAAGTAGGGTTTCAGCTTCATTAGTGCTTTAAAGCAGCATTTATGTAGGTATTAGAAATACAGGGGCCTAATAAGCATGCCAAGACAAGGACTTCTCCATGCTGTTTGCTCCTCCAGAGACAGAATAATAATACACTTTACTGAATAAGAACGTGATGTAAAGAAAGAATAGGAAGATAGGAGAGAAAGAATGGCAGGGGTTCAAATGACCCTGACAGGGTGAGAGCAGCAGCTCTGAAAAAACAGAAAATGAAAGATACTGTGACAAATCCAGGCCCATACAACCACTAACAAAGATGGGTGCTCCTCTGCTTACTAAATATAAATTGTCTATAACTATAATATAAATTGTCCTGCCACACAGAAAACTTATTTGAGAGAAAGATTTGAGGGAAAGGGCATAAATGTTTTTGGTAAACAATCTAACAAGTACAAGTTGAGAATATGTTTAAACGTACCAAATGTGGAGGCTCATTTATCCCAAGTGGTTCCTGAAAAATATATTAAAACAAAAAGGAAAACTGAAATCAAACAATCTTAGTCACCTTTTTTAATGTTTTGAAAATATCCTTTGAAAAAAATTTAATGGTCTGATCAATTTACTAGATTCATTGAACTGGCTATGACCTTCAAATAACCTACAAAATTCTCTGATAACAACTTTAGTATTTATGACTAAGTCATTTTGAGTAACATTGTGGCTGGGAGAAAAATGGGCTCCAATGCCCACTAGAAAAAAAGAGTCTGAATTTCTGATCATGATCTCATAGGCACTCTTATTGATCCACAGTGTTTGTTATTATACAGATTGGCCACAGTCATTCACAATTTCATGATTTTTAGACACCAGGAATATTTCCTCTTTTTGAAATGCCTTTCTGCCTGGAAAATTTCCTCTGTCCCTTAAGATACTGCTCAATGTACCTTTCCTGTGGCAAGGTCTCCAATTTCCCTGCACTGGGAAGTCCCTCCCAAGCTCCCTCACCACTGCCTACACACTTCATTTTCTCACTAATCACACATATAATTAGTTGCTTGTACATCACATCTCTCTCTCCTCAGAGACCAGAGAGCCACCAGGATAGACTTATTCATTTTTATCTACAGTGATCAGCACAATGCCTGACATATTTAGAGGCACTAAATGAATGCTGCTGAATGAATGATCAAATTACAGAACCATCTGTACCTACCAGCTATATATGGAATCTACAGAAAATCATGTGTTGTTTCATTTTCTGCTTATATACATACAGAAAATAATTCAACAATCTCACTTCAAAAAAAATTATTCCACATATTCCACTGGCACTTGCCATCTTTATACTCACCAGCTGGATAGGTCTGATTGATGTGATTATATTATCTGATCCTCCCCAGTCAAAAAAGCATTTGTATTTCCCTTTCTCTAAAATGTATTGCTCACCACAGAAGCACTTCTGCTGGTAGGCAACCCATCTAGTGAGGAAAAAGGAAGAAGAGAACAGAGGTGATATAGAATCAAGCAACATACAATTTCAAACGCCAAAGAATCTCTCAAGGTTCTCAGGGTAGGAGACAACTTACACTCCGCTTTTGACATGAATGGATCTTGTTTCACTGCCAAAGCCAATTTCTTCCAAGTCGGAAATTTCCTGATTTGTAATGTCAATAAACTTCCCACTTTCTAGGTCAGATTCAAACAGTGTGATAGAAGATTCTATAAAATTCTAAAAACAGGAAGAGGAAAGTTTAGGAAAACATACATTTTGTTTTATGGACTAGCTATAGCTAAGCACCATTTCACAACCTCGTGGGATGATATTTCCATAAATAACTCCAGGAAGAATTTTAAGAGGTTCAGGAAACAATTTTATAGTTGCTACTCTGATACAGGTTAAAGGGAAAAAAAATAAAGCTGAATTTATTTCAATCAGGGGGAAAAACATTTTTATATGAATGGAAATTAGTCAACAATTGGTAAATTGCTGGAATTTATAAGCTAACCTATATGACACTAATTGTAAAGCAAACTAAAGTCTCACTTGTGCCTAAAGAATGTAAACCATGTGAGAAAAAAATGAATATAAAATGTACTGTACATCAGAGAGGGTTTTACAAGCTTAAAAGTAACAGAAGAAACAGATCAAATTTACTTAAGAAAAAATGGTTAATAAAAAAATCAAGATGGGGAAGTTTTTAAAAAAGTTATAGTAGGTCAATATAAAGACAGACAGTTCACAGAAGAGTAACATTAAAAACAGATATACATATGTCTAATTTCACCAGTAAATTAAAGAAATTCAAATTAAAACATTTAGATACAATGTTCACTTTTAAGATTAAAAGTCTAAAAGTTTAATTTTATCAGAGAATATGGTTGGTGGAAATATAAACAACTATTTTAGAAAATAATTCAGATATCGATTAAAAAGACTGTTAAGCTTTCAGAAATCACTTTTTAATAAAAATTTCCTAAAGGAAAAAGTGCTGTGGTACATATATGCAAAAATGCATTCTTTAGAATAGTGAAAAACTGTGAACAATGTAAATGAACAAAAGATGGTTTGACAAAACCTTATTACGTCCTTCACTTGATGGAGCATTACATATAATTAAGAATTGTAGACAAACTAAGTTAAATTATTCTATACTTACTAGTGACCAGGATCTTTATATACATTATTTTCAAAAGAGCTACTATACGAGTATACTACTACCATTCCCATTTCTCAGCTAAGGAAGTGGAGTAATTTTTCTGAGGTCACATGGCTAGCAGGAGCTGAGATATAATTTCAGTGGAAGTATGTCTGATATAAATGTGAAGATGGAAAGCAGAATAAAAACTCAAACTTGCAAACATTAGTAAGATTAGAAATACACCCAAAAAATTTTAAAAAGACTAAAACAATTATTTTTTAAATCATGAGGAGTTACTTTTGGGTACATAGACATTTAAAAATTTGCTCTACTTTTTTTTCAAATTTCTATAAATTGTTATTTTTAATTGGAAAAATATAGTACATATATTTTAAAAACCTCTCTCTTCCTATTATTTCATGGTGTATAAATCAAATCTAGACCCATAGAAATGTATCAACTTTTGTCAACTTCTGTAAGTTCCAACAATGTAAATTTTCTCACCTTTTGAATATAAGTAAAATTCATGAACAAAAGGTTTCTAGGTATACATTTGTTTTATATGAACAAGTAAAACAGGGTTTAAAAAAAAGTCATCCATAATGGGTGGAGAAAATACTTTTTTTTTTTTTCAAATAGAAAGGTAAGAGCTATTTATTTTCTTTCTTTATGTAATAAGTGGTTAAGCATTTTTTGTTTGTTTGTTTTACCTTTAAGTTTTAAATCAATCAGGCTTCCCCAATTGTCTTTACCAAACATACATTGAAATTCCCACCCCAGCGTAAAGAATAACATAATTCTTCATATGTAACTGACCAATAACAGGTGATTTTTCACCAATTATAAAATATTAAATCAAATAAAATAAATCCCCATTTATTTTTTTAATTTTTATTTATAGTAGTAGTATGTATTACAGTTCATACTACACATACAGAGCATCTTTTTACACAAAACAGTTTGTATACAAAGTATATTCGTAGCATTCAAGTCTTCAATCATGCATTTAGAATAATGATATCCATCTTATTCAACCACTTTTTCTTTTTTTCCCCCTTTCCCCCCTTGCTCCCTCCCTTCCCTTTGACCATTATAGTGTTCCTCTAATCCTCCTATGTACCCCGACCCAACAATACTGTGAACTGGCCTCCTTATATCAGAGGAAACATTTGGTATTTGGATTTTTGAGATTGACTGATTTTACTTAGCATTATATTCTCCAACTTCATCCATTTACCAGCGAATGTCATTATTTTATTCTCTTTTATTGCTGAGTAAAATTCCATTGTGTATATATACCACATTTTCTTTAGCCACTCATCTACTGAGGGACATCTAGGTTGGTTCCACAACCTAGCTATTGTGAATTGTGCTTCTATAAACATTGAAGTGGCTGTGTCACTGTAATATGCTGTTTTTAAGTCCTTTGGGAATAGACCCAGGAGTGGGATGGCTGGGTCATAGGGTGGTTCCATTCCATTTTCCCAAGAAATCTCCATACTGCTTTCCATAATGGTTGTACCATTTTGCAGTCCCACCAGCAATGTATGAGTGTGCCTTTTTCCCCACATCCTCTCACTCCAGTCAGAATGGCAGCTATCAAGAAAATACATTTTTAAAAAAATCTTCTTGGATGTTCTACTTATCCAGCTTTGAAGGATTTTTAGACTGCTGACTAAGCTGGATCAAATATTACTTGAAACTTTAGAGTAAAAGATAAGGGCTCTTTACTTGAAATTTTTATCATTAAGTAACATCTATCTCAAAATTGTGTTCTCAATTCCTTGAGAGTAAACCTTGGAAACCTTAGAGCACCTGCCACCTTCATTATTTCTACACAGTTCTTAAAAATATGGGAGCTTGGGGCTGGGGTTGTGGCTCAGTGTTACAGAGCTTACCTAGCATGTGTGAGGCACTGAGTTCGATCCTTAGCACCACATAAAAAATAAATAAAATAAATAAATAAATAAATAAATAAATAAATAAAAGGCATTTTGTACATCTACAACTAAAAAAATATTTAACAAAATATAGGAGCTGGGTGGATCTATGCTTCATCACTACCATGACCCCTGCTTTTATTTAATATAAGACTATTTCAAAGCACTTTCACATTTATTGTTTTGAGCTCTCTTACTTATATAAGTTTACAAATACATACATACACGTGTATATGCAATGCCATCCTCCTGTTGAGGAAAGGAAGAATTAAGCAGCCTGCAGGTGAACTCTCTTAACATCCCCAGGAAAAGCTTCCAACTGAGCATGACGTTTATACCCTAGATGCCATACAAACAAACCTGATTATACTGACAACATAAGCCTCTCTGACCTGAGGATCCTCTGTTTTTTGCAACCTGAAACTGTCTTAAAAACCTCAAGGTAACTGTGGGTAATTGATGTGATAATGATGATGATGATGATGGCTAAAGGGGGCCCAGTCTGGTTCCTAGTTGGAAGCAGTACCAACAGTCACCAACAAATCAGACCCAACCATAAAAGAAGGTAATTGGCAGCTCTCAATTATTGGCATCTCATCTCTCCCACTCAGATGACTCCAAAACCTCCTCATCACTGCTTCTACTTCTCCTACTCCTACAATTACCTGTTCTCTACTTTCTGGTAGGGTTTTTGCAATGGAGAGCAGGAAATTTGTCATGGATCACTTTGTTACACTGGAGTAGAACAGCACAAGGACACAGATGCAAATATATGCCTGTGTGTTGTGTTTGTGTCCTAGCACTTAGAAATACATTGTGTTATGCTAGGATGTACTTGACTTCAGCTATGATTTGCACACATATGGTGTGGGTTGTGGGGACTTACAGCAGTGAAGAGAGTGAGCTGGGTAATGGGGTAGAGACACACGCCACATGCAACAATGCAGTCTGGCGCCGAGCAGAAAAAAAGTCCACTTTTTTTTTCTCAAAGTCCACTGCCAAATACAAGTTTTTTTTTTTTTTTTTTTTTTTTTTTTTTTTTTTTTGTCACAAAGTCTACTGCCAAATACAAGAGCTGATGGCATTTGGGCTCACATGCAAATATACTCATATAGCTTGCATGTGTATACATCTTAAACTGTTTGCTATTCCCAGATGGACACAGGAGTCTCCTAGGTGGCATCACTCTCCACTTTCCAACTTCTACATTTATTTGTGACTTTTCTAGCCTTAATAGCTTTTTGTTGTTGTTGTTAAACAGTAGTAGGGATTGAATCCAGGAGTGCTCTACCACTCTGCTACATCTTTAGCTTAAAAAAAAAAAAATTTGAGACAGGGTCTTGCTAAGTTTTTGAGGCTGGCCTCAGTCTCCCAAATTGCTGGGATTACAGATGTGCAACACCAAGCCCCACTTCTTGCCTGATACCTTTGGGCTTCTATTTTTTTTTTTTTTTAAGTACTTTTCCTCATATGAGCAACTCTCCATGTTTTGTCCCAGTCTGCATTTTTCTCTAAAGGCTACCAAATACATCATATCTGATGTGATTGATTAGTTGCCATTAATATGGTATCCCTGCTGGGCAGGGCCCTCAGTGTAATTATAAGGAAACAACTAAGATTTTAACGTTTAAAAAATCATGTGCTCACAAGGATCATGTGTCAGTTCTGGGCCCAATCACCAAGATATAAACCTTCAGGGGTCACAAGTACAAAGCAAAAAAGAAAGAAAGAAATGAAAAGTCAATTAAAAAAAAAAAAAGTTCTAACTGCTTTATTCAGGCTATGTATGGAACAGGCACTCATGGTCATAACCAGGGCAAGCACAATGAGGTTACTTGGTTACTACCATCACTACTTTTTTAGGTACAATTAAACAAATTTGAAAATCCCCAGCTTATAATGTAATCCTACACTCAAGAAGAATGAATGATAGAGCAGCCTTAAAAACTGTATTCCATTTTATAGTATTCTAGTTGGATTGAACCCAGGACCTTGCACATGCTAGATAAGTGGTCTACCATAGAGCTAAATCCCCAGCCCTTCATATTTTTGAACCACTCTCCCTCTCTCTCTCTCTCTCTCTCTCTCTCTCTCTCTCTCTATATATATATATATATATATATATATAACCATTTATATATAATATCAGCACTCCCTGATATTAGAGAAAACTAATCAGCAGTTAATTGAAGCTCAGAGAAAAGTTGTAAGGATCAGTAATTTGATTGCTTTTAAATTCCACAAACTCCCTCAGCTGATCTGGCCCCCGAGTTCTTGCGCTATAACCCAACCCCCGGTGGGCAACATGATAGAGACACCTGTGGAGATCTGGCATATCCATTAACAAAAGAGAAATCACGGTCCCTGCTGCATACCAACTGGTTTCTGAGATCTGAAAAAGGGCCCAAAGTCTGAAAATCATAGCAAAAGCAAATGTAAAAGTTAAGCTAGTACAAAACTGAGAAAAGACAACCTAAGAAAGTTTTATTGAGGAAGTCAAGAAATAAAAATTCACTAAATCCCTAGAGCATCAATTCTCCTATATTCCTTTTGGTCCTTTCCATTCTTAAAAAGTAACCCATTCCAAGTCAATAATATATCTGAATGACTCATTTGGAATTGGGAACACATTTCTGGTCATTTTCTCCAAAGTACTCCATGACACAGATCACATTATCCCCAAGGAACATGTCTGGTATTTGACCTTAGAAAATTCACAGTGTTCCATGTGCTGGAGCCAGGACATTGAGGCTGCATTGCATCATGCAGCTTTTCTACCTGTCCTCTTGTTTATTTTATATTACTGCAAGTGAGATTGTAAAAGTCATGCTTCACTCTTTCCCATGTTACAGACATCTGAGTTTCTTTATGGGGAAAAGATGCCTCATATCACTTCTGCCTGTTAATTCTCTAGGGCTGCCACAATCACAAGGGCTTTCTGAACTCCTTCCCAGGCTGATGGGCATGTCGTTCAGTGAGAGTGCACTTGCCTAGCATTCATGAGGTCCTGGATCTGATCCCCAACACTGCAAAACATAATAAGCCAAAAAGAATTCCTTCCCAACTATATGCTACATCTAAGAAATACACAATCTTTCAAACTATAACTTGATAAATTTTCAAAGCATTTTCACTACATAAAAATTCTAGGTTGTCTAAATATGTTTAGATTTTTTTAGTACATTTCATCTGACTTTATTTCAGTGAACATAAATTTAAATTATAATAGAGTATTTGAAAATCCTGCAGATATTTTTTCTTACATAGGTATAGTGGTCTGCAATGTGACCCTATATTAACAGTTACAAATGAAATGCTAATAAGCCTTTGACTAAAGGAAATTTCCTTCCCCATTAAGGTGCTTTTTTAAGTCTAAGCATTTGGAATGATGGAAATGGACAGTATGACAGGGCCTCTAGAGTAGACAGACTTGTACTACAACCACGGCTCTGTGCTTGGACACAGTAACTAATCTCTTACATGCTGTTTCCATGTCCTTAAGATGGGAAATGCAAAGACTACCTCAGAGTCTTTGTGAAGATTGGTGCAAGTATATAAGTAAAGCCAGTAATAAGTAACTCATAAATACTAGGATTATTGTGATGACATCTTTAATTATAAGGCAACAACGGATATCTTAACTTTTAAAAAATCTAATTTAAAGAGAGAACAAAAAGAAGGTTTTGGAGGAAGGACATTTTCATTTACTTATATAAAAACTGTGTCATCTTTTTCTGTATATGCCCAAAACCTTTGTGCATAGCAGAAATTAATGTACTTTTTAATGCTGATTTTTCTAATGTATATTACCATGGACCCTGTCTATATTAAATATATCTTCATTATTTAACTATATAGTTAACAGCAATTGTTTCTTTCCTCACTTCCAACCAGTGACTTGGGGTTCTGATTTGTTTGTTTGTTTGTTTTTGGTGGCTTTAGTCACAGCCATCTTTATTGCTAAAAATTTCTATCATCAGAAATGCTCCCATCCAACTCATTTTTAAATAAGTTGGGAACATTTTTTAATATTATGCAATACTGATATGATGCTTTGAATCATGGCCCATAGTTTAAGAAAAAGCAAGAAGTTTCTGTCTCATTTTGTGTTGTTCGCCTTTTCGTTGTCAGGTAGAATGTGGGTAAGTGGAGAAAACCTGTGGCCCTTGTGTGTTAGAATTGTGCACCAAAAACTTTAAAAGTCATTCATCTATTATTGCTCACACTATCCCAGAACTCAACCTTCAGTGGACTATCCTATACTTCTTTCAGGTTCAACTTGTTTCTGACTCACTTTCTTACTGAGAAGGATCATTTATGAAAAAATAAAATGCTCCCTTATTCCCTGGTCTGCTTCTTTCCTTCCAGTTCCTCCTGCTTAACGGGGTGCAAAGGGTGCTGCTGGTTCCAACAGAGAGAAGTCCGAAGGGCCAGAGGACACAATCCCTGCATTGATTTCAAGTCTATGTGAACCCAGTGATCACCCTTCACTTCACTATCAAATCTCTCAAGGAGAAAACTGTTCTCCAAAGAACATTCCAGATTCACACTCACCAGACCTAAAGTCCACCAGGTGGCTCATGGTCAGCTCAAGAAAAAGTATCTGAATGCCTCAACATGGCACTACATCTTTCATTAACTGGCTCTGGATTCATCTTCCCAAAGTTCTCTCTAACATCCTGACTTAACTGCATTTCCTCAAACACACCATGGTTTTACTTACATGATGGTTTCTCAACCTCAGCACTATTAACATTTTAGGACTTATGATTCTTTACTTTTAGAAACTGTTCTTCACATAGTAGAGGTGTGGCAGGATCCTTAGTTTCCACCGGGCAGATGTCAGTAACACCCCAACCCCCAGGCACTACAACCTAAAATATCTCTGCAGACATTGCCAAATGCCCTCCATGGACTAACATTACCCCAGCTGAGAACCAGTGGCTTACAGCCTTGACTTTATACGTGTGTTAGTCTCTTTCTAAATAGGACCTATCCTAGCCTTACCCTATCCTGGAAATTCTCCACCTGGGCAATGTGTGTGTGTGTGTGTGTGTGTGTGTGTGTGTTACTGGGGACTGAATCCAAGGATGCTGTACCAAGCTACATCTCCAGCCCTTTTTAATTTTGAGACAGGGTCTCACTAAGTTGCCAGGCCATCCTTAAATGTGTAATATTCCTGCCTAAGTCTCTAGAGTCACTAGGATTATAGGTGTGCACCACCATGCCCAGCAGGTAACTCTTGAACATGAACTTCAGCCCAGTTACCACCTTTTCCATGCTTCCCTCTCTACTCTAAATGACCCAATAACTGACCAAATGACCCTTTCCTGGGTACCCTGAGTACATCATTCCATCATAGGCAAATTGTATCAAGTATTTATGTAAGTGCTACCTTCCCCACCAGACTGCCACTCTGGGGTGACAGCAGTCTTGTCTAAAATTTATGAAAAGATAAAACAGGTAGAAAGTAAAAATTAAGGAGGCAAACTCACAGCTTGTAAGTACCGGAAAGACAAGATGGGACCACTTAATGCCCCACAAGCATTACTATCTTCAAACTCTCCTTCTTCAAGCAGAAATTGCTGGCCTTTAAAATGTTCTTTTGCATAGGCGACCCACCTAGAAATACAGAGGACAATCAACTGAGCTATTAATAAAACTAGTCAAGAAAGCAAAAGAGAGAAACTCATGATAAAGCACATAAAGTTAATCTCCATATTCTAAAAAAAACAACACATCTGCTTTGTTTCCATTTACAAAGACAAATGGTGAATGATTCATAGATCAATAATTTTTATTGTTTGGAGGCTTTTCCCAACAAAAGGTTTATTGTAGAACTGTTAACAGAGCAAGCTTATTAAATATTATGGCAAGACTTATCACATCTCAACATGCTCAGAGAATATTTTACCAAGTAAAAATAATAGAAAGCACACACAGCTGACAAGAAAAGTTACGGGCTGGGGTTGTGGCCTAGTGGTAGAGCACTTGCCTAGCATGTGTGGGGCACTGGGTTCGATTCTCAGCACCACATATGAATAAATGAATAAAATAAAAGTCAATCAACAATTAAAAAAAAAAAAAGAAAAGTTACAAACTCACAATGAGATCCAAAGATAATCATTCTTATTTTACTGAGTAAGCCCTTCTGAACCACTGAATGACTACTATATTACACATGTACTTAGGGTTTCAGTCAAAGGACCTCTCACCAGGCTGTAGATCAAAAACACAATACAGGAGGGTTTATTAAAGAAGAACTGGGCAATGCAACCGAGCTGGTGAACACCAGTAGTCCTGGTGCCCTACATATATACCAAAACTTCTGTAAATACTTATGGGTTGAAAGTGTTGGTCCCATCATTCTATCAGGGGTTACAGTGGAAACGGGAAGCACTGTGGCTGGGGACTTTCCAGGTACACAGGTATCCTGACTTCTAATCTAAAAGTATCAGTACAGGACACTGAGAAGCTTCTCCATGAAACTTATCTTTTCATTGGATAATCCACATTATACAGCATGGGCATCAAGGATTCACGAAACATGAAGATCTGCTTAAATCAGACTTTAGATAATCTGTACAATTAGAAAAGGACCCTGCAAGTAGGCAGATTCTAAGGATGACTATTCTAAGTTTCAGGGACTTCTGAATTCAGGAGCTTGTCAAAAGGAAGCACAGAAGGATTGCCTACCATTGATTTTCTTTTCTCCCTGCCTCCCAAAATTGTTTTCATAAGGCATACTATAATAGTATCCATTAAGCAATAATTAATCTCTTCTTGCTTTCTGTATGTATATGTATGGTGGGGGACAGGGGGTGGGGGTTCACATGAATTATAATAAACTTATAAACCTACTTAAAACACCTTAGTATATTTATAATATGTAGAGAGATTAATATTATTGTATTCTTAAACTATCCTGTAAAAAGAAATTTCACAGAAAACTTACGAATTCTAAATTCCTTTTAGAATAATGTGGCTATTCAAAACATGCTTTTAATCACGCCAGAAAGAGAAAAAAGTGTAAGAGGTATAGGAGACCTTAAAGAATAGATGAAGATTAGTAAATCTATTACATAATGACAGTGCAGAAAGCTTCTGCCTAGTTTTAATAACAAATTGTTTTGATTAAGATTCTATTCCAATTAAATGTCTATCTGGGATATCTAAATATGTATATTATCTTAGAAAAATTAAAAATGTCAATCTCACCAGGTCACCAGTTGAACTGGCACATACCTGAAATCCTAGCTATTCAGGAGACTGAGGCACAAGAATTTCAAATTTGAGGGCAGTCTGGACAACTTAGTAAGAACTTGTCTTAAAATAAAACAAAAAAGAGTCAGGGATATAACTACTGCAAGGATGGATCTATCACAAGCAAAGCTTTGGGTTTAAAAGGGAAAAATAAAAATAAAAAAGAACATCAGTGTGACTTTCCCTACATCCCTCAAGATGGGATAGGGATAAAGAGTCTATGCTACTGACACATAAACTAACAGCTAACAAACAACAAACAATGGTGAAAACAAATGAAGTCAGACAGTCACTTTTAGGTGGGAACATCACATTTTTATCCTGCAAGTGCCATATAAAAATGGAAGTATGTATACTATATACAGCCATACTTTCTTGAGATTGTTCTTATAAAATAGTTATAATAAAACTTAGAGAATAACAATGTTCATCAGACCAAATTTTAGCAGATAATATTCTATAAAGCAAAATAAAGCAGAAAACTAGTTTTAAGTCTACCTAGTTAATGGGGAAAACATTTAGATTTCAAAGACAGGAAAAGGAAAAAATATTTTAGAGCAGGATTAATAAGAAGCAGATGTGTTCACAAATCAAAGACTACAAAGAAATACAACACAGTAATATGTATTTAACCAAACTGTATCTGTCCTTTTCAGTCCCAAGCACATTCTTGAAATTTAAGGATAAGTAATCAAATGACTACGAACCTGTCAGAGCAATCATCAACATGACCCACATATCTAGTATCTTAAGGTCTCTTCACATTTTCATTGGCTAGTATGGCCATCACTTAATTTGTTGTCATAAACTGTAAAGTCTAAGTCCATTTATGTTAGTTATCAAGTGGCCTTAGATAGGCTATTTAATGCCTATGAATATAAATATTTTAGTAGCATCATTTGCTATAAGAGCATAAACAAGTTACATGATATTATAGCAAATACCAAGAGACACTAATGCTTAAAATTCAAATGAACCAATATCAAAAATAACCAATGTATTGCTAGAGACAAGAGAATGTTTCTAAGGGATCCTGGCACTGGGTTGACAATGGCAAATAAGCTTTGTGGGAAGCAGTTTCTTCTTCATGGTTTTAGTTTTATGAGTATACTTGTATTATACCTAGGCTTTCTTTACGAGTTTCCTCAAAAACAGTTCAGAGACAAAGGACCATCAGTGTCAAAAACTCTTGACTTCACAAACACACAACCCAAGCTATTTCTTTAATGAGAAGGGGGTTCACAGTCAAGGTCCACAAACATCAACACACCAACAGAAACAGAAGATAAAACTGGGATCTCACTCATGTTCACAACCAGTGAGAAGATAACTTAGCTTACAACTCTTGTCTTCTATGCTGTGTCTAGAAATGCTAAGTGGTGATGTTTCACATTAAATGTAGAAAATAGTTTCTATCTCAAAATCTTTAGTACCAACAAGAATTCATAGAAATCCATTAGTAAATATTTTTATTACTTTGCATATTACAGAAGGAATGTATATTTTTTAGATTAAGGCTGGCTGTGTTTGCCCTGTTGGGCACTAATTGTATAGACTTCAAAAGAAGGATACCAAGTCAAATATTGAAAAGATGACACTCACACTCCACCAATGACACGAATTGATCCAATTCCTTGAAAGTCCCCATTATTTTTTAAAAAATTAGGGACAGAATCTATATGTTCACTAAAGTCTTTGGCCTGTCCATGGAAGTGAGGTTTTTCATAAATAATGACCTGGAAAACATGAAAAAAAATATTTAACATGATCATACTTTAGAATATGTATGTATATATGTGATATAAATAAGGACTGCTGTTTTTTTCATTAATACAGTCTTACAACATAGCAGTGTCTGATATTCACATGAAATGTTCTTCCTTATCATCATAAAGGTAAAACATGTTAATTAATAATATATCTCTCATGTATTAATATACCTGGGTTTGATTACATTATTCTGGTCACCCCAAATTCTAGGATCATTTCATACACTAAACTGTCTTATAGCTGATCCTTTGTTTTTCTTTTTTCATCCTTATACATTCACTCCTGTGTTTTGAATTTAATATTGACCTGGCTTCATATTTAAGTATGAATTTAAGTGTAGAATTTCATATTTAAGTATACTTCATATTTAAGTATAGAATTTTTCCTATAGGAAATAAAACCTCTTTGGAATTTCCAGTGTATAGCAATAAATTATGGAGTTCATAAGACATATTTTGTTTCTTGTAAAACTTAACTGTTTCTATGGTCATTAATATTTGTTGAAAAGAAATATTTATATTTTTTAAAGTTTAATTGTAAAAATTTCTAGAAATAAATGATTAAAAATTATGAACTTTTAGCCGGGCGCGGTGGCGCACGCCTGTAATCCCAGCACTTTGGGAGGCTGAGGCAGGAGGATCGCGAGTTCAAAGCCAGCCTCAGCAATGGCGAGGCACTTAGTAACTCAGTGAGACCCTGTCTCTAATAAAATACAAAAAAAGGGCTGGGGATGTGATCCAGTGGTCGAGTGCCCCTGAGTTCAATCCCCAGTACCAAAAAAAAAAAAAAAAAAAAAAAAAAAATATGAACTTTTAAAATTGGATATTTGATTCAAATTTGGGGGCAGTGTGATAAGTACAGTAGAAAACAAATTTGTACCATTTCATTTACTTCAAATTTAGCTTGGTACAGTATTTCTCTTGTCTATTTTTCTGTTTTAACTCCTCAAGTACAAGTTGTCCTAATTATGTGAAAATAATAATAGTGATTCCAGAATTATCACTTAGTCCTATTAATGGTTAATGGACTAATTTGTACAAAGCTACCAACCCAAGATCATAGCTAATAGAATCCTATACTGAAAAATGTTACAGCTTCCTTATTTCAAAATGCTAATAACATTATTTAGACAACATATTTATGCATATGTACAAAATATGGCTCTATTTCCCACATATTAGATTTTCATAAGGGGCTCTATTGGAAGTGATAAAGTTTTTGTTGTTTTATTTGCTTCCTTATTTTGTGGCACTAAGGATTGAATCCAGGGCTTTCTATATGCTAGACAAATGCTCTACCACTGAGCTATAGCCCCAGGTCCTTTTATAAATTTTTATTTTGACACAGGGTCTTGCTAAGTTGTAGAGGTTTGTCCTTGAACTTGGGATCCTTCTGCCTTAGCCTCCTGAGTAGCTATGATTACAGGCATGTACCACTGGGCCCAGCTCATTTGGATATAACATGTTACATGTGATGACAACATTTAAACCAAATAAAAAGCAGTAATTCTTTGATGAGTAAGCTGCTGTGAGATTATCAATGTTATCTAACAGCTTGCAAACTGTGATTATTTTTGATGATCCATCCAATCATATATGCTTACAACCTGTAAAACTGCAAATGCCCAAGGAAGACTCAGTCTATCATACCTGTCATATCTGAAGTTCTGATTAATTAGCTAGGAGATTCAGACAGAATCACTCAGTGTTACAGATAAGTGTACATTTATTAGATTAGTAGTTTGCAATTTTCACGGCATTTTCAAATCACCTGGGACTCTTGAAAATTTTTGACCACACACCAGTTCAAAAGTCTGAGAGTGAGCCAGGCGTGATGGCGCATGCCTGTAATCCCAGAACTTTGGGAGGCTGAGGCAGAAGGATCATGAGTTCAAAGCCAGCCTCAGCAATGGTTAGCAACTTAGTGAGACCCTGTCTCTAAATAAAATACAAAAAAAGGGCTGGGGATGTGAACTAGTGGTCGAGTGCCCCTGAGTTCAATCCCCGGTACCACAGACACAGACACACACACACACACACACACACACACACACACACACACAGAGTCTGAGAGTGAAACCCAGGCATAAATATTTTTTTAAAAACTCAGATATACACAATTCCAACATATAGAGTCAATGTGCATTAGATATAAAGAATTTTTTAAAGTCTTCATATATGTTATTGAGAAATGGTAGTCAATTCCATAAATTAGAAAGCCCAGAAATGGGAGGGTTGGAGGAATTGTGCCTTTTTTTGAAGGATAGGAGAAGAATGAATGAATCCCCATTTCCATGTCTGCCTCTGGCTGCAGAAGCTATGACTGGTGTTAGAATATTTGATCACTGCACTGAGTTTCTTTTTCTCTGCTTACATACATTTTGTAACCCTGTATCCTCCTTTCTCCCGAGGCATGTGTTTAATCCTGGCACCACTGCCTCCAGTTTTCATTGCCTCTATTCCTCCTTTCAGGTATTTATACTTATGAACTGACAATTATGTGATAAGAGGTACCTATACCTCCTTCTCATCAGTCTTGATCTCCTCTCTAAGCATCCCCCTCAAATATATGGTAGCTTTCCATTTTAAGATTATAGCTGCTATCTCAAACTCCCCTCCCTAACAAAAATCAGACCTATCACCTTGCTATCAGTAGTCACTTGATGGGTTTGAGCTCAAACTTTGCGTACTGATTCTAGTCCTCATTCACAGACACACATGAGCACTCTATATAGTCACTCCCCACCACCCCAACATCCCTTATTATCATATGTTCTTGGAAGTGTTTCATTCTAATAATTTCAAATACTTAAAGATTAGTATTCATAGGCCGGGTGTGGTGGCACATGCCTATAATCACAGCAGCTAGGGAGGCTGAGACAAGAGGATCATGAGTTCAAAGCCAGCCTCAGCAAAAGTAAGGTGCTAAGCAACTCAGTGAGATCCTGTCTCTAAATAAAATACAAAAAAAAATAGGGCTGGGGATGTGGCTCAGTGGTCAAGTGCCCTCGAGTTCAATCCCTGGTATCCCCCAAAGGAAAAAAAAAAAAAAAAAGATTAGTATTCAGTCTTTTTGGCCTACTGCAAAAGTCTTTCAACACTTACCTTTAAGTTCATGGGCATTTCCACTTTCAGTCCACCCTAAAGATGACAAGATATTATTTAATATTAGATATGTAGATATTAAAATCTCTCAAAGTATCTAAGTGACATATGTAGGTTATATAAAATCTAACTTGGTAAGACTACATAGCAAATTTAAGTTAATTTAAGTACAGAACTCTGTAGTAGTCAAAACAGTCTCAGATTGTTCTACTATTTTAAAAGGTTCCTAATTATGACTATAGGTAAGAAAATTGAGGTTTAGTTCTTGAGCACACATGAGCAATTAAGATTGAATCCCCAGCTCAGAATATCCCAAACAGAAATCTGAATTGCTAGTAGATTTAGTAGTCATATTTGGCAGAGTAGATTTCTAGGCCAAATATCTAAATGTTTCCCATACAATTAATTGAGCTTTCTAAATAAGAGCATTGAGCTATCAATACTTAACCATTTCAGGTTCTACCAACACTAACTAATCAATCACACTTGATGTCTTCATGATGCCAAGGTTATATAGCAGAAACAGTAAATCTTCCTCACAAAACCCTAATTCTGTAATTTTCATGTTTCAAAATGTTACTTCACATTGTGATATTTTAAAAAAATTTCTTTATTTTTCATAGTGTTCTAAAGAAGGCAAAGAACTAAAAAAATTTTATTACACAGTCAACATTTAGTTGAATAGTTTTCCCCTCAAAAAAAGAAAAGTTTGCAAGAAAAAGAAATTAATACTTCAGATACTTTATTATCTTTAAGAAAGTAAACATTGACAGAACTATCCATTTATTATTAATGCTGAGCTAATAGTTCATTACTGAAGTGGAAGAGTGTAATTTACTACAACCAATTTTCTAATAAGTATCAAAAAAGAAATTCAGAGCTTTATTAAATATTTAGTATTTTCACAAAAAAATACTTATAAGGAAAACTGCAGGTATTGTGATACATGTGGCACAATACAACGTAAATTCAGACATCTTTACGATATAAACAGAAAAACAATATGCAGTATACCAACTCAGTAGTACACATATTTATCTCAGATTGAGATGTATGAGTAATCTTCACAGCTATTTAATTTTGGATTCATAGGTATTCGGGGAAAGGGGCACTTTTTTAAAAATTTGCTTACCATTTGAAGTGGAAGAAATGATTTAATTTCTGCTGCAGAAATCTCAAAGAACCCATGGTCTTCCTCCAAAACTATAGCTTGACCTTTAAAATTAGTATATGGGTAGGCAAGCCAACTAAACAAGAAGTAAATGATTAGTTAAAGTATAATAGTAATAACTTCATCTAATTCTGTAACAGTAAAAAGGGTTCGCCAAAAACAAAACAAAAAACTTTCCATTACAGAATTACACAAGTAAAACACACCCAGAGTTATTGGCCAGGCAGCACACAGAGTTAACATGTTGTGAAGTACTCACATCCTTGTACCATCTAGCCTATAAGTATAATGTTTTCCAAGTTTTACTTTTCTTAGAATTTTCTAATACTCAAAGCCTGTGCACTTTTAACTCAAGAAGAATATAACTGAAAAGTCAAAATCATTCCGGTATATCCATTCTTATTCAAACTTTTTCATTCTTTCTCAAATCCAAGGAAGGGGTTCACTAGGCATTTTACATCTTGACCTACAGTTTTAGAATTAATATCAGTTCTACTGGCTGCCTCAGGAACAGTATTTGAAATAAGATTCTGAAAAGACCCATCTATCTCCCAGCCAGCTTGAAAATTACAGACACTTCCAATGGACTGGACTAATTACTAGGGCTGCCCAAGAGTTTTAATTCATGGTTGGAGGAGACAAAGAAAGATATCCTATACTGGCCTCAAAATTGTATACCAACTATTATCAGAGCAGAACAAAATAATGGAAGAGAGAAGAGGAATCCATGCTGGACAAGGCATGAACTAGTTTCTGTGACAGGAGCCAATCAGGAACTAAATAATGACTGAACAGAGATGCATGGTCCTATCGATACCTGTAGAATCACAGAGGCCTAGAACCAAATCTGTGCTTAGTATCTAGTAGCCTTGGAAAAGCATTTACCTAAAATGTGAGGGTAACACCACCTACCCTTTAGGAAAAGAGGGGTGATAAAAAAACACATTGCCTCCCTGTTGTCAGGAATTAGCACCTAAGAAACCCCAGACTTCTAGACCAGGGACATGTTTTTATTTTTCAGTCCCAAAATGTGGGAGACAAAGGATCCATCCACTAAGAACTATGTCTAAGGATTTTATACATCAAAGCCTTAATTGGATCCACAGAAAGACTGAATATGTTTAAAAACCTACAGTTGTCTTTCCAGGAGCATAAATAAAGTAAATTAGCTAAAACTTCAGAAATTTGTATGTCACCTACTAAAATATGAAACAAAAAATTAACTTTGGTGGCCATCAGTTATTATAATAAAGAGGTACTGATACATACACTCCTGAATTCACAGTGAAAGACACAGATTTGGGGATATTCAGTTCTTCTAAATTGGGGACTGCTCGCTGTATGTAGATAGGGCAACAAGCTGTGTCAGACTGTGGGCAAAGTTCTATCTCTGGAATGCCGCAATCCTGAAAAATAATAAATAAGTAATTTTACTTTGAAATCATCTAAAAATACACAGGATAGCATTCTCACACCCCCTGGGCATAGTGACAATTATTCTCATTGTTCAACTGAATTTCTTCACAAAAACAACATAAAGGATATGTTTTTGTTCCTCAATTATTTTTTACATGAATTTTTCTAAAGAATCATGTTAATAACATGAAAATTATAAAATTGATGGAAAATTTATTGTACCAGTTTTTTTTCTGCTTTGTTTTTTTAAACACTTGTTCCATTAAGTCATCTTCAGAGTTGCTAAAGGCTTTGAGTGCCAAAGGTCTATAAGCCTTCCTTCTTAGAAGCATAACAAAGCCATAAGGGAGGAAGGGAGTTAAATAAAAGTTGATCTCATGGGGGACATAAAAAAATAAAGAATAGAGAGGCACTACGCCTTCAGAGTGTTTATCTAATTTACACTGACAAAAGAAGTCGGAATTAGAGGTGAGGGGAAAGGAAATCTGTTTTCCTACTTGTTGAACCAATTTTTTTTTTTTTTTTTTTTTTTTTTTTAGTGTAAACTGGTGTGGTAAAGAAAGGCTTAATAAATTTGACACTATACTCTATCAGTCATAAAAAATTAGGTACCCACTGTCACCATGTCCCTTCAGATCTTCTCTTTAAAATTACACTCCCATGTATCTCTTCTTATCTAATCCCATTACCATGGTCCACTCTTCAATAATGGCCCCAATCACCACCACCAATCAAGTAGAAGCTACTCTTAACACAGCTTAGATTGTGAGAACACCACTTTCTTTCTTTCTTTTTTTAATATTTATTTATTTGTTTTAGTTGTACACAAAGCCTTTATTTTTACGTGGTGCTGAGGATCGAACCCGGGCCGTGCACATGCAAGGTGAGCACTCTACCGCTGAGCCACAACCTCAGCCCCAAGAACACCACTTTCTATGTGATGCTTCTTGACTGAAGATGCAATCACATTCAAACCACACTTCTGTTCGTGGTTCCATAGCACCATGACCCCACTCACACCCCACAGCTCTGCAGTCAGGCTAGCCTCATGCTGCCTCCACCCCGACAAGGGCCTTTGTAAACTCAGAAGATGCTTCCCTCATCTCGACTAACGAGGTGAGTCTCTGCATTATTTATGAAAATCTCTCATAATAGTCAACTCATAACTCATAAAAGATCTCATTCTTCTTTACGGAAGTAATATCACAATTATTTCCCCCTTTTCCAAAATTACAGATAACCTTCTGTCTGAACACACAATCTATCTCATTATTCATGAGTGTCTAACTATACAACTCAAGTTTCAGGAGCAGAATTCTCACCTAGGAAAATGTGAAATTCAAATTAATACACTTTAATAAAATAGGTAAGTGCAGTAACAGAGGTAGCATATATTAAAGACTGATACTATTTATGCGTTTTGCAATTTTGTAATTCTTTAACCTTTCCCCAAACTGAGTTTTTGATCATTCTCATTAATATGTGAAACAATTTAGAATGTTACATGTAATATTAAAATACTTTTCAGTGTTCATATAGAAGACATTTAGAACCATGTTAGGGAATTAGTACCTCAAACTAAAATTTTATTAGTTAAAATACGATGTCACAATTATCCTTTCAAAGTGAAGCTGTTTAGTTCAAAAAAGGTAAATATAAACAGACATTAAAATAATAAAGCTCACATTTGTTATGTATTATTATTATGCCCTACAAACTGTTTTACTTTCCTTAAAAAATAAAGGCCAGAACACTTATTCATCTCCTTTCAGAAAATGTTTCAAAATGTAACATTAAAGAAGCATAACCTAATCTCCTTTGAAATATAAAAGTAATTTCCTCCTAAACTTTCATTTCAAAATTGCCAGAAATGTCCAGAACAGTCATCTGTCAATCTTCAATAGTCTTTTGTATGCTATTCATAATAGAGTTCTAGTAACATTATTTCAAATGTTGCCTATTAATGTTCCTCCAGGGATCTGAGGTATAGTAACAGAATACATAACTAAGTGTCTCACACAAAAAAAGTTTCCTCTGCATTGTGTTATACAAACAATGTTTGGGTGGTGTACTTCAAAAGGGGAAAAGCAAAGAGGAATTCTTGTCTACAACACAGAAGGAAACAGTACAGCAGCAAAACATAAAAGTGAATATAAACAAAAATATGAAGGCATATGTTCTCAGCTATCTTTACTAGAAGCCCAATTTTTGCTCCAGTTGATTGAAAAATATTTCACTATGTTCTGTTTTCTACAGAGGCTATTCACAAAAATGGTATCTTTTGGAAGAGCTGCTATAATCCTTGATGGATTAAGGCAGTCAAATGCTAGCAACTGAAGGGTACTTTATAGTAACCTAGCAACAATTAATAGTTTACTCTAACAGTTTACTGGCTTCCTCCCGGACATTTCTAATTGTGCTATACTTTGCAAATGTATCCTGGTAAACTTTGCCAGCTTATAGTATTACAATAATTAGTAGGAATAGAAACAAAGTTATAAAAGAGAAACAGAGTGGGAATGCATTTTGGTTAACGAAAACAGTATGAAAATCTAGTTGTCTCTATCTTATATGAGATGCCTCAGTCCCTGATCTAACAATGGATCTCTCTCTTCTAGATTCATTAATGAATTGTGCACAAACTAAGTAACTTCTGGCCATGAAAAAAATGCCATACCTTTAAAAAGAATATTAAATGCACAGTAAACATAGTAATTTGCAATACTCATTTACTCGAATTTGAGAAAATTAAGAACCTGAGTCAACATTTGCTGCACTGCTACCCCCACTCTCAATTATTCTTACTGGGACAAAGATAAGCCTTGAGTAGAATCTACAAATTGCTGAAGACTAAGGGTATCTGGTATATCTCTTCTCAGTTGAGTGAAGACACTGTGAAAGCATCATCTTTAATCCATTATGCCCCATAGTCCTATACATTGGACACTTACGAAAACTTAAAATTGAGCAGTTTTTTTAAAGTGTCCTATAAAATTTTGTGTCCTGTATACAGGATAACACCACATAAAGGGTTAAAAGACATTAAAGTTTTGACTTCTACTAAACCAACCTTTAAGGTAATGAAACAATATAAAGTTGGTATAGACCTCCATGAATTTGACATGGCAACAGCCACCATAAAAATGAAGCTATCCACAGGCAGAATATTGACAAGATTGGAGAAAAAGGGAGCAGCTTAATGCCTGGCTCTGCCAGGAACTCCCTCACATCTCCCATGATGTCTAACTCCTGTTTAATCTTTTCAAAATTTAGATCAGGTGCTATCTCCTCCAGGGAGATGCCTCTTCCCAAAAGGTGAGATGCTTCTTCCTGGTGTACCCTTAGGGCCCTGTGGAGCATTTTCCAAGTCATATAGTCATGTGACTCAGCAGCTTCTCCCCAGACTTTAAGCAATATGAAATAGGGACTATATCTCACTTGCATTTCTATTCCCAGGACCCCATATAGTATCACATTCAAAAGCAAACACAAATATTTGTTAGATATACATTGGTGTAGTTTTGATTCATTCAAATATATGCTGACACACCTTCATGGTAAGTTGAGTTTTTCTTTTTTCTTTTTTTTTTGTTAAAACAGATTTTATTTTTCACAGCACAAAGTATACAGAAATTTTATTTTTTTATTATTCTAATTTGTTATACATGTTTGCAGAGTATATTTCATTTCATATTACATTTAAAGAGCACAATTTTTCAAGTTGCTGGTTTAATATAAAGTATTTTTACAACAATTGTGTCTTCATACATGCATTTAGGGTAATCATGGATAATTCAGTCTGCCATTATTCCTATCCCCTTGTACCCTCCTCTCCCTATGTGCCAGCTTTAGTTTGTCCACATATCTTTTCTGCAACTATCAATAGTTTAATAACTTAAGTAAATCATAAAAGGATTCACCTCAATTTCTAAGTATATAAATGACATCTGGAAAACACATATGCCCATGATGACTGTCATATGAGTAACTGCACTACCTCACATATTATGTTACTGTTGAAGGAAAATTTAAAAATCTGTGAGAGGATATTCTGTCCTTATCCTAGGTCTCCTCTTATCACTAATTAACCCTTCCTCTAAACTACCATAGAGTGTCTCACAAAATGTTTTATCAACATTGGAAGACCTTCCTCATCTTTACTAACATTTTCTAGACAGAAAAAAACAAAACAAAACAACCTTTGCTTTTCTCTCCTCATCCTTCCTTCTCTGATGTACCCTAACATACTCACACACACAAACTTGCATGCACACATATGCCCATACTTAGTAGTAGCAGAGTATACTAGAAAGAGATACATTTGGAAATATTGGCTTTTTCTCCTAAAGAGTCCTAGATAGTCTTAATGTTACATATAAACATACACACATGTGTATGGGTATGTATGAACATAGTACATCATATGCCACTTTAGTAGCCAGGTAACAGCTAAAGTTTTTAATTTTCATTCACTTCAATGCTTTATAAATTCAAAAATTATCAATGCAATAATAAAGATTAATAAAGTTAGAACAAATATTAGTAACTAAAGTACTTAAGTATTGCTAAGCCAGAGCACAGTTTTACTATGTGATAAATTAAATAAAAAATAGGGGAAAATGTACAACTTTGTTACCTTTAAGACACGTTTGATAGAACCCAATACAAAGTTTCTTTGTGGATGCTTTCTGTTCTGAAGAATCCAGTCATGATTTAACACCGTTTCCCCTTCTTCTAACACACATTTCTGACCTTGGAAATGTGGTTTCTCATATAATATCCAGCTAAACAAATATAAATACAATGATGAGTTATATCTAATCTTCTAAGTAATGAGGCACATGACAAGTAGTAATAAGTAACAGATTCATTTTATCTACTTACATTTTGTTAAACTGGCCTCCTCCTATTAGAATATAATACTATTTTTTAAAAAATGATTTATGTTAACTTATTTATAGACAAGTAGTATAAGAATAAAAGTGTACACAAGTTGGAAATAAAGATACTGAACACCAAACCACAGTATATGCCTGTCTATATTTATGTATACGTGTGCTTCATTATATACACAGAGCTATACATTTATATTACAAATAATTTAAGAATTTCAAGTTACACTTCTACTCTAATTTTCCTCTTGATGAATAATGAGGAGAAGGGTTACATTTTGTTAAGTAAAGACAACACTACACTATACTTCTTACAACATGAATACCAACCTAAACTTTGGACAAAGAAATTCTGACTCCAGCATGTCCATAGGACACGGTCCATAATAACAAATTGAGGTTTCCCACCAGTTTTGGACCATATAAGGAATTCCTCACTTCTTGAGCATTTCAGCTATACAAATGACTCTAACTATGTGACCTTCACATTCCTTAACATCCCACAAATTCTGAACTCATTTTCAAAACTCTGTTTCATTCAACTGAAGCATTCAACTCAGCATGCCAAATCTATCCTGCTAATACTCCCTATACAGAATGGCATGAATGACATAGAGCATATATTAAGTATTGGTGACTGCTGGCTTTAAGTACTAAAAGTAGCCTGCTTTTTTTTTTTTTTCTACCATAGCAAATAAATAGAGCTATTTCAAATTTTTAGAGGAAAAGGAATATGACTTTTATAAAAACATATAAAAAGTACAAATACAAGAAGGCATGTTTAATTTTAGAAAATATGCTATAAACTGTGGAGATTCCTTACCAGCCTCTTACAACTTTTATCAGTACCCCATTCGGAAAAGACCATGCTGTAGCATCAGGAATATTACAGTAGATCTCTTGTTTATATTTACTTCCATGGAGATCATAGATAACCATCTGCAACATATAGTAGACAGGCCCAATTATCAATTTTAAGAATGTATTTAAATTGTCAAAATGTCCTAGAATATAGAAAATAAAATATCCTAAATATATAAAAGCTACTATTACTTCAAATGTAAAATCCTTGAGTAGAAAAATCATTTTCTAAATCAATCAAAAGTATTTATCTTAAACTCCCCAAGCCTAAAAGGAATCCTGATTTTCACCTTTAATCTGCATCTACTTGCAAAAACTATCCTTACCTTCCCAGGCCTTGGGTTACATCTCAGAATTTGTCTGTCAACATTCTGAAATAGTAAAAATTGAAAAAGTAAGACTTAAGTTAATACTAGTAGAAACACATGTGGTTCACATTCTTAGCCATCATATACCTAATATGTACTGAATCACCATTATGAGCAAAGTACTTCTCCACATAGAAGGAACAGAGTGCAAACATGCAGTATAACAGTGTGGTGTCACTGCCCTCAAGCAGCCCCCTGCTTAGAAAGGGCAAACAGACGTCCACACTAGAATAACTTCTAAAGGAAGGACTAAGTTAAATGCACAGGTAAAACACAAAGAAAAGGCCAGGTTGTGGAAATGGCACCAGCAAGGAGGTGAGGCTATGGGACAGGGAAATCCAGAAGAGGCTTCTTGGAGGAAGTGAGATTGAGAGGGTCTTAAATAACAGGATTTTCAGGCTAGGATTGTGGCTCAGTGGTAGTGTGCTTGCCTAGCATGCTTGAGGCACTGGGTTCGATTCTCAGCACCATATACAAATAAATAAAAAATAAAGGTTTAAAAAAAAATTCAGGGGGCTGGGGTTGTGGCTCAGTGGTAGAGCGCTCGCCTAGCACGTGCACGGCCCAGGTTCAATCCTCAGCACCATGTAAAAATAAAAGGCATTGTGTACAACTAAAATAAATAAATACATATTTTTTAAAATTCAGTGGCTTAAAAAAAAAAAAAAAAACAGGATTTCCATGAGCTTAAAAAAGGGATGGGGACAGTAGAGAAAAATATTCCAGGAAGAGAATCATTTTGAGAAAAAGAACAGAGGCAGGAAACATGGAGTATGTAGCTAGAGAATTGGGGAGAGAAAAAGAACAGAGGCAGGAAACATGGAGTATGTAGCTAGAGAATTGGGGAGACAAGGCTGGACAAAACAGAACTTATAATCAGAGTGAAGAGGTTCCATTTGATTTAGTTGGCAATGGAGAACCATGAAAGACACATTTCTTCAAATTCTGTCATTTCTTTCAAAATGACTTTGTATTACAAGGTATCAGTTGGTACACAAGTATTTCTATTTGCTATTAAGGGTGCTCAAGGTCAATATACAGGCCTTGAGAATCTTCAGTAAAGTTCCATAATCCTGGGAATGCCAGAAAGGAAAAGTCCTGTGTTCTATAAATATTCTACATTAGACATTTAAATATTACTAAACCAATGAAAGATATAACTGAATTTCAACACGTTTTCCCGACATGTTCAGCTCTTTTTCTTCAAATTAGGCTATTCACTGTCCTGCTTTGTACGAACATGAGCAATTCCACTGGGAGGTTGTTGTCAAGCAAATGTATAAAAATTTTACTTGACAGAAATATTTTCATAAGATATATGAGCTAAATGGAAAGTGACAACTTTCCCACATATAATACCTTGAGAAATCAAAAACGTCATCACTTAATTTAGTTTGAAAAATATTAACTAAGGATTGTATAATAAGTGGCTCCTTTATCAGGTGTTTTCAATTCTGATTAGGTAATTTTGTTTTCTCAGCATAACAATTCAGTTAAAAATACATGAATTTTGACAGAATTCAATCAAAGAGTAAAACTGATATTTTCAAAAAACAAATTTTATACAAAATCAAAATATTGATTTTCTTGGTATGGTTTTAGATAATTTCATGACCCACGGTTTTATTTCACTAGTTAAATAATCAAAAGAACTTACCTCAGCATATGGGCCCAATCTACCTGGGTTGTCTTGAACACGGAAATACTTTGACACTGGTTCCTGAAAACACCCACCAAATCTGGTTCCTTTTTCTGAGGAATAAGTTTTAGAAGTCTGTAAATACTGATGATAAGCACTCTTTAAAGAAGAATGCAGCTTAGAAGTAAGGTCAGATTTTTGTAAAAATGAAGTCTTTTCTGGCCACAGACCAATCTGCAGATTGGTGGCAGCAGGGTCACTTGACATTACATGTGAATTCTTAGAAAGTCCAGTGCTTTCCTGGTCATTGTCAGGGTAGCACATGATGGAAGGATCTGGCAACTGGAAAGTAACATGATCCTTCTTTTGAGCTCTCAGGCCTCCTCTCTGCAATGCTTCTTCCTCCTCATCTTCTTCTTCAGCCATCTCTCTGTCATCTTCATCAAAATTCATCTTTAAACGTTCTGATACTGACTGGAGAAGTGACAAAACTGAAGAGGACTGGTTTGCACTCTCTCTTGATTTAGTGGAGCCATGATGACCAGGAGACACCTCACTGGATAGAATGTCCTCCTGTGAGCTGTCATCCTCATAAATGGGGCTCAAAGCTAAGGGATAAATTTTGTACCTTTTGGCCTCTACTGATAAGAACATTTCTGAACTATCACCATCAAATGTCTCACCTAATTTTGTATCTTTTTCAAAATGATGGATGAGGTCAGTTCTACTCTCAGACCTTTCACATGCCAAAACAGGCATGCAGGCAGGAGCCACACTGGGAAATAAGACAGACCTCGTTTCTCTAAGGTCTGCAGAAGCATACCTGTCTTCCTCTTGAAGGGGCTCTTCATATAATATAGTAAAGGAAGAATTTTCTTGTTCATCCTGAGAAACAAAGGCTAATTTAGATTCTTCCTTCCCATCACTATAATGCAGATCTTTTCTTTTGTCATATACCGCAGTGATAGATACTCTTTTGTTGAGCCTTACTACAGTATCCTCGGGTTGAAAATCTGGCACTGCTAAGGCCGGGTAACCCTCATAATCCTTACTTAATGTAGGTGATTGATATCCCCTGAAGTGTGAGGCAAGTCTGCTATCATGCAATATCAAGCTTTCCTTGATTTCAGTAGGCTCTTCCTCCATTTCTCCAACACTGCTTTCAGCATACTCTTGAAATGCTTTTTCAGTGTCAAATACAGTAGTCATGGCTTCCACTTGTGTAATGGTCAATTCTGCTTCTTTTTCATGTATTTTCTCCATACCTATGGCTGTGGGTATTGCTTCACATTTCATTAGAGTCCCACTAGGATCCTCTGGGGATGTTATTACCATTTTTAGTTTAGAGGGCATAGACATATTTCTTCCATTATTCTCTTCAGCATCTCCCTTGGATGTTTTCCCCATTTCTAAGAAGGCAGGTGCTGCTTTCTTGTGTTCTTCTTTCACTTCTAACAGTGAAGGTACCATTCCAGTATTCCCAAAAACCTCTACAGCATCCTTTTGGTGAGTAGTTTCCATTTTCAACACAGGCCTCTCAGTCTTTCCAGTAACTCCTTCAGTATCTCTTTGGGAAATATTTATGACTTCTACCAGAACAGGTTTCACTCCAGTTTCATCTCCTTCAGCATCCTTTTGGTAAATATCTTCCACTTCTGATATTACAGGTGCCACCTTGGTCTCCTCAGTAATCCCCTCCCCACCTCTTTGGTAGGTATTTTCCACTTCTGACACAACAGATGTCACTCCAGTCTTGCCAACATCCCCTTCTGCATGCTTTTGGTAAATATTTTCCACTTCTCTTACAACAGGTGTCACCTCAGTCTTTACTATATCCCCTTCAGCATCTTTTTGGTGGATATTTTTCACTTCTGACGTAAGAGGCATCACCTCAGTTTTGCTAGTGTCCCCTTCAGTATTCTTCATCTTGCAAGCTGGTTCCATTCCTAAAGGGACAGGTAATCCCTCAGGTTTTTCAACACACCTCTCAGCATCCACTGGGTGCACCTCTCCCATTTTAAAGACATCAACATCAGGCTCAGTTTTTGTAATATTTAATTCAGCTTCCACTTTATGTGCTGTTTCTTCATCTAACACAGGAGGGACTACCTCATATTTCATAATATTCAATTCAGCATCCCTTTTGTTTGTTTTCCCCATTTCTAACATGGAAGGTATATGCTCGATTTTTCCCATATTTACTTCATCCTTTTTGTGTGCTTTCCCTACTTCTGACATTGCAAGGGGTGTGCTTTTACTATGTTCTGGCAAGCTTTTTTCAGATATACATACAAGACTATCAGACAAACTGCTTTTGGATGTGCCAGGTGTGTGAATGTCATCACTCACAGATGGAGAGCATGTCAAATTTAGTACAAGAGTTCTTGTATCTTCAGTCCCAATTTTGTGAACATCCACATGCTCTGTTTCTCTTGTCTCTCTACAGTCCTCATTGACAAATAAATGTGTTTTTATTCTATCTGCTAACTCTTTATGGGGCATGCCTTCAGGGAGTAAAACAGTATCTGATTCTTGCAAATTTATGCTATCAGACCTTCCAGTTTCATTTCCAGAAAGTGGAGATTTTTGGTAAGGAGCAATTTCTCTTTCTTTAATTGACTCTGTGCCACTAAGTAAGTTACTTATGGAGAAGAATCTACTTAATTCCTTATTTTCACTAATTTCACATGTGCTTTGATTTACTGCCTGTTCTGATAACAAGAACTCCCTAACTACATCACTTGGCTTAACACTATCACTGTTCAGAATTTTTGAAGTATTAGGCTGAGGCTCAGAATCCCAGGTATCCTCAGTATCTTCAAAAGCATCATTTTTCAAATTTTCTTGGGCTGAATAAATAACCTCATTGACTAATTTCCTAGCTTGATCTTCTAATGCACAAGACACATTCATTCTATCAGAATCAAAAAGAAGATGTGTCTCACCAACTGTAGTTGAAACACAGGCTTTCTCTTCCTCTTTCACTTCTGACATGTTTTCCATGCCCTGCTCTTCCAAACACTTTTTTAGTTGGACCCCTGTTAATGCCACGTCTGATTCTTTTTTCTCAGGGATATCGTCCTTCAGAGTACCAGGATTCATTACACCACATATAGATATATGCTCCAGGCAAGTACCAACTGTGTGTTTGGATTTTAGTTCTTCTCTGACAGAATTAAAAATCTCCTCAATCAATGTGTTAGCCTTTCTGAGTAAACCACTTTTGAGGTCCAAAAGTTGGTCATGTGCTCTTCTCCTCGCTTCTACATGCTCAGCAGAGGCTTCAGAACACTGCTGGCTTGAGCTGTTAACTGACGCTGGAGCCCCAGCAACTGCTCCAGTCTCTGCTTCCATGGTATTGTCAAATTGGGCAGTGGTTGGGAAATCAACAGCTACCTTTCCAATATGAGTCCCCATATGGTCCTGAAATGGGGTTACACCTGGCCCTGTTGGGATAGGTGCCTCCAATTCCAAGTAAAAGCTACTAGGGTCCAGCAGATTCATTATGGAGGCACTTTCACCTGAGAGATCTTTAGTAACTTTCACAGAATCATAACTATTTGAGGTATCACATAAATTTATAATCATGCTAATTTCCTCTGGCTGAGCAGAGAAAAAGGATGCACTATCAGTACCACCACTCAGAAAATGAGTTTCCTTTCTCTTTGTGTGAGATGAGGCTTTCCTTCCTGATCTCAGCACTGAAGGTACATTAAGCAAGCTTGAATACTCAGATGAACACACATTTTTGTCTACACTAACATCAGAACTCAAAAAAGGTGAATTTACTTTTGTGCTGTCAGTTTCTTGGAACTTTGGGAAGATACTAGTCAAACTGAGTTCTGCCATTTCTGAGAGACCAGAACTCTGTTTAGTCCCACAAATTTCCAAAGATTCATGAATCATAGAAGTGTTGGATTCACAATTCTGTGCCGTATGCTTAGTGACTTTTTCGTCTTGACCAAGAGGTGAAATCCCAGGTAAATTACTTTGGGGAAGAGAAGGAACATTACCTAAGGTGTCTACCTCTATTTCTTGTATCCCTTGATGTTTGGAGGTAGAAGAAGCCTGGTGACTGTCCTTAAGGCTGGCATCTGAACATCTGTCTTTAATCTCCCTATGTTCCACTGATTGAAAGTTTTTGTCCTGTTCAATCTCTAAAGAAGTTAACTCTGAGAAAACAGGCTTTGCTGGCTCCTCTGGAATTTCTAATGGAGAAGAAATTGCACCCTGAGAAATGCCTCTGGGCTCTGTTTGGCAAACAGATATCTTGTACAAGCCTATAGATTTTCCTCTTCCAGAATGTGACTCAACGGGAACACTGTTCTGACCAACCTCAGCTGTTGATAAAGTTTTAGCAATGTTATCAATTTTGGTTTCCAAGGAAAGAGAACCAGACTCCTCTATTGTGCTTTTACTTGCTTTGGTGTTTGCAGGCATTAACTCTGTTTTATTAAGGTCTGGAGATGAAGCAAAACTATAATCCTTGGGGAGGCTTCCAGGCTCAGAGTTCAATGGGTCTACCATAGTTAAGTGAGGGCCACTCATTTCAGGACCTGGATGAAACTGGTGTTTTTCACTATCGGCAAAAGCTTCCTTGGATTCAAGAACTGCAGATTCATGCTCAAGGTGAAGGGGAGGAGGACTCTTCCTGTCTACAGCCTCAACATGAGTTGCCACATTTTTTTTCTGGACTCTTAGTTGGCTGATGAGAAGTACCAACAATATTGGAATCTCCAGTTTCTATGGGCACATCCTTTAAAACAGAGATATCTAACTTACATGGAATGTCTGTTCCAGAAACAAAGGTAGAAGGTGAAGCATCAAAACATGATTTCTTACAGTCAAGGGTAAGTGGTATTTCATCATCAAGTGATACTTTGGCTTGTTGAGGTTTCTTGGCATTAAGAGGAGATTCTGAAAGGTGATTTTTATTAAGTTTGAAATCCATTTCAGGTACTAGTCTATTTTCTAAGCATGCTACAACTGCTGATTCACTGATGTACTGTGCAAAGGCAGGGTCCTTTTGACTTATATTCATAATGTAAGCTTTGTCACGTGGCTCAAAATCAAGCTTTTTGGCTTCTGTTTCAAACAACTGGTCAGTATCATCAGTTCTGTCTTCTGGAGCTTTCACATGACTTGAAGTTGTGGGTTCACCAGCCGAGACACTTGCTGTTTCTTGCCTGATTTCTGTAACAGCCAAATTTTTCTGTGAGTCTTGGGCAAACAACCTCTTTCTTTCATTTACAAGTTCTGTGTCTGCCACAGCATGTCCCTGGACAGCAATGGTGCTGGTGCGTTGGGCAGCCTGCTTTGATGAGTTATCTACAGTTTGCTTGTTAGAACACTTTCTCTCTGGCACCTGCAGGTTTTCATGCCTAACTGATTTATTGGGACTTGGTAAATTTGTACTTTCCAGTTTGGTAGTGTCACTCCCATTAGATTTACTACAAGAGAAGTCAGAAACAGCAGGTTCTTGAAGTTCAACATGCTCTTCTCTATGCTCCAATGTCCCATCATTCATCACAGAACTGATTTTTCTTCTATTTTCTGTTGGAGTTTCTCTCTGAAATTCTGGACTGCAAGGAACTTTGCTACTCTTACTTCCCGTAAACAATGCTGAAGATACCAAATTTCTGTCCATTTGAGAAAATGGCATACAACCTAAATGGTTCTGTGAGTCAGATTCTCCAACAGTAGGGCTGGAGTTAGTCTCAGAAGAAGAGAATAATCGACTTCTCTCAGGTCCTCCAGAATCATTTTTATTTAAAATATCCTTAGAAGAAGTGATATTCTGAAGTTCCGGACTGTTTGTCAGATGGCTTTCTGTGTTGAGATTAATTTTGCTACAGTCAGAGCCTTCTAATGGGCCCCCAAGCAGACATCCTTTCATGTGGACATCTGTGCTATCTGATAACAATGGTGCTCTCCCAGCCTCCATTTCACTTCCAGGGCCAGTGTGTGTGTTTTGTACTAGAGTCAGAACTGTCATTTTCTCTGTCTGAGGTATTCAGAGTTTCCAACAAGGGCTGTTGCTTTAAATATTTCCTAATTTGTCTGGGGCCTCGATACGTTGCATATGTTACTGCAGGCCTCTCTGGCTTACCATCATTTTTTCTGTGAAAAGAAACAGTTCGAGGGTATCAGGAAATATAATTAATAACACTTCACAGTAATTCCAGCAATCACATTGCAGTGAAGTATACCTTTCAAATACCACTTCTCTTCATACGTACTTACTTGGAGAGGAAATCCTAGGAAGTTTTAGTTAAAATTATCTGCATTAAAAATAATGCAGATTTGGCAAGCAGTATGTGAATGTCGAGGCATCTTGAATGCTTTGAGTTCCTCAGAACTGTTCATTGCTAGATACAGTGATTAAGTATTAGGATACAGTGATCATATGTAGAGATGTATGATTACTTACTCTTCTGCGGCTAACAGAAGAGTCTGGGCTGACAAGTCCAAGGCTTAGGTTCTTGGTTCTTATCTCAAAGCATTTGATATTAATGAACCACACTGATTTTTGTGCCTTGTATTAGTACCATAAGTTCATGGATACATCACTGTGATTTCTCCAGACATCAAAACGTCATAGCAAGTGCCTCTTCCTTTACTTTTACGTGTGAATTTAAAGAGCATCTTTGAGCACATAAGTTGGAAAAGTGTTAAAGAAAAACACATGGCAAGATGGCAAGCTTATAGTAAGCACTCAGTATATATTCATTAAATCAATCAGTAACAGAATTGCCTTTAAAACCTTTTCCTGTGTTCAGGAAATGTATTTTTCCAAGTACTCCACTGGTGCAATGAGTACTAGTAAATGCAAATATCAAAAAGCATTCTAGAAAGAGTGGAGAACCAACTCCTACATAAAGTTCCTGGTGCTCTCAGCAACCAACTTTCCTTGAAGATTCTGTGGGAGTTCTCATGCAAGCCATGCTGCTTTATAGACTTTTATCAGCTCTATTCCCTGTCCTTTTGTTCCAGCACCAGAGAGAAACATACTTTAATCCTAACCTCTATGACTCTGCTCACAAATAATCTCCATCACAAACCTATGCTTTCTACCAAGACGGACATTTACCCTCTGATCTGTGGGTACACAAAACACAACATTAACCCATGAAATTATAAAGATCTAAGTTATTTATTCTTCCCCACTCACCTAGTGGCCTCGAGAAGGTACTATGTCTGAATCATCTTTATATATCTAAGTGCATCATGCATAATCTGGAAATGGTATATGTTTAATACCTTTTGGTGAATTAATAAATAAGCAATGATACTAAATGCTAAGTAATCTATTTCAGAATAATGTCTTAATTCTTATACATGATATCAAAATGTTTTCTGAACTACAACAACACTTTAGGGTCCTGACTATAATAATGCATGGTAGAAAGACTGGATGTGTGTTCCACTTGATTGTTTCAGGTTGAACATATCAGTAACCAAACGTTACTATCTATATGAATACCTAAGAAGTTCAGTTATTAGTATTCCAACATCTAAGATAGTAAATTTTATTTCCACCTTTAAAGCAATAATTTAAAAATGCTAGATTTGTCTAAATGAAAAAGCAAAGGAAATCTCCTTTGATAACAATTTGAAATTTAGCTGAAATAATTCATTTAAAACCATATAATTTGCTGGCCTTTAAAGTCCTACAAAACCACTATTGTAAAATATAGTGCTTGTTACATCCATTGATTTTTACTGTCCACTATGAAATAGCTAAAGGAGATGTGTTGAGAAAAGCTTTGCCTTGCAAAAAGGGTTAAAACCTGCACAAGCTTCAGGCTGCATCAAATGCTTATGAAACAAAGTCAAAAGCTGGATATGGCAACCTTCCTATGAAAATATTCAAGATAAAAATACATTTAGGCAAGTTAACATTATTGGTGAAATACCATATCAAAACACATATATCATTTAGAAAATAAAAAAGGTTTTTGAAACAACATATTAAGATCTAGGGCTGGGGTTGTGGCTCAGTGGTAGAGCACTTGACTTGCATGTGTGAGGCACTGGGTTCGATCCTCAGCACCACATAAAATAAATAAAGGTATTGTGTTCATCTACAACTAAATAATTTTTTTTAAAGATCTAGAGGTGTAAATAAATAACAAAAAGTTTGTTTTATTTCTATCAAAATTTTAACATTATGTAATTATCACCTATTATGAATAGTATACAATTTTTCCCTAAAAGATCACCAAAATAATCCTCAAGAAATGTATACCCAAAGAAATGCACATGGTGTCAATTAAAATAGGAAATGAGAGAGAAGGATCAGAATTTAGGTCCTCATACTACCAACTCCCTCCAAACTAGATCACAAAGCATTTTATCCTGCATCAATACAACATTGCAACTTTTACCTAAAAGGACTCTAATAAACCACACAGAAAAGTCCACTAAATTTTAGCTTACTATAATATGTTTTTTGCAGTGTTGGAGTCTGCAGAGGGGGATTTGTGTTTTACATTTTTTACAATCTTCTTAATACTTTTAACTAAAAAGTGATTAAATATATATATGTGTGTGTGTGTGTGTGTGTGTGTGTGTGTGTGTTGTTTGTACTAGTTTAAATTTCTAACCACATCTTCTGCAGCAGCCCATAAGAATATGTTACATATTTGTAAATAAAATATGAAGTCTTTATATTAAACAATTATCATGTTTAAAGCACTGGACATCAAAGTTGTAAGCTTAGCTTCATTCATTTTAATTGGCCCCTTCAGGCACTGACTAGCTACACAACAACTTTTTTAAAATGTTAGTCATGCCAACATTGTCTATTTTCTGCATCATCCTTTCACAGGTTGAAATAGAGTCATCATAATTGAATATTAAGACCATAAAATTGGCCGGGTGCAGTGGCACACACCTGTAATCCCAATGGTTAGGGAAGCTGAGGCAGGAAGATCCCAAGTTCAAAGCCAGCCTCAGCAAAAGAGAGGTGCTAAGCAACTCAGTAAGACCCTGTCTCTAAATAAAAATGACAAAAGATGGCTGGGGACGTGGCTCAGTGGTTGAGTGCCTCTGAGTTCAATCCCCAGTACCCAAAAAATTAAATTTAAAAAAGAACATAAATTGTTCTTTAATTTGTAAACTTAACTAAAATAGCCCCAAATAAATAATTTTAAAATAAGCTAAAGATGGGAAATTAAGAAGGTGCATTTTTCACAAGCTAAATGAAGAAATGGGAGTATTAATTTCATATATTATATTTTACATATATATTATTACATGGGATCTATAGCTTATTCTATATGTCAAAGGTATGTGATGTGACTCAAAAAGTAGCAAGAAAAAAAGTAAAACACTTGAATGTTCAAATATTTAAGAAAATAGGCATACATATTTAAAACTTGAAAAACTTTTATGAATTGCAGCCCAAATTTAGCTATCATGTGAAGGTTTATTAAGCCTCCAGATATTACATATGTTTGTGGCCTAACCTGGATAAATTTTATACACCTGTCAACCAAAGACCTGTCATTCTTCAAAGAAAATTCTACAATAGCAGCCTGCAAATAGTAACTAGCCTTATAGCAAAAGAACTATAGGAATTCACTTTAAGGAAAATATGAAGCTTAAGCTACCTTTTAGCAATAGGATTTATTTTCTTTCAAATTACATAGCTAAGCATGCATCCTCTCATGATAGGGAAGGATTTTAATAGCTCTGGGTAAAGAAAAGCTACAAAATCAACAATTTTTAAAAATCACAGGAGAGTTTTGATAGAAGAGAGTCTCATTATGATGGATATAAAACTGTGAAAATATAAAAAATTATGACATAGAAATTTTTTTAAAACCACAACAATAAAGTAGCTTCCTATATAAATTACACAGAAGCTGAGTTAAAGTATGGAAAATAATTTTAAAAATGTTACCAAATATGTTTTTTTAAAAAGTTGTATGCATATTAAAAATAAAATCTGCATAGTCAACTATATATAAAAACGATGACAAAGCTGATGATTATTTTTAAATAAGCTAAGATGAAATCATTTATTATTATTTTACTGATGATTTTGTAAATTCACTTTGAATAACAGGTAATAAACTACTTAAATTTTGAAAAAGCTATTATTAATGATAATCACAAAATATGTTTGATTGTATGATAATAGATACTGTTATACACCACAGGTTATTTTATTAACTTGTCTAAAGCCATTAACTTGTTTAAATAAACCCTGATTATAAAGACTTATAAAGAAAAAAAGGGCACTTTCTATAAGAAAGGCAATGTAAAACCTTCAGTTAACTCACTCCTCCCTGTATTAATTTTTTTTAATTTATGGGAAACAAATCACCTAGTAATTTATTTTTAAAAATACACTTTAAATAGCATTTTACATTTGATATAGTCTCATGATCTGAATAAAAAACTTAAATATACCCTTGTTTTTAGTACATTCATACAACAGAACCAAAACAACTTTACTCCTTAAAATGCAAATTCTCAGAATTATTTTTAAATAATTCTCTAGGTATATTATTTAAATAACATCTAAAATCAGTTGTGAGCAATCCTTAATCATAATGTCAAAAAAAAAAAACTTATCAAAATGGGATTCAACTTTTAAATCACAATTCTTACACAAACTGATAATTGTTCATAGGAACTGTTGATAGAAATTGACAAATTATCAACTGTAATTCTTAGCCTGATCAACTGTGGCATTTCCAAAGTTAGGCTAGAGGAAGACTATATCTCAGCTGGGAGTCCAGTCATCATTTCCTTTCCTCCTAAATTAAGAATAGCCTTTCTTTGCTGAGGTGCTTCTGGAGAATTGCCTTAAGTGATTATTCCATTATCAAAGAAGGCTTGCGAACATGAAATATGAAGCCCAGTATCCACTGTCATTTTCTATTGTCCACTACCAAAGAAATAAGCTTGACCAAACTAATCAGAACCAAAGAAGAAAAAAATGCAAAATTCCCATTCTATTCAATTATCCATTATTTTAAATTGCTTTACAATATTGGATCTCAAATATAAGTGTGCAAAAAAGTCACCTGGAGAAGTTGTTAGAAGCTTGCTGGACACTGCTCCCAGAGATACAACTTTAAATCAGGGCCTGGGTTCCATCCACAGTCCAGGGATGGGGAATGTGAAGCAGGGGTGGGGAGGGGGGTGGAGACATGGTCAACAAATTTGCCTCTCTAATGATTTCTGAGTGAGGCTGATGCTACTTTTCCAGGGACCACAGATTCCCTAGTGTTACTTTAAACAATCCCATACAATGGATATTTAATTGAGCCACTTTTCTGGGCTGGACATTTATTTTCAATGATAAATAATGTTTAAATGAACACTTTTGTACATTATCAGAAAAAAATTTAAAGTTCTTATACATTTTTAAGTTCTTGAGCCATAATGCCAACTGAATTCCTAAAACATGCTACCAAATTACATCCCCCATTCCCAGCAGAGTATATGAGCACTGGCCTTATCCAGTTTGACTCATGTAGAATATTTATTTATTAGTGTTGTCAATTTAAAGAAGAAAAAATTCTCATTTTAGTTTTCATTTTTTTTTATTAGTGAAAACAAATTTTTTCATTTGTTAGGGTTTATATTTTTATTTGAATTGTTTATATTGTTTGACATTTTTATTTTCTATTATATAAATTGTTGACCAATTAAAGCATTCTGTCATTGTTGTATATGAGTTTTCTCATTTGCCATTTAAATTTATCATTGGTTATGTTTTTTGACATACAGGTGTTTGAAAATTGGGAGTAATCTAATCTCTTGATCTCTTTCCTGATACCTTCCATTGCTATTATGCTTAGAAAGTGATTTTTAACCAAAGTAAAATAATAATTCACAAGTGCTTCTCTTAGTTTACTCGGTAAATATTTATTTGTAACTCTATTTTATTTTAATATAAAAATGAGAAGTAACTTTTTTCCTCCAAATTGTTAACCAGTTTTTCCAATGAATCCACATTTCAAGGAAAATGCAAATGTCCTCATCACAGGTTTAAATGATAAATTTATGAGAGTCTACTTCCAGATTGTTTATTCTGCTCCATTTAAATATCTAGTAAATATTACACCTGTTTGGCACAGCTGCAGGTACTATAGCTTTATCAATATATTTCAACATCTGGTAGAACAAGCTCCACCACATCACTTGATGGGCAAACTCTGATCTATTTGGGTCTCTGTTCTTTGAACTGTGATTTGGGTCTCTTATAAGCTTGCTATGAGGAATTAGCCAACAGCACTACACACACACAGAGGACACTTTGAAACTACCAAAAAAAAAAAAAAAACCAAAAAACCAAAACCAAAAAACTACATAGTAAGTTATCATCTTTACATGATTACAGTATTATTGATGACCTCTTCAAATAATCAATTCTCAAGTGAGGCTAAAATAAAAGTCAATGAAACAGATTAATAGTTATGAATTAACACCCTTGTGTTATACAAGATGCCTAATGTACTCAACACCATTAAAAACATTTTTTGGCTCATTTGAGTAAAAGGAAAAACAAGTTGCTTCCTGTTCATTAATCAAACAAAGAAAAATGGGTGGTGAATTTCTGCTCAAATTCATGTAAGACTTTGGTTTCTCAGAGCTGTGTAAAAGGTTCATAAAGCTAGTTTCATGAATAGAGTCGATTTATTTTCTTAAATGCTTTAACTAGATTTCAAAATAAAGGATATTAAAAGAATGAAAAAATAAACCTTAAATTTATTCTGGTTCTTAAAATAGACATACTGAACACTTGCCTGTGTTAATGCAGGAGGAATTCAGACTACCAAAAACACACCCATTCAAAGAAGGCTTAAATTAAAAAAAAAAAAAAAAAAACTTCTACTATGACAATTAAGCACCTAAAAGGCACTAGTCCTGCCCCCAAAATAGATGAAAAGGTCTTAGATTTCCAGGATGGTCCACAAAATCTTACCATTTTTTTACGTCGTAATAAGGATATTACCAAATACTTTTTCCAATCTCTCCAATTAATGAGAATTAGAACTTATATTTAAAAGCTAGGTCCAAAAGCTTGATAATTTTCTAAACTTACTTTGGCAAATCAGTGGTTTCCTGTTCACTGTCCTGCGTGGTATCCAAAGAAAAGGTATCTGAGAGTTCAGTTGAGATGGACTCTTGTTCTTCTGTTGTAAGTGCCTGGGGTCCCAGTGGGCCACTGAAAATCTCCCTCTCCCTTTGGACCTCTTCATGACTGTCACCATGAGTTTGAGAGTCTTTTTCAGTTTTATCATGGTCATCTTTGAAATAAGACTGCTTAGCTTCACCAAGAGATGATTTTCCTGAGATATTGAACAAGTTACCAAGAAACTGAAAAAAGCTCTCTTTTGGTTGCTTATCAGTTTCCCCTGTTTTGGTGTCTGCAGTGGAACCAGCAAGATCATTTGCCTTTTTGGGATCTTCCTGTGTTGAAAGAGTGATCAGCTTCTCAGCTTGGTTTATTTTCTCCTCGCTTTGATGAATCTGAAAACAAAGTAAAGAATAAGAAGCATCATCATTTAAAAAAACAACACAGACTGACTGATAAAAAAATCATAGGACAGACTGCGCCAGACACTAGGGAAACTTTGTGAATCAGAAGGATGGCTTCTCATACTTCAGGCAGATTACAATCCACTTAAGCACAGTCAGTGCAACTTGAACAAAGCCACAAAGTAGATGTGGAAAAGGAAGAAGTACAGCACAAGTGGGCACCCAGAGTTGGGGTAACCAGTCCACATTTGATGGAGGCAAGGGCAGAGGAGGTAAGTGTAGGAAGTGTCCCCTCTGAAGGGGACCTAAAAAGTGACGAGGTGATGCTAGTGCATCTGAGTGAGTGAGTGAGTGAGTAAGTGTTAAGTTTAGTGAGGCATCAGCTTCCAAGAGGTTAACTGTGAGTGGGGCTGTGGTGCAAAAGTGAGAAAAGTGAGAGGTAATTAGAGGGACAGATCATGGCAACCTTGTATGTATTTAAACTTGTCCGAGCACATGGTATGTTAGACAAATAACACCTAAGCAAACCTTATCATCTCAGCATTACATTAGTCCATGAAACTGTCACAATTATGTAAAATTGTTCTTCAAGAATAACAGGAAAGACAGTAATACGGTGCTATAATTCAGACAAAAAGCCCACTATGACCCCTTCATGGTAAAACATGAAGTCCTGATAATGATTAATGCAAAACAGGTAGCACTGGGCATTCTTTGAAGACACTAAACACTACCAGAGGTTTATTTTGCTTATAATTAAGTTACTAGTAAAGCAAACACAGATTAATATGTGTTCTGAACAAGGAAAAGTCAAGCTGTTCCAGCAAAGACCATGCTGGCATTCCACCTCACACTCTTCCTGGATTCCAAAAAGCTTTAGGCCAATGTGCCAACTCACCCTGCCTTCCAAACATGCTTGCTCACATACTTGTAAATGGAATGCACATCCAACAGTATCTGTCACCTGTCATGCTCACGAGTCCTTACAAAAGGAAAGCTCAAGTGTGAGTCAGAAAAAGATCAGAACACCAAGGTAAAACCACCTTAGGGTACTGTAGGTTCACATGACAAAGTTTTGCAAGAAGCTGATCTTCAAGAAAGCAAGAACACCATAATTATAATGTCATTTGTTCATTCACCTTGTTCCATATTTGAATCCAAGTTTCAAACAGCTGAAAGAAGCATTCCACTCACCACAAATCTCATTTAGCATAGGAAAGGTTGAGAAAGTGTTCAGAACCTATTAACCCAGCAAACTGATTTCAAGTAAACCATACTTTAAGTCTGTACCCACCTTAGGTGTCAGAGGGTAGTTCTAAGTCAACATGGAGCACTTTTCTGTCAGGACCTTAATGTGCTTATAAGGTTCTACACTGAAAATATCACCAGCCTTACAGAGACACTACAAGTCTCAACTTCTATAGTTTCAACTGCAATTTGACCCTAAATTGTCCCCTCTTCACTCACTCAATATTCTGCTCCTGTAAGAGCCCACACTGTAAACAGGCAGCACCCTTTGCTCAGCTGACAGAAAGGCCCAGGAGTGTGGCAGAAGAAATGCTCAACCATGTTTGAAAGTACTCATACATGAAAGACACTTTTTCTTTTGTCTTTTGACTATTCTATTTGATTTGTTTAATTTCCAGCCACAATATATCTCCCTCGGTCAAAATGAACTAATATTGTAACATGAATAAAACCGATTGATTCTTTCCTATAACTAATAGCCTGCACAGCCAACTGAAGAAAGTAAACTATGGACTGTTCACTAAAATATCTACAATATTCTTGAAATTATTTAGAGATTCACAGGTGAAGTTTCACAAAATTGAAGCAATGTTCTTAAAAAAGTAAGAGAACATGGAGCTTAGCTTTAGACATCATTAAAAAATTTATTTCTGTCAAAAAAAGTATTTGGCTGGCTTAATTATTTCGCTTGACTAATCTGTTCAAAGCATAATATTCTATTTTCCAAAGGAGGAAGTCACATTTTTTGCTAATGAACACCTTCACATTTAACCTTCTTAGAGTTATATATAAATTTTAAATAATCATTTGTTTCTTCTTAGTCTCAAATTTCAGTTTTACTATTCTAGAATGTCTATATTGTAAGTTTGCTGAAGAGCATTTTTTCATTTTTTAAAATGTTTGAGCTGCTTCATTTTCCCCTCATAATCTTATGAGAAATTTCTAATTAAAATAACCTCAACAAAGTTTTTAAATTCAGAAAAAAACGAAAGCTGTGCTATTCAGTGTAAACCTACAATAAAATCTGTATTTATATAACTAAAATCCTAAGTTTGATCTAAAGCAGCTGTTCTTTGCCCTAAGCCTAGAGAGCAATGCAGTTCAGCCTACCACAGGCCCTTATTAGGTGGGGCCTATGTCTGTCTGCCAACAGGACTGTCTGCCATTGTTCTAACAAGTCAGCAGAATGAAAAGCACTCAGGATTCCAGCAACCACTAACAAAACATCAATTCAAGTTTCTCTTAAAGATGTTGATATTCTGCATATAACACATGAATGCTACCATGAAGGCATCTGTATCTTTGAAATTTTTTTTCCTTCATACATAGTATGTAATTTTGTGGCAAATTCATCTGTCTGTTCTTTTTGTTACATGCCTTATACAAGGAACTATAGAAAAGCATTAGAAGCACTGATTAATATGACTTAGCTGTGGCCTTCAGGTAGCTTACAGTCTAACAAGAAACTCAGTCATCACTGCATCACTTTATGGAGTTTAGAAGAAAGACATGATGAAGGACATAATTAATTTGACTAGAGATGGGGAGAAATCATTGCATAAAGAAGGTAACATCTGAGCTTGTTCCTGAAGGACAAAAAGAGCATTTTAGACACACAGTATGCATACACAGACATCTAAAGGATGCTTATTATGGCAGGAGTGTGGCCAAAGAAGACAGAGGAGAGAAAATGAGGTTTGACAGGGTGACCAGTCAGAACTGGAGGGCGAAGGATAACACAATATCTGGTAGGCAGTCAGAAATACAGCTTAAGAATGCAACTTGGCAATACACTGTGTGCAAGGGGATGGGGACCAATGAAAGGGGTGTAGAGGGGAAGAAAAGAGTAAAAGGCAGATGCACACACACACACACACACACACAATCACAGAAAGAAATGAAAAATGCAAAAACAAGACCAGGTTACTCCCTCCTAAAGAGTGGTCTCCAAAGGCAAGGGGAAAATAATATATTCACATGCACCAGGGAGTAAAGAATGTTTTTATTGCTGTCAGATTTAAAAAAAAGAAAAAATGAGGGCTATCTTCCTTACTGATCTTCAGAAACATTAGGTGTGCTCTCCTGCCTTGAAATTTTGCCCTTACTCTCTCTACTTAGAATTTTGTTCCCCCAGTCAGTTACATGATTTGCACCTCCTCACCTCCTTCAGACCTCATTTAAAGGTCCTACCATTGCTATCTAAATTAGCAAACCCCTGCATTCCAAAACTGCCCATCTCCCTTCCGTTTTATTTTTCTCCTTATACTTGCCAAGAATACACACATACACCTTTGAACATCTGGGTTTGTTTGTCCCCCTACCCCAGAAAAAAATCCACTAAGGTAGACATCTTTTGTCTATTTTATTCACTGCAGTATTTCTAGCACATTGAAACATGCCTGATGATAAGAGGTGCTCATACTTCTTGGAATGAGAACCATGAACAATCCCAACAAATGGAGGAGAAATAGTCATAATGCCTCAGAAATCCATGAGTCCAGGCCTAAACTCAAGGTTCTATACAGTGAGCAGGTTGCAAAGAAATCAGAAAGCTCACTAATTAGAAGGGAGCCTTTTGAGAGATTTATAACTAGAAACAAAAATGACAAATGACAACATTTAGAGTTCCAAGAATGAAGAAGTGCCTTTTTGTTCCTGTTTTCAACCATAAAGGGAGGGATACGCTTGTTGGAAGAGAAGGGATGACAGGTGCCAGAAGAACAGAGAACGTGATGGCCAAAGAGATCAATATAGTCTCTGATATCACTAATAAGGGGGAGGTTAGCCTTGGGGAGGAGTAGGGACATTTCCTTTTTCTCCTAAAGTAAGAAAGACATGGCTAACCCTGGGCAATTCTGTAAGAGTGGAGACAGTGAGGAAGATCCAAAAAGTGGCTGTGATCTCATAAAAGTGGAAGGGGAGATAAGGCAGACCTCAGAGGCAGAGCTGGCATGTGGCCTCACAGAATAAAGACTTGTGAGAATGTTTCTCACAAACTGGGAAGAATGTTTCTGAGGAATGCAACCCCAAGTCAACAACAGGCTAAAACAGGGTGAGCCAACTAGCAGTTAGTACAAATTTTTAAAGAATTTATTCATTCAACAATGAGTAAGACACTATTACAAGTGTGTGGATACAACAGTGAAAAAATACACCCAAGTCCCTGCTTCCATGAAGCCTATACTCTAGTAGTATAAGAGCTTTCTGATGGTCTTTTTGGCATTGTTTTGTCACTTTCTTGAGCAGCCTGTAGCAGGTAGCAGACGCTATACCCCCATGGTGACTGGTACAGTGAGCATGGTCAAGGTATGGGGAGAGTCGTGGAGTCTGAGTGAAAGACAGAGAAGGGCTAAGTGACTCTTCCTTTACTGCCTCTGCTAACTGACTTGGAAATTGTGCATAACAAGGACAACCCTTCAGTCCACCTTGGCCAGTTCCTTGGCACTCTCAATTCTAGTGACCTCTGCTTCCACCTGACCCACTCCTCTGGCTAACCCTGGTCACTGTCTTTACCATCTTGACCCACCTCTGACCCTCAACTACAGGTAACTACCAGTGTCCAAATCACCTCATCTTTCCAGCTCCTATCCCACTGTCCCAGATGTGCCTATCACACCATGTCCCCTGCCTCACTACAGCTTCTGCCCTCCGATTCTTACTCTCTTTCAGCTCTCACAAATATGTGTATCTTCTCTGTCCAGCTATCCAATATTGCCAATAACCTCAAAACCTCTTTCCCTTGCTCTCTGGTCATCTCCACCCAGCAAAAGTGCAGCCTTTCTCTTTCACATCGTGAATGAGTCTTACTTTAAAACTCAGTGGGTGAATGCACAGCTATGCAGATGCAGGCCGCCTACGCTTCATGATTTACAGCCTTGGCTGAAAATCAGTCTGAAACCTTCCCCCATTTCCTATAGCAGTAATTTCAAAACTTCCCCACATCCCTTAAGCTCCCCACTCCACTCTCCCTGGCTTAAACCTGCCTATTTCATAGAGTCATTTCCTCATAGTCCTGAGTGTGCTTCTCCTCTACCTGCATTTTGGCAGCAGCCTCTGGGCTGCTCCCATTACTAAGCTGTGCATTACAGAATGGAAGAACTGCAACCTGGCCTCTCCTCAGAAACTCCAGTTGCTTATTTGCTATTCTAACATACAGAGATAGCCTCTCTCTTCTCACTATCAACCTCCTCACAAAGGAGGTATTAACCCTCACAACCCTTCCCTTTCCTCCCAATCACTTCCTAAGTCCCTACTGCCTGGCTTTCCTCTCAGTGATGCTATGACCAAATCTCTGGGAGACACTGTCCTACTTACTAGTTCTGTTTTTTCCTGTACTAGCATCATATTATGCATCTAAAGAATGTGAGATGGAATCTCTTCCTGAAAACCATGCTTTCTTTGGCTTCCCCAACATGCAAACTCCAAGGTGTCCCATCTTCCTCTCTGAATAGTCCCTCAATCTCCTCCAAAATTAACACATTGTAATCATCCCTTATAAACCACATTCCTCCTATTTCCAGCTCGGACCCACTTTCTGTTTACACACTTCTCATGAGATCTCATTTCCCACAGATACAATGGTCCAGATTACCCCCAGACTTGTATTCTCAGCTCAAACTCCTCAGCTACAGACCTGCATATCTCACCATCAACCAGACATTAATCTACATCTGGATGCTTCACTGGAACCTCAAAAGCCAATACACCCCAAACTAAACCTGACTACCCTGTATTTCCATTCTTCTATTTTCTAGAAATTACAAAATCCTCACTTCTTGTTAAAGTCAGACAAAACATCAAGACACTATGACCCCTACCCTAGAACATAATTGGCAGTAGCCTAACCAATTTCCTCACTTTCATTCTGTTGTCCTTCAGTCCACTGTCCATTCAAAAGGCAGAACACTCTTGTACAAGTCAAATACAATAATTCTTAAAGTCTTCCAATGGTTGTGCATTGCTGTCAAACTCCCTAGCATTGCATTTGGGGTCTTGGTGAATCTAGTCCCTGAAGCCTTATCTTATTTCATCTCTTGTTGCTCATGGTTGGGATGCATAATGTCAGCATAAGCAATCTCATTCATTTATTCTGCCTCCCTTCTCCCTTCCTTCCTTTCATTGTCTCTTGCTGTATTATCTCTTGGAATACTGCTATTCCAATTCCTGAGACCACTTATCCCTTCCTCTCTTTGGAAAATTCGTACCACAGATCAAAGATTTTTTTGTTTTGCTTTGCTTTCTGGTACCAGGGATGGAACCTAGGGGCACCTAATCACTGAACTATATCTCCAGCCCTTTTCATATTTTATTTAGAGACAGGGTCTCACTGAATTGATTAGGAGCTTGCTAAATTGCTGAGATTGGCTTTGAACTTGCAATCCTTCTGCCTCGGCCTCCCAAGCCACTGGGATTACAGGTGTGAGCCACTGCTCCCGGCCATAACTCAAGGTTTTCAAGGTGAAGACTGTGTATATGTTCTTCCAATGGATATCCCTATCATCCTACGTCTTCTCTGCCACCACAGACCCTCAACTACAGGCAAACTTCTTATGCTGTTGTCATAAGTAGGACTATTATCTTAATCATTTAACAAGTACTAAAATTTGGCATTTTAAACCAAAACAAGCTGCTTTCTAGAGAATTCTAGTTAAGATTCCACTAAAACACCTGGCTACCTCATATTACTTGGCAAATTTGCCAATAGTTGAAATTCTACCACTAATAGTTGAAATTCCCTCAACTGGGAAAAACACCTTCATCATTAGATTATTATTACTGCTACCATGAGTTATAGTCTAAGTGATACTAATGTTTTAAATAAAAATCACCACTGGGTTTTGCCATAATCAACTTAGTTTGTGATGAGTTGTTTGAGTTATTCCATAGTCACTATTGATACGCATTTGCCTTAACAATAAATGGATTTTACAGCTAACATTAAGGAGTAAAGATAAATTGTTTATACTTCTATTGTTAAAGTAATTTTGCTTGAAAGGTAACTTTACATCTTTATCACAGAATAGATTATTCAATAGAAAATAAGAACAGACAACATAGATGGTAAATGGGCCATAAATTATTTTCCCCTACCTAAGTTGGTTATGGCTTAATACAAAAACAAATAAGCTATTTGCAACTTCTACACACCAATGGTAATAACTGCTTCTGAGCTGTCATAAATAACTCTACTAATATTAATTAAAAACCTGGAATTTCACTTTTAAAAAGAGCTACGGAATGAAATCAAGGTTTCATCAGTGGTATTTACTTTTGCTGTTTTTCTACTCCATACAAGTTTTAACAGAGGAATATAGTTATATATATTGTACTAGATAAATGCCCTTAACCATAGGTATCCCCAAGCAGTCATCATTACATGAATCAGAACAACAAAAAAAAAAAAAACAAGGGGGGGTATAGAAATTGTTGATCAAAATAAAAAAACACCAGTGCTGATCTAAATTAAAAAATCAGTTATATAGTAGCAATGGGTAAGGACAGGAAAGATGAGTTATGTGCATTGATACAATGAGAAACAAAACAAAATGGTAGAATCACTCCCAGGTGCTAAGTTTGGGTAATCTGGTAGTACCTTTTACTAGGACAGAATGTAAAGAAATAGAAGGAAGTTAGAACAAAATAAGTTCACCTTTGAGTATGTCAAATCTTTTACCTGGTGATGTCTTGGAGGAAAGGCTCATCCAAGAACTGGCTTTTTTACTCTGAAGGACAGAAATACATGTTGGGTTGGAGAGAAAGATGTGGGTTTTGTCATACATAACCTAAGATGTAGGCAGAAGTCAAATCAAGCTGGGCAGGAGTAAAAAGCAAAAGAGAAAGAAACTAGAAGCCATGACACAGGGGAAGGCCATTCCTTCCTGTTGTGGTATAAGGACTTATCCAGTAAAACAATGAGCCAGAAAAATCCATGGTTTTGATCCTCTGAAAGGTCTTCAGTGTCCCCTCTACTATTCTAGATTCCATACCTGGAACCTGTGGAGGCAATGTTTCTCAAAAAAAAAAAAAAAAAAAAAAAAAAAAAAAAATCTAGAAGGGATTTCTAAAATACTTGATCCTTCCCAGTTTCATTATGTAAGATATACAATTATACCACAGTGAAGGACCATTCCAGGTTTATAACAAGCTGAAATTGTGGCAAATCAAATAACTTACAATACATTTGACATCCAAGAACTCTGACCAGCACCAGCCATACTGATAGGCTTAGGCCCTGGAAATCCCTTGGTCACACAGACAGTATAACGACACACTCTGCAATCTCCATTTTAGGTGCCCTGATCACACTCTATAAAAGCAATCAAGAGATAAGGATTTTAATTTCTGGACTAAGTTCAATACATTCTTGTATACCTTCTTTCCAAAATGTATCTTTCTAATAGCTGATTTCTACACTTTTCACCCAGAATAAATCACCACCATTCTCAAACAAAGATGTATTTCCAAGTTTTAGCCAGATGTTTTATTCCAAGAACTATTTTTCCTGAGTTAGGGTTAGAGTTAGGGTTAGTGTAATGGCACCATTCCACTGGTGTTTGGCACAGGTACAGGCTGCAGGGAGCTTAGCCTTAGAAGGGAAAGAAGGATACCCATTCCCCTGAAATAGGCAGAAGGGGACGAGCCTTAACAACATGCCTTCCCCACTTAAATAAAAGTGATGTGAATGCATCAAGAGGCTAAGGCTACAAGACAATGGTAAAATGAGAACTAAATATCTGAAAGTTTCTCTAGGTAGATACAAAACATGATTAATATAAAAGAAAAACATTCCAATAGATGAATAGATTAAATAATTAAGTAACAATATTATCAAAACAGCAAAATCTCTGCAGCATGTAAGTGGTATTTTAAGAATCATGAATTTCATGGTGCCCAAAAAGTTATAAAATTATCTTCTATTATATTATAAAACTACAATTAATTTTGTAGCTCAAACTTGTCCCCTAGCCAACAATTCCTAACATCTTGAGTTGGTATCTTAAAGGTCAAACACTCATAATAAAATATATATATATATATATATACATATATATATGAATATATTCATTATACATAAATGTTATGACTCAAGACTTGGGAAGAAAAATGCACATTTTTTTCCTTCTTATCACAGAAGGCATTATCAAATCCAGGTTAACAAGATGGAAGCATGGTGAGAAATGCCAAATTGCAGTGGAGTGCTGTTTCAGGAACTATTCATTAGAAAGAAAACAAAAGGCATGTTTTATGCCACTTGCTAAATGAAAAATCTTCAATTGAAAATGTTCCAAATGTTCCAAATGGCAAGAGACTAAATGTGATTGTTAAGTGTTTTTAACCTTTTTTCTCCCTGTAAGGCATGACGCTGAGTGCTGGCGTCTGTATGGTTAGGTTGAAGAAATTCTACCAGTGGTTTTCAGAAGGATGGGAAAAATAAAAGGTTATGTAGGCCAAAATGCTACCCCAGAGAATGTCATGCGTTTTTTTTTTTTTTTTTTTTTTTTTTTTTATTATGAGCTAATCCAGGTTCCCACGTATAAGCAACCTTAAAGGCTTCAAGTCATCAGTAAAACAGCCTTATGACTGTGAACAGTATTTATTTAGGAACCTAGATCCCAGAATGAAATGATCCTGGACACAAACTAAAATATTAAGAGCATAGAGAAAAGACTGTTTGTATGGACTAAGATATTAACAAAAATAGGAAAAGACTGTTAGCACAGATGCTCAGCCACTATTTTTGCCACCATAAATATTTACTAAATCCATAAAGCTCTAACTTCCTGGAGCAAATCTCTGAAGGTGGAAAACAGAAATACTGGGAATAAAAGTCTGAATTTATCCAAGTCTTAAGACTGAAAACTTTTTTTTTTTTTTTTAAAGGAAAATTGTAGCTGAAAGAGCAGAACCACAGAAAGATCCTGAGGAGGAAAACAAGAAAATACCAAGAGAAGCAAAGAAAGCAGGAAGGTTTGGTGTAGGTCAAGAATTCAGGGGCCATGAGGAATTAAGATGAACAGATAGGAATTGATAATCAAAGAAAATTCCAAGTTTGAGATCTCATAAGCACAGCCTTTCTGTGAAACAACATAGGTGAAGTTTCATATTTAGTACTAGAAGTGAAAATCTTGCATAGGGCAACTTAATGGCATATAAAAACTATAAAGCTTGTACAATGGTAAAGTGACAGGGAGGCTAACTATTGGCTGCAGAAGAGAAGTAGGGGAAAGATGTTATAAAACCCAAGAACAGGATTGAATAAATAAACTCACAAAGGAGTGAAGAAAGGGAAGCAGGATCCAGGATACATTTTTTTTCTCTTTCAACAAAGTAAATATTTAATTTTCCATTATCATGAAGAAAGCAGGAGGAATAAAGAATGTAAACTTGATCCTTACCATATTTAATGTATTTGGATTTTATATAGTTTTCAAAAATGTTAAAAAGTACTCATATTGGTAATTAAAAATTCACATGACCATTTTGCTTCTTCCACTAACCAAGCTAATTTGCCCTGAAATCCATAGAAAGTGCAAACTGTCCCTCTGACTGACTGTTACAAGTCATGTAAAAAGAAAGCAACTGGGACCAAAAGCCAAGATTGTAGGACAGCTATCAAGCATGATCACATATCTGGCCAAAGAACACAAACATCTGGTTCCTAGAAAATCACTTATGAAAAGAAAGGCTGAAACATTTATTAATTTTCAACCACTCATCAATAACTGCATCAGTAGGTATAAAGCTTATATGTTTTTTGTGTTTGTCCTATATAAGCAAAGAAGGCCAGTTTATATGTAAGCTGACCAAACACATCCTTCACAGAGTGATGGCATGTGGGAACATGTAATTAATTTCTACCTCCCCCAAACTGATGAATAGTTGTCTGCAGCATTTCAGAAATGCAACCTACATCTAAGAACTTTCCAGGGAAAACAGATGTAATATGATTTACAGATTAGAAAAGTAAGGTGCAAAGAAATTAAGTTCCTCTACTGAAGGCCAGCTGTTTAGTGGCAAAACTGAGACCACTACTCTAAACTGCCTTCTCAGGGTTCTTTCTGTCCCAGTGCTGCCCTACCATATCCCAGTGATGCTAATGTTCAACAGGGCTGGGTTTAATTTCCACATAAAGTAATAATATGAGGCTCTTTCTGAAAAGTACAATAAGATACAGAATCTAAAAGGAAAACTGCAGTAATTTAAAATATGTGCTTGGTATTAACAATATATTATTGCGATTAAATTGATAATATTAATTTAAAACTATACCTTTACTGCGTCTGATGAAAGTCCATTTTCCTTTTTCTGACTTGTGCTCATGGGCTCATTTTCAGCACTGAAAAATAAAAACCACGGTTTCTTTTGAATTAAAAGAGAATTATTCAACTCATAAATTTCCTGTATTTAAGCCAAAAATTGAATGGTACTTTATCTGCAGTGCTCAAAGTATGCATGTACAAAATATTACACTAAGAATATGCTTATTTGAGACCCGGTGTAGTGGCACATGCCTGTAATCCCAGTGGCTCGGGAGGATGAGACAGGAGGATCTCGAGTTCAAAGCCAGCCTCAGCAATAGCGAGGCTCTTAGCAACTCAGTGAGACCCTGTCTCTAAGTAAAATGCAAAATGGGGCTGGGGATCTGGCTTAGTGGTTGAGTGGCCCTGAGTTCAACCCCCAACACCCCCCCAAAAATAATATGCTTATTTGAATATCAACACTTGAAAAACACATTCAAATATATTCATCCAGGCTTCAGTAATTTTTTTGAATCCATTATGCTTCATAACTTCTTATTTTGGTAATCAACATCACAGTAATGATGCACCTGAACAAAGGAGCACCAACATAGGACTATTATAACAAGGGAAAGTGATAGCACACTAAGATTCATTTACATGCAGGTTCTCCACAGTTAGATCTCTTTTTAATGTCTGTGCTGAGAGATAATTCTATTCAGCAAATCATTATAAACATATAGGTTCAGCTAGCAAACTCTGGGAATACTAAAAAATAGAGGCAGGTTGATCTCACTTCAAATGTATCCCAGATGGCAACTTTGGAATCCAATTTTCTTGACAGTCACTTCTAATTATTATTTGTCTGGAATACCTTCACAGATGCCATAAGGAATGACATAAGAAATTACTTTGCCTATCAGGCATCTTTATATTTTAGACCTAAATATTCTTATCTCTGTGTTTATACATTATCTTTTTTTCATACTTTCCTAATCCTAGACAAAACAAGTAGCTCCACTCTATTATCATGACTGTCTACCATGTGCCAAAGTCTGAGCTTGGCTTTTAGCACATAAAAACAGGTAAGTTGAGACTTGGTAAAACTCAGCCTAGTTGGGGACACTGATGTAGAAACTTCAATAATACAATGTGTAAAATTTAAAACTGTTGAATTAACAAAGTGCTATGAAGCACAAAGTAACCCAGAGGAAGTACAAAGGCAGAGGATCCACAGAATAGGGCATTTTCAGGAACCCACATTTGGTTTTTTTTTGTTTTTTTTTTGTTTTTGTTTTTGTTTTTGTGGTACCGGAGATTGAACTCAGGGGCACTCGACCACTGGGCCACATCCCCAGCCCTTTTTTGTATTTTATTTAGAGACAGGGTCTCACTGAGTTGCTAAATGCCTCGCCATTGCTGAGGCTGGCTTTGAACTCGTGATTCTCCTGTCTCAGCCTCCCAAAGTGCTGGGATTACAGGCGTGCGCCACCGCGCCCAGCTCCCCACATTTGTTTTTAATATAAGAACAGAACATAGAACGTGTGACAGGCAGAGGTCCTGTAAGAGATGAGAATGAGACCAGAGGTTAATGGATGCTTGCCTATAAAAAACTGGCTTAACACGTTACAGAATGTGATCTTTGTCCTACATGCGTGCAATAGGGAAACTTTAAGGCTTTGAGGCAGGCAACAAGAATAAGCAGGAAGGTGACTGCAAGCAGACAAATATTGGGGTCATAGGTCACTGGCAGTAGAGCAACAGCTCAGACCAGATAAAGGTCAGTCCCACAGCAAAAAGGGTAGAAGGAGAAGATGCAACTTCTGATGCATAGATTTTCTATCCTAAAATCCAGTGCTATTGTGTACAGTATCCAAGGAACAAATGGTGGCAGTCAAAAGACAAAAATGTAAGAAAGGCAACAAATACCTGGAAAATATACTGGATTAAAATTTCTTTAAGTCTCAGATTCTATGCAGAAATACATGGAGCTAGGAAATATAGCCATGCTCTGAAATCTTTTAAATGTAAATAGGAAAAGCAAGCCTGTACAAAAGATAAATATGTGAGTTGTATTTTAAACACACAGAAGTTTCGGTAGGGAGATTCAGAGCACAATTGTACAAATTAATAATGAACAATACAGAAAATTTAACCTGTGTATATATATATATATATGTGTGTGTGTGTGTGTGTGTGTGTGTATGTGTGTATGTATATGTGTATATATGAATATGTGTGTATGTGTATATATGTATATATGTATATATATACACACATATACATATGTATTAAAATATGTACATATGTATAATATGTATATATATAATATGTATGTATTATACATGTCTCAGTGGTTGCTATTTAAAAAATGAACATCTATTTTTCTGTTGCCACAATGTTAATTACAATTCAGAGTTGTTGTATTGTTATTGTTGTTTTAATTCATTTATTTATTCTAATTTGTTATACATGACAGCAGAATGCACTTCAATTCATAGTACACATATAGAGCACAATTCTTCATATCTCTGTATACAAAGTACAAGACCATTCGTGTCTTCATACATGTACTTAGGATGATAATGTCCATCTCATTCCACAATCTTTTCTACCCACATGCCCCTTTCTTTCCCCTCCTTCCCCTTTGCCCTATCTAAAGATCCCTCATTTCTCCCATGCTCCCCCTGCCCAATCCCCATTATGGATCAGCATCCACATATCAGGGAAAACAACAGCCTTTGGTTTTTTGGGATTGGCTTACTTCACTTAGCATGATATTCTCCAACGCCATCCATTTACCTGAAGATGCCATGATTTAATTCTCTTTTAATGCTGAATAAGATTCCACTGTGTATATATACCACAGTTTCTTTATCCATTCATCTATTGAAGGGCATCTAGGTTGGTTCCACAATTCAGCTATTGTGAATTGAGTTGCTTTAAATATTGATGTGGCTTATGTCCCTGTAGTATGCTGTTTTTAAGTCCTTTGGTTATAGACCAAGGAGTGGGATTGCTGGGTCAAATGGAGGTTCCATTCCTAGTTTTCCAAGGAATCTCCATTCTGCTTTCCAGATTAGTTGCACCAATTTGCTGTCCCACCAGCAATGTATGAGTGTGCCTTTTCCCCCACATCCTTGCCAACACTTATTCTTGTTTGTATTTTTGATAGCTGCCATTCTCACTGGAGTGAGATGAAATCTTAGAGTAGTTTTGATTTGCATTTCTCTAATTGCTAGAGATGATGAACATTTTTTCATATATTTGTTGGTTGATTGTATATCATCTTCTGAGAAGTGTCTGTTCAGTTCCTTGGCCCATTTGTTAATTAGATTATTATTTTTTGATGTTAAGGGTTTTGAGTTGTTTATATATCCTAAATATTAGTGCTCTATCTGATGTACATAAAAATTTTCTCCCATTCTGTAGGCTCTTTCTTAACCTCATTGATTGTTTCTTTTGATGAGAAGAAGCTTTTCAGTTTGAATCCATCCCATTTATTGATTCTTGATTTTATTTCTTGTGCTATAGGAGTCTTGTGAAGGAAGTTGGGGCCTAATCTGACATGAAGATGATTTGGCCTACTTTTTCTTGTATTAGGTACAGGGTCTCTAGTCTAATTCTAGATCCTTGCTCCACTTTGAGTTGAGTTTTGTGCATGGTGAGAGATAGGGGCCTAGTTTCATTTTGCAGCATATGGATTTCCAGTTCTCCCAGCACCATCTGTTGAAGAGGCTATCATTTTTCCAATATATGTTTTTGGTGCCTTTATCTAGCATAAGATAACTGTAATTTACGTGGGTTTATCTCTGTGTCCTCTACTCTGTACCTTTAGTCTACAAGTCTATTTTGGTGCCAATCCCATGCTGTTTTTGTTACTATTGCTCTGTAGTATAGTTTAAGATCTGGTATAGTGATGCCACCTGCTTCACTTTTCTTGATAAGGATTGCTTTGGCTACTCTAGGTCTCTTATTTTTCCAGATGAATTTCATGATTGCTTTGTCTCTTTCTATGAGGAATATCACTGGGATTTTGATTGGAATTGCATTAAATCTGTTCAGTGCTTTTGGTAGTATGGTGATTTTGATAATATTAATTCTGCCTACCCAAGAACAAAGGAGTCTTTCCATCTTCTAAGGTCTTCTTTAATTTCTTTACTTAGTGTTCTGTAGTTTTCATTGTAGAGATCTTTTACCTCTTTCATTAAGTTGATTCCCGAATATTTTATTTTATTTTATTTGTGGCTATTGCAAAAGGGTAATTTTCCTATTTTCTCTTTCAGAGGATTTGTCACTAATGTACAGAAGTGCATTTGATTTAGGGGTGTTGATTTTATATCCTGTTACTTTGCTGAATTTATTTATTAGTTCTAGAAGTTTTCTGGTGGAATTTTTTTGGATCTTCTAGTTATAGAATCATGTTGTCAGCAAATAGTGACAGTTTTGAGTTCTTATTTTCCTATTCGTATCCCATTAATTTCTTTCAGCTGTCCAGTTGCTCTGGCTAGAGTTTCAAGAACTATGTTAAACAGAATTGAAGAAAGAGGGCATCCCTGTCTTGTTCCAGTTTTTAGAGGGAATGCTTTCAATATTTCTCCATTTAGAATGATGTTGGCCTTGGGCTTAGCATAGATAGCTTTTACAATGTTGAGATATGTTCCTGTTAAACCTAGTTTTTCCAGGGTTTTGAACATGAAGGGGTACTGTATTTTGTTGAATGCTTTTTCTGCATCTATTGAGATGATCCTATGATTCTTTAAGTCTACTGATGTGATGAATTACATTTATTGATTTCCATATGTTGAACCAACCTTGCATCTCTGGGATGAACCCCACTTGATTGTGGTGCACTTTTTAATATGTTTTTGCATTCGATTTGCAAGAATTTTATTGAAATTTTTTGCGTCTATGTTCATTAGAGATATATTGGTCTGAAATTTTCTTTCTTTGATGTGTCATTGTCTGGTTTTGGGATAAGGGTGATATTGGCCTCATACAATGAATTCGGAAGCGTTCCTGCTTTTTCTATTACATGGAATAATTTGAGTAGTATTGGTATTAATCCTTCTTTGAAGGTCTTCTATAACTCAGCTCTGTATCCATCTGGTCCTGGGCTTTTCTTGGTTGGTAGGCTTCTGATGGTGTCTTCTATTTCAATGCTTGAAATTGATCTGTTTAAATTGTGTATTTCATCCTAATTCAGTTTGGGCAAATAATATGACTCTAGAAATGTGTTTATGCCTTCGATATTTTCTATTTTACTGGAGTACAAATTTTCGAAATAATTTCCAATTATCTTCTGTATTTCTGTAGGGTCCATCGTGATATTTCCTTTTTCATCATGGATGTTAGTAATTTGAGTTTTCTCTTTCTCTTTGTTAGCATGGCAAAGGGTGTATCAATTTTATTTATTTTTTCAAAGAACCAACTTTTTATTTTCTCAAAATTTTCAATTGTTTCCTTTGTTTCAATTTCACTGATTTCAGCTCGGATTTAATTACTTCTTGTCATCTACTGCTTTTGGTGTTGATTTTTCTTTTTTTAGGGCTTTGAGATGTTAGGTCAAATATCTGTTGACTTCTTCTTTTTAAAAATGAACTGCATGCAATGAGCTTTCCTCTTACTACTACTGCCTTCAGAGTGTCCTAAAGATTTTGATATTTTGTATCAGTGTTCTCATTTACCTCTAAGAAGTTTCTAATTTCTTCTTTGATGTCTTCTGTAATCCAATGTTCATTCAATAGCATATTCTTTAATCTCCAGGTGTTGGAGTGGCTTCTATTTTTTATTTTATCATTTATTTCTACTTTCATTCCATTATAATCTGATAGAATGCAGAGTAGTATCTCCACTTTTTTGTATTTGTTAAGAGTTGCTTTGTGACAAACATATGGTCTATTTTAGAAAATAAAAGAATAAAAGCTGCTGAGAAGAAAGTATATTCACTTGTTGATAGATGACATATTCTCTATATGTCTGTTAAGTCTAAGTTATTGATTGCATTATTGAGTTCGATAATTACTTTCTTTAGCTTTCTTTTTTGGAAGATCTATTCAGTGGTGAGAGAGATGTGTTGATGTCACCCAGAATGATTGTGTTGTGGTCTATTTGACTCTTGAACTTGAGAAGAGTTTGTTTGATGAAATAAGATGCTCCATTGTCTGGGGCATATATATTTATAATTCTTATGTCTTGTTGATCTATGTCTCCCTTAAGCAGTATGTAATGTCCTTCTTTATCCCTTTTGATTAACTTTGGCTTGAAGTATACTTTATTTGATATGAGGATGGAAACCCTTGCTTTTTTCTGCAGTCCATGTGAGTGGTATGTTTTTTCCCAACCTTTCACTTTCAGTCTGTGGATGTCTTTTCCTATGAGATGAGTATCCTGAAGGTAGCATATTGTTGAGTCTTTTTTTTTTTTTTATTCAATCTGCCAGTCTATGTATTTTCATTGGTGAGTTTAGGCCATTAACATTCAGGGTTATTGAGACATGATTTGTATTCCCAGTCATTTTTGATAATGTTTGGTAATTTAACTTGACTTGGTTTCTCCTTTGATTTCTTCTTCCTTTAGTGTAATACCTCCCTTTGCTGATTTTCATTGTTGTTTTTCATTTCCTCCTCATGGAATATTTTGCTGAGGATGTTCTCTAGTGCAGACTTTCCAGTTGTAAATTATTTTAATTTTTTGTTTATCATGGAAGGTTTTATTTCATCATCAAATCTAAAGCTTAATTTTACTGGATATAAGATTCTTGGTTGGCATCCATTTTCTTTCAGAGCTTAGTATATGTTGTTCCAGGATCTTCTAGTTTTCAGGGTCTGGGTTGAAACATCTGCAGAGATCCTAGTTGGTTTCCCCCTATATGTAATCTGATTCCTTTCTCTTGTGACTTTTAAAATTCTCTCCTTATTCTGTATGCTAGGCATTTTCATTATAATGTGCCTTGGTGTAAATCTGTTGTGATTTTGTACATTTGGTGTACTGTAAGCCTCTTGTATTTTATTTTCCAATTAATTCTTCATGTTTGGAAAATTTTCTGATATTATTTCATTGAATAGATTGTTCATTCCTTTGGTTTATGACTCTATGCCTTCCTCTATACCAACAATTTTTAAGTTTGATCTTTTTATGTTATCCCATAATTCGTGAATGTGCTGCTCATGGTTTCTTACCATCTTCACTCTGTGGTCAACTTTATTTTCAAGATTACATATTTTTTCTTCATTATCTGAGGTTCTGTCTTCCAAGTGATCTAATTTGTTGGTGATGCTTTCTATTGAGTTTTAATTTGGTTTATTGTTTCCTTCATTTCAAGGATTTATGTTTATTTTTTCCCCTAAAAACTCTATCTCCTTATTGAAGTATTCTTTTGCTTCCTATATTTGCTTATGTACCTCTTTTATCGAAATGATCTTTTTCTGTCTGTATTTGCTCTCTTATATGTTCCCTGAATTCACAGAACATTTTAATTATGTATATCATGAAATTCTTCTCTGTCATTTCTTCTGCTGTGCTGTCCAAGGATTCCAATAATGTAGTATCTTGCTTTGTTTGGGGCACTTTCTTTCCTTGTTTTTTCATGTTGTTCATGTGTCTTTCCTTCTAGCACTACAGATCCAAAGTGTTACAGTTTTTACCCTATAGGCTTATAGTATCTCTGCAGGGTTCCAATAGCTCTCCTTTAAGGGGCAGAACAACATTAACAGATCCCAATACAAACAATATACAGCCTTAAACCAAATAGCTGCTATTAAGACATTTACAGTTTTGTCACAACATACAGAAATGTTGAGTTCAATTATTATTTAAAATATAAACCGTAGGTTTGCAAAAGGGTCTACAGTTTATATTATTGGACAAAGAGATAACCAGGGGTGTGGTATAGGATGAGATATTAAGGAGGTAGGAGGTGAGGATATAGACTTATTAGATCTTAGGAAGCTTGAAAGAGGAGTCTACAAAAAGTTGGATAGTAGCAGGAGAAGAGAGAGAAAGTGATCTTGGGGAGACAAATAAGTGGGAAGACAATAGAAAGAATACAAAAAAACAAACATAAAATTAAGAAAAATAAAAAATGTAAAAATAAGAGATGCAAGAATATACAACACAACTGTAATATACTATTCAGACATCCCAGTCCTCAGTAGCCTAATTCAAGAAAAGTATTCGGTTTCACAAATGTTGGGGGTATGAGGGAAGGAGAAGAGAAAGAGAAAAAAAAGAAGAAAAAAGAAAAAACTCTATAAGGAAAATACAAAGATCCTTTTTGTTGGAGATCAGTATCTTTCCTGCTTCCCTTTTCATCCAATAGGTGGGGTTGTCTGCTGTTTGCTGGTATCTCCACCCTCAGGATGGTAAAGGTTATTAGGGTGGGAGGGTTGGTCTTGGGCGTGGAGCTCCTGGAGGTGGGGTATAGCACTTGCCGGTCCCCAATGGGAGACTGCACCCCAAGAATCTCCATTGGGGCCCACTTGTGTGATGTGGGGGCCTAGTCTTATCTCCTTATATCACCTGTGGACCTCACAATTCCTGGTCTCTACTTTAGTGTCTAAAGTATATCTCACTCACCCCCTCCCTTTCTACTTCCCAATCAGGAACCTCTCTCAGGAGGTCTTGTGGGCTGCCCTCAGGGGGCTGCGCACCTGCTGCAGAGAGCTGTTTTGTTTTGCGCAGTTCAGGACCAGGCTTTGCAAGCTATGGACCAGCCACATAGCCACAAGCACTGAGCTGGGTTAGTGGCTTCAGGGAAAAGTGGGGAGTTGGGGACTATAAGTATACCTTGATATTGTTTCTAGGACCCAGCAGATGTCCCAAGCTGGGAGTTGCCTCAACTAAAGATGGCAACAAAGGTGTCCCAAGATGGAGGCAGCTGCTTTCAAAGATGGAGTGTCAGGTCAGGTTGGGCCATGTGGTGGTGTTGAGGGCCATGTGGTGGTGTTGAGCAGTGTGTTCAGAGATCCAGCTCTGTGGTGTGCAGTGTTGTGGCTGGCGGCTGTCTCCAGACACTGCCCTCAGACCCCAGGTGTAGGATACTGCATGTAGGGGACTATGGCAGTGGTTGCAGAGTCCCAAAATAGAGTTGACCAGGGGAACCCCACGTTGGTAGATGAGGATCCACACAGGAGCACGGCCAGAGGTCCTGTGTGTAGGCAGCCAGGAGTGCCGCTCAGGTGCTGATGCCAGTGATCCTGCTCCGGAGTAGCTGTCAGGGGTCCTCTAATAACCCACAGAGAAACAGTATTCCTACTACTAGAATCCCAGGTCAAGGAGCAACACAGACTGCAGCCTCCCTCTAGCCCACCATCTTGGATCCCCCCCATTGTTGTTTTTTAATAATACATAAGTTGATAATAGTCTAAGTTCAAATCAAAGATAACTACCAACTGTTGAAATAAATGTAATAAGAGCATATTACAAAGGTTTGGGGTATAATTAAGAATAACACTGACCTTAGCATTTTTTAAATATATTTTTACAATTTTTTAGTTATAGATGGACACAATATTATCATTTTGTTTATTTATTTTTATGTGGTGCCGAGAATCGAATACAGTGTTTCACATGTGTGAGGCAAGTGCTCTGCTGCTGAGCAACAACCCCAGCCTTGACCTTAGCATTTTTATAAGTGAATTCTGTAATAACATTTCAAATGATCTACCTAAAAACTATCTAAACATACAAGGACTTAATTTTCGTCTCCTAGTTCTTGCTTCAAGATTCCTGGAATTCTACTTATTTAGAGTGTTTACAGAACTTTTGGTAAACATACTTCCTTAATGAGACTGAATCAAACTGGTAAATTTCTCTTCTAAAACAAAGGCTCTGCAGAAAATGCAGCTGAGTTCATGAGATTAAGGCAAAAAGTTTTTTTGAGTAACTGCAATTAGTTCTATGTACACACTATGAATACACTCAAAAATGCCAGAAAAACCTAACAGCAAATCAGCACGCAAGTATGGAGCAAACAGGGAGTGATTTAAAGTTCAAATCATGACAAGAAATATTTCTGGATACTACTTGTAAGTTTACAAAACTTATTTGCTATGTAAGTCCCATGATTTTTATCACTAAATGAAAAAATTTAAATGTATTAAGTTTTAAAACAAACAACACATTTAAAATTTTTGATTTAGCGATAAAAATCATTTAATTAAATGTTTCCCACTTCTTTTCCAGAGTAGTAAAGTTCCTTCTTAAGAAGTCTCCTGTATCTTTTATTTTTAATATTTTTTAGTCATCGATGGATTTTTTATTTTACTTATTTATTTATATGTGGTGCTGATGGTCAAACCCAGCGCCTCACACCTACCACACAAGTGCTCTAACACCGAGCCACAACTTCAGCCCAGTCTCTTATATCTTTATGATTGCTCTGCTTCAATCCATTCTTTCCACATGATGATCAAAGCAGCTGTTAATCTCATCATGACACTCCCCTGTTCAAAAAAAATACTTCAACAAATTTCTATCGGTTGATCAATAAAACAAGAGTCCTTGGCAAAGACAGATAAAAGTTACTCACAACCTGGCTCCAGATACACTTGTTACACAAAATGCTTCAAACTCTTAGAATAGGCCAAGTTTACAGGCCAGCAAACCACTTTCTTCTCCAGCCAGCAATATCCTTCCCCATGTCAAACAACCCTAATCCTTAATTCTAGTTTTGACTACTTTTTATGTTCCCACTGTCCTACTGTATCCTGCAATACTCTCACACATTTACTGCTGTTTATTATCACACAGCTGGTTTTCCATTTACCAGAATATGCATTTATTAAATTCAGCAAATGTAGCATTCATGTGTGTATCCCAGAGCCTAGCATCAGGCTTGGTATTGTGAAGGCAATAGAATATTATACTTTATGTGAATTTTATAAATCTGTTATAAGTTTGTACCTGTTGCTGTGGTTTGAATGAAGTATTCCCCAAAGGGTCCTATGTTAATGCAGGAACAGTCAGAGGTGAAATAATTACATTATGACAGTTGTAAGCTAATCAGTCTACCTTAGTTTGAGTGGAATAACTGAGTGGTATTTGTGGGTAGGTGGACTAGAGGAGGTGGGTCACTAGAGGCACGACCTGGAAGGGGTCATCTTCCCTATGTCCTCTTCCCTCCTTTTTCTCTTTTCCCTGGTTGTCATGAATGAAGCAGTGCTCCTCTACCACACTCTCCCAACATTAAGATCTAACTCATCTGGGGCCCAGAGCAATGGAGTCAGGCCACCATGGACTGAACCTCCAATACTATGCCAAAATAAAATTTCCCTCTTCTAAGTTGTTCACAGAAACAGAAAGCTAACTAATATACCTGCTTACCTTCATCAGAAAACCTCATTCCACTGAGATCAATAATACATATTATTCTGTATTTTCTTAATGAGGTAGTATACAAATTTCTTGAAAGAACATACCAGCCTATTCTGTATCATCTTTCTTTAAAGTCATAAAGTGGGAAGTGGGGCTGGTGGGGAAAAAATGACTAAACAGGAACAAAATCATTTTCAGTTGATTTAAAAATAAAAACACAAAAAAACTGGAATATAGTAGCTAAAGATACTCAAAACACTGGATACTGAGATGTCTGCTCAGTTAAAAAAAAAAAAAAGAAAGAAAGAAAAAAGAAAAAACACAGAAAGACTCAAAAGAGTAGTACTTTCAGACACAAAGCTATAAGGGAAAGAGAAACAGGTTCTAATCCAGATAATCTCAAACTATATGAAAGACAACAATCTGTTTCTATTGTTTGCTCACAATTTAACCCCCTTTGGGACCTGGGAGTATTTCAATAGAAATATTTTTAGAAAGCACACACTTTTCTCACGACAGGGAGTGAGGTACAAAAATCATAACCACACATAGGCAGAAATGAAACTACCTTGCAATTCTAAAAAGCCTCGCCTTATTTATTAATAGAAATTTGGGAATGAATCTGGCCAAACAACCCAAATATGAAGGTCAGTGTAACACAGAAGCTGTTCATTTCTTAAGCAACATTATTTATACCATAGCTGAAAAACAGGAATCTTTACTCTTTGTCAGACATAAAACAAACTTCTGGGCCATGAAAGTAAAGTGGACACATCAACATTCTAAAGTTCCAATAATTTACAGATAGTTCCTGGATCCATCACTTAGCTCTCTTATGTTTTGTTAAATTCTAACAAGATTCTCTAACCCCTAGCCAGTAAGAAGCAAAAGATTAGATTCAATTACTCACACATTCAACAGGTACATAATGCACACTTGTATGTGCCAGGCATTATTTTTGGGAAGTGAGCAACAAACAGACCCAAGTCTTTACCCTCTGCACTCCTCAGAGCCTCTATCCATCAACATCAGAATCATCTGAAGAACAGTGTTTATGAAATAGATTTGGGGCTTGATTGCCAAGGAAGCCAACTAGAGTGGGGCTGGGGAACCACATGTTCAACAACTAACACCTCCTCCAGGTTGTTCAGCTGCAGGTCACACTCTGACCATATTTTTGATAAACAATAATCGGGGAGCCTCTTTGGGTTCAGCAGGAACCAACATCTGAGAGATGCACAGGGAAGAGAGAAATCTAGTCAAGAAGTTCTCCCCTTAATAATACTTAAGTATGTTAAGTGCTGATACAGAAAGACTAAGTAACAATTATTTAGCAAACTTACTCATGCAGAACACTACTCATTTTCCAACACATCTGCTCAGCTGCAGCCAAAAGCTGTTTCCTAAAGGTGCACTCAGAGCATTACAAGTAAGGAGTGGGACCAATAAGGACAAATCCTCTGCTTTCTCCATACCATAGACTGAAGAACAAGGGATGCTGCTGGGCCTCTGTCAGTAAGTTTCTCATGTGCTAAGAGTGCAGCTTAGCTGGAGAACAGCCTCAGTGAGGTACAGTCGGTGGAGAGGCATGAAGGCACAGAGAGGAAGAGTACAGCTCTTTACTCTGCCCTGCTTATAACACACATCCTAGCACATACTCCTCTTTTCTTTTCTCTCATATATCCTGACTATGTTTGCATCAGAAAAATCTGGAAACACTAAACATCTGAAAACATTTTCCATAACTGTATTAGGGAGGCTTGTCCATTTCTCTATAGATGCCAGAGTTGATAATGTCTTGCCATTTCCAGAGAGGAGGTGATCTTTGGTGATGACATCAATGGCAATAATTCTGAGAATCTTTAAACAGAAGATCACTAACATAACATAGCCCCCAACTTGGGAATGTCCTTACAGCTAAAAAGGACTGCCAACCTGCTCTCCTTTGAGGAGGGTTCACCATCCTCAGGGTCTTCTAATGATTTTCCTTTTCTCCTCCTTCTCCATTTCACTCAGCCTAATGCTGCCTGAAATTATGACCCCATTCTAGATTCTCTACTGTACAAGGTATGGTCTTCAATAGAGAGACTAGTAATATTATTGAGGACAGGACAAAGGAATCAGGGCAAATCTTTTTTCTCTTCCCCTCACTAATATATAAAACTGCTGATTCCAGCAGTCTGATTGACAAAGCAGCATTTTTCCCACTGCAACTTCACTAGGCCCATCCTTTCTGGCACATTATTCCTCACCTAGAGCCCACTCATCCAATCCTGTGATGAAACTCTAGAAGAAGCCAGAAACTGACCCCCTCCTGTCATGTGATCAATCATACTTCAGTCTCCCAGATGACCATTGGACTAAACGCAAATATAATACAGCATGAACAGGTCTTTTACCTACTCACTCCCCCTCCCACTGTCATTAGTAGTAAAGTGCTTTGAAAAAACTAAAAATGGACATATGTCTGTTTCTGGGACAGCACCTTTGGGACAAAAGGCACTTCAGTCAACATGCACCTTCTGGATCTGATGTGAACTGAAAAGGCAGACCAGCTGATGTGAGATCTCTGTCAGATATAAAATCCTATGTTACTGTGTTTCTATAATCACATGGTGAGTCAAAAAAGAAAAACAGAGAAAAAAAATAGGTAGATTAACCCCAAGGCTTTTGTTGTAAAGAAAGAGAAAGACTATAACCAAGAAACCAACTGAGAATCAAAACACCAGGGCATTATAATAAAGAGGCAGAAATGTCTACTGTCCCTCATTTCAGAATTACTGAGGCTACTTACCTCCAGGCTGGTCCTCTATTCCCTTAGACTCTCTAAGCTCTCATTTAGGCCACAACCTCCTGAAGGGTCTGCTTTATGCCATAGGGTCATCTACATGACCATAGAGGTTTTGTTCACAGAAATACAGATTTATAGGACAAGCTCTATAGTTCTCTTTGTTCAATATTATATTGCAGGTACATTATGGATTAAATTGACTTTTGTGCATTTGCCTAGAGCACCATTCAGCAGGTCCAATTCTGCTTCTATAGGGAAAAAGATTTCCACATCAATGCTTTACAAACAACCATCTGGAAAACTGTCCATTCATAAATGGTGACTGTCAGCAGTGGAGTGGTACTTGTATTTTTTTAATGACCATTAACAGGGTATAAAACAGGTGGTTATGGCACTATTTCTGGGCTTCAAATTAAAAGGTAACTAAAAGCTGCAATTTTAAGGCAGTCAAACAGCGTGTATTTTAGCTTGAACATCTGGCATTTGAATGATTTCAAAACTCTTTGGAGAAAAATCAGGAGAAAAGAAAGGTAATAGACGTGATTATGAGGCTCTGCTGCTTTGCAATCTCAGACTCTTCTGACACTGCTTTTCTCTATAATGTCAACCCTCTCCTATAATTTATGTCTCTATCTTGAAGCTGATTTATTTCCTGTCCCTCTTCCCATGTCCCCAAAACAAGACCATAATTACAGTTCAATCACAGACTGCGGAGTGAGAATCTTGGTGTGTCTGGCGTGTACCTGAACTGTCTACCACAAACATGCATGTGTCACTACTCTATCCTCCCCAAAGTCTTCCATTGACCCTCATGCCCTTCAGATTCCACATGTCCGTGACCCACCTCACAAGAATCAACACCCTGAATCTTTTGCTATGACATGAACTCAAAACAGGATCCCAGCTCCTTTCTAACACAGAGCATTCAGGGTTGGGGATATAGCTCAGCAAGAGAGCACTTGCCTAGCATATGCAAGGCCCTGAGTTCAATCTCTAGCACCATGAAAAGGTAAATTAAAACAATATAATGGCTCATTCATTCATGTATAGTTCAAAAAATTGTCCTGAGGGAGGGGCACTGGAGAACTAAGGATGTTTAAAACTGTGCCTTCCCAGAGATGGATTGTGGCTGACCTCAGCTCCCACACAAATCCTTTCTCCCTTGTAGATTCTTCTAACATATTTGAGCAGATAATACACATAACAATTAATAAACATACACACACATATAAGCCTATGCCTAAATGATAATTTCACAAAGTAAATTTCATCAATTTGCTGTCTAGGGCCTATCAAAACCTATCTCATCAGGCCCCTGGTCCCCTCCTTGTCACTGACACTCTTCATTACACTTATCCCCATTGGTATCTGTATCACATGATCCAGGACCACGGTCTAGTCTCTCTGTCTGAAAAGGTCTTTTCTTGGATTTGTTCATTTCCATTCTCATGTATCATCCAGGCTTTTGCTCAACTGTTATCCAATAGAGCACACTCCCCACCCTTTACCCTAGACTCACCACCTCCACCCTCCCCCATTCCCTCACTCTGCTTAAAAACACATGCTTGTTAATTTGTATAATTTATTTTCTGCCCTCCCTACTAGAATGCAAACCCTATGTAAGCAGAGGCACATTTAAATATTTAAGACAGATTCTAATAAACAATGACACAACTAAGATTTTCATAGGGATTAAATTTTAACTTATTTTTATAACTTGTATAAATATATGCACTAGTATAGAAAATGTTAAAGCATTAATGTTAAGTGAATATATTCATTTTTCAATCCTGAAGAGAACTTCTATCTTTTGTAAAAATACTTAAGATATCTAGACACACACACTGGAAATGAGTTAGAATAATGGTACTTATCTCTGAATGGGTAGAGTAATGAAGGTGTTCTTTTTTTGTTTTCTTATAATTTCATTATTTGTCTTGCAAAAACTTACATTACTACTAAAAAGATAAGAAAATTACAAAGTATCATAGTTGATTTTTTTAAATAGCAAAAAAAGTGAACATGATTTAGAATAGACAACAAAATACTAATCCTACAAATATTATATAATAGTTTTCTTTTGTTTTATAAAATATACAACATTGTCAAATAAGATCGTTATCTGTCTTAGAACAATGAAACAATCAATCAAAATTATTACTGTTCACATCTTCCATTTTAAGATATAGCACAATTCTACCCTTCCACGCAGATTATGCTCCTTGGTGCTTTACAAGCAAGACAAAATAGAATTAACATCTTACCTAATCTGTTGGCACTTATTAAAATCTAAAATTCAAAATATTTCATTCCTTGTCATAAGAAACACGGTAGTTACAAGAAAATCACCATCAGCCACTGAAGTAGTACCCACTTTTTGTATAAATATTAATGCAAATAATTAAGAAGAAATTTCTAACATATATTTTAGAAATTTCATAAAACTTGTATTTGTAAGAGCAATGAAAAACCATTTTCACATAATTTCTGACACTTCTATTCATGCCATTGTCATAAAAAATATAAAAGATAAATTCCTTATAAAGCATGCTATACGTATATCAAAATTGTATTTTTTAAATATGTTAAAATTTTTGCTATGGCAATGGGTTATATTTTTGGTTCAACACCTTATTTGGAATTAGCACTGAAAGTCCAATATCTGATTTTGTAAGTATGTTGGAAACCTTTGATTTGTCACCCTTTAGCAATTATTTCCCAATAACCACTACTTTAACTTAAAGCTCAGTTTATACTCAAGCAATAAAAAGTTTGGCAACAATGTTATCTGCAAAGATTTTATAGCTACTCTCAACAAAACAGGAGAGTTGAATTCATGTTTAGCTCTATTCCACTGAAAAATGACAGCGAAGAAATAAAAGGAAATAAGCTATTAGGTAACAAGGGGAAGAGTAACCACATTTAGGAGATAACAGATTTGTGAGGGAGAAAAGCAGGCAGATATTATTTAGAGTAGATACAATTGCAATATAAATGGATACAGAAGAAAAAACTACAGTTTCAATTTATCCTGACAACTCCAGACTGGAGGCCTGAGGCAGAAAATGAGGCACATGGCCAAAAGTGTTAACCCCACCCCAACTCACACCCCCCAAATTATATACATTTGGCAGGAGACTGGAAGGGATTGGGAAAAAGAAAAAAAAAAAAAAAACTTTTAAAAAAGAGAAGGCTCCAAGCAATGCAATACCAGGAACAGTAGAAGTATACAAAGCACTGACCACAAACAAGGGAGCCTGAGAAAACCTGAATGGTAAGGCATAAATATCTCTCAAGAGAAAGACCCTGCCAACCACCTAGAAAAATGAATTTTAAAAAGGGACTATGTAAGGTTTATTACATGCATGTGTAGAGACAAGATTAAAACAAGATTGCAAAATTCTCAAAATTTACAAAGAGAAAAATGAATCACACAAACAGATCTGAAAGCTGGGCTCAGTGGTGCACACCGTAATCCCAGTGACTCAGGAGTCTGAGGCGGGAGGATCACAAGTTCAAGATCAGCCTCTATAACTTAGCAAGATCTATCTCCAAAAAAAAAAAAAAAAAAAAAAAAAAAAAAAGGACTAGGGAGAAACTCAGTGGTGAAGTTAAGTGCCCCAGGGTTCAATTCCTAGTACTGAAAATAAATTAAAAAAATAAATAAAAAAAAAAGGTCTGGAAATCAGATAGGCATCTGATTTCATGCTGTTAACAATTCTGACATGACTTCAGAGTTCTGAGTGAATAATTTCCATTTTATCAATTTATACCCACAAAAACTATCATTTAAATGAATAGAAAAAGATATATTATGGAATTCAAAGACAAAAATATTCATTTCACATGCAGTTTCTTGGAAACACTCCACAAAACAAGGACGTTAACCAGAAGAGAGAAATACTTGAAATCCAAAAATAGGGGGCTCTATTATAGGGCTGAATAGAAACAATCAATGTAGCAAACTCAGGAGCTACCAGATTATACAAATAAGAGGAAGACTCAGTGGCCAAGAGAAAGGTCTTGGAGGACAAAGGGGTGAGAGGTGTTTATCTATCGCTATGGAAAAGAAAACAGTGAAAGTTTTACACATGTTGGAGCATCCTAGAAGTAGCAGTAAGAAAATGAAAAACAAGGTAACTTACTCTAGGAAAAATACAGACCATATGAAGGAACATAATCATAATATAGAACCTGGTTGAGCAGTAAATAATATTTATACAGTCATAAAAATGTGAATATTGGAGCTGTTGTTGTAGCTCAGTGGTAGAGCACTTGCCTAGCACGTGTGAGGCACTTACTCAGCACCATGTAAAAGAATAAAATAAATAAAATAAAGGTATTGGGTCCATCTACTGGAAAAAATATATTTTTTAAATGTGAATATTGACTTTTTATTTAATTGACAAATTATAACAATTATTTTGGCTGAATGAGTATAGGGACATGGAAGGGTGTAACAATGAAGTAGAAATATCAGAAGAAACAGCTTAAATGTGATTAAAATACTTTCCTCTAAGAAGAAAGTCTCAAGAATGGGTTCACACATGTTAAATGCTCCTACAGGCCCTGTCACTATATTACTTAACTTTGAGAGAGACAGACAGACTTGTGCAATGTCTGCCTTCCCCAAAAGACTGCATGAGTGCATTGAGGTAAAGATGTCATTGCAACACATTCACTTATGGATTCCAGTGCATAGCAAACAGCCAAGCACAAATGACACTAAATTAATTCTTGGTAAATAGTTGAAGTTTTCACATCAATGGACCAAAATGTTAGTGTTACATGGAGGAGTTATCAAATGCATTTTCAATGTGACTTTTCTAATAAAACATACATCTTCCTAATCTCAGACATATTGTATGTACAACTATCACCCCAAAAAAGTTTTGGCTGGTATGCAAGAGCTGGAAGGGACCTTAGCAATAAGAGTCAACTTCCTTACTTTATAAAAACTGAGAAGGCTAATGCCAGTACCTGGTCAAGGTGGATGATAAGTGACCTCAAAAATAAGTTGATATTTTTGTGGCCTTAACTGTTAATTCCACTCGGTTTCACAATATAGATTATGTATAAATCATATGTGTAGAAAATGTAAAATATCACATTACCATGCATTATAAACACTACTTCTACTTATTTATAGCCTTCATCAAAGTTTTCCTCACTTGAACAAGTTAAATGCAGTTCATTCTTTCTTTGGAGGAATTTTTGTCAACTCAAGTTCATAAATTCTCTTTTTCTCTTGTTCTTCTTTGTACACTCAAGATCATAAATTCTCTTTTTTCCTTCTCCTGCCTTATACACAAATATTCACCAGGTCTTAAATCAATATTTTTCTCCTTCTTAGATTCTGAAATAGATAATTCATATAATCTTTTAAGTGCAAAAAGGTATAAGTGTCCCTCTTGTTTCCAAAAACTTCCCTCTTTCCCCATCCACCCAAAACAGGGCATACAAGGATAGTAATGGATTAATTTCATACCCTTAATGTTTTCTATATTAGTGAGCTATACTATATGCAATCGTTTGTAATTTTTTAAAATGTACCTTAGAGATAGCTCCTTATCAGAATAAAAGTTTTCTCCTTTTTTTAAATATTTATTTACTTTAGTTGTACACAATGCAATGCATTTATGTTTACGTGGTACTGAGGATCGAATCCGGGCCGTGCACGTGCGAGGCAAGAGCTCTGCTGCTGAGCCACAACCCCAGTCCCAGTTTTCTCCTTTTTGATGGCTACATAATATTACATCATATGAAGGTACAGTTTATCAATTGATGGGAATCTACTTTGTCTCTTTGCTATTAAAACAGTACTAAACTTGCAGAGATGACATTTGGCATATTTGTAAACTTGATGTCTAATGGAATTCCTAGAAGGAACTGCTGAGTGTGTGAATTTGTAATATTGATAGAACTTCTCAAATGTTCCTCCAAAGTAGTATGTATCAATTACATTCTCATCAGAAGTACATTACAGTTCCAGTTTCCCCACATTAAACTGGAGTTTTGGTTAATAATGTAGCATATGGTATCTTGCTATAGTTTCAATTTATCTTTCTCACTTTTAAGAGACTATTTTAATATGTTTGAACATATTTTTAATTTGTATACATTTATTTTCCTCTCTCTAAATGACAGGAGTATAAATTCTTTATTGCACAGAGCACTGACCTAGTCCATCTGGGCAAATGTCCAGCTGCAAGCCATTGTCTTTTACTCCTACTCAAAACCATTTTCTAAGGCCAGTCTTCTTTTATGGGTCTTCTCAAGTTAAGCAAAGGAAACATACATAATGATGTATGCTTTGAATTCAGAAAGGAGAAGCTGACTCCTGACTCTACCACTGGAGTAGTGAGACTTGATTAGCCACTGAATCTCTCAGAGCATTAAATTATATATCTGTAAAATAAAGATACCTCTCATACTTTTGCTTTGAGGACTAAGTAAATTCATGTTTATTTATATATGTGTGTATACACACCTATAAATTTATATTTGAATCCCTACAGGACTTGGATCTGAATAGGGACTTAAAAAGTGTGGTTTCATTTTGTAATCAATAATCTGCCACGCCAAAACAAACAAACAAACAAACAAAACTTGTCTAAGCAAACAGCTATTTCAGTGCTTTGGGATACTTCCAGTTAAATACTTCCCAGGAGTTAAACACTGAGGGATAGTCCCACTGGAGCTGTATCATTACTTGACCAGGCATAACTGCCAAAGAAACATTAAGAATGAATTATTTCTGGTTGCAAAACTTTAACTTGTTCTCTATCAACACCAACCCATTTTGTGTAAGGATTGCCACTCCCTGGGAACATTGCTTCCTGAAAGAATGCACTTTTCTGACACCGTCTAGGACTTGCAGAGCCTGCAGAGACCAAGAGGAGCCAGGGAAATAGAGGGAAAGCAGTTGCACCCACCTCACTGCTACAGTTACTATCACATTTCCCCCATTATTCTGGCTTGGCAAAGCATGCTAATCAAACTAGGCTCAGAGAAAAGTTAATAATGGGACAAGATATTTTGAAAGCCCAATTAAAGTTCTCACACAATACACAGCATACAACAAATACTATGTGTGCTGAACCAAACAAGTCACACATATACACCAAAAACATGCTTAGATCATAATGAGCTTATCTTAGGAATAGAAGTACATAGGTTTACCTCAACCACTAATTTATGAACTCTTCTATGCAGTTTTGGTCATTTACACATCTTTGTATCACCACTGTTTAGCACCATATTGGACACAGAGCAGCCATTCTTATTTATGCACTGAACAGACTGAAATTAAGAGGTATTTCTTTAACTGCTATTTTATGTTGATTCTCTCTTTTCTGCATATAACTTGGATGAACTATTTCCCTTACTTTAAATTTTATGTCAACCTATAGTTTCCCCAAACTATAGTTTTATTTAGCATCTCTGGTATATTTGGGCTTCATTGTATTTCATTTTATCTTGGGAAATGAAATATTTCACCTTGAGGGATTATCATTTTCCACTAACTTTACAAAATTAGCTATTATCCTTTTAATGTATTATCCACCATGATGAATTTTTCTTTCTTTCTTTCTCCCCCCCGACCCCGCCACCCCCCTACTGGGCACTTTACCACTGAGCCACATCCCCAGCCCTTTTCATATTTTATTTTGAGACACGGTCTCGCTAAGTTCTTAGGGTCTTGCTAAGTTGCTGAGGCCAGCCTTGAACTTGATATTCTCCTGCCTCACCCTCCCCAGCCACTGGGATTACAGGTATATGCCACTGCACCAGACACTGTGATGAATTTTAGATGCTAAAAATATAATAATTGGTTCAGTAAAGTCCTAAGTCCTGATGACACAAATTCCTCGCAGGCCAATTTATGGAACAACTGCAACTCTATCACTCAGGTTTTACAACTGAGTCAGTTTCTGAGCAATCCCCAGGGCAAGAAACAACCTCCAAATGAGCCATCAGCTAGGCACAAGAGAGAAAACACAAGAGATAAAAATCTCACTTGTAAAAAGTAGGGGTTTGACACCCTAAAACAGTCCATATTTCTGTTCCACCACCAAGAGCAAATTTTGAGGTTTGAATTAACCTGGGAGTCCAGTAATCTGAAAATATTCACACCCCTGATGTTTGTGGAGTTCACCAGTTATTTTTACTACTCCAGGTATGAGCTGCTGATGTGGCACCAGTATCTTCTATTCAACTAAACTAGATACCAGCTCTTTTCAACAGTGCTTTCAAATCAACAAACATAAAATTGTCATGAAAATGCAAAGAAAGAAAGCTCCTTTTCCTCAAACAATTAATGGTGTAGTCAACATTGGTAGTTTAATCTGTAGGCCAACAATTCTCAAGCTGGTCATGAAGAGCACTATTTATGTTTGTTGTTGGTTTCTACCTTATAGCCATTAGCATTCTGGTCCCATTTATTAAGCACCCTGGGCCATGGTGATAAGCAAAAACATCACCGCAAGTTTCTAAATGCCCACTTTAAAGATAGGAAATGTCCTGCCCCTGGCTAAAAACCATTAGTGATTGCTTTAATGCTCCGATTTACAAACAGATTGATTCCTTATTTGAGATAGGTAAAAGAGACTCCAAGAAGACTAAGACACAGCCCTGCCCTTGGGTCTAGGAATCCTGTCTTACCTTCTTCTCAACTGTGACATAATATCAGGTCTCTCAAAGTAACAGTCAAAAGAATACACTGTACCTAAAATGGGCCACTTTGTTACCCATTCCAAAAGAATGGAGGAAGATCCAATTGACTTATATATTCAAATGTGTTTTGAAGGAGCACAGTTCTAAAGGATGGTGGAGAGCATGGTGTGACAAAAAGAAAGATTTGTGGAGCCAAAAGGACCTAAATTCAACCCTCACCCTTGAAACTTACTCTTCTCAGGATTTGGATTATAACATTCTCCACTGGGAGTGCTACCACTCTCCTGCCCGCCCACCTGGGTGGAAGCATTTTGAGTAATCCCAATGACCAGAGGATGCTACTGGCAATTAGTGGGCGAGGTCATGGATGCCAAGTGTCCTGCAAAGGACAGGAGAGTCCAGTTTAAAAAACTGTCACACCCAAAATATGGACAGTGTCTACCACTAAGTATTCTCCTACCCTGTTTCTTTAGTTGTCAGAGGGTGTTACCCTTTCAGGCTGAGTGTTTGGCTTAAATGAGATGCTGCAAGTAAAAGTACTCAGCCCAGGGTTAAGTGTCAGTCAGTCCCTGATAAAAGTTATTCTCCTGTACCTCTCTTTCTGTCCGAGTTACAAACATTGCATGGAGTTCATCATACAGATCCCTCATGTATGACACAGCAAAGAAATTCAAGCAATCATTTTCTCAAAGCAGTTAAAATAAAGTGGCAGGTATTCCCACAAATTTCACATTTCGCAGTATCTGTTTAATAGGCTTTTCACAAAAATTCTCTGAATTCTAAATCAAGAGCCAAATACTCTGTCTAGAGAACCTGACAACTCAGCTCCAACCTAAATTTCTGGCTGCTTTTTCACTTTGTCCACTAATGTGCACAGCCCCTAAACAGATCATAAAACCCTGCAGGTCTTTTCTCAGCCTATAATACCTGTTACCTAGTTCTATCTTCCTAGCTAAGTTCTCCACCTATATTAACCTCACCAATTTCTTGAAGACCACTTAAAATCAACTCTACCATGATGTCCCACTGGTCCCCCATCACTTCTAATGAGCATTGTCCTTGTATACTCATAAACTGAGCCTAACACTGCAGTAATGGTTCTCAATCTTGTATCCATAGAACACCAGGAGTTCTCAAGTTTCTTGTGAAATTTGAATTGCCATTTTTATTTCTACAAAGTCTAAAAGAAACATAAGTTTCTTAGACTTGGTCAACCATCCAAGATGAGTAGTGTCAAGCAATTTGAGTACCCAAACCTGAGTTCAAGTATACACCAGTGTTGATGCTAATGCACTTTAACTATTAGAAGTTTTAAAAGCAAAACAGCAAACTCAAATATACAAATGATGTGTTCACACCAAGTAAATCCCAAATGATCATCATAATAAAAGTTTTCCTATGGCTCAAATAGGAAAAAACCAAAGGACCTATATCAGGGTGTGGTGCAAAACAGTTGTCATGGCAACTTTCCAAAGACCTTATGTTTGTCTCAATGTGTAACATATTTATGTTGTGGGTAGCCAAAAAAGAGCTGGCAGGTTAATATTGTAAATTTGACTTTTATGAGCTTTTATGCACTTTTTAACTAATGTTAAGATTTTATTTCTGTTCTTAAGGTGTTAAAAGAATTCTGTTCTTGAGAAATTTATGCCTTGTTTTTGTACTTGTACATGGGTAAGCTACATAATAAAATTCATGTAGGAGTGGAGAAAAGGAGACTGTTGAACACAGTTTGAGAGTATGCATTTCATCCCAAGTACAATGAAAAGCCAAAATGCAGACATTTGATTCTCAGTGTCTATTAAGGGACCTTAGAGTTGCAGGCACTATACAGGATTTGATATATGTCCACTGAACAAAAAGGTACTTAAGTAATTTAGGGCAACTCTCTTTGACCCTGTTGTAATGTGTGTGTGTGTGTGTGTGTGTGTGTGTGTGTGTGTATCTCACATATATACGTACACACACAGTAAAATGAAGATTTTCATACAGATTTGTCAAAAGTCATGTTCAGTAATATTATTGAAAGTACTTTAAAATTGTAAAGTGCTAGACACATTATAGATTGCTATTACCATTTTCTAGTGGTATTAATGTCTCACATGTCCTTGAGAAAAAAAGACTCATTTTTCTCAGTCATCCTTATATCTCTACCACATCAAAGAATATCATGTCTATTGAACTGATTCCTCTATGTGTAAAACCACCACTACAAAAGGGAACCCCAGGAACTGGAGGTAGTGCTCAGTGGTTGAGTGCTTGTCCAGCATGCAGAAGACCCTGGGTTTAACCTCCAGCACTGGGGGAAGGGGGATGGGGAAAGTGAGCCCAGCTCTCATTAACACTAAAAAATTTTACTACCACAAAGAGAACAGCCAAAATTCCCTTTCAGAAGATCACAGTTGACAAATTGCAATTCCTTTCCAATCGTGTTAACACCAGGGTGTTGTGTTACTGGGACATTGGGTACTACTAAGCATTTCCATTTGTGTTTCATTAAACTTTCAATAAAGGCTTTGTGTTTGTTTATATCCTTGAAAAGAAAGGTTTAAGCTCATTTAAAACAGCAAAACACCCACACAAGGGATTATCTGTTATCCCCTTAACATCTGGCAAGTTCTAAAAAAGATGAGGACAAAATTAGTGTTCACATAAGCACAATTAAAGATTTCATTGTCAAAAAGCCACAGTCTGTGACTATCTGGTGTTGAAGAAAACAGAGAAGTTGTAAGTAGATAAGGAAGTAGCAGCTGGAGTGGTCAACTCCAGGCAGAAAAGAGTGGAGAATGGAGAAAGGCCTGAAAAGGCACATAGGCCAGGGAGGGAGGCAGGCAGGATTTCAGGACAAACTGATATGAACCTGGAACTGGCCTGCTTACCTCCTTTCCAACACTGACTCTCAAGTTTCCAACTTTTGCTGAGTCCACTTGGGACATCTTTTGAAGACTGCTTTCCTATCATCCAAGATAGTTGTTCACTATCATCCAAGATAGTTGCCATTAGTGTTCCACTGAAGGCAGCACCACAGTCTATCTGCCTAGCTGACATCCTGGCCAGGAACTATTAGGCTTCAAAACTATTTTTAACCACTGTGTAACTCTGAATTTTAAACCCTCAACAGTCAGGGCAATTGTAGCTGAAACATCCCATGAGAATAACCAGTCACTTACAGTTGGCACTTTCTTAGAAAGATGCATTTGAATAATAAATGATCAGAATAAAAAATTTCACAAGTAGAGAAACTGAGGAAAGCAAAGGGCGAAAATCACAGCACAATACCTAAAGATTAATGGATCTAACTCAGCCTCAGTTGTTTTCCATACATTTTTCTTTGGAGCCTAACACTTCATAGTCAAGTAAATGTAGGCCTCTGGAGTTCATCCTTCCAAGGACTTGGGTAACCAGCTGTCTTAGAGTAAGGTGGAAGCAGAGTGCACCTCTCTTGTCGTCAAAAAAAAGTTTATAACAACGAGTTATGTTTCGTTTATCTCCCTTCCTTCTTCAGGATGGATGAAAAGACTCAGGAACGGACATTTTAATGAAACATCTTAAAAAATTAGATTTTACAGCAGGTGAAAAAAGAAAGGATTACAGAGAATGGGCACGTTTTAATTGCTGGAACCTTTTCAGCTCCAGTCCTGGTTTCTGGAATCTATATGGGAACTCAAAGACAGATGTTTCCGAAGTGAGATTGAAAGAAGGAAGGGCGGCATCATTTAAATATCCAGTCGACAGTAAACAAAACTAGCAAGGATTTTCTATTTCGAGAATGTCTTGGGAACTCATCACTACGATTCTTTAAAAATCATTTTGAGAACATTTAAATAAAATGAAAAAATCACCAGCTGAGAAGGTGACGCCCCAAAACTTTACCTTTTACACTTTTGCCCCATCAACTCCGACACCAGACGTTTTCGCATCGCACCCTCGTTCCCCGGGCTGAAAGCTCCGCGCGGCTCACAAATGTTTCCCATTACTGCCGGCAGGACGCCGGGGAATCGCTAGTGCCACAGAACTTGGAGAGCAGAAGCGTGTGGGGAACCGGAACAGAATCACGTACCGGGAGGGGGAGGTGGGAAAGGAACAGCGCGCAGTGAGGCTGGGCCCGCGGGGAATGCGCCGGGTCGCGGGGCAAGAACTTCACCCAGCTTTAACAAACCCAGGAAAGGGGAGCGATGAGGCACTGGGAACCGGAGAAGAAGGAAACTTTTAGCAATTGAGGAAGGAGAACAGAAAGTAGAGAACAAACTGCAGCCTGGTCCGAGATCGACTAGCTGCGGGCCAGGAGCCCCATCCCACGAGTCCGCGCAGAACTCCCGACGCCCCCGGCAGCTCCCACCTGGCAGCTCCCGGGGCGGACGGCTGGCTTGTCCCAGGCTTCTCCTCCTCTTCCTCTTCCTTGTCCCGGGAAGGGCTTCGGGGAGCGAAGAACCTGGAGAGGCTGTGCCAGGGGGCGCTGCCCCTCCTCCGGCCACCGGACATCTCCCCCGTTTGTCCGTTGGTCGGGAGCCGTCTGCTGGGAACGGACGAGACGGTGCCGGGAACCCTGCGCCTGGAACCCAGACTGGCGCTTTGGGACCCGGCGAGAGCAGTATTGACTCTGCTCGAGCCGCCAGCGCGGCTCAGTCCACCCCGGCGGGAGAAGCGCGGGCACGACGCGCTCCCCGCGCGGCAGCTCCTCGAGCTGCTGCGGCTGCTCCTCCTCCCGCCCCCTCCTCCTCCCACCCCCTCCCAGCGCACCCCGCCCCCGGGAGGAGCCAGCGGCCGCGGCACCGCCCTGAGCCCGGGCGAAGCTAACACCCGCCACCGCTTGCGGGAGTCCCGGGTGAACGCGCCTTCCTGAGAGCCCAAAGTACTTTGCGACTCTGGGCTCCTGCTTCCCACCTGAATGAGTTCAGCCTTCAACCTATTTGGCTTTGCTTTCAATTACTGCTACATATTTGTTTTCTATCCTATATGTAGTCAGTGCAGTTTTCGGACTTTTCAAAGAAGAGTTTTTTTTTGTTTTTTTTTTTTTTTTTTTTAAATAATTTAAGGTATTTGAAAACACTTAGTAAGGTGCAGTACCAGCCTACCCTGGGCTGCCCTTGAGTTAATACATAGCCACTCCAAACACACAGGTTTATCCTGGAGTACAAAACATGCTTCTGGTCACCCCCTGGCCCATTCTCAGAGGGAAAAGTGGGGCGGGACCTGTCAAGCAGTCAACTTGTTTCTGGTTCTTCTGACTTACACGTTGAGGAACTTGTCCTACGCCAGATGTGCTTTATAAATCACACTCTGCCTTACAGGTTACTTAACTCCACGAAACCTTTTTCAAAGACGACACTGATCAAAACCAAGGATGATTCAAACTTGTAAATGCTGAAGCAAACATGCTGCTGTCATTACACAGATATCATTGGAATCTGGAAACCAAAAGGGGCTTAAGACTTACTTTAAAATAAGTGTCCTGGAAGTGTGACAGCTTTTTATAGTCTGGCACTTAGTAGAGAAAACGTGGCCCATTCCAACCCACAAAATTTTATTTTGTTGAGAGCTACACTGCCACTGGAACAGAATTCAGGGAAGTGATACCTTTGTTCACCAAAATAACTTATGCAAGTAAATGAGATAAAAATGAAATGTCCATGGCAGCTTTGACAGGGGTAGGAGAACTTTGGGATAGTTCTCCCCCTCTGTCTTTGGAGTAGTGCCCTTCACCCCCATCTTTGGGATGCTGGTGGAGAAATTTTCTTATGATTAGGTTGAACATCCATAAGCCTCAGGTCATTTCAGTACCAGCTGACCACTATTGAACCCTGTGCTGCCCACAGCAGCCACTTAGAAGCATTCCAGCTCCTACTCACTACAGTTTGTTTCGGCAGGTTAACCTACCAAAGTTAAACCCACTCCAGTTCTTTCAACTGAGTTGAGAAAACGGGAGCCTAATAGGAAAGGCTAGCCTAGTATGCTAGAATAAGCCTAGAATAAGTTTCCAATTTGAACAGATTATTTTAGGGGAGAATTTCCATTAAAGGTCTACATACCAGAAAGTCCAAAGAGAATTTAAAAGCAAAAGGAATTGAAGCAAACTGTTCTCTACAGGTAGAAGACCTAAAGAATAATTTATCTCCCCTAAGAAATCTTAAATGACTTCCAGATGGGTCCCCCACTTGTCCTGTGACTTAATCAGGCCCTGTACCTTAATGTCTACATAGGGGGGTGTAATATTCAGAAAGTCTTTCTGGAGATAAAAATGGGTGGGGGTCAGTAAGATTTATTAATTAACTGTGGTTTTAACTAATAATATTTCTCTTAAAAATAGCTCTCAAGAAAATGCTGATAAACCACGTATTTGTCCAATAACCACTCTCCAACATGAGGAGATATCAGAATCACAATATGTAAAGTACTTAATATTGAACCTTTTTGTGTTGTAGAAATAATGCTAATGTTAATCCAGGTAGAATTCTGTTAGTGGACAACTTGCAAGGTATTAGATAATAAAGACATTATAGAGTGATACAGACCCATGACTTTATTTTTTTCCTCAAGAGCAGCTTTTTCTTTTTAGTTGTAGATGGACAAAATACCTTTTTTTTGATAAATTATTTTTTTATGTGGTGCTGGGGATCAAACCCAGTGCTTCATGTGTGCTAGACACGTGGCTCTACCACTGAGCCACAACCCCAGCCCTGAAGAGCAGCTTCTTCATGAAAGAAAAGAATAAACTTCTAACAATACTCTGATCTCCATCTGTGGCAGAGCAAAGCACCTGAGTGAATTTAAAGTTCAAGTTTGTGTGTGCGTGTGTGTGTGATGTTGGGGATCGAATGCAGGGTCTTGTGCATGCAAGACAAGTACTCTACCAACTGAGCTATACCCCCGCCATAAAGTTCAAGTTTTAGGGATACTCACTGACATAGATTCTTCCAGTGTGAACTTAGCAATGTGATTACATTTTATAAAATTTACAAATATATAAACTTTATAAAATGTGTTTTATAAAATTTGTAAATATAGCTATATTAACTTGATTAAGTTGATTAAGACACAGTCTTTTTCCAGTTGGACTTTTTTTTCTCCATTACATTTCTCCTAGAGTTATTTGGAGCATTTTGAAAGCTGTTGGGGAATTTGAGAGGAGAATTACCTTCAGTTTGGATTTAGTGGGGTAAACTTATATGGCTTTTAGTCTCTCCAAAATATAGTACAGTTATTGCTTCAGTTCCAATTTGCTCATTTTGCAACTCACCAAGCATTACACCTGAAGTGCAAGGCCACAGGTTCTTTCAAAACATGAATATAGTATATGGCCCCTGACATTAAAAGCATGGGGGTGGCAGAGGTGAAATAAGATTTGAAATGTACAGTAGAAGCAGTGATTTGTAGAAAATTATTTCAGGCACTGGAAGACAAAGTTGTAAGAGAAAGAGTTACTTATAACTGATGTAATTTCTGTCATAACAGTAATATGTTCAATAATGCCACATTATATAATTTTTATAATCATAAATACACCAAACATTTTTTCTTTTGGCTGCAAACCATGTAAAATAGAATCTTCAGAATTCTTATTTGTAAGGACATAAACGTATGGCAGTGCCATGTGCTGTGTGTGTGTGTGGGGGGGGAGTATAGTCTTGCATGTTTATACAGCCCTATCAATAATAAGATCCCCTGAACTAGAGGAAAGTCTAAATTACATTTCCATTATTTTATACAGAAAATTATATTAAAAAATCTTTGTTATATGAAAGGCCATCAAAGACTATGTTATCAAAAATATTTTTACAAGCTGGGCGCGGTGGTGCACGCCTGTAATCCCAGCACTTGGGAGGCTGACGCAGTAGGATTGCGAGTTCAAAGCCAGCCTCAGCAATGGTGAGGCACTTAGCAACTCAGTGAGACCCTGTCTCTAATAAAATACAAAAAAGAGCTGGGGATGTGGCCCAGTCAGTGGTCGAGTGCCCCTGAGTTCAATTCCTGGTACAAAAAAAAAAAAAAAAAAAAAAAAAAAAAAAAATTTTTTTTTTTTTTTTTTTTTTTTTTTACAATATAGAGGTTTGCCAGCAGTTATTAGAAATATATATTGTTTTTATGGATTGTTTTAAAATTTATAGGATTAGTCGATCTTTTAAAATTGGTAATTTGCATGATTTATTTTTTCATTCTATGTGTTTTTTCATTCTATGAAATTATATATCATTTTTATATCTAATTTTTATCCTTAATTTTAAATCCTTTTTCTTAAAGAGAACCCCTGAAAATGTAGAAAGAACAGACCCCACAAGTGTCCAGGATGTGTCAGACACATGCAGACACATAAAGAGGGGAAACACACACATAAAAGGGTGAGAAAGAAGACATCTTTCCATTGGTGGAAAGATGGCAGGACAGATCCCCAGCTTAGTCTAGAGCGTTCTTAGAAGGCTGACTAGAGGAAATAACCATCAATATTCTTTCTTCTTCACCTCCTGTGACCACATCAAGTCCACAAAAATACTACAGTTCAATAGCTTATGTGATCTACAAGAAAACCAGGAAGTAACATCACAAGTAATTGAATTGCCATTCCTAGAGCATATATACTACACTCCTCAAAAGTATGAGAATAGACAGGAACTGCTGATCCCTGAAGCATTTAAACTGATGCAAGAGTTGTTTAGAAATGCTAAGATTTTTTATTCCAAAACCTCTACCAGAGGGATACACTACTGAACATATTTTAGAGCACAATATTTACTATGTGGCAGGTGGCCCAGGAATATTAAGACAGCTGACAACATCAAGGAAAGCACCAGCCCATGAAAAAGCAAGCAGATGGATTGGGGCACTTCACTCGCTGCCTCCTAGAATAATAGCTGTGCCGGCCAAATGAGGCAATGTCATGCTGCCCAGGGCGGCAAAAAGCTATTAGTGAATATAAGCGCTCAATTAAGAGATGGGGCAAGCAGAAGATATTCTCCTTCCCTTTGTTTGTATACTCAAATTTTCATTGAAAACCACCACAGCAAATAAGAAAGGAATGGTAGTGGTGGGGGTTGATGTTAGCATTTCTCATTGCTACATTCTGATTATGTTGGTTTGCATGGGGAAATACCTCAGTCTAAGCTGCTTCAATGAGAGCAGATGGTGAAATTTTTAAGTAATTGGTTACTCAGATTTCTATGGGATACACGATGTTATATTGTATTGTTTGGTTTTTTATTTGCAGTATACATGGAGACTTGAGATCTTTCTAACACACATCTTTTAATGCTTAAATTAAGTAAAATGTATTGGTTTGACCTAAATTACACTTACTATTTTATTCTGCTGATATGATACAAAGAGAATAAGTTCTTTAAAAATAGAATGTTACAATTAAAAATTAAATATATAGTTTGAAAACAGTGCAAAATTCGCTAATATTGAAATGCTTTGCTCTTAAAAGTATATAAATAGAAGGAATATATGTTTGGCAAATGTTGATTATAAAACATTCCAAAAGAGTTGCTGACACCAATTCAGTTTGGTGTGTTTTTTGTCTGAATCAAAAGTTATCAAAAATATATAGTCACGTTAGGATATTAACTTTTATTAATGTACCTTCATAAGCATGACCTAGATAACAGTTCAGAAAAATAATTTACTATTAGATGAGAAACTCAGCCTCTGTATTCTGTTTCCCCAACACACTTCATCTGTGTTCATAAGCTATACTCCGTATTAGGCATTTATGATATATAGTTTTAATGCATTTTATCCTGCAAAGAAGAATTATTTATAAATTTCTGAATAATACTATATTAGTGTGATTATGCATTCTGCTTATTAGGGTTTTATGAAACAAAGCTTTAGTGTTAAAAAATTGCCTTGTGAATTGACTTCCTTTGTTTCTTATTTTGAAGTTGTAAAACATGCAAGTCCCAGAAGCCTGAGCACTTACTATGGACACTTTGTTTCTTCTTTGATTTGTTGCAAATTATTTAAACAACAAGGCATAGAGGCAGCTGCCATTGAAAGGGAATGTTTTGATTAGAGAGAAAGCAGCTGGAAATGCTACATGCTGTTATATAAAATGAACCAATTTTCACATAGGGACTTGACCTAATCTAAAATTGAGATTAACATTATTTCCCTTAAATGAATTTTTATTGCATAGAGTAGAAATCTATTCACTTTAATTTTAACCCAGAGTAATGAAATAGAGAGTATAGTAATGAATATAAACTTGACAAACTTACCTATGCAGATCTTACTCCCTTCTGAAATAATAATATCACTAACAAACTTCTGGAAATTTCATTTTTAAATATTGCTAAATTTAGTAGCCAAAATCTATATGGAGCTTATAAAACCAAATGTTACTATAGAGCATATAATTTTTATTGGAAATGTAGTAAACATATTTCTTAATAACCCCAGTTTGATTTTGAAAGATTTATTTAAAAATTATCTATAATTTAACTAGTTTTATAAATAATGAACAAAAGCACCAGATATCAAATATTTTTATTGGTCTATTCTACAAGCTGAATTCCTTCCTGACCTCTTCCAGTCAACCTTTTAATCATTAAAAAACGTTATTTGCAAAAAGAGTTGAAACAGAAGTTAGATTCTATACTTAGATTTGCCCCATACTATTCTAGAAATTATTTTACACTATTAAATTTTACAAATGAGGCTGTAGATACTGAAGCGTGTTTCTTTTGTCTTCTCTTTGCACATTATTAAATGGGAAAATATGTAATAAATATTAACTAATTGACTATTAGAAAACAGCAATTCCTACCCACTGCCCTGTTATGATGGAGTTTGATTAGATACTTCAGAAGCATCCTGTTTAGCAAAAGACAATAAGCAAAAGAAATTATATTTTTCAGAAGCCTTCTATAGAAATATTTTGACTCAAAAATCAAAGTAAAAAGATAATTATCATAATTGATTTCATATTAATAAACATTCTTAAGTTTTTGTTCACTTCTATGTTTTATCTTCTATCTTGTTTTTCTTTCCACTCCCCCAAATTAGCACTTCTAGGTATTCACTCCATCCCCAAATAGGTCATTTGCTTTAATTCTCATACTGGTCAATATATTGACATGCTGTATGAATAATCATGTCTAAAAGACAATTAAAAGACAAAATTATTTTTCATAAATCTCAGAGTTGGTATTAATTTTAAGTAACTAAAAAAATTAGGATGATGATTTACTACCATCTGGTTCAAATGATCAGTCATGTACACAGTCAAATGAAGTAGTTGACCACATCGGGATATAAAAGCTTTATCTCTAAAAGCTTCAGCCACATACAGCCTGAGGGTAATGGAATGAATGTATTTAAGTTCTGCCAGTTTTATTCAAGTTCTGCCAAGCATTTACAGATACTCTTAGTATATTTGGTTGTTGTAGTTTAAATAAAACTCAATTTTAGAACAAGATGTATCAGTAAATAATATTTAACAAATAGGGACTGTGAAAATTCTGCCTTAGTAGCTTAGTAGTAAGAAAATTATAATAACTGCATATTTACAGAATACTATTTATTAATCACTCTGCATTTCAGACAAACAACATGGAATCTTCTGAGATAATGATCTGCGTAAAATCTAAAGATAGTTGACCTATTATTCATTCTCCTAGTGGTAGCTGCTTTAAATTTGATTAGAAAAGTTTGTATGATGAATGTGTATTCAAAACAAAACAATGCATTCCCAATATCATATCTACAAAGTTAATTTTTAGTCAACCACTCATTCAATAATCATTTATTGAATACTTCCAAGACAGGTGTTTGGTGATTGGAATACACATTTGTGATCTACCCTAAAGAAGCTGTCTAAGAAGGAAACAAACAACTAAACAAGTTACAAAATTACAAGACAGTGTGATAAATATGAATAGTGGGAAATATGTCCATGGAAAAAAGGAGAAAGTGCCTAACTGTATGGCTTGGGTAGGCGCTGAGATTAATTTACAAATTAAAGCTCCAGAAGCACAGATCAGAAAGTCCAGCAACCAGACCAGTTAAAACACCTACTGAAACATTTAAATTAGGAATATCACACTTATCAAAAAGAAGTCAATAGGAGGCCAACAATAGACATATAATTTATATCTACTTGCTGGATGATTTGATGAGGAAATATGGCAATAACTGGGTACCAGTGAATTGTGAATCATCAGATACTGTGTAATAGACACAAGGATATACAAGAGTTTGGTATGTTAATATGAAACTTCCTTTAAGTGAACTCTTTGCTACATTCCCTTGACCTTAAAATAGTTTCATAATTAAAAAGTAAATGACAATGATAAGGTATGAAAAATATGCAGGTGGAGAAACTTCTGCAGTGATCCTAATGTGACCTACATAATTTGAGTTTACAGCCACCAATTACTGCCTAAAACAGGTTAGACCAGTAAATCAGGCTGAAGTTTTGAAGTCTTACTACTGACAAAATATTCAATTTAGGACTAAAATCAAGTGCATACAAGAATCAGTTTGACAGCTGGTTGGCATTCTTATATGAATTTCCTCTCTCCCAGCTATTACCTGGAATTCACTCTAAAAGTTGTCAGATTGATAGTGTCGCTATTGTGAAATCCATATAAGCACCTAGACCATCTTTATGTACCTGGCAATTAAAGTGTTCTTTTTTCTTGTAAATATTGGCAGCAGTTGTCATTTTTAAACATTATATCTACAGACTTCAAGAATTCTCCAATTAATAAATAATCTCACATTCCTCATATTGTTTGAAATTACCAATATGTTCAGGTAGTTGAATTTTATGAGTGATGCTATTTCAGACATTGTTTTTAGAAAGTACTCATCTACTGCACTCAATTCTAGTTCTTCAGTATATAAAATGCCATTTTCTCTATACTATCTCATCTTAGTTCTTATAAACATAATTTTAAAAAATTGTTTTTTAGTTGTTGATAGACCTTTATTTATATGTGGTGCTGAGAATCAAACCCAGTGCCTCACACATGCCAGGCAAGTGCGCTACCACTGAGCCACAGCCCCAGCCCAAACATAATTAACATAATTTTTATTTAAAATAATATTAAACTTACTGATTATAAGAGTAGAACAAAGAGCCTCTTTTATTCCCTGTGAAAGTACATTGTTAAAATGATGTACCATCTCACTTGCACAATTGGATGTATAACTCAAATGTGTAAATTTAAAAGCAAGGAAATTAATGTCAATGTTTTTGTCAGCTTTTTTGTTGCTGTGACTAAAAGACATGACAAGAATAATTTTTGAGGGAGAAATATTTATTTGGGGCTCATGGTTTCAGAGTCCTCAGTCCATAGAAGGTTGATTCCATTCTCCCAGGCTCTAGGTAAGGCTAAATATCAGGGCAGAAGAGGGTGACAGAGGGAGATGGCTTAAGACATCATACCAGGGAGCAGAGAGAGTGCAAGCTTCAAGCTTTAGGGACAAAATATATACCCCAAAGGCACTCTCCCAGGGACCCACCTCCTCCAGATACATCCTACCGGTCTGGTCTATAGTTACTATTCAGTTAATTCCTATCAGGGGATTAATGCACTGATTGGGCTAAGGCTCTCATAACCCAATCATTTCACCTTTGAACTTTCTTGCATTGTCTCCCACACAAGCTTTTGGAGCATACCTCACATATAAACATTAACAGTTACATATTCTGTCATCTTATCCTTAGATCCTCTTCAAGTTTTGCCAATTGTCTTATTAATGTTTTTTGCAAAATGATTAGTCCAGAGTCTTATATCACATGTAGTTGCCATATTCCTTTGTTCTAAAAATGTTCCTCTGTTTTTCCTTGACTTTCATGACTGTGATACTTTTGAACGTTATAGGTCACATTTTTGGAGAGGTAGGATATCTCTTTATTTGAGAATATCTTGTGTTTCTTGTAGCTGGATTCAACCTATGCATTTTTGGCAAAAATAATGCTATGTTATTCTCCCTGGTATTCTCTCACAAAAATAATGCTATGTTCTTCTCACTGTGCCAGCTGGTACATGATTTCAGTTTGTCCCATTATGAATTCTGTTAATTTAGACCATTTGATTAAACTGAAATCTACTTGTTTTTTCTATTATAAAATTATTTTTTGCCTCCCTATAATTTACAAACATTTTGTGGGGAGGTAGTTTGAAGGTACATGAAACCTATTTCTTGACCATATTTCAGCATTATTTTTAGTATCTATTGGCTATTTCAAGACTGCATTATTATGATATCATGTTTTTTTTTCATTCCATAATTATTTCTACATTTATTGGTAGATATTCTCTTATCTCCCTATTTATTTATTATTTTGCTTATGTCATGTGGATACATGAATTCCTATGTTATTCAGTGAGTTGTAACCCATTACAATCATTATAATTCATTACAAATCATTAAAATCCATTACATTTTTATGTTCAAAATATTTCAAATGTAGACAGTTAAAGCCTCTTCAAACTGTTTTCTAACATTTTATCATATCTGTATCATTCCTTGAATACCTTCTTAATTCCTAGACCAAGTTACAGGTTCATATTGTATTTTGTCTAGGCAGTTATGGAATTAGTCATTTCCCTAAAGAACCTTGGTTCTTTTTAGTAGAGAATAAAACCAAGAAAGTAATGTGTGCACCAGTGATGCTGTTACTGCTGCGGTCATTACTCCTAGGCACATATACACATATATTCACACATACTGCTTCTCTATCTACCATCTGTCATCTGTCTATCAATCATCTAATTATCATCCATCATCTTTCTTGAAAACTATAAGCTTACACCGATACCTTCAATTGCAATCCAACAATAATCCATCAAACTAAGATTCCTTCTAGTTTTCATTTCCATGAATGTAACTTCCCTCTCAAACAGTAAAGAGTTTGGCATTCATCATTCCCAATATATTTACTTATTAGATGTTACTAATGTGTTACTAATCTCCTGTTACCATCACCACCTCTGTGTGACTCTGGTGCAGAAGTCTTCCTCATCATTCTAGATCTACATCCCACACTTGGGTAATGTACATGCTCTGGTCATCCTATTTCAATGACAATTGGTGCTGGACATTTCCTGCTATTCTCCCATTGCCTCCTTACGGTGGTGCTTACTTGCTAGGCCCCTAAATAATGTCTTTTTAACTGAATTATTCAGGAAGGAAAGACAAAAGTCAGGCAAAACTAAATTTAATAATAAAAAACAAACAAACTAATACCAACCATCCACTACATCCAATGGTTTTCTCATACTGTTTTATAGTTGATCTGTCTATCCATCTATCTACTTCAGGCTTTCTGTCGTTATAGATTTGTGTTTTCTTAACTTTATGCAAATAGAATTATGCAGAATGTATTCTTCTGTGTCTGCTTTCTTCTGATTCTATGATTTTTAAAACATCATCCATGTAGTGGTGAATATGTTCATTCTTTTATATTGCTGAGGATCATTCCATTATACTGATAGATCACAATATATCTATTCACCTGTTAATGGACATTTGAGTTGTTTCCAATCTTCAACTTCTATGGATAAAACTATTATGAACATTCTTGTACAAATCTTTACTTGGAGATGCATTTATTTATCTTTGATAAATACCTGGGAGTAGAATTGATGAGTTGAATGGTATATTTACATTTAACCTTACAAAACACTGTAAGTTTTCCAAAATGGTTTTACCATTTTACATTCCCATCAGCATTGTATGAGAATTCCAGTAATTTCATATTCTTGACCTTAGTTACGGTAAGTTTTTAAAACTGTACTTATTTTTAGTGGGAGTAAAGTTGTTATCTCACTTAATTAGCATCTTCTGCATGACTAGAGATTTGAGCATCTTTCCCTGTGTGCACTGCTCATTTAGTCATATTCTTTTGTGAAGTTTCTACTGAAATCTTTTGCTCATGTTATATTGTTGTTGGCTGCTTTCTGCTGACTTCTAATATTATTTTATATATTGTGCAAGTTATTTGTTCAATGTGTGTATGTATTGTAGATATTTTCACCTGTTATGTAGCTTGCTTTTCGTTAAAAAAAAATTGAATTGTTGTGGGCTGGGGTTGTGGCTCAGTGGTAGAATGCTTGCCTAGCATGTGTGAGGCACTGGGTTTGATTCTCAGCACCACATATAAATAATATAACAATCCATTGATAACTAAAAACATATTTTTAAAAATTGGATTGTCTTATGGAAGGAATTTGCAGTTGTTGAGTAGAGGTGTTCTGTAGCTATCAGTTGGGTCAGTTTTGTTGTTTCATTCAGAACATCTATATCTGGTCAGTTTTTTAATATAGTTATTTTATCAACCACTAAGTAAAATGTGTTTAAGCTTCTTCTACAATTGTGGAATTGTCTCTTTCTGCTCTTATCTGTCATTTCTTGCTTTATGCATTTTGAAACTTCACAATTGGGTACATATATACCTATGACTTCTTGACAAATGATATAAAAATTAATCATATTTTTTGTTTTGAAGTCTTTTGTATCTGATATTAATATAGCCACTCAATCCTTCTTACATTTACTGCTTCCATAATTTTTTCCCTACATATTTTGTTACAACTTACCTGTAACTTTATATATGAAAGAATCTTTTATGGAGAGTAGATAGTTGAGTCTTGCTTTTTTTTTTTTTTTTTTTTTTTTTTCCTAAACCCATTCTAATTATTTCTTCCCTTTAACTGGAGAATTTAACCCAATTCACACATACTGAACCTATGGATATAGTGAAATCAAGGCTCTTTATCTCTTCTGCATTTTGTTATTTTGTTCCCACTCTCCTTGCTAAGTCATTTGAATATTTCTTGAGATACATTTTAATTTGTTGACTCCACCAGAATGTTATACATTCTTCTTTAAGCATTCCTGTGTATTTTGTGGCCATAAGTGAAAAAAAGAAGTCTTTTATATTAATCTAGATACTTGTCATTTCATTGCTTTGTGAAAATTAAAGTTATCCTTTGGTATCATTTCCCCTCAGCTTGCAGAATTTTTTCTTATATTTCTGCCTTAGAATTTTGGATTGACTTTCTTTTTTTGCTTTCAACACCAAAGATACTGTACTACTGTCTTCAGGCATAGTTTCTGATAAGAAATCTACACTAGTCACTGTTATTCTCTATATAAGTTCTTTCTCTGGATGTTTTGATATTTTCTTTGGTTTTCAGTAAGTTGCTGATATGATTATGTTTGGCTTTTATTTTATTTGGATTTTAATGAGATTTTTTAAATCTGTAAATTATGTCTTTCACCTAAGATGTATTCAGTCATTGTTTCTTCAGGATGTATATTTTAATATTTTTCTTTTCTTTCCCTGAGTCTCCAATTATATACATAAAAAGAAATTTTTATATCAAGCAGGACTCCAAGGCTCTGTTCATTTTTCAACACTTCCTTCTCTTTCATCTTCAGATGAATATATTTCTATTGATCATACTCCAAACTTACTGCTCCTTTCCTCTGTCATTTTTCATTGTCAGTTCAGTGATATGTTTAATGTCAGACATCAGATTTTTTGGTTCTATAATTTCACTTTTTCCTTTTTACATTTTCTCTTTTTATGCTGAGAATTCTCATCTTTTCATTTATTATAAACATATTTTCTTTTATTTCATTGAAGTATGACAGCTGCCTTAAAGTCCTCATCTGACTATTCCATTTGTATCATCTCAGTGTTGGTCTCTGTTGATCTTTTCCCTTTAAAAAATCAGTCACACTTTTGTGGTTCTTAATATGTCAGGTATTTTTGGATTGTATTTCAGATATTTTGAGTGTTAAGTTGTGGAGATTGTGGATTATATTATGTAATTCCAAAGAATGTTACCATTTTTGTTTTATAGGGCAATTAAGTTTATTAAACTAAAATTGAAAATCCTGCCTTGCTTATAGTGAACAGCAGTTGAAATCTCAGTTCCTCAGGTGAAGGTATGTTTGAGTCTGCCTTATTCATTTGACCTTAGGTGAAGGTAATTTTGAGCCTGCCTTGTTCATGCCTCAGTTGCAAACCAGCCAGAGACTTGGGAAAGTTTATACTTAAGAATTTCAGACTTCCATTCTCTGAATTGCTCCATTACTGTACCTCCCCTTTCTTCCTAGTGTCTTTGATTGTCCCAGGCTTTGTTATTTTTCTTGAGGACAGAGAAGACAGGTTTTCTGTAAGACTTTTAGCCCAATCAGAGCTTTAGTTTACTGTTACCTTAGCCTGTGCTCAGACTAACTCTCCCAAACGGAAACTTGCCCTATGTTAGTGACTCTTTTCCAGTTTTGTCCTTGCTCCAAAATATGCCTTCTTCTGTTCATTCTCAAGATCCTTCATGTAGTTGGATTTCTTCTTATTGTCCAGAGTATGCAGTATCATCTGTGGGACAGTTTGTCTTTTGGAATTAATTTCATCATACCAGAAGCAGAATTCTAACTGATTTTAAACTTGTTTTTAGAATAGTAAAAAAGATCATACTATAGCCTAATAGACCATGGTTATTAGCTTAAGAATACAGACTAAAATAAACAAGAGTAAACTGATAAAAGTTGTTAATAACTAAATAATTTAATATTTTATTCAGATTAACACAAAATATTAACTTTCACTTATATTCCAACTTTATTTCTTTAATTAGCATAAAAATATCCATGGTCTATAGCAAAATTTACAAGTACTATGACTTATTTTTTAATTAATTAATTCATTTGAGGAGATGTATGGGCCTACAATATCCCTGACGAACACAGCTGCAAAATACAGCAAGTCAAATTTAATAGCACATTAAGAGGATCAAACACCATGATCAAGTGGGATTTATCCATGGAATGCTTCACTATATGCAAATAAATAAGTGTGATACACAACATTAACAAAATAAAGGCTAAAAACCACACAATTACCTCAACGCGCGCGCACACACACACAGCATTTGGTAAAATTCGATTTCCTCTTATGATTAAAAAGAGGAAAGTAGGTTCAAAAGAAATATACTGCAATACAATAAAGGGACAATATCATAAACTCACAGCTAATATACTCAGTGGTGAAGCTGAAAGCTTTTCCTGTAAGGGACAAAACAAAGGTGCCCACTTTGGGCATTTTATTGTATATAGCATTTGAAGTACTAGCTAAGCAATTAGTCAAGGAAAAAAAAGCCATCTAAATAAGAAAGGAAGAAGTAAAATTGTTCCTTTTTGCAGATGACATGATCTTATATAAAAAAAAACTATTAAGACTCCACAAAAAAAACACATTAATTTAGTAAAGCTGAAGGATACAAAATCAATGTATAAAAGTTAGGTGTGTTTTCTAAATACTAACAATAAACTATCCAAAAATGAAATTTTAAAAATATCACTTACAACAGCATTAAAAAGAATAAAATAATTAGGATTGAATTTAATCAAGGGAGTAAAATACCTATATGCTGAAAGTTATAAAACATGGATGAAAGAAATTAAAGATGACACAAATAAGTGGGAAGATACTTTGTGCTCATGGGTTTGAAGAATTAATATTATAAGATGCCCAAACTATTCCAAATACTGTACAGATTCAGTGTAATCCCTATTAAAATTCCAACTGTATTTTTTATAGACATATAAAAAGTCCTAAAATTTGTATGGAAACATTAAAAAAAAAAGTAATACATGAGTAGCTAAAGCCATCCTAAGAAAGAATAACAAAGCTGGAGGCATCACCCTTCCTGATTTCAATTATCCTACAAAGCTATAGTATTAAAACAGACACAGAGGTCAATAGTACAAATTAGACAGCTGAGAAATAAACCTACAGATACAGTTAACTAATGTTTAACAAAGTCCCACTAATACATAATGGGACAAATGTGGTCTCTTTAAATATATAGTGTTGAGGAAATTGGATATATGTATTCAAAAGAACAAGGCTAGATCCTTATCTTAAATCATGCACAAAAATCAACTTGCAATGCAATAAATACTTAAACATTAGACTTAAAATGGTAAACCTCCTAAAAGAAAACATAGGAGAATGCTTTGTTATCAGTCTGGACAATATTTCTTTGGTTTTTGTTTTTGGATTTGATACCAAAAGCACAAGAGGAGATAAGAAGACATGAGTCTAGGTAATTCTCACTACCAGAAAAAGAAGATACTTTGTATGTTAAAACTACCTTGCTGAGACAACCCAGTCTGTATTTGGGAGTCTGGGGAATATTTTCTGGGTCTGTGATTGTTCATGCTAAAATTAACTTGTGAAGTTAGAAGTGAGTGGCTGAGCATAAATAAGAGATGTTCTTCTGGTGCTATTTCTTTCTTTTAAAAGAACTTCCTTTAGCAATTACTTTAGATCAGGTTTTAAGGCAATGGATGCTCTTGGATTTTTATTCTCAGAGTATCATTTAATGTTAATTCCTGAAGGATTTTTTTTATTGAATACAAAATTCTGGGTTGACAGTTAAAAACAAAATTTTAAATGGCATACCACTTCCTTCTGGCCTCAACGATTTCTGATAAATTACTTGTAAATCAAGTAATTCGAATCATTGTTCCCTGACAACTAATGTGTTATTTTTATATCATTGCTTTCAAGTTGACCATCTAAAATCTGCAAGCTATGGTCTTTACCATATGTGGAAAGTTTTTAGCTACAATAATTTCAAATCCTTTTCGTGTACTATGCCTTTTCTCCTTTCCTTCTGGGACTCTGACTGCATAAATGTAGACTTGTCTCATAAGTCCCTAAGAGTCTGCTCATTTTTAAAGTCAATCTTTTGTTGTTGTTGTTGTTATTCAGATTAAATGATTTCTAATTCAAGTTCAAGGAGTCTTTCCTCTGTCATTTCCATTCTGCATTTAAACTCATATAGTGAGTCTTATTCCAAGTATATTTTTTCAGTTCTAAAATTTTCATTAATTTCTTTGACAAACTTTATAGTTTTATGCTGAGACTTTCTATCTCTCCATTTGTTTACACTTTGAGCATTTTTATAATACCTGTTTTAAAGTCTTTGTCAGATATTTCTAAGATCTGTATTACCTTGACATTGGCATATTGCCTTTGCTATTTTCTTTCATTTTTCCCCTCTGGTTTTATATATTTAGCTACTTTGGATTGATTGTCTTCTTGTCACCTGGGATATTATGTTGTGAGTCTAAATTTTGTTTAAATTCTATAGGTACATTGATAATTTTTAGTAGGAGTTCAATTTGGTTGGGTTTAGGCCAAAAGTTACAAGTGTTGTAGGGATTAGTTTCAATTTTATGTTTTCAAAACTTTGCAGTTTTATTCCTATCTAGCCCATATGTATGCCACCCAGTGGCCAATCTTGAACTTGAGTCGTAGTCTACTTTGTAACTTAGTTTTTGAAGTTTGAGACACAGGTTTACGTTAAGGATCTCCCTTTTTTGATCCTCTGGCAGGAAAGCTGGCATTCTGTGTACCCTACTCTGCTTCACGTTTCCTGAGAAAAAATTCTCATCTCTGGGGCCAAACAGTGTGTAGAGAGAACAAAAGCATAGCCATGTTTGTAATTAAGAAAATATTTTTAGCTATAGTTGTTACTTACGATCACATAAATTAAAACATATGTACAAATTGAATTATAAATGTCTCTACATTCTACTATACACATTTCAAGATCATCAATACTAGTTATAATTTATCTCAAAATAAAATTCATGGGGAAATCTGGAAGTCCATGCCAGATGCTTGGGGACAATCCGATGCTTCACAATCTGTCCATCTCTTGCCACCCATTTAAAGAAAAGGAAGGAAAACCACTGTGCAGGGCAAAGACTTGCCTATCAATCTTATGGGAGGGGGGAAGGGGAGTTTAAAAAATCATTACTTTTAAGCCATTTGCACCTAAATTTTCATTTTTAACAATTATTTAATAAGTAATTTCAAATTACCCTATTACATTTTGGATTAGTCTTTAGCTGTTTTGAGAAATCATATAAAGATTAACAACATATAGATCTGGAGTCAGATCTTCTAGATTATAAACCCAGGTTTTCCAATATGTTTGCAGCATGACCTTAGGCATGTTACTTAATCTATCTTGCTTCATTTTCAATATTAAGAGGTCAACAAACTTTGCGCAAAAGATCTGTACAGTAAACATTTTAGGCTTTATGGGCCACACACACTCTCTGATGTTCCTTCTCCTTTTTAAACACAATCCTTTACATATATAAAATCATAATTAGCTCAAAAACCATACAAAAGTAGGTTAACAGTTTGCTCACCCCTGATCCATGTAAGAGAGATAATAAGAGCACTTACCTTACAGGGTTAATACGATGATTAAATGTATTAATTGAATTAATATATGTAAAGTGTTTACAAAGTACAGGCAAATGGTAAAAATTACAAAAATATTTATCATTATTATATTTCTAAACAAATTTTATTTCAAAATACCCACTATTCCTGGATATCGTGTCTCATATTGCTTGGCAACTTGAAATTTGAAGAAGTAATTTTGTCTTTCCTGAGTTATTCCAAATGCCAGAGGTCTGACATTCTATGTTGATGAAGCCCCTGAATGTGGCATTAAAACTAAGTGTTCAAAACAAAGTCAGTAATGATTCTGAAGGAACCCTTACAAAACTGAGCAGAAGCATCAATACTAAAGATTCACTATAAAAATGCAATAACTATGTTACCTAAAACATCCAATTAAACACAAGAATAATTTCTCAGCCACTACTGCATTTCTCTCCAGCCAAAGTATACACACCTATTCATTTAGGTGAACTGCTAGAATTGGTCATTTTTTAAACTCAGAAATGAGAGAATCAGAAAGCAGAAACTATGCACAATGTCAACTGAGATATTTTAACGTACCAGTTACAAGCAAGATGAATTTGCCTTAAGTATTGAAACAGAATGAATGTTTGTGTTCTTCCAAATTTCATATTTTGAAATCCCAACCCCAAATGTGATATTAGGAGGTAGAGCTTTGGGAGGTAATTAGGTCATAAGGGTGGAGCCATGTAAGGATATAATAGTTACTGCCTTTATAAAAGGGCCACAAAGAGTTCTCTTGCCTTTTTCCACCACATAAGAGAAGAATTCTGTAATGGGAAGAGGGCTGTCACCAGGACTTTATAATGTTGACACTCTGATCTCAGACTTCCAGTCTTCAGAACAGTGGGAAATAAAATTTTCCCACTTTATTTATCAGCCACCCAGTCCATGGTACTTTGTTATAGTAGCCTAAACTTAAGACAAGTATTCTCAAGGATAACTGCACAACACTCCACTCGTGTGCTAAAATCTCAAGGGGGAAAAAAACTTAAAGTAATTAGAAGACAATGCATTATTTTTAGTAGACAGTTTCTAAATGGAAAGCAAATATATAAAACTCAACCCTTTTGTTATTCATAAAGCAAGGCTTAGTAGGGCCACATACAAATATTTAAATGCAAAACATATAAGGTTTGAACATTTTACAAGGTGTTATATTCAAATGCTGAGCTTAATGAATAAACTTTATAATACAGTGGTGTCCAAACATGAAAAAAAAAAAAAACAAAAAAAACACTTGTTTCAGCTTTAATAAGGTACATTTTAGTTATATGCTAAACACAAATGCAATAATCTTGGCTTATACACATATCTGTATGGTTACTCAACTTATTTTTACAGAATTTCTACACAAAAATGTAGAGTAGGGATAGACATTTGTAAACTATAAACTAGATCTTGTAGATCATAGAAATAAAAGTCAGTACTTTTCCTTCTTCTAAACATATGCATCAGTTTGAGTTAACATAGCTTGTGGAGAACCAACTTAATGTCAAAATAGCTTTGAGAATTATTTTTATCAAAGTCATTTACACCTAGAGTTTAAAATATGAATAGTATTAGTAGTCTTAGAACAAAAAGGAAAAAAGTGAAAAACAGACAGTAGTCCCTTGGCCTGACCTTCATAGTAACATTCCATCCTGGTCTTCTCAGACATTTTAGTCTTTTTTTTCAGATAAATCTATACTTCTAATACCTATACTACTTCTGTCTCTTAACTCATCCCTCTTAAACAGACTGTGGGGTACTGAATTTCAGTCACACCATTTACTAGCTGTGACCTGCCACAAATTACATAACCATTTTAGGTTCCAGTTTCCTAATCCATATAACAAATAACAGAACTTAACCACATAAGGTTATTGTGAGGATTAAATGATGTAAAATTCTGAATGTGTAATATCTGATTTATGATTTGGTGTTCCTATAGTGATAATTATTTTGTTACTATTTCTGTTTTTTTAATTCACACACACACACACACACACAGAGTTTATTTTAGTTGACAAAGGACCTTTATTACTTGTATGCGGTGCTGAGAATGAAACCCAGTGCCTCACCACTGAGCCACAACCCCAGCCCTTATTACTATTTCTTATGGTAGGTCAGGATTTGAATTCTTTTTCTCTCCTGTAAATGAGTTACATCAGTTTTTAAAAACTCATATTCAGTGTTTTCATCATCATGTCTTTTCTATATCTGAGGCAACTCGACATCAATGAGACTATTTTTATCCTTATTAAAACATTTATGAGAAGCTGGCAAAATGTTGGACCATTGGAATATTCTGAATAACTTTCAGTTTGACAAATGTAAAATTGCTGGTATTTCTGGATTTTGAGAGACTGTATTATAGAACTTTTACTGTTAGTAAGAATTCTGTAAAAAAAAAAAAAAAAAAAACACTTTTGGTTAGATGGTTACTAAAACACATCTGTATTATTCACCCTTTTTATTGCCTTCTGTTTTTATCATTCTCACAGCTAAGGAGGTTTAAGATATCATACATTCCATTGCTTTTCTTTGTACTTAATGTTTTTGTTAGGATTGACACCACTGATCTATGAACTGTTTCTCAGTGATTAATTTAGAATGAAATCTTCTATTTAACAGTTCACAATTTAAGTTGTGAAAAGTAAACACAACTGGTGTGCTTGAGATGTCTAAAATTCCAAAGAACATTTATATAGTAGTTTATGTTCAAGTCTGTGTAGGCATATTTTAACAAAGTATTACTATAATCAATTGGAGGCTGCTGTAGTTTTTAATTTCAAATGTCTCCCAATGGCCTATGTATTGAAGGCTTGGATCACAGACCCTGGTGCTACTGGGAGGTGGAAGAACCTTTAGGAGGTTGGGCACAGGGGAAGGAAGTGAGGTCATTAGGGGTGTGCTCTTGATACAGGGACCAAAGAGTCTCCTCTTACTTCATAGCTGCCATGAGGTGAGTAGCTTCTGTGGCATGCTTCCCTCATGATGATCTGACACAGGCCCAAAAGCAATGGGGCTGACCACAGACTGAAATTTCCAAAACTGTGAGTCAAAATAAACTACTCCTTTTTAAAAAATTGATTATCTCAGGAATTTTGTTATAGTAACAGAAAAGTGACCAACACAGAGGCATTTTAAAGGAAAAAAACAATTTATAATAATCTTTAAAGTCCAACATTAATTTACTGTTATATCTCTCAATCTAAAGATGTAGTTATTTTCATTCAGCTAATAAAGTGAACTTATCTGCCATGTTTGAAAAGGTACTCAAAATTTTCCCTCATTATATTTTAAGTTCTGTGAAAATAAAGAATGACTTAATGTATTTTGTATTACCATTGCCCAGGGACTATGCATACTAACTGTTCAGTGTAGAGATGTCCAAATACCACATCATACAACATTTTTTTTTCTTTTTAAGCAAAAACAAACCACGCTAGTTGGTACATTGCCTTTTTTTTTTTATTGATAGTGACACATACTAAAAAATTAATATATATTAATTACCCATGGTCCTTTATAAATATTTAAAGCTATTTTTCAAAAGCACAATTCATACTGCAAAATCATACCATAAACTACATATTTAAAAAAGACAAAAATAAAATACATTAAAGATCATAAATCATGATGGGATATTGAGATGGCTTGTAATTCTGACTTTTAAACATTCTAATTACAATCAAATATAGACCTTTACCAAAGAGTTAATAATTCTAGGGATTCCTTTTGAGGAAAGATTTAGTTTTTATGTAACAAATAGCCAGATTGGCATACCTGAAATCCTATGTTCTTTAAAAGCTCTTCAAAGTCATTAATGCAAACAGAATATTATAAAGTATTCTTGGATGCACACACATCTTTAAAAAATCTTAAAGTACTCAGTTTATATTAAATATATTCCTTGAATTCAAAATTGTTGAGGTTTCTAGATCCTATCTTTTCATGTCTTCACAGACTGGATCTGATCTGATAACAAAAAATAAACAAAAATCATCAGTTTCTGTAGGACAAAAACTTATTTTCTAAAGTAACATGACAAATGTACGTAACATGGTAAAACCTTATGTGTACATGTTTTTCTTACACAATTCATACTATGGTTCTATTTTTTTAAAAATTAAAGTTGTACATACAAATGGATAACAAATCAACTAGTTCTGTAAGTCTTGTACGAAAAATAGCAGTTTCTTGCTTCATCTTTCTTTCCCCTTTATAGAATCGAGTACATGAAGCTTTTTATAGGTGATTACTTGTGTATTTCTAAGTACACTTGAATAATAATTTTTGAAAGTAATGTAATATGAGGCTTCAGTTCTTACACTTTCAAGCTGCTCTTCTGCACCCTCACTGCATTTCTACTACTCTCCTTATCTTAACACATTGATGCAGTCATTATCAATATGACTATGTAAATTTTATGCACAGCTGAGATAGGTGGTACATGCTGGTTAGTTTTCTTTTCCTTTACTAGATTGTTTTCTCTCAAGGTAGTAATTTGACTTCCCACCCCCACATAAACCCTCTAGGTTTTTAAAAATTCAATCCTAATACTTCCAAAAAATTCAATTCTAATACTTCCAGTTTAAATCTGTATTATTATGAAGCACTTTGTCATATTCCTCTTCTTGAAGAATTCTTCCTTAGAATCTTACAAAATTCTCCAAAGTTCTCTCTTCCTGCCAGTTAATCTCCTTTCATTATCATTCTAGGATCTCCATTAACATCTGAGAGATTCCTTCCCCTATTCTCTTGTGCTGTTTTTCCTGTTTCAATGTTTCTTATTTTTCTCTTCTTAATTTATTCTCTTGTTTATGAAGAGTACTCCTCTCAGTACTAGACTTTATACAACCAAAGATGTCTTTATTCTGTTGTCACAACATGTTGATATTGCCTGAGAATATTTTCTTTATGAACTTTCCTAGGTATTGCTTTACTCTCATGGCTTCTAAGTTATTGCCTTTGAGAAGACTGATATTATTCTATTTCTTTACCCTTACAGGAAAACTCTTATTTTTTTCCTTAGGAAGCTTGCAGAATCTTCTATCATTATCAGTGTTGAATTTCATAAACAATGAACCTTGATGTGGGATTATTTTCATCCATTACACTGGGCTTTCAAAAGGATTTTCAACTGAAAACTCATCACTCAGTTCTGGTAAAGCACTATTTGATGATTTCCTACTCTTTATTTTTTTAGTTCTATTTTTCTAACTTTCTTCTTAATTGAATATTGGGCCTTAAAAACATGACCCTTTCTTTTCAATTTCCAAATGTTCATCCTTTTTTTTTTCCCCCAAGGATTCTTTTTTGTTCTTTGTTCCTTATCAAGAAGTAGTACCCTGATCCTATTCATGAAGACAGCATCTTATCTATTTAAGGAGACTTAACAATTTTTCAAAATGTTCTAAGTTCTACTTTCTCTAACCTGTTTTTCTTGTTTGTGTTACATTCCCATATTTCACAATGCTTTCATCCTCATAGCAGGTGATCCTTTGCCACTTGTTCATATGTACAAGTGAACACTAAATAGGCACACTGGAATTTGGAAATGTGTGGAAAGTCTGTCTAATATGGTCTTCACTACAGTGTCTGGCTAAGTCATTTCTCTGGGAATCTCCAATATTAATACCTTTAGGTTTTCTCACTAGATTGGTCTAATTCCTTAAAGATGAATTTTCCTATCTTTTGCCTACCTCCAGTGTTCCCTGGGAGAAACAAAAGAAAGAATTACAGTATTTGATATGAAAACTTTTAGTCACTTCTCACTTTCACTTCAGCACTACCACACACAGTTGTGTCTGGTGTTTTCTAGTCCAAAGATACCCTACTTGACTGTCCATACAGATATTCCTTTAGACTTCGTTGTGGGAAGGATTTATAGCCATATCTTCTCTTTTCTGTTCCATTTTCATCCTTATTTTAAATTTCCACCAATTTCTGAGCTTTTAAGAGGATCTGGAAAGCAGATTAGGCTGCCTTCCAGCTTTCCCCAGTACTAGTTTAGGATTCAGCTTTCTGAAGTCTGTTAAATCATTCAACATCCATCAGATTCACCTTCCAAAATTCAATTGCCCTTTTCACCACTTCCATTCATTTTACCCACTTAGGTTAATGTCTTTTTAAAAGGTTCCTATATCGTAGTGAGATTTGGGAATAAAACTGTATATGTGTTCGATCTTCTATTTTCATTGGAATTCCCAGATGCATAGTTTATAAAAGCTTAATGTTAAAATCTAGAAGTAGTCTGGGGATGTGGCTCAAGGGTAGCATGTTTGCCTACCAAATGTGAGGCTCCGGGGTTTAATTGCCACCACCACAAAAACAAAATAAAACAAATCAAAAAGGTTTAAATCTGTAAGCATTATTGAAAGTTTCAAAGCTAGAAAACTTATTGCTCTGTGATATTTTCTGGAGGATTAAAAAAAAACTTTCATATTCTATTCAAGAGTTGTCTTTGGGTGGTTATACATGCTTAAGTATTGAGACTCTTTCCAAAAGAGAATAGAATCATAGACTATGCATCATTTAGTATTTCACAAAAAGGTTTATGAATTTCAGCTTAAAATAATAAGATGAAATTGGTCCAAAATGAACCAGATGTCTTTTTGTTTATCATGCTAGGAAATTTCAGATTTTAAAAGCAAAATGAAGAGATCAAAGTTCAAAACATCTTTTAGTTAGATTTATATAAATGCTTTTAGCTAATGAGTTAACAGTTATAGTTACATACTAGTCTCCTAAATGTACTGTTACTTATTTTGAAAGATAGGTTTTTATCTCTTTTCAAATACAGATATATAAATGGGAACATCAAAATGCAAACTATTTATTATTATATAGGAAATATGAACAAAGAATCTATTTGAAACCAAACTGATATACTTATTTTTATCTACATACTTATTAAATTATGCCTCTGTTAAATAGTGTAGTTAGATAAAAGAATAAATTTAACATTCACTGACTCCTTTAGTACTTTAACAGAGACAATATATAATTAATTTGTATAATTTATGACATTTAAAAATTTTACAGATGAAGAAAATCATCTTCACAAGATAATAAGAGATGTTAGTTAATAGGTGGAGAGGTTAATTAATAAGTAGGGGAATAAATCTACTAGACTCAGGAGCCCAGCTGTTTTTAACTAGCATTCCATGCTGCTTAGAGATAATAGGGATACTACCACTTACCTTGCGAAGACTGTTGTCAAGAGAACATAAAGTAATATGATAACAAAAGGACACAAAAGCATTTCCAACAATGTGTCCTTCATAAGACTTGGAAGTTAAGACAGTTAATGGGTCAGAAAAGTCAAAGAAACAAAAATTTGGTGTCAAGAGGAGTTGGCAGTTGTAGCAGGATGTTGGATCGTTACTGACACCTAGTGGCCTGATTGCTACAGACAAAGCCTAGGTGGGTGGGAAGGGCCTAAGAGCTTCAATTTAAAATCTAGATGACTACAAACTAATTTTCAGTTAAGTACTGTGTTCTGAATAACTTTATTATGAATGATCATAAGGTTTCTATTCTATACTATCTCTTCACTATAACAGTAGAGACTTATGAAATAAGAAATGAGGGATGAAAATATGCTTCTGATACATTCTCTGAAATTGTCATCTGACATCCATCAGTTTCTGGTGGGAGTTCATCCCATAACCTTGACCATTTCCTTTACCATAACCTAAGAATCTAAGTTAGTGGGTGCACATGTGTAGAAGGTGGTGGTGGTGGTGGGTGGTGGCAAATCACATATACCAGGCACTACAAGAACACTGTAGAAGAAATTAGAATTTATAACCAAAAAACAATAATTAGAATTTATAGCTTGTTATTTACCTTTATTTGGAATAAGATCCCCAGTAAGAATGATCTTTAGTTGATCTATTTAAAAGAAACTTTTGACCTGGTTGTCTAGATTCTGCAATAGATATCTATAGAACTTGGCTTCATGTACTTCTCTATCTATTGTTTTGCAATAGCTATTTCTATGGCTAGCAGATAATGTAATATTAGGGAAATTATGTATCTTAATATATTCACCAATATAATAGGCTGGCATCAACCATGATAACTATTTTGGTGAATAACAAACAGAACTACAAATACATAAAGCATCAATAGAATAGCAGTATTTATAATACTCAACATGTGTTAAAAGTTCTATATACATTTTATATATAAATGAAGTTACACATGGAGTATTTACAGCCTGATTCTTAGAAGATACATGTCATTCACACTTATTTTTAGTTATTGACAATGAAGCCTAATAATCATACCAAACTTCAAATGTGCTTCAATTATTAGCTCTAATGGAAATTTGATGCCATAAATTAAAATTATTTTCTAGATTTGTCATACATATTGATTGTAAAGAGGCAAACACTTTAAATAACATATGTAAAAGTAAATGGAGCAAACTATTGGATACTTACTGTACTGTTTTTTCTGATAGCAGAAACAGATGGAAACAAGAGGAGAAAGGCAATGATATAATAAAAATAAAATGTAGAGAAGGAAATAATATGAATGGAAAAGAAACAAAGGCTGAAGATACACAGTACTTTGTGATGTACCTTGAAGCCAGTCTACACCTTCTTGTAGTCCTTCTCCTTTTATGGCATCACTAGCACTGAAATAAAATCCATAAGAAACAAATCATTTCATTATATCATGCAACTGTAAGAATAAAGAATTACATTTTTTCCATATGACAAATTAACACACATTCCAGTAACATACATTTAAGTAAAACCAGTAAGAACTGACACTGAATATAAATAGCAAATTAAAGACTGAGGGCTCAAGACCAAGACATGGAAAACATTTTCATAATTTATATAGACATTCTGAAAAGTATATCACTAAAGTTATTCTAAAAATAGTACTTAGACTTATACTAACAACACATAAACTTTGAGTTATTCTTCCAGTGCTGGTAAAGTTTTGTAGAGTTACCATCCTACTTCAACTAGCCCTGAAGGTTCAATAACATCTACTTACAAGAAATGTATGACTTGGGCTGGGGATATAGCTCAGTTGGCAGAGTGCTTGCCTTGCATGCACAAGGCCCTGGTTCAATCCCCAACACCACAAACAAAAAAAGAAAAAAAAAAATCCTTGACTCAGGCTGTAATACAGCTATACAATAGAGTGACTTTATTTGAAATGGAAACTGATGTCTACCTATAACCCATAATTATAACTTTGGTAGAACACAAGCCCAGTAGAGTTCAATCACAGTTTTATATTTATAAGCTGCACGTGCCTAAGTTACTTAACACTTTTGTCCTTAATTTTAACATCTGTATTATGGGGAGATATAATTACTCATTCAGCACCAAGGCTAGCTCTTAATGTTCTTTTCTAAGCTCTACTACATTCTTGCTTCTTATTTTACTCTTTCAGGCAGTGGATTTCTCCGCTTTGGTGTTCAACCTTTCCCTTTAGTCACTGTAACTCTTATAAAAAGGAGAAAATTCTGGTAAGAGAAGGTCATCTTGCAGCAGGGAGAGGTAAGTGGGTGTTAGGTAGAAGGAGTAGATGGTACTATTTATTAATATATAACTAATATATATAATATATAATTATATATATATATCTAATAATATATACCTTTAGTTATTCTTTTTGATACATTTGGACAGAAAGGTATATTATATATTAGTTAGAGACTGTTTTTCAAATAATGCATAATTTTCGATATTAATCATTTGAGATTTCAACTTTATTAGTTTTGTCTGAATAAAATCGGTGTTTCTATTTACTCATTTTAACAAATATTTATTGTGTACCTATTATATACCAGGTACTTTCACTATTGCAGAGGTTACAGAAGTGAGAAAAAAGAAAAATAACAAAATCTCAACTCTTACAGAACTAACTTATCAGTGTAAGAAGACAGGTTATAAATAAATAAACAAACAATAGAGGTCATATGGTAATACTGACAGTCCTAAAGGAAATACCACAGCAAGCAAGAAAAAAATTATTTTGGAGAATGATTCAGATGGGGAGAGACAAGAATATACAAGTGCAAATGCCCTGAGATGGGATTATGGTTGACTGTTTACACATACAGAAGGAAATCACTGTTGAAGTCAGGTGAACAAGTGGGCTACTTAAGTTATTCCACTGTAATAGTTATTTACATTTCTCTATCTCCAAAAGGATTTGAAAGGGTTTTAGCAGCAATGTATTTCTGAATATCTGCAATGCCACAATTCTATAAAACAAAATCCTTAATTTACATAGTACTGTGTTTGGTCACTTATAAAGTGAGGTCATAAACAAAACAATGAAGCTTGGTTATTTTTCAGAAAGATAAAATATAAAGTAAATATAAAACTTTACCAAATATGCCACGGTTTATCTTTGATGTTCTCTAAACACAGCAACTGAGACACTTTCACAGATGTCACTGCATCTCTAAGATCCATTTTGTTTGCAAAGAATAAGATTGGAATTCGACGGTGTTTAATATCTAAAAGAGAAAATAAGACTATTTTGCACTTTCAGTTTCTGGGGTCACTTTGCCCTAAATTCTTAAAATTGAAATAAAATAAATTGTTTTCCAATTAATTCTTTCTATATCACTCATGATAAACATTTAAAGACAATACTTTCAAGCATGTATTTGAGCAAAAAGAAAATTTTAATGATACTTCTTCCTAAGACCATCTGCCTTCTGATTAGAAGCTTTAAACCAAAGATCATAGATGAGGTTGGAGAAGGGGACTCAGTGAGTGGTTACAAAGAAGAATCTATACAAAAGATTCAAATATATTGCTTGTTATATTTTATCTTCTAGTATTATGCAACATAATTTATATAATCAATGTAAAAGTGTAATGTATTTGTTACTAATCTTTTTAATTTTTTTTTTAGTTGTAGATGGATACAATATCTTTATTTCCTTTATATGTGGCACAGAGGATCAAACCCAGTGCATATGCCAGGCAAGTGCTTTACCACTGAGCTACAACTCCAGCCCAAACAATACTGCAATGAATATACTTGGACATAGTCAATTTTGTACATGGGCAGGTATGCCCACAGGATAAATGTGATAAGTGGAATTGCTAGGTCAAAGGACATGAAAACTGCTATTTTGATGGGTAGTATTTTTAAAGAAAGGCTATCTTTCCTTAAATCTCAATCAATTTGTACTTCAGCAACAATTTATAAAATTGAAGGTTTCCATTCCCTAGCCAAAAAAGAGTTACCAAAATTTTAAAATCTTTTCCATATGCTAGATGATAAGTAAAAAGTATGGACCCAGTATGTTCACTTGTATTTTTTTGAGAAAGGCCAAAAATTTTATCATATTTACAAAAGATGTTCAATGTACTTTTTCTGTTGAACTAGCCACACATATACCTAGATAATTCATAGCCTTTCCCTGTTTTCAATTAACTTTTGATTTTCTTATTGATTTGTAGAAATACAAGTAGTATGAAAATATGCCCTATAGCTATGATATTAGTTGCAAATATTTTCCTTGTCCATCATGACCTTTGAGTGCTCATGGTACATCATTTTGCTCTTTGAAGATTTTTTTTATAGCTTTCATTACAAAAAAAAAGGAAGAAATGGTTCATAGTCATTTCAGCTGAGAAATCCCACCCTGAGAATCTATACCATAAATTAAGATAATCAGTACATAGGGTATACAGACAATGCTTTAGTTGAAGAAACTAAGGTTCCCATTGTGTTTGAGGTAGATTTTGTTAGGAAATATTCCATTTTATTAGTCAACAACTTTGGGGGGGGGAGTAGAAAGATCAACAAAAAGGGTACATACAATCGAAAATGCATCCACAACCCAGACCAAAACTGATAAGCTTTAGAAGTGGAAAGGATACATAAATAATATAGGCTAGGTAACTAAAAAATTTTTTTTGAATAAGCTTGAGATCGTCAGATAAAAACATCAAAGATATTCTGGTTAAGCAGCAAGATTTGTTAAGAGGTATTTATGTATTTAACTTTTGCAGTGCTGGGGATCAAACATAGGGCCTTGTGCATGCTAGGCAAGTGCTCTACCACTGAACTATGTCCCTAACCTAGCAAGAATGTTGGAAAGCTACACAGTATTTCTATTCTATTTTTAACAAGATTACATTTCTTTTAAACCATCATTCTTTTCTAAAGGCCTAGCAGAAGGATTACTTAAAACCTTTTTGACATGAATAAGGCTAGAAATATAGATTTCCATAATATACTGAAGAATTATTTGTAATAGGAGAAAGGGAAGGGAAAAATATCCATCAATAGGTGAATCACTGAATAAATTATGGTACACTCATAGTACATAATATTGAGGATCTTTAAGAAGAATAATTACATAATTATATGCAATTTGACTTGGAAGTATTTCCATCATGTAGTGTTGAGAATGGGAAGATGCAAAAGAGTATAAAAAATATGATCCCATTTTGGTAAACAACAACAGCCCAAAAGCCCTCAATCCTATAGATATCTTTGGAATCTATATAGTATATTTGTGTGTATGTGTGTGTGTGTGTTCACACATGTATACACATGACATATTTAAAAAATACGAACGAAAAAATACCAAGTTGTTAATACTAGTATATTAAAAAAGGGTGGGAAGCTGGCAGTTGGGGATTAAAAACAAAAAAGATTTGTTTTAAAAGAATATCCATAATAAATATGTAAGAAATACTATGATCATACACATACACACACGTACATACAGTTTTAGTCAGTTTTATATGCTGATAAATGATCTGACCAGTACAACTGTAGAGGAGGAAAGGTTTATTTAGGGCTTATGATTTCAGAGGTCTTAGTCTATAGAAGGTCGAGTCCAATCCTTGGGGCTCTAGGTGAGGCAGAACACCATGGCAGAAGAGTGTGGCAGAGGGAAGCAGCTCACATCATGATCAGAAAGCAGAGAGACAGAATTCCACTTGCCAGGTATCCCAAAGCCAGGGCCTAATTTCCTCCTCCTCCAGCCACACCCTACTACTTTAGTTACCACTTAGTTAATCCCTATCAGGGGATTAATTCACTGATTGTCTCACATGTGAGCTTTTGGCAGACACATTACATCCAAACCATAACACAGGCACTCTCACAAACTCAGATACACAAGGAGAAATACATCTGAAAAAAGTAACCAAAATAATTTTAATGGCTGTTGAAATACATAGATATTTAGTTTATTCTTTATCTGTTTTGATTCTTTTCCTGTTGGCACATATTATTTATGTAATTGGGAAAGAGGGCATATTTATTTTTAAAATTTACTTTGTTTGAGACAGGGTCTCACTATGTTGCCAAGGCTAGACTTGAATTTAAGATTTTCCTGCCTCAGTTTCTGAAGTAGCTGGGTCTACAGGCATGGACCACTGTGTTTGACATGACATTTTTTGTTCTTGTGGAAATATATGTTAGAGACCCAGAAAACATTGCAAAGAGCTTTGAAATTTAAACAATACTGTGACATAAAGCTATTCTAAATTTTGCATAATTAGCACATTTTAAAATTAAAGAATTTTAAATAAAAGATAATTATATAGCATAAGCAACATGTTTTGTTCTTATCAAAGAAGATAAGAACATAAACGGAACCTAAAGCACAGAGATCCCAGACTGAAAGACAGACATACCTGGATGATTTAGAAGAGTATCAAGTTCTTCTTTGGCCACAACCATTCTTAGTCTATCACTACTATCAATGACAAAAATAATGGCTTGTCCTTCTCTGCATAATAAAATAGAAAAATTTAAGTTGTGCTTATAAATTTTCCCATGTTTATTATTTACTTGCATTTTCTAAACTATATCTCATTTCCTATGTTGATTTATCATTAAAAGTTTTAGTGTTGTTCTTTTTAGTTTAACTGACATATTAATATAATTAACCATTTCATGTAAAATCTCTTTTCATTTGAAAGACAATTTAGCAAGTGTAATGACTTGCTATTTTACTTAATTATGAGTTCTTTTGTTTAAATTTAGAATATCAAATGCAAAAATAGTTTAAAAACCATAACTCTCTTACATAGATATAATTATTACTATTTTGGTGTAACTCAATGGACACTTTTCTTTGTGTATTTTCATGTATGAATATCTACATCTGTATTTAAAGTGGAATCCTGATGTTTTAAACCTTGCCTTTTTTCTCCTTGTACTATGGTTTGTACTTTTATATGAAACAAAAAAGCTTCCCCATAGTGTTTCTCAATTTTTTTTTTTTTTACCATAAACCACAGTGAAAAAAAATCATTTTATATTGGGATGCAGGAAATATATACACAAGTATACATACATATAATTGAAATTAAAGGTCTCCTGAAACAATACTTAAAAATCTTTTATTTTACCCTAGTTAACATTTTAAAAAGGTGATAGGCACTGAACTAATTTAATGAATCATATCAGGTGGCACACACCTGTAATCCCAGCACTTGGGAGGCTGAGGCAGGAGGTTCACGAGTTCAAAGCCAGCCTCAGCAATGGGGAGGCACTTAGCAACTCAGTAAGACCCTGTCTCTAATAAAATACAAAAAAGGGCTGGGGATGTGGCTCAGTGGTTGAGTGCCTCTGAGTTCGATCTCTGGTACAAAAAAAAAAAAAAAAAAAAAATCATTGATTCCTCTGCACCCTTCTTTCAAAGGTTATAATATATTGTATGCAGCATCAAATAAACCTCTGTTGTTGGACTGTCATTAATAATCAAATGAATAAAAATAAATCAAACTTCTAAAATACCATTTCTCCTATCATCTAAGAAAATGAAAATGTAGATTAACACAGCCATACGCTACTAGTGTAAATATCTATCAAGAGCTTTAAAAACATTAAAATTACTTTAAGCAAGTGATTTTATTTCTGAAATCATTCTAAAGTAAAGTGAACTATAGCTAATGTTTATGAAAAAAGTTAACTGGAGGATCATGTATATCTTACTCTGAAGAAAAGATTACATTCTTTCTCATAGGAGTGCTTTGATTATAAAAATAAAATAATTATTACTGTATGCATTATTAATCTTTTAATTTTTCCAGTCTAATAGACTAAAATACACTTATTTTTCTTTTTTTTTAATATTTATTTATTTGCTTTAGTTGTACACATGTGTTTACGTGGTGCTGAGGATCGAACCCGGGCCGCGCACGTGCTAGGCAAGCGCTCTACCGCTGAGCCACAACCCCAGCCCCTTATTTTTCATAATTAGAAAAATATAGAAAAAATAATTATTGTAGGCTTCTCAAAACAAACATATTTACCATTCAATCTACAATTTAACTGCAATGTTCCTGAATTCATTGATTTCTTCCAAAAAACAGTAAAAGGAGTTGAAATCAGGAAAATATTTTTTTCTATTTTAAGTTTTATTTTCCCTGTATTTTTGTTCTCTGTAATTAAAATAAATGTATATTTTTAAGAGTAGCAAAATATAATTATTTTTTCAATTTGGAGCAAATGATTTATAATTATACAAAACTCCTTAGCCCCTAAAAATGAAAACATTTTTCCAAGATGATGTTCAGTATTTAAAAATCCTCTTGATTTTACCTTTTTTCTTTCTTTTTTTTAAAATTGGTTCATTTTACTCATATATGATAGTAGAATCCATTTTAACATAATTATAAAAGCATGGAATATACCTTGTTCTAATTCAATTTTAAAAAGAATTACTATCAACTAATTAAAAGAGGAATAAAAATCATGTACTGAAAATTTAGGTTTTCAAATGATAATAATAATAAAAAAATTATCATCATCATCATTCTCATCATCATCATCATCATCTCCACAATTCCACAGGGAATTTAATGCAGGACACCATAAACATGTTACTTTTCCTTTTCCAAAATGATCCTCAAATTGGAAGTGCTGTCCTTTTTTCTACCTCAGAGATCCTCTGGATCTACATGATTTAAATAGAGTTTCAATGTATTCAAAGTACTTACTGAAAAGAATATCTCCTTTTGTTCATATCCCAGGAATATAATGTTTGTTATATTTGTAAGAAAGAGTTAATCAACTGATCAAAATCTAAATATGATGTAGTAGCCTTCTTATACCATTTCAAGGAAGGAGTTCATAATATCAAAAGGGAATTTAGTCAGGGAATACTGTTTTTAAGTTTCAGACTCCAAAAATGAGTTACACTACTTTTAAAAGTTCTACCAATATTATAAGTTAATGAATTTATTTTAGCACCCAATGCAAATCTTGAGAAAATATAACATATGGATTCTAATAACCTGACAGCTGTTAATCTGATGTAACTAGTGAACACTTATTTGCATATGCTGAAAAATATCCTGTTTAAAATTGCACATGGAACAAACAGATCAGCTGTTTTTACTATTATTTTAACTAAATTTGGTAATAATATTTTATCTACACGCTAAGCATCATACTAAGCCTTAAAGAAATCATTTGAATAGGAAATCATCTCATCCTTAGACTAGTTCACAATCCCATTAGGGCGGCAGCTACAGTACTTGACTTTGAGATAACAGTAAGTAAGATTACAAGATTACGGAGATGTAAATGGATAAAGTAGTGGGCAAACACTGGGGAAAGAATAAACAGGGAAATAGTGACAGAGGAAGTGACTTGAGCAGATTCTTAAAGCATGAATAAATTAACCATAAACTAAAAAGATCTAAAATAAAATGGGACATTAAAAAGAGAATGGCACATGCAAAATTTCAATGTCATGAAGGACCTGAAGCATTTAAATTAGGAAATGTGCGTAAATTATATTAAAATATAACCACTAAACAATATTAATAAACATACTTACTTATAATAGTGTTCCCAGAGATTTCTATATCTTCCCTGACCTGACATGTCAAACACTGTAAAAGACAAACTTAAAAAAAAGTATAAAGTATGACTACATTATAAGCTACTAACTTACAGTATAACTTTTACTTAGTATTTTAAATTGTTTTCAAAGAAATCCCCCTTGCTATATAATAACCAATGTGGGCCAATTTTTAAGAGTTCCAAAAAATGAGTTTCTTTGTATGATTTTGTAATGAATAACACAAGAAGATACTTTCTTTGCTAATGAGGTTACTTAGAATCTAAATTCTATGTTCTGAACAATAAACCAGAGGTAGTAGTACAAAGTATTAAAATCTATAGGTTTCTACAATAACAAATTACTTTCTCTAAGACTAGGAGGGATGATCAGGCAGATTTAATATGGTTACTTTTTACCTACAACTTCTTTTTTTTTAACTTTATTTATTTTTTATTAGTGCATTATAGCAATACATAATATTGGGATTCATTTAGACATAATCATATCCGTGACTTTTTAGCCAAAGGGATAAAGGGGATTTATTACCTGGACGATTTGAATTTCTCTATGTTGAACCCTATTGTTGGAACTATATCTTGAGATTGAGCCTTTAAGAGAAAAGACAAAGTTTAGAAAATTGCAATTAACAAAGAATTTTTTCTCATGAAAAAAATGTTCATATGTTACATTTCTAAAATATGTCACAAAGGAGATGGCAGCATTAAACAAAATTATAATTTTTGCAACAGGATCAATGTGTATAAATTTTGTATAGCTGTTTAAACTTGACCAATTTTAACTGTATAACATGCATGTCTTAATTCACATTTTATTTTATTAAGTTTTACCAAGGACTTAAAGTTTTTTAAGAGGTCTAATACATCACCCTGAGTTCATATGTGGAATGTATAATCTTTCAACACGTATTTATTGAGTTTATACATATGCCATCTGACCTCATGTTTAGAATGTCCCTACTCTCAATGAGTTTACAATCTGGAGAAAGTAAACAAATTAACAACTTAATAACAGAGGAATGCAATTTTGAGCACTGTAAGTACAAAGACAGGTGACTGGGGTGGGAAACAACAGGGCAGAGGAAGACTGGTATGTGGCACAGTAGAGTACTTAGGACAAGCTGCTCTAAAAGGATGACATTCAACACCAGAGTAAATGGCCAGGAAAGAGAAAATCTATGACAAGTTCTTGGCAAAGAACATTCCAGTCATAGGAATTAGCCTGTGCAATGATCTTAGAGCAGGAAGGAACTTGACACTCAGGAAAAGTATAAGGTATGCATGTCTGATGTACAGTGATAAGTAAAAGAACCGTATATATGTTTAGGTAAGAAAGGTAGAGTATTGAAGGCCTAGGTAGGGAGTTCTGTGTGATACAAGGGGGCAAGAAGACAGCAGGACATCTGTTGACAAGTTGAACAGGCAATTAAAATACACTATACTGACAATTCATCAAATTTCTCTTAGCACTTCTACCATCAAAACTATTCACCCATTTGAACAAAAATCTATCTACTTTCTGATCCAGATCTTTAAAAAGTTATTCTTGACCCTTTCCTTTTTTATATTACATATATAATCACTCTCTAAACTTTACAGGTTCTATTTCACTTCATTCTGGCCCTTATTATTTCTTGCTTTGAATTACTATAACAGTTTTTTTTTTTTTTTTTTTTTTTTGTGGTGCCGGGGATTGAACTCAGGGGCACTCGACCACTGGGTCATATCCCCAGCCCTTTTTGGTATTTTATTTGGAGACAGGGTCTCACTGAGTTGCTAAGTGCCTCGCCATTGCTGAGGCTGGCTTTGAACTCGCGATCCTCCTGCCTCAGCCTCCCAAAGTGCTGGGATTACAGGCGTGCGCCACCGCGCCCGGCAGTTCTTTTTTTTTTTTTTTTAATTTGTTCTTTTTAGTTATATATGACAGTAGAGTATAATCTTATTTATACAAACGTAGAGTATATCTTATTATAATTAGGATCTCAATCTTGTGGTTGTAACTGATGTGGAGATTCACTGTGGTATATTTATATATGTACATAGGAAAGTTAAGTCAGATTAATTCCACTACCTTTTCTATTCCAGTCCCCCCTCCCTTCCCTTCATTCCCCTTTGTCTAATCTATTTAACTTTAACCCCACCACAACCACCTTGTTCTGTGTCAGTATCTGCATATCAAAGAGAACATTTGACATTTGGTTTTTTGGGGATTGGCTTATCTCATTTAGCATAATAGTCTCCAGATCCATCCATTTACAGGCAAATGCCATAATTTCCTTCTTTTTTTTAATGGCTGAGTAATATTCCATTGTTATATCTACCACATTTTTTTTTTTTTTATCCATTCTTCTGTTGAAGGGCATCTAGGTTGATTCTATAGCTTAGCTATTGTGAACTAAGCTACTATAAACATTGATGTTGTTACGTCATCATAGTATGTTGATTTTAAATCCTTTGGGTATATATATACTGAGGAGTGGTCAAATGGTGGTTCCATTCTAAATTTTCTGACAAATTTCCATACTGCTTTCCATAATGGTTGCAACAATTTGCAGTCCCACCAGCAATGTATGAATGTACCCTTTTCTCCACATCCTTTTCAACATTTATTGTTACTTGTATTCTTGATTGTTGCTATTCTGATTGAAGTAAAATGAATTCAGGTAGCATAGCTAATTAAGAACAATACAGAGACTATTGAGACAATAGAGTTACCTTAGACAAGTCGGTTAATACTAAGTTTTCTTAAATGTGAGGTATATTTTTTACTATCCTTAGCTCATATAGTGGAAATGAAATAAATTAATGGGTACAAAACAATACTGTCTAAAAATACGCAACAAATGTCTGCTATTATTATAATCATACTCTCTCTGATTTCTCTCAGTCTTGCCTTCATTTTTTTTTTTTCCATACTGCCACAAATATAGCTTAAATAGAAACCCCCAGTTTTGCCTTACATCACTATGCTCACTCTGGTAGTCTACTTCTGGGAAATTTAAATTCAAATGAAAACACTGAAGCTGTAAGGTCACTGGGGCCTTAGTGAAATACCTTAATAGTAACATTAGTGAAAAGGTCTGCCCCTGAAGTACCTTGGTCTTGCTTTTTTGAATTTTTTTTAATTCAGTTTTCCCTTTCATCCATCCTAAGAGTTGCCATAGTATTTTTCAAAAATACCTTTCTTCTTGTTTGTTCAAAAAAATTATTTTCTACTAGTAAGATTCCTGTCTCATATATTAGGATTCCTTCCACAGCTTTGAAATAGAAAGTTTCCTAATTTTGTTGTCCAAAAACACCTCCACCATCTTTAAGGGTTCTCAATGTGTTAGTCACATGATAAAATCATCAGCTATTATCAAAGAAAAATATACCAGTACCAAAAAAGTGAGGAAGTTAAAAGTTTAAAGAAATCTCAGAAAATATAATCAAAACAGTAACTCTGTTTTCATTGAATTATAATTAGAACATTCACCTAACCTTTCCACAAACATTCAGCTTCTCCACAAATTCCCCTTTAATATGATATTATTCATAAACTTTTTTTTCTTCTCCATGAAAGTTCTAATGGAAATAATTAGAGAGAAGACACTCCACAAATTAATCAGGATAGAACATACATGGGCTAGTGCTTCCAGATCACATACAATACATTTTCCTCTAAAGTATTCCAAAAAGATACATCTCCAACATTAATCTCCCTCTGCTCTCTTTATGAGCAAATATGTTGGGTGATTCTCCAAATTAGACAGGGGATGGTATGAAGCAAGCGAAGAGTGTAGGAACAGATCATCTGAGACAGTCCAGGGATGGATTAACATTTAACAGGAATAAAACAGATATATGAGAGCCTATTTAGTTAGTTTCATAACATCTGGTAAAATCCAATATCCTTGGTGCCATCAATCAAAACTCCCTGGCCAAAAATAAAAACAAGACATCATTTATCAATTTATCACCCAAAAATATACTTAACTGCTGTGCATTATTCTAGGTATTTGTAATTCAGTGCTTAACAAGTTAAGTGCTCTTTTATGCTGAAGACAAATTTAACAAGGAAGTTAAGAAATGAATATACAAGATAATTTCAGATTGCTGGGAACTGGAGGAAAAATTGGAATTTTAAAAGAAAAATTACAGCTGCAACTAGATTCTTGAAAGGAGAAATAAAAAAGGGCAAAGCAAATTATTTTAGCTGCCTAAAGACTAAGTAAGGTTCAGGAAGTGATTATCAGAAATTAGTAAAGCACTATTATGTAAGTTTTCTTGTAGCAAAACTTACCACAAACATATATATCATGTGTGGCATGTGTTAGATTTACCTATGTTTTAATTATTAAAAAAAATTGTTCATATGCTTATTCCTATCATCCTGCCCAGTTCTACTGATATGTACATCACATTTTTTAGGAAGAAGTGTCTAATTATTCATAGAACCTATAAAAATGATTCATCATTTTCCTTTGTTTTGCATCTCCCATAAAGAGGGAAGTGTAAAAAAAGAAGGCAATGTAACCTGCAATTAAACTTGAGAAAGTTATGAAGATCTTTAGGGAAAAAATATTGAAAAGAATATTCCAGTTTAATAATCAAGATATACCTACATACTACGTAAAATTGCAAATTGTAGCTCACTGATACTGATTAAAGTACTTCAAGACTAACAGGATTCATAATATGATTACATAAAATTATAATATCAAATAAAATAATTCTACATATTAACTTTTTCTAGTAGCAGAAAATACACACCACATTGAACAAAAAACACTTACATTTGAAGGCTTAAGTTTGTTAATGATTGTTGTTTTGCCACTATTATCCAGCCCAAGGCACAAAACATGAACCTCCTTCTTCTTCAGGCCAAGCAAACCTGAAAGTCTGTCTAGTAATCCCATAATGTGATTCCAATATTTACAAAGCGGCTGCAAGGAAAAAAAGACATACTATCCAAAGGCACCTTAAGTATGGAAAATATTGATATCTGCATTAAAAATTTAAAGACACACATTGATGTAGAAAACATGTCAATGTAGTATCACGCTTAGTAAACAGAGTATAAGCTGATTACCAGAAAGGAGCCTTAACTAAAATGCAGATTGGCAGCTTATACCCTTTGGCAACATAGAACAATGCCCTTGAAAGAACCACATTTCTCATTGTAATTTACAATATTTAAGAAGAAGATATGGTCAGCCTCAGTATCATATGAAATCTACCAATGGTAACACTTCAAATTGAATTTTGCCTACATCATTTGAACCACTAATTAAATCTTTACCACTAATAAGAGCATTGTTATATTTTGCAATAATATAAATATATAAAAACTTTACTATTTTTGTTTGGTTACTTCCAGTTTGGGTAGGGTTTTCTATCAATAGAAACAAACCATCCTGATATATTTTATTCTTATTTTCCTTCATCCTTTACATGTATCTTTGCAAGTCATCACAAATACATTTTGAAATAATGGACACACATACACATACACCACACACACACACACACACACACACACACACTCACACTTTTATTGAATCTTACTAAATTTATTTTCTTAACTATAACTTACTTTAAACATCCTTCTGTTATTTTAAGAGAACTTTATAATACTAGCATAGAAATAAGAAAGTAAATACTAATATTAGATTTTTAGTTTTCTCATATACTGTTAAAGATTTTTTGTTAACTTTTCCTTAAAGTATGCATTTGTTCAATTGTATTCACCTTTAGAAAAAAACAAAACAATTCTTCTGTTAGTTTCTATTGCTATGATAAATACCTGAGATAAATTAATTTGTATAAACAAAGGTTTATTTTTATAGTTTTGGAGATTTCAGTAAATGATAGAGTGGCCCAATTGTGTTTGGGCCTGTAGCAGGGCAGCACACAATGGTAGGGAGCTTGTGGTAGAGCAAAGCTGCTCACCTCACAGTTGGGATGTGAAAAAGAGGACAAAGAAGGGGCTGGGTCCAACTATCTCCTTCAGGGTAGCCCGCAATGTCTCAGACTGCCCAGTAGGCTACAGAAGACTAAGCTTTTAGCACATGGACCTTCGGGGAACACTTAAGATGCAAACTATAGCACTTTCTAAATCAAATGTTTACAAAAGGCTCTACTAGCAATCGAATCAGGAAAATGGGATCCTAATTAGAATAAGTTATACTCCATGTATGTATAATATGTCAAGATACACTATACTGTCATGTATATCTAAAAAGAATAAATAAAAAACGAAGTCGAATAAAATTGCTATTGATAGTATCCTTGCTATGTGATAACTTTATAGGTGTTCCTATCCAAGATGCTATTAAATTTATACTTCAGGTCTCCAAATGAAACTTTTCAAAGGAGCTTGCTTTGGATTCATCACCTCTCATAACATCTGATGCGATAAGAAAAGAGAGATATTCCTTTTGCCAACCCTGAAGTGTTATAGGCACTGTTCCAAAATACCTGTGTACCAAATATTTACCATTACTCTCTTTGAACATTCATTTTCAAATAATCTCAATTTATTTTCGTCATCATCTAAGGTTCCACAATTATCTTCCAATTCCTTCAGTATTTTTTATTCTATACTATCCTAAGCAAGACCAGACGTTGAAGGATGTGAGGCTGTACGAAACTAACCAATAGGAGGTTTCCAAGATAACTGCATTGGAAAGGAGGCTGAATGATTGACATTTTCCTTAAGTCCTCTGGGAGATCATTATGGTTATATACATTTCAAAACTGAATTTCAATGATAAGCAGAAGGTAGAAGGCACCATTCCCCATTGAAGAGTAGGTTCTATAACAGAGCTAATTTTGTCTTATTCAAGGGATGGGTTTGACCTCAGGTACTTCCATTTGTGCCACGTAAATCGATTTTTCATATTAGAGGTACAAATCTCAAAATTTTCTTTGAATATCATCTTAAGGATTGGCATTTGTAGAATCTATTTTAAGTTAACCTTCTGATAGGAAACAATTCATACAGATCATCTTAATTCAAAGTAAATTTGCTATTACTTTATTACACTGAACATATTGATAAAAATGCTTATCTTATTTTGTATTCCATATGATTTTGATTTTTAAAATTATGACCACTTTTCATATCTTCTCCATCTGATTATGTACTATAAAGCATTGTTAAAGCCTGATGCTTGAATAATCATTTTTCATCATTATTTTGACTTCCATCCCTTTTCACAATTACCAAACATTTGATATTGTTACTGAAATATTTTTTGATATATAATTGAAAAGGGAAGTCAGTTTTTCTAAAGGAAATAATCCTATTTATGGAAGTTGCTTAAAAAACAACTATGATAAAGCCTTATATACACTTTTTATTTTCAGTAATTATAATTTTCCATCTATAAGTTTACTTTCTGAATGCATAAAGGAGGGAAGAAAAAGATAACTGAAATCACTCAACATTTATTTACCATGTATTAAAAGCACAGTGGAAGATACAACTGATATCTTCTATAGATTGCTATTCCTATAATAGGTTCTGATTTTCAACAATGGTTGCATTGTGTAAGTAACTACTGAATCAGAGTTTCTGAGAGTGGGATAAGAGCATTCGTAGTTTTAAAAGCTACACAATGTTTCTGATAAGCAGTCAGTATTGAGAAATAGTAGTTTTCAAATCCCCTAATCCCATGTTATCGTCATCCATGTTTCCTTGCTACCTATCAAAATTAAGTCCATTTATAGTGTTTTCCCCCCTAACAAGAGAAAAGCATAACAAAGCTATTTACTCAGAGTTTTACATGACATAGAAGACTTCAGAAATAAAGACCCAAAGACGCAGTGAAATTTGTCTATTTTTATGGTTATATCCCATTAAAAATGAAGAGTATAAACTGTGATTGGACAAAAGAATATGATCTAATGGTAACAGAGGGAAACTCAACAAGCCCAGTCTATTCAGATTCTTCTTGGTCACTCTGTGTAGGTATGGAGTAGGACCTCAATGAAATGCTTGTCAAATGCGCTACCACAAGCTACATCCCAAGCCCTACTATACATTCTTAGAAATATATTTCTAGAGGTAGGAATTGTTGGGTCAAAAGGCAATCATATTTTAAATTCTGATAGATTCTGAGGAAATGGCTCAAGAAACTTGTGTCAACACTTACCAACAGTGAATGGAGCTTTCTATTCCTTTATTCTCTTATCAACACTGGGTATGGTTAATTTTTCAATAAAAAAAAATGATATTTCAGAACTGTTTAAATTTGCATTTATATCATTACTAATGAAACTGAACATCATTTCAGAATTTAATTGCCATTAACATTTTTTCTTTTATGAATTATCAGCTATGTTCTGATGCTTATTTTTCTACTGGTTACCTTTTACTATTGGCATAGGAGAGCCCCTTGCCATGCCATATTATTGCATATATATATATATATATATATATACACACATATATATATATATATATATATATATATATATATATTATATATATATATTTTTGTACCGGGGATTGAACTCAGGGGCACTCGACCATTGGGCCACATCCCCAGCCCTTTTTTGTATTTTATTAGAGACAGGGCCTCACTGAGTTGCTAAGTGCCTCACCATTGCTGAGGCTGGCTTTGAACTTGTGATCCTCCTGCCTCAGCCTCCCAAGTGCAGGGATTACAGGCGTGCGCCACCGCGCCCGGCTATTGCATAGTTTTAACCAATTAAAATTTTACTATTATTTATGTTGTTTTGTGCTGTATAGCAGTTTTAATTTCTATGCAGTAACATTTATAAAGTTTTCTCCAGCTTCTTTCTTTAGTGTTAGGCCCAGAAACATTTTTCCTCCTTAATATTTTAAACATATTAACCCAAATTATTTTCTGTCTTTTGAAGAAAATAATGATTTTGAAGTTTTTATAGTTTAAGTTTTGCCTGAAACATCTGGGTATGAGAAGTGAGGCAGGGAAGGGGCTGTGGCTTCTTTCTTTCTTTAATACAGTGGTAGTCATTTTATTCTGGTATCATTTTCTTTTCTACCAATCCTTACAGACTAATTTTTTCTCAACTTTTTTTCACATTCTATATTTTTTATACAAGTTTGGGTCTGTTAGTAGATTATGTATTTCAACATATTCTAAATGCTACTCTTTGGAAGGTGATTCTATGAATTATATTTAAAAGGATTTCAAGATTATGTAAGTTTTAGAAATTTGGGATTCTATGAATTTGAACAGGTTTCTTAGGGCCATACTCCTTAAAATCTTTAATATGATTTGGCATATGAATTGCAAGTTTCCAAGAGGTGGATAAAAAACATAGTATTTCTGATGAATACCTATCTGTGAAAACTTTGTTGGGGAAGTATTTCAATTGCACATAATTTGGGAAACCTGATCTACTCTTTTTTTATTGATCTGTCTATGCCTAGACCAGGCTACAATCTTTTAATTCACCTCCCATTATAATAAATTTCATCATTTGATAAAGCCCTTCTTTCTCAGTGGTATGTTTTCAGAATACAAGAGATTTCTTAAATGGTTTGCACACTTTCCCCGAAGATTTCACTTTGGTTATGAAGGAAAATATGCTATGAAAATTTCTGTGCTTCTATAGAAGATATCTTGTCTGATGTTTCTCTTTGTTTCTTTCATTCATCTTGTTTAAGTTTACAGAAAGATCTTGGACAACAATAAGATTTTCCAAAGGCTAATTATGACTAATCTGAGAGTAGTCCAGGTAATTCTTATTAAGAAGAAACCCCTCCCCCACCAACACTCAGACTGAGAGACACTAGCTTAATCAATAAAAGATGAAAAGACTAGGTCAATCTGATAATCACAGACCTAAATACTGAGAGTTTAGATTCTCAAAGATTCAGAGTTGGATAATAAAAAAACAGTTAAAAACAAGAAGGCATATGTTACAAAGTATATGTAGCCATTTTTCACTCTCCAAGTTGTTCTTATTATAAAAACTGTATTAAAGCTTATTGTTGGAGAAAATTATAGTCTTGGCTTAGGAAAAACACTAGAAAGCTGATGTTGAGATCAGACAGTGTTAGCTAGGCAGAACACCACTATCTGATAGTTTAGAAACAAAATATAACTTTAGCTTAAAATCTTACTTTCTATACAGACAGAATTAAGACACCTGAGATTAATTTGCTGTAAGGAACAACTTCTGTACTTGAATCTAGAATACTTGGGTTTGAGTATTGGCCCTGGCCCTGATTGTATGACTGTGAGTTGCTTGACCTCCCTGTCCTTTGGATGATCTCTAAGGCAGTGGTGATGTACTTTTTAAGGGTTTTAACAATCTGTCTCCAATCTACCTTTTCATCTGTTTCCTTTTCCTGGCTATTAAGAATCAGCTTTCTAAAGGATTACATGTTGCCAGAAAAGTCCAGAGGAATTAGGATATTATCCAATTAATAGCCTGGCAAATAAGCTGCAGACAGAGATAGGATCAGGCAGAGAAAAACACATTAATGGTACTTTGTAAACTTTAAACGTGTTTGTCGAGAAAATTTTTGCACCTTTTATTAAACCAAGTAAACATGCTTATTTGGCTTTCAGATTTTGATAACGAAATTTCTGTTATGATTCCCCACAAATCACATAAAAAGGCTAAAGTTGGACTAGTGTTAAAACTAACCAAACACTATTTGCCCAAACCAGTTCAATACATTTTCTAGGGTCCCTAGTACTCACCACAGAAGCCCAATTCTCCTTTTCCATCTTTCACACATTAGAAACAACTACTCGAGTGGAGCAAAAAACGTGGGAAAGAGCAAAGATAACTTCTAAAGCTGAGAGGGAGAGGGTAGCTCTGGCCACAACGGGAAATAAGGAGGTACCTGATCTTGAGGCTGGTCTGGAGGGCCCAGGAGCTTGTGAGGAACCGGAATGGATGCACTCGCTGGTATCAGTCTCTGAGAAGGAAATCTGGTGCGGAAGTGCCTCAGCCTTCCTCTCTAGGCCTCCATCGGAAAGATGCCTTGTCCTGGGCAAAGCCACCTCTACAAGTTGGGGAAACTGGCAGCTTCGGTCTCAACAAGAGCATCAGGGGCTGAGCAGGCGCCTTGGCGCGCGGCGTTCCCTTGGCAACAGGAGCTTCTTCCGGTCCTGAAGCCACGCCTCCTCGAGGGTCTCGGCGTTACAGCCTTTGCGCCCTTGTTTCTGGGATCTAAGAACTCCGGGGAAATGGCGAGAGACACGCCGAGGAACTCTATTAAGGAAAATGTGAGCACAGGTGAGAAGTCGAGCTGCCGATTTCCTGCGAGGAGCTGAGCAGTCACCGACGGAGCATGATGGGAGTTGTAGGCGCGCAGAGCCTGCTGGGTAGCAGGTTGCTTCCGCTTTTGCTGGACGCTGTTTTTCTCCGCGCTGGTCTCCCTCGCGGTTCCCGGGCTGCGTAGAAGATCGTGCTCCGAGTGGCACCAAGAACGCCTAGTCCTGCCGGTGCTCGGCTGCAGCGTGGTGGAAACAACGGGACAAAGCTGTGCCCCTTGAGGCACAGATGTGTACCGGAGTTGTCCCTTTTCCCATCTCACCGACCCTCCCCTGGGTTCTTCGACCCTGACTCCTGAGAAGTAAGGCTCTTAATGTAGTCAGGCAGAGGAGAGAAACTTGTATAAAAAGTAGTACAGTTACTATCAATAGCGTTTTTTTTTTTCTTTTAAGCTAGGTAAAATAAAAAGTAAAAGACATTATTTGGCAAAGAAAGTTTGCTTGTACTCCTTCTTCTTAGCTGTCTGGTCTCCTGGAGTGATTTCCACCAGGTGTAATCCTTTGTGATTAGATTATGGTCCCTGGAAATCCAATCCGCCGCCGAAAAGGCATTAGTAGTCAGTATTTAAAAGTTGGCCACTATCTTAAATTGCACTTGTGTATTATTGAAATAGAAACTAATGATCCTCAAAATATGTACACGTATACATACTTTCTCCCACATTTTCCAATGGACAGATCACACTGGTAGTCCTTTTAAAGATGTAGGATTTTTTTGTTTGTTTTTTTGTAGCCTTTCTCGTCCAGTCTGTCTCACCTCTCCATGAATGGGTTTCATGATTTAAATGTTCCTTAAAGAAGTTTCATCTCTTCATTTCCCCCATTAACCATGGGTATGGGATTTTATTTTTCCTTTTCTACTAATTAATGTTGTTTACTATTCTACCTGTCCTTGGCTTATCAATTAATTTGGCCTATTTAAATGGACTAGGGGGGTGAAAAAAGAAATTCTATCAAAATAATGATGGTGGGGAAGATTGTACACATATGATAATGGGGGCTTTTTCCTTTGTTGCTTTTGCAATTTTGCAAATGTAGCTGTTTTTACAGTGAAGGAAATGTTCTGGGCTGTGACTCTCCTGCAAGCAAAATACGAACAAACAAAAATCCTGTAGTTGCTTATCCAAAGGTATTAACATTTAAGTGTCCTTGTAGAAAACATACTATGGAATATACTATGCTTTATGGTGTATCATTAGACCCTTCTCTATGCTTCATCTTCCTCACGTTCAAAAAAATACTATTTTATCTACTGTTTTTAAGGATTAAAGAGATAACAGAAGTATAAGTGTTTGACACATAAGTGTTCAATAAATATTTTTCTGTCTTCTTTTGTTCTGAAATTTTTTACTTGACCCAATTCTTAAATATCATGGTCCTTGTAATTTCTGACCCTGAGTTTATTTAATGGTAGGTATTGATCAGTTTTCTTTGTTTCTGAGTGTTGTACTCACTTTAATAAGGGATGGAAGCTATTTGCTGCTAGACAGACTACAATTTTGTTTTGTTTTGTTTCCCCTCAGTTAAGCGGAAATCTCATGTTCAGAAAACTTTCGTGGATAGACCTTACTTTTCTTATTTAGAATTGATGCTTTCACCCCTAGGTTGAGTTCATGTTTTTACTTAGTGCAAAACATTGGGTGAAAACTACAAATGTAATAGGCAGATTGAGCACCCAACTTTACAGTAGACTTAGGCAGATAGATATTTCTTAAGAAAAAAGTAAACAAAAAGATAATTGTTATTATTACTAATGAGATGAAATAGTTGTCATGAAACAATTTACCCAATTTGGAAAATGTTTGTTTTGAAAATGTCAACCATATAAAAATAACAAATATTTAATATGATTGAATTTGTTGTTTTTGTACTTTGCCAACTGAAACTGCTCTTGAGCACACTCAGAGGCTCAGCATAAAATTATTCCATTCAATTTAAGAAGTTAGTTTGAGAGTAACAAGCTTTAAAAGTGGTATGTAAGTTTCTTAAAGCAACTTAAATATATATGCAAGAGAAAATAGTTTTAGATTTTTTTGTTGTTGTTGTTGTTGCTAGTTTTAATTTCAAACTGGGTTTTGGAACTGTACCAAAATTATAAAAAAGATAAGAGGGAGATACGTTAAATATAGCACTGTTTTGATTAATTCTTGATACTTTTAATGTATTTTCTTACCAGCAACTTTTAAAAGAATATTGAAAATCTCTGATTTATAATTTATTGTGTTTTTGGAACAAACATTGATGGTCTAAAGCTGTATTTGAACAGTGAGATGTTATGTGTCTTTTGTTATCTGCAATTTGTGTACAGTAGCACCTCTGCAATAAAAAATTTAATTCACTTGAATCTCAGGAAATATTTTGCCAGTGTAAAGTCACTAAAAAAAAAAAATATATATATATATATATATATATATATATATATATAATTAATTATGGTTCATGTGAATTTGTCTAGACCATAATGACATTATTTTGAAAAATTACTACAGCTGTGATTTTGCATTCAGAATTACTAAAGTATCTAAAAGAACATTTACATTTAATAGACTAAAAATAAATTACATTAGGAATACATCAATACAAAAAATCACAAATTCAACCACCAGAACTGTAACTTTTATTTGCTAATATATTTTAATAAACAGGCTTACTCCATCAGTAAGATCCTGATAATGCCTCTTAGGAAATCATAGAAAAATAAAATACAATAATTAGTAATTTGTACTTTGTACAAAAATCTTATTATGTTGCTCAGCAGGTAGTTTTGCTAAACATCATATTCTTTCAGCAGATAGATGAATGTAATGCAATTTACCACAACCAATCTCTCATGTTGAGAGCTGAGCATTCTATAACACTATTAACTTGTAAGCATGCCAGCACGTGAAAATTTACATGGAACATTATAATATTATAGTAGATTTTTATAAGATGAAAACAATACCACATTCAAATAAGTTTGAACTACTTTACTGGTATTGCAAGTAGATAATAGGTAGGATTGCAGTTCAATTAACACCGTTTTACTGTGTTTATCTCTACCATATTGTGATTACAACCAGAAAAGAGAACATAGGCTGTGTAAGGATCCTGAGTGAAAGGCATATATTGAAGCTCTAAATGGTGGTACAATACCAATACTGAAAAATAATAATGTAGTGCTGCGCTTCCTTATTTTCATAAACAGAACTTCCCTTCCTTTTGTAAGAGTAGATGAGTATAGTGCTAAATCCTTAATTAATGATAAATAGCTTCATGTCACATTAAGAGATACTTTTAAAAAATCACTTAGGAAGGAAAAAATATTTTTAGCTTCAGTTTCCCCCTTAGTCAAATATAGCTCTATGAAGGATTACATGTCTCAACCTAGACAGATGTTATTTGAGTATTTTATAGAAAAATGCCATTTAGTATTTTAGCTTTAGGATTTGTGCTACAAAGGTATTTAGAACTATTATTTTTTGAGTGCACTGCAACTGTTGATATCATCTACCATTTAAAATTTGATATGGCCATTTAAATATCTAAAGTGTTTAATCAAATACACATTTATATGTATACATATTATCTTTATATTTTTGGCTAAGCTAGAACAGCAAAAAATTGGAGAGCAATCTTATTCCATTATTCACAATCTAATTTCACATCAAATCCAAAGAATAAATATCATTAAATTCCAACACATTGAATTACATACAGCCCATCCAGAAATAAAGCACCAAGCACTATTAAAATATCACATCTTTAGGGAGGGAAGCAATGAACAAAACAACCACCTTGCCCACATGTTTCTCCTAAATTACAGAAACTATTGATGTTTTCCATATTGAAACAAAAATAATAATTTTTACTAAAAGATTAGTGCCCATTTGTCTTTATTTATTTTTAAAAATTCAGATGGGAGCTCAAAACCCTCCAAAATAGTATTCAAGGAAATTGACAGGTTTAGTATACAATATACATCTTTCAGGATTAAGTTAATTTCAATTTTATAGGCTTCAGATTATAATGAATAGCTAAAAAATATTTCTGCCATTTACTGTGTAATAGACAAAAACAAACAAACAAACAAACCCAACATGAGAAGTATCTATGGCATTTAAGAAGTCCTCAATCACTTCCTCATGGAAAAAGAGGACTCTTGTAAAGAGTCCTTGGAAAGCAAAAGTTTTAGGTCTTCCAATAAAATTACTTATATTTAATAAAGATGCTTTGAAATATTTTATAGGTTTTTTCTATTCTGTATTAACACACAAAATACCCATTAACTATGTCTGTATGTATATATAACATACATACATACATCTATACATCTAACATACATCTATATTCACTTTCCTATTCTGCAACTATTCATGTCTCTCTTTCAATCTATATGCCCTTCCCACCCCCACGTTGACTTTTCTTTGTAAAATTAAACTACTCACATAGTAACATCTTTACCTCTCCACCACAAATCTACTAATCTACCTGCATATTACAAAGTCTGCCTTCCCTCTTATTGGAGTTTTATGTCCCTCCTCCTATAAAAAACTAACCTCCCTACTTGTGCTCTGAATTCTAACCCCTCCAGGCCTTTGCCATAATCATCTTTTCTCTTGCATTATCAATTTTCTCTTGTCTGCCAAATTACTCTCATTGGTATATAAATATGCTTTAGTTTCCTTTATGTAAATAAAACAAAAGAACAAAAATCTCCACAGAGTGCTGTTGACCCTACATCTCCCTTCAGCTACTGCCCTAGCTTCTTTTACTTGCTCCCCTTACAACACAACATTTTGATAGAATTGCTTATAGATTCTGAGTCGGCTTCCTTTACTTATCTCTCTTCTTAATCCGCTTCAGTCAGGCTTTGACTTCATGATTTCACAGAAACTATACTTTTTGAGGTTTTGAGAGAGACTGCTCTTGTCAGTGTTGCCAAATCAAAGGGTGATTTCATTGTTCTAATCCTGATTTCTTAAAAGCTTTTAATCCAAATGACTAACTGCATTTCTTTCTTCTCTACCCTTCCTTAACATTCCTTAGTTTCCTTTGTTGATTTCAAATTCTCTGCCCAACTTCTAAACATTGTAGTGCCCTGGAGCTCAATCCTATGCCCACTTCTCCATCTCTAGGCTTTTCCTAAGTTCTATACTTTAAATACCATGTATATATGGATGATTTTCAAACCCTAATCTCTGTTCCTAAATATTCCTTGGAACTCTCAGATGCAGCTGTCTACTTAATAGCTCCATTTGGATATCTAACAGTCATCTCAGGCATTAGGTGATTAAAACCAGATTTGATTTTTCTTCCAAATCTACTTCTTCTGTACCACCACTGAATCAATTGTTTATTTCCTAAATATGGAATCTAGCTTGGATTTTTTTCTCTCTTTTTCATCCCTCATTCCCAATCCATTAGCAAACCTTGTCTTCATACATATCCAAAGCCCATGACTTTTATTCATTTTCACTACTTCCATCTTAACAAAAGTCAGTGTTTTTTTTCCTTGAATTATTCCAGTGGCCTTTTTGCCTTTTTGCCTACTTATTTGCCTCGTTACTGTATACAACTGTTCTCTTTATGTACTTTCAGTATACTCTCAAATACTCCAAATTCCCATACGTAGTTAATGTTCCTTCTGCCTGGAATGCTCTTACCCTGGATCTTCGCATGGCTGTTTTCTTCATATTATTCTGGCCTCAATATAAATGTCATGTCTTTAGAGATTTCAGTTACTAATTAATATGAAGGAGTTAATATCATGCTATGTAACATGATTAATTTGATTACCAGTATAACATCACTATTTCTTTATTGTGTGTTTTACTATTAGAAACAATTCCATGAGATAGGGACTTTGCTTGTCTTGGTCACTGTTTATCCTCAAAGGACATGAGGTAATGTTCAGTAAACATTAGTTGGATGAGTGAATGAATTTACAGATACATATATATTTTTAAAATATATCAGTGTTATCTATACATATTTTAAAATTTAGGAATTATATAATTTTGGAACAGCAAATAGACATGACTTCCTATATTTTTGTTGTTGTTATATTTGTTTCAGAGTGTAAAGAGATTAACACTGAGCTTTGGACAGTCATGATTTTCTGTTTTTTATATTAAATTATAGATATTTAATGATTGCATTTAATGTAGGGTTATCATGTTTTTATATTTCCATTCATACATTCATTCATGAGAAAGCAAAAGCATTTGCTTTCTCCAGCAGACTTTATGGAATATCTGACCAGTAATAAATAAAAGAAGAATGACTTCAGAAAGAATAGATTCTAGCCACTGTATTATGGAATTTGGTTTCAACTTCTTTGACAACTTGAAAGTTACAAGCATTGTGAAACTGAATGAAGATATAAAATATGCAGAGCAAATTGAAAGGATATAAGCATTTATAGATCAAAAGATCACAATTAATATGTAAGTACCATATTTTTAAAAACACAGTATTATGTGTAAAATTTATATAACTGCTTAAAAGACTAATTGATATTAAAAAATAACCCTTTTGAGTTCTCTCATCTGCATCTTATAGATGCTCTTAATTGAATAATAGAAGAAAAACTCTTACCAATTAGATAATTCATTAATAGTATAAAATATTTTGATAGTTCAATATTCATTGTATAATAATATATTTGATTTTTAAGCAAAATTGTAAATTACAGAAGCCTGAGAAATCAAAACTGGAGTACAGAAATGTTAAGAATTTTGATCATTTTCCCTATTAATAAAATGTTTAAAATTAAATATGTTCTGTTTTTTATACTTTCATAAGATCTTTTTCTGATTTTATATATTGATATACATGTAAATAACTATTAGTGGACTTACTAGAAATTCTCATTTTCAAAATGCATTTTACTTTCAAAATTACTAGTAAGAGTAACTAATATGACCTAGTTTTCCTTTGCTTTTCTCTAATAGTTTTTTTTTATTATTATTTGTTTAAAATGAGATAAGCAACAATTTTAACACAACTATTATTTGTATCACTTTTTGTCTTTTCCTCAATTTGAAGGGTACTTGGTCTGTTGCCATGTTCTATATTCATGGTCTGCTTCTGATTTTTTGAAAATGAGATTATTATAGTAGGTATAACTAACATTTTAGGAAATATAGACAATTAACAATTATTCCTTCAAATTTAAAAAGTAACTGTTTAAATTTACATTACACACCAAATAAAAATTAAGTGTGGTTTATAAGAAATGTCCAAAGACATGTATATCCTACATATATTCACTGTTACAATATAAGATGGACTTTGATTAACAAAATGATTAATAATGTACCAGAAATCTAGCACATGGAGGAATTATCAAAATCAAGTGTTACTCATATTCACATTTGTTGGCACTGTTCAATTAATGTGCCCCATACCCACCCCCAGAATGCTTCCATTTCACATTTTGATTTTTTTTTTTTAATCTTGGAGGTCTGAAAAACCTAAAATTGTACCAAAGCTCCAATTTTTGTAAGAAGAAAATTAGATTTTTGCGTAGTATATTAATACAATTTTCTTTGAAGACATATATGGCATGGGAAGAATGAACACATTAAATAGATTCAAAACTGCAATGAAAAACCTTTATGTACATTAAACCTTACTTTCTATATAGTGCAGAAATTTTAAAAAACCTCAATAATTCATTGTCCATAATAGGCAGCATTATCTTAAAGATACTCTAAGGATATGGCAATAATAGTTCTAGATAATATACCAATAGATATTCAAAACACTTTAACATCAGTCACACTGAAAGAAAAATAGCTTGTTCAGTTACAAGTTTGTTAGCAAGCAAGTGGCCATTGGTTTTGTCATAAAGTTTCTATAGACCACATTTTAAGCATTTTAAAGAGAAAAACAATACATGGAAATAAAGCATGCATAGTTAAAGAAAATCTTCCGTCATGACTTTAATAATGATATTACTGTATGAGAATTATAAAGAGCAAAAGTTTGTGTGAAAGTTGAGCTAGTAGGATTAATTATATTCTGGCTTCCCTAATTAAGTGAAGGTGTGTTTATATGAAAAATTTCAAAAGCTGTTTCTACCTAAAATCCATGCAGTTCACTCTACAAACAACTAAATGTAGAAGAGATTTTTAAATCATAGAAGCAGTAGAAGAGAATGTTTTAAATTAGGTAAAAATTTGAAAATGTATTGTCACTCATTTTTGTGAATTAGCATTATTTATGCCATCTATCATGATTTCAAAAACTTAAGTGATATTGTGTTTTTCTAGAACAAAGGAAATTAAGACTATCGTAAGGATGAACAAACTATAAATATGGGAAAGCATAGAAATGTTAATATTAGTGTGGCTTGTTATATAAGCTCATATTTAACTCCTCATGAAAATAAGGGTACCTATCTTCAAAATAATAAGGCCCAAATATTGGACAAGTGAAAATGAAAAATAGTGATTCCTATGTCCTTAAAGTTTCTTTATACTAATGCATTATTTGGGGATACGGATAGTTCTCCCTTCAGTGAGGGAGATGGAGACTCTGACACCAACCAAATATGAATCCTGAAGTAGGATAGTCCTCATTGTGTTCTTTAGTAGAACATTCTAAAGCCATGTATCACTTGTTCTGACTTATTGAGTTGATAACTGTATAACTGAGTTATTATGAAAAATTAAATATAGCCAAAAGATACAAATGATGGAGAAATATGAGTAAAAAGTGTTTTGCCTGAGAAAATTTTCATTAATTCTAATATTTTTCTAGTTTACAACTCCTGGAAAAAATTTTTATTAATTTGTACTTTATTTGCTAATCAAAAGTTAAAATCTTGGCTGAGCATGTAACTCAGTTATAAAGCCCTCCTAGCATGTTTAAGATCCTATGTTCAGTACTCAGCACCAGGGGGGAAAAAGTAAAAACCACATCTTTGTATTACATTTAAGAGCTATCTTTCATCCTACTCTGTAATATTATATTTCTTTAATGTCTTTATTATTCTTAAGGAGGAACTAGTTGTAACTAAGAGTAGAGGAATTCATTGAGATTTTTCTCTTAAAATTAAACAGATCAAAAATTCCTTTAATTATGTAGAGATTTGGTAGTCTGAGTTAACAGGCATGGACATTCAAGCAAAAACCTTCCTTTGTTTTGTTTAGAAGGAAACTTTGCTTTCAGTGGGAAAGTAGAAAAATAAAATAAGCTAGAAGTGACTAGATATCATTAAGTTCCACAAACTTTGTAGTTGCTAAGTTATTGTTTTAAAAGGTGAAGTTTATTATTTAGTAATACTCTGCCTCCCTTTGTAATTGAAAAGCTTTCTTTTAATTTTTTGTTTCATTTTTTAATATAGTAATTTTGAGCCAACACTGATAAGCTAAGGATAATCTTTCATATATATTTTAGGCTCTCTAAAGAGCAAGTGCCAGTCAAACAAAACTTTGAATTAAAAGCAAAAGACTCAAGTGCTTCAATTAAGTTATAAATAATCTCATAATAATTTCACCCAATAAGTTGAATCTAATTTTTTGTCAGAAAAAGAGAATTTAGTTAAAACTACATTTTGATGACCTACATATCCTGAATCTTTTGATCTGTTTTCCCATGAGACATGCATATCGTGTCACATCCCCTTATAACAAGAAAAAATTAATTTTTGCCCCTAAGAAGCTTGGCTTTTTATAAGAGTAAGATATTTACTTTCAGGCAATGTAAGATTTTTTTCCTTTATTTCACTTAGTAGTATGTTAAATATAGTCATAAATAATCATCTCTTCCCTTTCCCATGGATCACATTTGAAAGTATTTTATGCAACTATTGAAGTTCACATTTATTGTTAAATTTACTAGGGCCAGTGATAGCTTTGGCAAGAGTTTAGTTACAGAATTGTTTTTGCATAAAGAATGATGTTTTCTAATTGAAGACACCTTTGAGATAGTGGGTTTACATATGAACTGAAAGATTTGTGACTGGGCAATATGAATTCATGACTCTTCATGAGGATCAACTGTTGAAAAGAGACTATATTAGAGAAATTAGCAAGCATGCTTCCCTCTGACAAAACAAGTATGGAGGGCTTGAAAATTATTCTATGAGAATTTGAGGTCCAAAATATTTCTTTCTGAAGGGGATTGCAAAGCCAATTCACACGAGACCAGTTTTTATTTTGTTCTGTGGAAAAATCTAACCCCGAGTGATATGGCAACCATCAACCACAGCAAACTGCAGATAGGCTCTTACCTCTAAATTTTAAGCTTATGAGTTAATTCAAGGTAAGCACAGTATATTCAAATTCATATTTGCATAAAGTTTTATGCATATAGGAGGCATTCAATAGATATTTGTAAATTGAACTAAAAACACTTTACACTGCCTTTGCTTAGCATTATAAAATTTTGAAAAAAATATTGAAAATGTTGATAAAATAAAAAGTAGGTGACTAAAGTGCTGGATATTCTGATAGAACAATATTATTTTACCTTTTGGAGTTTTCATATAAAAAGCATATAAACTTTTCAATTAAATGTGAAACATGAGTTTCTTGTATTTTGTGAAATTTGAGCTTGGAAATTTTAAGGTGATCATACTAAAAGAAGTGACACATCTGCTTCAAATATCTTTTCTATAAAGATACAGACACCAACTGTGAGTTAATAATCAGAGCTCTTGACTTTTAAAATATTAATTTCTTTTTGTGGTTACTAGGGATTGAACCCAAGGTCTTCCACATGCTAGGCAAATGTTCCATTACTAAACTATACCCCCAGCCTCTAATTTCTTTTAAATTAATATTAAACTTCCTTAGCCAAAGCTAAGAAACATCATAATTCATTTCAAAATTACTTCCCAGCATACTTAATTTTCAGCTAAGGCAAAGCCAGAACCCATACTCTCTGTGAACGCAAGTGTTCCCCTTTGTGTGATAAGACCTAACATATTAAAAGTATAATTTTTGTAACCTTCCCTAATCTTCATCCTTTTCTAAGGAGATCTATAAGATATTTTTAGATTTTCTGTGACTTTTTGATGCTGATAGGGATCCAGGATGTAGTGATAGAGGTTGAGAAAGGATGAGACAAGATGAGGGAATTAAAGAGAGATAGAAAGTCTGAAAAATAATGTTATAAAATTTAATAAATGAATAGAAAAATGATAGTGTGGGTGAAAATTTTAAGAGATTTAACTGTCTTTTAGAACAGAAATTTAAGATAGAAAGGTATCAAAACAGATTTTTAGGAAATGTGGTTGGATGATATGTAATGTAATTTATTTTCCACTATCACTTTTTTAATGATCTTCTTTAAAGACTTTGTTGTTCAAGAACTGGATCTGCATTTGTTTTTAATTCATGGACTGAGATCAGCATTAAATTTATAGCTGAAAGCTACTTTATTCAGATTATAGCTTAATAGATTTTTAAGGAGTAATGCATGGTGAAATAAGTCTTTTGTTATGGCATGCACAACATTTATTGATAGTTATTATATAACTCAGTGCAAATCTATTGAAATTCCAGATTCCCATTAGAATGAAATTTTAGAATTTCTGATTGCATTTTTTTTATAAATACCGTTTTAAAACCTTTATTTTATTTATTTGTTTTTTTATGTGGTGCTGAGGATTGAACCCAGGGCCTCACCCTTGCTAGGCAAGCACCCTACCACTGAGCTACAACCCTAGCCTTTCTGACTGCATTTTTAGTTTAATTATTTAAATGCCTCATCTTTCTCCTTTATTGTACACTATTTTTTACATTTTTTTCCAAATATGCTTATACCATGAGATAATATGTTGACTATAGATTGGAAATTGACTACCCAGAAAATAAAATAAAAATGGTTTCTTCAACTTTCTGACTTTCAAAATTCAAAAACTCCTTCAATACACAGATTAAGAAATTTTATAAAGGCAGGTACACGAATTTTTATGCATGTTTTAGTTACCAAAAATTATTTCTGAAGACTTGTGATTTATGGAAGTTACTCATTTACTTTTATAGAATTAAATTCTATGCTTATGTGTATTAAGAAGGTTTAATTATTGAATATTTGCACCCGTAAATCTTCAAATGTTTCATGTAAAATTTCCAAGTGAATTTGGCATTTTAATTGTAGTTATTATTGAATATTATAATATCTCTGGGATTGTGGGTTTCATGATTGATAGGTAGTAAAGAAAAAAACTTATATTTTTAATGCTGCTGTTTAATTTTGCATATGTATTTCAATCTTGCTCTATGATGAAGTTCAAAATTACACTTGAGATTATCACATTTATAGATCTGTATCACATTTATAGTTCTGTAAAATGTAATTTGAAAGAGAATATTGGTTGAGAGACAAAATGTAAAGGGAATTTTCCAATACTATAACAAGTTGTTAGCAAAGAAAAAAAAAAAGAAAGAGAAATACAAATTAACCAGAAATAGAAAAGCATCATCAGACCTTTTAAAGACAAATATTCTTAACAGAGATCTTTAATCTTTCAATTACTGAATATCCATCCCATATAAATTTAAATATTTTAATAGAATTTATTTCATCAAGGTATACAGATGTTGCTACAGAGTCATATGGAAGACCATATTATTCTATCTCTTATTTTCCTAAATACCTTTTTTGTTGTGTTATAAAAATAAATATATATGATTAATAAATTTCATCTGTTTACATCTGTTCTTATTTAATATATACTTGAAGACAGATAAATATGGAAACTATATTTCCTCTAAATGTATCCAGATCTGTGTAAATGTATCAAGCACACTGCAGACAGTCTATACAGGCCCATGCAGGTTGACAGGTGGAAAATGTGGCTAGCTGTTTCTGACACTTAAAAAGTGATGGATTTCCCATTTTTTCCTTTTTTAGGTGTACTTAACAGAATACTCTAAAGACTTATTCTATCTTTCTGCATTTTTGTTTTTCAAAATGAGAAAAATTAAGCTGTGCTAGGCGAAAACAAGGAAATAAATCAGCAAAAGAAAATATGTGGAAGGTTCTAGTATAATGGGATCATCCACAACATCTTAAAATGAGGAAGAAAGAAAAAGTGAGCTTCCTTAAATACAAGGAACACTATTATGACCACAAAATGTACTTTAGGTAGGATTTTGGGAATGTGGGTAGGGATCTTATCTTTGAAATAAAATAAAAACCAATTTATTTAATCATTGTCTTTAGACAAGTTGCTTTGTATTTTTTTATCCCTTACCACATCCTCCTTACTCTTCCACCTAGCATGGTAGTCATTTTTTGTAGTTTTACAAGAAGCAGCTGACATTATAATTGAATTTGTACTTAAAACAGCATTATTTTGATAAACTGACTCAGCCTAACTCACTGAAAAAATATTTTTGCCTTTTTGATGTAAGCCTCTCAAAAGTTTATGACAACACACCTTAGTTGTGTTCACATTTTTATGTTAACTATTATGGACACAGATTGACACAAAATATATATGCTTAGTAAAATCTATTTATATCCAGTTTGGAGTATTCATACTTATTTCTTAGAAGGCCTAGAAAATAGCTCGGCATGTTAATGTAACTATTTTTGTGAACAGACATAAGAATTCTTAAACTTGCAAAATGTATCATTATCAGTCAGCTGGATACATTTATTTTCTTAGGTCACCATATAGCTATCATAAAATTCTGTTTTAATCAATCATTTCACATTAAATCTAATGCTATAATCTTATATGCTTTATTCAAACCAATTCTGAAAACAACCACTTTTTTTAGTGCTTTGATAATTATGTTTGCAAACTTGTGATGATGAACTAAGGAACAGTCACCGGTTTATTCCATCCTTCACTCTATGAAAGCTATTAGAGCAATGGACTCACTCTTTGTCTTTCCAGGGATCATCATCATAACATAGTAGACAAATACACAGTAGTAAAAAAATTAGAGAGGAAAAGCCTCTAAACTACCACCTACTATGAAATGTGTAGGACACTATAAAGTTAATTAAAAAAATATAGACAAACCCAGCCTTAGAAGATTTAAAAGCACAGTATTTTTCTCCCACTCCCTCCCCGATACACCCTTCTCACCATAGTCACACCTGACAAGAATGCACTACATGGAATCATTGGTCATTTAGGCAAATCATTCTAATAATATCAGGCACCAACAGTTAAACTATTAAAAAATAAAGCAACAATACAACCCATAGAATTGAGTAAAGTTATCTAAAAAATAAATATTAATGTCAATTTGGAAGCTACTTGATCACCAAATGTGAAAGAAAGGTCAACTATTTCTTTCTCATCTACCATTAAACTCTACATACATCATTAAGGATGCCACATCTGGACAGATTCCTTTAGGTTAAGTCCATGAACACTTCCCAAATACTTCTATACAAAGTTACACATCCATGCTGGGTTATTTATCATTGTGTAGTGATAATCTGAAGTTGGCCAAGATTTTATTTGCAGGCTATTCAGAGAGGACCTATGTAGCAGGAATTTAAAATCCAGGTTGGAAGCATAAATATAAGGTGTGCAGCCATAGTCTGAACAGGAGACCGTGGTTTGGGAAGTAATGTTTGGAGAATCAGAAGAGAGAGTAGTAGAGAGGACATTTTCCTTTTAGAAATGCTGAGGCACAAAACACAGGTGCTTGTAGTACTTTCATACATGAAATCCTTTTCTCCTGTATGTGCATCATATGTAAACGTAAGGTCTGTATGCTGCTGACTATTCGTCTCTGGTGTCCAATGAGTATGACTCCAATTCTCCTAATGTCACTGAGAGAGAGAGAGAGAGAGGAAAGAAGAAGCAGGAGAAGGAGGGCAGGTGGAGACCAAGAAAGGAAGAAAAAGAGAGAAAATGAACATTTACATTTTATAAAAAAATGAGAGAGAGAAGTAAAGAAAACGAATGCTTAGATACATTAAATATGCAACAGGTCACACTTGCCAAACATTGTGTAGCTTAATTGTTAAGCAGAGATATAAACAAACACTGAGAGTTTGTTATTATTTTTTCCTCTGGTCCCACAGAATGTATAGTTAATCTCAAGTTGAATGATACAGGAAAAATTTTATATCTAGGTACCTATGTAATGTTCAGATATTTTGTAGGCCTGAAGGCTATATATGATTTAAGTAGTTATATAAATTTGCAACAGTAGTAGCAAAATGGTCAGTATGCAAGGCAGAAAGTATAATGTGAATTCCATTTGAGTTCTCCTTGGTTTTTTCAGTAATCTGAAAAAAAATGCCATTAGGTTGAACTGTATGAAATTGTTATTACTGTTTTAAAACAATGGCTCAATCTAATTGTTTTACTATCTAGTTAAAAAAACTCACATGTTCAGCATTTATATTGCACTTAGGTAAAAAAATGATCTTTGAGACAATGAAAAATGTCTGACCATTGTAATAAACAAGAGGAACCCTGGAATGACATGATAAAGATTATATTAATTTGACAAAGGTAGTAGTAATTGATTATGTAAGAAGAATATATGAAGAATAAATAAGGTAAAACTACATTGATAGAAGGTCTATGATGTAAACAAGAGTAGTATGCATTTTACAAGGCATTTAAAATATTATAAAAAGCTGTATGAAATTATGTGTGTATGTGTATATGAATTAAATATAGTCTTTCTAGGAATAATAGTTAAAAATGTAATATCCAACTTCAACTAGAACAACAGAGATGGTAGAAATGACATATTAGCTTTAGGAAAGGTGTTATTGACAAAGCATTTGAATTTATAATTCCCCTAATAGGGCATCTAATTACAATAATAACCCTAGTACCACTTACTCAATGCTCATTCTTGAAATCAGGTCAAATGTTGTAAACCCTGCTGCCATGAAGTTATTCTTATATTGCCCCATCTTTATAGAATCCAGCCAGTCACCAACTGTGACAAACAAAGGATATTCAGAAACTTCACCAGGAGACTCTGGCATTCTGTGGGGAAAAAAAAAAAAAAAACCACAGACACCAGACAAAAAGTTAGATAATATTTACAATATTGTTACATCCAGTATTTTTATCCTCCAATTTTCCATTATGCAAATCAATAATTAAAAAAAACCTTTTATTGATCAAATCAATCTTTCATCTTTTTTTTCTGCTTTCTGCCACAGTTAGGTCTTATATTTGATACATCTTGAGGAAATTCACATCTTCTTTTTTTTTTTTTTTTTTTTTTTTTTTTGGTGGTACCGGGGATTGAACTCAGGGGCACTTGACCACTGGGTCACATCCCCAGCCCTTTTTTTGTATTTTATTTAGAGACAGGGTCTCACTGAGTTGCTAAGTGCCTCACCATGGCTGAGGCTGGCTTTGAACTCACGATCCTCCTGCCTCAGCCTCCCAAAGTGCTGGGATTACAGGCGTGCGCCACCGCGCCCGGCTAAAATTCACATCTTCTATCTTTTGTTTTTTTTACTTCTTCTCTTGCATACAACTGTGTTTTAAAACTTGAGGAATAGCCTGCTACCTATCCCGACAAGGAAAGAATCTAGTTAACATTTTTTATCTGCCACTGAATCCAGGTTCTTTTACCTTTTCCACATGTGTTGGTATAGTTCTCCTTTAATGGTGAATTCTTCTATGGTAAATTCATTGATCAAGTATCCACTTATTCACTTTTAAACATTCAATAAAAATTATTATTTATTAAATAGTAATTGCTGCTAGTTGTTGTGGCTCATGCCTGTAATCCCAGCTGCTTGCAAATCTGAGGCAAGAGGATTGCAAGAAGTTCAAAGTCAGCCTCAGCAATTTAGTAAAGTCCTAAGCAATTCAGTGAAGCCCTGTCTCAAAATAGAAAAGGTCTAGCTAGGGATGTTGTTCAGTGGTTAAGCACCCTTGAATTCAATCCCTGGTACCAAAAATAAAAAAAAGTAATTGCTGCTGTCACAGAACTTGTTTGTGTGAATAAGATTTACATACATTTAAGCATATGGTTTTGTAGCCCAAAGCAAGATAGTAATAGGGCACAAAACAAAACAAAATCAATGTAAAGTTTACTTGATTAAAAAAAAAGAATGCAGCATTGATGGTATTAATTTGGAAAAGCTAGGGTAGGTGTGTATAAACTCAGAGGGAATAAAATGAAGCTAATCTTAGAAATTATAGGAAAAAGAACTCAAAATTGTCTATTTAAGCCATTCTGGTAATAAACTATATTTTCCTCCTCACAGAAATACATGAAAATTAAGATAAAAAACATTTTACATGTTTTTAAAAATACTTGGTTGTAAAAGTGCTTTTACAGTAATAGATGCATTATTATCTCTACAGGATAATAAATGTATCATTTAAAAATTTTTGGATCTAGAACTTATATTAACTAATAAAGTAGTAAGAATCTTTTAAAAATGTTTAGTATGTGAGTCAAATTAGTATTTTCTAAATAATTAAAATGTTATTAGAAATCAATCACTGAATTACTTTCATTAGAACAGTGAAGACTAGTCCAATTTTTAAAAAAATTTATAAAGAATGAAAGAATTCATGCAGACTTAACTAGAATCATAATTTCAAACATTCATATTTGAAATATTTCAACATAATGTTTTTATCATCGATATTTTAATTATTAAATCTATAATTAGAAACTGCTAGTACATTAAAAACATGATTATTCATATGATTAAAAACATATGAAGAATTCCACTGTGAAGCAGAGTGCATGTATGTAATATATAAATGTATTGTTCTGTTAAAATATATGGGTATGAGAGTTAGGTTCTAAGATTAATGCTGAAGGTGAAAATTGAAATTCCCTAACACACACACACACACACATTCTAAGATTAATGCCAAAGGTGAAAGCTGAAATTCCCTAACACATACACACACACAAATCATTTAAGTTATCCTTAAAGAACTGAATCTTTCAGGAAGACAAGTTGTTCATGGTTTCAACTCCTAAAGCCTCTGAAAAGTACTCCCTTGAAATTCAGGAGAGTCCCTACTAAAGGCCTAGAATTAATTTTGTTTTTGTTTTTCTTTGTTCATTAATATCATCTTTTAAAACTGAGGTTTAGTTGAAAATATAGAGATGGCAGTGAACAAGGATGATGGGGAAATCCAGGGGTTTTTGCTCTTTATATATAATTGGAATTTGCATAGGGTAAGTGTATGTATCCTGAGATTACACTGTGTTCTATATTGAGTCTAGTTACCCTTAACAGCAACTTCTTTTTTTTTTTTAAGCACTACTCAATTATATTATCACATTTATTATTTTGGAGACTAAGTCATATTCTTCTCTCCTATACTACAAAAAGGTTATTGACTATGGGTTGTTTCATTCTATTTAATATCAGAATGACTCTTGATTTGACCTGAAATAGGATCAGTTATGTAAAAAAGTTTATAGCTATCAACAAATACTTAAATTGTTCCACTGTTTCTTCAAAATTCCCTAGAGGTGTTCGTGTTAATAAATATTATCAAATAAAATTTCATGTATGAAATACTAAATGATAAAAGTCTTTATGGCAAAATTAGTTATATAAGTTCTTTAACCACAGCATTTCTCAGAGTCCACTTAGACTTTAATCCGCATTTTAAATATGTAAGAGAATTTTGTATAGCTTATGTATTCATTTCTTAAATCAGGTGACCAGTTTCTATGGAATATACTTAGGAAAATATCTGCTGTACTTTAATGACTGAGATTAAATATCAAAATGACTAGGGTACATTTATTAATTATTAATAAAAATAAAATCACATGATAGAAAATTGAATGTCCTCTTTTAAAACAATGTGGCTCTTTTCTGTTTAATTTATTTCTTGTCAAATAAGTTTGTTAAAACTGAACAAAATAAAAGGTAGTGGTAATCTCATGAAAATTGAAGGGAGATTAGTAGAGGAAAGGGACCAGGGGCAGGGAGAAAGGGAGGGAAAGGCGAAATACTGGGGGAATGATATTGGCCACATTAGATTATACACATATTCAAATATTTAACAACAAATCCCACCATTATGTATAATTATGATGTACCAATAAAAAACGAAAAAATCTGAGCAAAATTAAAAGAATGTGTTTAAGCAACTTTGTCTTCATATTCCTATGCTGTTCTTGATGCATATACACAGTCAGATGACTTCCACTCTTCTGAGATAACACTGGAATAATTCTTGAGCCTTCACAATTTCCTATAACTGGTGAGTGGAAATGTAATTTGCTAATTTTATGTCTTTAATACAGAAAGGGAATGAAAGGACATTCTGTAAACTAAATGACTGAAATGGCCTATTTCCCTGTTGAAAAGCATCCACTATTAGCTCCCAGAATGCTTCACTATAATAATTCGTTTTCTTTCCACACATCTTTAGTAACCTAGTTACTCTTTGGCCTTTATACGACTGCAGTGGCAGTTGATTTAGTAAGGTCAGGATCCCCTCATTGTTCACAGCCACTGTGCAATAACTTTTCTTTCACCTTATCTTATAACGAAGTTGAAAAATGCTCCTATTTTCTGGCTTCAAGGGCTGGGGTAACATCAGCCTCACACGAATTCTCTCTGGAACATTAACTAATAAACAATAAATGCCCTTTCTTTTCAAACGTGTACAATGATAAATTCAGTCTGCTGTTTGCTGAACACATAGAAATTTCTGTTATTTGGTGATTACTTGGTGCTGCCCATCTGAGAAATGTCTTTACAGCAAAACCAGAAGCTCACATTTTAAAAAAGGACATATTATAAAAAAGAAGGTGGAAGCTCTGCTATTTTGCTCAGAAAAATGAGGAGGGACTAAAATTAGTAAATTTCATGTATAAATTATGGTCATTTAGAGAAAATGGCTTGAGTTTAGGTATTATAGGTAATGTCATAGTTGAAGGAGCAGTAAATGTATACCTCTGATGCCTCTAAATATATAAAAATGAATACTCTGATAGAGCAAAGACGTTTCTATTCTAATGAGTCCCTTGAGTTCACAATAGTACTAATCTTTTTTTTTTTTTTTTTTTTTTTTTTTTTTTGGTACCAGGGATTGAACTCAGTGGCACTAGACCACTGGGCCACATCCCCAGCCCTATTTTTGTATTTTATTAGAGACAGGGTCTCACTGAGTTGCTAAGTGCCTTGCCATTGCTGAGGCTGGCTTTGAACTCGCGATCCTCCTGCTTCAGCCTCCCAAAGTGCTGGGATTACAGGCGTGCGCCACAGCGCCCAGCTAGTACTAATCTTTTTAATTTAGAAGATGCTTACATAGATTATTAGTAGATATCAATGCTGCCCTTAAAAAGCAAGAATATTTTTATCCTCAAAAGTCTTTCATGTTTTACACTTAAATATGATCTAGTAATACATTTATTTAAAATGATTGAAGAAAAATTATTGAAGGAGCCCTAATTAGGAAGGGCTGTTGCAGCTAGCTGGAAGCCATAAGTTCCACCTGATATGTATGTGACGCACCTGTAGGCACCCGCAAAGCTGAAGGTATATAACCGGGTGAAAGCGGTCCGAGTTAGGAGAACGAATTCATTCGGTCAGTTGGGCAGTCACTCGGTCGGTCAGAAGAATCAGAGCGGCCAGAACGTAGGCAGAGTGGTTACAGAAGAGAAACCAGATAGAAGAAGTAATGACTGGTCAGAGTTAGGCCGAGGCTCCCAAGGAAGACAGAAGACAGAAGAAAGAAGAAGGAAGAAAGAAGAGAGAAGAAAGAAGCTCTAATCTTTCTCTAATCTTTCTCTAAGCTAAGCTCTATCTTTCTTTCTCTCTAAGACTCTAAGCTAAGAAGACAAGAAAAGCTCACTTTAATCTTTCTCTCTAAAAATCTTTCTTTCCCTCTCTAAGCTCTAAGAAAGTAGAAGTAAAAGTAGTAAAAGCTTTACTCTGCCTCCGAGTTTTTCTCCCGTGGCGCCGTGGCTGGCCATGACAGGCAGCTTACAAATGGTGATCCGTCCGGGGCTCGGCAGGCAGAGAAGAAAAGCTAAGAAATAAGAACAATGAAGCTAAGTAGAACTAAGATAGTGAGGAGAGCGAAGAAAAAGCATAGCCTCAGACTCAGTTGAGACCAGCAAAAAGAGTAGAAACAAGAGAGCATAGCCTCTGACTCAGTTGAGGCCAGTTAAGAATTAAGCTGAAGCAGAGTAGCCGGCCAAAAGCCATAAAAAATAAAGAAGCCAGAAAAGCCACTCAGTTGAGGCCAGTTAAGAATTAAGCCGAAGCAGAGTAGCCGGCCAAAAGCCGAAGCATAGTAGCCGGCCAAAAGCCATAAAAAATAAAGAAGAAAAAGCCTTGAGCTTTAGCAAAAAAGCCATAAAGAAAAAAGCCATGAGCTTAAAAGAAAATAGAGAATTAAATAGCATGGTAAAAACCATGCAGAGAAAAAGCCATTGAGCTTTGGCAAGAAAGCCATAAAGAAAAAAGCCATAAAAATAAAGAAGAGACAAGGAAAAAAAAAAAAAAAAAAAGTCAAAGCCGCTTATGCAATTGTGCTTAACTAAGTGCGTTAGCTGCTCCTCAGCAGTAGGCTTCCTTAAAGCCGCAGCACCTTCTCAAAAAGGGCTCAAATATCCACCCTTTTAAAAACAAAAGGTGAAAAGCTAGGTAGGGACAAGAAAATAAAAGAAAATAGAGAAAATAAAATAGAGAAAATAGAATTAAAGCACCTTTTTAAACTAAAGGGAAGGAATATGGAGGAGCCCTAATTAGGAAGGGCTGTTGCAGCTAGCTGGAAGCCATAAGTTCCACCTGATATGTATGTGACGCACCTGTAGGCACCTGCAAAGCTGAAGGTATATAACCGGGTGAAAGCGGTCCGAGTTAGGAGAACAAATTCATTCGGTCAGTCGGGCAGTCACTCGGTCGGTCAGAAGAATCAGAGCGGCCAGAACGTAGGCAGAGTGGTTACAGAAGAGAAACCAGATAGAAGAAGTAATGACTGGTCAGAGTTAGGCCGAGGCTCCCAAGGAAGACAGAAGACAGAAGAAAGAAGAAGGAAGAAAGAAGAGAGAAGAAAGAAGCTCTAATCTTTCTCTAATCTTTCTCTAAGCTAAGCTCTATCTTTCTTTCTCTCTAAGACTCTAAGCTAAGAAGACAAGAAAAGCTCACTTTAATCTTTCTCTCTAAAAATCTTTCTTTCCCTTTCTAAGCTCTAAGAAAGTAGAAGTAAAAGTAGTAAAAGCTATACTCTGCCTCCGAGATTTTTTCCCGGGTTACGGTACCAGGTAGCTTACAAATTATAGTTTCAAAAACTCTATTGCAAGTAAAATTCTGTTTTAATATGAAGTGATCATATACTTATAGACTTTTCTCCCCTTTTGTTCTAGCATAAATTCTTTTTTCCTTGCTCTTATATTTATATACAGTTAGCAGAAATGTATGGATGGTCTATCCTATTTTATGTTGCCTTTATTTCACAAGTTTATGAATATTTTCATATGTCAATAGCTTCATACTTAAATGAGTGTATAATATTCTATATGTTGAGGCTTAATAATTTTTAGTTCCATAAAGTTAGACTCAGATTGCTAACAATATTCTTTTAATATAAATGATCATGTAGTCTTAGAGCATGTATCTTTTTGCTTCAATTGAATTACTTCCCTGGGAAGAAATCCATAAGACAAAAGAAATTTTTTAAAGAGTAAATTTAAACTCCCCAATGTTAACAACCCTATCATATATTTTTCCTTCTGCTATAGGCCCAGCACAACACTGAAAGAATTATAAGAGTTCATTAAATGAGGGATGATTTATATTTGAGTTTTAAATTCTGTATAGAAAAGTTTGATCCATGACATGATAGCTGATTCATTATGAATGATCTATTTTTATTTAATTACATTATAAAAAAACATCTGGAGGAATAAGTACCTGTTTGATGTACTTGTCAAGCTATTAATGAATATACTGTTTAAACTTATCCCTTATATTGTGGAAACGTTTATTTATACTTATTTCCAGGTTTCAGAGTGGAGGAAGAGGCAGTATAGAGGGAGCCAGGTGGCATATTGTTAAGGGTTCATATGCAATTATAACCAGACCGAGAACCACAACAACTTCTACCCTATCCAGTGTCACTGCTTTTATATGAGTTTCTCGTCTCATGACTCAGAGACTACCTTCACACTACTTATGAAGTCATTGAAGGAACAATTTACTTAATCAGATAAAAAAAGAAAACATTGCATTCTCTAAAGTTAAGCCTAATATTCAACTTGAACATAAGTTAAAGTAATGAAATAATTCTAATATTTTTAAAAAATCAAAAACTACAAAATCTCTAAAGCATTGAAATATGCCATCTATCTTATGGATGCTACCTGTGGGCATCATATGTTGGTTCTGTGACTCTCTACAGTGTTAAACTGGAAGCATAAATTATTTTTGTCATACTTACTTTTATTTTCAGTTTTTTACCTATTACCATTATTTAATTGATACAATAAGGCTGATAACTGGTACAAAAAGTGAAGAAATGAAAATGAAAATTTCAAAGTAAATTTAATTATTATAGATTGTTTGAACATCAGGAGGGATAGATGCAAGCAGGCATAAAATTCTTTTAAAAATTTTTCTCATAAGATGAGTAGAGTACCTAGTATGTGCTCCCTGGAGTCAGAATAACTGATCACTGAACCTCAAAAACCTATTTTTGTGAGGATATGATCCAGAGTCAGAAAATAGATTTCATATTACATGCCAACTGCAGTGCATTGGCAGTGTCCATCAAAATGTGGTCATGAAAAGGATAGGGAGGCAGCATGTGAGCTCAGTGGGAAGGAATGTTCTGATGATTGCCAAAGCAAAAAAGAAAAAAAAGAAGCAAAATATATATTTGCCAACATCAGAAAAGTTAAATCACAGAAATGCCTGAGGATATAATTCTGGAACTATGTTCTTGCCATATTTTCTTCATCTCTATTTATTGTTGTAATTATTACTTTCTTTTTTCAAATAATATTCTTTAAGTGGCCAGGCATTGTAGGAGGATATTTGGAGAATATATGGACTATGTATTTGCTACTTATTCCCATAAATGAGAGCATATACTCTGCCTCTTTGTATTTTCCCAGTAGAACATAAAATAACAGGCTGTGCTACACTAAGATTTCTTTTTGAAATTTTAATATAGTCCCTCTTTGAAGTCAGATAAATTCCAGAGAAAAATCCAACTGGTAATATTAAAAATGTACCCTCTCTTTTTATAATCATATTTCTGAAATAGTATTATACTCAGAAACATCTCGCCATTCTGTGAGTTTCTGTAACTGTGTAGTGGAATGGACAAGGGCTTTGGAGTTGATAAATTTTGCTCCTGATATACTAGTTGATTTCCAAACAGAAGATTTTACATCAAATTGTTGAAAGTTATTGTGCCCATTGGTGCACTATTAATTGAATGCAGGGAATTAGCATCATTCAGTCTTAGAATGTTCCTCTAAAGCAAAGGTTCTTAGTTATAGCATTGGTATGAGAATTTTGCTCTTGTCCTCATATACATATTACTGGATGCCAAATGCTTGCAAGTTCAATGATAGATTTGTATGTACTAAGAAAGGTGGTTGGAGTTCCTTAGAGCTAAAATTCTAAGATCCTATCATCTATTGCCTAGGTGGGTAGTGAGAATAATCATTAACTGCCTTGGCCTGGGTCGAACATGATTTCTGAGGTGACTGACATTGTCTTTCTGGGTCAGTCCTGCCCATCTGTGGATGCCACTGTTGAACTGATGTTCAGGAAGTCATAATCTGTAAAAATTCTTTGTCAGTGACATGCTAGGAATTTGGAGCAGTACTGAAAGAAAGTGTTATTCACCTATCACATTGCAGCTCTGCTCAAAGGAGCATTGGCAAGCTGACAGAAACCTAGTATGTTCAATAGGTGTAAGCTACCTGGTACCGAAAACCGGGAGGAAATCTCTCGGAGGCAGAGTAGAGCTTTTACTACTTTTACTTCTACTTTCTTAGAGAGCTTAGAGAGGGAAAGAAAGATTTTTCTTAGAGAGAAAGATTAAAGAGAGCTTTTCTTCTTGTCTTCTTAGCTTAGAGTTAGAGTTAGAAAGATAGAAAGATAGAGCTTAGAGCTTAGAGTTAGAGTTAGAAAGATAGAGCTTAGCTTAGAGAAAGATTAGAGCTTCTTTCTTCTCTCTTCTTTCTTCCTTCTTCTTTCTTCTGTCTTCTGTCTTCCTCAGGAGTCTCGGCCTAACTCTGACCAGTCATTACTTCTTCTATCTGGTTTCTCTTCTGTAACCGCTCTGCCTACGTTCTGGCCGCTCTGATTCTTCTGACCGACCGAGTGACTGCCCGGCTGACTGAATTCTCCGTTCTCCTAACTCGGACCGCTTTCACCCGGTTATATACCTTCAGGTTTGCGGGTGCCTACAGGTGCGTCACATACATACCAGGTGGAACCCATGGCTTCCAGCTAGCTACAACAGCCCTTCCCAATTAGGGCTCCTTCATATTCCTTCCCTTTAGTTTAAAAAGGTGCTTTTGTTCTATTTTCTCTATTTTCTTTTCTCTATTTTCTTGTCCCTACCTAGCTTTTCACCTTTTATTTTTGAAAGGGTGGATATTTGAGCCCCTTTTGAGAAGGTGCTGTGGCTTTAAGGAAGCCTAATGCTGAGGAGCAGCTAACGCACCTAGTTAAGCACAATTGCATAAGCGGCTTTGACTTTTTTTTTTTTTTTTTCTCCTCTTCTTTATTTTTCTTTATGGCTTTCTTGCCAAAGCTCAATGGCTTTTTTTTTTTTTCTGCATGGTTTTTACCATGCTATTTAATTCTCTATTTTCTTTTAAGCTCATGGCTTTTTTCTTTATACTAAAGCTCAAGGCTTTTTCTCTATATTTTTTATGGCTTTTGGCCGGCTACTCTGCTTCGGCTTTTGGCCGGCTAACTTCAGCTTTTTTCGGCTTTTGGCCGGCTACTCTGCTTCGGCTTAATTCTTAACTGGCCTCAACTGAGTCAGAGGCTATGCTCTCTTGTTTCTACTCTTTTTGCTGGTCTCAACTGAGTCTGAGGCTATGCTTTTTCATTGCTCTTATTTCTTAGCTTTTCTTCTCTGCCTGCCGAGCCCCGGACGGACCACCATTTGTAAGCTGCCTGGTACCGTAAAACCGGGAGGAAAAACTCTCGGAGGCAGAGTTAAGCTTTTACTACTTTTACTTCTACTTTCTTAGAGAGCTTAGAGAGGGAAAGAAAGATTTTTCTTAGAGAGGGAAAGAAAAGAGAGCTTTTCTTCTTGTCTTCTTAGCTTAGAGTTAGAGTTTAAAGATTAAAGATAGAGCTTAGAGCTTAGAGTAAGTTAGAAAGATAGAGCTTAGCTTTTCTTCTTAGATTAGAGCTTCTTTCTTCTCTCTTCTTTCTTCCTTCTTCTTTTCTTCTGTCTTCTTCTGTCTTCCTCGGGAGCCTCGGCCTTAACTCTGACCTCGGCCTAACTCTGGCCAGTCATTACTTCTTCTATCTGGTTTCTCTTCTGTAACCGCTCTGCCTACGTTCTGGCCGCTCTGATTCTTCTGACCGACCGAGTGACTGCCCGGCTGACTGAATTCTCCGTTCTCCTAACTCGGACCGCTTTCACCCGGTTATATACCTTCAGGTTTGCGGGTGCCTACAGGTGCGTCACATACATACCAGGTGGAACCCATGGCTTCCAGCTAGCTACAACAGCCCTTCCCAATTAGGGCTCCTTCATATTCCTTCCTTTAGTTTAAAAAGGTGCTTTTGTTCTATTTTCTCTATTTTATTTTCTCTATTTTCTTGTCCCTACCTAGCTTTTCACCTTTTATTTTTGAAAGGGTGGATATTTGAGCCCCTTTTGAGAAGGTGCTGTGGCTTTAAGGAAGCCTAATGCTGAGGAGCAGCTAACGCACCTAGTTAAGCACAATTGCATAAGCGGCTTTGACTTTTTTTTTTTTTTTCTCCTCTTCTTTATTTTTCTTTATGGCTTTCTTGCCAAAGCTCAATGGCTTTTTTTTTTTTTCCTGCATGGTTTTTACCATGCTATTTAATTCTCTATTTTCTTTTAAGCTCATGGCTTTTTTCTTTATACTAAAGCTCAAGGCTTTTTCTCTATATTTTTTATGGCTTTTGGCCGGCTACTCTGCTTCGGCTTTTGGCCGGCTAACTTCAGCTTTTTTCGGCTTTTGGCCGGCTACTCTGCTTCGGCTTAATTCTTAACTGGCCTCAACTGAGTCAGAGGCAGCTATGCTCTCTTGTTTCTACTCTTTTTGCTGGTCTCAACTGAGTCTGAGGCTATGCTTTTTCATTGCTCTTATTTCTTAGCTTTTCTTCTCTGCCTGCCGAGCCCCGGACGGACCACCATTTGTAAGCTGCCTGGTACCGTAAACCGGGATAAAAACTCTCGGAGGCAGAGTTAAGCTTTTACTACTTTTACTTCTACTTTCTTAGAGCTTAGAGAGGGAAAGAAAGATTTTTCTTAGAGAGGGAAAGAAAGATTTTTCTTCTTAGCTTAGAGTAGAGTCTTAGCTTAAAGAAAGCTTAGAGTAAAGAAAGATAGAGCTTAGCTTTTCTTCTTAGCTTAGAGTCTTCTTTCTTCTCTCTTTCTTTCTTCCTTCTTCCTTCTTCTGTCTTCTGTCTTCTGTCTTCCTCGGGAGCCTCGGCCTTACTCTGACCAGTCCTCTGGAGCCTCGGCCTAACTCTGGCCAGTCATTACTTCTTCTATCTGGTTTCTCTTCTGTAACCGCTCTGCCTACGTTCTGGCCGCTCTGATTCTTCTGACCGACCGAGTGACTGCCCGGCTGACTGAATTCTCCGTTCTCCTAACTCGGACCGCTTTCACCCGGTTATATACCTTCAGGTTTGCGGGTGCCTACAGGTGCGTCACATACATACCAGGTGGAACCCATGGCTTCCAGCTAGCTACAACAGCCCTTCCCAATTAGGGCTCCTTCAAATAGGCTTCAGTGCATGGAGGAACTGGGGTGAGGGTGCAGAGAATGCAGAAGGAAAGTGTAGGAAAGGTGGCTAGGGTGGGGAGGTAAGTATGGTTGGGTAAAGGGACACCCTATAGTTATCAGGCCACTTTACCCTACTGAGTACAGGTCCCAGACATAACCCTGGACTCTATAGGAGCAAGCTTACTTGGAGTTGGCAGCAGCTACAAGACTGCTCCTGAGAGTTGGAGGGAGGGAGCAAATGGTGTTTCAAAGTTTGAACACTGCCCCAGATGCCATTCTACACACAACCTTGACCTCAAGCTGGTCCCTTTCTCTCGAGGGCTAGGTACTACCTGACAAGCTATACCTAATTCTTTGGAACACTATTATAAGTCATTATTGTAAAATGAGTGAATGTAAGGGTACTTTGAAGTTAAATATATGGAAAAATCACTGCTTATATCAATGTGGTCATTTTGAAAATTATTTTTTTATGATTATTTGGAGTTTAGGTTATATTTATGATATCACTATATTCACGTCTATATTCATACATTTTCTTGAGTAAGAGAGAATATATCTTGGGAACTGCACAGGGCTCTGAATACTCCCGTGGGAGAAACTTGGGTACAAGAATGTCAGCAGAAGAAGGGCAAGATCTGCTCCTTCAGATAATTAAAGCCTTCTATGACCAAACATTTTTTCTGTTATGTACTCCGACTTTTAAAAAGAAAGATTTTGGTACAGGGTTTGTGAAATTTACAATATGCTAGCTTAAAATTATTAAATTGTGGGTTTCATAGCCTTCCTCATCTCCTTTTTTCACCTTAAATTCTTTCCCTTTTACTACTTTGTCAAGAAAAAGGATACAAGCTTCTCAGGTGAATTCCTGAGGGGGGGGGAAGCAATTAGAGGGGAATAAAAACCATGGGGACCTAGTGCATCAGCGAGTTGTATCAGCATAGAAGCGTGAGAGAAATGTGAGAGTTTGGGGACAGTAGAGAAGAGTGCAGGAGAGTTTAGTAAGAGTCACTGTTAGGCTCCTTTACATATTTGAGAGGCATATGAGGAGAAATATTGAAATTCTACACTGTTATGTTTCCTTAGTCCAACATCACTGTGGGACAGATGTCTGGCACTGGGATGTGGAAGATGGAGGGTCCTGTCACATGGAGGGGTTTGTCATAGTTTTATAGGCATAAAACAAACCTTGAGTTCTTTAGCTAATATTGCTTGTCCTTTAATCTACTGCATCTCTTCCCCCTAAACATTCTCAATTCTCTGGGATCAGGGACAGGGTGGATGGGTGGTAGTGAGAATAAGGGGATGGCAAGGGGACCCATTCTGGCTTTTGTTAAAATAAGATGCTGATAAGACTCAGACACGAAACCCTTAGAACTATGGTTCATTTTGTTTCTGAAAAGTATATTAAGGGCAAAAGCAGTAGCACATATGTCTTTGTCAGAAACAAGGATAGCAAATCAGTCACAAAAACTTCCACTTGGTCTCACAGAGATTAGACTGTAGAATTGAATCAAGCTGCCAACCTTATATAAAGTACTTGACTTTTGGCCTACACGTGGCAGGGCTATCACAGAGCTTGCCACTCACTGGCCCTTTGCACAACAGACCCATGCACTTCACTAAATCATCGACTTCTGACCCTTAGATACAACCCTTCATCTTGGCTTGACCTCTGGATCCTTTTTGCTTTTTGGCATTTTCTCAGATCCTTCATCAATATTTTACAAATATGATGATCATTCATAATCTTGAAAATGCAGACAAGAAACTGTCTTATCTACTTTTCCTTTTCTTTCAAAAGAAGACTCTTACCTGCCTGCCTCTATATTGTCATAGCACAGTTAAACAGCTTTGTTGATGGGCACTGACTGTAAAGTCTGTTAACTCTATACCACAACAACAGCCCAGATTAAATTAATTTAGCTTTAGAGATGCCAAAGTCTTCTTCCATGAATGCAAGCTCATTTCATGGTCCCTTTCTATTATGACTTTCCCCTCAATATTAAAGCATGCCAAAGCCTCTTCAATAAAACATATGAAAACAAGAAACAAGATAAATTTCCTTTACTTCTCTTTCTCTGGAGAAACGTTTCTGGAAACACAAATTAGTACTGTGCATTGCTCTTCTCTCTGACTTCACATTCACTCCTCCTCTATTGCAAGCTGTCTTCCACAACTTTATTGAAAATGCTCTTGCAAAGGTTGCCCATGAACAACTGAATGCCCAAACACAAGGGACACACTTCACATTTTATTTTTCTGAAACTTTGTGAACTTTAGACATTATGCTCCTTTAAGCTTTCTCCTCTTTGGGCTTATGACACAACACCCTGTGTTTTCTTCATTACTCATTTGGCTCTTCTTTCTCACTCTCCTTGGGGTATACTTTTTCAGTTCCTATCTTATATCTTGGTGTTCTAGAGGATGGCCATTTTTTGTTGTTGATTTGAATCCTTCATATTCTTCATTGGTTTTCTGAACTACACTTAAAACTTAAAATACAATCCACATATTAATGATCTTCAAATCTACATCCCCAGTCCAGATCTTTTTACCTATAAAAAGAGATCCAACCTATAAATTTAACTACTATTGGATATCTCCATTTAGATGTCCCACAGGCATGTCTGACATAGCATGCTGAAAATGATCTCATTTCTACTCCAAAATTTGTCTTTCTTCCTCTCTTAGTGATTATACCATCCATCAGCTTGTCTAATAAAGAAGCCTGATAAAGGCCCTTGATTCTTTTCTCTCTTCCTCCCTCCATATTCAATCAGTGACCAGGTCATATTGGTTTTCTTGCCTAACAGTAAATACATTCTCTTATCTCTTGACCCTGAGTGTATTCCTATTTCATAAGTGAGGTCCTGATCTCTTCTATCTTGGATTATTTAAAACACATAATCATCTCTGTTTCCAGTCTTGTTCCTTGATTTGCAATTAGTCAAAATCAGCCCTAGGGTGATCTTTCAGAAATGCAAATGTGATCATGTCATTTTCTTGCTTTAAAAAAATCCTTCAATGGCTGTCCATTGCTTTAATGACAGAATCTCAAAGTGCCTTCCTCCCCATCCTCCACTCCTTTACTGCTTCCTGTGTTGGACCACTTTAGGAAAGATGGGCTAGAGTAATAGTTTAATCTCTAGCTATTTCATGCTTGGCTTCACTTTACTGAGACTTCCAATTAGTGATTTAGAGGTGAACTCTTATATATGCTCACTGTGAACTGAAGCCTGTTTCCAATAGTCCTTGAAAGGCCTTGGCCTTATTGTCACTAAAGCACTACACCAACCTGAACCTGTGACCTGTAGCTGAATGTCTGCATATCCTCTTGGCTATCCCTTGAGTTAGGAAAAAATGAACTTGGGAAATGCTCTAGTTATTCCTAAGTCTAATTTCTCCTAAAAGAAGAAATATATTTCCAACTTAATAATATTTTAAATGTAATATTTTCAGACATAGATGACAATCTTTTACTCTTTGACTCGTCTTATAATTGCTTTTCAGAGAGGTGAGTAGATCTTCTCAACTCTATTGACTTTTACAAAATGGTGTATGGGTGTCTTTATTTTCTTGTCTTATAATCTGTCCTTTTTTTTTTTTTTTTGTTTTTGGAGTAGAAGGTAACAATATGATCATATTACCTGGAAGCATCCTTGCTCCTGACTGATTCACAAATTACCCGTCTTGCCTACCATTTTAGATAGAGGGACAGAGCACAGAATGGACAAGAAAATTACAGGGGCTGTGCACACACAAATTCTACTCATAAAGGTAAAGAAGGATCCATAAAAAAGATAAATACCAAAGGCCCACATGTAAAAAATATAAACAAATAATTCATAAAGATAGAAAAGAGAAGGGGAAGCTATTTTTTCCTCATGAAAAAAATTTCATAGTTTTCATTAATGTATATACTTTGTCTATTCAGCTGATAAATAAAATATAGTTTATACAAGGCCAATAACTAGATAGCTACCAGGGCATATTCTTTCCCCTCTACCTACTATTCTTGTCTGTAGCCTAAAAGAAATTATGATTGTCAAGGGGGAACAAAAAACAACATTATGCATCTTACACAAGGATGTCCTCCACCAGGGTATGAAGGGCACTGGGATTGCGAATCAGTTTGTCAAGGAAGCTGACGATATCAGTAAATTTTGGTCTGTGGTTTCTCTCTTTCTGCCAGCAATGGAGCATCAGTTGGTGTAGAGATGCTGGGCAGCCCATAGGAGCTGGAAGTCTGTAACCTTCTTCAATGGACAGAATGACCTAAATGCAAACAAACACAGATTATTCTCTCACTTTTGGGGATAATTATACATATGCTAAGTAACAAGTACCTTATATGCAAGCAACAGGAGCCAAAATATTGGTAAGTTTTTGAAGGAGCCTAATTAGGAAGGGCTGTTGCAGCTAGCTGGAAGCCATAAGTTCCACCTGATATGTATGTGACGCACCTGTAGGCACCCGAAAAGCTGAAGGTATATAACCGGGTGAAAGCGGTCCAAGTTAGGAGAAGGAGAATTCATTCAGTCAGTCAGTCACTCGGTCGGTCAGAAGAAGAGTTCGGGTCGGAGAATCAGAGCGGCCAGAACGTAGGCAGAGCGGTTACAGAATCTTTCTCTCTAAAAATCTTTCTTTCCCTCTCTAAGCTCTAAGAAGACAACAAGAAGAAAAATCTTTCTTTCCCTCTCTAAGCTCTAAGAAAGTAGAAGTAAAAGTAGTAATAGCTTTACTCTGCCTCCGAGAGTTTTCCTCCCGCGGCGGTTTGTGGCTGGCCATGACAGGCAGCTTACAAGTTTTAGAATACACAGAATAAATACCAAAGTTCTGAACAAGAGCTGCAAATAGCCCCACAGTGCCTGCTGACCCCTACTAGAGAAAACAGGTTTTAACATGCTGGTGTACATAAGATAGTTAGATTTCACCACAACCTCAAGAAAGAGTTTTTGTGTGATTTTGCTGGAACATGTGAAAGTCAGTATGTGATGCATTCATTTTATGCAATCTACATGTGATAATCATCTCAGGTAAAATTTGAGTAAAATTCTGCTAAAGCATGATTTCCTGAATCATTTTCTATCCTGTTTATAATAATGTCAATGTATTTTCTTTTCTATCATTCCTTCTTTATCATGTACTTAGTTTCTTTTCACTTATAGCTTTCTCTCAAGTCTGACACTGACCTGACAATGAAGTCAACCAATCAGTAGGAAAATTTAGCCCCGGTATGCAACAGAACTTCTGTGATGATGCAGATCTTCTCTCTGTATGGTTGGTAACAACCAGTCATGCATCATGACCATTGAGTACTTGATATCTAGCTACAAGGACTGAAGAACTGAGTTTTTCATTTGAGTTAGTTTTAATTCACTAAAGTTTAAATTAGATAACTACCTTCTGTGGAACAGCAGCTCTAGGGGAAAATATGCATAAGAAAGCAAAGTTAAGAGTCACAACAATATGATGACTTGTTAGTCTTGGTACTTAGGAAATCACATAAGATCAGGGAGGACACTAATCTGTTTAATGGATGACCCACCTGGGAATTTCCTAAAATGCAATAAAGTGGATCCTAAATTCATGTTGCTTAGTTTTTAGTAAAATGTTCAAATGTGTTTATGTGAACATTTATTTTTATCTCATTTCTGGAGAAAAATAAAACACAAGGGAAAGGGTTTATTCTCCCTATTTTTGAGGTGGGAATGAGGTAGGAAAGAGGAAATAAGGACAGGCTGAAAAAAGACAAAAAGGGACCGAAAGAGAGACTATAGATTTAAATCTAAGAACCCTGTGAACACTCTCACTTTCAGCCATCCAGGCCTATTTTCCTATAGGCCTGCATTTGTAAAAGATCCAGTAAATCTTAGAGCACTGTGAGTCCAGTTACTTAGTGCATCTGTACTTTGTTAGATTATAGAATGTATCTTTACACAGATTAAAGGAAGCCTAGAGAGAGGGAGGGGGGGATAAAAACCCAGGGTATGGGTACATAGTCCAAGTGCTATGTATTAACTAGATAATGTCAAAGTGAAGATTCTGAGGAGAACCAGACCACCATGACTGCTCTGTGCTCCACCATCAAAAGAATTCAGCTCATTAAGTTGACACATTCCACCTATGTTTCATGCTCAGCATTTCCTTTAAAAGAAGCCAAAGGCCCCCAAAGCAATTCTCTCCAACACTCACACACCCCTCTCCCTTTGAGTGCTATATCCAGTGCTATTATTTACTTTCCTGAATAAATCTCCTTGCTTTATTAAATAAAACCTGGCTTGTGCCTTTTCTGATATGTTCCCAAATTCCCTTCTGTGGGATAAGAACCTGCCAGTGTTGATTTGAGGTACCCTTTTCCTTCTGGGAACCTCTTCAAATCTCATCTGGTGACAGAAAAACTAAGAATCAAACTAATACTTAAAGACAGGGACAGTTCAACCTCACCACCACCACATCCCAACTTCCAAGATATAAAAATGTAAATGTTAATATCTTTAACAGAAGAATCCTACTGCAGCACCATTTACACATTTTGTGTAATTAAAAATAAATATATTTATGTTTATTTAACATAAATATGTTATTCCTAAAATACGTTATACCTAAATTTATGTTACAGGTAGTTTGTAAAAAAAGAAGCAGCAGCAGCAGCAGCAGCTGCAGCAATAATACATGTTGAGGAATTCCTTAATCATTTTAGAATTGGGGAATTCTTATAATTCCCATTGTTGGATTCCAGGCAGGAGGCTGTGCCTCCCAGGCAGAAGGCCACACCTCCCCAGGTGCTTTGTGAAAAACTACGCTTCCTAAGATCCTCAGCATGGCCAGTGAACCTGGCCAGCAGTTGCCCTGGCCATCACCTCCTGACCTCTGGTAGCCTATAGGGCAAGGACTCACTCCAGGGGGGCTTTCTGACCCCCACTCTATTTAAGCCAGCCCCAGACTGAAATCGCTCTCTGTTCATGCTTGCCCTGGTTCCCGTCCATCCCCCATTTTCCCTTTTTCTCCCCCTTCCACGCGTGGCCCCTAATAAACTTCCCTTTTATTAAAATGGCATTCCCAGCGTAAGAAACTCTGCCCAAATTCTAACATTTTGGCACCTTCAACGCGGGGCAATCCTACATTCAAAAGACAGAGTTTCTTGGGAACTGCCTTTTTCTTTTGCTGATGCTCTGCTCTCAGATACCGCTGTTCTCAGGATGGGTAAGAGTCGTGAAGTTTTTTCTCTCCCTCTCTCTCTTTTTTCTCTCCCTCTCCCATCTCTGGGAACCTCAGCTTTCAGATCTAAAACCTGCAGTTCTCTAGTCCATTGGCACCCACCGTGCGTGCGTGCCCCAAGCTCCTCAGTCCATCCTCAACTCTGCGCGCCTTCCCCCTCCCCGGCCAGCGAACGGCGACCATGTGTTCACCATTCGTCCATGCCACAGAAATTTTGCTTTCACTTAGTCTATGCGCCCGGGTACATTCTCTCAGCACGTTTGTGCAGGTTCATCTCTTCTCCCCTCTGTTCTCTTTCCCCTTCTGCCGCCACTACTGCGGCGTGCTCCCTGTCTGTGCAGCGCGCTCCTTTCCGGCCTTCTCTGCTAGACATCTGACACCCGGTAACCCGTTCCACCCTGCCTCCTCCGATCTATTTTAGCCGAGCGTTTCTTCGCGCACAGGCCAGATCCCCCCGTGGCCAACAACATGGGTACACTTCTTCCTTTGTCTCAACATCACAACTTCTTAGCCTCGCGGCCAGCCTCTTTCCCCCATTCCAATCAACCGGCTCTACTGTTTAACCCCACCTTTCTCAGATCCGCCATGTTCTTCCGCCCAAATCTGTCTCCACTTCCGCTCCACTTCCGCCCTTCCTTGATCCGCCATCTTCTATCCCAACCCACGTGGTTCCCTCCGACTGCCTTCCAAGCACCGCCTTCCAAGCACAGCCTTACTGCGCGCCTTCGCTGCTACACCCAGCGGGCCAGCCCGTGCCCTGCCTTGTGGCAGCAGCAGTGGTGGCAACCCCGGGACTCTTCCATCCCTCCTAGCAGCCATTGGCTTGCGCGACCCTCCCTCCCAAAGTTCTCCCTAAAATCTCTTCAGGCCTTGTGCCTAGTCCAGACTTGAGTCTCTTTTTCCCGTTCACATGGGACACGACGCATAGAGCCCCCATCCTCCCATTAAGACTTCATATCTACCTGGCTCCGGTGAGCCAGACCCCGCCACAGCTGGGGAGACTGAAAGTCTTCGTTCCTAGCAGCCACTGGCTTGCGCGACCCTCCCTCCAACTTCCTGCCCTAGTGCAGCTGGCCTTTTCCTTCAGCAAACTCCCTCTGTTCTCTGCTCTCTTAATTTCTCACCCACTTCTTCCTTTGTTTAATCCCTTCAGTCCTTTGGCTCTCTCTCATTCACGTAGGACACAGTCCCTCAGTTCCCATTCAGAATGGGAAAATCAATCCGCACACCTGCGCAAGTCTCTTTTCAGCCCCTGCTGACCTCACCTTTGCCTCTTCAGCTAAAAAAAAAACCTCAAAAGCTACGTGCTTTTTCCCTTCCCAAAGTACTCACAATTGTGTTTTTATTTTTTATGTTTTTATGTCCATACGTCTGTCCAAATTTCATGTAAATGTGATGTCACAAATAACAAACTGAGCGCTCATAAAAATTAAAATAATGGATCCAAATATCTTTAATTCATTTAAGTCAAAAATGTTCAATTCAAATTGGGTAAACAAATAAGTAAATGTACCTTCAAACTTCAAACTTAATTCGCAAGTTTCTCCAGGACTTCTCTTCAGCAAAGAAAATGACTAATACTGTTCAGCCTCATATTTTGGTATTTGACATGAGATTATTCATTTATAACTAACTTTGTTTGTTAAACAGCTAATTAATTTACAAGGTTAAATTGCTCACTGTTAAATATGCCATCAGGTATTGATTGTTTTCATAAATTAGTCTTTGTCATCAGTAAAACAGGTTAAAGTTCCAACAGGTATAAACAGGTGTATGAAATTCCTAGAAGACTTGTGCAACAACGTCTTGAAGACCAAATCTTCACTCCTACTGTCTCAGCAGTCTACAGCACGATAACACAAGTAACAAGACAGCCGAAACCTCCAAACCCCCTACCGATACAGCGTCCCCTGGACTCTCTCAAATAATATAAAAAAATTGTTGGGTATGCAAAAGCTCAAAAGTTCCAATTGCTCTAATTAAGAGTACTATAAACAAAATATTTTTCCTAAATTCAAGTTATTACTTTTCCACAAAAAGTTAAATGCTCTCAGCCTTTCTTTAATCCGTTCTAAGTGTAATATTTTGTCAGCTAAATGCTCTCAGCCTTTCTTTAATCCATTCTAATTGTAATATTTTGTCAGCTAAATGCTCTCAGCCTTTCTTTAATTTGTTCTAAATGTGATATTTTGTCAGCTAATGTTCATGGAAGCTCAGACAACAATATATGTTAACAGAGATCAACTTCAGAACTAAAACACCTGACCTTCAAGAACCATCAAGACAGATAGGTACCACAGCCCCCGGCTACTGTAAGTTTATAAACATTAAAGTTAAAGCCCAGTGTTCTCAATTTAAGATTAGTTTACTGGATGTCTAAGATCAAGACTTTAAATTAATCAAGAAGGGCCAAGAAAACCAGTATTTGGTTCTTGTCCCAGAGTCTGCCTGTGAGGGAAGAGGAAACATCTCTAAAGAGCTTTGCATCTCTGGGTCACATGATCTCCCGATAAGAGAGATAAATGAGACCTATAGAGAAAAAAAGCCGATCAGTGCACTTGCTAAAAGGAGGGTCCATAAAAAGGGAGAAACATCCCTAATGCTTCAGAGGGAAGCCACAAGGTCAAGCAAGACCTGGACCCATCCTTACAGAAGGCACCGAGCAGAAAAGCTGCTCTCAATTTTCCCCAAGATTCCCATCAGAAACAGCTGACTCTTAGCAATAGTCAAAAACAAAAGTCAGTTTGACAAACTTCATTCTAAACCTCCAGTAAATAGTTGAAACAGATACACAATCATTTCTGGACATTTTAGAAGTAAAGGTAACTTCAGCCCTAAATGAAATGTTGTGTTTACATCCCTGATAACTCTGTACATGTTAAAAATTTAAATTATCTCCATGATATACATTGACATGTTCCAGATGCTGCAACATTTATTCAATACTCATGTTTTTCATGTTCGCTCATAAAAGCTCTCATCCCTGTTGACTTTACAACCTTCCCCAGACTTCAAAGTAAAGTCTATCCTTCATCAGACATCAGCTACGGACGTGCCAAGATTACATCCTACCTGACCCAAGTAGACTCACTGCTTCATTTCCATTGACACCCGGTTCTTGGGTATATTTCTCCCCTCCCCAGGACACAGGAACAGTCTCCCTTGTCCCAAAGTGGACAGGACCTTTCCAGGTTGTGCTGTGCACACCCACGGCTGCTAAGCTTCGTGAAACCTCAGAGAATTTGACTTCTTGGACTCATATTTCCAGACTGAAACCAGCTGCTCAACCAACTGAAGATCCACAAAAGGACGACAAACAACTACCTCAATATACTTGCTCTCCCAGTCCCACTGATCCCTTAAAAATTTGCTTCTCTCGTGTTCCTGATACTGACTCAAAATAATCTTTTCTGTTTTTCTCCTTTTGAACCTTTAACCAGTTTTTCTCAGGGACTATCAACTTAAAGAAAACAACGGATGACTTTCCAACCAGAGAGCCCTGCTGAGTCCTGCCCCTATGCTGCCACCTGATGCTCATTATCATGTGCTTTGCACTCTCCATTGGCCTCTTCAGATGTTACCTGCAAACTCACAAGACCCACAATTTCTACATGCTCTTCGAGAGGATAGCCGGCTGACTCCCTCAGTGACTTTCTGCAGAAGCCTGGTTTGACACCCTCACCGATCTATGGCTTCAAGGAAACTTCATCCATCCCATACCTGGACAGATTCATCTTTTCCACGCCTACCTCCTGGGAATTTTTTCACCCTCCAGCTAGACCTGCCTGCCCACATCTCCTCCCCTCATAGCACCCCACGTCGCCCCACTTCAGCTCTGAAGCAGCCAGATTGAAACACAACGCCCCGCTTCCTAAGAAAACAAAAAGGGGGGAATGTTGGATTCCAGGCAGGAGGCTGCGCCTCCCAGGCAGAAGGCCACACCTCCCCAGGTGCTTTGTGAAAAACTATACTTCCCAAGATCCTCAGCATGGCCAGTGAACCTGGCCAGCAGTTGCCCTGGCCATCACCGCCTGACCTCTGGTAGCCTATAGGGCAAGGACTTACTCCAGGGGGTGCTTTCTGACCCCCACTCTATTTAAGCCAGCCCCGGACTGAAATCGCTCTCTGTTCGCGCTTGCCCTGGTTCCCGTCCGTCCCTCATTTTCCCTTTTTCTCCTCCTTCCACGCGTGGCCCCTAATAAACTTCCCTTTTATTAAAATGGCATTCCCAGCGTAAGACCCATGAGTGTCTTTATGACCACAATCTTTTAAAATGTAAGGACATTTATATTTTTCTATTAATTTTATGTTCCATTATTAAGCAAGATTTTTTTTCTGAACTGTTTTCTGGCTACTTTGACTGTCAAGTAGGTTTGGCTTTTAAGACATTTTACTACAAATTTTAGTAAAATAGGAGTGTATAAAATGCTTTTAATATGTCATAATTACTGTGGGTAGCTTAGAAAAGTAATTAAGAAAGAATAGTATGGAATTACATGAGAGAATAACCTTGAATTCCCACCCTAGCAGAGCTTGATAGTCAATTTGCCCCAGTTTCCTAATCATAAGTGCATGCAGTAAAATAGGTGGCAAGTGATATTATGAGAAAATGATACATCCTTTTCTGAATATTTCCCATGGGCTGGGTTGTTCATGTATTTTTATTTATTTAGTGCTTAAAATTACTCAGTATAATAATTATTATTATCCCTATTTCATTAATCAAACAATTTAGACTCAGATCAGTTCGGAAACATGCCTCGATTCACAAAGTATGCAGCGGAACTGGAATTTGAACTTAGTTCATTTTTTAACTTCAAAATTTGTCCTCTGGACATTCCCCAGAGATGTTTTTCCATTTTTGTGACACATCTTCTGCTCTAATTTTATATCACCTAATTTAATCTGAACACTGATTACCATGTTATCTTTCATCACAGCTTATTGTCAAGTGGACTTCAAGGATTTTATAAGTTTAAAATTCTGGGTAAATAAAAAAAACATATTTACTTCATAGTCTGTAAGCTGTCTTGTTCAACTAAGAAGTCAGTTTCAAAAGCTTCTGAGTCCTATATAAATTTCTATTACTGTAGCTATTATTTTGTATTGCTATTACTTCATTTGCCTTTTCTCAAAGGCTACATGCACTTGAAAGCAGGAATTATCCCTCTAGGTTTTGTTTCCTCATCATTTAGTATAGTGTTGGACACACTGATAAATGCTATTGACCTAAACCAAAGCTATTGGAAGAACCTTTTGGATTTGTCTTGATAAAAGAGCAGATTTTTTTTATAAACTTGGACTATCAAGTCAGCCCAAATGGATTCAAAGGATAAGCACCATAGCATCTGAAGTCACATCTTAAATATTAATTTAAAAAGTAAGGTGAATTAAACAGCATTATCAAAAAATGTTCTTTTAATGAACTTACTCTAGTTTTCTTAGCCAAGCCAGGAAGAATGGGGTATTAAGGTTTGATATGAAGTGTTCCCCAGAAGTTCCTGTGTTAATGCAGCAATATTCAGAAGTGAAATGATTGGATTGTGAGCTGTAACGTAAACAGTCCAGACTAGTTTGAGTGGACAAACTGGGTGGTAACTGTAGGCTGGAATAAGTGGGTCACTGGAAGTGTACCCTGGAAGGATTCATCTTCTCTGTGGTCCCTTCTCTTCTCTTTGTCTCTGTTTCCCCAGCTACCATAACCTGAGCAGCTTTCTTCTGCCACACGCTTCTACCATGGTGTTCTTCCTCTCCTTGGGCCTAGAGTGATGGAACTGGCCAACCATGAACTAAACCTCTGAAACCATAAACCTAAATAAACTTTCCCTTCTGTAAATTGTTCTTATTGGGTATTTTGGTCACAGTGATGAAAAGCTAACATGATGGGGACTTGTTCTTCCCTAATAAAGAGGAACTTCACCCAAATAGCTTTTGACTGTCATATTTTTCCTCCTGTCCAGAGGAGTCGTTATTTTCCACTGGTCCCATTGCTGGGAGTGAACTCTCATAAACAAATTCTCTAAACAGCTGACATCCAAATCCAGATTGCTGGGCCTCAAGTAGGTTGTCATCCCTCTTGACAAAGTTTTTCTCATGCTTTCTCTCTATGAGGAGTGATATGAGGGTGGAGTCCCTTGCCTGGAGCTTTACCATGAGTGTGTCCAGCAGGGTGTATGGTCCCAGCTTGCCTCTCTGTGGAACAGTGGGAAGAACAGGGTACCCATGATTTTTCTTCTTGCTGATCTTTGGCTTTAAGTTTTCTGATTTTTTTAACTCTTGATCTTATGAAACTTATCTTGAACTCTGCTTCAAAATTGGTGTCAAACATAAAGGGAAATCATCTTGTAGAACTTTAGAATAATTCCAGAGTGCTAGTTCTAAATAATATACCTGTATTAATTCTTTGAAACTTTATAATAAACCTATGGGGTAAACACAATTGTTATCCTCATTTTATGGACAAGGAACTTAATCATATAGAGGTTGAACTTACCTAAGTTCACATACCTAAAATCTCTAGCTTCAAGGCTAAAAAGAGACTTAAAAATATAAATCACACAATTGCTTAAAAAACCTTTCTAATGGGTTTTTAATTTATTTATCCAAATACATAGATATTAATCACTTAAAATAGTTGGCCACTATACATAAGAGATAACATAATGAGTAAGGCACATCCTCATCTTTAGGACATATGTAATATAGTTAAAGGAGACTAAGGATTATGAATATGGCAAATGCCACACAGAACAGAATTCTATGGGAGCACTAGGGAGTGATGTTAACAGCCTCAGAAAGACTTCTTAAGGAGATAAGCCAAAGAAGCCAGCAGAGTGAAGTAGGTGGGTTGAAGAGAGAAGATGTGATCTGGAAACAGTAGCAACATCTAAAACTTTGAGAGCTTATTGTATGCCACGTTCTATACCAGGTATTTTGATACAGTTTGGATCTTATTTGGGTCTTAAAATAATATTGTGTGAGTATGGTCATATGCATTTAATAGCTAAGAAAACTGAAGTTCAAAATGATTAGCAGATTGTATTAATATCACATAGCAAATAATTCTCTAAAGAATAGACTATGGTTGTCACCACTGTAGCCTTTGAATCAAAGAAGTGGTAGAGAAAGTTTCTCCTGGGTCTTGAGCTGCATCCCTAGCTCATTCCCTGACAGTTAGATCTTGAGCCCTCTTCTCTGTGCTGTCATATTCTCTAGGCTTTCACTATCACTCCTTTGCTTATGATTTCCATATCTGTAGCTGTAGCTCAGCTCTCTCTCCAGATTTCTATATTGGTCACCTGTAGGACATATCACTTCATAAGGGGGCCTTGGATTACTTTGTGCTAAACTAAACCTGTTTCCCCTTTGGGATTTGTGTCCTTTGCAAGGGTACCGCCATTCTTTTCTCCAGTCAGTGGCCAGGGAAACATCTGGGTCTTAGCCTTCCCTTTTGCTTAAAATTAACTTAAGGCATTCTTATTCTACCACTTTTGTATATTTAAAGTATGCTCCATTTAAAAATTCTTCTTTCCATGTGACTTATTTCCCCGTTTGATCAGGGCAAGTTCTCCTGGTCTCCTTCCCTGTCTTTCCCTCTGCTGTCATCAACCACAGTGCAGTGAAAGCAATCCTACTGAGGTGGGACTGTGATCATGCTCCTTCACATCTGCAATGCTGCTCACCATGATCCTGGCTCTCAGTCTTCACCTCTGGCTGCAACTTGTCCCATTTGATCCTTTGCTCTGGCCACTACAAAACACTTGTAGTCTTAGCCAGGTGAGCTGAGGTTCTGAAGGTTCTTTTCCCATATGTTCCTGACATGGAGTTCAATGTCTTGTCAAGTCAAACAATGGAGCTCACTTGTCACAAAGGGGACTGATGAGAGCTGTATTTTAAGAGTAGCTTGAGAACATCTAAATTAACCGTTATCTTCATACACATTTCTTTTGTGGAAAGTTCTGCTTTATAGGTACTTTCTGATTCCTTAATTAAGGAATGACAGGGAGCAGCATATGGGGTGTTTTTGTCTAAAAGACTAATTGAGCTTTGTTGTTTTAGGAGATGAAGGGGTGATAATTAACTAAAGAGAATTTTTACAATTTGGTTTTATGATATTCATAGGCTGTCATCTTTTTGGAGAAGAGTTATATAAGGTTATACCCTTGTTTAAAAATGTAAGAAAAAATTAAAATGAAGTGAAAAAAATGTAAAAGTGACTGCAATGATAATTTCCATGCAGAGATAGAAGGAATTAGATTCTGTCAGAAATTATTATCTGAAACCTGGTTGGTTGTTCTAAATAGACCATACTGGTTCCTTGTCAGCCACACTGAAATTTTTAACAGCTGAGAATCAACATAAGGCTCAGTTGGGGCACGTAGCAGACTGCTTTGCTCTTGCTGAATCTGATGAGTTTTCCAATTGTGTTGATAGTTTCTGAATCAAAGCAGGCGATGCACATCTTTTATTAAGCCAGGCAAACAAAGATGAGACAGTCAATATTAAGATGCTGAGATATTCCTGAAATATACTATTGAACAGAACTGCTTGGGCTGTTCAAGATATCACATTTTTATGACTACTAAATATCTACAAAAAAGCATATTCCATTTAGTTATTCACATATTCTTTCAAAAGAAGCTGTCTCAAAAATTTAGCACAGGCTGAAATGTATACTGGTAAATGGAATGTGAAATGATGTTGTTTTATCTTCCTTCTAAATATTCATCATAGCTATGTGGAGAAACTATAATTTCATGTAGAAGGGGGTAGTGAGACAGAGGGTTCCAGTATGTACTTACTTTTTGTGACAGTGATTACTTACATAGATTAGGGTATTTAGATTTATAATATAACAACAATAAAAATGTATTCTCTGGTGTGTAATATAGCGGTGTGTCTACATGGGACAAGAGGGAAAGAGAGAGAAGGAGGGAAGGAAGGGTACAAGAGAAGAAGAGAGGAAAGAAGGAGCAAAGGAAGGAAAATTATAAATGATTACAAGTAACACTCATAGAAAGCTTAACCCACTTTCTCATTCAACATTTATCAACATGCAGAATTTAAAATTAATTTAAAAGCAATCAAGACTTAAATGAACTCAGTGTCCTGAAAAAGAAGATATAAAAATAAGATAAAGAAAGGGAATTCCTTTTCATAGGATAATTTATAACTTGTTATTTGGCATAAGATTTCCCTTGTAGATTTAGGATAAAAACTTTCCTAAAACCTTATGCTTAATTCAAAAAACCTTTTTATTGGAAGTCACAATAGGATGATGCCAAATAATGTAAATAGGATCTTACAAAATAAAGTGTGCCTGTACCTTACTAGGTCAGATGGCTGAATGAGAGGACAAATGGGGAACAATATGAGGTGTAGGGTTCCCACAGGTTGAAGGTTGTTGATGACATGAATTATCATTTGGAAAATCTTTATCCTTAATGATTTGAAAGTTACACTTCTTGAAACTGAGATAACTAACAACTTTTAAGGAACTTCCATTTGTAAAAGCATTAGTGAAGGAGTTGCCTGAACTGCCCTGAAGTTCCAAGCTGTTGCTAACAAGCTAGGTGTTGAGAAAGTTTCTGTTGCCTCATTAATAAAGAGAAAAAGGACTGGACTCTGCCTGCAATTGTTACTTTTCACCTCAAAAAACTGTTTCGAGAGTCAGTGAAATCAAACATCATCAGCAAGAAACTTGGTAATATCTCTAAAGTTGAAGTTTCTGTAAATTTAATGCAGGATTCAGTCTTGCTCATTGAATGGACTTTCCCCGCCAGAGCTCCTAGTGCCCAAATGAATCTCTGTAGGGAAACAAAAATCTACATGGGGCTAAAGTGTATCCCTGTAAAGTAAAACTAGAAGATACTAGGCACCATGATAAATGTGTTATTCTGCCAGTTCCCCTACAACAAATTATACTTTTTGGAAATACAATGGCACATTCCAAATTAATGTTTATGAAACCATTTTTCTTTAAGAAGTCAATGTTCCTAAAACCCAAGTCCATTTTCTTAAACATTCTCTGGGGAAAAACAAACAAAAACAAAAATAAAACCCCAAATATAAATTTCAATTTTCCCTCTTCCTGGTGCATCATTTTGATTTTATGAAGATATTAGCTAACTCTAAATAATACATTTCCTGGGTCCACTAAAAATATTGATTATCTATGGAAAAATAGTTTGTGAGTACAAATGAAAAGGTAGAATGCCCTCTTTGTAAATGCTCCAGAGAGAACAAAATTAAATAAAAATCATAAGAGCTAAAGATAGTAGACATATATATTCCAAATAGAAATTGAAGCTATAGTTAATTTTTTATGAAAATATTGCTGAAATGTATACATTTCCTAGTGTTGTGGTCATTTGGTTACAAACAAGTTTCCTTTGAAAATTACACTGTGGTAGTAGCATATTGGTTACTGGTTTCCTGTACTTGGAAATTTACTTTTTGAATTATTTACAATAGTAATTGATTGCATCTTTTAATATTCTCCATTACTCTTGCCTTAGAATATGACATTCATCATGCTAGTATAATTAGTATTTATTTAATTAAAATGCCTCTATTGCATGTGTAGCAATAGTAGAATTACTGAAAAATTGAGAAGAGGAAGGCCGTTTTGAAAATTGCATCAGTAAAATACATATTCAAATAAAGGCAAAAATTCTTTCTATAATATGGAAGGTTGAAATAATAGGAATAGGTTTTTAGCAATTTACTGTATCTTACACAGATCATTACACAAGGACCATTACATAATAAAGTCGAGTTTTGAAAATCTAATCAGAGACAAAAATTGGAAATGACTGGACTCTCTGAGTCATAAAATCATGCTGCATTTCTAGGTAAGTAGATTCTACATATCCACCATTCTAGGCTGCAGTACTGACCCATAATGGAGAAAGGTTATAGAATTATGAGGACAAAACAGGAAATACGGGAAAAGGTTATTTTCTTTCTTATAATTTGAAGAAAGGAATCAATTCAGATAAGGTCAAAAGGTTGTTTCCAGCCACATACTTGTAAAAATAAAACCCCAAATATAAATTCCAATTTCCCCCTCTCAGGTAAGCTTCAGAGAGCAACCTAAAGCAAAACTCATTATTATATAAAAGATTTTAAAATTCAAGGGGGAAAAAAAATCAAAGCAAAAACACCGAGGCAGCATTATGCTTCCTAGTAAGCCTCAAATGAGATGCTCCCTAGTATGTTTTTGGGAAACCGAACTAGCTTAGCAGCATATGCCTAAATGATACCACGCCCAGGAGGCACTTGAGTTTCAAACTGCTTCAAGGCAATTTTTTTTTTTTTTTAACAGCATCATGTCAGGGAAACAAAACAAAACAAAACAAAACCCAAGACTCCAGTCTTGCACTCATATTATTAGCTCAAGCTAAGTTGCCTCTCATTTAAGTGGTGCTAGTATTTTCCCTATGTCTTGGCTGTGTGGGGATTTGGTTATTTAATGTTGCCTGCTGTTCATGTTTTGTTTCCATTCTCTTCTGTTAAGCACATTCCACAGTATAAGTGATGAAGGGGAGAGCCGCAGTGCCCTTGATGTTTGTCATCTTCAGAGCCTGTGTTGCTCCAGCTTGCATGTACTTCCATTATGCAGTAAGTAACAATTATTTAGAATGTGGATGAAAAATACCATAAAACATTATCCTGAAATACATTATAAGAAAGGAAAACGAAACTTCATCATTTAGAAAGTAGAAAGCAGCCATGCACCTAGAATGAACTGTGATATATTTCTGTTAATGAGCTAAATATGTCAATCATTAAAATTTGATTTAATATTTTTAACAAATATAATAATAAGATGGTATATTTTCATAAATTTTTGACAACAAGACAAATTCTGCCCAAAAGATTTATATTTCTAAACATTCTTTTACTAATAAGAAACAATGGAGGGGCTGGGTTTGTGACTCAGTGGTAGAGTGCTTGCCTGGCACATGTGAGGCACTGGGTTCGATCCTCAGCACCACATAAAAATAAATTTTTTAAAAAGAGAAAGCTATTGTGTATATCTACAATGAAAGAAAGAAAGAAAGAAACAATGGATGGTTTTCTGGTTTTGTCTCTCTTGCTGCCAGGGCAACATGTGGGGACATTTTTGTTTGTCACAACTGGTGAAGTGCTACTGATATCTGTCATGTAGAGGCTGCATATCCTACTAACTAAACTATAATGCAGCAAAGAATTGTCTGGTCCAAAATGTCAATGGTTCTGAGGTGGAGAGAAGTGTAACCCTACTGGTCTTTCCACAATAACCTACTGCCTCATTAGAATATAGTAATGAACACTGTTAATAATTTGGTATCTGTTGATATTTGTAATAAAGAAAGTTGCTCTTGAAAATGATGTATACAGCTGAATGTGGTGGTGCATGTCTGTAATCTCCAGCCACTAGGGAGGCTGAAGCAGGAGGATTGTTCAAGTTCAGCCTCAGCAACTTAGTGACATAAAGTAAATAAAATTCAAAATAAAAAATAAAAAGGGTTGGGGATGTACTCAGCAGTAAAGCACCCTTGGGTTTAATCTACAGTACAAAAAATAAAAATAAAAAAAGAAAGGAAAAAAAATGATGTATACCAATAAAGGAAAAAATAATATACTTCCAGCAGCACTTGGGGAACTCCTCCCTCATTTGATGTGATTATGGGGAAGTTGCCAATCACAGTGTTCCACCTATGTCAGAATGTAGAGTGGCATGTAGACCTAGCTGGGACTATCACAGAGTCAGTTTCCCTGACAGTTTTGGTTGAGGGTTGGGCAGGGGCCTAAAGCAGTCAGGGTCTCCTCTGGGATTGGTATGTATAAATTTGTACAGATAGGTCTTGTTGTGCTGGGATTGGTAAACTGGAATACTGAGTCCTAGAGTACAAGAACTAGAGTATAAGTATTACCAAAGAACTTAGCAATAGGAGAGAGAATGAGGTCAAGGAACCTAGGGAACCTTTAAAAATACTGCATGATCCCTTGGACCCAGCATGCTAAATCATCTTAGTTTCATGATGAAATTTTTTTCCTTATTTTTGTTTAAGTTAGTTCAGGTTGTGTTCCTATCATTTATAATAAAAATAATGTTGAATAATAGTTTTCATGCTTTCTTTGCATATATATTTTAAAAAAAACTATGCAGTATTCACACAGTATTTTTTCTATTAAAAAAAAAAAAGACAGAAAGCAAAGCTCTACCCTTGATAAGTGTCACTCTAGTTGGAGGTGAGGGTTAAGACTTACAAATACTAGAACCTTATCTCCTTACCTGAATAAAGAGTTCTTTGAGCAAGGGCTAGGTTCACTTTGTCTTCTTCTTCTTCTTTTTTTTTTTTTTTAGTACTGAAGATTGAATCCAAAGCAAGTACTCTACCACTAAGCTATTAGCTGTTTTTATTTTTAATTTTTGAGATAGGGTCTCACTAAGTTGTCCAGGTTGGCCTGGAACTTGATACCGTCTTGTCTCAAACTTTTGAGTAGCTGGAGTTACAGGCATGTGTCATCACACCTGGCTCTTTTATCTTTTTTTAATTGTACATATTTATGGGTTATAGTGTGAAAATTCCATACTTATATACAACATATAATGATCAAACAGGGTAATTAACATTTTTGTTTCCATAAACTTGCCATTTCTTTGCAGGGTACCTTCAAATCCTCTGTCCTACCTCTTAATATTATAAACATATAGTCATTTGTTGTAGATTATACATATCCTACTGTGCTATATAGAATTCTAGAACTTATCCTCCTACATAATTGTTATTGGACCATCATCTATGCTTTTTTACCTCCCCTTCTTGTAATGACTACTGTTCTTTTCTCTACTTCTGTGAAATCAAATTGTTTAGCTTCCACATGTGAGTGAGAACAATTCAGTAATTTGTCTTTCTGTGCCTGGCTTATTTTACTTAACATAATGGGGAATTACATTTCCTCATTCCCCATCCTGTCCCACAGGCACACCTGGTTTATTGACTGGCAGATGTTTAAGAAGTAGCTGCTCAGTGGCTAAGTAGATGACACATACTATTATTTTTTGTTTACATCTTTTAAGGACTAGTTCTGCACACTCTGCTTTTTCTCATTTCCTTTTCCTACCATACAATACCACTGACCTTTGGGAAACTCATTATGTTATTGACTAACACAGATTCTGCAAATTCAGAATTGTTCATTGTAATAAACTACATCACCGTCTGCGGGACAAAGAAACTATTTCATTAACCCTATCTGAAATTTCCTAAACTCACTTAAAAATTACAAAGCATGGTAACATTCTATTTGATCCGTGTCCAAAGCTTTGCTAAACTCACCTAAATACAATAAAGATGTATAGTTGAAATTTTATTTTCTATCTAATTACTTTCCTTATTTAAAATGCATCGTGGCTGGACTAAGTCAAACATAAGACTACACTTTGACCAAATGAATGAAGAATACAGGACAAATAGGGAAGAGTCAGTATTTTGAGAGAGCAGCTGGGAAATTTTTGATTAAGCTATTTTTGCTTCCAAACTGAAATTCTGGTTATAGGATCTGTCACAGATATGCTAACTTTCAATATGTTTAGCTAAACAGAATTCCAACTCTCTTTACTGTAGCTGTAAAAAGTATTCACAAGATACATAAAAGATTTTTAGCTTTTTCTACTTTCCTCTAGTCTTGTATTGATCTGAGGACCTTGAGGTTTGGTTCCCTGCCCCAAAGCCCACCCCTGCCTTTTCTCCCTGTTCTCTTGCTTGAGTATTGTTTGATCACCAACACCAAGACAATGAAAATACATTAATTTAGACCCTACCTGGGCCTGGAAAAGCAACCAGGCTCTGGGTGGAAGAAGAATTCAGTCTTAGGCTGTAGCATTGGCAATCCTGAATGAATGAGATTGGGCTTAATGTCAGGAGTCTATTCCTGGCTGCAGCAGCTTCTCCCATTCCAGATAGAGTCTCTGTGGCCAAACGAGGCTTAATAGGCAAAATCACTCTCTAAATGGTCATCATGGACACATATCATCAATACCCATAGCCAGAATGGCTGGGTAAACTGTTGGGCAACATCCAGACAGGGAGAGCCTGACAACAGAGTCCATACCAGTGTGCGCAATTTACATGGTGGTCTGTGCTGAAAACTGCACATTTGGGCCTTTTCCTGCAGAAGCTGCTCTCCTAAGATATCTATCTTGTGGTCTGGCATTTTCACTTTTACCTGCTCCACTCTCTGTGAATCCTATCTAAGTCTTGGCACCTGCACAGAGATCAGAACAATCCTAAACTTCAAGAAAGAGCAATTTAAATCATTTGTTTTTGAGAAAAGGGTGACAACCATTTATTCAGTGATTATAAAATCACAGCATGTTATTGTTAAAAGAGACATTAAAAAAATCTTCTGACCCAGTCCCTTTAATCTATTTATTGGTCATGAAATGGAGGCACTTTGAAAAGGTAAGTGACTTTTGTGGTTGAATTTATAGTTCACTTAACCATTGCCATAGTTACTAAATTGGTGGCTGCAATGTACCCTAGGAGGTAAGAAAAATTAGGGGGCTAGAAACATCATGAATGTGTTTTTAATATTTATTTTTCTCTTCCATTATAGAACAACTGTTTATGAATGTCTAATGACTAGTTATGACTTTTCTGAACATGACTGACTTATGAATATATTTTATAATATACATAATTTATTTCAACAAAATCCTCAGCATTTATCTTCCTCTCCTTTTTTGCCTCCATAATAGTGATTATCATGTCACATATTATGTATTTTACTTATTTATTTTGCTTATAGTTTTAAATTTTGTTTATAGTATATCTCTCTCCCATTAAAATGTAAACTTCACAAGGGCAAGAAATCACTAGTTCTATGTGAGGAGCTACCGTGGACTCTAAACTAAACCACCATGAACACAATTATTCCCTCTTCTCTTTTTCTTGGCCATAACTTAGTGTAGAAGTTTATTGGAATTATTTTCTAAGTGTGCACTTTCAATCCTGAATGAATGAGAATGGGCTTAATGTCAGGAGTCTATTCCTGACTAACAGCTTCTCCTGTCCCAGAGAGTCTTAATATGTGATTTTAGGAAAATCATCTCACTTCTCTATGCCTCAGTTTTATGACCAAGGAAACAATGGGATTGGACAAAATAATCCTATGGTTCTTTCTAGGTGTGTCATTTGTTCTCTTTTGTACCTCTAGTTCCTAGAATAGAGAGAACAATTGATAAACGTTTTTAAATGAATATATTGGTACAGCTGTATTTGTATGTTATGTGCAAATAATTTTACATGTCATCTGTGGATGCTGAAGAACTGTTTACTCATAAGGGTATATTACTAGTAAAGTTTAAAGCCCTCTGAGGCAATTTTTAAAATTGCATATCTGTCAGTGAATGGGTTAAGATAAAGACCAAGTAGGGTACTAGTTAAGAAGGTACTTAAAGTATAGCATCTTCTATGCAGTGAATATAATAACTCATCTAGAAGAGATTTAATTCTGGAGATTTGCTTGAATGGCATATTTTCGTCATATCAAAACAGGACAAGGAGACAAGCAATATCTTGGTTTTAAAGTAGTGACAGAATTCAAGGTTTCTATTACTTAAGTATACATAACTGGTTAGAAATCAAAACAAAGAAACAAACAATAAAAACAAATAAAAGCCATAACACAAAATGTGAGTTCTTTTCACCAGTGAAGGGACAAATTTCTGCTTCTAGAACTCAACATTAGGAAGAGCTAAAAAGGAGGTCAGGAATTGCCCCAAACAAGGTCCAGTGTCAGGGAAGATAATCAGGTCCTTCAAATAAGATTCTCTGGAGAATAGTAGACTCTAGGTAGATGACCTGGATCTAAAATGCCCAAATGTTAGGAGTAGAGAAGAGGTTGCTGTATATGGTACTCTTTGTGTAAAGGCCAGATGTTCTGTAGGACTCAGCCACACTGGCTTTGGGTTTTGATATTGTGACTTGGAAGTAAGGACCGAGCAGTGTGTTTGACCTCAACCTGTTGCTGTGTGGGTTTCTGGACTTGGAATTCTCTATAGAGTTCATGCACACCCACAGAAATAAGCAGGACTCAGCTGCAAAAGTAATACTATATGGCAGGGAGAAACATTAGCTTTGGCCATCTAACAAAAAGACCAATGTGTCTGTATCTGACATTAGAAGAGCATAAACTTTCTCTGTGATGAAGTCCTTAGAGATATGAATGATTTGAAAGTCAGGGAGGAGGAATCTAAGTGTGGGGTGTAGAGGTCTGTGCGGGTAGCTCAAGTGATTAACTGGAAAAAGGAAACAGGATATTGCAATTGTTGTATTGTGTGTGGTTTAGGTATTATTTATGATTACATAGTCTTTTTTGCATTTATGAACATTCAAAATCACATTAGAGGTGATTTCCCTTCACCATTGTCTCAGAAACCATCAGATGCTTTGAGGAAGGCAAGTGAGTAGTCAAAAGACTGAATTCTGAGATGAGGAAGTGGGAAATGAAACATATTGTCAGCTCTGACAGTGCAATTATTGGCATTGTTGGGATACCTACATCTTCTGATCACTGTTCCTGTCACTTTGGACAGGTCCTAGAGGTTAAATGTGTGAACTGCTTATTCTGTGTAATCAGCAACCAAAGTATTTGTCATAGATAAAACAGAAGAAAACCAGATTGCACAAATGATCGTCTATCTCAAAAGAGCCTCACTAGATGGTATATCTATAATGAATTGAAAGCATTCATTCTTTTTCTTCTAAGTGGTATCTAGCCTAAATTTATCTTCTTTCACAGTTGTTCATTGAACTGACCTACGAAAAAAATGAAAAGTAACCATTACTCTTTCTTTTGTTTTACTTGTAGGTCAAGGACAGTGCATTAGCACAGTCTTGCTTCATTAGAACAATGATTAAGACATGGATAAGGTACTCATAGGGCAAAGCCCATCAGCTGACCCCAGGGTCCAAAATCAGCTGAAAGTAAAAGGTTCCTCACTTCTCAAACCCAGTCTCTGGCACTGAGCAACTCAAAGGAAGATAGGGCTAATCTGAGTGAGGACAAAAGGTGTATTTCTCCCCCAAGGCTTAAGTGTTTATAGTCACAAAATGACTGAAGTCTCCATGCACTTACATCTTGGTTAGACATTTCCCAGTAAGGTCTCTCTCCATAGGACATGACCTCCCACATGACAATGCCGTAGCTCCATGCATCACTTGCTGAGGAGAATTTTCTATAGGCAATAGCTTCTGGGGCCGTCCACCTTATAGGGATTTTCCCACCCTGAAAAGCAAATTGAAGATTTTTTCAGCTGGCTCACAAGTGAAATAAGAAACAAAGTGCTGCTTCAATTAAATGGCTTTGTTAGAAAGATCTAAATGCTTCATAGTAATGTTAGTGTTTTAAATTAAAATCAAAAGGAAGCCAGAGGGCTGGGGTCATGGCTCTAAGGTAGAGCGCTTGCCTAGCATGTGTGAGGCACAGGGTTCAATTCTCAGCACCGCATGTAAATAAATAAAATAAAGGTCCATTGACAACTAAAAAGTATTAAAAAAACAAAGAAAGCCAGAATTATGTTAAAATATCTGAAATATTCTCCTTTAATAGTTATTCGGTAAATTAAAAAAAGAAAAAAAAAACAGTTTTAATGGGGAAAAGTTACACTTCAGAAATATTTTATTTCATTCATTAGAGAAATTTATTTTTACTTTAGATTCACACAATTAAGCCCACTATTATGCCACTTGAAGAGAGTTCCAGATTATAGAACATTACAACTAACTGTCATTGAACACTCATTAAACACTGTATTGCATTTATAAATAATAATGATGATAAAGCTCTGATTTAATATAAGACAAGTAGTTAAACATAGACCTGTGACATTCTGCACCAACCCCATGTTTTATTTCCTTTCTCTTTCCTTTTCATTGGCTATTATATTTATTTAAAAATGTTCTTTAACTCTAGACCAGAGCACCTGAGAAGGATAATATTTTTTTGAACACTGTAGGTTACTTTATATTTTCTTTCTTCAGTGTTCTAGTTAACATTTGAACATATTTAAAGAGATTAAATGGCATGAATTCAATCTATACTTCAAGTATTAAAGCCCGCCATTGTGTTACACTTAACTTTTATTAACATTTATTACATTTTATCTGTTGAAATACTCTATAAATCCCTTTATATTGTAATGACAAGAATAAAACAATTCATCCATTTGATTTACAATCTTTAAGATCTCTGTCCCTCTGAATTGTCAGGATGAGCAGATGCGGGCAACCCTGATGCCACTAGATGGAGGTAGAGAACAAGGAGTGGCTCCCAGACCTGCTCTCAAACATCGGAGATGGCTTCAGTTCAGGGCAAAATTATCTTCATTTGTTAAGAACCCACTGCAATGGGATTGTTTCAACACCAGCATTTTCATGATAACAGCAGGTGATCACCCACTGTGTGCAAAGTCTGGTGTTATAGGAGTAGGGGTGCAAAGAAAGGAAAAATGTGTTTCTCGCCCTTGAGGAATTTAGATTAAAGCTGAATTTGTTAACTGAATAATCTAACCATGATTTATTTAGTAATCTAAACAGTACCTACTTGAAGAGTAAAAGAATTTACATGAAATAGGAACAACTTAGGTTTCACAACGCAAATTAGAGAATTAGTGGAACCCTCATTTCAAAGACTCAACCATGAAGTTATTAGAAAGAACCTTGGGGGAAACACCTTCAGTTGGATTCCCTGATTTAACAGGTGAACAAACAGAGTTCAGAGATTAGAGATTGAGAGGTTTAGAGATTCCTCACTATCTTATTAGGACCTAAAGTTCTACTAGTGTTTTTAAAACAGAATTATGGGACACTGACTTACAGATGTCAACACTTCAGCATGGGGGAAAAGTTGGATACAACCAACTTCAGTGTTTTAACACAGACAGTTATTAACACATATCATGACAGCATAATGGAAAGAATCCTGAGGGCTGGAGTTTTCATGTTTTTGGGCAGAGGTTAAAAGTAGTACCAAACTTAGACCAGAAAATTAAATTTACAAAGTTGGTGATAGCAGCTGGGGGCAGGGAGTTGCAAGGAGATAGGGTCCATTCTTTTAAAGTAGGGTTGCCAGAGAAGATCCAGGTCCAATAGTTAAATCTGAGTTTTGGATAAATAACATTTTTTTTTTTTTTAGGATAAGTATATCCCATGAAGAATGTTTTTGTGTGTGACCCAAATATTAAATTAGATCTGTATATGCTAAAAATATTCATCATTTATCTAGAATTCTAATTTAAATGGATATCCTATATTTTTAGCTGTTAAATCTAGGAATACTAATCTAAGGCGCTAAAATCAGAAATGGAAACAGTGTAAGTGCACCAACTGAACATAAAGTAGTGTTCTGGAAAAAACTGGTGTAATCTTTATGAAGGAAAGTGATAGAGTTATCATTTATATGTGATATTGTAATTTGAAATATAAATGTGTGAATTTATTAACTGAATAACTGAGGGGGACAAAGGTACTTTAACTTGTATTTGCGCACCAACACTATAGCATTCTTTGCTTTTTGTATGTTTGGGGCTACAGTGCCTCAGACTTGTGGCTCTGAACATTGAAGACACTAGTAAAACTCATGCTTGTTTCAAATATGGAAGCTACCATTCAGAGAACAAAGACCATATCTGTAGATTAGATATTACAACAACAGAGCAGTAGTCTCATCTAGCGTTTCTAACTCTGGATCTTTCTTTGTTCTAGCAAACAACATGTGGAAGTGTGAATTGCTAATCTGCCTGGCTGAATGACAGTTGTAGTCTGCCTAAGTGTTCCTTTGCAAAATCTTTGTCAGTTAAGATAGCCCTTCCCAACACACACACACACACACACACACACACACACACACACACACAGAGAGAGAGAGAGAGAGAGAGAGAGAGAGAGAGAGAGAGTGTTAATGGGTTTTTTATGGTCATTTACTCATTCATTTTTATAAATAATAGCTCACATCTTATATAAGTGATTCACACATTTATATTTCAAATGACAATATCACATTATAAATGATAACTTTATCATTTTCCTTCATGAGACTTTATTTTACCCCTAGGGGAAGCTAGTTCATGATATTTGATAAATAGCATCACTACCTATTATGAACTGAACAGTGTTCCCTTAAAATTCATATGTCAAAGTTCTAAGCCCCAATGTGGCTATATTTAAAGGCAGGATTTTTTTAAAGGTATATTTAAGGTTAAATGAAGTTATAAGGATATGACTGTCCTCCAAATGACTGGTGGTGTCCTTATAAGAAGATGAAGAGCCCCCAAAGGCATACAGGCACAGGGTAAAGGCCATGTGAGGACATCCTCAAGAAGCAGCCAGTCTTCTGTGAGCCAAAGAGGGAGCCCTCAGGAGGAGCCAAACTTGCTGATACCTTGATCTTGGACTCTGGCCTCCAGAACTGTGAGGAATAAATTTCTTTTGCTTAGGCCACCCAGTCTGTGGTATTTTCTCATAGCAACCCCAGCAGACTAATTAATACACTGCCACAGTCAAAAACTAACATTTTTTCAAAGTATTTGTTAAAATGAACACTACTGCAAATTGAAGTACATCTTTATTTCAAATTCTATTACAAGTGTTATCTTGAAGTAAAAGTGTGAGCTAGAAAAACAAAATTTGAAAAAAAAAGGAGTAAAAGTTTAGGATAGAAAATACAATTAAAAATAACAAATATGCATTATAAAATGAACCTGATAGTATGCACAGAATGGAATAATTCTGAACACATATGTGACAGAGATAAGGAAGCATTCAAATCATTTTTTCCATTGGGATGATATGTATTAGATATAGTTTAGATCTAATTGCAAGATGAGAAAGCTAGAAAGAGTCCTTTAATAAAAGATTACTACATGGTCTCTATTTCCTACAGTAGACAAATAGAAGCAAAGTTCCTTTTTTAAAAAATAGTGTACACCAATTTAAATGTTTGTGGCTGCATCTTGTCTACACTCTTTTTACCCAGATCTTGAATTATAAAGGAAATGCACTAAGAGGGATTTTTATTTTTTCCTCAAAACTTTAACCACCAGGTGTTTGCTTCAGGTTTCAGAAATGAACAAATAATACTTTAGATTTGAAATCACAATCACTGGAACATTACACATTGCTTTACCATATGTTTATGAAAGAGAAAAAGTTACCAAAGATGCCAATCAAAATGACTGAATGTAACTCAAAAGCATTTTCACTTAATAATTCCTTTTTATATAGCAAGCTTCATCACTTAGGGAACAAAGGAGAAACAGGAAATAAGCAAATAAGCAAACTAGATTGCAACTGAAACTGTTGCTAGTAAAACTTTCCCCCCACTTTCCAAGAGCTTGTTATCTAATACACAGGTGGTAGCTGAAAAAGCGCTAAAGAGGGAACCGGGTGTTCTGTATCTGTTCATAGCATCCTCGTCTACACTAAAGCTCCGGAGTGGAGTTGTCTCCTAGGTTTATTTAACTTCTGAGTTTGAGAACTTAAACCTCTAATCTTCAGAGAAGTGACCAGTCAATTGACATATAGTAAGGTTATAGAGGCTTAATACTGAAACCTAAAGAGAGATTCCTTAGAGAAGCAAACATTTTTATAAAGTCCCTCTCCATTTCTCACTCACTGGATTTGATGTTTATCTTAAAGGAAAATAGTTTGAATAGACAATAAGAATAGCCATCAGACTTTCTATTTCTTATGTCCTCAATTGATAGGTGAGGTACTCAAACTTCAATGAGAATAAGAATTATGGCACAGAAAACATATCTATTAATGCTTAAAGGATAATTTAAGGAATTTCCAGGGGCAATTTTGAATAAACAATACTTTTCTTTATGAACTGCAAATTCCAAGTGAGATGCAACTCTAGTATAATTCATCATGTGACCCTGAGCAAGTCTTAACCCTTGAGCCTTAGATTTCAGATATGCAAAATGAGGGGATTTGAATTAATGGATATAAAATAGTAAGCCATAATGATTAAAAAAAAAAAAACACATTTGCCCATGGTTTCTCAGCTTACATTAGATTGTAAGAAGATAGATCAAAAGCATTGATACCAAGACTGTGTGAGTAGACAGCCTGATGGCAGACAGAAGAGGGGACAAGTACATTCTTGGGTCACATCCTAGGCCAATAATCAAAGGTCACAGTAATCATTCTAGATGGCAAGTAAGAGGTAAAGTAACTTCATATTTCTTGTTTTAAAAGGTAACAATGTGGTCGAGTAAGATCTTAGGATGGTATGACACCAAGACACTGATTTTCTGTTCCTTTTTGTTTTTTAACTCGTAATGGGTAACCATCAGTTACTTGGAGATATCATATGAAGCCTCATCAATGTCAGAAGATAATACTAATATGATTACTGAAGTAGTACCTTAAATTTTAATTTCTTGTCAATGGCATTTTCTGTGTGGCAGAAGTGGTCTGGTTTTATAACCAAAGGCAGAGGGGTCAACATTCTCCAGTCTCTGCCTTAATTCACTGTGGTGCCCCAGGAAATCATAGCAAATCACAGAAAGATCTCAAAAACAAAACAAAACAAAACAAAAAAAAACCAAAAAACACTAGTTATACTGAAACTCCTCATTAGGGTTGTGCATGTCTTTTTTCCCCTCTTTTTTTGTGTTGCTGGCATCAAACCCACACATGCTAAGCAGGTGCTCTACCACTGAGCTACACTCTCAGACCCTCTGTGCATTTTAAAACTATTTTAAAACTATTTCTCTACTCCTTCTTAGAGAGTTATGTATACCCCTCTACCCCTCTTTCATCGTGGTTTGCTAATCCAGGGTGACTCTGATGTTATGTGAAGTTTTAATCTTTTACAAAATATGGAGATGATATGTCTTCATTTGAAGAATAATGGGGGACTAATGATGGAATCCACTTGTAGTCACAAAGGAGACACTTCACATATTTTTTTTTTTTTTTTGGTACTGAGGATTGAACTCAGGGGCACTCGACCACTGGGCCACATCCCCAGCCCTTTTTTGTATTTTATTTAGAGACAGGGTCTCACTGAGTTGCTAAGTGCCTCGCCATTGCTGAGGCTGGCTTTGAACTCGCGATCCTCCTGTCTCAGCCTCCCAAAGTGCTGGGATTACAGGCGTGCGCCACCGCGCCCGGCACTTCACATATTTTGACTTCTAGATGACATTTGTTAAATGGATTAACTAAAAAAAATATACATAAGATACTTCTTAGCTGCCACTGCATAGCAGGAATTTAGTAAATGCTGTTTCCTTAGTTTGTGCATTTATAATTTGTCTTTTTGGGACCTGCTTAGATTCTAGTTCAGATCAGCAGCCCACATTTCTCATTTGGAGTCACTGAAACCACTCTATATTGCCCAGGCTCCAGATGATCTTCTTTCTCAGACAAAGCTTTTTTGGGGGCACTGGTGTAGGACCTTGAAATCAGGGACACTTGACCGCTGAGCCACATCTCCAGCCCTATTTTTTATTTTTTATTTAGAGACAGGGTCTCACTGAGTTGCTTAGCACCTCACTTTTGCTGAGGCTGCTTTGAACTCGTGATCCACCTACCTCAGTTTCTGAGCCACTGGGATTACAGGCGTGCGCCTCTGTGCCCGGCTGTCAGGAAAGGCTTTAGGGGTCTTAGGCACCAACTCAATTGTACTGATGGACAGGATCTGACCCAGTTTTAGTAATTTAGACCTTCTTTTGCCCAGTTCAAGGAAATCTGTGTGTCTTGGTCCCATGTGCTTGGTCCTATGCCTATATTCCTGCATTATTCTGTAAGTACCCTTCCAAGATTGAGGTCATATCATATTCATCTTAATATTTCACAGGTATAATTCTGTCATCAAAGATCATCATCATGGTTGAATGTTGGCATGCCAGACTTCTGCCTTACAGCATGACTTGCTTGAAAATGATTGCCTTGGATTGTCTTTCTTAGGTGTTTCTCTTGAATCATTTCAAATAAACATATGACTGGAACTATGTTACATTTTAATTCTTTGTCTAAATGTATAAGCAACTCAGGGAATACAAATTTTTTTGTTCCCATAATAAAATAGTGCTTATCTTGTTATTCAAAGTCCCAAGAATTTGTATTAAACAAATTCCTTCACAATGTGCTCAAAGACACTGTCACGTACACACGGGTGTATGTGCAATGATTCTGCATCTGTACCATGGAATTCACAGATACCAGACTAGGATGCTCCTACTCTAAATGAAAGACCTTTTTTTTTTTAAACATAGTAATTAAAAATATATCATTGTTTCTTTTTATTGAGACATAATATTTGTACATTTTTATGGGATACATAGTGGAGATTTGATACATGTAGATAATGTGTAATAATCAAGGAAGTAAGCATTTCCATCTCTTCAAATGTTAATAATTTTTATGTGCTGGTAATTTCTTACTCTTATAATAATTTTGAAATATGTCATAGATTGTTTTAACCAACAGTTACCCTACTGTGCTGTGGAAAACTAGAATTAATTCCTCCTCTGTGTTTTGGTCCCCCTCATTTAACTTCTTTCCATTACACCCACCTTCCCAGTCTCTAGTAACCACTATGTCCTTCTATTAGATTGACTTTTTTGGGGGGGGGCATACTGGGGATTGAACTGAGGGGCACTCATCCACTGAGCCACATCCCTAGTCCTATTTTGTACTTTATTTAGAGATAGGGTCTCATGGAGTTGTTTGTTTGCTGAGGCTGGCTTTGAACTTGTGATCCTCCTGCCTCAGCCCCCTGAGTTGCTGGCATTAAAGGCATGTGCCACCGTGCCCGGCTAGACTGACTTTTTTAGTTTTCAAAAGTCATTGGTTCTTAATAACTGCTATGGTTTGAAGGTGTCCCCCAGAATTCATGGGCTGGAGGGACAGTTTAAGCTGTGATTAGGTCATAAAGGTTCTGCCCTCTTGAATATATTAATGCTGTTAACACAGAAGTGGGTCTCTGGTAAAAGAATGAGTTTGGTTCAGTTCTCTTCCCTTCTCTTTCTCTCTTTCTCATTTGCACATGCACATACATCTTCATTTTCTCTTGCACTTGTGTCACAGGGTAACATAGGCAGCAAAAGGCCTTCACCAGATGCAGGCCTTGGACTTCCCAGCCTCTATAACTGTAAGAAATAATTTTTTTTTTTTTTTTTACAAATTATCCAGTATCAAGTATTCTGTTATAGCAGCACAAACAGACTACAACAATAATTTTATCAGATAATAAATACTATAGAAATCTATGGTAAATAGCATTGTTTCAGAAAAAAAAGTGAGACTAGCCTTTTTCATAATTTTTTATATGACAAAGACTTCTTGATGGTGTCCCTTGTTCCAGGCTTTGACTTCCAGTACCCAGAACCTTTGAAAGTGTGTTGCCTGAGGTCTCAGAGTACTGGATTTTATGAACTCAGAGTTTATCAACTGTTTGGCCTTGGCCTGAAGTAGGTTTGCAGCTAATTTTATCATGGCTAAGTGGTTGTTGTTGCTGCTGTTGTTTCTCAAGTGAATCTAAATGTCTGTCGACAGAGCTCTCTAGAGCTCCATCACTCCACCCTCTCACTAAGGTGCTCATCAGGTACACTTGACCTATTTCCATTATCCTTCTGGCCCTGTAGTCTTTGCTATCAGGCTCCTCCCTCTACTCTAACTCCAACTCAGCCTCCCTGTTCTGATTATGAAATAAACAATTATCTACTATTGAAATTTATTTTAGAATGTAATTTTCAAAAAGAATAGAGACAGATGAGAAATCATTTCAAATAAACACGAATAGTAAATTACCAGCTTTGTTTTCCACTTGTTAAAAAAGTTTTTAACTACAGAAAGACTTTTTCATTCTCTTCTCACATTATATTCCTGGAACTAGATTACATTTTAATTCCTTGTCTAAATGTATAAACAGCTCAGGGAATGCAAATTTTTTTGTTCCCATAATAAAACAGTGCTTATCATGTTATTTAAAGTCCCAAGAATCAGGATCCTTTTCACTTGCTTCCTCCTAAATTGTTCTGGAAAATAATTCATTGCCATCTATTTCTAAGCATTCTCTTTCATTGAGAACATAGGTGCAACACCATTCAACAAATAACACCATTCTGGGCAACATCTGTTAAATTACATTTTCTATTGCATCCTAGAAGGGAGAGATAATGTAGGACACAATGCTATTGTAATATGGGAGAATTAAACATATACATTATTATGAGGATTGCCATTGTATCTGGGTGTAGATAACTTAAACATAGCTGACAGTACAGGCAAGTTTTTCAAAATAACCTGTCATTCATTGTGGCTCTGAAAATATACTGTATGGTAAAATCCCATGGGGATAGCTGACAATAATAGAATTAAAACTACTGTTCCCACTCTTCTCTGGACACAAGAGAAGAGCAGCACTCTTCCCTAGCATCTCTCTCAAGTTAGTCTCTTTCTGTTTTTGTCTGTTTTTACAGAAGACTAGCTAGCCTTCCCTCCCTGGTATACTTGAATGAAGCTTTTTAAAGCTTCTCATCTATAATTTATATGGCAAAGACCTATGGAAATTAGCACTGAAGTAATTTTTAAAAAATATACCCCACAACTTAGAAAGGGGAGTGAGGGATTAACTCTTATGGTTCATTTGCTACTATTGAGAAATACTATTGCTAGTATTGAGAAATACCTTAAAATCTTTAGTGATAATATAATTCTCCATCTATATAACACTTGAGAGTTTACAAAGCATTTTTATCTCAGTGGCCTCAAATTGATAAACAACACAGAGTGAACAGCTCCCTTTCTTATGAGGTTACACTATGAAAAAATCCTAATTTTTAATTTTTATGTAATGGTTAATTTTATGTGTAACTTGATTGTATTAAGGAATACCCACATAGCTCATGAAACATTACTTCCGAGGGTGGTTCTTAGGGTGTCTCTGTAGTAAGAAATCACCACTTGAATTAGTACCCTATTGAGTAAAGAAGATTCACCTGAGAAAGGGCATCATCAAAATCCTTTGAGTGCCCGGATAGAACCAAAAGAAATTTTGCTCTCTCTCTTTTGGAGCTGGGAGGTCTAACTTCTCTTGCCATTGGACAATACGACTCTGGATTCTTGGGTCTTTAGATTTTGAGACTTACCCAGTGTCCCATACCAGCACAATGGCCACCATGCCTTTGGATTCAGACTAGATCACAGCATCAGCTTTTCTGGTTCCTCCGACTTGCAGATGGCATACCGTGGGGACTCCTTAACCTCTCAAACTGCATGAACCAATAGCACTTACAAGTTTCTGCACATAACTATGTATATTCTACTGGCTCTGTTTCTCTGAAGAACCCTGACTAATATACCACCTATCTTCATGGTTGGATGCTACTTATTTTGAGAAAACATCTAGATACTGTCATTAGGAAAATAAATTGCAAAAAGTGAAGCATACTTAAATTTATACCAGTATTATTTACAAACCTTGTTTGAAAGCAAATATTCAAAGATGATGAAGAAAGTATATAGGACTTGGAGGCACAAAGTAGATTAGTCTCATAAATCCTAGGGTGTTTACTTTGGAGAAATAGTACACCCAAAGGTGGGTAAGAAATTTAAAAAAATCTAGAAGTATTTGGAGCTGGAAATGTAAAATGTAAAGAAAGAAAGCGAATGTGAAGCTGTCTTTTCATCCTTTCTTCACTAATTTGTTGTGTGACTGTGGGCAACTTATAGGTATTTCTATAATGTGAGGCAATTGGACTGTGTGATCTTGTAATTCATGTGAAGGTATAATATTCCATGATTTGTTAACAAACATAATACCCCACTGAGTAAAACCAGAAAGAACAACCTTCACCTGTCTGAGGAAACAGACGGAAGGGTTAGTGCCAAGCTCAGTTGCTTCCTGCATCATTGCTATGCTCATTGTTATGCCCACAGGCACTGTATACATTAAATCAAGCTGTTCCTGACAGATCCACAGTGCTTTGAACACATCTGAGAAGCGGGTCTTCTTTTGCAGCTGCCACATGTAGTGTTGTGACACATCAGTTCAGAGTGCAACTGTGACCTCATATTACCCTTTGTCAGGAGGGCTAGCTCTGGGTGTAATCCAAAGAGGAGAGACAAGATGACATGATGGCATTTTTATAGGCAGTCTGTTTGGGGACCAGCTACTCAGACAGATGAACACTCAACAGAGAAGGTGCAGCCTCCTGAAAAACCCAGGCAGCATTACTCTGTGGGAAGGACAGGCTGAGGCTCACACCCAAAGGTGGGTAAGAAATTTTTAAAAATCTAGAAGTATTTGAAGCTGGAAATACAAAACAATGTTCAATACAAATGAGTCTATTTTATAGGTAGATTTTGACAGAGAATTATTAAAATGTTAGTATTTTGAATAAGTTTTAAAATTGGGGTTAAACTGATTAAAATACAGAGCACAGTTTTCTTATATTCAGGTTCATAGTTGAGAAAACTTGCACTTTTGTTTATTCTAATACTGAATGTCTTCTCAACTTTTCTCCTATTGAAAGCTCACCAAGCCACCTAATTTTTTTCATGACCCAAGTGATTTCTCCTCTTACATCTGCCTGTAGCACCTATCTGCCTCCCTCATTAGGCACTTAGCATTATGTATCTTCTAGGTAGAGCTATTTGAATTTTAAAATGTGGCTGTACAACATCCCCACCCCCTAATCCATGATTTTACTTTCCATAGTTTCAACTACCTATGGTCAACTGTGGTCCAAAGATATTAAATGGAAGACCCCAGAGATAAACAATTCACAAGTTTTAAATTGCAGGCTGAGTCAGGCATGGTGGTGTGCCTGTTATCCCAGCTATTGGAGGCTGAGGCAGGAGGATAACTTGAGCCCAGAGGTTGAGCCTATAGTATGCTATGCTGTCTACACCGAGTTTAGCACCAATATAAGGGCCTCCTGAGAGCAGAGGACCACCAGGTTGCACATGCTGATCAACAGTTGGATCATACCTGTGAATAGCCAGGGCACTAGTCTAGCCTGGGCAGCATCCTATTAAAAAAAGAAAAATTGCTTGTCACTCTGGGTAGCACAATGAAATCTTGTGCTGTCTTGCTCCTTATTGAACTGGGAATAAGTAATCTGTTTGTCCAGCATTTTCCCAATGTATAGATATTAACCTGTTAATCACTTGGCAACCATCCCGATCATCAGATCGGCTGTTGCAGTCTGCTGTGATTATAATCTCTTACTTAATAATTGCTCCAGTGCTATATCACAATGTTTATATTATTTACCTCACTTTATTTTAGCATGTAGGCACTGTTATATCATCACAAAAAGGGCAAATATAATTCAATAAGATTATTTTGAGAGCAAGAATGTATTCCTAGAACTTTTTTCTCTTTTTTAATAGAACTTTTATTATAGTATATTCTTGTGATTGCTTTATTATTGTTGTTGTTAATCTCTTACTGTGCCTAACTTATAAAACTTTATCATAGGTATGTATATATGTGATATATATATATATATACACACACTATATATAAAATATATATAATGTATGGGATATATATGTATATATGTGTATATATAATATAATATATGGGATACATATATGTATATATGTGTGTATATGTATATACACATATAATATACATAGGGTTTGGTGCTATCCATGGTTTCAGGCATACACTTGGGATCTGGACCATATCCCCTTAGGATAGTTGGGGGGACCTATTGTATTGTCTTCCATGAAAAGTTATAAAAATACTAAAAGGTCTTTTGTGTGTGTGTGTGTGTGTGTGTGTGGTACTAGGGACTGAATCCATGGGTGCTCTACTGCTACAATTGCAGGCCTTTAAGATTTTTACTTTGAAATAGGGTCTTGCTAAGTTACCAAGGCTGGTCTTGAACATGTGATCCTCTTGCCTCAGTCTCCTGAGTGGCTGAGATTACAGGTGTGCACCACTACTCCTGGCCCTAGAAGGTCTTTTATTCCTCTTTATAATTTTTATAGTATTTAGTATGTTGTTATGATTATAATGGAAATTCACTGATTATTTGCTGAGGGGATAACAGAATGGGATGAGTTAGGCAAATGATGTAAAAGAGAAAGCACAATCTCAGGCTCATACTGTGTGGAATTCAAATTTTACTTTTCAGTTCCTTCTGAATCATCTTATGAATTTAGTTAATGATAAGGAAAGAAGAAAGGGGGGATTTCTCTGTCTACATTTTCAGTTCATAAACAATGTCACCAGAGAGACACTGAGGGCCACTCATGGCATTTATTCATTCATTTTCTTAGTTTTTCTTTGATCAAACTGTTTTCAAACATATCTTCTATGCAAAGTGCTAAGGTGCTTCTTGTCCTCAGGGAAATCATGTTTAAGCAGGAGAGGCACAGATGTAAACAAATAATAGCAGTACAGAGGTTAATGACTTTAACAGAAGTGGTACCAGATTCACATGGGAGGAAAAAAAAAAAAAAAAAAAAAAAAAAAGGTCAGCTTTTGGAATGGCTGGTGGGGAGAGGAAGAAGGACTTCACAATTAAAGTGGTATTTATGCAGAGTTGGGACAAAACTAGGAGTTTGACTATGAAGACAAAAAGATCAGGACATCCCTTCAGAGAAAAAGAGCACGTTCAAAAGGCAAAGAGGAGTGGAACAGCACCTTATGTCCATGAAATTTCAAGTTTTCTAAAATTGTGCTGCTTAGAGTTCAAGTAGGAAATCAGTAGTTTGAAATCTGAGACAACAGCAAGTTGGTTTGAATGGTAGGTATTGTCACTTGTTCCTAGAAAACTCAATCTTACAATTTGGGTTGCATCTGTCACTATTTCTATGTGCAAAATTACACACCATTTGGTATGATTGTTTCTGTCCTGTTTTTTTTTTTTCTTTCTTTTTTTTTTTTGTTGCTTAAAGATTTGTATCTTGTGTTAAAAAGTGGTGGAAATAAGTTCTTTTTTTAAAAAAAAAAAGTATAAAAGGATGACAAGGATGCCAAACCTTTCTTTTGACCTTTTTCATTAAAGACCTAATATGAAAATAAAATCAGTTTAATTCTGGTAGAATCACCTGCAATAAGTGTGGTCAATCGTGCATCATACCAACAGGTTGAAAGATCTAATTTTACTTGCATAACGTATTCACTGTCTTATGGCATATTTTTCCAATGAATACATTTTAGAAAAACAATCCTTTTAAAAACAAGCTTCCAGCTTGTTTTGCTGAGGTTTAAGTACATCATTTGGGTTCTGAAGCCTTGTTCTTGTGGACAGCAGATGGCTCTGAAGGACATTGCTGGAGTGCTGAATGGCATAACATGACAGGATCTGGATGTACTTGGCTGCAAGTAGAATAAAGCAAGAAACAATTTTTATCATTTTCAAGTTATATCATTAGCCAACAGCAAAGAATAGTTTTAAATAAAAGAGGCCTTATCCAGTCGTGGTGTGGGATCTTTCAAAAGGTCAATCTGCACTTCTAAGACTTGTTTTTATCTTTGCTTTGAATGTCTCTTGACTGTTTATTTTACTTTATATACTTCTTGATTTTCTTTTTTTAAAAAATATTTATTTATTTGCTTTAGTTGTACACAGTTTGTTTATTTGTACGTGGTGCTGAGGATCGAACCCGGGCCGCGCACGTTCTAGGCGAGCGCACTACCGCTGAGCCACAATCCCAGCCCTTGATTTTCGTTATCTTCATCTTCTTCTGTTTCCTTTTGCTCTATTTGTGCTGACAAATAACTCCTTGTGTCAATAAACTGTAACTCTCCTGAGGTAGGGACTTTGCTTGGTTCCTTGCTGTTTTCTCAGTGCTTGCAAATGAGCCTGAGCATAATAGGTGCTCAATTAATATTAGTTAAATAAATGTTGAAGAGATAGCATAAAATAAAAACAGTGATAATCATCTAATGGGTAAGAAATGATACATTCTAAATGATCATGAAATGTGATAGGTACCATGATAGTAACGAGTCAGGGAAGCCTTCCAAGAGACAATGAAGACTAGGCTGGGACTTTATGTAAGAGTGGAGTTAGATGATGAAAGAGCTGTGGGAGAGAAAGGGATTGGGGCAGGAAGGTGGGGAGACTGGTCTAGATGAGAGAAGAGAAAGCATAATGGATTTAAAAGTATGGAGGGAAGATAAGTACAACTAACTGGATAGTGTGAGTTAGTTAGGGGGCTGGAGAGAAGAGGCCTCAGATTTAAAGAAGGGCTTCTTAAGTCATTTAAACCTTATCTTGGGCCAATGGAAAGCCATTGAAAAGTTTCATGCACAGGGATGATAAAATCATGTTTTTTGTTTTTTGTAATGTTTTTAGATTACTTTGGTTGCACTAGATTACAGATAGGGAGGGGGAAATAGAATAGAAGCAGGATGTAATGTCTAAGAAGTAAGTTACATTAGTTTGTAATTCTACAATAGTCACATTTAATAGCAAATCTTCATACATTAAAGATCATTTTCAATTCCTCTGATGAGATATTGTCTATATTATAGAGAAAGATGGGATGACATTTACTCAACACCATCTCAATAGAGAGTCCAAATCAATTATGTAAACAAAGTTGAAGGGGGAATATTCAATGACTAATTTTGGAAAATTCTCATTTTCAGAACCATCACATACTATAGAAGCATTACTTACATGTACTTTAAGTGTCTGTATTAGAGAAAATCCTCTGAATGAGTCAGGGTTCTCCAGATAAAGAGAACCAATAGTAGAACACACACACACACACACACACACACACACACACACACACACACAAGCAGAAAGGGCTCATTTGATTATGGAGGCTGAGAAGTTGCATGATATATCATCAGCAAGATAAAGAATCAGGAAGGTGAGTGACATTATTCAGTTTGAGTCCAGAGGTCTGAGAACCAGTAGAGCCCAAGGTATAACTAACTCTCAGTGCAAAGCTGCAGCCCTGAGAACAGGAGTGGGAATATGGAGTTTTGAGGGGTGCTGGTGCTGGTCCTGGAGTCTGAAGGCCCAAGTACTGGGAGTCCTAATGTCTACAGACAGGACAGGAGAAGATGGATGAGCCAGCTTCAAATGAGATAATTTTCCCTCCCTCCACCTTTTTGTCCTATCCAGGCCTCCAATGGATTAGATGATGCCTACCCACTTTGGTAAGAGTTATTTCATCTCTTAGAGTCTACGGATGCAAATTCTACTCTATTCTGGAAACAGACTCATAGCCACACCAAGAAATAATGTTTTACCACTTATCTGGGCATTCTTAGGTTAGTCAATTTGACACATAAAATTCATCCACACATTGTCTAAGGAACTGCTAATTTGAGTGGAAAGATTTCCTATGGATATTTAAAATGAATAATGTCATGTTTAAAAAACAATCCACCCTTTCCTACTTAATTCATGATGGTTTTCATATAAGTTAGTCTAAATTAAAATTTTACTTCATATATTTTACCTGAAGGGGAAGAAGGACAAGTGTCCAACTTGCTTTCTCACACACCTATGTCTCCTGGGTATAAGAAAGAAAGAAAATTCCCTCAGAAATGTTGTTTTTCCATCTTCCACTTATGAAATTCTATAGGGCCAATTTTTAGTTTTCCCCCATGACAATAAATTTGCTCAGGGAAAAGGACTTCACATGGTTCAATGTTATACTACAAAGAAACAGACTCAAGGTCTGTTGCTGAAGCAATTCAAGGAAGCAAAAACGGCACTTAGAGTCACCATGGGCTTTATCAGTTATTTAAGTACAAAACAAGATAATTTACTTGATTGTGTTTTTTTGACGTGGTAGTTTTCATCCATATAATTCAGGATGATTTTTGTATTTTTAAAATTTTTTTTTATTTCAATGATGATTCTACAGCTAGTGTTGGCTAGAAAGCTTTCCATGATCTGTCAGTTGCTATGTATTCAGTTCTGCTTGTCATATTATTGCTCTAAGTAAACATCTTTCACAGCATTAAACTTGTTCTCATATCTTTCTGGTAAACAAAACTGAAGTTAAAGCAAAGCATTGAGAATTTGGGGAGAAAAAAAATCTACTTGTTGAAAAATACCTGAGATGAAATAACATCTCGATTTTCCGGAAAACTACTTTCATTTGAGGATGGCTATACTCATATATTTCATCCAAAATATGAGCTTGGTCATCTCCAATTAGTCTTGCAAGGCATTTATAGCAGTCCACAAGCAGAACCATTGGCCTGGTTTTACATTATTGACAAGCTCTTCCCAAACAGCTTCTTTCTGGAATCTAGAGGAAGCTTCATGTCAGCACTGTAGTGCATTAGCCTGGCTGTCAGAAATACTTCCTGAGGGCTGACTGCTTCTGCCTGACTTCAGCCAGTACTGTCAATCTTTCTTTCATGATCCCTGAAATAATCACACCCTCCTTACCCCAAGTGTCTTTTAGATTAGAAAAGAAAGATTAACTTTTATAATTGAAGGAAAAAGAGACGTCTTATGTTTAGAACAGCGGGGTGTACATATTGTTGATGGTTACAAGAGGGAAATGGCCTACCTTTGTTAAACTTACTTGAGTTTTTAAAATTTAGGATTTTGTTTTGTTTTAAAAGAAAGACCAAAGTACTTTAATATTCACTTTGTTAAATAATAGAATTTATAATCTACCCCATAAAAAAAACAAAAAAATGTGGTTCAATCAACACATGTAGGTCAAAGCCAGAAGGACCTGCATGTCACCTCCTAAAATAAACTGTTGGGAGGACAAAGATTAGGGAAATAGTGAGTAGCTTCCTGTACCATTATATAGCAGAAAAAGGCTAAAAATTAATAAACATTAGGCACCATAATAAGAATACTATATTCAAAATAAACAGAAATAATCTACTCTAAAAGTTTCTGCCTGTGCTTAGATTTATAAATCAGAGTTCTTAGCATTTAATTGTTTTGCTGAAACATGCTACAGCTCTTTTGGGGAGCATCATGTTTTTAAAAAAAAATGCAAAACTTCACACTTTTATTCCTATTCTGTATTTTCATTTATTTTGACCAGATGCTTAGTTTTCAAAAGTAATACGGAGTTTAAACCCTGCATTCATCTCTTACATAAAACTTTCTCATTTTGTCAACCAGGAACTACCAATAAGTAATAAAAACCCTCATCAGTATTTCCCTTATATCAAATCACTTTCACATTACAGGAGAAAAAAAGTTTTTTTCTCTTTTCTAATACATTGATCTTCACAAAGGTTGAAAGATAATAAAATATCTAATAAAAATGCATAGCTTTGACCCTCAAAAATCCATGTAAGTGAAAGGGGAGTGAATATTTCTGAATGTTAAAATCTGTACTACAATCATATTTTCTTGGCAGGCTGAATTAGAGAACTTTATATGACAGTCAAGTTATACCAGCCCTGACAGTACGACTGGGTGAAAAAGATCCAGAGCTGTTTTTATACTTAATTGGAATATAAGGGTCAGGCTGTCAGAGCAAGATACTCCTGCCAGCTGAGAACACTGAATTAGGAATGTAGATACCTGACATTACTTTTAACTTGACTTTAAATTCATAAATATGGGGAAAAGGCTATGTATCTTATTATACATCATTCCTATCACCTATGTATTAAGGAATTGATGTCATTATACCTGATGGGGGATGGAAAGGAAGATGGCAGAGATCACAGGTGACTCTGAATGTCAGACAACAAGTTATCTGTACAGTGGTCAAGAAGGTAGGTATATCATTGTCAGATTGAAGCACATAGGACAGTAAATGTTAATATTTAAAATGAAGTTTCAAATATATGATGAAGAGAAATATGGTAAAATACCAAAATTTGCAAAAAGTTATATAATTTTAAACTTTATTGTTCATCAAAAAGAGAAATGCAAATCGAAACCACTCTAAGATTTCATTTCACTCCAGTCAGAATGGTAGCTATTAAGAACACAAACAAAAATAAATGTTGGAGGGGATGTGGGGAAAAAGGCACACTCATATGTTGCTGGTGGGACTGCAAAATGGTGCAGCCAATATGGAAAGCAGGATGGAGATTCCTTGGAAAACTGGGAATGGAACCACCTTATTTATTTTTCTTTTTTTTATTTATAATAGTAGTATGTATTACAATTCATAATGCACATATATAGCATCTTTTTACATACAACTGTTTGTATACAAAGTATATAAGTACCATTCAGATCTTCAATCATGCATTTAGGATAATGATATCCATCTCATTCAACCACCATTTTTTTTTCCTTTTTCCCCCCTCTCTCCCCCCTTGCTCCCTCTCTTCCCCTCCCTTTCCTTTGACCATTCTAGTGTTCCTCTAATACTCCTATGTACCCCCATCCAACAACACTGTGAACTAGCCTCCTTATATCAGAGAAAACATTTGGTATTTGGATTTTTGAGATTGACTAATTTCACTTAGCATTATATTCTCCAACTTCATCCATTTACCTGCAAATGCCATTATTTTATTCTCTTTTATTGCTGAGTAAAATTCTATTTTGTATATATACCACATTTTCTTTATCCACTCATCTACTGAGGGACATCTAGGTTGGCTCCACAACCTACCTATTGTGAATTGTGCTGCTATAAACATTGATGTGGCTGTGTCACTGTAATATGCTGTTTTTAAGTCCTTTGGGAATAGACCCAGGAGTGGGATAGCTGGGTCATAGGGTGGTGGAACCAGCTATCCCACTTATGACCCAGCTATCCCACTCCTCGGTCTATACCCAAAGGACTTAAAAACAGCATGCTACAGGGACACAGCCACATCAATGTTTACAGCAGCACAATTCACAATAGCTAAACTGTGGAACCAACCTAGATGCCCTTCAGTAGATGAATAGGAGACACAGGGCATCTCTCCTTCCTGCTCCTTCTTATGAATTATTTCAAAGTGTGGTTCTCCACCCAGCCGCCTTGGAAGAGATCTGCATGGATAGTGGACATATCTCCCAATCGTTGTGTCTTTTGGATACAGAAATGGATAAAGAAATGTGGTATATATATACACAATGGAATATTACTCAGCAAGAAGAGAGAATAAAATAATGGCATTCGCAAGTAAATGGATGAAGTTGGAGAATACAATGCTAAGTGAAGTTAGCCAATCCCCCAAATCCAAATGCCGAATGTTTTCTCTGATATAAGGAGGCTGATTCACAGTGGGGTTGGGTCGGGGAGCATAGGAGGATTAGAGGAACACTAGAATGGCCAATGGGGAGGGAAGGGAAAGGAGGGGCCAAAAGGGTGAAGAAGGAAAAAAAAAGATGGTAGAATGAGATGGATATCATTACCCTAAGTGCATGTATGAAGACATGAATGGTGTGAATATACTTAATATACAACCAGAGATATGTAAAAATGTGCTCTATATGTGTAATATGAATTGTAATGCATTCTGCTGTCATATATAACAACTTAGAATAAAAAATATGTACTATATATCAGATGTAATAGTACTTAATACATTTTTATATTTTTACTGAAGGGATATAACTGTCAGTGTTCTCCAATTGAAGGACATTGGTAATTAAATGACTTGGTTGGCCTTTTAATCTGACTCCCTGCCCCCACAGCTTCTGATCTTTCCAAGATGGATGCAGGTTATTATTGGTGCACTAAGTAAGCTCTTCCTTAGGCTTTGGGACCCCTACTATCCTTAGGGAGCTCTAAACCTGTGAGACTCAAAATTGAATGAGCCATCTGGGTACCCTCCTTGTCCATTAGCTTCTGCTAGGTTGAGATTAATCCCTTTTCTCATGTCTGGACACTTGTGCTTCATATATCAGTTTATAGGTCTTATTAGAATAAACCTATACTGGAATCCTTGACCCTAAAACTTTATAGACTGCATGTACCATAGAAAGTGTTTGCCTGTCTGGGCTACTTACCACTCATGACCTCCTGCCAGATGCTCTGGACACTATGCCCTCCTCACCAACAGGGAAACCTCTTTACCCTCTGACATACCCATCTGCTTCTTGGTCTTTGGCTTGTGATGTGGCCTTGTAGGGTTGCTACTGATCCACTCCTTTCTAATGCCTTTCCACCCTTTTCTCTGTTCTTTCAGGCCTGACCTACCCTGATATACCACCAATGGAACACTGGCTCTAAAAAACCCACATCTTTTCAGAATTATATTTCTGGATTTACTGATATGACTGGATTATAAATATACAAGACTGAATATTTTGTAATATTGAAGGGGATTACATACATATACATGTAGTGATACACATATACATATATAAAAATATATGTAGTATTTGTATATATGTATTTATTTGTTTCTTTATACCTTGTATCTTAGATACTGTTATACATGCTGTTATACTTTAAAGGCGGTGGTTCTTTCTTAGTGGGCTTTAGATATTCTGTTCAACTGAGTTAAAGTGTTTGATTTCATAAGTTCCACAAATAGTAGGGACTATGTCAATTTCTATCAACCTCCTCTGCCTCCTGGACCATGCTTCCACCCCTAAGAGATAACTAGGTATTTGTTTGGGAGTGCCGGGTCCACCATAACTTATTCATGTTCGTTAATTATAATCTCAGAATTTGTAACTTTACCATTTCTGGACTTGAATGATAGACCAAATTAAAGAATGTGAAATCTGGCATCCCATGTGGTCAGTTGAATCACTCAACTTGGAAGTACAGGGGAACTAATTTATAGTGCAGGAACACTAATTAGTGGGGAACAGGAGACACAGGGCATCTCTTCTTCCTGCTCCTTCTTATGAATTATTTCAAAGTGTGGTTCTCCACCCAGCCACCTTGGAAAAGATCTGCATGGATAGTGGACATATCTCCCAATCATTGTGTCTTTTTTTGTGGTCTATATGAAGAAGCTGCTGGCACACCAATATGTTGTGGTATTGCCTCATATTCTTTGTTGCTTCACACTTCCACCTTCCTTCCATCTAGCTGCCTAGGTTTTGCACCTCAAAAATAAAGCACCATCATTTAAAATCTTTTTCTGAGGCTCTATTTTCTAGGGAACCTAGACTAAGACAGTGGCTAGAATCAGTATTTCTGCCACCTCTTGACAATTCAGGGCACTTATTCTAGTCATATGCAAGTTCAGAAAAATATATAATTAGTTAAATTCTTATCTGAGCATACATTATAGAAGATTGTGGTATAAAGGTATATAGCGTCAAAATATAATTAATTTTTACATGGTTCCTACATATTTATTGGCTACTCTATGAAGCATAGTATATATTTCAAGGCCTCATATTTTTGGTCAAGTATAAGTTTTAACTTCTGTGTTAGACTTGGGAATTGCATAGTTTGTTCCTGTTTTGGGATCTGGATATATCTCCCTATTACTATACTGTGCAGTTAAGTATACTGTGCAGTCACACTGTTGTCTGAACCCTAGTTGTGCCACTTACAAGCTCTTTTTCAGTCTCTATATTTGTTACAATTTCTAGGATTTGATCCTTTCTCGCAACCTACCATTGCATTTTCCTTGCTGGCTATGTGACACTAGACTGCTTAAACTTGTTGAGCTTCACTATACTCATTGTAAACAGAAAATAATATTTCTGCAGACTTATTTACTCAACAGAAGCATTTATTGCCAGGCATTGTGCCAAGAATTGTGGACACAAACATAAATAAGGCACAGATACTATGGTAAATTAAAACAGTTGTTACCACTTTAAGACAAAGAAAATGAAGGTCAGAACAGGCAGAAAAATTGACCACACCAACACGGCCTACAAGGACCAGATCCAAGATCTTGGTGTAGGCCTTTGCCTTCAAACTGGTGCTTTTTCCATTATATAAAACTGCTCTTCTTGTGTCAAAACCCAATAAAATATAAATATAAATTTCTATAAATGCAAATGCTTTACACATTAACTCTGTTGTGTTTTTACCTTGAAATTTATTGTTTTACTTTCCTAAGTACTAGAATTTCTTCAGTATTTAGAGGCAAGAAAACAAGTTGAGGTAAATTTACCACAAAGAAGAGGGAATTGCAGGTGACAAAACACAGTTTTATGAAAAACCTTCAAGTCAAGAATTAGATTTTGAAGCACCTTTATTGCCATTGGTTTCTTTTCTTCTTACACTATTTATTAGTAAATAATTGGATGAAACAGACATACATTGGGTATTTTAAGGCTTTGCTTTTATTTTTAAAATTCATTAATATTTTGCTTCATTTAATATAACAATTAAGCCAAGGCCAGCCACCATGTATAACAGAGGTGGGAATACTTGGTTGACTCTTTGCGGTGGGGAGGGGGTTGGCGTTCTTGAGAAGTTTTAAATGGAAGCAGTTTGGGGAGGAGAGCCAGCAGCACCCTAACCTATGTGGTAGAGTGACATAAAATGATTGGTAGGTCACGGAGTGCCCTGCATCCTGTCGGTGCAGTCGAGTATATTAGAGACTCTGGAAATTGATAACACACCTCCAAGCCAAATTGAACACTGACAGGTTGATGCCAACTTCATCATGATCTAACTAGTGGATCCCTGGAAGCACTCTAGAACAGGCACCCTATTGAAATTGCACATATAAATCAGCTCAAGTAAAAACTCCTTTCATGACCCTGAAACATTTCTTGAGATCTGTGACACATCCATCTTTTAAGGTTTTTACTACTGACAAAGAGACATACCCACACATTCCTAGAAACCACATACCCAAGTATCCTTGCCTTTTAGGTTAGAGAAAAATAGCCTTTATTTTTCTAAAAGGATGCTAAAATAGGTCTCTTTTCTGTCTCAATTTTGTCTGCAACCCCAAAAGGCCACGGAGGAAAGCAGGAACACATAATACCTAGGAAACAGCCTATGTTACAAACCTGTCCTAGTTACATTATCCCACAACTTGAAAGGGGGATGTAAAAACCAAAGAAAAAACATACTGTTTTTGTGATCTGTGTCTCCATACCCAGATCACTGAGGCATAAGAGGCTGAGATGTGAAGAATTATTTTTGGAGAAGGTACTTGGAGAGTTGTGGCACCCTCATCTCAGATTTATTAAGGGGACTTGATAGGATGACTAGGAGAAATTTCATTTGCCATTGGAGTTTGGGGAAATATAAGACACTTGTTTTGAATCCATATCTGGAAAAGCTGAAAAGTAAAACACTGGTTGTTCAGTACCTGTTCTAATGAGAGAATAAGCATATGTGGTTAAAACTAAATTTGGTAGGGCTGGGGTTGTGGCTCAGCGGTAGAGCACATGCCTAGCACGTGCAAGACCTGGGTTCTATCCTCAGCACCACGTAAAAATAAAAAAGGCATTGTGTACAACTAAAACAAATAAATAAATATTTAAAAATAACTAAATTTGGTACTTAGCTAATGCTAAAATTATAATTTTGTATCACAGTTCAGAGTACACAACTATGATCACCAATGTTGGCCCACCCAACTCTGGGACTTATTGAGTATATTAATCTTTCTTATTCCTTAGTTTCTTCATCTGTATAATGTAGATGATAACACTATCCTCTTCTTTTTGGGAAAGTTCAATAAGTTAATACATATAAGTTAATAACAATGCTTGGACCCATAGTTCTGTTAAGAAATTTTAGGAAAGAGATGTGTCATTTTGGGGAGGGGGTCTCCAAAGAGCCTGTGAAAGTATTACATGAGAGAAAAACAGTTTTAATTACCTCACAAGCTCAGAGAACCTGCCAGGTCAAGAGAAGTGAGATCTACCTTGCTGCTTACTTGTTTTGCTTCTATAGGCCCTCTGATTATGCATGTGTCAGAGATCTCAGCTAGAAAGCTGTGGGGAGGAATCAGAGATACAGGTTCCTAAGACCTTGATGGAACAAGTAGTGTTGGGAAAACTGAAGTTGATTTTTATCTACAAATCCATGGTATCTGGCTTTTTTAATCTGTTTGATTTCAGATGTCTAATTTTGTTGCTTTGAACATAGAAAATTATAAGAAAAACCATCAATTTAACTTTGTAAGTATGTTTGATTTCCTAATGTGTACAAGTTTCTGTGCAAACAGATGCTATAACAAAAATGATCTACTTAAATCCTGAATAAATTAGTTCTTACTCAACAACAAAGTTTAGTGTTTTTTTTTTTTTTGTTTGTTTGTTTGTTTGTTTTTTTTGGTACCAGGGATTGAACTCAGGGGCATTCGTCCACTGGGCCACATCCCCAGCCGTTTTTTGTATTTTATTAGAGACAGGGTCTCACTGAGTTGCTAAGTGCCTTGCCCAAAGTTTAGTGTTTTGTCTGGCTGGTTCAGTGATTTGGGGGCATAATGTATACTATTATAAAATGTCACCAGTAGACTGGAGATTTATAGGAAATCCAGCAGTCTTATAATAGGAAGCTTATTGTAAGATGTTCACCGGCTTCTTAAAAATAATTAAGTAGAACTAAATCTCTGTCAAATGTTTGAATACAGGACAAAGGGTGACTCTCGGTTTATACTTAAATATCCACTCTGTCTACCGTAATAGTATTTAAATTGACAGTGCTTTTACAACCTCACCTCGTGGACTCATCTTTCTTTAACTTGTTTTCAGTTTCAAAGGACATTTTAATATACCACTGTACATGAGTTCCGGCACTAGAATATCACCAACCCTATTAATCAACTGAATCTGCTTGTGGTTTTCCATGATGCTGTCATTTCTTGAGTAATATGAAATCAGATAATCTCTCACTGATGATGTATCTCAGTAAATCACTCTCTGAGTGCTGATAACATAATGACAATAACATATTAGCATAATTTATCATCACATGTACCTTTGCTCTGGGGATATTTTATTGTAATATATAATACACTGGCTGTCACTTTGATGATGTATTACAGCAAGACTTCCTCAGGAAAAAACACATTTTGATGGAATACTACTTCTATCAGATGGTACTGCCCAGGGATAAACAGTACCAAAAAAATTTGACTTCATTTGCTACAAAATTCGCATGAAGGTCAAAGGCACTACAAATAGTAAAAGATGGTTTCAAGGCAACAGGTATTGCTCTATTGCAGAATAGTTTTCAAAAGTTCAATTTTAGTTGAGAGTAGGTTAAGGCAGGTTTTTATCCTTAGTAAATATTTAATATCCACAGCTCTGACACTATGCAATGGGAAGTTTCTGCAGCCTGCAGTACTACTCAATGAAATGACACTTTTAAACAAGATGTGGAGCTTGCTTGGGGCAGAAGTGAGGTGACTTCCAAGGACAGATTAAAAGTGAATGCAATATATTATAATACTTTTCCTGCAATTTTCCCCCCTGAGCTACCTCATGGAATATTAGATATGGAAGTAACTCACAGATATCATCTACTCTAACTGAGGCCTAGAAAGAATAAGACTTACTCTAAGTTATGCAATAGTAAACAGTAGACTAGGACTAGAAATGATGTTATCTGACATCATTTGTGTATGATAGAAAATAATCAAAGTTAATTTTGGATGATTTTTTATTTAAATAGCTATAATAGGGTACCAGCATGGGCATATTATGCTGAGTACAAAGGAGTTCTTATTTTTTATTGCCTTTGATGAAGAGCTTCATGCAAATCAATGTAACACTTGACCTAGCACAACTAAAACCAGTGAGCAGAAGAAAATGATGACGATGATGATAATAATAATAGCCAACACTTACTGAATGCTTACAGGACACTTTACTAGACATTTTGTAAATATTACCTTATTTTGTCTTTTCAATTTGTCTAAACACTATTACAAATGGATTCCAGAAAACAATGGTCTTAAATCAGTATACACAATCTTACCAACATTATTTCTTCCATACAAAAGCCTTGTTCTGTAGTAAAATACATGAGGTTCATATGATCTATGTGTAATCACTTTTGGTGATAATTACATCTGTAGGTTCATCCTAATTTTATTCTTTAAAGAATAGAAACGGTTACCCCTCAGAAGACTAGGCATAATTTTTGTTTATTTATTCTAGGCTTCCAATAAGAAAATGGTTTTATTTAAAGGTAAGCTGGTGCTGCTGATCCCAGACATCTGAATTTCTTTGCCAACAACTTATGTGGCTCTCCCTGTTAACTTGATGCTCTTTCGCATTTTCCCAGGGTTGCCTAAATTAAATGATAAGGTACCCACCCTGGCAGGCCTTGGTGTTTTCTTGTGTTCTGTGTAGGGCAGAGTTTAGTCTGTGCTTAGTCTTCCTTACAAATGCCTATCTCACTGAACCAGATGGCATTTTCCTCATTTAGTTTCATTATTATTATCATCAGGCCATCACAAAGGCTTGACAAGGGCCACTTACCCACCACACATGTCACTCCCTGAGTGGCGAAATATAAACATTCCAGCTGACCCTAAAAATACAACTAATGTTACAGCTTTCAATATCTCAATAGATGCTCGTAATACTCTCCTTAATTCTAAAGGTCACGTAACCATTGGTAATGGTAGACTGCACACAGGATAATGATCTATTGGTAATGTTATTTAATGTGTGACTTTGTGAAGAGATTGCCTGTATGTATTTTTTAATTTGAAAAACAACAGGGCAGAAAATTGAGGTCACTGATAACTGAGCCACAGTCCTCTGATATGAATGAGAAAGCATAATGTTTCTGAAAAGTTTTTCAGCAACTTTCCACTACTATGAAAAGATGTCACTGTAAATCAAAAGCAAACAAGTCACACACAGAGATGTTTCACTGCTTTTTACAAGGCACTGTAAATCATCTAAATTATTCAGAAAATGGCAGTGGGGTCCAGTAGAACGCCTGAATTGGCTGAGGATTCAGCACTGGAGGGTCAATCGGTTTAGGACCAGAATGGCCTTTTTAAGATTTATGATATTTCTGGCAACTGTACCATAAAAAGGCCTGAGTTAGAAAAAGTAAAAACAAAACCTCGCTTTTGAAATGCCCTCCAAGCATTTTTTAAAAAAAATTCTGATCAAATACTGATCATTTGGTTCGTGTCCTTCTAAACATAATCATGTTCACATCGATGTTCATTTAAAACTGTTGCCTCAGTGGATATTTTAATGCCACGAGATAAATAATCTGCTGTATAAGTTGGATGCTAGGATTATTAGAGTATAAAATTCATATACTTTTCTTTAAATAAGAAATTTGGGATAATGTTTACATTTGGGAGATTTTTTTAGAATGTAAATGTATATTTATAGAAGTCATTAAGCATTCCCTTAATGACACCCATATTACTCATTTTGTGAGATCACTTACTATGTTATATGTAACTCAGGCAACAAAAAACAAGAAGAAAAAAAATGGACTAAAAAGAATTTTACATTTTTACTTTAGAAATTAAGCCAAAATGTAAGGGGCTCATAATAGCCAAAATAGTCCTTAAAAAGAATAAAGTTAGTGAGCTCACACTATTAGATTTTTAAAACTTATAAAACAGATATAATGATCAAGACAGTATGGCATTGATATAATAGACACATAAACAAATGGAATAGAATTGAGAGTCTAAAATTAAATGTTAATAAATAAATATTTATAGTAAACTGATTGAAAATAATTGTGAAGAAGCCAACATATAGGTTATGACCTGGAGACAAGAATAGGCTCCCCTTTTCAGATCTGACAAGATATCCCATTTGGCCAGGGGATGTTCGTCACTCAGGCAAAGCAATTCTTGCTATAACAGTATACCATCAAACTTAAATGCATGGGGAGACTGGCAGGGTAAAAAACTGCACCCAAAAAGAAAGAGAAACTAAGGCCAACCTGTGTTTTGTAGGCAGCCTATGCAAAGGAATGGATCTTCAAGGAAGCATAAAGAAAATGATGGGGGCTGGGGTTGTAGCTCAGTGGCAGAGCGCTTGCCTCACACATGTGAGGCACTGGGTTTAATCCTTAGCACCACATAAAAATAAATAAACAAAGTAAAGATATTATGCCCATGTACAACTAAAAAACAATTAAAAAAAAAAAAAGAAAATGATGGAAAAGTCTCCACCATTGAACACTGCATATCAATATGCCTAGTATAAGACAGTGAGGAACTCAAAGTTGATGCCATTCTAAATAATGATAAGGGAGACAGATCACATTCAAAAATATCCTCTGCTCCAAACCCTTGAACGTAACCTGGCATGGTTTTTATACATGTTGGATTGTCCGACACTTTCCTGGGATGAAATTTGTTATGTAAATTAAATGCACAGATAACATTCATAAAGATTGTTTCAAAATATGAATTTTAAAAAGGGTCTAAAACTAGAAAAAAATAAAAGAAAGTATAGGTATGAAAATATATTTTAGTACAGAAAATCAGAAGTTTAAAAAAATGTTTCTGGATGAGAAAGTATTTCATCTGTAAAGTAATATTCTTGTGATAAAGTCCAAGATGAAAGAGAGAGTAAAACTTCAGCATGTAAAAAAATTGTGAATGTCTAAATAAGTCGTGGAAGGTTTGAGAAAGGTAAATCTGAAAAAGTTTGTGTTTGTGATTAAACTGGCTATAATTAGCACAGACAGTTATTTAAACTTTAATGTATGGATATGAATCAAAGTCTGAAACATCTGTCTGCTCTTATCTATCAAGATAATTTTCTTGTATATGTTAAGTTTTATTATTTAGAGAAACTAAGACTTAAAGACATTAGGACTGTACCTGTTTTAAAGTCTTTTAAATAATTACTTTGTAACCGGTTAGATAAATAACTATTATTTTAGATTATAACAATACAGTTGATAACCTAAATATAAGTGACTAGATATAAATATATATCTGAGAACTATATCTATCTGAGCCTTGTCTAAGTGTTATGTAAAAGTTTGTAAAAAGAAAATTTATCTAGGTTTACTGGCAAGGTAACCAATAAGTGCTCTCCTTTATACATTGTATCTGACATAGAAGAACCACACTGTCAATTGAAGACCTGTCTTAAATGTGTTTGATTCCACTAAGTCATTTTTTGATTATTAACACTGTTTCCTAAAAGTTATAAGAGATTTAAGGCTATCCTTTGATTTTTGTTAACCCATGCAGACTTGTGATACTGTACACTCTGGATTCTAAATTGTACTTTGAAAGTTCAACTTAGTTCAATGTAAAGTTTAGGAGAGTACTTTGCCAAGTTACTCTCCAAACTAAAATTATCTATAAAAAATGTCTCAGATTTGTTTAGAAATAACAAATTTGGTTGGTCTTTATTCATGACATTTGATGTTTTATAGCTGGATAAAGTAACCTGTTAATAAGTTATATATACAATTTTGTGTTACTCTTCACACCAGAATTGGAATTTAAATGAATTTTTTAAGATAACAAGGACAGCCTGATCTGTTTAAAGGTGACATTGTAAAACATGGAAGCATTCTGCCACTTTTTCCACAAAAATAAAGTTAAAAGTTCTCTTAGCCTCTTTGATTCATGTTTCAGATATAATGTTGTATTGTATTATTTGTGAAGAGGCTTCCTTACCCCTGAGATAAGGCTCTGCCTCCCACCTTACTCCATGTTAGAATGGTTCATATATAGGCTAGACTCAGCTTATTTAAAGTTGTGTCCAAAAGATTGATTTTTGTTTTAAATATTACTGTGAACTCAAAAAGGGGATATAATATATAACTAAGTAAAGGTTCAAGATTATAAAAATCATTTTTCTTGTTTCATAGCTATTACACAAACGGAATATGTTTTTACTTTGTAATTTATTTCATTTTCTATTTTCCTTGTAAACTTTATAACAGTTAGTGTTTTGTGGAGGTACTGCTTCAGAAAAACAAAACAAAACAAAACAAACAAACAAACAAAACCCAACCTGGCTTAATTTGAGATAATAAGCCATCACCTACAGGACAGATAGTAGTATATAATGCTGACTACCAGTACTAATGCTAACTTCAATTAAATGAAAGGGGTAACTGTAAAATTATAATATTGAAGTTAGTACCTGTTACTCCCTTTTTAAGACTGGTGAAACTGGCTTGCTGGGTGTTGATAACCAAACATTTGGAGAACGAAGTCAAGCAAACAAAAGAACCAAGGAAAAATCAGCCAAAATTTTGGTCCTTGCCCTCTAAGGTCAGCCAGGATGCAGAGAACAACAAGATCCCCCTACTCTGGGTCCTGCAACTCTGGTGAGTCACCTGATATGCTGATCAGGGAGAGCAAGAGGACCCTAGAGAACAGGAAGTCAACCAGTGCACATTCTGCAAATAGCAGGGCCATTGGAGATGGAAATATCCCTGACATTTCCAAGGGAAGCCAAATATGATCAGCCAGACCCCGGCCTATCCTGGCAAGGTGGCACATCTGGTAGAGGAAAGATAAAGGAGCCAGGAGGCTTCACACATGTCTCCAAGTGTGATCTCTGAGGAATCTCAGATGACTCTTAAGAGTAGATAGGAACAAGGTGAGTTTTGACCAACTTGGTCTTAAATAACTGGAAGGAGAGTATAGCCTAAGCATAGTCCTACTTGGACATTAAATAGTAAAAACAATAGTATAGTTTTTTTTTTTTTTTAATAACTTAAGATGTATACTTGTGTCAGCCCTATAAAAAGTATTTAAAACTGAAGACTATAAAGGAAGGGTTCTTGTGTGGGAGTGCCTAATAATAATGATCACAAAGGACTCTAGAGTCACAAGTTTGTCCTGAGTTAATTTGAACCTAATCTCATAGACCTACAAATCTCCCTAACTTTCTGTTTTTAACTGATATGATTATGAGTTACTGTCTTCATGATTTTCAGGGACCGGCTGAAGTACTAATTGCTTTTGTGCTAATTGTTTACAAAAAAGTAATGTTTTGCTGTCTTATTTACTGTTGTCTCAGCATGATCCCTGCCCTATGTATGCCTTTTCCAGTTACTGCCATCTGCCATTGTGGACCTCTGAACTGCTCATGCTGAATACCCTTAACTGTCCATGTCTCACCTGATAGAAAGCAAGGACTTTGGGTACTTTTCCCAACTTTGCCCTATTTTAGCAGGAAGCAGCTTGGAGAGGTTTTCATCCATTTTTCCATAGAAATGGAATGTAGAAATTGACAATGGGGAAATATAACAGTAGTTCACTTTATGCTTTAAATATAGCCCTTGTTGTTATGCCTCTGCAACTTATTTTTAAAACGGACATGTTTTTCTCTCTTCCTCTCTCCCTACTCCTTCCTAATCTCTCTCACTCCCTAATCTCGGGGGAAACAGAATTACCTTTCTTCCCCATACTAGACAGAATTATCTGTTTTTGACCACACACCCATCATAGGAATGAAGTAATACAGACTTTGGTGAGGGCACCAGAAGATTTCAGAAATGACTATCTCCCAAATTAACAACTGAATTTTACAACTCCAACAGAGAACACATGGAATATAGCCTTTGAATCACCTCTTTAAAAGCCCCCTGTTCCTGATGATGGACAGAATCCCAACACGTGGGACAGGAGTCCCCTGTGTTTCTCTTTTGCTAGCAAAACAATAAACCTTCTTTTTCCTTTTACTAAAAAAAAGAAAAAAAAAGCCAACAAAATTCAATGGGGGAAAACAGTCTTTCAATAAAGATGTGGGGCAGCTGAATATCTATACTCAAAAGAATGAAATTGGACTCCTACTTTATACCATATACAATATTTAATAAAAATGTCTCACAAATCTAAATGTAAAAGCTAGGCAATGCTTTATTAGACATGATAGCAAAAGCATAATTAAAAAATAATTAAAACTTCATTTTACAGAAAACCACTAATAGAATGATTAACAGTACGGTAGGTAATATTTATGAATCACATGTCTGATAAAGGAATTGTATCCAGAACACACAATTATTTCTTACAAACAATAATAAAATGAGAAATAGCTCAATTTAAAAATTGGACTAAGGGTCCTCTAGATATTGTTCCAAATAAGATATGTATATGAATGGCAAATAACCACATGAAAGATGCTCAACATTGTTAGTAATTAGTAAAATGCTAGTTATAATGAGATGCCACTTCACATTCATTAGAAATGGCTGTAATAAAAAAATAATAACAAAGGTTGGAAGGATGTATTGAAAAGAATACTCACTCATTACTGGTGGGATTATAAAATGATGCAAGCATTTTGAAAAACAATGTGGCAGCTTCTCAAAAGATGGAATTACCCAAAACACAGTGACTTTGAAACACAAAGTTATCATATTTAACCCTACCATGGCCAGCATTTTCAATTCTACATATATAAACAAGAGGAATAGAAACATGTCCACATGAAAATTTGTAAATGAAGGGTCATGGCAGTATTACTTATAACTGAAAAAAAGCAGAAAAAACTCAAATGTCTACCACTGATGAATTTATGGATAAAAATTCAGTATTTTTATATAAATATTACTCAGACATAAAAAGAGTGAACTATTAATATATCCTACAATATAAACTTTAAAACATTGTGTTCATGAAAGGCTAGGAATCTACTATAGGATTCTATTTGAATGAAATGCCCATAATTGGTAAAGACATAGAGACAGAAAGTAGATTCATAGTTGCCCAGGTCTGCAGGGCATTGAAAAAGGGATGGTGAGTAAATGCTCATGGGCATGAGTTTCTTCGGGGGATAATGAAAATATTCCAAAGTTAGATTATGCTGATAGCTGCACAATTCTGTAAATATATGAGAAAAATCATTTAATCATACTTTAAATGAGTGAACTTCTGGTATATAAATTATATCTTAATAAAATTATTACAAACAAATTACAACAATGAGGAATACTCACTCAGTTCCTGGAGTTAGGTTCTGGGTTCCTAGCTGCTCAGCCACAGCACTAAGTGGGCAGCCAGGAGGGACTAAGTAGGTTTTACCTTCATGTACTGTCGGTTGGGATGATGGAGATGCCTAATGACCCCTTTCACAAACCATGCCTCCCAAAGGTGGTGAGTCACACCTCTAAGAAAATCCTCATGAATTAAATTAATTTTTGTCTATCTGGCCAAAATCAAACTTAACATTTTTTTTAGGACATCATAAATTTTGATGGAATTGAACATATATGTTAATATTACAACTACTGTACTCTATTACACTCTAAGGACCAATTTTTTACTTTATCACATTTCTTGGGACTTGTGAATAACTGGAACATGACAGATGTTTGAATGAAGAAAACCATTTGGCCAATCTCTAATGCAAACATTGAAGTTTGCTTATCATTCTGTGAACTTTCATATGACTTCATAAGTTCCCATTATCTGCAGATGGTACTATTTGGTAAAATTCATTTACTTCACATATCATCTGTTGAGAATTTAATGTATGTAAAACTAAATCAAACATTTTAAAAGTCCTTGACTATTTCAAGTTATAAAATATCATAGCAAATACAAGGCATGCCAAGGTTCATAGGAAGGGAAACTTTGCAGAAACAAAGGTAAAACTACAGTGAGAATTTGAAATATTGATATGAGCTATACTTAGAGTTAATAAATAGTAACAAATTTAAATATATGGAAAATATTTTTAAATCTTCATTTAGGATAAGAGGTATAGCTATACTATGGATGAAAAGGGGATTTAATTTTTTAATGAAATAATTATTTCCTTCTTATATTTAGACAAGTGTCAAAGCACAGGTAAGTTCTGATCTCATTTAGAAAAGAAGTGGGTAGAAGCACATGATACTTTTAAAAAATAATTTGGAAAGTAATTATATGTCTCTGTTCTACCCCAGATGGTTTTCTACCAATAAGCTATAGTAAACACATACTATTCTTCAACCAAAGTTGAAGACATGAAAACCAAAAAGAAGTAGAAAATTATATGCCAAACATGAAAAGAAATAGACTCTACAAAAAAAGAAGGTAGTTTTTCTTGAAGGACATAGAAATACATTATTAATTTCCTTTGGCAATTACCAAACACAGCAATTCCCATATTACTCATTATGGCATATGTTGTATAATTTTGTTGAAATCATTAACATTTTTAGTATTTTAGAAAGTTTGGGAAAACAAAGCAAACAAAAAAGGACTACTTCTGTAATAGTGTTACAAAACAAGCCACCCCTAAAACATCACAGAGCCTAACAACAAGCCTCTGTTCCTCACTTGTGAGTCTGTAGGTCACGAGTGAGTTCTTTCCAATATGGGGAAGATAGTCATAAGTGATATTTGTGTCTGGTTGTTTATTTGCTCACAATAACATACATGACCTTTCCTCCCTCCCTGCCATGGACATTGCTCCTTGGAAATGAAGTGGACTTCCTCACTTCAAGGACTCTGAGCTTGGCCAATGGAATGTGAGTGAGGGAACATATGCCATACTGCACCAGGGCTTTCACGTGGTGCATTGCTGGGCCATTGCTGTGGCACTTCTGTCTCATGCATGCTAACGGACGGGGCTGTCTTTTAGCCTGGCTTCCAGGACAAGAAATGCAGAGCACACCTGAGCCTAACTGACATTTTGAGCATTGCTCACTTGAGGCTTGATAGTGAGAAAAGAAGGTTTGCTATTGTCCGTCTCTGAGGTGTTAGGGGGTTGCTTGTTATGTAGCATTATCACAAGAAAAGCTCTTTCATGCTACTAAAAATGTTAATGGTTTTGACAAAATTATGTAGCATTTACTATAAAATAAACTCTGTGGAATGATCTTATGTCGTGTCTAGAAAGAAAAATACAGTATAAAATAAGTTCATTCAGGATCCAGCCTCACAATTCCTTAGAGTCTCATTCTGAAATAGGGAATATGCTTATTATACTTCATTATATGACAATCTCTGACAACTTAAAATGAAAAAAACAAAACTTACTCTAGTTTGAACTTCTTACAAAATTATATCATTCTGAAATACAACATTATAGCCACAGGTTTCAATAATATTTTAATAAACGTACAACTTCCTGTACTTTGAAAGAGAACACAGAAGACCACGGATTGAGATAAAATAGACCCTAGTCAGTCACTGTAACCCAGAACAAATGTCATCTGTGATTGTTTTTTATGTTGTGGAGGATCTGTGACACACTGAATATAGAAAGCACTTGAAAAAGATATAATTGCAAAAGAAAGCAAAATAGGACCTCTGACATCGATAATGGAAGCAGGCTAGTAATTAAAGTTTGGAAAAGCAACTTTTATGAGCAGCAAAGATATTGCAGAGGAAAAGACTTTCATTTGTCCTCTTCATGCACCATAAGAGACAAAAAGCCTGACACACAAATCATTGCAGGTGAAGTGCAAGTAAGACTTCCCACCAGATGGCTGTAAACAACTCGCAGAACCAGGCGAGCTAGACACAGAGTTTTCCCCACAATATATGGCAGATATTTTTTGCTATGCCACAGGTAAACAATGTATACCCTAAAGCCAGTGAAGGTAGTAAGATATTTACTAACAGATGCCAAAAAACACAGACTCCAAGATCCAGTGTTCCCCGATGGTTATAAATGCATCTCTTTACTATAATTCTGAGTGATTTCAGTGAAAACACTTGAAATCTTATCCAGATATAAAGCTATAACACCATGTGTCAGAGTAAACTAATGTGGGCACAAAAGCCAGGAAAGATAGCGTGTGTCAGCCATAAATATATCAGTGAATGAAAACAAAGGTCTCATGCATTAAAGAAGTTGTTAATAAATTCACAGGCTGAGAGCTGTAATAAACATATCTTGGCAAATTACAGTTGGGCCCTGCCCTATAAAATTGGGCATATATGTAGAGTTTGGATTTCAGAAGATTTTCAGTGTGTCTCATGGAATCTTAAATTGCATTTATGCATCTCATTTACGGCTGTGCTTGTGAGTTTGTTGGGGACAGGGTATAGATCTTATTCCTGTTTATCTCTCCAATACATTACCTGCCATCTAACAATGCAATAACTTTGTGAAAGAAAAGATGAAAATTTCAGTGGGATGAAGGAGACAAGGAAAGAAGAATAACCAGCCTATTCATCATTTTCAGTGAGTCATTCTAGATTTTAGATGTTCAATAGATGGTCCTTATATATCTAGATAATTTCTAATGCCAATCAGTGTTAGGGGAGCCCCCTTCTCTTTCACCATGAAACTGATGTGACCCAAAATCATAAGTGAATATAAATGATTCTGAATTTACTTTAGAAATGATTATTAAATGAATATAATGGATGAACATTTAAGGCAATGTTGCTTATTAAATTAGAGAATATGTGGATCTTGCTGTGCTACTTTTCATATCTTATCATAAAGAATTTAGTATAATTACTGAGGGTAACTCCATTTGTTACCATAATTTATGGATTTACCAGGAAGTTTCTATCAAAGGAGGTATAGTGGTTAGATATGTGAAGTTGAGCCTGGATTTTAGTCTTATCTGTGGATTTCATTATTTGTGTAATCTTTGGTTAGTTATTAAGTTTTCTTCATGCTTCAGGTTTCCACATGCCCACTAGTGGTAACAGTACGTATGGTAAGTAATCATTATTACCTGTTGGCAAATACCTGTCCTTCTCTAAGGAATTGGTTTTGCCCACTTCTTAGAAATTAGGCATGGCCACATGACTTTCTTTGGTCAACAAAATGGAAATTGAAATGATGGTGTCACTTTCAGTCAAAGCTTTTAGGAGTCAAGGTGCTCTTTGTCATTTTCTTCCTCCTTATTGTAGTGACCATTCTCCAAATGGTGGTGTCTTTGGCATCCTTAGTCTACATGTGACAACCACATATAGCAGAATTTCTAGCTAGAGGATGTGAATAATAAGGAATAAACCTTTATTGTATGGAACTACTGAGGTTTGGCGGGCTATAGGCACTGGTATAATCTAACCCATTCTGCTGATACAGTAACTTCTTCACTAAGTTATTGTAAGTATATTTAAAGAAAAAAAGAAATGAAGTCTTTAGAGGGCATTGAATAGAAATTAGTTCTTATTTTAGGCCTTAATTGTTTATACTTTCCTCACTGGCTCATTACAACAGTTTTATAGAGAATACAAAGGGAATTCAGTTTTTCCCTAACATTTTAGGCTAAAATTTGTTTTTATTATTAGTAGTTTAGAAAGACATCTTTTATTTTCATAATGTTTATGATTGATATCCTGATTTTTACAATAGTTGCTAAAATTTGGGGAAATCTATCAAATTTCTTTAATATTTCAGCTGATATAAGCAAACTTACTCTCTGTAGTACTGACACTGATTTGTATCTTACAAACACAGGAATTCTAATGAATGCTGTTTCCTACAATACTCATTAAAAGTGAAAAGAAATGGCTACATTAGAATGGTACATACCACATTATCAAATGATGTTTTTGACAGAAGATATCTTCTGCTTTGACTGGTCCTTCATAAGAACTGACTCCTCTACTTACAATTTTATGTATTTGATAATTGAAAGAATTTTGTACAACATAGTTTCCAGGTCCCTCCCTTTTGAACCTAGTTTCTACTTCACTATTAATGTCATTTCAGGGCTGGGTACTGTATGGCATCTTCAATCATAACATCTATGACTCCTTACCTTTGTATCACCTTGTAATGATTCAGCATCATAGGCAGAGAAGTAATTTTGGAAACCTTTCCTATGCTAAGCTGCCAGCAATAACATTACTATACATGGAACTGACTGAGAAACACATGTGTAAATCTCACTGAGCTCTAAATAAATGTATCCTCAACTCAGCTTTATGATAACTGAATTTCCAAAATGCTTATGGACAACATTGAAAGAAACACTGTGTAAGTCAGTAAGAGTGGAGTGAAAAATATCTTACTTTTTGCAAAATTTATAATAGATTATCATATGAACATATTTTAAAAAATCTTAGGTCTAAAATAGAAGCTTTGTAACATCACTGTGAATTTATTGCTTATGATAATCTTATATTCATTCATTCATTCATTCATCCAGTCATTAATCTAAAAAATATTTATTAAAGGTGTAGCATGTACTTGGCATGGATAAGAATCCAGTAGATACAAATATAGATTTTAATGAGCACTTACTCTCAGTGAGCATGCATTTTCATGGGGAGGTAAACATGTATTTAATGGGCAATAAATCTAGGGAGTAGCAGATACTGTTCAATGTCTGTCAAATAAACATTCACCAAACTATTCTTTTTAAGTAAAACAGGGATTGTTTTAGATAACCTGCCTAAGTCCATACAATCAAGTTCATGAAACCATAGATGGTAATTCCACTCTTTGTGATTGACGCAGGAACAGGCATCAGCTAATGCAATATGTGAGGAGCTCAGCTGGAAAGCCAAGTGAACAATTCCTCTCCTTCCTCTGGAACTGTTAAGTCTGGGTTGGATGAGTAGAACCACAATAGCCATCTTACAACAGAAGTAGAGCAAAGCTGAATACAGAGGGGCAGAGCAGAAATATAGAAAGAACATAGGTCTTTCATGGGGTTGGTGAGCAGCTAATTAATCAATGCCCAAGCCACCTTACCCATGGACTGACAATGCTTCAGGGAATTTAGAATTCAAAAGGAGAAACTTTAATAAGCTAGAAAACTTCAAATTAAACTGTGACAACTTTATTTATTTATTTCTTTTGCCAGCCACTCTCCTCTCTGTAAAATTGTGAAGTTTCATTTTTCATTACTTTAATTCTGTTCCAAATATGAAAAGCAACTGAATACCTTAGAGGGTGATTTGATTATCCTTTTCATAGTTACTACGTCTGCACTAATGTGTTGGGAGTTATTATGCTGTTTATTTTCTGTAATTTTTTCCCAATTAACAGTTATTACCAGGAGCTATCTTCGTTAAAAGAGTGCTGCTTCCTGTATCAGAGTGTACAGTGATATAAGGCAGACAACCACAGAAAAGGCCTCTATTTTATACAATGGTCAAGAAGCTTTTAAAATACCACTTTAACACAATTAAAATTTTACACATTCCAAGAACAAAGTGCCAATAAAGTCTGAATGATCTCAAATTAGAAAAAATTAGCTTAATTAAAGATTGTAATTCAAAAGTATTCTAAAACTTTTTTTTTTTTTCCTTAAAGGAGAAACAATTTTTTTTTTTCTAAAAGTTTGGAGACTCAGCAGGGATGAAAACTACGTTTGGGAAAGCAGTATAAACATTTCTGTAAATCTTATTAAAAAAAAAAACAACTAGACATAGAAGGGGAGCCCTTTGGTGGTGGTGTCCTTTAAAACATAGTCAGGATACAGGGAGTTACTGGCATTTGTTACATTTTAGCTGGACATGATGGGTCGTCATCTCTGTGTTTATCAATTCTTACGGTCCAATATGGGAGAAGTCATTTTGTTTTGAACAATTGAGTAGTGACAGACAAGCTGTCCACAGAGTATACAGATGACAGATCAAGAGGAAAATGAGCTGTTATGCAGTTTTTCAGTGTCCTTCACTGGAAAAATAGCCAAGTGACTTGTGCCCTGTGCATGGTGGGCTTCTGTGTTAGTGTTCATGCTGCTGGAAAATTTATTGCTGAAACTAAACGCACTGTCTATTGAGCACAAATGATTCAACCACAATTTAATAGGGGGATCATTACTTCTGCAAAAGGATTTTCATTCAAGATGAGCAGTAAGGAGTCATGGTCTATGGAGGAAATGGAGACATTACTTGCTCAGCATTGTAAATTCATGTGGCAGTAGAGGTAGATATTGCCTGTTCTTTTTGTCAATAAGTAAAAGGGTCAATTAAAAAAAAAAACTGGAATGATTCAGGTGGGTTGTCAATACTTACACTTCTAGATATCCTTATTAGTCCCTAGAAGATATTTACATTCTTTAAATTATTTTATTTTTACCTTCCGAAAGTGCACTGAAGAAAAAAAAAAATCTGTGATGGATCAGAGTTGAGACATTTTATCATCACTTCCACTCATCTTTGACCTGTGTGAGGTCGTGATGTTTTTTTGTCACTTCATTCACCTTCCTCTGACAGATCAGAGTTCAATCAGCATTGGCTATTGTCTCACCACCTACCAGGTGATGAGAACTATGGTCTAGGCAGGACGGAAAGGAACAGACTTAATTAATATGAATTATTGAATTAGGTGGGTTATCTACTATTAAGGAATAATTTGGTTCATTTCAGGTCCTAAGTGTGTGATCTGTAATCAGTTATTATAAACTGATAGCTCTGAAATCAGTTGTTATAAACTTTGACTGCTTGGCATGTTAGTATTGAGCTGGGCAGGTTTTATATAATGACTATAACAAAACTTATGGCAGATTTTATATAATGACTACAACCCACCTCATGGCTACTAGAGTCAAATTATTTTTAAAATTACATACATGATGCATTTTCATTACATGAATTCAGACTATACAAAATTAAGTAAGCCAAAACACGTTAATTCCCCCTTTTCTCATCCCCAATGAGTAGCAACTTTGAGTTCAGTGAATATCATACTAACTCTGTTCAAGCAAATAGAATGCTGCATTTTTAATGTAGTGTTTCTTCATTCCTAATGTAGCATTTCATTCAAAACAGATCAATGCACCAGATATTTGGGTAGCTTACAGAGCATTTCTTTCTTTCTTTCTTTTTAAAATATTTATTTTTATTTGTTTTAGTTGTACAAAATGCCTTTATTTTTACGTGGTGCTGAGAATCGAACCTGGGCTGCGCAAATGCTCGGTGAGCACTTTAGCGCTGAGCCACAACCCCAGCCCTTACAGAGCATTTCTAAATCATAGATTTATTCATTCAACAAATGTATAAAAATTTATATAAATGGTATTACATTAAAACATTTCATTCCAATATGCTTTTAGTCTTTTCACTTAAGAATAGAGATATTTCTAAGTTAATCCATCAAAGTCTGCATCATTTTTAATGACTGCATAGTATTCCAGGTTATGAATGTTTAATAAATAAAATTCTTGCACTGGAGGATATTTAATTTGCTTCCAGTTTTTCTCTATTGCAAACAATGGTGCTATCAATATCTTGTACATGTGTTTTTCTCCTATGAAAGTATTTTTGTGGGGGAGAGCTTTTATTGGCTAAAAGTTCCAAATTGAAGATTTGAGATACTGCCAAATGCTTTTCAAAAACAGGCTTATCAATTTATACTTCCACAAACAGTGTATGAAAGTGCTTATTTCCATTATAAATCTTCCTAATTTCAACTGGTTCAAGAACTGAAAATACAATCTTGTTTTAGTTTGCATTTTACTGATTACTATTGAGGTTAACAGTTTTTCATACATTTATTGTCATTTGTATTTCTGTGAATTCTTTCTCTTTCCACTTTTTTCTATTTGGTCATTTGCTTTTTTCCTATTGACCCAAGAACCCAATGTCTTATATTTTTCCTACCTACTTACCTTATCTTTTATTAATCCTGATGCTAATTCTGTATATTATCCTATACCTGTGTATGGTAGAGCAATTATCAAAAGTGTTCAATAGGTTTTTATTATAAAATGAAAACTCAAAAATATGCAAAGACATTTTACATGTTCACTTTTACAAAAAAGTAATTTAATCATGTTTTCTTTCATTTAAAACACCTCAGGGTGCCAGATATTCTAATAGCAAAGGAAGAATTTTCAAGTCCAAGATTCATTTTGTTCATTCATTCAATTACTTAAAGTATTGGTATGGGATATATGATCTGTTTCATCAGTTTTCTCCTAGACAAAGGGCATTGATATATCAACAAACCATGACAATATAGTGAGATTCTGTTTTGGCATTTTTTTAGTCAAATGCCATAGTCTGAATTCACTGAGAATTTGGGGACCCTGACTATTTTCCACTTTTCACACCTGTCTGTGTGACTCATTCATTCAGCAAAATTTGAGTTTCTGTATGGCAAGAAGTAGAGAAATAAAAATATATATGAAATTAGATACTTCCCTCAAAGAATCTGAGAATCCAACAAGACAGACAGACATGCATACATGTGTAGAGAAATCACAGAAAGCACAGACCACGATTGGTGGTGCGCCTGTGTGCCAGGCCTCCAGAAGTCTGTTTACACATGGGAATTCTCTGAGAGAGAGCACAGTAAGGGGCAAGGGAACAAGCATTAGGGGGTCATGCTAATGAGTCCTTGCATGGCAGAGAAGAGGGTAGATTCTGAGCATACCTGCCTGTGCTGTGTGTCTTGGTCCATTCTTACCACTGGGTTTATATGAGAATTGTTTGCAGATCTTAGCAGGGAAGGATGAAGGGGAAACAAGTCAAAATTGACAGAGGTTTTCATTAAAACTCTAAAAAGACATCCAAGACACAAGATGTATACGGGGAGATCTGTAATCAAGACTAAATCTGAAGAAGTGAAAGAGATTCCTCCAGCCATCTCACCACAGAACATTAAGAAGGAGCATGTCCCAAAACATGCTCCACCAACAAACTGCCAATGTAGGGCAAGCAAAAGCTTCCATGGCCAAATAATTTGGGGTCCCAAAGGGTTAAACAGGTACCTTAATGTTGATTCGTCTGAGAACCTTTAGGAGAGAAATATTGGACTCAAATTTAATTTTGAGCTCAAATTAACCTAAATATAGAGCCCTTGGTATGTTGTTCTAGGGAATCATTTCTTTTTTTTTTTTTTTTTTTTTTTGTGGTACTGGGGATTGAACTCAGGGGCATTCGACCACTGGGCCAAGTCCCCAGCCCATTTTTGTATTTTATTAGAGACAGGGTCTCACTGAGTTGCTAAGTGCCTCGCCATTGCTGAGGCTGGCTTTGAACTCGCAATCCTTCTGCCTCAGCCTCCCAAAGTGCTGGGATTACAGGCGTGCGCCACCGCGCCCGGCTGGGAATCATTTCTTAAGGGGGAAAAAAAAAGCTTTGGCACATTGAGGGGTCTGGCATCTCTATGTACTTGCCACAATTCCCTTATGTTTATGTTCTGGACAAAATGAAGGCACAAAACAGAATAGCACTGGGCACAATGGTGCACTCCTGTAAATCCCAGCAACTTGGAAGACTGAGGCAGGAGGATCGCCAATTCCAAGCTAGCCTGAACAAATTAGTGAGACCCTCAGCAACTCAGGGAGACCCTGGCTTCAAAATCTAAAAATTTAAAGAGATGGGGTATGGCTCAGTGGTAGAGTCCCCTTGGGTTCAGCCCCAGTACCACAAAAAATAAAAACAAACACAAAACAAACAAGCAAAAACCAGAATATCTGAGGTTATTTACTGTTAGGTGTATTTAGAAACAAATGATTGACCAGGGACTGAATTAAACATCTAGTTATATTCTAGTTAATGATTCTTTCATTAAGCATGTGCCATATTACAGTACATTAATCAGGCATGAGATACTTAAAGCTACTTTTAAATGGCTTCCTGAAACCTTGTTTATCATGCCCACCAGTACCACAGAATGCACTTCATGTATTAGATGCAGTGATTTATTGCTTTGGGAACTTTGGGGAACTAACACACTTTATTTGTGGCTACACATAGAGTTCCCTGATTATGTTCTGGTTCAGGGAAACTACCTGTCTGGGTGTGACTAAGTCCTCCACATTCCAAATTGCCACTGAAATCAGGAAAAAGATTGAGTAGTTTCCAAATTATTTGCTAAATAGAAAATGACAGGGAAAGAGAAATAAAAGTGAGGAAAATTCCATTCTCAGAGTTGGTAGGGATACAAAATTTGTTTTAAGAGAAATTTATAGGTAATCATGGGTAGAAAAATTGCAATGCAAAATTTCCAAATCACGAATACATAATAAACAAAGAGTTATTTTGATTTACATAGCAAAACTCAGAACATAAAAAAAGATAGCTTGAAAAACTAAGATGGCAGAAACAAAAGTATACATATCAATTACCACAATAAATGGGGATGGTTTGAATTCTTTATTAAATAATAGAGATTCCACTAGGAACTAAAATGGAATCAATTAAATTCCATGTATGTATGCTTATGTCAAAATGAACCCAACTATTTTGTACAACTATAATGCACCAATAAAAACAATAGAGATTCTCAAATTGAGTGTCATATAATTACATACTCATCTAATTATGTTATTTGTGAGAAATACATGTAAAACAAAATGACCCACTAAAATTAAATATAAAAGTATGCATAAAATATTTCAGGACAATCAAAACAAAAGTGAAATCAGGATTTATAGTATTCTTATCAAAAGAATGAAAATAATAATTATATAATTTTGTATATAAAATAGCCAACATCAAAATATATAAAGCAAAATTATCAGAAAGGGAAAAGATGGGCAAAACTACAATCATATGATAACTTTTCTCAATTTAAATGCTGAGCTTTCAGTTCAAGATGCAAGTACAGGTATAGTAAATCATTTTTCAAGGTTTCTTTGCCTGCCTCTGTAGATAAAGGGATGGTGGGCTTCAGATACCTCCAATATATATGACTTGTCTTCATAATCTGCCCTAAGTATAGTAAAACCAATTTCATTGGCACTTTACCCCTACAATGTCATTCATTACAGGAAGCTTTAGTCTCCTGGGTCAACCCTCATTGTCTACATTTTGATCTCTAAATATGAAAGTCTTCTATTTGCCCCCTAGATCCTATGGTGCTTCACTAGTCTGTGATGTTTAACCCATCTTATCAATTAAAAAGTTCTATATTTGAGAACATGTGTTCCTCTGGATAGTTTTCATGTCATAGCTGTATTTTTAGTCCTCTGTGCCACATACACTGGACCACAAAAGGTATTCCTTTATCCCACCTCAAAACCTCCAACTTTGAAACTCAATGAGCAGACTTTCCACTCAACACCCTCTATGCTATAGTCAACTACCAATACCCAAATCCTCTTTCACTCATTTTTTGAAGACTTTTACTTCTGAATTATAGTCCCACTCTCCAATATGACTCCTTCTTGGTTTTAATTATCCATGTAATCAATTTCCTGTTTATTTACAGTCCTTTCAATGCCACCTCGTTTCCACTTTATATCCATGGTCATATCCCGGGTTTTGTTATTACCAACCCTGCTCCACTTCCGTAATCTCAATTCCAAGCAGACCACTCTCCACCAGCCATATCTTATCTTTCTCTGTCACTCCTTGAGTAGCTTGTCTCTAAAATTTCTTAAATCCCATGAAGTCCAGGAATCCATAGATTCTATCATGTTTCATTTAACCCTTTAATGTCCTCATATTGCTACTTTGCTTACATTTCATGGTAAAACCATTTAAATGATTCCCTTGAAAGCACTTTCAGCCGTTTTTTTTGGGGGGGGGGGGGTCAGCCCTTTCAACCTTCTTTTGCTTTGTTGTACTCACTTTGCAAAAGCCCAACCCTGGTTAAATCCTCTAGACCTAAACTCACACATTTTATTGACCATGGTTAGCGAAAACTCATACAACCTGATGAAGAGGTTCACTTTAAATTCATGAACACTCAGCTCAAGCTTTAAGAATGCCTTAAACCATACTCCATTTCCCTCAGCTTACACTGTACAACAGAACTCTAATGTGAACCATATGTGTAACTGAAAATCTTCTAGCAAGCAAAAAGTAGAAAAAATGCAAAATCAATACCAATATTTAATATAATCCAATATATTTATTATCACTTCAATGTATAATAGATATGGAAATATTAAAGTGATATTTAACGTTTTTTCATTCTATGAAATCTGTTGTATATTGTATACTGTTAGAACTTCTTAATTTGGATATTAAATTTTCATCAAAATGCTTAATTTGTATTAAGATTTCATAAAATTTACCATTGAAACCATTACATATTCAAAAATTTCCAAACGTTATTGAAAAAAAATTTACCTAGATGTCCCTCAGTAGATGAGTGGATAAAGAAAATGAGGTATATATACAAAATGGAATTTTACTCAGCAATAAAAGAGAATAAAATAATGGCATTTGCAGGTAAATGGATGAAGTTGGAGAATATAATGCTAAGTGAAATTAGTCAATCTCAAAAATCCAAATACTGAATGTTTTCTCTGATAAAAGGAGGCTAGTTCACAGTGTTGTTGGATGGGGGTACATAGGAGGATTAGAGGAACACTAGAATGGTCAAAAGAAAGGGAGGGGAAGGGAGGGAGCAACGGGGGAGGGAGGGGGAAAAATGGTGGTTGAATGAGATGGATATCATTATCCTAAATGCATGATTGAAGACCTGAATGGTACTGATATACTTTGTATACAAACAGTTGTATGTAAAAAGATGCTATATATGTGCATTATGAATTGTAATACATACTACTATTATAAATAAAAAAAGAAAAAAGAAAGAAACAATAAAAAAGTCTACAAAAATAAATAAACTTATTAGACTAACCCTTATCTTTCACTGGTTTTGTACCCATCTCATAAATCTGTGAAATCCCCCAAATTTACTGTGCCTAGCATAAATCTCTTTGTCTTGCCATGTCTTCACAGAATTTTTGTTTGTTTATTTTGTCTAAAATGTTAAAAAAAATAACTTTCTGCTTTGTCCATTTATGCTGATCTTGACTCTCTGGTAGAGGTCCCCATGAACATGTTAAAATTAATAAAACTTTTGTTTTTCTCCTGTTCAAAAAAATATTTAAAATTTTCTCTTATCCTTAAAAAAATAAAAATAATAAAAAATGAGTACCAAATTTTAAATAAAAATTAAAATTATTTAACATTAAATAAAAATTCTGTTTCTCAGCTTCACAAGTCACATTTCAGTGTTCAATAGATATATGTGGCTAGTGGCTGTCACACTGGATAGCAAAACTCAAAGAGCATTTATTTTCCTATTTCTAGAAGTGATTATTCTACATCTTATCCTTTCTTCTTGAACTGATAACACCTCTCCCCTCATCCTCAATATTAGCTTGTTACATCTTCAACATGACTGTGAAAATAGAAGCTATTTTCAACAGAAGCTATTGAAGTTTCCATCATCAATAGAAGTAAGTGAAGGAGGGCTTCAACAAAATGGTATGAACACATCTGTATCCATGTCCTCCGTTTGCTTTCAGTACTGGCCACGAACACTCCATACTCTATCTAAAGCCAATCTTGCAAGTTGTTCACTGCATTCCATTCTTGCTTGCTTACTCGAGGACATGATTTCAGGAAATCTTCCCTTTTGTTCCCCAGCATTACCTAGGTCCTCTTCCCATGAGCATTAAAAAGGTTTATTGACCTCATTTCTATTTTTTGCCAGTGCCCTACTTCCTTTTTTAGTAAACCCCTTAAAAGAGTTATGTTTACTTTCTGGCTTCAAGGTGTCTACCCTCATTTCTCTCCTTAAACCCATTCCAATCAAACCTTTTCAGGTACCACTTTACCGAATCTACACTTTCAAAGACACCAATTACCTTCTTGTTGCTATATCAATGGATGAGTTCTCAATTCCCACCTTCCTTGAGAACTTCTTCCTCCTTGAAATACTTCCTTCACCTAGAATCCAGAACACCACTCATGCTTGGCACTTTTCCTATTCCTCTTGTCATTCTCTCTCAGGATTCTCCTCATCTCAACTTCTCAGCTCAGAGTGCCACAATATTTCTCTCATTCTTAAGGCAATTTTATGGCTTTAAATGTGATTGATGTGCCAGAGACTCCCAAATTTTTATCTCCACTGTGGACTTCTTTCCTGATCCCCCCCCCACCACACACATACACACACACATACACACACAAACTCTTCTCTCAACATCTCAACCTGGCACATCATATTCAAAATTGAGCAATGTTTCTAACACTATTGTTCCATGCATTCACTCTTTGCCTAGGAAGCCTTGGAATTGTCTCTCATGCCTTAATATTTTTCTGACATTCAATGCAATAGGAGTGTTGTCAGCTCTACCTTAAAAATACACCCAGAATCCAATCACTTTTAATTACCTCTATTATTTTTTAACTCCTACATACACTTTAGAATTTGAAGAAGGAACTCATTCTGCTTCCTTTTAAGTTAAAGGACTATAGGCCATTATAACAATAGTCTATTTTTGATGAAAGATTCAATTTATTTATAGAAGCATTTTTGACATTCAGTTAAAAGACCTGATTGGAAAAATTAATTTTGTTCTTATAAGGCATATATAAATACATAGTTCATAAAGAACAAATATTTCAGATAAGGCTATTGCTCCCTGTATCATAAATCTAGTCCTGAAGTTAGATTTTGATCTTCTACAATCCAAAATGAGAATTATGCTAAGTGTCACTTTTAGTTTGATTTTTGATGCTCTTGTAACTTCCCATCCAAATCTTGGGTGTTTTGTTTAATCATAAAAGCAGAATTGAAACAGGTCTCTAATTGCTTTCTGTTGTTTTTGTTGGGGATTAAAACAATACTGTATTGCTATTTCTCAGTTCATCTTCTGGAAAGCATAGGCCCCAAACATGTGACTCTTAATCTTATATCTGAGTCTTGAGAGGTTCTAATTGTTTCTTTAACCTCACCCCAAATTGCAATGGACACCCCACCTTCTGGCTGAAAATTCTTGATGGAGTGATTTAAAAAAATGGGTTGTACCTGAGACTTCAATGGACTGGGATGGGAAAATATGGAGAACCACTGGCTTACAAGGGTGTAGTTTTAGAGACATGCTTCAGATGATAGCAGTGAAAAACACTTTGCCTGTTTCAGCAAATGTTTCTCCTGTCTCCTTTTAATCGAATCAGTCAGTTATTAGTCTCAAATAACGACTTCCTAAAGTCGTTGCAATAAACAGAAGCCATTTTACTGTACTTTTCAAAGACTTGGTTCAAACCTAGTAATTGAATTTTCCTGCTTCCTCTAAGTCAAAGGGCTTTAATGTTAGCAGAAATCAGCAGAAGCTAGTCCTGCCTAGAGAAATTTTGTTTTTTAATCTCTCTTGAGTTGAAAATGCAGATTACGAGTCTCATTAGTTAATAAAATCATTAGGTAAATTGTTTTGTAGCCTAAATAGGAAAATTAATTTTTACAGCAAGAAATACCCAAATGCTTTTAAACACTGGGTAAAACTAAATTGTTGAAAAGAAGTCCACTGCAGCATTGTTGCTTGAGTATTATGAAGCACTTGTAAGTGAGGAGGTGTAAACCTATGTGTCCTCATTTAAATCCTCAGCTGGGTAGTAGAATGGAGACAATATGTGCACTTGGTTGGAATGCAGTTATAGATACTTAGAAAAGGAACACAGCATTGTTCATGTGCTCCCATTACCATTCACATAGACAATATTTTCTAGGGCAATGAATACCTACCTCTAATCATGTAGGTTTTTATTTGTTTAGTATAGTATTATGCTTACTTTTTGGTGTTTTTCTTCTGTCGTAATGCACACACACCATTTTAAAATATAGCTGTCTTACAAAATGCATCTTTTTCCTTAGAGACAAATTCAAAAGATTTTTCCAGAAGAGCTTTTATGCCACACTACTAACATAAGTTACGTCATCTAAATAAAAAATAAAATATACTCTACTTAATGGTAGGCAAAGTCATAACTTAAACATATTGCACAAAACAAGACATAGTTTCTATGGGAACACTCAGATAGATATATTTCAGGCCAAAGCTGGCTAAGAGGGACCTGGCTTGCCCTGCTTGGACATGAGTGCTTTGAACTTTGATGCCCTCACAAATGCATTAAGTCCTAAGTAAATAGGTTCTCATAAAGATGGACTTGTCAATAGGCTGTTCATGGAGGGCCATGGAGTAAAGTTCACCTTGCTTATGGGACCTTTCCTTTGAAAGATTGTTTGAGGTCCTCAAGTTGTAGTAAAACTATCCTTACATATGACTCAGAATGGGGTTAATGGCCTCAATCAGATTCTGTTGGTCCCCTTCCAGCACATTAGACTAGGCTGTTAGTGAGACATCCTAACACATGGCTGGATAATCACAAAGGAGGCTGATATTACAATAATTGCTAGTTCAGATCATCTTCTGTCTGTGAAAGTGAATGGGTACTTACCTATTCAAAACAATGAGTTCATCCACTTTCCGCCTCTATTTTAAGTTTGAAATTTGCTAGAATATTCATGTCACTCCCCTTCTAGGGTAACACCAATTGTCCCTTCCTCTGTTTCCTTTCTTTCAGTTTTTTTCACATGGAGATTAGTGAAAGATATTTCAGAAATGAATTTTTTTGCAAAATCAAATACATTCCATTCTGACTTTGAAGAAAAGAAACAAACTGGTGGTGGTAAGTTTTGTGAAAATAATTATTCTGTAAATAGGTTTCTGCATTTAAAAAGAGAATTTCCTGAAGGGTTCTGTTAATAGCCAGCCTCTCAAGGGACTACGTGAATTGTCAGATATACAGGAATTTGATTTACGGAGACTTAGATCTGCTCACTTCTGTTATGAGGAATGGAGAAACTTTACCTGGAGAAATTTCCATTCCCTTCTGACTTCTTGAATCATTTTCACTTTGGAATACTAATATATCAAAGCTGGGATTTTTTTTTTTTTCTTCTCCCTGCTGTGGTGCTGAGGATGGGATGGAACGCAGGGCCTTGCACATACTAGGCATCCCACTGAGCTACACACCCCCCAGGCCCAAAGCTGAGATATTGATATGAAAAACCTGTTTCAGCAAAATCAGTTTTAAGGAAAAATATTTAGTTTATTTAGAGCAAGAAATTAGTTTCTGCTCTGACATGACCCTGAAAGCAGTCATTTTATGCAAAACGGTAACAATAAAATCCACCTCACGAGGATTTAAGGAGGGCTCATTCCAGCATCCTCAAAGGTGTTTTCCCTTTCATACTGTCCTCTCTCTTTTCTCCTTTCCTTCTTCCTCTTTCCATTTTTGTCTTTCTTTTAACACTAAAGAACAGGAGGGCAGGAATACAGCAGTATGTTTTCACTCTCCACATGCACTTGGCTCTGTTGCTTCTACATGATCTCCACTGTTGTTTTCATTAGTACTACCCTTTTGCTTTTCCACTTAGTTTCCTAATTCCCCTCCCCTTGCCTACCCTCAAGAAGTAAAAATAAGTACAGCAAGTACAGCCCTCGTATTAAAAGCTAGCAAAACCCAGAAAAGGCACTAGTCATAGCAAAACATTATTCTCAGAGAAACCAGAGATAGTATGCGATTATCATATGAAGGCAGGCAATATGCAGCAGAAAAGTAGTATTCTTGAGTTGGAAGGTGGAATATTATTTGGTAGACTAGAAAAAGCACTTCGGGTGATTTAGCAGGTAAGAATCAGATCTTGAAGCTGGAATTGAAAAAGACTTATTATATAATTTAGTCCCTTTGGTCGGCAAAGGAACAATACAACTTTGGATCTAAATTTAATTGGGATTTAACTAGATTCTGTGAAACTTTTCCATTTTTCATCTGGAAAGCACAAAGTGCTCATCCTTTCAGGAACAGTGATGGACTGCATAATCCAGTCGTGCGTAGTATATCCTAAATCAAGCTCTCAGCAGCCACAGTGGGGCAGTCAGAGGAATCAGACTGAAATGAGAATCTAAACAGCATTGCAGTCTGCATAAGAAAGGAAGTTAAACCTTTTAAGTAGAAATGATTGAAACCATAGCTTCTATTTCTACGTTAAAAAAAAAAATTGACATCGAAAATTGGTGCTGGGATTTCATCTTTTGCCCGAGACTTCTATACCAGTTTTCTCACAATTCTTGCTTACATAGGAAAAAAAAAAAGCATTGGAGCATTTTTGTGTGAGTCTGTCTATTCAAAGTCAAAGGTTTCTTAAAGTACTACCTTCCATGCAAATAATACCAAGATTATAGCAAGGAGACTTGATATTAAAGAATAATAAAGCAATGTGTGAATTAAGCACATTATGTTTGACTTCTGTCAAGGACTGTGCCACTTGCATAATCCAATTGAATATGCTGTATAAACCCATACTTTCCAACTCACAGCTTTCCTATGCTCCTCTATGGTAAGACAAAACTAGGCTTAATTAGAAAATATTATAGTGACTGAATACTTCCTTATGAACTATTATTGTCCATATGTCTTTTCATCTGTCATTATTCTCCCTCCTCCATTCCCCACCAAACTTGTTCCCAGACTTTGAGATGTTAGAATTGAGGGGTGGGTGGGGGATGTGCATCACGTGCAGAGAAAGGCAGGGGAGGTAAATTTATAGAGTGAGTGGGTATTTGTAAGCTTGTCAAATCTACTAGTCTCAGCCAACTTTCTACTCATAGGAAGTTATCTGTGATATAGACAGGCCAACTTCAGAATCAACATACCAGTAAGATGAAGGATATCAGTTATATTTTTACAAATGAGAGTACTGAAACTCTGAGAAATACATTAAAAAATAAATGGTCAGAGACTGAGTTGCTACCACAAAGGGGCCACAGAAGGACCCTGAAAGTCAGGTAGGTCCTCTAGAAGATATATTATCATAATTTATATGTGGGTGCTCCTTAGAAGTATTTTGCCTTCCCACAGCTCCCAGACCTGAAGAGTCAAATTCTCTTTGTAGAAGGTCTGGCAGTCTTGAGCAGATGAATAGCAGAAGTCTAAAGAAAAATTGGCAAGCTATCACAACATCTATTTTCAAGAAAGAAACAGAGTATTTGTGGTGGTGGTGGTGATTAAAAAAAGAAGAAACAGAGTATTTGTGGTGGTGGTGGTGATTAAAAAAAGAACCTCTGTGGACAGAAGAGAGGCTAGAGTAGTATGCCACATGCAAAAAAAATTCATTAAGATATTAGCATTCACATCAGAGGATTTTTTTTCTTTGAAGTCTTTAATGAATCCCCAGTTTTTAAAAATAAATTACCTGAGGTGGTGGTGAAGTATGCAAGTTCCTGGGTGTTAGAGATGTTCAAATATCATATTTTCTACACATATATTTATGTGGATGGATCTGAGATGAAAGGGTCCTGTTTGCCTTTTTAAAAAATCTAATTTCTCACATCAATGTTCATAGCAGTTCAATTCACAATAGTAAACTATGGAACTAACCTAGATGCCCTTCAACAGATAGATGGATTTTAAAAATGTGGTATACATACACACACATGCACGCACACATGTATACACACATATATATTATATATACACACACACATATACACACACACATATATACACACACATGTATATATGATGGAATATTACTCAGCCTTAAAGAAGAATGAAATTATGGCATTTTCCAGTAAATGGATGGAGCTGGAGAATATTATGCTAATCCAAATAAGTCAATCCCAAAACCCCAAAAGCTGAATGTTTTCTCTGATATGTGGATACTAATTCAAAATGGGGGTGGAGCTAAGGAAGAATAGAGTTACATTAGGTAGAGGGGAGTGAAGGGAGGGGAAGGGGGTAGAGGGGTAGGAAGGATAATAGAATGAATCAGACATAATTACTATATATATATATGCATATGACTGGTATGATTCTATATAATGTACAACCAGAAGAATAAGAAATTATACTCCATTATATACGATATATCGAAGTACATTCTATTGTCATGTATCTAATTAAAACAAAAAGGAATTAAAAAAATCTAATTTCTTTTCAACTTGGGCTAAAGATGCTAGTCAGTGATATTTTAAAACTCTTGTTGAAAGCAATTATTTACCCCATGTTTAATTAACCAATATTTCAGCCATATTTATGGTGTTTTATGTGGATATTTAGCAACATGCACTGTATACTGTAAAGCTTATTATAAGATATTTTGTTTCCCAGCAAATAGGTAAGTTTTTTATTTTTTTATGCCCTACTTTGATGGGTAGACAATATAGCTAATGCCTCTTTATTCTTTTATAGAAGGTCTTTTTAGGTAGGATGTTTGTTGCACAGAAAATCCCCAACCACAGTTCAATATACTTAGAGACTGAGTCTCTTATCAAATTTGATAACAAGTTACAAAAGATGAGTGATTTGTCCTCTAGAAAAACTGCCAAATGAATTAAGAAAAAGGCAAAAGAAACCGAGGACCTGGGTGATATGCCAAATAGTTAATTCACACCTGCACAACTGACAGTTTGCCTGACAGGTATTGAATATTTATAAAACACTCTACAACATACTAAAAAGTAGATGCTTCAAATAAAAATACCAAATAAAATAAACTTGCACAAAGTTTATGTCTAACAGGGACCTTACTACTTAACTGGAACATGCAAAATACAATGTTTTCAAACTTTAGTGTGAATAATAATAATGGGTATGGGTAGGAGGTGTCTATTAAAATTGCAGATTTTCAGATCAACCTCAGAGGTGTTCCTCAGGAATCTGCATCTTTAGCAGTTTGTCCCACATTATTCCTAAGGAGGTGGTCTAGAGACTACTCTAGGAGAAAGATCACTCCAGATAGTGACAGGAAAAGCTTATTTCTAAGTAATCAGAGATACACTGATCTACAAAGTGAAAAAAAGAGAAGCCAAAGGAGCATGCTTATTACCACAAAGGACAGAATAATCATTTAATAAAAAGGAAAAAAGAAAAATCAAAGGATAGATGATAGAACAATGGACAGCATAAAATATGTAAGTATTTTAGAGATTTGCTAAAATGATCACTGATGCCTTTCATTCACTGAAAGTTACTTCAGACTCTACAGTCAATGTAAATGATTCTTTAGATATGATTAGTTATTCATATTAGGATCTTAAAGCTCAGGGATGGCTCACTAACATTCTAAAGGGAAGCCCAGCCCCCATAAGAGGCTGATACAACTAATTCAACTATCTACATTGGCTCTATACCAGAGGTCTAATAATTAACATACTGAATATCAAGAAGGGAATTTCAGTGGTTAAATTAGTGGATTGTGAACAAGCATAACAGGTAGTAGAAATGGATTCTCATTGACAGAATTAGTGGCATTCAAGACATGCAGATTGGCTGAACCATTTTAGAGATATTTCCTCCTTCTGCATAAACTAGGGATAGGAATGGAGAAAGGCCTGTATTGAGCCTTTTATTTGAGGGATGGGTTTTAATCCCTAAATAATCCATACTGGTACAAGTAGTGAAATCTGAGGATTTCTGATTGCCTGGACAATAAGACTACAGAACTGTGGGCCTTGGTACATTGGGAGGGCTTCCTTTAATGACTTTTTCTGAGGCAGGATGTTTGGCGGTCCTCTGTAAGAATGGAGATTTTGAACTTCACAGATTTTACAGAACAAATTGCACAGAGGTTTTGTACCTGTTAATATTTATTTGTTTATCTCTTATTCTTTGTTTAATAAATGTTAACAAATGAGGCAGAATTAGGTGGACTTGCTCTGATTTTACCTTGACACAAGACTGAGAGGGTATTTGCTAGCTGTTGGCCACTCCATGAATTTTGGTGGCTACTTCTTCCAAAAAGACTTTCTGTGGTTGTCATAACCTGACTAGGATAGGTAGGTGCCCAACACAGATGCAGAAAAAGAAATCTTCAATTGGGAGATAAATTTGATGACCTGTTCCTTGGTGATCTTTCTCTTGTAATAAAAACTGATAAAACATTGTACAATTTATTTAGTGTTCACTCTTGAAGGTCGGTGCATTTCATGTCCTTGTTTGGACCCAAGAAATTATGAAAGGGTCAACAGAGGCTTGAATAGAAGTAGTTACCAAAGAGGTGACTTCTGCTTGGTTGTTACTTGTTTCTCTTATTTGCTCCGTGAAAAGAACAAACATAAATGGGGAGAGAATTTTGACCTTTCAGTCATTGGTCCACTGTACTTTCCAACGGGCCCTGCCTTCCTGGCTATTCTCCATAGAAGATACTTTTTCTCTTAATTTGACTGATTCAACCCTTCCTTCCCCTGCCACAAGTAATTGCTGGTTTAAAAAAGAAGAAGAAGAAAAAGATGTAAAAGCTAACCATAAAGCTCTAGTTGTAAGTTCTCCAATTTTGTCTGCTTCATTTTTAGGAGAGGTGTACTGGGGATTAAGCCTGGGGATGCTTTGTCGCTGAGCTACATCCCCAGTTCTTTTTTAAAAAAAATTTTTGAGAAAGAGTCTTACTAAGTTGCTTAGGACCTCACTAGGTTGCTGAGGCTGACCTCAAACTTGTGATCCTAGTGCCTCAGCCTTCCAAGTGCTGGGATTAAAAGTGTGTGTGCCATTGTGATGGACTCCCTGCTTCAATATTTTGAAGTAACCTGATGCTTTCAGCAAATCTGTCTAGATAATAAGTTATGTTAGGCAACACATTTAAAAATGTATTCAATATTCAGGTTCTTAGATATGAATGTGATCAAATGTGTTGCATGAGAATTTGCTTTTCTACAGGGTAAACAAAATTGTAAATGGGAAAATAGAAATGTTCTATCTATATATCTTTAGTAATATCTTTTCTGTGGTGATATCATACAAAATAAATTCAGAACATACAACTCAAGACTCTTATATGTTGAATGCTAAAATATCTGTGAGATCATTTCAAAATAATAGAGTTAAATTATGGAGCAGATTAATTAAACTATAGACATCATGAATGCTTAAGAATACCATACATTCAATAAAAGAAAGAGATTTAGTCTGGCTATTTTGTCACTTTTATAGTTATATGATTTATAAGACAATGTTAACAGGCAAAAAACAAAGAGGTAACTATCTATAAATAACTTTGTATATGTTTTCTACGATTTCAGCTAATTATCATCTTGAGATATGATGGTTCTGATTAATATATCAAAGAGAAACTCAATTATGAATGCATGCAATCAAACTTCATATGCAAGCCAAAATAAACCTGGCATTTGTAAGTCAGAAGAACCCATTAGGGAAGCAATTATGGTGGTGTTCCAAGGAAACATTGTGTGGAAAATAATGCTTTCCAGTTTGATAAATGAAGTATGTAAGAGAATACTTAAAAGAATAACAACTTGGAATATTTCATATGATAACAGGACACTAACTGAAACAAAGGGCTCAAGTTGAGAAAGAAATGACGATGCCTTCAATTCATGTTAGTTGAGTTCAAGGAAGATTGGGTAAAAATTCTAAAGTCTCTTCTCCAAAGGGCTCTGAGTTTAGATTAAGGAAAGACAGTCTTTCGTTGCCTCTGATCTTAAACATGGGTGAATTTGTGTCTCCCCTAAATTTCTATGCTGAAGTCCTTAATCCCCAGTACTTCAGAATAGGACCTTATTTGGGAAAAGGGTTGTTGTAGATGTGACTATTAAACTGACGTCATACCAAAGTGGAGAGTGCCCCAGCATAGCTGGTATTCTTGTGAGAGGGGAAATATGAAGATTAAAACTCTGTGTGAAGATGAAGAGATAGAGGGTGGTTCATTTTTTTAAGCCAAGAAACATTAAAGATTACCAACAAACCACCAGAAACTAGGAGAGAGACAGACAGACTGTTCCTCATAGCCTTCAGAAGGAACCAAGCAAGTAGAGTCTTCGACGTCAGACTTTTAGCCTCAGAACTGTGTAAGAACAATATATTTTGTGGATTAAGCCACCTAGATTGTGAGACTTTGTTATAGTAACTCTAGCAAACTAAATGTGGATGGGAACACAAGAAAGACACAAGAATTCTCCTCAAACCATGTACTAATCATAATTCTATTGTACAGGTTTGTAAAGAATTTTGTAACATAAACAGGAACATTCAGGAATCTGGAAAGGAATCAGGGAACAATAGAAATGTGTGTTACCCAGTGCTACATTTTTGGGGGGCGAACTAGGGATTGAACTCAGGGGCACTCGGCCACTGAGCCACATCCCTAGCCCTATTTTGTATTTTATTTAGAGACAGGGTCTCACTGAATTGCTTAGTGCCTCGCCATTGCTGAGGCTGGCTTTGAACTCATGATCATCCTCCTGCATCAGCCTTCTGAGCCGCTGGGATTACAGGTGTGTGCCACCACACCAGGCCCAGCGCTATATTTTGATGAGGTTGAAGATGAAGGGGATGGATGATTCAAGGCATTAATTCAAGTTGTCCTTCAAATGGTGGACTGTGCAATCCAGGATAGGATGACAAGTGAGGGAAGACCATTTGGAAGGGGTGTGCTGATGAGCTAGATCAAAAATAGGAAAACTGGGGTCTGTGGGAGAAGCAGAAGAATAGGTGTTAGGGGATTTGGACTCTTCTTATGGTTCTGGATTTTGGGTAGCTAAGCCTTCTATAAGAAGAAATGTGAGGAAGCTGGAGCTTATAAATTTTTAAATATGCAGATATATATTTTAAATTCTAATGAAAACATGTAATTGTTACCTTCTAGATCTTTCAAAGAGTTTCTTTTAAAAATATTCAAAAATATTTCCAACACATAAAAGTCACTTAAAGACTAATACAAGGATTACTCATGTGTCCACCACTTGGGTTTAAGAATACAGTACCTCCAATACAGTTGAAGCTCCTCCAAGGCTTCCTCTTCCAGATCTCATTTCTCCCCTAGATTCTCCCCCATTGGTGCTTCCTGCTCTGAACTTGGCGTTCATCACTGCCATGCTTTCCTTTCTGTATTTCCCTGCAACACTGTAGGGAGGCAGCTCTAGCTGGAGTGTTTGTTCCCTTAACTCTGCTAGCCATTGGTCAAAGACTGTCCCTGTGAGATGTCACTTTCAAGTTGCTTCCAGGCTCCTTCTGGCCACAAGCAAAGTCTCAAAGGCAGCCTCTGGACAAGGTCTTGGGTGCTGAATGTTGGAGTAAATCCTACTGACAGCCTGTGTACATAAAAATGTTCAAGGGAAGTGAGGAACTATCAGAAGCATTTTATCAATGTCTGCTACATGTGCTCCATTACATGGATACACCACACTGACTCTGTTTTTTTACTTGTGGATATTAATGAATTTACTCTGATTGACGCTGTATTTACAACTGTAGTAAACAGTAGATGCTGGGGTAAGCTATAAGCAATAGTCATCTTTATACATTTCCTGAAGATTTATTTTATTCTATTTTGTGATTTAAGAAACAGCACACGTGTCCCATAAAATATTTTTCTTATGAGGGAAATAAGCAGTATGAATCAGCAGCTTTGTCAGAGATGAACCAAGACACATTGTCTCAGAGGGAAGCAAGTGTGGATGCCTTGGGTTTGAATACTTCAGTACAGGGCTCCTTGCTGCAGTTAGAGACAGAACCTTGGGACCTGACCTCCTAAGAGACACGCTCACCAAAGACATTCATTTCTCAGGGGACTTTGTTATCTTTCTTACTCTATCCTTGGCTATTCTGTTTAATGTTTTAGAGCCTGTCCTTAACTTTCATTGCTTTTTTGTCACATGTTAAATTAATATATATTCAATAAATTGAAAAGTCAGGATCAGGAGATATTTGTATATAGAAACAGACTGCCTGGGCCCCAAACAAGAGAGGCTTGATAGTTATTCCTACTTTCTCATTTCTCTTTATTCCTTCAGTTCCTAGCTCTTCAGATCCCCCACAAAGACACTCCTTTCTCTTATTTGAGCTACTGTGTGGTCTGCAGGACTAAATCATATGTAAGCAATGCTTCTGACATATCAGCATATAGAAGGAAAAGAGAGATAGTTCTCCACCAAGAGAGCAATGTACTTTTACAAATTTGCTGAGGAGCAGTCTCAGGGCAGTGCTAATTCTACAGATTGTGTTATCAGATCCCCAAACCACAAAGACCTACAGGAGACAAAATCCAATGTATAACCCCAAAACTGGGCACATTTGTGAAAGACCAAAAGGGAAATTCAGAAGGTTGTGATTAGGAAGTAATGTTTAAGGAGGATCACTAAAATGAAAACAAATCTCACAGTTACTTTGATTTTTTCTTTTCCTCAAGTATTAGAATTTTCCTTGTAAGGACCCAGCTTACAAATAACCAACCAACACTAATTTGTAACAACCCCAAAAGAAAACACAAACTGATCTCTTTTCAAGGCAGATTTTATAATTTTCACAAAATTTAATTCTAAAGAAAGCATTGGCTATGTTAAGGTACTTTCTATGAGGTTTTGTAGTCTGGATGTCTGTAAAGTATGATTATTCTACTTAAAACATTATAATGTTTTCACCCTGAAACTGAAGTTTTATGAACTCTAGTGACTTAGTATCAGTACCCTGCCTATCATAAACTCCCGTGCTCTATGAAATGCTCAAATGTTTAAAGCCAGGAGAGGAAATCTTGAATTATGTTCTTTCCTAAGAAGAACATGGAGACTTGGGACACCTCCCAGTAAGCTGACCAACATGAAGGATCCCAGTATTTGCTACAATTCTTATTGGTCTGAAATTATTTTGTAATATATACAAAATTTATGTGAAAAATGCATATAGTGTATGAAGAAGACTGTGGGCTTATAGCACCACACACAGAGATGTCATTTCAGGATTTACAAAGACATCAGTGAACTAATATTTTCCACTTTATTATAGGAAGTACCTTACCTTTGTAACACAATGAAGAAGAGGAAACTTAAAGTGTACTTTGTGCACATGTGTTGATTAGAAACTGAAGATATAGAAAGTCATTGAAAACTGGAAGAATTCAATTAAACTAAAATAGGACTATTGTCTTAAACACTTCAAATATTTTTTAGAAGAAATGGAATTTACTATTAGTATCTCTCTTGCACTCTCTCTATTCTGGTATATTGAGGATGTAATTTAATAAGTGAGAATGTAAATTTTGTTTTAATTTTACAACATGGGTCAGGATATTTTAAGTAGTCTCTTTGTCCCAATGATTCCAGTTTTGAGGAATGTTCTTCAGATATTATATCATCTATCAAAACCTCTACTGCTAGACACTGACTATGACAGTTAAGATTCTGGGCACAAAGCAGGGAAATCAGGTACAGTACATCTTAAAGAATACTGTTTTAGTGGGGCACATTTCTGCCACATCATTTATATTTTTCTCATTCCTGTTTGTCCTTTTCTTGTAAATAGTGGCCTATTTACTTATCCTCTTTTCTATCTTTCATTTTCTAGTCAAGCTAAATCAAATGACATACAAGGGAATTTATAATCTGGTCCCAACACCTTTCAAATTACAAGGCCAATATCCACCTGCACTGTGTCTCCTGTCAATATAAATGGCACAATGGCTCTAATTTGGGGAGTAGCAGGATATGATGAGTTAAAAAAAATGACTTTAAGAAATTATGTTGGTACTAATGTGACTTTGACTAACCTCAAAAATTGAAAGCTAGAAATATGTAGTTATATTTAAAAAATCAAGAGAACAAAGAGAATATAATGAGTTAGGCATTATATATGATTGTTATTATAATCTCTGTCAATAAAGTATAACTTTTCAAGAGTAGGACTAAAAATATTTATCCAGGAATAAAATTTAGAATATCAAAGAAAATATACTGTTCCATTCTTGAAACTAACTTATATTCCTTTTTTGAAATAAGAAAAATGGTCACCTGCCCAGTGTTTCACATATGATCTTACTAGACGATAAAATGTCTTATATTTTCCTGGGCCATTTGTAATACTAAAAGAAATTATAATGGTGGTTGTTAGGATGGTAAACTCTTATTTGAACAAATGTGGTCTAAATTCTGTGATTTTATAATCTAAAGTATAATGGATAGTAATGCATACAAATTTAGAATTGTTTTATTCAAAATTAATTTATGCAATAATTCTTTTACCCAATAAATAAATTAATATATCAGTCATATTACAAAGTATAGGTCATCTGATGGAAGTTTACAGAATCTCTCATTGTTTAATCTCTTCCTTTTAAAGTCAAAGTTGCTCTCTTACCCTATGGGGTATTTTCACTATCCTTTATGTATTATCAAAACTATGAGTTTTATTTTTAGGCAAGAAAACTAAGAGTTGGCATTAAAAAACATCACTGAAAAGTCTATATCTTATGTTTCCAATTATACCTTAAATTTTATACATTAAACACTGGATAAGTCAATTCAAATCTGGGAAACTTCTCAGTTAAATATTATGAAACAGTTTCTTCTACTCTTTCTTTTCCTCTTTTGGGTAAAATTCAGTGTTATTAATCTTTAAAATCATACACATCAATAAAACCCTCATTTATTCAAATGTTCATCTCCTCTTTCAGATAATTTTCAACTAAGAAAAACAAAATCCTCTTTCCTTGATTTTGCAAACCATTCCAAATATCTTATGTACCACAAGAGGGCATATTAAAATAAATGCATCATGATCCTTTGATAGAATCATTTGATAATGATTTCATGAAAGTTTTATCATGCTTTTATGTCTTTTTTTTCCCTCAGCATGCACAGTTTTTATAAAGGAATCCTACTAAGACTGCTATAACTTCTAAAGTTGAATGTGGGGAATGATTTCACTTTAGAAACAGAAGGGATATTCTAAGTTAAAACTCTGAAAATGGCAATTCCATCAGTTTCTTTTTATTCTACAAGGCATACCAAAGTTCAAGCAAAACCTAATAATTTCTACTACCTGAAACCTCTTTTAGTAAGTGTTTAATGGCATAACATTTGAAATATATGTAATTGATTTAAGACCCTGAGATAAAATCCAGTACATGGGGCAACTTGAATGACTTTGCTATCTAAAAATGTTGTTTGTATTTGGCCAAAGATTATATTTACATCATAGTTTAAAGTATTTTCACAGAATTTTACAGATTTTCAATAAGTGCCAAGGGAGGAATGCACATTTTTATATCAGTCTGTCCTGGGGAAAAATGATCATCATGGATATCTATTTTGGGGGGTGGGTGAGGGTCCTGGGGATTGGACCAAGGGGGCATTTTACCACTGAGCTACATCCCCCCCGTTTATTTTTTCTTTTTTACATTTTGTTTTGAGATAGGGCCTTACTAAGTTGCTAAGGTTGGCCTTGGTCTTGAACCTGCAACCCTCCTGCCTCAGGCTCCTGAGTCCCTGGAAATATAGATGTGCACCACCACACCCAACTACATCTGGGGGGGGAGGGGTGAGGGAACCTGCAAGAAGATAGAGATGTAGAGAATACTAAATTTATCAAATGAAAAAAGTTAATATCAAGGTTGACAATTTCACTTTTTATTATAAAGCATATTTTAAGTTCAAAATTATCTTAGAAGCAAAAAACAAACTTTGTGGGATAGATGGAATAACATGTGCTAAAAATAATATCAGAGAAATTATTCAATTTTGTTGTGCAGTGTGTTCTTATAATTGTACAACCAGAGAAGCTTCCCACTGTGAACTCCCCTCCCTTTCTCTCCCATCCTTTTCCCTACTGTATCGACAAGTCTTTTATCTGCTTGTAACTTCTGCCTTATTTAACGATGTGTAAGGCTGGAGGAGGAAATAATTGGATATGTGTCTAGATTGTATTAGTGCAGTTAATCAAGATGGGGTCCTTAGATAACCTGTTTCACAGTCACCATGCTGGTTATTAAAAACTCAGATTTGCAGATCACAGCTTGCTGCTCTTCTGTCAGACCTACGAAATGAAAATGAACTTCTGGGGCTGAAACTGAGAATCTGAGTTTTAAAATAAGTGTCTCAGGCAGTTCTTATGCTGTTAGTCTCAATATTGGCCATGATCCATGCATTAGCTTATTTATTATCTTGTTGGATCTTATAACATTTCTGTAAAGTAGCAAGAGGACAGTTTTATTAATTTCATTCAAGATGTGGTGACTGAAGCACAAGGATTTTAAATTAATGATTTATGTTGTTCACTGAATTATGGCCAAACTGAGATTAAAATCAGAGCTCCAAGTTTATAACCCACCGTTTTCTCTACTATATTACGGGTAGAGTGTTTTCTCCATTACTTAATATCTCCATATCCATACTATGCTGTTGAAATGCTTTGATTATGAAACCTATGGATGGTAGGATGTAGATGAGGAAATAATAATGTTCTGCTCGAATTATTTTTTAGTTGTTACTGTATATAATGGTCCAATACCATTGAATTTACCCTTTTCTCTTACTAGCAATTATTTTTAAAAGCAAATGTATTTTCACCTTAATGAAGAACCACAGCCAAAAAGACTTTGCTTAAAAAAAAAAAAAAAGGGAATCTGAACCTTAAAAAAATGCTATAAATGCTTAAATTAAAAAGATTGCCTTCCCTTAAAGAGATTTTACTTTTATAACATATGTGGAAAACAAACTTTTAAAATACTAAGAAGAACAAGGTAATGATTCAGTTTCTATAAAAAGAAGAGATTAAGGACCAGAATGTGTAAGGACCTAAATTATGCAATATATACAGGCAGGAGTAATCTAGAAAACATTATCTTTATGTATAATTCATTTAACAGCTGCTTATTTGTGACACATATTATACACTGATTAAGAGCATGGTTAAACAACCAAATATGTGCATGCTTCATATAATAATACCCTTTCTTATTGAAAGTTTAAAGAAGCAAAGCTAGGTACAGTGAAACTTGGTGTGTTTATGTTAATGTAAACAGGGCATGATCTGAATATATGAAAATACTGATGGGTCATGGATGTATTCAGAGCTGTTCCTTGCAGAGAGGCCCGGAGAGAGGCTGGGGAAAGTTTCTTGCTGTCATCTTTACAGCAGCCACCTTTTGCATTCCTGTGATAAACTGTGGCCCCAAATGTTTGACCTATGAATACCTGACTGGTTGGTAAGTAGCCCGCAGAAACCAACCAGAGGATTTCCAGGTGAGAAAATGAAGTAAATGAGAAAAAGGTATTTATTTCTCAACAAGGACATTGATAAATTTTTGTAATGTTTGAAATTCATTTTTTTGTCTTTAAGAAGCACACCTCAAGATTCTGTAGCACTCTCTCTGGCTTTAGATCTCTGAATTATAGTTTACAGGCCAGGAAAAGTTGATGATTGTGAGCTTAATTGTAGGCCCTGTGGTGACAATGAGGAATAGGTATTAAACGTAAAACTCTGGGAGAACCTGAGTTTTTTTTAATTGTGCCCAGAATTCCCTTTTAAAAAATTGGTAATAGTAGTGTTCTTTTCCTTAAACTCCTATCTTTCATTTAGAAATAAATGTTGCCCTGAGAAATAATATCAGCCATTTCTTTGATGACACAATTGCATTAAACAATCAAACCAAACATGTTTAGCACTGACTAGTACCAGGGAGAAGAAATTTGAAATATACTGGTCAGAAGAATATTTTGGAACTCAGCAATGAGTTTTTTCTCTACTCCTAGGACATATATTCTTTTCCTTTTCTTACATAAAACAAAAATATTCATTGTAGAATAGTTTTAAAAGCTCTGATTTAGTTAACTTCTTGTCACTATGACCAAAAGATCTGACAAGAAAAATGTAGAGGAAGCAGTTTCTTGGCTAACAGTTTCAGAGTTCTCAGTTCACAGACCTCCAACTTCATTGTTCTAGGTCTAAGATAAGTCAGAACATTATGGTGGAAGGGTGTGGTGGAAGAAAGCAGCACAGGACAAGACAGACAGGAAGCAGAAGAGAGATGGCTCTGTTCACCAGGGACAAAATATAAGCCCAAAAGGCACGCACCCCCACTGACTTACCTCCTCCCACCACACCTTACCTGCCTACACATATCATACCATTAATCCATGTCAGAATTCTTGTATGATCTCACACATGAGCTTTCTGGGATAACCTTGTATCTAAACCATAACAAGATCCATGAACAAAATTTAAAAAACAAAAATCAAAACCATTTTGGGATACTGTTACATTTGTAATAGATATCACCAAAGACCAAGAAATCATTCTATTTTTCAACCTTCAAAGACTTCCTACTACTGCTATCTATCTCTTTCTGTAGGGGTCTTAGAAATGAAAGATGGAAGTGAGTTTGCATACAATAGAACAAAATCTGCTGAGGGAAGTTTTGGAGGAGGAGGAAGGGGAGGAGGATTCAATGGGAGGACAAGCACATTCCCTTAACATTGACATTATTGTGATGGCTTAGTTTTCCATGGAATAACCAGGTAACTCGTGTATGTCACTAACGTCTTTGGACTTCTTCATCTGTAAAAACAAACCAAAATCATACACAAAACACCTGTCAGTCTATTATCTATCTTCTCTGTCTTGCTCTCCAGGCAGAGATATAACCAGAAGCCTCTCTGGCACTCTCCATTTTTTTGAACTTAACATCAATTTACACCAATACATTTCCTATCTATGGTTGTACAAAGGGATCTCTTTGTTGTATCTTTCCTTGTCCCTCTACAAACTATTCTCAACATGTTAGCAAGAGTGTGCTCTAACAACACAAATTCTGTTATTTCATTCTCTGTTTAAAATCTTCCAATGGTGTCCGTTGTAGTAGAATAACATTCCTACTCCTTTCTATGACCTCTGAGTTCCTGTAGGATCTGGCCTTTCTGTTTTCTCTTTATCACTCTTCTCTACTTTTCAGTCTGTCAAACAATCTGGCCTGATTCCTGGTTTTAAAATGTGCCAAGCTTGTTCCCACCTAGGGATTTATATTTATTCTTCCCTCACCTTGGAACTCTCTGGCTTCAGATCTTTTCTTGGCTGCTACCCTTATAATTTTCAGGTTTCATTTCAAATATCAGCTAATTAAAGAAATATTTCCTGGCCATACCTCCTCAGCTAGTCACTTTAATAATTTGTTATTATTATATAGGTTCAGTGTATTTATCACCTCATGAGATTTTGAAAAACTTTGAAAGTTTATTTTTATTAGCATCATACTCAAGACTAACTCCATGAGAAAAGCTCACTTCCTGGAATATTTCCAATGTCCAGAACACTGTCTGACATATAGTAGACACTCAATAAACAGTTGTTAAATAAAACCTCAGCTTGTAATTAAATATTCAATAGCATAGTTATTTAATGTCTGTCTTTGCCTCACTTCTAAGCACTTTCCCCTCAAGTTTAATTAAGTATAATGAAAGATAAAGATGCTATATATTTAAGGAATATACTTCACATTTTGATATACATTATAAAATATGTGAAATGATCACTATCAAGCTGATTTACATAGGTTTTCCCCTGCTTTTCTTCTGGTGAGAAGACTTATAACCTATTCTCATATCAAATTTCACATAAAAAATATAATACTATTAATTATACATTAACGTTGTACATTAGATCTCAGCACTTATTCATCCTGTCCAACTGACACTTGGCATCCTTTGATCAATATCACTCTTCTTCCCTGGGGGCTTTGAGAGGAACCATTCTATTTCTGTTTCTATGGGACTGACTATAGTAGATTCCACATACAAATGAAAATGTAACTATTTGTCTTGCTGTAGCTGGATTACTTTACTTAGCATACTGTTTTCCAAGTTTATTAATATTGTTGCAAATGGCAGGATTTCCTTCTTTTTCAAGGTTGAATAATATTCCATTGTGTGAATATATGGATGCACATCTGTGTACATACATACCATATTTTCTTTTTCCATTTGTCAAAATCATTTAGGTTGTTTCTATATCTTGCTTACTTTGAATAATATTGCAATGAACCTAAAAATTTAGACATTTCTTTGAGATACAAATTTCATTTTGAAGAAGCCCTAATAGGAGATGGTTAATTGCGGTTAGCTGATGGCCATAAGAGATGTTCTGGTTTCCACCTGAAAGAATCTTTGTATGCCCGTGAACTATGTGATGCACCTGTGGTCCTTGTTAAAGCTAAAGATATATAACTGGATGAGGAGTCAGACTAGGAGATAGAGAGAAGAAGTAGTTGCTGGTCAGAGTCAGGTCGAGGCTGCCAAAGAAGAAAGAAGAAAGAAGAAGCTCGCTCTCTCTCTCTCTAAGCTCTAAGAAAGTAAAAGTAAAAGAAAGTAAAGAAGTAAAGTAAAGAAGTAAAGAGTCAGTAGTCAGAAGAAGTAAAGAGTCAGAGAGGTTGCTGAAAGAGCCAGTGTTAGAGTTTTGAGAGATTGCTAAAGCCGAAGCATAAAAAACCTTCTTTCATCTTCATTCTGCCTCCGAGTTTTTCTCCTGCGGCGTTGTTGCTCCAAGTCAGGAAGCAACACCATTTCCTTTGGATATAGATCCAGAAATGTACTGATAGATTAAATTAATTTTGTGGGTACTCACCAGACTACCTTCTGTAATAGATGTACCAATTCATATTACTATACTCAGTGTGCAAGAGAGATCTCTTCCCCATAATCCCATCATTTATTTTTCTGTTAAGAGACATTCCAACAGGTATGAGGTACTATTTCATAGTGGTTCTGGTTTATATTTCTCTAATGACTAATGATGTTAATTGCCTTTTTATATATTTCTTGGCCATTTTTATTCATTTGTGCAGAAATGTCTATTCAGGTCTTTTTCTCATTTAAAAACCAATTAAAGTATTAGTCTTTTTTTTTTTAAAGGATAAAAAGAAATTGTGGTATATATACACAATGGAATATTACTCAGCAATAAAAGAGAATAAAATAATGGCATTTGCGGTAAATAGATGAAATTGGAGAATATAATGCTAAGTGAAGTTAGCTAATCTAAAAAATCCAAATGCCGAATGTTTTCTCTAATATAAGGAGGCTGATTGACAGTGAGGTTGGAACAGGGGACATAGGAGGATTAGAGGAATACTAGAAAGGTCAATTGGGAGGGAGAAGAAGTGAGGGGGCAAGGGGTTATAAAGGAAAAACAAAAGAAAAAAAAAGATGGTAGAATGAGATTGATATCATTACCCTACGTGGATATATTAAGACATGAATGGTATGAATATACTATGTATACAACCAGAGATATGTAAAAATGTGCTCTATTTGTGTATTACGAATTGTAATGCATTCTAATGTCATATGCAACAACTTCGAATAAAAAAATAATAAAAAATAAAAAAGGTTTTAAACAGTTTTAAGAAAAAAATAATTGATCAAATCATGCTATGTGAATGTATGAATATGGCATAATGAATCCCACTATTATGTATAATTAGAATGCATCAATAAAATATAAAAATATATTACAAAGTAAACAAGAAAAAAATAAAAGCCAATCAGAGTATTAGTCTTTTTTTTTTTTTTTTTTTTTTTGCTGTTGAGTTATATGACTTAATTGTTTATTTTGGATCATAAACCCTTATTAGACACATGGTTTGCAAATATTTTTTTCCCATTCCATAGGTTGCCTTTTTGCCTAGTTGATTTTATCCTTTGCTATGAAGGAAATTTTAGCTTGATTCAATCCTGTGTATTTCTGCCTTATTTATGACACTATTTTTTAAAAAAAAAATATTTATTTATTTGTTTTTAGTTGTACACAATGCCTTTTATTTTTATGTGGTGCTGAGGATCGAACCCAGGCCACACACGTGCTAGGTGAGAGCTGTACTGCTGAGCCACAACCCCAGCCCACATGACACCATTTTTTATCTACATTGTCCAATTTCATGCCTAATAACATTAAGAAATATATGTGAAATGAAAGGCCAGGCATGGTGGCACATGCCTGTAATCCCAGCAGCTCGGGAGGCTGATACAGGAGGAAGGTGAGTTCAAAGCCAGTCTCAGCAATGGTGAGGCGCTAAGCAACTCAGTGAGATCCTGTCTCTAATTAAAAAAAATACAAAATTGAGCTGGGGATGTGGCTCAGTGGTTTAGTGCCCTTAAATTCAATCCCTGGTACCCTCCCCCCAAAAAAATGTGTGAAACGAATAAATTATGAATATTGGATCCTCAAGATAATTTTATATTTATAATCTCCTTATGTAATCTAGTCAGTTTGTATGATTGTGGTGATACTTAAAATTCTCCATTTGCTTTTTTTCTATTTAAATCATCTGTTAATATAGTGGTTTATCTTATTTTTTGATTACTGTTTCAGATAGAATACTTTCCCATATAAATGATAGGAGGCCCAACTCTTAAGGGCTTTTAAGCAAAGAAGATATTACATTGAGTTACTAATAAAAAAAAAAAAGACTGGCGTAATTTTTTTTCTGTATTAATAAAGAAGCACAACAGTTTCATCAGAGCTCTAGGCTCTTTGGATCTTCCTACTTTCTTCCTCATGCCTTGGGTCTGTCTCCGTAAGCTTGCTGTCTCTTGATTGGCAAGATGGTTGTCACATATCTAAGGGTTATGTTCTTCCAAAGCCATATTCCAGGCAATAACAACAGTGAAAGGGTCAGTCAGTACTAGAAAGCTCTTCACTCAGACCTATTTCTGGTGGGCCTCAACTAGAAATTTTCCCAGAAGTTCCTTATCTCACTTCCCTTTATATTTCTGTGAACAAAGTGTAAAATTTAAGTCTAAGAGAATGTTATAAATGTAACTGACATAAGAATAATGATTTATTACTTAGATATTAGTTCATTGTGGAAAATTTCAAGATTTAATTAGCAGGAGAAATGATGAGAGAGTTTGATGAGAGCTAATAAGGACTGCCACAAATAGCATAAATAACTGATAATCATTTTCAATTTATTTGCCATTGATGGGAAACTCTTCATAGTAGGAATAAGGAAGCTTTCCCATAGAGCTTTCTAGTGATTTACTTATTGTATTTTTCTTTCCACTTTCCTGTTGTAAAAGGGGAAAAAACATTCTTTTGACATTAGATATGAAACTGGAAATTAAGCATTAGTAACGATTTTGTTTCTTCAGTTGGTAAGTTTAAATTCTATGTTCAATCTAAATAGGTACGTGCTTTTTGCCTTTTTTTATTCTGCTGAAAGAAAGGAGCCAGTGAGCATTGTACACTCTACTTGCTAGACATTTGCTGATTGATCTTTCCCAGTAAATCAGTTAAGTCTGAGTTTGTCCTAAAATCATTGGGAGTAGGAAGAGTAACTTTGAATCAGTCTGTTTGATGTTGCTAACACAAAAACAAATATCACTTGGTATTTCTTATGGCTCCTGGTTAATCACCAAAGCATATGCCAAATATCTTGAGAAATGTGACTGACATTTGATTATTTCTCATTGATTAGCATTTAGGTTAGAAAGACTAGATATATTTCAGATGACTGCAGGTATTAAAACATTATGCCTTCTGTGAATTTATGAACCATCTGTCTTAGATCTTACCCACATTGTAGGCAGACTTCTGTGCTCAGAGCATTTGGTAGAATGCTTCCAGAGATTTTAAAACAGAATTTTCTCCTCTGCTTGTGAATATCCTAATCCATCATTGTAAATGCTTCAACGTTTGTTACCACTGTTTTTTTAATAGCAGAGTTTTCATATCATTACAATATATTAAGGATTTTCATAGGCTTACTTTTTAGGTGAATTATGGGATTACAGGCATGCGCCACCACGCCCGGCCTTTTTAAAAAATTTTATTTTATTTTATTGAGATACAGGGTCTCACTGAGTTGCTAAGTGCCTCGCCATTGCTGAGGCTGGCTTTGAACTCGCGATCCTCCTGCCTCAGCCTCCCAAAGTGCTGGGATTACAGGTGTGCGCCACCACGCCTGGTTTAGGTGAATTATGATTAACAGTGATATCAGAGGAAAAATGTGGAATTTTACTAAAGACAGTGTTCTTACAGTTTCAGTCACTTTCTACCTGTTTCTCATTAATTTTTGGTATTCACAATTAATTAAGTAGTCTTCATATAGTATATTACTGTAGGTATTAGAAAGACTCCAAAAATAGAAGATAAATCTCTTGTTTTTCAGGGTTTTACACAAATCTAAAAGGAGGTATCATCCATATTATCTAGGGACAAAAGACTTATACTCAAGATGGTATTTTTTCCCCCTTTAGTAAATGTAAGAAAGATTTTTTTTTCCAAGCATGGCTTGACTTCTTAATTGTATGTAAAACTATGCTACCTCATTTTATCTTCAAGATTTCTGATAGAATTATCCTTTTATTTAGTCATTTTCTCCCCTGCATATGGTGATCTTCAATTCTTGTCTTTCTTTCCTTCTTTTCTTTTTTTCCTTCCTTTCTTTTTTTCTTCCTTCCTTCATTACAGAGAACCCTGAACTGTAATTATCATAAAATGTTTCCTAAGCTTCAGAGAGGAAGGCCTTTCAGAAAATGATTTTTTTTTTTTTAATGGTGTTTGGTATCGAACCCGGGACTTTCCCCATGCTACTCAAGTTCTGTGCCACGGAGCTACACCCCCAGTCCAGGCAATGTTTCTTTAGATAGTAGTTTCCTCTGGTCTTGTATCCACCTTCATTCTCATCTTATGCTTAGGATCTACCATTGGCAACTCAAAGCAGTAGATTTCATAGAGGTTTTGTGCCCCTCTGATACCATTATCTTAGACAACTACCACTAAGATTTTTTTTTTTTTTTTTTTTTTTTTTTTGTTAACTTAGAGACAGGGTCTCACTGAGTTGCTTAGTGCCTCGCCATTGCTGAGGCTGTACCATTAAGATTTTTATTCTCTCAGTCTGTAATCCAAGCTGAGAGCAGGTATCGGAGGAGAATCTTCACTCTGCATTTAGCACATGCTCTTTTCTGGTTTGGTGTGAAGCTTTGTTCTTTCAAAATCGACGTTGTGGATTGGCTCACTGGTATTTGGGCTCAATGTGGAAACTGGTAATTTGAGAATATAGCTTTTATACCTTAGATGATTAGAATTTCCTTTATCAAAAGTGCATATTGAAAAAGTTAAATAAGAACTGTCATATTTTTTATTTTTCATGATTAGACTATCAAGCACTTGCTGTTTCTTGATGATGACTTTGTTTCATCCAGCCTAGATTTTATTGTTTTTTCATTTTCCAAGGTTTATTGACTCATCACCTTTTTATTGAACAAGAGTTTATCTGAATCTTCACATTATAGCATTTGATAACATTGTTAATTTTCTTACTTTTTTTCTTTACAATTATGTTGTTGCATTTAGGTCTGCCTAAAAGACATTGTCATTTCCTTTACTTGAATCTATATAGGAGCCTCTCTGGATGTTCTATTTAGATTGCTCTGTATAGCTTTGCATGGGCTAGTAGTTTTCACAGTTTTCTACCTGAGGTTCTGCCTTTGGGCCCAAAGATTGCATAACTCCTTTAGTTTTAGTGTGGCTAAGAGTGCTCCTGAGTTCAATCCCCAGTACAAAAAAAAAAAAAAAAAAATTCAGCCTGACTTCACTGATCTTGGGTTGATGTACAGTAAAATGCATTTTAAACCATATATTGTATCTTAGCACAGTGTCAGCCCCACCCTCACTGTTTTGATGAACAGAAAATCTGGTGGTAGGATTTGAAAGATAACTTTTTATTCTTCAAAATCCCAGAATTCAAGAGCATTTCTCAGTATTTTTAATTCAGTACATTGAATATTATGTAATTTTAGTAGAAAGCTTTACATTTTTTTCTCACTAAAAATCTTTTTAGAATAAATTTTTAAAAGACAGAAATGATTGAAATTTCTGAGTATGTTTTACTATGTTAAGTATGATCTCCAGGAAAATCTGTTATTCCAGTTAAAGTACTTCAAGGTAAATAGTAAAGGATCTACAATAATTGTTTTGAAAATATTTATTCTTGAAATCAGGCATGTTTCAAGATTTAAAAATGTACCTTAAAAACTCAACACAATGTTTCAAGATTTAAAAATGTGCCTTAAAAACTCAACACAATTTGGGGCTGGGGTTGTGGCTCAGCGGTAGAGCGCTCGCCTAGCATGTGCGCGGCCCGGGTTCAATCCTCAGCACCACGTACAAATAAACGCATTGTGCACAACTAAAGCAAATAAATAAATATTTAAAAAAAGAATATGACTAAAAAAATAATTAAAAAAAAACTCAACACAATTTATAACACTTGAATTAGGTAGAGGAAGGTTATTCAAATCTCCCCCAATTTCAATAAATATATGTAAATATGTCACCTTCCAATGCTTCATTATTAGATATAAGAATATCCACATTGAGTATAAGCCATGCTCTCTTAGATTGACAGGATATTTGACTTTTCTCAAAATTTTGTGCAGAATAGGGAAGGTTAAATGTTGGAGTTTGGAAGAGATCTCATGAATGCAAAGTTAATGGAATTAAGATGTTAATAGAACTGTGATTATACAGATTATGTGTTGTCAATAATTTCAGCAAAGAAAGTGTTTATGTGGAATTGCCGCTGTCAAAGAAAAAAGCAAAATTTGCCTTGGAGACAAAGAATAATGCAATTGAAAGTTAAAATAAAAATATAGAATTTTTAGGGGTTAATATGATAAAATGACTTTTCTATTTTGCTTTAATCTTTAAAATATAAGGAGTTACTCATCATATTTTTTTTTAAAAATCTGAACATTAACTACCATTATATTTTAAATAAAACCTATCTCTTAAAACAGATGACTGTGAGCCATAATATATCTTATAATGTTCTTTTAGGTAAATAGGAACTCATTTCCATAATTGAGAGCAAAGAAGCTTAGCATTTTCAATGTCAGTGTAAGATGGGGTTGCTTAGCAATATTCAAATGAGTTAGAGTTCCTCCTTGGGAAGGGAACTGGTTATAAAATAGTCGTACATGTGAACATCTATCATTCAAAAAAGGAAGTGATTTTCATAACACCTAAATTTTAACCAAACAGGATACCATGTAATCAGATGAAAATAAGCCAAACTGTCAGTAACTTTTATGCAAATTAATTTAGCCAAATAACACTATGCATGTATTGTTAGGTTATAATCATTCCCAGTCTCACCTCACTAAACGCCTGATAAGCAAGTCACGGAACTGGCATGTAAAGGCAAGGCCTCAGTTCTTGTTGAAATCTTATTGTTTATTTTTTTCATTCCAGTTCATAAGGTCCTTTTGCAAAGGCTTGATATACTTCAGTGTAGGGCTTAAATACCTTGCCAGAAAAATCTTCTACTACTACTGTATTTCTTTTCATGTAGAATTGCCCACTCTTGGTATCTGTCTACACATATATGCGTTTTAATATATGCTATACTTGTTTATTCTTGATCCTCTCTTTGTATAGCCATTTATCTGTTCTCATTAATTCCTTCATTCTGGTTATTGGTGCAGGAGAGTTCTTTGAGGGTCCTTGAACCCACCCAGTACCCCCTAACCCCCACTTTTCTACTTGTAGTTTTCAATAATAATTACAGTATGTGCTGGGAATGCAATGTCCTGAGATAGGGAAGAATTTCCTATAGCAACCTGGGCCTTTTCCTGTCCCTCCTAGGTAGGGCCTGTGACATCTTAGTGAGGAACTGCCTGAAAAAGGTTGAGCTTTATTCCACTCTCTCCAGGAAGCAGGATGTCCATCAAAGATTTTCCTAGTCAGTTATGTTTCTACTGAGATATACAACACAGGGCAGGCTGCCTTTCAGGATCCTTTAGATGTGGTGTGAAATAGCGTTTGTGCAGTCAAAACTCCATGTAGCCAGGTGGATGACACATGCCTGTAATCCCAGAGGCTCAGGAGGCTGAGGCAGGAGGATTTTGAGTTCAAAGCCAGGCTCAGCTATTTAGCAAGACCCTAAGCAACTCAGGGAGAGCCTATCTCAAATAGAAAATTAAAAAGGGCTGGGGATGTGGCTCAGTGGTTAAGCACCTCTAGGTTCAATCCCGAGTACCAAAAAGAAAACAAAACAAAACAAAACAACTCCCTCTATAACTTTCTAGATCTTGGAGTACAGGCACACAATAGATCTTAAGCTTCTTTTGTCCCTTGCTGCCTATATGTAAGTAGTAAGCCTGCTTCTTCATACAACTTCTGTGTGAGTGTGTTATGTCTTAGCAGACTCAGACAAATAGGTAAACTGTACATGGTGGACCTAAACAGTAGCTCAGTATACAGTGGGCATAAGTATTTGGACTTATGGAGGTCGGCATAAGCAATATCTTCGCTCTTCTCCATGGAATGGAGTCCATGTTTAGGGAGTGGTTCTAAGCAAATCCACTTCACAATTGTCACTCTAATAATGGGGCCCTAAGTGTGGTAGTGACATAATAAACTATGTTGAGTGCACATTAAATAAAGAAATCTTAGACCTAAAGCAGGCTATATAAAACATTCAAGTTGTAGGAAGAAATATTATAATTTCTAGTTATATTTGCTTTGAAATTTCAACCTTTTATCTACTTTAGTATATTTTGAAATGTAGGGAACACTATCATATATAATATGACTTTTAATACAACATTAAAGGACTCACTCATTTTGCCCGGGTAATTTCTCTTCTTCTTTCTGGTCTGGCTACTCTGGCTCCCACAGCCATTGCTCATCTGCCACTGTGGACCAGTGTAATGTCACGGCCAGCACTGGGTTCAAACTGGCAATCTATCTTTCCAGTCTGATTTCTTTAGCCAGTTCTGATTAGTGTTGTGATATGTGGACTTTAAATAGACAAAGACATTATAGTGGAAAATATCTATTCATTCTGCCCCTGTTTGAATAGGGAGGGCTACATCCATGTAGCGCATGATTCTAAAGATTATTTTCTTGAAGATTAAAACATAAAACAGAATTAAACACAATATTTATCCATGATATCTTCTTGTTTTTATACCTTTCACAGTCTTCCTTTCCCCCAAACCCTTTCTGGTGCAGATTGTTAAAACACAAATAATGAGGATATAGCAATTATATTTATGCAAGAGAAAAAACTCAGAAACATTTATGATGAAAGGTAGGTTCTAAGAAAGTTGTATTCAGATAAAACTTTAAAAAACTGAATAAAATTTTTTTTTTAATATATCAGGGAGTTTGCTCTTTGAAGCTGCTTTCATGTAATTGAGATATAGATTCACTAGGCAGTAAAGAGTTCTGCTATTGAATTCATTTTAACTGGAAATATACAAAAGTACTGCATTAGGGTGGAGGGGCTACGTACATTTACATAAAACTTTAAAAGTTTTATATAAAGTTTGGACAGAATGCTAGTGCTTAATGGTATTATCCTGATGACTTTGAACTAGAGTATTTATCTATGATGTCTTATTCTAAGTTTGCTTATAATCTTTTGCTGGTAGGCAGGCCATCTCTAATAGGGATTCTATGTCTTGATTATTTTAATAGAGTCTCCATTCAACTAGTCGTTCAATCTAGAAATATTAGAATATCTCTAAATCCTCCTTCTTCCTCATAAATTATATCTAATTACTAAATCTTGTAAATTATATTTCCATAAAGATTTTCAATGCTCTGCCCTTCTCTTTATTCCAATTACCACTGCCCTAATTAAAATCACATCGTATTTTTTTTTTAATTTTTTTATTATTTATTTACTTATTCATCATGCACAAGTATAGTATCTTTTTACATACAACTGCTTGTATACAAAGTATATAAGTACCATTCAGATCTTCAATCATGCATTTAGGATAATGATATCCATCTCATTCAACCACCAATTTTTTTCCAACCCCCCCCCTTACTCCCTCCCTCCCCTCCCTTTCCGTTGACCATTCTAGTGTTCCTCTGATCCTATGTACCCCCTTCCAACAACTCTGTGAACCAGCCTCCTTATATCAGAGAAAACATTCGGTACTTGGATTTTTGAGATTGACTAATTTCACTTAGCATTATATTCTCCAACTTCATCCATTTACCTGCAAATGCCATTATTTTATTCTCTCTTATTGCTGAGTAAAATTCCATTTTGTATATATACCATATTTTCTTTATCCACTCATCTACTGAGGGGCATCTAGGTTGGTTCCATAACCTAGCTATTGTGAATTGTGCTGCTATAAACATTGAAGTGGCTGTGTCACTGTAATATGCTGTTTTTAAGTCTTTTGGGAATAGACCCAGGAGTGGGATGGCTGGGTCATAGGGTGGTTCCATTCCCATTTTCCCAAGAAATCTCCATACTGCTTTCCATAGCGGTTGCACCATTTTGCAGTCCCACCAGCAATGTATGAGTGTGCCTTTTTCCCCACATCCTCTCCAACATTTATTGTTGTTTGTGTTCTTGATAGCTGCCATTCTGACTGGAGTGAAATGAAATCTTAGAGTAGTTTTGATTTGCATTTCTCTAATTGCCAGTGATGTTGAGCATTTTTTCATGTATTTGTTGATTAATCGTGTATCTTCTTCTGAGAAGTGTCTTAAGTAAAAATGCCTAACTGGTTTCCTTGTGAGCACTCCTGTTCTACAATGCTTTCTCTACATTATTGTCAACAATATTTTCTAAGACACACATCTATGTTTGTTATTCCCCTACAGGAATATTATCAATGTCTCTTAGTTACTATAGAAAAACCTTCAAATTCCTTGGAGTACCATTCAAGAACATTCACACTTACTCCCACGAAACTTGGCCCCTTCACATCTCCTGGTCTCCATTTCAAACTGCCCATTTTCCCATCTATCTGCCCATTCACTTCCCCATATTTCCATGTCTTTTTTCATCTGGACTGCCTGTCCTCCAACACACTGTCTGATGAAGGTTTTAAAGATCTAGTTCAAATTTGATCTTTTTGTGATGCCTTTTTTAACTTCTTTTCTGGAACTTCTATATTTATTTTTATTGAACTGCAAGGAAGCGTGAGTCTGTGAAAGCATAAATTCTTTGAAGGCAACAGCTTTGCTATGTTATATATTGAATGTCCATGTTCATTATTAATCAGTGAATGATATTTTGTACCACAAAATTCTGTGAGCAGGAAGGTATAATTCTGAGACTTAAAAAAAAAAGAACTTGATTATACTATCCACCATTTAATTGATATCTTTTTAATCAGAGACATTTCAAGGTATCAAATCTAGGTATCAAATTTGTTCCAGTACAACCAGTACATGTCTCAAACTTTGGGTTACCTGCCAATTTTATTAGTATTTTAATTTAGTTGAAAGCTTTCTATTTAAAAAAATCAGTTAAAATATTATTTAATAAGGGGTTTCAAGTGTAGCCTATGGCCTATAGTCATAGAGTTTCATAGTTATTTCCTTATTTTATTGTTTGAATTGATTTTGTTACAATTTGTATAAATATTATATTTTATAATTTCCATATAATTTTAAATACTATTCTTCAGAGATGGAAAGAATATGCTTAATATAAGATTTTATGTACTTTTTCTATAACCCTAAAAGTTATTACAATTTATACATTTACAAAAAACAAAAGAGAAAGAAATAAGAGCCTTAAGAAAAATGAAAACAATTTTATTTTCCAATTGGAAAATGGACTTAAAAATACTGCATATTCTAAAATGAACAGTTTGTTTTCAGACTCAATAGACTTATTTTATGAAGCTTTTTGGTTAAATGAAAAGATCAATAGATACTGCTGCCTTATCTATAAAACTCAGAAATTATTTTTTTTAGAAATATATTTTTGTTGACAAAATTGTGAAAATATTGATAAATTAACATACAGCATTTCTACAAAGCAAGCCGCAAAAGCATAACATATTTCATCCATAATATTAAATTTACATCCATTCTGGAGTAATTGAATACAGTGAAGTTACAAAAAAAAAAAAAAAACTCATAGAAAATGAAATAAAAGAAAATTAAATAATGGGGTTGCATCTTTCAAAATAATATGTAGGGTTAGAAAAATAGAACAGAGTAAGAACATCTTGAATAGTTTTACTGGCTTATTTTTTTCGTTGAAGCTGATTATCAAGTGAATCAATGGTAAGGGTTTTGTATAAGAAATAAAGTACAACATAATTTTACACATTTGTAGTTTTCACATACTTGATCAGAGATATTGAGACTGAATTTTAAAAAACATAACCAAAGAGTGAAATAGAATAAACTGACCTTGGCAAATTCAGAAATATTTAAACCATTCATGGATCATATTGACATTATGTAATTTGTGGATGATGGTTTGGTCCTCAAGTTTTAGCCTTTCATTCTGCTTACATTTTCCCCAAGTGCCATTTTGAGAGTTTAGAGAGTACTCATATATCTTCAAGGAAACATATTGTTCATTTTTAAGTATTATCAGATCATTCCATAATATTAAGAAAAAGAGTCATTTCATAACCCCTCATTACCTACTATTCTCAAGATATTAATTGGTTGCACTATTGGCCTATAAAGAACTCCACTTATAGGAGATAATTATTGAAGTGTCAAAAATACCTCAGGCAAAGACAAAGTTGTCATGAGGGCAGTGATGATATGGATCTTAAACATGATATTAAAGTCCCAATACATTAGAAAGAAAATAGTCAGACATAAGATTTTTTTCCCCCCAAAACTAGGCCCATAGCTACAGGAAGTGCTTTTCAAATAATTTCATAAAATTAGCAAAATGGTAAATGAAAGTAGAAAATTTGGAAAAACAAATTCAGAATTACTCTAATGATATTAAAAACAATAAAAGTAAACAAACTACATAGGAAAATGGCATATAAACTTACAGTTGTTGTATAAGCAGCTTCTGGATCATCTTCTAGCACTCGGGAGAGACCAAAATCAGAAACTTTGCATACTAAGTTGCTGTTCACCAATATATTCCTAGCTGCCAGGTCTCGATGAACGTAGCCCATGTCAGAAAGGTACTTCATGCCTGATGCAATGCCTCGGAGCATGCCGACCAACTGGATGACTGTGAAGTGGCCATCATGTTTCTGCAAGAGAAGCATAATTCTTAAAATTGATTTATTTTAATATAGTTGGTATGTGTGTGTAGTAAACAGAACGCTTGCACTTATTTTATCAGAGCCAATGAACATAAGCATCAAGTTTGCTGAACATACTGTTCATAAAGGACTGTAAGGATTTGTTTGAAGTTGAGAGGGGAAAAGTCTAGCGAGAAGTGATAAAGGAAAACTAAACAAAAGATAGAAGGGGACCAACACAATTTACTTCCAGAAAAATGATTGAAAAAACTTTTGGTAACAAGAGGGAACTAATGTCAAATAAAGTGAGATCAAAGGTTACTGAGAAAATGGAATGCACTTTCCACAGCTGCAAGCTTTGAACCAGCTGCACGTGTGGGCAGGAGGGCAGCAAAGCCTACAATTGGAAGAAATCTATGTGATAACTAGAAATACTGTGAAAAATGGTAGTTAGGTGAGGTCACTCAGGAAACAGAAAATGTGATGGCATGAACAAGAACCAAGTTAAGAAAGCTGCTACAGAAAGAAAAAAGACTCAAGCAAACAGAAAATAACTATTTTTCTCATTTTTTTAAGTACATAGAACAAATAGAAAAGAAGCTGACAATAGATCAAAAACAGGACTACTTTAAGTCCCGGTTGGGAAGATTAAATTAAATACTATGATATGAATAATGAGCCAGGCAGAGTATTGTCATATAATAGTTAATAACATCTTATTCCCTCCACCTTGATTTAAAAGAAATGTGGACTTTACAAAAGAGAAAAAAATCCAATTAACATCTGTGCAGGATGTATACAACTACAAAACCAGATACAAAGCAGTATCCTTGAAATTAGAGAGGATTAAGATCAACAATATTTTAATTTTGAAAAATAATGTATATCATTTGTCTTAGTTATTTGGAGATCATTGTCTTTAATGGAGTTATAGAGAAACAAAAACTTCTCGAGTTGGTTTTATATATCAGGCCAAATTTATTTATTAATGATATTAAAAATGAATCTCTAGTAAGAGATTATAGGATGGTATTACCTTATATCATATAGTAGAAGCACAAATAGAGTAATCTTAAGACTTTTACAAGTTAAAGCAGTTTTCACAGATGTTTGATTTAAAACTACAATGTAACTTAAGCACAGGGTGATCTGACTGTATCTGTCATAGTGATAAGGCTTCCTATACAATGATGATTCATTGGTGCTTTAAAATGAATACGCTTATTCTACAAATGAAATAAACTTTATCTTACTATATCAACTTATCTCCCTGATAGCTCTCTGAAAATATCTCTCCACTCAAGTGCAGAGTAAGGAAAAGAACCCTCTTCTAAAAGAAGCACTCTTACAGCACCAGTATCCATTTAAGCAGACTCTTCTGTATAATTAATGTATAAAAGATAACCTAGCAAAGAAAATCTTTGGTGTTATTAGCTCTTTATGTTTCTAATCCATCTTCTTAGACAGTATACTATTAGGCGAAATTTGCCTATTCTATCATGTTCTCTACCTATCTTGCCTCTATTAGGAATCTCAAAACCTCTGAGTAGAATTGAAAGCATAAATTTTTTTGGCCTAGAAAGGATTACACTAAATTTAACAAGGTGCCTTTTTTATCTCTTAAAAAATGAAGTTGCTTCATTTTACACTTATTGCCAAGCAGAATTTCTAAGTAGCAGGAAATATTAATGAAAAACCCAAAGCTACAGTGTACCTTAGTTTTCTTATCTGTACAATGAGAATAGAGTCATCTAACTCAGAGTTGCGGGGAGAATCACATATAAAACACACAGCATTGATCCTGAATTATTTTTATAATAGTTGTTATTTAATAAATTCTGTGATTATAATCAAAATTCTGTAATTATAATGTGTCAAAATTTTTTCCTTCCAGTTTCTAGAAAATTTCACGGAGAACATAAACACTAGGTACATAAAGATGAATAGTTAACAAAAGCCTAAGTTGAAATTTGATGTCTTATTTATTTTTGGGGTGGCATAAAGCAACAAATTATTTTTGACAGCTTTATTGGGATGTAATTCTCACATCATGCAATTTACCTTTATAATATATACAATTGTTTTTAGTATTAGGGTTGTGTAGCCATCATCAAAATCTATTTTAGAACTTGTTCATCCCCTACAAGATAAACCCCACACTCACCAGCAATCACCCCTTACTTCCCCCAACTGTCCCCAACACCCTAGGCAACCATGGATCTACTTTCCATCTCTAAAGATTTCCCTATTCTGGATATTCCCTGTAAGTGAAATCTACATATGTGTTTTTTTTCTGTCTTCTTTCACTTAGTATAATGTTTTCAAGATTCATTCACATTATAGCATATATCAATGTCACTTTTTATTGCTAAATATTTTTATTCCTTTGCTTATTCATTTATCATTTGATGATGGATATTTGGTTTACTTCTACTTTCCAGCTCTTATGCAGGTTATTCTTTAATTGACCACTTTAGATGATCAATTAAATGTTCTTGTCAGCAACATTTAAAGAGACTTGGATTAACTGCTTTCTTATCAACCACTGGGCAATCAGGGTTCTAACAACAGTAAGTGGTATCATTTAAAAGGTGAGATTTTTGTGTGTGAAAACAATCTAAAACACCCAATCCGTGTTCTCTCATGGGACTGCAACAATGTATTTTATTATCTTTAATTCATTTGGTGCAGGGGTCCATGAGGTTAAAACTATTTCCATCATATCACTAAGATATGTGCCTTCCCCTTTCAGTAGGCTGTTATGTGTATTAATGGTACAAAGCTCTGGTGGGTAAACCACAAATCAAGGCAGTAGCACTAAATCAAACTGTACTGGCATTTTCATATTTTCTCAGCCAAATTCATTCACAGGAAAAAAAAATCTAGTTTCTTTTAAAGAATATCCTTGGTGAATCAGTTAAACTTATTTATTTTATTAAATCTAGATCTGTGATGAGACAGTCTCAGGATTGATACTGTTGAGGAAGAGAAGAAAGCAGGATTAGGCAGCAAGGGAAGATAAAGGGCAGCACATTCCCAGTAAAGACCTCCAAACATTCCATGGAATATCAATGTTTTAGATCTAGAATAACACTTCAGAGTTGACCAAAATTAAGAAAAAGAGCTGGAACCCTGTACCACCCCATCAATCACTAGATTCCAGATAAACCTGTAAAGGTGTAATGGCTTTAGGTAAGGTGGCTTTCTTGAGCCAATGGCATTCCTTAGAGAGGGGCTCAGGTAAGATCCATCGGCTTCCAAAACTCCTGAAGTGGCAGCAATAAGGGAGTTGGTCCTGAGGGCTCACCCCAATACACTTCCTACAAGCAAATCTCTTTTTCATATTTTGTTTCCTGGCAGACACAACTTGTGATAATCTCTATATCTATCTGCATGTCTGTCTGACTACTGCTAAATGTAACCATCCATCCATCCATCCATCTATTCTTTATAAAATGTGGGCTTGATGACAGAGAAGCTCCAGAAACATAAACAGTTTTGTATTCTTTTGGGATAGCATATCTTAATTGCTGCCATCTTGTTCTAGGGCAAAAATAGCTAACATTCATGAAACTCTACAGACCAGTTGCAGTCTAAGCTCTGTACAGATATTATCTCATTTAATCTTCACAACAACTGTGAGATGTGATTGTAGTTATTATCTCCATTTTGTAGATGGCCAAACTGAAAGAAATTTGATAACCAGGAAGTGGTAGGGTCAGGATTGGAGCTCTGAAAAATCATCATACAACATGTATTCTTATTTTATACAGTTGTGAGAAAAAGAGCTGGTCCAAACATAACCTCAGTTCAGTCTGGGATGGTTTGGGCAGCATAATTCAACACAATAAAGGAAAATCTGAGACCATTAAAACAAGACCAAACAAACAAGAACACTCTAGAAAAACTAACATATGAGGATCCATTCATCTCTGTCTGGCTGAAAGGAATAGCCCCATTTATTAATACATGAGGTATGGCTCAAATCCATTTTTCTAGAAATAATGCAATTCTCATATTAAAAAAATTCTATATTCCTTTTCTAGTTCTGTCAATATAGTCTCCTTAAATTTGATTTAAGACATCCTGGTTTCCTTGAATATGGCAGATGGCTAATACATGGTAACTGAATTAAACAAAGTTTGACACTATCTTGTCATGCACTGGTTGTTATTGCTATATTATTTCTTTTGTATTATATAAAATAGACGAATTTCTTCTCTTAAGACTGGACATGAGTCTTATCCCTTTTATGTAGCAGTTCTATTGCAGCATCCACTACGCTGCCATCCATTGTCTCAGCACTTGATAAATATTAATTCAAATTGAATTGAATTGTTTATGAGGGGAGGAGAAAAATGTGAGGTCGCTGAGATTTAATATCTTTGGGCTTCTACTGAAGATTAATCAAAAAGAAACTATGAAATTTTTTTTATGACGTATGGTTTCTTCCCAGGAAGGCAGATTCAAATGAAAGACAGTGAATGTGGCATATTTATACACTGCAGCTCAGAGCTGGGTAGCTAGAGTTCTGTTTGTCTTCATCCTTTCTATCTTTGTTTTCTCAACCTGACTGCTGACAAACAGAGTTTACCCTCTATCTGACAGAAAGGGTGAACCTGATTGGAAGGGTTTTCTAAAAGTGATACATAAAATGTCTGCATGCTACAGAGTTCCATAGGCAACCCCAGGACCCTGGAGCACAGCATCCACCAGATCTGAGCACCACCATGTCACATTGTCTCTGCAATATCACAACCTCTTTTCTAGGGTTTGCAAGGTCCTACCCTGTAAGTTGCACCCACAGACACTTTAAGCCTCTCAGTGCTCATTCTTGTTAGGCTGAGCTTAAGGCCTTGGCCTGAGTTTGACAAATGTGGGATTTCAACCATGTTGTCCTGAAGCTATCACATTAGTGTTTAATGAGTTTTTTTCCCTAAATAAATATACTCATATCTGATGAAAACATAAATCTTGCCCTGTTGACTAGCTTAAAAACCCTTCAATGATATCAAGGACAGAATATAGTACAGTGTTGTCAGCAAGAACGCAAGGATTTGACCTTTGCTTATGCCTTTAGTCTCTCTTTTGGTAAGTGGTGCATTATAATTATACATAATAGTGGGATTTTAAAAATATATTTGTATATGCACACTATCTGTAGTCTCTTATACTAACTTTGCTTCAAATTTTTTTTGTGTATTAAATTCAACCCTACAAACATGTTATTTTATGTCTAATGTGCTTGGCTTACCCAGTTCCCTCTTCCAGGAATGTCATCTAGTCTTACATTATATTACCTGAGTTTTTCATTACAAATGTTGAATCTCCAAATAAATTCTTTTGAGTTGAACTCATTAAATATCTACTATGGGCCAACAATTGTTCTAGTCTGGGGTCAACATGGGAAGTAATACAGAAAGGTGTGTGTTCTAATTGTCCCTACATTTAAATGGAGACAGGGAGATAGAAAATAGTAGGAATAAGTGAGATCATTTTAATTAATGATGAACTATAAAATAAAAAAAGTGGAGTGATCTAAAAAAGAATGACATGATGGGGACTGTGAATAGTTCCCTGAATGTGCAAATGGCCTAAAATAGGAATGAGTTAGTCATGCTTGAGAATTTGAAGGCCAGTGAGGCTGGAGTTTGTTGAGTGAGGACAGTAAGAGAGACACTGGAAAGGTATAGGACAAGGTAAATTCCAGTAGGGCCATGTAAGCCATTACAAAGAGTTGAAGTCTTTTCTAAATGTAATGAGAACTTACACAAGAATTTTAACCAGGGATTCAGGGATATATTCTGCTTTGTGTGTGGAGAATGGAAGCAGAAAGGTCAGTTTGCAAGCTATTAGAGTAATACTGGAAGGAGATACTGGTGGCTTGAACCAGGTTTGAGATTTATTTTAGAGACACAGCCATCAGAACAATGGATTGGGCAAGGGGTGGACTGGTGAGGAAAGTCAGAGAATAAAATTGGTTCCAGTTTTCTCCAGACACCTAGTCTACACCAACAGTGGCTAAAACTATATATGCATGTCACTATCTCTCCCTCTAACTTAAACATAATCTTTTTCAGGGCAACAAACATAAACTTGTTTTCCATCTTTGTAACCCCAGGGCCTAATAGTATGTCTGGCACACAGTACATATTAAAAGATATTAACTCACTGGGTTGAACTGAATTTATTTTTCTTTTAGAAAAGTGAAGATCTTTGGATTTATAATAAGTAGCAAGAGATTCTCTTGAAGTATTTTTCATAGAAAATTGTCATTATTATTGGAGATTCTCTGAAATATCATGAATGAATAAGAATATTGAAACACTGATTACAGCTATCTCTACTTTCATGAGCAAGACTCCTTGACAAGAACTACCAGTTATACTTTTGCTGTAGAATGAGGAAAAGGGAACTAAATAGTTTATAATATTTCTGCTATATTTTTATCTAGATCTTCACTGGAGAATCAAAGTGATGTCAAACCCACCAACCAAATAACCTTAGACTATAAACGGTCTGTGGACCACAATAAAAATAATTGTTCTTAAACTTTTGCCGAAAATGTGCTGTATCCTTTACAAAAAGATATAATTTTAGTGATTTATGTCCTTAAAAGGTTAGACATGATTAATAATGACCGCTATACTCAGTTGATGATAAACTGGCATTTGTGAGTAGAACTAAAAACAATTATACATCTCTCATTCAACAAACATTTATAGGGAATCCAATTCACAATTAAGTACATCAGTGACCTACAATAAATACAAAAACTTCCAAAGATTCCTCACAAATGTAAATATTACTGGATAATGTCAGACTTAAAATGAAGTAGTAAAACTTGGTTCATGTGTATTTTGAAAGATGTTTTTGGTTCACTTACCCCAAGTTATAGGAAATGGTACCAGTTTTCAAGACAGATTAGAAGGCTTAGCTGAAGGCTTGTAAAATTATTACATCTGAACTACTGACTTCCACTGTGAAATGGTTGTACAGGAAATGTTCCTTCCTAGATGGTTTATAAAAGACTGAGGTATAAAAACAGTGACTGCTATAAGCCTCTTGTCTCCCTGCTTCTGTTGTTGCCAGAGGTCACTCAGAGAAAATAAGATGTTGTCAGAAACACAATGGATTAATAAGAGAGAAAAGATGAGAATCTATGAAGCACTGAAGCACACAACAACTAGGAACCAACCTCTGGGTTTCTGCTCATCTCTTGGTCCAAAAATATCTTCACCCATCCTGTCTTCATTTTTTCACTTCTTTTTTTGTTTTGCTACCTCTATTTGGTTTTACAAATGCATGTAAAAAAATGCACACTCTTCTGGAGGAATGAGAACAGTATTTGTAAGCAACATGCTAATATGAATTCATCTAACCCTATATCCATCTGAAATCTGGGGTAATGATATAATGGGTGCTTACAGTAGGTTGAAGTGAGGGTCCAAGTTATAGGTGATCATGCAAGATGGAGAAAGGTCTAACCTGGGGGTACAACGGGATGGGCGTGATGTACTACCATATGCAATCTACAGCAGTAAAAGTTGATATTAAGGACCCAGGAAGTGAACATGAAGAAAGAGGTAGATGACAAAAAACTATGGCCTTTAAAAAATGTTTTCCAAGGGCAAGTCATGTAAATGGGAGGAAAACACACTTTTTCCCCATTTTTGAAGGAAACTCCCAGCCCTACTGGAAGTTACATCCTTCAGCTATAGTCTGTATTAAAGGTCTGTCTAGGGACTTTAAGTGAAATCTTTAAAAGGAATATTTACGGGAAAAAACATTCTTGAGTTCTGAAAAATTGATTTATAAATGACTTTGCAGAATATAGTCCTTGGAGTATTATTTCTATAACTTAAGTTTAAAGTTATAATTTTGTTTTTATATGTTTCTAAATCAGAAAGTTGACCATGTTATGACCTTTTTTCTCTTTTCTTTTTTCATGTTATGACTTTTTAGCATGCTCTTGAATTTGAAAAAGAAACAGCTAGAGTTATTTAAAGATTTGAAAATATCAAATCACCTTTGTTTTAAAATAACAACTGAATAAATAAAAGTCAATATCAACTTTTTACTGAAAACCATCTTGGTTCTTGTGGTCTCCCTGGTTGAAAATCTTTCCAAAATTTCCTGTGGAATACTTAACAAATCCTTCAAATATTTTTTTCTTACAGTCATCATGGATTTTTAAACTTAAGTTAGGCAGAGTTATAGTTTTAGTTACAGGTGAGAAAGGCCACCAAGAGTGGAATCAGAAATTTTAGTCATATGGAAATTAAAAAATGTCATTTCTAATATATCTAAAAAAATCTAGGAAGAAGAGATGTAGCTATGGATTTGTGAAACATGGCAGTTGGATTTCAGAATTACATTTTAAGAGCTTAAAATGAATCTGAATATAATATAGCTTAAGCTTACAGAGCTTACTACTGAATTTGCTTTTTTTTAAATTTTCTTTTTAAAGTTTTTTCTCCAGTTTCTATGAAGATAATCTATACATGCTTTTGGGTGCTGCATTTTTATAAAGTCAAGCAAATTTAAAATTGTTTTGGCTGATATATGGGATGAAGTATCACAGAAGCATCTGATGTAGCATCATTAGCAAGTATCAGAATTGACCAGGGAAGGTTCTGTAGAATATATCTTTTTGTGTCTGCATATGCATCTTGGAAAATCTGTTTAGGTTGGTGATTCTGGTTTTCCAGCATGGTTGAGAACCACAAGTTTAGGGATTAATAATTAGTTATGTGAATCTAAAATCTCCGGTGTGGTTCAAATACACAGAAAGGAAATACTAAATAGGGGTTCAGAAATGCATAGAATTTGTCCATTATATCAGTATAATTGTACAGTATATAGCAATTTAAATCAGTGTAATGTATTGTATATAAAAGGAGAATAATAAAATACAACTTAATGGTAACAGGTAGTACAAAGACACTACAAATTATAATACTAAATATACTAAATGTATACAGAGATAAATTCAGGCTACTGGGTGTTGATGCTCTAACTCCTAATTTAAAAATAAAAGTTCAGTTGTACTTTGTTAGAAAACTGCTGAAACATAGTTAACTTAGCTGGGAACACCGTGTTAGTGAAATAAAAGGGTTTATTGGGGTGCCACGTGGGCAAGGGTAGGGAAGGGAAGGGAAGGGGGGGTAGGGAAGGGATGGGCAGGAACCGAGGCAAGCACGAACAGAGAGCAGGAACAAGGAAAAAAGGCAGAGTTCAGTCCGGGGCTGGCTTAAATAGAGTAGGGGCCATAAAACCCCCTTGGAGTGAGTCCTTGTCCTATAGGCCAGCAGAGGTCATGGGGGGAGGTAGTGGTAGTGGACAAGGGACTTGCTGGTCAGGTTTTGGTCACGCTGAGCATCCTGGGAGCTGTAGTTTTTCACAATGCACCTGGGGAGGTGTGGCCTTCTGCCTGGGAGGTGCAGCCTCTGCCTAGAATCCAACATACTTATGCTTGGATCTAAGTGCACCATGCTTTATGTATTTTATTATTTAGCATAACATTTTTTAGAATTTTTATTTGATATTAATTTGGCATAGTTTTAGTAAACAACACTCACTTGTTTTAAATTTTACATATTTTTCTCTCAAAATTAATTAGGATTGGATTCAACTGTACCTTTTACAGTTCAAAAATAGTTATTGGTGAGTAAATGCAATTTTATTTTATTTTTCACAGTTGGACATAAGATGAAGGTTATGCAAATTAGTTGTGCCCTTATACCTTGGCACTATTGTGTATTATACACACACACAATTTTCAAGAAAAGTGTGTTAATAAAATTCAGCTTTCATTATTAATAAATAACTAGCATAAGGTAAAATGCCATCTTTACTAGATTTATAGTTTGAGTACATAAATATTTTAAAGATCCCTTTAATGTTTTAAATTAATATTTGCTTTGCATTTGTTCAAGGAACTCTTCAAATGACTTACATTGCTTCTGAAATGCTGATATGAACTTATATGTATTATTAAATCCTCTTATTCCTGAGTTATATGTAGATTTTTTAAATAATGAAAATTAAAACTATTTTTGTCACCTGATGAAGCAGCCCAGGAAGTAACAGAAAAGTAATTACAAAACTCTAGTGACATGTTCTAAAACACAGTATAGTGATACTGCAGGACATTATGAATACTTTACTCTGTAAGACCTTGTTCTAGGAGTTTTATGTCTATCAGCCATTTAATAGTAAAACACAATAACCTTCAGAGTCAGTTATTGCCTATTGTGGTCCTTGAATTTTCTCATTTATACACTTAATCCAAGTCATCAGCAAAGGCTGTTGGTTCTACTTTTTAAGCACACCACAGAATCTAACCATTTCCCATCAATTCCACTGTAACTGATGTTGCTGAAGTCATCATCATTTCTTACCCAGATTGTTAAAAAAGCCTCCTAATTTTCCTGCATTCATATGCACCTTATTATAACTTTTTAAAATACAGCAACCACTGTTATCCTTTAAAAATATAGTTGCATAATCATTTTATGCCTGTTTTCCAAACCCTACAATGGCTTCCTATATAACCCAGAGAAAATCCAAAGTCATAATAATGGTCAAGAAAAGCCCTATTTCTGTGGATTTCCAACTCAGCTGTATATTGGACTCAACTGGGAAAACTTTTGAAAACTATTAATGCATGTGTCCCATCTCAACTTAATTGGTCTAGGGTGCAGCTTAGAACTCAATATTGTTAAAAGATTTTCAAATTAGATGGTTGTAATGTGCATCCAGGATTGGGAATCACTGCTGTCCAAGATCTATGCCCCTTTCTACCTCCATCATTTTTGTGTCTTATTTTTCTGTTCACCTTCCCTTTGCACATTCTACTGCAGCCAAAATAATTGGGAGAATACATATTTAATTATAATTTCATTATTGGTATTCTCATTGGTAAAATGGGGATAATACCAAAAGATTTAAAATCAGCATACTACAGTGAAACAGCCACATTAATGTTTATAGCAACACAATTCATAATAGCCAAGCTATGAAGTCAAACTAAGTGCCCTTCAACAGATGAACAGATAAAGAAAATGTGGCATATTTATACAATGGGCTATTACTCAACCATAAAGAAGAATGACTTTATGGCATTTGCTGGTAAATGGATAGAACTAGAGACTATCATGCTAAGTGAAATAAGTCAGTCCCCAAAATTCAAAGGTCAAATGTTTTCTGATATGTGGAAACTAATCCACAATAAGGCAGAGAAGATAAAAAAGAAAGAGTAGAAGAAAGATCAGTGGAGTAAGGTAATGAAAGGAAGGAAGGAGGGATGGGATCTGAGTGACAGTAGAATGAATCTGACCTAACTTTCCTATGTACATATATGAATGTACCACAGTGAACTGCACTATCATTTACATCCACAAGACACTAATTTAAAAAAATTACATGAAGAGCAGAAAGATCAGTAGAGGAAAGGGAACAGGGAGGGAGAAGCAGGGGGAAGGGGAAGTTCTGGGAAATGAATTAGAACAAATTATATTCCATACTTTTATAATTATGTCAAAATGAATCCTATTGTCATGTATAGCTAAAAAGAACCAATGGTTGGGAAAAGTGAAAGGATAACCTATACACTAAAAGAGACTGGAGAAACATGTCAATCAATGCAAGGTGTGCCCCTTATTTGGATCCTAATTCAAACAAATACATTACAGTTTTTTTATATTATGCAGCAATTGGGTACGTTTGAATACTGACTGAAGTCTGATGAAATTGAGAAATTTCTGTTGATTTTTAAGGTATAATAATGGTATTATGGTTACATACCATATAAAGTTCCCCCCTGCTGCCACTTCCATGTGGGAGGAGCCATGGAACCCAGGGCCTCAGGCATGCTAGGAAAACACTCTACCACTGAGCTAATCCCTGATCCCCATTTAAAGTTCTTATCTTTTATTTTTTTATTGTTTCAAAATTTTTATTGTTAATATACATCAACATTATACAAATAGTCACACTCTTTCTTTTTTTCAGTGATTATAACCAACGTGTTTCTATTTTGACAAAAATTTGAAAATTGAACACATTTATGAAGACTACCCCCGGACTTTTGGTGGAAACTGTGCAAAGAATGAGTGATGAAACAAATAATTTCAATGTCAAAGAGATCTTTTAGAGAAATACACAGAAATGTTTACAGATGAAATGATAAGATGTTTAACAGTTGCATCAAAATAATCCAAAACAGAAAGGGCTAAATGGGCATATAATGCCCATGAGCTGATATTTATAGTCACCAGGCAATGGGCATATGGGGGTTTGCTATATTATTATCTTTAATTTTTTATATACTTGAAAATTTCTATAATAAGCAGTTTTAAGGAAAAAATGCTAAAAAAGGATAATGATAATATTTGCTGAATGGTGCTGTTATTAGCAATAGATGAGTTACTGCATGAGACCAGAATAATGCCCGATTCAGAAAGCAAATACAAATGTTAGCTGCATTAGTTAAGCATATTAACTAATGGCCATTAATATTGGCCATTGACTCCCAGGTTGCCACATGGAAATTGCTATCCCTGAAAGTGCCTCATTTCAGAAATTTTAAGCATCAATCTAGTATTGTGTTGGTAAAATGTTCTCTAGAGGAAAAATAAGACTATATATTGGTGATTTGTTGCATTTTACAAGTTCTGTGAAACAAATTTAATCATGGAAAATTTTAAGCTACTAACAATACTAACAATGTAACAATTACCTCATAAAATTCTTGACTATTTAATAACTATCCCTTGCTGACTTGTCTGATTCTGGCTCTAGCACATGACTGTCAACATTCTACTTGCTGGCTATATCCTTTTTCTATTCAGGTCTCTTACTCTAATATGCAGCTGTACTTCCTCTTGTACCCAATATAGACTTTAAGCCCATAAAATTTCTATATTTATTTCTAATAGATTATTTCTTTAAATTTTTTTTAAAAAATTATATATGACAGTAGAATGCACTTTGATACATCATATGTAATAGAGTATAATTTCTCATTTTTCTGGTTGTCCATGATGTAGAATCATACCAGTCATATAGTTCTATATGTACATAGGGTAATAATGTCTGATTCATTTTACCATCTTTCCTCCCACCCATAACCCTCCCCCATTCACTCCCCTCTACCTAAAGTAAATCTATTCTTCCCTACCACCCACCCCCCTTATTGTGAATTAGCTTCTGCATATCAGAGAAAACATTCGGCTTTTGGAGTTTTGAGATTGGCTTTCTTCACTTAGCATGATATTCTCCAGCTTCATCCATTTGCTGGCAAATGTCCTAATTTCATTCTTCTTTAAGGATGAGTAATAGTCCATCGTGTATTTACATCACATTTTTTAACCCTATTTCTTTAACTAGCATTAACTTACTGGATATCTACTTGAAAAATTCTTTAACTACTACCCCAATTCCCTTTTAGCATCCTTGTTTTTCTGTTGTGTACTTGTTCTACAAACTAGAGTTTCTATCATCTCCACTCTTACCTTTTAGGGAGTTGAGTGTTTATGTTGAAAATCACATAAGAATGTATACTGCTGCCATAATAAATTTACACTCTTTAGTAGTAGCTGGAAATTCAGCAGGACTAGTTAATTATTATTATTTTTTTCAGATTCAAACCTCCCAGACTGGCAGGTTTGAGAGAACAGCACAAGTAACTAGTACTAATAATTACATTGCTTCTGGACAGTAAGCCAGAAGGTCTTCTTCCCTGCCACTTACAATGTGTACCATTAAAAACATTGGTAAAGATTTTTAGCTGGTTACCCTTGCTGATGTCAAGAAAAGACCATTTCTGGAGTAGAACCTCTGCTGTTGGTCCAGCATTTTATTGATCAGGTACTATATTTCTCAATGGCAGCAATTATTCCAAGTATTCACTCTAAATGGAGCTCTATCTTCAAACTACCCTGTAATCTGTCTTTCATTGTGTGAAAATCAAATAACATCCCCTATAAGTTCCTTCATTTCATGCTTGTTCCTTATAAACCTATCTAGATCCACAAAACACAGATGGGATGCTTTGTGTTGTTCAAACTCAACCTTCCATCAGAGTTCTTGATTTTAAACCTTTCCATCTCTTGTGATATTTTGCCTAATTGATTTAATTATTTAATTCCTTCCTTTTCTTCTCCTTCAGTGTATTGCCTAATTTTCCTCTATTTTTAATAATACCCTTGATTCTTAATATACAACCTTTGTTAAACACTTGTGCAACTAATAGTAGGCCTTGAAGCCAAATGAAGAATTGCTAGAATTAAAGGGAGAAATAGACAGTTCTTACTATAATAATAGTTGGAGACTGTAATGTCCTACTCTCAAAAATGAATACAATAATCAGAAAGAGGATAATTAAGCAAATAGAGGACTTGAAAACAATTAAACCAGCTAGATCTAAAAGATATATATAGTTTCCCTGACAACACCAGAATACATGTTCTTCCCAATTGTGTATTATACATTTTCTAGCATAGATCATATGTTTGGCTACAGATTAAAATCTAAACACATTTTTAAAAACAGATATCATACAAACTATTTTCTATGGCCACAACAGATGAAGATAGATGTCAGTAAAAGAAGGAAAAGTGGAAAATCCATAAATTTATGGATAGATGAATAATACACTGTTAAAAAATGGATCAAAGAAGATATGGTAGGGTGATTCTGAAATACTTAAAGAAAAATGAAAAGATATCATACCCAAACCTGTAGAACACAGAAATTAAAGTGCTAAGGAGAAAATTTTTGGTTCTAAATGCTTACAATGGAAAAGAAAATCTCAAATCAACAACCTAAGTTTACAATTTAAAGAATAAGAAAAGAAAGAACAAACTAAAAATCAAAGCTTGCAGAATAAGGAAAATAATAAAAACTAATGGGGGGGAGATGCAAATTATTTAAGTCTGAAGTGAAAACGTGGACATTTCTACAGATTCTATAGAAATAAAAATTATGAAAGAATACTATGAATAATTATATATGAACAAATGTATAGCCTAAATGAAATGAAACAATTAGAAACAGTAAACCTACCAGGATTCAATCTGAATAAGTATATAATATAAATAGATCTATAAATATTAAAAAGGTTCAATCAGAAATCAAGAGTCTCTTAACAAAGTAAACCCCTTGATCAGATGGCTTCATTGGTGATTTCTATTGAACATGAACTAAAATCCATCCTTCCCTAATTTTTCCAAAAAATTGGAGAGGAGGGTCATTTTGATTCATTTGATGAGGTAAGCATTGCTCTGATAATAAAGCTAGAGAGGTACTACAAGAAAACTATGGACCAATATCCCTTATAAACGTTGATGGAAAAAAAAAATCTTCAACAGAATAACAGCAAACCAAATTTAGCCACAAATCAAAAGAATCACATATACCATGACCATATGGAATGTATTCATGAAATGCAAGAATGGTTCAAATGTGAAATCTAATTAGTGTGACAGATCATATAACATAATGAAATACCCTACATGATGATCTCAATTGATTCAGCAAAAGTGTGACAAAATTCAATCCCTTTTCATGATAAAAAACACTCAATGAACTAGAAATAGAAGAAACCTACTTCAAAATAATAAAATCCAAAAATCCACATGTTAGAAAACACTGCAATATTTTAACAGTAAAAGATTGAAAGCCTCTCCTCTAAGATCAGGAGTGAGGCAAAGATGCCATTTTCATCACATATTCAACAGAGTACTAAAGTTCTAATCTGACCAAGTAGGCAAGAAAATGAAAAAAAGGCATCTGAATTTGAGAAGAAGAATGATATCTCTGTTCACCCTAAAGATTCATATACACACAAAATGGTAGAATACAAAAAATAAATTAGCAAAATTGTTGAATACTAAGTCATCAACAAAAATCAGTTGCTTTTTTACACACTAACTGTGAACAATCTGAAAAGGACATTAAGAAAACAATTACATTTTCAATAGCATAAAAAGAAATAAAACACTTAGGAATTAACATATCCAAAGAGTTGAAAGATTAGTACAGTGAAAAATAAAAAATGTCACCAAAAGAAATAAAAAAATACAAATAAATGGAAAGATGTTCCCATGTTCATGGATTTGAAGACTTAACTGTTAAGTTGACAATACTACTCAAAACAATCTACAGATTCAATGCAATTTTTATCAAAATCCCCAAATTAATGAAACAGGAGAGTCCTCTGTAAAATTCATAAAGTGTCTCAAGAGACCCTAAATAGTCAAAACATTCTTAATAAAAGAACAAAACTGAAGAACTAAAGTCTTGATATGAAGACATGATAATCAAAACATTGTGGTACTGTCATAAAGACATATAGAACAATGGAACAGACAGACCAGAAATTAGCCTTTGCATTTACTATGGTTTGAATATATGTGTCCCTCTAAAATTCATATGTTGAAATCCAATATGCAATGTGATAATATCAAGAGGCAGGACCCTCTGGGAATTAATTAAGTCATGAACATTCTTTTTTTTAAATTTTTTTTAGATGTTGATGGACCTTTATTTTATTCATTTATTTATATGCGGTGCTGAGAATCAAACCTAGTGCCTCACACACACTAGGCAAATATTCTATCACTGAGCCACAACCCCAGCCCCATGAACATTCTATTTTAATGACTAGGATTAGTGCTCTTATGAAAGAGGTTGAAGGGAGCACTTTAGTTCATTTTTGCCCTTATTCTCTTCTACCATATGAGGACACAGCTTTTGTCCCTATTATCACGTGAGGATGTAGCAAAACCTGCCCTCACAGAAGCAAAGAGAAAGCCCTTAAACAACAGTGAATCTTCTGGTGCGTTTGATCTTGGACTTAACTGCCTCCAGAAGTATGAGAAATAGTTCTATTATTTATAAATTATCCAGTCATATATATATGTGTATATATATATATATGCAGAAAGGGACTAAAACAATAGCCAAATGACTTTTGACTTGGTTGCTAAGATCATTCAATGGGGAAAGAATAGTTGTTTTCAACAAATGGTGCTAAGGAAGCTGAATGTCCACATACAATGTCCACATACAAGAATGAAGTCATACCTTTATTAAACACCATATACAAAAATTAAATCAAAATTGGTCAAAGTCCTAAACATCAAACTATGAAACTATTAGGAAAAAAATCAACTACAAAACTTCATGACATTAAATGTAGCAATGATTATTTGATATGACAGTAAAGGCACAGGAAACAAAAGAAAACGTAAGACATAATGGAGTTTGTGAAAATTAAAACCTTTTGTGTATTGAGCAGGTATAGTGGCATGCACCTGTGGTTCCAGCTACTGGGGAGGTTGAGGTGGGAGTAATGCTTGAGGCCAGAAATTAGATAGGAGCCTAGGCAACAAAGAGAGACCTTGTCATAAATAACAATGCAGTAACTTTTGTGCACCAAAAAACACCATCAAGAGAGTAGAGAGGCAACTCAGAATGAGGAAATAGTTGAAAATCATACATCTCTCAACAGATTAGTATCCAGCCTATATAAATAACTCTTCAAATTCAACAACCAAAAAAACCAAGTAACTTGATTCAAAACTAAGCCAAGCAACTTGACTAGATATCTCTCCAAAGAAGACACTCAAATGGCCAATTAGCACATGAAAAGATGCTGAACCACACTAATATTTAGGGAAATGTGAGTCGAAACTATGTGAAACCATATCATACTCATTAGAATCGCTGCTTACAAAAACAAACAAAACACTAGAAAATAAGAAGTTTTAGTGATGATTTGAAGAATTCAAAACCCTGTGCTCCACTGGTGAGAATGTAAAATGATACAGACAATACAGAAAATGTTAAGGCAGTTGCACAATAAATTAAAAATAGAAGGACAATGCAATCTGGTAATTTCATTTATATATATATATATATATATGTATATATATATATATATATTCAAAATTAATTGAAAGCAAAGTTCAAAAACAAATTTGTACATTCAGGTTCATAGTAGTTTCTTCACAATAGCTAAAGCATGAATGCAAACTAAGTGTGGATTGAGAAATGAATGGATAATAAAATGTCTGTCTTGTCTGTCTTTTTCAATATATATTCACAATGAAATATTATTGAGCCTTAAAAAATGAAGGATATTTTGACATGATACTTCAATAAGACTGAACTTTGAGCACAGTATTCTAAGTGAAATAAGTCAATCACACACACAAAATAAGCCAAACAAATACTGTATTTTCACTTATATAACATGCTTATAGTATTAAAATCAGGACAGAAAGTAGAATGGTGCTTTCCAGGGCCTAGTGAAAGACAGAAATAAGGTATTGTTATTTAATGGGTATGAGTTTCAGTTTTGCAAGGTAGAAAGAATTATGGAGATGGATGTTGGTGATGATTATAAAATGATGTAAGTATCCTTGATACCACTGAAATGTACTGTTAAGAATAAAATGTATGTTATTTATAATTTATCATAATAAAAATTTAAAAAATAAACCTTGATTTTTTTTCTAGTTTACTAGCATTTGGTTTGGTTTATTTTTTGCCTTGATATCTCACCCACTTCTTTCCCCAAAGGAATTGTCTCGACCAACTAATTCTTATCAATCTTTCATTCTAATTTTTCAATCTTGTTTCTACTTGGGAGCAAACCATTCAAAGTGCTAAGGTCACTGAGGCCCTCTGACATGCTAATACATAGATGCTTTTCAGTCTGTCTTTCTGAATTTCTCTGTTGCACTTGACTCATTTGCTTAATTGCTCCTTCCTGAAATGCTCAGTTCCCTTTGCTCATGGTATTCCACATTCTTTTGCTTCTCATTCCTGCTCCACTTCTTCTTTAGCTACCACAGGAGCCTGTGTTGCCACCCAGGCTGGCATGGAACAGAGAGTTTCAACCTTGTTCAATTTGTCTGCTTTTCCTAAAAGTTCTTCCTCAGAAATACCATGGCTTGGATTTGATAAGCACCTTTACACTATCAACTCCAAGATCTGTCACGTTATTAAAGATTTTCCTGCTGAGCTTCAGATTCATATTTCTAATTGCTGTCTGCATGTTCCATTGGGTGTCGCATCAGCATCTCAAATGTAACGCGATGAAAATGAAATGCATCATTTCTTCCGAACTACCAGATCAATCTGGCCCTCCTCTACATCTTCATTTTAGTTGGTAGCATCACCTTCCACACATTCTTCTTATTCTGAACCATCCTTCCTTGAGCATATTTCAAGCTATGGTTTCCTTCTTTAACCCAATCTGGCTGCTTTTCATTTTATTATTTTATCCTAGATTTTTGACTTTTGGATGATACTTTTTATTTGCCCATGCGACTATACTCTGTAAAAACTATAAATAAATCCTTTCTTTCTGTTGAATGATTTGAGATGTGATCAGAGGCTGCAGTATGGACACAGTGCACCATCTTGAACTGATATCAGTGATGGTGTATCTTGGTATAGACAAATTTTGTAATAAATAAATTCATATTCAAGAAATACTGCAAAATAAAAACATTCTTGGTTGATATATGACACCTCAAATTTTTAAATTGTTTTATAACTATTTTATTTGGATTGCTAGTTGTTATTATTATTCTAAAAATGGAGCCTCTAAGATTTAGGGGAAGGTGATTTCCAGGTAAGTGCCACAAAAGGTATTTATGAAATTCAAATGTGTAGTTAGACACCATTCAGGGATGATTGTCAAGCTCACACTTAATTGACACTGGTACATTTCCTTGGAAAATGTTTTTCATTAGAAAACTATGCACATCAGTAATGTTGTGCCTTCTGGGCAGCCAGCCTGATGCTCTGCTCTCTAAGCTGGAATCCATTTTAAAAATTATAAACAAACACATAGCTACACCCACACCCACATCTACATGCACATGTCTTTATACCCCCCACCCCCCGCCCTCCACTGCAAGCCTACACGCTTGATCTGCACCTCCCCACTCCAGTATATATCTGGAAGAATGTCCACAAGGATCACAAACAGCATGAGATTTATGAATCCAGTGCAATATCACAGCCAGCCAGCCACCAGCGCTGGCACTAGACTGTAATCTTGTACTTAGTTGTGCTACCACTCCTTCATAATAAAATAGCAAATTGAAGTGATTTTCAAATAGTGCGGAAGACCAAAGGGAAATCTTTTCTGCCTCCAGTCAGCACAGAAGGCTATTAATGAGCCATGGATGGCTCCCTACTACGCAGTGCATTTAGCTACTTCCTCCTCTGTGCTTAGAGAAGCTGCGATTATCAAATTCTAAAGCAGCAGTTTGAAAAATGACTTCACTTTTGAGAATTTATGGGCTATATATACTTATATATTTTATTTCTGCTTGCCATGGGGAGTTGAGTGCCTGCTATTGACATAAAGTTTATAAATCCCTTTGTGCTTCTGGCATAGAAGGGATATTATTACAAAGAAGGGTAAGAATATTAAAGAAGGGTAAGACAGGAGCATTAGCCTTATTTTTGCCCCCATTCGTTGATTTTTTTTAAGGTATCTATATTCGAATTAAAAAGAAATTTAAAACACTACCACTTAGCTATACCTCTGACCCTCCACTTTTTTTTTTTTCATTTTAATAATTTAATTTTATTTTAGTAGGAACTGTATGTGAAGAGGGGGCATAGACCACAGGGGGAGATAGCAGTGGACTTACAAGGAAAAGTAGTAAGCAAGTTAATTAAAAGAACTCATAGGATATGCGATCATGGCTTTTTGAGTCATGGCCACCTAAATTTGATTCCTTCCTCTGTCACTTGTCACACATAACCCTAAATGTTTTATAATAATCAACTCAATCCTTATAATAATTATATATTTAAATAGGTACTATTCAAATTCCTATTTTATAAATGAGTAAGAAGAAGTATAGAGAAATTGATAGCATGCTTGCTTGAGGTTATACAGCAAGATTAACAGAGATGGGTATTCAGGTCCTTTATAGCAGCGGTAATGGCAGCCACCATCAGGTAAACATTTACTTTTTTCTTCAGACTTTCAGGTAAGGTCTTACCTACAAATTACATAATAAGAGCTGAAAAATATTAACTTGCAAAATTTAGATCATGGAATATACCACTTATAAACATGGATTAGGATATTTATTTATTTATTTTGGTACTGGTAATTGAACTCAGGGGCATTTAATTACTATTCACATATCCAGCCCTTTTTTATATTTATTTAGGGACAGGGTCTCACTGAATTGCTTAGGGACTCACTACTTTGCTGAGGCTGGCTTTAAACTCACGATCCTCCTGCCTTGGCCTCCTGAGCCACTAGGAACATAGGCATGTGTCACCATACCTGGCTAGGATGTTTATAAGTAAATATTTTGTTTATAATACATCATTGGCTTTTTATAACATATTATAATGGATTCATGATTCAGCCAAATAAGAATTATATCTGAAACTAACATTTCTCACCTAATTTTCTTGGTCAGTCATTTAATCCAATTTCAACAGCTATTGATGATGAAACATTTTGGTGTTTCTGATGAAATTATGTTTTTGAATAAACATAATGGAAGGACATAAGTATACATGCATTTCAAGTACCATAGGTGGTCCTGATAAATTATTTTAAAATAATTTAGGACATTTACTGGTGAAATGAATATAGCCGTAAAATAACACATTCAAAAATGGCTACAAAAAAGAATAAGCAGTTCATGTCCCAAACACCTATGAATTTCATTTTGCCTTAAAGAGCACACGTGGTTGAGGGTATGCATTATGAAAGTAGTACTGCTCTAGAATAAGGCAAAGATTTTGCTGAATTCAGCTTCTGTATTGAATCAGGACATCATGTCCAGTCACAGTGTAAGTACATCATCACTGCTAACACTGAAAGCAATTGGAAGAAGAGGGCACAGAGTCAAGAAAAATAAATGAAAATGAGATCAAGAGAGAAAAGTGATATGCAAAGGGAGCTTGTTCAAATAACATGGGCAAAAAAAGAAGTGACGAAAGAATGCCTCATTTTCACATGAATGTATAGAGAAATATAACACATTCCAAATGGCAAAATTTCAGTCATTTTGTAATCAAGTAAAATGATTATGTGTATTATTAGATAGATATTAAAGAATGCAGAGATATGCAAATCTATGACCTCTGCCAGGGATAAAAAATATTTATGGTAGTGATCTTTTTATGTTTATTTTTTCACCAACAATGAGGAGTTTCCAAGCATATGATGGACTTTTAAACATTAAATATGTTATGAATACACTTTGAAATATAACTTTCTGGTGCTTGCTCAGCTTTGTTATTTTATACCATTATAGAAAAAAATGTTTTTTTTTTTCCTGTATACATTATACTGTTAAGGAGAAGTCACTTTAAGAAGAATGCTTTAAAATTTTTATTCTAAAATATATCACCACTGAAGGAATTATGTTTCTTCTTTTATTTTGTGAAGAGTCCTTCAAATAAACTTAAGAAGGACAAAGTTGATAGAACTAGCTTTCTGAAGCAAACTTGAGTCACTTTGGTAAGCATATCAGCATTATAGACAGTGGATAAAATATCATACTAAATTATTAAAGGTGATACAGCAAAATGAGTGGCTGTGGGAGGAGATGCAGTTTTATTTCATTTCCTTCTTTATGATAACATCATTTGGAATATACATATGTATGTTATATGTATATACACAAACATATGTATTTTAATATGGCAATTTAATTTATAGAAGAAATCAATTATATTTTAAAGTGTACATCCTATCCCCTTAAAAATAATCTAAAGTATCACAATATTAGAGAAATGCACCCTAGAGAAACTGCTGCTATTCTTTACAGAAAACCCATGCATAACATTATGCAAAATTTAATTTACAATAAATGATTTCAAATCTAGAACTCTGAATAGCTTATTTAAATGCTATTAGAAAAGAGCACCTCACCCCTCAAAAAGGAATCTAGGGATCCATTCTCCATATATTCCACCACAATCATTACTGGTCTGCCTGTAAAAGAGCAAGAGAGCACACAGGATTAGATCAGTTATAGAAATACCGCAGTTAGAGCTTTCCAGCTGCGATATCTAAATTATTTGTATTTTATTAATAGGAACGTCATTTCCCAGCCGCTTCTATAAAACTATACTCATATTATACAGATGGATCTCTCTATTCCTTTCTTTATAGCATTATTTCCTTTTAAGTTTATAAAAGGAATTACATTATGAATTACAAAGAAATTAAATATTTCTTTTCCTAAATGACTGCAATCACTTGTTTACATTATGCTCCTTTTGTCCTCTAGATTTTCCTTAAAAGACAAATCAACAAGCCAAGGTCAGGGTTTTAGCAGTTACTGCTGCTGCTTTCTCAGTTGTGGTACAACTTCAAAGACGGTGCACAGATTTTGTCTGACTTAATTTGAGTGGGCATTTCTGAAATAATCCTAAGACAAAGCAGAAAGGAAAAAATTCATAAATTCTCACTGAAAACATATAAACAGTCAAGCATATTCCTGCTTTGAAGGGATTTCAAGCAGAACAATTTCCGTGGACTGATGAATGCCCCAGAGTTGGTAGGATTTGTGAGTTCCTGCTCATTTCTTTATTGGACATAGATTTGATCAACAGAGCAATGGTGGCGGTACAAGAAAAATAAGCAATTCTGATTTTGTAGTCTGGTGCAGAAGCTAAGATCAGAAACTAAACTGAAAATCATTTATTTCTTGTTTGATCACATCAATTGTTACAGTTCCCAGCACACCTCTATTAAGTAGAATATTTGACATAAATAACTTTGATTTGTTTCAAAGAACGGAATGCATTTGTTCTGGCCAATTGCTCAAGATTAAAAGATAAAATTTCAGATGAAGAGAAAGTGATTTTTACCTGAAATAAGTATATATGACATATTTACTTTTTACATCTATATTTCTTGATTCTCATTATAATTTTCGGCAAGTCAGACTGGACTGTGCATGGTTTTTCCTTATGACACAAAAAAAGGTCTGGAAAGAAATTGTGTGTGTGAGCACCAGTGATGGAAATATTAGATCTCATTGTAATTCATGTCTTTCTTATGAACTCAGAGCCTTATGGGTTAAAAAGGGTGACCATCACAAATTACTACAAGGTATGCAAATGCTAGATTTTACATTGGATCTGTATTTTAAAGAAAAATGTGCTAAAGGTTAAATGTAGTAATAAAATTCCCAATTTATCATGCATAGAATTAGAACCCAAAGAAGTTTTCATTTGTACTGAATATTAACTTATATTCTATAATGTTACACATAGCCATTAATTTGACCCCAAAACGAATGAAGAACTTTATCAGCAATTATTGGGCTCAAATGAACTGTCAGCACCCTTGTGGGCCAGAATCTAGAATATATAGGCTTTAAATGTGAAAGTTCATCATGGATCTTCTCTTTGGACATTGTTTCAGAGAGCACAGAGATTGGAGGCTGACATAAACACTTAGGTAGCAAGGTGGGGAACATAAAAGGTCATTACCATATTTAAACACAAAAACCCTGAAATCAATATTCCAGTTTGATAAAGGAGTATGGATATCAAAGGGGAAAACTGGGTTACTACAGCAATGGTTGCCTGAGCTTTTCCCCAGCCTGTAGTCTCACTTTTTTTTTTTTTTTTTTACTATGCCTTAGCCCTTGTGGCCAGGGGAACCCCTTTAGGTTGTTTGTTTTTAAACTGGTACCCTTCCCTTAATAATGTCAGAATAAAATGACCTTGCAAACGCTTACTAGTATTCCTACATATCATTCCTATCTGTAGATGGATAGAAAATTAAACTACTTATCCAAAGTCAAATAACTAGTGAGCAGCAATATCAGGTAGTTAGTCTTAGAGCTTTGGATCTTTTAACCTTTATGCTATAACTGTCTCTCATTAAAGATTTGTAGATAAAAGCTCTGAGTCTCATCCTGTTAGACAATTTTCTCCAGTGAGAGACCTCATCTTTCCTAACTAGCTTTAGCATCCACTGCTCTAGGAGCTGTCATTATCTCTTACATTGTTCAGAACTGTCTCCTTCTGCCTTTATTTTTGAAATTCACCTGACAAGATTATTTCTCAATTTGTTCCCCTCTGTAATACCACCACCTGTGCCATTCCACCCCAGAATTTATACACTGCACCTAATCCTTAAAGGTATCTCCCAGTGACATTTCCTACAGGTTCCCATCCCATCTATTATATGCACTGTCATGTTAGGCCTGGTTTTGTATTAGGTTATTTTTCTTCTTTATCTTCCCTTTATTTCTCCATTCACTGGATTTCACAAGGTCACTTCCCAAAGAGCTAAGCCTAGTAGGTGCTTCATAGGAACAAGTTAATTTTTCTCATCAGTTTCACTATTCTTAAGAAATTAACACTGAAATATTTCATCAAGATTCTTATTTACGTAAACACAAAATACTTTGAAATTAGTTCTACCTATAATTCTTTGGTCAATACTTTAGGCAGTCTTAAAATTCATCAGTGACAAATTTCTCAATAAGGAATCAAATGAAGACTCCTCAATTCCTTATGAATTAGAAATTCCACATCGGAGCTCTTTGTCTTTTGTATTTTGTTTAGTACCAACAATTGGGAGTGGTTGTTATTTGAACAGGAGTGTTCTTTTTTAGACTACTATTGCCTTCATCTGATCTGCAATTTATTTCCTAGTGGTTTTCTCTAGGGAAGTTAGTTATACTGTAAAGATTAAAAGCAACTTTGCAGTCCATTATGACATTTGTAATAAACAAATAAGTAAGTATATGGGAAGTTATAAAAATTAAAATAGTATTCTTTAAGTTTGTTTTAGGTGAGAGAAGTCTGCTGTTGGTAACTGCACTTTTTCAGTCTTATTTTCCATATGTAAAAATTATATATTGCATTACTGGTCCTGGGAAATATTTAGAGTTAATTAATTCTCATTCTAAAATTTCAAAATATTGTGACTTATTTTCTTTTGTAGATTTTTAGCCATTTACGCCCAATGCCTCATGTAACAGCATCACCTTAGTATCTGAATTGCATTCAAGACAATGGACGGACTCCAGGATTTTTGAAAGCTATTCAATTTTCAAAACCCCAGATCTTTTTTTTAGAAATATTATTGGTTTAAGAGCTCTTCAAAGCCACCCAAAGTGAATTTCTTAGGGTTTTGTAAAAATCACAAATAACCCAGATATGGTTATAGATATTTTAAACTGCATTAGAATCAATATCTTCTAATAAATCAGTTATTTATATTCTAAAGACAATGAATCACAAAATCCCTTGTCATCCTTTTCTGCTGTAGAGAAGAACAACTATTTTCTTTCATTGAGACTTTTAGTGACTACTGACCAACATATATATATTTTCAAATACTTATAAAAACTTAGAGTGATTTTGAGAGGGATGGTGTGAAGAAACTATATAATCACAAGACTACACTTTTCTTAAGCTCATGTTAAAGAGAACAAAAGAAAAGCATTCCTTAAATGTCTTATGGAGTCTTGGAAAAATATTTTTCCAGTGAAATAGTTATGTTTTTTACTCAAAGAAGATTTGTGAAAGAAGGGGATTACAGAGATTTAACATTTTCATATAAGTAATGAGTTTGTGCTGGAAGTACTATTTTGTATCTGTCTGGCAATTTCTAATGTTCAGCCAGTAAAATGAAGAATTGGAACAACTCTCAACAACCTCAAAACTCTATTACAGATTTAAATCATTCTAGTTTATTTAACATTCGATCACATTTATATTTTGTCTACCAGGTAATAAAATTTGTGATGATAACTTGGATTGACAGTTAAAGTACCTGTATTTTTTCTCCCAGAGGCAATTCAGGACTCTTTGAGTCAGTTATTTAATCTATTTCTACCTCCCCTGTTTCTACTATAGAGATAGCAAACTACAATTATAATCTCAAATGGATTTGATAATGAATGAAATAATTTTCTCATCCCTTTAATGAATTCAAAAGATATGGATAACATAAATTTGAACAGTTATAATACATTAAATCATTGTTTTTATTCACATAAGTATTAAAGTTGGAGAAGTGTTTTCTTCTTATACTGTTGCCTGGAGACTATCAGATCAGAATCAAACAAATCTCAGAAAGTTTGAATACAACTTTTTTTTTTAACCATTAAGTTTTAATTTATTTTTAACTGATACTTACAAACTTAAAAATTGTATACATTTGGGGTGGAACCTAGTGATGTTTCAATACACGTACTCATTGCGTAATGTTTTCGTCAGATAAAACATCTCACTCTCCTCAAACATTTATCATTTATTTATGTCAAAAAACATTCAAAATCCATTCTTGATTTTTGAAATATATAGTATATTATCATTATCTATGCACAATAGCACACTAGACTCCTTACTTCTATTATCAATCAACCTCTCCCACCTTCTCCTACTCTTCCCTGTCTCTGGTAGCCAACATTTGGCTCTAAACTTGTATGTGTACTACTTTTTGGATTCTACATGCATTTGACCATTTGGTACTTGGATTTCTGTGCCTAGATTATTTCATTTAACATCGAGATCTCCAGTTCTATCCATGTTGTGGCAATCTTTTAACATTTTCCTTGAACCTTCTTTTGCTTTTATAATCTTAGTGAAAACATCATCATCTATCTAGCTACCCTGGTTTGAAACCCTTCTGCAATATTTGACTTCTCACTTTACTGAATGGCTATCAATACATACATTATTAAGTCCTGTTGAGTCTGTAAAAAATTTACTGATATTATCCACATTCTGTCTTTTTCCCTTACTTGATCTATCACAATGATCCTTTACTGGTTTCTTTGTTTTTATTTTTGTCTCCTATTACAAGATAACCCTTGCATCCACATTATTTCCAAACATTCAATGATACATCGAATAACTTTTTTAAATGCTTACTAATGTATCAAGTACTCTCTCTTCTGGGTTCTGGAGACATATCCTCATTCAATACAAGATCTCAGCTCTCATGGGGTATTTAGTGGACAGGGCAATAGAAATAAGTCAATTACTATAAAGGATAAAGAATGTCTCATTTTTCCATTTAAAGACCATGTTATTTATTGCATAGTATGTTGTAGGATTAAAGTCTGAACTGCTTGGTACTTAAGTTCCTTCTTACTGTCTCCTCTACCTTCATTTGTAATGCAATCTTTTTATCTTCCCCTATTCCCATACCTTGTGTTTTTCAAATTCTCAAGGTGACTTATATTTCCCTGAGTAGGACTTGCATCTTGTTTTCTTTGCAACATTGCTTTCTCACTACTTCCACTTGGTAAAAATCACATACTTTTTTAAAAAAGCAGGTTAAATACTATCCATCATCATTGTAAATTCTCCCATGAATAATTTTCCTTTCAGGAAAATATATATTCATTATATACCTTCTCCTTCCTTTAAATGATATTTATGATATGATATTGATGTTAGCAATCAGGTCTTTCTCTCCAACTCTAAAGTAACTTTTAAGAGACCAGAATTTAGGCTTAATTTTTTTTTCTGGAATCTCACAATCTGTCACAGACCTTGGCATAGAATGAATTGAATACTCTCAATTTTTTTTTTTTTGAGCTGAATGTCAACAGGAACATAAAGATGTTCTCTGAGAATAATTCTAGGCATAGAAAAGAGTTATTGAAATAATAGAATGGAAAATAATATTCTTTTAGTCCTAAATTACTTGTGTTTTAAAAATTATGGTTTTGATAAAAAATCTTTGTAAAGATTAGAACTGTATAATTAGTATGGTGTGTGGCAATAATTATTTCTCAAAAATGGTACATATTTCTTTATTCCCCTTTTGTGTGCACAATTATGTGCTTCCTCTTTATTATATTTGTCCACTGTGTAGCAAAACTTTTAAAAAATGGATCATTTCTGTATTTTATTATATATTAATATTGATATGAAAATTATTTCATCTCCCGTGGCAAAGTGAAAGTTAAAATGACTGCAACTTACATGTTTTATATGATACAATATATTCCCTTTTATAGCACTGAAATTTTTTTTCAGGCAAACTTTGATGATTGGTCACCTTTTACTTCATACACCCAGTATGGTACACTACCTTATGAGTCATGAGATTAGTTAGAAGTTATGAGATTAGTTTCAGATAGCCTAATACTGAAGCCTTGGTCTAATTTGGACAAGTGACCTTTCATCACTTTTCATTTCACAGTCTTTTCTCATTTGCATATTGTGAATTTTTCATTTGAATGTTCGTATATTCTGTATAATAACATCTCCTTACCTAGGATCATCGTGAGATTGAAAGAGATAATGTGTTTAAAGCATAGAGAATAGCAACTAACACTAAATATGGAATTACCCAATAATAGCGCCATTAATGACTGAATATATTTTGAGTGTTATATCTTACCTACTGACTTGATGCAAAATCCTAAGCTATGAAGTGCTTTTTAGAGTTAAGAAAGTTCATTACTGAAAATGACTAAGGTCAATGAGTAAGCTCTCCTGATGATTTCAAAGGTCATTTAAATTCTAAATACTTGCCTTTATAAGTTAGTATCTTCATATCAAAGAGATCATTTGACCTTTGGGTTTTTGGGATTGGCTAACTTCACTTAGCATTATTTTCTCCAATTCCATCCATTTACCTGCAAATGCCATGATTTTATTCTTTTTTAGTGCTGAGTAGTGTTCCAGAGAGAGAGGGAATGAGAAGAATGAAAGAGCTTCAAATAGAACAAAGAGTGGGGGAGGGAAGGAAGAGACAAGGGGATAGGAATAATGGCAGACTGAGTTATCCATGATTACACTAAATACATGTATGAAGACACAATCGTTGTAAAAATACTTTATATTAAACCAGCAACTTGAAAAAAAATAAATTCTAAATACTTAAAACCAACAAGTTTGACAGTTGCTTTATTGAACAAAATGATTTCTCTTAGAGTAAAATAATCCAAATAGGAATTTTCTTTCTTTAAATAACATAGTATACCAGTTTCTTTAAAACAGCTTCTTCTGGAAGTGAGTTCTTACCTTCTATTTAACTAGCTTTATTATATCCTCTGTACTGTATTGATAGGTTTGTCTATAACAACATATCTTATGGTTAATCTGGAATTGATGATTTTAGCCTTGGAACAATTTGTAACTCCTGTGTCTATATAATCACTAAGTTGATTTGGTTCCATTTCCCCCTCTTAATTTCTTTTGCTTTTTTAAAAATTTAGAGATGATACAAATACCCTTGGAGAAATGCTGAAGAATAAAATATTTTCTAGGATTAAATTAGGTGAGCAGAAATTAGGAGGGACAACCTGCATTTATAAAAACAGTAGCATTTCTTAATCTGGATTTGTTTTATAGTAAATGAAAGGTGAGGCTAAGATAAAACATAATTTTCCTGCAGTTCCAGAGATCATTGTCATACCATCTGATCAATTAACTTCAATAATATTCATTAATGTCCTTCTTTTTACTAGAAATCACCACATGGGCGAAAAGATTTCTTCTTATCTAAAAGTGTCCTGTTGGCAATGAAACAGGCAAAGATGCCTAATATGAGACTGTGTTTCACTATAAGACACTAACCATATTGCAAAATTTTAGTAATATAAGAGTTTTTAAAAATGGTTTTCTTGATTTTGTATTATATGCTTAAAAGGGTGATGTAATGATCAAATTTAAAAGCATAAGTTTGGGGCTGGGATTGTGGCTCAGTGGTAGAGTGCTAGCATATGTGAGGCACTGGGTTCAATTCTCAGTACCAAATAAAAATAAAATAAAGGTATTGTGTCCACCTACAACTAAAAATATATTTAAAAAAGAAGACACAAAATTTTAAAAAAAGCATAAGTTTTGATTTTTTTGCTTTCTAACCATTATGAAAGAAATAATCAATTACATAGTTTAATTACTGCTAGGTAGCAATGGGCGATATACTCAGCAGAAAATTTTCACACCTTGAAATACTGTATAGAACCTGAGTTCAAAAATCAAACTTCATGACATAAATAATTGCATGCTGCTTTACTTTTTGGTTTCCTTCTTAAAAATCTTTTGTGTAGATAATTTTTGGTTTATCTGTTTGATCAGCTTTTTTTTTTTTTTTTTTTTTTTTTTTTGGTACCAGGGATTGAACTCGGGGGCACTCAACCACTGGGCCACATCCCCAGCCCTTTTTTTGTATTTTATTATCTCACTGAGTTGCTAAGTGCCTCACCATTGTTGAGGCTGGCTTTGAACTTGCAATCCTCCTGCCTCAGCCTCCCAAGTGCTGGGATTACAGGCATGTGCCACTGCGCCCGGCGTATTTGATCAGCTTTTAAAATTGTTTTTATTGGTGCATTATAGTTATACATAATAGTGGGGTTCATTTGGATGTAATCATCCATTCAGGAAATAAAATGTGCTCCATTTCAGTCCCCAGTACTTCCCCTTTCTTCCCTTCCTCCCCAGTTTTTAAATAGATATTATATCTAAATCAGCATATGTGTATATGCTGAATTATATATAAATTCTTCAGTATGTTAGGCATTGTTGATGGACATTCCATATATGAACTGATTTAATCCTCATATTAACCCTGTGGTGAGTATAGTTTTGAGTTTAGTTTAACAAATAAGATTACTGATATACTTAGCATTTAAGCCACTTGCTAAGACATAGTGAGCAATTGGCAGAGCCAGGGCTTGAAGTCGGGCAATCTACCTCCAGAGTCTGAATGCTTGATAACAATTTGATAAACATAAAGAATCATCTTAAATCTCCATGTCTTATTTTATACACATCCTGGAAAGACATTATGGATTATATATTTTGTTGAGAAGTTTCAGAATTTTCAAGGTCTAAAAACCCTAAAACATTCTATATAAACTGCATATATGTCCTAAGGAAACTGGCTGGAAATATCTTTAGGTTTTGCTTTCTCTATATATAGTTATCTTAAATTGATTTGAGTTATCCAAATCAATTTGTTTGAAATCATTCTACTATTTTCATATGAGACTTTTTAGGATGAGTCTTAGCAGTTGAAATTTCATTTATAAGAGCATATATGAGAAAATTTAAGAGCAACAAGTGATACATTTTTGCAAAACCTCTGGAGACAACATTTCTGGAGCTGTTGCATCTGGAATATTTTAAGAGTCCCTAAGCTTTTATAGAAACCATCATATTTCCCAGTAGTGATTCAAATGTTAAGCTTTACTTCTGGCTTCAAAAAAGTGTCTTATGACCACATAAGTGATAAAATAATGTCTGGTCTTCTGTATCATTCACTATCTAAAGAAAATGATCAGAAAATTTAAAAATAAAACAAACCTTTAGACAAGATATACTTAATGTATCTTAGCTACATAGTTTATTTATCATGACATTTTAATTATAATGTAGAAAACATTTGTTGAATGAATACTATATATGATTCAATTAAATCATTACATACTTTTTCTCTCCAAATTACTGTTTATTTTTTATTCTTTTCTGAAGCTCTTACAAGATGTCTAATTGTATTTTTTACACAAGTTCAATTTTATTAAATACACTCTAAGACCTCTGTGACTAGGCTCATGAAAAGACCATGTCCTACAAAGCAAATAAATGAGGACTGAGAGCAGACAAGATTTTTAACAGGGCCAGTCTGTCTCTCACACTTTTAAGTGGCCCAGCAGCCCTTGAGGGCATGTATGCCACCCTGTGGGATCATTCCCTGGAGGGAAGTGTGGCATTGGAGTAGCTGGCTGCTTGTCATATTTCTAATCAAGGTGAAAACACTGACTAAAAAATCCCAATCAACACCAAGATTAAATGCTGACACACAGAAAGATGTGTAATATTTTATAATTTTTCTTTATGAGAAGAAAATGATTCTTGGATGAATCTTAAAAGTGTTGATCATTTCTTTGAATAGGACCAAAATAACTGTGTAATAATAAAACATGATGATCTATAGGGGCTTAGTATGTTCTCAATGAGAACATAAATACACACACATATGATTCATATTTTTTAGATTCAAACTTATTCAAATGATAATGAGATAGAAGAAGCAGTTATGTTAATAAGAAGGCTTAGCTAAAGTCAAAGGCTAAAACTATTTAAAGTTGCTGAATAGAGACGTAAAAAGAACTAGTAAAAGATTATTTAAAGGCTCCTTTAAGATTTTTTCATGTCTTTCTGGCAGGGTAAAAGAAAAAAAGAAATTCACTTTGTAAATGCTCAATAGCCTGCTATGAAATTCATCCTGCAGCTGTTTTCTTTTCTTTTTTTTTTAAATACACTGTCAGTCTTGCATAAAGATGATAATGCTCACTTATGTCAGTGAAGCATAACTTTATATTCAGAACATTGAGTTCTTAAGAACCAGGGATTCTTCATTTATGGACTTCAAGGTATTCAGATACCTCCTGAAATTGTACATAAACATTTACATACAAGATCGTATTTCATTTTTTTGGGAAAGAAAGTCTATAGTCTCCATTTGATTTTCAAAGTTGGCATTGAGGAGAGAGTTAAAAAAAAATCACCAACTTTTCACTTAGTCCTTTAGACAACAAAGAGTCTTATTTTTAGCTAAGAAATAAAGTACAATCTGAAAGGAATCTGAATTCATGACCTATACCAACCTATCAGGACCATCTGTCCACAGGAGTCCTTAAACTCATAACCTGCAAGAAAGTTTTTAGTTGTGTTTGTCATTCTGTCAGTGACCCTATCTTCTCTATGCCTCCCTCCCTTCCTGAAATAGCAGTAAGTAATCTTGGTCTCCTGCCCAGACCTGCCTCAGAGTCCCCATCCTAGTGTTTTTTTTTTTTTTTTTTTTTTTTTTTTTTTTTTTAAATAGTTGTCATTCTGTAGGGTTTCTCCAAAATCCGCAGCTGTAAAAAACTTTAGAGAAGGCGAGTTCTCTAGGGAGAGCCATGCAGATGGGCATTGAGTATGTCTGTACTGGGGATTGAAATCATGTAAATGCCAAGAAATAAAGAAGCTAGGAGTTAGTATCCAGATGAAGGGATTTCTTTTTACTATAAAACAGTCGAATGGTTTATTCAGAATTTTACTTTGAACATTTAGTTTAGTTTTTCCAAGTTCTTTCATAATTAGCTATTGGTTTAAGTAGGTACACACAAACACACTCACACACACCTCATCCAGGGTAATGGGCAACATTCTTAACTATGAAATGTATAACACATATACCTATCCACTGAAGAAAAGGGTTTCTTTTTTTTTCTTTTAATGATTCTAAAGCAAATTTTTGTATAAGCTACAGAAATATGTTCAAAGAATAATCATCATTGGAAGAACCATATCCATGAGAATTTGTTTTGTCAGAAGTAATTTGTTTTGAAATGTCAAATTGTGGATCTAAAACAAAGTTACTGAATTTTTTTAGGATGCTTGAAAACATGAAAAAATGAAATGACTTAGTTTGATTTTTCTGAACTGCAGTTTGATTGTATTTAAAATGTATATATTTCTCCACTGTTGATTTCCCTTGATATATAGAGTTCATGCCAATTTCCCTAATTTAATGCATATTCCTTTGAAGTCTGCCACCTAGTTGTAAATAGTTTCATTCTATTTTACGGTTCTTTGTATGCATCAATACCTGATAATATTATATTCACCAGATTCTACACTTCCTACAGCTTCAAACCTGTTTATAATTCCTTGTCTATTTCTAACATCTAAACCATAAACTTTCTGAAAAAGAAAATTCTGGACTAGTTAATAGTGCATGCAATATTTACCCTGACTCCAGATTAGATAGGATTTGACATGAAATATGGAAAGGAAAATATTGATAACCATTGTTAATGGACTGTGAAGACATTTTAACATAGACCCAGGACTTTAAGTCCTTTGCTATAGAAATGATATTACAGTTGGACATGTTATTGGTTTATAGAAAACTGGATTATGAATCCTTTTCCTAACATGGCTAGTCAGGGGACAATAGTGGGGATATGAAAAGCTTTTGCCTCTCTTTCCAGAGGGTAAATAAATAATATTTATTAATTATATACTCAGTAATTGCAAATCTAGTTTTTGAATTACCATGAGTTCATATTTGTCCTGTTATTTGATTCAGAGTAAGCAGAGAAGGAGTCTCACTCCATCTTTGGTACTTCCTTTGAACCTAACACAAGTCATACAGTGGAGAGAAGCTCATAGTCAAATGTCAAACTGGGGCTAGGGTTGTGGCTCAGTGGTAGAACACTTGCCTAGCATATGTGAGGCACTGGATTTGATTCTCAGCACCACATAAAAAATAAAAAAAAATAAAGATATTGTGTCCACTATATTTTTAAAATGTCAAAGGGTTATTATATTTATAGCCTTGCTTTTAATTCACAGGCTGGCGAACTGAGATGATGTTTCAAAAGAACTTTCCCTCAACAACTAAAGAACTGCCGAAATTAACCACAAAGGAAATATTAGGGAGATCTTTAATAATAAGTTTGTTTTTCAGAAATGATCTATTTCTAAATTGCACTTGGAATTTTTTTGTTGTTGTTATTCAATGTTCAGCAATACTTACTATTGTTTTTATTTCTATCTAAAACTAAGAATAATAACACTACTATGATCTTTGTAGAAATTTATAAAAATTGACTTCTGTTACATAAATGCTGATTTCAGGCTTGTCTGCTTCCTGGGTCTCATGATTCAGTGATTATCTTATTACTGCAGTTAGTGTAAAAAAAGTACTGTAAAAATATTTTGCTTTGATAGCACAGTGTGACATAAAGCAAAGAAACTATTTTATATAAGACATAGTCATGCATCTCATTTGAATGTGTTAAGTAACTGGGAACTAAATTAGTATTATCATTAAAACATTTGATAATTCCTTGATTAACATGGGAAATATTTTATGAGACCCTCAAAATACTGTGACATATAATCAATGTAGAAAGTAATTTAATTGCCCAGTGGGCATCAGCCTTTAGCTGACTATTTTAAGTGTTGTGGTACTGGCCATGGGAGGAATTGTTTCTTGCCCTCAAATTGATATCCTAGACCTGAAGCAGTATCCATTAAGTTCTCAGATGGCAAAGAAATACTTTAGGGTTTTAAAGCTACGTAACAACAAAAACTTCCCATGTTTAATGCTGCATTCATCTTCACATAAAATCATGAAGGAAATTCTAGAAAAAATAAGCTGCAGTTGAATGTAGAAGATAAAATCACCTTTGAAATTACTGCAGCTTAAAAAAAGTAAAAAACAAAGTATACAGGGATCACTTATCAAAGTGATACAAACTAGAAAAAAGTGAGTTAATTTCAGTTTGAAGGAACAGGAACAAGTTTATAACTATAAATTTTTTATGAAGCAATTTTGTTACACCTGATTTGTATATAAGTCATGAAAACAGAGTAGAGTTTTTTCCTCCCATGAAACCTGGAGGCTAATTTGGCATAAAGCCTAGAAGAACAGAGTGTTAGGGTGTTTTTTGAGATCCCTCTCTGGAAAGTTGTTTCTGTGTTTATGCCATAGAAAGAGCATTTTCTTCTATCATTCCCAGGCTAAATGATGAGGGATTTTTTTTTTTCAAACCATTACTGATGAATAATTCAGTTCACCACTAAACTTCTTAATGTAATTTTTGCCAAATTTATCTAAAGTCACCTAATTTGTCATTGAGATTAAGGGTTAATGTCACTAAACTACAAATCAATTGTTCATCTCCTCAAATATAATCACTGAGATATTAATTATATATTTATGAAAGCTGTTTTTTATATTAGTTAATTCTGAGCTCTAAATTTATAGATATTTCCCCACCAACCCTTTGCAACAATATAAAAACATTTCTATGATACCATATTTGTTAAAGAGAAAAGAAGGTGGCATAATACCCATTATAATTAAAATTGCTAATCTTTTAGTTCACCTAATTTTGATTCCTAGTTTCCAACTATGTCAGTAAATTTTCCAATCATAAAACCAAATTATATCAAAGCATATGTATAGTTTATTGATTTTTATATATTTTAAATACACAAGTGAAATTGAAAGGAAAAATAAACACTGCGATAGTCTTAGGTTTTGTTAGGTATAATTATTCTAAGAAAAAAAAGAAATGTGCATGCTGGGATATTTGTTTTTATCATATTTTTCAGTCTTTCCAGATTTTTTTTTAATTTTTATTTATTTGCTTTAGTTGTACACAATGCAATGCATTTATGTTTACGTGGTGCTGAGGATTAAACCCGGGTCCCGCATGTGCTAGGCGAACGCTCTACCACTGAGCCACTACCCCAGCCCCTCCAAATGTTTTTAATTACATTGCTATCTGGGCTAGCTCTCTTGATTATATTTAGGTCATTACCATAATTTATAATATTAATTATGGTAAAAGAAAGAATTATGATAAAAACCTGAAGAATCAATAATCTATTTTTGTTTTATGAAGACATATAAAACATATAGTAGGTCTGCATAATTCAGAAACAACGAGAGAAGGCAGCTGGGTATTTTACTAAATGACAGGAAAAAACAATTTGTGATAATAGTTATTCTGTAGATAACCCACAAAGTATTTTGCTAAACATTGAAGTTGTATTTAAAAATGCTTAATATCCTATATTTTGCTTTGTGGCTTTGCTAGATTGGTATTTTTAGAGAGAACTGAACCTTAATTTCCTTTCTCAAAAATTTCTTCCAAATTTGCTGTGTTCTGGCCTTTCTTCAAATTATTTTTCTTTAGTGAAATGGAACCTTAATTAAATCTCTATAAACTCACACAAATATGGAATTACTCTTTCTGTCAAGAACACTTAGTTCTTTATGTCTTTTCTGGCCAATTCCAGTTGGCCAAGTGGCTTAATTCCATCTTTGTTTCATTCTTGAGTTATAGATTAAGGATCTGAACTCTACTTCTTATTTATGAAAAAAAAACCTTTCCCCAAAAGGCAATGCTAGGCTGATTGGATATTTGAGGTCCATATCCTCTTTCCAATTTCTTTATTTTCACAGCACTAGGTACTATAAACATGGGTACTACATTATAAAGAAACAATGGCATTTCTTCTCTACAGCATGTTTTAGAAACACTCATTTTTGTATTGCAGGTTTATCACCTGTTAGCACAGTCCTATTGCTATACAAAGTGGCAGAAACTTCACCTGAAATACCTACCAGCAGGAATCCTGGGGGGCAAAGATCCTCCCCCTGTCACTGGATGCTGAGGGGCCTGGATGCTATTTAAAAACCCTGCCCTCAGGAAGCTGGGGCAAAATGCCTCCACCCCAATGGCTGGGAAGGATCCTTTTAAGAGATAAAAATTGACATTAATCAAAATCTCCTATATAAAAAGTGGTTGATAATTCACTTGGAATAAAACCTAAAATCAACAAAGACATCAAACATTATAAAGAAGCTATGAAATTAAAGGAATGTAATGCATTTTTTTTACTCATAAATTTAAAAATCAGCTTAGTTTATTGCAAAGAAAGCTCCTCTTACAATTAAACAGGGTTTAGAAACTTAGCATAAGAACGCTTAAGTTAAATTTTTAAATCTACATTTATAACATAAAGTCATGTTACAGAATGGTAAGGTAGACACAAATGTCAGTCATTTATATTTTTTAATTGCAGAATTCATGCCCACATGAGTTCTAAACATGCAGAAAACAGCCATGATGGAATATGTGATCTAAGCTTTATCAAAAAGAATAGTGCTTTGCCTTAGGTGTATCAGTATTAGTGCCTAAAATGAGGAGCAGTTTTATTCATATGGTAATCACATATGTTTTTGAAACCAGAATAAGATAATCGACGTGCATAATTCTCAGTTTGTTTTCTTTTAGGGAAAAGACATTAGAGTTTGCAAAGGTAGAACCATCTGCTTTTTCATTTTTAGGAGGGCTATGTGAGGTGAAAAAAAAATAGTGAGCTGTTTTGAAATTTATCCATAAAATTATATGATGAAATATGGGATAAAAGAATATTAGAGCTGAAAAGCACTTTAGAGATCATCTAAGACCTTCATAATATAAATGAACAAACGGAGGCCTGGACAAGGGAAGTGATGTCACACCGATGACAACAAGAACAAACTCCACTGTAGAGTGAAAATGAATAGTGAACCATTTCCTATTTGAAATATTATGGTATCCTTTGAATATGAGTTAGAAATCCTGCATTTTGAAATAGTTACATTATCATTTGGCATCTCAATGAGTTAAAAGATATTGAAATCACTCAGAAATAAATTAAATATATCTGTGATATCAGTGAATGGACAGCACTGAAATGGAGATGGCCAATCTAAGGTGCAATCACAATAGAACCCTAAAAGCAAGTTACACTGATGATTGGAAGACATGTATCACATTTGGGCCCTCTGAAATGCCCACTGGGCTGAGCACCATCACAGGTTGTATGCTGGGGTGAGATTTAGCCAATCCTGAGTTTGTTGAAGACACAACTCTATTTCTCAACCCAAATTTTCCACCAAAAATAAGTTAATATTGGAGCATCTTCGAACTTAGGTCAGAACTAAAGGGACCAAGTAGACCACACTCTTCCTTCTACAGAGAAAGTCTTTGATAAAGAAAAGCCAGAATCCGTTAGATCTTCAGAGGTATTTGTATAAAAGGGCAAAGTTTGTACATTTTAGGAGGTGGTAACCATATATTATACACTGGATTAAAGAAAGTATAGATAGAAAATGACATACTGTAGACATACAGGTTTTAGTAAACTGGTCCTATCAGGCAGAGCTGGAATCCCTTTAACATTAAGAGAAGTAGTGAAAGGACCAAGGAGTAGGCAAGAAAGTTCTCTGAGGTAAATTTAAAGAAAAAAGTGGAACTAATTTCTCCCTGTGACAATATGGAATATTTATCACAGAACACAAATTCTGGTGTGCAGTGTTTCCCACACAAGGCATTTTCCACATTGTGATGTTTCATCATTGGGAAAACAATGAAGGCTTTCGCTGAGTACCTGGTGGAGGTAAGCTTATCATACGTGTATATGGCATGTATAAGATTACAAGAGAAATGCTATTGTTATAATAGGGAAAATAATTAGAAGACATGCAGATTTAATTATATGCTCTGAACAACTAAAATAATGCCATTTTAGCTGATTTTTTATTTATTAAAATCGAGTAATCAGGTAGCTGGGTTCAAAAATATTATCACAGCTGGTGCATTGGCGCATGCCTGTAATCCCAGTGGCTTGGGAAGCTTAGGCAGGAGAATTCCATCCCAAGTTCACTGCCTCGAAAAAAAAAAAAAAAATTAAAAAACAGGCTGGGAATGTGGCTCAGTGGTTAAGCATCCCTGGGTTAAAAAGAGAAAGAAAAAAAGAAAGAAAGAAAAGGAAAAAAGTATTATCATAAAGAAAAAGAATAATCTGGTCATGCAAAACAAAGAAGCAAGGATAAAAATAATCTTAAAAGAATTTTTAAGAAAAAAAAAGTATGTAGAACAGTAACTTTAAATAATGTTAATATGCTACACATTTAGAGATTTTTATGTTTTTGCTATTTTTGCCAACATTATCAAAAACTGCGAACTTAGAAAAGATGCCATTATTTTAGCTCCTTGAAAGGAACTAAACACAAATATTATTTTATTGCTATGATTACACTGATTATGTTTCTGTGGTTGTGACAGCCTGTCGTATTTAATAGCAGCTTTACCTTCCCTCAACTTGCTGCATCATTCATAATGGTTTTGTTATGCTTCTTTACCATGGTTAGAAAGGTCTTTCATTTATTGTGGTGTCTCTTCCATCATGAACTCTCAGTTTTTTTTTTAACAGCTGAGAAACAAAACAGAAAAATTGTTCTACATGAATACATATTCAGCAGAGATATTGTATTATGTGAGAATAATCCCTTATCATTTTTCTCCTTAAGGTCAGTCATGTCAATAGAAAAAATATGAAGCACTACAGCTCTAAGATTTTACTATACACTCAGGAAAAACTGAAATTGTCCTTGGTTGAAATGTCCTTATCCCTTCATCCACAAGAAATTAAGCTTGAGAATTTGATGTGAAATAATTTAGGTCTGTTTCTTTTTCAATTGCTCAAATTGCTGACACTCTGTGGCTGGTTTATGTTTTTTTAAAGTAATTATGAAACTTAATAATCAATCATATTGTAGCTAAAGAAGAAGCAATATCTATACAGTATAGCTGGAGAAATATCACTTTCCATGGGTATTCTGGTTTTACTTACACTAAGTATTTATTAAGTTGATTCATTAACTCGATACTTGAATTTCTGGTTTGTTAACTTGATACTTGAGTTTCTGCTTTGTTAGTGGTCTTGAGTCCTTCACTGGTACAGTGGTTCTCAACTTTGGTGTTACCTTCATCCTAGAGCATCACAAATTATAACTTGGAAAAGGCATTCCTTGTGTTTAGTAGGTGGAGGGTGGAAGGTGTTGTAAGACGTGATGTTCTTCGTGCAAAATGAGAATTATTTCTCTAAATGCTAGTAGCAGCCACCAAGAAATATGTACAAGAGTAATGAATGTTTTTTAAAAATGGCTGCTACTTAATTGGTCATTTAATAAGACTATGGTGTGGAAAAAAAAAGCAGAAGTTGACAATGCCTGTATCCTGACATCTGACATCTGACTTGATCAATTAATGGAGGATTCTGATTACTCAGATATTGTATTTGAAAGTGAGTTGGCCTACAGGGTAACTAGCTTCAAATAGTTACAATATATTTGAGTAAGCCCTAAGAAATAAAATCACATTTTGAATTTGTTATTAGAGCAATCTGAAATAAATTTATATTGGAAATTAGGCAACATTAAGAATTCATGTAAAAGGTAACAAAGTATGACCTTAAACTCTTTTTTTTTTTTTTTTTTTTTTTGTGGTACCAGGGATTGAACTCAGGGGCACTTGACCACTGGGCCACATCCCCAGCCCTTTTTTGCGTTTTTATTAGAGACAGGGTCTCACTGAGTTGCTAAGTGCCTCGCCATTGCTGAGGCTGGCTTTGAACTCGCGATCCTCCTGCCTCAGCCTCCCAAAGTGCTGGGATTACAGGCGTGCGCCACCGCGCCTGGCTGACCTTAAACTCTTTATGACTCAATTTCCTTATTTGAAAAATAAAAATGATAACTGATCTACCTTCCTGAGGCTGTTTGTGAAGAGGAAACAATACCAAATTATCATAAATACAATCTAATGTTACTGTTATTTAACAATCCCAATATTTTTTAAAAAGAGAAGCCTGTGTAGATAGGAAATAGAGATAAAAACAGGTGAAATTTTCTAACTCCTCCCCTCCACATATGCACACAAACCCCTAACAGAGGAAATCCCTTCTCTGAAGACGATGTATCAATAATTGAACATGGATGCCAAAAGCTTAATAACAAGGGCAATATCCCCCCAATAGGAATTTCTGAGATATGACTCCTTCACACTGCTTTCATTAGGTTTCTTTGTTGCAAGTAACAATTATGATCTATGTGTAGCCAATGGAAATAATGACTTAATTAGATAAAATTTAGAATTGAAAACTTAAAACATATACATAGAGCTAGCATTGTACCTTAGTAGTAAAGTGCTTAACTAACCCCTTTGAGGCTCTGGGTTCAATCCAAAGCACCACATAAAAATACATGAATAAAAGAAAGGTATTGTGTCCATGTACAACTAAAATATATTTAAAACAAGCCAATTCCAAAAAACCAAAGGCTGAATGACAATGGGGGGTGGTGGTGCTAGGGAAGAATAGATTTACTTTAGGTAGAGGGGAGTGAAGGGAAGGGAAGGTGTATGGGGGTAAGAAGAATAGTAGAATGAATCAGACATTATTACCCTATGTACATATATAACTATACAAACAGTGTGATTCCACATCATGTACAACAAGAGGAATCAGAAATTATACTCCATTATATATGATGTATCAAAGTACATTCTACTGTAATATATAACTAATTAAAAAAAATTAAAAAAATATATATGTATGTATATATGCATATATATGTGAGTGTATACACACACACACACACAAACACACAGTCACATGTTTGAGGTGCTGCAGGAAGATTAATGTGCTCATTACTATGTTCATTTGGTCTTCCTCTATAATGCATTGTTCAGCTATCAGTTTACTTTATTACCAGAATTTTCAAAATTGGGGTGGTAAATAGAACAGCAGAGTATATAGAAGATAAGCAGTAAGAAGAGCATCAAAAAAAAAAAAAAAACTAATAAAATACTTGGGAATCAACTTAACCAAAGAGGTGAAAGACCTCTATAATGAAAACTACAGAACACTGAAGAAAGAAATTATGGAAGACCTTAGAAGATGGAAAGATCTACCTTGCTCTTGCATAGGCAGAACTAATATTGTCAAAATGTCCATACTACCAAAAGCACTATACAGATTTAATGCAATTCCAATCAAAATTACAATGACATTCCTCATAGAAATAGAAAAAGCAGTCATGAAATTCATCTGGAAAAATATGAGATCCAGAATAGCTAAAGCAATCCTTAGCAAGAAGAGTGGAGCAGGTGGCATCACTATTCCAGACCTTAAGTTATACTACAGAGCAATAATAACAAAAACAGCATGGTATTGGCACCAAAATAGACTGGTAGAGCAATGGTACAGAATAGAGGACACAGAGACTAACGCACATAATTTCACTTATCTTATCTTAGATAAGGGTGCCAAAAATGTACATTGGAGAAAAGATAGCCTCTTCAACAAATGGTGCTGGGAAAACTGGAAATCCATATGCAACAAAATGAAAGTAAACCTCTATATCTCACCATGCATAAAACTCAACACAAAGTGGATCAAGGATCTAGGAATTAGACCAGAGACACTATGCCTAATAGAAGAAAAAGTAAGCTCTAATCTCCAACATGTTGGATTAGGCCCCAAGTTTCTTAATAAGACTCCTGTAGCATAAGAATTAATATCAATGATCAATAAATGGGATAGATTCAAACTAAAAGGCTTCTCAGCAAAAGAAACAATCAGTGAGGTGAATAGAGAGCCTACTAATTGGGAACAAATTTTTACCACATGCACATCAGATAGAGCACTAATCTCTAGAATATATAAAGAACTCAAAAATCTTAACACCAAAAAAAAAAAAAATCAATAAATTGGCCAAGGAACTGAACAGACACTTCTCAGAAGAAGATATACAATCAATCAACAAATATATGAAAAAATGTTCAACATCTTTGGCAATTAGAGAAATACGAATCAAAACCACTCTAAGATTTCATCTCACACCAGTCAGAATGGCAGCTATTAAGAACACAAACAACAATAAATGTTGGAAAGGATGTGGGGAAAAAGACACACTCATATATTTGCTGGTGGGACTGCAAAATGGTACAGTCAATATGGAAAGCAGTATGGAGATTCCTTGGAAAACTGGGATTGGAACCACCTTATGACCCAGCTATCCCACTCCTCGCTCTATACCCAAAGGACTTAAAGACAGCATACTACAGGGACACAGCCACATCAATGTTTATAGCAGCACAATTCACAATAGCTAAACTGTGGAACCAAACTAGATGCCCTTCAGTAGATGAATGGATAAAGGAAATGTGGTTTATATACACAATGGAGTATTACTCAGCAATAAAAGAGAATAAAATCATGGCATTCGCAGGTAAATGGATGAAGTTGGAGAATATAATGCTAAGTGAAGTTAGCCAATCCCCCAAATCCAAATGTGGAATGTTTCCCCATATAAGGAGGCTGATTCATAGTGGGGTTGGAATGGGGAGCATAGGAGGATTAGAGGAACACTAGAATGGTCAATGGGGAGGAAGGGGAAGGGAGAAGGCAAAAGTGTGAAGAAGAAAAAAAAAAGGATGGTAGAATGAGGTGGATATCATTACCCTAAGTGCATGTATGAAGTCAGGAATGGTGTGAATATACTTTGTATACAACCAGAGATATGTAAAAATGTGCTCTATAAGTATAATATGAAATGTAAAATAAAAAAAAGCACTAAGAAGAAAATACTAGAAATTATATTTTTTATTTTTTATCTTATCCTTTAGCATTGCTTTTTTGTATATTTTTGTGTATATATATATGTATATAGATTATATATTATCAATAATAGTTCTCACAAATAAATTATAAATGTAATCATAATACCTCCTGAGAAGGGTGCTCAAACATTTTTTATTGTTAGAGGTATGTAATGAGACAATTTTGGACATGACTTGTTTAACCAATAAAACAGTGACAAAAAGGCTAAAGAATGAATAAAGTAAACAATTTATTTCAAGGACTTGAACAATTAGAGCAAGGCCTTGATTTTACCTGTTCCAAGACAGTGATCCTATAAGACCACCTTGCTCCATACACAGTAGTTCTCAACTTGGATATATATTAGAAAATATATAATAAAGGCCAAGTGAGCAAAGAGGACATGGAACACCCATCTCTTCAACTCTTAAAATGAATTATTCATCAACTAGATTATGAAAAGCAAGGATCTAATCAGATCTCAAAAGAAGGACTACAAAAAAATCACTAGGAACAGTATTAAAAGTAAGAATTTCATTTTATCATAACAAATTTGGCCATAAGTAGCATTTTAAGTATGATGTGCCTGTATGTAGGGTGGTTATTATTTGAAATCATGTTTTGAAACAAATTGAACTGAAAATCAGACTGTAAATTTTTCAATACAGTACCATTCACATGATGTTATATTATTTCAAACTATATTTCATTCTTCTCTTTCATATTTTGTGTTTTATATTAAGTACAAAATACAACAAATTCAATAAAGTAGTACATACATATGATTTATACATAAATATCTATGTAGTAGGCAGATTTGACTCAAAAATATTTATTGATAGGGTATGACCAAAGACTTCGAGAGCTAAATACTAAATTTGAATGCATTCAGAGGATAGATCCCTTCTTCATCCTCAAGTATGCAGCACTGAGTTCTGGAATCTGCACACAAGCCATTTCATAACTGTTTTGCATTAATCAAGGCACTTATGAGCAGAGGCAACTGTGTAGTGCAAAGATAACGCAGTTTGTTCAAACGCTGAGGACTGCTTACTCCTGAACCTTGAAGGATTCTCTGCCATGCCAATTTTACTTGCCCTTTCTTTGTCAAACATGGGCTTTCCTAATTCCTCATGTAATTGATGTTTTCCACTTGTCTCTCACTTGTATTTCTTGGTTACAATAATTTATACCATCATATATTCTCTCCTACACTAAGAGGAATAAAGAAAGGCAACCATAAATGCATTAAGTTTGAGCAAACGCTCCTAAGTTTTCTGTGATGGTCGATGAGATAGAAGAATCACTAAGTTTACATCACCAGAGAGAAAGACCCACAAAAATAAGAAGAGCCATTTTAAGGTAAAGCCTAGGAAGAGTGCATCTAGTACTCCATGGTGATTTATTTTGGGTCTCTTTAGTGAGCAGCATATAGTTTAGAAAAGACTAAGCTGCTTGGCCTGTTTTGGTATGGAAAATATTACTGTCTCATTTTGATTTGCTGTAGGCCAACTGGGAGTCCAACCTTGTCACTATGATCAAAAGATGTACAGAGTGAGTTTCCAATAAAAGCAAAATCATATATATATATATATATATGAATACATATATATGCATATATGTGTATATGTGTGTATATGTGTGTACACACACACACACATACACATACGATGATTAAATAAAAAGTGACCAATTCTTTTGTAGGCTGCTATCTTGCTAGGATTTAAGGAAGTACTCACTTGCCCAGTTACTTCCTGGGCCAATAGTAACCTTCTTTGCCTGGAAGGTAGCCAATTTTTAATGAAGCTTTGAATGTGAAAACTAACTACAAATAACTCATTCATTCATTCATTCATTCATATTTTATTCATTCATTGACTTATTCATTTATTCAGTAAATATTTATTGAAACATTTTTCTTATAACATTTCCAACACAAAAAGCAGGAAATCAAATGATTTTTGATGTGACTATTTTTTCAGGAAAGGCAAAGGTGTAATCACAGGATTTTGTCCATTTTATAAATTCTTATAAATGGAAATACCCCTACAATTAATTTAGTGTTTTCTTCTTTACTTGCCTAACTAACCTTAATACATTTTCTTCAGCACCAATACAATTAAAGATCTTGTGAACTTAATTGTTTTGCTTTTGACTTATTTAATACTTCATGTCACTGCAATATGAATTTTATAGATTTCTCATCCAGTTATTGTTCAAGAGGTCATAATGAAAGTATTGAAGCAAAAAGGGCAGTTTCATGGCTAGATTTTTATGAGTTATTTTTAAGTTCCTTTAAAATAAATTTTCAGCTTTTTCTGAATTATGTTTATATTTAACATTTGTAGCATATATATAAAATGATAGCTGCTGTTATTTTCAAAAGTCAAAGCATTAAAAAGGAGAATTCAAAATATTTTTAATTAAGATGCTTATTTAGAAAAATAAATTTTGGGCTGGGGATATAGCTCAGTTGGTAGAGTGCTTGCCTTGTGTGTACAAAGCCCTGAGTTCAATTCCCAGCATAAAAAAAAAAAAAAAAAAAAAAAAAAAAAAAAAAAAAAAAAAAGAAACAAAGAAAGAAAAAGAAATTTTAATATACATTTAGAATAGTTTTTTGATTCTTAAGAGTAAATATTTTTTTATTTATAGTAGTAGTATGTATTACAATTCATAATGCACATATATAGCATCTTTTTACATACAACTATTTGTATACAAAGTATATAAGTACCATTCAGATCTTCAATCATGCATTTAGGATAATGATATCAATCTCATTCAACCACCATTTTTTTCCTCCCCCCCCCTTGCTTCCTCCCTTCCCCTCCCTTTCCTTTGACCATTCTAGTGTTCCTCTAATCCTCCTATGTACCTCCATCCAACAACACTGTGAATTAGCCTCCTTATATCAGAGAAGACATTCGGTATTTGGATTTTTGGGATTGGCTAACTTCACTTAGCATTATATTCTCCAACTTCATCCATTTACCTGCAAATGCCATTATTTTATTCTCTTTTATTGCTGAGTAAAAATTCCACTTTGTATATATACCACATTTTCTTTATCCACTCATCTACTGAGGGACATCTAGATTGGTTCCAAAACCTACCTATTGTGAATTGTGCTGTTATAAACATTGAAGTGGCTGTGTCACTGTAATATGCTGTTTTTAAGTCCTTTGGGAAGAGACCCAGGAGTGGGATGGTTGGGTCATAGGTGGTTCCATTCCCAATTTTCCAAGGTATCTCCATACTGCTTTCCATAGCGGTTGCACCATTTTGCAGTCTCACCAAAATGTAAGAGTGTGCCTTTCTCCCCGCATCCTCTCCAACATTTATTGTTGTTTGTGTTCTTGATCGCTGCCATTCTGACTGGAGTGAAATGAAATCTTAGACTAGTTTTGATTTGCATTTCTCTAATGGCCAGTGATGTTGAGCATTTTTTCATGTATTTGTTGATTAATTGTGTATCTTCTTCTGAGAAGTGTCTTTTTAATTCCTTAGCCCATTTATTGATTGGATTATTTGTTTTTTTGTTGTTCAATTTTTTGAGTTCTTTATATATTCTAGAAATGCTCTATCTGATGTGCACGTATTAAATATTTGTTCCCAATTAGTTGGCTCTCTATTCACCTTACTGATTGTTTCTTTTGCTGAGAAGAAGCTTTTTAGTTTAAAAACTATTTCATTCATTAATTCTTGGTAATAATTCTTGCACTACAGGATTTTTGTTAAGGAACTTGGGGCCTAATCCGACATGTTAGCAATTGGAGCTTACTTTTTCTTCTATTACGCGTATTGTCTCTGGTCTAATTCTTAGATCCTTGATCCACTTTGAATTAAATTTTGTGCATGGTGAGAGATAAGGGTTTAATTTCATTTTGTTGCATATGGATTTCTAGTTTTCCCAGCACCATCTGTTGAAGAGGCTATCCTTTCTCCACTGTACATTTTTGGTGCCTTTGTCTAATGTAAGATAGCTGAAATTATATGTATTAGTCTCTGTGTCCTCAATTCTGTACCATTGGTCTACCAGTCTGTTTTGGTGCCAATACCATGCTGTTTTTGTTACTATTGCTCTATAGTATAATTTAAAGTCCGGTATGGTGATGCCCCCTGCTTCCCTTTTCTTGTTCAGTATTGCTTTGGCTATTCTGGGTCTTTTATTTTTCCAAATGAATTTCATGACTGCTTTTTCTATTTCTTTGAAGAATGACATTGGGATTTTGATTGGAATTGCATTGAATCTGTATAATGCTTTTGGTAGTACAGACATTTTGACAATATTGATTCTACCTATCCAAGAGCAAGGTAGGTCTTTCCATCTTCTGAGTTCTTCTATGATTTCTTTCTTTAGTGTTCTATAATTTTCCTTATAGAAGTCTTTCACCTCTTTCGTTAAGTTGATTCCCAGGTATTTGATTTTTTTTTTGATGCAATTGAAAATGGGGTAGTTTTCATCATTTCCCTTTCAGAGGCTTTGTCAGTGATGTACAAAAATGCCTTTGACTTATGGGTATTGATTTTGTATCCTGCCACATTGCCGAATTCATTTACTAGTTGCAAAATTTTCTGGTAGAGTTTTTTGGGTCTTCTAGGTATATTATCATGTCATCAACAAATAGTGCTAATTTGAGCTCTTCTTTTCCTATCTGGATCCCTTTAATTTCTTTTGTCTGTCTAATTGCTCTGGCCAAAGTTTCTAGTACTATGTTAAATAGCAGTGGTGAAAGGGGGCATGCCTGTCTTGTTCCAGTTTTTAGAGGGAATGCTTTCAATTTTTCTCCATTTAAGATAATGTTAGCTCTGGGTCTTGCATAAATAGCTTTTATAATGTTGAGATATGTTCCTGTTATTCCTAGTTTTTCCAGTATTTTGAACATAAAGGGGTGCTGTATTTTGTCAAATGCTTTTTCTGCATCTATTGAGATAATCATATGATTTTTATCTTTAAGTCTATTGATATGATGTATTATGTTTATTGATTTCCGAATGTTGAACCAGCCTTGCATCCCTGGAATAAACCCCACTTGATCATGGTGCACTATCTTTTTGATATGTTTATGTATCCGATTTGCCAAAATTTTGTTGAGGATTTTTGCATCTGTGTTCATTAAAGATATTGGCCTGAAGTTTTCTTTTTTGGATGCATCTTTGCCTGGCTTTGGGATTAATGTAATATTGGCCTCATAGAAAGAGTCTGGAAGAGCTCCCTCTTTTTCTATTTCTTGAAATAGTTTGAAGAGCATTGGTATTAGTTCTTCTTTGAAAGTCTTGTAGAACTCAGCTGTAAACCCATCAGGTCCTGGACTTTTCCTTGTTGGTAGCTTTTTGATGGCATCTTCTATTTCTTCACTTGTAATAGATCTGTTTAAATTGTGTATAGCCTCCAGATCCAGTTTAGGCAAATCATAGGACTCTAGAAATCTGTCAATGCATTCAGTATTTTCTATTTTATTAGAGTACAAGTTTTCAAAGTAATTTCTAATTATCTTCTGTATATCTGAGGTGTTTGTTGTGATATTCCCTTTTTCATCACAAATGTTAGTAATTTGAGTTTTTTCTCTTCTTGTTAGCATCGCTAAGGGTCTGTCAATTTTGTTTATTTTTTCAAAGAACCAACTTTTAGTTTTGTCAATTCTTTGAATTGTTTCCTTAGTCTCAATTTCATTAATTTCTGCTCTGATTTTAATTATTTCCTGTCTTCTACTGCTCTTGGTGTTGATCTGTTCTTCTTTTTCTAGTGCTTTGGGGTGTGATGTTAGGTCATTTATTTGTTTTTTTTTCTTTTAAGGAATGAACTCAGTGCAATGAATTTTCCTCTTACTACTGCCTTCATAGTGTCCCAGAGATTCCTATACGTTGTATCTGTGTTCTCCTTTGCCTCTAGGAATTTTTTAATCTCCTCTTTGATGTCTTCTTCAACCCCTTGTTCATTCAGTAGCATGTTGTTTAGCTTCCAGTTGATGGAGTAGTTTTTCTTATTCCTTGTTTTTTCGTTGATTTCCAATTTCATCCCTTTATGGTCCGATAGCATGCAGGGTAGTATCTCTATTTTTTTATATTTGCTGAGAGTTGCCTTGTGACATAATATATGGTCTATTTTGGAGAAGGAGTCATGTGCTGCTGAGAAAAAAATATGTATTCATTTACTGAGGGATGAAATAGTCTATATATGTCCGTTAGGTCTAAGTTATTGTTTTAAGGAGGCCTAAAGTTTCTTTGTTTAGCTTTTGGTTGGATGATCTATCCATTGGTGAGAGAGGTGTGTTGAAGTCCCCTAGGATAATTGTGTTGTGGTCTATTTTACTCTTGAACTTGAGTAGTGTTTGTTTGATGAATGTAGGTGTGCCATTATTTGGGGCATATAGATTTATGATTGTTATATCCTGTTGATGAATGGTTCCCTTAAGTAGTAAGAAATATCCATCTTTGTCCCTTTTGATTAGCTTTGGCTTGAAGTCTACCTTATTTGAAATGAGAATGGAAACCCCTGCTTGCTTCCATATGCCATGTGAGTGATAAGACTTTTCCCAGCCTTTCACCTTCAGTCTATTGATGTCTTTTTCTATGAGGTGTGTTTCTTGGAGACAGCAAAATGTTGGGTCATTTCTTTTAATCCATTCAGATAATCTGTGTCTTTTGAATTGCGAGTTTAGGCCATTAACATTCAGGGTTATTATTGAGATGTGATTTTTATTCCCATCCATTTTTATTTGTATTATGGTCTTTAGTTTGATTTGGTTTCTCTTCTGGTTGGTATTTCCCTTAGTTTAATATCTCCCTTTGTTGATTTCCGTTGTTATTTTTCTCTTCTTCATGAAAAATGATGCCGAGGATGTTCAGAAGTGCTGGTTTTCGAGTTGCGAAATCTTTTAACTTTTGCTTGTCGTGGAAGGTTTTTATTTCATCTTCGAATCTAAAGCTCAGTTTTGCTGGATATAAGATTCTTGGTTGACATCCCTTTTCTTTCAGTGCTTGAAATATGCTATTCCAGGATCTTCTTGCTCTTAATGTCTGCATTGAAAAGTCTGAACATAGTCTGATTGGTTTCCCCCTATATGTAATCTGCTTCCTTTCTCTTGTGGCTTTTAATATTCTCTCCTTGCTCAGTATATTAGCATTTTCATTATAATGTGTCTTGGTGTGGATCTGTTGTGATTTTGTATGTTTGGTGTTCGATAGGCCTCTTGAACTTCGTTTTCCCATTCATTCCTCAAGTTTAGAAAGTTTTCTGTAATTATTTCATTAAATAAATTACTCATTCCTTTGGCTTGAAACTCTGCCCCCTCCTCTACCCCAATCACTCTTAAGTTTGGTCTTTTTATGTTGTCCCATAATTCTTGAATGTTCTGTTCTTGGTTTCTTACCATTTTTGCTGTGTAATCTAGATTTTTCTCTAGGATATATATTTTCTCTTCATTGTCTGAGGTTCTTTCTTCCAATTGATCTACTCTGTTGGTGATACTTTCGATTGAACTTTTATTTCGGTTTATTGCTTCTTTCATTTCCGGGATATCTGTTTGGTTTTTCTTTAGAGCTTCTATCTCCCTATTGAAGTAATCTTTTACTTCCTGTATTTGTTTATGGAGTTCTTTGTCCAAATGATCTTTCACCTCCTGTATTTGCTCCCTCATCTCATTTTTAAATTCATTCTTAAGTTCCACAAACTCTTGGAATATGTAATTTCTAAATTCCATCTCTGGCATTTCACCAACTGTGCTTGCCATGGAATCTACTGAGGAGGTATATTGATTTGTTTGTGTCACTTTCTTCCCTTGTTTCTTCATATTGCTTGTGTGTCTTATCTTTCTGCACTGTGGGACCTTGACTATTTTGATTTTACCTTAACGACTTACATTGCTCCTATAGTACAATGCTATCAGATCCCCTTATATATCCTTTACATTTTAAAATCAAACACTTTCTATTCAGAGAATCCCAGTTTGATCACAATGTACAGATTTAGTTAACCTAGATATTGTTTGCAATTTACTCTGTACGCTTCTGATGGGGTTTTATAGTTTCAAGAATTGGACACAGAAGTGATATGTTTAGGAAGAAGGAAATGAGTATATTGAATTGTTCTTTCTTAGAAAGTATGAGAAGAGAATTTTATGGAAGTGGTTTAGTATCAGCAGATGAGAGAGGAAAGAGAATGGAGTGAATGCTTATGTGGAAAGTCTGATTTATATATACACCTAACTTATGCATTGGTTGAGAGAAGAAATAAAGAATGATGGAAAAGAGAAAAAAATGACAAAGGAGTAGAAATTAGTGTAAGAGAGAGAAGAGAGAGAGTGAGTCAAGAAAATAGAGAATGAACTATATATAACACCACTTTGTTATATATTTCAATTGTACCCGTTCTAGAACTCCCAATTTCTGTGTATAACCTGTTTTTGCCTCTGTTGAGTATGCAATGGCAGGGTGTAAATAGGGAAGATGAAGGAAGAAGAAAAAATACAAAAGTGAGAAGGAAGAAAAGAAAGAAAGAGAAGAGGAGCAGAAGCAAACAAACACACTGTCAATCAAAACAAAAACAAAGCAAAAACAAACAAAAAACCAAAAAACAAGAAAACAAACAAACAAACAAAGTTGAAACCAGGAACCAGTCTCAAACAAAGTGGACCCTGGGATGCCCCTTCTTTTTTCAGTTGACTTGGTTCATGTCCAGTCAGCGATCCTGTTAGTGGAGTCAAAGCTGCATCTTTGGCCAGTTGCAGAATGGCACAGTGGAAGAGTGGCTCTGCGGGTGACTACCTCTTGTTCTGGTTACAGCTGGGCATGTCGCACTTCCCCTCTTGTTCTGGTTGCAGCTGTGCAGGTCGCACTTCCCGTGGGAGTGGAGGGGGCTTTTCCTCAGGTCGTGTCCTGCGTGCAGCAGCAGGGATCTGCTACTCTGGGCCCTGGAGTCCAGGCGAACTGGCGTCTGGGTCTTCTCCTTCAGGGCGGTCTGAACTGGGAATTCCATTCCTAGGTAGGTCTCAGGGCCCATAGGCAGAACTGGGATCTCACATGGGCAGGCTGAGCTGGCAACTCAAGCCAGCTGCTGAACTGGGGACTCCGCCCACAGGTCGCAGGGCCCACCGGCTGAACCGGGATCTCACAGGGCAAGCCTAACTGGGAACTCCGCCCACAGGTCGCGGGGCCGCCAGCCAAACTGGGAACTTACGCTGGTCTGACTGGGAATTCCGTAGGTCTCAGGGCCCATAGGCGGAACGGGGATCTCACGTGGGCAGGCCCAAGAGTAAATATTTTAAATGCTTAAATTTCCTCCCTTGTAAGATTATGAAGTTGCATGAAAGCTTCCCTAAATTTCCTTTAAGCTCTAAAAGCCATAATTTTTGTTCAATTTGCTTTGAATTAAGCTTATATTTTCCCCACATTGGTATTATGCCCATATTATGTCCATACTATGTTCATGTTCAGTGGGATATAAAATATCAATTACCAAATAGTATCCTAAATAAATAAATAGGAGATCTACTAACATGTACACTGGGTTTAATAATGGAAATGCCATCCACTAACTGATTCATCTTGGATAAATAGGAGATAATAATAACAAACATATTAGTTGGCTGTGAATTTCATGGAAGTGTGTATTAGTGGCAACAATAAGTATTCAATAAGATGAAGAAATATATTTTTTCCTCTTTTTCTTTCTTCTTAATTTTATAAACTGGTCCTGCCATTCCATGTCTCCATGCCTCTGGTCTTGGCTGACATTATCTCCTGTGTCAAAATGTGACTGACATCCTGGGGAGAATTCTCTCTGCTCCCTCCTGTGTGCCTCCATATCACCTTAGATACTACAATAGAGATATAACACTATCCCAGATACAGTATTTGTTTTTCAATTTAATGGCACCAAACTCAAATGTGTTTATGGGCCTGCCAGGTACAATAAACAAATATATGAAGTTGGTGACAGGCATTCAGTTGAGCTGAAGGGTAAAACTTATGACTGAAGACAATGAATGCAAATATTTTAAAAACCACTGTAGAAATCAAATAATACACACCCCTTGGACGACTTTAGCTTGTGGGCCTGGCTGGTGACTCTGGAGCGCATTCTCTTTCCCACCAGGCTGTGAACCCAGGAGAACAGGGAGGAATCACATGTCTCTGATTCCCCTTTTCATGCCTAGGCCTAGAGCTTGTGCATGGCAGGAGCTCAATGTAATATTTATCAAGTTGAATTAATATTATCTTTATACAAATACCCTAAAGGCAGTCTGACTTTGTACAAATAACAGACTGAGCTTTCAAAACCATGTATACTCTGGTAACACAAATATCCTCCAAAATGTGTGTATAATTATTAAAATTCATTGAGATTTATGACTTCTTACTTTAAACACTTATGAAATGCCAATGTTAAAGAAATAGGGACAGGCCAAAAATTTAAAGTCCTTTTATCTAAGAAGTAATAAAGGAGTAAATTGAACTTGAAAAGCATGTTCTTCCAACTGAGCCACCATGCAAGCCACTTTGTTTGATGGAATTCCACCTATGTTCCTTTCTAGGTTCACACTTTTAAACTATATGTTCCTTAAAAAGTGCTTTTACACTTCAGGTGCCAAGAGTCAGCTAAAGTTAAGCAGCATTTACCAACATGTATGAGCACTAGACCTATTTAGTTTCATAGCCAAGATGGGCTAGGTACTTAATATTTATGAACTGTGGGTATATCTGCCAGGTTTGCACATTGAGCACACAAGAAAAAGAGGTCAGGATGTAGGCTGCATTGGCCTCCTTGTAACTTTTCAAAGATGCCTACAGACCAGACTGGTCATTTATTGCTACTATGTATCCTAACATTACATTGCATTGTTGCTCTCTAGTATACAAAGTTTAAAAGAGAATGTTTTGAATTTAGTTTCACTCAAATATAACAACATCTTAGGCAGCATTATCTACAAGCTAATGTGTTAATATATACCCAAACATTTCTCATATAAGACTGAAAGATTCAGGGCTGGGATTGTGGCTTAGTGGTAGAGCGCTCGCCTAGCATGTATGAGGCATTGGGTTTGATCCTCAGTACCAAATAAAAATAAATGAATAAAATAAAGGTATTGTGTCCATGTACAACTAAAAAATATTAAAAGAAAAAGACTGAAAGATTCAGATTCCTTTCAAAGTGTTATTAGCTTTTCAGGTCAGAATGGTATTCATCTGTATAGTTTAATTATTATCATACTGAACATTTGATTAATCTATATAAGTATGAGGCAACACAATCTTAAAAATAATAGAGAGCCATCCACAGGGAATGCATCTAAGCTAGTCCTTACTGTAACTTTACAGCACCTCTGACATGATAAATGTGAAGACTGAGGTTGTCACCCGGGGGGGTAATATTGGTGGTGTGGTGGCAGCAAGGATAAGACAAGTCCACTCTTCAGGTTAAAACTCTCTGCTAAAGGAAAGCATGAGGAATTTGTTCCTGTGCTCTCAACTGCATCTGTTCAAGGAGTATATACTTTAGTGGATACTACTCTGAGTCCTTCCACTTCAGATTATGTTATTGCTTATTTAAACAATTTGAAAATGTCTGTTATTTGGAACTAGGTTGAGGAGAAACCAGACACATAAGAACAACTTAAAAATCTTTCATGTTTTTTTCCAAACATACTAGAAGATTCACTGTTATTTGAACATGTCACTCATAGCATCTAGCACAAAGTGAGACTACCCCATCTTGGCCTGACTCATTCTAACTACCCTGCTCAAATGCCATCTCTTCTAAGAGGCTCTCAGTTTTGCCACTTGGAATCGTCTCCCCCTGCAGTAAAGCTACAGTGGGAAGAACATGGATTCTGAAGCCAAAGGGATCTAGTTTCACAGCCTGCTGCATGACCTTGCACAAGTCATTTAAACTCCCTGAGTCTCAATTTCCATTTTGGTGATGTGTCGGAAATTGCAATTATTTAAGATAATGTTTATAAAAATTCCTGGTACAAAATGGTCACACAAGTAAGGCCTCATTACCTGTCTTTCTTAGCTCTTTTCTCTCTTTCATTTGGAAGTAATACATTTTTCATTGTAGTGTGCTCATTTCTGTTCATGACTAATCTTACTGAAAATTCTTTAAAAATGCTTCTAATTTTTATATGTATAACAGAACCTGGCATGGCATATTGCTTATAGGCATCAATTGTGCAGACTACTTAAAAAAAAATGGGAATTACAAAGTATGTCCATGTTTTCTTGTGACAATGTTACTGATGGTTTGATGTAAACTTATAAAGGTGAAAAGTGAAATTCATGCATCTGGTATAGGGAGTTAGTCAAAATATTATTAGAGTCCTAAAAATGTTGACATGTGAAGACACACCAGTAGCTCACGTGTTCTTTCATTCCAAGGTAGATGGCTACAAGGGATACAAAGAGTCACACAGGGGGCTTCCACACATATACTCTCCTGTACCTCTCTCAGCTTTTCTATATGTGTCTTCCCATGGATTTAAGGGACAGAGGGAGAGAGCATTTTGAAATCAGAGATAGCAGATCTCTTAGCAGGAGAGAAAAAGTGAGGCGCAGAGCTAAAAATGCTATTTTGTGAAGGAAGAGACTGACTCAGCCCTCATTCCCTGTGGGCCTAACTATTCAGATGTGTCTGCTATCCCACACCAAATATAGCCTTCAAAAAAAGCAGTAATGGTGTGTTGGGCTGTATTTTCAAATAAGATCATAAATGTGAAATGGGCTTGAAAAGAGTCAGGTGTTACACAGTTTAATACATTTTTAACTTTGTATTGAAGCTATTCCTCTTTTTAAGCTTGATACCATTGAGGCCTATATTAATTTAACTTTCAGATCTGATCTGAGGCAACAATCATTCCTGATAATAAAGTAGAAAATGGAAACAGACACAAAGAGGCCTGATTTTTATTCTTCTTAAGCCACCTTAACTGGGCATGTCGAGACTGCCTGGAATAATATCTTCACTCACCATCTCCCAGCCTCTTGCTGTGCCTCCATTTTCGACTTTGTTTGCCATTAGGCAACTCTTGAAAGGACATTAGAGTGATTTCAGAATGAGGGTCCAAGTATATCATGTTCCATGAGAATATTGTTAAAGGAGGTCCAAGGATTTTATGGAGGAAAAAAAATTGAGGAAAAAGGAGATAGCAGGCGTCGTTCCCTGTTGAAAATATACCTATTGATGTATTCTTCAGAGTTGTCCCAAGACAATTTCAGACCCTGTATCATTAGATTACCAGTTCACTTAACTTACAAGCTTTTTATTACATTTTAAACATTGGCTTGAATGTAAATTTGGGTAGTCTTCTAAAATGTTCTGCTAGGAGTTGTGAATGATTATAGCTCCTTGGAAATAGTGACAGTGTGAGAGAAACGGCAGCTTCTGGCATGATCTATGTGGAGAGGAAAACACTTGGAAGCAGTTTGCCTGCATTTTATTTCTGCGTGAGCTCTTTGGGCACTCAGCCACTTGCAAAGCATTATTTAACAAATTATGGCACCACAGAAACTGTTTTATGCTCCGGATGCTAGTTTTCAAAAGAGGGACCAATAAATGTCTGAAGTTTTAATATCAAAGAGAACATGACTGAGTTAAAATTAAAAGAACATTTATATTTGCAAGTGAAAAATGAAAACTTATAGCATTCTAAGTATTACATTCAATTTTATTGCGATTTAAAATGGGCTCATTTTATGTACATATTGTTGTGTTAAGGTTTTAAAAAAGATGTTTGTTTACTGATACCTTAAAGGGGCCTGATCATTTTATCATATGATGGTGAACATATCACTAATTTTTACAATTTCAGAGTTTATTTTCACTTTACAGTTTCAGAATTAATTTTTGCAGTTTAGAAAATAGCAATGCACTTTTTTTTCTATTTGATTTATGAAAAAATCCAAATATCAGCTCTCTCATTTACTCTTTATATGCTGGCATGCATGCTCTCAAAGCGAGCAGATCATCATGTACGCCTATTGTTTAGGGCTGTAGGTAAATACTGTATCATATGAATCACCCTGTAGCATCAATAAGGTTGGGCCAGTGGAAAACTGGGGAGATAAAACTGCTCCCTGTAAAGCAGGGGTTCACCCATGTGAAGCAAATTCAGTGTGCTAGATAAGGTAATTTACTAAATGGTACTCCAGTGCCCTAGAAGACTTAATTCACCTCCGCTGAATGAGCAGTTGGAGCAAACTCAATTATTGAGAGTTACCCATTCATACTCAAAGGCATATAGATCTCAAATTAAGTGTTCTTTAATTGAGTGCATATAACTCTGGGGTAACCTGGGTATGGGGTAGAAAATATATAAATGAGTGTGGCCCTAATTAGAAAGTCTCATTTAAACCTGCTTTTCAGATCACATCTTCACAGCACTGAGTGACAGTGATTAAGAAATGAGGTATTTTCAGGAAAGTAAAAAGCAAGTGACAATATCATTGCTTAACAGTAATCACAAACTCTTGAGTTTGGAGAGCATCCCAGACAGCTTGTATTAAGTATAGATTTGGCTACAATCTAGCAAACTGTATTTATAGAAAATATTTTTTGGCAAAGATAAGCACTGGTTAGTGGAATAGGCTTGTCAAGAAATAACAAAGAATAGATAGATTTTGGGGTTAATTATGTATATAGATTCAAAAAGTGGTTGCATAAAGTTGTATGTTTGTGTGTGGATGCATGTGTTTAAAGCTTTTAACATCCTCTCAGTGAACAAATGTAAAAGATGTTTTCAAAAGTTTAATTTTACATGATATAAAATGATTTATTTACTTGAGTTTTTTCTTTGTTTATAATGTATATCTTATGGGGGGAGTGGGGATACCCTTATAAATAATCTCTCTATTATTTGAAAATATGCAGTCTGAAACCAATTTTAAGAAATACACATCTCCTCTAAAGCTCATGTTGCTCTTTCCACAAAAGGAACAATCTCAATGACTACCTGATGATAGAGGAAATTCTTATTCTTCTGGTCATGATCTGACTTCATAGCAGAGATGGACAGTGGCCCTTCAATATCACTTCCCTTCTTCATCTTTTTAGAATGACTGATTTTAAGCTGTCATGTGATTTACCAGAATAAAGACCAGATTTTTTCCCCCATCTTCCTTGTGTATCCAGCTGAGGCAGTGATTAAGTTCTTAAGTGTTCCAAAAAGAAGAAAATGTGAATTTGTTTTTGACAAGGATGAATTTTGATGACTAAATGCAACATCCTGTCCCACTAATCTCATTTTAATGCATGGTTTTAACACTCAGATGAGGTTTTATTTTTATCTTCCAACAGTAAAACAAAGTGTATATATAAAGAGGGAATGGTTTGAACTTTGAAAAACAAGTGACCTGCCTGAATTAAATCCTTTTTTCCACTTACATTCTATAACTGTGAAATCAACTTCAGGACTGAAAATATTGCTGACCCAAAGAATACAAGCTTGTCAAGACTTACATGTCAATGTATACTTGGACCAACCTAACAGAAAACATTCTCTAAAGTTGGGGTCCCACAGAATGTGAATTGGTCAGGTTGATGGTGGATTGGGTGGAAAAATATGGGAGGGGTACATAGTGGATGAGACTGATACTCTCTCTATGATGACAAGACACTTGTAAGGCAGATGTATCTCTGTCACTGGATCACTCAAGGGAAAAACCTACTCAACAAATTTTTTCTTTACTGTGGAATCTAGAAATGGCTTGAAAACTTATAGAAATGTAGTGTATTTAGAAGAATCTCATTTGTTATTGGCCCTTTCTATAAAGAAATCAACACTTTTTTTTTCAATGAAAAACAAAGTTTTCACAGAAAACAGCTATGTCTTTGAAATAGTTCTCTTATTCTCCGAAATCTCTCAGAAAAGCAAGGGTCTGAGAATCACACTTTTTACAATCCTCCCATCTTCCCCTACATAGAACCTGCGTGCTCATCTCAGTAAATGGACAGCCAATTGCTAAATTGGAATTTTGAGGTTTGTTTAGATTCCTTTTTCACAATGGTCTTCTAATCCCAGGGGGGTGGTGTCCAATGAATTCTCTGCAGTAAATATCTTTTATGTCATATTCTTCTTTCTCAACTAAAATTACCTATCCCTATTTACGCCTACCCCTATTTTTCACTCTGGTTCATTGCCATCATTTTTTTTTTTCCCCTGTCTTCAGTTTAATTTCCCTTCAATTGTTCTTATATTTGGCTGGCAGAAAGATATTCCTAAAATGTAGTGTGCTTATGTGATTTCCCTGTTTAAAACCTTTCAAAAACTCCCCACTGATTTAAGAATAATGCTTGCAATTTATATTACACTGCACTGCACAAACTATTGTTATTAAAATTTTAACAATTTAGAACAATGAAAATTCCCTTTCATCATTCAGCTAATCCCAGCCCCCTACCTTATTATTTTGATTTGTGCCCTCTCAGATGTTTTCATATCTAATGCATGTTCATAAATAGATATATGAAAATAAGTATGTTTGTGAATTTTTAAAGTAAATGAGATTATACTATCTATATTACTTTAAAATTCCTTTTTATATTTAAACTTGATTATATGTTTTAGAATGCCTTTGTGACATTAATCTACCGCCTACTTTTTAACTCCATGATACTAGTATGGATACGCAATAATTTACCTAACAATTTCTTTCCTAATAAATATTTAGGTTATCACACATGTATCTGGAATAGTTATACAGAGGTAGAGTTTCAAATTGAACTACATATGCCTTTTAAAATATAACAGATACTTTCAAATAGTTTACCAAGTTTGTATTAATTTATACTCCTACCAATAGTGAATTGCAAGTACATCTATTTCCCCATGTGCTCATTAATACAATATCAATCTCTTCAATTTTTACTAATTAGGTAAAAATAATGTAAAATTTTCCATATTACTGGATACTAGTGAAATAAAATATATTTATGTACTTTCATTGATCATTGTATTTGCTTTTATAGAAATTAGGTGTTCATATTTTTGTCCCCTATTTATGTGTTTTCTTTAAAGAGGAAGTGTAAGAATTCATTGCATAATTTGCATATTAATTTTTGTTGTAAAAGAATCTCTTGATTGTCAATCTTTTGGACCAGATCTCATAAAATTCATACAAACTATGCTTACATAATAAGAATATGTTTGCCTGTACACGGTTTAAGCCTGTCGTACATCTCTATAGCTTCTTCCTAACCGCTTTTCCTGCTAATAATATAGCAGGAAATAACCCCTACTCATCTTTCTAGCCAAGCTAACTTTTACTCATCTTTCAAAACTCTGCTTAATTTAGTTTCCTTTAGTCAAGTTTTTTTGATTCTCATTCTTCAGATAGATCCAATGTGCTTACCCCAAGCTTCATCCCTTCATCTATCACATATTATTGCATTCACATTAACACTTTGCCTGTAACTTTTGACTTCTGCATTTCTGGGGAGTAGAGATAGTCATTTGTGTCAATATCCTCCTCGCTTCTCAAGATGTTTTTTGACTGAATGATTCTATAAATTCAACCTTTGGACAGATTATTAAAACCATTCCTCTATTCAATAATAAGATTTGGAATTTTCCAAGAGTTATCCACAAGTTTTCCTCAAAGTAATTATTTAAATATCTAAAGATTTTCTTATTAATTGCTTGAATAAAGAGAAAGAGTGTGGGGCTGGGGCTGTAGCTCAGTGGTAGAGTGCTTGCCTCGCAGGTGTGAGGCCCTGGGTTCGATACTCACCACCACATAAAAATAAATAATAAATAAAGATATATAAAAAAAGAAAGAATGTGAAAAGTGATTAGGTCCATATTACAAGATATGTTAATTTAAAAAATGAAAGAAAAATATTATGGCTATCATTCAATCAAGGAAGTAAAGAACTGGAAAAGAGCTTAAATATACTGGGCATTATTGAACTATTCTATTTGCATCCCTGTATCTATGCCCTGTGTCAGTCTGTCTCATGGTTGGGCTTTCCTAATTAATATTAAATTAATGCAAAATTTGCTTTCATGCAAAATTTGCCTTCATGGAACATCATTTTGTCTCCAATCCACTGGTCTTAATTCTGCCCTCTGAAATTGCATGTGACAATTCAAATGATAACTGGAGAGACCAATTACAATTACTTTCTCTTCTATCTTTTAACCTAAATTTTTGATCATAGGCTAAATATATCCTTTTTTAAAATTATTTTTATTTTTTATTCTAAGTTGGTATATATGATAGCATGATACATTACAATTCATATTACACTTATAGAGCACATTTTTACATATCTCTGGTTGTATACAAAGTGCTGACACTTATATTAAAATCTCATCATCCTGGTTGCTCTACTTTTGAACAAACTGTATTTTGATAATGTTACCCTTAAAAAGTGTCATCTGGAACTGACTGGTATTCAACAGATGTTCATTCAGTTCTTCCCAAAGTAAAGTATCAAGGTACTCTTGAATTCCTTTATAAAGTCCTCTTCTTTTTTTAAGTGCAACCTACAATGCAGTTAACTTTTTTTTTTTAATAGCCCAGTCACACAACTATTACTAAACTTGTGGCCAACCAAACTCCATTGGTGTTTTTCAGTTGACCTGGATTAATGCCTTACTATCTAATGGCACACTACTTTATATTTGTTTTTTAAGTTTTTTATGCTTGCTTTGGTCCTAATCACTCATATCAAATTTCTTGTACACAAATAAGAAACAGACTTAGAACTTCATTAGTGTTCTCTATCCTTTAAATAACCCAGCAATTATCAAATCAAACCATTAAGAGGCACTAGTTTTTCAATATTGATATAATTGTTATTAGAAAGTTGTAGTGGAAGTTTAGTATTATTTTTATTAAGAGATTGGACTATTTTCTTGCCTTATACTTAGTTCAGAAGTGTTATATATACAGTGGTGTAATTCAGTCTATGTGGATTTTGTCATGAAGATGTAGGCAGAAAGTAAAAAAAAAAAAAAAAATCAGCCTAATGAAGAACATGAGCTTTTCAGTTAGAAAGATATAGATTCACCTCACGATTTTGCCCCTTACTAGCTATGTAATATTGAACAAATCCCTTAACATTTCTAATTAAGTTTCCTTATTTGTAAAATATAATGATGAGGATGAGGATGAGGATGGTGGTGGTGGTGGTGATGATCATTTTGTAGTTTTTTATGAGGATTAATGAAACTACATGTGAAAAATGCATAGCATAGTTTCTGGCACAGGGCAGGCACAAAGCAATAGGCAATAAGAAGGAAACCACATTAGGAAAGTAAGTCTCTTTTGAACCAGCTGCACAGCAGCACAAAGGAAGCCTAATGTAAAAATATATCACACTTTTGTAATTTCTTTATGCTTAAGATCTGGGAATCAGAAGGCCAAGAAACATGTGGAGTACCATTTACTATGATCACATTCTATTACCTGGCTAAGGTCTCATATTACCAAGAGAACCATATAAACCAAAAACCATGTTAAAATAGCATCATAAAACAAAACCAGTAAACAGGAAAAAGGAGCAACTAAGAGATCAGTGTTTCAGGTGACACAGGCATTAATCAGAACAATATAGATTTTTGGTCCAAGAAAACTTCTACTTTAGATAAATTGCCAAAATAAAAAGGATAGCTTGCACATATACATAAAATGCTGACTGAGGGAAAAAGAGTAAAACTGGATCAAAATAACCTTATGGTTTTATGAACAGAAAGGGGCAGCAGAACTATGCTGAAAAGCTGCTTGAGTGTTATATATATTGCAGTGGTGGTTCTGAGTTCTGAGCTCCTTTGCAAGCAAATTTCATTGACCTTCTACATTTCACACTGACCTTGATGTTTATAAATGCTGCAGGGCTCAGCAGTTAGTCTTTTGTGAGCTGAGAATTCAGTTTGTTTTATTTTCTTAATGTTCAATCTCAATTAAAAGCCCTTTAACAGCGAATTCATGGTGAGTCAGAGTAACAAAAATTTGGGTCTAATGTGTGTCCATTGTGTGGGGTATGATACAGAAGAAAGCATTTCATCAAGAGTTTCAAACCAGACTCTCTTTTGGACTTAGGGAAATAAGATTTATGATTTATGTGTAATTTTGTCCTTTGAAGGTTACAATGTAATGAAATAATAAGAAAAAATGACATTTGAGTTGATAACACAGTAGCCAGGTCATTGAAAGAATTACTTTTCTAGGAGAACTAGAATTTAGCTGGTAAGTCAGTTTTGGAATCTATCAATTAGCACTTACATTCTGGAGAAACTTCCTGACATATGCAATTGCTTCAAATGAAAGAGATTTTAACTATAAAACTTTTTTAAAAGAAGTGTTTCTCAGCCGGGCGCGGTGGCGCACGCCTGTAATCCCAGCACTTTGGGAGGCTGAGGCAGGAGGATCGCGAGTTCAAAGCCAGCCTCAGCAATGGCGAGGCACTTAGTAACTCAGTGAGACCCTGTCTCTAATAAAATACAAAAAAGGGCTGGGGATGTGGCCCAGTGGTCGAGTGCCCCTGAGTTCAATCCTCAGTACCAAAAAAAAAAAAAAAAAAAAAAAAAAAAGAAGTGTTTCTCTCTTGAATTTTCTCAGTGTCCCCCATAATCTCATTTCCACTATCCTACCTCTGGCCCTTACTACTCTTCATTTTAACTTCTTTAAGAGTTGGCTTCTACTCTTTCCTGATCCAGGATTTCTGAGTTTCCAGGCCACCTGGCAGTAATATTTCACAAGAAATGAGATTGTTACCCTCAATGACAACTCCCTGCAGTGACACATATGATGTATTTACATATAACATAACCATGTGCCCAGTCCTGTCCATCCCTGACTTTTACCCTGGATTAGGCCTCTAATTTCAAATTCTTTTTTGCCTGAACTTTTCTAACATGAACTATTTTATTCTGAACTTTCTCTTGCTGACCCTTTCACTCTTAGAGAATCTCAAGCTGATTTCTTTGCTGCCACATTCTGGCACACCACCTGCTTCAGACAGAATTGTCATCTTAAAAATCTTCAAAGGTTTCTATTACATGTGGGTAGAGTTAAACAACTAAGGTTTTCCATAATATGATCTAAGACACTCTTCCAATTTATATCCTCATTCCTCCCCATTTAAACCTACTGCTACAGATAGATTAAAGTGGTCCCCATCTCCCAATTACAAAAATGCTTTTGCCCTTTAAACTTTGCTCATACTGCTTCCCCTGCCAGCAATCTGTCCAATCCTGTCTTCTTATCTATTCAAATTCCAGGCATTCTTTAATTCCTGTTTATGCCTCTTCTTTTGTGTAAACTTTTCTTGGCCACTCACTTGTATGAATCCTTCCCATGAGTATTCATGTCAAAAATGTACTTTATTTTAACATTTCTATTGTACTCATTGTGAACTTGTTTAAACCATAAAATCTCTGGTGGCATTTAAGTGGGGTACAACTAGAATATTGGTACAGCAATAAAATTAAAAATAAAAATTAGTAGTACCATCCAGTAACAATGCTAGTAGGTTCTACATGAGACTTTTTCCCCTTTTCAGGCAGAATTTAATAAGGTTGAAGTTAGCAAAAGCCATGATGACTGATATAATCCATCTCTGGCCCAGTTACACCAGAACAGAGGGAGAAAAAACCATAGGAGTAAAAACTGATGGCAGCCAGCATTTGCCCTACATGCACCGAGAATGAAAGAACTTTGCCTTTCAATAGATGCATGTATTTTTACATATATATTGGAACCTGAAGAACTAGAAGCTACAGAGATATGGTTTGTAATTTAAACTCAGAGTTTCCAACATAGGCAAGACAGAAAGAATAAGAATTCCCTCAAATTAAACACAAAGCTTATTTCTAATCTTTAGGCATGTTAAATATTTTAACAAAAATGCATACAGCAATTACCATATTCTCATTTAATCTTCATAATAATAATCTTCAGAATATAAATATATAAATATATATATATAACTATATATATGTGTGTGTATATATATGTATATATATAATATATATGTACTACTATATATATAGTCAGTCTTCCTAAAAACACAGCAAGGACAGAACTATTATATCTCCAATTTTGCAGAGAAGTAAATAGCCCAACGTCATCTAAATTAATGCCTAAGTTGGGGAAATCCAAGCAACCAGACTCCAATTACCAATTACACATTACCAATGCATACAGAATCAACCCTTTATTTATTTTCAAGTGAAATACTTCATCAGGTGACTGTTGGACTACTCCAATATTCACTCTTGTATTTGTTTATTACTTAATTTTTCATTATTCATTAATTTAGCCAACATTTATTGGGCCCTGATCATGTGCTATGTACTGAGATTTGTGGAGAATCCTGCGTTCATGAGGTCATTGGAGAGATCAATGTCCATTACATGACAAGGGCAACACTGTGTTGTGGGTATTGTGGAAGTGACAAATATTTTACTACCCTCGAAAGACTTCATCAACAATCCCATCAAATTTTAAACAGTCAGGATCCCCAGGAAAAGCAGCATCCCTTAATATCAAGGGGGGAAATGAGACAGTGAGCCCCTCATCCCTTGGAAAAAGGCAAATGCACTCCTAGGGCCTTAACTATTGAAAACATGGGGTGTGCTTCCCCTGCTCTCCCACCTTACCTCATGGGCTTCTTAGCTATCAAGGGCACATATGCCTTTCCCTGCCCTCTCACTCATGCACTCTCAATCTTTATCAGAAAATAGGTGCACCAGGAAAGCCAGGATAGCCTTGCCATAACTCTCTCCAAGTACAAACTGCATAAAGGACAAACTGTCCAGGAGTAACTGAAACAGCAAATGGCCAGGGCCCTTAATTTCTTTCTTACCAGAATTTATGTTCTCTTCCATTTCCTATTTATGTGTTCTCTCAACAGCTACAGCAGCTTATCCTCATCACAAGGCACAGATGTTTATGGAAGAGACAGAATTCATAAATGATGCAATATTTGGCCTCGGGACAAGCAGATACTCCTCCTTCTAGGTTAAAATGCTTACCCAGGAAGAGGTACACCATTGAGATGTACCTAAAGCCAAGTAAAATTCCTATACCTTAGCATCCCTTGCAAACAGCCCTTTCCTTGGAATAAAACTAACTCTCTCCCATTGTTAGGAGAGTCAGCTTGACACTCTTGATTAGTGCTTGGTCCCCTTCTGCAGAGCAAGAAGTCCCATAAAGAATCTTATTCCTGTCAGTTGTGCCTTTATCTTTTTTTTTTTTTTTTTTCCTGATGGAGTGCACAAGGACACAGAAAGCCAGTGACAAAAACAGTTTAGCTGGAAACCACTCAGCCTTGATGTTTCTTCTTGCAAGTTTTCCATCTGTTGACCCCTCCCCTTCTCCTTGGTTATAAGTCCCCCACTTGTATATGGAGTTGAGTCAGGACCCCCATTGCAGTGGCTCCTATACCTTTCTCATGGTCCTCTTTTAACAAATGTCAAGAATATTTTTTCCTTTAACATTACATATTTAAATTGAGTGCAATGGGAAAAAAGGAGGTTATAATTTTACATGGAGGAGGGAAGTCTTGATCTGAATCTAAAAAGGGCAAGTGTTTACCACTGGGAAAGAGAAGAAGGGCATTCTAGGCAAAAGGAACTGCTCTGATGTGCATGGTGCTGTCTAAAATCTTTAAGTGGCGAATAGAGCTGAAGCAGGCACAATAATTAGCCAAAATGATCCTAGAGAGGAAGCGAGTGCCAGATCAATGGGGGCCTTGAGTACTCTGCCAAAGAACTTGGACTCTCTCCATCAATCTGTGGGGAGCCTTGAAGAGTTTTTAAAGCAGGGGAGTACTATTATATCTACTTTGCATTTTTAAAAGATCCTTCTGTAGCAGTTCATAGGAAGAATTAGGGGATAGCAGAAATGCAAGCAGGGATACAAGTTATGTGATTTCACTGTAATTGAAAAAGAAAATATTTTAAAACATTCTGTGTATTATGATGTTTTTTACATTTTAAAAATCTTTCTAGCTATTGAGACTGTCCCTTCTGTGCCTAGCTAATTCCTAGAGATAGCACAGGGCCCAGCCTTAAGCAGGCCTTTGATATGCAAATAGATCCATGGAAGGCCAAACCCTCTATTCCACCCCAGGACACATTATTCCTTTGCTTTACTCATTCCCTGGGCCAGGTGCCAGGCACATAAGATGGCTTCTAGAGCCAAAAAACCCACAGACATTATTCTAACTAGTCCATCCTAAACTGCTCCCTGCCTGCCTTTTCTTTCCTGTGGAAACCTCAGTAAAGACCATGACCTAAACCTTCCACTTGTTTTGTTCTTCTCTGCCTCCTGACACCAGCCCCTCACCCAGTTGTCTTTTCCACATGTCTCTGTGTGGCTTGCTGTTCCCACTGTTTCAGGACCTGTGAGTAAAATAAACTTTTATTTTTCTTAGCTTCTTCTATATCTCTTCTCAGGGCCACACCCGACTGACCATCTCCTAAAAGAGTACTGGAGTTAGTACCAGGTGGGAAGGAAGAGAGTGAAGAAGGTGAAGCAAGAGAGCTTGGTCCAGGATTAGATGTGAAGAGTAAGGGAGAGGGACAATCTTTATGGCAGGGAAGAAGTGTATTTGGGAGTAAATACATAACTACAGTTTTGGATACGCTGAGTTTGAGCTGTACATTTGAAGTCTAAATGGAGAAGTGCTACCAACCACTGCATACCTGGAGGCTTAGGGGAGTGATGTTGGCTGTTACTATAATGTGGGTGATCCATGGATGATGACTGCTACAGTAAGAAGAGAAGAAGGCTGAGGGCTGAATATTGGATTCCACCTATACTGAAGGACAAAGGAAGAGAGAGATGTGATAAAGACCCAAAAAGGCTTTCAGAGAAAGAGGAAGCGAGCTGAAGAGAAGGGTGTGCAGTAAGACAAGAGAGACTGTGGAAGGGAATAAATAGGCAAAGTGGCAACTGGTTCAGAGACAATGAGACACAACCAGTGCTAATCCAATGGCTGTTGAATATTCTTAATTTTAGAATGTCAATAGACTTCAAATATGTGAGTAATTCCATATTTTGGAAACACTGAGGTCGGATACTTTCAAATTTAACTAACCATGACTGATTCCAACATGACCATGTATTAGTTTCTCAGGGCTGCTGTAACAGAGAGCCCTGGACTGAGTGCCGTAAAATGACAGAAAATTATTCTCTCACAGTAATGTAGGCAAAAGCCCCAAATCTAAGAGTCAGTACTGTTGATTTCTCCCCAGGGCTCTGAAGAAGAATCTGGTTCCCTGTCTTTTACCTTCTGGTGACAGCAGGTCATCCTTGCTGTTCCCTAGCTTGCAGATGCATCACTCCCACCTCTGCATAGGCATTCATATGGCCATCCTTTCCCCACCTGTTTCCTGGTGCTCTCTTCCCTGTGTGCCTCTCTCCTCTTACTGTAGGATGCAGTTACATTAGATTAAGGGCCCACCCCACTCCACTGAGTCCTTATCTTAACAATCACCATATTTCCAAATAAAGCACATTCTGTGGTTCTGGGGAGGGAGGTCATCTGCATACTTTTTTGGGGTACATAATTCAATCTATAACAGTGGCCACAATGTGAAAAATATCATCATGCTAGGACTTCACATAAAAGGTCTGATTTGCCTCCTTTTAGAGGTTACATTGGTGGATTTCTTCTATTTTAATCTGTGTGAATGATGGCCTTTGATACTGTGCAAAAGCATCCAGGATTTACCTTTAGTCATGAGCCTTTATTTACTAAACTCTTTTTTCCTCATCAATTCATTGACAATTCAGTGATAAATATATTTGTAAAATAATTTACAAGTGAAAAAAGATTCAGTCTTAGAAACTTAACTCAAGGTCATAAAATTAGATTTTCTTGCTTTCATTTCTAATTCTTTTTCTATACTACAATAATAAATGTGCCAGATATGATACCATCTGTGGAATTAAAAAATGAACCACACTGAGCATAGTAAATATCTGTTTTTGCTTGTCTGCAATCCATTGCCCTTTGATCTTGGAAGAACACTTTGGTTTTCTTTAAAACCCACTCTTTTCTTTCTCTAAATTTGTTTGGTTTCTATTTATTAGTGTTGGAGTTTAAATCTGTCCCTCCATCCTGTTTAGCTTCACAGGTAGGCTTATTATATGCTAGGCCTAGGTAGTTCAATTCTAGAACTTTTGTTATAATTATTAGGTACAGGTGGCTGCTATACAGCAATAGTTTACCTGAAATTGAAGTTATTATAGAAGAAAGCAGAGCCAAGAAACTGAAAGCAACTAAGTCATTTTTTAAAAATGCTAGAACCAGCCATACCTGAAGCTAAATGATCCTACATTTCTAGTTACAAGAACACATTCTCTTTGAATTAATTCAGTATGATTTGAATTTCTGTCATTTTTTACCAAAAGAGCTCTGACAAATGCATGTTATAAACAACCTGGATAATCTATAATAAAATGGATTTATATTGAATGAGATTGGACTCCAAATCAATGCTATTTATATAACCTTAGCTTTAGTAGTAATTATTTCATTTATAGCAGAAACTTTCTTTGGGGTCCAAGATAACCACTCACATTAAGGGATTTTGGCTAGATAGGTTTAATCTTAAGAATCTCTTCCAGTTTTTACCTGGTGCTATGTTTGAATGCTAATAAACTTTCAGGGAATATATCTTTTGTCCTCATAATTTGCAAATTCTGATATTATATTATTTTAATATTTAATCTATCCAAGGTATATTCTGATACTTAGTTACCATCAGTGCTTACTGACTATGACTTTTCACAGAATTATTTAGAAAGCAGAATTTTAAAACTTTCTCTTTGGAATTTTAAAATCCTACACACAGTTATTTGAACAGATCCTCTCTTCAAAAGTTGTAATCATAGATTATAATTATCATCTATAATAACAGGGCTGTTAATATTACTTCAAATGCACAATTACTCATTTTTTTCTCTCAGGGTTATTTTCCTTGAATATTTATAGATTGTAAACTATGGCATCTGCTAAATGCAGGGGACTTCAAGGTGCTGTTTGCTCAGATTCCCTTTGATGCTTGCTCACTTCGTTATGTGCTTATGAAACTAAGTTGTCTATTTTCTATGAATTTTGGCAGGAGACTCCATAGGGTCATCTCAGGTCTCCATTAATTCTCTATGAAGCATATATCACTTGGTATATGGGCTGAGACCAATTCTGTGCTGATGAGAGTCACCTCTATCCTTCATTTTCTACTCTTTCCTAACATTGGGAAGGCTACTTTTTCAAGGTTTGCTTCTGCCTCTAAGGTACCATGCATGCCAGACATTTACTTGGAAGATGTCTAAGCTTTCATTTTCCCATGACCTCTGATTATGTCATAAAGGTTATCATGGCTGCTGACAACTTTTTCCCATTTAACATAAGCCTCAGAGATTTTTGTGCATTTAATGGTAAATCTCTATATTCATCTAAGCTAAAAAAAATGTTACTATTGTCTTCTTCCTTATTTATGATACATTGTATGTGAATTGTTAGCCTTTTGGGAAAAGAAATTGTTGGATGGCAATCTTTGTCATGGCCTGTGCATCACAGGTTTTCAATAGTGTCACTTGCAATTTTTATCTGTTTGCTGTTCCATTACAAAGATGACCTTTTTTCTCAGCAACTAAAATGTCTAATTTTGTCAATCAAATTTTGTTATGAGAAAAATGTAACATTTTATAATAGAATATCCTTAATGTGACATAACATTTTGTATTTAAAGGTCTTATTTAAAAGAATTATCATTATTGTTTTATAGTGTGCCAAGCACACAGATAAAAATGGAAATGATTCAGAATGGTATTTAACAACAGCAGTAAAAATGTCTATCAGCACATCCAATTCTCTTGCTTTGCAAAGGTAATCATTTTATACATTGTTGTTCTAGGGATTATAACAATTGTAATATGTTTTAATAAGTCTATGTTTTTTTTTTTCTTTCTCAGTGCTGTGAATTGAACCCAGAGCCTTGCACATGGTAGACAAGCACTCTACCACTGAGCCACGGCCCCTTGTACTTTTGGATTTATCTTAGATATAATCAATTGACTTCCCACTAGGTTATAAACTTCTTCCTGAGTTTCCTTACTCATTTTTAGTTTTCTCCCTACTAACTAACTTGATATTTTAAATAATATTCCAGCTTCTAGTAAACCATTGTTTATAAACATTTCACTAAGCAGGATCAAACATTTCATGTCCCAACATTAGTCTCCACCTTGAGAAATGCCCGTTATCTAATTACTTTCAACTGTGTATGACTTCATATCTGTAACAAGTAATATAATTTTGTCTCATTCTTTGCTTAGAGATCCATTTTAAACATTTAATACTACTCCACAGAACTGATAATCAAGTACTATTCTTTGTAAAATCCACTATTGAGATTCATTTTTAGAGAAGGAAATACACTTCTATGACTAAACCTGTGTATTGAATGAAACTATTTCAGACTTCAATGTTAAATGGATGCTTAATTCTTATACTACATATATTGGAAAATTTTAGTTTGCTTCATATTTGGACCAGGAACTTTCTGCTAAATTTATCCCCCCCCACACACCTTTTTTTTTAAGTTTTAGTTACATTTCATTTCTGCTCTTGCACCACTATAGTTAATTTGCCATCCATATAGTTACAGTGGTGGTTATAATATGTAAATTTGATCATGTTCCACCCCACTCAGGAATGTCCCATTACCCCCAGAATAAAGATGTAGCCTCACTCATCCTTCCTACAGGATCTGCCTCCTGCTTATTTCTCTGCCTCCACACTCCTTGTTGGCTATTTCAATCACAGCAGCCTTCCTGTTGTTCTGTGGACAAAGTTTTTCATATAAGTGTCTTTGTACTGGGTTTTCTCTTTACCTAGAACGTGCTTTCTACTGACTTCATGTGACTTTTTACCTCGCCTCCTTCAAACATCCAATCTCAGAGAAGCTTTTACTCACACCCAGATTCAAATACTGAATTCCCTCACTCCCTTCTCTTTATACTTCTTTATTTTTTCTTTTAGCAGATGTTAATGCTTTATGTATATTATACTTTATTTGTCTATTATGTGTCTATCAGTCTACAGGGGTCTATGAGGACAAGTTTTTTCCACCTCCCTATGGTTGTTATATTTTTAGTCTGTCCTACTTCTCAAATTAAGCTTCTCCATGGATATTTGTTGAACAAATGAATGAAAGAAATGTGCTCACCTTATCATCAAGGTCAAAGCCATTCACTAGACTTTTGAGCAGTAATGAAAAGTTTTGTATTTGTGCTCTCCAACACAGTAGCCCCTAGCCACAGGCTGCTAGGAGCACTGGAAATGTGCCTAGAGAAACAGTGGAACCACAGCATATATTTTATGTAATTTATATGTTAATAAACATACCTTCCTAGTAGTTAGTTTTAGATGCTCCAGCTTTTTAAAATCTGTTGAACAAGCCTATTCTTCTATTTAAAGATATTCTTTTAGATTATAGGACTATTTTTATAATTTAGATAATTTTTTCTTGAGGTATTATGAGTAGCTGACTTCCTTTTCTTTGTGTTTATGTATTACTTTATTTGGCAATCCAAGTCTTCATGGATTCTTTTCTTATTTCAATAATGATTTCAGAAATAATGGAGTTTCTGTTCCTTGCACATCTCAACAATTCTTTTTTTTTATTCTTACTCTAGATTGTTTTCTTGGAATTCCTTTATTATTTTCCCCCTTCCTAATGGAAGCTTGTTCCTATTGTATGGCTGACATATCTTTCTCTTTCTCTCTGAGAACATGAAATGCATTTTTTAAAAGGTTTTCTTTGGTTTCCTGAATCATTAAGTTGTGTTTTTATTTCTTGTTGCTTCTCCTTTAAGTCCTTAGTTTTTATCAAAACTTGTTCATTATTGTTTAGATCTACAAATGTATCCCCAAAGCTCATGTGTTGATGTCTTGGTCCTTAATGCAGCAATGTGTAGAGGTGGGGCTTTTGGGAAGAGATTGAATCATGATAGCTCATACTTTTATCAATGGATCAGTCCATTGATAACAGAATAAACTATTTGAAGGTAGTGGAAACTCTAGGTAGGTAGGGCATGGTTAGAGTAAGTAGATCAGTGGAGGAATGCATTTGTGGACTGCATCTTTTCCCTCTTTCCCTCTCTCTTTCTGCTTCCTGGCTGCCATAGCTTTCTTCACCACATCCTTCTGCCATTGTGTTCTGCCTCACCTTAGGCAGACAGCAATAGAGCAGCTGCTAATGAACTGAAACCATGAGTCAAAATAAAATTTTTCTCCTTTAAGTTATTTTGCTTTGGTATTTTGGTCATAGTAAGGAAAATCTGGCAAACACACTGGTAAATCTGGTTATGTATTGTCCACTTCAAGAGCCTTTTCCCTGGATGATAAGGGTAATTAAGAGCTATTGACAGACAGGATTAACTTTAGGATATGCTAATAGAGAAGTAGGGAAGTCTACCTAGGCCTGGTCCTATGAAAAACTGAAGGAAGCCTTACCCTGGGCAGGAGCATCCACATTGGCTCTACTGCTCTTCAGACATGTTACCTTGCTTCTTTAGAAAACCTGCTCTCCTCTGTAGCCTGTAGCCTGGAGATGTGTGCCACCACAGTGAGTCTGAATGCATGCAGCCCCAGGAGGAAGAGCGTAGGAAGTAGAATTAAGGTTTTGGTGAAAAATTCTTCAGTTAGTCAATCTGATTTCTGAGTGTTTTTCAAGCTCCACTCTCATTCTGATTACTGCTAGAAGAGTACAGCCCCAACAGTTTTTCTTGTGGGTATTTTAAGCTGCATGACATGTCTTTCTGGATCATTTATTTATTCAAAACTGTCTAATTTTGACTTACATGTATTCATCAAAATCTCTAGAGATTTTCTTGTTATTTGAAATACTAATTCATATTTATTCCCTTTTGTGCACTGTCACTATCATTTTACTGGAATTATGGGAGCAAGGTGAAGTTAATTTAAGTTTTTAGCTGTCCTTATTAAGGTCATATGTATTCTGTAACATTGGTTGTGTGTACTGAGAAATATTGGTAATACTAGTAATTTGATTTTATTTAACTGCTCTGGAATAATCTCTCCTGTCAGCATTGTACTGTTTACTCTGAAGTCCACAAAGTCTACTGTTTGTCTTTATGCACGTAATGCATTACTAAAGATAAATTCTGTTATTTCCAGCATTTTTAGGAACATGACATATATTTTGTTCCCAAATTAATTGTGTGCACATCTCACATATATTGGTTTGTTCACTACCAATTTTGACAAGTTATCAATAAGTATCATATTAAGCGCTCCTATAAAACAAATATTTTAAAGGATTTAAATTATTTCATTTCCATTTTATCATTAATAGGTAGAAAACATTAAATATTTTAAAGATATTCATATTCTTTTAATGCTCTTTGAAAGTCTGAGGACAAAGTAGGCCATGATACTTACTTTTATTTATGGAATATCAAATATTACATGCAAATTGCCAACATATGTTGAAAGCCTGTATTTCTTCCTAAAAGTATTTGAGTTTTAAGGGTTAGACATTTTATCAAAGGGTTTTTATTATTTTACTTTATTTCAATAAAATATATCTATTTTGCCTTATACCTGTTGACAATGCAAATACATACTTTTGTAAGTAGAAGGTGGAAATAAAGCTGAGAGGTTACAGAAGTGGAGAATAAGGACAAAAATGAAATACCCATGGCATTAGCAGAGAGAGGATATTAACAAACATGAGAGGAAAGCAGTCAATGATGTCTAAGAAGATTTATTTATTGACAGAAAGGAAGGTATCCTGTGGCCTGATGAAAGGCTCACTTCTCTGTCAGACTGGAGGTGAAGACTGCCAATCCTAAGATTGATTTTGGAAGATGAGTGGCTAAGCATATGCTCTTATGACAAGAGAAGAAGTTGTGCTGCAGCAAGGTACCTGTGGATATGAGCAAGCCTGCTGCTCCTGCTTTTATCAGTCAGCTTTTCATTGCTTTGACTAAAATAACTGACAAAAACAACTTAGATAAGAAAATATTTGTTTGGGGCTTATTATGTTAGAGGCTCAGACCGTGCTTGGCTGATTCCATTTCTCTGGACCCATGGTGAGGCAGAACATGATGGCAAAAAGGCATGGTGGAAGAAAGCTGCTCAGCTCACGGCAGCCAGGAAACATAAAGTACGTGAGGAGCCAAGGCCAAAATATAACCCACAAGGGCACACCCACAGTGACCTACTTCCTCCAGCCACACCCTATCTGTCTACACTTACTACCAAGTGGTTCATTCAAAGTATTAATCCATCAAAAGGATTAATTTAGTGATGAGACTATAGCTCTCATGGTCTAATCATTTCACCTCTGAGTATTCTTGCATTAACACATGAGCTTTTCTTGAAAACACCTCGTATCCAAATCATAACACTGCTTGAGATAAATATGCCTTCAATCTGCTAGAAAAGGACTTCCCAGCTCTTCTCACATATGCAGAACTCTGAGAATCAAGTGGCTTCTCTTTCTTCATTCCCTCATATGCTTCACCATATAAGCTTACTACATTGGCAAAAAAATATGGTTCATATTTTATTCAATGTCAAATCTAATACTGTTTGTCCTGCACCTGTGCTGCACCTCTAACTTGTATCAGCAAAGAACAGTGAGGCAGAGTTAAACAAAGGAGACCTAGTTGAGCCACCAGAGCAGATGGCTACTGTAAAGCACATATAGCCAATGAGATAGACAAATCATTAAAAATGTGAGATGAGATTTCTTAAGGTGATATAATAACATGTTATGAAGCAAGTAGCAAATGCCTTAAAGAATTAAAAATAGAGGAACACTACCGAAAACTCAGTGCTCATTTAAAAAAATATGGCTAAACTGTCTTTAAGTCATGCGCGAATAAGATAGGCTTATGATATCTAGTTTGCATATCCTGTAAATTCCAGAAAAAATTAGAAGAGAAGCAATTTTCAAAAAATTAGTTGAAGAAAATTACTCTAAAATAGAGAAAAAAATGAATTTTCATTTCTTGAGGACACAAAGAAAGTCAGAATTAATGCTAAGAAGACATACGCTTAGACATGTATTGAAGATACATAAAATAAAGATGCTACCATGTACAATTCCAGACAGCAAAAGCAGGCTAACATTAATGTTCCTGGTTAGAAATAAGTTATATATCCCAGGTTAATAAAGAGTTAGGGATTATAACATGTAATTGTCAGAAAAGAGATGAAAATGGCCAATAAAGATAAAATAATACTAACTGGTAAACACTGAAACACTGGTAACAGGTAGATCTAAGTAAATTCAATAAACACATTTATTATATTAAGAAGATACTAAATTGTTTCAATGTTTTGGAAAGCAATTTGTAGAATTTTAAAAGAAAATCATGCCAATTGGCTCAAAATTATACTTTTGGAATTTTATTGGATGTAAATTATAGCATAGTTCAGAACAGAGTGAAAGATTGAAAAAAAAATATAACACAACCTTATAATACAAGGCAGATACAAAAAAAGAAAAAATATTTTTATGTACCTATGTGTAAAAACAAAAATAGTATTGCAGCATAGGCAATCTACAATATCCATTATTTCATTTTCCTACCATAACAGAACCCACTGTTTTATTTTCTAAAAAATTGAGATATAATTATCTCATTCTTTTCAGAAGTTTTTAGTTCTGGTTTTATTATATGCATGGAGTTGTATAACCATCATCAGTATTTTGTAATATTTAAAAATTTACCTAGGAATTGTCTTGATCAGGTATAGTAAGACGCACAGACTGCAAAATGACAGTTATGAAGGAAGAAGATATTATATTTATGGATCCGTGGAAGCAGAGGCACAGTACCTCATGCAAGGCCACAGAAAGAAGCATAAGTGTTGGGCAGGAGACACAAGCTGTGAGGGGCAAATGTAAGAAAAAGCCAATTTACTGTGGTTTTCTCAGGAAGGAAGAAGTGAGGGAGGTGTGGTGAGAGGCAAGGAGGTTAAGTGAGTTAAGATTAGATAGTTTAAACAATTTCAGTGGGCTCTGGGATTAGGGGTTGTCCCTAATTGTTTGATATCTGACCCTGGGGTGATTAGGCTAGAGGCATAATAGCTTGGCACCTAACTGCTCAATGAAGGAGGTAGGAGGCAAGATGGGTTTGGGATTGGTTGAACACTTGTGTTGACTCCTCTATTATCTCTAGGAATTGGATAGCTCTGGAATAGGTAATCTCTCCATGATCAGCAAGTCCCAGATGTCAAAATATCAGAAAATGAAAAGGCATGATTAATACAAATGACAGGACCACCAAAGTAAGACTACATTTGCCAGTTTCCCTTGTAGCAGTTCTTAGCATAATTTAAGTGTTCTTTATATTTTTATTATTTTTGAAAAATTTTCAAAATTTTCTAAATTGAATTCCCCACATTTTTATTGTGCATTTTAGTTGTACATACTGATGGGTTTTGTTGTGACATTCGTACATGCACACAATACACAATATAATAACAATATTTGTAACCTCCTGCTAGAGGGTGGAGAAACAGAACTAAGGCAACATCTAAGACTATAAAGTCCCATGGTTAGGAAGCTAGAAAATGAAAAGCAACTAGGCTCTCAGATGATCATGGAATTATCAGAGATCTCTGGGGCTAGGAGTGTGGCTCAGTTTTAGAGCCCTTGCCTAGCATGTGCAAGGACCTGGGTTTGGTCCTCAGCCCTGAAAAATAAAAAACCTATATAAATATTTATGTGAGAAGGACATTTTCATCTTATTTTAAGCCAGCATGCTTCTAGTTGTCCATTTACTCATAGTCACACCAAAAAAAAAAAAAAAAAAAAAAAAAAAAAAAAAAAAAAAAAACCCTGCTAAATTTAAAAAAATGCAACTAATCTGTATAACATGATTCCATTTCTATTTTAAAAATAATATAGAAAAGCATAGCTAGGCATGTCTGCATACATTTATAGAAAATTCTGAAATCCTATCTCTGGTTTATTAATGGGCATTAACCTAGGGTACAGGAGTGGTTCAAAGGGATATGATAATATTTTACATTTAATAATAAGCTTTAATGGGCAAGTTTATGATTTATTTTTGTTTTGTTCAAATATAAATAAAAAAATCCATTTAGTCTTTTACCTCCTTTTATAAGTAACTATTAAAAGAAAATATAAATTTTAGTTAATAAATAACTTAGCCATGGTTATATTGTTACTGGCTGATATGTGTTTTCTTAAAATGTTTGAATTCTCATTCTCTTATTTCATGAATCATACTGCAAAGTTGCTAATGTACTATATACCTATATATAAATATAAAAATATTTCTATCCATCTATACACACACACACACACACACACACAAATATAAAAAGTTTTGACTGTAACTATTAAACCACACAACTTTTCTAGAGATGTTTTTGAAACCCATATAGTGGATTCCATCTGCTTTGTTATCTATACATTTGGTAAAGACCCCTTATGTACTCCAAGCCCCTCATCCCCTCTCTCCTTCTATAGGGGAGATTTATGACCTGGCCTGGCCAGCATCTCATCTACTTGGACATAGTGATTACACCAAAGATGAGCATGTAGCCCAATTATGAACAAGTTAGTCACTAGATCTGCAGAGACTTGCTTTTCTCCCTGCAATAAATGGAAAGGATCTGCCTGAAAAAGAAACAAGGATGGTGTAGGAAGAAGGGTGGAGGTCCATTGTTGTGTACATGTATGTAATTTTACTGTTACTTCAGTCCCTAGATGTAGCTGCCACTGGATAACTCTTGGACTTTCACATTATGTGACCCCACAAAATTGTTTGTGATTTTCATTAAATTAGTATGACTTGAATTTATGTCTATGATTAATTTTTTAGTTAATTTGTCAAGATGTTTCAATTGTTTCATGGGCTCAGTTATAACAAAAATGTGAATAAATGTATATTTGTGAGTTTGGCAGCTCATCCACTAATTGACTTTCTTAGAGATGAAAACTCCCACATTCAACAATTGTAACCTACAAAAATGGCAATTTTGTAAGTCTGCTAAATTTAATATAAATAAATCTTTCATTATATATTAGAAACAAAATACACCATATTTATTTTTGGCAGGAAAATTAGATGACGTACACAAATACAAAGATAACATGGAAAAAATTATTCTGAAGCTATAATCCAAAGATAAACACTATTATAATCATGCCATGTTCTTTCTCAGAAAATAAACTAGGTTTAGAAAATAATTTTATTAAACTAAAAACAAATCATTATGTTGATGAAAAGTTGTTATTTTGGGAATCCATTTAACATAAAAAATTATCTTGCTTTACAATAAACAGGCTTCATAAAATTACTTACTTTAAAAAATTCATACTTTAAGCTTTTCCTTAAGGTTCTTTTTATTAACTAATTTGAAAACAGTCTAATTTATCTAAACTGAAAAGACTTCTCTACATAATTTGCAACATATGACGTGTTAGATAATTCCATTATTTATTACATAATCCCAGTCCCAGGGAATTTAGATTAATTATATGTCTGGTTTAGAAAATTATTTTAAAAAGAATCCTATTATATCTAATTTGAGATACTATGAACATATTTAATAGAACATACATAGTTACATTTTGGTCTACAGTTTCTTTTTAATATCAAAATGAATAACTCATTTGGTCTAATAACCTGCATTTGGAAATGCACCAAAATAAAAGTAAGGGTAATTGGAAATTACAGAAATTATCTTAATAATTATTACTTAAAATGTTTCATTTGTGTATAAAGCCATTCTCTGTTGAGTGCCAACTTCTGTGTGTGCGGAACTTTCCTTGGTGTAGGATATTCTAAGCATGTAGGGATGAAGCCTATGTGATTTCATAGAATAATGCATACAAGGAAAGAAAGAACAAAAATACACAATAAAAAGGGTCTGGGCGTGAGAAGAAGGGCTTTTTTACAGTTAGGGAAGGGTTCTCAAGCTTTTTAGCCCCATTCCTAGAAACCAGCAATCACTGGTGTGTTGGCGCCACACAGCTGATGTGGGGCATAGTGGATTAGGAAGGGAGAGAACTGGAAAGTAACAGCTGAGAAGTGAGCAGGGTCCAGATCATGTTGTAGACCAAAGTAAAAATGTTGTATTTTGTTTTTGTTTTTCCTAGGTAAGAAGTTTTCCAAAAATGAAGTTTGTTTTGTTTTGTTTGTTTCTTACAAAGATCAATGGCTAAGAATGAACAAAGAGTTGTGTTGGGGCAACAGTAAAAGGAGGATGAGCGATGAAATGGCAATTGCATTAGTCTAGGAAAGATTCCTTTAATTCGATGTACTAGAGAGTCATAAAGTAGCCATTAACTGATTCTTTAATGTTTACTTAACTGGGTCTAACTGTCCATTGTAAGACAAAGCCTGATTCATGAAAGAAAAAAAAAAAAAGGCATAAAACATTAAAAAGAAGCAAAAGAAATTACAGCTTTTAAAAATCAGAATACATATAATCTCTAACCAGATAATATTATTTCTGCATGAGTGAAGAAATGTTTTATGGACAAATTTTGGAAACTACAAGTTAGCATGTACTATTATAATACCTCTCCCTAGTACTGCCTACTGAGTTAGCATTTGAAGTTTTATTTTGTCTTTCATTACTAACACATCAAGATTCTAAATTGTAGTGGACTTTTCTTATGATACCTGTAAAAAATGTCATTTTTAAAAAGAGTGTTTTTCCCATAAATATAAGCAAAAATATACCTCTTGTTCCATAAAATTTACAACTAGTTTCTTTATAAGCCCTTAAAGGACTTCAAATTTGTTAATAAAGGGCTTTGCTCCATTCATACCAGCTTTTCCACAAATCTTTTTCATTTTGATTCTTCCTGTCTCTCTGGCCAGGTTTCTATTTATTGATTAGTAAAAAGAGTTGGTCTCTTTAATTAAGGTATACCTCCTTAGCAGTGCAATTAAGAATTTTCTTGTAGCAAAACTTTGGAGAATATACTAAAGGACCAGAAGAAAATTTTTTTTTTTTTGTTATAGTAACTGTTTCATTTGTTCCATCCTTTAAAAGTAGTAACTTTAAGCTTTCCATGATACATGACACAGTCTTAGAAAACACATTTGATAAATGCAGTCTTGGAAATTTTCTTCTTGGACCTCTTGCTATGAAATGTTCTCTGAGTCTGTTACTAAGCATCTCCAAAGACCTAGGAACAGTTTCTACTTAAGCATTAAAAAAAAAAAAAAAAAATTCAAATTGACATGAGGGAAGCTTTTGTCTAGCAAATTTATTTAGCTAACATGCAACCAATAACTATATTAATTATAAATCCTCTTAAAGAAAACTAGTTTCTCTATTTTTGGAACAAGCTAAGAAATCCCAATAGTCTCACCCTTGATTCTTTCTCTCTTTAAGAAGCCTCACTTTTTAAGTCCTTCTAGCAGCCTCGTACTTCCTATCCAGATCTATCTTCCTCAGGGAACATTCTGGAATTTCTTGCCATGAGATAAAACCTATATTAAATAAATCATTAAGTCCCAGAATCTATAGCTAATGGAAGGCATTTTTGTATACTTCCATTTCAGTGTAATGGAATAGTTCAGTCATTAGGAATATGAAATAGTGAGAAAGTCACAGAGGTGCAATACAGCTTGTTGTTTTTATGAATTGCTATATCAAATACAACAGCATTCCCCATGTAATATATGGTCATGCCAAAATGAAAACTGAACTTATTTCAGAAGAATCATGCTTATTAATGTTCAGAGGAAAGGTCAATGCATTATATTCAGAGCTAAGAATCCTGAACTAGCTATTGCATCTGAATGAAATGGAGGAAAAAAAATACTAATGTCTTTGATTGACATTTGTGCAAGGTGGAAAATGAACAAAAACACTCACAATGATGGATGTAACATAATAAAAATGTCAATAAATTCACATCATTCTGTTGTTTTATCTCAATCATGAGTGGGCTAATGTGTGCCTACTTTCATTTCTCAGGCCTAAAAAGTGCAAAACTGTACTTCTATATCCACTCTGAAGTTAAGGCTGAGTTCATACAAGATATGGGCTAGGTAATGTGGGGAATGTAAAGATGGATTAGTAGTAGTCCTACTTTTAAGTTGATTCTGGTCTATAACAGAAAAAGACATGTACCTAAATAACTACAATATAGACAAAGTTTTAGAGGACAAACATATCTAATATCTGATTACTGTTCAGAGGTAGGAGAAATTGCAAAAGTGCAGAGAAGCACAATTATGAGAAAAGCTTCCACTTTCGTATAAATGTGATTGACACAGAAGATTGTTAAAATTGAGAATTAAGTTTAAAGTCTTTGAAAAAATTAGGTTCCTTCTTTATTCTCTTGTTTCCTTCCCTTCTTTTCAGAATTCTTCTCTTTTCTTTCCCTTCTCCGCTCAACATTTTTCTTCATCTTTACATACTTAAGTGTTTAATGTGTGCTTAGTCATGTGCTAGGCACCACAATAAATACATTCTGTACTTACTCAATCCATGGTCTCTTCAAATCCACATTTTGATATTACATAGGACTTCCTCTTCAAAAGTAAATAAACATAAAATACATATTGGGGAGTATGCATTAGAGATTAGAGAGAGTAGATTGAGAGAACAGGGAGATGGAATAGAAAATTAACATTAAAAGGAAAAATGGAGGTAAGCAATATATCGAGTTTAGGGATTCATTATCAGGGTCACCATAAACCACATGAAGCTGTTTCAGAGAGATTTTAACTACTCTGAATATCTGAGAGCAGCTTTGGTATCCAAATGACAAACTGAAGCACCAAGCGGCTGGAGAAGGCCCATCTCCTCATTTCACTCAGCACAAAGCCCAGCAAAACTATGTGATCCTGAAGCCCCCAGATAAATCCAGAAATTACAGATATAGTCTTGTTCTACTGAGGGTCAATGCGATTGTATGAAGCTTTTACAAGGGCGGTGGGCAGTACGTAGGTGAGACAGAGGCCCAACAGGGGACCAAGACAAAGTACATGTTGTATTGTAACAGGCTGGTGGGAATGTACAAGAATAATCCATGGGGCATATGAAAAAGTTGCTCAAAATCTGATGTAGGGATGATGACTAAGAAAACAGCATACTTTTGGGTCATGTATATACATAGTAATTATAATCTTACATGGTAAATGCAATGTGGACATCTAACCCAGATCAGAGATTAAGAAAGGATAATTGATGGGTCCTCCCTCATAGAAATAGTTTGGGTAGGGGTAAGGAAGAAGAAGTGTTTTCTAAGCAGAGGGCCAAATATGATAGAATATTTGGGTTGTAAGAAACAGAATAGTGTTTTTATGAGTCATTAATTATCAATTGTTAATAGAATATAAACCAAAAGGTAGAGAGAGCAGAACATTAAGCTAAAGATACATTATAAGCAAGGGTCAATCATCCCAAACCTTGAATTATTATTTTCACGAGCTTGAATTTTGACTTGGAGGGGAAGAAAAGCAGATTTTAATCAGAGAATTTTAAAATGAGGGACAAAACAATTTATACTTCAAAAAACTTTTTTTTTTCAAAAAATTTTTGATTCAATAAATAATGTCGAAATAATCCATATACAAAATTTAAAAAAGAATTTTGACCCACACCATATATTTTATTCAAAATGGGTCACAGGCCTATATGTAAAGGGTTAAACCATAAAACTTCTATAGGATAGTAGAGGAGAATATCTTGGAACAATCCACTGAAAAAATTATGAATTAGATTTTGTCAAAATCTGATCTTGACAAAATTAGAAAATAACTGCAAAAGACATTGTTTAGAGAATGAAGAGATAAACTACAAACTGGGCAAACATCTATAAGTCATTTTACTAAGAACCTTATTCAGAAAATATAAAATAAAAACTTCAAAAACAATTTTAAGAAAATAAACAATGTAAGTTTTAAAAAATGGGCAAAGAAGACACACTCCCCCATAGAAACAAATAAACATATGAAGAAATGTTCCAAATCACCAGTCATTAGGAAAATTCAAATTAAAATGAAAATGAGATACAAGTGTCAATGCAGCAGAATGGCTAATTTCTTTAAATGACAATCTCAAGCATTGTAAATAATGTTCTGACACTAGAATTCTCATAATTACTAGTTGGGGATGCAAAATGTAACATCCCATTTGGAAAATAGTTTGACATTTCTTATAAGGTTAAATATTACATTTACCCTCTGATCCAGTCATTGCCCTTCCAGGTGTTTACCCAAGATGTAAGTAAATACATGTTTACATAAAAACCTATACATAAATGTTCATAGCAGTTTTATTAATCATCACCAAATTGAAAACATCCCAGATGTCCTTCAAGCATTGAATACAAAAATAAAACATGATGCACGTGTATACAAAGGAATAATACTCAGCAAAAACAAAAATAGATGAATCTCAAGTGCATTGTTTTGAGCACACAAAGCCAGATCTCAAAGGATACATATCATATCGTATAATTCTACTTATTTGAGATTCTGAAATGTAGTTTTTCCCTATAGAAGAATTTCAATTAATAAATACAGACAGAAAATAGAAAAATCTACATTAGAACTCAACAGAAAGAATTGTGCAAACAAGATCTACTTAAAACCAGATGACAAAATCAGTAAACTAAAGTATGAGGAGAACAGAATATTTTCATAGTTTAAATTCTCTCTCTTTCAAATACATGTTATTAACAAAAGGGGGAAATGCCTTTATAATGGGATGATCTAGGAAATGCCCTCTTAAGCAAAAATTCTGTTATCACTCTCAAGAATAAGGTGTGAGGACACCAGCTTCTCCCTCAGCTAAAGCTGTGAGAAGGGTACATCTTTCTGATGTTCCTGCTAAACAATGCATAAACACAATCTAATCATGAATAACAATAGACATACTCAAATTGAAGGACATTTGACAAAAATCTGATTAGTATTCTTGAAAAGTGCCAAGGTGATGGAAGACAAAGAGTAAAGAACTGTAACAGACTGGAAGCTGCTGAGAGATGATAACTAAATGTAATTTGGGATCCTGGATTGGATCATGGCACAGGAAAAAAAGACATAAATGGAAAAGCTGACAAAATTTTAAGGAGTTCTATAGTTTAATAAAGTCTACTGTACTTTCTTAGTTCTGGTAATAGCTTCATGGTTATGAAAAGTCCCTAAATCAGGGAAACTTATTGAAAATTGTACAGGAACTATGTTATTTCAATTTTTCTATAAATCTGAAATTATATCAAAATGAAAATTTAAGAAAAATCACAATATCAATCCAACAACAACAAAAGCAACAATAGCAGCAGCAAAAACAAGTATTAAAGTGTCCATGTTCATAAAAGTGTGTCTGGGGATGTAGCTTACTTGTAGAGCAGATGCTTACCATGGAACTATGGAAGACTCTGAGTTTGATCCCCAGGACCAAAAAATTATGGAATTCAGTGAGGGCCTTGTTACATTTCCATGTATTAATTTCATGGATAATTTTACTAGAGCGGGACTCATAATAATGTTCAGTGATTAAGACTTTGCTGGTTTTTGTCCAGTCTTACATAAGACTGTTAAGAACCTGGTGAAGGTTCCCCAGTAATGACTGATTGTCTAATCCTACAGCCTGGCAGGTGGGTGTTTTTTATTCTCCTGAATTCATAGATGCAAATTCATGCCTGCAATATGGGTTTATCAAGTTTATCTACAATCCTTCCCAAATTCAGATTTATCACACTCTTTTACTCAGAACAAATCTTATCTTATGGATGGTGTGAAAGGATTTTTTTTTTTCTTTTTGAAAATGAATAAGATTTCACCCTCTACATGGCTTCATTCGATTTTATTTGGGGGTATTAAAAGAAAATATATGTGCATAAAATTGCATTTACATTCCCTTTTCTCTCTTAGTTCTTTGGTTACACAGTGTTACCTTCACACTAAACAACTTGTTACAGATTTTTTAAACTGTTACTACTTATTACCATCTTCTCAATAATTAGCAGGATAGTTTAGGGACCCCAGGAGAACCACAGGAGGAGGAAACAGATTAGAGGTAGATCTAGGGAGGTGATTAAAATGAATGACCTTGAGAAATCTCAAATGTTTCAACACTGAAAGTATAAGAACAAATTTCTCCTGAATATAGAGAATGTTTATTCTCTTTCACAAGGAGGGAAATACATTCTGACAGAAAGAAAACAAGCTGGTGATCCCAATTAGCCCCAGTGCTGCCTGAACAAAGTGTGACGCCAGGGCCACCAGGTTTTTGTCATCTTTTTAGCATCTGTTACAGTCACATTTGGTTCATTTTCTGTTTCTCAATATGTATACATTATAATTCTAAAGAGTAGATACTTTGTAGTTAATGTTCAATGAATCCCTCAAGATTCCAGAGATTACAAAAGAATAGACTATTTTCAGCAAAAATAAGGGGTAAATCCTTAAGGAGAGTAGAAGAGTGAAAGCATAGAAAAGCACCTTTTTTGTTGTTTTTTGTTTTGTTTTGCTGCCTCTCCTCTGATGGGTTTCACCTCTTCCCACTTTTGCTCCATCCCTCATTCTCTCTTTGATAAGAGGGCAGCAAGTCTTGTCAAGATCTCCTGGTCCCTGAGCCCTCAGAGATGCTATTATGGTTCAGATTTCAGGTGTTACCCAAAATCTCATGTGTGAGACAAGGCAAAAATTTTCAGAGGTAAAATGATTAGATTATGAAGGTATAATCTAATCAGTGGATTAATCGCTGATATGAATTGACTGAGACTTAATTCTAGGCAGGTAGGTTATGACTGGAAGAAGTAGGTCACTGGGGGCATACCATTGGGGTATATATTTTGTCCCTGGTGAGCAGAGTTCTCCCTCTTTCCTGTTGCTATGTTCTCAGTTGCTTTCTTCTGTCACACCCTTGTGCCATAATGTTCTGCCTCAACCCAGGCTCAGAGCAATGGAGTTGGCCATCTATGAACTGAGACCTCTGAAATTGTTAACCAAAATAAACTTTTCCTACTCTGTTGTTCTTGTCACTGCTTTTGGTCAAAGCAACAAACTGGTCAGTTCCTGGTCAGTTTTCTTTCAAATATATCTCAGGAATGATTTCAAACTTTTATTAACACCTCAGCCCTCTGTGCACCCCCTCAGGAGGTGATCTTACTTCTTACATCGCAGGGGGAAAAAACGCAGCTGGTAACTCCAGAGGAAGCTAAGAAGCTGAGCCTTCCAGAGACCACAGTCTTTATATCACAGTTATCTGACTCTGTACCTGTTAAAGTACTTTTTTTTTTTTTTTTTTAATATCTCATCTCCTTAGGGATTTAGAAAAGGAAAGGAAACATGGGAGAAATAAGAACAAATTTGGCAATACCTTTATCATTCAGAATAAATGCAATCTGGGATTCAAGGTGAATGAAATCAGAGAAGGCAGACCTAGAAACCAAGACTCTGGGCTTCCTAATTACTGCTGAATACCCAATTCTTAGAGAAGAGCTGGGCACATAGCAGCTCAGCACTTAATAAGTGCCACTTGAATGAATAAATAACTTAAAAAATGTTCAATATCTGTAATTTAAACAATCAACAGTATCTGATTTGCATTTTTAAAGCTACCAGTTCCATCACAGTGTTCACGTGTCTTGCTCTATGTCACACTGCAATGCGTCCTCTGCCCTCTCAATGAGCTTGAGGACTGCCCTCCTGATTACTCTACCAAAAGGATGATGTTCAATCCTTATTATACTTGGCTTCCCAGTTCACTTTATTCTATTGACCTTTCTCTCATCCTTGGAAACCTGTTCCTCTTCTTTCAGGTTGCTCCTCTGTCTTTCATTTCATGAGCTTCTCTTCTTCAGTGTGCCTCTTAGTACTGGCTCTCCTCCACCTTCTGGGTAATTGCATTCTTCCCCTGGCATCAACTACCCAACCACTGACCATGCCCTATCTGTTGAGTACTCTGTCACTTGCACCTGCAGCCTCGACTCCCAGCCAGGCCTGAGGGGCCTCCTAGAAGTCTAACTAAATGCTCAGGCACCTCGAACTTAACATGTCCAAATCCGAAAACATCATTTTATCTCTAAATCTGTTCTCTCTCCAGAATTTCCAGTCTACTTTCTTACTTATAGAAACCATAAACTTGGGAGTCATTTAAAAATATCCCTTCTCTCTCACTCCCCGTATGCAATCAAGTAGTCACTAAAGTCTCTTAATCTTAGAAATAGATCTCGAATCTATTCCTTTCCTTTTATATTTATTTATTTAATCTACTTTCTCATTACTCTTCAACTGGATTATTGTACCCGCCTCCTTATAATTTTCTCTGGTGCTACTTTTTTATTCCATTATGTAATCTATGCTGTCATTACCTTTTTCCAGCCAATTTGATGTTCCCCTAACATGCCAAATTCTTTCTTAGCACAAAGGCTTAGAACTAGTTGTTTCTTCTGCCAGGAATACTTTCCTACCACACCTAAGTCTGATTCCTTCACTGTATTCAGTTTTTGCTTTTTACCTTAAATTATATTTATATATTTAGAATTATTTTTATCTCCTCTAGTGGATATTTCTTTTTCATTACTGTATTAACAGTGACTAGAAGAATGGGGACTCAATAAATATTTTATGAATTAATGAATGAATAAATTCATTCCAAATAGCATATACTACACTGCATTGGGAAATACTGGCTTACATATTTATTGCTCTCAGTAGACTCTCACCAATAAATGAGCTTCTCTAGAGCACTGATCCCTTCTTTTCTCTATCTCTAGGTTTTAATCAGCAATAATTCCCAATGGCTGGTGGTTCTAAGCAAATGTTTCCTGGAAAACCAAAACCAAAATAAAAAATCTTTAACTTATCTTAGCTAGCAGAACATCCGAATCAGAGGAAAATCAAACAAACAAACATCTAATGTCTGTTACTAGAAAAAAAATGTGTAAAATGTTTGACCTCTTATGATTTATACTACATATCTGCCACAATTTGGATGTTGATTAAATCCCCCAAGGCCCATGTCTTGGTCCCTGGGGTGTCATTATTAGGAGGTAGTGGAACCTAGTGGTATGTCCTTAGGCTACTAAGGTGTGTCCTCTGAGGGGACTGTAGGTCCCTGACCCCTTTCTCTTCTCCCTGGCCATGAGGTGAGTAGTTCTGCTCTGCCACATGTTCCCACCAGGATTGCTGCTTCATCACAGATCCAAAACAGAACAAAGGAAGTGATCAATCATGAATTGAAACCTCCAAAACTATAAGCCAAGATAAACCTTTTCCTTTATACGTTAATAACCTCAGGCATTTTGTTATAATGATCATTTCTGTGTTGGTCAGCTTTTCATTGTTTCAATTAAAATACTTAACATAAACAACTTAGGAGGAAAGGGGTTTTCTTGGCTCATGGTTTCAGAGGTTTCAGTCCATGGTTGACTGGCTCCATGGCTTTGAGACAGAAGTGAGAAAGAACATCATACCAGAAGGGTGTGGCAGAGGAAAGCTGCTCATTTCAGGGCAGTGAGGAAAGAGAGTGAGCACAGGCTTGAAGAAGAGGCCAGGTATGTAAGACATAGTCCCCCAGTGACCCACCTCCTTCAACCATGCCCCACCTGCCTACAGTTTCTACCTACTTCCAGTAGTACTTACAAATTATTAATCCATCAAATGGGTTAATCCACTGATAAGATTACATTCCTACAGATCCAACCACTTCCCCCAAAGCCCCTCTTCTGGACATTGTTGCATTGTGGAACCAAGACTTCAATATATGAGGATTTAGGAGACATTCCAGGTCTAAACCATTGCAGATGGAGAGCTAATACAATTTTCAAACTCCAATTTTCCTTATGGGAAATTTTTACCCTTAAACTTTCTCCCTTACAGATTATAACTCAAAAACTTTAATATAGGCACTTTTTGTTTCTTCCTTAACTATTTTTTATCTTCTTGAAATAGCAATTTGAATCTGAAGTTATAATAAAGTTAAAGTTGGGGTGATAAGTTATCAGTGGCATAAATTTTCCTCACCAACATTTCATGACTCTCTTCTTTTGTCAAAGGAAAGGAATCACAAAATATTAGAGCTAGATGTGACCTTTATCAGAATCTAGTCTAATCTGCACTTTTCAGTCTTTTGTACAAAGGAATAAATTGAAGCCTAAAGAGGTCATACAACTTGCCCGAATGTAACCAGGCAGAGAAGCAGATATATCAGTGGCAAGAGTAACAGTGGAAATCTTGGGAAATGTCTATTTCATAAGAAGACTATAATTCTGGAACATGAGAAGCAGTGCTTATGCATGTATTACAATGTATTTGACTAGCTTTAATTTATTTTCCTAGTTATGCTCCGTGTGGACCCCCAAACTTTCTGGAAGGAAGTCACAGTATTCTTGAGTATTCAAACAGGATTTGAGCAGGTTCAGAACTTTTTGTTGTAACTTCAATACTGTGAAGGACATATGATGAAATGAAGTTCTGTTTGGGAATTTGTATGCTATCCTGATTGGCTTTTATTACTTCTTACTGGCATTATGATTTAGTCAAGATATAAATTGTATACCTAACTATAGTTGATACTACTCATTATTTCTGTTTTTGGTTCTTCCACCATCATGAATTCAAAAGGCAGTCTCCTGAAGTACAGTTATTGTACTGTATTTCTTCATTGTTGTACTGCAATTCTGGTCTTTTTCTAGAAGGGTAGCTCTTTCTTTGTGGGTTATATAGTTAATGACACTGGTGTATACATTATCTGTTACAAATTGCTACTATCTATGCTACTAATGGCTAAAAGTCTGTCATCTAACTGATCACTTTTATCTGCTTCTTGGAGAAACAGTATGTTCTAAGCACATGGTTATAGGCTGATTAATCTGTTTTTATATCAGGTGTATCTTAACCTTAATGAAATTGTGATGTGTATCATATAAATAGGTTCAACTTTTATCAGAAACACTTTTTGAATAATACAGCTTTTAATCATTTAACCTTTACATTTAAAATAAAAGCAGTTATATGCACAAATATGAAAGGAAAGTGTTCCCAAGAACTTTATAATACATATCTCTTAGCAAAAAAACTACTCAAGATTAAAAGTACACATATTAAGAATTTATAAAAGGATTTTATGAAGATTTTGATCTATAATTTTGTATTACTTTTAACTGAGAGTCTATGCATTTGTTTCTCAGGCACTGGGATACTCTACAAATATGCCCTTGTAAACCTATGCTGCATCTTCAACTTCATCAGTATTATCTTTTATGCAATGGGGTGATCTTCAGGGAGCATTAATTGCTAGCTATCTCTTAGCTACTTAAGGGCAATCTTGGAACAATTACCATGTATTTATGGGAATGAGACATTCATTCATTTATTTATTGCCTTTTTCCTAGCAAACCCATAGCCCTTGAGGCAAGATGATAACAGTATAAACATGCCCACCTATCTTTGCGGGAATTATTTCTTTTTCTGTTCTCACCACCCACCCTGGTAGTGCCACAAACATGGGGTTCACTCTTAAAAGTTAAAATTATAAAGGGGATTATTGCTCAAGAGCATACTAAATCTATCCTTTCTCAGTTTATTATATAAATGGGATTGTATTTCCTTTTTTTCTTAAAGAAGTACGACAATGATTTTGACTTGTGGATCACATAAATTTGACCGAGTACAGGTCACTGGTCTCATTTTTGGATGAGATTGTTAAAGATGTAATCACTGTGCTCATTGTTTGGATGTTTATGTGAAATAAACTATTTCAAACTGGGAGACAGATGTCACAGATTATCATATTAAATCTATTGAGATGATTTAGGATATATAATCCCACATTCATAGGTCTATACATCTTTTTCCTTATCATGGGCCCTAATTTACATATATATGAGAATAAGTAAATAAAACCATGGGAGTACATGAAAAAGACATAATTTGATTTATCAAAAATACAGATTTGATATTTTTTTCAATCTTTGCATTTATCGTGGAACACTTATTTCCAGATATTTCATGTGTAATCACATATAAAAAGACTTTGACATTATATTTAAATTGTTATTTTAATGTACTCCAAAGATTCATAGCTCAACTTAAAAATTATATTTTTTCTTGCACAATTATCCTTTGCTTGCCATATAAAACAGAAGGAATAAGATGACATGGTCAAGCTAAATTAATGACAAAGAAGTCAGAAAATACAAATGAAAGAATTAACATGTATTTCTTTTTCTCTTGGTTTCTCTTTTAGATTTGATTCTTCACTAGGTATTATGCATAGCAAACTCTTTCCTAATTTTCCTTTTAGGATTAATTTAAGGCACATTTGTCCTATTTTGAAAATAGGTGTTATTTAATTCAGATTGTTATCTATTTAATTATTACTATTATTATTAAAGTACTGGGGATTGAATCCAGGACCTCATGCATCCTAGGCATGTGCTCTACCACTGAGCTACACCCCAAGTCCTTTCTGAATGTCTGTTTTCAGACAGGAACTTGCCAATTGTCCAGGATTGCTTCTAATTTGTGGTCCTCCTGCATCAGCCTCCCAAGTAGCTGGGATTACAGGCATGCACTAATGAGCATGGCTTTACTTTATATAAAGTAATTAAAGTGTAAAACTTTGACTCACTGTGACACAGCAAAAGAGAAAAGAAAAAAACAAAAAACCCTTGTATTTAGACAGAATTCTGTTTTATACTAGTATTGCTACTTTGGGTTAGCGGTCCTTACATGGGTTAATTAACTTATTTGCGTCTTAGTTTCTCATCTTTAAAATGTGGATACTGATACAAGAGTTGCTGTGAAGGTAAAATGTTTGTGTAAAATACCTGATACACATAGTACCATTAATGGTTCCTGTTAAATGAGGCTTACCATGAGCCACAGACGATGCTAAGTGCATTATACATTTACAGTTAATTCTTATAGCCTTCCTTTGCTATAAGTATTGTAGTACTGTAAAGAAGCAGAGATATGAAGTGCTTTAGTCAATATAGTAATGAGTTATTTCTATCCCATTTTATAGAAATGGAAGTAAAGGATAGAATTCTGAAATAATTTACCTGAAACAGCACTAATTTTAAATTACAAGAGCCAAATTCTAACTGGAGTTTATGTGTTTGGTTGTCCACAGCTGTGTAACAAGCCATCCAAAATGTAGTGGCTTAAAAAAAAAAAACAAAAAACAAAAAACATTTTAAGCTGGGCATGGTGGTGCACACCTGTAATCCCAACACTTAGGAGGCTGAGGCAGGAGATCGCGAGTTCAAAGCCAGACTCAGCAATGGCGAGGCACTTAGCAATTCAGTGAGACCCTGTCTCTAATAAAATACAAAAAGGGCTGGGGATGTGGCCCAGTGGTCTAGTACCCTTGAGTTCAATCCTCAGTACCCCAAAATAAATTAATAAATAAATAAAATAAAATAAAAATAAACATTTTATTTTTTTGTTATGGTATTATGGGTTGACTGGACTGAGCTGGGTGATTTCTTTGCTCCACCAGGAGGCCACAGCTGCAGCCATCTGGTGTCAGTGGTGATAGGGATTAGGGGTGTGGTTGAAATGGCTGAGATGCTTCACTCACAAGGCTGGCATTCAGTGCTTCTGCAGGGAGCTCCCAATGTGGCTGTGGACTGGAGCATCTCAGTACTCCTGCTTTACAGTGCTGCATATTGCCTCTTTATATGGCATGCATTCACTCAGCCTGGAGGCGGGGCTCCAGTAAGGAGTGTTGCAAGAATATGTAAAGTGCCTTCACTTGCTTTGCACTTCCTAATGTCTCATTGGCCAAATTAGTCACGTGGAAAAGCTCAGCGTGTGGGAGAGAGTTACACAAGAGCATAATATTAAAAGACTTCATTAAGCCTACTAACAGTCCACTACAACTCCTACTATCAAAAGCTCTCCTTTTTGCCTTCCAAATTTCATGGCTTTAAGTAATCTGCTGCCCTTGGGCAGCATGTTGATCCAGATCTCATGAGAAGAGAAGTTTTATTAAGAGGGCCAGTTACTGGGCTAAGTGAAGTTAGTCAATCTCAAAAATCCAAATACTGAATGTTTTTCTCTGATATAAGGAGGATGATCCACAGTGGTGTTGGGTTGGGGTACACAGGAGGATTAGAGGAATGCTAGAAAGGTCAAAGTGGAGGCAGGGGAAGGAAAGGAGCAAGGGGGGGATAGAGGGGGAAAAAGAAAAGGTGTTTGAATAAGATGGATGTCATTATCCTAAATGCATGATTGAAGATTTTGAATGGTACGAATATACATTGTATACAAACAGTGTTTTGTAAAAAGATGCTCTATATGTTTATTATGAATTATAATGCATACTACTATTATAAGTACAACAACTTTGAATAAAAAGAAAAAAGTTATTTTCTCAAAAATATCATAAACTATATTTTAATTAAAACTAATATAAATTATAAAAATAAGAAATCATTAGAATTGCTATCTACTACCACTGAAAAACTAGTTTCTCCAGTTTTAATGCAATATATAGCATGATTTAGAAAATGCCCACAATGAGTAGAGAAAACACATGTTCTGTAGGACTTAAGACAACTGAGATTTTTAAATATTTTGCTTAATTATCTTTACTGTATTTTCATATTAAATTATAGACCCTAATTTGGGGCTCACAAAAAATAATAAATAAATAAAGAGGGCCAGTTACATGATTTTAATAAGCTTTTATGCTTTTCTCCTTCCAAATCTGAAATAGAATTTCAACTTTATTTAAATTGTTTAAAAAGAAATTTCCATTCTGTAAAAGAATATACCTCTTTCAAAGATCAAAATTATTTTCAAGAAATTTTTAGTGCCATTCTGTGTTGGGTTTTATATGTGTAATTTATTAGTGAATAAAGTCAGGAGAAATATTATTGCATTTTATGACCCATCATTATTCAAATAAAAGTGAATATACAAAAATATGTTTATTTGGGTATACGACTAATTTTGGATATTTTAGAAATTGCCTTTCAAAGGAATGGCCTTGGTTCCATTATTTCTGTAAAAGCAGGATTTATACTTCAGAACCTATAATCCTTTTCTTCACTTTATATCAATTACAACAATTTATTTCTATTGCTATTTATGTAGATGGACTCCATACTGAACTTTTTGTTAAAATGTTTGGTTCTAGATAAAGCATTCTCTATTGGTGTATGAAATTTATTTCTAAATAGCAGTATTTTACCTTAATGACCCAAAATATTGAAACTTTCTTCTATTAATTTTGACTGAAAAAAATATATAATGCTTTACTCTCCATTTATTACTTCAGGATAAATTAGCAATGGCTTAACATTTCAAAGCTATTTGGTGACCAATGCAAACTCTGATGTCATAGCTTAGTATCAAGACTCTGAGAGGTAATGTCAGATGATATCTGATCTCTTAATAACTATGGTGTTGTTATTAAACTTTAAAAATCACAGACTGTTGTAGAAGAGAAGTAATGAAGAAAATCAGAAACTTACTTTTTGTGACAACACCTTCTAGGCGAATGATATTTGGGTGGTCAAACTGACCCATGATACTGGCTTCTCTTAGAAAATCTCTCCTTTGCCGATCCATATGGCCACCTTTCAAAGTTTTTATAGCAACTGGGATCTCTCTTTTCCCTGGTGTCTTCAAACGCCCACTGCAGACTTCTCCAAATTCACCTAAAATATGAACAAAAGGAGTTATTTATCTAAACAGAATGCTTATATTTCATAAAAAGCAAATTGTCATACAATGCTATACATTTTTTAAAAGGCAGAGATGTTCAAGTGTATTATTTTCACATGAAATTTTCATTCTTAAAAAACTACAAATATACTTTGTATACAAACTGTTTTGTGTAAAAAGATGCTCTATATGTGTAGTATGAACTGTAATACATACTACTACTATAAAAAAATTAAGTTTGTGTGGATAATATGCTTGATCAATAGCATTTACACCATTACATATAATGGAATAGGTTATTATATGCTGTACCATAGGAACTACCATTGTGGGAAACCCTGATCTTTTGAGAAATTTTTACTAGCAGAATGGGTGATGCTAATGTAATTCTTATAGAAAAAGCAATCACAATATAACATTTCCTGTTCTGGCTCTCAGTTCTGATAGATGAGCCAAATGCCTGCTCTATTCAGGGAATCCATCAGGCATATGTGGTTGATTTCATTCCCCAAGCCACAGGCTTGGACTTCACCTGACCATTAGAAATCAATGCCAGGGTCAACTAATGTATGAACATTTTGAACACACACACACACACACACACACACACACACACTGAACTCAACTATAACAAGTGATTATATAGGCAGAATTTACAAGACACATACATGGAAATATAAATACAACAAGATGAGTTATGTTTCCATACTCACTCCATTGGGTAGATTAAATAATAACCAAATATTTATTTATCAAGCATTCACTACATATATATCCAATGCTAGGTTGCTGTAAATGAATTTCAGAGAAGTATAAAACTTGGTCTCTATTCTCCTGAGCTCACAGTCTAGTAGCAGAATTTGAATGTACATAAATGATGCACTCAGAACTCTCAAACCAAACTGTGTAAAGGTTGTATTTGTTAAGAACAGTAGTGGTTGGTAGACTTTTTGGAGAAGGTGGGACTTATGCTGGACCATGAACAATGACTAAGATGTGGAAATTCAAGAGAAGTAGGGACATTCAAGATGGGTGCACAGAGGGAGTACAAAAAAGAAAGACAAAGAATTAAAAGTCAGAAACAGTAAAGAGAATGATGTGAACTCTGGGCATTAAGGAGATTTGAGTTGTTATTACTGGAAAGAAGTTCAGTGCAATGCAATCCATTCACAAAGCCAAAAATTCTAGACTGTTAATTTTTCTAGGGCTAATCACCTGCATTTACTTAGGAGATGTTGCTTGATCCCTAATTCACTTACTTATGAAATGAAGACATTATAGAACTACAGAAAGTTTCATTGGTAAGACAAAAATATGAGAATATATGTGACAATGCTTATAAACTGTAAAGTGCTAATCACAAAATAATTTATTTAAATCTTTGCAAGGGTGAAAGGAATAAAAATTTAAATGTCTTCAGTTGGTCTGTTAGTTACCAGTTCTAGTCTTTGTTGGATGCAATATAAGTTTGATTGTAGAAGATTGAATTAAAATTTTGCACCCATATGTTTCAATTATCCATATTTTCTTTGGACCAACTTATCACAGTCAACTAACTGCTGATTACGTGTGAAAATTAACTATGTTTTGATATAGACACTAAATTATTTTTTTAAAAAACTATACAGTAAACAAGACAAAAAATTTCTTCCTTGAAGTTTTGCACACATATCCATTAGTAATGGAAAACAGGCTAACAATAGCGTGTTCTCATACATGTAAAAAGGTACATTACATTAGTAAAAAGGTACACCAAAAAACACTGGACTATTTTCTGTATAAAATTCAATGCATATGATACTGGGATATTATAAATCTTGCCTAAATTTGGCATCAGAGTCTAGAATAGTATTTTTTAACTTAGTGATGCTCTCAACCTGTTGGAGAATGGATGTTTGTATTTCACAGAAAATGAAGCTGTAATTTTTCAGTTCTGTTAACAATATGTTTTTGCTTTTTTATTTGTTCTAATTAGTTATATTTTTGATATTTAAAAGATGTTTTCTTGTACACAAAAATATGACAACTGTTAGAAAATTTCAATATTTTTCTATTTCAGGGCTCTGAACCCTGAGAGAAAAGGTGTGTGTATACGTTAATGTCAGATATATTTAAGCATAGTAAGATACTTGAAATTCATCCTCAGATCCTTGTTCTTTACAATGAATATGTGGAACAATACAATTTTTTTCTCTTTTCTCTTTTACTTTGCCTTTAAAAATCTGTTCACATTTATAAAAATTCAGTAATATTTTACAACCTATCACCTGGTATGAGACCATAATCACTGTGATTTTCTTATTCACATTTCATAGGAATTCAAATGAATTTTTGAATATAATGAAATAAATGAGAACTCTGTTGGTATTTTATCAAGACAGACATAGTGGTAATTTTCTTTGGTTTTCTGTTGTCTAAAATCCATGTATCTTATTAACACCAGGCAGGTGTTTTCTTCATGTCAAGCTTTGCATGATCAAGCTGTTATCACACTTATTTCATTGGCACTAAATATGGTTTGTCTCAATTAAAGATCTGAGACTCCCAGTGCATTCTTTAGGAAAAATCCAAACAGCTCAGCCACAGAATATATTAAAATTATTATCCACATTATGCTGGGATATATAAGACATATGAGAAAGCCAAGAAAAAAGTACTTAATGTTAAATGTATAATTTTGGATATTGTCCCAAATGGATTCATTATGTGATTGCCCTTGTAGCAAGAATAGAAGCCCTATATATAATTTAACCCTAAGTAAGAGAAATTATTACTCAATAAGATCTGAGAACATTTATAAATACTGGTTAGTCCTTAATTAACTCCTTGACCATAAGGACATGGTGTTAATTATTACTATTATTTTTTCTTTCTCAATACATAGTTGCAATCACTATTACAAGGCTAGGACTTATTTAGTGCTTATCATGTGTCAAGTCAAAGAATTTAATACATAAATCTCCACAAAAAACCTTTGATGTTGATACTCATACTTTTCTATTTGTAGATGAGGAAACTGAGGCACATGAGCTAAGTAACTTGTCCACAGTGATACAGCTAGGAAGTGGTAGAGTTCTCTTTTGTACCAGCCAGTCTAGCTTTAAAATCCATCCTTGTAACCACTGTTCTGTGTTGTTGCTACTATTCTCTTGTGTTAGCATGTTAATTTCCCCACTGGTAAAAACATGTGTTTGAGTATTATAAAATGGTACAAAGACTTCAATTGGATATGGCCAGGTGGATGGAATGACAAAGCCATATCCTATGAATCCTATACTATTGAATGGAAATGGAGACCCATCTCAAATATGCTGTATGTTAGATGGTTTGGAAAAAAATCACTACACTCTATCCAATTTCAAGACAGCAAAGAAAATTACATCTAAGATAATTGATCTTCTGCCATTGACAGAGCATTCACTAGCTAACAACCCCATATCTATCTCCCTGGATAGTAGTTAAAACCTTTCTGGACAAGTAATTTTGCTGTATAATATGCAGGGTCATATTAAAATATCAATTAGTATTGGATTTTCAAAAACATCCTCATATAACTGAACTAGAATTGTGAGGGGAGTGTGAGGTAGTGAATGACAACCCACTAACAGGCCTGTCATATCCCAATCACTTGGAGGTTTTTCAAAAATTTACTCCCTGTGTTCTGAGATGCTGACTCCCTCTCACCTCCAATCTCTTGAGAATCAAAGAAGCAAAAAGCCATGTTCCTAAGGCTTCTCTTGCTTTTTTATTCATTTTTTTTAATCAACTCTCTCAGGCATGACAAAATATTTCTTTCCTCCTACTTGCTGTTGACCCGACAGGACTGTTCTCTACCAGGAGTCATCTCTTTTCTTCTCTATTATACCTCTCTAGCTCTTCTCTGTGTGAATGGTTCCTGGTTAGCAGTAAATGGCTGAGCTTTGATGGCTCTTATTCATAAAACTTTCCCTGAACACCCACTTTTCATTGAACCTGGCCTCTTATCAACTGGTCCTTCTAACTGGAAAAAAATTAAAAAAAGAGCCCCTAACATTCAGAGGCCAGTCTGGCTTTGAGAGTGAGACTATTTTATTCTATCAAATATAATAACAACTTCAGACAGGGCTACTTTGAGAACACAATAAAATGACAGCAGGAACACTTCATAATTTTGTCTAAGCCCAGCAGAGGCAAGTTCACTGTTTTACTCAAAATACCAAATATTCATGTCTTTTGGCTAAAATTCGTGTTACTTAAAAAAGAAAAAAAAAAATTATAGATTTTTCTAATTCTAGCCTCCCCCTCTTAATAGCTATGATTAATTAAAGTCTTTAAATATAGGCCCAATATTATATGCTGCTTCAATATCTGGAGGAAACTGGGAGGGAATTAAATACCCTGCTGCAAGTTCTCTTGCCCACTCTACTCCTACAGATAAGGTCCCCAAGCCAAACAACCCTCCTCATCAAACAGACCAGGTTCCTCCTCACCCATAAGTAGTAGGTTTCAGTTCCCTGCCCGCCTGTGGAATGATTCAACCAAGATAATTATATACTCCTTAGTGAAATCAGGGGGTAACCCTCCCTCTTGACACTATGAAGCCTGCATGCCACAATCCTAGTTGTTCACTCTAACTTCCATGTGGCCCTGCATGGTGTGCAGTATCTTCCTCCCCCAGACTGTGTGTATATATGATTAATAAATATTGTGCCATCTTGTCTGTTCAGTGTAAAAGTGCTATGTGTGTGGTCATCTCCAGAAATCTCCCCCCCACCCACAGGTTGAATGGGAGACAATTATAACAGATACCTAAGGGTCAATAAGAGTAAGATGGGTCTTGAAATGACCTTTTAAATTGGTTCTAATTCTTCTTCAACCACCCATACAACAAGAATTCTCTCTGTGGACAAAGGTTTCTTTGTGGCATTCAGCTAGGAGGTGTAAAACCCCACTAGAGCCTAAGACCTAGGAAAATTATTTGGAGAGTACAGATCCAAAACTAGGTGGCAGACCCACTGATTGTAACTCTACTTTTGAACCTAGGAAAGACCATTTCCCAAATGGTTTTGATACAGACCCATTTGGCCTTGAGTTTGCAAACAAAACCAGTAGCCAAAAAGTCTAGGAGGAATCCAGAACAAAGAACAAAGTAACTTGCAGACAAGTCTGTCTGCATGCTGATATTTGGTCTTGGCAATAGACTTGAATGTTATCTTGTGATGTTGCTCTATGGCCCCTTGGCTCAGGTCCCAGCTTAGAATTTGCTAGCACAGGACCCAAAGGAAGACTCACCCATTTCTACTAATGAGGTAGGCTTGCTGATCTCTTCCCCACAGCAAAGGAGTCCACTAGGCAGCAGCCCCTTTCTGCTATAGCCCTGGAGTTATCCTGACTGTTTAGGGAATTGCTCAAAGATGCTCCTGTCTTCCCCACTATGCTTCCACGACAGGCTTGCCACATTGTTCCTATAGCACATTCCAAAATAACCCTGAACCTCAGTTTCAGTCCCTCCAAGCTGCAGTCTGGGAGCAGGACTACAAAGCTGGGGCACCATCAGAAGATGCGCTTGTCCAAGTCTCCTTGGTAGTCTTGCCAACTTTGTTCCACAGTGCATTCTCAAGTGGTCTTGGATTTTGTTTCTGGCCACCCTTGCCTGCAGAGAGCAGTTCAGCCCACCTGGGGATCCAGAGGAAGGCATATCCAGAAGTGCTCCTGAAGGCTGACACCCTGACCCTGGCCCCACTGTGGGTCTTGAAATGATCTTATAAATTGGCTCTAACCCTTCTCCTCTATAGTCTGAGAGCAAGCCTGCTCAAATGGGAAATCAGCAGGAGACACGGAATTAGTGAGAGACATGCCTGCTTCCCTCAAAAAAAGCCCGAGGAGGATTTCAGTCTCAGGTGTAGATCTGGAAATAACCTTGTGTCTCCATTCAAACCCATTTCAGCCATATACCACCAGCACAGTACAGCCAGGCCTGTGACCCATTCACTAATCCACAGGGAGCCCTATTAGCAATCTGGAAGCAGCCATACCCACCAGTACATGTGGTAAAATACTTGCCTTCTGCAGACCCTGAAGCAATCCTTCATCACTGCAGCACCAGCCTTACCAGACCAAGGTCCTGGAGACAGTCCTGTCCACTCAGGGAACATTCAGGACTCATGCCCATGAGAATCCCTAGAAACAGTCCCACCAACTACAGTCTCCACTGAAGACTCAGCACCAGCTATGAGACCCAGATACAATCCCATTCAACTGTGGTGCCAGAGGCAACACCATCAGCCAAGAAGTCTTACCGGAGAAGAAGCTGAGTTGTCAAAACCAGACTGTAAAGACTGCAAGAGGAATTTGCTCCTTCAAAGGCACACACACACACACACTAGTGCAAAGTTATGTAAATAACAAAAGAATGAGGCAAAAATAACACTCTGAAAGTGCCAATATTCAGATCCAATGAAAGGGAGATATGAGTTTCCAGAAAAAATTTTAAAATAGTCATTTTAAGGAAGCAATGAAATGTGAGAAAATACATATGAATAACTAAACAAAATTAAGAAACCAATGCATAAACAAAATGAGAAATTTAATTAAAAATACACTTTGAAATTAAGAAACATTGATGAAATCATCAGAGATGATGCAAATAAATGAAAAGGTACCCTGTGTTCACGGACTGGAAGAACTAATGTTGCTAAAATGGCCATACTAGTCAAAGCAATCTACAGATTCAGTGTGACCCCCATCAAAATCCCCATTTCATTTACCAAAATAATAGAGAAAATAATGCTAACATTTGTATAGAACTGCAAAAGACACTGACACTCTTGGACAAAGAGAACAAAGCTGGAAGTGTCACCACCCGACTTTAAAATGTAATACAAAACTATTGGAATCAGAAGAGCATGGTACTAGCATATAAACAGACAAAAAAAGCAATGCAACAGAATAGGAAACCCAGAGATAAATTCATGTGTTCCATCACAAAGGAAACAATAAAGAAAAGAACCCATGGAGTAGGAGAAAACATATGCAAGCCATACATCTGATAAGGGCTACTGTCCAAAAAAGAATCTCAAAAAACACAATAGCAAGAACACAAAGAACTCAATTAAAAAATGGATGAAGGACCTAAGTAGATATTTTCAAAAGAAGACATACAAATGGTCAATGGGTATATAAAGAAAATGCTCATTATGACTACTCATCAGAGAAATGCAAATTAAAAGCATGGTGACACATTACCTCATACCTGTTGAAATGGTTATGAAAAAGATGAAAGAAGGCAAATGTTGGGGGGGATATGGGGAAAAGAGAACTCTTAGGCACTGTTGATGGGAAACAGTCATATGGCAGATTCTACAGAAAATTACAAATTACTACACAATCCAGCAATCCCACTTCTGGATAATATGGAAGGAAGATGAAATCAGTGTGCTGAAGTGATAACTGCACTTACCTGTTCCTGGCAGTGTTATTCACAAATAGCTAAGATATGTAGACAGCCTGGGTGTTCATCATTGAATATATGGATAAGGAAAATATGGGAAGGGTTTCACACTTCAAAGTGATAAAAGGTATCAGCTACTAGTATCAATTAGTAGACCATGATGAGTCAAATGTATATTAAAAGAGCAAACATGATGAAAATACTAAATGATACACACACACAAATACTATAAACTGACAAGTTTATCATTTTGCCAAATGACTAAGCCTTGTCAGAAAAAATGATGTGTATGCCTAATACCTGACTATGTTAATTTATGGAACATATGATAATTGAAAAATATGTGTATATTTGGCTTAAACAGAAATTGTATTATAGTTGACAGTTTATAAATTACAAAATGGCTCATTTGACATTTTTTCTCCTGAGTAGTTTTTAAGAAGATTTTAAAGAATCTCATATTTATCATTATGATACTTATATTTTTAAATTTATAAAAAGACAACTTCTATAGAAAAATACATAAAGTAAAAATTAAAACTAAAAAAGGGGAATGGAGATGTGCAATATATGTATATATACATATATACATATATATGCATATATACATATACATACAATGTAATATTACTCAGTCTTTGTAAACAAGGAAGTTCTATCATTTGCAACAACATGGATAAACCTGGAGGGCATTATGCCATGTGAAATAATCAATGCACAGAAGGACATGTACTACATGATTGCACTTGTATGTAGAATCTGAAAAACTCAAACTAATAGAAGTAGAGAATAGAATGGTGGTTACCAGAGCCTGAGGGAGGTGGAATGGAAATAGGGAAGATATTGATTGAAATGTACATAGTTTCAGTCAGATGGAAGGAATAAACTTTCCTGATTTATTGTACTGCATGGTGACTATAATAAATAATAATGCTTTTTATATTTCAAAATTGCTAAAAAGTATAGGTTTTAAGGCTTTGACTTTAAAAAAGTGATAAGTATGTAAGATGATGGATTTCTTAAATATTAGGCTTTTAAAATCATTCTGCAATATAACTACATAGAAATATCATATCCCATAAATGTGTACAACTATCAGGTGTCAATGAATAATAAAATAAGTAAGGATATGCAATCATGTAATTGCCATTGCTTTTGGATGGCATCTAATCCAAAGCAAATCCATACTACCTTAGACCCTCTCCCAAATCACCCAAACAAAGCCTAAATGGTATAATCAGTTCTAATACTCTTGCTGATTTATATTATAGTTTTCAATGGTGTGAGTTTTCCTTTGCTTAAATGAGTAATAAACACAAATTGTTTAACAATAGTGTGTTCCTGGTGCACTTTGCATTAAGAATATTACCACATTACTGCTTAGGATTTTGACAATTTGAATTATCTTTGTAAGCCATTTCTGAGTGTTTACTCACTTATTAGTGGTCTCAAAACTTCCCCATGACCCTATCATGTCAATTATAATCTTAGTTATGATGGCATAGGTCTTGATTGTCTCTGATGTCTCTTGTACCCACTATCCTGAGTATATAATAAACACCTCTATAACATTTTTTGTATGAATTAAGTAAATTAATGAGGGGAAAAACAATAAATTTAGGTTCAAAATTAGATTATCTTGGAGTAGATGTAGAGATAGCAGAGTTTTCAAATATAATAACATTCTTAAAATTTGCATATTTTTGCTTTCTTTTATTTTACACTTAGATGATGGCCCAATATCTTTTGTCTTCAGTTTCATTGTTTTTAAAAGACCAACTGCACACAATCCACTCCCCTTTCTGTGTGCAAAAACAATAAAAAATATATTTTTAAGTGTCATAAAAAGAGTTTAAAAAAGAGGCACAGAGGAAAAAAGCATATATCATTAGATTTTTAATTCTGCTCTAGAGGAATATATTAGTCTCTTGAGGTCTTAAGGTAAATTCCGTTATTATTAATGTTCTCAGGAGAGTTACCTACCTAACTGTACCTCACTGCCTGTCAATCAAAGATGGATACCAGTATCCTTATGACTAATTCTGTCTGATTTGTTCCTGATACGTAGCATACCTTCTACATATGATAGAAGAATGACATTTTAAAGAAAATTTGTAATTGAACATTAGGTGAACTGATATAACAATGCTTCTGACTCCACAGAAAAGTTCAAGATGATGGAAGATTTCTCCTGCTTAACAAGCCCTGTCAATTAGAAGTGGACAAACAGATGGGATAGGACAAGATGTTAGATGTTAGGGCTTCTATCTCTGGCTTTACCACTAATTTGTTTTATAGAATTACAGGAAGTCATTTTATTTTTTTCTGCTTTTGTATCAATGTGGGTAGGTTAATACTTACGACCTATCTACTACTTGAGAGGTACAGATTAATATCTAAAATTTGCAAAGCTCTTGGAATCTTATAAAAGTTCTACGTAACATGTGTCTCAAAATCATATTGATCCATAAAGGATGTGTTAAATATGCCATTCTGAGTATGCTTCATTGTTAAAGTCTATAAAATCTAGTTTATGAAGCAGGATTTCTTTAAAACCTGAATGAGGTCTTTTAATTTCCTTATCAAATGATGCATAAATAATACATTATCAATTTTTCCCCCACACCACATTCCAAACTTTGGAGTCACTGTTTCTTTTAGGGCAGGTTTTCTTTTTTGCTAAAACATGCTCCCAAATATAGCACTGTCTTCAAGGATATTAAAATTCTGTCTCCTCTGAAATCATAAAGTCTAGTATATTACATTCTTAGCAAACACTTTTACTCATAGTTTTTTTTTTCTTTCTTTTTTTTTTTTTGGTGGTACCAGGGATTGAACTCAGTGGCATTCAACCACTGGGCCATATCCCCAGCCTTTTTTTGTATTTTGTTTGAGACAGGGTCTCACTGAGTTGCTAAGTGCCTTGCCATTGCTAAGGCTGGCTTTGAACTCAGGATCCTCCTGTCTCAGCCTCCCAAGTACTAGGATTACAGGCTTACTCATAATATTTTAACTTTTCAAACTCACTGATAGCTCTACCCCAACAACACCTTTTTTTTTTAATCCAATGTATCAGCCTCAACAGGATGGCCTCTCCTATCAACCTGCTTTCCTGCCTGAAGGTAGATTGAAAGAGCACCTCTTTACACTAAGAAATATTTGCATTTCAAAACTAGTTCTGCTTGATTTTCTATCAAAATTGATTTTTCCATTGTGCTATCAGAAGAATCATGTTAGAAATCAAATCTAATGAAAACATCTTTGTGACCCAGGAAAATTACTCAATGTCTTTGAGTCTTGGCTTCCTTTGTCTATAAAACTTAACTATGTGTTTTGCAGAGTTATAGGCAGTAAAGGTACATAAAATGCCTCGCACTGTCTCTAGTAGCTTCCATTATTGTTACCACAACTTCCACCTGCCCTTTAGCTATGTACATGGTGCAATTGAAATTTAGGGCTAATTTAACCATCTGCTGAGCACTCTTGGAGAATCTGATAGTTGTGTTGCCTGAAATGCATGGCTCTGTTCCCAGATATATTCTCTTTTTAGTATACATACTATCTCAGGTTAATGTCTTTCTTCACCACCAACTACTGCCTTTAGGCTGTTAAGTTTCAAGTCTGCATTTATAACACAGATTTCTCTCTTGAACTGTATACTTGTATTAACACCTGCAAGTCTCCTAAGAACCATTTCATTATCATCTTCTGTATTAGTCAGCTCAGGCTGTCATAAGGAAATTCCGTAGATTGGCCAGCTTAAATAACAAAAAGTTTACTTTCTCACCATTGAGGAGAGTGGAAAGTCCTAGATTAAGGTGGTAGCTGATTTCAGTTCAGTAGGGCTCCCTTCCTGGCTCGTAAGTAGGGACCTTTTCATCGTGTCCTCACATGGTCTTTCCTCGGTGCACACATGTGGGGGAGAGAGACATTGCTCTCTCCCTCTTATTACAAGGCTCCCAATCCTATTGGATTAGGACCCCATCACATGACCTCATTTAACCTTAATTACCTACTAAAAGTCCTATCTCCAAACATAGTCCCACTGGAGGTTAGGGTTTCAACATATGAATTTGGTGGGTGGCGCATGTCAGTCCATAACATCTCCTAAAATCTATTTTTCCTACTTTATCCATTAATTCATTGAGTAGCCATGGTTTGTTGAATTATGTCCCTGCCAAAGAGGTCAATATCCTAATTCACAAAACCAGTGAATATGTTGCCTTACTTTGCAAAAGAACTTTACAGCTGTCTTAAGTTAATAATTCCGAGTGTGGAGATTATGATAGCAATCACAAAGGTCCTTATAGGAAGGAGGCAAGAAAGCCAGTTAAAGGATGGGAGGATGGAAGAAGAGCTAAAAGAATGAGAGAGACAGAGAGAGGTCTGAAGATGCTATACTTTGGTTTTGAAGGCAGAGGAGGAGCCATAAGACAAGGATGCAGGTGACCTTTAGAAACTGGAAAAGGCAAGGACACAGATTCTTCTCTGATGTCTTCTGAAGGAGTCAGTCCTGCCAATATCCTAACTTTAGTCCAGTGAACTGTAAAATAATAAATGTGTGAATTTTTTTAAAAGCCAGTAATTTTTGGTCATACATAGATGGCACTTAGCATAGGGCTTGGCACAGAGTGAATTCTTAAATATTATTTTCCATTAGGCTGAATAATATCCTCTTTTAGGCAGGATTTTTCAATATTCTCTAATGTTCCCTTTTGTACTTTTTAACAGCAGCACTTCTTATATTAATTGTAACTTTTTATTTATTTATCTCTCCAACTACACTGTGATATTTTTGAAGGCAGCGATGTGATTTTTTGCCTTCTTTTTGATCCCCTAGTGTCTGTCACAGTTAATGCCTTGGGTAGCTAATATTACTCAATGTTTGATTGGACAGGTGTCCTCATGACAGACACCTGCATAAGTATTTAACTCCATGTGAAAGTACAAACTAAACATTTTCAAGAGTCCCTTGAGAAGGCAAGCATGAGAGGCCATCACTTATCCCAGTATGTGAGGATTCCTTCACTAGCAAAAATAAGACATTTCGAAATTCAGTCAAGCAATAAAAATGATCAGTATTTGCAGTGGAAGGATAATATTTAGAAAGCCATGTCTAAGATAAATTGTGGATTGCCAACTGTAGTGGTCAAATGCTCCACAAAAATGAGAGGAAAAAGTATTTTCCCAAAGTACATAGATAATTATCTTGATTAAAAAAGCTGGTGAGTGTCCTGAATTACTATTAAAAATGATATTATGAGTCCTTAACAGCAATAAAGACTTTCCCTAGCTTTATTATTCTAAAGGTTTATAAATTAAACTGTATTATTAGATCATTCTATCTTAAGCTAAAGAAAATATTCATAGATAATCACCAACACCTCTGTAAATTAAACCATGATTCAAAACTGTAGACATTTTAATGTGTTTTTATTTATTCTCCAGAGATAATAATAGGCAGATGTTCTAACAGAATAATAAACATGAAAAAGTATGCTTTCATATTAAAGCTCCATTTTCAGTAATGTAAACATTATTTTAGTTAAAATTTCATTCAGTCAGTTTGCCTCTCTGGGACATTCATCACAATTTTTTTTTTTTAAATAAATCTATGCTTCAGTATTTTATTTAATAAAAACACTTTTTCACTGAGACCTAGATTATAACATATATCATTATTACATATACTTCCAGAAAGGAAATAATGCTGCCAATTAAACTATAAATGTTGTTGATTGTAAGAATAAACACAAATCCAATGACTTTAAAATGAGAAAAAATTGAATCCTAGAATTTCATTAGGTTGGCTATATTCATTGAACAAAATTTATTTCATTACTTTTTGGGGGCTTTATTTCAATAAGTCCTAATTATTTAGTTATTATATTGATTAAGATTTTAGTGAATTTTAAATTGTAGATATATTGCTCTATGATGACTCATATGATATTCAATGGTAAAAGTAGAATTTGTAAAAACAATGGAAAAATTGAGACTTATTTTAAAGTCTTTAAAAGAGCTACTAAAATAAGTTATATTCTATGTAATAACATGGAAACTGCATATGTTATAAGTAAATATAAAATTGCCTTAAGTATGTGTAGCAAAATGTTATACAGTATGATTATAATTTTATGAAAAGAAAATGGAAGCTGCTAATACTTAGGAAACAGACTGAAAGGATGTATACTAAAATGAGATTATACTTCAGTTATTTGGCCTATGGGTTATTTCTTCTTTCTATATTTTGCTATTGTAAACAATCTTTCATGTGTTAGGAAAAATCTTATATTTTAATAGCTTATAGCAGTTTAATAATGTATTTTAGAAATAATTGCATAAAATATTAAAATATCTAAAAAATAAAGCATAACCTTCAATGCTGTGGAACAGACTTATTTGTAGATTCCATTTTTTCAGTATTCTAGGTAGTAGGAATTTTCCTATACCTATTAAATTAAAGTCTTCCAAATGTTATTGAAAAACAGTAACAACAAAGGAAGTAAGACACATTTAGAAATATAAATATATATATTTTTTGTACCAGGGATTGAACTCAGGGGCATTCAACTACTGAGCCTCATCTCCAGCCCTATTTTGTATTTTATTTAGAGACAGGGTCTCACTGAGTTGCTTAGCACCTGCTTTTGCTGCGTTTAGCTTTGAACTAAGGATCCTCCTGCATCAGCTTCCTAAGTGGCTGGGATTATAGGCATGCGCCACCACACCCCACATAGAATATATAAATGTAAATATAATAAAGTTATTAAATTTCCTAATAACTATTTTCTAAAGCAGGATATTTTAAAGTATACTCTTAAACCAACATGAAATGAGAATTTGATAGAATTCCCTCAGATTGTAAAATTCTAATATAGGGAAATGATGATAAGATTAGTGATTCATCTTAATATTTGAATATGAAAGCAAGATTTTTCTCCCAAATACTCCTTCAGTTTAGAAGTTTCCAGGTAGAACGTTCCAACTGTTCAATACCAGATATTTTTCAAAGTCACCTCCAGCTTTGGGGCATGCTTCATGTTCTCTTAATGGGCAGAAGGCAAAGACAGGTTTCTAAGTGGGCACAAACAGAGATGGCTAATATGTAAATACTTCATATCTTGGGAAGAAGGCAAATCAAACATAATTTGTTCATAACAGTTTTGCCTGAGCAATATAATCAATATTCTTTAAAATAGAGTCTGTAAAATTAGATTCATCTGTGTCTTGAAATTATGTATTTAGTAAGTCTAACCAAAAACCTCAAGATTTGAAATCCGAAATTTCCTTTGTGGGGCAAAATAATGTCAAAACTCATACAGTTTCCATAATGGATATAGAAAAATTTAATTTCCTATTCTTTGTAAAGTCAGCTTTTAAATGATATAACTTTCTAGAAATTTCTCCTTTATCCAATTTTACATTTATTGTAATAAAGTTATATATGTATATTCCTATTGATTTTTAAGTATTTGTTGATTAGCAGCTATGTTTTATTTTCCTCTTTCATATGTATATTATTTATACCTTGTATTTTTCTTGTTCTAATTCATCAGACTTTTAACATCATATTAGTAATTTTAAGAAAACTCCTTTTGATAATTTTTGCTATTTGTTTTTTATTTTAGTGTTTTTTAATCTTATTTCTTTCCTTCAAATTCTTTGTGATTTTTTTATTTATCTTTTTTACACACTGCTAGATTGGATGCTTAGATCATTAATGTTTTGCATGTCTTTGTTTTAAAAATAAGCATTTTAAGGCTTTATATTTACCTCAGAAATGCTGCATTAGTTGTACCCTATAAGTTTTAAGATATAGTTTTTTTACTATTACTTAGTTCTACGAATTTATTAAATTATATTAAAATGATCCATGAGTTACTAAAATGACTTATTTAATTATATTCATAATAATCCACATGGTATTTAAATTTTTATTAACATATAATAATTATATGTATTTATGGGATACAGTGTGATATTGCAACACCTGTATATAGCAAGTACTGATCAAATTAGGCTAATCAGCATTTCTCTCTCCTTATCATTTCTTTACATATGGAGCCAACAAGCTTCTCTCTTCTGGTTCTTCATAAAAGATGTAATGTTTTATGAACTACAGTCACCCCATTGAGCTGTTGAGCACTAGAACTTATTCCTTCCATCTAACTTATTTTTGGTACCCTTAACCAGGTTATTCCCCTGACCCTTTATTTGGGTATAACGGATTGAACTCAGGGGCCCACTGAGCCATATTCCCAGCCCTATTTTGTATTTTATTTAGAGACAGGGTTTCACTGAATTGCTTAGCACCTCACTTTTGCTGAGCTTGCTTTGAACCAGGAATCCTGCCTCAGCCTCCTGAGCCACTGGAATTACAGGTACTTTGAGTCTTTTGAGGAACCTTCATACCGTTCTTCAATGTGGCTGTACTAATTTATACAGCATGTAAGAGTTTCCTTTTTTCCACATCCTTACCAATATCTGTTATATCTTTATGTGAACAGCCATCCTAATTGGGGTGAGATCGTAGCTCGTTCTGACTTTGATTTGCATTTCACTGATGGCTAAAGGTATTGAGCATTTTTTCATATGTTTGTATTTTTTCTTTTGAGAAGTGTCTGTTCAGATCATTTGCACATGTTTAATTTGGAATATTTGTTTTTTAAATTTTTTTAGGTTTTTTAAAGTTCCTTATGTAATCTGAATATTAATCCTTTGTCAAGTGCAAGTTTACAAATATTTTATCTCATTCTGTAGGTTGTTAGTTCACTGTGTTGTTTTCTTTGCTGTATAGAAGCTTCATGATTTGGTATAATCACATTTGTATTTTTTGCTATTTGTCTGTTGTGTGCTTTGGGGACCTCATCCCTGACCCCAGAAAATAAAATTGTTATCTATGCCAATGTCTTGGCGTGTTTACCTGTATTTACTTCTAGTAGTTTCATATTTTCAAGTTTTACATTTAGATCTTGTGTTCCATTTTGAAGTGATTTTTGTATAGGGTGAGAGAGAGGGGTCATGGATAACCATTTCTCCCAGCACCATTTAATGAAGATAAAGTGTGTTATTGTTATTGTACTTTTTCCAGTGTATTTTGTTTGGAGCCTTTGTCAAGTACTCTTTGGTTGTAGGTGCATATGTTTCTGGGATCTCAGCTCAGTGTCAGTGCTCTCTGTCTGTTTTTAGGACAGTATCATACTGTTTTATTACTACTGCTCTCTAGTACATCTTGAAATCAACTATTGTGATGCCTCCAGCTTTGTTCCTTTTGTTCATGATTGTATTACCTATTTAGGGTCTTTAGTGCTTCCATATGAATTTTAGGATTGTTATTTTTCCAGTTCTGTGAATAAAATAATGAGTATTTTGAAAGGGGTTGTATAAATATGTAAATTGCTTTGGGTAATATGGACATTTTAACAATATTAATTTTTTCAGTCCATTAACAGAAAGTCTTTTCATTATTTGTGTGTCTCCAACTTCTTTCATTGTTTTTTATTATAGAGATCTTTCACTTCTTTGGTTATTCCTAGGGTTCCCCCATACCCAGCTATTCTAAATGGTACTGCTTCCATGATTTCTTTCTTAGCAATTTTGTTATTGTTCATAAATATGCTACTGATTTGGTATCTTTCAGCTTTACTGAATCTTTAGGGTTTTTCTACATATAAAATTATATCATCTATAATTTGATCTTCTCCCTTCCTATTTGCATACCTTTTCTTAATTTCTCTTGCCTGATTACTCTTGCTAAATCTTCCAGTACTATATTGAATAAGAGTGGTAAAAGTAGATGTCCCTGTCTTGTTCCAGATCTTACAGACAATGCCTCTTGCAGCATTTCCCCATTCAGTATGTTGGCTGCGGGTCTGTCATATAAAGTATTTATTGCATTGAGATACATTCCTTCTATACAAATTTGTTGACAATTTTTATTAAATAGGAATTTGAATTTTATTAAAAGCTTATTCTGCATCTATTGAGATGATCATGTGATTTTTATCCTTTGTTCTATTGGTACAATACATTATATCTATTAATTTGTGTATATTGAACTATTGTTGTATCTTTAGGATAAATCCCACCTCATCATGGTGAATGATCTTTTTAGTGTGCTGTTGGGGTCAATTTGCTAGTACTTTTTAGAGAATTTTTTGTACCTGTGCCCTTCTGGGATATCAGGTTAGAGCTTTGATGTTGTGTCCTTGTCTGGTTTTGGAATCAGAGCCATGTTAGCCTTGCAGAATGAGTTTAGAGGAGTTCTATCCCTTTCAATTTTTTTGCAATAGTTTGAGGAGAATCGGGGCTAGTTTTTCTGTAAATGCTGGTATATTTCAGTAGTAAAACCATTGGACCCTGGGCTTTTCTTTTTTGGAGACTTTATAAAAATTGATTCAGTCTCATTATTTTTTAACCAGTCTGTTCAGGTTTTCTGTCTTCATGGTTCGGTTTTGAAATGTTATATATATCCAGAAATTTATCCATTTCTTCTAGGTTTTTCAATTTGATGATATATATTTGTTCATAATAGTCCCTACCTAACAACACTTTGTATATAAATATTTTAATTAATTTTTATTACATTATTAATATTTTAATTAATCATTTTTAATCTCTAATTTTATCTATTTAGGACTTCTCTCCTTTTTCTTTGATTAGTTTAGCTATTGGTTTATTGATTTGTCAGAGAAACAATTCCTTTTTATCTATTGTATTATTTGTTAGTCTCTATTTCTGCTCTGATCATTCTTACTTTTTTCTGTCTACTAATTTTAGCTTTGGTTTGTTGATTTTCTAGAGCTTGAGATGAATTTTTAAGTCATTTATTTAAAAAATTCCTTTCTTTTTTTTTTTTTGGATGTTTCTGGAAACTTCCCTCTTTGCACTGCTTTTGGCATATCCCACAAAACTTAGTATGTTGTGTTTCCAAATTTACTTGTTTCAAGAATTGAAATTCCATTTTTATTTCTTCCATGACCCACTGTTTGTTGAATAGCATGTTGTTTAGTTGCCATGCATTTGCATATTTTCCAAAGATTCTTTTGCTGTTATTTCCAGTTTTATTCCTTTATGGTAAGAAAAAATAGATGATATAATTTCAATTTATTCTTAATTTGTGAATTTTGTTTTGTGATTCAATACATGATCTCCAGAAAATGTTCCATGTATTGATGAAAAGAATTCTTTAGCTGTTGGATGAACTATTCTGTAAAGGTTTGCTAGATTCATTTGGTCTATATTAGAGTTTAAATCTGATGTTGCATTGTTGATTTTTATCTGTATGATCAGTTCACTGATGGAAGTAGAGTGATGAGTCACCCACTATTATTGTCTTGGAACCCATCTCTTCCTTTAGAGGTAGTAATATGTATTTATAAAATTTGGAGCTCCAGCATTAGGTGCACATACAATTGTTATATCTTCTTGTTGAAATGATTCTTTAATCATTACAGAGAAATCTTCTTTTACTTTTAAACAGTTTTTGTCTTAAAGTCTATTTTTTAAAAATAAAATTTTAGCTATTCCTGCTTACTTTTGGTATATGTTTGTGTGGAATATCTTTTGCCAAACTTTTACTCTCAGTGTGTCTTTATTTGTAATATGAGTTTCTTATTGGTAGCATATCACTGGGTCTTTTTATTTCTCTTTTTTATCAATTCAGCCAGTCTGTATGTTTTAACTGAAGAATTTAGTCCATTTACATTTAAGTTGATTATGAAGAGTAAAAATTTACTAAGGTAATTTTGTTAAATTTCTTTTGTTTTGAATAGCTTTTGTTCTTTCCTTCATATCTTGATTATTCTTCTGGTTTGGTATGTTTATAACATTTGATTTTTTTTATATCTGCTTTTTGAATGGGTTTTATACTTTTACATGTTATCATAATTGTAGTTTTCTTCTTACCTTCTGGGTATAGGTTTACCTTAAGCATCTTTTAAAAAAAAAACTTTTAAAATTTTTCTTCTTTTTAGATATACATAACGGTAGAGTGTATTTTGACATATTATACATTCTTCGTGTCTGTTTTTGTACCAATACAATGCTCTTTTTGTTACTTTAACTCTGTAGAATAACTTCAGATCTGGTACTGTGATGCCTCATGCTTTCACTCTTCTCCCTAAGGATTGCTTTGGCTATGCTGGGCCTCTTATTTTTCCAAATGAATTTCATGATTGCTTTTTCTATTTCTGTGAAGAACATCATTGGAATTTTAATAGGAATTGCTTTAAATCTGTATAGTGCTTTTGGTAGTGTGGCCATTTTGATAATGTTAGTTCTGCCTATCCAGGAACATGGTAGATCTTTCCATCTTCGAAGGTTTTCTTCAATTTTTTTCTTTAGTATTATGTAGATGTGTTTCATTGTATATGTGTTTCACCTCTTTTGTTATATTGATTCCCAAGTATCTGTTTTTTTTAAAGGCTATTGTGAATGGTATAGTTTTCATAATTTCTCTTTCAGTTGATTCATCATTGGTGTGTAGGAACACAATTGATTTGTGGGTGTTAATTTTATCCCCTACTACTTTGCTGAATTCATTTATGAGTTCTAAAAGCTTCCCAGTGGAGTGTTTTTGGGTCTTCTGAATATAGAATCATGTCATTAGCAAATGGGGATAATATGAGCTCTTCTTTACATATTTCTATCAATTTAATTTCTTTGTTTTGTCTGATTGTTCTGGGTAGGATTCCTAGGACTACGTTGAATAGAAATGGTGAAAGAGGGCATCCCTGTCTTGTTAAAGTTTTTAGAAGAAATGCTTTCAACTTTTCTCCATTTAGAACAATGTTGGCTTTGGGTTTAGAATATATAGCTTTTACAATGTTGAAATATGTTCCTACTATCCTTAGTTTTTCCACTGTTTTGAACATGAATGGATTCTGTATTTTGCCAAATGCTCTTTCTGCTCTATTGAGATAATCATATGATTCTTGTCATTAAGTCTATTGATGTGATGAATGACATTTATTGATTTTCATATGTTGAACCATCTTTGCATCCCTCAGATGAACCCCATTTGATCATGGTGCACTCACTTTTAAATATGTTTTTGTATGCAATTTTCCAGTATTTTATTGAGAATTTTTGAATCTATGTTTGTTACAGATAACAGTCTGAAATGTTCTTTCCTTGATGTGTCTTTGTCTGGTTTTGGTATCAGGGTGATGCTTCATGGAATGATTTTCATGGAATAATTTGAGGGAGTATTGGTGTGAGTTCTTCTTTGAAGGTCTGGTAGAACTCAGCTGAGAATCCATCAGGTCCTGGGCTTTTCTTGTTGGTAGAATTATTGGTGTCTTCAATTTCATTGCTAGAAATTGATCTTTTTAAAGTTTCTATATCTTCCTGAGTTAATATGAGCAGGTCATATGTCTCTAGAAATTTGTTGATGTCTTTGTGATTTTCTATTTTATTGGAGTATAGATTTTCAAAATAGTTTCTGATCATCATTTGTATTTCGGTAGTGTCCATGGTGATATTTTTTTTTCATCATGAACTTTATTAATTTGAGTTTTCTGTCTCTTTCTCTTCATTATCTTGGCTAAGGTTTATCAATTTTAATTATTTTTTCAAAGAACCAACTTATTGTTTTATTGATTTTTTGATTTTTTTTGTTTGTTTCAATTTTATTTATTTCATCTCTGATTTTAATTATTTCCTGTCTTCTACTTCTTTTGGTATTGATTTGTTCTTCTTTTTCTAGGGCTTTGAGATGTTGTGTTAGGTTATTTATTTGATGACATTCTATTCTTTTAGTGAATGACCTTAAGCATCTTTTGTAAGGTGTCTGGTAGTGATGAATTTTCACAGGTTTTGCTTTTTCTACAAGATCTATTTCTCCTTTATTCCTGAAGGATAGCTTTGCTGGGTATAGTATTCTCAGCTGAGAGCTTTTTATTTCAGAACTTGGAATGTCATTCTACACCCTCCTGGCCTGTAAAGTCTCTTCTGAGAAATCTGATTTTACTTTCGTGGGGGTTTTATTTAAATTCAGAGCCTTTATTTAAAGCTTAGAGTCTTTTTCTTATTCCTCTTAGAATTCTTTGTTTTGGGCCTTTGACAATTTGACTATACTATGTCATTGTGTGGCTCTATTTTAGTTACATCATTAGACTCATGTACCTGGATGTCTAAATTTTTCCTTAGAGGGAAATTTTTCAGCTATTATAGATTTTCTACATCTTTCTCCCTTTTTTTCCCCTCTGAGAAACCCCAATTTCAATAAATTGTTCATTTAATGGTGTCCCATAAGTCTCAGAGGTTGTTGTTATTCTTTTTCTCCTTTCCTTTTCTTTTTCATCTGACTCAATTTTTTTTTAAAGACCTGTCTTCAGGTTCTGATATTCTTTTTTCTGCTTTTTTTCTAGTTTGTTGTTCTGTTGTTGAACTTTCAGTTGTACTTTTTATTTGAATTATTGAATTATTAATTTTCAAGATTCCTCTTTTATTCTTTTTCATGATCTCTACCTCTTTGCTGAATTTCTCATTCATATCATGACTCATTTTCCTTATTTTTTAAAATCAGTTTTCTGTGTTTGAAGCTCATGGTGTCTTCTTAGAATCATCCTTTTGGATTTTTTATCAGTCATTTCCTCAATACCCTTCTCTTTGAAGTCTGGTGCTAGGAGGTTAGTATTCCTTTAAAGGCATCATGTTACCCTGTTTTTTTTTTTTTTTTTTTTTTTTTTTTTTTTTTTTTTTTTTTAATACTCTTCTGTCCTTACATCGATATTTGCTCATCTGATGGATCTATTTTCTCTACAACTTTTCTAAAAGAGTTGTTATAGTAAATCACTTTATTCTGAAGAAGTGTCTTAGGGTGTTAGTTTAACCAGTGATGGTGTCTTTGGTTCTAGTTGGTGTTACAATATAGTTTCCCTGTAGCTTCTTTAGTAATCCATGGCTTTGGACACAGTGTATGTGGCAGTAGCAGTGGGGTCAGAAAACCCTTCTCTTTGGGTACCACAGTGGGTAAAGGATACTTAGCAGTCCAGGCAGGTATGGTACCCACAGTAGTAGGAGTGAGATAACTACTATGTGGCTACTCTAACTATGGGAGTGGTGGGGCAAGGGATGTGGAGGGTGGTGGATGTTTCCATGGGAGTGACAACCATAGGGTCATGGAGCACATGCTGGGGCTGAGTGGCAGCATGAGATCCACAGTGGTTGGCAGCATGGCTCTGCCTCCAATATGGCACCATCCTGCACCAGCCTGGGCTCCAGTGTTTGAAGGGAGATAATTCAAGTTCCTTCTCTGAAGCAAAACTACAGTGTGGATTCCTGATAGCTCTCCTTGCTGGGTTCAAACCTGTGATGACCGTGGAACTCTCTTGTACCTATGGTTCCTGACATCCATGGAAATGGAGACTGACAAGACTTTCCCATTAACCTTTTCCCCTGCAGTGCAGTGATTGGGAAACAGGGGTCACGGTTGCCAGTATGCTCTACACTCTATTCTATTCTTTATGCCCCACACCAGGTATCTATGTCTTAGAGGGTTCCCATTTCTTGCTGTGTTCCATTACTCTTCCTCAGCCATTTGTCTATAAATGCAGCCATGCAGCCATTTATATGTTATCTGATTCTTTTTTTTTTTTTTTTTTTTTTTTGGAGAAAATGTAGGTGAGCACTGTACACCTCTATTTCTTAAAAGTGTTTTTAATTCTATAATTTTTAGTTATTTTTATATTGTTTATTTCTAGGTCAACTGTATTTTATTTAGAAATGAATTCCCTAAAAGCTTGAGTCCTTAAAATTCATTGAAAACTGCTTCATGGGCTTAGAACATGAGAAATTTCATACATATTTTTTTTTTGTTTCCTTGAAGAGGATGTGCTTGTGCAAATTTTGGCTTATTATTTTCTGTATATAATTCAGAAAAATTTGTTAATTATAATATTCCTATCCTCTAGTCTTATTGATTTTTCACTATGCAAATGTAGCAATTATTAAATAAGTATATAAAAACTTGTATCATATTGTAAGGTTTGTCTATTTCTTATTGTACTTTGTTTTTGTCAGTTCTTGCTTTACAATTTGCACTTTTTACATATATTAACATCTCATTTTTGAGAGGTACAAGAAGCTAACGTCCAGAACTATTATCCCTAGAACTGAATATAACTTTAGAAATCACAAAATTATTGCTCATGAAGTATGAATAATCCTTTGAGTTTGAGGAAAGTCATTTTAAAACTAGGAAAAATTGTTGTTTCTTCTTTTTTATGTTTTGAAATTTTTATTTTGTGGTGCTAGGAGAGCAACACAGACCTGGCCCATGCATGCCAGGCAAGTACTCTACCACTGGTTGTTTCTTAATATACTTAAACTCATTGCCTCCTCTTATGTAATAATGATGGTGATAATGATCATCATCATCATCATCATAATTGGAAATTAGATACTTGGCACCATTTCTACTGTTTTATATAAATTAATCCACTTAATAATGCACATTACTGAAGTAATTATGAAAGTAAATCAATACTGTAGGTTCAAGATTATTTAAATGAGCCCACTGATATTAATGATTATTAGTTCAGGGATTTTCAGAAGACAACCATACATTTTGGAATTACAAGGAGACAAACATACTTTCTCCATAACATCAATTTGTTACCACTCTCATTGATAGGATAGATTACTGCTCTCACATGATGTGATGATCTTGCTGTCCTTAAGGTTATGAAAGTATATATGGACTATAAACATAGAAAATTCTTACATTCTGGCATTCTAGAAACATTAAGCAGAACTTTAGAATTTTCATCTATTCCAAAATCTATACTTTGGGGATGATAACTACAACTCCAAATTCAATACATTTTTTGCATTTCTAAATTGTATGTGGACAACAATTACCACACCAAATTAGATAGTACTCTTTGTCATATACGAAAGAGAATACAACAGTGTCTGCTACTTGATCTCTACGAGAGTATCTGTAAAAACTTATTAAACAACAGCTAGACCTATTTTATTTCAATAGCTTATACAATGACCATTACAAAAATTATAAAATTTAAGTGTTTCCTAAGTTAAACCACTGTGTATTCTGTTGAGTACACTGAATAGAGAATTTTAAGATCTCAAAAGGCCGATGGAAGATAGCTGTAAAAAAGAAGTGCATTAGTGGCAATGTCACTATATCTCATGTATTCTTTGAAATTGGGGTAAATATATTACATACGTTTCAGAAACTTTAAAAAGCATTTCTTTGGAGGCATGTTATGCTATAAGCAGAGCAGAAAAAGATGTTAAGTATTTGTTTTTCCTGATGTTTCACTTTTCTCTTTCATTTTTATGTCAATGCACACAAGATAGCATGAGTAAAGAAATCTGACAGTGTTCATGTTCATGTTAGTGAATAAATGAAAGCTGCAAGTCATGTGTTATGAATGCTATGTTTTTGTAATCAGGAAAAATGAAAATCAGAAACCAAAAAAGCAAAATATGTTGCATTCAGTCTGAACACACACACAAAAAATGTTATTTGAGACATTATAAAACTGTTATTTCCATTCATTAGTTATCTTTAGATAGCAACTGCCTAGCTTATTTCTCCATCCATTAGCTGCTTTTATGTTTCATTTAATCAAAAGAAAGCCTAACATATTCTTTAAACAAAGAATTATTTATTATATTGATTATTAGTTGATTTTCAATGTTCAATGGTTAAAGTTTACCTAGGAGTATGTAGTATGTATGGGGCACAATTCCAATAATGTTGTTTTAGGCTATAAAAAGTTACATGGAATGGGTTTAGGATTAAAAAAAAACAGAATCAATGTCAGAAATCAACATGCATTAGAAGAGTATACTCATTTTTTAAATATTTCCACTGCTTATCTCATTTTGTAGACCACTGACTTCTGGTTAAGGTGATATAAAATGGTAGAGTAGACACGTGCTTATCTCCTTTCCACCTGAAGCCTCTCTAATAACAGAAAAGGAAACAAGAGGTATAAACCCTCCAGGAGAAAGGATAACGGATGGGATTTCAGAGGATGAGAGTGCAACCCATTTTTTAAGCAATTGAAATGATTCAGGAGTATTGAGGAGTGTAGCCAGGCATAAAAGAAGACAAGAGGTTGTTTTTGTTGAGAGGAGATAAATTCACATGGAGGAAACTTGGATGGACACCTGGCTTAGATGTACCCATTACAGCAAAGGGCAAGAGTAAGATGTGCATCCCAGATAGGGCAAGTGTGTAGTTTGAAGGTTTTACAAGGAGGAGTTGAATATTAATTTCCACAAAATGTCACAAGAGAGAAAAAAAAAATAAAAGTGCTCCCAGGGACTAAGGAAAAATACATTTTGGCATTCAGAGATCTAATCAAACAATTCCCTCACCACCGAAAGTGAGGCCCACAATCGACAAGCCTGCATTTTCTCACCAAGACTCCAATCAGTGTTTCACCTGTAAAAATGACTTTAAATCCAAGAATCTCCCAACTGGTGAGAAGAGTCCTCTGAACTAAAGAAGGAGGTAAGAATAATCAGACAGAATCAAGGAAACTAGAAGAAACAGCACTGGTGTGCTACAAGATATTTAATCTAACAAGAAAGATCTGGATGCTGAAAAGAGGGAAATAATCAGAAAATTATATCTGGAAATTAAAACCACAGCAGAAAAAAAAAGTGCTCACGAGAAGTTTTGGAAAACATATAGACACAGTTGAGAATGTGTATCAGAAAATAGATCTGATCTACACCTCCAAAGAACAAGCCCAAACACCAAATATCTGTGTTTAATCCTTATGAAGATTAACAGCTCAATCAAGGTGTTTCATAAATGACTGACAGGAATTCTAGAGAGAACAAAGAGAACACATCTGAGGAAATTAGCAAAGAAATAATAGTAAAGATTTCAAAGACCTAAAATCTCAAGATTAAAAAGGCCTCTATGTGTGTGGCACATTAATATGTAATTTCAATGCAAAATCCTCCTGGCACAGAAGTTGTCAGTAGTAGTACTGTCACATAGAAGACAATGGAGCAGTGCCTTTAAAATATTTTTAATTTTGAATTCTATGCCCAGACTAGTTACTTGTAATATTTATTGAAAAGACATTTTCAGATATAAAAGAACCCAGAAAATGTAATCCCTCTACCAACTTCCTCTTCATAGTTGGGAAGCCAAGGGAGCATTTGTTCCAACAAAAGAAGTCAGCAACTGAGAAAGAGGAAGATGGTAGGATCCAGGAGACAATGGCTCCAGTTTAGCTAAGAGCCTGGATTAAAGCAGGACCCTTGCTTTAGTTGAAATAGAAGCAGGAGGAAAGTGGCTTTAGGAATGCAATTTGCTGCTGTGGTAGAGTCTTGATGAACTGAAAGGTGCTCTTTGTTTAGGGCAGTCTGGAGCAGAGGTTGGTAAACTTGTTTTTGTCAAGGGTCAAACAGTGAATATTTTAGGCTTGTGGGCAATTCTGTCTCTCTTAATCGTTCTCAATTCTGCAGCAGTAGCACAAGAGCAGCTATATCATTAAGTAAACAAATGGGTGTGGCTGTGTTCCAACAAAACAGGCAATTTAGCCTTTGGGCCACAATTTGTCTGGCCCTACTCAAGAACAGTTCAGCCACAAATTTCCAGCAGCATTACCAACAGGACATTAGAAGGGCAAATGTAGTCTACAGAAAGTGGTGTCATTAAAGGGGACCAACAGACTTTAGCATTCAAAGAAATGCTAACCCTTTCTCTTTCTAGCATAGCAGAAAATGGCATCTGACTATCAGGAGCTGCTATATTAGAAATCTTAGCAGAAAAGGCCAAAACATTTTAAAAACATGAATGTAATCATTTGAAAATAAACAGTTTTTACATTTTGCATTTTGATGATAAGAAACTTGCACAAGTATAAAAACTGAGCCTGTGTTTGTGGGAACAAGATATAGAAACTTAAATATAAAATTTTCTAACTCCAGTTATACAGGTAACCATTATATTTAGAGGAGAGTAGATAGGATGTTAAAGGAAGCTAAATTTTTATCTATGATTACAGGAAGTCCATAGATGAAGTCTCCAGCTTAAATAGATATGAAGGTAAACATCAGAATTTAAAAAAAACAAAAACAGAATCAGTTAAGAATTGTTCCCACAGGTGACTAAGAACTGGGGTTAAGTTGGTGAGGGGAGGTGGGGCCAAGGGAAGGAGTGGTATCTTTGAGCTTTTTAATATGAGCTCTTCAATTTTCTTTCTTTTTAAAAATAGGCATAAGTCATTTTGATTTTAAAACTTACTATTCTGAAAAGATGGGAAAAATAAAGAAGTTTCTATCTGTGATGAAAATCTGTCATCCCTTAATTTTTCTGACAGCTGCTTTTGTGGAAAGAGATGTTGAAGTACTAACAATGAGATCAGCCAAACTTCTGGACTTTGCTTACACGCCAACAAGCAAAACGTTCTTGCCCACTCGTGGACGGAATTCACTTTTCTTTTCTTGTCACATTTGGAAGCTGGGCATTTTATCTCAGGGACTTGCTTCACATGAGGCAGGGCTCTCCATTACAATAAATCTCTTTATATTCTAAATTTATTTCTTGTCTTCACAGAAGTTACAGATAATGGGATTGTTGGATTCCAGGCAGAAGGCCACACCTCCCCAGGTGCTTTGTTAAAAACTACACCTCCCAAGATCCTCAGCGTGACCAAACACCTGACCAGCAAGTCCCCTGTCCACTACCCCACCCTTGACCTCTGCTGGCCAATAGGGCAAGGACTCACTCCAAGGGGGTTTTATGACCCCTACTCTATTTAAACCAGGGCCGGACTGAGCTCTCTCTCTGTTCCTGCTCTCTGTTCCTGCTTGCCCCTGCTCCAGTCCATCCCTTCCCTACCGACCCCCACCCTTGTCCACGTGGCACCCCAATAAACCCTTTTATTTCACTAACACACGGTGTTCCCGGCTAAGTTAACTATGTTTCAGCATTTTTCTAACAGGGATAAAGAAATGCTATTTAATGAATCAACAGCATAGTGATTTTCATCAAAGAATAGCCCAGAATTTCATTCTTAGTTTGAAATCTACATGATTCTTTCACATGGTCTCAATAAATCATGTCCTCTCCCAAGTATCCCTGTCTTCTTTACCTCAGTCTTTCTGGTCAAAAATCCAAGAACTGTTCTATGTGCCTTGCTCTCATGAATCTTTGCATTTTTATTGGTCTTTCTGCTGTCAGTCACTGCTTATCTAAATCCTTCCTCCACACTAACATCAGAGTGATATTTTAATTGCAAATCTGACAAAAATTCTCCTAAAATTCAGTTTAATTTTTATGCCTTTCCTTTAAGAGGATGATGTACTCTAATGCCTACTTTACAGCACTTACCCCTGGGAACATATAAATTACTATTTTTACCTCTACCCAACACCAGGCTATAATCTTCTTGACTCTGAAATCATATATCAGATAAATAAACGCTTTCCATCATTTTTTGAAGCTCCAAATTCTATATGAATTCATTAAAATTTTATAGCACTTAATACACACCAAGTATTGTGTAGATAGTGAGGGTGCACCAGTGAAAATTGAAAGACAATAGGAAAAACAAAACAAAATACACATGTCAGTTGGTAATGATTGCTATAGAGTAAAAGCAGGGTATGGAGAAAATAGCGTACATCTTTCATAAAATATTTGAAAGTTCTCTTTGACAAATTCACACTGTCATAGAGACTGGGGGACGTGAAGGAGTGAGGGAAGGAGCTGTAATGTTCCTGGAACTAAGAGCTTTCCAATCAGAGGAAAAATCAAGCACTAGTCTTGAGATGGGAGTATATGGAGCATATGAAGAAAAGCAAGAACATCAATTGTTGGCAAGTTTGAAGTGGTAGCTTTACAGGCAAACAGGCTCTTACTCTGAATGGTTTGGGGCATGATTGGAGGATTTGGAGCAGAGAGTGACACATCTGGTGTACATTTCAGGAAAATCTTCCAGTTTAGGGTTCTATGAGAGGAGCAGTAGAAGGAGGGAGGCCAGGAGAGATATTAGCAGCTTGGTCAGGATGGTAGCAATGAAATAGTAAAAAGTGGTTGAATTGGATATAATTTCATGGCAGAATTGACAGGGTTTGCTGATGGATTGAAATGCCACGTAAGAACATGTGAATCATGCTTCAAATGAGAAAAATATGTTATCTTGCCCTGAAGAATGGCTTCATGGTAACAATCAATCTCCACATGAATGTTGGTCCTACTAAATGCACTTGTTTTTTTGACACATCAATGCACTCAGAGTTAGGTGGTGGTGGTTGCAGGAAGGAGATACCTGCCTAGTTTCTTGGGATATAAGATACCAACAAAGGCCCTCCTTCTCCCTGCTGGGAGAAGTCTATGTTACCCCTAGATAGACCCTGGTTTATGTGCTTGCCTCAGTGTTCTTCTCTAGTGTTCAAACTTCAACATTCAGGGGAGCAGAACTCATCATCAACAAAGGTTAAACAATTACAAGAATAGTTAAAAAGGGAAAATTATAACTGGCACAACAATCCCTTTGGGACATGTTCACAAAACCCCTTCATTAGCTAGGCTCTCCCAATATTGGGACCTCTAGTTGAAGTTCTCCTATTCTATGCCTTCCTTCCCTATGTCAAAAAATTTCTACAGGAACAACTAAGTAAAATCTCTAACCAAACCTTTAAACAGCTTCTCCTCAGGATTATCAACTGTAAAACCATAGATGACTTCTCATCACTTCAGAATAAATTTGTCAGACTCTAAAGGGATCAACTACACCCTGATTGACTCTTGGCCAGCTTGCTCCGAAAGGCCCCTAACCTGCAACCCTATGCTCATTATGATGCGCCTCGCACTCTCCATTGGCCTCTTCACCATAAGTCCCACCTGGTGGAACACAGGCCTTTGGACTATAATCCCTCTCACCTTCTTTTCCTTTGTTGCTTTCATAATAGTGTGATCTGTAAATTCGCAAGAAATTGTTACCTACAATTTCTACATGCTCTTCGAGAGGATAGCTGGCTGACTCCCTCAGTGACTTTCTGCAGAAGCTTGGTTTGACACCCTCACCGTTCTCTAGCTTCAAGGAAACTTCATCCATCTCATACCTGCAGAGATTCATCCTTTCTGCGCCTACCTCCTGGGAAATTTTTCACCCCCAAGCCTGATTTGCCTGTTTTGTATGCCCACATCTCCTCCCACCCCCTGCTCATAATACCCCACATTGCCCCCTTTCAGCTCCGAAGCAGCCAGATCGAAATATGACGCTCTGCTTCCTAAGAGAACAAAAAGGGGGTAAAGTTAGAAAATCCGGGCTGACAGGCCTCCCAGGTAGTTTAACCAGGCCACACCCCCTGGGTACCTGAAGACTAGCCACACCACCTGATCCTGGGAATACTCACCTCTAGCGACAACCTACACCGAAAACGCTGTGTCAGTAAAAGAGGGTTTTATTAGGAACCGTGGAAGGGTAAGGAAAACCGGGAGGAACCAAAAGGGGTCAGCTAGCAGGGGAGAGCAGCAGGGAAGGAAAAGGAGAAAAGGGAAAAGAAGGAGAGGTTTCAGTCTGGAGTGCGCTTAAGTAGGGCACTAGTGGTCAGCGGGACCCCTGGAAGGGTCCCATCTCCATAGGCTGCCTGGGGTCAAGAGGGTAGTGTGTTGTAATTGGCTCAGTAAGGCACTTGAGGTGTGGCTGGCTTAGGGGGTGTGTCTAGTCTTCAGGTACCCAGGGGGTGTGGCCTGGTTAAACTACTTGGGAGGCATAGCCTGTCTGCCCAGATTTTCTAACAGTGGTGAAGCCAGATTTAAAGCTAGGTAGTGAGTGTAGTTAGTCAAATCAGGTCTAATATCGAGTCTAATAAAGAAAATGGAGTCCATAGGGGAAATGGAGTCCGTCTGAGTCCTGGAAAAACACAGTATGACCCCAGGGGAGATAAAATTGTCAGTGTCTGCAAGGTCAGGGCCAATCTTAAAGAATGTTAAGGAGGCAGCTGCCAGCAAACAGAGAGATGCTACTCAACCTGCCCAGACCTCTTCCCCCACCCACCATGGGCCCACCAGTATCACACCTTTTGGCTCTCCTGTCCCAGGCAGAACAGAGAGAGGTAAACAACAAGAACAAAAGAAGACTTTAGATATAAAAGGGAGAAGACCTCCCCTTCCCAGGGATTCCAGGTTTCTGGATCCCCTTCTCCCTCTGGGGGAAGTCTTTTTCTGCTGTCCTTTAAACAAAGCCTTCCATTTTCTACTCTACCATTGCCTCTGTGTGCTTCTTCGGAGTTATACTTCAATGTTCTGGGAAGTAAGGACTCCTCATGGTAAACTGCAGTAACAGTGGCAGTGACTTCTCCCCCCACATCATCACAGAGACTCAGATCAGCAACTACAGTCGTCACGTCATGGAGTTGGGAAGTATGTGCAGAAAGAGATTGACAGGTCAGTTCCTGGTGTAAAAGCAAGGGACATAGTAAAGTCCACCTAAAATAGTGGGGACCATGTAATGAAGGATAGTTTAAGAAAGAGCATTGCATAAGTGCCCTAAGACATTGCTGTGGAGGAAGTATAGATTCAGAAATGTAAAATGTTATGTGTAATAAAGCTAGGTTAATAAGAGCATGGGATCTGAAGTCAGATTCCTCTGGGACTGAATTTCACTTTACTATTTATTAGATGGTTCCCTTTGATCAAATAATTTAATTTCTTAAAGGCTTAGTTCCTTTATTTGTAAAATGGACATTATTCTTGTGATTTTAGGGTTTGTAAGGACTAAAAAAGATGAAAACCCAGCCATGTAAACATTTAATAACTTTCAAAGACAGACTACCTTTCCTGGTAGGGCGAAGCAAGGAAAGAACCAACAGTTCTTATTCTGGTGGGAGCAGAATACCAGAGGTTTCCAACCAAATAAAAAAACACATTACATCACAAAGAAAGATCATGTTCTTCAAGCCTCAAGTGTCCTCATAGGACATACATTCCTGCCCTGTGAACTTACTCCACCAGGAAAGCAATAAATGAGAGACCGTAATTGATCGTATTTATCTACCTTGCTGCTATTTCAGTTTTGTTCTGAACTAAGTCCAAGATAGAAATATTTGGACTTAGTTCAGAACAAAACTGATGAAGTGTAGAGAGTCAGAACTTGGAGAAAAGCTGACCATTTTCAACTAAGATGCGCGACAGCCTAGGAAAAAAGCACCAATTGTAACTGTGGATATTGAATTTCAGGGTTGTGGTTAAAAACAATGCACATTTGCTGGATACCATTTTCTGATCAGAGACTCTGTAAAGAATGAGGTATAGGTTTCTATAAAACATGGAATTCCAATAGTGCAGACACAATCATCCCAATGAAGAAAAAAATTAGCTCATATGCTGAAAAATTACTGGACATGGAGCTCTGAACTATTACATAAGGAAATGAAGCTAACTTGCAAGGTAGAAAACATCACAGATGATGTTGGAAAGGACAATATCTAATTGAGATGGAAATGAACATGGACAGGTTGGGAGAAATTTACCTATAGATACACAATAAAATTTTAATAGTAATAATTATGAAATGAGACTATAAAATATATTACATATAATAATTTTGTATAGATGGAATAAGAATATATTAATTTATGTAGATTTACAGTGTGGGGATATAACTAAAATACAGTATTGTACTCAATATAAGGAAATCAGTTGGAGGAAAACAGTAGAGGTCTGCCTTAACAGCAACTCATCTGAGAACCACCATTTGGGATGAGCTGGTAGGAAGCTTTCCCTGTGCCATAGTGCATGGCAGCTGTTTTAAAAGCAAATGCAAACTCAGGCTGCACTAATCGAAGAACAGCAGGAAAAGGCACTAGTTCTGTTTATTCTCCCTGGAGTAGGATACATTTGGAATATTTGGTTTGATTCTGAAAACACCGAGAAAACTCTGGTTCTCCAGAGGAAGGTGACCAGAATGATATTACCAGAAATCATGTCAAATGGAAATGGTTGAAAGATTAGACAATTTAGGCTGGAAAAGGAGGATTGATGAGGTTCACATGTTGTCTTCAAATATTAGGAGTGCTGTGGTATAGGGGTAGAAGAAGGATGAGGTTCACATAGTGTAAGTTTAATTCTGCAGAGCCAGTGGGGTAGAGTTAAAAGATTATACACAGTGTTATGAGGAAGCACACTTTTACTCGCAAAGATTCTCAATTTACTAAAACTGATCTCAAGGGAATGGACTGTCAGGTGAGGCAGTGAACACTTTCACTGGTGCTGCTCTGATAAAGATTGGATGGTCAGTCAGTCTTTATGCTACCTCATTTGCTTCTCATAACAATCACGAAGGAGCCAAGACATTTTATTTCTATTTCAAGATAAGGAAATCAAAGTTTGGAGAGATAAATTGGATGGCACCTGTTTTCATAATTTAGACACTTTTCTCCTCAGTGGATAAGGAGTTTGAAGGACATTTATAAAATGAACCCTAACATGTAAGGACAAGGCTCAAGTCAGGAAGCGCCACTTGATGTGGGGGAAGGTTATAAAAATCTTCTAAGCATGAATAGATTAACGGGCGATGCTGAGGGAAAACCTTTTGTGGAAAAATAATCCCTGTCTATGACATAAATTATTTCCCAATAAGATTAACACCTTCTTCAACTATAATCAGGGAGCAGCCAATACACAATATGCACTGATATCAATACAGGTTGTGATAAAATAGCAAATACTTGATTTTAAGAGAAGATCCTAATATCTGTTAGAAGTACCCATTGAAAAGTCAACCGTTTTATAGATGTTTCCTAGTCTGAGCACAGAAGCGTCAAACACGCATTAAACAGCTTGATCTTAGCTTTCACACTAATTCTTTAATGCCTTACTCTTACCAGCAATCACATCAGCATATGACCTGAGAAGTAACTGAAAATGGAACATCTTTGTAGACAGTACTTAAGGTACATATTGCTCTCTATCTCTTCTGTGGTTCCACCACTCTGAACAAACCAATAACCATCAGATCCTTGGCTTTGAGCTCTTGGTCCAATTGCAACTCTAAGTTCAGTGCTATCCTGGTAAGACAAACCTAGCAGGGACACCCTCCATGAATTCAGTTTTCATGCTTTCATTCAAAATTTACCAATGCAAACACTTACATAAAAGTGAATAATTCTCATATCAGTTAATATCTCACTCTACTTTTTTTCTCTCTCTCCATCTATTTCTCTCTACATGCAAACACACACATGCATACAGATATGAACTGAATTTTGTTCTCCAAAAATTCCAAGTTGAAGTTCTAACTCCCAATGTGACTGCATTTAGAGGCAAAGTCCTCAGGAAATACATAAGGTTAAATAAGGGGTGACGCCCTAATCAGATAAAATTGTGGCCTTAGAGGAAGAAAATTATATCTCTTCCACATAAGGACACAGTGAAATGGCAATGTTCTGCAACTTGGAAGAAAGACCTCACAAGAACCTGCCCGTATTTCCAGAATTTGGGGAAGATAAATTTCTGTAGTTTAAGCTTCCCAGGCTATTGTTTGTATTATGGCAGTCTGTCTCAGTCTGTATTTTGTTGACAATAACACCAATAACACAACATCACAGACTGGGTGAGTTATAAAGGAAGAAGTTTTATTTTGCTGATGGTTCTGGAGGCACAAGGTTAAGGGGCCTCATCTGGTGATGGCCTTCATGCTGACAGAGTTCCAAGGCAGTGTAAGGCATCACATGGCAAGAGACAGAACATGCATGTGTATCTGTGTGTCTTCTGGTCTCTCTCCTTCTTCCTATAAAGTCACCAGGATTCAATCATAAGGACTCCACCCTAATAAACTATGTAATCCTACTCACCTACCAAATGTTCCATTTTAAACACTAGTCAAATTAAGTTTCTACCCTCTTATTACCTCAAAATCGAGATTAAATTTCAATTCATGATTGGAGGACTCACAAACCATATCTAAACCATAGCACAGCCACACTGGCTAACACACATATCCGTGTACACATATGTACATATATGTGTAAACATATACATAAAGTATGCATGCCTACAGATATGTATTTTTCTTTATTCTTTTCATTGGCCCAGTAAGATCAAAACATCCTTCCTCTTTAATTGCCTTAAACCTTATGTCATTATAAACGAAAACGTTTATATGTCATCATAACCAAAAATAGTATTAAAGACAAGATAGCAAATAAATTCTGAATCTGTTATTTGTATTAGACTTGGAAAATAATGATTTACTTAAAAAAACTATGATTTGTGTGGTAGCTTATAAAAAAAATGGGCAAAAGTTTCTGCCATATCTACATGTATGCCCATTGCAATATGATTTTGTTATTTATTTATTCCTCTCCTTAAAATGTAGATTCTATTTCTCTAAACTAAAAAGGTCACTAACCATTACTAATTAGTTAAGAAGCAGGGCTAGAGTGACATTTGCATTAAGAAAAAGGAAAAGACTAGGTTTTGAAGAAAATTAGATATTATAGGGAGCCAATGTCATCAAATCCTAAAATATGTTGAAATTGTCCCAAATTGTTCTTTGTAATCACCATACCTCGTTTTGCCACTTCTCTCATGCAATCTTCCTATGCAATCTCATCTCACAGTCTGCAGTAATTTCTGGATTATTTGAATAGCAATTTATATGTATGTTTTATTATATTTTGATCTTCCTTCTTTCTAATTTGTCCTTTCTACTGTATATATTATACTTTCTTTCTTCTCCCTTAAGCCTGAGCTGCTTTGTTATTCATATTCCATAAGCCTCATAGTACTTCATGCAAAGCTGATTACACAATGGTTGCTAAATATGGAAAACATGAATATCATTCATTAGAGATGCAGAGAAAAAATGTTATTAGAGACAAAGTAGCAAATAAATTCATAATCTGTTATCCACATTAGCCTTGAAAATAATGATCACTTAAAAAAGCCATTGATGATGTGCAAAGTTGTAAAAAAATTGGGCAGAAATTCCTCCATATGTATATGCATGTCCCTTTACCATATGACTTTGCTATTCCTCTCATGAAGAGGTAGAATTTATTTTCCACCTTATGAAATCTGGGCTGGATTTGTGACTTTCTTTGACCAATATAACATGTGGGAATTGTGCTATGGGAATTCAGAACCAAGGCCTCAAGGGGCTGTACAACTCTTGCTTCTTCTGCTTAGCAGACTGCGTTGACACTGCCACGTTCTGTGTGCCTGTGGAGGAGAGGTCATAGAAAGTAGAGATGACCCATTCATGCTGAGACCTCTAGACTAACCCTTTGACAGCCTATAACAGTCCACCTACCAGATGATTGTGGTCACAGAAATGACCTCAGACTGGCAGAAAACACCCCCAGCTCTTGCTGAGCCCAACTCAAAGTGTAGAACCACAGAATCATGAATAATGAAATGACTATTATTTCAAGCCATTCAGTTTGGGAATGGTTTGTTACATAGCAATAGATACGTTGAATAGGTTAAAAAAACAAAAGTCTCTAGTTAAATACATAGACAGTTAGACTGAGAACACAAGCATCTCTATGGGAACAATCAACTAATTAGCTCATGATAGACAAACTATAGATTGACGTAAGCAATCCTATGGTTAGATTTATGGCCTTAATTCACCTACTTACCAGTGTAGAATGCACAGGGTCTCTCTAGCAACATTACACAGTATATGCCGTTGTGAAATAATCTTACAGCATAACCTTGCACTACTTTATGGGAGAGAGATATGACTGCATACAATTTAATCTAAACTTATTTTACAAATTGTATTCTGAATAAAGGCCTGCCATCTTTAATATTCTCATACCAGACTTAAAACTTCAAATGACCTTCAAGTTTTCAAACATATTGTGGCTATATGATTAATGATAGTCACAAGGCCCAAACATGTCAGAAAACTGAAACTGTGTGTCACTTAGCAGTATGGAAAAACAAAACAAAACAAAACAAATCAAACAAACAAACAAACAAAAAAAACAGGCCTGGATGTTACTATGTCTCTATGACCATGAAACCTAAAACCCTTGGTTGTGCTAGATACAAGGCTGTTTTTGCAACTTTCATAAACCTTAAGAGAGAACTTATGCTTATTAGAAGCTTAAACTCTCTATATGAATGAAATAGCAGTTAACTGACCTAGACTGAATAGGTGGGATGAATCCCCCAAATTTCAGGGGATCTTATCAGTAAGTTAGTTGTGTGAGCACTGATTACATCTGGCTCATGACACTAATCTGTTCCCACTACTCATCATGTAAGTGTTTCCAGAATAAACTATTTGAACATCAGATGGTATCTAAGACTTAGCTTTGACATGAATTGGACTGAAGAAAAAGTGTTCCTTGCACCCTGTGCTAGCTGGATAACTAGGACCACTTGAGAGTCCTGATAGTACATAACAGTACTCTTTGTTGCAGGCAAATTTCTAAGATACCCCTCAACAATCCCTACAAACCAGTATTTATGGCTTATGCGATGCCCTCCCCTTCAGTGTAGACTGAGCCTACTATCATACTTAAAACCAATAGAATGTTACAAAGGTGATATGATGTTACTCTGGTTATAATATATTGTATGTCTGGCTTTACTACTACACTCTCTCATTGGCTTCAAAAAAGCATGAGGGCATGTCAGAGAAACCTATATATAGGCAAGAATCTGAGAATCTTCTCCAGCCAAGAGCCAGTGAGGAATTAAGGTTGTCCATCCAACAGCCCCCACTGGACTGTTTCTGACAACAGATACAAATGAATTTAGAAGTCAATTCTTGCCCACTTGAGATTTCGGGTGAGACCACAGCCCCTGTTAACAGTTGACTGCAACCTTGTAAGCAACCCTGAAGGAACTAAGCCATTCCTGGGTTCCTGGTCCATAGAACTTGAGAGATGATAAATGTTATTATTTTCAATTATAGTATAATTTTTTATATATCAAGAGATAACTAATATACTATAGTAATATAACGAGTCAAAGCTGTTGCATACTTAGTGTTCCCCTATATTCTTAAAGTCAACTTTGGAAATTAAGGGTCAAGTTTCCCCCATTTCATCAAATATTTTAGCAATATACAACTTAGAAAGAAAAAAAGACAAAGGAAAATTTAATACATGAATAAAAATTTAATACATGAATAATAAAAATTTAATACATGAATAAGCTCTTTGTAAGTTATTCAAAAACTTTTATTTCTTCTGCTATATAAACTTATACATAATAAAATATTGATATATATTCTTTATAATTTTTATGTTTCACTATGTAAATGCAATGGATATATAATAAATTTCATAAAGTTGGTCTTATTAATCAGGTAAATTGTTAATATAAAGCAATGCAACAACTATAATTCATAAGCATATATAAATTTGTTTTTATTTTGTGTATATTATGCATTTGATATTATAGTATAGTATAGTATGTTAGTAGTGTTATATCCTTACTCTCCCTTAAGATTTTTGTCCAACACAGGCATAATCACTTAAAATAATCATTTAAAATATTTCTACATTTTTTCTGTTATTCATTTCTTTACTCATTTGTGTATTAAACAAATATTTACCAAACAACTATGAGGAGGCAATTTTCAAGAATGGTAAATCCATACATGAGATAGTGAATGTACATTAAATGGTTCCCCAAATAAAATGTAGAGTGTTGAACAGTAAGTAAATAAAATTTAAATAAAGTCTGTGACACTGATATATAGTTCTATTCCTGATAATAAATCTACTAATCTCTGATGTTCCAGGAATAAGTTGACAAAATAGTTTACAATGGTTTTAGATGAAAATATTGAAATGAATTTTCTGTAGCTAAATGTATTTCATTTTAAATGAGTTGAGTTTATAGCAAAAATAAAACATGTAGAATAAATATAATTTCACAAGACAGAGAAAGTTAAGCTTTCAGTTTCTTTAATTAAAAACAAAAATAAAAAAGAAAAGAATTTGCTGATGTGGGTATAACTCAGTGTATTGACAAAAATGAAATTTCATTTTTATTACTAATTTTCAACTAACTATGAAAATCATATAAATTTTCCAATTATATAAAGCATTGATAGTCAAATTCTTCATGGGTAGATATTTATATTGTAAAGTATTTTGAGAGTTGGGCAATGACTATCATTCCCAGCTATCAAAACTGAATATTAAAACTATTTCTTTTTATTAGTATATATTAATTATATAGAATAATGGGTTTCATTATGGCATATTCATATGCATGTACACATTCTTTGATAATATCTACCCCTAAGTGCCTCTCTCTTCCCCCATCATCTTCTTTTTCTCTCACAGTCTCCCTTCTTTCATGTCCTCTTAAAAACTGTATTTATTTTTATCCTAACAGTCATGTTTCCATGCTTTTCCATAGTGTCTGTTATATGACTGTCCCCAGTATGTGTCATTTCTAATCCTCCCTTAAATCCTGCAAGATAGTTATTATTATTACAAACCCATTTTATAAGTGAGCAAAGTGTCTGAAAGATTACTAAATTGCCAAAGGTCACAGAATGAGTTAATAGCAAAGCTGTGATTCCAACCTGACTTTGTCTTGCTTTCATCTGTGTCTTTTTTATTGACATAAAGCTAATCTTTCATTACATAATCTGATTTAGAATGATACGAAATTACTGAGTAAAAGACACAAAGGCATTGCCAGAATTTGTTGTTAAACTTATCTTTTAGTTTATTGATTATGCCAAGAAGTGTTGAGGAGTACCAAAAAAAAAAAAAAAAAAAAAGTCTATCGGACTCCTATCATAAATTCTTTAAGTAGATAAACAAGAACAAAGCATGTAAGAAATATTATCTCATCTAAATCTAGAGGAAATAGATCATCATCCAAATTTCTTCTTGTAAAAAGAGAATTGGAAAACCACGTTTAGTATACTGCTTACGTTTCTTGTTGTGTTGCAGAAAAGTATAATAAAAGAGGGACAAATATAATAAAGGTTAATTAAGATAATCTAGAACTACATTCTAAAGAAAAAAGACTGCTGGGATGGGGTGGCAGGGGAATTAGGAAAAGCCCAAAAGTTCACGTTGTCTTGTACTTCATCAAGGGCAAACGCGACCTCAAATGAGAAGGCAGCTACAGAATAAAAATACTAGGCTGAATACATCACCCTGTTGATCCTATGTCCCTTTTGTTGTCCTTTAAACTTTCTTTTACCTGCAGTTGACTTTGGAGAAATGAAGAGTTAAACTTTCTAGACTACTTTCTGGAAGAGAAAAAATATGGTGACACTAAGCTAGCAGAGAAGGCCGATAGCAGAGGCAATAATGAGTTTTGTATAGATAAAGGGATAGACTATGAATGACAGGGAAGATATTATGCATTTCCATTGAGACTAGGAAGGTCAAATCTATAAAAGGTCACCCTATGGGCTTAGAAACACAAGGATGATTTTTTCAATGGTATAAATATTTCAAAATTATAGACATTCTGCTAGGCAAGATTTTCTTACAATAGTATAGGATTGGTACTACTCTGAAAAAGGGAGAGCCTTTCAATGACCTTGTCCAGACCACGATTAAAATTCAGTTTAGCAATTTCCTCATTACCTCTTAAGATATGTGTAAAATAACGATCCTACCCTAATCTGACTTGGCTTTTCTAGCCTGAGAATTTCTGTTTTAAAGTCCTCTGCCCACAGTATTTCATTTTATGATGCAAAAAAGTCAAAGGAGATAGATGATCTTGATAGTCTCCTATGCAACAGAGATGCTCACTTCATTTAAATGGAAATGTGCATTTTCATGGAAATTCAGGCCTGTATTGATGAACAAAGATAAGCTGCCACTTTTAAATAGAATAGTGATATACAAAAAAAAAAAAAAAAAAAAAAAAAAAAAAAAAAAAGTCCTAGAAAACCCATAAAAAACCAGTGAAACTTACAGTGAAAGATAGGGAATGTTAAAAGTATATACATTTATCTGTACACATGTTCATATCAATAAATTAAGTTCTCTAAGGTTTAGTTACATAGTATTTGGATGGTTACAAAGTTGAAAATCCCAGGATAAAGGTTAGAGAAGATGGGCTGAATATATATGTGTCTGATGAGCCCAGCGACTTCACATGACAAAGCTAATGAGTGCCTTGTCTTTTATAAGTAAGTATTAGTCTTCTAATAAACATTGTTCAGTGACTGTGTCCTGAAATCTCATGGGTCAAAGATAGTATCATTTCCCATGCTCTTTTCTTTCTGAAAATATTAATGTGTTATTTTTACATTCATTTTTTAATAACTCATTTAGGCAATACCAATGATTGTATATTGTATCTCCCAACTAGAAATGTGGAAAGAATACATAGAAATGTGGTTTCTTTGCCAAACCATGCAGATCTGGTAGATTTTTCTTAGACAATGAATTGTGACTGGACTGACTCCTCTCCATTCCCGCTCTCAGTCCTCTAATCCTGTCTGAGTAGCTTTCTCCTAACAGTTGTGAGGACCTGATGTCTGGCCTCTTCCATCTCTCCCACCCAACGCACCTCTACCCAGCATTACTTTGCCACATAAGTCATTTAATTTACATTTGCAAGAACTATTTAATGCACCCAGATGATGTGGAAATGGAATCTTGGAAGAAACAATCAGTAATGGGGTGGGGGGGTTAGAGGACAGGAGACAATCTAAGGAAAATATTTAAAGTTAGGTAAATGTACCATGGATGTTACATAACTATTAGTTTTTCTACAAATTGACTGGTTTTGGGACTCAGAAAATCATACCTATCATACCTTGAAGTATGGCACATTGAAATGCCATACTGAAAGACATTTCAATGGCCTTTCAAAACAGTTCTCTCTGATCTTTTCTTGCCTTCCTGCCCCTCTTTTTCCCTGAAGCAATCCATAGAAACCAGAATTCCTCTTCCCCCAAAATGACTTGTGTGAACTAGATTTATTACTCTAAACTTTTCCCACCTTTTTGTGCAGGAGTTGGTGCACAGAAATTCTCTTAACCTACCTGACAGATCATAAGACCCTCATTCCAGAGGGCTTCTGTTCCCTACCCAGGAGGAAGGAATGCCACAAAAGAGCCAAGATGAATCTAAATAGATGCCTTGCTGGGCTTTCCTATTTAGTCTATTATCATTATATCACAGCCTTCCTCCAATCACATCTCTACACGGCTATCTATGTTTTATCCATTCTAAGTGCATAAATATCTGTGGCCCTTATGATGGGTTAGGAAAAGCATCACACGTTTTTCATCCCTACACTGAAGAATGCTTCCTGCACACTGCTGCTGTGGGAAATGTCCTGGCATCCACCAGAGTTTCCACATGCAGAGCTTTAGATACACAAACTAATGGAATTACTAGAACTAGGTAAGGGCACAAAGAGGAATCCTAGGTTACAATAGCTATGTCTTAGAGTACTTTTCTTTTCATGATTTTTAAAGATAGACAGTAAAAGGAGCCGGGCACTGTGGTGCACGCCTGTAATCCCAGCACTTGGGAGGCTGAGGCAGGAGGATCGCGAGTTCAAAGCCAGCCTCAGCAATGGCGAGGCACTGAGCAACTCAGTGAGACCCTGTCTCTCATAAAAATGCAAAAAAGGGTTGGGGATGTGGTCCAGTGGTTGAGGGCCCCTGAGTTCAATCCCCAGTACCAAAAAAAAAAAAAGAAAGAAAGAAAAGAAAATGCTTCTACCGTAGTATGTGAGTACTGAACTGTGTACATGAAAGGTATGTCACTTTTTCCCAGGGGTCAGAAGAAGAAAGTCAAACACAGTGTACAATGGAAACTATTTACCCTCCTCTCCATTCTTCTGTCTAAATCAAACAACCTCCCAAAATAAAATGAATTTAATGCAATAAGTCTTTGCATTTATGCCTATTGGTGTGCTCTTTGTTCAGTAGAAGTAAATGGAGAAACTGGTTCTATTCTAGGTCCTTAATCATTCTGATATGGCAACCTCTTTGGCAGAGAGCATCAGGATCAAATATATAGGACCCTTGTGTCAGCACTCAGAGGGACATCTGGTCATGCAGGATATAAGGCTATCCACTTTGCCATAGGGAATGTAGGGAATTCAGCAAACTCAAGGAGAACTCTCTCCAAAAGTCCTAGGAATTCTAGAGGTACTGCTAGTACCTAAGAAATCAGGTTGCATTCATAAGCGATGTGGTCTATGAGTTCAGAGGAACGCTGCAGTTGGTTTAATGCTCTGTTGTCAATATCTTAAAATTCTTAATTTTTCAACAAGAGACCGGAGACCCTGCATTTTCCCTTTGCACTGGATGCTGCAAATTATGTAACCTGACCGTCTGAGGGAGAAGGGCTTTGAAAAGGGAAAACTGCTTTCTTTTGGCCTTTGCAAACACCTGACAGCTGGTTGGAATGATCCCACTTGGGTCTGTTCTGCTTTCTCCAAAGGATAACTCCTATTCAGGTTTTGAGGAATTCTATACTCCCCTTCAAGATCCAGTCTCCCTTCTCTATTTTAGGAAGACATTCTTCTCTCCATCCCATGATCTCTTCAGCTGCATCCATAGTTGCTTGTCAGTGATTATATTTCCAAACTCTCTAGTGTGTATCCATTTGCTTATATGTGCATTTGAATCATTGAGATGTGAATAGATGTGTTTCCAATTTCCAGGATATTGCCTCAAAGACAAAGATGAAGATACTAAACTCTTTATCCTTCCTTTAGGGTGGAATGTCTTTGGCCATATTAGGGGAGGCAGAGCAAGGAGTAAAGGAACTGGGGTCCCTGCAAGACCTTCAGAACTAGAGCTTCTCTGCTAGCATGGATTCACTTTGGGTCAAGGACTTGAAAGAGTAGTCAGCCTTTATTCTTGAGTGCTTTTGGTATTTAAGCTTAGCTCTTTCATAATCGACGTATAGCATAAATACTTGTGGGTTGATTTATACTTAATTTGCATTTATCTAGAACAGTTGAATAATTGTTCTGAATACTGGAATATTCTACATATGGAGAATTATCAACTTGCATTAAAATGATATAAAACTATATTGAACCAAATTTTACCGTCAGTGATTCTCAGAACACTCTGGGTCTTGGAGAGCCTCAAGGTCATCATTATGAATTTTAATTATGGTGGGAGTCTATAGATGTTGAGGCTTAAGTAAATCTACAATAACCCATGACAAACTGCTGAAATTGCATTTTCAAAATAAATTCCGGAAGCACTCTAGTTTCACTGTAATTTATCTTCCTTATGAAAGAAGACCACAGGATGTTAAAAATAACTTTTGTGAGATTTCTCACTGTTGGAAACTAAATATGGACACTTATACTTTAAAGAAATAGCATAACAAATATAAGATAATTTTCCTCCTAAAATTTTTAAAGAACAAAATATTAAAATTTAAAATATTATGTTGTTAAATAGCTATGAAACCATTAAGTCATCACATACTCAAAAGTATAGATTTTATGTTTACCTGCCCCAATGACTCTTTCGATGCGAATTCTGGAAGGATCTATCTCTTTCGCAAATTCATGGACTGCTAGGGATGGGTCTTCATAGGTATCTGGATCAATGTAAGTTTTAACTCCTGGGAAACGCACTGCAACAAAAATAAAAGGTTGATTTAGTTTTAAAAATATTTTAGTGGTCACACATTTTGTGAATATAGAAAAGGAGGAGTCTTGTACTAAAATAGTCTCATTTTTTTACACAAATTCTTCTCTTTTCCTATGATTCCCTTCTTCCCTTCCCTCCTTTAAAGCTTGAACTGCTTGCATTTATTTACCTTACAATGTAAATGAGTGGGTAGTTTCATAGACTTACTGTTTCCAGAAAACACATCAGCTTACTCATCCACTAGAAGAAGATACATACATTTCATACTTCTCTACTCACCCCCAGTAAGCTGGCACCAGAGGGTCCCTCAAAAACTGTAGATTTTTGTGAAGTTATAGACACTTATACTTTAAAGAAATAGCATAACAAATATAAGATAATTTTGCGTCTGTAATGTGGTCTCTCTTTTCCAGAAACTCTGTAACAATAGAACAGAATGGGAGTCAGTGACAGGGAGGGCCACTACAGATACAGGCCTTTCTGTCTTCTCTGAGTTGCCTTCATGGCCAGACTGCTAATGTCTTGCAAAGGAACAGCTTCTCTAACCTGGTGGGAAGGGTGGACACCAAGGGCCCAGATCTTGTCATTGGTGGTGTAGCTGCTGCTGTTTCTCTGGTGGGGATGGAGTGTTCACAGCTCACCAGCATTGGAATGAGTAGAGTTGGTTAGAAAACTCGAACACATGGATGCCAATTCATTTGTGAATGCCTGAAGTCACAGACTGCCTATGAGTTCCCCCTCTGTTTTGCTCATTGATTTCTGTTCTCCTTTAGATTGCTATCTCTTGGAGTACAGATCATTTATCATGTATTTATGTATCTTTTCAATACCTTCTGTATGGTTTTAGAGGCAATAATCACCCAACAAGTCTTTACTAAATAACAGGGATTAAAGGACCAAAGCTAAATTTGTGGAAGAGTGAATAGTATTTGGTTTTGTTACTATTTAGATTAAAAATCATCTTAATCCTGAATTAAACATTGTTTGGGGCTGCTTGAAAACATGATTTCACAAGAAAATCTCAAACACAAACACAAGATAACAAACTGAGTTTAGAGGAGGTGACTGAATTCCCATTATTAGCAGTAATTTGCTTCATTTATTCTTCATGCTCATTGCCTTTATTTATTACCTCCTACTGTCTTAGTGTTTGATATTCACTCTCAAAAAAATTAGTATTTCTCAAATAGCACCAGAAAAGCACATTTTCAAGTACACTTAGACTGGACACTGATTTGAAAATGCTATGCTTTTTTTACTTCTCAAAGTTCAGAATGGAGAGAAGGAGAACAGAGTCTCTACTTCCATTTCATAGGTCATGTGATATTATTGTAACTTAGTAAGAATTGTGATTTCAAACTGAGTTCTGTAAACTCAAATCTGGTAGCTACTATTAGATGATTAGTGGCATCTAACTGGATATATGGACATATTGAAAACACTGATTTAGATGCAGAGAACAAGTCTAATTTACTAACTCACAAATAGTTCTAACAATGAAATCTTTCAATTATTTAAGATGACACACATTTTTATAGAATAAACTGATTAGTTAATATTACTTTCTTTCTTGTAAACACAATATATATAGTATAGGAAAAAAATAACCAAGCTTAGTTTAGATTTTACATATCTGGTTACTAATTGATTTATTCTTTTTCACATTTTTTATTGGTACAGCTTAATTCTTTATAATGGTGGAGTTTGTTGTTATATATTCATACATGCACACAACATAACACTATAATTTGGCCAATATCATTCCTAGCTACTAATTTAACTTATCCCTGTCTTATAAGCATCAGTTTAGTTTTTTTTTTTTTTTCCCCTTCTCTCTCTCTCTCTCTCTCTCTCCTTGGCTGCCTCATGTTATTTTGAATGCTTCTTGCTGTGCCCATCTGGTTTAGTTTATGCAAAACTGGTACTTAGAAAACAGATAATAAATACCTTAGGAGCACCTTTCCCTTTGCATCTCAGTACTAAATGCCCTGCAGTGAATCTTAAGGTTGCCCAGGGTAAGTCATCTGTCCAGGTGTCTGGATCCATGCTTCTGCAATCTGTTTACAGTGTTTCCAGGTCATCACATGCCAGATATTGGCTCTCTCAGCTCTGACAGAGCAACGAGACTCCAACTTACTGTACAAAAGTACAACCTGTGAGAGTTTCTAAAACTGCATATGTCTTAGTTCTTACCTGGACCTTCCCAGTCAAACCTTTGGGAGTGAAGGTGGAACATTCTATTGCAGGTGATCCATAGAATACTCTAAGAAACCATATTAGCCTTAGGAATGGTCCCAAATCATCTCACTAATTTTTAATATCCTCATTTAAATCCCTTTCTCTCTTAAAAAAGGACATAGATTGGAAAATACCTTATTCTTTTTGTTTAATTTGAAATAAAAGATGAATTTAAATAGTTAAACGAGTTGCTTCTTGTATTATCTCTATACTATAGTTAATTGGAGAAACACCCCTTTCTTGTTAATTCAGTTTCTCCTGGTAGAGAAACTGTCTTGAAAGTGGTTTGCAATTTTTAGGTGGAAGTGGAGGTGGGTGTTAGGGAGGAGATTATGGCAATTATCAAACCAAGTATAGTGGCAATTACAGCTTGCTTGGGAAGAGATCCTCAAATGAACATAACTGTGTAGTCAGTGCAAGGATTCCTTACATATTCTAAAAGTTAGAGAGATAATATTCTTTTTTAGTGTTAATGAATAATAAATTGTTTTGTTATATGTTTAAATGACAGTCCCTACAAGAAGGAGTAAAGATCCCTTAATATCTCTGTATCTCAGCTACTAAATAAAATGAATGCTGATTCTGGAGCCATTGTGAGTGGTAAAGAACTAAATATAATCAGTCAACTTATATTTTTAGCAAATTCAGTCTGTTGTGTTTTCTAGCAAGCAGAACTGGGAAAAAGGTAATGCAATTTAATGAGAAACAGGTGCAATTTCTACCAACAAACCTGGAAACCAGATGACAGATTCAACACTGAAAGGTTAGAAGTGGTTTTTGTTGTTGCTACTGTTGTTTTATTCCTCAACTCAATGGATGTAAGTTTGAAATAAACTCTAGAAGTAATGGAACAGTATAAAATAATGTAAGGGAGTCACCACAGTACTTACAATGCCCATTCTGCAACTGGTTTCTTCTCTTCTCTTCTGACTTCATTTTAGCCTTTATATACCACTGACACCTTTTAAAAAAGCAAACAGAAACTTATTTTTAAGAATTATGTGGTATAAGAACCAAAAACAATTAAAATAGATATCATCCATAGATAAAGTTCATGCTATAAAGACCACTTTAAAGAATCTTTATAATATGTACAAACTTACATATCTTTATAATGTGTACACATTGTATTGTACATGAAAATTAGCTCAGATAAGTATAAATACTGTGAAGTAGTTTGATCCAAAAGACAGGAATCTTATATTTTTATAATAAGCATAACCATCATTTATTTCTTGTATGAGTTTGTAAAAAGTTTTTAAAAGTCAAAATGATTTTAAGTCAGACACTCAGAAGTTTAGGTAGGCATCTTCCATTTTCAATGCTAACCAACATGATAGTTTTCTCTCTTTAATAATTGAAATCCGCTGGAAGAATATTCTGTTCTCTCACTGGGTAACTGGGTTCCCATGACTTCTTCAATACAAATAAATTCACCAACATCTGTATGATCTAACAGTTCATCAAACTGCTCATTCCAGTTGGTTAAACCGAATACATCTCTGGTAACAATACAATCTTTCACTGCAAATTTTGTCTCAAATTCTCCGCAAGCTGAGTATTGATCAAAATGCCTTAAACATTTCATAGGATAATTTTCAGTGTGTGCTCCTTTACCAACCAGCATAAGAGATACTTCAAAATGATTTTTTATCTCATGTAATTCAAATTGTTCTCTCCAGTGTGTGGATATTGAAGTGGCTTCTGATGTCATATAAGTTGGCAAATGTGGAAATTGAAAGCTGAGAATAATTTGGTATAATTTTTTCTTTATCATCAAGTTTTCATTTTAAGTGTTATTCATTTTCTGCTCCAAATCTCAAATGAAGGTAACATCTGAGAGCTTTTCTTAAGTTTATCAGTCAATATTATTTAATCTACAAAGATTGGAATGTTGTATACTTGTTATGTTTATGTTTTAAGGCAATACTTTCTGATATCTTTATAAATTGCTTTTCTACATATGTATGTGTTATTCAAATCATTATTTACTGAACTACTTTATGGAAAATAAGGCCTTGGCAAATGTTCCACAAGTCATATGTAAATATAACTTGTAAGTTACATCTAATTTTGCTTTATGTTGAATTACTATTAAATAAAATATCATGTAATATAATTTCCCTGATGAATGGAGGTTTTTTTTCCCTTTCCTATTGGGGATGAATATGACATTGCTGTAAAATAAAATCATATTTTTAATGACAGTAATTCAAATTTCTTGAAGGAAAACTTTCAAAATGGAAAATAAGTATTTTTATAAATAAAACTTAACCATCCCGTCTAAATCATCACTGTCTAGTTAATGTGGTAAAATTTGTGTTTTTGGAGTTAAGATTTTTTATATGACTTTATTTTACTTCAATAATCTAATAAGCTTTCTGGGCCCCAAAGCATATTGTCTGTAAACAGGGTGCAATTTTATGATAAATTTATCAATTTCATGATAAATGCAAAGTTATCAAGATATCAGTGCCCTCAAATTAACAGAGATTGGGAGAATTTGTGAGACAGAGGGCATTGAACATACAATTGAACATACAGTAAGGTTTATTCTTCTAAACATTTCCATAATAAAGTTTGATAAACATGTAGCAATGAGAAAGTTTTGCAACTTGGTGTTTTTAACCTAACCAAATTGTCATTGCAGCTTCCCATACAATGAAAATGCTTTTATTTATTTTCCTTTATAAGTCTTGTACCTTTAACTTCACTGCAACTTTCATTTGTCCCCACTCCCAACCATCATTAGTTTTGATCCCTCTCCTTGCATCAGAGTCTTATGTAGAATTAGAATAACTTCAGCATGTTTTTCAGTGAAAAAAAAAAAAAAAAAAAAAAAAAAAGGCCTCTACCAGTATGTACAGTTTTTATTCTTTGTTTTTTATGACTGGTGGGCCTCTGAGGGTGGTTAAGGTTTTCCCAGGCTGTGTTTGCTTTAGGCTTGAATATTCTGTCTTCAACCTAACGACTTATTGGTTTGGCAACTCCAAAATTTGTTTTTTATCATTATAAAAGAAAGGTTGTATCTAAGCTGTGCTGATGGCAAAGTGCTATCAGAGGTTAGCTCTCAGAATAAAGGGAGAGAGTTGAAGGAGAACACAGGCAGCATTATGTGTCCACTCTAGTATTTTTACTAGGATGAACTTATGCCCTATATTCTTTCATGTTTGTTTATTTTTTCTTATAACTGTAGCTAGTATTCTTCTACCAGCTAATTATTCTCTGAAAATGAGAACCTGAGATACTCTTTATTAATTCTAAGAGCATCACTGTTTATATACACAGATATTTTTAAAAAATTCTTTACTTTTAATTTTCTGTCACATAGATAAACTGTGAATTTTTTTTAATAGAATTTTATAGTTATACATAGTAGTTGGGTTCATCCCAATAAACTCATACATGCATGGGATTCAATTTTAGTTCATGATTCCCCTCTCCTTCCCCCTTTCCCTCATACCCTCCCTCCCCTCTCCCACATTCCTTCCTATACTAGTCTTCCTTTCACTCATCTATTTATTTATATTTGATTGATTCTTTTCACTTATGCATAAATTGATATTTTCTGTGATATATATATATATCTTACATGATTTTCTGTGATAACATGATTTTACAGAAGTGCAGTGGTAAATGTGCCCCTTTAAAAAGCCAAATGCCAAATGTTTTCTCTGATATAAGGATGCCATTCACAATGAGGTTGGGAAGGGGAGCATGGGAGGATTAGAGGAACACTAGAATGGCCAATTGGGAGAGAGGGGAAGAGAGGGGGCAAAAGGGTAAAGAAGAAGAAAAAAAGATGGTAGAATCAGATGGATATTATTACCCTAAGTGCACGTAGGAAGTCACAAATGCTGTGAATATACTTTGCATACAACCAGAGATATGTAAAAGTGTGCTCTATAATATGAAATGTAATGCATTCTACTGTCATTTCTAATAACTTAGAATAAAAAATAAATAAATAAACAAATGTAATATAGAAATCACTATTTTCAATTCTATTGCTTTAAAATATTCACTGTTTCTTTGTTCCTTGATAAATTCTATAAAAGCAGGTTTGTTACGATGAAATATTTGATAGCAATTGCATTAGGGACCCACAATGATAAGAGTTGTCTAAGTACTTGTCAACTTATTTATCTATACCTTGTAGTCTGGTGTCAATATTGTAGGTGACTTTTTATATATGCATATTCTAGCTTAAAACTCAAGCACTTGGTGGTATTTTCTATCCTGTTAGAGTAACCTTATTCTATAATTGATTTCAATAATTGAGTGCAATTGTTAAATGAATTTTAATAAAATATGGGTTCCTTGCAGAGTGTCTTAAATGAATAAAACAAAGATTGTTTATAAACTCCTGACAGTAGCTATTTGTTATTCCTGGTTTCTTTTCTGTTCTTTATCAGATGCTAGGTGCTGATAGGGTTTGTACACTTTAGCTAATGTCAGCATGGATGTATAGTGTTTGGCTGGCTTTACTTCAGTTTTAAATCACAGTGTTAGTATTTTACTGTACATGTATGCTACAAATTACCTAAAAAGTCTTGAGGTATTTTGTGCCCCTATTGATATTGATATTAATTATTTTTCTTTATAGAAATGATCTGAAGATATTTGTGATTTCTGACAGAAGCCTTGGTCAAATATCAAGGGTTAATAAGATACAACATTTGTGTTTTAAAATAATTTTCTACATATTCATTCTTTTTGAATTGTCAACATCTATATCATGATAATAATCATCAATTATACTTAAAAAATCAATAATCAATGTTTTTAGTGTATGAAATTATCATGCTAAACCTATATAACAATACAAAATTAAGATTTAGATATGAAGGACTCTGACCACTAGTCAGGATTCAAATCTAGGTCTTTTGCTATTTTATAGTTATCATTACTTTATACCAGATTTACAAATCTGATTAACACTATTATACTAAGAACAGTTTTAATGTCTAATTGATAGAAAGTTATACTTCTGTAATATGAAGTTTTTAAAAAGTTTTTATATGAATTGTTTGCTCTGCAAAATTTTTTTTTCTAGAAAAATATCTGTTACAGTGTCATTTGAATATAGTAAATGAAAAACTCAGGGGTAACTTACAGAGTACAAATTCATCATTCACAGATTTCACACTTCTTTTACTAAGTTGTTGGGTGCTCTTGTGCTCAAGGGCTTGTTGGCACCAAGGACTAATGATGGAAGGCATGTACTATGTAAAGCTCTCTACCAGAGCATAATCTGCCAGGACTCCTCTTTGCCTCATCTGTGTGTTGCTACACTTAAAAGCACTTAAATACACAGTATATAAAAGAGTTGTTATTCAAAAATCTTGAAAATAATCTTTTTCAGTTACCTGCCAGTGATTAAGAAGAACAAAGTAAGGATGACGAGAAGAGTGAATCCCCCAACGGCGGCAGTGGTGATCACCAGAATTTGCCCTTGTTCTGCTGCCATGTCAGAAGCTGAAACACAGATGTAATATTAAAATTTACCCAAATTTATGCTACAACATAGTACCTGTTTGAAAATATGGCAACGGATACCAAACAAGCCCAATATTTGGCCTTTATTTTAGAATTCAGTAAATGAGTAAATGAACTTTGTCTAAGGGCTGGAGAGTTGAGGTCATCACCCACCACATGAGTTCATCTTCTTTCATTATAAAAATATGAAAAAGCCGGGCGCGGTGGCGCACGCCTGTAATCCCAGCACTTTGGGAGGCTGAGGCAGGAGGATCGCGAGTTCAAAGCCAGCCTCAACAATGGCGAGGCACTTAGTAACTCAGTGAGACCCTGTCTCTAATAAAATACAAAAAAAAAGGGCTGGGGATGTGATCCAGTGGTCGAGTGCCCCTGAGTTCAATCCCCAGTACCAAAAAAAAAAAAAAAAAAAAAAAAAATGAAAAAAAGTATATTTATCTTAGTACCCCACATTTTAAATTAAGTTTGTGTTACAAAATTAAATAAAAAGGTGGACTAAAGGTTTTGTTTTATATAATTGCTTATTTTATCTCCTTTAAAACCTTTGAGCCAGTAGAAAAAGCCAGTAGAAAAAGTTATCTGTTTCCACAAAGTAGAAAGACTGTTCTATCATTCCTTTTAAGAATGATCTTCTAAAGATAGCCTATTTAACAAATGGTGCTGGGAAAACTGGAAGTCCATATGTAGCAAAATGAGATTGAACCCCTCTCTTTCATCCTGTACAAAACTCAAAGTAGATCAAGGACCTAGCACCTACATACTAGAAGAAAATGTAGGCCCCACTCTCCATCATGGCAGCTTAGGAACTGACTTTATCAACAAGACTCCTAAAGCATAAGAAGTAAAATCAATAATCAATAAATGGGATGGTATCAAACTAAAAAGCTTCTTCCCAGCAAAGGAAACAACTAAGAACGTGAACAGAGAGTCTACATAATGGGAGAAAATCTTTGCCACCTGCATCTCAGATAAAGCATTAATCTCCAGAGTATAAAAAAAACCCAAGAAACTTAATAACTACAACGACCAAAAAATAAATAAGCCAATCAATAAATGGGCAAAGGAACTGAACACTCACTTAACAGAAGAAGAAATATAAATGGTCAATAAATATGTGAAAAAATGTTCAATATCTCTAGCAACTAGAGAAATGCAAATTAAAGCAACATTGAGATTCCATCTCACTCCAGTCAGAATGGCAATTATAAAGAACAGAAATAACAATAAATATTGGTGAGGATGTGGGGGACTAAGTATACTTATATACACTGATGGTGGGAATGCAAATTAGTACAACTACTATAGAAAGCAGTATGAAGATTACTCAGAAAACTTGGAATGGAACCAGCATTTGACCCAGTTGTGCCACTCCTCAGTATATACCCAAAGGATTTAAAATCAGCATACTACAGTGACACAGTCACATCATTGTTTATACTCCATGTATGTATATTATATCAAGATATACTCTACTTTCATATATACATAATAATAAATTAAAAAATTGAAAAACAAAAAATAGGCTAACAATAAAAACTTTAACACAAAGAAAGAATGATCTTCCACATATTTCATAGAACTAAGTTCACACATTAAATTTTTAAGTTTCTACCTGCACAGCATAAGGAAATACACACACAAATACACACACATATATGTGTTTATATGTCTATATCTATCTACACATAGATATAATATATAACTAATAGGTGCTTAGATGTTTGGCAGTAATAGGAAAAATGATATTTAAAATGTTATTTTTTTTGTTAAAAAAAAGACCCGATAACATTTGGAACAAAATACTACTTTTTTCATTGACAAAATTTTTTTTTTTTTCGTGGTGCTAGAGATAAAACATAGGGCCTTGTGGATGGTAGGGAAGAAAACTGTATCTTAACACTGCATGGAGTGCATATTTAACTAATCTTCCAACAATGTTTCAAAATGTTAGTTCAATTTGTTTACTAACATTCCTCATTTTCTGTATTACTAAAAATTAATTCAGATACAATTTTTATGGGATGGGATGGGAAACTGCATAAGAACACAGGTAGGAAACTATAACGTAAAAAATTGAAGAGCTTGCTCTCATAGGAGTATGACAAAATTCCAGTTTTCAGCTTCTTGTTTTAATTCTTCTTCATATACTAAAATTCATAAGAATAAATAATTATTAGTTTTCATAATATTAAAAAATAAGACCTTTTAATATTGCTTAAGTTAAAGCTTGTTTTTATTTTGATTATTATAAATAAATAATACCTTTTAATATCATAAGTCATAGGAAGTAAATTGAGTTTAAAAATATATAATCAGAAAGCAAACTGAGCTGGGTATTGTAGTGTACATCTGTAATCCCAGTAACTCAGGAGGTTGAGGCAGGAAGAGCACAAGTTCAAGGTTAGCCTTGGAAAATTAGTGAGACCCTGTCTCAAAATTTAAATAATAGAGTGCTCCTGGGTTCAACCTCCAGTATCATAAATAAGTAAGTAGAAAAGTAAATGAAAAAATACTAAATAATAAATTAAAAGGGCTGGGGATGTATCTCAGTGGTGGAGTACCCTGTGTTTTTTCAGACACTAATGTGTATATCTTGTGGGAGAGAGGCAAACTGCATCATTTTCTACCCTAAAAAGTTTTTAGACTTGTGTACTTCAAGGCTTCCAAAGAAGTTAATTCAGTATATAGTAAGCCATGTGTAAATATATATTCAGAATAATAACATTTTCATAAAATAATATATATCTTCTAGAGAAAATCTGAACCTTCAGTGCTATTGTTGAGCCATTAAAGAAGCAGTTCTGGCATTTAAGAGACTTTTGAAGAAATCTAAATGTAAATAAAAACAAAATTTATATATGTTCAGTTTTCAGTAAGAGAAATGTATTAAACTTTGGAATTAGATTTTTGTCACCCTGATTTGATCAAGGTATTTTCAGGCAGTCTATTACAATGTTGAATTTTTAGCTCATAATCTGTACAGAGACAAGTTAAATAGTTGCACCTTATCCAATACATAATGTACTGAAGCTTTTTTTGTTTGTTCTTCACTGAATTTTCTAATCTCCAAAATAGCACTGGTACCATGGGAATTACTGTTGTGCCCCCAAATGTCACATTTTCTCATTGAAAATTATAAAATAACAAATATTAAGAAGTTCTTGTTATAGAAAACAGTATTAACTCATTGAAGATAAAGAAGATGGCATTTTAAAAGAAAACATTATTTATGCAGCAACTGCTGTGTTTATAAATTAATAATATTGTTCAAGAGTGTTGAACCTGAACCATATATTTTCACAGTAGTCAGGCAGCTAGTAATTTATTGAGACCATATATCCAAAGTTCAGATAAGGAACAAGATTATGTAATTGGGTGCCTTTTGAAAATCAGATAATTTTGCTATAGAAAATTGTGTTGACTTAAATAATTACACAGGAAACTGCCGGTTTTACCAATATGTCTCCTTTTGCAAACTTCAATTACGTATTTATGAACAGTTTTAATTAAAAATGTAATTGGATAACAGAATATTAAGTTGGGACCCTTTGAAAAATGCATATTTCTCTATAATTGTTCCTTACATTTCTGTATTAGGAATCCTAAATAGTCCTCTGTGGAGAGCAAAATATATAAATAATCAAGTTATTTGAAAATAAGAGTGTTTAAGGAGGCACATTGTTACAGTGGGAGCAAAATGCTAAATACTATGAGGTTGAGATGATTAGGAAAACACCACCAATCTTTGTCTTCATCAACAACAGTCACTTTTTATTTTAATAGTCTTCTATTTTCCTATCATAATGCATCAATTCTGATTCACATGTAATTTATGTTCCTAGTCTTGATAGGTAGGTACTACTATTTTTCCTGCTATAAGTAGTTATGTTACTTGTCTAACATTACACCTATCATACACAGGAGAGCTGGTAATTCATCTCTGATCTGCCTCTGAGCCCTTGCTATTAATGGTACTTGAAACCACCACCACTTCACTAAAAGGAGAATCTACTAGAACCAGATCTTTTGTTACCCAAGCCCAATTATAGCTTTGCTTGACTTTGGTTTGATGTTTATAAATGTTAAGAATGTTGGATTAAATAGTCACAAAACTTTCAGACCAATTTTAAATATCACAATAAATAAAATTTAAATACCACCATCTTTCAGACTAATTTTACTATATTATTGTGTTATCAATTAAGGCTGCAATCAAATATTTGAAATATCAAGATTGGCCATATGGATATAAGGGAAATACCCAGGACCTATGTTGAAACCCTTGGTCTGACAGGGATAATTTCTGTGTTTTATTATATTAGTGTTGGTCTATAATAGAGCTCTGACTTCATCTCAGGATAAATTCCCAAATCCTCAACTTTTTACAAATGCCTCCAGTGTATGTCTCCAGATTTATCATTCTCTAACCATGCTGAATTTCTTCCAGTGTCTTGACTGAGCTCAACTTTCTCTGCTGGTCAATTCCTATTTAGTCCACCATCATGAACATCACATCATTTGGGAAGCTTTCTTTCTGGTCATTTAGATTTGCTTAGAATCCCCCAGACAGACATACCTATAGACCCTTTAATGACTTCTACCAATAACATCATATTTAAAAAAAAAAAAAAAATATATATATATATATATATATATATATATATATATATATATATTAGTTGTTGATGGACCTTTATTTTAGTTGCTTATTTATGTGTGGTGCAGGGAATTGAACGCAGTGCCTCACACATACAAGGCAAGTGCTCTACCACTGAGCTACAACTCCAGAGTCAACATGATCATATTTTATTAAATTAGCTCTTTTTTGTAAGCTGTCTGTTCTATTGGAAAGCAAATTCCAGGAGGGCAGGGAATTTATTCACTATGGTATCTCTTGTGAGTTGAATGGTGACACACCTTCCCTCTTCCCTCAAAAAGGGAATTTGTTAAAAAGTCTCAATCACCCTGGATTATCGAGGTGGTCCAAAATCCAATGATGCATGTCCTTATAAAAGAATGAAGAGGAGAAGACAAAGAGATCATATAAAGAGAGGCAGAGACTGGTGCTATAGTACCACAAACTAAGGAACATGTGGAGACCCCAGAAGTTGAATGTGTTAAAGGATTCTAACTGTGTTCTGTTGTTTTAAGACACTCATTTTGTGATAATTAGTTACCACAGCCCTAGGAAATTCATATAGTGTCCAACCTATGGGGCATGATACATGGTAGTAGCTTAACAGGTATTTTTTTAAAGTGAATGAAGTAATGATCATTTGCATTGAATGAATCTGGTAAGAAAAGATTGGATTAAACTGTAACCAATCCACATTTTCACCTTTCCCTTGATATATGAGGAAGATTAACCTGAACTGTAGCTATGCAGTGTATATGAAGAGAATGTACCCAACATTAATTTCATCATGAGAATCCTGTTATTCTGTATGCTTGGATAAAATACTTCCTGGAAAGCAGAAAATACTGGAAAATTCACACTTCCAAATTTTACTAGGTTGGGTATATTAAGCTCAGAAATGTGAATACAAGGTTAATAATTCACTCAATAAATATTTATTAAGTATTTTATTTTATTTGGTGCCAAGGATTAAACCCAGAAGCACTTAAGCACTGAACCATATCCCCAGCCCAAAAGGTATTTTTTAATTTTGAGACAGAGTCTCACTAAATTGCTTAGTGCCTTGTTAAATTGCTGAGGATGGCTTTGAACTTTCAATCCTCCTGCCTCAGCCTCCAGAGCTGCTGGGATTACAAGTCTGTGCCACCATACCTGGCTATTAAGTAACCAAGAACTGAGGTAGATGCTGGGGATACAGTGATGATTAAAATAGAGTTATTATGCTCATGGACTTAGAGCTCAGTGGTAAAGATAGACACTGAACAAAATATTACAAGAAAAGCAACTGTTATAAAAAGGAAACTGGTTGGCTGGGGTTATGGCTCAGTGGCAAAGTGTTTGCCTAGCACATGTGAGGCACTGGGTTCCATCCTCAGCACTACATAACAATAAGGGCATTCTGTCCATCCAGAACTACATAAAAAAAATTTAAAAAAGGAAATTATAAAGTGATAGACCATGGCAGTGAATCAGCTGACCCAGAAGTTTGGAAGATATAATATGTTAGAAAGGAGGAGGAGGAGGAGAAAGATAAAGAAATGCTTTGTGACCAGAGGCCTCACTGACTTGATTCATTTAAATAGACACAAGCAAACCATAAAGATTACCTACCAAACTGATTCAATAAAAATATAGTATAGCTACAAATCCCTCTGTTACAAAAACTTGTCTTTAGTACTATTTATTTTTGCAATCCTGACAAAAAGCTTATTTTTAATTAGATCGTAGGAAAATTTATAATTTACCCTCATGAGTTGCACCTGCAGAGAGCTAACTTGCCCTTAGAAAGAATGACAATGAAAATCATAGTAAGAAATGAAATTTATTTGTGATTAGCTGATTGGAAATGTTCCTTTGCTTAATGGATTGAGGTTGTCTTCTTAGAAAAAGATTAAGTATATTAAAATGGTATATTTGTTTTATGGTTTCGGAAAGGAGTACACTTGCATAAGAGGAAGCAATTATCCAAAAAAATTTTGCAAAATTATTACTGAGCAAGGACTTAGCACCTAGCCACTGCTTGATATAATTCAGGTTGACATTATTAAGTAAGGTTTGCTTTAGCTGTTTCCATTTAAAGAGGAAAAAGTGAAGTTCTTTACTTGGAATCAAAATACTTAAAAAAGATTGCATGTCTTTAGGAAAGTATGTGAGAAAAGCAATTTGGCTATTTTTAACTGGAGAATTTTCTTCTATGGAGGCATATGATTTTGTCTCCCTGTAATCAAGATTATTCTAGTTTATATTTACATTTCAAAGTAAAATCTGTTATTTGTATTCTGTGTCATTTTCTGTGGAATAGCTTTTTAAAGTTAACTCTTTTCTGTTATGAACATCCTTTTAAAGTTATTGGAGACAGAAGTCATAAGATTTTTTTAAATAAAATATTCTCCAAAATGCTGCCTGTGAAATTCAACATTTCACCAAAATGAATTCTTGTGATTTTTTTGGCACAGTCTAAATATTAACAAAGTCATGGATTGACAGTAGTCAATAAATAAATTAATTTTAGGTTTATTTGCAACTGATACAGGAAAATTCTCCTCTCAGGTCATACATAGCAATCACTATTTGCCTAAACTTATGATAATGAGAAGCACACACAAATGCACACAACCTAACAATAAATAATAGAGACCAATTAATCTGCACAATCTCTATACCACATGCTTAGGTAAACATGAGTAAGGGATACAAATGAAAGCTGAAGGTATGTTTCTCCTAGAAGAATATACTCCTGTGACTTAGAAGATTATCTTGCCCATCTAGACTTTATTAAAAGCATGTTACCCTCTTTGAGTTTTCTTTTTTTTTTTCGAAATTTATTTTTTTTTTAATTCTAAGTTGTTAGAAATGACAACAGAATGTATTACATTTCATATTATACTTATAGAGCACATTTTAACCTATCTCTGGTTGTATACAAAGTATATTCACACCATTCCTGACTTCATACATACACTTAGGGTAATGATATCCATCTCATTCTAACGTCTTTTTTTTTCCTTCACCTTTTAGTCCCCTCCCTTCCCCTCCCTCCCCATTGGCCATTCTAGTGTTCCTCTAATCCTCCTATGCTCCCCATCCCAACCCCACTGTGAATCAGCCTCCTTATATCAGAGAAAACATTCAGCATTTGGCTTTTTGGGATTGGCTAACTTCACTTAGCATTTTATTCTCTAACTTCATCCATTTACCTGCGAATGCCATGATTTTATTCTCTCTTATTGCTGAGTAATACTCCATTGTGTATATATACCACATTTTCTTTATTCATTCATCTACTGAAGGGCATCTAGGTTGGTTCCACAGTTTAGCTATTGTGAATTGTGATGCTATAAACATTGATGTTGCTGTGTCCTTGTAGTATGCTGTCTTTAAGTCCTTTGGGTATAGACCAAGAAGTGGGATAGCTGGGTCATAGGTGGTTCCATTCCAAGTTTTCCAAGGAATCTCCATACTGCTTTCCATATTGGCTGCACCATTTTGCAGTCCCACCAACAATGTATGAGCATGCCTTTTTCTCCATATCCTCGCCAACATTTATTGTTGTTTGTGTTCTTAATAGCTGCCATTCTGACTGGTGTGAGATGAAATCTTAGAGTGGTTTTGATTTGCATTTCTCTAATTGCCAGAGATGTTGAACATTTTTTCAACATTTGTTGATTGATTGTATATCTTCTTCTGCGAAATGTCTGTTCAGTTCCTTGGCCCATTTATTGATTAGGTTATTTGTGTTTTTGTTGTTAATATTTTTGAGTTCTTTATATATCCTAGAGATTAGTGCTCTATCAGATGTGTGTGTGGTAAAAATTTGTTCCCAATTTGTAGGCTCTCTATTCACCTCACTGATTGTTTCTTTTGCTGAGAAGAAGTTTTTTAGTTTGAATCTATCCCATTTATTGATCCTTGATATTAATTCTTGTGCTACAGAAGTCTTATTAAGAAACTTGGGGTCTAATCCAACATGTTAGATATTAGAGCTTACTTTTTCTTCTATTAGGCGTAGTATCTTTGGTGTAATTCATACATCCTTGATCCACTTTGAGTTGAATTTTGTGCATGGTGAGAGAATACTTGGGAATCAACTTACCCAAAGACGTGAAAGACCTCTATAATGAAAACTACAGAACACTAAAGAAAGAAATTATGGAAGACCTTAGAAGATGGAAAGATCTACCTTGTTCTTGGATAGGCAGAACTAATATTGTCAAAATGACCATACTACCAAAAGCACTATACAGATATAATGCAACACCAATCAAAATCCCAATGACATTCCTCATAGAAATAGAAAAAGCAGTCATGAAATTCATCTGGAAAAATAAGAGACCCAGAATAGCTAAAGCAATCCTTAGCAAGAGGAGTGAAGCAGGTGGCATCACTATACCCGAACTTAAATTATACTACAGAGCAATAGTAACAAAAGCAGCATGGTATTGGCATCAAAATAGGCTGGTAGACCAATGGTACAGAATAGAGGACACAGAGACTAACACATATAATTTCAGTTATCTTATATTAGACAAAGATGCCAAAAACGTACATTGGAAAAAAGATAGCCTCTTCAACAAATGGTGCTGGGAAAACTGGAAAACCATATGCAACAAAATGAAATTAAACCTCTTTGAGTTTTCTATGACTCTGAATCCCACATCAAAATTTTCATCATGTCTCATATCATCTTGTCTTTATTTCCACTACCATGGTTGAGTGTCAGACTTCAGCTCCACGATACTAGACTAGTTTTTTGATTTTCTGTTGGGTTGCCTTTCCATAGTATCTCTTCCTGTTGCTGCCTGAAGCGATGGCCGCTTGGAGCAACGAAGCTGCGGGAAGAAGTTTAGAGGCAAATTGGAGACAAACAGCTTTTTATTCTGATAACTTTTCTCTCTGGCTCTAACAACAACTAACACGCGCCACACACACACACCAAAATGGCGCTGACCCGATCAGCAATCTCGGCCAAGTCACTCGAGATCCCGGGACAAGTCCCGTGAGACTACGGAAGGCGACAATGCCCAAATCTCCACGGCTCATAGTCAACCGCAATTCAAGCCATCTCCCCAAACAGGGCTCCTGCATCTTCCCAGTCCCTCCCATGTTGTATAGCCAGATAAATACCCTACAATATAATATTTGAAAATATTCAGAATGTTTCCCATTGCCTAGAGGGTCAAATTATCCCTTGCTACCATCTCAGAGATTTCCAAGAATGAAACTTTGGAGTTAGCCCTCATACAAGTCTCCCTTTGCGTTCCAGTTGCTATCAGTATTGTCATCTGCACCTTTTAAGTATTCCTTAGACTTATCCCCATTCTTTCCAATTTCCAGTGCTATTTAGGTATATATCTTATCACATTTATTTGAAATCAGACAGATGGCAGCCTCAGTGATATGAAATGCAGTTGAGTAATAGCAAGCGAGACAAAAAATAAAAATAAAAAAAAATCCTCCAGACATGCACCTTATGTTCACATATTAACTATGCACAGGTCACTACAAAATAGAGATTTAATCCCTTTTACTTTTATTTTAGATATATTTTTTGATTACCAAGTTCACAAAAAAGTACAATAAGAATAGATTAGAAATAACATGGTGGGGGGGCATCAGAAGAGAGAAAGCTGAGTAGAAGAGCACACGACTGAGAAGATTGGCAGAAGAGAGGGGGGTGAAGCTGAAAATATGACATCCCCAAATATATACCAGTCAGGAGTCAGAAATCAGAAATTTAAGATCCTAAAAATTTCAGCCCTACAAAATTCAAGGAGCAGCAAAGGACTTACTATGATTTAACTCATCACATTGACAAGATCATCCAAGGTCAATTAAAAACAAATTTAGATAAGTCCAAGACATTTTATTTAAATGGGCAGGAGTTTGTAGATGTGTAATTAGAAAGATGTTTCTTTCCAACATAAAAGTTAAAAAAATAATGCTTTTTAGACCAAATGCCTGGATGGAAATTTCAAGTATCAAAAATGATTCACATTTTTAGAGATTTTACATTTATCTTAGAAATAATATCTTCAGATTTTTCTATGCAACAAGGAATTGGCCTACTGTCTTACACAGGTTAGATATTAATAATTGTATATTGTTCATAAAAAAGAGATAAAGAATACATTTTAGACATACATATAAAATCTCCCTGGCTGAAGAATAGTTTTCTTATTTGATTTACATGGCAATACTAATCCTTAAACATGTCTTAAGTTGCATAAGTATACCTCATAATTTTCATTTCATTGACAATAGAAGAAAATAATGTGAGTTAAATTCCAGCGTAGCCACATTAAACTGTGACTACACTGGAATACCAAAGATTTCAAGATTCACTCTTCTTGATGACCTCAATTTATTTGTCAGACAAAAATGCCAAATGATACAGGAATAATTGGAAAATGTGAGTTTGGTATAACTTGATGGGGTGTCAGAAACATAGGCAGGTATGCAGCATGATGAAAGATTTTTTTTTTAAAAGAGAATCTTATGTTCATTAGTAAGTGGTCAAGATGTCTTTCCAGGGGCTGGGGTTGTGGCTCAGTGGTAGAGCGCTCGCCTAGCACATGCATAGCCCAGGTTTGATCCTCAGCACCACATAAAAATAAATGCATTGTGTACAGCTAAAGCAAATAAATAAATGTTAAAAAAATATGTCTTGCCACAGGTAGGGGTCATGTGACAAATTTCAAAAACAAAGAAAAGTGATTGAGGCACTTAAAGAATGGAAACTATTGTCAACATTGTAAATGTCAAGGATTTAATTTTTAATTATCCATGTTTCATACTGTTACTGGCAGTTGAGATTGGTCTTTGAGAACATTTTTGCAAACTAAAATATTACTGTCTTTATACATATGTTTTACCCTTAAAAAAATACCAAGTATAGAAAAGGATTTCCTTACAAGTTTTACAAATTCTCCAGATCACTGACCTGGAACCAATGACTTTTTCAAATTCAAGTACTATTAATTTTGCATCATAATATTAATAGTGGGTACCTGCATACTGGTAGGCATATTTATGCAGTTGAAGCTATAACTTCTTAAAAATAAAGCTACTATGATTCGCGGTAAATAGTTTTTTAATTAAATGTATACTCATTTGATATCACAGCTGTCACAAAGCTGATAAAGATCTATCTATAATCTGCTTTTCACAAAAATAATTTAAATGAAGTAGTGTCAATTTAAAGTCACACATTGGTTTATTCAGAAAAAGTTCTAGAAAATTTCTTGAGGAAATTCTCATTCAATGATTCATTATTCATTCAAAAATAATAATAAAAAATCCATCATGAAGTGTGGGTGAAACACTGTGCTACAAGACTGGTAGAGATAAGAACTGAAGTGAAGTTTCCCTGTCTCAGAATTTTCTCTTCAGTGACATGGGCAGAAATACAAGTGTCGATTGTAATGCAGAAAAATTATTTTTCACATGGAAGTTGTGTGACTGTCATAGGGGACACCTGGGAGGATGGCAACTTAGATATGAGGAAGCAAAGTTAAGGCTAAGGAGGTGATTCTTCAGTTAAATCTAGAATGATGAAAATAAATTCGAAGCCTCCAAGTGGTGAGTGGATGTTAGGGCATTCTAGGTTAAGAAACATCACGAATAGTTCAGACATCAAAATAGCCCAATATCTATAGGCGTTGTCTTCATGTATTTTGAGATGTCTGAGACATAGACCAAAACACAGAAGAAGCTGGATAGATAGGTAAGGAATAGGTCAGGAAAATTTAAAGTGTCCTAGTAAACATGCCTATTTATCTTTTTATTTTGTCATTTATTTATTTGTTTATTTATTTTTGTTTTAATCAGTTATACATGACACTAGAATGCACTTTGATACATCACATATAATGGAGTATAATTTCTCATTCTTCTGGTTGTACATGATGTAGAATCACACGGGTTGTATAGTTATATATGTACATAGAATAATAATGTCTGATTCATTCTACTATCCTTCCTACCCCCACAACCCCTCCTCTCCCCTCACTCTCTCCCCTCCTCTCCCCTCTACCTAAAGTAACTCTATTTTTCCGTAGACACACCCCCCCACACACACACATTGTGAATTAGCATCTGCATATCAGAGAAAACATTTGCCTTTTTGATTTTGGGATTTTCTTATTTCGCTTAGCATGATATTCTTCAGCTCCATTCATTTACATACAAATGCTATAATTTCATTCTTCTTTAAGGTTGAGTAATATACCATTGTGTGTGTGTGTGTGTGTGTGTGTGTGTGTGTGTGTGTGTGTGTATCACATTTTTTTTAATCCATTCATCTGTTGAAGGGCACCTAGGTTGGTTCCATACTTCAGCTACTGTGAACTGAGCTGCTATAAACATTAGTATGGCTGCATCACTGTAATATGCTCATTTTAAGTCCTTTAGGTATAAACCAAGAAGTGGGATAGCTGGGTTAAATGGTGATTCCATCCAAGGAACCTGAGGAATCTCCATACTGTTTAACCATAGTGGTTGCACCAATTTGCATTCCCACCAGCCATGTATGAGTATACCATTTTCCCCACATCCTCACCAACATTTATTGTTGGTATTCTTGATATTTGCCATTCTGACCGGAGTGAGATGAGATGATTTTTATTTCTCTAATTAACATGCCTATTTTTTCCCTCTCAGTTACCATTAATACTCAGGTTTGGGAATTAGAGGAAGGTAAGTTTACTCAAAATTGCAGATACAGATTCTGGCAAATACAAGAGGAGACTCTGCCTGAAGACAACCCAACAGGCCAGAAAACAGAGTGAAGACTGAGAAATTGTTGGACATAGTTGGAGAGCTGGGATCTGGCCTAACTCTCATACTACTCCCTTTAATTTCTAGTTACATGAGGCAATAAAGTCTCACTTCTCATTAAGCCAGCTGAACTTCTGTGTCTTGAAACTGAGAATCCTATTTAGTAATATGAACCATGAGGAAGGAATTTGATTGTAAATATAACTTATGAGTGTAGAGGATAAACAGGTCTTTATATTTTCAACTAGTAACTCCTATGTTTATTATGTTCTTTAGCTGAATGCTTTCTACCTAACTTGACATTTTTCTTTGTATTTTAATGCTAAACAACTTCCTCAGTCTTTTTGCCCATCACCTGATGCATAGGATTGGAAGAGTAACATGAAATGAAGTGGAGATTTTTACCTTCCTAAAACAGTCTTTTGTTATACACAGAATATTAAATGTTCTGCCAGGAGAGATTTCAATTTATTTTTTCCTTAATGGACTGATAGTTTCAGGGAGAAAATCAGTCCTGTCTTTCCTATATTTAATGGATTTCATATTGATTTATAAAAAACTGCATGGAACAGAAAAATAAATAAACAAAACCCCAAAATAAAAACAAATGAGCAGACATTTCTGGCAAGTTTAGCAAGGCAACACGTTAAAATTAGATTGTAGGAGAATCTGCCCAATTCAAACCCATCTAATTATGAACTCATTACCACCAAAATATCAGAGCTAAATTAATTAAAGCACGTGGAAGGCTTTTACTTAATTCTCACAGTTAATGGCAATGCAGATTTGATGCTACAATTGTCCCTCATGTGGCTTATTTCTGGAGGCAAAGATACCTCAGTGTTGGGGCAAAGTTGTCATAGCGTTTCAGACCAAGTTCTATTGCTTGTAATCGAGAGCCTGGGCACCTAACAGGGTCTTGCCACTGCTTTATGCCCACACCCATTTCATCATTTCCTGAAAGTGAACAAGTTTTAAGGAAAGTTTTAGGATCATTATTTAAAACCTGTTGGAAGAAAATCAAACTATTTACTTCGTACAACCTCTTAAACAGTCATCCGGATCAATTCTGGAGAGATTTTAAAGAGAATCCACTCTAATTTTAAAAAGGCCAACCCTATGGTACCACAAAACTACGCTCCATCACTTTTCTGCATCCCCTCAATAATTTATATGATGCTTCTCCTCAAACCACATATATGAAGTCTCCAAGTCTTCAAGTAAAATATTTTGTATTAAAAGCAAGATAGTTTTAGGCCCAGTATGATTCTTCTACTTACTACTATTATTTTTAAGAAAATGAATGTTTTGCTATGTATATTGATCTTTCACTAAATTTTTGCTTCATCATCTGTGGAAGTTAACTACAAAAAAGGGGCTTAAGGGCCAGGCATGTAGATCAGAGGTAGAGTGCTTGCCTAACACATGCCACATCCTGGGTTTGATCCCAAAAAAGGCAAAAAAAAAAAAAAAAAAAAAAAAAAAAAAGTGGGGAGGGAGGCTTAGTATTATGATTTGCAGATGTGTGGATAAATATCCCTTTAAAACTGGACTAAAGGAGAGAAATTTCCCAACCTATCCATTCACAATATTGTGTAATATAAACCAGCACTGTGCTTTATATTCATTTTAAAACTAATATGTTTATGATAGAATACTGATTTTAGACAAATTGGTTATTTACCATCCTGGTAGATAGAAAGATAGCCTTCTCCTAGATGCTGATATGGGTTTAATTTTTCAACAACTAGAATTGATTTCAGGATACAAATAATTCTGCTACCGTACTGCTGCCGGAAAAAATTGAGCATCATCAACTTTATCAAAAGTAAAATCATTTTCTTTGGCAGACAAAAGGCAATTGATCACAGTTCTATGCAAGACAAGCTATTTCCATTTTGTATAAGTATTCTTTTCCCATGGTTCACCCAGGAAAGTATGCTGCAGAGTTATGCAGCTCAGCATAACTTTTTTCTGTGGTAACATTATTCCTTGGGTTTCTTTTTGATGACTTGGAACACCTGCTTTGAAAAATTTCCAGGCCAGAATCATCTTTTGTCATGGTATCCTGTGTTGTGAGACTCTGGTCTCTCAATTGAGAGTGTGTCTAATTGTGGGAGCAGATTCAAATCTGCTTCCTATGGACAATCTCCACTTTGCTTGCAGCTATTTCAGTGCAAATGTGGGGAGGCTTTATTTTCACCTTGGCAAAAAAAATATAGTGGAAGATTTTCTATGTCTCTTCCTCTTATTTTTATACAATTTACATCATGTATTGATAATGGAAATAGGAAATTCACATTCTAAGCCCCCATTAAAGAGTGACCTCAGCATCCTTAGCATCTTCTGAGGTATCTTTTCAGCCCTGTTCCAGAAAACTGCCTTCACCTGCAAGATGGAACCTTGGGAAATGGTCCTGTTTCTGGTACCCAGTCCTCTGGATTGAATTAGGGATGGAGACCTGATCCAAAGTGGATCTTATTCCTTACACCTTATTCCCTCTTTTAGCAGTAGGGATTAGGATTCACTGCTAGTTTGGAAGTTTTGGTGCATGGTTGAAATTAAGGGAAGTGTAATCCTTTATATTTTTTCCTAACTGAACAGACACACATAAAACTTGTCTAGAGAACAAACAGAGAGGAGTGGTTGTGTAGATTTATAATAAGACTGGCTGCCTTTGTTTCTTGTTGGGAGCTGCCACATGGCAGCTGAGCACCCCCTAGCTTTGAATGATGGAAATGTGGAGACTGGAGCAAAGCTTTGGGAGTGGGCATCACCCAACGGAAGTGGGCTTCCCCTTGTAACATCACCCCTTTTGCCTTATATGGATGGAATGTTCTTTCAAACAGCCTCCCCCAATAAAAACAGGGTTCGAAGCATGCTCCTCTCTCTTTCTTGCCTGCCTTGCCCCCTTTGTGGGAGCTGGGTCAGAGGAGCCATCACAAAAAAACAAAGAAAAAGGTATTTTCTCTGTCTTTGTGTGATTATTTCATGCCAGTCCAGTTCATCTGAAATGATCCTGATTGATTTAGTCGTGTGACGTGTCAGTTTCTAAAAGTTTTTCTTTTCTTTTCTTTTTTCCCCTCCTTTTTGAAACTTCCATTGGCACATTCTTGCATTGTTCCTTGCTTAACTTAGCTTGCATATATATTTGATACCCGCAATCAAAGGGTCATATTGGCGTACTCTAATTTTAAGTTCCTGACTCATAGAAAAAATATTTAGAAACTTAATTTGATTCATGATTCTATAAATTAATATCCTAGAAACATCTCCTTATTTGAAGTCCATGTGCATTATATATATATATATACACACATATATATATGTTCAGTAATTTTCCTTTCTCCGTCCCTTCACTTCTACCACAGAAAAATCATGTTCAACTGGTGATACTTCATCACGCCTCTATGAAAGACTGTCATCAAAAACATGTTATGAAATCAAACAAACACCACCAACAACAAAATCCCTCTGCATTTGTTGATAAAACCCTGCATGAGGCCATTGTCCTCAATGCATTCTATTTATCTTTCCTAAAGCATTTGTGCTTCATGAGTGTGTGATGACTTCTCTATTTTCTGGCTGTTACCATGAATCTTAAGGGCAGAGACATGATGCATATACAGAGTATCTTTAGTAGTAATTATTCAAAATGAGACTTTATTCTTTGATTTTATGGGTCCAATTTTATATTTCTACTTACAATTTATTAAACATTCCATGAATGTGTTTAAAACTGCCTTAGATGTTCTTAGGGAGAAGAGCAAATAAAAATCAACATTCCTCTGTTTAGTCAAACCTTCTGAAAATGCATCCCTATAAAAATTAAGGACAATTTAGATATGCTAGTATAAATGTGGGGGAAAAGTCATGCTACTTCCTGTTTAAAAACATTCAGCTGTCCTCCTAGAACATGAAATCTGACTAGCAATTTTTTTCTCATCCCTAAGTGGGTGATATTAATGACTTAAATTAGTTATATAAATGTGTGTGTTAGGAATACTCTGTTAAACAAAATTCTTAATTAGGGCTGGGGTTGTGGCTCAGCGGTAGAGCGCTCGCCTGGCACATGCGCGGCCCGGGTTCGAGCCTCAGCACCACGTACAAATAGACCCATTGTGTACAGCTAAAACAAACAAATAAATAAATATTTTTTAAAAATTCTTAATTAAATGATATGGATGATTAGCAAAAGTTATAATAGAGGTCACTTCTATCTCCTTTGAAATGCCATGAAAAGAATTTATAAATTATGCACACACACACACACACACACACACACACACACACATTATTTTTCAGCAATGGAAGTGCATATATCTGATAACTTTAAGCGAGTGTTTCTATACTGTTTCTCTTTTGAAGATTGACAAAATTGTTTTTCTAAATTTTTATATTTTCCTAGGTTGAGCTTTGCTGTGTCCTAGCTGTCCCAATTCCCCACTTCTCACAGTATGAGCTAGCAGAAGCCTTAAGCCAATGATTTGTCTGAGATTGGCCATAACTAGCTTTCTAGTCATGGGCCAAGTGGGAACACCACTTCTCTTGTTATCTAAGTCCTAAGGATTCAAAGACTTCTAGAGGTCACTCTTCAATGCAAAGGTAAGGCAACCATCCCCATCAACTTCCTATTCATTCACGGTTTCCCTTTCTCGCCAGCGCACCATTTCTCCCTCTATCTTGAGCAGTTAAGACACTGGGAAAATGGTGACACAGCTTCATATGCAGAGGATTCCCCACCCCCCTTATGAGAGCTCAGTAGGTTTATCTTATCTGTTTGTATCGATAATCTCAAGGGTAGGGTAAAGTCTGATCATGAATGATATACATTTGAAACTTAAAAATATTGCTGAATTCAAAACTGAAAGCAATTGTAAAGGTACATAGCTTTTTATCTTTTTAAATCTCTATGGGTGCTCAATTGTATATCTTAACTGCTTGCTTTTGTTTAATACACTTTGAAATCTATCATCCCAATGGGCACTTAAGCAGGATAAGAGAGAGAAAAAAAATGACAAAAAGACAGCTACCTAGTTATAAAAAGGAGCAGCTCTTAGGATGGATAAATACAGTGAGAAGTGGGTCTCTAATGGACAAGAATTAGCTGTCAACGATTTAGAAGGATTCAGAAGGCACTTTGAGCTGCAATACAGAACATGATAGAAAAAAGAAAAATATGCTAAAGATAATTAGACAACCCAAGTCTCCTAGGTGTGCTCCCACTTGGTACTCCGCTTGTCTGCCAGGCAACTTAGAATAATTTGGAAAAGAATAGCATAGCCTTCTTTTCAGTTATTATGCAAGGTAAAAATGTGATTTCTTAAAAGTTCAAATATTCTCAAAACTGTGTCTGTCCAATAATTTGAAAAAGTAAAATCCTTCCTCAAACAAAATGCTGCATGCTTATATTCAAGAAGTAATAGCATAGCTAATACTTCTGAGCCAGAATATAATTTCAATATGCAGCTAGGTTTGCTTTTCTTTGATTTGCTTATTCTTTTGTAAAGAAATCAGTTTGAAGGCTATTTATTTACTTTTAAAAAAATATATAGAACTGTAGGTGGTGATGAATACTTCCATAGGTTCAATGTGTCCATCAAAAGTTTGTGTTGGAAAGTTAATCTCTAAATTTATATGTTAATGACATGCAGAGGCAGTGCTTTGGGGGATATCCAGAATCAACTGAGGTCATGAATGTGGGTCCCCAAGATGGTATTAGTGGCTTTATAAGAAAGAGGAGACCTGAGCTAGCACACTTGCTCTGCCTTACCCTGTGATGCCTTCTGGCAAGTTATAATGCAGAAGGGCCCTACCAAATGCCAAGTAGATGCTCATGTCATGTTCTCAAACTTCCCAGCCTCTAGAAACATGAGTCAAATCAATTTCTATTCTTTATAAACTACCCAGTATCAGGTATCCTGTTATAGCAACACAAAACAGACTGAAGCTGAAGGACATGGAAAATAACATCCCCCAAGAAAAGGGAAATGACAGCCCTCACGGAGGACAATGGGTCCTGGGAGAAAGATGATAAACATTAGGCCTGGGCCCTGGACTTTCATCCCTTCCCAGTGACAATGAGTGCCAGGATGAAGGAGGTAAACATCAGGCTCTGGGCTCTAGTCTTTCATCTTTTCCCATTAACAAGCAGTCCTGGAGGGGAAGGCAAACAAATGGGCTCTGGGTTCTGGATTTTCATCCCAGTAACAATGAGTTTCAAGCTTTCACAGATGTTTTCCTGAGTTAGTTTTTTAACCTGCACAAGTAGTTTCCTGACTGCCCAGCTGGCATGTCCCAAGTCTCTAATGATTAAGTCACACTAAACATTCTGCTGTGATTGACTCAGAAATCTAAGACCTATAAAAAACAGAACCCTCTTGTAACCAGTCACCATTTTCTCCCCTGACAATGTGCCATGTGACATTCCACCACTGCTTCATAAAGACTGCTTGCTGATCCATTTGAGATCTGCCCCCATTTTCATTTGTTTTTGCTTACAAAGGCAGGTACATAGGTCTTTTCATTCTCACTTGAAAACTGAAGAGGATTTCACAGAGGATGCCCTGAGATAGGTATATATTTGCCTTCCCTTTTAAATTTTTTTCTTTCTTCTTTACATAGATGAATAGCAGCTGATTCACAGCGCAGGCTTGTCTCAAAAATTTATAATGAACTTGAACAATAGAGTCTCACTCAAAAGAAGGGTAGTGATTATTATACTAATAAAAACTTTTGAAATGCTTACGTGAGCTACCCATGGTTATAAACACTTTACATATACTGATGTGTTTACTCTTCATAGCAATCATATGAGATCATAGTAGTATTATCTGCTTTTTATGGATGGAGGAACTGAGGCACTGAGATGTTAAATAACTTGCCATTAGTCACATAGCTAGAAACACCTGATCTGGAACATAAATGCAGATATTCTAGCCTCCAGTGTTTGAGTTTCCAAACACTATACTACATTGTCCTTTGGAAATGAGACATTCTATCTTCTAAGTATTTTAAAGAAACATAGTCAAATCCTTAAAAAACAACAACAACAAAAAAAATTGGTTGTCATAGAAATAGAAGGGACAATACTTCTGGGTCCACAAAGTGATAATAGCCCTGATAGATTCTCCCTGTGTTGCCCATTATGCTGGCTAGGATCTAGTGTTTCAGAAGTTCAAGTGCAGAACTTCCTTGGTTGAGTTTTTTAGTGCTTAAGTCAACACAACTTGGGGAATTCCATTCATTCTTATATGTCACTTATAAAAATTAAACAAACATTAACACCAAGATCAGCCAAGTTGTCTTAAATATTAGCTGATGGATATAACAAATGTCCAAAGGAAGGCTAAGAAAAATGACTTGGTTGCCACTGTGTGTTTTCTACATGCAAGAAGGTAAAGAATATTGTTTCATTTTTTAAAATATCATATTGAAGTTAGAATGGAATTTTGGGTTGGAAATTAATAACAATAATACCAGTATTAGTATTTATTGAGCTCTAACCATATGAATTCTGGGCATTTTACTAAGTATTTTACATGCACTGAACCAATTAATACTCACAAGAATACTAAAGAGTAAGTGATATTCTTATCCCCTTTTCCCAGATGTGGAAACAACTAGTGAAATGAGTCACCTAAAGTCTAATATTTAGGAAGGGACAGAGTCAAGATTTAAATCCAGGGGTAAGTACAATGATTGAGTTTTTATCCAAATCCCTCTTCAGTAGTTCTATTTATTATCTATTTATGTGGGAAATATCTGACAAACTGGATTGCATAAATAGTTTGCTATCATGAAACATTTCTTTCTTCTTTCTGCTTATTTATATTCCTCCTTTCCTTCAAGGATGAGGTAAAGACGCCCTCCATGAAGTCTTCATGAGCTGCCTACTTTGTAGTAACAATTAAGATTATAGTGAGTTAACATTTAATGATCTAATGTAGTGTGTCACACTCTGCAGTGAGCACTCTTCTCACATGAGGAGATGGCACCCCTCTCCCCCTCCTCAGCTTCACTTTTCTCCACAGTATCTTTCTCCATCTGTTTGGGGGGTGGGGTGTTATAGGCACATTGAGCACTGCATGTGGTAGGTCTGCTGGAGAGTAACCTTGGCAAGGACACGTGAGGGAATGTGGGAAGCAGAAATGGAAAGATGTAGCAGTGGGACTGCTATGTGGTAGCTGGGGAGGTCTGGAGCTGAGATGTCCCTTCAGAATCAGCCTGAGATGAAACAGAGGGGCTGGGTCTTTGTACCTTACCCTGAGCAGTCCTGGTTTTGCCTCTGGTGGAGGGGCATGGCCCTGGAGCATGTGGTGCTCTGGGCCAGGGGCAAGTTCTACAGTGAGTGTTTGGCAGGCAGAACTCCCTAGCTTAGAGAATCCCTGCCTAAGTCTTGAGTGGGGGATCCTGACAATACTCTACAGCTCTGTACACCTGACATACTACATATTTTGCTTATTATTTGTTTATTGTCTCCCAACTCTCTCCAGAATGTATGCTCCATGAGAGCAGGGATATTTACTATTTCTGCTACTATAGAGTGGTTCTCACAACTGTTTGTTGAATGGGTGATTGTGCAAACAAATTAACACATTTTTATTTTCCCATGATGAAACCAAAGTTTAAATTGACTAAATTGCCTTCCTTTGGTCCTAATACCTCGGGAGTGAGAGAGTTTAGAGGCTGATCCAGACTGGTCTGGTCTAAGTCTTTAATTACTTCACTAGAGACTGGTCTGGTCTAAGTCTTTAGAAATTTCCCATTTTCAGAGGGAGGGAGGGTAACGGAGTACATTTTCTTTTTTTAAATGATGAGAAATTAATGTCTAGAGAGGAGGGTCCTCATGTGCTAAGAGATCAAGTCTTATATTGCCTAGTTGAGGGTATCATTTTACCTTTACCTATCAGAACCTACAACCATGTGAGCTAGTCTGAGACAAGTCACTGGCACCTTTGTGTAGCATGTTAGTCTTGGCATCTGACTTTGCTTTGCTAACATATCATCTTTACCTCCATGCTATCTAGATACATCATTTCCCAGATAACTTAATATCCAGGATTTCTCCAACTGATCAATTTTCTTTGAAGGTTTGACATGGATGGCTTAGCTGCAGTTTTCTCAGGAGGCTGTGGTGAGCAGGCCATAATTCACAGTGTCTTGAAAGTCCAGAGACCAAATATGAACTGTCAAGGAGAGATAAGCAGGCTTACATGCAGGCAGAGAGCAAGCATGTGTTAGAATTTAAATTGGTAATTGCCAAGGTTCCAGCACCTTCAGTAGGTGAATTCTTAAGTCTAAAATAGTCTCTTGGGAATTTGGCAGTTATGAGAGGTATAAAAATGATAATAAAAAAGATATTTGGAAGGTTTTAGTTTTAGTGTGGATAAAATGAAGGCGAGGGAACAATTAGATGCGTTAGCAATGATTCTAGAGAAGTCAGTTATGGTAGGCTCCCTCTGGCTGGCTTGCCTGTCTCCACAACTACAGGGAGCTGGAAGAAAAATGGAAAGCCAAGAAGTTTTAGCCTCAGTATCAAGATAAGGGGTAGCACTTCAAGATCCCATGAGCATCATATCATCTTCTTGTTCTTGTAATGAGATCATTACCTTCACCACTGCCACTCTGACCTTGGACTCACTGGTGAAATCCTGATTCTCCAACTTTACCTTTATCAAAACCACCTGGAGGACTCATTTAAACAGAATGCTGAGTCCAAAAAGTTTTAGTAGGTTGTTATCCATGGTTTGAATATGCTTTGTCTCCTTTGAAATTCATGTTGAAATGTAATCTCCATTACAAGATGTTAAAAGGTGAGACCATGTGAGACCTTTAAGAAGTAATTAGGCCATTTTCCTTATGAATGTATTGATCCATCCAGGCAATTAATGGATTAATGCATTATCTCAAAAAGTGTTCTGTTATAAAAGCCAGATTGACCAGATCTCTCTTACATACTCCCTATCTCTTGTCATGTGATACCCTGTGATTTTTTGGGACTCTACCAACATGGTCCCTTCACCAGATGTAGCCCTTCAACCTTGGACCAGAACCTCTTTATTTCTTAATAAAGTATCCAGTATTCATATCCAGTTTTTGGCATATTATGAGCAACAGAAAAGAGACTAAGATATAGATCTAGCGTGAGGTCTCAAAATATGCATTTCTAGTGTGTTCTCAGGTGTTTCTGATGCCTTTGGTGCTGGGCCTATATTTTGGAATCTTTGGTTCTAGTCATATTGAAATTACAAGAAAAGCTTACAAGAAAGCTCCATGCTCTTTTTGGGATGTCTACCTGCACACGCTGTTCTCTCTGTGCAGGAGAGAATAGTGCCCTAGTCCTCTCTTCCCACCCCACTCTCACCCTCATCATTTTCGTGATCCAGTTTTACTCACTGTTAATGTCTCCTTTAGAGCATCACATCTTACTGAAGCTTCCCTTAACAAGTTTGTCTATGTTTTTCTCCTTGTGCTCCTTTACACATCTCATACCACCCTACATGGTCATCTTTAACTTTCTGAACCTCTTGCTAGCTTTTGTGAAAGCAGGAAACAAGTTTACCTGTTTTGTGTTTGAATTTCCAGTGCCTAACTTGATATCTGGCCCATCTATTAATATGTTTTGATTCATTAACATGTTTTGATGGGGTAAATGAATAAATTGAGCAATGAAATATTCTTCTGTTTGCCTTAATTCCTTTTTTGGAGGGGGCAATGCTGGGGAATGATCCCAGGGGTGCTCAACAACTGACTAACATTCCCAGCCCTTTTTAATATTTTATTGAGAAACAGTGTCTCACTGAGTTGCTTAGGGCCTCAATAAGTTGCTGAGACTGGCTTTGAACTCCTGATCTTCCTGCCTTAGTCTTCCAAGCTGCTTTAGCTCTTACTGCTCTCAATTGTCCCTCACTTTCTCCCTCAGTATGTTAAATTTAGGAACATAACATATTTCTCCCCCTACAAAATTACTTCTACTTGCAAAGATAACAACTTATGCAACAATATTTAATTCCTCACCAATTTTATACCTTTATCTGAATATGGGAATGGAAAGTTTGTATGAATACAGAACATATGTAGTACAGGTATGCTAACTTCAGTAAATAATGTTTCATTGTTTATTGTTTGCAGTATATTGAAATTGATTATTGAAAAATCTTTCTTTGTGCTTTCTGGTTGTTTTCTGCAAACATAAAATAATTTAAGAAAACTATAGTGCAAGACCATTTTAAAATGGATGCTCAGTTTTCCAAAACAAAAGAGACTATGAAATTCAGTCTGTTGTGAGTCGGCTGTTTTATATCTGGTAGTCAGTTTGCCACATTTTGCTGCTCTGCCTATCTTCACTGCACAGTAATATGCTCACACCTGTCACGCTCAGTTTTGTGCACACACAGCTAAATCTTTTCAAGGGCTGAGATTTTGCCAAGAATTCCTGTTACGCAATTTAAATTCACTGAATTACTGTTTCTCTTGAGAAAGTAAAGTGTAACACAAACAATTTGGCTGCTTTTTAATTCTTCACACAGGCCTTTGTAGAGCTGGCTGGGTTATTTTAGAAACATCTGTCCATTCAGTGTTGTGACTCATAATGAGATAAAGCAAAAACAGATGGTTTGCACTGGGTTAACAGAAACTTCCAAGGTATTGCTTTAGACAATTTAACATGATTTTTTATTGCAAAGTAGTACTGTGAAAATTTAAAAATTTCAAACTTTGTATGTTTTGAATTGGGTATATAATGCTTAATATTTACATATTTTATCTATAACAATTTTAACCCTTCTTTGAGTATTTCATCAATTCTGACTCAGCTCAAATCTTTTCAGCTCTGAGAAAGGAAGGATTACTACATGGGTAGAATTCAACTGAACTAAAACTGTGTGCTGTGTCATCCTTCCAGTCTGTGGCTTTCCCAAAGGACAATTTCATCCTAGCATCATGTGTTTTAGCCTTTCTTGTAGAATCACATCTATAGGATTATGAATATGTATCACTCTACAACTAACCTCAGTTCGCCTAACACTTTAAAAACACCATTGCATAAATACTTACTGAACAAGACAACAATCCCATTTCCTTCTTGAACCTAATCAAGCCACAGTAGAGGGTGAGGGTGAACTACAATCCAGAATCACACCAGTAGGTCTCTATAGACCTCCAAATAGGTAGAGTAAGAAATTATATTTCATTCACTTGGCTCTTGATGATTTTCTAACAACTAAAATACGACATTAAAAAAATACAAGTCCATAAAGCTGATTTGTTCAGTCTGAAAAATGGATCTAAATCTTCAAGTATTATACAGAGAATATATTTTTCACTAAATTTGAAGCAATTCAAAATGTTTTGGAAAATTTGTGCTCTGTAGAAGAATTCACCAATAGCTTGACATAAAAATTCAGGCAATTTAACGAATGGTAAAAAAAAGTCGATTTCAAAACAATTCAAATTAAAATCAGACTTTGGGAATGAAATAAATAAAGAACTCTATTATTAAATCCTTAATGTGGTTTAGTAGTAGGCTTCCTGAAGACAGAGAAGAAAATATATATTAATAAATTCTGAAAATCTAGTCTACAACATAGTTACTATAGCTTATATTGTATTTTTACTTGAAATTGCTAAGAGAACAGCTCCTGCACACACAAAATGAAAACAAAACAAAAAACAAAACAAAACAAACAAACAAACAAACAAAAAAAAAAACAAAGAAGAAGAAGAAAAAAGAAGGCCCCTGGTCTTGAAAAATCTTCTAGTCAATGTATGATGATTTATATACCAAAGAAATAAAAATTTTATATATGCTGCTCTATGTTACTATCTATCTGCTATATTAAGAAATATCTTCACATCTGTTTCTTACCCCTTTTAGTCTGAGTCAAATTATAACACTGCACTTTGAAATACCCGGTTTACAACTTCTAAGTACCTGTTAATAGCTAATGATTTTCTTTCCAGCCCATTTAGCAAAGTTATGATCTTTAATATTTTTCATATTAAGACCTTCAATCTGTCTCATGGTACATAAGTCTGGTTCCGATCACTTAAAATCCTTATTTGATCTAGGAAAAATAGAGAAACGAAATATCTTTTTCGCTGATGCAATTTCCCTTAAAGGGAAATTTCCATTTTCTATGCGGATAGTTACTCTTCATGAAGATCCTGAATATATATAAGTAAATCATACTAAATGCATTATTTTGCTCCTTGGTCTATCATGTGTGCACTGAAACAGAAATCTGCATTAAAATATTGCATAGCTCTCTGAACTTGATGTACAATGACTAATAATTAATTAGTCTTCTGAAAATCTGTGTTTAATGTCAAAGATCAAATATTTTAAGGAGAGATATTATTAAGGTACAGTAAACAATTGGAGATAAGAATAAAAAATCATGTAGAATATTCAAAAGAATGACCAAAATGAACAAGAAAAATGAAAATACTGAATGAGTAGAAATGGAACTCAATCCTAGTTATCAGAATCAGTATGAAAAGGGCCTAATGCCAGTTTCTCCATTCTAACACTTACTGTCTGGGGAGAATTACTGGTAAGTTGATTGCACTTCTTTATGCTTCAGTTTCCTGATCCATAAAATGGGCATGATAGTAGCTTCTACTTCAAAAGCTGTTAGTGTGTTATTAGCCTGAAAGAGCAGAATAATGCTTGGGACACAAATGGAACTCAACAAATATGTTGTTATGGAGTCTTAATGTTAGAAGTGACACTAAACTTCTGTTTAACCTCCTCAATAAAACAGAGGTTTTCCTTAAGAATTGATGAACAAGTGCCCCTCAGCACAAATTCTTACTAAGAGAGGACTTCATTACCTTATAATGAGGCTACTTTATATTCAGACAACCCAACTACTAGGAAAGTCTTCTTTCCCATTGATGTTTGCATTTACATAGTTATGTCTGCCAACATTGAAAGTGGACTATTGACTGCAGATTATTTCAAATTAAATTCTTATATACTGGAATTTGTCCTCCTCTGGGTAGTAATAAATATAAAATCTGCCTCCTGTTTGATTAATTAACTCTTTTATTGCTCCACCAGGGTCAGCTGGTCCTCTTTCTGCTTCATGCTCCATCATTAATGAGCATTCCAAAATTCCTGGCTGCTGTTAATAATGATGTAGCTAATTTCATCCTAAGTAATTGAAGCAGTACAGATTGTGTTTCAGCCCATAGACTGGATCAAACACACTGGAGTTCTTTAAAAAAGGAGTTTAAGGAGGAAAATGTGTTGACAACAAAAAAGTCATTTGCTCTACCTAAAATGTCTGTGAATTTTAAAATTAGTAATTAATATATAATTAAAATGGCATATATTATGTTTCTATATGATTCAAGCTAGTTTCAGTTTTTACCCTAAATAAAGCAAGCAGTATTGTTCATCTGTGACAAATAAAATGCTTTGATCCTTTCTTTTTGGATGGGTAGGCAACATAATATTCTTTCATGTTGTTTTAAAAGTTATTTTTTCTTTATTAAATGACTATTGGGACTTACTTATGTACAAGAATATTTTACTAGATAAAAAGATATATAGACTACTGTTCTTGATCTCAAAAGAGTTTACAATCTAGTGAAGAATTAAGTCCTTACAAATTAAAATACTATGAAAAGTCCTAGGGAAGAGTAGTGATTTCTTATTGGGCTAATGGAGAGCATTTCAAGAAGTCTAGTATGTGAGTAGGACCAACTATATATAATATGATAGTTTCCTAAATATTCCAGTTGAAAGTCATGCAAGAAGTTAGATATGATGAAGATATAGAACACTTTGTGTATGAAGCATCTAATTCTCTAATCTAATTTTCCCAGAGTACATGTTAACTTGAGAGAAACTGGGCAAGAGTATTGTCAATGTGGGTTAGATTTGAAGAAAGATGAATAGTTGTTAAAAAATTCCCATTTAATTCAATGAAAAACCTCCAAAAATCTAAGGTTGTTTTTTTCTTACCTATTTTTTAAAGTTATGATTCATTGTGCACACTAATTGTACAAAATAATGGGTTTCTTTGTGGCATTTTCATAAATGCATATATTGTCTTCAATCATGTAAACCTCCAGAATATTTAAGTGTACAAAATGGAGTATAGAAAAATTAGTCAAATGGAACATGAAGAATGCTTTTTAGAGGAGAAAGAATGGAGCCCATCATGCACCTTAATTTTCAGGAACATTTCCCAGATATAAATTGTTAAAATGACTCAAATTGCTTAAATATCAAACCATACTAAAATAGATAAATCTTATGAATGTTTTCAAAATAATTAAGTGATTAAATTCATTCATTCACATGCCGCTTTTTTTTTTTTTTAATAAACATGTAAGAGATGACATAAGATTTTATTTTGAAATACCCACTCTGGTTCAGTAATTTATATTGTTAATGCTTATCATGATGACTTTTGTAAGATTATATTATGTGATATGAACCTAGACAATTATTATGACTCATGATAAATAATAACATAAAAATGTTGACAGATGTGGCTTTTATGCAATGAAACTGCTTTACGTAGCCTACAGGTGAAGACCTAAATTTACATGTTGTTAAAATTTAAGCTATAATTAATCCTTTCAGGAAAAAGGAACACATTGCTTATAGGTTGGCAATGTATTAGTTTTCTGGGGTCATTTGCATAATCATTAGGGCAATGGAAGAGGTAAATTGCTAATTATTATGTGTAAAATTTCAGATTTCTTTTAAAAAATTGGCTTCTAGATAAGAATTTGGCTTGCTTTTGATAGCTTGGAAGCTATTTTATAGTATTTAAACAGAAGGTTCAAGCTGGTTACAATCTAGCTTAAAATATTTTATTTTGGTTTTAAAAAGTGGATATGTAAAATTATTTTGTATATCCAAAGTGCATTTAAATATTAGACAAATGTTTCTTCTAAATAAAACAAGTGTTTGATTTCATTATGTTTAAATTATCTTATTCTTTTTTAAAATGTAGTTGTAATTTTAAGAAATTATTTAAAATACATTAAATAGGTTTGTAAGTCATTAATAGCATGTGTATATAATTGATAGACTATTTTATTTCTCATCTATCCCCTCATTGAAGTCTAGAAAATAAGCACAGAAATAAAAACAAATTTGAAGAAATTAAAATTTTCTTTTGTTTCATTCATATAAGCCAAAAAGGACTGTACTTGACCAGTAAATATGTGGATATGTGTTTATTGTTGATACTTTGGGCATAATGTAAATTTATTTTAATTTTGAGAAAAATTTTATTAGCTTCTCAAGTAACTTCATAGGGAGTATTTATATATTATCACCTTATTAGTACTTATTCTGTAATTATGATAATGTTGTTAAATCTTCTCTGAAAAACCAGAGGAGGACTAAAAATGTAACACATAATGCAGTACCTAATAATAAGGCTGGCACACAACAGGCATTCAATAAATTTTGTTAGTGGAAATAATATTTCATTACACTCTAAGTCATGTAAGATATTAGAGGACACAAAGTCAGCATTAAAACATAGAAAAAAAATATTGTGTGACCCTATGACTATTACTTCCTATATTACTTTATCACTCTTTCCATATATACATATGTAATACAATTATTCTATAGACTTAGGGAGGTGAAAAATCTATAGCTCTAGTTCAAGTAGAGTGATTTTATAGTCTAGCAGTCGTAATTAGTAAACTTTACATTTGTTAGCCACTTTCCACTAGGGTATTCTGACAATGCAAAACTAGCCAATGCTGCTCTGGAAGGGCAAGAGGGGTCACCATATTTATCCTGATGCCACTATTATATATAGCACAAACAGTTAAGAGCATTGTGATTCTGAAAAGAAATTTCATATTCTATGCTATGCTTTGTTGGTGGTTAGCAAACTAGAAGCTGAACAAAGTAAAAAAAATAGGTGTAGCTAGAGAAAAATGGATTGTAAACTATTACTTCATCTTGCTTATTTTTAAAAATTTGAACCATACCATCAAATGAAAGAGAACCTAATCTCTCCTCCCCAACCCACGCCCCATCTCTATGTATGTATTATAAATTTAGTTAATTAAATGGAATACATAAGAGAAAACTAAATAATAAAGTTGACATTACAATAGTTCAGGCACTACTCGAGAAACAAAAGCTATAAAAATTTAAACACGAGCTAGGAGAGTATGAAGAGAAAAAGACTGATGCCATCAATTGGGATTCACATCATCATTTTCCTGAATTTATGGTAAACCTGCCCATATTCCTACCATGACATTATTCATTGAAATTCTCTTCTGGGTATAAACAGCATGCTTTAAAAATACAATTTAAAGCTAACCAGATAAAAAATGATCCTTTAAGTGATTTTCCCTTAGGCTGTAAATTAACTTAGGAGCTATTCTATATTCCTAAACTCTAGTTTTAGACAAACACACTTTTCAGATTCTTAGATATTTTGTCTCTTCAAGAGTGTAATCAAGGTCACTTTTGTAGCATTCACAAATCAGAAACTCAGAGCATAGTTTTCACCTTCTTCTGCCATTCTCAGATGGTTCTAGGTTCCCATCTTGTCCCTCCACTCACTAGTTAAATAATTTTGGTACATAAGTTTTATAGAGGTAAGATCTTGATGGAAATAAAGGAGATAATGTGTGTAAATTGCTCAGCCTAGAGTCTTTCATGTGCTACTACTAGTCATGCCACCTCTAACTCAAATCCTCTAATTCATCTTCAGTAGCTTCAGGATGTGCACCAACACCTTACCATAGCCAAAGAAGTACCTTCATGTCAGTCTCTACATAAACTCTGCACATTAACCTCCTACCATTTGACCACTCACACCTACTTGATGTGGCTACAACACATTATTTGCTCTTCAAAATGTCCATGCTGTCTTGGACCCCAGTACTTTTCTGTTCCTTGATTATTCCTCTTTCTAGAGTGAGCCCTGGCCTTTCACCCTGAGAAGCCTTACATGACTCATTTGTGCTGAATTGGGATCCCTTCTCCAGACCCTCATGGAATCCTTTGCATATCTTTAAGATGGTATATGCCACTAATCTAGTATTTTGCTTTGCACAAGTCTAGATTGTAGATTAGGGGAACAAAAACTATAGCTCTTATTACTTTTTTTTTTTATCCCCTGAGCCTCATGCAGAATATGAAACATATTAAGTGCCATGTACATTTTGTTGAATAAGTAAATATTGTACTGAGTCATTGGTGAGTATGGAACCTTTCAACTAAGAAAGGACCTTTTTTTCTATATAACATCTGAAGGAATTTTTGTCCTGAAATTATGATTGTTGAAATTTAGAGCTGAAATCAAATAAAATTTTTTTAAATGCTTAAAATTTGCTTTTTATCAAACTAGGTTTCCTTCTATATAAGACCCCAAAAAAGAATGCAAATGACTTAGCTTTAGGACAATGAATTTTTCTAAGAGTATATTTTCTCATTTAATAACGAAATACTAAAAATATCAGACTTATAAGTTAGTTCTTCATCTGTAAAATAAAATAAGAAAACAAAGCTTGCTAATTTTGCCTGGCTTTGCAATAAACTTTTGGTAAATAATACCTTTAAAGTTAAATACAATTAAATCTCCAAAGCAGCCTGACCAAACTCTTCCTTAAACCAAATTCTCCTTGCATTGACTATCCTTACTAATGCGTGACATTTGGTCATGGAAAATAAGTCAGCAGGACATAGTAGGGACATTTCTTTGGATATTTTTATATTGATTTTATTGTAGAGTTATGTTTTATGATCATTGTTCTTTTCCCAATAATTCAATCTCCAGTTTGAGAAGTTATGATTCAGGATTATAAAATATTATCATTAACATTAAATATTCACATCACAATTAATCATTTTGACTCATTTGTTTAACTCTTACTCCTACATCTATATTCCTTAGTGAAATAGGCCAGTGCCCTTCCACTTTATACTTAGATATAATCATAACAAAGAAGTACTTGTGGATCAATATTCTTCATCAGTGTAACAACTACCATAACAAAACATTCATAGAATTTGAAGCAGGTCCCCTGCCAAGGAGTGATAAGCTGGAGAAATTGTGGCCTCTTTCATGGTCTTATCTGTAGCACTTTAGAATAATACAAATGATAGGTCTTGGCAGGATGATGGACTAGTTAAAAGACCAAGACTTAGAAGAAGATAACCCTCAATTTCAAATTTTAGGTTAGCTTCTTACCAGCTGATGAACTTGAACAAATTCTTCACTCTTCTAGGTTTCTGTTTTCTTATTTTTTAAATTAGAAAAATAATGCTTGTCTTATTGGATGTGAAAAGGTTTGAATGAGATAATTCATGTAAAATACTTCATTTCAGACATTTATTAGGGGCTCAGTAAATGGTAGCTATTATTGTTGTTATCCACAAAGAATTACCATGATACATTTTCCCTTCCTGAATTTTTAAAGTTTAACAATGATAGGAACTTATTTTTATTATTATTATTAGTTATTTGGGCTTTTTTCCCCCCATTGAAGTACACTGTGAAAGTGTGACATATTATCTTGACAAAGATAGTAGCAAGATGGATTTCTGAAAGCTAAAAGGAATTCCATAATAGAGCTGGGTTTAGAATGAGACAGAAATTTCAAAACCTGTGTTGCATGATGTTGGACCTCACTCCCTTCATTTCCCATTTTGGTTTTCAGTACATTGAGGCAATGCAATTAACATGAGTTTCTAATTAAGACCATGCATCTATATATAAACTTATAATGTGAACTTGGGTGTAATGTAGCTCCTCATTCTGTTTTTATTGACCTGAGATAACAAGCCAAAGCTGCACAATTTTGAACTAACAGTTCAAATAATTTGCTCATGGTTTCATTCTCTTCCAAGTTTTCATTAGTATTATATTACTATGCCAAGACTGGTTAACAATTAGGCTAACACCATCCATTGAGACTCTGTGTGATAGTGTAAGTGATGAATTCTGCATAAAGGGACTGATTTGGGCCACATTATGATTGTGATAGAGCAAACGTCTCATGGAAATATTTAATGATGGCACAGAAACATTAACTAAAATGACTGTCTGAATATTTACACGAACAGAATCCTATTTGCGGAGGCTATTAAAAATTTGGGACACCTGGTTTTAAAACATCAGGTCAAATTAGAATGGTCCTAAATTAGCATCTTATTTTATTTCATTGTGTAAAACTTACTTTCATCTCCTGTTTCAAATTCAAACTTCTGACTGTAGCCACTGTATCCTGTTGCGGTCCTCACACGGATATGAAATATGTACTTGGTGGCTGGCTTGAGACCTGTGATGATGACACTGGGGGCCTTGGACCTCGTGGAGGAATAGGTGAGCTGCTCGTGCTCCTGTGGGACAGAAAAAAAGAAAGGAAATGAAGCAGCAGGATCCCATCTTCTCCCAGAGACATTCCAAAGTTAAACTGAGGAACTATGATCTGAGTATCAGAAACATTGATTAAAAAGAAGTGAAAGCATGGTTTTCCATAACTTAGCATTTAATAGTTCACCGTTATGATGTATGTGATATGGCCTTGATTTGGAAATTTATTAAAGAAGATGGTTATTCTTATAAAAACTGCACTTAGGTTGTTGGTGATCCAGATTTCTCATCCAGCTCTAAGTAATGGTGGTGGCGTGAGAGGATATTTACACAGAATGGCAGCTGTATCTTGAATACAATGGGCACATCAGATCAGAACACGCCAGCAGAGTGCCAGGAGCAAAGGGGGGAGAATTCAAGTACCCGCTACTCACTTCTACCCGCAGGTAGTGCCAAAATGCCGGCGCTATCCGTGGGTAGACCTGTGGGTGAAAGGAAAAATAAATTAATTGTTTTTAAAGTTTGAAATCTTTTATCCAGAAATCAATTGCTTTGATCTGTAACTCAGTGATTCACTAGTGTTGTAACTGAAGCTAAGCTAACTTTAATAAATAAAAGGATTAATTTTTTCCCTTAAGGGAGAATTGACTCCTTCCCTACATACTTTATTTTTAAACATATGTAAGTTACATAGTAATTATGAGATAGATTTTAAAATAATCTTCCCATGAAGGAACACTAAAGACATGGAAGGGCGTGAAAGGCTTAGCACACCTGAGGGATCAGAGGCAGGGCTTCAAGCTTGGTGTTTCTCAACCTGTGTTAACTAAGCTACTTCACCTCAATAAGGGAAACTGTATTTGCCAGGGTGTTCTGAATGATCCAGTCAGACAGGGTCCTTTATGCGAGCTTTCTTGCCCATTATTTTAGAAGAGAATAGTTCACTTAACCTGTCCTTGTAAGGGTTGTCCACAAGATGCTGGTGGGACAAATTAAACTTGATACTGTTTTTGTATTATAAAGTCATTATACAATAACTTAAAAGTTACATGCTAAGTTATTAGATAATAAATTTATAACAATATTTTAGTAAGATATCTGAAAGACATTGAACAGATTGAGCACTTCTAATCTGAAATGTTCCAGAAGTAATTATTGAGTGTTGATGTGCTGCTACAGATGGAAAATTCCACATCTGACCCTATTTGATGTGTCAGTCAAAGTGCAAGTGCACGCCAGGTGGGATGGTGCATACCTGTAATCCCAGCAGCTTGGGAGGCTGAGGCAGGAGGATTGCAGGTTCAAAACCAGCCTCAGTAAAAGAGAGGTGCAAAACAACTCAGTGAGACCCTGTCTCTAAAAATATATATATATATTAAAAAAAAAAAAGGGTTGGGGATGTGGCTTAGTGGTTGAGTGCCCCTGAGTTCAATCCTCTATTAAAAAAAAAAGAAAAAAAAAAAGAAAATGCACTAAAAATATTGTATCAAATTACCTTCAAACTATGCATATAAGGTGTGTGAAACTTAAATGAGTTTTGTGTTTAGATGGGTCCCACCCCAAAGTATCTTATGTGTAGGCAAACATTCCAAAATTGATAAAAAAACCAAAATGTTTCATACTTCCGGCACTAATAACTCTGATCAAACCGGGGTCAACAGGTCTTTAAGTTATTTTCTACTATTTTTTTTCATAAATCTAAGTAGAAACTTTCAGGGATGAAAGTGACTTTCAAAACAACTAACCAAATCACTTATTTGATGTTTAAAATCTGTCTATAATATTCCTATTGAGATTTCATTTATGGTTTGCCTGAAAATTTTACTGCTATTCAGGAGGAGTCAGGGAGATTCAGACTAACAAACAAAGTTATAAAATTCTATACATACAATGTGCCAACTTTCATGTATTTGCTGGTGAAGCTTTAAGATTTAGAACTATGAAAATCACTTCCCTTAAAGATCATTTTTAAACTTTATGGACTTATTTGTCAGAACTTTATATTCTGTATGGTTATTCAGTGTCTAACTGAAGAATCAAATTTGCTATCTCTACCCCAAATAATAAAACTCTTTATTGAATAGGAAATACAAAGAAAAAATATGTTAATGATATCAATATTTTAACTAAAAAAGATAAAACAGAAAAACTTCAACTTATATTTATCTCTATGTAATTTTGAGAGTAGAAAGCAAATAAATATTTATCTACCAAGCATAAAATCCAAAGAAATAAACAAGATCTATAAATCATTGACGGCTATAATCATCTGCCAAGGGTTAAAGGAAGGAGTTGGCTAATATCAAGGCCTTTATAATGAAGGGGATTAAACCCATAATAGAGAAAAATGTAGACTGTTAGAAGAAATGATGTTATTTTTAGAATAAATTTTCAGAACATTTGGATTTTTACTTCCCATATGCAAGAGGAGAATATCCACTTTTCATAGAATTTTGTGCAACATAAGAGTTGTGGTATATTTTGAATGCTGCCTCACAATTTGAAATGAGATGATGACTGAGAGATAAATTGTAAAGTCATGAAAAAGGAATTGAATTCTATCCCTGAACAGAGGAGGTAAGAATTCAAAAGTTTACTCTTCAAATAAGCCCATAATAATTATACATTATACCTTTTTTGCTTCACAAATACTCAGCTGAATAGTAATTTCCTATGAGGAGTAAAGGAAACCTTCTGCAGGTAGCTTTTAGCTTTTCTGCTGTTATATATACAAGTGCATTTGTAGCTACATCCCCAGAATAAAAATGCTCAAGCAGGAAATGTGCTGAAATGGCTCCTCAGCCTGACACCACCAGCATGATGGCAGCTGCCTTCTCCTACATCTTACATCTTGCTAGCCTGTCGCAGAAGAGGCCTCACAAAGCAGTCTCTCACTGTGAGTTCTCTCACCGTACACAGCAGTCCTCTGTCCTTCTGCTGTTTTTAAGCTCTTGGGAAACTGAGTTAACTTTCATCCATGACAAGCCTAGGACACTATTAACTCAGAGCTATGGCTAATTGCCTTTCGGCTGACACATCAACTCCAATTCAAAGTAGCTGTCAGTAGGTAGAGACCACGCTTACACAGAGCCATCTAGATCTCAGTATTCATTCTGGCAGGCTGAATTCTGAACATGTTTTAACAGAGTATGTGTGCATACTTTTCTGGAGTTTGTACCATAAGTTTATGTCATAATGAAACCACTAATTGAATGACAGGTATACCATTAACAATGCTTGGTAATAAGCTCTATTGTTCATGAAGTTTTCTGATGTGTTTTTTATCTTTGCTGAATCTGTAGTAAATTCCCTCTACTCACCCTTAATATTATTTATTTTCGTATTTTATTTTAATGATCAAGCTTTCCAGAATTTTGAATGAACATTTGGCTTTGTTTCCCTCTCTATTGTTCCTCTGTTTCCTATTACATTTAATACCTATTAGATATGGAAAACAACAAATTCCAAAAGTACTGAGACCTGGGGAAAGGGGAGTAAAAAGGAAAACCTAACATTGAGAGAGAGCATTGATCCTTTCCTAATACAATTCTTTCCTGGTGATAAAATAAACCCTGAGGAGGAAGTGTCTATCAAACCTGGAAAGGCAGTCTCTGGGAAGAGGCTGAAGTATTAACCCTTCTGTAAACAAATCCTTCCTGGGTACCAACCACTAACCCCAGGCCCTCCATCAGGTCCAGTACAATAAATTCTAGAAACTGACCACTGACCCTAGACTCCCTTCCATTTCGCCCTGTAAAACAAACCCTAAATTCCTAAACACTAAAATTGACTCCTTCACTGACAAACAAACTCCAAATTCCTGGGCACCCAAAGAAAATTGATATGCTCACTAGACTACCTCTCAGAATAACTTATATAAGCCCAGGCCCTTTCTTTGTTCGGGGGCTCATTTTCCACCAGGAAAGTGGGTCCCACCACAACATCACTTTGTCCCTGCATCCCCTGATCCTGTGTGAAACTTTGGTCCTGAATTAAGCGCTGAGCTGATTTGTGAAGTTTGTGTTCGTCCTGGTCATTTTGCACTAACAATATTTGCTTTTACTATAAATTGTTTTCTTCCCCCTTTTTACTTTCTTTGTGTTAATTACATTGCCTTCTAACTTCTTATGTTTCATGCTTAACTTATTAGCACATTGATTTCAATATATAATTTAAATTTACCAATTTCACACTTAAGTGACTGCAATGATTATATCCATATGTTTTCATATGATGTATTATCTATCATTTCTAAGTATTTACTAATTTCCAAAAAATATGATTTTTTAAAATTCTCTGTGTCAGATCCAGAATTATCACCTGAAATCTCTTTTGGGTCAGGACAGGTTGTCAGGCAAGCAAATAAATTACATAAAGTGTAGCTCTAAAAGCTTAACTCCACAGTTGGCAAAGCACATTGAACTGTGGATAGTATAGAGGGTGCTCATTGGCCCCAGGGCACCTTCAGTCATGCAGTAATGATTGCCCTACCTCTCCTTGGGTGAGGACAGAAAATAGCACCGATTGTGGGGAAAACACATTTAGTAAAAATCAATTTTAATATATTGCTATGTATATAATTTCCTAAAATAAAATATACAGTTTCTATTGTATATGTTTGCATCTATGCTTTCCAAAAAATAGTTTGGAATAATGTGCATATAGGGCATTGTCAAACAGGGCATATATGTACCATTCTCCAGAGAATTTGACCTTTACTTATGGTTCCCTTTCCGTGGGAAGACCCTTTAGCTTCAACTCAGGCACTGTTCCTTTCCAGGTGCTGAGAACCAAGCTGCTGGGAGTCTACTGTCAAATTGGAACAATAAGATTTACCTCAAATACTGAATCCAGCTTTATGTTCGTAGGCATTAATTTTTTCACAGACGCTAAAAAGGATGCTCTTCCTTGAGTTTGGATCATTTAACACTGGATTTGCAAACTGTAATTTTGTGGGGAAAAAAAAAATAGCTCAGGTGCTGAGTCCCTCTGCTGCATCAGTCTACATTCAGGTAATACAGCCTGAGTCCATGGGAAGTGACACAGAATTCTGAATTGAAATGCTCCTATCTTGGATGTGGTTATGATTCTGCTTCTGTTGTGTACCTTGGTGAGTCACCTTCAAGATTTTGATTTACTCTTATAATAATTAAATAAATTAAAATCCATGTATTCTATAGCCATTTGCTGAATTTTCACTATGTCTGAGGTTTTAGGGCACTCTCACAGTTTTGGCTTACACAATCACCAAAGTTCTACATAGCAACTGAATTCTATAATTATTTCTATGCCAGAAATGTAGGCCCCCCTCTCTTTTGATGTGAGCCATTAGAGGGCTAGGGAAAATGTTAAAGATCTTCCCTGTCATGGCTTGCTGTGACCTTCCCACATCCTTGATAGAACATCTATAGAATGCATACTTCCTAAAGGGTTTGGCTCACTCAGGAGAGTTCAGAGATATTCACTTATCTCAAGGTTATCACTCCCTCCCTTTGGGGAGGGGACGAAGTATCCATGACTAGGTCACCCAGTTTGTTAGAACAGAGCTTTCTTTATTCTAACTTTTAATAAGACTTTGGAGTCTAACTTGTAGAGAGGGCACTCTGCTAGGGACTTCCAAGTCAGGACCCTGATAAGCTGTCCCAGGACTTCCCAGTTATATGACTTGGTGGTGTTTCCCCTGATCTGGTGATATAGTCTCTTCTCTTTTTCTCTTACCTATCATAGTGAGATTTTCGCCATGTGGAATACATTGAATTTGTTTTGGTCCTAATGTGTGATCAATATGTGTTATAATATTTGTAAATAATACATGAAATTTTAGAATTTTAGAAAAAATACATTTATATTCATTGGGGGAAATTAAAACTCTTAAAAGATTCTTCATTAGTCAGTGTTTATGAGATGTTTTGTAATCTTCCTGTCTGACTGAATATTTTTCAATCATGACCTCATATTTCAGACAGATTAAAATACATTTAAGATTGGCATTTTTAATATTATAAAAGATATTATACAGAAGAAAAACCTAGCATCTTAAATAAAAAAAAAAAAAACTCTTCATTCTTTGACTCTAAACAGTCTGTAGCACATTCTTTTATAAGATCTGTTCCTCTATTATAGTTATTTCAATGTCTTTAAAACATATCTCTAAGTAGACTGCAATTTCCTAAAAAATGAAGTCAATGTTTTCCTCAAAAAATAAAACAAAACAAAGCAAAATGAAAAGTCAGAGGAGCGCTGGATATATAGCAAATGTCAGTTGACTGATATCCAGAAAGGAAAACGTAAACCATTTAACACAGGATGCATCCAGTACAGCTCTGGTCACAAATCACTGGGAATTGGAGTAATGAAACTGCTGCTTCAATGTAAGCTGCACATGCTGGGATGACTTCTAGCTTACACTGTATTTCCTGGGACCACATATACCCCATTAGCAGGCACAGATGGGGCCCATCATCCCAGAAATGAGAGCAAATATTTCTTCTTGGTGATTGATAAGGAGCAACAAAAAGAGAAACTGCATTGAAATTGAACAGCTTTCCTGGTTTCAGCCACCCTGAGGTTGAGAGGTTCTACTCTGCTGTGAAATCCACATTTGGACATCCACAATAATAGTCACAGATGTGTTCTGTTGCCCCAAACCAAGAAAGTTGCAACTTTTTTTCATATTCATTAAAATGCACAAGAAGTAATTTGAGGAGGCAAGTGGTTAAGTTCATTGGCAGGGTGACCTAAGATAGTGGATAGGGTGTTCTGAACTGTTTTCCTTAGATAAAAAACTAGCCACTGTTATGACAAAATTTAAAAATATGCATAAGCAAGAAAAACGTAGAAGCAGTTATTCTAAATACACAAGTACATCTGACTGTACTTGTAGAGAAGTATCATTTAGTATACTCTGGCTATAATTTACTACAATCAACCCTTGATTATCTCCAGTAATCCAAAATAAATGCTTTTTGATCCATTTCTTCCAAGATGTAGCTTATTGCACCTAAAGTGAAAATTAAATGCATTCCGTGAAGATTGAATGTTGAGCAATAGTAGAAGATAGCACAAAATATGCCTGATAGCAGAGGGAAACTGATCTGGAATTAAACATTTATAACTCATTTTCACAGAACAGATAACTTGGACATAAATAAGTAACCATGTCAAATAGTGGTTATGTTTACTGTTAGAGAAATGGTCAAATTATTACAGTGTGACCTTTAGAAACCATTATAGGTGTTAGGATGAAACCAGTGGACACCTAGTTGTTAGTTCATTAGCGAAAATTAGGGTAGTTGTATCCATCTGAAAGGGTGAGGCTTGCTGTAAGGATGAAGCAAAATTACATGTACAACTCTTATGTAGGCTTCAGCAGACCTGTAACCTAGCATTATTTCTTTATTTAAGAAGCAATTTTCAATAGGTTGTGCTAAATGTAATCCAAGGCAATGTTAGGTTTATGCTTTCAAGTAATCTTGCAGATGCTGTGAGAGGTCTTTTAAAAAATGTGTAGGTATTTTGCTCATCTGTAGCCTTTATATTCCCACAGTTTAAAACATTATGCTTAGGCCTAGCATACTATAGTCTCTCATGATACATTATCCAGATGATTGAATGAAGAAATTTATAAATTAATTGCTCCATGTGTTTGGCTTTTAAGTTCTTTAATATTGTTATAGAAATTTAAAATAAGTTTGCATAACTAATTACAATCCAGATGAGAGATGAGAAATATTATTTTGGGTGGCTTTTAACGCTTCCATAATTGAAATGCAATAATATTGTGTCATATAGCTGATTTGTTTTCTTAGGAACATTATGGAGAATATCCAAGATTTTACTTGCCAAAAAATATTTTATAAAACCATATGCATTAAAAAACTCAAGTATATTCTGAAATATCTTTTAATACATATTTTTGGCATTTATTCAATTTTAACTTTCCCATTTGTCTTCATGTAACCTACCTTCATATAGGTGGGATATTGATTTTTCTTTAATTCTACCATTCTATACATATTTATCAAGGTGTTCAAGTAAAAATGAAATCTTTAAAGCTGAATACTTGTCCCTAAAGAAAGTTTCTTTATTCCCAAATTCCTTAATAATATTTCTTAAAAGAATATTATAAAGAAACAATTTTAAATTTGTCACTCCTTAAAGTTTTGGATAATTTATCAGAATTTAAAAAATCATGTGTAAATTTGGTGATAAGAACAATATACTGATCGAAAAAGTAGAAAATACTGGGGCTGAGGTCGTGGCTCAGTGGTTGATTGCTTGTCTCATACGTGTGAGGCACTGGGTTCAATCCTCAGCACCACATAAAAATAAATAAATAAAATAAAGATTTTTAAAAAAGTAGAAAATATAAATGAAAACCCTCACAGAATTCATATTTATTAGAGTCTTGAGAATGATAAAATTATTTTATTTTTTATTTTTCCTTCTGGGAAACCAGAAGGAAAATCATATCCATTGGAAGAATATTTGAGGATTTCACAAAGTATGAATTAATATTTTTAGAAAAAAATTAAAGATTCTTACTGACAGTAAGGTTTAGGTCAAGTTGTAAAATTACTACATTAAAGCTAGATAAAAACAACATTTATTATAAAAACTAGCATAAGTTAGCAATAAATACAGAGAAAAATAAAACCTTTGGAAACATCAACGTGTGTAGGTTGATTTCCTCAAATTTAAATGGTATTAAAAATGTTGAATTGAACATATTCTGAGTTAAATCATTAAAACAGGGAAGTGTTGTAATGGCCCTTTGATTAATTTTACCCAACTGTTGGATGTGATCTTTCAAAAAAAGTAAATTAGAGGAAATAACATGCTTTCAGAACAATGTAGCTGGGTGTTTTGGTACATGCTTATAATCCCAGCTTCTCAGGAAGCTGAGGATTCACAAGTTTGAGGCCAGCTTGGGCCATTTAGAGAGAACTTATCAAAATAAAAAATACAAAGGGCTGAAGATGCAGCTTAAAGTAGCTGGGTCCAATCTCAGTACCTCAACAAACAAGCAACCAAACAAAAAAATGGCCATTTTTTTTTTATAATAGTGATAACTGATAGGATAGATAAACAAAGGATAGCAGAGAAGAAATCTATGAAAATTAAATAAATGTAGTACATGCAGGTAGAATGGTCTCCAAAAGTGCCTCTTGGTTGGTAGAGTTTCTGAAATAACTAAAGTCAATAATAAGGAAGACAAAATGGATAATATTTCACTAGAATTCCCATTAGAATGCCAATAGAACATGAGAATATATTTTGTAAAGAAGTTTCCACTGAACATTATCAGTTGCAAATATAAGTAGTCTCACCTTTTCCAAATCAACTATAAGAAAACTTGATGTTTGAGTTACTTCTTGCATTAAAAAAGAAGTAGAAATTCATTTAAATATGCAAGCAGGAGAATGGTTTAGCCTCTTTAAGAACAGGGGTTGGGGTATACTTTCTACAGATTTATTTTTCACTTTAATCTCTTAAATGCATTTTGTTGTCATGGTGAATTTTAATTTTTTTTATATTGGTTTATGAGTCTTAATTATTATCTGATGACACATGTTTGTTTTGTTCAAAAATAAAACAAATATATATGTTAATATTGATCTACAAAACTACACAGTATAAGTTTCAAGAAATGCAACTCCTCCACACCCCAAATGAGATTTGAAACCTTTTTTATCAGTGATAATGGTCTTGACTTGAAAAGTGTCCTATTGTGCTCTAAGTAACACAATATTTTTAGGTAATGATCTAGCTCAGTTATTGATTTTAAATTTCCTGGGAGGATATTTTATCCGCATCAGAGGAATACCTCAAGTTTTATTTATTTATTTTTATTAGAACACTACAGTTATACATAGTTGTTGGATGTATCTCAACAAATTAATACATGAATGGAATTTGATTTCAGTTCATGTTCCTCCCTTTTTCTTTTCCTCTTCCCTCCCCCCATTCTTCTTCCTCTACACTATTGAGCTTATATCTCAAGATTTGTGATAAAATATAATAAAATAACAGGTTTATCAAGATACTGTAATGGGGAACTGAATAGCTCATCACTGAGGGAAAATAATATAATAATGATAAATATATTACAGTAGTTGAAAAATTCCCACTGACTACATCCACACACACAAAATGCTATTCTAGTTTATGTGTGCGTGTTTGAAACCAAAGGATATTTAAATATGTAAATGATTGCAGAGAGTTTAAATGTAAGTAGAGGAATTCAAAACAAAACAAGGTGATTTTCTAGAAACATTAAGTTAATCTGTATTATTGTCAAACAATGAACATACTTACTTTTATATATAAAGTGGTTTGAAATCAAATTGGAAAGGAAATTACCTATGATGAAGCAATAAGTTAAATTTAGGGTCAAGATAATTCCACTATAGTGAAAAGGTCTCTGTTCTGCAGTGGTCACAAAAGTTGCTCATTTTAATGTTGGAGATAATGGATGCTTTTTTCTTGAATATACAGAAGTCACCTTATTTTAATATTTAGATAATTTTGTCTTATTATATTTTATCTGTTATAAATATACTGGCAAAACCATACAATGGTATGGTACAGACTCAAAAACCTGAAAAACCTTGTTGAAATTTTTCTTTCTTTTCACTACTTTTTTCTTCATTTTTCCTTTCTTTTTCTTTTTCTTTTTTTTTACTTATGTTTATGAGTAATCTTTTTATGATTTTTCATCCTATATTATTTCTAGGCACACAGTTATTTAAATAGGCTTTGGATTTTTAGAATGTTATACATATTCAAAATTAGTAAATTTGCTTTGAACCAGAACTGAAAAATATATTTTTAAATTACTAGAAATGAGAATTAAAGTAATGTACTAATATGAGGCCCAAAATAAACTAGTATGGAAAAATAAAGATGGTTGCACATTCTGTTATACTTCTCTCTGTGAAAAGTCAGGTCTATGTCCCCTTCCCTTGAATGTGATCTACTTTGTGACTGATCCGAACAGTAAGAAAGATGTAAGTGATGAGCTGCCAAGTTTCTGGCCCAGCTTCTAAGAAAATGCATTTTCCACTTGTTTTGTTGGAGCTCTGTGTTGCAATCTAAGAAGTACAACTATCCAGAGACTGCAGAGCTATAGGAACCCAAGATAGCCATGTGGAGAAGCCTAGGAGAGAGTAAGCTGGAAGGGAGGTGGGTAGGGAGAAAAGGAGAAAGAAGAAGAGCAAGAGAGGGGGAACAGGATGGGAAGAAGGGAAGGGGAGAGTGAGAAATAGAGATAAAGACAGAGGGTAGGGGGAGAGAATATGAAGATAAGATGATATGTGGCTGGTCCCTGGACATTCCAGCTCCCAATTTTCTATCTTGTACCTGAGGTCCCAGATTATGAAGCAGAGATTAGATGCCCCTACTATGACCTGTTGAGATATCTGACTCAAATTCATGATATATAACATTTATAAACTGCAATTTTTAAGACATTATATTTTTGGGATAATTTGTCACATAGTAATAGATAACTGAAACAAGCAGATTAAACGTCTTTGTTTTATAGTCCCCTAATCAAATGTGGAATAGTTCATTGAGCCTACCTTCTGTCACTACATTGGATAATGACATTTTTGTCATGGCACATACCAAAATATTAACTAACTTAAATACCCCAATTGTCTAATTCTTTGAAATAGTTTATGATTTTTTTAGCTTAAAATGACAAAGTTAAATTAGTCAAAACAAATCAATTAAAAGTATAAAGAGAACATAATGTAGCTCAATAAATTTTTAAATGTTAATACTGCTTACCACTTTGCCAGCACTAAGCACTCCCAATACCTAGAAAAATCCTTAAAGCTACTGTGTGAAGTATAGATGACATAACTGAGGTATAGAATGACCAAGTATTGTCAAGATCACTCAATGAGTTAGTCATAGAACTGGAATTTGAACTTGACTGGAACTCCAGACAGAGTGCAGCTCCAGATTTTATGCTGCTACTTATGACACTATGTAGCTTCCAACATCAAGTAATAAGAAACAGTCAAATGTCAGTAACAACTTTATATATTAAACATGTTAGACGTCGTGTAACAATATTAATAGATTGACAAGCACAGACATAAAGAAAATCAGTTAATCCAAATTCTATATACAGAAACAAACCACAGTCCTAATCATAGTGTAAGAACTCTGAAATTCAAAGTACTTAGTCAAACAAAAATTTAAATCAATTATACTTTCTATTTCATGAGGTTTTGAGTCTTTGTTAAATACCACTAGTAAACTTAAGACACTAGTCACCTTTCTTTTACCTTTTCACTGTTCAAGCTATTTACCTATCTTTTTTTTTTTTACCTTTTCAGAGAAGAGGCTCATTAGGAAGAATGAAACTGCTACTTCTTCTACACAGCAATTTAATTATTTATCTATGCTCTGGCAAACAGGAACGAATGAGCCAAACTAATATCCTTTATTTGCATTTCCATTTCAGTTTTTCCATCAGAATGAGTTCAGGAGAATACCCATGTTGCCTGTGAAAGACTATGCACTTCTCAATACTTTAAACAGATTTTTAATCCTGTTTTTAACAGGATTATCTATATATACTGACATACTGAATGGTTTTACTAATTGAAATACTGGATTAGAATCCACAAAAACAGGGTTATCTTTCTGTGACTCACAAGACATGTCAATTTAACCATGTCATTTCATGATTGAGCCACAGCATGCTCAGATGAAAAATGGGGATAAAACTTTGGCTCCATCCACCTTGTGGAATTGTTATGCATCAAATAATAATATATGTTGGGTTCCAGGCAGGGAGGTAGAAGGCCACACCTCCCCAGTTACTTTGTGAAAAGACTACGTTTCCCAGGTGCCCTGGCCATCACCTCCTGACCTCTGGCAGCCTATAGGGCAAGGACCCACTCCAGAGGTCTGACCACCACTCTGCTATTTAAACCAGCCCCGGACTGAAACCTCTCTCTGTTTGCGCCTGTCCCTGTTCCCGTTCGCCCCTTTTTCCCTCTCTTCTTCCTTCCTGTTCTCCCTTCCCTATCCCCCTTCCCTTCCCCATATGGCACCCCAATAAACCCTTTTATTTCACTAACACGGTGTTCCCGGCTAAGTTAACTTTGTTCAGCATTTTCTAACAATATATATGAAATGATTTCTAAGCTGAAAATTTTTTTCAAACATAACATATTATTGCTACTTTTTGTTAATATATTTAAATAGATATCTGGGTTGGTGGTAGAATTACTTAAGCATAAGACATTATAATAATGAACTTTATTTTGAATTAGTGTATGGAAATTGCTTGGTTATTTGGTAATTTAATCTCCAAGAATCACAGAAATTTTCATCTTTTAATTCCTTGTCAGTATAACTCAGTCAAGTGCCCAGGGGTCTGGCACATTTAGGTGATTGTGTGCAGTTAAGAACTTACATGGGTGTAACATCAATGTCTAAAGATTTCTTCAGAGGACAGATTTTTCTTCCATTATCTGGGTCTCAGGTCAATTATCTGTACCTGTAGCCATGACCAGCTGACTCTTCACTAATGTATCCCTCCTTGGTACAACAGGATAATCCCTGAGTATTATATGTTTGGGAGTTTAGAGGGGCTATACATCTGGCATCTATTACTACCTCTTTGCCACATCAAAGATGAAAACAATAAAAAAAGCCTTCACTCTTGTGGTGAACAACAATTGAACCAAGCCTTCAGAACTACATAGTAGTCTTTGTAAAACATAAAGTTGTTAAACCTGCTAAGATAAAAATATTATCATGCACAATTCACTAAATAGGAATTATTAAAGAGTTGTGGATAAAATGAGTTGTAATAGCTACACACATTCAGGCATAACTCAATTAGGTAGGACAGAAAAATTTTAATTCATCCACTTTGCTGTGTTTTTTCCACAAAATCACAAGAATCAAGGGACATATGGGAATGATGATTGCATTGATTACCTTCTTTAAATGTCCTTCTGTGAAATGAAGGATCAAACACAGGTATTGGGAGCAATTTGGTTTTGCCAACGTAAACTTAGCCCAAAACAATTAATTTATATTGCATTCAATCATGAAAAATTGCAGAATACTTCTTCACATACAATTTTACATTTTTTTCATTATAGGTAAGATTTTCTGTTACTGAAACTTTAAGGAAGACCTAATTCTTAATTAATTCCAATTCTTATTTCTAAAAATCCTCTGTGGATATGCTGAAATTTCTAATAACATTTGTGTAATGGTTCTAATTAAAATATACATATATATGAATATTAATCTTTTTGACATAAATTAGGCAATGAAATTTACAGAATAAAGTGTAAACAAATTCAAGTAGCATAAAATATTTACCAAGAATGTGAAAACTACTAATGAAAAACATCAAAGAACCCTTATAACAATAAAATTATCTTTACAGTTTCCATTGATATACTCAAATAAATGAATATAGATGTCCTTTATTCTTGTTTTTATTTCCCCAACGAAAATCAGATCAGTAGTATTCTACAAGGTCACAGCAAATACAGGATATTAAACATAGCCAAATTCTGTAGCAACATAAATGTTTTTATGAGCAGCAGGTGTATTCTTTGAAAGACTGTAAAGCTATTAACAGCTCAGTAAGGAGTACATAATAATAGGTTGTTAACTCAGCCTCCCTTACAAGAGTACTGAGGAAGGACATTTTGAAACCATTAAGACAAATGCATTTGAAAGACTATCCAATATGAATGCTTTATGAAGAGAGATTCATTTAAACTTAATCTCACTAAAGTAATGAATTTAGTCTTCTTAATTGAATATGCCCATCCAAAAGAATTATTTAGCTATTCTGAATAAAAATCAAATCATAATTTTGAAACTAAATATGCTCTAGTCATAATAAGTACTTGAAAATGAATTCTAACTTAGATTTTTTTTTTTTTTTTTTGCAAATTTCAGTCTTTGAGTCTTATTACAACAAAAACCCACATTACCTGGCACGTGTCTGCCATCTAAAAGTTTAATAAGCTTATTTTAATGAATGAAAGAATGATTTCTTAAAATATTTTATATTATGTGACATATTGCTCATTTTGAAAAAAATATTTGTGATTAGACTCTCATGAGATCACCTCTAGGTTTTTGATTAAAAGAGAGAAAGACTTTGGTTTTATTTTTCTGTTGGAACTATTTTCTTCCATAGTTGCTACACTCATTAAATCATTTAAAATTTTCTTGTAAATTTTTAAAAAGAATGAGGGCATGAGGATGCTTTCAGGTATAGGGTATTTGTCAGGCATAGAATATTTTTCATACCCAAGGAAATATATGTACCTCCATGGCTTCAATGAGTGTTCCGTAAAGGTCCATATGTAAAGACTTTAGACCTGAGGCAGGAATATTGGAAAGTGCAATGGACCTTGCTGAGTGGTAGGGCCAACAAGGAGGACTTTGGGTCCTTGGGGGTATGCCCTAAAAATGGAATGTGGAACTCCAGTCTCCTCTACTCTCTGCTTCCTGACTCATGATGCAGTTTGCTCTCCCACATGCTCCTTGTTATTGTCATCTGGCAACCTTACCAGAAGTCCAAGCACTGGGGGTTTCCTGGTTTTGGACTGAAACCTCCAGAACCATGAACTGAATAAACTTTTCTCTTTATATCTTAATTGCTGCAAGTATTTCATTGTACTAATGTGAAGCTGATTAATACACCTATTTTGTCAGATTTTTCCCTCAGTTTGAATATGAATATTATAATTAGTTATTGATTCATATACAACTACCTAAAAAATTTAAAACTACATTTAAAAATTAATAAAACCACAACATGATATATATATGCATGTGTATATGTGTATATATATATATATATATATATGTATATTATTATATTTTTTCTTCCTTAGGGTCCTTATTTAAATTCACATTTCAGCTAAATAAACAAAAGGATATACTGGAATGGCAAAGTTATTTGATAATAAATTCTAGAGTGATTTACTTTGGCACCTAAGATTAATTTCCCATAACCCTCATTCTGAAACTAAAGATAAATGAATGCAGAGTAGAACAGGGGGTGAAAAATTTTAAAACAATATTTTCCTACTATGGAAGCATGAATGAACTGAAACATATATTTACATGTTTATAATTTCATGACATTAAACACAGCCAGCATTAAAATTAATTAAAGTAGCATGTCCCAAAGAGTTTTTTATGGAACATTATTTCTAAGGACTATGTAACACAATGATTAAAAAGGTTTTATGATTGTGAATGTCTGGGTCTTCTGAGAAGAATCCAAAACAGTATTGAAAATTAAGATACTTAGGAGGGGAACACCTACACAAGTAAAAGGGAAGAGATTAAGAGTGAGCAAGAAGCAGAGATACCTCTGAGGAGAGAGACAAGGAAGCAGGTACTAGGTGGAAAATGCCTTTGATAGCAGTGTAATTCTGAGAAAGTCTTGGCCAGGCACTCAAGGGATCACACCTTACAGAAGTTCTGCATTCTTGCAGTGAGGCCTCCTCCTAGTTCTGCAGCTCAGGGAAGAAAGGAGTTTTGAGGGAAACACTGGTAGATGCTGAAATTGTAGCAGCTGGTGACTCTCCTCATAGTGAGCCCTTTCTTGAAGAGAGGACACTTAAAGCTGTCACCTAAGTCAGATACATTTGGAAAATACTAGTATCAATAAAATAAACAAAACACTACGTAAATAAAATAAAGTAGGTTACTTGGCAGTGTTTTCCTTGAGCATCTAATATATCCATGTGATTTGTGAACCTTTAGCTATAGAAAGCATATGCTATATTTTCCGACCATGCAATTCTAAAGTGGCAGAACATCTACCAAGACCAGCTGTATAGTGAATACTTTGGGGGAACATTGGTGTAAGATACAATAAACTGATATAAACACTGAGACATCACAAGCAGTATTGTAAATTAATTTTGTCATGGTTAATGGGACCATTAATATGGACTTATTTCTGTGTTTCTTCTATATCCAATTCACTTTCTTTAACACAAATATTTACTACCCTGATTTGTGTATTTATATTGTCATTTCTTAAATAAATGTTATCACATCTGCACAGTTCCATAAATAATACATTCTTTAAGCATTCTACAAATTATTCTACTTTATGTAATCTTCTGGGACTTTATTAAATTTCTAAGGTTGATCACTTTTTGGCATTCCCTATTTCATTCATTCATTTCACTAATATACATTATTCATATTTTAATATTCTACAATTTATTCATTTTTCTGATGATACAGTTTTATATGGTATTTTTCTTTCTATTGAAAAATGCTTCGTTGAACATTGTAAGACATTGTCTTGATTACACATGCAGATTTTTAAGGTTTATATCCAGCAATGAAACTGTTGATTGACTGACATAAACATATAAAAATTTATAAAATCATCTTCCAAAATGATTTGTCAATTTACTGTCATTATTATCATATAATATTATTCATGTTCATATTATCTCCAAATCTTAGCAATGTCAGATATCTTAACTTTTTTCTTTCTTTTTTTTTTTTTTTTTTTTTTTTTTTGGTACCAGGGATTGAACCCAGGGGCACTTAACCACTTAGTTACATCCCCCCCTTTTAATTAATTAATTTATTTATTGAGACAGGATCTTGCTAACTTGCCTAGGGCCTCACTAAGTTGCTGAGGCTGGCTTTGAGTTGGTGATCCTCCTGTTTTAGCCTCCCAAATCACTGGGATTACAGACACATACCATTGCGCCTAGAGAGGTTTCTTAATTTTTGCCAATCCAATATGTATAAAATGTTCTCTCATTGTGGTCTTCTTTGGCACTTTCCTTATTACCAATGAAGCTGACCATCTTTTCTCATGTAAGTTGACATATAGGTCTTATACACATTTTATATTGGCTTGTTCTATTAGTAACTGTTTTATATAATTTTTTATGTATTTTGGATATTAATCCTTTGCTACTTGAATACGTGAAAAATTTCTTCTTGCACTTTGTGTCCTTTCATAATCTCAATAGGATCTTTTGGAAGAAAGCATTCTTAAAATTAATATGATTAAAACCAACAATTTTATGGTAAACCTTAAATTTCATTTATTAAATATTTTCCTTATCCTTGGTGAAAAAAAAAATTATTCCAATTTTCTTTTAAAATTTTACATTCTGTTCATAACATTTTAATCCCTAGAATATTAGAACTTAATTCCTATCAACTATAGAGGTAGGTGTTCAGTGTCTTTTTTCTTTTTTCCTTCCCAGATTTGATTGCCCAGCACCATGTAGTAAAAAAGACTATAAGTTCCCTAATTATCTGCAATGTCCTTCTGCCATATGTTTAAGATCAGTTACATGTAGTTTATTTTTCTGGGCTCTGTTATGATAAATTGGTCAAGTTGTTTCATTCTGCAATAATATTACTCAGCCTTAATAACTATGCTTCTGAGTAACTCTTTGTTTCTCTCAAGACAAAAAGTTATTTTCTTGGTTATTTAAAACTTTATCTTTTTATTTCAAATAGTTTGTCAATTTCCATAAAAAAATCTACTAGAAATTTTTAATAGAACTGCATTTGGATTACATGGTATTTGAGGGAAAACTGACCTCTCTATGATAATATTTTTTATATCTATAAATATGGACTTTTTATTGGGACATTTTTAATGGCTTCCATAAAGTTTTATAATTGTTTTGCTTGTACTGAAAAATATTTGAAATATATTCCCAAATGCTTTACAAATTAAGTTGCATTGCAAATGCAATTTCTTTGAAAATTGAGTAGTCATGCTTGCTGCTGGTGTATGAAATTGTAATTGAATTTTTATAGCCAGACCCTTTGTCACAATTTTATTATTTAAACAACTAGTAATAGATTTAGGGAGAATTTCTTGATATAGAATCATATCATATAAGATAATATGAATTTTCTTTTTCTAAGTAACATTGTATTTTATTTTATTTAATTTTACTTCGTTGAAATGATTAGGACCTCTAATATTTATTAGGAATATTGGTCATGAGTATTTTCAAGTAGATCTTGTCTGTAGAAAAAAAATATTTAATATTTTCTTAGTAACAAGGATATTTACTTGTTTTTAATGCTATTAAGGAAATTATTTTAAGTTCCTAGTTTTCTGAGATAATATCCAGAAATTAGTGGCACCTATCATATGTCCTTTTGGATCTATGTAAGTGATTGAATAAGATTGCTCCTCTAATTTGGTAATATGGTAAAATATGTTTATAAGTTATTGCTAAAATCCCCATGCATTTCTGAAATAATTCCAAGTTAGTCATCCTGTTTGTTTATGTGTACTCTACTGGGTTAGTTGACTAACATTTAGCTTAAGATTTAGTATATGTGTGTGTGTGTGTGTGTGTGTATGTGTGTGTGTGTGAGAGAGAGAGAGAGAGAGAGAGAGAGAGAGAGAGATTTTCCTCTAATTATTATTTCCCCTGTCATCCTTTATAAGGAGGTTATTCTGGCCTCACAGAATGCATTTCAGAAAATTCCCTGTGTGTGTTCTTAGGAAGTGTTTGCCTATGTTTGGAATGAGGTTTTCCTGTAATTTTGGAAAATGGCTTATAAACTGAGCAGAATATTTTAATTTTACAGTTTTTATCCACCAATTCAAATTATTTAGTAGCTAAATAGTTATTCAAGTTTTCTATTTTTTTTGCATATTTAGTAAATAATATTTTAATGAAACTTTTCTAGCTCATACAAGGTTTCAAATGTATTTGTATGAAGTTTATCTTGGTAAACTCATAATACTTTCAGTCCTTACTATATTTATTATTATATCTCCATTATTATCTTTACTAATTTTTAGTTTCTTGTATTTTTATCAGTCTCTGTAAAGGCCTATATGATTTTTTTTATTTTTTTGGTTTTGTTTTGTTGATCTTTATTTTATCTTCTGTTTCTTATTTTCTTCCTTCTGCCTATGTGGGAATTATTTCATTTGGCCTTGGTCTGTTTTGGGTTGCTGTAACAGAATACTTGAGCTCATTAATTTGTAAACACCTAGATATTTATGTTTTACTGTTTTAAATGCTGGGAAATCCAACGTCAAGAATCACCTGGTGAGTGCCTTCTTGATGCACTATCCAATGGTAGAAAGCAGAAGAGCAAGAGAATATGAGTACTCACACATGCATGTGTGTGTGTGTGTGTGTGTGTGTGAGAGAGAGAGAGAGAGAGAGAGAGAGAGAGAGAGAGAGAGAGAAGAGAAAGGTGGCTGGACTCAACATTTTCCCAGGAACCTACTCTACTGATAACTCACTCCTGAGATAACATTAATCTATTAATAAGGGTGGGGCACTCATGACCCAGTCACCTCTTAATGGTCTCATTTTTCAATACTAGTACAATGGAGATTTAGTGTCCAACACATGAACTTTGGGAAACATTCAAATCAGGACCTTAATTCTACTTTCCATGGCCTTATTCTTCTTATTCCTTCTGCTAAATTCTTAAGCAGCATAGTTAAAGTTAGCTAATTAACTTTGGACTTTATTATTTTCTAATATAAGCATCTGTTAAACATTTCAATTTATGAACTGCTCATATTGCATGGCACGACTTTTGCTACATAATATTTTCATTATCATTCAAGTAAAAGTACTTAAATTTCCTTTATAATTTCTTCTTTCACCCATGTATATTAGTTAGTTTTCTGTTGCTATTACAGAAATTGCTGATAGAGGGTATTTATGAAGTAAATAGGGGTTCATTTTGTCTCACAATTCTGGAAATTCAACTGCAACATCAGGTAGCCTATTAGTTTGGTCCTCTGATGAAGGCAACAGATCCCAACTCTCATGTGGGACTGAGTATTCACATCTTGAGCCAGGACACTGACAAAGGGAGAGAGGACTGGCAGAGCCCCAGAATGCTCTTTGACAACATGCACCCAGTGACCTAAGGATCTCCCATTGGACTTCACCACTTTAATGTCCACATTATCTTCCAACACAAATACTCTGTGTTATGGGTTTAGATATGAGTTATCTCTTAAAAGCTCATGTGTGAACCAATGCAGAAATGTTCAGAGGTGAAATGATTAGATTATGAAAGTTATAACCATATCAGTGGATTAATCTATTTGGTGGATAAATAATTTGAAAGGACTACTGTACTGGATGGTGACTAGAGGGAGGTAGAATGTAGCTGGAGGAAGTAGGTCACTGGGGATGTGCCTTTGGGGTTTACATTTTGCTCCTGGTGAGAGGCGCGCTCTCTCTACTCCCTGGTTTTTATGTCCTAAGCTGCTTCTCTTTGCCATGGCCATGCCCTTCCTCCATGATGTTCTTTCTATCTCACCTTGGGCCCAGAACAATCAATGGAGTCAGTTGAACATGGACTGAATCTCTGAAACTGGGAGCCAAAATAAATGTTGTCTTCTCTAGGTTGTTTTACTTGGGTATATTGGTCACAACAACACAAAACTGACTAACATACTCTGAAAACAGAGTTTTATATATGGGTGTTTGGGAAAAACGTATCCAACCTATAGCATGCTATTTTCATTCAGTGCTTGAGGTATTTTTTTTTTTTTACATTATTTCATGCAGGTAATTGTTTTTTCAAATTAATATACTTGTTGACTATTTTCTTTATTCATTTCTTGCTTCTTATACTTTCCTTTTGTGACTGTTTACTACTTACTGAAATCCATTCCTTTATATTGGTTTATGTTGGTGACAAACTTGCTCTTTGTTTATCTTTATATATCTGTATTTTACCCTCATTCTCAAAAAAGTTTTTTTTTTTGCATAGATCATTCTGAGTTGACAAATGTTTTCTATCAAAAAAATTTTAAGTTTTTCAGTTGACCACTATGTGTTAAGAATCTCTTTTTACATTTGTCCATCCTTTGACAATGGCCTCTTCTGTGCATCTAATGTATTTTTAATTGTCCCTTTCTCTATCTCCTTCATACTCTTTAGTTCTAGTATAAAGTTTCCAGTATAAAGTTCCCATTCTAATGTTATACTTTTTAGATCCATTGCTTCCAGAAAATTCATAGCTGTTATTTCTGTAAGTACTGTATGCTTTCCATTCTTTCTACTTCCTATTTCTTAGAAAGCATTTTAAAATATGTGAGATTTTGTTCTGTTTTCCACAATTCTTTATTCCTCCATCATATTTTTCTTTGACTTGATTTTTCATGCTGAATTCTGGACAATATTTTCAGATGCATAATTCAGTTTATTAAATGTCTTTTTAAATTAGTATTTACTTCCTGATATTTTATTAGTATGTATCTGATAAATACATATACATATTTATGTGTATATACACATATAAAATGACCATTCCATTTTAGAAGGTTCATTTTCCACAATCTGCTTATTTTTGTCTCTTTCTCTTTCATGATTGTTTTTATTTATAAACATTCCATACATAGCTGTACTATGTATGATTTTTTTTTAAACACATGCAGTCATTGGTATTCTAAATCTCTGGCTGATTATTTGTGCTTTTTCATGTATGTTTTGCTTTTGTCTATGCCTGGTAGACTTTCAGTGTGATGTTATTGCCTGATCATAATCTGTGACAATTTTGAGTCTTAAATTTTAAAAGCTTTCCTCCAGAGAGGATTTGCTTCTATGTCTGTAAGATGCTGCTGGAATAGCTCACTACAGCTATCCTTGATATGTTCACTCAGCACCAGGGTCCCAGGATTACTTCCCCTTCCTCATCAGTGGCCCAAAACTCTGACCCTGACCAATAGTTCTCTGAGAGCACTGAGTAACTGTTTTCAGAGAGCCCACTGAACCAGACTGACAGCTGTGCTTCTCCATGAAGCCCAGCTTAAGTATGTATGAACTTTTCAAAGTACCTAGTCTGGCGTCATTCTAGAAACAAAAAAGTCACTTTCTATCAAGAGTATGTGACATTGCTTTTCTTCCCATGAAAGAGAATAATAGAGAAAAGTAAGAAGAAATTTAAGAATAACAATTAATTAATGAAATCACTGTTCCTCAGTTTTCAGTGAATGATTACATTGTGAAAGGCAAAGTGCTGGTTGCTAAGGATGCAAACATGTCATATATGATCCAGAGAGGAATAACAACCAAACAGGGGGAAACAAGCACAGTAGAAAGGGCCACAGTGACTTACAATTCCATTTGGTTCCTGCAAAATCTTATTTAATTGGCAAGTGACATGATTTTTAAGATAAAAGAAAATAATTGAAAGACACGTAGGGACTATAATTGTTTTAAGGTACGTATTTGATCGTACACATACATTCCCTGAAATGTATTATCTTTTGAAATAATATAATTAAAAAGAATTCATTCCAAACTGAATACTTTGAGAAATAAAATTTATGAATCATTGTACTATTTTTTGATTGCAAATATTTTCACAAAAGACATTTATAAGTCCCTATCTTGATGAGAGAACTTAAAAAGGATACTAAGTGAATGGGAGGTGTACAATTGATTATTTTCCTCAGTGATAGGATGAGTAAAAATAATGGAAAGTTAAAATAGCAATAATGAAACAAAAATAAGATGACATTAGTGAAAGATATGAAGATATTCTGTAATCATGGGAGGCTAGAGATTTTCAATGATTTAATTGTATCTGAAGCATATTTAAACAAACAATAAAAAACTGCTTAGCATTTTAGCATGAATCTGCTGTGCTAACACAGATATGTATAGATGTGCATAAATATTTGTTGAATGACAGAAGGAAGGCAGGAATGCTATACTTGGCATTCCACTGCCTACCGGGTCAGCTTCACCTCTGGTTCCTTTCTTGCTATCTGCAAGCCACAGTACAATGCTTCTTCCTTGAATTTGCCATGCTCCTTTCTGCTTTGGGTTTTCACATTTGTGCTCTTTCTCTTCTCCTATTTTGCTACAGTTGTTAATATTAAATACCTCATCATTGTGGGTTAGTACCTATCTGAAAATGAAAATGTTCCATCTGTTTAATTATTTAACGTTTTATCCACAAAGGACTTTTATTTTAGAAATTCATTTTGCTCTAAATTCTAATATAATTTTAGATTGCAGATGAGGCTTAGATTTAATTTTCAAGAGACAGCATGACATGAAGAAAAAAAATTCTGGATCTGCTATCAAGACAGGTAGCATAAATGTATATCAAAGTGCATTCTACTGTCATGTATAACTAATGAAAAAATAAAAATAAAAAAAAAATGTCTAGCCCCAAAGCTGGAACATATGGGTATTTACTAAACTTTCATTTTTTTTCCTTTTGTTCATTCTTGTCTTTGTCTTTTACTTTTTTTTCTATATTAAAACAAAACATTAATATAAAAGGAAGTGTTCATTTGTGATAATAAAAAGTAGATATTTTAGATTTCTGTGTTTTACAGATGACAATATTTGGGCTCAAATGACTTCAAAAAAATTCCTGGCAATAAGGTGAAATTGAGAAACAATTTATTTTTGATAACAAGCTCTGTAACCCCAAAATAAGAAAATTAGATTAGTCTTTGCACAAAACTCAGTAGGATAATTAAAGTGCTTTTAAATAAAAACTATTGAATGAATCAGCAAGAATGAGCTCAATACTTTTGAAGATGGAATACAAGTATTTTCTTGGATTTCAATTCATTCTTATAATTCTTTTAAGGGGTTTAGATAATGTGTTGCAGATATTTTGTTTCTGACCATCTCATTTAACAGAAGGATAGAAATCAGACTCTGTACATGAATGTAATTCAAAATGACCATTTAGTGACTGCTTCAAATAGATGCTTTAAATGAATTTCCTACAAGTCCTGCATTTAATTCAGATCAATGATAAATTCCTTAACAAGTTCTTCTAATAAAACCATGAAAAACACTTCCTGTCTAAAGACTATCAAAAACCTCGAATGATTTTTTTTTCTTCAGTACAGGATATTGAACCCAAGCTATTACATCTTTGAACTACATCCTCAGCCTCTATTTTATTTTACTTTTAGTTTTTGAGACAGAATCTCGCTAAGTTGCTGAGGCTAGCCTCAAAATTGTGATCCTCTTGCCTCAGCTTCCCCAATCTCAGGGATTACAGGTGTACACCATTACACCCAGCTCCTGGAATGATTTTTATTTTTATTTTTATTTTTGGTACCGGGGATTGAACTCAGGGGCACTCGACCACTGGGCCACATCCCCAGCCCTTTTTTGTATTTTATTAGAGACAGGGTCTCAGTGAGTTACTAAGTGCCTCGCCATTGCTGAGGCTGGCTTTGAACTCACGATCCTCCTGCCTCAGCCTCCCAAAGTGCTGGGATTACAGGCGTGCACCACCGCGCCTGGCTGGAATGATTTTTAAATCAAAGAGTATACATGGTGAAGTTGATGACCATTACACAAGACCACACTCAATGTCCTTTCACAAATTCATATCCTAACCTCAATATGGATCTTGCCTGGAATGTTTTCAGTCATTTCATAAAATTTGTCTGCATTTCAAATTTTGCTGCCAGCTATATCTCCCTTTAGAAAATTTACCAGCTTCAAGGTGTCAGAGGAATACATAAGAGAATTATACAACACCACTCACATCTGAGACTAATTAATAATGGATGATTATAATAGGACACTCATCAACTAATGTTAAGAGAAGAATGATGCTAGCAGTAGAATGAGACAAGTTAAAAACAAAGGAGTTGACAAATGCAGCTGCTGAACCAGGCTGGTCTTCCATTAGTGATAACTACTGCTAATGACTTTTTAAATTATTACTTTTTTTTTTTTTTTTTTTTGTAATCTTTTTCAGAGACAGAAGAGCCATCATACATTGTTTGCTTCATTGCCTGAGAATCAATGTTTCTGTGACAAATGGCACTAATAGCTGAGGACTCTCTCTCTCTCTCTTTTTTTTTTTTTTTTCAGCAAAGCCACCTATATTACCCTGTTTTCCCCAGAGTGACCCTTTCGTTCTGCAAGAAAGATAATCAGGAAATGCTGTCTAGGCCATTTTAATATGATATACAAAAGCTTAGAAATCCCCTCTAAATAATTGAAGGCAACCATTAGGAATATAGCCAACTAGTCTCTTAATGGAGAGGTCATGAGGGAAAATAGGCATAGAACTCTCCAAAAAGTCCAAGGAACATTTGGTGGTTTATAATTGATTTTTATGGGCAGATTTCCTTTTTTTTCAAATAGGAATTATATCAGTGACATTAATAATGTCTGTTGCAAGGGATCTTGTTTTACTCTTCAAGGCAAAAATTATATTTGGTCAAAGAAGCCACATAATTATTTCTACTTATTTGAAGAATACTGACTTAGGTTTTTTCCCCCTCATTTGAAAATCTAAGACTCTTAAATCTTCCCCTGAGGAATGAGGATAATAATAGCAGAGCCGGGAAATGAAGCAACTTACTACACATCACTTACTATGCGGGAATAAGCTAAGAGTTTGCTATAATAGTTTAACTCCCAGAGTGCTTTTGTAGTAATTATTTTTTCCCTCAAATTTGAAGTTCTGATGCATTTCTTGAGGATATTAAGTAACTTTTAAAATTAGGACAGTAAGGCATTTTCTAAAAGGAACTCTTTTTTTTTTTTTTTTTTTTTTTTTTTTTTTAAAGAGAGGCACTAATTAACAATTAGAAAAAAATGAGCCAAATATCAAGAGTCCAGAGAATTGGCTGAAGAAGAAGGGAAATGCCTCAGTGTTTAACAATTCCTTTATTAAGATATTTATTCAAAATTATTGGATGATACAAATCCAGATAGAAATTTCATGGGAAATCACTTTTTGATTTAATTTTCTATTTCAAAATGCTACATTAATTCTATCTTTTTTTTTTGGTTACAGCATTGTTTTTAATGAAAGACACTAGAAAAGTATACATTTCCATTAGTAGAAAAATGTTTAAATAAAATATTAAGTAAAAACAGAAATGTTAAGCTAAAATATATATTGAGAATTTAAATCTCTCTCTTTCTGTCTCTCTCAAACACACAGATATGTTCATGCTATATTTTGGCTAATTTTTCCATACTATTAACCTACCCACATTTCCTTATACAATAATGTTCAATAGCACTTACTTATTTTGATACTATAATTAGCTTTGACTCAGAAAAAGTTAAATATGTTATTATTATTGTTGTTATATATTTTTTTTGGAACTGGGGATTGAACCCAGGGACATTATTACAGAGACACATCCCCAGTCTTTTGTACTTTTATTTTGAGACAGTGTTATGCTAAGTTGTCAAGGTTGGCCTCGAATTTGGGATCCTCCTGCCTCTGCCTCCCAAGTCATTGCAGATTATAGGTGTGTGCTACCCTGTCCCGCAGATAATGACGCTGAGAAAGCACTAAATTAATTCATACAATCAAATTTAGGAATTTCTTTTATAAATGAATTTTTTATTATTTAGATAATATTAATAACCTTGCTATGTAGTTTTATTATTTATGACCAATTAAGGGAAGAAAACTCTCATTTATAAAGTTGGTTTTATCTTTGTAGAAAACCTGTGGATTTGGGGGATTTGGTCTCTTTTGACAATTAAAAATTCTTAAGCTCTTGCAAAAGTCAAAACAACATAAATCCTTAGAGTTTAATACGAAGCAAAAGGTATAAATTTTCTGTTTAACTTCTGTTATGAGTGGTATAGATGGCATTACTTCCTTGAAAAATTAGGCAACTTGTTTATTTTACTTTTTATTTTGGAGAGAGGATTAAAACCTATGCTGGCTATTTAAATGACATGAATTAATTCTTTGGAAATAATGAGATCTATTATGCATGAAGTTCACATTGATATGATGAATTTTGGACTACCTATTCTAGCATTTCAGGGTAATTTTCTTTGGCTAATATGTTTATATGTTTATTTGTGTTCCTCCTTGGAACTGTGAAAGCTGAACACTTAAATCTTTTCTTTCTTGTTTTTGTTTTTTGTTACTGGGGATTGAACCCAGTGGTGCTCTACCACTGAGTTACATACCCAGCTCCTTATTGTGTTAATTTTGAAACAGGGTCTTACTAAGTTGCCTAGTCTGGACTTGGACTTGAAATCCTCCTGCTTTAGTCTCCCAAGTTGCTGTGGTTACAGATGTGCACCACCATGCCTGGCTCCAGGGTAATTATAAAAATCAAAATGGTCCTATCACTTAGAACTACCTTGAATATTTTTCAAAAACCATGAGAATTTCAGAAAGGGTAAACAGCATGTTTTCCCCAGGTGATTTCTCTGTTGAAGCTAAACTGAATTCTGCCCTTAAGCCTGATATGGTAGTCAGTCTCCTAGATTGACCCCAATGACCTCCACTTGCTGATAGTAACATCTACATGCAGCTCCCTTTCATATTATATAAGGTTTTGCCTATCTGACCAACAGAACATAACTGAAGCAATGGAAACTTCTAAGATTGCAGTATGCCAAGGACTGCAGCTGTGGTCTTGATATACACTCCCAGATGTGATCAGGCCCACCAGATGACTTGGTGAAGCTTCCTGCCAACTCTCTCTCTCTCTCTCTCTCTCTCTCACACACACAGACATATCTCAAAGGATTAGATTGAATTAGCTGTAAGTGACTTACTTTTTAAAAAAAATTCTATAATCCTAAGAGGGTTCTCATGTTTTCAATTTAAGCATCTTTCTTTTTGTAAATGAAATTTTTATTTACCATAATATTCATTACTTTTCCACACATCTCTATTTCTATGAATGATTAATTAATTAGAGAACAAAGGCCATATTGTAAAGATGGTAAATGAAATGCAGGCAATGTCTGGCTTCTTTATGTCCTGTCCTCTGGATAATCTCCTTTGGTCTTGAAGGGGTATGAGGAAGAGGAAGAAGCAAGGAAGAAGAAAGAGCAGAGATGAAAAGGTGGACACATTACACTAATTTATCCCAAGTTGAAAGCAATGAAATAGCAAAAACATTGCAAAAATAGGTATAACACCACACCTCATGAACTGTTCTCCTATATGAAAATCCTGAATCAAAGCAATGAGAATCCTGAATCAAAGCAAAATACCATGTGTATTGTCATTAGTATGTACCTAATACATTCTTAGAAAGTACCATCATAAGGTATTTTCCATGCTTATGGTCACAGTATTGTAATTTACATACATTATTTTGTAGGAATATTTCTGTCTGTAAAATATCAAATGCTTCATAGTTCATAGGTTATAAATTAGTTTATAAATTTATTTTAATCAATTATGTGATTTCAAATTAAAATGTTATAATTTATACTAAAATGTCTTCAGTGTGTGACAATACAATATAATGAATGGTATTAATTGTTTAATATTGGTGTGGATGGTAGTTTTAAATATAGGAACTGGCTCTGCTCTGGAATTTATATACTAGTGACTGTCTTTATACTTATTTATTACTACATAATCTATAGAATAATAATAATTCTTTTAATAATAATACTTGCAACTTGGGTAATGTGCCATTCTATTTGGGTGATAATGGTTTAAAGAACCCTCTGTGTGAGTACTGGAGCTATACTAAGACCAGAGCTGGTAATTATATTTAATATCAACTTTAGGAGATTGCATGTTTTAAAGATTTATTACCTCTATTTTCCCCTAACCTCCCCTCATTGTGAATTAGCATCTGCATGCAAGCATTTGTTATATGCCATAAGTGAAATGGCTTATATTTGATGTTTCAGTTAGTTTGTTCCTCATAATAGCTTGTTTAGTCTTATCATTAAGATTTAAAAAAATAAAACCAGTTGCCTGTGATCACTCAGCTAATTAGTATTAAATCCTGAATTCTGACCAAGGTCTGTTAAAATCCACTATGATTGACGAGAGAATTACTTCCTTTTGAATTTCAAGGAATTGCAAAGGAACTTAAAAATAATGTGTAAGAAGACCATTTTCAATTTGGCTGTTAGAATTTGAAGGTATGCAAGGTCTGCAAATAGGTCAAGTTGATAGCAGAACTATACAGTTTTGTTTCACTTGGTTTATGACTTTAAATTAGTGTACATTTCTGTTCTTATGTGTCAGATACTTCATTTCATGAATATCAATGTGAATTGATTAAGGAGCCACAAAACTTAAATGATGGTGCAACCGTTATGGAAGGCAGTATGGAGATTTCTTGGAAAACTGGGAATGGAACCACCCTATAATCCAGCCATCCCACTCCTGGGTCTATTCCCAAAGGACTTAAAAACAGCATATTACAGTGACACAGCCACTTCAATGTTTATAGCAGCACAATTCACAATAGCTAGATTGTGGAACCAACCTAGATGTTCCTCAGTAGATGAATGGATAAAGAAAACGTGGTACATATACACAATGGAATTTTACTCAGCAATAAAAGAAAATAAAATAATGGCATTCGCAGGTAAATGGATGAAGTTGGAGAATATAATGCTATGTGAAGTTAGTCAGTCTAAAATATCCAAATACCGAATGTTTTCTCTGATACAAGGAGGCTGACTCACAGTGGTGTCGGGTCTGCGTACATAGGAGGATTAGAGGAACTCTAGAAAGGTCAAAGAGGGAAGGGAAGGAAGGGAGCAAGGGGGATGGAGGGGAAAAAAGAAAAGGTGGTTGAATAAGATGGATGTCTTTATTCTAAATGCATGATTGAAGATTTGAATGGTACAAATATACATTGTATACAGTGTTTTGTAAAAAGATGCTCTATATGTTTATTATGAATTATAATGCATACTACTATTATAAAGACAAAAACTTTGAATAAAAAATAAATTTAAAAAAAGAATAAAGATGAAATAAACAACATTCTAGTCATTTTTAATGTTCCATCAATATCTAAGCATACTTTTATGCTTAGATAATATTATTATAGTTTCTTATTAAGTTGCTAGTTGGTGGTTAAAAATCAAAGTGGTAATCACGAAATAAGTGGATGTCTTTCAATTAGCTAGTAGCTAATTAACTTGTCTTATGATGAGTAAATGTACTCAGTAAATATTAGTTTTTTTTTACTTTTTCATAATCCAATTAAAATATTAAAATATTTACACCAAAACTTAGTTCTTGCCTTTATTCAATATCAAAAAAGGAGTTTCAAGGATTAAAAACGTGCAAATGTTTAAGCCTCTGCCTCATATTTTATTCTATTTGTAATTTATCCAACAAAATCAGAGACTAACCTTGCAGTAAATAGGGTTTCCTCACTGTGTATATGCTACAAATTTTGAATATTAGACTTCCACTTTGGCATTAAAATTTGCAAATTGAGTCAGACAGCAAAGGTACAAGGCTGTGTTCTTAAGATACATTTTTATTAACAGGTTGCATTTTCTTTATAATATTATAATATTTTGAAAGGTATGGAGGCTTATTGAAATTATGCATAAAAATGCACAATTTAAATGTTCATACACACGCTTTGCACAAAAGCATTTATTAGAAAGGGATATTTCCTGGAAGGAAACCCCACTGAATTTCTGAATGACTATCAAGCTTTTACTTGGCCTTACACTTTGTATGATGTATAATCTCTCTGTTAGGATTTCCTGCAAAATCCCTGAATAAAATGAAGCCTAGCAATGTAACTCTATAAATGGTACCACACTGTTTTCAGGAAACCTCTTGAATTTTACGTGATTTTTCATACACGCATAGGCTTCAAAATACTGAGAGGAAATATATGCGTCTTTGTTAAATTTATAAATTTACGTATCGAGTAACTGATAAAAGAAAGTAGCAACAGAGTATAGTAAAATATAAATTTGTGAATTGGTATTCTTAAAACTAAATTTATGGGCTGGGGTTGTGGCTCAGAAGTAGAGCGCTTGCATAGTACATGCAAGGCCTGGGGTTCAATCCTTAGCACCACATTAAAAAATAAATAAATGAAAGAAAGGTATTGTGTCCAACTACAACTAAAAAATAAATATTTTTTAAAAACTAAGTTTATGAATTCATAAATTTGTGAATTGAGAAGTTTTCACTCTTTGCCCCACATGGTAATTGTTTGGAATAGGCAAAAATATGGTTGTGTTTTTAACTGCAGTTTAAATGATCAAATCTTCTTTTTCTTTCCAGACAAAAATTCAGTCAACACTTCAGTAATATCATTAAACAAGGGGAATCTTGCTCAGGGTTAGATAACACAATCTAATTGCAACTCTTCCATCTTGAAATTTATAATTTAAAATCTAATAAATAAATTAGAAATGTATCTGTAGGTGTTAGATGGTATTATTTACTTTTTCATAATTTTAGGATAGAAAGTTAGATGTTTACCTTATATATTTGACTTTCAAACTTATTTTCATGCATTTACATATTTACATTTCCCAATGATGGTAGTTCCTTGAAAGGTAATAGTAATTTGAACCCATGACAATATTATATTTAAAAAAGGGTTTGTGGAATTTTTGTTTGGTTGGTTTTTACCAAAACAGATCAGAAATTTAGAGGAAGTTTGAAATTGTGTGTTTGTTACTCATTAAAAGGAATTTTCTAAATGAATAAAAATAGTATAGAAAAAGGATAATTTTGCATATGCCAAGCCAGTGTATTAACCCAGATACTTTTCTCTGAACAGTTTTTGGTACTCTTCCGATCACTCATTGATGATTTAACATTGCAGATAATATAACCTCTATTCTTCAAACTATTTGCTGCCCTGCATTATTTTCTTCCCTCCAAACAACAAGAGTTGTTTAAGGTGACATAGAATTTTTTGTAATTAGTCATTTATAAATAGCCTGACATTTTTCTCTTTTCTTAGAAATTCAAAACATTGTGGTAAAATTTTTAATGTAGATTTTCATATTGCTGAGGAAACTGAATTATTCTTTTGTACTCATGTTTTTATGTGCTTCTCTACAATTTAATTTTTTAAATATTTCATATAATCTTTGAAAATATCAAATTTTTCATTCTTCCCTTACTCTTACCTGTTTCCTATCATCTTGCAAAGCAAAGCAATACACAATCAAAATGATAAGCTTCCACAATTTTGAAATTTCACAAATGGACAATAATTTATTCTAACCTCATCCAAAAAGAAGTAAAGACATAAATTCAGGGAAATGATGAGGAAGCAATTTAAGAAATGTATGTCTAGGAATATGGAAGCAGTTGATGATGGCTTCAGCATGTGAAATTGAATTAAAATGTGGAATTTCGAACTGATTGACATAGCAAGTTAGCAGAAGTGTGGCTGATGCCTTGTCTAGTGATACAGAAAAAACTCAGGGCCAGAGTGGCAATTCTGATGACTACATGCTCCCCCACCCCAGAATCCCAAGCCCTCCTGGCAATAGTGGACAGGGTATTGTTTTATAATTCTTAGAAACCAGAACATAAACTTTTGATATTTGTTATGTTTATAACCATTATTTTAGTCTGTAAATTAACATGATGAGGTTCAGGGTATGCTATTTCAAAAAAAGGCCCCTTAGCATTTGAGAACACAATACAGGCAGGCAGGTCACTCTCTGTCCTTCACTTGTCCTTCTCCCCTGAAGCAAGTCATGAGATCCTCATTCCAGAGGTACCTTCTTGATATTAAGAAGAGATCATCCTGATTTCTGAGGACTCAGGGACTCAGAGAAGAATCTGAGGGCATTGATAAGTTTTCCCTAGTTCATTTCCACATTTGCCCAATCATACTTCCACATACCTTCTTACTCTTCATCAAGCATAATCATAAAAATACACAGGAATCCCTGGTTCTTGGGGTCTTTATATCTGAAGGCTCCCATATCATGTACAACTTGTATTAAATACTTGTGTATGCTTTTCCCATGCAAGTCTGTCTTTTGCTAAAGGACCCTCAGCCATGAGCTTAGTGATGGGCAATATATTTCAAATCCCCTATAGTATATTCACAAATTTTAATGAAATATATTCAGAGTACCTGGTTTTACCAGCTTTGTTTTTCTCTTTCTCTGACATACCAAATACTTGACATACTAAAACCAGCTTTTATAATTTTAAACATTCTTCAAAACAATGGAAGAGTATATATGTTATGAACTAGGAGATACTTTAAAGCTACAGTAATTACTAGACATTTGTGATAGTCATGTGTGTGAAGACTCAATGCTTGGATCAATGGTGTAAAATTTCTTTCTACTGTGATATGTCTGCAGCATACAGATGGGGTCTGTTGATGTAGGACTGGCATCAGTCCCAGTCTTGCTACCATGAGGATCTCTGCTCTAGGCACCATGGCAACTCCCTGGGCTCACTAACCCAGACCGGCTTCCATAGAGAGTGTGATATTTGCTGTACAATATGGAAATTGCGTATGAAATCTCCATAATGAGTGTTTGTATCAGTAAATTCCCTTGCTGTCCATTTTCTTTCAGGTAATGTTGTTTTAATTAGTACCAAATGCTCATATTCAACTGCAGTGGACATTGCAACACATAAGAATTATGGAAAAAAGAACTAGAAGGAACACAAAAACATTTACCAGCTCAAGAGTTTGCTGATTCTATTAGAAGCAGTGAATTGTATCTAAAACTGACTTGGTACTTTATTTAGTTTTAGATTAAATGTTTTGGTTCTGATATCATGCAAATCTTGTAACATGTACAGAGGTCTCAGCTAATTATAAAGATATAGCCATATAAGTTCATCAGTATATTTAGAGGGTTGTGATTATTTTTTCCTTTTACACTTCATTAAGTGAAGCAATAGAAAGGCTGGGTCTCTAGGGACATGTAACTCCAAGTGTCATCCATGGACAAGCAGGGTTGGGATCTCACAGCTTGTTAGAAATGCAAAATCTCATTCTACTACCCTCAGACTCAACTGCCTGATCAAGTGAATCATAATCTACATTTCAGAAAGATTCCCATGTGATTCAGGTACTCCATCTGCAGTTTCCACAATCACACTTTTTTTTTAGATCCTTGTATAGTAGTCATATTTAGGATTAGATGCAAATTTACAATAATATTTACAAAATGTATTATTTAGATGGTTATAGGTGAAGAGAATGAAGGAGCTATGTTTTGTACCTAAACAATGGATGGAAGAAAAAGTAGCATTCCTGGAAGGGAAAAGAAAATTCCTTCTTTCCTTGGGAAAAACATATCAGTGAAGGAAATACAACAAAAGCAAGCAAGGAATGTATATTGACCATCATTTCAGAGAGAGGGATTTTTACTTTCTTGTATTGACTATTGCTATAATTGCATCATTTATTTTAATACAAAGATGCATATTCACTGATTGCATATCATTAGAAACAATGAGCCATATTTATTCAATTTTTATCATTAGAAAAACTATCTCAAATAAAGGAGAAAAAGAGGGAAGGCTTGAATAAATAGACACTATAAAGTGATCTTGAGGGGCATGTGACTTTCATTAAAGGACATGGAGACTTCAACCTGCTCTCAAAAGAGGCTACTTGAAATCATCCCTGACTGGTGATAAAAATATTTTCCATAATAAAAACCTGTTCACAAATCTCTGTGCCTTTTAATAATATACTGTTCTTGGTGTCATTAAATTATATATTTTTAATTAAAGCTCATAGAAAGCCATTTCTATAATCTGTGGTTAGGTGAAACAATAACAAGTTACATTAATTCAATACTTAATGTAGATAATTATTGACCATCTGAATATGAGAAATGCTTCCTTTTTTCATGATGAGTTTTCCTGAACAAAATCTAAAAACTGATGACTGTGGTAAAAGTTAACAAGAGTGCTTTAAGGAAAAGAAGTTACCAGTCACAATGTCTTTAAACACTGAATGTAAGAATAATGAACTGTTGTGGGGGATTCATGTTTGCAAAATGAGCTACCAGTTGGTAATTAGTGGAGCTATACAACACCCTGGTGAGATAGGTATATTTTATTGCTGCCATTTTACAGATGCAAAAGGGCATCAGAGAGTAATGAAGTGTTTGGCCTTAGGGAAGCTAGAAACTAAGCATCAGCAGAAAGCACTGACTTTTCTGAGGCATCTATTGTGATGCAAGGTATCATGGCCAACTTTAACAACCACTTGTTCCATGTGATTTCAGTCAAGTTATATAAGCTCCTTGTGCCTTAGTTTCCTCATCAGGAGAATAATAATAATATCTGCCTCGAATGGTTGTTATTGGAATAATTACATGCAAAACACTTGAAAGAAGCTGGTATTTTACTGGTCACTAATTGTTTTCTATTAACTAGGAGCTCTTGCTGTTCTGAGGGCTGGGGATATGACAGTGGACAAAAGAAATCCCTGTACTCATGAGCTTACATTATAGTTAGTTATTAGCAGAATGTTCTCTCAGATAATGGGCATCTTTGAATTGAGTGTTTCTTATGAACAAGTAAAAGAAGCAGAAAGTCACAGCAGCTTGCTTTCTTTATCTATGTATTTTTTAATTGTTAGAAATAATTTTACAGTGACTGGGTGACTTCTCAATTTCCTACAAATGAGTTCTGAACAAAGAGAGCATTTTACTAATTTAGCTTGAATGCAACTAAAAGGAATTCATACACTAGTGGGAGAGCCTGCTAAGAACACACTTATTTTTTGGTACTGGACACTCAACTCAGGGACACTCAACCACTAAGCCACATCCCCAGCCCTATTTTCTATTTTATTTAGAAATAGGGTCTCACTGGATTGCTTCGTGCCTCTCTTTTGTGGAGGCTGGCTTTGAACTCGTGATCCTCCTGCCTCAGCCTCCCGAGCCACTGGGATTACAGGCATGCACCACCATGCCAGGTAGAACACAACTTTGATCAAGACTAATTTTGGTAAAATAATTGTTATAAGCTTAATGTGTGTCACCTCATAATCCATATAGTAAAATAATTCCCCTAAAGAGCATTAGGGTATGGAGTCTTTCACAGGTTATTAAGTTTGGGGGTAGAGTCCTCTGCTATGTGAGACACAGTGAGGAGACAACTCTATGAATCAGGAAGCAAGTCTTCACCATTCTGCCAGCATCTTTCCAGTCACCAAGCTGTGCAAAATAAATTTATTGTTTATAAACCACAAAGTTTATGGTATTCTATTACAGCAGCCTGAATACACTGAAAGAATAATAAAAGAACACAGAAGCAAGAGAAAGAAGAATGCCTTGGGAAGGAAAATAAGGACAGGAGAAGAGGAAATAGAAAGGAGGGTAGTGTGGGAAAGGGGAAAAGAGGAAAAATTAATGTAAGAAAGGTGGGATAGAGTAATGGAACAATGCTATCTATGGTTTGAATGTTCGTCACCTCCAAAATTCATGTTGAAATTCAATTGCCATTGTAACTGTGTTAAGAAGTGGAACCCTTAAGTGGTTATTAGACAATGAAGGATACACTCTCATGTGTGAGATTTGGGCTATTCCAAAAGGACAAGTTTAACTCCTTCTTGTCCTTCTTTTGCCCTTCTACTCTTCGGTCATGTGAAGAACAGAAATCCTCCTCTGAAAGAATAAGGCATTCAAGGTATCACCCTGGAAGTACACATCAAGTTTGTACAAGTCGTGGAAACTTCCAGTACCTTGATTTTGGACTTTCCAGTCTTCAGAAATGTGAGGAATACATTTCTCTTTTTTATAAGTTACCTAGTTTCAGGTATTCTATTACAGCAGCACAAAATGGACTAAGACATAAACAGAAACAAACTTGGTTCAGGAATGGTGTCATTGCTATAATAAATGTTTCAAAGTGTAAAGGGGTTGTAGAATTGAGTAATGGGTACAGACTGGGAGAATTTGGAGAAGCAGCCTAGAAAAAGCCTCAATTGCTGAAAACAGAGCATTAAGGGTGATTCTACTGTGGGCTTATAAGAAGAAGAGAAAAATAGGGACATTTTGAAACATCATAGAGATTGATTAAAAGTTGTGATCATGATATTGGTAGAAATATAATGAAGTGGCTGATGAAATGAGGAAAAAAAAGTATTGGAAACCGTAGGAAAAGGCCATTCTTATTATAAAATGGCAAATAACTTGGCCAAATCATGTTTACGCTCAATGGCAGGTAGAAAGCAGTATTTAAAAATCATCAACTAGGATATGTGGTGCAAGAAATATCTAAGTAGTAAAGACTTAGGATACTTTGTGGCTTCTTTTACTTCATATAAACATTTTAAAAAATTATTTAAAGATAATTTACAATTAAAAGAGGAAAAAAAAATCTTAGGAATTTGAAGGATCTCTGCCAGGATATATGGTGGAGAATGAGAAACTATTTGGGGAGAGGAAATAAAGGGAGTGGCCAAGCCAGTGACCATTAGATAAAGACATTAGTATGAACAGAATGAAGGCAGAGGGTGTTTATCAGGACAATGGGAAAATGACTGACCCCAAAAGCACTTCAGAGATTATCAGGACCTTTGATCACAGGCCCAGAGGAAGTAAATGTAGAAAGACAGGCCTAGGGCATCCTCAGAACCTTGAAGCTCACTGCCCAGAGCCACCTCAAATCTTTGCTCCCCATTTCCTACTCCTTTTATCTTGTACTTCATAGCCTCTAGAACTATGAGGAATAAATTTCTCTTTTTTATAAATTGCCCAGTCTCAGGTATTCTGTTATATTAGCATCAAATGAACTTAGACAGAGGGTATGTTTGATATTTAATGGGTATTTGATTTTTATTGACTGCAACAGGTTTTTGTAATATTTTGAAGTGGAAGATTGAGAGGTTTGGAAGAGATGATGTCTTAGTTCTTTCATTCTAAAGAGAAGTTCTGATTTTGAAGAAAAGCATTGGTAATAGGCAAACAGGTAAACAGAGAAAAATTGTAACTTATATTTGACCTCACTTATTATTTTAATGTGCTTTTCATATTTAAGACATATTCACTTGAATTAAAGGAAAATGAAAGGCTATTTTTTTTTTTTTTTTTTTTTTTTTTGCCGGTGATTGAACTCAGGGGCACTCGACCACTGGGCCACATCCCCAGCCCCCCCTTTTTTTTTGTATTTTATTAGAAACAGGGTCTCACTGAGTTGCTAAGTGCCTCACCATTGCTGAGGCTGGATTTGAACTCGCGATCCTCCTGCCTCACCCTCCCAAGTGCTGGGATTACAGGTGTGCACCACCGCGCCTGGCTAAAATAAGACTTTAAGTATGAAAAAATAAAAGCAACTAAAGATTGAGAAGTATGATTAACCAAATAGAGAATATACAACTATAACCAACATACAGGCATACAGACACTGACATAAACACATACCCCCCATATACACCCAGAAGACAATGACAGCAAGGTCTCAATTTTTATATACAGTTATGATGTTCCATATGGTGATGTATTTAAAAAAGTGTGTGTGTATTTGATTTCAGTTGACTTAAAGGAAAAATTACAGTTATTTGAAGGATGGGAAAACAATAGGATACTTTACCTATAGAAAAGTGTAAACATGAACATATTAGCATCTGAACACAGCTAGACCTGTAAGAGATTATCTTTCAAGACCCTTATTTTACATATTAAAAATGGGACTAAGAAAGTTAAGGTTTGAGCCAAACTAAATCCTTTAATATGCAGATCAGTGCTCTCTGTTTTTCTAATATATCATTTCTCTGAGGAAAGATCAGTGGTAACAATACTTTGCTGTTTGACCTCGGATATTTGTAGACATTTCATATTCTAAGCAGAATAATTTCTTTCCTGATTTACAGAATAATGCCCTTTAAACAATAAGAACAGAATAAAACAGCATTAATTTCTCAAAAATTGGTGTGAATATTTATTATTTGTAGATCAATTATGGGTATATCATTATAACTGTTTTTGTAGATCAATTTGTAGATCAATTATGGGTATATCAATATAACTGTGATTAAAAGGAAATGTGAGTTTTAAAGACCATGACACGAATATTAGAGACTTGAGAATATGAATATTACAATGAGCCAAGGATTAATTATCCAGTAGTTTTTTTGGACATGGAGCTACCTTAGTTAATAGTCGGTATTCCAGCAGATCACCTGTTCCTGTTCCTACCCTCCAGCTTCCATGTTTTGCCTTTTAAGGCTTTAATTTGCAACACTCTTTTAGATCTAAACTTGGGCAACTGGAACCACTCCAGAGAACCAGAAGTACCTATAATATTTTACTACATGCTATCTATACACTTCCACAAAGACCTATAGCTAATGATTGACTGGAACCAGAGTGGGGAAGCCCAGCTTCTGTCTCCATAGATGAACTCTGAGATAAAATTTAGAGTCTAAAACTTCCTTGGTCACATTGAGTTTGACTAGCATCTTCCTTTGCAGTCCTACTTTCCCCACTCTTTTATCAGTTTTTCTGGATACCTTCTTTATTAATAACTTGCACAAAAATCCTTGTCATAGGGTCAGCATTTGGGCAATTCCTAAAGACAAGTAGAAAAGCTATTTAGGATCCATCCATCCATCCATTCATATTCACTCAACCTCTGACTGAGTACCTCTGCCCAACCCCCAAATAAGCAACACTTGAAACAACCTGGTGTGTATCCTATTTTATTCTGTATTTCTCTATTACTTATATAATCATACACAGATGAGGGAATATCTGTATTCCAAAACTGGGATCACATGTATGTATACTTGTTTGTATCTTGATTTTCTTAGTGAGCAATGTTTAGATTCTTAATAACAAAATAATTAGATTTTAAACTGAGCTTTATTGTAAGATGTCTTAGTTATTCCTTATAAAAATATTTTCTCAGAAGGAGAAGCCACATTATAGATGCAGATATGTAAAATATATACTTTGAATTTGAGGACCTATTAGGATAAAAATTCAATGCTGTCTGTCAATCATGCTTTTTCTGAAAGGTTTTATATTGTAACTGCTTATACCTAGTATATTTAAATATAAAAAGAAAATTTATTTTTATTTAGTTTGTATATGATTCCCATGCTCTTGTTTTATGGTTTTCAATATTTTGCTTAAAGGACATTTTAAATACTTATTGAGTGCTTTTCATTTTTAGGTGTGATTATAATTAAACTTTATAACCCACCAAAAGGGCTGATATCTTTATTCCCATTTGTGACATCTGTGACATAAGGAGATCTATTGACTTATTTTCCTGGTCACAAGCATAATCAGACTCAGAACACAAATTGGGAATCTCTGGTTTCCAACTGCACGTTTAAAGCATTATCACTGGATCACTGCCATTTTCTTATAAAATAAAGACCTTTGGAATGTGTACCTTCAATTTAAAATAAAACATAATCAAGGCAAATGATGCACATCTAAGAGTAAACGTAGATAATATATTGATTGTGATTTTTAAAGAATTTTATCGATTTCCAAATTTTTAATTAGATAAACATGGTTCTTTTTTTATTGAATCCATATGATTCACCTTGGAAATCTGCAGATTATTTTCATCCTCAAACACATGAAATGTAAATGACAACAAAATGAGTCAGTGATATATCTGTGTGAAATGTAACACAGAGTTCTTATAAAACAGAAATATTTTTATTATGAAAAGTTTTCTTGTATAAATGTGTTCTTTGCATTTAGATGATCACACATTTTGAGTAGATGAAGACCTATTTAAACCAGTGGACCCAACATATATTTTTTCTTGTGACACATGCTACAATACAGTTTGAAAGGTTAGGCCAAGTAATTATTGATCCCATGCTGGCTTGGCTAATGTGCAGAATCTGCCATCCAATTTAAATTCAGTGAATTATTTTTTTCTTAAACTATGGATGCATCCATGTCTGTTAATTATAATGTCACTTTCATTGACTACAATGATGCTGACATTCCTCGAATGCCAAAAATGGATACAAGCATGTGAATGAGTCACCTGTCCTTTATTCAATTACATTTACCCAGAAACAATAAAGGTAGGTTTCCATCTCTCCCCTTGCCCTATATTTCTTTAGAGTAAACCTAAGTTTATATATGATGCTTCTGTTGATGCTCATAAAATGATACCCCAAAATATGCTGCTTTGGACTTCAAACTGAGAGCACCTGAGGAGCAGCAAATGAAGGAGGGTCTTCCTCTGAGTATCCCTTATCTACCTAAAGACCAGATCTGCTGAAGAGGAACACAATTATCTTCAACGTTACTGTTTAACTTTCAGAGTAAGAGACTGAAAATTAAACCCTACATGGAGAACCCAGTGGAACTTTGTCCCAGGCTATTAGATCTACTTTTCCTGTGAAAAACACTTATCACATCTCTGAAATTGCCTACATCCCCTACTTCACTACTCCTCATGGTGAAAATATTTAAGCGTCAACCACCTGGGCCTTCTTTGAATTTTATAATTTGTGTGGCTCCTGTGCATACGTGCATGGTAATACAATTATATGCCTTTTCTGATGCTAATCTATTGTCAGTTTATTTCAATAGACTCAAATATCAAATCTTCAGGGGGACAGTTGGAACTTCCCTGTATTCCTTTGTTTCTAGTAAATTACAGAAATGCAAGACATTCTTATTGTAGTAAACCACTGTAAATTATGTATGATTTATACATTAACTCTTTTTAAAGTAACGTTCCCTTTGTCAATATTCTAGATGTAACACTATACAATGAGACATTTGAAAGTTAACTATGTGCTCTGCTGTAATATCTACAGCAACAATGTCATAATCGTGAGAAACCTAGGGAAAAAATATAAAAAGAACACAAAAAATATAATTAAGTAAATAAATAATTTAGGAAATTATGGTACTGGAGTATAATTTTAAATGACAAAATGGAAATTAGGGTAGATAACTGATTTACCAACCAAATCTGTCTTAGTGGATTCTTATAAAATAAGAGTAAGAAAATATTTAATTCATTTGTTATTTTCATTTTTCTCTTAAGATATCCTCTTCAAATTACAGTGGACAGTAACTTTAAACTCTTGGCAAAGGATATATGCTCAACATTCATTTTAGATCATAGGAATTAAATTTTATAATTCTAAACTGAATTTTAGAAACAATTTATAGCAACAAAAGTGTAAGTTGAAGGATTTACTACCCAATGTTCTTCATTGCATTATAAAACTCCCTAAAGGAGGTCGTGACAGATATGAGAACTTGGCATTTTCTACTTTAATATGGTATAAAACAAAATAAATTAATTGATAAATTATAATCACAATAGTAAGTTAGGGAGAATTCAAAGGAACAATAAGTATGAGATTAGCCCCCGGCAAAATGGTTTAAATTAAAATAATATAGTATAAAGAACATGTTTGATATATACATATACATATGTGCATGCATATATGTATATGTACATGTATAGTATATATATGTATATATACATATATGTAGGTTTTTAGAAAGCTCCAAATAAGACCTACTTTCTCATAGTACTTGATCTCGTAGTCCAGAATGGCTCCATTCGAGAAAACAGGTGCTTGCCATGATAGGGCAATGCTATTTTGGGATGCCCAGTCCTTCCTTACCATACCTATTAGAGAAGGAGCTGAAAGGAAAGAAAATAACTAAGAATTAATTGACAAGAATCATTTTTTATGATCTTTTCTTTCATATTTTTCTCCTAAAGAAAACATAATTCTTATTGAAGAGAACACCAATTATTTATACCAGATTAAGAAAATGGCCTTGGGATCTACTCTATTCAGTCGAAGTAAGGCCTTTTAGAAACACTATTAGGGAACATAGGAAAAACTCAAATATTCTAAGAATAAGAGCCAGAACTAATCACCTTTGGTCTCATTAGACAAGGGCATTACTCTTTAAACTGTCTTTGGCTTTGAGTTATGTCATGAAGTCCAATACACTTGGTTCCTGTATTTTATAAAATCTATATTTACTATCAGAAAAACAACCAACCTCTGCAATTACAAGATTACTCATAGGCTTTTCTTTCTCCTCAAGACATCATAGTTCTTTATAAATATGATCTACTTCATATTTATAATGAGTTGGTTTTATCAATGCAAAGATTATTTTGTTTGAACAGTTTCAGTGACATCTGGATAAAACTGAAATGTTTAACTTCAGAAGTTTATTTTCAGAATCTGGTCTATTTTATTTTCCTATATAACATTATGTTAGCAATACAAAATTAACTTAAAATAACCTTGTGTTAAACTTCTAATATTTAATTGATATGTATATATTGTAGATTATTTTCTTTGTATCTTTCACAAAATATTTTTCATGTTTAAGTATTCTGATGTTTTAAAACAACAGTGTTTAAATGTAAAAGTTAAAAATCATTTGTTAAAAGAAATTCAAATTAAATTACATTGAGATACCATATCTCAAAGTGGAAAACATCCAAAATTTTAATAACATACTTCATTAGCTAGGCTGTGGGGAAAAGCAACTTAATGTACTTAAGTGTACTTTAAGCAAAATAATACAATTTTATGAAAGTAAACTCAACAATTAAGGAAATTATGTATTCATTTATAGTTTATTTAAAATATTCCACAGATACATGGCACAAATACAAAGAGTCATATTTACAAGACCATTCATTGAGACTTTATTTACAAATATTGGAACAATCTAGATGTCTGTCAATGAGGGATGTTGTTGTTATTAAGAAGTAGGAATTTTCCCCACAGGAGGAATGGAATGTAAGCTCAATGAAAATAAATAAAAACTCAAAAGAATCATTAAGAACTCATGATACTTTTCCAATTTATTCTCAGAAATTCATTTAATTATGCCAATCACAAATGAAAATTTGACTGAATGTGATACTTTAAATTTCTTAGAAAAACTCAAGTATTAAAAGGTCAGTATTTTATTTCTAAAAGCTGCCTTCATGTCTTAAAGGAAAGTTTTGATTTTTTTTTTTAATTCATAACATTAACAAGTTTAGTTATCCTAAGGGAACTTTAGAAATTATATTTAAACCTCTTTTTGGTTGTCCAGTAGGAAAATTATTGTTGGAATAAAACATATCCTTAAAATGACAGATAATTACATAAGTTACTAAGAAATAGAAGTTTGTCTTATGAGCTAAAACAGAAATGGATAATGTGATAAATATAGAAAAGCACTGAGAAATAGTTCACTATTTAAATTGAGACACATTCACTATTATTATTTATTTACCACTAATAAATTTATCCCTGTTGGAAACTGCATTAATGTTCTTACAAAATAGTGTAATAATGTATTAAGTGGTGCTTTATGGATAAATTATAACTTTAAAGTGATCATACAAATTAGAAATTGATTTAAGTGTATCAATTTGTTATAATTTTTGAACATTTCATGTGTACAATCTTATGGTTAATTTTCAATTTAATGTGCAGTGTCATAAAGCAATATTACCAGTGTATTGCATTTTGCCTCACAACTTTAACACCCAAGGTCAGTAATAAAATCCTTGTAAAATTCATACAAAATCCTTGTATGGTAACAGCATGATGGAATGACTACTGAGTAAAATGTAGGTATCCTTTTTCTATTTCTAATTCTCCAATGGTCAATTATACATCATCTAAATTTTATAAATCCCATTCTATACTTCTGTCAAACAGACTAAAGAAAATCATTTCCTAATCTATAGTTCTATAGTTAAACAAGAGCTCTAGGGTCTAAAAATGTGCTAAGATCTAAATTCTCTTCACTTTTGTATATTCCTTTCACATGTAAATATCCATATTTTACATAATTGTTAAATATATATAATTTTAAATTATACTTATTTTAACAACATAGTCTAAACACTATTTAATATTTTTAAATAGTCTGTAATAATGGATAAATATTTAGTCCAGTGTATCAATATACTTAGGCACACATTTTTAAAAAATATTTATTTGCTTTTAGTTGTACACAAAGCATTTTTACATGGTGCTGAGGATCAAACCCGGGTCGTGCATGCGCTAGGCGAGCGCTCTACCGCTGAGCCACAACCCCAGCCCAGGCATACATTTTTTTTTAAAAAATTTTTAGTTATCAGTGGACCTTTATTATTTATTTATTTATAAGTGGTGGTGAGAATCAAACTCATTGCCTCACACATGCTAGGCAAGCGCTCTACCACTGACCCACAATCCTCTTAGGCATACATTTTAATCAGTTCATAAATTAAAGCAAAGCATGCAAGAAACAATTTGTAGTTCCATATGTACCCTCTAATGCAGCATTTTCAGCTTTCACAGAAGTCAACACTATATAGAATTTCATTTTGAAATGAGGTTTCAATATATGAAAGCTCAAGCATTCATTTTGAACATATTTAATGAATTTGTTTTCATAATGACCCAAGTTTATGTAACATCTGCCATATTGTGATCACAATATAGTACCAGTGGATATAAAGCAGAAAATAGAGCATACACATTTATTTCCCCACATGAGAAAAAGGATTTTAGGACATAGATAAGCAACTATTGATATATTTCTGATTTAGAAAAATTAGTGTGCATGGGTAGAGCCCAGTGGAGCACCTGTCTGGCATGCATAAAGTCCTGGGTTTGATCAGCAGCTGTGTAAAAAATGAAGAAAAAAATAAAATCAGAGAAAGAAATAGGCAGTAGAGTTTGTCAGATCAGAGGTTGACTGAAAAACAGAAGCAGTGCTTCCTGAGCAAGAATTACTCAGGAATTACTTAGTAGAACTATATTGTATTTCTATGTACATCCTCTCTTAAGCTTTCAAATTTTAGTTTTGACCTTTGAAAAAAGTGAATGTTAAACAAATTACCACATTCTTGAAAATGTTTTAATACAAACCTTTTGATTACTATGTTTACTGAATCTCAAGTAGTTCACCAAAAATCATACAACAAAAATTGAAAAAAAATATATGTACAGGAATTAGTTAACAAAAGAGATCTTATTCACAAGTAGATGAACATTTTCATATGCTTATATGGAGATACTTGAGGAAAGAGTAAATTATTCTAGTTAATTATTTTGTTCTAAATTAAGATTCAATTAATTTTATTAAAACATTTACTATACATCATGTCTATTATCTTATTTCAGTCTCACAAAACTAGGGCAAAAAGGTTGTCTCCATCTTAAAGATGAGTAAACAGAAGCTCAGAGGAGTTGAGCAATCATTTAATGAGGAGAATTGAAGGTGAATTTTAGTATTAACTCAAAGTGTCATGAGAGAATTGAAAAATTAATGTTTCTGTATTTTCCCCAAATTAGTTCTAATTTACTGTTGTAATATGTTCAAGATTAAAATCCATGCCCCAAACTAGAAGCAAAGAATGAAATAACATTACAAAGAACCATCTTGCCTTTTGAATATATTATGTTACTATTAAAAATCACACTGTGGATTATTACAAATATGCCTTACATTGAGAATTTAATCAAGGTTTATGATATGGGTTATGAGAAAATCTATTTTTTTCCTAAAGCTATATTAAATATTGTTAATTCTCTACCATCTACTGAGCACATAAGACATGTAAGTTTATACACTGGGGTGTGTGCAGGTGTGCATGCTGGTTTGTGTGTGGGGGATGCAAGTCTAGATGAAAGAGAAGGGGAGTGATAGTACATACCTGTGTGCTTGCTTGTGACAGTACCTCAGCAGTGAATGCTAATAGAGTTATACTATTAGAACAGACCTCAATATTTTGTTTTAATTAATGCAGAAGCTCCCTCATCCCTGACAGTTGATCATCTACATTTTGCTTCAGCATTTGCATAAGTAAAGCACACTTTTTTACAAGGCTGTCCTATCTGATCCTTTTTGAACATTTTGAATTGCTGAAGAGTCATTGTCTTCCTGTAATTTCCACCCAGGCTCTAGCTCTGACCTTTCACATAAACAGAATTAACTCTTCATCTTCACTCATCTGCCATCCTCTTGTTCTCTCTCCTTTCTCCCCCTCAGTTCTTCAGATCTCCTTTCCTTCCTTCCTCTCTCCTTTCTTCACTTATATTTGTTGTTCTTTTCATTGCTTCTTTATTCCTTTCCTTTCTTCCTTTTGCCCTTTTCAGGAAAGGTGTGTGTATGTGTGCGTGTGTGCGTGTGTGTGTGTGTGTGTGTGTGTGTGTGTGTGTAGTTTAACAGAAGTATAATCAACACTAAAGTGAAATGTCAACAAAGAATGATACTACAATAAGTAAATAAAAAGTACAGGCTGGAATGTTCAAATCAGAACAGAATTCTAAGACTACAAATGTATCCAGTCTCACTGTTAGTGAACCAATGAGCATAATTGCAAAGCAAGAACATGTAATGATGTTTCTTCCTGTGTTTGCTTAGGAAGAGGCACCATAATCAATACCATAGTTTTACTTGGGAAATTTTGTTGATTTGATTCATATTTGTCATATGAATTGACATTTTTTGAAACCTGAGAGCATGCTCTAAAATATTTCTGATCCATATCTAGTTTTAGAAATGTTTATTGAATGTTTTGTGGTCTAGATACAATATATTCTAATATGAGCCTATGTACATTTATTTTGATGTACCTTTCTTTGAGATCTGGTTTCCCTATATGCCTGAAACCTCGTAATGAGTTTAAAATACACACATGAAACTTAAAAGTAGAAGAATTGGCACTTTAGTTCACCTTCTTCCTAGTTCTTTTCTACACTCTTTATGTCTGAGAATAATGGCATTATAGTATGTTAAACCATATGGCAAATGTGGTTAGCTGAATAAAGGCCCCCAAATACTATTTTGTAATCTCTCAAACCTCTGAATGTTCATTGACAAAGGAACTTTGCAGTTTTCATTAGGTTCAGGATTTTGAGATGTGAGTAGCCTGGAGTGTCCAGGTGTGCCTGGTGTAATCACGAGTGACCTTATGGTTAGGAACTGGCAGAGGGAAGGAATGGATTTTTCCCTGGGTGTCTCCAGAAGGATTAAAACCACCAGACACTTTGATGTTACCCCTGTAAGACTCAATTTGTATTTCTAACATGTAAAACTAAAGGTAATAAATATGTGCTGTTTTGGGATGTTAAGTTGTGGTAATTTGTTACAAAAATAGGAAATTCACGATCCATATAATAACTTCATCAATTTATCAACTGATAAATCTTTAAAGATTTTAATCATGGATACATTTAGGAATGATGATTCAATAGCTGAAAGTGGGTAAGTTAAAGAATAGGTTTGTAAGTAGTATGGAGATTACTTGGAAAACTGGGAATGGAACCACCTTATGACCCAGCTATCCCACTCCTCGATCTGTACCCAAAGGACTTAAAACAGCATACTACAGGGACACAGCCACATCAATGTTTATAGCAGCACAATTCACAGTAGCTAAACTGTGGAACCAACCTAGATGCCTTTCAGTAGATGAATGGATAAAGAAAATGTGGTATATATACACAATGGCGTATTACTCAGCAATAAAAGAGAATTAAATATCGGAATTCACAGGTAAATGGATGAAGTTGGATTTATTTGCTAAGTGAAGTTAGCCAATCCCCAAAATCCAAATGCTGAATGTTTTCTCTGATATAAAGAGGCTGATTCACAGTGGGGTTTGGATGGGGAGCATAGGAAGATTAGAGGAACACTAGAAAGGTCAATGGGGATGGAGGGGGAGAGAGGGGACAAAGGGGTTAAAAAAAAGATGGTAGAATGAGATGGATATCATTACCCTAAGTGCATGTATGAAGACACAAATGGTGTGAATATACTTTGTATACAACCAGAGATATGTAAAAATGGGCTCTATATGTGTAATATGAATTGTAATGCATTCTCCTGTCCTATATAACAACTTAGATTTAAAAAAAAAAAGAAAGAAAATGTGGTATACATACACAATGGAATATTACTCAGCATTAAGGAAGAATGAAATGATGGTATTTGCCAGTAAATGGATGAAGTTGGAGAATATAATGTTAAACAAAATAAGCCAATCCCAGAGGACCAAAAGTTGAATGTTTTCTCTGATATGCACATGCTAATTCACAATGGGGGGGTGTTGGGGAAGAACAGAGGTACTCTGGATTAGACAGAGAGGAGTGACAGGAGGGCAGTGGGAATGGGGGTAGGAAGGATAGAAGAATGAATCAGACATTATTATCCTATGTGCATATATGGTTACATGACTTGTGTAACTCTACACTATGTACAACCAGAAGAATGAGAATTTATACTCCATTTATGTATAATGTGTCAAAATGCATTCTGTCATGTATAACTAATTAAAACAAAAAAATTCTGAAAAGAAAAGGAAAAAAATATGCTTTTCCACAGGAACACACACACACACACACACACACACACACACACAAAAGAATAGGTTTGTAACAGTGATAAGAAGTCATCTATAGCCAGGTGCCATGGTGCACACCTGTAATTCCAGTGGCTCAGGAGGCTGAGGTTGGAGGACTGTTAGTGCAAAGCCAGCCTCAGCAACTTAGTGAGGCCCTAAGTTGGCCAAACCTCATCTCTAAATAAAATTACCAAAAAAAAAAAAAAAAAAAAAAAAAAAAAAAAAAAAAAAGAGAGAGAGAGAGAGAGAGAGAAAAGAAGTCAGCATCTATTTCATAACTTCTTATTTTGTATATTTGTGACTTTAAAAAATTATTTAATCTGTTTCTTTTAAAAATACTTTGGGTACTATGGACTTATAGTTTTTTTCTTATTTAATCTACATTAAATAGGGTTTATCTCTGCTTCTGTTATCAGAAAAGGGAGTGATTTCCCTTTCTCTGTATTATATATTATAGGTTATATGGGATTAAAAAATGTTTTTCCTAAAAATAAACAGTATACTGACTTTTTAATGCCTTTAAGTTTCATAAGTCTTTCCAAGGAAAACACAAACTTGATCACTCTTCCTACTTCTTCCTGCAAAGCAAATGTGATGTTGTGTGGTAGCTTGACATTAGTGAGTAATGTGTGGGAAGATTCACACAGAAAACTCTCACTACCTGTGGAGGCCACAGAGAAAAGTCACTTCATTAATGATGAGTCAGAATGACAGCACCATCAGTACTTAATTATCAGAAGTAAAAGCTGACAGAATTATCTTTAAAGTTCTTTTCAGCATAATCTGCATCTTTTTAAATTTCTCTTTCATTGGCTGTGTGACTGGCTGATATAATATGCTCCCTGTTAAGCTTGTCTTTTTAAAATTTTTATTTATTCCTTTTAGTTATACATGACAGTAGAGTCTGTTTTGACATAGTTATACAAACATGGAGTACATCTTATTGTAATTAGGATCCCAGTATTGTGGATGTACAGGATGTTGAGATTTAATGTTGTCTTTAAGCTGCCGTTTTCAGCAATTTATATTCTACACCTCTAATGACTGTTGTTTAGGTCCGGGGGTATTTCAGAAATTGTTCACAAAACAGATACTATACATTGCAAATTCCTTGAAATAAAAGAAAAAAAAATCCTCATATTAGACTAGTTGATATTTTGTTGACTTCAGTTATTACCTTTGGAATTTCAGTAAAAGGAATATGTGTTATAGCAGCACATTTAAGGAATAGACTATTTTCCCAAATCTCAAAAAGTTGCTCTGGCCACAGAGAAAACTCAAGAATTTATCACTTCCCATATTAATTTTAAACAAATTCCTTACTTATAATATCTCATTTATTTAAGATTAAGATCAGTGTTTTCTATTAGTACGTATAACAATATATGCTATGACTCGACTTATTTAAATAGAAAAAAACCTTCAACTGGGTATGTGGTTACATTTATATATGTGTGAATTAATTAGCATCATACTATTAATTGTGATTTATCACAACAGCTCTCTTTAAAACTAGGTAAAACAAGAACAAAAGAAATAAACTGTATAGTTGTCTAATAGGTACTGATTTTTAAATTTTATTAACGTTACTATATTATTCATAATTTTTGAAGGTATTCGAAAAGGAACATGATTTTATTGCAAAGAGCTTAACTACACCTAGTTCAAGATCATGTGATATTCTGAATATTGTTTCCAAAATATAAGTCAAAATTTAGTACTTTTTAAAAAGTTAAAGCTAGATACAAATATATTTATAAGCTATAACCACAAAGTAATACATGTGGCTTATAGAGGAGTCATGAAGTTTTAGTATCATCCTATATTCTTGATGTCCTCCAATTTATGTGATGATACAAAATTGTGCAAAAACTAGCTAGAAAACCATAGATGTTTCAAGTATTTTAAGTAAGAAGCCTTATGAAAGGTAGACTTTTAATTGTTATTAATTTGCTTCCTGAGTATCTCAAGAAAGAAAAAAAAAAAAAAAAAAAAACTCCTTTCCTGTTGGAACCCTAAAGTGCATAAGCACACATAAAAAATTTCAGTCATCTTTTGGGCCTGTGACACAATCCATGGATAACCTTGGGCTTTTTAGAAGAGTTCATATTTAAAAGGCTTTCATTCATATTATAAAATAAAACAGCAGCAATTATCTTTTTTTCCCTTAAGATAGAAGACCAGACTATCTTAAGATTTCTTTGATCACCTTGGGTAGAATTGATTTTGATGTCTGAACTCCTAGAATATTCACTGTCCATTCCTCATGAGTTAACAATTGATGCCATTATTTGAAGCTATTGCTAGTCTTCCCTATCAAATATAAAAAAATATATATTGTACTGCACTTTTCAACTTCCTGTGCTCTTTCACATGTATTGACTTGGCTTATATACACTGTAACTTTGTCAATACAATAATTATTATTTTATAAAGACCAAGAAAGAGAGAAGCAGACTGGAAATGACTTACATACAGTTCCTTAACATGTAAGGAGCAGACTGTAGACTCTTAAATTTATCTCTGATAGACTACTCCAGCAATTGTGGTACATTTAACGCTCTTAGCTTCCCATCAGACCTGGTATAATGCCACACAAATGTATTAGGCACGTTTCACTTGCTTTTTCACTAATTCTAAACCCATTTCATCATCCCATCTTCATCTACCCCATAAGCTGTGATCTCACTTTTTCTACCCACAGACTGACACCCATAGATCAGTAAAATTCTAATTGGCAAAATTCTTCTGGGTTTCATAGGTTTTGTGGGGTACAACAACTCCTTCAAAGATTCTACATGAACAGCTGTAAAACTTTTAAAACATGGATTTTCATGCTTTTACTTCTTGCTTTTGGGGAATAGAAGCTATATTCATAATACAGTATGACTAAACATAGTTCCAGAAGGTACAAAAAGGAAGAATGGACTCATACTGTGGGCCACTGGAGGGAATGTTGAATGATCCTGTCATACCGATTTAGGAAGGTGGAAGCATTCCTGCCAACTCACCAGAAATGCAACTGCAAAACTGCTTTTGTTCTCTCATTAAGGAAATAATTGGATGCCACAGCAAATTCTTTGGCATTGCTTCTGGTTCAAGCCGAGAGGAATAAATCTCAATTCTTCCTTAGTGGCAATAGTGTTTGTGTAGAACAAGTAGCCAGGAGCTCCCACAGCTGCCTTGAAACATTCAGACTTCTTGAGGACATAGGTGATTTTATTCTCATCCTTGATCAAATGGCAGAGTAAATCACTGACGTCAAGTAACACCTGGTTGAACCCTGTGTTTTCCTCTTATTTTCTGTGGTTAGTAATTGTTGTTTACAAATCACTGACTGCACACAGAGAAGCAACTTGTGTTTTCTCATATTGGTTGCTAGCTCACAATTTCTACTTCATGTTCCCTTTGTAGCTTCATACACACTCAGTGCATATCTTACACACTTTCCCTGATTTTTGTTACCGTGTTGTTAACAGGTCAAATGGTATTGCCCTGTATTTATTGCAGAAGTTAATAGGATTACAAAGACTTTAAGAAATACATGTTTTTAATTATGAATCTTTAATGTGTGAATCTTCATCAGATTTTTATACTTCATTTAAAATGCAACATGTCATGGTTGTTGTACAATCTAAATTATATTTCTAGAAAAAAACTCAGAAACATTTTTGTTTGTTTGTTTGTTTTTCTGGTACCAGGGATTGAACTCAGGAACATTCAGCCTCTAAGCCACATCCCCAGCCCTATTTTGTATTTTATTTAGAAATGAATGATTCTCTGCAAACATGTATAACAAATTATAATAATAAAAATTTAAAAAATTCTAACTTGGTTTTTGATTTCAAGTGATCTATAATAAAAAACTTCCTGGTACCATATTCTTAAATTCTCAGAATGCTGGAATACTGGTTTGGGAAGAAATGTCAGCTTAACTTTCAAAAGTTTATTCTGTTGGTTCAGGCTCAAGAGTAAGTATTTACTATTGCCATGGTGTTGGAAAGCTAGTATCAAAAGGAATGATAGATGTTGCAGATTTTCAGTTAAGACCAGACTTCCTCTTCACTGAGAGGTAAATGGTGGGACTGCAGGAGGATCTGTAGGGTCTTAGTACAGGCTCTCAGGATACACTGCAGCAGAGTGCTGGCATTAAGCACAGGGGCACTGGAGACAGGCCACTTGAATTTAAATTCTAGTTTTGCTACTCACTAGTCACAAGACTATGATCAATTTTCTTCAATTATTTTTATTATAAAAATGGAAAATTACCACATTCTAAAAGAGTTCACATTAAAATACCATAAAGATTCCTTCATTTTATTACAATGAAAAATAGAAATAGTAATTTTTATCATTCAGGGTAGTTGTGAAGATTAAATACATTATTTCATTTAAAAAGGTATATCATCTAATTTATAGCACTTAAAATAATGACTGACATTGCACACACTCTAAATAGTCGGCTATTATTATTGTTGTGGATGAATGACAACTTTGATTACATTTGAACAAAAAGAGCCATTTCATTTAGACTTATAGAAGATTTTGTAACAGCGAACATCACAAATATAGAAAAAACCTTACATATCCCCCATGCTAAAAAGCCACATAAGAACAACTTGTATATTCAGTACAAGAAAATTTTAGTCAAATATTTCCCAAAAGAGATATTTCAAACTTGAGTATCTGGTGAATGATTTTACTACCTTGGGATCCCTTCTTCCAGAAAATTAGTTGCTTAGGATTTTAATAAATGTTGCACAAGTAAAGGTTATTGTAGATAATTGCATTCTGAAAACACTAGATTGAAAATAAGCCAAATGTTTCCTTTTTGAAAGATCAGTTCATAGCTTTCAACATGTTACTCTGCTTTGTAAGTGGTGAAGACAGCACTATAGTGTATGTAGCCTCTTCACTTAATTGACCAAGTTATCACTTTTTGAAAGCATGTCATGGGACATGTCATCCTCTATAGAATACTTCAGGAATGCTAATAAAGAGGATAAGTCCTGGAAACCCAAATATTCATTCAAACTAATATAACTTATTGGGATGTTTCAAAACACTTAATTGTACATCAGTAAAAATAAACTGATCTCATGTCACCCTCTGCTACTTGACCAGTTGAAATTCTGGAAACCATGCCAATGTTGGACTCTACTTTTCAGAGCATGTGTTTTCAATGAACAATATTAAAAATATAAGTTTGGCATTTTACTTGTTTTAATTCTGTAAATACTTTTTAATGAAACATGAATAACATTCTTTCAAAAATTTTGGATGTGTCCAGTGTGTGACAAAGGGAATTTTGGCAGAAGGCACAAATAATTTCCACAACAGGGGTTATTAGGGTTTACTTCTGAAATGTCCTCCAAAACTCATGTGTTGAAGGCTTGGTGCCCAATGCAGCTGTGTTCAGAGGTAGGGCCTTTGGGAGATGACAGGATAATGAGGCTCTGATCTCATCGATGGATTAAACCATGGATGGATTCAGAGCTTAACAGGTTATTAGGAGGAAACTTTAGTAGGTGGGGCCTAATTGAAGGCTATATGTTACTGGGGCCATGCCCATGAAGAAGGGTATATTGGGGCCCTAGCCCTTCCCCACTGACCTCAAACATGTGCTTCCTGGTTGCCATGAGGTGAGCAGTTCTGCTTCACCATGTACTCCCCACCATACTGTTGTGTCTGACCACAAGGCCCTGGTGATGAGGCCAAGTGACAGTTGAAGAAAACCTCTGAAACTGATCCAAAATAAACCTTTCCTCCCTTTATGTTTTTTCCTCAGGTATTTTGTCACAGTGACAAAAATCTAACTAACACTAGAGTACCATTTCTCTTTGCAGGAACATGCAATGTCAGTGTCCATAATAAAAGCAAAATTTTCACATCACTTCAAATAGTTCAAATAATGAGTTCACAGTTTATTCCTATGTTAACATACTGTGGTCCTAGTTCATCTTTCAATCCTAGAGCATAAACTCCTTCCTCTGGGTTCTACCTCTCATTAAGTTACTGATAAAATATATCAGTGGTATCCTATGTCCTCAAAATTAAATGTGTCAATTTCCTTTGGATCAGTTGATACCTTATTTTCTAGAACGATGTGATTGAATAGATGGTTGTTTTTTTTTGTACCGTGGATTGAACTCAGGGGCACTTGACCACTGGGCCACATCCCCAGCCCTTTTTTGTATTTTATTAGAGACAGGGTCTCATTGAGTTGCTAAGTGCCTCGCCATTGCTGAGGCTGGCTTTGAATTTGCAATCCTCCTGCCTCAGCCTCCCAAGTGCTGGGAATACAGGTGTGCACCACCGCGCCCGGCTAGATGGTTGTTTTAATAAACTTTTAAATCTCCTGGACATGAGTAGATGACTTCCCATTTACCTTAATTACTACTATTTTCTGAATATACCTTAGAAGTGGATATTACTTCTTCTCAAGGAATATAAGAACAAAAGTAAAAGCATTAACAACAAAACTGAACCTAGATTGCATTTGTATAGTACATTTGGTTGAAAATTATACAACTCATGTTTCATTGTTTTTTTTTTATTGTTTTTGTTTTTTGGTACTAGGGATTTAACCCAGGGATGCTTTACCACTGAGCTATATCCCCAGTCCTTCTGTATTTTTTTTCTATTTTGAGACAGGGTTTCATTAAGCTGCTTAGGGCCTGGCTAAATTGCTGTGCCTGACCTCAAATTTGTAATCCTCCTGCTTCAGCATCCAGAGTTTGCTGGGATTATAGGCGTACACCACCATGCCTGGCTCAGTGTTTGTTTTAGTGATACTGAAAATGTAGTGTATTTTATATTATACTCATAAAGTGGTTTTTTTTTGTGTGTAGTGCATAACTGAATTGTTGAACCCTCTTTGTATAAATTTTCAGGTAGCAGACTATATGACTAGTGCAGATCACTAATGTTAAAAATTCTTTAATTTTTTGAAAGAGCACATTGAGTGTTACTGCCAAGTCAGGGTGGATTCTAATTGCTTTGACAAATATCCTGCTGGGAAATTGATCTTCAAAGATTCCTTAATGCCTTTTTTTAAAAAAAAATCCATTTACTTCATTTTAATACTTCAAAGTCTTCCTTTCTATTAATTATCACATATACTAGAAAACACAAAGAACAAAATGCTATGTTTTATTCATCTAAGGAGAGCATCTAAACACTAAGTTACAGCAAAGATGGGGACTATTGAAACAAAGGTCATCCTCTGTCAAACAAGACCATAAGAGACTTTTCTTTTAGTAGAAAATTCATGAATATTTTATCTGAACGTTTCCATGAACTTGCTGAAAAGCTATGTTTCTTAGCATTAACTGGGGATGTCAAAATCAGTTACTGTAATTTAGATCTTTCGTTGATATACTTTTCAGTCTTTCATTAAAAACATGCTCTTCATAGTTCATCTAAGATATACATTTCTAAATTGTTAACATTATAGATAAACATGCTATATAAAATTAACTGTGCATTTTTAATTGATGAATAAATTATCCTTTTGTTCTAACACAAATATGCAGGAACAATGACAATAATAGAATAAAAAACTTAATTTTCTTTATCTGACTGAGAAAAGAATGACTTCCCTCTTAAAACCTTCCAACTTTAAGTTAAATGCTAAGCAGCCTCTTGGGTCCTGACTGGTAAAAGGAATCAGCAGCTGGTCAAGCAAAAACTAACCACAGCTCATAGCCTATCAATTTTTCTTTAAATTAAGGCATGATCATTGATTGCATGTTCTAGAAATCATCTAAACTTTCTAAGTCTTCACAAAATGCTGCCTTTGCATGTGAGAGACACATCAGCAAAACGTCTACATCTGCTAGAATTCTCACCTGCACCTTCTGACTGTCCTGGTAAAGAGCACAGAGTCCAATGCAAGTAGAGTGTTTGTCTCTTTAACTTTGCCCTAAGTGTGATGTGGCTACTTAACAAGGGTGTATAATTAGAATTTTAAAAAGTCAATTCTGGAATTAGATTTCCTTGACTTTGAATTGTAGTTTCGCAGTTTAACTCTTGGCAATTCACCTACTTAATCTCCATTTCATTTTCTCAACTATAAACTGAGAATACTAATACTGTCTAACTGATAGGTTTGGTAAGGGGAACTTAGTGCAATCATCTGTATAAGTGACTCTTTATTTGAGCTATAATAGGCATCAATAAGATACAAGTAAGCAATTATTCTCATTGTAATAATTAATCTTTTTGGAAAATTTTATCATAGCTATATTTGGAGACAATTTTTATCTTATGTATTTCTTTTAGCTGAAATTTCCTCAAGTATATTTTCATTTGGTTAAATATAAGCCAACTAAAATATTAGTGCTACAGGAAGATTGGAAAATTTTAAAAAACAAAATTCTCATGCCATGTTAAAGTAGACATCATCTAATATTAACTGTAAAGGTCAGGAGAAAAATGCCACAGTTTTCAAAGGACAATTGATTAGATTGAAGAGAAAAAGCATCTATATGCAGAGGAAATTGCTTTTATAATTGTGAATAAAATAAGTGTGCTAAAATAAAACTAATACACCCCAGGTAGTAATCCTTGAAATCATGATTTTATTAAGCAGATTTTTTTAGCAATTGAAGATTTTAGACAGATCAACATATTTAAAAAGGAAAAGGAAAATTTTCAAAATTACAATTATTATGGAGATAGAAATTTTGCTATGTAAATCAATTGGTATTAGTTCCTTATTGTGGGTGTTTAGACAAGTTACACTTTTGAATATTCTGTGACTAACAAGTCAGATTTTAAATTTGAGTCACCTCATAGTTGAAAGGTGTTAGGAAGTACTTTTTTCTTTTAAGAGTAAATGGATATGCATAGTATATCTCAGACTGTTTTCACTTTCTTCTTGTAAGAAATGAAACTTGTCTGCATAGGTAACAACATGTCTCCCCTCTACACCTGGTACATTTGAAGGCTAATGAGATCCACAGGACTATAAATCTCCTTACTTTGTGTGCACAAATTTGTGCACGTAACTACATGAATACATGTGTATTTCTTAAAGTGGTTGGTGATTTGCAGAAGGTAAAGTCTCTATGAAGGAGGAAACTTTCTGGGTTTATGCTAGCTGAGTATCAGTTTGATTGTCTTTTTTTTTTTTTTAGTAACTTGATTAACTTAATTTCTATTATAAAATCTGCAAGATACATTCTTAAAAAATCTTTGTGGTAAATATATGTATGTATGTGTGTGCATGTATACCAAAACAAATGTTTATAGATGATGCCTAATGAAGTAGGAATGCAGAAGCTCAATTTTCATTTTTCAGACAACTATTAAGAGATGGAATGATTATTTCAGGTCTGTCTTCAGTTACAGATTCTCCACTCTTCTGGATTTTGCCTAAGGACCACCAGCATGCTAGAGTTATTTTCTTTCCTCCCATGAACATCAGTCTTGCTACATTGATCACTTCCCAATTTCTAAAATTACTGGATGACCTCTGTAAATTTTTCTGCAACATTATTACTTTAATTTCTCATTAGAAAATGTTATTTTTTCTTATGCCAGTTTTATGATTCTTTACCATTGTTTTTCTAATGTATGTAATTAGTTCATCGTTAGTTTTCTAATGTATCTAATTAGTTCATCTACTTTTGTTTCAAATCTAACTTTTTTCTCACCTTGTGCTTTTTCCCCCCATGAGATCAAAGCACATCATTGTGAAAACCATAAACATTTTCCTAATGTTTATTTCTAGTTTCTACAATAAAAGTGACTTTCTGAGGTCTAAACTGACTCACATTATCTACATTATATTTTTCCCTAGTTCTGAGGTATTTTTTCAATTGGTCACATAATGACTTTTGTTGTTGTTATATATCTTTCAAATGAAAGAAATTTCTCCAAGCTTTGAAAACACATATATGGGAGGATCATGTTTGTTCTCTGTTTGTCTGGTGAGTTTTAATTTCATTTACTACTTAGACTGAGAGCTCCACAACAGGTGAATGTGCTTGGAGTTTCACAATCTGGATGATTTTTATCAGATGCTATTCTATTAAATATTATACATTCCCCATGATTTGGATGCTCAGCCTAAATATGTGGATTCTGCATCAAGAAATCAAAAGCTATTATTTTTATTCTTTTTGTCAAACACATCTTGCCTACAGCAAAATTCATCATTTCTTGGCATTCGTCTCCTTACTTCCTGATGTTTTGTAGAATATAAATTCCTCAATGAATATTGAAAGTAATAATGCAGGCAGATGTCTCACTGTTTTAATAAAGAGCAGCCACCAATGCAGAAATGCCTCCCAACCTTCTGGTTTAGACCTTGCATTTCTGTATAAGTGACTCTTCATTTGAGCTATAATAGGCATCAATAAGATACAAATAGGCAATTATTCTCATTGTACTAATTAATCTTTTTGGAAAATTTTTATCATAATTATGTTTTGAGACAATTTTTATCTTATATATTTCTTTTAGCTCAAATTTCCTCAAGTATATTTTTCATTAATATTTTTTTTTTCATTTGGTAAAATAAGCCAACTAGAATATTAGTGCTACAGGAAGATTGGAAAATTTTTAAAAACAAAGTTCTTATGCCATGTTAAAGTGTACATCATCTAACATTAACTGTAAAGGTGAGGAGAAAAATGGCACAGTTTTCAAAGAACAATTGAAATAAGACTGGGGAAAGGCTGAAAACCCTTTTTACTTTCATAAAAATAAATTATTGATAAGATTATTTAATTCTGTTCTTTCTGCCTTAGAGATTTGGAGAATCAGCTTCTATCAACATACTGTTAGCTCTTATAGAATTTTTGTGCGCCTTTATTTTTTTTTTTTTTTTACAAGTGCTTTATAGACATTTTGAGGGGAAATTTGCACATATGGTTAACAGTTCTACTAGACAGATGATGCTCCATTCAGAAGGCTCTTTTTTTCATCATGATTATTTACATGTGTAGGTCAATTTGCCTTGATAAAGGATGTTATGGTTGAGATCTGGAATGTTGCCATGAACTGAACAGCTCTCCACCCCCTCCTTCTTCTGCCATGACATTTCTGCCTCACCTCAGGCCCAGAGCAATGGAGTTTGCTCACCATGGATGGAGGCTCCTGAAACAATAAGCTAAAATAAACATTTCCTCCTCTAAATTGTCCCATTAGCTATTTTGTCACAGCAATGCAAAGCTGACTAACACAATGTAATCCCATGTTTTAGTCTTACTAAAATGAATATATTTGGAGGAAAAACATCTCAATTGTATTTATCTTGGCATTTATTGCCATTATTATTATAGTGCATTATTAAAATTTAATGTTTTTCCTCTCTTTCATGTGGTATACTTCACGTATGAAAACTGTATATACTTAAATTTTACAGTTTGATGAGTTTTTTTTTTTTTTTTTTTTTTTTTTTCTCAGATAACAGGAATGAGTTTATTGTAGGGATAGGAAAGGAGAAAGGGACACTTTCAAGAGAGAGAGTGTGTCCTCTCAGAGAGAGAGACACAATGTGCCTCTCCTGCACTCCAGTTTTATTGGGGGATTCCAGAGAAGTTTCTAGAGTCCCACCCAGGTCCACCTCTTGGCTTTTGACTGACAGCAAGGTGACATCAAACTTTCAAGTTCCCACTGTCACAGCAACTCTAAGTCACCTTGGCCTATGCTAACTAGTTCTAAATGGATTTTTTTTTAAAAAAAAATTTAGTTGTCAAGGGACCTTTATTTTCTTCATTTATTTATATGCGGAGCTGAGAATCGAACCCAGTGCCTCATACATGCAAGGCAAGTGCTCTACCACTGAGCTATAATCCCAACCCCTCTAATTGGATTCTTATTTTTAAATTTGATTTTTATTTTTTATTCTAATTTGTTATACATGTTTGCAGAGTACATTTCATTTCATATTACATATAAATAGCACAATTTTTCAAGTTGCTGGTTTTATATAAAATATTTTTACAACAATTGTGTCTTCATACATGATATATATACATATGTATATGTTTAACTGTGGAAATATCACTATATTTAAGTTAACAGATATTTTTATTTCCTACAAAATATTTGCTCATGTCCTATTTGCAATCTTCTCCTCTTCCACCATTGTCCCAGGACAGTTATTAATGTTTTTTTTTTTCACTGTATGTTGGTTTACATTTTATACAATTTTATATAAATGAATAATATAGTATGTACCCCTTTTTCACATCATTTTATAACTTTCAGCTTAATAAATTGGGATTTATTCAGAACGGTTTATGTATTAGTTATCTGTTGCTTTTAGCTCTTGATATTACATTGTTAATATTTTCAGGCACTAATTTTATATCCATATAGTAAGGGTCCAAATCCTTAAAACAATTTTATTTGTTCACATGTAACTTAGATTTTCTTGATAAATTAAGTAGAGTTATTGTACTTAGTTAGGGTATGCACTGACCTTTATTTTTTTCCCCATAAACTATGCTCTTAATTCCCTTCTTTATGGCTAAAATTTGATTCATTGTCTTTGTAAATTAACAAAATAAATAGGATCAAGAAGAAAATATCACCTTATATAACCAAGAATAAATCATGATCAATAACTTTTGCCAACTTGTTTTCTTCCTCCATCTTGACCTGACCAGAAATTGATGAGAAGAGAATATGGTAATGTTGCCATTTAGTTACAGGTTTTAATACACTAATTTTTGTGGAATTTGTTAATTTCTTCTCCCCGGTATTTTCTAAGTAATATAAAAGATGCCAGTTTTATATCAGACATACAAATGTGAGAATTTATTTAATGATTAAGACAACCATATTTTTTAAAAAATGCACTCCCCCCCCCCTTTATAAATATGAAAGGAGTAAAAGAAAGAAGTGTAAAAAGATGACTAGTGTCAGGAGAGAGCATAGGGTTAGATTTATAAACTTCAAGACCTTTTAGATTTTTTTTGTTGGGGAATGAGAGAGACCCTTTATTTGGGGGGAAATAAGAAAATACAGAATAAAAATGCACTACAGCACGAATCACTTTTGTCTTGTTTCATGTTGTGTATTCAGTGTCTGCAGGGGCCAATATATATAGGTTCACAGTCCTATGAACGTCCTATGAATGCTTCAAGTCTATTAAGTGTTGGCTGAGCCCATGCAAAGTTTGAAAAGCCAATCAGAAGTTTATCCAGTAGTGATAAATGTAGGGGAAAATAAGAAGTGATTTGTAGTGTGGATTGTCAAGATTAGAAAGCAATGGTGTCAAGAGGAACATTTATAAAACTACTGCAGTAATTTAGGGTTTAGGCAATGGGTGCCTAAGAAAGTGTTAAGAGGTATCCCAGTTCCTTCTAAGGTGTGCTACCTTAGAAGGTGTGCTACCTTAGAAGGAACTGGGAGTATTAGGGGCTGGGGTTGTGGCTCAATGGTAGAGTGCTTGCCTAGCATGTGTGAGGCATTGGGTTCAATTCTCAGCACCACATAAAAAATAAATAAATAAAATAAAGGTCCATTGACAACTAAGATTTTTTTAATGGGATATTAATTTGACAACTGATTAATGATAAAGAGGTAAAAGGGTGATGATGTTAAAGACGAAAGAGGCAAAAGGTAGGAGAATAAAGATTTTGAGACTGGGTGACTGTACAATTAGAACAGCACTTATGGGTAGAGAAAGCTGAAATAGGAATGAATTCACAAATAGAGGTGGGGAAGTACATAAGATTTAGAGGTTTGCCTTAACTTATTCTTTAGTGCTTTAAGATATATAATGAGCTGAGTGCACGCCTGTAATTCCAGAGGATCAGGAGGTTGAGGCAGGAGGATCGTGAATTCAAACCAACCTCAGCAACTCAGCGTAGCTCTAAACAACTTAGTGGGACCCTGTCTCTAAATAAAATATAAAAAAGTGCCAGGTATATGGCTTAGTTGTTAAGTATCCCTGGGTTCAATCCCTGATACAAAAAAATAAAAAGATATATAATGAGCCTGGAATGCAGGTAATATAGAGAAAAATGGAAGTTCAATAACTATGAATTTCTGATGCAAAGGAAAACAAATTTAGAGAACGTATTTTTGTCTCTGAAAAAGCTTAACAAAGTTCTGCCTTTATTGAAAAACAAAAGTTATAGACCTAACAGTGAAATATCACTTTTTTTTAAACTAAAAATTTTCTTTTTAAGAATTAAATATCCAACAAATAAGTCACCTAAATGATTTTTCAACAATTATATGTATCAAACCAAGGATACAAATGACTTTAAAGAAACACTCAAGCAAAGGAATTTTTGAAAGAAAGAAAAAATTTGTATTACTCAGGTATAAAATGAGATGGTTCATGGTTTTTAAAATTTACTATAGTATATGAAGTCTTGGCAATATAAAGCAAGATAGCAATAAAAGATAAGCTCAAAATAAAATGGCATTTTCTTTTAAAAATGATCTGTCTTTCAAGTCACATTCTAATAGCCCAAAAGCAGTATTTCTTATTACTGAGACTACTTCCGAAAAGGCTGAATAGTTACTGACTTTGTGGTTGATGATTTCAAATAACAAGCCATTCTTGGATCAATTTTCTGATTTCAAAAGTAAATGACTTGTGAAATAATATTCTAATTTTACCTTTTTTTAAAAAATTACTTACATTTCTTATTAATGAAGAGATGCATGTCATCAAAATAGCTGGGAACTTATAAATTTTCAATCACTTGACTCATTGGAAAAGGGGAATTTCAATAGCCTATTCCACAAACTATGGCTGTGTGTGAAGTTTTATAAAGAAGCTGCTATCATAAGACTGAATTTCCAAGATGTGAGATCATAGACATAGTACATTTTTAAAACTGCAAAAAGCCTAGGGATGAATTTTTTAAAAAATAACTATATATCTAATCCAAAATGCTTGCATTTATTTTATTGTAGCCACTTCTTATGAAAGCATATATTGAAGAAGAGTTGTGAAGATACTTTGCATTTCAAAATTACAATTTGTAAAGATAAATTACTAACAAAAACTGTAAATGCCAATCTATTTTATAATGTAAATCACAAAACTGTTATTAAGAAGAGAATTTCAAGTATACAACAGTCCCTTTTGTAACCTCCTTTTTCAAATTTTCTTGGTTTTTACTCCCAAAGTAACCATTCATCTGGTGTTGGTGTGTTATAATTTTATGAATGCTTAACATATTTAATATCAGAATATATATCAAATAAATTAGGCACAATATAATATCATTTGTGTATCATAATATATATAGTACACAACATATATTACATAAACATATATTACATACAATACATAATATATAGTATTATTTGTGGTGCTTTTTACAATTTTATTTAAAATGAATTTTAATAGGCATAATTTATATTTGATTCAATTTTATTTTATTTTATTTTTATATTTTGCAGTCCTGGGGATTGAACCCAGGGGTTCTCTACCACTGAGTTACATCCCCAGTCCTTTTGTTTTTATGTTTTTTATTTTGTGGCAGGGTCTCACTAATTTGCTGAGTCTGGTCTTGAACTTTCCATCTGCCTGCCTCAGCTTCCTGAGTAGCTAGGATTACAGATCTGTGCTACTGCCAATTTTATGTTTTCTGATTTCCAAATTTATATATGTTAATAAATATGTGTCTGGTTCATTCATTTTAACTGCTATATATTATTTCATTGTAAAGCTATACCAAGTTTTTACTTTTTCCTTTAATAATATAGATCCTTTTAAAATTATTGTTATTAAGACCAATGATGTTGTTATAGTCAGCCTTTTCATTGCTGTGACTAAAAGACCGGACAAGAACAATTGTATAGGAGGAAAAGCTTATTTAGGAGCTCATGGTTTCAGAGGTCTCAGTCCATGGAAGGCTGGCTCTATTCCTCAGTGCTCCAGGTGAAGGAGAACATCATGGTGGAAGAGTGTGGCAGAGGGAAGCAGCTCACATGATGATCAGAAAGTAGAGACAGACACCACTATTTGCCAGATACAAATATATGCCCCAAAGCCACGCCCCCAATGCCCCACCTCTTCCAGCCACACCCCACCTGCCTTCAGTTACCACTCAGTTCCATCAGGTGATTAATTCACTGATTGAGTTAAGCTCTTGTAACCCAATCATTTCTTCCCAAACTTCTTGTATTGTCTCACATGTGAGCTTTTGGGAGACATCTCACATCCAAACCATATAGCAGATGCATTAAACATCTCTGCTCACATATCCTTGACCATATGTGAAAATTCAACTGAAGTATGAATCTGATAGCAAAATTTTTAGATTATTGGAAGGATATACATATCTTCATAGCAACTTGCTCTTCAAAGTAATTCAATTGATATGCTCTCCAACGATGTATGAGAGGATGTTTTTCCCTACATCTTTATCTGAACTCTTACTTTGTAAAATTTCCAACGATGGGGGTGGAACCCAGGGCCTCATGCATGCTAGGCAAGTGCTTTACCATTGAGCCACATTCCTTTTTTGTTGTTAATTTTGAAACAGGGTTTTGCTAAGTTTACTAGGCTAGCCTTAAACATGTGATCCTCCTGCCCCAGTCTCCCAGTAGTTGGGATTACAGGCATGTACCACTGCATTCAATTTATATATGCTTCCTTGAATTTACTATACATTAAATATAAAATATATTAGACAAAATGCTGTGTTGAATTTGGCATTTATGATGAAAAGGTTTGAGAACCAATGGATCCCTCAAATGAATGTGAATCTTTTGTATGAATAGAACATATTTACAGTAAAATTCAGCTACAGACTAGACCAGGCTTTTCATCTCCCACCTTTAACTCATGATCCAAGAAATAAAGGAATTAGAATTTCCCAACACCAAGAGAACAAATAAATCAGAAGGCTGATAATCAACTGGAAGCAGATATGCTAGACTAATAGCTCAGCTACATCTCCCATTAGCTACACAACCTTGCACAACTCACAAATCTCTGACTGTCAGATTACCCAGTGAAAAATGATGATTGTAACTACAATATTGCTGTCATGTTAAAGCCAGTAACATAAAATAAAACCTTTAATATATAATTACCACTATTTGTTTTCTTCCTTTTCTTTAGATTCTGTAGTGTGTTATTTGGTATTGTTATAAGTTAGCATAGAACAAATGTTGTCTAATAAGAACTCTGAAAGTTCACTTTTGTATATACTTTGACCTTCCATGGTACGTAAATTTAAGGTACAGTTAACTTTCTAGATAAATCCATAATGTAGCAGCAATATTTATAAGAGTATCAGAGGAAATAAGTATCAGACATATTTTTGGTTTATACTTTTTAGAATTACAGTATGAGCTGTTTGGGGACTGGAACTTTCTTTTTTCTTATTTATATTCCTCAGGTTGGCATATACCTTTTTTATATGCTAGGCAAATGAATGAAGGAAGGAATCATTTTTAATATTTCTTTTTGTACTAATTTTGAGGAAAAATTAATTTTGAAATGATACTATTCTGGCAGAATCAAATTACATTAATAAATGGAAGCATGTGTGCCAGTTATCATAAGTAGCAAATTATAAGCTACCGTTATCAATTTGGTTTGAGGCTACTAGTGCAAATGCTATATGGATAAAAATGGGGTGGGGGTATGGCAGGGGAAAAGGATCACTCTTAAGCCTGCTTTTACATTGTAAAATAAGAAAAAGTTATTTTTTTTCTTCTTCTGTTAGGCACTATAAGGACAAATATCTATATTGTTCCTGCTTTTATGAAGCTACTATCTTTAAGGGAAAAATAGGAGATTGAAAATCTGATTTTGTTTTTCAATTAGTAGATTGCTTTTATATAGTAGCAGCCTCAAATTTGGTAAATAACTGGAGCTTGTACATCTAGATAGTCTTTACAACTCACAAAGTACAGGGAGGGCACATTGATTATCAGTATATAAATGTTACCAAGATGCCAGAGAAATTATAGTGCAGTCAGGAAATGATTCACTTTATCAATCAGTAACAAATGTATCACATAGAAAAAAGAAGTCGGGGGCTGGGGTCGTGGCTCAGAGGCAGAGCGTTCACCTCCCATATGTGTGGCCCGGGTTCCATCCTCAGCAGCACGTAAACATAAATGCATTGCATTGTGTACAACTAAAGTAAATTAATAAATATTTTAAAAAAATAAAAAAGGAAGTCAAGGAATAAGGATTGGAAGCCAAGATGTGAACCATATCAGATTAATTCAAGAAGCTGACAGCAGGCAGTCATTCCTGAGTTTTCTGGTGTCTTAATTCAATAATTGGAACCACCATTTATTTACCCAGTTACCAAAACCTGACATGTAGGAGTCAACTGTGACTCCTCTATGTTCCTTAATTCTAGGTATCTTAACCATTACCAACGTGTCTTATCAGGTCTACTTTCAAAATATATCAGAGCCCATCCACTTTTGTCCATCTCCATTGCCACCAAACTAGTTCAAGTCACTGTTTTGCTTAATATATCTAATAACAGAGTCTTCTAATTGGTTTCTTTCCTTACACAATTGACCTATTCTCCACATAGCTGCAGTCATATTTTAAAGAGGATGTTTACTTAATATCATCTCACATTTGAAAACTTTCTGTGTCTTCCAAAAATAACTAAAAAATATCACTTAAGCTTATGTGCATGCTCTGGCCCCTAGAACCCTCTAATTTCACCACTGTATCATGACACTACTCCATCATTTACCATAGCCTCAATATAAACATCCCTCCATCATGATATGGAAAACTTCTTTCCTGGCTCAAGGTCATTGCATATACTTTTTTCATTTTTCTGAAATGCTGCTTGTATAGCATTCTTATTCTCACACATCAGATATTAGTAGCAATATCCAGGCTTTGAAGAGAATTTCTTTGACCTCTATCAAAAATAGGTCAATCCAGCTGTCATGGCAACCAGGTTATTTTATTTAAAGTAGTAATACAATGGGTAAATATTTTATTCGTTTATTTAATTGTTGATGATGTGTTTTTCCAAGCATAGTGTCGACCATTATCCTAATCACCTGGAACTGTGCCTGGTATGTTCATGAATCAATTAACAAATGCTTACCTACTTGACTCTCAAAGTTTTTGAAGAGGTTAACTGGTGGATGAAGTTGGAATTTCATAAATTATCTTGTATTCCATTAATTCATTCATTGTAAAACATCACCACTGAAACAAGCTGAATAATTCAATAAATAAAATGTAGCAAATAAGTATATTAGTTTTGCCTACTACCTATGGTTTACAAAATGAAAAAGGAAATCCCTTAATTATAAATATTGTTCATGAAAATAAAACTGCCACTTATCTTTGTATAAACCTTTATAGCTTCAAATTCAGTAAATTTGTACATGATGTATTTTTGACTTTTGTTATGTTAATGACATACATTGATAAAGAACTAAATGTTTCAGAATGAACCAAACAATATTTTGGTAGAAGCAGAAATTAGACATTTCTCATTTCAATCTGTCAGTATAGACTAGTCTATTTTTTTCAAATAATTAAATATTATAAATGCCATAGAAATAAAAATGTTTTCTTGTTGACACTAACTGACATTTGTCTCAGAAGAAAATTGGTAGTTTTTGGCATTTGATTCTTTATAATATTATTAGAGAGAGGCTTGAAATATTCCAGATGGGTCCAGTGTTTACCAACATATGGTAATGTTGTTAAACAAAGAACATGTAAATTTTGAGCTTTGAAGTCAGCACACTGAATTTGTGAAAGTATCTATGAATTATTGAAGAAGTGTGAAAGTAATGCTATGTTACATAAGAAAGTAAGTTAAGAAAAAGAGTCAGGCTCTGCTTGTGCATTTGTATTACTTTATATTTGGGGCCGTCTACATTTTAATTGTGTTGATTTGTTAAAGACACTAAATACAAACCTTTTACTGGGATAGTTTAATTGTTCTTCTTTAACATAGATGTTCTAGTTAGTGTTATTAACCTGCCAATGTTTTCTAAAACCCACCAAAACGCCTCTTAAAAACATAACCGATTAGGTTACCAATGGGAAGCAGATGGTACATTCAAATTGGGATAAATTATGAAGGTTTATAAAATGGGTTGTTTACAAAGGGTGGCCAAGATGTAGAACAATGGAGATAACCACGGGAAAATACAACAAAACAAAACAATGCCAAAATCCAAGTGTTATCACCTTTGGACTCAAGGGAAACAGGTGAGTAGTTAACCAGAAAAATCAAAGGAAATAGTCACAGAAAAGTTGTCTGGAAAGGAACCACCCAATAACACAGCCAGCCAGAAATAACCACACAGGAAGGAAAACAATAGTCGAATCTCACTATCATCAGTGCCCCTCTAGTACAGTTGCTCAATGGGCCAGGTCTCAGCATGTGATCTGGTTTTAGCTGCTAATGTAGGAGGTCAATGATTTCCTATTTACTTTAAAAATTAGCATACACATCACACACACACACACACAAAAAAAAACCACAAGGAAAGTGTCAATCATTCGTATTTTAATGATTAAACACTACACTTCATGCAACACCATAAATTACAAAAATTACCTTTCTGTATTTTCATGTGCAGCCTCACAAAAGAATGATAGGTTAAGAATGTGAGCTCTGGCATAAGAATTATTGGGTTCAAATCTCAGGGTTCCTATTCATGAGGTCTTTTACACTGGACAATTTCTTAATTCATGTTTCACCTCTTTTCACCTAAGAAGGGGATGGCAATAATACCCCTCCTCCTGGGATGCTGTAAGACTCAAAGAATGGATATATTAAAAGCACTGAAACTAGTTCCTGGCATGTAGATGCCTAGAGAATGCCACCTTTCATTTTCATTTTGCAGTGATAGAAAGGAAGTTCAATGAACTCAAATGATTTAGGCCAAATGGTTTTCCAACAATGGTGAGAGGGAGCACTTCACCCAGGTTACTGACTCACACTGCAGGGTTTTTTATATTCATCATAATTACATAATTACAGTCTATTGTTTTGTTTAATCATTCCAAACACACTTTTTGTTGGCTTTGCTCACTATCATATCCATGGTGCTAGGCTCTTAATTCCAATCTGAGATTAGTTACTCTATCGATAAATCCCCAGATATGGTATGTCCAAACATGTACATATGACCACAGGGCCATCTTCATTATAAATCTAAGTGATCCAATGCAACTATTAATTTTGAAAAGGGTGTGATTACTTTAAATATTCACCACTTGAAAAATTTTAAACCAATTCCTCCTGAATTTATTCAGACATTGATGTAACCACCAGGAATACTGCCTGGTACACAGTAGATACTGAGTAACTATTTGCTGAACTAATCAATAAAGGTTTTCAGTTTACATATTTATTTTATTAATATGCAAGAGAATAATTTGCCTATAATACTAAGAGATCAGGAGAATGGAAATACCTAGATTTAGATAAAAATGCAGCATATTGGTACATCAACATGTGTTGTTTCTACAGTTATAAAGGCCTTAAATCAACATGGTCTTCAATACTAGCCCAAACAGCATACTAATTTTTCTTAGGTTGATTTAGAGATATAGAAACATACTAAAATTTAGCAGACTATCTATTGTGAAGGAGAAATTTTCATGGTGCAATGAGCAATTTTAAATCCAGATTATAGCAATTAGGGGTTTTCCTCTTTTGAGTGAATAGATCTTTCTCCCTACACAGGGATACAAATATATAGGGTTTCCTTTTTATTTTGTAAAATATAGTTGTTGACAACAATCAGTATGAAAAAAAAAAAAAAAAAAAAAAAACAAAAAAAAAAAAACTCTCCCTTAAGGAAAATACATACAGAACAGTTATGATGGGAAAAGCACAAAAACAAAAAGTAACATTTTATTTAAATATAATCAAGGGTTATTCATGTGAGAATTCTAGGATTATAAAATGGTGTTTGCGTATTACAAATGGAGAAATAAAAATATAATCTATTATAATGTCTTCATGGTTTTTCTATAATAATTTAAAGAACATTTGCTAATTATGGATGAAGGGTAGCATTATAGAAAGAACCTGAGATTCACTTGCTACTGAATCTTGGATTGTCTTGGAATATCTTTACTGCAAGCAAAGGAAAATCTCCACAATGTCTCTAAGGAAATTCAAACTCATATTCTTGCTCTAAAGAACTATGTTTATGATTATGCTTTTCAACATAAAATTTAAGAAGTAGTCATTTGTGTTTTGAATCCTTACAAAAAATATCTACATCTTTTATTTCCGTGAATGCATTCTTTACATAAAGATTTAGTAAACCAGCTTTAGTTACCAAGTTATTGAAAATACCTTGTTTTAACACAGACTTTTCCTTTAAAAAAAAAAAAAAAAGTTCAGTGGAGAATTTTAATATTTAAACTCCTCCTTCTCTTTAAAGATACCTTGACAGAAGGTATATTTCTTGAACAGAAATCTTGCTGATGATAGTTTAAGATGGACATTCCAAATTCATCTTTAGTTTGTGTTTCAATAAGTTTTAGAATGATCTAAAAAAAAAAAAAAAACCCAAACAATTGGTTGATTTACCTTTAAAAGTAAACACCAACCAAATTCCCAAATAAATTTGACTTTCATATTTTAAAAGGAACTCTTTTTTTGAGGAATAGGTGCCTTGAGATTCAGCTAAAGGCTCAATTAGAGTTTCTGTGTTAATTAATATTCATGTAAATTCAAGGCTGCAGAGTTGTGTAGAAATAAACTATGCATATATATTGAAACTTTTTTGCATATTTTTAAAAACATGATTGTAATCATGAAGATTAGATTATTTCCTTCAAATTTTGCTTCTTGTGATATTATTCTGAGGAACTCTATCACAGGTAAAATAATTCTCAGCTATTCTTGCCTATACCTCAAATTTTCCCTGCCTTCTTGGCATGTCCTGAGAATACAAGAGTGAGAATAAAACTACTGTTTATGTCAACTCTAAAAAAAAAAGGTTAACAAATTTACATAACACTGACAGGGTCTATCATTTTAGAGCACAATTCCCCGCAGAATAACTGCTATATATTAGACTCCTTTCTGCCTTTCTCCGTGACCTCATAATTTTTCTTAAAAAATATTCTCATTAATTTTTTATTCTTTTTATCATGGTAAAATATACATAATGTAAATTTACCATTGTAATCATTTTTTAAAGTAGAGTCCAGTGGCATTTAGTTTATTCAAATTGCTAGACAACGTCACCAACATTCCGCTTAGAATTTTTTTCGTCTTTCCAAACTGAAACTGTATACCCAATAACCAATAACTCGTTTCCTCCTCTCCCAGTGCTAGAAGCCACCGTTCTTCTCTTTGTCTTTATGAACTTGACTACTGCAGGCATCATACAAAATACAATCATACCGTATTTGTCTTTTTGTGACTGGATTGTTGAACCTAGCAAACTGTTCTCAGAATTTGGTCATGTTGTCACAAACGACAATCTTCTTGTCTAAGGCTTAATAATATTCTATTGGACATACATACCAATTTTGTTTATACATTCACCCATTTATGTATATGTGGGTTGCTTCCTTCTTTTGAATACTGTGAATATTGCTGTCATGAACATGGGTATATAAATATCTGTTAATATACTTGTTTTCAAATCTTTTTATAAAGTATCTAGAAGTAGATTAAATGAATCATATGTTAATCCTTTTTTTAAATTTTTTTTTTTTTTTTACAGAACCCACATAACTATTTTCCCTAGCTAATTCTGGTTTTTAAAAAATATTAAAGTGTATAAAAATAAAAACTGAAAAAAAGTTTATATGTCACTTTCAATTATAGAATTTCATGCTAAGAGAGACTTCCTAAATCATTATTTTGTGAGATAAACAGACCAGAGAGAAGTTGTGAGATATATACGCTGGTTTTTCTAATTCCCAGCTCAATGGTTGTCCCATAAACCTGTACTTCAATTTAGTTCTTAAAACTTTATGTTTTAGAAAAATAAATAAGATTGGATAACCTGTAGAAATAATTTATGTTTTTCTTCATAGCACCTGAGATATTTGACATATATTGCAGGGTCAAGTCTGTATGTTAATAGTTTTTGATATATTCTGTTAAAAATTATTTCATCTGATGTTTGAAAACTATATACTTAACCTTGAAGATCAATATCACCAAGTTAACTTCTATACTAAATAAGTTACACTCACACAAAAAGCAAAAATCTACAAAATATAACCACAATGAATTTCCTTAAATCCTGTAAATAAATAATTAGAATAATTTCATTTTAAACATAGGTTTTGTTCTTTTTTTTAAGAGTCATTACAGCAAACTTAATCAACTTCCACACATTCTTCACTTTATTAAGTAGGACCACAAGCACATTCACAGATTGGACCATCTGATTAAAATAAAAATGAAATTGACACCTTGACTCAGTAGTTTGCATACTTCAATAGACTTTCCTTCAAGTTAATTAATGTGTGAATTCTTGACTGTGGATTCAATTAACCCATGGGTTCTTGTTGCTCTATTTTTAAAAATAAAATAGCATGAAACAAGATACACCTAAATGATATTAACACAATGTATTAAGGTTACAAAATTGAAGGGAAAAAAATCAAATATGGCAAGAGCTGACTTTTATCTTATTACCCTATAAACATTATATATAAATTACAACCATAAACTGCCCTTTGCCTAAAACATATCTGAACAAGATATAAATATGAAGTAGTACTTAGATATTATGAAAACCTTAACTTTCTCATTATCTCAATTTTAATTCTAAACATTGAATATGAAGGGTATTAACTCAAGTAACAAAGATTGTTGAGGTATAATATATTGTGATTGTGTCAGAAATATATGGTTTAAAGATTTATTTTTTTTTTTTTTTTGGTACCGGGGATTGAACTCAGTGGCACTAGACCACTGGGCCACATCCCCAGCCCTTTTTTGTATTTTTATTAGAGACAAGGTCTCACTGAGTTACTAAGTGCCTCGCCATTGCTGAGGCTGGCTTTGAACTCGCGATCCTCCTGCCTCAGCCTCCCAAAGTGCTGGGATTACAGGCGTGCGCCACCGCGCCCGGCTCAGATTTATTTTAAGGACATGTGAGGCTGCTCACAAGCAGACATGTTGATTGGCAATACTGAACAACAAAATTATATACATCAATTTCTATCAAAGTCAATCTGAAGTTATTTAGAAGCATTAATTTCTGTAAAAATGAGAGACAGTTCTAAGCCTCCAAGTTATTTGCATTCATTGAATACTATTCCTATTCTGTCTATAATTCCTATTCTATTCTACTCTGTTCCCATTCCTATTCTAGAATATTTCCTATTCTATCGTGTCACATTTCCTATTGAATTGTAAATAAATGATGACTTATGCATTTAGTTGTACACTTAGTTTACCAGAAGACAGAAAAAAAACCCCACAATTCCTTTAGTTTCCATAAAGATGACGACCATGTCAGCCTTATTTATCCCTTTATCTTCAGTATCTAGCACCATTTAGTACATTTTAAAGAAATATTTTCTGAATGAATACAAACATTTTGATGTTAACTTCTTGATTTCCTTTAGGCACACTACGGCATTACTTTCAGGCATGGAATAATGACTTAAAAACAAGAATCTCTTAGCCGGTACCCAAGCTAAATTGCATGACTTATATTAAATTTCAGCATTTCATGGCAACAGTTCCTGCACTTGACATCCTGCACAGCACTGAAGTTTGCCCCTAATGTTAAAAAGAATTGATCACTTGATCACATTTGCAAAAGACTCAAGCTGTTAGAACAAGATTACTTTCAGGATGCTATTATAGTGTAGCAGATGAAGAAAACAAAGCCATTTATTTAATACAGTTTCTCAATGATAGTTAAAGCAACTAGATGCACACATTAATGAGGCATACTGCCTAGTTTGTGCCACAAATGATTCATACCTATGAAAGTTTTGCATTATTTACAAAAAAGAGAATGAGGATACCAGTACTAGATGTGCTAACAATAAAGACATTCTTGTCCGTTGGATGAAAGACATAGCACAGTGCAGCACAATTACAAAATGGGGAAAAAACACAAAAGGGAACATCTTGTTGATGGAAAGGAGATTAGTAATATCTCCTACAGAGACCCTTCCCTTGGTGAGCTTCATTGAGCTTAAAGAACCAGGATAAGCATACGCAGAAAGATCTTGGTGTGGATACTGGCTACATACTTAGGCCAGGTAGACCAGAGATACAAGGGATATAGTAAAGACTGACAAGAAATCATTCTCCTCATACTGTAAGTTATACTCTCATATTATGTTATATCTAGCTAATTTCCAAATTCATTTAGTTCTATACATTATCTTTTTTTTTTTTTTTTTTTTTTTTTTTTTTTTTTTTTTGGGCGGGGTGGGGGATGCCAGGGATTGAACTCAGGGGCACTCAATCACTGAGCCACATCCCCAGCCCTATTTTGTATTTTCTTTAGAAACAGGGTATCACTGAGTTGCTTAGAGCCTTGCTTTTACTGATTCTGGCTTTGAACTCGTCAACCTCTTGACTCTACCTTCTGAACTGCTGGGATTACAGGTGTGCACTATCACGCCCAGCTACATCATCTTTTAAGTAAATATTATTTCCTCAAACTCTACCAAATGTAGTTTAAGTTAAATAACACAGAGCAAAATACATAGTTATAATCTTATTAGACTTACAATGTGAATCAAAGATACATGACCTGATACATTCTATCAGCCACATAGAAAACTGAAAAAAGTAAAGAAAAACAGTTATTCTGACCATACACAAAATTTTAAATTAAAAATAAAGAAATGTTGCAAAGCCTTATCAAGTTCATTATATTTAAGGAAATTATAAAAATTAATGTTTACATTTTGTTTTTATCAAATCACTAAAAAGATATTAATATTTATTAATATAGAGAGGATTCTGGGAAGATGATGAAGAAGGAAACAACAAGAATCAGAATACCAACCAACACAACACTACCCTGGCAGGAAACTATTTGGGAACTCTGGAGTCAACTGAAGGCTTGCAGCACTGAATGGAAGACTAAGACAACAAATTCTAGTTAATTTCACCCAATTAGCACATTAGCAGCCAACCATCAGTCACCCCATCCATCAGGCAGGCAGCTGTCCACCTATTCCTGAAGCAGCTTACAGGCAAATTGTAAGAACCAGAGTGGGCAAAATGAAAATTGTCTTTCAAATATTAGGTTTCTATATTTTATCAGTTTTCCCTGCTTCTGATCACACAGGTATAGACAAAGAGGCTTCCTCTGAATGAAGACTTCCTGGAGATTTAAGGGGACAGAGTTTTTTCTTCCTCCTTATTTTTCTACTTTTCCCCTTTGGGAGTCTAACATTAAAGACTAGGACATTAAAAATCAACTGTATGTACAGTGAAAATTAGAAAGTGATCACAAATACCTAGACAAAGGCATAAGTTCAGAAAGACCTAGAAGGCCTTAAGATCACACATCAGGTTGATTCTTGGCATAGAAACATAATAATAATCCTAAACAAATAAACAAAATAGTAACAAAAACCATGAATCCTGGTAAAGGGGGAGAATTTGATCTACATACTTACCATAATAGTAGATTCAAAAGTCCAGTTTTCAATGACAAAATAACAAGGTATACAAAGGAATAGGAAAGTATGACACTTTCAAAGGAAAAGAAAAAAACTGATGGAAACAATCCTTGGGGGGGGGGGGACCTGATGGCAGATCTACTAAACAAAGACTTTAAAACATACATGTTAAAGATAGGCAAAGAACTAAAGTAACTTACAGAGAAAGTCAAGAAAATGATGTACGAGTAAAATGGAAAAATCTAAAAAGAAACAAATTTTTGGATCTGAAAAGTACAATAACAGAAGTTCACTGGGTTGGATAAAAGACAGATTTGAGGGTGAAGATCAGACAATTGACATTGAGTTTGAGGTACAGAAAGAAAAAAGATTAGAAAAAAAGAAATGGGACCTAGGAACTGTGGGAGTATATCAGTAGGTCAACATACTATTTGTGGAAGTCTCAGAAGAAGAGACAATGAAAGGGAAGGAGAGAATATTTGAAAAAACAACAGCTAAAAACCTTCAAAATGTGAGAAAAGATAAGATTTTAAACATTCAAGAAGCTCAACATACTCCAGATAAGATGAATGCAAAGCACTCACATTGTAAGCAAACTTTCAAAAACCAGAGAATCTTTGAAGTAGCTAAAGAGAAGTTAATCATCATATTCAAAGGATGCTCAATAAGATTATTAAAAGATTTAAAAAACTGTCTTCAAAGTAAGAGAGAAGTTAAGACATTCCATGATAACATAGAGGTAATTTATTCCTCTTAGACCTGCTCTTCAAGAAATGCTCAAAGGAGTCCTACAGAGTGAAATAAATGGACATCAGTCAAACTCAAAGACATATGAAGAAAAAGGATCTCATTAAAGGAAATAAAAGTACAATGATAAAAGTTAGTATTATTGTCCAGTGGTTTGTAACTTTACCTTTTGTTTTCTAAATGATAAATCTTTGCCTTTTGTTTTCTACATGATATAAATATTATTCTAAAAGCTAGTATTATTGGCATTTTGGCTTATTACTCCACACTTTGTTTTTTATATAAGTAGAGACCAGTGCATTTAAAAGAGTTATTACTCTATATTTTTAGGCACACAATATATTGCAATGTAATTCTGTAAAAAGTAGTGGAAACAAAGCTGTAAAGGAGCAGAGAATTACATGTTATTAAAGTTAAGGTGGTATAAATTAAAATTAGTGTGTTAGAGGTAATTCCATGGTAGCCACATAGAAAATAGCGATATAGTGTAAAAATAAGGAAATGAGAAATTAATTTAAACATTTCAGTATAAAATTCAACTAGCCACAAAAGGACAATGATGCAGAAAGTGAGGGACAAAAGTTGTAAGGCATATAGCAAACAAGTAGAAAAATGACAGAAATAAGTCCCTATTTATATCAAGTGATTTAAATGTAAATTGGTAGACTCTTCAATCAAAATACAGACTAGAAGAATGGATTAAAACACATGACCAAGTATAGGATTTCAATAAGAGACCAGTTTATATCTAAAGATACAGACAGACCAAAAGTGAATGGATGAAAAGAGGTAGTGCATGAAAATAATAGTCAAAAGAAAGCAGGGATGGCTACGTTGATTTCAGACCAAATAGTCTTTAAATAAAAATATGAGACCAAGAATATCATTATAAATATAGCAAGAACATACAACAATTGTAAATTTAAACACCTAATAACAAACCATCAAACCATATGAGGCAAAAATGATAGAACTGAAGGGAGAAATAGTTCTATAATACAAGGTGGAGACTTTAATACCTTACTCTTAATAATGGATAGAACAATCAGACAGAAGGTAAGTAAGGAGCCAGGATGTAGCACAACCAACCAACCAACCAACCAACCAGATATAACAGACATAAACAGTAGCAACAAAAGCATAAGCTTTCCTTTCAAGTGTACCTGAGACATTTTCCAGGATAAACCATGTCAGGCCACAAATTGAGTTTCAGTAGATTTTCCAAGACACATACTATACAAATTATCTTCTCTGGCCCTAATGGGAGGAAGTTAGAAGTCAATAACAGAAGTTCTGGCAAGATGGCTGACTTGAGGTACCAAATGTGCTTTCCCTCTGAAAGAAAAATCAAAACCAGAGCGGGGTACTGGGGTTGTGGCTCAGTGGTAGAGCGCTCGCCTAGTATGAGTGTGACCCGGGTTCGATCCTCAGCACCACATAAAAATAAAAGAGGCATATTGTGTACAACTAAAAACAAGTAAATAAATATTTATCAAAAAAAACCAAAAAAACAGGGGGGGAAATGAGAATAAACAACTGTTACTTGATTAGACACTTTGAGGGAGGACACTGGAGTGCAGTGTGTATGAAATAGAGAAATTGTGTAACATGGAGACTCCTGAAGCTCAAAAAGGATATGAAGGACCTTTGTATCAGCTACTCTATTCTCCCAATCTGGAGCAACTCACACCCAAGAAGGTCTCCCATCCCATGATGGAGTAAAGGTAAATAGGAGCCCCACAACAGGCCCCCACTGACACTAGGGGCACATGAAGCTTTTGCAGGTTGGAAATTCTGCAGCCCTCATGGGCCCTAGTTCAGCTGAGGGAGTGTCAGGGTGGGTTTGTCACTGCACTGTTTCGGAGGGTGAACTCTGTGCACTTTGTATGCCCTACCCAGGTAATTGGTGCATGACACCATTTTGCAATCAAAATAACGTGCATTCTACTCCTACTGCTGTGAATGGCATGTGCTCCCAGGCTCCATATCTGTACTGCCCATGGAGATCTATAGTTGCACATTATGAGCCACAAATACCCAGGCCCTACAGCTGTGTACCCTGCATCATATCCCTAAAATCACTTGAGTGACTCTAGTGCAGCCTCTGCATAATAAAAATTCAGTACCACTCCACATGAGTGCCCTCCCCCCACTAGTCTCTGCTCCTGCTGTGAGATACAATACACCCAAAGCCTTTGATTACAGCTGCAGAAGCCATACAGAGCCTAAGTGGAACTAGAGTCAACTTAGCATTTGAAGACACATCTTCAAGAGAAAGTATTTAACCATGAAAGTTGAAATTGCCAGAGGCCACACATGGGAAAAAAATATTAACATAGTGACCCAAAAAAAGTAGGAAAAAGGCAGGTAACATCCATACTTCCATAGCAAGGTCTCAAAGAGATACTTGAACACACATATTTACAGCAGAACTATTGATAATATATAAAACATAGAAGCAACCCAAATGTCCATAATCAGATGAATGGATAAACAAAAGGTGGTACTATATTATATGTTTAATGAAATATTATACAATGGATGCCATCGTTTGAATTTACATGTCCTTCAACAATTCATTTGTTGGGCTGGGGATATGTTGCAGTGATTAAAGTGTTTGCCTTGCATGCATGAGGCCATGGGTTCAATCCCAACACTAGTAACAACAACAACAACAACAACAACAACACATGATCTAAAATCTATCTGTTGGTAACTGATACTCAGTACAACAGTATTAAGATGTACGGTCTTTGAGAAACAGTAAATCATGAGATAAGCGTTCCTCTAAGTGATTGACAACACAGCTTCCTTGTTACACATCTCTTCTGCCATTCATCACCTTTGTCCTTTCTACCATTTGAGGATGCAGCAATAAGGAACCTATCACTAGGCATTGAATCTACAGGCACCATGACCTTGGATTTCCCATCCTTCAGAAAAGTGAGAGGTAACATTTATGTTTTTACATATTACCCAATCTGTGGTGTTTGTTATCATGGCAGATATAGACTGAGATAATGGTAAAAGGAAGGGGATTATCATCTGGTATAGCATATGCTACATGAAATGAGCCAATAAGAAAAAGATAAATAATATACGATCCATTTATATGAGGTTTTAGAATTGTCAGAATCATAGAGGCAGAAATTAAGAACGATGGCTTCCTGGGACTAGGGCCACAAGAGATACCAGTTACTGTTTGGGCATAAAGTTTCAGTTTGTATGTTGAACAAAGTTATGGAAATGAAGGGTAGTTATGGCTGTACAACATTATGAATGCATTTAATACCACTGAGCTATATATTTAAAAATGGTTAAGATGTGTATCTTTCATGTTATGGCTATTTTACCTTAATAAAACTATTTAAAATTACTAATATATTTCAACAATATTCTTTGATAATGTGTGTATAACATTAATTAAAGATTCCACACAAACTGTAAACCTCTTATATTTTAGAGATATTTTTCCTCACTTCAAATTTTTCTCAAGATTTCCTTAAAAATCTCTAAAATTGAAATATGTCTGGTATAAGACAGGTCAATACAAAAAACTTAAAGAACTAGCTTTAGTTCATTGAAAATGGGCTGCTGGGGTCTGAAAAAGCATGTCAAATCATCTAACACAAATGCAAATATGTATTTCATTCTTATTAACATTTACTATCCCAACACTGTAATGACTTATTTTTTGATAACTTGGCAGGCTGAATTCTTTAGTAACCCTAATGATTTTAAACTTCCTTGTGTATGGAGAAAATCTGTGATTTGCCACTAGTCAACCAAGAGAAAGAAACTTGACAAGATGCCATGCCATGATTTCATTGAATTACATAAAACTCTTCTGTGGCCCATTGCAGCAAGACAATCTTCCACTGGCTTTGAAGAAGCAAGCTACTACACTGAGAGCTTGTGAGAGGGTCAAAGAAATTAGGAGGACTTTTAGGAATTGAGAAGACCTCTTTAAGGACAAAAACACATCATTCCACTAACTACAAGGAAGTCAACACTTCCAGATATTCAGGTCCACAAGGGAACATAGAGCAGTGAATACCTTGACCTCAACTATGAGATGCACCAGTTAAGCTATGCCTCCACTACTGAACTACAGAAACTTGGAGAAAGCAAAATGATTTGTTTAAAACTGTTGAATTTGAAGTAATTTGTTAAGAGTCCAGAAAACATATAAAAGAAGTATACAACTTAACAGATTGTAGACTTAGAATTAGTTGCAGAACTTTGTAGAACAGGTCATTATATGAAACAAAATACTATTTAGGCAGTGTTTAAATAGTGAATAAAACATTGTCTTACTCTCTGGTGATTTGGGGAAGTTTTATTTCTGGTAGTTTTGTTTTTAACTCAATGGAATATCTCCCAAATCATATTAGAGTCCTGTAATCTAGCTTCCTATTTAACTGAAGGACAATCACCCTTGCTGGTGATGAGAACTTACTACTTTCCTAGAGGGATTGCTCCTCAAGATAGCTATATCTTTTCTGTTTGCACCTGTAGGTCCCAACAGTAAGCATTAAAATTTAATTCTTCTACATACAGAAAACACCTAAAATCATTTTAGTTTTTCTCTGCTTTCACTTTGCAGATGTTTTTTCCCCTCTTTTCTGCACTGGTCATTTGACCACCTGTTTTACTCTAGTTCTTTGATATGTATATACCTGTTACTGCCTAATTCCTCACGGATTGCTGCATTTCATCTACATGGTTGAATTTTGTTGACATAAAGTTGGGCACAGTATTCCCTTAGAAGTTCAATGGTGATAATATTGCTTCCATTCATGCTATTGGTAATTGGGGTTCTCTCTTATTTTTGCTCTCTTGCTTTCTGTCTCAGTAAGTGTGTATCAATTTTCTTGACTTTTTTCAAAAATCCAGCTATAGCTTTGTTAATTATCTGTATTGTGTATCTATTTTCTATTTCACTGATTTCTGCTCTTACTTTTATTGTTCCTTCTTTCTGGTACATTGGGTTTACTTTTTTTTTTTTTTTTATAATTTCTAAAGTTATTTATTTAGCCATTTTGTATTATATTATAAGCATTTAAAATTTCACATACATTTCCTTCTAAATACTGCTTTAGTCATATCACACAAGTTTTGTGGGGGTTTTTGTATTTTACTTTATATTAATTTGCAAATAGTTTATAATTCCCTTGATACTTCTTTATATTAAGTGTATAATTTACACATAATTGATTTTTTCCTGAGAATTTCAGTGCTATTGATTACTAATTTAATCTCTTTTTAGTCAGGGAGTATAGGCCACATTATTTTAGTCCATTTATATGTACCAACACTTGTTTAGTAGCCCATAAATAGACAAAAGTTTCTCTGGCTTCTTCCATGAATTTCCCCTCTAAGCATACAGTTTGACTATGATGCGCTAAGTTTTGGCTTTCTTTGTATTAATTCTGCTTAGGGATTGTGAATCATCTTAGATTTGTAAATTCATGTTATTCTACAAAGGGGGGAATTTTTCACCTTAATTTTCCCACTTTCTCCTCTCTCTTTTTTTTACCCCTGAGACTTCCAATATACTTTTGATATTGTCCTATGTGTCTCAGGGAACTAGTCATTTTTAAAATATCCATTTTTTTCTCTCCATTTTCCAGATTGGCATAACATCTACTGATATATTTTCAAGTTCACTGTCTGTGCTGTAATTTCCAATCTAGTCCTATGTTCATCAGGTTTACCCTGACCATTGTCTGATTAAGTCTAGAATTTTATTCTGGACTTTTATGTTGGTTTCTTCCTGTTAATTTTATTCATGTCACTCATGATATACATAGTTCTTAAAGTAACAGTGGTCATGTTTATTACTAAATATTTCTTTCAAAGGTGATGATCTGTCTTTAGCTATAATGAGAATCCAACATAAGAGACAGTAATTTTGCTATATTGGTAATGGTTAATATTTATGCTTATCTTCTAGTCCGTGCCAACATAGCATCAACTCTCAGATAACCTGCATGAAAATGTTTTCTTCTGTTATTTACAAGTTAATATTCTTTCCAGGAAAAATTAAGAAAACTTGTATTACATATAATCATGTTACTATGATCAAAGTTATTTTCTAATCTTAGAACAGCTATTTCAATTACTTCAAATTAAAGATCCACCTTTCTTTTTTTACTTTTCAATTCATCAAGGTAAGTTTTCTTTATTCATTATTAAAAACTATTAGTCCTTTCAAGAAGAAATGGTTTTGCATAGGTTTCATTAATAATTTGTCTCATTGTATATTTTTCCAAATATTTGAACATGATAAAACTTAAGACCTTAATATTTTCCCAAATTGACAAGAGTTGAAATACATCCCACTCAGGTAATTATGGCCTACTGTGAGACATAAATGACACTACAACAGAAACAACATAATCAATTTTAGTAGAAAAATTACATGCACATTTCTTAGAATTTAGGAATTGTTTGATGACATGATTGGTCACTGTTTTATAAACACTCTATAACCTAATCCAAGTTACCTCTGAGTTGAAAGTTGGGCACTCTATTTTAAAAGGTTAAAATCACTGCATAAGAGCTGTGGTGGCATAATTAGTTTTTCCAGCCCATACTCCACTTTATCCACTAACATCTGTCAATCAACAAATTACACTTTGGCATGAACAGAAGCAAGAGGATGCCTGACACTTTTTTAGTCCCTGGTAAACTAGCTATGGACATATGCAGTGTGTTCATTTTTAGAGCTTGAGGATGGCAGGTTTAATTATATTAAAAAGGCAAAGGATGAATGGCGATAGAAGACCAAACAGGCTTAGCAGGAGATGCACAAGGTCATTTAGCAAGGACTGTGTATGTCAGGTTGGAATTCTCTGACATCTCATATTTCAGTTTCATCCCACAGGTTATCTTTGCCTTCTTATTATTAACCTTGACTGATTAGAACCTGTTAGCAAGAGAAAAAAGATTTTTTTCTTTAGGGCTTCAAACATAGAAACAATGGCAGGGGAAACAATAGGGAGCCTGATTTGAAATGGACAAGAAGCACATTTTCTAACAATGAAAGCTGTCCTAAAATGGAACGGGATATCTTGAAGGTGAGGAAGTTCTATATCATATAAGTTTTCAGGTTGAAGCTGTGTTATTTGAAGACACTGTTAAAATATGAAGCAAATGATGGTGATTGGAAGAGATGTATGCTGAAGCATCCTCTAAAGTGTCCTTTAAGCTATACCTGCTGTAATCAAAAATTTATTTTCATGAAACATTAATATAAATACTTTTAATTTACTTTCTTTTTATTGTGGCATATCTATAATGCTCTTTCTGGGGCTGCAATATTTGTAAAATAATCTAAAATTTAAGTCTGTAGGAAAATATTCAACCAAAAAATGTATTAGGTAGGTCCCTTAAATTGTTCTACATTGACTTCATCAGCATGTAACTGATAACATGGCTAATTAAATCTTAGAATAAAAACACCTATCTTTCAAGCATATTTCAGCAATTCAACAATGTCTTCAAGGGCCTACACAATTTTATCTGGCCATATCATTCTCAGCATGAAGACATTTTATGGTCAAGCTTTTTGTTTTAGAGTTATATGATGGCTACTAATATTCCAGACAATCTATATTTTCTCCATAATATCCAAAGCTAGAAGGATAGAAGAGACAAGGAAAGGCTCTTTCACTAATGCTTATGACTTTTTAAAATTTAGTGCTTCATATATATGTGTGTACATATATATAATGCATTATATATATATATAATTTCATACATATGTATGAAGTTCACTGTGGTGTATTCATATGTGTACATAATATGGTCAATTTCATTTCATCTTTACTTGCCTTTCCTGTCCCTCCTTCCTCTCCTTCAATCCCCTTCCTCTGCTCCACTGATCTCCCTTCTATTTTCAAGGGATCCCTCTCCCACTTTTTTGCCTCTTACTTTGCTCTAGCTTCCACGTATGAGAGAAAACATTTGACCCTTGACTTTCTGAGCCTAATATTTAGCCTGATGTTCTCCAAGTCAATACAATTATTAGCAAATGCCATAATTTCATTATTTTATATGGCTGAGTAAAACTCCACTGTGTATATATGCCATATTTTCTTTACTTTTTAAATCTGTTTATGAGCACCTGACTTTTGTTAGGAAGCAAAAAACTTCCCAGGAGCAATACATAAGAGTTACTCTCTCATATTATTAGTGAGAACTAGATCATATGGCTACATGTGGATCAGAAACTGGCAAAAGAGGGCAGGATTGGCATTATTAATTTAGACTATTATTTCTGAGCCTGGAATAGTCCTACCCACCAAGGTGTACTTGTTGCTTTTATGGTCACTATTACTGGGACATAATGATAAACAAAAGTTGTGAGTGCCAAGAATAGCAAACATGAAACTATGTTCAGAAGCGTCTTACTCACTGAAGATTTTGCTGCTTCAAAAATTCTCCTTAATATATTGTTGGACGTAATTTACAGATTTTTATTCCGTGCAGATTTCATGCATTATATGATTAGCACAGTTTAATATATAATCACATTCCACCTCGTAATTCATCCTATGCATTCTGTGTTACTTTTGTTATGAAGTTCAGCCAGTTGAGGTGGCACAAGCCTGTAATCCCAAAGGCTCAGAAGGCTGAGGCATGGGGATCATGAGTTTAAAGCCAGCGTCTTAGTGAGGCCCTAAGCAATTTAGAGAGACCCTGTCTGTCTACCAATAAAATATAAAAAAATGTTTGGGCAAATGGCTCAGTGGTTAAGGGTCTCTGGGCTTGATTCCTGGTACAAAAAAAAAAAATTAAAAAATATTTCTGAAGTACAATCCAATTACAATTTTGAAATAAAAATAGAGCATTTGGTTAGGAAAACAGTCTCCTTAAAAGTACTATTTTGGGAAAAACTGATACCTTCCCCTGGGCACACTGCTGTATCAAACAACTTGGGTTCAAGATGGAAAGAAAATATTGTGCTTTGTGGTAGGTGAGCAATTGTGTCTATCACAATTTTTATGTTTTCTTTCCATGACTCCTTTAAATTTGTAAAACTCTGAAACCAATATATATATACAAATACTTTGTGGAATATATTACTTATCATTTTGACTGCCTATTATCTTGAACAATGCTCTATATTTCTGCCTCAATAAACAGTGGTTGATGATGCAGACACTGGCTGTGTGAGGGGGTCATAGATGAGCCGGAAGAGAAAAGTCAGTATACCTGGTGATTAAAATTGTCAAGCATTATTCATATAATTGAAGTTAGCTGTATCCAAAAGTCTGAACTTTGATTTTTTTTCTTTTCATGTAATGAAAATGAGTGCTTTTTAAAATTAAAATTATAGAAATGTTTAAAGATAATATTTCTCACTTTTATTAAAAATCTTCATAATGGTAAAATGAAAGTTGATATAAAATAAATTGAAGGTTGTTTTAAAAATAATTAATGAAAGCTTATACCAAGCTAAATTTTCAGGGTTACATGAAACAGTGATGGTGATAGGCTTCAATATTAGATAAATACTAGAAAAATGTTAAGATATATAAACTATCTTTACAGGAAATATAAAAGGACTATTATAAAGCAAGAACCATAAAAAGATACTGAAATGTTTAAATCATTTGTTAAGGTATCTTAATTATAGCAGATGACTGTCCATTTGGTAAAATTATATTGCCATTCTAGTCTGAACAGGACTGCCCGGTCTATTAGATCACATCTACTGTTATTTGTGACAGGAGAAAAACCTCTACAATTGCCCATCTGAGCCTCATACTAACTGTAGGTTCCCAGACTCTCCTGCTATATAACCTAAGTTAGGATAAACTTAATGGATGTAGCTTTGATAAATGCATGGTAAAAGCCGTCTGGATATAAATTAATTTATTATTTTGTCTTTTAGTTTTCTATGTTTATACAATTTTGTAATTCACATTTACATAACTTTGCTCTCTCCCAGCTTATTATGCATAATTAGTTGCTTAATAAATGCTTTTGGAACATGATAATGACAAGTTACCTTTTCAAATATAATAACAACTTTTGAGTGACCTTAAAATGTTACTACATAATAAAAATACTCTTTTAATATGAGGAATCAAACCTGTTTCTAAATAATTTGGAAGAAGGTAAGATGAAATCTATTAAGATTTTTTTGTTTTGTTTTCATGTTTTTTTTTCTTTTTTTAAATTTTTTTATTATTTATTTACTTATTCATCATGCACAAGTATAGTATCTTTTTACATACAACTGCTTGTATACAAAGTATATAAGTACCATTCAGATCTTCAATCATGCATTTAGGATAATGATATCCATCTCATTCAACCAAAAAAAAAAAAAAATTGAAATCTATTAAGATTTAACTTTGCCGGACGTGGTGGTATACACCTGTAATCCCAGCACTTGGGAGGCTGAGGCAGGAGGATTGTGAGAGTTCAAAGCCAGCCTCAGCAATGGTGAGGCACTTAGCAACTCAATGAGACCCTGTCTCTAATTAAAATACAAAAAAGTGCTGGGGATTTGGCCCAGTGGTTGAGTGCCCCTGAGTTCAATTCCCGGTATCAAAAAAAAAAAAAAAGTTTTAACATTGACACATCTTAATATGTATGCACATTCACTCAGTCTTAAATTTTAAATTAGACAATAAAATATAATTTATAAAATCAAATAATTAATGGATACTATCATCAATTGAATTTTCAATAAATATAAATCATCTTTAAATCTGATTCATATTTTTCAAGGATAGCTGTAGAATTTTAAAAGCACAATATTTGGCCTTATGGTCCATTCTTTACAAGAAATCATATACTATCCTATTCTATATTGTTATTTTTATAATATTTTAGGGTTTAATATAAAATAATGTTTTTAAAATAATTTTATTTCATATACAAATATTAAAAACACAATTGCTAAAAATTAGGTTTGAAGTTTTTATCAGGCATTTCAACAATGAACAGCATTTTGTTGATACAGTAACATTTGAGAAAATCAGCACTCTCTGTAGACTGGATTAATCATAGATGTGTGTGATTTGACGTTTCTTGAAGATATCATGTCTTGATAAATAGCTCTCCAAAAGATTAAAGTTTTTAATTAAATTCTTAAATATGGAAAATGTACTTTCCATAGAAAATCATTTTTGAAATGCTGAAATTTGTGGAAAGAGAACTTTAAATTTACAAAATACTTCTAAAAGGCATGTAAAATTTTATCAAGGAAATTGATACACCATTGAAGCCTGTCAAAAGGAATGATTAACAACTATAGTTGCTCTAAGAATTATTGCTTTAGATTCTCTTATTTTCACTGAATTAACCATGAATCTTTCACCCTACAAATATAATTTTTCCTCAGATAGAAACCTGGGAGAGAAAGCCTCAAATTCATGTTTATTGATACATTGATATCAGTTTCTAACACTGTACCATTCTCAGAATTATGTAAATACATTCTTTTTTCTGAACTTAGAGTAAAAAAAGTCACTAAATGATTTTACATATTAAATTAATTAAGTAAATTTTATGACATATTTAGTCTGTGGTAGGCACAGGAAAGGCAATAATGAGCAAAGCCAAATATAGTTCTTACCTTAATGGAGCATGCATGCTTTATATTATATAAGAAAATTTTGTACCAATTGATAACATGAATATAACTGAATTATGAAGCAACTACTTTCTTTGAATGAAAAACAGAGAGCTGAGTGTAGAAAGTCTAAAGTGGCTAAAGGGAAATAAATTATGAAGATATTTTATGTGTCCAGGCTGGATTCATCAACAGATTGATGTATAATGAGTAGTGAACAGTTAGAAATATGAAAGTGAAATATAGGTGATAAAGCCTACAGGACTTAGTAGTGGAATGACTCGCCAAGGAAGGGAAGTGGAAGGAGTCAAGATGACTTCTAAGTATTTTGTTTGTACAGCTGAATGGTATATTGCAGAGACAACTGTTTGTCCCTCTAACCACCATTCTTCTTTTCAATAGTGTTTATAGAAATGTAGTATATATACTCAATATCCCAGTTAAAGACTTTACATACCAGTTTCCTTCAAAGCTTTATACAGACATGTGACTAGGTGTTGGCTAAAGAAATGTAAACAAATAAGATGTTTGCAATGGTAGGTCATGTTTATAAAACAGAAGAATATGTTTTGTGGAGCCCCTTTCCTCTTTTCCCTTACTAATTAGTGGCATGGGGATGTGATGGTAGGAACTAGAGCAGCCACTGTAGATTCAGAGATGGAAGTCACCTGACAGAGTGACCAGAGAAGAAACTGTATCCTTGACATTCTAGAATCACTGTATATCCCTGGACTGCTCAGAGGGATAAACTTTTTACTTAAAAAAAGTATAATTTTATCTGACTTTAACAGCAACTTCATATAATTAGCATCCTTTTTCTTCTGGTTTCCCTAAGATTTTTACACCTTTCTGATTTAACTATCTTTCTTCAATGCTAATGTCTCATCCCAGCCTGCTGTATAAAAATCTGCACATTTCTGAATTTTTAATACATGGCTACAAACTTTGAAGGGTAGGACACGGGACCTCATGGATAACCTGACTAATTGGTTGATGAACTGAATTATGCAAAGTAAAAGAATGGAATATGAGGTCCCCATCCCCCTTGAAAAAAGAAATAAAATAAAAACATAAAATGCCCTGCTAGTTTTCTATAACACAATAAAAATATGCATTTTCATAATGAGAAGAGAGGACAGAATTGAAAAAGAATATTTTATTAAGAGGAAGGATTTAACCAATAATATCATTGATAGTCTTGAGATAGATTATGACCCACTGTCATAATGCCAGTGGATACTGAGACATCAATAAAATCCATCAATACTTTGAGAAACATATTATTCTCATTTTTCTTTCAGTTACTCAAGATTCCAGGCAGATATAGCTCCTAAAAATAGGAGCTGTCAGTCATAACATTGCTTATATTTTCCCATCTGAATTAAGTTAAAAGGTATGTTACACACACACACACACACACACACACACACACACACTTGTGTATGTATATACATACGTGTGTGTGTGTATGTAAATTTAAACTTCAGGATACAGTGAAAATTACAAAATAATTATACAATATCTACATTTAAAATTATTATTTTGATGTATTCTCAGGGATATTGAAATTCATCTAGTCAATACTTCATTAGGCCCCAATAATTTAAAATATTTGACATCAATGCACTATTGGTAAACAATATGGTAACCTCTCATATTTCTGGATCCACTTAAATCTAATTAGAGCCAGACATGGTGGTACATGTCTATAATCATAGTGACTTGGGAGACTGAGGCAGAAGGATCACAAGTCCAAGGTCAGTCTTTGGCAACTTAGTGAGACCCTATCTCAAAAATCAAAAAGAAAAAGGGATGGGATGTAACTCAATGGTAAGAGTCCCTCTGAGTTCATTTCCCAGGACTGCCAAAATAAAACCAAAAGAACAACTCCCCCATCCCCCCCCAAAAAAAAAAAAAAACCCAATTAGAAAACTTGAGCTGTCATTCATTTGTTCATTCATTCATGCAGTCTCTTAGTGTGTCTGGATATGTATCATGACACAAGATGAAAAACAAGACAGAAATAAAAGATTCTTAGAGAAGTATCTCATTATCAGCATGAGGTCACTCTTGCTGCTTCCCTGCTCCTGGCTTGCATCTTGATTTCTCCATAATTATGTCCTGACCTATGATGTCAATTTCTAAGCAGTCTGCTTTGACCTCCAAATATCTGTCAAATTATCTTCCAAGCAATATTCTAAGTTCCACTGTCAAAATTTATGCAAATCATGTTCAGTATATAACTTTACTTGCTTGTTATAGTTTGAATGTGGAATGTCCCCTACAGGCCCATATGTTAAAGCCTTGGTTCCTGGAACACAGAATTATTGGAAGGTGGTGGAAGTTTAAAAAGTAGGCCCAGTGGGAGGAAGTTAGGTCATCAGGGACATGCCCTTGGAGGTTATATTGAGACCCTGGCCCCTTACTATGTGTTTTCTGGACACCATGTAGTTAAAATAGCTTTCTCTGCCTTATGTTCCTACTATGATGTATTGCTTTCCCATAGTCCCAAAAGCAAAAGTGGTCAATTGATAATGGACTTGTACCTCTAAAACTATAAGCCAAAATAAACTTTTCCCATTATTAAGTTGGTTATCTCAGGTAATTTATTATAGTAGTAGAAAACTAACACATTGCCTCACTTTATTTTTACATATTCTTGATTTTATGGACAAGTAAATTATTTTTCTAATAGTACATATGTTGGCTCCAACATTTCTCCCCCCTCATTGGGCTTCCTTCCTTACCTTCCCTCCCTCTTCTACTTGATCTTGGTGAAATAAATAACAGGTTTCTAACATTTCTCTAAACTTACCTCCCTTCTTCTCTTCCTTTTTTCCCCTTCTTCCCTGTTTCCCACTCCTTCCTTCGCTTTCTCTTTTCTATAGAATCCAAGAAAATCTTCCAAGATAGATATTTTTTAAAATTACCTACATTATTAGCCATTAGAAAAATGCAAATTAAAACCTTAAGAATATACCAATCCACACTACTACAACTGTTAAAATTAAGACAGACAAAACCAAGTGCTAACAATGAGAGAGCAACTAGGACTCTTATATGTTGTTTATAAGAATGCAAAATAATAAAGCTACTGTATAAAACAATGTGGAGATTTATTTGTTCCAGTTCTGGAGGGTAGAAGTCTAAGATCAGGGCACTGGCTGATCTGGTGTCCAAATAAGGGCACTTTCATGGTTTATAGATGGCATCGTGTATCCTCACATGGTGGATGACAATCTAGCCACATCATTTGCCACAGAGTAAAACAGGAACTGCCTTTCCTCTCATTTCCAATATGTTCCTCACTTCTGTCTGAGACCTCATTAGAATGGGATTTATCCACTGTATTTTAGTGAATATTCCCTCCATGACTGTCTCTAAGAAGACATGAGCTTTCTCTACAGCTCTCCTCTTCTCTCTTTTTTTAGTCCCCTTCCTCCCTTTACTTTTAGATGCACAGAACCTCTTAAACTTCCACTTAAAAAAAATGATGTTCATGGCACCCAATGTAGTTGGTTACTGCCCTACAGGGATTTCTCCTTCCTTGCTAACAAAGGCAGATTTCATTCATTCTTTGGGTATCCAGGTAATTAAGGGGAGGCCAAACCCACACTGGTTCTTCCAAGAAAATAGGTATTATAAGTTTATTTCCCTTGCTGGTGGGGATGAAAGTTGGCTTGGTGACTCTGGGATTTTTTATTTTTCCACTTTTTTTTTTTTTTTTTTTTTTTTTTAGGTACTGGGGATTGGACTCAAGGGCACTCGACCACTGGGCTACATCCCCAGCCCTTTTTTGTATTTTACTAGAGACAGGGTCTCACTGAGTTGTTAAGTGCCTCGCCATTGCTGAGGCTGGCTTTGAACTCTCGATCCTCCTGCCTCAGCCTCACAAGTGCTGGGATTACAGGCGTGGGATACCGCGCCCGGCTCTTTTTTTTTCACATTTTAAAAGGGATATAAATAAAGTATTATGGGCTGAATTGTGTCCCTCCAAAAATCCATATCTTAAAATCCCACCCCCACAATGTAATTGCATTTAGAGTTGGGACTTATAAATACATAATAAAGGTCAAAAGAGGTTTTAAGGTAGGGGCCTTAATCCAGTAAACTGGTGTCAGGAAAAGAAGACTATCCAGAAACAATATATTCCGGTACCTTGATCGTGAATTTTGAGCCTCTATGAGAAAAATTAATGTCTGTAGTTCAAGCTACCCAGGATGTTATGGTAGTCTGAGCAGAAGAACCCATAAGAGAAATGACCACTTTTCCCTTCCAGGATTAGGGGTAGGTGTGTTAAGATTGATGATTGAAGCTTCTGGTTAGTTAGAGTTTCTGAAAGAAAAAGCTTGAGGGCAAAAGCAAACAAGCTCAGAATATTAGTTGGGGAGAAAGAATTTGAGTCCTCAGTGATTTCAATCAATTCCTACATAAACCAGAACTCCCTCTCCAGACCCACCCAGCCTCACACTTCTTGATTGGATTCTTACCTGTTCATATTCCAAATGACAGAGTTCCAATGGTGGTGGCACCAATGAATCTTACTGTGGTTGTATGTGGATGTACAAAAACCACATGGACCTTCATCTATACAAAAGCTTTTGATCAGGAGCTACTTGAATAATGATTTGTACTGTTGGAAAACTCTCTGTATTTAACCTAAATCCTTCATGCTGCATTGTTTGTAACAAGAGCCCTTTCTTTTGTAACACTTGACCTTTATAAATAATCATCTCAATTTTTTTATCCATTTAAAAATCTCTCTTGGAAAAAATATTTGGGTTAGCATTGTTTCACATAGATCCAAAGTCCTGTGACAAGCCAGCTGGCTCTGACCCAGCTTGTGACTTTTCTTGGCAGAAAGGAGATCTGGTTTTTGGCTCAGTGGGAGTGAGGCTACCAGAGCACCATGATATTGTATGCCCTTCTGTGGCATCAGTGAAAGTCACCTGTCCTCACAGCCCTTGTCAGAATGTAGACTGCTTCTATCCAGGCAGGTCCATGAGCTGTGTGGCCAAGAATCTAACTGAGCTGCTGTTGGCTTCTGCAATATATAGTGTCTATTCTCAGTTCTGTGATCTGGGCTTATACCATTTCATCCTAAGTCCTGAAAAAAGACCCTTTTGTTTATTTTTCAATCCTAACAATTATCCTAAGGTGGATGTTAGTTCCCCAGTTTTACAAAGACATGAGGGAATTTGCATGAGATCATTAGGTAGTAAATGAAAAAGTCAGTATGTAAATTCAGATTAGTCTCACCCCAAAGCCTTATTGTTGAATATGTCAATTTAGCCAGTGTAAAATATTACATGATAGAGGGAATACTCATATATGATTAATTTTTTTCTCTTCTGGATGAATTAAAAAGAACTTTTAAGAGATAATATGAAGGAGTGAAGAAGTAATGGAAGTGTGAGGGGTCAGAGTGAACGCCAGGCTATTGCAGTCTTTGATGATCTATGCTGAGCCTGGTAGAAATTCAGGAATGACACATGCTAGGAACTTAGTGATGTGTCTGTTGTATATATCTGTCCAGCATACCTGTTGCCATTCCTCTTATAATAGTACCATTTACCATCTTCCATGCATCCACATGATTCTGGTTGGACTATTCATCATTTTGCTCCAGTTTCTTGATTAAGTGATTGGTATAGGTGTGGATATGTTATCTAAGCCAGGACAATCAATAATATGACATTAGTAAGCAGAAACTATTTAAGAATGGATCAATGGATAGACATATTCTGAGAGCTTGGAAAGAAGCTATATGTAGTGGTAGAGAATGGGTGGTGAAGATAACAGAGGTCAGGATTGAGAGACAATTCTGGGGGAAACTGAGTTCCTGGTTCTAATCTCTCAGGCCTCCAGAGATGACTTGTTTTGTGCACGAAGACTTTTGATGATGTGGAATGCTCCTGGGTCCTTCCATTAAGTCTTCCCCACCATTTTCTGCATTTCTGTTGTGTGGAACCAAAAGAATAGTGACAACAGTAGACCTCAGGCTAAGAAATACAGTAATACTCTGAACTCAAGCCATAGTCTGCTAAGTGATATGATGAATTTGAAAACTGGGCAAGTGGCAAGACCTCACATGTTTTACATGATGTGTGTTTGCAAGTCTCTTGGAGTTTGTAGGCTGTAATGATACTTGGATTCAGCTGCAATTGGGTTGGCAGCACTTTAAGTTGTGAGATTTAGAGGATGATTCATTTTAATTGAAACTGAAATCTGGGGTTCACAGGGCAAGAATACAGCTGAACATGTTTGGAATTCTAGCAAGGCTTCTAGGAGCACACAGTACAAAGTAACCAAAAATGCAGTCATATGCTCTGGGTAGATACAGACAGGTTGAGGTAAGGATGCATTCCAAAGACCCCATAGGTGCCAAGAAGATTGTCTTAGTCCAAAGAGACATCAGACTTGTGACAGAAGAGATATTCTGCATGGCTTCATTCATCAAGCTTTATATGCACATCAACTGTGACCAGACATTGTGACCCAAGTTTAGTTCTGATTGGCATAAGATTCAGGCTGAGATGAACATGGAGAAGTGTACAATATAGCAGGGATATGTGGGCAGAGATCCTAGGAGATAGGCTTCCAGAAGCTATCAAGATTTCCTCATACTTCCCCAGTTCTGGTTTCTACATTGAGCTTCAAATTCAGAACTCTAAATGAATCTTGTTAATCTAAACATTATCTAAAATTTGATATGGACATAATAAATGTCCTTCTGTAAGTGTAGCCAACCTTAGTAAATGTTTACACCATCTACTCCCTGACTTAATTGTCTAATATCTGTGTGTCATCCTTGATTCCTCTGTTAATTCCCCTTTATTCTTTTTTTTAATTCTTCTTTTAATCTTTATCCAACTCATCAAGTCCCTTTAGTTCTTGGACTATCAAACTCTCCCAAGCTAAGGTGTACATTCACAAGTAAGAAACCATGTCCTCTTCAAAGGTTTAAGAGTGAATTGGCGAATTCTCATGGTATAAATATGATTTTTTATATACCTATTGGTTTATTGGTAAATTTTCCTATTTTTATTGTATTTTAATAACACTTGTCATTTTAAACATTGTAGTTCTCATGACATTGGAGGGAAATTGTTGTAGCTGTTTAACTAATAGATTCATTTCTCCATTTACACTTGCAGATTAGCAGACATTGACATTCCCAAGATTTTGCTTTATCCCTTTTTTCCATAGGTGTGAAAAGTTTATAGCATAAATATTAAACAAATGCCTAAAGTAAAGTGCTTATGGCTATAAATGTTGTTTATTCCACATATCCTTAATGTTGTATTTCTTGAAAATAACACTCATGTGAAGCTTAACATAATAACAGCAGAATTTACTTAATTTCTTTTCAGTGTTTAGTCTAATGAAATGGGGTATAAGAGAATGTGGGAATGACTAAGAAGAGAAATAGAGTAACTTAGTAAATGGGTCAGGCAAATCAAAACTTAACATTCCTCAATATAATGACCATGTCAGACTAATGAAAAGATATTTTAAAGTCACTTAGATCTTTAAAAACGAGATTTTCTACTTAAAAATCTTCCTACGAAATGAGCAATGACTTTGAAGAAGTTGTAAATTTACTTTATAATAAGTCAAAGTTCAGGTATATCACATGCTGGGAAAAGCAGAGCATTACAGTATGCCTTTATTATCAATGATGCAATTAGAATCCATCAATCTGTGATTCAAAACTGATAAATAATATTGAATTCTCTGTACTTGATAAGAGTTTTTAAAATGTTGAGATATTTTAGCATTTCTAAAGTTCTACATGAGATTTGAACAGAATATTGTATAATGAAAAAGTTGTTAAATATATATTTTTACTACTTTTATTTAACCCATGCTCCTGGTTGCCGATTATAATAACTGTTTAACTTAGTTGCATCCTAGATAATTTAGGAAAGAAAAATACAAACTATTTCTTTTGCCTGAGTTAAATAATTTGGCCTTGCATTTGAATGTGTGACAATGAGGAATATGTTATCCTTTGTGTAAAACTTTGTCTGCCTATAACATGGATATTATTCCAAGTAGGTCTAGGTAAATATCTGTGAGACACTAAGCTTTCTCAGAAAGATTTATAAAAGTGCAAGAAGGATTCCTGGATCTCTTTCTTGCTTTCTAAGAGTCAAAATAAAATATTTATTATAAAAAGACCCCTCCCATTCAAAGAGGAGTGCACTAGACTTCCTAACATTTGTTAGAATCAAATAATCTATATAGTTATATAGGTGTATATAAGTCTTATCTCAAACCAGAGCTAAAGTACAACGTGGATAAAATTGGAGAAACATGACTTGGCTAAACAAGCCTCTTTCATTCATAGAAATTTATATCTAAAACAAAGTTGGTGACATATAGAGAACATTTCACCTCATGATAGTAGAATACTCTTTATTCAAGCACTCTTTCACAGACAGAATTGTGTCCCAACCAAATTCATAAGTTAAAACTCTAATCCCTAATGAGATGGCATTTTGAGATGGGGCTTTTGGGAAGTAATTATGTTAAGATGATGTCATGATGGTGTCCTTGTGATGTGATCGGTGCCCTTATAAAAAGACATCCAGGAGATTTCCATGTCTTCTGAACACAAGAGAGAATAGGGGAAAGGAAGCCATCTGAACTTGGTTTGAATTAAGATAGAAATTGGTAGCAGGATGTGGAGTATCATTGTAACAACAACAACAAAAATCTCAAAACAACTTTGGAACTGAATAAAGAGTACAGTCAGAAAGAGTTGTGAAGTGCATGCTAGGAAAAAAATGATACTTCCACAAAGGCAGAAAGGAAAGAAGATAGCTATAGAGAAAGTTTGTATCTTCTTAGAAAATACATGAATAATCAGACAAAATGCTGGCAGGTATCTATTTGTGTATATATGTGGTAGATACAGATGTATGTAGATATATCCATTTGTGCTGCTATAGCAAAACAACTGAGACTGGGTAATTTATAAGGAATAGAAATATATACAGCTTTTTATAGTTCTTGAGGCTAAAAAGTTCAAGATCAAGATACCATAATGTATTTTCTGGTAGAGGCTTTCTTGCTGCATCTTTATGTGGCAGAAAAGCAGAAACATCTAGCCAAACACTACATGAAATCTCATTTTGAAATCCTCAATCACAACTCTGCTTGAGTTCAGGCGGGCCTAGGGCAGTCCTGGGATCCTGCATTGGAGTGACACCAGGCCCAGGTCAGTCCCGCTGACCCGCCCCCCCCCCCAGAGTGGTCAGCCTCAGGTTAGTCCTGCTGACCCCCACTGGTGCGTGACCAGAATCCAGCCAGTCCCACCAACCTCCGTCCCAAAGCAAGAGCCAGCAAGAACAGACCCCCCCAACTCTGCTTGAGTCCAGGTGGGCCCAGATCAGTCCCAGGATCCTGCACTGGAATGACGCCAGGCCCAGCAGACCACATCAGGAGCTCAGACTCAACCAGTTTGACCCACACCAACCTGTGTGGACCCAGCCCCTGGTAGCATACTTTGAGGGACAACGGCAGGTTCTAATAGCCCAACACTAAGGGAAGGCACAAACAACTTAAGACTATAGGGAAGAAACTGTGATATCTCAGATCTACACTGTAAGAAAGTAAGGCAAATAGACAACATGGAAAAACAAGGGAGGAAAGTACCCCAAACAAACCAGGATTCTACAATAACAGAACCCATGCCCAGTGAAGTTGATGAAATGTCAGAGAAGGAGTTCAGAAGGTTCATAATTAAAATGATCTGTGAATCAAAGAATGGCCTAAATGAACAAATACAGGCAAAAATTGACCACTACAACAAATATATAAGAGAGCAAATACAGGTAGCAAAAGATTACTTCAAAACAGAGATAGAAACTCTAAAGAAAAAAAAAAAAGTCAGAAATCCTTGAAATAAAGGAAACAATTAACCAAATAAAAAACACAATTGATGATAGTTGCTAAACTTGCCGCTATGACTTATTATATAATTGTTAATAAAGATGCACATATATTACTACCTCAAAAAAATGCAATTGAAGGCATCACCAACAGACTAGATCAACTGGAAGAAAGAACTTCAAACAATGAAGACAAAGTATATAATCTTGAAAATAAAGTTGACCACACAATGAAGATAGTAAGAAACCATGAACAGAACATCCAAGAAGTATGGGACAGCATCAAAAGACCAAATCTAAGAGTAATTGGGATAGAGGAAGGCACAGAGTTTCAAACCAAAGGAATACACAACCTCTTCAATGAGATAATATCAGAAAATTTCCCAAGCATGAAGTGTGAATTGGAAAACAAAACACAAGAGGCATACAGGACAACAAATGTACAAAATTACAACATATCTACACTAAGACACATTATAATGAAAATGCCTAGCATACAGAACAAGGATATAATTTTAAAGGCCGCAAAAGAGAGGAATCAGATCACATATAGGGGGAGACCAATTCTTATTACAGCAGATTTTTCAACTCAGACACTCAAAGCTAGGAGATCATGGAACAACATATTCTAAGCTCTGAAAGAAAAGGGATGCCAACCAAGAATCTTATAGCCAGACAAATTAAGCTTTAGATTTGAGGACAAAATAAAAACCTTCCATGATATACAATAGTTAAAAGAATTTACAAGTAGAAAGCCAACACTACAGAACATCCTTGGCAAAATATTCCATGAAGAGGAAAAGAATAACAATGATGAAAATCAACAGAGAGAGGTATTACACTAAAGGAAAAAACAATCAGAAGAGAATCCATGTCAAGTTAAACATCAAAAATAAACAAAAATTGCTGGGAATACAAAACACATCTCAATAATAACTCTGAATGTTAATGGCCTAAACTCACCAATCAAAAGACATAGACTAGCAGATTGGATAAAAAAAAAAAAAAAAAAAAAAACAGACCCAACGATATGCTACCTCCAAGAGACTCATCTCATAGGAAAAGACATCCATAGGTTGAGGGTGAAAGGTTGGGAGAAATCCTACCACTCACATGGTCTGAGGAAACAAGCAGGGGTTTCCATCCTCATATCAAATAAAGTTGACTTCAAGCTTAAGTCAATCAAAAGGGATAAAGAAGGACACTATATACTGTTCAAGGGAACCATACACCAACAAGACTTAACAATTATAAATATATATGCCCCAAGCAATGGAGCATCCATGTTCATCAAACACACTCTCCTCAAGTTTAAGAGTCAAACTGACCACAACACAATAATTCTGGGTGACTTTAACACACCCCTTTCACCACTGGATGGATCTTCCAAACAAAAGCTGAACAAAGAAACTATAGAACTCAAAAATACAATAAACAACTTAGACTTAACTGACTTATATAGAATATTTCATCCTTCAACAAGCGAATACACTCTCTTCTCAGCAGCACATGGATCCTTCTCTAAAATAGACCATATACTATGCCACAAAACAACTCTTAGCAAATATAAAAAAGTAGGGATACTACCCTGCATTCTGTCAGAACATAATGGAATGAAATTAAAAATCAATGATAAAATAAGAAATAAAAGCTACTCCAATGCCTGGAGACTAAATAATATGCTACTGAATGAACAATGGGTTGCAGATGACATCAAAGAGGAGATTAAAAAATTCTTAGAGGTGAATGAGAACACAGACACAACATATTGAAATCTCTGGGACCCTATGAAGGCAGTTCTAAGAGGAAAGTTCATTGCATTGAGTTCATTCCTCAAAAGAAGAAAAAGTCAACAAATAAATGACTTAAAATTACATCTCAAAGCTCTAGAAAAAGAAGAACAATCCAACACCAAAAGTGGTAGAAGACAAAAATAATTAAAATCAGAGCTGAAATTAATGAAATTGAAACAAAAGAAACAATTGAAAAATTGACAAAACAAAAAGTTGGTGGTTTGAAAAAGTAAATAAAATTGACAGACCCTTAGCCAGGCTAACAAAGAGAAGGAGAGAGAAAACTCAAACTACTAACATATGCAATGAAAAAGGAAATACCACAACAAATACTTTGGAAATACAGGAAATAATTCGAAATTATTTTGAAAACTTGTACTCCAACAAAATACAAAACACCAAAGTCATCTACAAATTCCTAGAGTCGATGATCTGCCCAAATAAAAGCAGGATGATATACACAATTTGAATTGACCAATTTCAAGTGATGAAATAGAAGTTGCCATCAGAAGCCTACCAACCAAGAAAAGCCCAGGACCAGATGGATACAAAGCTGAGTTCTACAAGACCTTTAAAGAAGAACTGATACCAATACTCTTCAATTTATTTCAGGAAATAGAAAAAGAGGGAGCATTTCCAAACTCATTCTATGAGGCCAATAGCACCCTGATCCCCAAACCAGGCAAAGACACATCAAAAAAAGAAAACTTCAGACCCATATCTTTAATGAACATAGATGCAAAAATTCACAATAAAATTCTGGCAAAACAAATACAAAAACATATCAAAAATATAATACACTATGATCAAGTGGGGTTCCTTCCAGGGATACAAGGATGGTTCAACATACAGAAATCAATAAATGTAATTCATCACATCAATAGACTCAAAGATAAAAAACATATGATTATCTCAATAGATACAGAAAAAGCATTTGACAAAATGTAGCACCCCTTCATGTTCAAAACATTAGAAAAACTAGGGATAACAGGAACATATCTCAACATTGTAAAAGCTATATATGCTAATCCCCAGGCCAACATTATTCTAAATGGAGAAAAATTGAAAGCATTCCCTCTAAAAACTGGAACAAGACAGGGATGCCCTCTTTCACCACTTCTATTTAACATAGTAATTGAAATGCTGGCCAGAGCAATCAGACAGATGAAAGAAATTAAAGGGATACAGATAGGTAAAGTTGAACTCAAATTATCATTATTTGCTGACTGTTGCTTCCTGAAGCGAAAGCCGCCTGGAGCAACGAATGCCGCAGGAAAATTCAGAGGCAGGATGAAAATGAAAAAAGGTCTTTTCTTCTTCTTCTTCTCTCTCAGGCTCCAAATGCTCTAACTCCAACCAACACCTTCTTCTTCTTCCCACACACTCAACTCACCCAGTTATATACATATACCTTTAACAAGGACAAGTGCTTACAGCTCGAGCTTACAGGTGCATCACACAGTGTTCACGGGCATACAAAGATTCTTTGAATAATGTATTAATATCAGGTGGAAACTAGAACATCTTTTATGGCTCTCAGCTAACTGCAATCTTTAGCTATCTCCTTGATTATAGGCTCCTTCAGCTGACGATATGATTTTATACCTAGGAGATCCAAAAAATTCTACCAGAAAACTTGTAGAACTCATAAATGAATTTAGAAAAGTAGCAGAATACAAAATCAACACCCATAAACCTAAGGCATTTCTATATATCAGTGACAAATCCCCTGAAAAGGAAATAAGGAAAATTACCCTGTTTACAATAGCATAAAAAAAAAAAAAAAATTACTTGGGAATCAACTCAACAAAGACGTGAAAGACCTCTATAATGAAAACCATAGAACATTAAAGAAAGAAATTATGGAAGACCTTAGAAGATGGAAATATCTACCCTGTTCTTGGATAGACAGAACTAATATGACCATACTACCAAAAGCACTAAACAGATTTAATGCAATCCCAATCAAAATCCCAATGACATTCCGCATTGACAGATTTCTAGAGTCATATGACTTGCCTAAACTGGATCTGGAGGCTATACACAATTTAAAAAGATCGATTACAAGCGAAGAAATAGAAGATGTCATCAAAAAGCTACCAACAAGGAAAAGTCCAGGACCTGATGGGTTTACAGCCGAGTTCTACAAGACTTTCAAGGAAGAACTAATACCAATGCTCTTCCAACTATTTCAAGAAATAGAAAAAGAGGGTGTGCTTCCAGACTCTTTCTATGAGGCCAATATGACATTAATTCCAAAGCCAGGCAAAGACACAACCAAAAAAGAAAACTTCAGGCCAATATCTTTAATGAACATAGATGCAAAAATCCTCAACAAAATTTTGGCAAATCGGATACAAATACATATCAAAAAGATAGTGCACCACAATCAAGTGGGGTTTATCCCAGGGATGCAAGGCTGGTTGAACATTTGAAAATCAATAAACATAATACATCACATCAATAGACTTAAAGATAAAAATCATATGATTATCTCAATAGACGCAGAAAAAGCATTTGACAAAATACAGCACCCCTTTATGTTCAAAACACTGGAAAAACTAGGAATAGCAGGAACATATCTCAACATTATAAAAGCTATTTATGCAAGGCCCCAAGCTAACATTATCTTAAATGGAGAAAATTGAAAGCATTCCCTCTAAAAACTGGAACAAGACAGGGATGCCCCCTTTCACCACTGCTATTTAACATAGTACTGGAAACTCTGGCCAGAGCAATTAGACAGACGAAAGAAATTAAAGGGATCCAGGTAGGAAAAGAGGAGCTCAAATTAGTACTATTTGCTGATGACATGATAATATACCTAGAAGACCCAAAAAACTCTACCAGAAAACTTTTACAACTAGTAAATGAATTTGGCAAAGTAGCAGGATACAAAATCAATACCCATAAGTCAAAGGCATTTTTATACATCAGCGAAAAAGCCTCTGAAAGGGAAATGATGAAAACTACCCCATTTACAATAGCATCAAAAAAAAAAAAAATACCTGGGAATCAACTTAATGAAAGAGGTGAAGGACCTCTATAAGGAAAATTATAGAACACTAAAGAATGAAATCATAGAAGAACTCAGAAGATGGAAAGACCTACCTTGCTCTTGGATAGGTAGAGTCAATATTGTCAAAATGTCCAAACTACCAAAGGCATTATACAGATTTAATGCAATTCCAATCAAAATTCCAATGTCATTTTTCAAAGAAATAGAAAATGCAGTCATGAAATTCATCTGGAAAAATAAGAGACCCAGAATAGCCAAAGCAATCCTGAGCAAGAAAAGTGAAGCAGGGGGCATCACCATACCAGACTTTAAATTATACTATAGAGCAATAGTAACAAAAACAGCATGGTATTGGCACCAAAGCAAGCTGGTGGACCAATGGTACAGAATTGAGGACAGAGACTAATACATATAATTTCAGCTATCTTATATTAGACAAAGGCGCCAAAAATGTACAGTGGAGAAAGGATAGCCTCTTCAACAAATGGTGCTGGGAAAACTGGAAATCCATATGCAACAAAATGAAATTAAACCCTTATCTCTCACCATGCACAAAACTCAATTCAAAGTGGATCAAGGTCCTAGGAATTAGAACAGAGACAATACACCTAATAGAAGAAAAAGTAAGCTCCAATTTCCAACATGTCGGATTAGGCCCCAAGTTCCTTAATAAGAATCCTGTAGTCAGCTATCTCAATGTTTGTAGCTGCACAATTCACAATAGCTAGGTTGTGGAACCAACCTAGATGTCCCTCAGTAAATGAGTGGATTAAGAAAATGTGGTATATATGCACAATGGAATTTTACTCAGCAATAAAAGAAAACAAATTAATGGCATTTGCAGGTAAATGGATGAAGTTGGAAGACATAATGCTAAGTGAAGTTAGTCAGTCTCAAAAATCCAAGTACCAAATGTTCTCTCTTATATAAGGAGGCTATTTCAAAGTATAGTTGGATGGGGGTACATAGGAGGATTAGAGGAACACTAGAATGGTCAAGGGAAGGGAGGGTAGGGGAGGGAGCAAGAGGGGAGGGAGGGAGAGAAAAAAAAAAAGGTGTTTGAATGAGACAGATATCATTTTCCTTAATGCATGATTGAAGACCTGAATTGTACGAATATACTTTGTATACAAACAGTTGTTATGTAAAAAGATACTAAATATATGCACTATGAGTTGTACATATTAAAAATTATAAAAATAAAATAAAAAAAAAGAATCCTGTAGTGCAAGAACTATTACCAAGAATTAATAAATGGGATAGATTTAAACTAAAAAGCTTCTTCTCAGCAAAAGAAACAATCAGTGAGGTGAATAGAGAGCCAACTAATTGGGAACAAATATTTAGTACATGCACATCAGATAGAGCACTAATTTCTAGAATATATAAAGAACTCAAAAAACTTAACACCAAAAAAGCAAATAACCCAATCAATAAATGGGCTAAGGAATTGAAAAGACACTTCTCAGAAGAAGATACACATTTAATCAACAAATACATGAAAAAATGCTCAACATCGCTGGCAATTAGAGAAATGCAAATCAAAACTACTCTAAGATTTCATTTCACTCCAGTCAGAATGGCAGCTATCAAAAACACAAACAATAATAAATGTTGGAGAGGATGTGGGGAAAAAGGCACACTCATACATTGCTGGTGGGACTGCAAAATGGTGCAACCGCTATGGAAAGCAATATGGAGATTTCTTTTGAAAATGGGAATGGAACCACCCTATGACCCAGCCATCCGACTCCTGGGTCTATTCCCAAAGGACTTAAAAACAGCATATTACAGTGACACAGCCACTTCAATGTTTATAGCAGCACAATTCACAATAGGTAGGTTGTGGAACCAACCTAGATGTCCCTCAGTAGATGAGTGGATAAAGAAAATGTGGTATATATACAAAATGGAATTTTACTCAGCAATAAGAGAGATTAAAATAATGGCATTTGCAGGTAAATGGATGAAGTTGGAGAATATAATGCTAAGTGAAATTAGTCAATCTCAAAAATCCAAATACCGAATGTTTTCACTGATATAAGGAGGCTAGTTCACAGTGTTGTTGGATAGGGGTACATAGGAGGATTAGAGGAACACTAGAATGGTCAAAGGAAAGGGAGGGGAAGGGAGGGAGCAAGGGGGTGGGGGGGAGGGAAAAAATTGGTGGTGGAATGAGATGGATATCATTATCCTAAATGCATGATTGAAGATCTGAATGGTACTTATATACTTTGTATACAAGCAGTTGTATGTAAAAAAGATGCTATACTTGTGCATTATGAATAAGTAAATAAATATTTAAAAAAAAGAAAAAAATTAATACAAATGAGGACAAGTATATATATATGTATATATATGTATATACATATATATATATGTTGAATAAAATCTATGGGTTACATCATTACCAATATTCTGGTTGTCATATTATAATTTATAAAATGTTCACCATTAAGTGAGAAATGAGACAGTATAAAAGAGATAACAATTGTTTCTTAGAATTGCATGTGAATTTGCAATTTCAATAAAAATATCAATTAAGAAGTTAAAACAAGACCACTTTCATAAAAATATTTTTGTTTTGGAAAGTATAGTTATGTTTTTATAAAACAAAACACAGTTTTACTTTTTTAAAGATGCTATTTATACATGGGTTAATAAATGAATATTCAAAAAAATAAACTTGAAAATGCTCATTCATCATTCACTTCCTTATCTGCTTGTGCTATGGAATACTCCATGGGAAAGTAAGGGCAGTTCATATGCATTTTTGTTTTCACTTTACCGCATATTCAAAAAAGAAAAGAAAAATAACTTCATTAAAAACAGAATTCTTACTTCTGTGAATATGTTCACAGTGAACCTGGGAAAGTATTTTAAAGTAAGTAAGGTTTGGCTAAACTATTTTTCTAGGAAAGTATAGAAAAATTACACTTAAGAAAACAATATATAGCATATGTAAATGAATATATAAAATAGAAGGTGGTGGTTTGCATTAAAGTATTTTTATATTTTATAATGTAATCTATTGCTTATTATTTTTAGCAGTGAATAGTCCTGGTTCATTCAAAATAGCTGAAGTCAAAATGACAAAAAGTTTCTAGGTACAATTTTCTTCACAAAACAAAGGCTGATTGTTTATTAGCATGAAATTTATTCAGAGTATTTGGAAGACTGAAATCTACACTCACTACTGAGAAGCTACTCCATAATGGGGAAATTATTGATGTAAGCTTAAGCTCTTCTTTGAATTCATAAAGCTTTGCTACACAATATTGTGCTAAGGAGCATCCATGCATTGGCTAGGTAGTTTTAATGCAAATTAAGACATTTCTCACATTTAATTTCAGAGGATCTGCAATGAGGCAAATCATCTTTCTTAGAAATCTCATCAGATTTCTAGTGCTTTCTTCTACTGTTAACAGCAGTTCTGCATTCTGTTCAAAATGATTTTGTCCTTTGCTGTGGGAAAGGGTTTTACTGTTTCATGATGTGTGCTTCCAATTTCTACCAAGACTGTCTGCTTGACTGAAGACTAAAGAGCTGAAACTTCTGTAAAGAGCACACATTTCTGCTTCAAGTTATAGAAGTGTAAGCTCTTTAAGTTCTAAGTGGTTTCTAAGGGAGTATCCTAATTTGGTTTTCCCCAAGGATGGGCTGTGGGCAGTTAAATCTCTGCAGATGGGGTAATCTTTACTTCTGGTCAGATTATTTTTGATTAAGTCTCCCCCCACAACCCCCAGCCCTTGTTTGATCAATACTAAGCTAGCTTTAATCATTCATTCAGTCTAAGAATGTAAGATTTGTAATATTTAATGCAATAGGATGAAAATAAGAAAAGGCTGTCACTGATTGACACTTTCAAAGCCAGTTTACTCTAATATTATATGTAATTCCATAAAAGCTATATAGGTAGCAATTTCCTTTCCCTATCTGTACATCAAATAAAACTCAGCAGATGGGGTTTGGTTAGTTGGTATTACAAATGAAAGGAATTCATGTGAATATTTGTTGATTATAATATGCTTATGAATTGAATATTTTTTTAAATTGTGCCATTTGGAATTCTGTTAGAAGAATGAATTATTCTGAATACAGGGACGTGGGTAAGATGACTTTCCATATTTCACTATTATCTCAGATCTGTAACAGATTCATAGATAATATTGTGTGTGCAATATATATGTGATATTTTATATACATTTCTGTCAAATAGTTCAGTTACTCCTATTTCATGAATTATTCTGTGGTAATGATAAATGCCTTACATCTTAAACAACATAGAATAAAGCTTTTAATAAGCAGAGTTGAGAAAATGGGAGACTCCTTCCAGCTTTAAATTCTACTTAAATATGGTAAAATAATAAAATATTTATATTTGATAGATTAACAGAAAGAAAATAAGAGCCTTGTTTTTAAAGTGAACATGCATAGGGAAGGTGAACATAGAAATGTGAATTTGAAATTAGATTATAAGGAAAATAAAATATTAATTGGCAGAATAAGACAAGAGTACTAAAAGTTACCAGAAGTCAAAGGGAACAAGGCTGAAGTGAGAGAAATTACACCACTACTACTCCTGAGCTTATCTAGTGCTATGTACAGAGTACTGCTGTATGTATTTTACATGGAGCTCAGAGGCTCAGCTGTGCCTCTTCCATTCATATGCTGAGGCCCTAGACCCCAGATCCTTAGGAAGGAATTGTATTTGGAGACAAGACCTGTAAAAAGGTGGTTAGATTAAAATGAGGCCATTAGGATGGGCCCTAATCCAATCTGATTAGTGTTCTAATAAAAAGAGGACATCTCTACACACAAATACCTGTGATGTGCATGCACAGAAAAAAGACCATGGGAGGACATAGCCAAACGGTGACCTTCTATAAGCCAAAGGTTAAGTTCACAGGAAAGCAAACCTACTCACACCTTGATCTTGGACTTTCAGCCTCTTGTTTAAGCCACTCAGTCTATGGTACTTTGTTGCGGTCACCCTAACACACTAATAGAATGGTCAAACTCTTTAATTTCTTAAATGATGTCTCTATTATTATTCCTATTTTATAGGTGAATAAATTGAGACAGAGATGGTAAGGGACTTGCCTGAGATCATGCAAGCAGCAAATATTAAAAACCTAGAATTAGACTCAGTCAATCTATCTCTAGAGGTATGTTAGTTAACCATGAGTGATACCATTCAGAACAAGGTGGCTCAAGTTAGAAAACAGTGCAATGTAAAACAAAGCAAAGCAAAACAACAGATTTATTCACCTTTGACCCTATTAAACACTGAATATGTATGTGTGGACGATGTTTACATATCACAGAAAATTCACGATATGCTTTTCCTTAAAAAAAAAAAAAAACTTTGAATCTGGTAGCAGATAAAAAGATACATAAAAAGGAGTAAGTTAGAAGATAGGAGCATGTCCCTAGAGGGTGAAAACTGACAATGAATATTCAGAGGAAGGGGATAACATTGCTCTGGGTGGTTCAGAAAAGTCTTGGAATTGCAGTTGGCAACTGTATTGCCTCTTGAAATATCTGCCAAGTAAAAATATGTAAAGTTGGGAAAATAGCAATCTATATGAGCACAGATGGAGGAAGGAGCAAAAGGAAAAGAGAAGGGTCCACGAGGGGACAGAGTGAAAAATAAGGTTTGGAAGAATGCAGAGAACCTAGATTACAAATTCTTGGAAACTCCTAAAGCTTTCTGCTTGCTACAGAAGTTTATTCAACCAACAGAACAATAAAATTTGCATTTTCCTTTTTCAATCATAGAGAAAAACTGCTTCAGTTCATAGACTAAGTAAATGAGAAGCGACTTCAGATTTACATTTCCATCAGTATCTATTGAACCTGATTATTTTAAAGAGTAATTTTCAGTTGCTACACCATTTCTCAATTCTATTTCAGCATTTTATATATCCACTAAAATATTACTATTTGTAATTTCTCTTGTGCTTTCAAACTGTGTTTTGTTCCTCCCTGTGGTATTATTGGGGGAGTGATTTTATTTTTGTTCTACTTTTATTCTTCTTGAAGTCAATAGAGACCATTTGTTTTGCAATTTTATCAGAACTCTTAAAGCATCTTTTTATGTGGAGGTTCGAATATAGAATTAAATACATGCTTTGGAGGACAGATTGCTAGAGCTTTGTCTTCCACAGAGTACAAAAGGTTTTAAATATTTCATAAGTTTCATGGACATAGTGTTTTTCTTTTAAAAGTCCCATGACAGAAAGACATGTGGGTACTGATCAATACAACCATGACCATTTGACATACCAACTAAACTGATGTGTTTTCTTCTATCCAACATTTTTTCACTTCTTATTCTCAAGTATATATGATTTATTCTAAACTTAAATCAGTTTGTTAGTAAGCTTTTTTTCACCTACATACTTACTTATTTTTATACTTTTATACTTACATATGCATACACTGTTTTTCTACTTTTTCTTTGTCAGAATAATTTCATTATCAGCAAAAGTAATGAACTTATTAAAATATTTTCCATATACTTTTATAGTCAAAATTACATTTCAGAATTTATAGAAAGTTTCTTTTTTAAAAAAAAAACATTCATTATTTGAGCTTGTTTTAATGAGAAATATATTATGTCAGAGACATTCTCAGTAGTGTGATCAAATGCTTAGAAAATCTATCTTGGCATGTGGAGTATTTTGTTCCATTTATACACTCAGTTCTTGAAAGCTTTTTGAAAAAAAGGTATAAGGGAAGATGATACCCTTAGGGGTCTAATTTTCTTTGTCATCCACCTGAATAACTTCAATTAACATTAATATACATGCTAGTAAGAGAGCATCTGCTTTGAATATGTAAAAGAAAGTAATAACTGCTGGCATTGAAGGAAAAAATCTGATTAGTTAAATAACACATTGAACTATGTCATTATGTAGGCCAGTTCTTGATAGGATTGTTCTTTACTGAATCAAATACCATAATTAAAACATTAAAGATTCTTTAAATTAGTTTTTTTCATTCAATTTAAAAGAAAATAAATGCCACTAAAAATATAACTGCACTTCAATATAGGGAACTGGTTATAAATCATTGCAAATATTTAGAATTAATATGAAATAAATCTTCCAAAGTATCTTGGAGCATAATCTCTTCTAGTAACATTCTTTCAAGTCAATAGAAAAAATATTTAAGACATGAAATATAAATCACTTTGCAATGCTCTCTGTACTTATAACTCAACTATTACTGTAACAGGTGGTTGAGAACACAAAACTCATATCATTGTTTTGTATCTGCCATGGAAAGTTGTGTCATTTTTGAGAAGAGCAGGTCACCTGTAAAGGCCACCTTGTGTGTACTGTCATTTTCATTAACAGAATTATTCTCTGCAAATCTGCTGACAGATGGAAAGATACTTGAAGATTCTAAATTTGCTTTCCATAAATGGGGCATGTTAACAAAGAATGATTAAGTAGAATTTGCTGCTGTTTTATTTTTTACTTGAGCTACTAATACAAAATTTAAAATATCTTTTGACTAAAATAGTTAAGCAAAATGATGTTTCTCATAGATTAGCATTTTAAAATCTTATTTTACTTAGCTAATGGTATTTCAATGAGTCTGTATATGTATTACTTGAGTTTAAATCTGCTTTCTTTACAGAGGAAAACAGTAGTGTAAGGAAGTCAATTCTTTCCATTAGCACATAGAATTAGAATTAAATTTTTATGTCTCACAACTGGAATACACTGAACTCTGTGGACAACTTGTATAGTCACACTGGAGCTCACACTTAGAAGGGCAGTGCACTGTTTGCCCCATGTTTTGAAATTCTTAGTAGTGTTTTTTAAACAAAAAACTCCAAAGTTTCGTTTTGCTAATTTGTGAACTGAGTGTCACAAATTAGACAGCCCGTCATGCCAGGGAAAATGATTTTTACATATGGTTGGCTAGTTTGGAACTAGATAGTAACACAAAGAATACACTGACTCTTTCCAACTTTTATACTAACAGAAGTTAATCTATTTACACACATGTTATTCACTGTTCAAATTTAGTTTTTTTGTTGCTGTTGCTTTTTGACATTTCAAATGTCATTTTAGAAAAGCTAACTAAGCAAGAGAAAGACACATATTTTCATATTTTCAGTCACAGATTCCTTTGGGGTCTTTAAAATTTCATTCATTTTCCATTGTTGTGAGAGAAAAAAAGGCAGGGATATAACACTAAGACTGTAGTTTGAAATTTCGGAAAAACCATTTAGATTACAGTACTGATTTCTGATTGAATCCTGAGAAACTGTTATTTGGAAGTGTGTTAGTAACTCCACCACTTTCCCAAATAACAGAAACTGCATAGAGCTAATTGTATCATTCATAACCCAAGATGTCTTCAAATTGAAAGTATTCATGGACTTAGTGTTTTAAAGCCCAGTGAAGGAATTATTGACATCTAAAACCCAAAGTGACAACCCAATTTAATTCTTGGGGGGAAAACACCAGCGATGTGGAAACCTCTGGAAAAATAAGTATGATAACTGGATGCTGAAATCATTTCAACATTGATGAGTCCAGCCTACTGCCTCTAATAGATAAGTAGTAAACCATTGCTAACATTGCTCTTCCCAAACAATAAAAGCATACCCTTAAACCTGACATTTCCACAGTGATGAATCTTAGATGAAATCATATGAAATGTCAAAATAAAGGCAGAAAAAAATCAATAGTTGTGCAGATGAAGCTATGTTAGGTCAATAGTTTCATAATGTTTGTGACAGGCCACCCAAGTTTTTTTGTGTGACAATATTTTTTAATGTGCAATAACTCCAAAGCACTGAAAATTAATTTTTGAGATGGAATTACCTCTTGACAAGGATATAATTAAATTCATACTTTTTTCCCCCTTCTCCTGAGATTAAAGAAGGATGTGGTAAATAAACTGCCCCTTCAAGGTCAGAAATATGTTAGGTTTCTCAGCCCATAAAAAGGAATGTCCCTTTGGTCCAGATGAGTGTCATTTCTCTCTCTTCCCAATTTTCTGCTATACCTCAAGAAAATCACAGGCTGTGCTGCATCCTCTTACAAACCTTCCACATACATATACCCTCGGGGGTCTGTGCAGCTCAAAGAGAATATGCCTTCTGAGTGATAAGACCTTTTCTCTCCCTGTGAAGGAAGAAGGCACACAATCTATTTTTCTATAGCTAAGGTAGGAACTAAAAAATGTCCACCAAATTAGGAAATGAGTGGTTGTAGGATACCTTAGGAAGAGTTTTGGTTGCCTGAGAAGCAGAATATAGTCGGTGACAATGATTAAAACCTATTTCTCGAGAACAACATGAAAAGAAACAGAGTTCATTGGATTGCCCCAAAGCTGAGTTCCAAACAAAATGGCAGCACTTAGAGAATAATTTATTTTTGAGTGAATTAAGAGTATAAGATCTTAGGTATATAGTTGGATTTCTGCTTCTATGTTGCTAATTTTAAGGAAGTCTACTGAATGGTCTAATTCTAAATTTCTTCATCACTGAAATGAAATAATAGTATCTTCTGGTTACTCTGTTAGGACCCTTCAAATTCCACAACACATCTCTTCTTATAGTTTTTCTATTTACATTTTGAGTTTTAAAACTATTTTGGATTTTAACATTATAATGCTCCACGATGACATTACTTCAGCTAGAACTTGTGATTCTTCTGTAGATTTATTTCTCCCCAAGAGATCTCAGCTCTTGATGATTCTGAACTCTCAATTATGCATCCATATATTAGTACTCTAGCTCTCTGGCTCTTGGGTCCTGCTACATGCAAAAAGAGAGAATTTTCAGAACAATTTTCTGAGTCTTGAATTTAAGTCTTCTCACAGGCAAGCCAAATGTAATTCCCTGGACCTCTCACCACTTAACTATGGTTATAACCAACAGCTCTTCTCCAAATTCTAAATGTTTCCGTATTGCCCTGTTCCCTGTTATACCTTTCTTGCTTGTGCATAGGGAACACCCAGCACCATGCAGCTCTAGGAATTACTGCAAAGCCAGCAGTTTCTGTGCCTAATTATCTCATCTCCCACATCCACCACCTGCTTCTATTTGTCCTGAAGGAGTCTTTGGATGAATATCAAATACTATGCATTAGGAATAGCTAGGATTATTACAGAGTTTAGTTTGAAGGGGGGATACATTATATTAAAAAAACTCCATTTATAATAATGAATATGAAAGAAGCACAAAGCTATAAATTTTTAGAATAATCTAGTATCAGTTCAATCTGAAAAGTGTATCTAAGAAAAGTAAAGGGGAAAATAATAAAACTGTAACATCCAGAAGAAATTTTCTTACTCCATTATCATAAGTAACATGATTATAGAAGAGTTTTAAAATAGTTTTTTCCTATGGAATTATAAGTAAATACTAATATATATGTATACAAACACACACACACACATATATACATATCTATATGCATATGTATATATGTGTAACTCAACCACATAGATGTTTTAAATAATTTAATATATACACACATAAATGTATATATATACAAATATGTGTGTATATATATGTATACATATACATATATATGTGTGTGTGTGTGTGTGTGTATGTGTGTGTGTGTGTATTATTTAAACCCTCTACGTGGTTGAGTACACAAATGGGCAGAAAGGACTGGTATATAGTCCTGCAGTATTCCTAACTTGTAAGAGAATTCTGTGGGGTAGAGAGGCTACAAGACACATCACTTTTGGTAGTTCTAATGTGTGACATCAGGAATTGTGTTAAATTTTCCTTTTGAGAGAAGCTTCATGCTACCAAAAACTACAACAGGGTGACAGTGCCACATAGCCTTCCCTGATCACTTTTTCTTTTATTTTGTCCACCCTGAAATGACAACCTAAGTACTTTTCATGTTTACAACATACATCTGAATTATTATTATAGATATTATCACTTGGTGTTGTATTGAATTGTTTAAAATATATTAAAGAGTGAAAAACTATACAGAGTTTATATCTTAGAGTTTCATATGATATATTAGAGTTTCTCTCTTTCATTTTATAGATGAAACAGCTAAGAGCTAAGTCTATCCCAGGTTTCTGGATCTCACAGATAAATAATGTAAATATATAAGCTTTGATTGTTTTTTTGGAATCAAATAAAAATCTTTTTGGATTATAGACATTTTTATTTAATTAAAACTTTACTGAAAACCTCCCAAAACATTTGTGAAATTCCCACTTCTTTCTTCAATTCTTAATATTGCCTGTGAAACAGATCTAGGAACAAGGTTGATTCCATAATTGAATTGGTATTTTAGCTGAAAAATGTGAATAGTTCTAATATGTGTAAAGAAATCTGAATCTAAAGATAAATGGCATCAGTTCACTAGGCTATTCCAATATCTAAATGCTTGAATCTGAATCACAAAACATATTTTATAGCACTAGGGCTTAAATTATAACATTATGTCCTAAGAGGATCATCAGAATAAGTAACAGATGATGCCTTACAAAATGCAGCAATCATTGGAAAGATACATTACTTGTGAGGTTTCTCCTTGTGGCTTGAACAGTATTTATTATTTATTTTCTCTTGATTGGTGATCCTACTTTGAGAGGCACAATAAAACACATATGAGTGCCTCTGATCAGAGGATATTTCCATTTTAAGACTTCCTCTTTAGTGTCTGAAAGTGGAAGCAGTCAGTTGCCAATATTAGCTCTCTTCTTTTATGCAGAAAACCTATAATGATTCTGGTTCAATTATGAAATTCTTAATTAGTTTCTTTTGGTTTATATGAAAGAATTAAGTAGGAAGACTACTTTGTTTTCCCATATCTGTATGGAAATGTATTTAATAGAATTCAGTCAGTCATTGTAAAATTACATTATTTTTAGGTCATTTAGAGAATAAATTTTAAAATCTAGGAATTATAAATGATGTTTGAAAGTCATTATTTATATATAATCCATTAGCTATATATTTAAGCAAAGAGATTTCCATAAGCATTTTAATGTAGATTCAGCTATTTCTCAGTCTAATGAAATATAGCTTAATGGGATACCACTATGGTTGTGGTTTATTCTGAAATTTCATACAGATTTATAGAAATATGAAAATGATGGGAAGAATATAGGATATGAAATAGGAAGACCTGGGTTAAACACAGGCCTTGGAATTTTCCAGTGCTAGATGTGAGCTCCTGTTCCTGTGTGTGAACCTCCATTTTCTAAACTGTGAAATGGAACTAGACAAAAACTTCAAAAAGTGGTTAAAGAATTAAACGATTTACTATCTACTAAAATTTTGGTTTCTTTCTTTTCTTTTTTTTCTTTCTTGTTCTCTACATCATTTAGTTCACATGACTTTATACCAATTATAAAATTTCCCTACCATTTTCCTCTTCCCCAATTTCAAGGCCAGTTTTAAGAAATATTATATACAAATAAAAGTATATTATATGATATTTAAGTTATATATTTATATTCCACCTCCTTGATTCCACTTCCTCCCTTTGTCTATCATCCTTTCTCTTTGTCCACATGATTTTTGACAGAGTAAGCCTCAATTAATGTTCATACCTCTCTTTTTTTTTTTTTTTTTTTTTTCTGAGACTGGCAAAGATAGGGAAAAGTCCCTTTGAGAAGGATCCACAAAAAATTCCATATGGCCAAAGCAACCTTGATCAAAATAACAAAGTTGGAGGCATCACACAAGCAGAATTCAAAATATATTATAAAGCTATTGTAATCAAATAGTATGACTCTGACATAAAATCAGACAATGGGACAGGCAGAAAGCCAGAAATAAACCAAACCATTTATGCTCAATTGATTTTAAGTATACATAATAGGGAAAGGCAGCCTCTTCAATAAAAAGTGTAAGTAAAACATAGGCAGAAGAATGACAATGGACCCCTTTTCTAATACTACATAAAAATCAAATCAAATGGATTAAAGATTTAAACATAAAATCTGAAACTTTAAAGTCACTTGAAGAAGACAGGGAAAATGCTTCATGACATCGGTCTGGGCAATGATATCTTAGATTGGACTCCAGAAGCATGGGCCACAAAAGTAAAAATGGATGAATGGGATTGCATCAAACCAAAAAGCTTCTGCATGGCAAAGAACACAACAGAATAGAGAGAGAACTTGTTGACTAGGGGAAAATATTTGCAAACTGCATATCTGATAAAGATCTAGTATTCAAAATATATAAATAACACAACACCAAGAAAGCAGATCACCTGATTAAAAGATGGGCAAAGAATTTGAATAGTCATTTCTCTATCAAAGACATATAAATGGCCAACAGTATGTGCAAAGATGGTCAACATTTCTAATCATCAGAGAAAATCAAATTAAATAAGGTGTCCCAATAAAGTATCATCTCATACCTCTAGAATGGTTGTTACCAAAACGATAATGAAAACAAGCGTCAATGAGGATGTGGAGGAAAGGGACCCCTTGCATACTGCTGATGGAAACGCGAACTGGAACTGTCATTTTGGAAAAGAGTATATGAAGTTTCCTCAAGAAGCTAAAAATAAAATTTCCACATGATCCAGCAAACTCTCTTCTAGATATATATTCAAAGCAATAAAAATGATCTTGTGGAAGAAATACTCTCATTTTCACATTCTTCTCACTATTATTCACAATAACCACGATAGAGAAACAACATAAATACCCATCAACAGATGAATGGATATAGAAAATATGGTACATATATTTTTTGAAGTTCCTATACCTTCCTTAACCACCCTAGCCTCCAGTAACCACTGTATTATTCTCTGCTTCTCTAAGATCAACTTTTTAAGGTTAAACAAATGAGTGAGATCTGTCTTTCTGTGCCTGGCTTATTCACTTAACATAATGTCCTCCAGGTTGATCCATGTTTTGTTGCAAATGACAGAATTTCATTCTCTTTTATGGCTCATTAGTATTTACATCTGTAAATCTATCACATTTTCTTTGTAGAATCATTCACTGATGGACACTTAGGTTTAATATGTTTCTTGGTGATTGTGAATAGTGCTGCAGCAAACATAAGAGGGCCGAGATCTTTGTTAGATACTGATTTCATTTTCCCTGGCTATATATCTGCAAGTAGGAATGCTGGGTCATATGATTGAATGGGAGAAATAAGTTCAAGAGATCTATTGTAGAGCATGGAGACTATAGTTCATAATGATATTCTGTGCTGCTGAAAAATGCAGAGGGTGGATATTAAGTGTTCTTACCCCCAAAAGGATAAATATGTGAGAACATATTTGCTAATTAGTTGGATATAACAGTTTCACTATGTATACATATTTCAAAACAGCATGCTGTACATGATAAATACATACAAATTTATCTATCAATTTAAAATAAAATAAACACTTTATTAGAAAAAAAGAAAATATTATATGTAAAATGGAAGTCTATGTAACCTTAAATATGAAATAAATTCTGTCAATCGTGACAACAAGAATTGAGTTGGAAGACCTTATGATAAGTGAAATAGCCAGACACAAAATGAGAAATACAGTACATTCTCATTTATATGTGTAATCAAAAAATGTTGATCTTATAGAAACAGAGAATAGAAGGGTAGTTACCAAAGACCAATAAGAAGAGGAAAGATGGGGAGAGAAGATAGGTTGATCAAAAATTACAAATTTTCAGTAGGACTGGAGGAATAAGTTTTAGTGCATATTGACCACAGTTAATAATAATGTTCTGTATATTTAAAAATTGCTAATAGATTTTTAACATTCTCACAACAAAAATGTTAGTGAAGTGATGAATATGTAATTGCCTTGACTGAATCTTTCTACAACACATACATAGTTCAAAACATAATACTGTACTCCATAAACAGAAAATTATCATCTTCCAATTAAAAATAAATAAGTTTTTAAAAGCAGACATGATACTATGGAATAATATCTGTCACTTGTTCAGTTAGAAACCTGGAATTGGTAATAATAGGTATGAAAATAGAACTCAAAATCACAATGTAGAAAACAGCTTGGAAACATAAAGGAACATCCACACAAAGCACAAACATTCTGAAAGTAAGGAAAGAAATAATGCTTCTCTGACCCAAATTAAGTCTTTGATAGCATATTATAGATCTTCCCCTTGTTATCAGATATGGAAAGTCATAACAGACCACCACTCTCACTGTAACAATGAGAATAATCGGGATAAACAGAACAACTATAGTTGTAATATTTGTATTTGAGGTCACTGAGATTCTGCAGGGCACAAAGAAGTCCAAAAGAAGCTAAATTTCAAAAGGAGGCAACTCTTTCAAGGTTGAATGGAAACCTACGGTCATTTCCATCCTAGGTACTTAGCTTGCTTTCATAATAGGTGGAGAAAAAACACCTGCCACAGAGACGATTTTGCTTTTTTTTCTCCTGTGCCTTCACTAATGCTTGTGGATGGTAAACTTTCAACTAATGTTAAAGACACAGATAAATGATGAAATAAGTGATCATACTATCATACCTTATTATAGAATAGCTGTTACTTATAATAATTTTATGGTAGAATTACTATTATCCTAATTGGAACTGGGAATATAACATATGAATCTTCATGGCTACATATATGGTTTTCAGGATAGATTTGGTTTCAATGAATGCTTTAAAAATGGAATTGTTTCAAATGTGACTCTTGTTAAAAATATAATAACTTAATATCCTTTTTTATGTTCCAAAGTTTATGAAAAACAATGGGTAAATTTTTTATAGGTTCTTCTTAATTATACAAGACAGTAGAAACCAATCTGATAAAATTATACAAGCATGGGATATATTTTATTCTAATTAGGAACCCATTTTAGTGGGTGGGCACAATAGTGATATTCATGCAGGTATTTTCATATTTGTGCATAGGAAAATTATATTAGATTTATTCTACTATCTTTCCTATTCCTTTTGCCCCTCCCTTCCTTTTATTCCCCTTCATCTAGTCTACTGAACTTCTCCCCCTTCCACACCTTTTTTGAGGGTTAGCTTCTGCATATCAGCAAAAACATTGGACAATTGCTTTTGGGGGCTTGGCTTATTTCACTCAGCATGATATTCTCCAGATCCATCCATTTACTGGCAAATGTTATAAAGTCATTCTTTATTGTGGAGTAATATTCTATTGTGTATATATACCACTATTTCTTTTGTCTATTTGTCTGTTGATGGACTCTAGGTTGTTTCCATAGCTTAGCTATTGTGAACTGTGCTGCTAGAAACTCTGATGTGGCTATGTTACAGTAGTACGCTGATTTTAACTCCTTTGGATATGTGCTGAGGAGTGTGATAACTGGGTCAAAGAGTGGTTCTATTCCTACTTTTTCTGAGGATTCACTATTGCTTTCCAGAGGGGTTGCAGAGGACATCAGGCTGGAAATTCAGGAAAAAGCTATTACTGCAGTCTTGAATTCTATGTTTCCAGAGAAACAAGCTGATAACTCACTAGTCTCTCCACGTTGCAGTTTTAATGAGAAGTCATTGTTCTTCAGCTAACTTTACTCTTTGTCTTTTGGCCACCTACTGATTAGATTAGGCCCACCCACACTATGAAGGGCAATCTGCTTTATTCAGTGTCGATTTATTTATATGTATATAACATTTAAAAAGTACTTTCACAGAAACATGTAGACTGGTGTTTGGACAAATAGTTGAGCACCACAATCAAATGAAATGGACACATAAAAAATTGACCATTGGAAAGTAATGCATTTGATTTTGATAAAAATAATAAAAGGTATGAAGTGGAAATCTAACATGATTATCCCAGAATGGTTATAGTAATTCTCCTGTTAAATATAATACGTTGTTCTTTATTAACTTTTTATAAATAATGGAGAGTAGATTTTTTTTTCATTAATCAATACATTTTCTCTTTGTGATAGCTAACTTTATGGGTCAGCTTGACTTAGTTAAGGAATAACTAGATCTAGTAAGGCATTGCAACTGGTGTGCCTCTGAGGGTGTTTCCAGGTGTGGTTGGTATTAGGTCTCTGTAGACTGACTGAGGAGGATGTGTCCTTAATGAAGGTGAACAGCAGTCAATCATCTGGACTTCAAATAGGAAAAAAATAAAAAAAGCATAAAAAGGGCAAATTCTTTCTTCTCTGCCTCCTGAAGCTGGGATACTCTTTTTTTGCTCTTGGACACCACAACTCCCAGTTCTCCAGCCTTTGGGTTCCAGGACTTACCAGCAACTCTCCAGGTTCCAAGGTCTTTGCCCTTGAACCAAGATTTCCAACGTCATCTTCCCTGATGCTGAGGCTTTCAGGTGTGGACTGAGGGGGCAGTTATCCCAGGGTCTCCAGGGAGCTGACCACCTGTTGTGAAGGCTTCTCAGCCTCCATAACCACATGAGCAAATTCCCCTAATAAATCTCCTTCTATAGATCTGTATCAATACCTATATCTACACTGACATCTGTATCTGTCCCACTGGTTCTGTTTCTCTGGCAAATTCTGCATAGTATACTACATAACACCTTTTTGAATTTTTTATTATATATATTAGTATCTGAAATAGTGAGTTCTTTCTTCTTTTTTTTTTTTTTTCACTTTAAAAAACTCTTTTAGCCTCTCCTACCCTCTGGTATTATTCCAGAGAGATTTCTCAGTTAATTTTAAATAATATTGCCTTAGGATTTAGATTAGGATTGTATTAAAATTCTAAATTAATTCAGATCAAATTATCTTTATAATACTTAGCTTTCCCACATCCAAATCCTTTAAATTGTCTTTTTACATGTGTTTCAGTAAGAAATTATTCTACTTATTTAAAGTTGTCTAACATTTTTTAACATTAGAAAAGAGTTTTCTTTAGTGTTCTACAGGTAATTTCTTTAATGATTAAATCTTTCTGTCTCCTCTCCATCTCTTAGTTTCATTATTTGAGTGAAAATTCAATTCAACAGTAAGTTACATGGAAGTAATTGTTTTTGTCACATAAAAATAATAAATTTTTGGTATATGTAATTATTTCCTGGAAAAGCCAAATAAATAATTTAAGGTACATAGCTTATAAAAAGTTATATTGGGTGAATGCTTAAATTTTCTGACTCCAATACATGGTTTATACTAAAATGTTCAATATGTGCAGTGAGTACAAAAAAAAATCTTACACATTGTAAGTAATTATGCTATTCTCTTCATTGAGAAAGTTAATATATTCTCTGAAAAAAATAAACATAAGGAAATAGGACTTGCTGACTAAGTCTTTAATTTTCCAGGAAAGATCAAACTGTCTACCAACCAGAAATAATGTAGACGTAAGCAATATGATGCCATTTCTGACATTTTAGTTTTGAAATATTGGTACTTATAATTAATGTCATAGGCTACTAGATATAATACTCTTCTTTGCAAAGACAACATGTACCATGTAAAGGTAGCTATCATTTTTGACAATAACTAAAAAGAATTGCCTACAGTTAAAAATATCATTACTTAAGAAAATCTCTGTATAAAAATATCAGTGCTTAGGAAAATCTCTGTGAACAGAGTAATATACAACAGTTTAGGGATAAGTATTACTATTTATTTCTAATATTTTATTACGACAGTAGCTGTTCATTTTCTTAGCTTTCAGGCTAGTTTTACAGAATAAAACAAGTTTAAAAATAAAAGCCATATATCATCTTTGCAAAGATAATCATGAAATTGTGCATGTTATTGACAAAAATAACCCCAAATTATTAATAGCACTTATTCTGGAATACTGTCAAAAAAGGAAATATGACCTTACTGTGGCAGAAGCTTAATGGATGTGAGTTGTACAACCACTTCAAATTTCAACATGCACTTGAAAATAGGAAAAGTGGTCAACATTTCTCTTTTTAAAATGCATTAATGGCAAACAGAAATAAAAATTGGTAGTAAAAGAGTATTGTGCACATATAAGTTACCAGGTTATTAACTTATATTCTAGTTATTAATTTAGACTTTCCCTGCTAGGTGACATGGCTTGAAACATGAGTAAAACAAGCTAATATGTGGCTCAAAATGTGGTAAAATATTTGATTAACAGTGTAATTATATAAGTGTTATGGTTTGGATATGAGGTACTCCTCCAAAACTCCTGTGTTAATGCAGGAATGTTCAGAGCTATAACCTAATCCATCTATCATAGATTGAATGGACTGACTGGGTAGTAACTGTATATAGGTGGGGTATGGCTGGAGGAAGTGGGTAATTGGGGGAACACCCTGGAAGGGTGCATCTTCTCTGAGGCCCCTTTTCCCCTCCCTGTCTCTGTTTCTTGACACCATCATGAGCTGAGTAGCTTTCTTCTATTGAGCCCTTTTGCCATGATATGCTACCTCACCTTGGGCCCAGAGACATGGAGTTGACCATCTATAGACTGAGACCTCTAAGTAAATTTTCCCTCATTTAAGTTTTTCTTGTGGGGTATTTTGGTCACAGTGATGCAAAAGCTAACTAAAGCATTAAGCTAATATTAATCAAAATTTGGAATGATTTTTTGACCAATGATTTCAACTATTCACTCATCTGAACAAACATATTCATATAAAACGTTTTATTTATTTGATATATACTTAAAAGTGTAAGATCATGCTTCAAACCTGCTCGCATGGAATTCTCAATGTTATAGAAAAAGCAGTCATGAAATTCATCTGGAAAAATAAGAGACCTAGAATAGCTAAAGCAATCCTGAGCAAGAAAAGTGAAGCAGGTGGCATCACCATACCAGACTTTAATTATACTATAGAGCAATAGTAACAAAAACAGCATGGTATTGGCACCAAAACAGACTTGTAGACCAATGGTACAGAATTGAGGACACAGGGACTAATACATATAATTTCAGCTATCTTATATTAGACAAAGGCACCAAAAATGTACAGTGGAGAAAGGATACCCTCTTCAAATGGTGCTGGGAAAACTGGAAATCCTTATGCAACAAAATGAAATTAAACCCGTATCTCTCACCATGCACAAAATTAAATTCAAAGTGGATCAAAGACTTAGGAATTAGACCAGAGACAATACACCTAATAGAAGAAAAAGTAATCTCTGATTTCCAACATGTCGGATTAGGCTCCAAGTTCCTTAATAAGAATCCAGTAGCATAAGAATTAATACCAAGAATTAATGAATGGGATAGATTTAAGGTAAAAAAGCTTCTTCTCAGCAAAAGAAACAATCAGTGAGGTGAATAGAGAGCCAACTAACTGGGAACAAATATTTAATACATGCACATTGGATAGAGCACTAATTTCTAGAATATATAAAAAAACTAAAAAAACTTGACACCAAAAAAACAAAAAAAAAAAAACAATCACTAAATGGGCCAAGGAACTGAAATGACACTTCTCAGAAGAAGATACACAATTAATCAACAGATACATGAAAAAATGCTCAACATCACTGGTAATTAGAGAAATGCAAATAAAAACTACTCTATGATTTCATTTTATTCCAGTCAGAATGGCAGCCATTAAGAACACAAACAACAATAAATGTTGCAGAGGATGTGGGGAAAAAGGCACACTCATACATTGCTGGTGGGACTGCAAAATGGTACAACCATTATGGAAAGCAGTATGGAGATTTCTTGGGAAAATGGGAATGGAACCACCCTATAACCCAGCCATCCCACTCCTGGGTCTATTCCCAAAGGACTTAAAAACACCATATAACAGTGACAGAGCCACTTCAATGTTTATAGCAGCACAATTCACAATAGCTAGATTGTGGAACCAACCTAGATGTCCCTCAGTTGATGAGTGGATAAAGAAAATGTGGTATATATACACAATGGAATTTTACTCAGCAATAAAAGAGAATAAAATAATGGCATTCACTGGTAAATGGATGAAGTTGGAGTATATAATGTTAAGTGAAATCAGTCAATCTAAAAAATCCAAATACCGAATGTTTCCTCTGATATAAGGCGGCCTTTTCACAGTATTGTTGGGTTGGGGTACATAGGAGGATTAGAGAAACACTATAATGGTCAAAGGGAAGGGAGGGGAAGGGAGGGAGTAAGGAGGAAAGAGGGGGAAAAAAAGAAAAAGTGGTTGAATAAGATGTATATCATTATTCTAAATACATGATTGAAGACTTGAATGCTACGAATATACTTTGTATACAAACTGTTTTGTGTAAAAAGAGGCTCTATATGTATAGTATGAACTGTATTACATACTACTACTATAAATAAAAATAAAAAATAAAAAAGACAGTTCCAAGAGTTCATGCCTTGAACCCTGTCCCTTTGGAAACAGACTAATTCAAATTATTTTCAGAGCGCACCTCATAGAATAGATCTGACTCTAGAATGAAACTAAAGATTTCCTGATGCTTAAAGTGCAAAAACAGGTATCAAAATCTCTAGTTACATGCCTAGCACTTACTTTTCAGGTCTTCAAAAATGTGTCCATTGCCTACAACATAGGTGTGTGTGTGAAAATTTGTTCATGTTTGTTGAAGGGGAGGCCAAATTATCCATATGGTGGATGCACTTTAAGTGATTGGGCTTGGGTCATCTTACATGACAGTCAAGAGTGATGTCTGTTCTCTTTGTGAATACTATCCTTTATTCAGAACACCCTGGATATATTTGTCTTCATTCAAGTTAGCAATTATTGGTGGAGTTCACAGTGTTCTTTGAGGTAAAACTTAAGCTTCAAGTATTATAATAACTGTTTTTATATTAGTGTGAAGCCAAAACAAGATTTGAGGAATTGTTAGCATAATTTTTCTTCATTTATTTTGAATTTTGTAGTAGAATTTTACTATGATAAAGACACTAATAAATAAAGATGAAATTTATATCTAATCTTCTTAAAAGTTGTGAATGTTTGTTAATCTTTAGTTTCAACTTTTGAGGTTTTATCTGATTTGAAATGTTCCTCTGAATATTCAGAATACAAAATGAGCATATGGGGTGATGAAATCCTAATTTTTCTATTATACTGTAAGAATGAAACAGGTGGCTAATAAATTAAACAGGGGATTGCAATCTATTATTGACTAAGTTCAGTTAAACCATTTTGTTCCCTAAAGGCCATGTGTTCCTCATGAAATATGTTGAATAAAAGCTTTTTTCTGACCTATGCACAACTGTAGAAAAATCAAATGATAATTCTTCTTAGTTTCAAGGAACCTATGTATAATTTGGCAATTTATTAAGAAAAGAAAAGAATTCTAGAATAAATTTCCCTTTTAATTAGAAAGAATATAAAACTGCATGCAGTTTTCTAACAAAATTATCAAATCATACAAATATATACTACATTATGGGCTTTCTCTTCTCTGAGCACCTTGGGATGGGTCTGATGCTGATGAACACTTGGTATTCTTAAGACTTTCTTTTAGATAAAAATAAACAAGAAAAGGACTCATATAGTCTTCTCAAATAGGTGCTTCAGGCCTTCCAGGAAGCTTTGTAATAAGAAAAGTTCTTTCCCATTTAAAGGTGAAAGAAATCTTTCACATATATCACCTTTTGGAGTGGTTCTAGGCAAAGCAATGCTTTTCAGGCCTTGGGCAATCCATGTCCAACCTAAACTCCTTTTTGGTCTTTCCTGAGTTTAAAAGGGCTAGCTTACATAAATGATTAAAAGTTTGCTTGCATATGGCAATACATTCCTTGGATAGGAAAACTCTGGGATCTAAACACAAAACATACTTATCCACAAAACACACACACACACACACACACACACACACACACACACACACACACACACACTTTCTAAGGAGCAACAAAAAATTGTCCAGCCAAAGGGTGTTATGAGGATTTTTAAAGAGAATCTGAAATCTGGAAGACTAAGTTCCTGTCTTAAGAAAGCTAGATTCTGTCCAATCTGTGCCCCAAGAAACATTCCATTTTATAAGCATTGAGGAAAATTTTATACAAACATAAACCACCAATTTTTAAAATGTGTATGTTAAATAAATGAATATCATAACTTCAACAACAGAAAATCAAGTAGAAAAAAATACAGTAATTTTTCCAAGTTAAAGAAGATTCCTATGATAAAGTTAGAATTTAAATTTTAAATTCTTAATTAGTCTATCTATTTATGAGGAGTAGATATACAAATAATTTTCTTCCCTGACATTCAGAAAAATAAATGTCAGTGGTTACATCCATATTTATAGAGCTTTGCTTGAGAATTGAATCGTTTAGAAGAAAATAAATCCAAAAGTACTTCAATATTTTGTGTAGATGATTATCAATAATGATTATATTTGTGATTAAACAATAAATTAAATGATAAAATTAACTAATCATTATTTTTCCATGATGACTATAAAATTTGCTTCTGTACTATATATATATGTTAATTAAAATTAAATCATGTATTACTAGCACATAAAAGATAATTTAGATATGTGTCAACATTAGTAAAACTATTTAAAGAGAAACCCAAGAGTATTGTTCATTTTTAAAAGGAATTGTCAAGTGAGGAAGCACACTTAACATAGCAATTAATTATTTATTAAATTCACCCTAGATCCTAGAAATAGGCACTGCAGAGTGAATAAAATGCTGGGATTCCTTCAGCATACTGGAGATTGTTATCTAACACTTGTTTTGTACTCAGGAAAAAATTCAATCATAGCTATACTGATTTGTAGAATCTTAACCCTGTCATTCCTTAGAGAAAGTAGCCATGAAACTTAATCAAAACCCATGATTCGGTCTAAAAATCCCATTACTAAGGCAAATCAAAGAGATGATGACAGGAATGGAAAAGAAAGTTGCTTTCATAAAACACTAAACTATCAGAAAAAGTAAATCTGCTATTATTTTTGAGATAAGTACTTGCCAAGGAATTTGGAAAAGGAGCAAAACTAGAATATAATTTTGCTTGTAACTTCTTTAAAATAATTTCTCATTTATTAAGGTGTCAATGAGGATGACATACTTAAGCAAGCTATTTTCATGGCAAGATACTGCATGCTATGCAAGTAGCTATTACGGTTAACTAAGATATGGACTTTATTGCTCTTTGAAAGAGAAGAAAACTTTACTGCTGTTTGCTACATTTTCTGGGTACCTTCATATTAGTATAATGTAAATGGTAAGAAGAAAAATAGTATTAAAATCTAGAGGCAGAAAAATACTCACTTAAAAACTGACATCAAATAAAAATCAATTAAAAAATAGTTGTCAGTACTAGGGCTGACTAAAGAGTGGCCACAGATATTATGGATAAAGAATGGGTTTTTCAAATGTTTTTGTTAAAATTTCAATAGGTATACTTTTGGAATATAACATCATCATTGTAATATATTGGTTATTGGTCATGCTATGGAAGATGAATGAATGAAATGTGGTCATTTAAATAAGTTAATTTGTTGACCTTTGTAAACGAATTCAGTGTATTTATTTGCACACACTTATTACACATGAGTGTAGATTTTCCCTAATGATATTCTTAAATATTATAGTTTATTAGTAGTAGACACCTATTTATAAAAAAAGGTTAGTATCTATCTCTTGACTTCATGTTATATTAATTTTTTTATTCAAAGTTGTATATGTAACAGTAGCATCCATTACAATTCATAATACAATATAGAGCACTTCTTTACATATCACTGTTTGTATACAAAGTATATTCATACTATTCATGTCTTCAATCATGCATTTTGGATAATAATATCCATCTCTTTCTACCATCTTTATTTTTCCCCCTTCATACCTCTTCCCCCCCTTCCCCTCCCTCCCCATTGACCTTTCTATTGTTCCTCTAATCCTCCTATGTTCCCTGACCCAACCCCACTGTCAATCAGCCTCCTTATATCAGAGAAAACATTGGGCATTTGGATTTCGGGGATTGGCTAACTTCACTTAGCATGTTATTTTTTTATAAATGTTAATTCCTTCTTAAAGGGTATTCCTAGATATTTGATTTATTATTTTGGAACTATTATGTACAAGTAGAATAAATAAATCTAGCTTGTCTACTTTTTTACTCTACCTGGTCTTATAACTGAGTTAGCTCTTTTATAAGTGTATAATGAACATTTACATTTATCATATTACAACCATGAATGATCATAAAAAACCTGCAAACATGCCAAACAAAATATTTTACAGACCCAATGGTACTTGCACTTATTAATTATATTCATGCTTTTTAAAATTTATTTTTCTTATTCTAAGTTGTTATAAATGACAGCAGAATGCATTACATTTCATATTATACTTATAGAGCACATTTTTACATATCTTTGTATGGTATATAGTATTGGACAAAATAGGAATACTTAAATATATTCAATGACTCTTAACATTATCTTTAGAAGATGTGGAAGAGAGGTTGTGCTTTAATTTTCAACTGTGTGGCCAGATCAGGACTACCAGCAGTGGCTTATTAGGATGGCAACTTTCCATACATTGGAGGAGTTTTTGACAAAACAGGATCAAAAGTATCCCCAGACCACTATTCAATACTATTCTAATGCAAATCACACAACCAGAGAAAGGTTAAAATAAAAGATAGCTATTACATAATTAACGTAAACCTATCCCTCTAGAACCACTGTTCCATGTTTAATAATTTACTATTCATCATATATAATTAAATATTCTAATTATTGTCTTGGTATGCAAATTACGGATCTGATACATCTGTTTTCATTGGGGAAAGAATGATATGCTGGTTGAAATTGTTTTTTCCTAACTTAATAGCAACTATGATGAATTGCTCTTGTAACAATAAAGTAAAGTTTGAGAGAGCCCACTATTTTTTCATGTCATGCTATTCAGAACTTTTACTTGATAATGCTGAACTGGCACTTTAGAAATGAGTGTATCCTTATTGTATGAAAACCAGCTGTCATATATTTAGGGATGTTGATTTTAGAAAAGCCAATTCAGTAGAACACTAGCTAAAAGTAGTAACTACAGTACACAAATTAATTTATAAAAGTAAACACAAAGTAGAATTCAAGGTAAAGAAAAAGAAGTAAATTTAAAGCCCTAAGAGGACAAATAAGTGTTCTCAGAATAAGATTAAAGATTAGAAGTGAGAGATTATGGTTCTTAAACTAACAAGTTTGTCTCTTCTTGAAAAGAAAAAGAAAAGACAAAATATTAATTTAAGCCGGGTGTGGTGGCGCAGGCCTGTAATCCCAGCACTTGGGAGGCTGAGGCAGGAGGATCGCGAGTTCAAAGCCAGCCTCAGCAATGGTGAGGCACTAAGCAACTCAGTGAGACCCTGTCTCTAATAAAATACAAAAAAAATGGCTGGGGATGTGGCCCAGTGGTCGAGTGCCCCTGAGTTCAATCCCTGATACCAAAAAAAAAAAAAAAAAAAAAAAAAAAAAAAAATTAATTTAAAAACTAAAACTTGCAGTATTTTTGTTTCAAAAGAAACAAAGCATATAGATTTTAAAAACTAGGAAAACAATAAAGATTAAAGACCTGTTTTGGAAAGAACTCTTGACTGTACTTTTATGCCAAGTAGGTATGCAATGTCATATTGAGTAAAAACTATAGGAATATACATTTTTAATATTCATTTTTTTCAAATACTGAGTTACCAATGGGTAATAGGAATGTACATGGCAGAATCCTGGAAAAACTTGTATTTTCTGGGATAGGATCACAAAATACTGAAATGTATTGCATTTCTATGTAAAGGCTATAGTTTGGATTAAAACTTTAAATTAGAAATCATTAAATTTGCTTTAGTTTGTGTCTGTAGTTGACTGAATTAAGATGAGATGCTTTGCCATGTTTAAAAATATGTAGTCTCTATAACATAAAAGGTTATCTATCACAGATAATGTATGTTATTACTTAATAGTGTATTAATTATTCTTACTTTTGATATAGGAAGCTTATATTTCTCAACCATACTTGCTAAGTAATCATTTCTACAGGCTATTTTAGAAAACCACTTTCTATCATCTGTTTTGGCCAGACCAATCAAACCAGAGTTAAAGAAAAAAAAACTTAAAATTTGCATAGTTACATTATTCAATAAATGTCATAAGACATTTCTTACTATTTATTTTGATGTCTGCAAGCTATTATACATTTCACATATGTTTACTATTACTCGCTATTTGTTTCAAAATTCATATTCCACGTCAGTTGTAGGGAATAATGGAAGAGGTGTCTAACAAAAACATTCTGGTTCTGGTGGTATACCTAAGTTTATGTGCTATTAAAATGTTAATCTTCCAGTAGTATCCTTTGTTTATATAATTGCTGACTGGTTATTTACCTACACTGTCAATCTTTCAATATATCCTATTGTAAAAAACTCAATAGTAAACAAAGCTAGGTAGATATTGTAAATACTGTAAGAAATGTAATTTTAATGGAAAATGTGTACAATGATTGAGCTGCTGCAACATGTGTAAACATCTTTTGTCTGTCAAAGTGCATGGGAAGGAACCCTAGAATATTATGCTTTTTTGAAAATTATAATCAGTCACATACTGAACACTGATTATATATGCCATAATATAAAAAGTTTGGTTAAGTTTTCTAAGTTTTTGTTTTCTTCATAACTTTAAATTATTACTGAAAGATAATTAATCAATTAACATCGTAAAAGGTCCAAACCTAAGTTACAGGTATAAAATTAAAAATAAAGGAACCTATTGTTTCTCTAGAATTCTTTTATTGTGCATTATGCTGCTTTGGAGGGGGTAATATGTTAAATGTCAACAATTTGCAAAAAAAATTTTGTCTGGTAATTTGAGAGCATCATTTTAGATTATCATAATTTTTCTCCTTTGAATTATTAAAAAGTCATTATTCATATGCTCCTTGTGGTTGCAAAGGCAATGGTTCTCAGCTATACAGTGCTTCACCATCTCTGTTGGTTCTCTTAACCTTGCCTATCCCTCTATAAACACAACCTTCATTACATTAGTTTTAGATAACCCTCTCTCTGTCTTCTACCTGGCTTCTGCCAGAAACTTAGCACATTAAAATTTCTTTGTGCCTCAATTTTCACCTACAAAATACTCATGACAGTGGTTACCATGCTCAGGCGTGTTGTGAGGTATACTTACATGTTTGAATATACCTAAAGCTCTTTACAACAGTACCTTGTCCACAGAAAGCACTGAATGAACCTAATGTATAGTAATAATGATGATGTTAATAATACCATTATTGGGCTGGGGTTGTGGCTTAGTGGTAGAGTGCTTACCTTGCATGTGTGAGAAACTGGGTTCGATTCTCAGCAGCACATATAAATAAATTAATTAATTAAATAAAGGTCCATCCACAACCAAAAAAATACTTAAAAAATAATAATACCATTAGTATTACAACCTCAGTTGATAATTTGAATTCCTTCAGGTTTATTTTTTGGTTAGTCTATGCAAGTTTGTATAGTTTGGGGTGAAAGTGATCAGAAACAAAAGGAGAGGCACATTTGATTAGGAGATTGAGGATTTGCTCTCCCTTAGCAATATGAAAAAAAAAATATTTTGAATTTACTTAGAAGAGGAAATGCAAACTAAAAACTAAAAGGAATGCAAATTAAAATGAGATCCATCTTTTTTTTTGGCATATGTGTTTATTTTTCTTCCAGAGAAGTTATAATTACATTTAAATGGGTAATTCTAATAAAGCAGTGACCTTAAAACACACACACTTAAACTCTTTTTGAATTAATAGCTATGCTTTAGATCATATCTTTACAAAATGTAAACAAAATTCTATCCCTTCTCCTAGTTTTCAATGACACCACCTTAGTGTCATCTGATAACATTTAATTTCCCTATCACAGTATGACTAACCCTGATATACTTAAGTAATAAAATGAAATTAAACCTCTATCTCTCTCCATGCACAAAACTCAACTCAAAGTGGATCAAGGACCTAGGAATTAAACCAGAGACCTTGCACCTAATAGAGAAAAAAGTAGGCCCAAATCTCCAAGATATTGGATTAGGCCCCAACCTCCTCAATAAGACCCCTATAGCACAAGAACTAAAACCAAACATTAATAAATGGGATGGATTCAAACTATAAAGCTTCTTCTCAGCAAAAGAAACAATCAGTGAGGTGAACAAAGAACCTACAGAATGGGAGCAAATCTTTACCACATGAATATCAGACAGAAATCAGACAGAACATTAACTTCAAGGATATATAAAGCTCTCAAAAACCTTTACACCAAAAAAACAAAACAAACAAACAAAAAAAAACCCAAACAAAAAACAAAAAACAATCAATAAATGGGCTTAGGAACTGAACAGACACTTCTCAGTAAAAGATATACAATCAATCAACAAATATATGAAAAAATGTTCAACATCTCTACCAATTAGAGAAATGTAAATCAAAACTACTCTAAGATTTCATCTCATGCCAGTCAGAATGGCAGCTATTAAAAACAAGAATAAATGCTGGCGAGGATGTGGGGAAAAGGGCACACTCTTACATTGCTGGTGGGGCTGCAAATTGGTGCAGCCAATTTGGAAAGCAGTATGGAGATTCCTAGGAAACCTTGGAATGGAACCACCATTTGACCCAGCTATTCTACTCCTCGGTCTATACCCAAAGGACTTAAAAATAGCCTACTACAAGGACACAGCCATATCAATGTTCATAGCAGCACAATTCACAATAACTAGATTATGGAAACAACCTCAATGCCCATTAATAGATGAATGGATAGTGAAACTTCGGTATACACACACAATGGAACACTACTCAGCATTAAAAGAGAATAAAATCATTGCATTTGCAGTAAATGGGTGGAGTTGGAGAAAATAATGCTAAGTGAAGTCAGCTAATCCAGAAAACCAAAGGTCAATTGATTCCTTTGCTATGATGATACTGAATTATAGTGGCAAGGGAGGGGGGATGAGAGGAATGAATGAATGTTAACTAGAAAAAAGGTGGGGAGTGGAGGGAAAAGAGGCAAGGGGATAGAAACAATGGCAGAAGGAGTTGGACATCAATATACTAAGTGCATGTATAAAAACTCAAATGGTATGAAAATACTTTGTGTAACACCAATGACTTGGAAAACTGTACTCTTTATATGTAATATGAAAGGAACTGCACTCTAAAAGCATGTGTAACAAATTAAATTAAATTAAAAAAATAAAAATACTGATAAATTTTGCTTAACTTTTAAACAGAATAGAAACTGCCAAGTGACAGAATTATGTAGATAAAAATATATTGTTTCCAGTTACTCTGGATTCTGAGGCAGGAGGATCACAAATCTGAGGCCAGCCTTGGAAACTTGATACTCTTCCTTCCTCAGAACCAACAAGCAAGCAAGCAAGCAAGCAAACAAACAAACAAAAACCCCGCTGAGGATGTGGGATGTAGCTGAATGGTAAAGCAAATCTGAGTACAACACACACACACACACACACACAACACACACACAAAACACGCACACAATATGGACAGATGAATAGATAAGTAGAAAGAAGTGAAATATTCCTCAATATTCAAAGGAATAATTGCCAAATATGAACTACATCTTCTGTTAGGTTTATTTTTTATTTTTTTTGAGATAAGAAAAGATAGTCAAATCTTGTGGGACAAGTTTAATATGCTCATCATCATATATCAAAGGGCCATAGAGATCTAACTTGAGACTCTGCCTTTGAGAGTAAATCCCAGAATTTTATTTTGGTATTAGAACTTGCCCTGATGTTTATACAATGCTAAATCAAGAACCTTCTTTATAAATAAGGATAAAATATAAGAAAAATGAAGTCCCTTGAGAAAGGTCATCCAGATGGCAGAGAAACAGCTGCTGTACAGGTATCCATGATCATAACATGTTTACTGTGTTTCAAACTTTGTTGTTTATAGGATTTATCTAATATATATCTTTAAGATTCTCTGGGTGTACTAAATGTCAACAATAATAATATTATTTGAACTTTCAAAATATTCCCAGAACTCTTCAAATTATTTTTAATGTTCAAAACAGTTTTTCAAGGAGAACAATATTTTCAATCCTTATTTTATAGATTAGACTATATAGCAATTAAGCTGTTTTGCAAATATGTAGACCAATATTTTTCCATTTCATCTTTAAAATGTTTTAAAACACCTGTGAACATTTATTTTTAATGTTTTCTAATCTTCAGGAGGATTAATAACACTTATGAATTGCAGAGTGTTTGTTCTAATATCTCTGACCTTTCCTCTTCTAAGAAAATTCAGGAGTAAAAATGTCACTCAGGCTTTCAGTAAAAATCGGCGTTAAACATTTACTCTTTTCTATATTCTTCCATCCTTGAATCCACCTTGATCATCACCGGTTTTCATTGATTCTCCGCTTGGCTTCCTGCCTATGATGTATTGTGTAACTAGATTTGGACTTTCTTGTAAAGTGCTCTTTCATTTTGCTTAAGCCTTACCTGATTTTAATTTACACTTTTCTCTGCTCTGACCTGCTTTGCTTTATAAGTTCCTTATTCTCTTCACTTGAGCAATCTGACAGCTCTCGAAAGATGCTTATGATGGCTCAGTTTTTTTTTTTTTTTTTTTTTTTTTTCACACAGCCACATTGTTAGAATATCCTTTCTTATAAAATAGCATTTTTGGTACAGGGGGATTCTAATCAGGTAGGCAGTTAGTTTTATTTTCTAAATACTGACAGTAAGAACACTATTACTAAATCACAAACAGTGTCAATGGAATAAAAATAACAAAATCCTCTTTCTGAAAAAAATATCTTTAGAATATCTTGGAGGTGATAGCAAAGCCAAAAATGGATGTCTGGCCCTTTTCTTATGTAGCAATTTGTATGTTCTTATTTTGTGACTTGACCATTTTGGAAACATTCTAAAATGCCTGAAAGAAATGCACTGAGAAGTTTTATAGATGCAATATAGATTATAATTATTGGCTGTCTCATGCTATAAATTTTCACCCCTTCTCAGCAACAGAAGAAAGAGTCTAAGGTCTAGAATATTTCTGTACTGGAAGATAAAGAGACTTCCTTCCTGTGTGGGCTTATTGCCTTGTGTGAGGACATCTTTTCTTGTTTCAGAATAACTATTCTCCTTTATTCTGTTAAGCATGTGCATTAATGGCCCTTAGGGGTGCTCCCAGCTTTCAGCATTTCAGTCTCCACTGAGGAAGGGCTGGGGCTCCAAGTTCCTCTGCTGTAGGCCAGTTGCCTGGCATCAGTTCCCAGGAGGAACCTGCTGGCCACGGGGGATACCTGCCTACTACTGGGGATGATCTTACTCTTGTCTCTTTTCTGTGTGAAAAAAGTATTGCTCAATCCAATGCTTGACTGTGCTCTGTTTGGTTTCTGTTTCTTTTGGAAACTCTGATACTGTGATACAATGAGCAGAAGTATATGCACCTCTGTTCCTATTGGTTGGCATGATGAAAATCTCTGTTCTTCTTCTGGTAGTTGGCAACTCCTCTAGAACTGACAATCTATGCACAGTGTTCTGCTTGAGAGTTTGGTGCCATTAGCAGGATCATCAATGGAAAACACTATGACATGGTGGAAACTCAAAGAATTGTCTGTCCCATCATCCCTGGGTGATGTAGATTCCCTGGGGGTTCATGGATTAACTGAGGTGCAGACCTCCCTTTGGCCTCATGGAAATAAATGGAATGTAGATAATCTTGTCTTTAAAATTAAACTAGTATAATGGGTGAAAACTGAGATACAACAGGCAGAGACTAAAAAGAGTAAGGCAGGTAGATCCTGCTTCTTGGTTGTTTTCGCACCCCATCCCCAATCAACTCCCACAGTTCCCTAGAGGTTGTAGACAATGTCAAAAAAAAAAAAAAAAAAAAAAAAAAAAGAAAGAAAGAAAGAAAGCCCAGCATAGGGAGCTCCAGCCAGACCCAGTAGCTTATGGGTCTCAAGTAAGACCTGTTTTCATGCAGTACTGAACCACTAAACATATTGCTAAAAACAAGGCTGTTGAAATTAGATCATATTCTGAGGGGACATCAAAAGCTAAAGGACAGATACTAACAAAAACTATGTGAATCTCATGTTGCTTAGATGGTTCATTCTCCTTTTCAAAGAGATGGATTTGCAGACCCAAATGTCTGAGGTAGAATGGTGCAGTATGGAAAATCTAGCCATTAACTACTTGATACTATATATTTAGGCTAAACCAAACAGAACAACCAACAGGATCAAGACAGAGGAAAAACTGATGCCACTATTGTTCTGAATGGCTAGAAAGAGGAGATGGAAGTATCCCACAGATGGATATTTTCCTATGATTAAGACCCCTGGAACTCTGTAAAAGAGGCATCATGGCACTCTGAACTAAGGTCATAGAGATACTTGATTTTATGTCCTGGTCTCCAGGCAGAACAGAGATGAAACTAATCAGTTCCAAACTGTACCACAAGCCTTTGTGAGGGATGGGTCACTTTAGTTCAGGAACTCTTTGCTTGTCCTCCTCCTTGCTGGCATAACAGTGGGTGAGGTAGTAGAAAACCTCCAAAGCTACATTTCTCTAAGAATAGGAAATAGGGAAATGAAAAAAAATGATAACAACAATCGTGTCCCTAGCCAGAAGAGGGCCTTGTGAGTGAAAATTCCAGAATGGTAACCAAAGTCAAGGAACAAATGGAGGAACCAATCAAAGGGGTAGGACCTTTGCAATGTGGTTTTACCTGACCAGCAATGTAGCTATACCTGTTCAAACAAGGCATAACCAAAACTGAAAAAGATGGAGTGTCCACCAAGGACCTTTTTTTAACTAAATAGGGTTGACAGATGTTCATCTAAATTAAGAACCAAGATATCTGTATTATTAAAAGAGATCAAAGAGGGTTCACAAATCTGGAAGGATACAAAGTCTTGCATTGTTGCCATATAAGTCCCAGTCCAAACCAAGAGGAATGATGGATAGCTAAAATATGTCTCTACCTAGGCTGAGATGATGGAGGGGATGAAGGTTCTGATTAGAAGCCTGGATAATCAGACAGGATTGAGAAGCCTCTTGGCCTTTGCCTAGATCTCAGCCCCTTAAATAAAAAAGGCCAAATTCTCAGCAGGGAACTAACAACCCTATGTTCCAGTGCTGGTAAAAGGGAAAACATGGTGATTTATAGATATAGAACAGTTAGATACAAGTGTCCAAGTAACTATCCTCCAAGAAACTAGTATAGAAAAAGGAAAGATAGTGGATTTGAGTGCTATGAGGGAGGATGCAGTTACCTGTGGCAAACAGATGTTCATGTGATTGTAAGTGGGTCCCTTTTGGTCATTTCAGATAGTTGTAACTATTCTTACCAACGAAAACATAATATTTTCACATTATGGCCACATTAATACTCAATACCATCACTGCCTCAAAAGGCATGCACTTCAACACAGATGTGAGCCATTGCAGTAGATCCTTTGCATTCTCTACTGTCCCCAGAATTGCCCCAACTCAGCACATTGTCCAACAGAAGTAATACTGAATTACTCGTAGGGAAAAAGTTATTACTTGGCTAAATCAGGAGGGCTCTTCCCCATTTTCACAATTCAACAGAATGATTTAGCTGATTAGAAAGGTCTTTGGGACACGGAATTTGACAGTCAACTATGTCAAGCTGAATGCCCTTGATCTCTGGGTGCCAGATAATATCACCATCACTGAGACACCTATAACCCATGCTGGAGATTGGTACATTGTTACTGATTTGGCCGATGTTCTTTTTTCTCACTCGTTTTTTAAGATGAGGGTCAGGACCAATTTTTATTCACATAAAACTGCCTATAGTATACTTTTCCCGTGACTCTTTGACTAGTAGTTAGCCTTTGTCCTTCAACAAGCCCAACTACACCCAAAAGTTTTTGTCAACCACTATTATATCAGTATCATCCTGATGAGAGAGAAAAATAGTAGCTATGGCACTTTCCTTAGTCATTGGTGCAATGACTACAGTATGGGGAAAAGCATAACAGGTTCTAAGGGGCCACCTGGGTGGAAAGCCAAACAAATAGTTAAACATACATACAGTTAAACAAAAATTGTTATTCAGGTGATACTGATTAATAAAAATGAATACCAACATCTAAAGGATCTCTTTGGGTACCAGAGAGAGTATGTACCTGACTTGAGTATTCTCTTGGTTCCCTTATTCATAATGCCACATTAATTTCAAATATGGCTTTTTGCAGCAACGGGTCTCAGAAGCCTAAATGGCTGTAGCCCAAGTTAATGCTGTACAACCAATGAACCTTTGCAACCTCTGGGACCTGTTAGCCTCATGAAACTACACGTGTCCTAAACTTCCATGCATGCTGATTAGAGTCTGTGACAACAGAAAACTAACTCTTAGATATGAAGACCTCATGGATTTTGGATGTGTATGTTGTTTGAGGAAGTAACTGGATATGCATCTTCAAGTGACAACTTGTTGTTTGCTACTGTGCACTGGGGTGGGAACTGTTTTTTTAAACACTTTTTTAAATTGCAGTTGGACACAATACCTTTGTTTTCATTTATTTATTTTTATGTGTGGTGTTGATGATTGAACCCGGAGCCTCACATATGCTAGGCGAGTGCTCTACTGCTGAGCCACAACCTCAGCCCCAGGGAGGGATTATTTTATGGCTAGAAGGCCACATGTGACTCTGGATTTAACTGTATATTTTCATGCAGGTGCTTAGGAACTCAACTGATAAAATTTGGATGGACTCAACAAAGTTCAATCATCAAATCCTAAAAATACAAGATGGTGCCCAACCAATACTATAAGGGATCAGTAGGCTCCATGAATGAATAGCCAGATATCATAAGGAACAAAAAAACCTCTAGAGGATGCTTTGACCCACTGTTGGCTACCAGTAGTCCCAAATCCAATGATGTTCCTTTAGCAATTAAGGAATTGTTGGTAGAACATCTGCCTAGAATGCACAAGGTTCTGGGTTCAATACCCAGTACCAAAATAAAAACCAAACAAAGATGTGATTATTGAAAACAGATTAGTCCATTTGTGCTGGGTTACAGAATACCTATCACCTTCAGATGAGGCATCCTGTTTCAGAATTTGGGGTTATCAGAAGTTTGTGCAAAATCACATTCTAAACTGGAATAGCCCTCTACTACTGACACACTGCAGAGTTGCCTGAGACCCCTTGCCAGGAAAACATACAGTTAGCTCCACTCTCCTGTTTCCTCAGATCAAGCGTAAGAGAGCATGCCTTATAAAATGGTTTGCAATTCATCTTGACTGACTATGGCAGAGGTGGATAATACTATGGTATAACTTACTCAGGATCAAGAGGATTCACTAAATGCACTAGCCAAGGTAGTGATGGATAACCAAACAGCTCTTGTTCTGTTATTGCTACAACCTTTGTTGTGTATCCAGTAGCCCTTCTTTATCTGGAATCTGTGAAGGATATCTTTCAAGACCCCCCATGGATGCCTAAAACTGAACCTTATATGTACTATGCTTCTTCCTATACATATATATCTATTATAAAGTTTAATTTACAAATGATACAAAGAATTTTAAAATATAATAATAGAACAATTATAATGAAAATGATGTGACTATGGTCTTTTAATCTTTCTCAAAAAATCATATTGTAGTGTACTCACCTTTCTTCCATGATGTCTATATGATGACATAAAGTGAGGTTAATAATATAGGCATTGTGTTACAGTGTCAGATAACTATAGTTGCTTGAACATGTGCTCTGGGATATCACCACAGCTAATCTGATATCCAAGTGTACCAAATGAGTAATAGGCAGGTAGCATACACAGCATGGATATGCTGGACAAAGGGATGATTAATGTTCTAGGTGTAATGGAGCAGTCTCATCATGCTACTCTGGATGGTATGTAATTTAAAATTTACACATTTTTTTTTATTTCTGGGGTTTTCAATTTAATATTTTCAGACTCTGTTTGACAATAGACAATTAAAACCATAGAAAGAGAAGTCACAAATGTACTACTACCTATCCATGGATTTCCATGGATCAGGCAGAATGGTTATCAGCGATTTGCCCAAAGTCCTCCCGAGACTCCTTATGTGATCTCCTCAGTTGACTTAACTCAGAATTCCTGGTTGAAGACCTCCCCCTGGAACTAGTTCTCAATAAACTCTTGCCAAGTTGCGTTGTTCTCAAACAACAAACCCTATGAGCAAACTGAGTTGAGTTTGTTTAGGTTGAAGCAAATTAACCTATCTCTGATTACCTGACTTGTAATTGCCAGCCATCCTGTAGTTGCCACTGGAACTAGTGTGGGTGTTCACTATAATGAAGAAGAGCAATTATAGACTTGATTGCACCACGAGCTAGTGGCTGTTGTTAATGCCCACTATACACCATATAGAAGCACTCTGAGGGGTTCCTATAGCTTTCCCCAACTTCCTGAACCACAATTTCCCCCTTCAAGAGTGCCTGGCAATCAGGCCCTGGGAGATTTATAACTGTGCTCCTGCAGCAGTTGGATGCTTTTTTTTTTGGATGCTCTTGGTTGTTGATATGCGAGTAGGTACTAACACTCTGAGAGTGATGTGGTAGTCCTCTTGGTGGAAAGGAGATGGGCCTCTCTCTATCCTATTCCCTGAGCTTAGGGAGTCACAGAACCTCAGTTCCAAGATTAGCACACATGCTATTCTAACCATCCATCTGGCCACTGTGATAGGCTACTGAAATATGCAGGTTCCTGAATCTTTGGGTACGTTAGTAGTTCTTAGAACTGACTGGTGTTTTTTCTGGTATTCTATGAATTTTCTTTTACTCACTTCACTAGATTTGATTTGGCTCAAGGGAACCAGTGTCTACAGAAAGAAAGCTTAATATTTTATTTCATACACATACACACACACACACAACACACACACACACATATATATATATATATATATATATATATATATATATATATATATATATATATCAATGTTTCAGGGAATCCCTTCATTAAGTTATAATGCTATTCAACATAAAAACTTTAAAACATTTTTTTTTTTCTGGAATGTTTTTATAAAAAGATGGAAGACTGCCTATGCATACTAAATTGTCAATTTGTCCTTGGCATATTTTTATGTTGAATGTTGTGGCAAAAAGTTCCAAGTCCTAAATTCAAACTAGTGTTATTTTCCATTATTCCATTCAAATATATTTATAATATTTAATATGATTTAAAAGTTAGAAATAATTAGGTCTAAGCACTAATTTTAATTCCCACTATATTTGCTTGAAAGAAATCATGAGAAATATAAATAAGCAAGGAAATGAAAAGTAGACTTAAAGAATGTTATTTAAAGAAGGGCCACTGATAGCCAAGATATAGAAACAACTTAAATATCTGTCAGCAGATGAATGCATAAATAAATCATTATACAAACAAATACATATACACATGCTCATAAGCACACACTGGAATATTATTCAGTCTTACAAAAGTAGATATTGCCATCTTTGATGACATGAATGAACCTGGAAAAGATTATGTGAAGTGACATAAGGTAGATACCTCAACAATGCTAGTATAACCTCACTTACATTTGGAATCTACAAAAAGAAAAGTCCAATAAATAGAAACATGGAGTAGAACAGTGATTACCAGAGGTTGGCAGGGAGAATAAAAGGAGAGAAGTAGTTATAAGGGTACAAATTTAAAGTTCTAGATATCTAAATTATAGAATAAGAACTATAGTTAATGATGTACTATATACTAAACATTTGCTAAGAGTAGATCCAAGGTTTTCTTAATGAACATGCATATACTACTTATGGAAGGTGGAAGGGAATGGAAATGTCAATTTACTTAAACTGTAGTGACCATTTCACTCTGTGTGTATATTTAAAAAATTATGTACACTTAAAACATATACAGACAAAAAAATTAAACATGATCATTGATTTTCTGTTACTTATGAAAAATTGAAAATAAACAACTGAATTCAAATTATATAATAATTTTAAGGAGGTTTAAAGTTTCTTTGTTTAGCTTTTGTTTGGATGATCTATCCATTGGTGACAGAGGTATGTTGAAGTCCCCTAGAATAACTGTGTTGTGGTCTATTTTACTCTTGAACTTGAGAAGAGTTTGTTTGATGAATGTAGGTGCTCCATTATTTGGGGCATATAGATTTATGATTGTTACATCATGTTGATGAATGGTTCCCTTAAGTAGTAAGAAATATCCATCTTTGTCCCTCTTGATTAGTTTTGGTTTGAAGTCTACCTTATTTGATATGAGAATGGAAACCACTGCTTGCTTCGGCAGGCCATGTGAGTGATAAGACTTTTCCCAGCCTTTCACTTTCAGTCTGTTGATGTCTTTTTCTATGAGATGTGTTTCTTGGAGACAGCAAATTGTTGGGTCTTTTCTTTAAATCCATTCTGATAATCTGTGTCTTTTGTATGGCGAGTTTAGGGCATTAACATTCAGGGTCACTATTGAGATGTGATTTTTAACGGACATATATAGAATATTTCATCCCTCAGTAAATGAATACACTTTTTTCTCAGCAGCACATGGCTCCTTCTCCAAAATAGACCATATATTATGTCATAAGGAAACTCTCAGCAAATATAAAAAAATAGAGATACTACCCTGCATTCTATCAGACCATAAAGGGATGAAATTGGAAATCAATGACAAAACAAGGAATAAGAAAAACTACTCCAACAACTGGAAGCTAAACAACATGCTACTGAATGAACAAGGGGTTGAAGAAGATATCAAAGAGAAGATTAAAAAATTCCTAGAGGTAAATGAGAACACAGATACATCATATAGAAATCTCTGGGACACTATGAAGGCAGTAGTAAGAGGAAAATTCATTTCACTGAGTTCATTCCTTAAAAGAAAAAACAACAACAACAACAAATAAATGACTTAACATCACACCTCAAAGCACTAGAAAAAGAAGAACAGACCAACACCAAGAGCAGTAGAAGACAGGAAATAATTAAAATCAGAGCAGAAATTAATTAAATTGAGACTAAGGAAACCATTCAAGGAATTGACAAAACTAAAAGTTTGTTCTTTGAAAAAATAAACAAAATTGACAGACCCTTAGCGATGCTAACAAAAAGAAGAGAAATAACTCAAATTACTAACATTCATGATGAAAAAGGGAATATCACAACAAACACCTCAGATACACAGAAGATAATTAGAAATTACTTTGAAAACTTGTATTCTAATAAAATAGAAAATATTAAAAACATCGACAGATTTCTAGAGTCATATGATTTGCCTAAACTGGAACTGGAGGCTATACACAACTTAAACAGATAGATTACAAGTAAAGAAATAGAAGATGTCATCAAAAAGCTACCAACAAGGAAAAGTCCAGGACCTGATGGGTTTACAGCTGAGTTCTACAAGACTTTCAAAGAAGAACTAATACCAATGCTCTTCAAACTATTTCAAGAAATAGAAAAAGAGGGAGCTCTTCCAGAATCTTTCTATGAGGCCAATATTACAAATTCCAAAGCCAGGCAAAGACACATCCAAAAAAGAAAACTTCAGGCCAATATCTTTAATGAACACAGATGCAAAAATCCTCAACAAAATCCTGGCAAATCTGATACAAAAACATCAAAAAGATAGTGCACCATGATCAAGTGGGGTTTATTCCAGGGATGCAAGTCTGGTTCAACATTTGGAAATTAATAAACATAAGACATCACATCAATAGACTTAAAGATAAAAATCATATGATTATCTCAATAGACACAGAAAAAGCATTTGACAAAATACAGCACCCCTTTATGTTCAAAACACTGGAAAAACTAGGAATAGCAGGAACATATCTCAACATTATAAAAGCTATTTATGCAAGGCCCAGAGCTAACATTATCTTAAATGGAGAAAAATTGAAAGCATTCCCTCTAAAAACTGGAACAAGACAGGGATGCCCCCTTTCACCACTGCTATTTAACATAGTACTGGAAACTCTGGCCAAAGCAATTAGACAGACGAAAGAAATTAAAGGGATCCAGATAGGAAAAGAAGAGCTCAATTTAGCACTATTTGCTGATGACATGATAATATACCTAGAAGACCCAAAAAACTCTACCAGAAAACTTTTACAACTAGTAAATGAATTTGGCAAAGTTGCAGGATACAAAATCAATACACATAAGTCAAAAGCATTTTTGTACATCAGCGACAAAGCCTCTGAAAGGGAAACGATGAAAACTACCCCATTTACAATAGCATCAAAAAAATAAAATAAAATAAAATACCTGGGAATCAACTTAACAAAAGAGGTGAAAGACCTCTATAACGAAAATTATAGAACACTAAAGAAAGAAATCATAGAAGAACTCAGAAGATGGAAAGACCTACCTTGCTCTTGGATAGGTAGAGTTAATATTGTCAAAATGTCCATACTACCAAAAGCATTATACAGATTTAATGCAATTTCAATCAAAATCCCAAATGTCATTTTTCAAAGAAATAGAAAAAGCAGTCATGAAATTCATCTGGAGAAATAAGAAACCCAGAATAGCCAAAGCAATCCTGAGCAAGAAAAGTGAAGCAGGGGGCATCACCATATCAGACTTTAAATTATACTATAGAGCAATAGTAACAAAAACAGCATGGTATTGGCACCAAAACAGACGGGTGGAGCAATGGTACAGAATTGAGGACACAGAGACTAATACATATAATTTCAGCTATCTTATATTAGACAAAGGCGCCAAAAATGTACAGTGGAGAAAGGATAGCCTCTTCAACAAATGGTGCTGGGAAAACTGGAAATCCATATGCAACAAATTGAAATTAAACCCTTATCTCTCGCCATGCACAAAACTCAATTCAAAGTGGATCAAGGACCTAGGAATTAGACCAGACACAATACGCCTAATAGAAGAAAAAGTAAGCTCCAATTTCCAACATGTCGGATTAGGCCCCAAGTTCCTTAATAAGAATCCTGTAGCGCAAGAATTACTACCAAGAATTAACGAATGGGATAGATTTAAACTAAAAAAGCTTCTTCTCAGCAAAAGAAACAATCAGTGAGGTGAATAGAGAGCCAACTAATTGGGAACAAATATTTAATACATGCACATCAGATAGAGCACTAATTTCTAGAATATATAAAGAACTCAAAAAACTTGACACCAAAAAAAACAAATAACCCAATCAATAAATGGGTAAGGAATTGAGAAGACACCTCTCAGAAGACGATACACGATTAATCAACAAATACATGAAAAAATGCTCAACATCGCTGGCAATTAGAAATGCAAATCAAAACTACTCTAAGATTTCATTTCACTCCAGTCAGAATGGCAGCTATCAAGAACACAAACAACAATAAATGTTGGAGAGGATGTGGGGAAAAAGGCACACTCATACATTGCTGGTGGGACTGCAAAATGGTGCAACCGTTATGGAAAGCAGTATGAAGATTTCTTGGAAAACTGGGAATGGAACCACCCTATGACCCAACCATTCCACTCCTGGGTCTATTCCCAAAGGACTTAAAAACAGCATATTACAGTGACACAGCTATCTCAATGTTTGTAGCTTCACAATTCACAATAGCTAGGTCATGGAACCAACCTAGATGTCCCTCAGTAAATGAGTGGATTAAGAAAATGTGGTATATATGCACAATGGAATTTTACTCAGCAAGAAAATAAAATAAAATAATGGCATTTGCAGGTAAATGGATGAAGTTGGAAGACATAATGCTAAGTGAAGTTAGTTATTCTCAAAAATCCAAGTACCAAATGTTTTCTCTGATATAAGGAGGCTAGTTCACAGTATTGTTGGATGGGGGTACATAGGAGGATTAGAGGAACACTAGAATGGTCAAAGCGAAGGGAGGGGAAGGGAGAGAGCAAGGGGGAGGGAGGGGGAGAAAAGAAAAGACAAAAAAAAAAAAAAAGAAAAGGTGTTTGAATGAGATGGATATCATTATGCTAAATGCATGATTGAAGACCTGAATTGTACTAATATACTTTGTATACAAACAGTTGTATGCAAAAAGATGCTATATACAGGCACTATGAATTGTAATTATTATAAATTTAAAAAATAAATTAAAAAATTTTATAATAATTTTAAATTTTTAAGACAGAAGACTCTGGAAGACTTTTTCAACCTTTCAAATGCTTTAAAAGAATTTAAAAGCAGAAGACATATAAAAAGAATGGTAAACAACTTATTACTTAGTATTTGCTTATTTCAGTTAAAATGAGGAGAGAACTCATTTCGTGAGTATGGTTACACATTCAGAAATGTCAGTCCAGAGACTCATTCATTCTAATGGTGTAAGAAGCTACTTTCATGTAAGTTTTCCTGAGACAATATAGGTTAACACCTCAGATACTAGTATAATTTTAAATAGCTTTCTCTTTTAATGCAGGAATTTATCATTTTGGATATAAATTATATTGGTCAATTTAGTCCTTGATCACGCATCATTGGGCCATTAATACCTTCTAACTGTCCCAGGTTAGGGGGTTAATGGATGTGTCGATTCACACATGAGATACACTCTGGAAAGGCTTACACATGTCTTTGAATCACCAATGTCTATTATAAACAGGCACCAATAGAATTTGGGCAAATTAAACCATTAGCCATAGACTGCTATTGATCGGGAATTCAGAGAACAACCTATAGGTTCCCTGTTACTCAATACTTAGTGTATATCTTCCTAAAATTGTGAATCTTGTCTATGAGTGGTAAGATTGCACTGGTGAATATCATAAAAATTCTCTAAACTGGGAGCCCTTCTACAAGGTTTAAATAGTTAGGAAAAATGAATAATAGCAGTCAGTCTTAATGCATTTCTGACTTGTTCTGGTTGTGGTAAGATGGTTTAATTCAGTTATGCTATGAAGATTTGAATGCTTATCTGTCAAAAAGGCAGTTAAAGTTGCTCAGAAAATTGTGTTGTCTAAGGCAAATATAACTTGCTTAATAAGGGAAAGCATATTCTCTAACATGAAAAATAGCAAATGCAATAGTATACCTCAACACAGTCCAAGATTACACATATTATTAATTTTGGCAACACTACTAACATGCTTTAAGTATAAAAAGAAACCTTGGGAGAATAAAAAAATTTCTAACCCACAGGGTGAAAATGATGAAAGTAATACCCTGAAGGAAATTCTTTACCAACACATTCTTGGGCTCCACATTTTATATTCTGGAACGTAAGAAGTAGAAACTGTGTAAGTATTTGTGCTACAGTACATAGGAATAAAGTTTTTTTTTTTTTTTTTAGATATTTACATTGTTTTTTAAAATTATTTTTGGCCATATTTTGTTTTCTCTAATTGTGAAGTCAATCTAATTATTGACATTTTAAATTCTGTCATTAGTTTTGTTCTTTTCTGAAAGCTATGTGCCTCTCAACAAACTCTAGATAACCAAACTACAAAGATGTAGAAAATTCATAAAGTGTATTCTATCTACACTTAATGCTGCAATGTGAAATTTCCGTGAATTTAAAAGATTAAAAAAAATTACAGCTAGGTATTTTAATTAATGGAAGAAAATTACAAAACAAAAAACCATTAAAAATTATACTAGTGTTAAAATAATTTTTGTTACATTTTTCAGTAATACATATAGTTAAGTCTCTTCTAGTACTTCAATCACATGAATAAATATCTGCCATTTCTCTCTTACAGGTTTTGCTTCATTTATTCATTCATTCCATAGGATTATAACATCAAACTCCCAAGGGTTGGGATCCAGGCATTAGTGTTTTTAAATCCACTAAGTGATTGTACTGTGCATCTAAGGTTGAAAACATTACTGTAACTTAAAGTGCAGTATTAGCAATACCAGAGATTTGGTTAGAAATGAGGAATCTTGGACCTCCCCCCAGGCCTAAAGAATCAGAAATGCATGATAATAACAATATGCTACAGGTGATTCAAATCCATGTTAAAGTTTCAGAAACACTGCATAGAAATTGTGAGATAAGGGAAGTAACACAAGAGATTAGGAAAGAAGTCTTAGAGTAACTGACAAATGGGAAGAGAGAAACAAGTTAAGGAGCAAGGGAGGGGGAAATGAAGAAAAGAGAAAGGACCAGGAAGAACAGCTGAAATGATCAACCCTCCTCTGAAATACTGGGACTTGTGAATACTGTCTGACAAGTAGTTTATCTGTAGTGAAAAATTTGTGAATGAGTGATGGGGGTGGAAAGTGGTGGGTCCTTTGGGGTTACTAGGTCTTCAGGAGATGCTCCTCTCAGTTTTGATTTCCTTATAAAGGCACACTTTTGGCTGTTTCAAGAATATACTAAAAGGGAATGTCCTCTCACAGCTTGAGCAACTTGTAGTTTGAAATTCAAGGTTTGACATTTTTATTTGCCTGATTATAAAAATTAGGACTGCTCATTTTTCAGAAAATAAAAAAAAAAAATCACTGACAATAGTACAAAGCAAGAGAAACCGTCACTGATATGATTAATATCCATATATTATCCTGTACAAATGAATGTTTTCCTCTAAAGTTAAGCAGAACTGTGCTCCTGCAGATTTGTAGTTTTTGTTGTTGTTGTTGTTGTTGTTGTTGTTGTTTGTAAATATCATCACGTATTATGAGAATTTCACCATTCTTCTAAAAATTTTAGTAGGAACATAGATCATTACAGAAGTGTTTGTAACTGATTAAATCACTCTTCTTTTGTTAAACAATTTGTGGTTTTTTATTTATTTTTCTACTTTTTTGTGATTTTTTATTAGCAGTAAAATTATTTTCAAAGATATAAACATTTTAAAGTGTCACAGTAAATATTGATAATATCCTTATTATGATTTAAAAATACTTAAATTCCCGCACATAGCATATGAGTTTTATCTTACATACTTTTTACTAGCATCAAATAGTATGTATTTTTAAGTCACTTCTAATTTGACAGGTTAAGAAACATTTATGATTTTTGAATTTCCTTGCTTACCAATGAAAACAGTATTTTAAATAATGTATGCTTTTCCTTTTGAAATTTGTGTTGATCCATTAAAATTTTGATTTTATTGCTTTTCATGTTATTTATTCATATTTATAAATTACTTTATATTCATATAAAAATTCACCCATTTTCATGCATTTTACAAATAATATGTTGTTTAAATCTATGTTCTTCAGATATATTTAAATCATTTTTGTGTACATGTGCAGTGGTGTCTGTTTTTGCTTTTGAAATTTTTTTACTGCTTTTTGGATTATTCAAATTCTAGCCCCTCTAGACCAGATAAAATTCACTTTGCTTATAAGTTCTTATAAAATTAGTTATTGGTTTCTTGTGAACAGTTAATCATTTATTAATAAGGACATATATGTCTTTTAATCCCATGAAGCCAAAATTAAAATATGAATATGGGAAGAAATCATATAGAGGGAGGAATAATTATAAATCTAAAGTATAGTGAAAATAAGTATGGTTGTCCAATGTGATGGAAAAGTAAATTCTTGGTCTTTGTATTTAAAAATGAACAAAGCAAATTAAAATTGCTTACTTCTTGTCTTTGTGAATTTGAAAATGTTTTCTTATCACTAGGCCTAACAATATATGGTTTCCTTAAATAGCATTTAATTCAACTGTGTATAGAAAATAAAAAAAATATAAAGACCTCTCCAACTAGAGTAATATTTCCGAGGTAGGCCACTTTACCTTATTCTTTTGTTATTTATACAATTTGATGGTTCATAGTTCTAGTTATATAATTTAACAATTTTCTAACATTTTATAACATAGAACTATTTATTTAATAGACTTTAAAATATAAAGAATTTATAATATCTCCAGCATCCTTTTCCTAGAAAATCTATCCTTCACTTTTTTTTTTTTTTTTTTTTTTTTTTAAGGTACCAAGGATTGAACCCAGGGGCACACAACCACTGAGCCACATCCCAAGCCCTTTTTTGTTTTTTATTTAGAGACAGGGTCTCACGGAGTTGCTTAGTGCCTCACCACTGCTAAGGCTGGCTTTCAAGTCCTAATTCTCCTGCCTCAGCCCCCCAAGCAGCTGGGATTTCAGGTGTGCGCCACTGTGCCTGAATTACCATTCACTTTTAATGAAACAATACCTATTACAAAATATTTTAAGTAATAAAATAAAAAGAACAAAAATCCATATCTTCACATACAGAAAAGAACCATTCCTAATTTTTTTTTCTATTTAGCTTCATAGATGCTTCTACAAACTCAGAATTATTCTTAAATATTGTTTTATAACTCAGGAAAATATCATGATTGATAAATTTTCTTAGAATCTGACTTTTAAAGTGTTCAACTCACAAACTGGCTAAAGATTACTGTGTCAGATACTGTAGGTTAGCTTGTTCAATAGCCATGATCAAGGGTGTGCTCTGTGGACCTTTTCTCCCACTGGAACTAAAATGTACCCATTATTTTTCCGCCTGCTCTGCAGTTGGGGGTGGCTATGGGCCAAATTCTGACTAATAAAAATCCAACAAGAAGTTTGCTGGTTATGGACTGATAAAAGCTTTTTTTCTTTTTTCCCCCAGAGGAAAGGGACAAGGATGGTTGGTATTACTGTTTTGCTGTGTATATACTTTTTGCCAGAAAGAACAGTTAGTATCTTTGCAAACAGGAAAAAGGAAGCTGCATTCTTTATATGATAAAGTAGAAATGCAGAAAGAACCTGAATCCCTTGAATCACTGAGTAACTCCATCACCTTCAACAATGTCCCAACCTCTGTTCCTATTTTATGAGAAAAATAAACTTTATATAAGGAACTCTTATACAGATCCGTAGCTACCAACCAATTACATTGCTAACTGGCACAATTAGTTAGTCCTCTTTATTCCCAGCAATTTTAGACATAATTTCATGGAAATCCATCACTCAGAAAACAAAGACAAATTGAGAATATTTTTCCTAGTGAAAAGAATAAAATAATATATAAGCAACTCTTTCTTGGGCCTAGAATCCTCCAAATTTATCCTTACCTTATTGTTCTCATATGTTTGGGGATTTTCTAATGTAAATATCTTTATCATCTTCCATTAGGCTCAGTAGAATAAAATAAAAACAAAAATGCTGCAAGCCAATATAAGCAAACTTCAATTTAAAATATAAAATGGAAATTAAATATAAACATTAGCTTTTTCTCATTTATTCGTTTAGTCAGTTAACCAACATTTACTGAAGGTCTATTAAATGACAATACTGTTCTCTCAGAAAAGATGTGGTAAACAATATTTTTGTTTTATATCCTTCCTTCCTTTCTATTGATCTTAAACCAGTGTTCTAATAGGGGTTAGATTCTGACAGACACTATGAAAGCAGATCCTAAATTGGATATATTTTTTCTATTTTAGTGTATGCAAGAAAGTATTTCTGACCACAGAGGACCAATGTATGTGTGCTCATAAAAACCATTAAAGATATTTTTCTTCAATACAGAATCCATAAAAGAAATAATAAAAGAGCAAGATGGAGAATAAACTACATTTGTTTAAATTGGCTTGTGAAGTAGTTTTATTATTTAATTACTTTTTCAAATCAATGAAATGTTCACAGGTATAGACACTTTCACAATCTGAATAAGTAAACAAATACAACAAAAAAGTAGTCAATTAAATTTCACTTGAAAGCAGATTAAGCTCATATTTCAATATAAAAGTAACAAATTGTTGTGGTTACAAAACATTGGCTACAGATTGCAATAGTCCTACCTATGGTCTGTTTTATGACACCACCTCTTTACTCCTATTTATTTCTAACAGAGAGTGGAATATAAACTAACTTTCTACCTAAATGATTTTATCTATATGCAAATCGTCTCCTGGACATCTCTGTTAAAATACTTATGTACTTGCCCTTCTTTATAAAAATAAAAGCTAAATATCAAAGTCTTAATTTTCACTTTTCTTCTTATTTGTTCCACCTTTTTGGCATATCCTAAACTAGTTTTCCAGGAATTTATGCAGTTCTTTAAAACAAGATAAGTGGATTGGTGTATGGATAAGGTTCAGTCTTTTTATCTTAATGGCCAAATCAGTACAATACCACTGTTCTCTAGAATTGTACTGATCTCCCTAGCTTTTTTTACCAACATCTCTTTTATTCCATTTACAGTTTTTAAGCAACAATCCAATAAAGTGAAAGATACACAGCTGGAATAAGTTGTATTGGTTAGTGGTAGCTGTATATATTTTAAACATGAAAATGTCTATATAAAACTAACATGAAAATAATTCATCTTAACTTTTACTTATCCTGGTTAAAATTAATTCAGTTTTGTATTGCTCATCCTCAAAAGGAATCTGCAATAGGGGCAACTGGAGAAAATCTCCTTAATTCTCATTATTTTAATTACATATATGTATTTACATTGAAGCTTCCACTTTCACATTAGTTAGTTAAGAAGGCTAAATGCCTAAAGTGTCCTTCTTTGTGTTCCTTTAAGATTTTTTAAAAATTAAATGACTGATTCTGTATTTGAAAATGTCTAATTCTAAAGGAGAAAATCATCCTAGGTCTTTGGAGGATTTTTCCTTTTTCTTCAGATTTTAAGTTATGGGCAAGTTAATCCAAAGCATCGAATCCCCTTACCTAAGAATACAAGATGTTAACATCTAGGTCAGAGGTTGTTAAAACTACAGCCCTTGGGCCAGATCTACTCCCATGCCTACTTTTGGAAAGTTTTATTGAACACAGCCATGTTCTTTCATTTATGCACTGTCTAGGGCTATTTTCATGCTACAAGGAAAGCAGCAAGTAATATGATAGAGAATTTATGGCCTGCACAGCTGAAGATATTTACTATCTGGATCTTTACAGAAAAAAAGGTTAGATTCTAGAGGGACACATAAAGAGATTCAGCATTTTCCTACATGGAATTGTCATCTTTTTATTTGAAATGAATAATGAAGCTTTCCTTCTTATGTCATGAAATAGCTTTAATAGAGAAAACCACAATGATGTTCCAGTATCACCCAATTTGTGGCCAGAATCAGAATGGGAATGAGGAGGTACACACCTTCAGTCTCCCATCCATTCCCATCCATTCACTACACTCTGCTCCCCTCTCCAAGAATACCTACTGCACTGTATCATTTTTCTTCTTCTTCTTCTTCTTTTTTTTTTTTTTTTTTTTTTTTTTTTTTTTTTTTTTGTACTGGGGATTGAACTCAGGGGCACTCCACCACTGGGCCACATCCCCAGCCCTTTTTTGTATTTTATTAGAGACAGTGTCTCACTGAGTTGCTAGGTGCTGAGGCTGGCTTTGAACTCACGATCCTCCTGCCTCAGCCTCCCAAGTGCTGGGATTACAGGTGTGTGCCACCGTGCCTGGCTTTCATTTTTCTTCTTTTGACTTTGTGCATTACAATTACATCAAACGATGGTGCAGCTTAGAAAATAGCTTTGAAGTTAGCATATAAAATGCTATAGTTTAAAATACTGTGTTATACATTTTTATAAACATTTGCAAATTTAAATTATTAAATTCTTTATTGAAGCTATTTCCTATGTATACAAATATGCTTTAATATTATTTATAAATTATAAGCATACTTAATTTAAAAAATAGTTAATATTATCATGAAATGATGACTTGTAAGGAATATCCACTTAGTCAACCGTTCTCTCTTTGTGCATTCAACAAATATGTTTTGGATACCTAGTATGAGCCAGGTTGTATTATAGACACGAGGTCAGAACAAGGAACCATAACAGAAGTACTTGATGACAAAAAGTTTACATTAAATTTGGAGAGGGACAGAAATTAAATATTTAAATAAAGTGGAAAATAGTGATAAAACAAAAAGGAAGCTTTAGAATGCAGTTAGAAGTGTTAGATATAAAAAGTTATAATTTTAAATAAAGTGGGCATGGGTATTTCTTTTACAAAGCACCACTTAAGCAAAGACTTGAAGGAGGTAACCAAGGGTCATGCAGCAGAAATGTCCTAGAGTGTTTGAGTAACAGCAAAAGACAAAACCAAAAGTAAAACCCAAACAACACAGCACTGGGCAGAGAAGTAGAGTTCTATTACTAAGAAATACACTAAGTACATTTATTTTGGAATTGGTAAAATATATGTGGCAGTATATCAAGAAATATATGCATTTATTAAATATAACTTTTAGCTTTCCCCCTAACATTTATAAGATATATTGTATTATAAACATGGCTCTTAAATAACCGTAAACATATTTGTTTCAAGGTTAAAATTAAGTATAATGAAAGAACTTAAAGCATTTCTTTTCCTTTATATGGACAGAATGATCATTTTGAGTTTCAATATCCACCTTTGAATTAGAGCCTCCTCCAATGTAGATAAGACATGGTACTCTGAGAATAGCTCAGAAGCAAAGCTAAAATATCAAAAAGTTTACTGTGGTGGCTCTCCACAATTTCTTTTATTCATTTGTTTATTTTTAATTTTTTTATTATTCTAATTTGTTATACATGTTTGCAGAGTACATTTCATTTCATATTACATAGAAAGAGCACAATTTTTCAAGTTGCTGGTTTTATATAAAGAATTTTTACAACAATTGTGTCTTCATACATGTATTTAGGGTAATGATGGATAACTCATTCTACCATTTCTGTAGAGTCTGTTACAGGCTGTCTCAACCTATGTGTTTCATCTTCACTTTCTAAAGAAGGTGCAAAATGTTCTGGTGTTCAGCAGAAAAAGAAGACAGAAATATGGGTTAATAATTTTTGACTAAATAATTAATTTTAATAATAAGGACTGCTGTTTTCTCTAGGCCCAGATTTTAAAAGTTTGTCCTAATGGTTAAGAGCTCAAACCTCTAGAAAAGACTGCTTAGTTAAAATTCTGGTTTGTCCACACCTTGGATGGGATGGGTGATGTTGACATTTATTTAGTCTAAATCTATCTCATTTTCCTTATGTGGAAAATTCCAAAAGTAATACCTCATAAGGATTGGTTCATCTTATGATTTCATAGTAAGTGGCTGGACAGTGTCTGATACAATAAGTACGCTGCAATTTTATTCCTCCAAATGAAGGTTGAACCACAGACACATCTTCTTAAGATTACAAATTACAAAGAGCAAGTTCTTCCTTGAAAAAATTTTCCCAAATGCCATTAAAATTATGTCTAGTAGGAGTCACTTAGAGAAGAACCTGCTGTCCTATAAATGTCTAAAAACAACAGAGACCATGGATTATATTACAGAAAAATGAACTAGGGACTATGTAGGAATTATGTGATTTATATAATTTCTAGGGGTTTAAGGTCTCATTCACTTAAAAGTAGGGCTGTTCATTAGGTTCATCTGCCACGAGAGGAATTAACAGGCATCAAATATCTGGTCAGTAGTGGTGGAGATACACATGTCTAGGCCTCCTTCATATACAATGTGGGCACCAAGATTCAGATGTATCTGCCAATTTACCACCTTAGTTTTTAGACTAGATAAGCTATTCTCAGAGTAAGACCCATTTTCAAATACCTAGACTCATCCATCTAGATGTATAATAAATAACACATTCTTTTTAAATTTTTATTCTTCTTACCTGAACTAATTGTTATTTGTGTGTCTCTATTTTCTAATATTTCCTCTGGGTATTTTGTTAAGGTAAAACACAGCTTTATGATGCCCTTCCCAATCAATATCAGACTATTTGTTTCAAGACAGTAATTAACTTCCTGCTTAATTTGTCACACTTAATTTAAAATTAGGCATGCAAGGCTGTTAGAAACTGTGGTTGTGGTGTTTGCATCTGGCTGAGGCAGTAGCCACTGGCAGTCTTGATTTATCACTCTTCATTTAAATTCCTGTGCCAATGATTTTAGTTCCTAAATGCTGTGACTGGCATTTATGGATTTCAAAATCAAAGTGAAAATAAGCTACAGTTAAGAATTCAACAGCTTAGATCGATGAAAAATGGTTTTATAACTGTGCACCCTGCAGTTAAATCCTAGGGGCTTGACCAAAAAGTGCTTAGTGCTCAGAGATGTTGCTGTGGGAAGACAACCAGTATTCCACCATAATGGCTGTTTATAAATCACTATCAAAACTGTACATCTTGTAACAGTGCCATGTAAATTTGCTCCCAGATGGAAACTATTTTTTTGCTAAGCCTTCTTTTAAAGAACACCACCCAGAAGAAAGATTTTCCCTTTCGTAAATCTCATTTTTAATATTCTACAGTCTTCATCAGGCATTGCTCATATTTGAGAAAGTAGAATATAATATTGCTACTAAGATCTAGTCAAAATTTCCCCCTAAAGAGTGATCATGATTCTATAACTTCCTTATCATTGACTGTGATATAGTTCTTAACTCAGTGAAGATATGAACACAAAGGATTTATTTGGCTTTTCTATACCCCTCACAGAAACAAACTGTGAAAATTTGTTCTTCCTGCATAGATCCATAATCCCAAGGTTTGACATGACATACAAAGCCAATCCAAATGTTATTCTTCTTTTAGGGTGAAACTCCTCTGGGAAATATTCCAGCTTGATTAAGCATTCTGTCTTTAAACTAAAGCATTTAAAATCTGTATCTTATAATTTAACACATAACATAAAATAGACATTTTGGTGTGTATGTGGAGGGTACTAGGAATTGAACTCAAGGGCATTTGATCACTGAACCACATCTCCAGCCCTATTTTGTATTTTATTTAGAGACAGGATCTCACTGAGTTGCTTAGCATCTTGCTTTTGCTGAGGCTAGCTTTGAACTCACCATCCTCCTGTCTCAGTCTCCTGAGCCACTGGGATTACAGGCATGTGCCACTGCAACAGGCTAAAACAGACATTTTTTAAATTCATTGCCTGCTTTTGGTACCTAATTATGTAAGGCTGTTGAAGTGGACCACACCACCTTCTTCCTTTCTTATTTATACAATATTATAGAAAATAATGTTAATGTATTATGGCTGAATAAGAGTTTGCTCATTCATTAGTTAATCATTTATTTAATAGCTTCTTTATATGTGGTACTCTTAAAGACAACAGGGATAAAGGAAGCCAACAATAAAATACACCGAGAATATCCAGTCCTCAGAGAGGTTCCATGTCATTGCTGAAGGACCAAATTGCATTTGGAAAGTACTGATCAAGGAATGAAGTAATAGATTAAAGAGAACATACAAATTGCTTTGAAGACTCTTGCTTAGGTATTATTTTGGGAAATCAATATATGATAAACACAGGTAGTAATAAAAAATATGAGATTGAAAGTAATAATGAAACGGGGGGGAAAGAAGAGGAGGAGACATTCTTACTGTTATGCCTAAACAATTAAAATTGTTCTATTTATATATTCAGTCTTTTAATGCAGCATAACTTCCATTTTTCAAAAACCATCAAGATTTTATTTCTTTTCACAGAGAGTCAAATGATTTGGACTGGATATGGGAGGAAAGCCTACTGAGATAATGCTTCTTTACCTTTTAAAGCAACTGAACAACTCAAAGTCGTCATGACAAAATTTCAAGAATACCTGAAAACATTACTATGTAAGGTCTCTAGACAGATCTGTATGTATGGAAAGTTAAAATAAGATTTTAGGAGAATGTCATTTTAGTGAAGGTGTAGGAAAGATATCTGCATATTTATAAACTGTTATTTTCTTATTATTAGATGAAGTCTTTGTCATCATAAAGAATACTGATTTTGAATAAGAAAAGCCTCCACACAGAGCTATAGTTATGGCATATTAGAATGCTCATCATGTTATCTAAAGCACTATATTTATTTTATAGATGAAGGATCTGGGGTCCAGAGAGATAAAATAATGTGCATTTACACAGCTGGATAGTAGCAGTTTAGGGATTTGAACTCAGAGTTTATCAGATTCTTAGCGGCTGTTTTCTGCCTCTGTATATGACTAAACTACTGGACATTTCAAAAGAAAAAAAATATAATGGCATTATAAGTTATAAATCTTTGAGTATGCAGATGGTAAATAGCAGACTAAACTATGTACATAAGATATGAAATTTGGAGCCCTAGAGATTCATAAAACCAAATAGACAATAATCTTTCCTATATATTCTCAAGGCATTCCTGCTTACATTTACACAGTTGAACACAATGCCTCTTGTAGGTCTGCTCCAGAACAATGAATCTATTAATAGAATGCTTATGGCTGATGTCCTTACTGAGCACTTTATGATCAAGGGGAAAGTATCATGGTATTAACACTTTAACAGGTTTGAGTATGGTATAAATTCTCTATGTGTGCATTTGTGTATGTATGCACATCCACACACCTAAGTTGTGAAATGTCTAGCAAATATATAACACATATATTTTATGTGACAAATGCTGTTAGGCCTCAGCTATATATATTTTTTAACAAATGAAGAGATTATCATGTAATTGAAATGCAGAGTATTTAAGTATTGTGACAGGGTATGTATAAAGACAGACACAAGGATAAGCATGGCCTGATCATGAAGGATTTTGCAAGACGTTTTGGAGACATAATCAGAATTATTAAGTGTAATCCCACCAACACAGAGAATTAAAACATTGCAAATACTTCACAATTGTGCAGCTCATTTTCTTATAACTCTATGTAGACAACACAATATGGATGTTAGTGTAGACTGTTTTCAGTCATGCTATTCATAATGTAATACTGTAACTGTTATTTTCATCATCAAACTTCTAATTCCACCTTATAGATAGATAGCACATTTTACTTATTAATTATTGATGGTCATTTAGGATATTTATATATTTCTTCATTAAAAAAAGCATATTAGACTGGTATTATGTATCTTCTCCTTTTTTTTTTTTTTTTTTTTTTTTTGGTACTGGGGATTGAACTTAGGGGCACTTGACTACTGAGCCACATCCCCAGCCCTATTTTGTATTGTATTCAGAGACAGGGTCTCACTGACTTGTTTAGTGCTTCCCCATGGCAGAGACTGGCTTTGAACTCACAATCCTCCTGCCTGAGCCTTCCGAACAATTTGGATTACAGGCATGCACTACCGTACCCAGCCTACATATCTTAAATATTGATATACAGTAGTGGATTTAAAGAACATAATGATATTAAAGGGTCAGATACACAATGTCATATAATTTTGTGGTTACTTCTTTAGTGATATGAGGACTCTCACCCTAAATGAGCATGAGTATTTACCAAAAAAAAAAAAAAAAAAAAAAAAAAAAAATCCATTTAAAGAGAACACATTACCTATTGTTATTTTATTATTATTGTATCAATTTTCACTTCTCTGAGGTTAAGAATGCAGTAATGTTGACACATATTAGGCAATTACATGTCTTCTGAGAATTGGTAAATTTTGTCCTTTGATAAATTTTACCTTGGTCTATTACAAGTGTTTTTTTTTTTTTTTTTTTTTTCATATTCAGTCTTGTTTGTGTGTTTGTGTGGTACTGGATATTCAACACAGGACTACACACAATCTAGGCAAGTGCTCTCCTAGTTAGCTATATCCCCAGCCCTATATTAGCTTTGACATTTGAAATTTCTAGTAAACCCATAAGTCTTTTGCTTTGCAATCATCAACTTTTCTTTTCACTCTTGTATTTTATTTGTATTTTGGTACCAGGGATTGAACCCAAGGGTGCTTAACCACTGAGCTATATCCCCGGAAGTGTTATTTTTTGAGACAGAGTCTCAGTAAGTTAATTAGAGCCTCCCTAAATTGTTGAGGCAAGCTTTCAACTTGCAATCCTCCTCCTTCAGCCTTCTAAGTCACTGGGATTATAGATCAATGTAACCATGCCTGGCTAATATTCACCTTTTTTTATTATTTTATTTTTATCATTTATTTGTGTAGTCATTTGGAATTTGTTTAAGGGTATTTTCTGAGTTAAGGGATTTAACTTGAACTGTTGTAAATAATGGTTTTCCTTTAACAAATTTCATTCAGTGATGTCTATTTTCCCATTGGTTTTGGGATATAGTCTTCATGATATATTAAAATTCTTTGTATATTTCAAAACTAGCTCTGTGGTCCCTTTGATCAGAAACTGTTTTTAATATTGGAGAACAAATGAATTACTGAAGGGTGAGCTAATTATTCATTAGTTGATTTTGATTAAATATAATTTTCATGTTTTAAGGAGATATTCCTAGATGAGAATACATGGTAAAAAAAAAATTACAGCATCCGAACAGAACAACACCAGATTATTTATTCATGTAACACCTTCATTATCCTAGAAACAGCTGACATTTTCAAAATATAAACACAGTGCACTGGTTTTTGAAAATATTATGTAAACCTTCTTCAACACTACAAAAGAAAACTTCTAACATAGATCACTAAACAAAATTTCAACAATGAAGTGGAATCATGAAAAAAGCCTTAATTCTCAAAAAATAAAATTTAAAAATAAAGGATTTTTAATGCAATAATTAAGTAAAGCAATACTGTTTGCCATATCTCTTTTATTTAGGTAGCATATAATCTATTTGATTGTTCAAATTCTAATTGTATCAACTCTTTTTAGTTTCTAACATATATACAACAATGATTTTAGCATCTTTTGACTCTAAGATTATAGTTTTTCCAAACTGCAAGACCTAGTAGCTATAACTTATGTGAAATAAGGCATAACTCTTCCCCTCATCTGCCTGGGCTGATTGGTGCTTCTGGCACATTGACAAGCCATAACTGGTTTATAAGTCACATGAATGAAGTCAGATGTATGAATTCAGTCTCTCACTGGGACTGTGGGTCACCATAGAAGGAGAAGAAGAAAAAATGTATGGAAATGGAAAATAAAATTAAAATCATTGAGAAAATAAAATGGAAAATTCATAGTAAAAGTTTATAGGATGACATTCTGTTCTATGTTAGAATATAAGAATGAGGATCTCTGCTTTGAAGGGTCATTTAAATTTCAACTCATCATACAAAGGTGATATATGAAAGATGCACCACATAAAAAAATCTATCAGAAAGCTAGTGCAATTTGGTTATTTTTGCATTTCATCCGCCATTATGGATTCTTTTACTGAAAGAAATGGGTAATAAACATTACATGTTATATTAACAATTTACTTTTTAATATTGTATTTTTGATAAATAAGTTATGTTTTCCTGAAGTGGCTACATCTAGTTATTTATTTCTAAAGTATTGATAAATTGTATGACATGACATTTACTGAGAATCTAAATTTAGAGTTAAATCAGTAATTTAAGTCTGTACATTTTAATGAGATTTTAACATAAATCTCTGACTTTAACCTCACTATAAAAATTTCACATAAAGATAATTATTTTAACATATACTACACTTAGAGTACTAATTATTTGAGTACTTGAAAACATGTTATGCCTTTATACCACATATATAAAGATTTAGCTTAGTCAAATAAAAGAAGCTATTGGACCCTGTAATATTTTAACATGGAATTTTAATTTATGGTTTCTAAAAAATAGATTTTTTAAAAAATGAGTAAATTTTTTAAATAGAATAACTATTCCCTATTTTGAAGATCTAGATTGCAAATGTTAAGGGGCTGCATTATGAGAGGATGTAAACTCAATGTTTGTTCATCATCAGTAACTGCACATGATTTAAGGTACTGGCCTTGTTTTCCTCTCTTTTCTGAATGTTTTCTGGAGGCACCATTGATTGATATCACTAGAATGACCATGGTAGGAACATTAAACTTTTGAAATAAGCATTCTTAATTCCATGACTCTCATTCTTTTGGAAAGGAGTCTTCTACTTCATGGCCCAAAGTTTTCATAGCATTCTGTGAGAGAATGACAGCAGAGCTCTCAGATTATCTTGGAACTGCATCCAAAATATAAATAATCTGATACATTGTCTTTCTTCTACTGGTTCCTTTAAGACTTGTGAGCATTGATGCATAATACTTGTCTATTCTACTAGAAGTACAGAATTGAAAAGAATGGATGAAGACGGGTTTGGATGATAAATTTGCAAACTAGAAATAAGTAGGAATGATCTAACTGGAATGCACTACTGAGAGTCTTCCTGTCTATAAAAAGTGATGATGCAGAGAAAGTGAACTTCCATCTCCTAAAGTGTAATTTATTTTTCTATTTACCTTTTAAATAAGCTAACATTTATACTGGCAGCAGAAAGATTTTATGTAAGACATATGCAAGACCAAGGGGGAAAGAGTCAGTTAAATGATACAAGAATATAGAAAGAGTTCTTAGAGATTTTGAAACAGGATAAAAATAATATTTATTTGAAAAGGACACATATGCACCCACCTGACCAGTAAGTAGCTCAGTTCCACATTGTCTTGGAATTCTTTCAAGCATATAGAAATTACTGCCTGACAATATAAATGTAAGACTAATTTGAGTTGGCAGCAGTTAAGTTAATAAAATTCACATGATGGAAAATAATTTATTTTAGGAAATAATTTTGCACATCAATTGAGTTTAAATTTAAATATATAATTAAGTAGTATTTCAAGTAGAGTTTAGTTGTTCTCTTCTTAAAAAATACATCTCACTTTTTGTAAAACAGCTCAATAAAAACAGTAGTTGAACATTTTAAATATTTAAAACTGCTCAGCACATTAAACATATCTTCTCATAAAAACAGAATAAAGAAACTATTCCTCATTTCTAGCACTGTGAATGTACTATTCCTATCTACAACTGTTCAACATATTTATTTTTATGAATAGTAGTAAAAACAAAAATATCAAATTGTGAGATAGAAAATAACTATTAAATTAACTTGTTAAAATGTTATCCAGCCGGGCGCGGTGGCGCACGCCTGTAATCCCAGCACTTTGGGAGGCTGAGGCAGGAGGATCATGAGTTCAAAGCCAGCCTCAGCAATGGCGAGGCACTTTAGTAACTCAGTGAGACCCTGTCTCTAAATAAAATACAAAAAAGGGCTGGGGATGTGACCCAGTGGTCGAGTGCCCCTGAGTTCAATCTCCAGTAACCACAAAAAAAAAAATAAAATAAAATAAAAATAAAAAATAAAAATGTTATCCAAACCCATAAATAGGTAATGGTCAATCATCTACTATTTACTTAGAGAATATTTGAAGTAGGAAGTTAAAATAGGTGGGCATCCATTAACCTGAGCATTATAAATTAAAAAGTAACATGTATTTTAGAGATTTAGTGATTCAGCAGAAGAGTAAAACCAGTTTTTCAAAAATGAAATGAAAGATAAAGTGCATTTCTATTACATATTATATGTATATTCATTGTTTTTAGAATTTACTTTAATGAAAGATCATCTAAAATATGTAGGCCGAGTTCCCACTTAAAAGAAGAAGCACAGATAATTTCAATGAATTATGTTATTATTTTGAGGAAAAACCCATATTTCAATCTTAGGGCACACTTTATATTGTATTTTCACAACATACATATAGATGAGCACAAAGGTATCAATAAGTAAAACCTACCCTCAGGTCTATTAGAATGTCAAAATGATTAGAATAGCATTAGGCAAATTACAGAACTACCTTTCAATTTTTGTTTGTTCCTTTTTTATCTTTCATTACTAAAAGCTTTGCTGACTGCCTAACAGAATAAATGTAAAGTCAAACAACTAGCCTTTCTTTTATTAAAATAGATAAGTGAAACGTCAACATTCACTGACTGTCATATCACCATTTAATAATTTATTACTTCAGACGTTTCAAGGAATTGTATAATAAGAAATATTTCAGGCACTCAGTTCTTGAAAATGTGTATTGAATCTGATATCATATATTTAGTTTTTTTTTAATTTAGCCATATTCTTACTTTCAAATCTCAAAAAAATGAAAGGCTGTCAGCTGTTCCATAGCAGGCACCATGTCTCACTCAAACTGTGTATCTTGGGGTGTCATAGTCTCTGAATGTATTTGTTTGCTGAGTAACACACAGAAGTTAATTGGAAAAGCAATGGCATTACTATTCTGTAAAATGTTTTCACAACTGGCCTTATGACTATATGACCTGTGCAGTTGCACAGCTCCCACAACTACACTGGGTTTAATGCCCAGTTACTGCCACCCTGAAAGTTTTAATAGTTTTTATCTTTTCACTCATGTTTTGTAAATTAAGTCTAATGAGTCTACGGAACATGCACTGGGAGATTGAAGCCATGTTCCAGGCAACCCCCTAACCATAGCCATAGGATGTGTTCTCCCAGGCAAACTCCCCTCCTCTCAGCCATGCAGTCTTCTAATCCCTGACCCTGTCCAATGGGTTAATCCATGTGGGTTAGTAAATGTGTTGACCTCATGGATGGTGGACAGCATTCCTGGGATGCACCCTGCTTCCAGTTGCAGATATGGACATCATGGGATATGGACATTATGGAAGGGTTTAGGTAGGGTCTGCTAGACCTTGGATGTCTAGGTATGCGTGCATGTGCACCAGTACAGCTCTCTCTTTTATGCAGATGTCATGTCAGTAAGGGTGACCCTTTCACCCAACCTATGTAGGGTTCCAGGGAAGAGCGCGTTCTAGGGAAGAGGTTTAAAGACCATTGGGGGCTTTTGTTTTCAGCTGGAGTCATAAGGAAGTATCCCTGAGAACCTGGTAGCACCTTCATTCTCCTGCTTGAGTATGCTTAGTACTGAGGGCTCAGTTTCTCAGGGACTATCTTCCTCCTTTTAATCTTCCTGTGTCTAGCTATTTGAGACAATCTTGGGGGAAGTGTTGGGAGTAGGGTGACTACAGAAAAATGAATAGTGTAATTTCAATTATTTTCAATTATTATGAGATAGATGCTCTTATATTTGCATTTAATAGTGGCAATGAGGTGTTTAAAGGTCAATGGTAAAGTTTATGCTAATGATTTATAATTTTACCTTTTTTTTTTTTTTTTACAAATATGGACATTAAATGGAAAATAAGTAACAGCATGATAAACTGAGAGAGAGAAACCACAGAAGAGCTTTATATTTTAGTACCTTTTATTGCCCTTTTTTCTTGCTTTTTGAACAAAGGGTCCAGCATTTTCACTTTTCAGTGGGCATCGCAAATTATGTAGCTGGAACTGACTGTTTTAGAATCCAAACCAAACAGAAAAGTGCTGAGGAATACATGGAAGAAAAAAACACTATTTAATCTGAAGATGCTATAGGGAATTCATGTGATTAAAGATCAGCAATTAGTTTTACAATCATTATAACTGAAGTAACAAATTACTAAGTATAAAGAAATATCACTTTTTTTTTTTTTTTTTTTTTTTTTTTTTTTTTTTGTGTGTGTGTGTGTGTACCAGGGATTGAACTCAGGGGCACTTGACCACTGGGCCACATCCCCAGCCCTTTTTTGTATTTTATTAGATATAGGGTCTCACTGAGTTGCTAAGTGCCTTGCCATTGCTGAGGCTGGCTTTGAACTCGCTATCCTCCTGTCTCAGCCTCCCAAAGTGCTGGGATTACAGGCATGCGCCACCGCGCCCGGCTGAAATATCACATTTTAATGATAATCAGAATATTTGTCAACCTTGAAAATCTTTCCATTTTATTTCTACACAATAATGTGCATTCAATCCTTAGTAATACTTACTTCAAAGTAATTGAAGCTTTTAGAAAATATTAAAAAAAAAAATAAAACCCAGTTTTTAATAGTAACTACATATGAAACAGTTATTCAAACTAATTGTTTTGTAGTCAGAGTGTAGTTAGTGAAATCAAATTAGCTTCTCTTTTCAAAACAACAAATTGCACTGAAATTGGGCTAAATAGCTTTTTAGACAATTGTCTCACCATAAAGTGGAACGTTACATCATATGGTGGGTACAAAATACGCAGAACATGGTCATATACACTAATCTTCAATTTAGTTAAACATCTGCTAACCACACTCATTTTTTATAAGATTTAAAGCATTTTACTAATCAATCCGTACTACACCATTAAAATTGTTGATGCAACAGGAGAGTCAACAAAACAGCAATTTTAACTATTATTTTATACGAAAGAAAATACTTAATTATCTTTCCCCCAAAATGTGCAAATGAGTATTCCTCAAAGAAAACAACCGATGACTGTAAAAGCAAGTGGCCTGAAATGAAGTTCAGGAGTAAACAATTTCTCTAGGACCACCAAGAAGAAAGCATGATTGCTGTTAAAGAATGGGTTAATGTTGATTAAAACCTTTTGCTGAAAATTCTGTAGGCACAGCCTCAGAGGATTTAATGTGCATGAAATTCAGTATATGCCAAAGACTACATAGGCAATAATCATTTCTTGTTACTTTTCAGACCTATTCTTGCTTGAATTTAAGGCTTTGCCCTTTTATGCACACTACCTGGAATATTAAAAATGAAATATATTCTCCTCGAATCATGACCTGTTCAAGTATCATGTTATCAAGAGATATTTTGGTTTTCTTTCATAATGCCTCTCCACCATTTACTTTAAAATCTCTTACTCTATTTAGTTCTTCATGGACTATATCACAACTCGCCACTAAAATACTATGTCTACAAAGGCAGACATTATTAACTTTAGTTGTTTATTTATTCCCTTATATTGTTATATGCTCAGCATATAGAATAGTTCCTGTTGATAATAAATATTCAATAAAGAACAGCTGGTGTGGTATTGTACAAAACTTTTTGGGACAGTTGTTCAGTTTCTCCAGCTGCTGGCTAGGAGCTGAGTCACTGACCAATCCTCAGCATATTAATTTCTAAGGTTTTAGGTCCTTTTCTATATCATTCAGTTCCTCAAAAGACTCATAACAACAAATGACATTAGATCTGGAAATAAAAGATATTTCACAGGGGAAAAATTAAGTTTACAAAGATCCAGATTCTACTTTAATTTAATATTTAGTAGCACCATAAAATTATTTAACAATGATTAACTAGACTGACACTTCAATTGTCTTCCATAAATAAAATATTCAATGCAGTTTTCAGGGAATAATACTTTGCCTTAGGAGATAGGAAATCTTATATTTCAGTATAAGAAGTCTGTAAATTATGAATTTGTAATTTGCTTATTTTTAAGAAATAAGAAAAATACCAATAGTATAGCATCTCTCTTAGGTAAAATCATAGCTATTTCCTGTTTTTAAAAAGCAAAACTTATGCCACTTATTTTTTAAATTTGAATAGAGTTGCACGGGTTTTAGAAGAAAGAGTATTTGTTATCAGTATTTCTGAGGACAAAGGGACTGTTAGAGATACTAAAAAATAAAATGTATTAAAATACAGATATAAAAATGAATGAATGTGTACAGTGTTCCTAATTACCTACTCCAGCAGCACTCTAAAAGGCTTGGCATTTGAAATAGAATGTATATCCAAAATGCAGTGAACTGTACATCAAAAAGACACATCAAGTTTATGAACAAATAGAGACTCTTGTTGATTTAAATCTATTTTCAATGTCAGTTTAATTAATTATTGCTGATAGCAGAATTATATGAGATCTGCAATCAGACGTGAGCCTAAGGCAGACCTATATAGAGTAGTCACCCAAGGTCAGAGACAGGGGTGTTGTATTATTTTAAGAAGGCAATGAGTCAGACAAGTTGCTTTTGACAATAATTGCTTTAAAGACCCTTTAGCAAATATCAGCAGAATTGGTTTGTAATTTAGCATGTCTTTCACTTTGAACATACTCCTTTAAAGGTTTTTGCATATGTCAGGATTTCTATAAACATAATTTGTTTCAGGTTGACTATCCATGATTAACACTTTCCTTTACTGCTTACTACCTGAATAATTACTTTTTACTGAACTACACACCTTGGTTTTCTTATCATGCACCGAAGATTAAAATCAAGTGTTTTCTAGGTGTTGCTTTCTTGTTTTGCTCTCTAATGAAACACCTTTCAAGCACATTTAAATAAACTATGAAAAAGGTTACAAATATAGCTCTAAGGGATTGGGGAAGTTAATTAAGATTTATTGCAAAGATTCCTAATTATGAGAGTTATAGTCTCAACTCTATAATCTTATTTATCCAACTGGAATCAGAATAATCAAGGAACATTCCTCCTAACTACAGCTAAGTTATTCTAAGTGATTTGGAAAGACCTTCTTTTAAAACATTGGTTTAATTATAAACAGACAGCAAACAATTAAGTCAGGGTTGTTTAATGTGGTTTTCTTAATATTTCTTATATATGAGAAAATAAATTCATTGGAAAGAAAAGGCAAACTAGTGCAAACTTCCTCTTTAGTTTCATGTCCCACACTATGCATACATAGAGTAGAAAAGTGTTACTCATACAATTACCTATAATTGTTGTCATCTAACATTTTTCTTCCATGCTCATACAAGTATGACCTCATGAACTATTTTATTATTCTGCTTTCTTTTTTCCACCTATGGTTCTTGCAATGTATCTCTGTCTTCTAATAAGTGGTTGACTTCCTAAATTTTTCATCTCTTTTACAGACACCCATTTGTGTTTCCAAATTTTAGATTAACTCTTTAGTTGCTTCCCCTAAAACTGCTGTACCTTTGGGGAAAATACAATATATACATATAATATATAAAACATACATCATACATAATACAAATAATACATATAATATATAATATAAAATATATTACACATGTTATATTTATCAACATATATATTTATGTCAAAATATACATCAACAGTCTAGTTCCTTAGTTTCTCAGACCTTGTATTGTTCCTTTTATTCACAATTCCTACTATTCTCACAGGCTCATTTTGCCTTCACATTCCACTTACCCCTCAGAACAGAACCCAATCTAAATATTACTTTCTTGGGAAGATCCACTCTTATCTTCCAGCTCTCTTGGTTTCTCTTTAGCTGAATTTACACAGCATTAATTACATTTTTTTTGTGAAATTATTCATTATTGGCCTTTCCACCAGACTTTACAGTTCATAAGGACCCACTAGACATTCTACACAAGGAATACATTAAAAAATATGTTGAATATGTTGACAATTTATGAATCACACTTATAACTGTCCATTTGGTATAAATTAATGATATGTAATCTACAAGATATAAAGCAAACCATTTTTCTGTGGTCCCTGTGATCCAATGAAGTTGTGATGTGTATCAGATAACTATGGGAATTGCCTCTCATTCACGTGAAAGAGAATTCTTTCTTAAAGACACTCCAAGTGAAGTGACAGGTAATCCTTTCCTGTACTTTACCTGTGAAATTATCTAATTAAAGGCTTGTACATAAAGATGACAAGTAAGATTTGGTTCTAGGACACTCAGGTTTTTATAAACTCTTTTTAAATTCAACACTAAGTCCTGACCAATTTGAACAACATGTGGCGCATCCACTGATTTAATTATTTCATATCTTACCCTTGCCTGGAATATCTGCATTTTCAGATGTGAATCTCAGAATTTCAGAAACACAGAAGCCTTGTTATCATCACATGGAGGTAGTTGTTCAGACATAAGATAAGGCTGGCCATCATATTTTATTAAATATATATATATATATATATGTCTGTTTTAATTGAGGGTCTTTATGTACTTTCCAATAAAATTTAAATAAAATTGAGGGCCTTTATGTACTTTCCAATAAAATTTATATATAATAATATATAATAAAAATTATTTTGAATTACATGATGACTTCAATTATTATCTTAAAGTATAACCATATATAATTAATTACTATTTATATCTAGGATAAAGTCAAACTAACAATAATGGTTTCTTAATATTTTTCAACTAGGATGTACTGGTGAGGATTATTTAATGATATTATCTTTCCAGGATATATAGTATCAATATGTAGATATTGTATTTTACTTCAAGATCAATATGTATATATATTTTACATACAGTAATATACTTTTAATGAAGTAGCTCATTTTAAAATTGAAAACCAACTTAAATTCTATTATGATGAGTTGAAAAGTAGACTAAACTGTCTTATAATCCTAGGATGAAATGATGCTGTATATACATCTGAAATTATATAAAATCTTTACATTTTCAAATTAAAAATGATATATAGTTATGTCTCTAAATTTAATTATTTTCACTCCATAGCTAGGAATGGTTATAATGTGTACACACACACACACACACACACACACACACACACATATCTAAATATATACAGATGTATTTTATATGTATATTATGTATGGTATTATATATGTACATATATGTGTGTGTGTGTGTGTGTGTTTGTGTATGTGTATTTTCTTCTTTTTTGGTGATTGAACCCAAGGGTACTTAACCACTGAGCCACATACAAGCCCTTTTTATTTTTTATTTTGAAGCAGGGTCTCACTAGGTTTCTTACAGCCTAGTTAATTTGCTGAGGCTAATTTTGTACCTGTGATCCTGCTGCCTCAGCCTCCAGATCTGCTAGGATTATAGGTATGTGAGACTATGGCCAGCTAACTGGATTATATTTTTGTTTTAGGTGACTGCAATAAAAGTCTCAGAAATAAACTGCTAAAGCAGAGAGTAACAGAAGACCCTAATGTGCTTTTCAGTGATGACACAATTGACAATGTTTTGTACCTACTAAAAGAGAAAGGGCAAGAAAAAAAGTGAATTCCATTTTGAACAAGCATAAATCAAATTCTATGATGTAAAGCTTTTTTATAAATAAAAAGGAAAATTGCTTAGTAAATACAAAAACTATAATTATACAATAGTATTTGACTTTGCTTTATTTATTACAGGCATTTCTACAGATTATCAGCTAGTGGATTTCCATGTATTTTGAATTAACTTCACATCCATTTCATATGCTTTTAGTAAAGTTTTCAAGTTTTCTTCCTATATATTTTGCAGGTTAAGCAACATTTTAAACTTTGTGTTTTAAAGTAATTTTAGGTTTAAAGAAATTTGTAAAAAAAAAAAAAAATTATAGGAAAGTCCTGTATACCCTTTGTCCAGGCTCTCCCAATGTCAACTACTTGCATAGTACAAGAAGAAAACTAAAAGTTGATATTAGTACAATCCAGAGTGTTTGTGTATATGTGTGTGAGTGGAGGGGGTATAACTATATTCATATTATGACATACATAGCTTCCTGAAACTACCACCACAATCAAGATACACAAATGTAGCATCCCCAGAGGGCTCCTTTCTGCTATCCTTTCATATCCCCATCAGTCTCCCCCAAATCCCTAAACTCTGGCAATCACTAATCTATTCTCCATCTCTACAGATATGCTCTTTTAAGAATGTTCAATGAGTAGAATTAAACACCATGAATCCTTTCAAAATTAGCTTTTTCAATTAGCACAGTACCTTTGAGGCCCATCTAACTTGCATGTATCAATACTTGCTTCATTTTTAATACTGAGTAGTATTCCAACATATTCAACTTTTTTTTTTTTTTAACAACTATCTGCTGTTAGATTATGTTTGGGTTGAATTGTGCACACCCTTCTTCCCCTTAAAATTCATGTGGAATTCCTAACCCTCAGGACTTCAGAATGCTGACCATAAGTTGAGATAGGGCATAAAGAGAAATTAAGGTAAAATGAGGTTCTATGAGTGGGTCCTAACCTAATATCTGACATGTTTATAAGTAGAGTATATTAGAAAAATCCTGTGAAGATGTGGGAGAAAATAGTCACCTTTGTATATGCCAAGGGACAGGCCTCAGAATGAAATCAACCCTGCTGACAATTTGATCTTGGACTTTGAGCCTATAAAACTGTCAGAAAATAAATGTATATTTTTATGTTGTATTTGCCATTGCTTCCCTAGCAAACTAAAATGGTACATAAAACTATTTTGTCTTTATAAATTTATATCATATCCATGTACTCGTTTATAATACCTTTCTTTTTACGAGGTGTTGGGGATTGAAGCCAAGTCCTCATGCATGCTAGGCAGGCACTCTACCACTGAGGTCAATCTCCAGCCTCATTCATAAAACCCTCTGCTGTAAGGTAATCACTCATGTATCCATATAATTTGTGAATACACCTAAAAAGGAATTTTTTTTTTATCTCTGAAGCTTTTCCTATATCATTTTCAACAATATTATTATGTATATAATTATAAAAATCATGTAAGTTTTTGTGGCTGATGATAGCATAATAAAAAATTTACAGTGTTATAAAGGGAACAATTAATTGAATTTATAAGATTTTAAGACAGTTTATTTTTCACAAACTATACACAAACAGCATTTGCACACACATACATACACATATATATATAACATTTATATATGCATGCTGTATGTATATGTATGTATATATATATATATATATATATATATACACACACACACAGAGTATGCATTTTTGCTATTTCTTAGAGTGGATCAGGCTGGCTGGAACACTTTTACAATACAGACATGAATTATAATTAAAACAACTTCTTACTATTTGCTTTATTTGACATGGGAAAGGAATAGCAGTATGAGAGGCAATTAAAATTCAGTTCACTTAGAAACATTATTTATGACTGATGTCTAGCGGTAAGCAATATGGACTTGTTAAAAGATATTGTTATATGATTATATTAAAAAAAGACATACACATTAGGGAGAAGCATTTTATCTTATTAGCCTTATTGCTAAGAAGAAATATCAGAAATATCTTCCTGCATGTTAAGAACAAGAACATAAACCAAAAAATCTCTTTTGGCCTGCATAGCATATATGGTTGCACTGTGTCTAGGGTGAATATAGTTCCATCAGGGATACTGTGCATAAATAGAAACTATGAATATTTAAAAAAAAAATTAATTAGTTATTGATGGACTTATTTATTTATTTACATGTGGTGCTAAGAATCAAATCCAGTGCCTTGCATATGCTAGGCAAGTGCTCCACCAATGAGCCACAACCCCAGCCCAAGAAATTATGAATCTTTTGAGAGAATAGCATTGGAACTTACCATCTTGATCTGTGGTCACTGTAATAGCTGTGAACGGTTTGGGAGAAAAACTCAACTCGGAAACTCCATTCATGGCTTCTATTTCAAAGGTGTAATTCACGTGAGACACAAAGTCAAGTACTACCACGGAATTGTTGATCAGGCCAGTGTGTCTCGGGATGAAGCGGAGTCCTCCACCACAGTCCTCACACTGGCTGGGGTCTAAGCCACATTTCTTACAGATTACACTGTATGTGAGATCTTTTCTCCCTCCTGTATCACTTGGTGGGCTCCATTCCAAAATAAGGGCTGTTTCATTGATGTTAAAAACCACATTCCTAGGAGCTGAAGGTGGCCCTAGAGAAAAGCAATTAAAAAAACAAATGTACATGTATAGGACAATCAATCATGGTGCTAAATTGAAAACTTCATCAACAAGTATTTGTTGGTCTTTTATAGCTCCTTCTCTTATAGGGATTATAAAGACCATATGGTTAAAAATACCTGATAATGTCTAGTGAGGTAAGAGTCTTTAGAAGGTGAAGGCAGTCTATAGTCTAACTTTGGGTGTATGAATTCCAATATTTAATGCCAAAGACAGCAAATGTCCAAAATATATGGTAACTACATTTCTCAAATTTGATGACTGAAGAATATATAATAAAAATTATTTTGGAATTACATGATGACTTCAATTATTATCTTACTAAATACATTATTTTCAAAATTTGAAAAATTTAAAACATGCACACACATAACACATGGTGTTCAGATTTTCAATCTTCATACTATGGTTGATATGTAGCTAAAATATCCATTTATTACCTTTAACAATCACTCAGAATCTGTTCTCCAAAGATTGAGAATAAACGAACATGAATTTAGAGTGGGTAGAAAATGTAGAAGAAAAATGGAAATTGGTGCAGCAGAAACCCTTTATGAGTGCCTTGCCAATTTGAAGATATAAAAGCTTTATCTGTCAGGATAAAAAGAAGCTATACATAATATATGGTCACTAGACTTTTATTAAACACAAATAATTATGTCATTAAATATGTGTCCCTAAAAGAAACACACACAATTCTCTTGTCATAAAGCTGCCTAAACCAAACTGTCTAGGAGTGAGTGAACACTTTCTTTCTCCCTAGTTTTCCAGAAAGATCACACTACATAAAATACTTAACAACCTTTCATTAGCCCATCCTTTTAAAATTATGCCAATAATTATTTAGACTTATCTGAGTCCTTCAAACTTCAGTTTCCTATCATTCACTGATCATATATTACCTGAAGTTTTATTCGGTGTCAGGCACTGTGCTACGTGCTTTATGAGAAGCACCATGGAATTCATACGCTGTGAGAGCAGTGCTTACAATAGATATTTTTAAAACTCACTCACTGTACAAGTGGCTGAACAAACAACACATCTGTGCCATAATTTAAAAGGATTTGTTTTAAAAATTTAAATCAACTCTCTAAATTTCTGTGGCCAAGAAAATCTACTTAGAACGTGGGAAAAAAGTTCTTCTGCAACATGCTCTCTAGAAATTAGAATTTTGTGTAGGCTTCTTTTAGATTTCAAGCTATAGTCATACATTCATTAAATAAATATTTTGTTTAGTGACTACTATGAGGGTAGATACCATGCTAGATCTTCAACTTAGAATGGTAAAACATGGCAGACTTTATTCCTTCTTTCTTGTTATTTACATTTAATGGACTGGCTAGATAAACATGCATATAAAAAATGAAATATAAATTACAAAAAATATAATCATAGGAATTAAAGGTCAAGAATTTAAATAAAATCTTTCAGTAGGACTCTGACTTTTGGTAACATTCTCTGAAAGCCTTGTAGAAGTGAAGGGAAGGGTTTGCAAAGGAATGGGAAGAACAGTAGAAGTTAAAAGGGTATATAGTTTTCAGTCAAAAAAGATCTTTAAATAGTCAATGGAACTGTCAGAAAAGCAATGTGGCTAGAATGTGTGGAATGAGTTTTAAGGAACAGGAAGAGGCTGTATTATGCTGGACTACTACACTCGCTGAAATGAATATGGAAATTTTCCTATGCACAACAGGAAGAAACAGATTTCATGCATGGAAGGAATGTGTTTTAAGAATAACATTCCGGCTGCAGTGGTCTGAATAAGAGGGGAAACAGCAGTGAGATCTGTTATGCGGAGTTGAAGTAGCATAATATTAGCTATGAATCCATGTTATTGGCTTTGAGACAAGAAGAAACGTTATATTTTCCTTTTTCTTTCTGCCAGATCCTCATGTCAGCAATCTGTAGGATAGGCTCCTCAGCCACCTATATGCATATTATCTACAGCTAGACCTAGAAATGTGAGGGGTACTGTTTCTAAACGGTTGCTGGGTTTCTAGATTTATGCCATTTTTTGTTCCAGAGGGTTTAGAGAAATGTCTGCTTTCAATAAGGAAAATATGGAGAAGATTATGAACTTGAGCACAGGGACAAAAGTGGTTTTTACCTTCAACCTAGACTTATGCCTGGGAGATGAAAATTCATTATCATTATCATAATAATGTCTTCTTACAGAATGACATTTCATATTGTTGGTTTTTTCTCTTATTTATAATGGAAAACATGAATTATTATTCATTTATATCTCCATGACTAGGAAGAATGTTATCAATTATGTTATGGGTGTCTACAAGTATATAACTGTCTGCCTGGAGACACTTAGGAAAAAACAGAAAGACCAACACCCCTCTTACTCAAGGGCCCTCATGCCAATTTGCATGACGATTAAATAGCTTTTTAATTGCTGTTAAATTATGCCAGCTAAACTGTGATTTCATGCAAATATTAAGCTGTAATGACATGCAGTGAATCATTTACTAAGATTTAGAACTTGGAACAAAGAGAGACAATTAATTCTAATCCTCAGATTCACTAAATTATGTGTCACTAGGCTTTTATGAATATGGCCTGATTGCTTTGTTATCATTTATAAATTATACAAAGATTACGTGACATGTTGAAAAAAACAACCTGGTGAAATAATCCTTTTGGAGACATCTGTATTAAAAACTCTCAGGGATTTCCTCATGTTGATTTTTTTTTTTTTTTGAAGGAAACAAACAATTACATAAAGAAAGCATTCTCTACCCCTCACCCTGCAGACTAACTTTACAAGAAAATGGCAATTATTCCAATTTGCAAATCACACGTTTTCAAACTCCTCACAAAATCAATCTTACATAAAGCTTATCTACAATTTTATTTACTGGTTACGTATTAGTTTATCTATAATTTTATTTTCTACTACTTTTTCTACTAGAAAACACTCCTTCAATTTCTATTTCCCCTTAACACTTCTAACAAATAAAGAAATAGCTTTTTAACAGTTAAACTTATGAAAAGCTTCCAGCAATAGTGTCTCTTCCCTGCCCAGGAAAGCATTTGGTACAGCAGGGCTCCCATCTTCTTGAATAGCAGAAGCCAATCATACTATGATTTTTATTTCATTTTATTTTGTCTTCAGTTTTATGTAAAATTTTAAAAACATAACTGGGTTCCTCAAATATTTATGTACAGTATCTCTAGTCCCAAGAGATACAAAATAAAATTGAGTTCAGTGCTTGAGTAAGACTCTACTGGCTGATTAATGTCTGAGACAAAATGTAACAAAATTGCTTCACTTTTTGGCTCTAACATTTCCACAACATTTGTCCATAAGATCTTATTTTCCCAAAAGCAACTGGAGGGATACTAGCACAGTGCAGAGCACCCTTAAATAAAGGCTGAATCAGAAGGAGAACAAGCTTAAGGGTCATATCTCAGATACTGCTTCACATGGTAAAAATTTATATTTCATGTTTATAATTATAAAAATTGTTAACTAAAAAAAAATGGGCCTTTTTCTTATTGATTGAATAATAATTGTTCACATTTTAACTCTATTGCTAATGGTGGTTTGCAGATACATTTTTTGACCTTAAGAACAAAAATAAGTTTTGATCTGAGGATAGAAAGTTTTGAAAAAGTGTTGCTTCTTAAATTCTACTTTACCAGTTCTTAAGTTACTATCTTCATTAATTTAATGACTAACCAGGAAGAACTGGTACAGTTTCCAAACAGAAAACAAATTTATTCATGTTTGAGATTATAAATGAGGAAAAATAGTTTTATGCTAACTTGAGTGAAAGAAACATTAAAAGCACATACTGAACTATCTAAAAATGTTTAGAAAAATACTTTTGCAAACCAATATGATTGTAGTATTTACCAAAGGAAAGTAAATACATTGGTATAAATAAAAATGTACAATCTTAGACATTACTATTGTACTGAAATATGTTTCTAGATTTACATATAGACACAATTGAAAACATTCACCTTTTGTATAACTATTAATTTTAACTTTTATTTATGGTCATATTATAAATCTAAATGCTCTTTGTATGTAATCTTTTAAAAATCTAATTGAAGCATTTGGAAATAGAATTTTGTATCCTCCCCCTCTAAACCACTTCTTGCTCTATGTATGTTTATTTTTTAATTAAATATTTGCAAAATTATGTCAATTAGTGACAAAACTGACTCTAACTTGGACACTGTGAAAAAAGTATACCAATTCATTGAGGTTAATAAATGGGTCCAAATATTATGTGAAAGTTATGAAGCTTTTTAGCAGTAGAATGATACATAACTGCTTTACATTTTTAGATTTGCTTTTAAACTCTACCACATTGTTCTCTGCCTAGAGACAAAATGTGTGGCAAATAAATATTTAAAAATATTTTATATAGTTTTTTAATTTTAAATATTGTCAAATATGAATTTTCAAAACACACAATCAGTAAGCAATTATTTTTTTCCTAGAAGAGACACCCTTAAGTAATCCTTAGAGCATTTAGTAATTTTATATATGAAAGACCAATTAAAATTTAAGTTTTCAAGGTAAATATTCCTCAAAATTCAGCAGCATGTATACTTCAGATCCTTTGCATTCTACATAAAAAACAGATGGCTTCTAATTATTTTCAATAGTTTTATATTAACTTTCAGTAAATAAATTGATCTTGTTATCCATTAGTGTTCTAATGGTACCACAATTAAAGATTTGAGTATTTTTTTAGACTTTCTATTATTCCCAAAACTCACAATTAAAGAAAGCATATATAAAAAAAGAAATCAAACAAAACCAAGTATCATTCATTTCTAAAATAAGATCTAAACTACTCAGCTTTATATGTCAGTGTTCATAAGCAGGCCCTATCTATTTCTTAGCTTCTTATCCCCATTGGCTGCTTCTCAATGCTTCTACACATGCTGTTCCTGAATTGCTTTTACCTCTTTTTGCTTTTGGGGGGAACTCCTACTCATCCTTCATGTTTGGATTAGGTGCTACCCCCTTTACAAAAACACCCTGCTATCCTCAGGCAGAATTGACCACGTTTTGGCGGGGATATTAGGGATTGAATCCAGAGGTGCTTTATCCCCAGCCCCTTTTATATTTTTTATTCTTTATTTTGAGAAAGTGTCTCACTAAGTTGCTGAGGCTTTTTTCAAACTTGTGATTCTCCTGTTCCAGCCTCCCAAGCTACTGGGATTACAGGTGTGTGCCACTGCACCTGGTAGAATTGATCACTTTTAAACCTGGGAGGCGTGTATTCAAAGACACATAGCTAACCCCTAAAGAGTACACTTGGTAGTTTATTCGATCATCACAATAACCCTATCAAATAGCTATAAACATTCCCATAATCTTAGCAAATAATCTAAATATTACATTTAAGTACTTGCATTAATATTCACAAATTGTTGATGGTCCACCTGGGTCCAAAGGTAACATATGCTTTAAATTAAAGGAATGAATAGTATATGTATGGTTACATGTAAACCTCCAAGAATTATATTTCAAATAGTACAAATTTTAACAGAGAGCTCAAGATCATAATCTTTGTAAGAGTCTGGTGTTACTGATTAAGGGTAGTTCTACATGATATGAAAATAAATAGCAGCAGAATAGAATATTTTAATATGGATGCTAAACTAATAAATACCCATAACAGAATGGGCAGCTACCATCTTGCTCTACCTATTGCCACTGAGGAATGAGTAAAAACTTCCAAAAATTCAGTTCTGTAGACACTTGATAATTTGAAAAGGAAATACTTGCATCCACAAATTTCTACATCACAGAGGATGGGCATAATTATAACTTGAAAAAATTCCAAAGCAGTAGTTATAAACTTGCCTTATGAATGCAAGAAAAACAATAACAACAACCTATATCTTAATATTAACCACTGAATAACCAATTTTCAAAATTACACTAATGCATTATAACTGTTCAGATCAGTGTAAAAGGAAAAATAATTTACACTTATGTTTAAAAATATAACCAAATAATAATTAGAAAAACGAGTAGCTATTCTTAGGTCTTTTGAGTTAAACATTATCCAGTTTCCCTAATACCATGAAAAAATGCACACGTACATACAGACTTATCTGTATTTGAGACTATTGCTTTTAAATAAGAACCCATTTGAAATGAAAGAGAGAAATATAAAGAGACTAGGAAGCACTGTTATAACTTGGGGGGGACAAGGAATGGATTCAAACAAATTAATAAGCCTTCCTCAAAATGCATAACACTGTAGGCATAATTATAAATGCTTGATTTTAAATTATGGACATATTCTTGGTAATAGTTGTATACAACTATTACTCTGTTGTATACAAGTAGATGATATTGATTAGGACAATCCTCTCTGAGTTAGAAAATGATGATAGGAATAAATTCATACTGGCAACAAGTGGTAACTGAATTCTTCAACAGCAGCAGAATATCCTCTTACTATTTCTTCTTATAAAAGAAACTTTCCCAGGTAATTGGTAAAAGAATATCTGCTGAAATAAAAATTAAAGCAATTGTGCTTAGTAACTCCATGACACTAAAATGACATCTTCTTTAGTTATCTATGCTGACAAAACTAGGATTTATTACATAGAGGTTCTACTCAGGAGTGTTGGGTCATTTTAATTTTAAAAATATAGCACTGCAGTAGACTGAGTGAATATTTAGAGTTATTTTCCATAATAAGACAAGCATAAAATACTTTCTATAATAAGACAAGTATAAAATACCTCTAGCCTTCCAGAGGTAATAAAACCCATTTTTTCAGTGACTCCTTTTCTGGTCTCTGTAAAATTATGAATGCTACCATGTATTTACAATGTGTCACTCATCCAAGCAGTTGTGCTTTTTTATTTTCAGTTGAGAGATGAAAAATCAAGGAGCCAGAACAGTCTCCTTCATGTAAAACTTAAATGTACAATAGAACAAAAAGAAAAATAACGAAAGAGATGGATGGGGGGAGCAGACATAGCACGCTGAGCTGGGGTGTATGTATTGTGAGCATCCTGTATTCACCAAAAAGTGCGGGACCTAAGTAGAGCAGCTGACGAGTGGAAAGAACACCTCTCCTGCTGCATCTCAACCACTACTTATTCTACTCAAAAGAAGTGTGAGAGAATAATGACTTTCTGAAGTGGCCAATTATTCCAGCAATAAAGGAGCCATGCTTTACAATGTTACTTTAGAGCAAAAGTAAATTGAAGTTTTACGCTATCTTCACAATCACTGTCATCGTATATCAAATACAAAGACATGGATATTTGCCTGTGTATTAGGAATGAAGTTGCAAGAAATTGTTTTTACTCACAAGGCATTTGATTACATGTTTAGATAATCACAACAAAACAAAATCCTTATACATGTGATTTATGTTTTTTGTTGAAACTTTTCTAAGTAACATAAATTTTTGCTAAATGAGTGAATCTGCCAGTACCTGTATAGTAGCTTAAAAAAAAAAAAGTTCCTCTACTTATTTAAACAGATAAGAAATATCAATGTAGAAATGCTCAGATCTTGGAATTACATATATTTTTTCTAGTATCTCACTCATTCACCTATTAGACTCTTACTCCATTTCTCTATATCCTTTCAAGTTCAGCCTTTTCTGCTCGATAAGTACTTTTTTAGCAACTCTTTTTGTTCTACTTTGTTTCTCCAACTGCAGTGAGTATTTTCCCTTTTGGCCTGGAAAAGCCTTAGACAGTTATTTTGATAACGGACTTCTTGGCAAGCAGCAGGGTCTCCTGTGCTTCAAACAGCTCTCAGAAACCACCATAATGGACTAAGAAATGATACTTGAGAGTGTTCTCCATGGCTCACCCCATAAGTACAGAACATATATTAGTGAGTCGCCTGAGAAATAAGGTTCAAAGTGTATGAAACAGATTAAGATATCAGAAACGACATTCCACATTTTAGTTTAAATTTCTTATTCCTAATTTTCACTCCATATCTTTTAGTTCATGCAAAAGGAACATATTGAATTATTTTTTAAAAAACTGAATGGGCTCAAATCTACAAGTATGCTGTTGGTGAAAGTGCATATAAGGACTGTTTCAGAGATGCTTATGTAATTAAAAGAGAGGCAGAGGCAGACTGAGCCTTGACCTTGGATGTTTCTTGATTGAAATACAATTTGGGCAAACAACAGTGGGATTTTGGAAGTCTTTATTTAGAAATGGGAATATGATCAAGTTTTTGAGTTGTTCTTTGTTTTTGTTTTAAAGATAGTAATAAGTAATAATATGGAAGATTATTTGGGAGAGTTGGAAGACTAAAGGAAGAATACTTGCCAGTAGATTAAATTAACACAATGAAGAATCAAAGAATTTACCCAATTGATGCGCTAGAAACTGATGTGAAGGAATGGAGAGAAAAATTCTAAAAAGCAGAAATGATAGAACATGTCAGAGGAAGGAGCAGGTGTCATGTTTATGTTTTGGGAGCATGACTAAAGGAACATTCATTAGGATAAGGAGAAAAGAGCAAGGGTAGATGAGTAAGTCAAGGTAGAAAGCAATGAAACTGGCTTTGGCAGGTAAAGTTTGAAGTTATTACTTTTGTCATTTATCAAATATTTAGTGCCTCCTATATGCCACAGTTGTTATTATGAGTGGTGAAGATGCAGTTTAGAAAGAACATCCCTGAGCCCATGATCCTTGTCATCGACTGTAGGCAGAATGACAATAAACAAGGAAGCAAGTTCATAAATAAACCAGGTGCTTTTCAAAGAATTATATAATCCACATATCATAAGACACAATGATAAACAAAAGAATAAGAAGAATGGATTCTATTTTTGAATGGGTGGTCAAAAAGTACCCATTTTAAGAGCTGATATTTGATCCTGAATAGCTAAAAGAAAACACTCATAAGACATCTTACACAGAAAGCGTTGAAGTAGAGGAAACTGCTGTCAAAAAGGAGAATAACTCAGTATCTCTGAAGTGTAGGGGTTTAGTAAAAAAAGAGAGTATGGAGTGATACAAATTCAGAGGGATGAGCTGGCTTCCATAGACATCCCATAATCAGTTGACTAGAAGACTTTGGACTTCAGGAGAGAAGACTGGGATGTAGATAAAAATATGAGCATCACTAATCTACAGATGAATTTGAAACTATGGGAGAGAAGAAAATGTGTGTCAAGAAAGTAAAGAAAGGAACAAGAGGAGAGCAAAAGAAGAGAAACCATCAATGGCAACAGAAAAAATGGTCATAAAATTAGGAGGGTGAAATGGAGTCGCAATATTTTACAGTAAAAGGGAAGACACATTTTCCAGAAAAATAGTGATCAACAGAGTTAAATGTCACAAATAACAGAACAAAGAGAGTTTCTGATACAAAATGGCAATGAACATCATTGGTGATCATCTTAAACGGTTATAGTGGCAGGAATAAAAATCCAACTGCAGTAGAGTGAACATCCAGAATCTGGATGTAGTAATTTAAAAGATTATTAAAAGTAAAAATAAAGCACTAAAGTGACTGCTTTTCTAAAGTGTTTGTTTTAGAGAAAAGGAAAACAGAACCAGAAACATTTTTAATGATAGAAATCTGTATATTTTATATTGCAAGGAAAGAGTTAGTAGAAACAAAAAGTTAGATGAGAATGAGCAATAAAAGCCAGGCCCAACTGAAGACTGAAGGAGCAGCTCACTCCTACAATCTGAGAGATTAGACATGTATACAAGACATTAATTTTCAGATTGCAGTCATTTGAAATACAGAAAATGCATTTTGTTGATAAATCCCATATATGTCTCAGATTTACAAAACCAAAGAGATAGTAAGTATTAATGGTGAAATCACATGGCCTGTTGTACCAGAAATTTTTGGGTTATTGTTTTGAGGAGGGCATTGGGAAACAGGGTTTTTAGGGTTTTTAAAGTCATATCTATTATATGTTCACCCAGTATACCTATCATTGGGGTAAACACTAGTCAGTGCCTAGGAAAGCTTGTTGGTCCAGGCAGTAAAATAATAAGAATATAGTAAACGAGGAAAAGGAGAGGGGAAATGGACACTTCCCTTATCTCTAATCTTAAAGAATGTACTCACAAAACATGTGCAATCTATCTGCACTGTGGGCATGCAATCTATCCTGAACATCCCCCCTTCTTGTGGGAGCAGTGTGGCTTTCCTTTTCATTTCTTTTTTTTTTTTTTTTTCTTTTGTCCATTCATTAATATTCTGTGAAATCACTGTTGAGATTCTTAGAAAAGCCATTAGGCAGGGGGACTCAAGAAGAAATTTGATACTGGGAACTGAATCCAGGGCTTTGTGCATGCTAGACAAGCACTCTGCCACGAAGCTACATCCTGGACCTCATGGCTTTCCATTTTATCTCTCCCTCCACTCTCACCACTGCTGAGGTGCACATGAGTAATAAAATGTCCAAGTCCTCTCTGTTTAATCCTCCAACTTCTTTCTTTGGAATTATAAAATTGTATGCTGGGGCCATTGTGGCCCTGGGGTTGACCACTTATGTATGAAATCTTTTCCTGCTAGGCCATTTATTGGCTAATTAAAAAATAAATAACCATTCATTCAAAATCTTAATTACTTCTCTCCCTGCCCCAGTACTAAGGAAGGAATGTTTACCTTTAAATGCCTACAATTGTTCTCTGAAAACAATGTTTTAAATGCTAACATTGACAAAACACCAGAAAAGTGATGGAACTGATTATTTAACTGGTCTGAATTTTGATTCTTAGTTAATACACTATTAGACAGAGAATAAGAATGGCACAATTATAGAGACAGAGGATCTGGAAGTTAATGGAATTTGTGTCTATTAAAATTTGGCTATTGTTTGCATGTAATGAAAAAACAGGAATATTTGATATCTTGTTGGGTATTTAGACTCAAAAGTTCTACATCTTGCTGTATTTTCCATGGACATCTTAAGTCTAATTGTTCAATTGTCGGGTAGGTTCATTTGCCATGAACAGGTGGATAGGGGAAAGGACAATGAAAGGCAACTAAAAACCACAGGAGCTTTACTTACAGACAAGTACCTGGTAGATGGCGCCTGGCATATCAAAACCTCCCCCAACCTTAAGTAAGAAAAACTAGCTTCCAAGTTTCCAGATCAATCGATCATGTCATCATTATCTACTGTAGCCAAGTTTCCAGGACACTCCCTTTTCATCAGAACTATGTCACAATCCTCAAATCACCCCGACAGCCAAAACATCAAGACCTTCACAAAGAAAACTTGATGGACCTATTTAAAGGGTAGAATAAACCAATTAAGGGGATGGGAAACTGAGACAAAACAGGGGACTCTGTTTCCTTAAAAATTCCAAAATTGTGAGCACCATATAACCCTCTATTCAGGTGGTCTGTGTAGCTCCTACGCTGTAAGCTACCCTCACATCTCATCTCACTCTATTTTTGTGTTTCAAACTTTTGCTTACTATTTTGTGTTTCTTAATCTCAGTTGCACAATATTCTTTTCTGTACCTAGTAGAGCCATAAGAATCAGCACCCAAGGACAAGAGTGACTGTTCCACCTCTGTAGGGCAGGCCACAGCTTTGTAACACAATGACCTTCTAATTTGTTATTTTCTGATTTTCTTCTTCACAATCTAATCATGTAATTTTTAGGAGACATGATGTCTTTTGGAGTTCATGGTTCTTGCTTATTCTACATATATTGTAGGGTCTCAGTATTAGAGTATAAATCAAAAAAAATTAATGGTTCCAGATAGGCTTAAAGATGCAGGGCTTAATATATCCTGTGAAGGGGCTTAAAAATTCAGTATGTCACTTTTCTTAGATGGTAGGAATATAAATGATGGAAGCTGTGAGCCAACATAACAGTCTCAACATAAAGTATTTAATAGTCGAATAGTTACATATTAGAAACTCTTTCAAAATAAGTCATAAAATAACACCTTACTTTAACAAACATTTATATGCATGTAGCATTTGGTATGTGCAAAGTACCATTTTTAGTACTTTTCAAATAACTTAATAATCATGACAGCAGTAAAAGGTATATATTGTTATTACTATATACAGTGCAACTGAGATTAAGAGAGACTAAATAATTCGCCCAACTTTACCTACCTAATAAGCACCAAGACTCACTCTCAGATAACCTGGCTGTGAAAGGAAGTACACTTAGTATATATACTATCCTAAATCTTTGCTAAATAAGGGAAAGAAATCCTCAAGGAAATACCATAGAAGGGGCTTGAGAAGGGATTTTTCTATGGTTTAACTGTGGAATCCTGATTAAGGTTCCACATTTTACCTTTCTTTGGAGGTTCTTTATTTTGATCCCTGATGACAATTTAGGAGGCAGCATATGCCACTCCAAAATATGCCTCTCTAGCATAAAATTTTTTATTTGACTTTGAGCTGATTTTGAGAAATTTTGAGAAACTGCAGGCATAGGAGAAGCTCTCTGAAATTGGAGTTTCTCTTTTCTAAGGAAAATGTACATCCATATGGAAAACCTCCTTTTGTAAGGGTGTCTATCTCTTGGGGAAAAGGATGACTAAATCATCAGACACTCTTACCCTAAGGAAAGCTGTGACCCAAACCCATATAACAGACTTGGCTTCTGATGCTTTTCCTGAGCATCTATCTGCCCCATATTGACCCCTTCTAATACCCTGCATTCTTTGTTTCTGTTAAAAATGGCATTTTAACCTGAATCAATTTCACTACTTTAACCTTTGCTTTTCTCTTGTTAATCTATCTTTTGTTACAAGGGTTTGTCACTGCTGAAATCTATGAGAGGTAGAGAGAAAATTGTTTTTCCCTCCCCAGTAACAAAAATGGCACATTGTTCCCTCTCTAAAGCTCTACCCAAAGATGACAGAATCATAAATTTCTCTGCTTCTAATTAGTCTGACCAAGACAGGCTAGCATTTTAAAACTGTAATTTATAATATCGAGCATTAAAAAAGGAAATAAAGAAATGATAAGCTGATAAATACACATATATGATTCAACAGTGAATTGAATAATTTACCAGATTCACGTACATTGTTTAATCCTATATTTATATCCTTAGCTAGTCTCTCCACATGATAGCCTTCCCAGCTACCTACTCTACAATACCGTGGAAGGATTCTACGAATGGCAACCAATTTATGCCCTCAATTTATGGCCAATAAATAAATAAATAAATAAATAAATAAACGAATAGAGGAAATTCTCCTCTGTCACTCAGGAGATTTTGCTCAGTGTCCTACATAGGTTTTGAGGGATGCTCATCTCATAGGAATGCAGCTGTTTAAAATGGTTCCATATAGCTAAGCTGGAGTGTGTTGTCTGCAGTATAATATAATAATATATAGTAAATATAAAAGATGGATTTTACATCTTTATTAATAATAAAGTTTTCCTGTTAAAAACTATTTTCACAATTAAATGAGAACCAATAATATTCAGAATCTTCATTTTCTTACTTATAAATTTAAAATATCTTCTCTGAAAAAAAAATCTAAGTAGTTATTTTCCAGGTTATAATTTTCTGAAGAAATTAGTCATTCAGTATTTACAATCAAAAAGTAAAAATGATTGTTAATGAATGTGTTGAATTTTTATTAAATATGTTCTGTAAAATTTTTTTTTGGGGGGGTCGGGTACTAGGAATTGAACTCAGGGGCATGCTGCCACTGAGCCACATCCCTGGCCCTATTTTGTATGTTATTTAGAGACAGGGTCTCACTGAGTTGTTTAGTGCCTCCCTGTTGCTGAGGCTGGCTCCGAACTCACAATTCTCCTGCCTCAGCCTCCCGAGAGGATTGGATTACAGGTGTGCACCACCACACCCTGCTGCAAAAACATTTTGCAATAAAATCTGTAGTAATGCAGACAAATCTATAAATGGCTTAAGTCAAATTCAAAAAATGGAAAATCTCCATCATTTTGTTTATAAGGAAAATGTGACATGATTCTCAATCTATTTTTGCTCCTGTGGAATTACATTAAAGAAGAAACATTTTGGTATCAATTTATCACTACAAAAGCCAAGTTTTACTAAAATATCTTGTTTATGATTTAGTAAGTTTTTATAACTAAGGGGTGACATTTTCCTTTTGCCTTGCCTAGAAATTCATTAATACATTCATTTCTATTTTATAAATAAATGTTCAGCTATTCCACAATACTTGAATACTAGAAGTCAACAAATAATTTTAAATTCCAGGCACAAGCATTAAAATGACCTTCACATTTAGATTTAATATTCTATTGGTCCTAACAAAAAGCTGAAGAGGAAGTGTGAAGTGAAATGTGGACAAATTAAAAAGTACATTCTTTTAAAAAAAATTCCAATGAAAAAAACTTTTCTACATAATAATTACAAAGATTTTTAAAGTTTCCTCTGGATTCTTCCTCATACAAATAATTTCATATTCCTACATTTATGTGCCTTAAAAAGATCAAAGCAAAGAAAAGAGCTTTTATTTATAATTTCTCATGTATTCTTAAATTACTGAAATTTCTTAAAGACAGATTTTGGTTAGGGAAAATCTGCAGGGCCTTATGCCAATTCCGGTATTTGTATATTGAGGATCAGTATAAATTTTGAGGAGCAAACACTTTCTTTACAAGTGTTTGAAAGGAACCATGTTGAAAAGGGACAGCTTTTTCCTTGACTATTATCAAAGACAAATGGCATTGATGATACAGGATTTTGTACATTTGCTTATTTTTTAAATTTCAGATAAAGAAATCCAAAGGGTTGGAAACAGGATGTGCAAATCCAAAATGTAGAGACTTACTGGTACATGCCATTGAAGGTGGATCTTTTACAGCTCGGAAGTAACCCTTTTCACACTGACAGACAGATGTTGCTTCCATGTAGGTTAAACTATGCGGAGGGCATTTAGAACACTTTGTGTTACCAGCAAAGGCTTTATAGAATCCTGGTCTGCAAGCTGTAAAAGCAGAAGAAACAATTTCTTTTTAGTTATTATGCTAGAGTTCTTCTGTACAACATATTTTAATTTATACATGTTTTGGACATCAGAGTTCAGCATCATACATACGCAGAAAGGTCAATATATATGTTACTAATATGTGAAATTAGCTGTTCAATGTTAGTAACACAACCATGACATATTTTAGCTGAGGTTGCTTGTTAATTTTTAAAAGTGTATCTAAGGCGTGTACATATTCACCCTTACATACAAACATGCATGTACACACAAAACATCAGTGCTTACCTAAGTGAGAAGATGCCTTTATTGGCAGTAAAAAAGATGATTTTGTGGAGTTTGGGGAGATGACATTAAATAACACTAAATGAAATGTTTCAAAATGTACTTAGATTTCAATTCCCCCTCAGTTCTTCTAAGTATGCAAGGACAAAGCCCCAGTTTGGCTCGGTATGTCTTAAATAGCTAGCTTAGTGGTTAAAATTTTCTTTTGTGGGGGCTGGGGCTGTGGCTCAGTGGTAGACCACTCACCTGGCACATGTGAGGCACTGGGTTCAATTATCAGCACCATATAAAAATAAAATAAAGTTATTGAATTGTCCACCTACAACTAAAAAAAAAATATTAATTTTTTTTTCTTTTGTGTATGGTAGAACTATGTTATTTTTTGATAGTTTATGTTTAGATTTATAAAATATTTTAAATGATCTATTAGTTTATGATAACTGTAAATTATTAATTCTATATAGAGGTTATTCAGTATCAGTATCAATAAGCAGTGGTGGCATACGAACATCAACATCAGTCTCTTTTCTAACTTGATGACAAAGTAGTGCTACAAGGTTAATAAGAAAAAGAACTGTGTCACCAAAATATTTCTATAAACCTCTGGAAATTCAGAGTGTATAAATAATAGATAATCCTGTTCACATTTTCATAATTAAAATATTCCTTAAAAGCCTGCAATTTCTAAATTTGAATTTATGATATAGGATTATTAAGAAAGTGTATCATAAGACTTTCAGTAAAACATTTATTTATATTTTTTCATTAAATAAATATTTTCTACTTAATTATGCAATTTATAGTTCCAAATATTTGAATTTTTATTAATTTACAAATAATTTCAAAAGTTGAACCTCTCAAAAAACTTAACCATTATCTTTAAGCTATTACAATATTAAAAACTCAATAAACCAATTTAAAAAGATATGTAAATTGAAATGGAGAGCTTGCATTCAGAGCATTCCAATGTTATTTTTAATTATCACTTAAATATTATTTTAAAGAGACAGACAAGAACTAAATATTTCCTTCTTTTATCAGCTCTTCAAATTTCAGCCATAAACACTGTTTGTTATATAAAGTAGTATGCACTTAGCTTTTTTTATGCCAACAAAATTTTTATTTTTTTATTTTTGATAACTAATACAAGATTCAAAACATATACATCTGTATATGAAAGGTTTTAAGTTAGTATGCTATTTCCTCTTAGAATTTTCTTCCATGCTTAGAGAAAAGCTTCCTTTTGCCACAGAAAATATATTAGAAAGCATGCTTTTACCAAGTGCTCTTATGCAGATAACTATGCACAAGTCTTGTTCCCTTTTTATATCAGGTCTTGATTTAAATAACATGGTATCAGTGAAGCTTCCTTTCATGATCCCCTTTTTAAACTGCAACTCCTGTTACACCATACCACAATATTCCATATTACCCTTTGCTTGTTTTTCTTGCCTCCAAATGATTTAGCAATACCTGACACATGACATATTTAATTTTAAAAAACATTCCTCATGAGGATGTGAGCTCTATTAAGCAGAGATTTGTGTCTGTTTCATTTTCTCAAGTGCTTCTCCAGGGCTTAGAGGAGTGCTAGGCATTCTAAACCCTCTATGAGTATTGGACAATAAATAAATGAGTTGCTGAGGAGCTCCGTTAATTTCCATAAATTTGCCATATTCTTTCTTCTGCTTTGAGCCTTTTCCTCTGTTGAAAAACCTTGTCTTTATCACCATCTTACGACCCACTTGTTTTGCTAACTCCAAGTCATCTTTTAGGTCTCACTTCTTTTACAAAGCCACACCTGACTTCCTAGACAAATTTAGTTTCTCAATGAATCTCAGTCACTTACATTCACATTAGTTATCTTTTGGCAAATACTTATTTGATGGCTGGAAGCTCTGGGAGAACAGGTTGGCATAGTGCTTAGTGCATGCCATACAGTAGGTGCTCAATATATAATTATTTAATTGAACTGGACAGTGTGTGAATACTCTGCTAATTAAATTTCTGTAGAGAATCATACATGTGTATTCAGTGCCCACTGTGATCATGGTACAATTATCTTACTACAAATTTATAAATTTTTTCCTTGCTGAATCATTGCATAATAAGTAAGAGATAAAAGTAGTTATTATCTTGAAAGTAATTTAACTATGACAGAAAAAAGATAAATATTGCAAGGTGACCTAGCTATTTAAAAATCAATTTCCATTTCAAATTATTATCTATGTGGATTTGGATTTTCTTTCTACTGCACACATACACACACAAATATAATATAAATATATGTATATGTATACACACAAATAATTCTGCTGACAAAAATTTTAAAAAAAAATCATTGCCCTAGGAATTTATATTTTCTTTATATAACATACATTAATAGTATATAACCCAAATCTCATCACTTCATACCATAATAGATCATAACTGTTTTATTGCATCTGTAACCTTAAGCTCCTATGACTGCCACAAACCAGAGATAGGCATTACTATTTTAGTATTCACAGTACATAGCAGATTTCAAGTATACATTTAATTTTTATAAATGCATGAAAAATTGAATGAGTGAAAGGAATAAATGCTGAATTCACTAACACTATGAGATTATAAGAACTCTAATTGGAATGAGCATTCTATATATCCATTTGGTTTTATTTTGCTTGTATTTCTGCTAAAAATGGGATATCAGTACTTAATGCCTTGAAAACTTTTTAACTGCATTTTTATATACCCTTTATTCTTTCTGTTACTCCATTATTTCTGTTTATAAGGTATGTAAACTTTTGATTCCAGAGAGCAAAATAAACAAAGCACTTCTTGGTTGATTGCTTGCAACCAAGATAAGAAAAATTCCCAACATGTATCAGTAGTGTACTGAATACTGTTGGAAAGTTAAAAGTTATCTAATGTGGCAGTTTTTTTTTCTTCTTTTAGAAAAAGTTATCCAGATATAGATATTCAGCTCAATCCTTCATTGCCTACAATGATTCTAGTTATTAAAGCTTCTATCCATAGTAATATGAATCTACAATTTAAATCCACATTTCTAGGACTACTGCATTCATCTAAGGTCTACCTGTCTCTTATTTTGTCCCTATTCAAGTCCACTCCACAGTTATCACAGGTTAGATTTCTAAATATCAAGAAGAACCATTTTACTCTATTTTCTAAAGCAGGAATTGCAAATCATTGTTATTCAGCTAAATGTGACCCAATACCTGATTTTGTATAGCAAATGAGTATAAGTATGAGATAAATTTGATTTCTGGCTCTTGGTGTACATAGCCTAAAGTACATGCTATGTAGTCTTTCATAAAAAAAAAAAAAATACCAATACTTGGTCTCTAAAATAAAGTCCAAACTCTAATATTTAAATTTCTTCAAAATTAGACTCACATCTATTTTTCCAAACTAACCTTTCACTGCTGTCAAATTTTAGTCTTGCCACTTTTTATATTTACTATATATTTTTACCATGCTTAATTTTTTTTTTTAGTCTTTCATGGACATTTATTTATTTATTCATGTGCAGTGCTAAGAATCAAACCTAGTGACTCACCATGCCAGGCAATCATTCTAACACTGAGTTACAATGCCAGCCCCATATTTACCATATTATTTAACAGCTTTATTTAGATATAATTGCTATTCAAAAACTATACATAAAGTGCACAATTTGGTAAATGTTGACATATGTACACAAGTATGAGACATTACCTCAATCAAAAAATTAATTTAATAATCCCTCAATTCCAAGTTTCCTTGATTCCCTTTACTTTTGCCTATTTATATTTTCAGATTGAAAGTAGGTTTCATGTAGGTAGCTGGGTCGGAGGATTTTCTAAATCTTTTTTTTTTTTTTTTTTTTTTTACTATTATTATTTTTGTTTTAGATTTTAAAAAATTATTATTATTATTTTTATTCGTTCTACTTAGCTGTACATGACAGCAGAATGAATTTCAATTCATCATAAACAAATGGAGTGCAACATTTCAATTCTTTGGTTGTACATGGTGTAGAGATGTACCACTCATGCAATCATACATGTACCTAGGGTAATGATGTCCATCGTATTCCACCATTTTCCTGTGCCATAACCCCTCCCAACCCTCTCCTCTGTCCAATCTAAAGTTCCTCCTTTCGTCCCATGTCCCATGCCATCCTCCCATCATAGATCAGTATCCACTAATTAGAGAAAACACTCAGCCTTAGTTTTTTTGGAATTGGCTTACTTCGCTTACTATAATATCTCCAACTCCATTCATTTACCTATAAATGCCATAATTTTATTCTCTTTTAATGCTGAGTGATATTCCATTGTGTATATATACCACAATTTCTTCATCCATTCATCTATTGATGGGCATCTGGGTTGTTTTCACAGTTTAGCTATTTATTGTGAATTCAGTGGCTATAAACATTGGTGTGGCTGTCACTATGCTGATTTTAATTCCTTTGGGTATAGACTGAGGAATGGGATAGTTGGGTCAAATGGTGGTTTCATTCCAAGTTTTCTGAGGAATCTGCACACTGCTTTCCAAAGTGGTTGCACCAATTTGGAGTCCTACCAGCAATGTATGAGTGTACCTTTTCCCCCACATCCTCTCCAACACTTATTATTGTTTGTATCCTTGATAACTGCCATTCTGAGTGTCATGGGATGAAATCTTAGAGTAGTGTTGATTTGCATTTCTCTAATTGCTAAAGATGTTGAACACTTTTTCATATATTTGTTGATCACTTATATGTGTTCTTCTGAGAAGTGTCTGTTCAGTTCCTTAGCTCATTTGATTGGGTTGTTTGTTTTGGTATTAAGTCTTAGAGTTCTTTATATATCCTGAAGATTAGTGTTCTATGTATGTGTGGTAAAAATCTGCTCCCATACTGTAGGCTCTCTCTTCATCTCAATGATTGTTTCTTTTGCTGAGAAGAAGCTTTTTAGTTTGAATTCATCCCATTTCTTGATTTCTTTATTTTATTTCTGGCACTTCAGCAGTCTTGTTAAGGAAATAGGAGCCTAATCCGATGTGATGACGATTGGGCCTACTTTTTCTGCTATTAGGTGCAGTGTCTCTGTCTAATTCCCAGGTCATTGATCCACTTTGACTTGGGTTTTGGGCATGGTGAGAGATTGAGGTTTCATTTCATTTTGATACATATGGATTTCCAGTTTTCCCAGCACCATTTGTTTCCTTGATTCCTCTTACTTTTACCTATTTAGATTTTCAGATTGAAAGTAAGTTTCATGTAGGTAGAACATTCCTAGGTCTGAGGTTTTTCTAAATTTGCTTTTAATCCAATCTGTCAATCTCTGCCCTTTAATTGGGGTATTTGCATTTAGTTTGATTACTGACATAGGTAGGCATTAAGTCTATCGTGCTATCCCTTTTCCAATTGTCCTATTTGTTTATTATTCCATTTGCCTCTTTCTGCCTTCTTTTAGAATACTTGCGTATATTTTATTATCCCTTTTATCTCCTTTGTTGGTTTGTTCATTAGCAAAACTCTGCTGAATACACACAGAGAACCCAGCAGCTCTCTGAAGCTCACTTTCAGAAGAGCATTGTATTATATCTTGATATTCCATATTGTGAAATCTAGCTTCCTTCCTTTCTTCCTGGAGTGACAGATCTGTTCTCTCAATCCACAATACAAGGAGAGAACCTACCAGGACCTCTCTCCCTGTGCTACATCCTGAAAATCTTCCCAAGATAGTAAATGAAACAATTGTGGAGCTCTCCTTTTTTATTTTTATTTTTTGTTTGTTTGTTTTTTTTAATATTCTTTAGGCTATGATTTCTTACATCTTACAAGTGACTTTTTCATATATTTTTGCATTAGTTTTCTTGTTTGTTTCAGGTGTTGAATATTAATCCATCTTGGTGACAAAAAAATCAGATAGCTGAATCAACCTAAATTCTTATTTTTCTAATTGTTTTTTTCTTCCATAAGTCCTTCTCCTATCTACTATACTTAGTTTCCCAAAGACATAATCTAAAAACTTATTTTGAAGTACAATTCAATACTATGACCATCAACATGAATGTCCATGGTGAAAGAGAAATAGGATAACAACTGTTGGTGAGGGTATGGACCAATATGAACTCTTATATAGCTGTGAAAGTTTAAGTTGGTGCTACTACTTGGATAATTGGCAGTATCCACTGCGCATGAACACAGACATACCATTAGATAGACTATTCCACTCCTCAGTATATTTCTAAAGAAAGCACAAAGTGAAAGTGGCATTTCTAGCATAACTAATTAGAACAAATTAAAAAATGAATAAAATAATAAAAAAAGAAAGTGGCATTTCTCCTTGCACCTTTGATTTTCATCTTCTGAACTTATATTGACAGATTGACCTTCCTTATCTGATGTGTTGTCTCTTTCCTTTACCTATTGCTTTAAACTTGCTAGAGTAAATCGTCTATATTCCCTTAGCCTTATTAGTGAAGTACCCTAAAGTATCCTATAGGAATATGTTCAACCAACTATATTGAAAAAAACCTACACCTTAATTTCTTAACATGCAATTTGGAATGTGTATATTCAGTTCAGAATAATTAAATACAAAAATTATAATATATTTGTGAAATGATTTCTTGATTTTAAATTTTATTGTATCTACTGATAAATGTAGCAAGAATGCCAGAAGAATAAATTCTATGTACTTTAGAAATGGTGGATCTATAATATGCAACAAATAAATATTCTCACAAACTTGTTCTATTTATACTTTATTTTAAAAATTAAATGACTAGTGTTGGATTCTAGGCAGAGGCTGCACCTCCCAGGCAGAAGGCCACACCTCCCCAGGTGCATTGTGAAAAACTACAGCTCCCAGGATGCTCAGCGTGACCAAAACCTGACCAGCAAGTCCCTTGTCCACTACCACTACCTCCCCCCATGACCACTGCTGGCCTATAGGACAAGGACTCACTCCAAGGGGGTTTTATGGCCCCTACTCTATTTAAGCCAGCCCCGGACTGAACTCACCCCTTTTTCCTTGTTCCTGCTCTCTGTTCGTGCTTGCCTCGGTTCCTGCCCATCCCTTCCCTACCCCCCCTTACCTTCCCTTCCCTACCCTTGCCCACGTGGCACCCCAATAAACCCTTTTATTTCACTAACACGGTGTTCCCAGCTAAGTTAACTATGTTTCAGCAGTTTTCTAACAACTAGGCTATATATTGCTAGCAGTTTTCTATGCCTAGCCCCATTATCAGAGACCTGGAAGACAAAAGACCATAAGAAATCCTAGTTGGCATATCAGGCTGTGCAGTTCTTACCATTTGATGAAATATTAAATTGCACCTGTTTACAGGAACTAATATTAATATAATCAAATGCCTTTCCCTCATCCATATTCTATAGCCTATAAGTTTAGATAAACCTGAATGACTTATCATTATTTAAATATGTGAACTGCATCACTTTTTAAATACTAGAATTTGTCAAAGAAACTTAAGAAATAGTCAAAGGCAGTTTCTTATTGTTTTCCTAGATGCTGATGTACAGTTGAGGAAGTTAAATTTCACTGTCAATGTTAAGTGGAGACGACAGATAAAAGATTAAGGAATTAAAAGATAAAAAGAAAAAAATATCTAAAACTTGAGGGTAAACAAGCATAAATATTTTGTTTTCTCAGAATATTCTATAAACAATATTAAAAAATCTTAAAGTCACAAAATACAAGTCTATAAATAATAAGCATGTGTACTGTGCTTTAAAATATTCAATCTAACCTTCCTGGAATTGGGGAGGACACTACAAAGACAACATGAGAAAATGTATACAAAAGTGTCCTATTATTAAATATACTAAGTGTTGGAGAAAATGTGGATGAACTATATATAAGTCTTCAACACCCCTGGTAGGAATGTAAAATAGTACAAACACTTTGGAAAACAGTTTCGTAGTTTCTTAAAACTTGAAGTTTTCCTTTTGATTGGCTGCAAAATGAATACTGAACCTAGGTACAGGAATCAATGGGCAAACTTATGAATACAGAATGACCCAGACATTTCACTCCTAAGAATTTATCTAAGAAAAAAAAAAAAGGAAGTATATATTCCTTCCCTCACCCCTGCACACCTTTGTTTATGGGGACGGGGGGAGCAGTACCAGGGACTGAATCCAGGGCCTCCTATATGCTAAGCAAGATTCTACCACTGAGCTACATCTCTAACCCCCACCCTTTTGTTTTCAATTTTTATTTTCAGGCAGGTTCACACTAAATTGTCCAGGATGGCCTCAAATTTTCAATAGTCCTGCCTCAGTCTCCCAAGTAGCTGTGATTACAGGCATGTGCCACTACTCCCAGCAGCATATATCCCTTTGTGTACAATTGTATGCAAAATGTTTATGGCAGCTGTATTTGTAATAGCCCCAAACTAGAGACAAACCAAATGTCCAGTGAGGAAATAGAAGTAACAAATTGTGCTACTTCCATATAATGGACTACTCTCTCTTGCAGCAGAAATAAATGAACACATGGGTGAATCTCAAAATAATTATGTCAAATGAAAAAACCTGAATAAAAGTACTTGTATGAAGGAGCCCTAATTAGGAAGGGCTGTTGCAGCTAGCTGGAAGCCATAAGTTCCACCTGATATGTATGTGACGCACCTGTAGGCACCCGCAAACCTGAAGGTATATAACCGGGTGAAAGCGGTCCGAGTGAGGAGAAAGGAGAATTCATTCGGTCAGTCGGGTAGTCACTCGGTCGGTCAGAAGAATCAGAGCGGCCAGAACGTAGGCAGAGCGGTTACAGTAGAGAAACCAGATAGAAGAAGTAATGACTGGTCAGAGTTAGGCCGAGACTCCTGAGGAAGACAGAAGACAGAAGACAGAAGAAGAAAGAAGAGAGAAGAAAGAAGCTCTAATCTTTCTCTCCCTCTCTAAGAAAAATCTTTCTTTCCCTCTCTAAGCTCTAAGAAAAGTAGTAAAAGCTTAACTCTGCCTCCGAGAATTTTCCTCCCGTGGCGGCGCCGTGGCTGGCCGTGACAGGCAGCTTACAAATGGTGGTCCGTCCGGGCTCGGCAGGCAGAGAAGAAAAGCTAAGAAATAAGGAGAGCAACGAAAAAGCATAGCCTCAGACTCAGTTGAGACCAGCAAAAAGAGTAGTAAACAAGAGAGCATAGCCTCTGACTCAGTTGAGGCCAGTTAAGAATTAAGCTGAAGCAGAGTAGCCAGCGAAAAGCCGAAGCGAGCCGGCCAAAAGCCGAAGCAGAGTAGCCGGCCAAAAGCCATAAAAAATATAGAGAAAAAGCCTTGAGCTTTAGTATAAAGAAAAAAGCCATGAGCTTAAAAGAAAACAGAGAATTAAATAGCATGGTAAAAACCATGCAGAAAAAAAGCCATTGAGCTTTGGCAAGAAAGCCATAAAGAAAAATAAAGAAGAGGAAAAAAAAAAAAAAAGTCAAAGCCGCTTATGCAATTGTGCTTAACTAAGTGCGTTAGCTGCTCCTCAGCAGTAGGCTTCCTTAAAAGCCGCAGCACCTTCTCAAAAAGGGCTCAAATATCCACCCTTTTAAAAACAAAAGGTGAAAAGCTAGGTAGGGACAAGAAAAAAATAAAATAGAGAAAATAGAATTAAAGCACCTTTTTAAACTAAAGGGAAGGAATATGAAGGAGCCCTAATTAGGAAGGGCTGTTGCAGCTAGCTGGAAGCCATAAGTTCCACCTGATATGTATGTGACGCACCTGTAGGCACCCGCAAACCTGAAGGTATATAACCGGGTGAAAGCGGTCCGAGTGAGGAGAAAGGAGAATTCAGTCAGTCAGGCAGTCACTCGGTCGGTCAGAAGAATCAGAGCGGCCAGAACGTAGGCAGAGTGGTTACAGAAGAGAAACCAGATAGAAGAAGTAATGACTGGTCAGAGTTAGGCCGAGGCTCCCGAGGGCTGGTCAGAGTTAGGCCGAGGCTCCCGAGGAAGAAAGAAGAAAGAAGCAAGAAGAAAGAAGCTCTAATCTTTCTCTAAGCTAAGCTCTATCTTTCTTTCTCTCTAAGACTCTAAGCTAAGAAGAAGCTCTATCTTTCTTTCTGTCTAAGCTAAGAAGAAAAAATAATCTTTCTCTAAGAAGCAAGAAGCTCTAAAAAATAATCTTTCTCTAAGCTCTATCTTTCTTTCTCTCTAAGACAAGAAGCTAAGCTCTAAGAAGACAAGAAGAAAAGCTTTCTTTAATCTTTCTCTCTAAAAATCTTTCTTTCCCTCTCTAAGCTCTCTCTAAGAAAGTAGAAGTAAAAGTTGTAAAAGCTTTACTCTGCCTCCGAGAGTTTTCCTCCTGGTTTTCGGTACCAGGCAGCTTACACTTGTAATATGTATATGTAAAAAAAATGTCCTATTATTAATTTCAATTTCCTATTGCTGCCACAAAACAAAGGTTTAGGTTGAACTTTCTCTTGAATAGAAAAGCCATTAGACCTATAGAACTATACTGCAGGATCCGTGACTTTCATTATTAAGAATGAAAGGAGCTCTGGTTTTGGAAATGATGGGCCACACATACTATACCCTCTTTCTCCTACTTAGCTATAGAATCTGGGTATGATATACTGATCAGCTATTTGAGGACTCTGAAAAGTTAATACATGTAGACATACTGAAGATGAAATTGTGAAGTCCTGCTAAGCTGCTGATGAGTTTGCTGTTCTCTCCCTTTATCCCCATTCCCCTCTAAGTACCCCTTACCATAGCCTGAATAAACTGAGGTCACAGAGATCCAGGACAAGCCAGCTGATTTTGTTTCACAATGAAAATCAGAAGTTCTAATGTTCAGAATGTGAAATCTCTACTCCCCTTTTTTCTTTATCTTTTCTCCTTAGCTCCTGCCTAGTCCTAAAGCGATCAGAGTAGTGGAGGTGGCCAGTAGTGGAAACCCACAGGAGCCAAAATTCTAAAAAGAGGAAACCTTCTCTGTTGACTGAAACTGTAATTATGAGAGGGCTGAGTCAAACTCCATCACATTTCTTTTTCTCTCTGTATTGGTCTCCCTTGGTTCTGGATGTAGGGTTAGTAGCAGAACTGCACAGCAAAGTAAATGAAGCATCAGCCTTCTAGCCAAGGGATTTTAAAGAGGAAATATAGAAAAGAAGAAGTATGCAGGAGAATGTGGAGAGAAAGGATGTTGGGAAAGCAATCTCTAAAACTACCAATTCCTGAACTTACTCCTAAACTGCATCTATGTCAATCGGATTCTATATAACATACCAAAGAATAAAGAACTGAACCAAAAAACAGAACCTAGATTGATTTCAGACTAACAGTAAGGGTTTAAACATATGGTTAGGTAAAGTAGAGGATACCAACTTAGAAACCATACACTGTTTATTTCTTCTTATTACTAATTAACACATTAACTTATAAAATAAATAGAGATGTTATACATACAAATATTGGCAAATCTAGGTAAGCTGCTACTAACAAAAACTTTGTATACAGTGTTTTAATTATCCTTATAAAAATTAACTTCAAGGAAAAGTAATGTGGACTTTAAAAACAGATTACATGGTTTTTATTTCTCTTTCTGTATTTTTTTTTAGCTCTCACTTCTAGGAACTTATTTTTCTGTGCATCAGTTTTTTTTTTTTCATTTGTAAAATAGGTGTTGTGGTCTGAATGTTTGTGTTTCCCTTCAAAACTCTATGTTGAAGCCAAAATCCCCAACAAGAAGGGAGTGAGAAGACCAGGGAACTCCTCTCTTACATGTGAGGACAGAATGAGATCGCTAAGCTAATGCAAACCAGGAGGGATGCTCTGAACAGACACAGGTCTGCTGGCACCTGAATCCTGTCCTTCTCAGACTCTACAACAGACATACATCCAATATATGATAAGTGGACCTAAACAATGGTATAAATGATAGAACCTAACTCACAGGTTGTTGGGAGGACTTAATAAATGTAGTATGAAAAAGGGATCAGAAATGTATCTAACATTTTGCTACTTAGCTGAAGAAATTTAAGTCAAGTGATCTTAAGAAATGTACTATGGCAGATTGTCTTTTCCAAAAATGGCCTCAACAATATCTTCTAAACTACATACCTGCTTTTCTGATAATGTCTCTGAGACATTCTTTTCACAAAGAAATAGGATCTATCTCTGTTGCTTCCTCTTGAATCTGGTATGCATGTGACTAGAGTGAAGTGACTATATGTGACATCCTATGTGATTCTTTGGGATTCTTACTATGAAAAACAAGCTACCATTCCAGCATAAGGGCCCAGCAGCTGGGGAGAGTACCATGTGAAGAAGAACTTAGTTTTGGGCTTGCAGTTCTGGCTGAGTTCCCAGCTGACGGCAGCATCAACTTGCCAGCCAGGTGAGTGAGCTAACTGCAGTGTGGTCCTCTAGGCTTTCTAGACCAACCACCCAAGCAGATTCTCCACAGAGAAGAAATGAGCTACTCTTGTTGCAGTTTGTTCAATTTATAGATTTCCAAGCAAAATAAATGGCTGGTGTATTTTAGGCCATTAGGTTTGGGAATAGTTTCTTTTGCAGCACCAGGTAACCAGGAAACCTGTTCAAGGTCATATGGTAAAAGAGCCAAAATTAAGGCCTACCACTATTATAATTTATAATCTGCATTCTCACCATAAGGTGCATTAGTGTTTAGAACAGCATGTGCATTTTGTAATCTAGGGCAGGGATGAAGTGAATCACATTTTTAATAAGACAGCCAATGATGATATTTAGATTATAAATAACTGTTACAATGAAAACAGACTTGTGGTATTTGATATATATGGTTTTAAGTTCTGCTAGTCACATTTGTTAAGAAGTAAAACTAATAGAGCTTTATTCTGGCTATTAGAAATAAAAATGTATTCTATAAGTTTTATTTCATTAAAATATTTTATATTGTCACCTTCTTATAGAGGAAATAAGCAAGACATTTTGAATTAAAGAATAAATTCATTATAAAATTGATTGTATGCATAATAGGAACATTTTAACCAAACTCAATCATCACTGCTCAGAGTTTCAAGTGCTCTGTCTTTTCTCTTTTGCTGGTTTAGCAACAAACTTACAACCCATTCTTCAATTTGACAATTGTGAATGTTCCACTGTCAAGTGTTTTTGGTATTTCTATAACTGAATGTTAAAGAAACTAAGTATCATTGAATTGTACATTATAAATTTTTACTGAATTAAGCTGAGAATCATCAGGTCCCAAGCTTTTCTTTGGTTGAAAGGCTTAATATTCTTTGATCTCATTGGTTATTATTAGTCATTTAGATTTTTCTATATCTTTTTGGCTCAATTTAAGTATATGTTGTATGTGCGTAGAAATTTGTCCATTTCTCTAGATTTTTCAATTTATTGGACAATAGGTTTTCAATGTAGTCACTAACAATCTTCTGGATTTTAGAGCTGCTTGTGATGGTATCTCCTTTTTCATCTATGATTTTCTTCTTCTTTCTCTTTCTTTTGGTTAATTTGGCCATGTGTTTATCAGTGTTGTTTATCTTCAAAGAACCAACTATTTATTATATTTCTCTTTTGTTTTTTTATTCTTCTTCTTAATATTTATTATATTATTATAATATATTATTATTCATTAATTTTGAAATTGATCTTAATTATTTCCTTCCTTCTACTGATTTTTGGAACTAGTCTGTTGTTTTTCTAAGGCACTAAGATAAATCATTAACTTTCTTATCTAAGATCTTTTTTTGTATGTAAGTTCAATACCTACTTTCCTCCAAAAACCACCTTCATAGTGTCCCGATGGTTTTGGTCTATTGTATCTCTCTTCTCATTAGCTTCTAGGAATTTGTTAAAATTTTCCCTTCATTTACTCTATGATCCATTCACTGTTCAAAAGCATATTGTTCAATCTCCATGCGTTCATGTAATTTCTATAGTTTTTCTTGCTATTGCTTTCTAATTTTATTCTATTATGATCTGATAAGATGCAAGGGTATATCAATATTTTGTTGTTTGCTAACACCTGCTTTGTGGCATAAAATATGGTCTGTTTTGAGGATGGTCCCATAAACAGCTGAGAAGAAAGTGAATTCAGCTGTTGTTGGACAAAATATTCTATGAGGTTGATTTGCCTTATATTATTTTTTAAGGTCTGAAGTATCTTTACTGATTTTTAGTCTGGACAACTTATATGCAGGTGAGAGAAGTGTGTTAAAATCCCCAGTATTGCTGTATTAGGATCTATTTGATCCTTTATGTTTAGTAGTGCTTATTTCATGTACTTTACACTCACCAACATTTTGGTCATAAATATTATTATTGTTAGATCTTCTTCTTGGGTTGTTTCCTTTACCAGTGCAAAATAATTATTTTTTTCTCTTCTGATTAATTGTTTATTGAAATGTGAATTGTTGGATATGAGTCCACATACTCTGGCTTGCTTTCAAACTCCATTTGAACAAAATATTCTTTTCTATTACTTTTAGCCTGTGAATATCTTTGCCTGTGAAATGAAGCTTTTCTGAACAACATACAGTTGGATTTTCCCTTTTAATCTATTTTCCAGTCTGTGCCTTTTATTTGAAAAGTGGAGATCATTTACACTCACTGTATTATAGACAGAAGATTAATATTTTCTAATGTTTTGATTTATGTTTAATTCAGTCCTAATTCTCATTTGCTTAACTAGTCTTCTAATGAGAATCTTCCTTTTGGGAGCTCTGCAGTTTGTTCTTATGTTCTTCTTTGTGTAGTATCTTTTATTTTCTGCAATTCTGGATTAGGAGTCATGTATATTTTTAGTTTATTCTTATCTTGAAGGTTTTGAATTCTTCTGCAAATTTGGAAGATAACTCTGCTAGATATAATAATCTAACAATAGCAGGGTTTTTTGTTGTTATTGTTCTTGTTCTTGGAATACCTTGTTTCTAGCCCTCCTGGATTTTAGAGTTTATTCTGAGAAATCAGACATTATTTTTATTGATTTACCTCTAATTGTGACCTGACATTTTTTTTTTCTTGAGGATCTTAAATTTCTATTCTTGTTCTACATGTAAGGTAATTGTTCCTTTTTGATCTTGTCTATTTGGGTTCTACATGATCCTGTGTCTGGAGGTCCATTTTATTCCACACTTTTGAAAAATTTCTACTATTATTTCACTGAAAGTTTATTAATTCCATTAGGCTATATTTCAGTTACATTTCCATTCCAGTGATTCTCATTTGATCACCTAATATTGCCCCCAGAGTTCTTGTATATTCTGATGATTTTTAAAAATTATTATTATTTTTATTTCTACAGTTCTCAAGTTCATATGCCTTGTGTTCAAGGCCTAAATCTTTCTCTTTGATGTGGTCTAATCTATTGGTGACTTCCAACTGAATTTAGTTTTCGATTTATTATGTTTTTTTTTTTTTCTTTCTAGGATTTCTCTTTGTTTTTTCCCAGAATTCCAATGTCTTTATAGTAATTCCTTTTTGCATCCTATACTTTCTCTTTTAGTTCATTCTTTAGACCTTCTTTTAGTTTGTGGTCATTTCAATACTACCATGTTTATTCTGGGACTTCATCCACATCAACACTTAATGGATTTAGATATTGGGAGGCTGTAAATTTTTTGGAGATATCTTCCTAGCCTTTTCCCTCATGATTTATGGTGTCCTAGATTTACATATGTGCTGAGATGGATTCCCTTTTTTTAAGTTGAAGTCCTTTGGTGAGTAGTTATCATTTTATAATAAGTCCTGAGTTGGTTATATACCTTAGCTACAAACATCCAATCACCATAAACAAAGTCTTAGTTTCATCCAAAAATGCCTCTTTAAAGGAGATATTTCATTCAAATAACAGTGGTAATTTAAGAGTAAACTGGGTATCAACATATACCATAAATGCTATTACTAATGATCTCTACAATTTTATTAATAAAGGAGAACTGTGGGTGAGAAATAACATAGAATAGACTGAAGAGATCAGCCATTAATGATAGTGCACTAAAGTAGAAGAAATAGAAAATGGATTACAAAAATAAAGAAAATAGAAAAAACAGAAACAGAAACAAAAACGTGGGTGGGGGAAAGAAGGAGACAGAAGTTAACATTGGGAGAGTAAAATAAATACAGAAGAGGGAGCTATAATGGAAATAGGAGAGAAAAGAAGAGGTGTCTAGGGAGGACCTAATTAATTGACAAACTCTATAAAATTAGAACCCTGGCAAAACACAAATTGTGGGGAGATATTAAAAATCAGCTAATGAAGTAACTGTCATATGGAGATTTATTTTTTCCTTTTTTTTTTTTTTTTTTTTTTTTTGAGTAGAAAGTAAAAGATTTTATTAAAGGATAGCAGAAAGACAAGACTTCCCCCAAAGGAAGAAGGGGACCTGAAAGGCAGAATCCCTATTTTTCTTCTCGCTGAGGTTTTATGATACAGGCCTTTCTTCTGGGATTTTTTTGTTGTTGTTCTTGTCTATATATATATATATTTTTTTTTTTTACTTTTTTTGTTTTTTTTAATTATTTATTTACTTATTCATAATGCACAAGTATAGTATCTTTTTACATACAACTGCTTGTATACAAAGTATATAAGTACCATTCAGATCTTCAATCATGCATTTAAGAAAATGATATCCACCTCATTCAACCACCAATTTTTTTTCCTTCACCCCCCTCCCCCCTTGCTCCCTCCCTTCCCTTCACTTTCGTTGACCATTCTAGTGTTCCTCTGATCCTATGTACCCCCTTCTAACAACACTGTGTCTTCTGGGATTTTGATTTTGGAAATCTCTAACTCTGAGGCAGTTTCTATGATGACAACATCATGCTGTTGGTTTTTAGCTCTTACCCAACTAGCCAAACTTGTTTGGGGAGACTGGAGGCTGAGTTCAGCCCTCTCCTTGCCTGGTCACCTCTGCTAGGGGGATTTGAAGGCATTGTTTTCAGTTACAGAGTAGATTTCACTCTCAAATTGGCTTTGTTACTCTGTTCAGGGCGTGGGACTACAATCTCACAGGGCAGTTGCCCAGCTCCTTCATCTGCTGTCTGTAGACTGACTGATCTGTGTTACATCACCTCCCTTGTTCTGAAAGCCCCTGGCGATGTGCTGGGGAGAGGTGTATGTGGTGGATCCATCTATCCTCCAGCCCCTTCTGGGCTTCATATGGTGGCACAAGGACTCTCTGCTTTTGCCTGACCCTGATCTGACCCAGTTCTCCCCCAGTCAGCCATGCTACTTATTCCAGAAATTATACCACCAAATTCAAATAATAGTGCCCCTTTTTCCTTTTCCACTCTGCAAACTCATCAACCAACCACTTTGAGTTTCTCTCTAGACTTAGTCCCAATCTCAATTCTTCATAGCCTTAGTGGATTTTTGGTCTTGGGTACTCAAAAAAAAAAAAAAAAAAAAAAAAAAAAAAGGAGATAACAGTGAATGTACACTGCAGGAATTCCTAGTTGACAAGCTAGGAAAGTCCAACAACAACAACAAAAAATGTCTCATCAAGTTGTCAGTACTTCCCTGCTTCTTTGCTAGGAAATGCCGATTTCTCTTTAGACAAAGAGCTTAGGACTTTACCTAAGTGGGTAGACACAGTTCAACCTTACTGAACTTACTTTCTGCTCAGATTGTGGATATGTTGGTCAGCTTCTGTTTTTCTTAAATTCAGTTGGAAGACTGTCTTTCAGCTCATTGGAAAGGAGCTTCTCTTGCCCCACGGAGCCATGGCACACCTAAAACTGCCTCTGTCTGTTGATTATTAATTTACTTCCTATTCTAGAAACAATATCTTTGGTTTTCACTTATTTGCTAGCTCACCAAATTGCTTACCAACTGTTTCCCACTCTCTTCATATCTCAGTTTGCTGTTGCAGAACTGCTGTTTTAATTCATTCTCAGGGAGGTGCTACAATACTATGGATTCCTCTGATCTGCCATTTTGATACTTCAATTTTTTTTTTTTAGTTGGAGTTAATAAGCATATTGGCAGTCAATATAATAAGCATAATTTTTGTTCACTTGGTGGACAAAATCTATGTTTTACATATTTTATTCTCTTTAAGTCTTAAAAAGACTCAACACTTTGGGTATTAAAATTATTATTTCACAAATGAAAAGATATAGTCCATAACAGTTGCTCAATGTCAGAGAGATGATATATGTGCTAGCCAAAGAATTACTAAATAATAGTTTATATACTACTTTCTATTAACATTTTAAAATAGCTTACCAAAACCTTTACTCTATATTTCACTGGAATGTTCCATAAATATTGAATCAAAGCAAACTGAAATAGCATCTTTTATGTAGTACAAGTAGAATACCTATATTTGTCCATGGTTTGGATATGATAGATTCTCATACATCACAAGGGCACAGTCAAGGGTAAAATGCTGTATTCAGCAACAGCAGACACTCAAGATTCAGAACCTCCAGTGCATTGCTTGGAATAGCTTTATGTGGTTTTATAATCAGCAGAAACTAGGACACAGAGGTTTTACAAATGTATGTGTCTGATCAGAATACAGTCTCTTGATTTGGCTCATATCTAGTTCCACACACACATAAAGCCATTGTATATATTAATGCTGTTGATCTGAATCTGAATTTCTCAATGACTATTTTATACTTGGGCAGATCATCTGTAAGTTGATATCTGGATAATCCAATCTTTAAGGCAAGCAGGAGATCTTCTGTAAAAATCAGCCATAGCATTTTATGAACCTGTAACAACTGATTCTATTGGAAAACTGGGAAATGTAGACATGATTTTGTATTATAGAGCTATAAATCCATGCCATTAATTGGAAGCTGTTATACATATAAAACTTTGTGTAAATCTTTTTTATATCTGTCAATACATGTGTAAACATTTTAAATGTAGCAGAGGAATTCTTAGCAGATTTCCTTTCATGCAACTCTAAACTATTTTATACATTTGTATTATCAGATTTCCTTAAATTGGGACATACTCTAGTCACCAAGGCAAAACAAGCTATTGGACCCAAGCGATTGCATTATCAACATACACAAATATGTCTCTTCCCTCTCTTCCAACAGCATATTGCATATTTCATATGTCTGCATTATACAGGTATTTGATTGCCTGGCCCTAGTTTCAATCACTAAACCATCTCAGCACTAGACTGTGGGTACTCCTGAGGAAAAATAATCTTTCCATAAAAACTCTCATCCTCTGAGATTGTTCTTAGCACATAATAGGAGCTCAGTAACTACTTGATAAATGAATGAATAGATAAATTATTAGTCTTTGTTATACCATAACTTATAAAAACAAAATCTTAACTGGGTGCAGGGGCACATGCCTATAATCCCAGCTGTACAGGAGGCTGAGGCAGGAGGACTGCAAGTTCAAAGCTAGCCTCAGCAACTTAGTGAGACCATAAGTAACACAGTGAAACCCTGTCTCAAAACAAACAACAACAACAACAACAACAATAACAAAAAATAAAATAAAATAAAAATAAAGGATTGGGGTTGTGGTTCAGTGGTTAAACACCCCTGGGCAGTACACCTAGTTCCCAAAAACATCAAGATAAAGGCAAAATTTTTATATTCAACCAATATCATTAAATTTCATTCTGATACATCTTCTTTAAGGGGGAAAACACTTGCAAAAGACACCTGGAATTAACATGAACTTGTACTGTAACCACTATCAAAAACATCATAATCAAGTGCTGACTATTTTAAAAGGTATAAATCAAAATACACACTTTTACGTTGAAGCCTGCAATTTTACAACCTTTGTCTCAAATTGTCACATTGATGAACACATTGAGCTCTCATGGTTGACTGCATATTTTAATTTGAATGCATATGTAATTTACTTTTTCTGCATCTTTACAGACTGGATACTGAATGTAAAACTAATGGTGCCATTGCAAAGAACTATTTAGCTAATTCTTACTTTTGATTATTCTTAAATGGAACTATATATATATGTGTGTGTATATATATATATATATATATATATAGTTCCATTTAATATATATATATATATATATATATATATATATATATAATTATTCACAGCCTATGATATAAAGAAGAGGGTAGATATTGTGCCAGGATTAATTTTTGAGCAGCTAATGAATATAAACCTGTTGTTATGTGAGACTATTAGACACTATGTGATCAAATACTTCATGGATAGTATATAAAATAAATGTATGAAGTTTCAAGAAGGAACATATTTATAGTAGCATAATAGCTGAAATTGGCTTTTTCACCTGAAGATATGACACTTTAACAGGCCCTTTATATCGAAAGTTAGAATGAAAAGAATGAGTAAAAAATATGTGGAAATGAAAATGAGTATCACAAGTTCCTCTATGAGAGAGGAAACCAACTTTAATGAAGAGTTGACAGAGGAAAGAAGGGATATACATAGTAGTTAATGGGGGTAGAGTTATCAAAAGCCTCATATGACAGCCTATAGAATTTTATATTTATAATAAACAGCACAGAAGCTTTCAGACAAGGGAGAACAAATTTATATAAAGTAGACTCTCATGACAGCATACCAAAATATTAAAGAGAAGTGAGACAAGAAGCCAGGAGAAGAGGTAGGAGAACAAATAGCAATTTGAATAGAAATGATTTTTTAAATAGTTCTTAACTAGACTCAGGGCAAAGAACAAGGTAAACTTTAAGTGCAGTTTAAATATAACTGTTAAAAATACTTAATACTCCTAATGATATTGACCAAATCATCATGGAAAGCATATAGGGCTTTTGATGCAGAAATTTTAGATACAAAGCATTAGGTATTTCCTAAAGTTGAGTTATTTAACCCTTGCTAGTCTCAATTTGCTTTTTAAAAAATGGAAATGAAAATAATAATTCTTGTCAGGATGATACATAATATAATTCATGTAATGTATTTATAATGGGACTTATCTTATTATACACAATGGGTAAATGTTATCTCTCTAAGTCTTTATGTTAATGATCTCACAAAAATTCACAATAACAGGAAAGAAACTTTATACCTACATTAGTTAAGAAAATAGTTATAAAGGCCATCCAAATTTTCTGTCATGTTTATTATAAATGAATTGCCATTTTCTAATAATTGAATTAAAAATGTAGTATAACACTATATTTAATAAAATACATTCTATCTTATATAATACAAAATTATTTTAATGGTTAACTAAGTTATATTTATGGTTTAACATTTCTAATTTTCTCCAAATATTCATATTCAATACTTTTGTATTGCATATCCCCTTATAGTTCATCAGATTAAAAAAAAAAAAGCTAAGCAAAATATTGGATGTGATTTGTCTATGGCAGAAAGGCAATTTGTCTTTTATGTCTTTCAATTCAAAGGAAAAAAGTGCTTGTTTGAGATAAGAGTATTCATTTTTGTTGTAAACTAATTTGTTGATTGAAGTAAGTCTGAGATTTATAATAGTTGCACACATATGACTGTCCAAGTTTTATATGTACTTTTCATGAAAAATAATGACGTAGTAAATTATTTGAGAACTTGTCCAGAAGACACTTCTCCTTTTTTCCCTTTAACTTTTAGGAAGACTGTATTTTCTAAACCACTCTATTTTAAAGATTAGTAAGCAAATATGTCTGTTTTAAATGAATCCTCTTGAAACCTAAGCTAATGTAGATTCAGTTGATAAATCCGTATTGTGTGCCAAGCTAGTTTAGTCAATCAACTCTGCTGAGTGCAAACTCTTTGATTTATAAATTTTCCTCTTTATTCTCTATAATTCCATTCTATAGACTTGAGTGTTTTTTTTTTCTCATGATCACAGAGAATAAGATATCATAAAATTCAGAAACTATTTTTCCCTGCTAAATTTTCACAGAAAGAATACAGAACTTTCTTTATCAACTTCACATATAATATAGCATTTATGGCAGGAAACTTAGAGTCAGGTACTCTAGATTCAAATCTCAAATCTCCCACCCACTTACTAAAGAGGCACCCTTAGGCAATTTAGTTAATTTACATCTCATTTTATCATCTGAGAAATGGATATAAAAACATTATTTATCTTATAAGGGTATCTTGAGAAATTATTTATAATTCCAAAGCACTTAGGAACTACCTAGTATATGGTAAGTACTATGTAATGATTTACTATACATAATTTTATCTAACAATGTAAAGATATTTTCATTTTTGGAGCCTAGTACATAGGAAATTAATTTCTATTTGGAGAATAGATAGCCATGTCAATATTTAAGGCAAATATTTCATAATTTCACTATTCTGTAAATAAAACAATATTGTGTTTCATGAGTAAAAATTACTCTTGAAATTTCTAGACTTTTGTGTTATTTAGTGAAAAAAATTATTTAGAACATATAATTGTATAACCTTTTATAATGCATGATTATTTCAAGCAAAAGTCTACTAGGGTTGATGAAAATTTTAAGCTCCTAGTGGTGATCTTCCATATCAGTCCTATTTTACAAATGAAAATACCAAACTTTGGAAAGATAAAGTTCATTCCTCAGAACTATATACTGGGTTAGTGGCATAGCTGGATCTAGAACTCAAGAGTCTTGAATATCTTTTATTTTTCCACACCACAATCATTTCACAGGTTCCTATCCACTAAATATTTCAGAAGCTTTTTGTTTCTCTGGTTTCTTTTCTTCTCCTAGAAGCATCTTAACTGGAACTACTTATTGTATTTCTGGAGAACTGAAACAGTTTTTTTTTTTTGTTTTTGTTTTTGTTTTTGTTTTTGTTTTGTTTTGTTTTGTACTTTTAAATTGGGTAGGACACTTGATTTGGGGAAATTTCTTCACTTTTATGAACCTTCTGTATTAATATCAAAAGTCTACATAATATCTAACTTTGCCACTCACAGGTGATTGTTATGTGCCTCTAACTCCAAAAAAGATGTATAAGACCTATCCCTTTACACCCATCTCTACTACCAATGCCCAAGTCTACATTACCCTCATTTGTGGACTGAATTATTCCAATGTCTCTTTACTCTTTTGCCCCACCTACCTTACAACATAGTTTTCATGTAATAGCCAGAGTAATCTTTGACATATGCAAGTGAATTTTTAAAAGAGGTAGAGACTATGAAGTACTTCCACTTTACTGCTTAAATTCTCTAATTTCTAGAATTACATTTGGAATAGAATCCAAATTCCTTATATAGCCTAAAGGTTAGTTCTATGAGATCAGGTCCTTGCCTACCTCTACACTCTGTTTTATTACCATGTCCTTCTTGCTCCTTCTAGATTATCTGAGATATTTGTAATTTAGGAATGATCCTCTAACCAGTCTCTTATTACATCACATCTTTTAATATTATTACAATTTAAATTTATTTTGTACACTTATTTTATTTTTGATAACTATTCTTTTTAAAATATTTTTATAGTAGATGGACACAATACCTTTATTTTATTATTATGAGGATCGAACCCAGTGCCTCACATATGCTAGGCAAGTGCTCTACCAACTGAGCTACAATCCCATCCCTTGATCACTACTCTTTAGAATAGCAAATATCATTCTTATTTATGCCTTATCCCTAGTGCCTAGATCAGTGATTGGCAATAGAATTTTGTCTCAGTACTTAATGAGTGAATATGTGTTTTATGGTCAAGATAAGTCCAGCTATCTTCTAGTCATTTGCCAATAAATTTTGATTACTATTCACTAACAAAGACATATGTCTTAATACATTTTTCTTCAGAGCATTAATCAATTTCAGTAGTTACTTCTTAGTTTTATCATATACACAACTTTTTTCACCGAGATTGTTTTTAAGTATCATAAATATGTTTCTTGAATAAAAAGTATATGTAAGAGTTCTGAGGGGCAATGATCATTTATGTCTCAAGTCCTTCAGTAATTTTCCTGACTTCACAGAAAGCTGTTCTCACCATTACTCTGTCATCTGTTCAGGACTTCTTTTGCTTTCATGGAACCCTCAGATGTAGAAAGCAACACCATCAGCATGTTTGGTTATGTGCAAGCCCACTAGAGTGTTAGTTAGAGTACCTTGCCAACCATGAGCAATCAAACATTATGAGCCAGTGATGAGGATTCTGGTCCTTATGTGCCTGTGGGCCAGTATTAATTCAGGCAGTGAGGAATTTATGTCTTCAGTGAGCACTGGGAATGTAAGGCCTACGTGTTGCTGCATATAACAGCACTTTCTTAATTAAGGTTGGAAGCCAGATTTAGCTTTACTCAATACATATTATTGCATTACAGATGAGAACACTGAAGCATTGTACTATGTGGGAAGATGCCAGCAGTTTAATTACAATATCTTAGTGTTTTATAAAAGGGATAGAGTTATTTTCCTTTAATTTAACAAAAGATTATTATATAACTGAAATGAACTTAATTTTTTCTTTCTGAAGTTTTCCTTTCAAGTACATTTCCCAATCAATAATAATATTTTGTAGACATGTTTTTGTTTTTGTTTTTGTTTTGTTTTGTTTTGTACTTTTAAATTGGGTAGGACACTTGATTTGGGGAAACATGTTTCTTTGATAAATAAAGACTATATGTTCCAGGGTTGTTTATTATTATTTTTTTGTGTGGGGAATAATATAATGTGAGTCAGATAACTTGTGTAAATTGCACAGAGGATAAGAGCACCCCAATAAAGAAGTCAAGTTTTAATAAAAATAGTTAATGGATTTTAGGCTTCTGGTAACTTTCAACTTTCTTACATTAACTATAACTGTGAAAAGTAAAAAAACAGTTAATTATTTAAAATTGAAGAAACAAAGAGAAAAAAATGCTCATCAAAAAACCAAGATGATTTTTCAGTGTTGTGATTTTTATAGATATGCTTAATGAGTAAAACTCTTCAGTGATTTAAGAGCTATTAAAGCAACTGACAAGGATTATGGCTTGGTAATTTATTGGAGGAAATGAAAATTTCATTTACTGAATTCTATAAAATATATCTTGATATGTAGGATATACTTATGTTGAAATGCAGTGCAAATGCATGACTGATAAATTAGCTTTTGTTTTGCATTGTTATTGAAAGACAGATAAAATTCACAAACTGCAGAGATATTTTCCTTTATTTCCTAAGATGTAATTTGATCATAATTTATGTGCCATTTTTGAACCATAGTTTAGACTTATTGCCATATACTTACAAACTTAAATCAACCATTATTCTAAGTCTAATTATAAAACAAACAAAAAACTGTATCAGATTTCACATCTACCCTTTTCTCTTCCTCCAAGGCTATGACCACACAGGCCTTGTACTAGATGTTTATGAATATGTGTATTCCCCTTTACTGGACTGCAAGCTCCTAGAATGTAAACATATATATAAATGTAAATATATTGTTAATTATTTAAAATTGAAGAAACAAAGAGAAAAAAATGCTCATCAAAAAACCATTATCTTATTCCCCACACAATATATATGTACAGATATATATTTACATGTAAATATAAATATATAATGTAAAATATATAAAGGATATATGTATATATGCACACACATTATAATTTTTATATCCTCTTTCACCTAATATATGGCCACCTACATGGTCTGTTGAGCACTGGGAAGATATCAGTAAATATATATTGAATTCAATTGAGAGAGAGAGCTGAGAAATTATACTAAGAATTTGAGCAATGAAGACTGTCAATCAAGATGTAACTAAGCACCACAGGTAAAAATGCTGAGTTTGCAAGCCAGCATTGCTGGAGGGAACACAGGCACAGAGGCTGCCAGATTAAAAGCACCATAGGAAATAAATACATAATTTACAGAGTACTTAATATGTATCAAGTATTCAGTGAAACATCATAACATCATACCTGCACCATCTCAATCAATCACAGTAAATTTATAAGGTGGAAAGAATTTCTTATTACATCATACATGAAAAGCCTGAGGCAGTATGGTGTGATGGTGTAGAAAGAACTCATGAATTCAGCATTCAGACTTGAGTTTGATTCCTGGCTTTACCAATTAAAACCTCCCTGTGGCACTGACCCAGGAAGGATCCCCAAGGGCATGTAGGAAATATTTCTCAAAATGTAAAATACAAATGCAACTATCAAACTTCTATTATTCCTCTTATAATTAAATGAGTTTCAGGTATTAAGACCTGTCACAATCTGGTCCTGGAAGTCTTTGTAATTTTCTGTTCATTGTATCAATTAATCTGATCACCCTAAACTACTTTTTGTTCTCCCAACAGCCTGTGCACTCCAGAGCCTTTGCAAATGCTGCTCCTTAATCTAGAACAGGCCCATGAGCCTGATCACAAACCACAGTTTCTTTCTGAGATTGTGATTTTTCTGTTTAATAGGCAATTGCTTGTAGCCATTATTTTCTGTGATCTACTGGCATCAATTAAACTCTGCATTAAAATTAACTTGTAGACATTTCCAATCTTCCACACTAGCTAATGAATTCCTTGAAGTTAGGGACAACATCATATTCATATGTATATTATATTTTTAAAATTTTTTTTATTTGTTCTTTTTAGTTATACATGACAGTAGAATGTATTTTTATATATCATACATATATGGAATATATTATATTTTAAAGTGTGTATCGATGTCTGAAATTAAAAAATAATTTCTTTGGGGAAGGAAATAATAAGAATCTCAGGTTCTTAGAGAAGAAACAATCTGTGTTTTGTTATAACAATAACCATATTCCATTAAAGAACTGTTACAACTCCATAGAGGTTAAGACTGCAGAAAGTGGCAGAGCCAGGGTTAGGACTCAGATTCTACTGCTCCATTTTCAATATTCTATCCTTTAGTAAGCAGTGCCTTCTTCTAGCAGGTGGTTCCCATCCCAGGCACAGACAAGAATTCCCTAGGAACTACATAAACTACTGATGTACAGGTCAATTAAATCATCTCTGGAAAAGGTAGGGAGGGTTTTCCAATACTGTAATTCTCATGTGCAGTCAGGAATAAAAAAGAACCATAACAATTCATTCATGTTACCTATAAACTCATTCTTACATTTATGAATGTGATTAGGAAAAATAATAATTAGGTCATTGCCACATCTAATTTCCTGCCCTTATGTCCTGTCTGTAAAAAGGCAGCCATAACTTCTAGGTCTGGGTAATCACAGATTTAATAATATTAATCAAAACCAAATTTACTAGTATGTTATCTTTCCCAAAAATGATATTAATTATCGGCTAAGAAGAAAAAAGAGCTAGGAGAATTCTCTTTCTCCTTGCCTCACAGATAACTTGTCAACACTGGCGTCTTCAGGACTGTGAGCATCTAGCTTGGCTAGTACACTCTGATGAACTGTAAATAAACATAAAACTTACTCAAAAAACAAGATCCCCATACTTATTCATCAAATTTATTTATAAGTTAAAAATTTGACACATGGAAAAAATAGACACTTTTCACTATAATTTTTAGTGAAAAATATTTTTGATATTTTAAACAGACAATTAGGCAAAGGAAAAAAAAATAGTGATAGAATGCCTATTCTACTAATGTTGTTTTTTACTCCTTAGCCAAATGAAATTTTCAAGAATTAAAGGGACAGAGCCAAATGCTCACTAGTTTCTCATTAGTTCCATAGGTCTCCTTATTTACAATGCTACTGAGAAGACCAGAGTTGCACTGATGTCATATTCTGTGTGGACTTAGCATAAGTCAAGTCAGAGGGAAGAGGTTCTGTATTTCCTGTACTAGAATTCAGAATAAAGAAATTGGAATATAGCAATCATATGAAAACTAGCCATTAAGCTGACTCCAGAATCAAAAGTATGTCACAGATAACTGGGAGTACCATGTGGACTTAGTCACAATAATAGGTTATTGCATCTTCATCAATGTTTCCAGATATGGATACTGTGAAGGTGCATTTTAACTGCAGTTTCCTGTCTCACTGTGAACTGCATTCAAGTCCTTTTCAAACTGTTTTGAGAAGGTGAATTAGAATTAAAGAGGCAATATTGTTATTTTAATTTCGGTTTCTCCAGATGTTGACCCTAAAACAAAAATCCAGTGTAAGTTTATAGTTTGAAAAGGGAAAGGAACCTGATGGGATGTGGGGGGAAATGAGATGAGGAAATGAAGTTCACAAAGGAGATTATTTTTTCAAACCAATTACCATTATGAGTGACTGGATTTTCATCCACCTGGCAAAATACGAGAATAGGAGCTGAACATACATCCCAGAATTATCTACCTAAGAAGGGAAAAAGTTGGTGTCTTTATATGCTAATTTCCTATTAGTCATTTGTTGATGGCTGCTCCTGGAGAATATTGGTTGCCCATTAAGTGAAATCCAGCAACAAGAAAAAAAAAATCTTCACACAAAATATAAATTTGCTGGCAGTTGGATGGGTCAGAGTGGACTCTGAAGTGAGAGCGAAAGACTGAGAAATGACAGCATCTGCTGTGAGTGGTCACGTGCTGAACACCAATGTATGAGTCAATCACTCTTGACATGATAGTAGAGGTCTCAGGAGGTTATGCTGGAGCAGGAAAATAATACCTATTTCCATGACACATGACTCACATGCCTATGGTGTTGATAACAAACCTATTGTGCTGCTGGTCATATAAAAGCACAGTATATGCAATTATATATAGTAATGCAGTACTTGATAAGAACAAACGACCATGTTACTGGTTTTATATATTTACTATACTATTAATCATTATTTAGAATGTACTTCGTCTACTTATTAAAAATTTTTACTGAGGAACATTACGCCATGTTATGCTGGCAATGGCCTTATTCAGCTCACGTTTGTCATGTCTCTTGACTGCATCCAGGAGAGGCCTAATGACCAACACTATCAGGTTTGCGTAACAAAGAAATCCCCCCAAGACATAGCTCTCAGAATGTGTCCCGTCATTAAGTGACACATGACTGTACAGGCTTGTTGTAGTATACTGTTTCTTTCAAAAATGTAATAATGTCCTCATTTATACTCTGTAAAAGATTCCAATTCTAGGGGCTGGGGCTATGACTCAGCAGTAGAGTGCTCCTCTCCTGTGTGTGAGGCCCTGGGTTTGATCCTTAGCACCACATAAATAAAATAAAGGTATTGTGTCCACCTACAACTAAAAAAATATTTAAAAACATATATTCTGATTCTGTATGCTCTTTTAGGTAGTCTCTACTGACTCTGCTCATGACCTTCCCAAATATCCATTGCTTATAGGTAAAAGCTTGGTCAACTTAGGAAGGACTCTGGTATTTCCATTCAGGGTAATCAGATCTTCTTACACTTCATATACACTTTCACCAAATGGCAAGGGAGCTTGGCTAAAGTGTAATACTCTGAATTCTTAGAATAGCACATGAAATTTTCAGAGACTCTGAATGCATTTTAAAAAATGGTTCTTTTTTTGTACTCTAGAAGGAGAAATGCTTTATGTGATATAAGCTACATTTTTTGAACTAAGTAGAAGACACACAGTGACCTAAAATTTGAAAGGGAGAATAGTGGACCTAAGATATATCTAAGCTTTCCTTAGATCAAAACCTAATAACGTCCAATCTTTAAAGTGGAGAGCATAAAAAGGGTACAATTTAAGGACTTTGTGGTAAAAAGTAGGGGGAGAGACACAGGACATTGCTGAGGGTAGAGTTATAACGAGGATAGTATTCAACTCACTTTACCCATTCCTAGCCTAACATCACATGGAAATACCCAAAATACTTAAAAAAACATTATCAATTTAGAGGAAATGACTTAAAAATTATAGTAGGCTTATTTTTAATCACACTGCTTGCTGTCTCCCCTAAGTAACAATGTTATTTTAGGCACAACTCTCACCTGACCTAATTTTCCCAGGACCTGAATGATTGTGGTTCTCCAAGTATTGTTTCTTAAGCAATTTTAAACAAGTATTTGAAGAACAAGCATTATCTTCATTCATATTTGCTGGTATCACATAGCATTGAAAAGTTTGAAAACATGTCTAATATTATTTATTTTTTACAGATATAAGTCATCATTGATATTATAGTCATGTTTCCAAACTGTACAGATACCCTGTAGAACTACACCCAAAATCACCCTCTACACTTTGAATAATCAACTCTTAATTCTTATTATAAAAGTAATTAAAAGAATGATAATATCAAAATATTTTACAATAAATAATACTATTTTTGAAATGTGGACAATGTAGCTAAAAGAAAAGGCACTTGCCTTCTTTCCTAAATCCAATTTCATTATCTTCAGCTGTTGATTTTATTATATATTCTTAAATTCTTCCAGATTTTTTTCTATGTGTTTTAAATATATATGTGAACAACTGGAAATATATAACTTTATGTTGAATGCTTGCAGATATAAATATATAACTCCTTACACATTTTAACCCAGTTTGTTGCTTTTTTATTTATTGGAGATGTTTTTTTTTCATTGCCATTATATAGATTGGACTCTGCTTGAATTTATCATCATTTATATAACTTATTCTCAGTATCAACTTTTTATTTAAGAACTACTTCAAACATATGAATTTGACAGATGTAACGAGTGTAGTAAGTGGGGATATTTCTCCTTGTTGACAAGATGCCATGTTTTATTTCTTTCTAAAGCAAATAAAATATTAGGGATACTGTTGGAGCTCTCTATCCTGCTCCTTTTCTGGTTCTGCTACTTCTTCACAGATTCTTGTCCTTGTTCTTATAACTTGCTATACATAAACATATAAGCAACTTATTTGCTTCTGTGTAAAACTTGATGTACACATTATATGAGTTTTTTTTTTTTTCAAATTTTCTTTTCCTCTACAATTCTTACAAGTTATCCATGCTGAAAAATGTATATATAGCTTTATTATTATTACAACTTATGTTTAGCATCCAACTACATAAAAATACCATAATTTTTCCACTTCTATTTGGCTGATCATTCAAGCTCATTAAAACCAATCTGATTTTAAAAATTGTGCTGTGATGAACCTCCTTATACATGCCATAAGGTGTATAGGTAGGAACATTTTACTGGGGAAAAATGTGGAATTTCTGGATTATAGTCTACTAAAGACACACACTCTTCAGCTTTACTAGCTACTACCAAATTTTTCTTTAAAAGTGATCATACAAATTAATAGTTTCAAGAGTCATGAATGAAAGTTTCTATTTTCTCATATCTTGAAACATATTTGATATAATCAACATTTTGGATTTTTGCCAATCAAGAATGCATGAAATGGTATCTTATATTTGTTTTAATTACCACTCCCCTCATTTCTAGGGAAAGTGTAGAAGACTGTATTATTATTTCCAATCATTCACTGCCCAGACTACAAGAGCACTGCATCCCCTGCCCTTTTCCCCCACTGCCATGGTAGGCTTGATCTTGTGTCTTGCACATGTAATTGACACTGAAATTACATACAGCATTTTTAAGTAGGAGCTTTGAGAGCCATCATATCATCCCACCAAGTCTCTTCATTTTTTGCTTCACAGATCAACAGATCCCATAAAAATAATGATCCTTCCAACTGTATTTAAAGAATGAACAAGAGACATATGGCTAAGTCCCACAACTGGCATATGATATAAAAAAAGGTAAACTGCTGTTGTAAGCCACCAGTCATATTTTGGGTTATTTGTTACCATCGCATAACCCAATTAAGGTAGAAGACATAATAGAAATGGATAATGAAAGTGTGATGTTGGTATAACAAACAAACAAACAAAAAGTGAAACATGCCATATCGTTCCTAGACCAGGCAAGAGAACAAATGTTGGAACTGGAAAGACATCAACCCATTTATATTGTGGTAAGACATCTGATAACTTGGTAATGCAGCAAAGTAGCTTGCAGTTTCAGGTGAAAAGATTGAGAAACATATTGTTAATATTGTATCTTGAGGTTATTTGACTGTATTTGATTGACAGACAATGTTATGAGATGAATTTACAAATAATTGGTTTGCAATTTTCCTGTTTTGCAAAGAGGAATGACATGAATGTGGGGATCCCCAAGATTCCTTTCTTGGAGGTTGAAAGAATCAACTGTTTCTCATTTGCATCTATCAAGATATCTTTTAAGTGGTAAAGGCTCACGGACTAATTCAAGGACTAGTTTACTAGAGACTTTGGATACCCATAAATCCTCTTAGTTGGACAAAATACTCAAGGAAAAAGATTCTAAAGGCACGACTCTCTCAAGAAGACTGATAAAAATCAAGGTATCAGCAGTTAAGCTGAGAGAGGCATATCTCAACATGATTTATGAGTTTGAATACTGATACATGAAACAACAAAACTAACAGATGAAAAGACAAGAAACTATTTGAGAGTTGTGAGAGCTGTGCTGCTATGAAAGCAACCAGTCTGGATTAGATGAGTTAAAAACTTTACAATATTTGGGCCCCAGATTTGGGCTAAGCTCCACTGCAGACATATAATGTACATAAAAGGTAAAACTGCTGTTATAAGCCAGCATTTATAATCACTGGTCGAGTGGCCTGCTTAGGTCCTGAAGGAGACTCATTTAAAAGCATCTGCTTAGGCTGGACGTGCACATGCCTGTAATCCCAGTACTTGGGAGGCTGAGGCAGGAGGATCACAAGTTCAAAGCCAGCCTCAGCAATGGTGAGGCATTTAGCAACTCAGTGAGACCCTGCCTCTAAATAAAATATATTAAAAAAAAAAAAAAAAAAAAAAAAAAAAAAAAAGGGCTGGGGATGTGGCCCAGTGGTGGCGGGCCCCTGAGTTCAATCCCCGGTATAAAAAAAAAAAAAAAAAAAAAAAAAAAAAGCTTAGTGGTGTTCCATTTGTGTACAATGAATCAAAATGCATTCTGCTATCTTGTATAACTAATTAGAATAAAAAATGATTTACACTTATTAAAAAGGTTAATTCCCTCAGCAAAAAAATAAAATAAAATAAATAAAAGCATCTGCTCTTTGATATGACTAAGGAACATCTTCGGGAAGAAAGGCTCTCCTAGAAGATGAAACCATGGGCATGGAAATCCCACCAATGAAGGAATTACTTTCAGGGCACAGAACCAAAGAATCAGGGAAAATAACATCCTTCTGAAAACACACCCCATTTAATAGTTGCTTTTGCCTTAAAAAAAATCTTGATAATCTCGTTTTTCTAAAAATGATACTCTTTATCTCAAGATATTAAAAAAGAGAAAAGAAAGAAAACCAATGGATTGAGTTTGGAAAATATGGCAAATAAATATGGCAAGGGGGCCTCTTTACTATTCCAAAATAAATATGTAGAAAGTTATTTTATATATTTTTTCTATCCATAAAATTATACTCGAATATCCTATTTTTTAATTATGATTTTAAAATCTTTGAATAAACAGTGAAACCACCACATTATTTTGAGAAGACAGGCTGATTCACTTTGAACTGAGCCATTCCTACTAAAGGAATATATGTCAGCTGCTGAGAACCCACTGATCATCTTAGACACTATCTGGTTAATTTAATTAAACACAAAAAAGAATGTTTGGAGTCTGAACAAATTTACAATGCTGCCCTGACAAGATCTCACCTCAAGTTGTGGCCAGGAAATACACAGGTCTGTGTGTGTGTGTGCATACCACACATACTACTTCACACTGCCAAAACCACTAACACCTTTCAGATTATCAAGTGAGACCATTACTTTTGGTATAATTAAAAGGGACAAAAGGGGCTGGGGTTGTAGCTCAGGGACAGAGTGCTTGCCTAGCACTGGTGAGGCCCTGGGTTAGATCCTTAGCACCACAGAGAACAACAACAAATAAAATAAAGGTTAAATTCTTTAAAAAAAAAAGGACAAAAGATATTGACAAAGTAAAACTGTGCAGAAAACTCTACCTATTTTCATGAGTTAGTAAAGAATATGAATAATTCTTTAAAAAACTTTTTTTTGTTTTAGCCTCAAAATGAACATCTGAAAAGCTTTGAATTAGAGTGCTAATATTATACATTTGCAAATGATAAAATGTGGTCAGGCCAGAAAATATAGCTGGACAATCATATAATGTAGTAAATCTTCTTCTTGTCCAATCTATTACAATTATCTAATAGTAAATGAAGTCGTACTGATTACTGATGAACTTTTACTCCACTTCCAGATACAGCAATCCCTCCTTATTTTCAGGGGATATGTTTGAGGACCTCCAGAGTATTCTGGAAACCATGGATAGTTCTGAACCCTGTATATACAACATGTTTTCCTATGCATATTATATTTGTGATAAAGTTTAATTTATAAATCATGCACACTGAGAAGTTGACAACAACTCAAAATTCAATAAAACAACTACAACAATATACTGTAATAAGTTATGTAAATATGGTCTCATTCTCTCAACTGCCAAAGGTCAGGTAGTATATACAGCATGGATACACTGGATAAAAATTACTCACATCCTGGGCAGGATGGAGTGGGACAGTGCAAAATATCAGCATGCTGCACAAAAAGGTGAACAATTTAAAGCATATGACTAGGCCTGTGGATGTGGTTCAGTGGTAGAGTATTCTCCTGCCGTGGGTACAATCCTTAGCACCCCAAATCAAAACAAAATGCCATTGTGGGCTGTTCATTTCAGACACATTTTATTAGTATTTTTGAACCAAGGCTCATCTCAGGTAACACAAACATCAGAAATTAAGTACTGCTATATCATTTTAATGGTTTTATAATATCTAAAATAGATGATTATAGTAATTTTATTAGGCCATATCCCCTAATTACAATTAAATATTTTCCTATATGGTTTAACAAAAGATGAATTATTCTGTTGGAAACTTAATGCTCATTAAAGATTTTTATTTTTTTGGAAGGGAGATACTTTCCTAAAGATACTGTTGAATAATGATAAACAATCTATGTTTTCTGCTCAATTTGTAGCAGAAAGGTGGTGCTGATTCTAATAGCTTATATGAAAGAAACAATTTTCCTGCTACTTGCTATTCCTGAGTATTAACATGTTCATGTTATTTAATTATTTGTATTTTAAAATGTTTATCATTGTCTTAATTTATATTTATTTAATTTCATGTGATAATTAACAGTTTTTAAGGCTACAAAATGGTACTTAATTTACTTTAGACCTGAGTCAGACAGTGTTACAATATTTGGAAAATTACATCAACTCTGCTTGGTTTTAACACCTTATTTGAAAATGGAGATAACATATTTACTACTCAGTTCACATGAAAGGTAGAGCTATGTATATGAACGTTCTTTGTAAACTGTAACTACAAAGGATTATTAAATGAAGTTAAGCTAGGTAACTAAATGATAAAACACTATTATTTCATTTGAGCGTTAAAAATAAACAGCATTGTGAAATAACATTGAAAACAATGTAAAACTCAAGTTAAAAAAATAGATTTAAAATGTTTGTTTTCTTCTTCAATCAAAACACAAAGGAGAAATCATCCAGGTTCAAACATTTTCATTTTTTATTGGTTCCTTCTGGTTATACATAACAATAGGATTCATTTTGACATAATTATAGAAGCATTGAATATAATTTGCTTTAATTCAGTCCCTAGCATTTCCCCTTTACCTTCTCTCCTCTCTTTCCCTTTCCCTGTTCCCTTCCCCCTACTCCACTGATGTTTCTGTTACTTAGGTTTTTTGTTTTGTTTTTTAATTAGTGTCTTGTGGATGTACATGATGGTGAGATTCACCGTGGTATATTCACGTATGTACATAGGAAAGTTAGGTTAGATTCATTTCCCTGTCTTTCCCTGACTTATCTCTCCTCCCTTTTCTTCATTCCTCCTTTGTCTACTTCATTGCAGAAAGAACAGAAGAAGGTTTAAACATTTCCATTGTGAACTTTTGTCTTCATTCTTCCTGGTTTTAAAATCTCAGGCAGCTATGCACTTTTCAGCAAAACAAAGGTTGTAGATTTATGTTTTTCATTTACAAGATTCAAATTTTCTCATTTTAAACAAACTGGATAAAATCTAGGCTTTTCTCTAAGGAAACCACATGTGGGGATATTTTTTTTTTCTTTTTTTAATTTTAAATAAGGAAATGTCGACTCTCTTAAAGGTATTTTCTTCTGGACTAAACTTTCTGGTACCACTTTCTTTTGCACAAAATCATTAGGGAGAGCTATTGAAACTATACTCATTTTTGATGTTTTCCATAAGACTAAGATATAGTTCTATCAACTTGATTTACCTTCAAAAAAAAAAAAGTGAAGGATTTCTATGTCCCAGTAGAAAAGTGACTATATTAAAGAATATCTGGAGATCTGGTAAAGCATTATTTTCAGGAGTGGCTATGCAAATATTTCCAGAGGAGACTGGCATATGAGTCTGAGTGGACGAAATGGGAAGGCATCATTCGATTCCTGAGAGATCTGGATAGAACTAAAAACAGAGCAAAGGTGAATTTTTCTGAAGAGGTCTCTCTCCTAGACCTTTTTCTCCTGGCATCAGAACTGCAGGCTCTCTGGTCTTTGCACACTAGTGCATAAATCAGCAGCCTCCTGGGTTCTCAGGCCTTCACCTTAAACTGAGCCATGCTGCTGACCTCCCAGGGTCTCTAGCTTGCTGGTGGCCTGTTATGGGACTTCTCAGGCCTCCATAATCATGTAAGCCAATTCCCCTAATAATCCTGTCTTACATATCTCTATATTTATGTGTCTGTCTGTCTGTCTTCCTCCCTGCTGTTGGTCTCTCTCTCTCTCTCTGGAGAACCAGACTAAAGCCCATATATTTCCAAAGAACTCTGTGACACTGAACACTGATCATCACTAGTAGGCTATTTATTCAAATGTAAGTCTATCTCCATTTAGAACCTTTAAGGCATCTCAAAACATGTTTAATATATAATATATTGCATGAGAAGTAATAGAAAAGGACAAAATATAGCAAGTCAGATTAAAGTATAAAATTATATCCTGTGAGATCTATAAACTCATGAAATAATTTTGTTGTGGCTGGCTATGAATCACATTTCAGATCATCAGTGACCCAAGGTCACAGCCATGAAGCATGCTGTTTGCTCAATAAGAATGTAAACATTTTGATTCCCTTAAACTACAATAGTTCCTTGTACAATGTAACTGGTCATTTGAGCTAGAGGAAGGTAGATTGATGATGCCATTATTCAAAGCAATCCAGTTGAGATACTGTTAAATAATACAATAGTAAGTATGTCTCTAAGCTTTAGAGCACCTTCTTAATTTTAGAATACACACTTGGAGAATGTTATGGTAGAAGCATATGCACATAAACCTATAGATAAATATACATAGGTCTAAAGCAATACTTAAAAATGAGTCTAATTCACTACCTCATCCCAAAGATCCATTATTTAGCATTGCTTCTAATTGCATCATTGATTTACATTTGCTTAAAATTGTGTCTCAGCATTTCTACTTTCCTCTATATAAAGTACCAGTCAGGGGTTTTAGACTGTGGAAGAAACATAGTGCAATGAGGTAGTTCTGCATAATCTATCATAATCTATCTATTTCTGAAACAGTTACACAGATGAGTATTTTAGGATTCTGGATACAAAAGTACATAGCTTCCTAGCTGGTCTTCTACCTCATTTATTCATTAATTCAATACATATTTCTTAAGAGATTATGTGTGCTAGGAACTATGCAAAACTCCATAGGAAGTAGAAAATAGATAAGATATAGTTACTACTCCTACATACAGTAAGGTCTTGAACCTTATTCCATTTAGTTCAGGACACACTCTATCAAACCTATGTTTCACTGTAAACTTTCAAAAGTACAGTTTATATGTCCCATGTTCATGCTAGCACCAACCACCTGTTTAGCCTATTACAACCTGACTGCCATGCTTGCTTTTCATGAAAACTACATTCTGAAACGTTACTGTTAAAGAAAATATACTTGGCCCCCCTTTTCTGCAGGTTCAACAAATACGGAGTCAATCATTCACGGCCTGGGGCTGGGGATGTAGCTCAGAGGTAGAAGTTTGTCTACTAAGCACAAGGTCCTGCATTCAAATTCCAGTACAGCAAAAACAAAGAAAATACTATGTCTGTACAGTTATTTTTCTCATAATTCCCTAAAAATTATAGTATGATAAATACTTACATAGCAATTAGATTGCATAAAGTATTATAAATACCCTTGATATGATTTAAGGTATTCAGGGATATGTGCACAGGTAATATGCAAATGTTACACCATTGTATATAAGGGACTTGAGCATCTCCTTATATCTGTGGGGTTGCTGGAACCATCCCCTGTAGTTACCGACGTATGAACAAACCAACTGCCTTTCTTAATTCTCTACCTCAGTGTTGCACTGGGCAATGTTGAATGTGCTTCCTTCTTGATATTTCTGTTTTGACATGTCTGACAGTACAGACTTTCTTTTTCTTTCATGATTGTACCTAAATTTTAACATACAGTTTCCCCCAAAATTTTTTTCCAACTCTTTATATTCCTGTTTCTCTCAGTGATTTCCATTGTCTCAGCCTCTCACAAATTACATATCCTTATTTCAAATTGCCTTCTGGATGTCTTTCCCCAGGAGTATTTAAACCAAACAAATGAGTCATTATGTCCTGAACTGAACTAAGCATTTCCCTGTCCTCACTACTGCCCTAAATCTGCTCCTCTTCTAGTTTGCTGTCATTCTGATAATGGCGCGATTATTCTCTCAAGAACTCACAGTTGGATCTTGCAGCCACCTCTGACTCCAAAATCATCCAGGTACCATATTTAAGTGGTTTCAAAATCTGGTAGTTCTGTCTTTGTAATAGTGCTTGTATGTTTATCTTCTTCTAATTTCAATTCATTATTTCCTGCTTCTTATAAATATAGCTGGCTGGATTCCTAGTCATCTTTTTTTCTTCCCAATTTTCCTCACCAATTTTAAACTTCAAAAGATTAATATTCATACTTTTGTCTTCTGTGACTGAAGAAAAAAAATCAAGCTTTATCTTCTCTTTTGTTTCATTCATTAGAGGGCAGATAGAATCTCCTTTATGCCTTCAGAATAACTGTCTTCCTGTATTTACTTTTTCATTAATGAATTAATTCATTGATTTATTCAATAAAAACTCATTTAATATATTTTGTCTCCATACCATGTGAAATCAATGTCTTTCACCTCTCATTACGCTGTAGATGATACTAACATTCTTTGTTTTAGTTAATGTCTTTTTCTCTAAGACAATTCTTTTCCTTATTAGTTCCTACACTAACTTGTGAGTTTGTTACTCCTCTTTGCATTATTCTCAAGAAAAAAAAGAAGCCAGTCAGTCTTTCCAACCAATAATGCACAAAGTGCCTATGTGTAATGCATTGAAATTTATTTCTCCTACCTTCTTTCAGACCTTATTTCTTTTCTCCTATTCTCTTTTCAAATAAGCCTTTAAGTTACCAAACTTATCCATGATTATACCTTTATACAATATCATTATGCATATTATACCTGAAGTATTAAAAGGATTTTCAAAACAGTGGTATATCCATTTGTGTAACATGAAATTTACTGTTAGTAAATACATACAGGTTTAAAATCTCTACAAATTATATTTTAGTCAGTAAAAATCAATTCAGTTACTCAAAGGAAAGGATTGAGGTGAGATAAATTGAGGAAAAGAGTGAAAGAGATTTACTATATAAATTATGCTTTTCTATGAAGCAATAGAGTATGAATAAAAATATGAATTTGTATTAGTTTGACCATGATCATATGGTCATGGTCACAGATGTCAGAGAATGAGACTGTAAAGAAAGGCTAATAAGCATCTAAAGATGTATACAGAGTAACCACATTATGTACACAGTCACCAGTGATATTTCAATTAGATGGAGAAAGGAAGCAGAAAAGGGAGGGTGGAGGAAGTAGAAGTCAGGAAAGAGAAGCAATAAGTTATTTTCAACACTGAAGATACTTCTGTTGGCCACTGCATAGAACAAGGAGCATTTTAGATTGAAAATGAAATAGGAGAAAAGAACTGGCTCTTGCTTCATGGGTCTTAGCCAAGCTACTGCTTGCGTCTCACCTACCCAGCTTTAGCACAGACACAGGTGATTTTACACTGAATGATACTTAAGTGATTAAAAATGTGCATTTCACCCAACTGAACACTGAACTAGTGGAGTGGCCACCCAACACATCAAACAACTTTATCTGCAACGCAAATTAGGAAACAAGATTTTTCAATACTGGAGGAAAACTGTATTGGACACTTTAGAGAGAAGAAGACGGTTTCCAATATGGGACACTAATGTTTCCATGTATAATAAATCTATGCCAATGTAAGAGCCTACTCTACAATACTAAAAGCAAGTGGTTTAGAATAAAGAAAAAGAGAGTTAGAATTTTTGGTGACAATGAAAAGTGGGTACCAGAATTTATAAATGATATTTTGAATCATAATGAAAAGAATATAATTATTTGTAATAGCTTTATACCAACTGATATTTCCAATTCTGTCAGTGAAACTATAAACTATAGGAATGTATATATCATCTTGTAAAAAGATAGAATGACTGAATTTATTTAAGTATGGCATTTACAGTTAATTCTCCATATTATATCCTCTCAAGGACTGGGGGATGTGGCTCAGTGCTCTCAGGCTCTTGCCTGGAATGCATGAGGCCCTGGGTTCCATCTCCAGCACTGAAAAAAAAAAAAAGAAAAAGGAAAAAAAAAAAAAACCCTCTAAATCCATTTAAAATGGAATGATATTAAAGCCTCTAAATTAGTTTTTAAATATTGCTAATTATGAAGTCAAGGAGAAAGATAAAGCCTAAAATCTTAATTTGTGTAATCTTTAAATAAGTAATTAAACTTCATAGCATTAAAATTAATGCTATGAAACTAATAATGGAAGTGGTGAGTTATCTCTTTTAAGAAGCTTATAACATCAAAATATGATAGTTTTCAAAACCTATTATCTGTTAGAATAAATTATTAAGAAATAGTACTGTTGATTTTAAATAGATTTCACACTACTAGGACTTGAATAATTAGGCGTCTTCATGCAAAGCATCTCAATGAACACCATTTATTCTTTAAAGTCTGATACAAAATAATCACTTTTGACAACTTATATCTTAAAGCACAGAGTCATCAGTGGGCTAGATTTTTAATACTCAAAATTTTAACTTCAATATAAATGGCATGCATAAGCCGAAGTCTAGTTAATTTAGTAGGAATTAAACAAAAGATTAAAAATTGAAATATATATACATATATTTCAACATATAGTGGTGTTAAAAGAAACTACAACAAAAATAAATATATATGGAGACCAATCATAACAATTCAATCTAAGTGAAATGGAAAACATGGAGGTTTCATTGTGGGGATGCTGAGCCAAAGTAGTAGAATTTTGAGAAAGAAGTAAGCAGAATGTACACAATCTGTATTTGTTTCCATGTGGATTTTACTTTAAGATGGTGGCGTGTGAAAAGATCAATGATCCTCAGAGCGATAAAGAAAAGGATCCATGCTTTCACTATTTTTATTGAAATTATCTTTTTCCACCACTTGAATTTTTCTTTTAACACAACCAAACAGACTATATACAGTACACTGCTTTAACACAAATAAATAACGTGTATTACCATAACCTGGGGCAACCACATTTATGCAACTGAAGCATGCTGAGATTTTGTCTCCCAAGCCCTCATGTGTTACAGGCTTGGTTTTCTGTGTGGCAGTGCTGAGGTGGTGGAACCTTTAGTGGAACCAAGCGGGAGGTGATTAGGTCCTTGGGGACATTACCTTTAGAAGGGATTTAGGTAGTTCTTGAGGCACTCTGGTTAGGTCTCAAGAGAACGTTGTCATCAAAAAGCAAGACCGATCCCTAGACACTTTTCTGATTTCCTGGTTCATAATATGATACCTCCTTCTTACATTAGCTCCCTCAATGATACCAAGTGCCATGCGACACAGCCAGAGTCCCTCACCAAGCCTGGGCAGATGTCAGTGCCATGTTCCTCAAGCTGTTCAACTGTGAGCTAAATACAACTGTTTAAAAAAGAACTCACCTTAGGTATTTGATGATGCAGCTATTTATAGCTAATTTTATATGCATGGTGTCCCTAGTAGATTACATTATTCTTTGCCAAAATTCCCTGGTCTATCTTGTGAGAATATTGCTTATGTACCATACTTGGGTGAATATGAGCATCTGAATTATCTTTGTCCAAAAATATATAAACAGAAATTCCTGCATTATTTCTGGATGTGAGCTTTAGGAGTCTCAGTGAGTTTCACAGTGCTTCCTTTTCCCCTTTTTTCATTACTAGAATTTCATAATAGACTCGATTACTTTAGCCTCAGACCTGGCATGAAGGTGACATTAAGTAGAGAAGCAGATGATTAGTAGTAGTCATATAGCATGAGAAACATGTTATTATGATAATTCACTCTCATTTGAAGGCTATTCGTTACTGCAGAATTACTTCTTCCCTCATGAGGAACATGGACCCTTGGAATTATGCAGTCTGCAGCCTGAACAACTATGCATGGCAGCCCTGGCACTACATTCTATTTCAGCATTCTTCTAAAAATGCATTGAAAACAAGATCCTGAAATAATTGCTAAAGATGAATAAATATAAATTTTGTTAATCACAGGAGAACATTGTTTTAATTTCTAATGTAATTTGATCTTCCAACCTAAATTCATAAACCATGTACTCAGGATACATAAGATCACAGGCAGAGGTACTTCCATCCCTAACCATAGAAACCAACATCCATATGGCTTGTTAAAGGAAAAAAAAAAAAGATATGCTTCCAGATTTTCCATCCTACAAACAAAGGGTGAAGTCATAGGTACTCTACTAATTATTACAATTTTTAATCTATAAATGTATTTTTAAGTAAAACTGTTTAGAGTATGTAAATATTCAGAAGGAAGAACCCTATCTCTTGCCCTTCACAGCAGCACTTACACATTTGCACATAATAACAACAGATGGTATTACCAAATGCTTGTTCCATTAAATTTAAAACTTCCTTTGGGAGAGTAATTGCTTTCTACAATAAAACAATTGCCCAAATTCAATATTAAAGAAACACAAAGGTCCCTTAAAAGGCAAACCTATTTTAAATGGAAGAGACAATTTCTCATATTTTACAGGTGTGCAAAAATCTAGTCATGTACTTGTCTTTTAAATTGAAACCAACAGTATCTGTATTGTCAGATTGCATTTAAAATTGTCCTGTATAGACAAGACACATTGCAATTTGTATTGAATACTTGAAAATATATTTTCAAAGAAACCATTAATCACCAAGAGATAATCACATTTCAACTTCCAATATGAAGCTCTTTCGACTACTTCTTTCTCGATAATTTGTCTCACACAATGGAGCTCATTGATGTTAATGGAAGCTTCATTACCTTCTGCAGAAAACTTAGCTGGCAGAGTCATCCTGATTCCAAGCAGTGACAGTCACTTCTAGTCCTCTCACTTCAGTCCCTACACCCTGACTCTTCTCTGCTCATTACCAGGCTCATACATTTTTCATTTCTCTTTAGAGCCAGACACTGTACATATACTTGCTCTGATTTCCCTTGCCACATGATCGTAGGTAACCTGAAATTTACCAAATACTTACATCCATTAATTAAACTTAAGAAATGCTTAATTTATACCTTGTAAATGTAAGGCAACATGTATATCCTGGGGAACATACACTGTCGGTAATAACATATTCTTTCTGATGTTGGAAACACTGTAACATCCTATAAATCCCGGAAGTGAAATTTAGACAAACTTTTCTGAGACTACAAAGACCAGGAACGATATACTTTGTTGGGGAGTCAGGAGATATTTGAGGAGATCTTTGTGCATAGTTTGCATTTCCAAGGAAGAGATTACAGTCCAGGATTAGAGCACAAGCAAGATGATACAAATGGGAAAATAAAAACACCATTCCATTAATGATAAGGTGGCCAGCCTTGCTTTTCTTCTGTATTTGTGGGAAAGCAGTGACAACCATGTTATAACAGCGGGGCAAGGGCCTAGAATAGAGGAATTTATGTGTTGAACTATGGGTTTTGTATTCAACTTGTTGGTGAAAAATAACAACTGTTGAAAAAGTTACATCAATTTACACTGGTAGACTAAGATTACAGAACTTCATGAACACCCTAAACTTAATTCTTTCCCTATTAATTGTAAGATGACATCACAGATACTAAAAACATTCATGTCCACGGAAGCAGCACTGACTTTTCACATTTCTAAAAATCACTCCTCTTCCTCAAAGTGACACTGTATTTTTAAAACAAGAAATGTGGTAGCTCTAAAAGTTGGTAGGCTAAATATTAAGCACATATTCAGTATTCAGTTTCCTCCTTTAATTTCATTATGCATCTTTTCACTTAATATAAGCTATTCACCTTTTCTTTTTAAATGTGTACTTCAAATGGTCCCACTTAAGCCCTTCTTCAAACACAATAATATTAAACTGGAGCTAGAAGCATGTAAATATAAGACTAAAAATATTCTTAAATTGTAAGAAGTACAGATAACATTTTCTCTATCACATAACTTAAAGTATCAAGTATACAGTATTTATGTTAATGCCAGAGTGGCTAAAAACTATGTAGAAGCAAATCTGCCCACATCATAAGTGCATAAATGCACTTTCAGCATGACACAATGTACTAACAAAAATTGTACTAACATTTTTATTTCATGGTATCTTTGATATTCAGTTATAATATATTTTCCTTCAGGTTAAGCAGGGTTATTTTAAATTGGGGTCAATGTAAACTACAATAGACAGTACATGACATGTTCATATTAATCTACCTAATTAACATTAGTTTCATTAAATTACATTTTGGGGGACATTTTGTTAAGTATATTCAGAAACACCTAAAATTTCAGGAATTAATCTCCAACACAGCATCTGTTTAAGCCATGGCCATCTACATACAAGTCCTCTTTCTTTCCAGAATTCTGATCAGGTTTTAGATCAAACCCATGTCTAATTAAAGACAGCTTTATCACTCCAGTCTTAAAATGAAAAATCTTTTGACTTTGACCAGTATTATTTACATTTTCCATGATTGTCTTCCTCTTTCCATTTTATAGACTAATAAAACAACTTCATCTTTGTATTATAGTATGAGATTGGCACAATAATGGCATCCTAAGATGTCAATGCTCTAACCTGGTAACCTGTGGAAATGTTACCTTACATTGAAAGAGGGTGTAAACAGAATTAATATCATGGAACTTGAGTACATTTTCCCAAATTGTCTGGGCAAGAACTTCCAACCTATTCACATAAGGCCTTAAAAATATAGAACTTTCCCTAGCTAAAAGATGAAGAAAGGGGCTGGGGTTGTGGCTCAGTGGTAGAGCACTTGACTAGCATGTATGAGGCACTGGGTTTGATTCTCAGCACCGCATATAAATACATAAAATAAAGGTCCATTTGCAACTAAAAATAATTTAAAAAATGATGAAGAAAGAAAGTGTGAAAGAGACAGGGAGAGAGGGAGAAGTGGCAGATTCTTAGTGTGAGAAAGATGTGACATGCTCCTGCTGGTTGAGAGATGCATGGACCTGAGAGTCTTCCAGGAGCTAAAGGTGGACTCCAGGTGACAGCCAGTGTATTAACAGGACCTCAGTACTACACCCACAAGGAACTGGATTCTTTCAACAACCTGAAAGTGCTTGAAAGGAGATTTTCTCCAGAGCTCACCAATAAGACCTAAATCAGTTAACACTTTGGTTTCAGCCTTATGAAACCATATAGCAAAGAGATCAGGTTTTCCAACCTGGACTTCTAAGGTCAAAAGACTGTGGAATAATAAATGTGTATTGTTTTAAGTAACTAAATTGCTTTGATTTGTTAAAGTAGCAGTGAAAAACTAATATACAGTATTACAATATTTTTTTAATTTTAGCAGTACTCACATTTGTTTTGAGGTTTATTTATTTGACTATTCAGGCATATGGAAAAGGCTGTATTGTGTCATTTTTCAATAAGATGGGTCTCAGACTAATACATATAATTTCAGCTATGTTATATTAGACAAAGGCACTAAAAATGTACAGTGGAGAAAGGATAGCCTCTTCAACAATCGGTGCTGGGAAAACTGGAAATCCATATGAAACAAAATGAAATTAAACCTTTATCTCTCACCATGCACAAAATTTAATTCAAAGTGGATCCAAGGACCTAGGAATTAGACCAGAGACAATACGCCTAATAGAAGAAAAAGTAAGCTCCAATTTCCAACATGTCAGATTAGGCCCCAAGTTCCTTAATAAGAATCCTGTAGCACAAGAATTAGTATCAAGAATCAATGAATGGGATAGATTCAAACTAAAAAGCTTCTTCTCAGCAAAAGAAACAATCAGTGAGGTGAATAGAGAGATAACAATTTGGGAACAAATATTTAATACATGCACATCTGATAGAGCACTAATTTCTAGAATATATAAAGAACTCAAAAAACTTAACTCCAAAAAAACAAATAACCCAATCAATAAATGGGCTAAGGAATTGGAAAGACACTTCTCAGAAGAAGATACACAATTAATCAACAGATACATGAAAAAAAATGCTCAACATCACTGGCAATTAGAGAAATGCAAATCAAAACTACTTTAAGATTTCATTTTACTCCAGTCAGAATGGAAGCTATTAAGAACACAAACAACAATAAATGTTGGAGAGTATGTGGGGAAAAAGGCACACTCATACATTGCTGGTGGGACTGCAAAATGGTGCAACTGTTATGGAAGGCAGTATGGAGATTTCTTGGAAAACTGGGAATGGAACCACCCTATGAACCAGCCATCCCACTCCTGGGTCTATTCCCAAAGGACTTAAAAACAGCATATTACAGTGACACAGCCACTTCAATGTCTATAGCAGCACAATTCACAATAGCTAGATTGTGGAACCAACCTAGATGTCCCTCAGTAGATGAATGGATAAAGAAAATGTGGTACATATACACAATGGAATTTTACTCAGCACTAAAATAAAATAAAATAATGGCATTCACAGGTAAATGGATGAAGTTAAACAATATAATGCTAAGTGAAGTTAGTCAATCTAAAATATCCAAATACCGAATGTTTTCTCTAATATAAGGAGGCTGACTCACAGTGGTGTTGGGTCTGGGTACATAGGAAGATTAGAGGAATGCTAGAAAGGTCAAAGGGGAGGAAGGGGATGGAAGGGAAAAGGGGGGATGGAGGGAAAAAAAGAAAAGGTGGTTGAATAAGATGGATGTCTTTATCCTAAATGCATGATTGAAGATTTGAATGGTACAAATATACATTGTATACAAACAGAATTTTGTAAAAAGATGCTCTATATGTTTATTATGAATTATAATGCATACTACTATTATAAATACATTAACTTTGAATAAATAATAAATTTAAAAAACAAAAAAGTTTTCTAATAAAAGCTTAAAGTTTAAAAAAAAAGATGGGTCTCAGAAACACTGAATAATTTCAAGAAGATTATGTATAGCATATTGCAGAAGATCAGAACCCAAGTGTTTAAGTTTGGGGCTTAAAATTTTTCCATTATAACATAAAGAGAACTGACAGTATTATAAGTACAGAAAAATATTACAAGTTGGAATTTTCTTTCCTTAATACTGCCTTTCTTGACATTTAAAAGAATCTTAACTTATACTTATTCTCAGATTAGGGAAAAAATAACTTTAATCTTCTAGCTTTTTGTTAGGTATTGTAGAAACTTAACAGTAACACAGAAGGCTTGAAGTGTTGAAATTCCCTAGAAAACATACAGAACTATATAATATGATAAATCTATTTCACCTACGTCATAAACAGAATTTTCCCAGATTTGATGGTTCAATCTACAATTGATATTTAACTTCATCATGGTACAAAAGGGATGCACCTTCAGTAGAAACCTTACTTGACATTCTGAATTTTTATCTTTTCCCAGGCTTTTCGTGTGTGAATACTCAATGGCAACCCTGGGCAGTGGCAGGTAACCTCAGTTCCCAGTCAGCCTCATGATCAATGAACAAGTGATATTCTTCAGTGTACTGTGTTGCTAAGCCAAGATGTTTGGTAGGTTTGGTGTATTAAATGCATTTTCAAATAACCATATTTTTCACTTATCATGAAATTATCAAAATATAACCCCACGGTAAGTCAAGGAGTATATTTATAGATCTCAGTTGGTTTCTTTATATTACCATCTAACTTACATATTCAGATGTGGTCTCCTAATGTGAATAAAGTAAGCATATTTTACTCCAATTGCCTCAACTAATTTCGAGGGCTGCTTCATTTTTCATACAATGTGATCTCATGACTAGGTTTCTTGAACTGACATCAATGGGGCTTCTTCTGTCTTTTCAAAAAAAATATAGTCAGTCTTTAAAAAAAATAGAACATATCAAATGTTCCTAAAATTTTATTAAAAGATGCTTAATAGTAATAAATTTGTCATAAATGTTAGTTTATTACACAGGCATTAAAAAATTTCAAGGTTGGTGTTGGTCAAACAGTAGAAAGTTAAAATTAGGAGAAATAAGTTTGTAAGTTCTCTTGTACAGCATGGTGGCTCCAGTAATAATATAATAATGTAAAATATACTTCAAAATTGTTAAGTCAGTAGATTTTAAATGTCCATACAAATAAAAAGATAAGAAATGATGGTTGTTAATTAGTTTGGTTAAATAATTTCATAATGTATTTACAAAAATATCACAGTGTACCCATCAATACAAAATTATTATTTGGAAATTAAAAATAAAATTTAAAAAAATAACAGAGTTCAAAGGATTAAAAATATAGTTATGTAAAGAATTTTTTAACTTTAAAATTGATATTCTTCCTAGTGGCATTTGTTTATTTATAGCTAATAGATATTTATACCTAGTGGTATTTATTTATAGGTAGTGTTCAATTAATTGTGCTATAAGCATTTCTCAGACTGTGTTGAATCTTCCAAGTATGAGAAATTTTAAAAGGTACATATAAATACAAATAAACCTTGGTACAATTATTTATGTCAACAATCCCAGATACTGGGGAGGCTAAGGTAAGAGGATTCCTTCATCCCAGGAGTTTGAATAATTTTTATATCTTGGTTTATTACGTTGTAACTACAACTTAATCACTAATTAATATCAAAATCAAAAGCTATCTCTTGTTTTAAATGTGTATTGTTCTAAAAACAAAATATTTTATAGGACAATAATTATTATGCTTTAAAAGTTTTCACAATAAATACTACAATTACAATTCTTGTATGTATAATATCTGAAGAAGGTAAGTTTAAATTGTTAATTTATTAACAATTTATTGCTTTAAATCATTTCTCATTCCATGTTGGAATTCATTTGGTAATTTCTATATTATTGCTATCAGAAATAAAAGCAATAATATAATTCCCAGATATACAATTTTAATGTTCACAAACAGTTTTAGGGGTCATCATCATCCACATAATTGACCCTATTGGAATTTATGATGGGGACAGAGTTAGATATTTAATTTTGATAATGTGCAGCACAGTACACAGGGATCAGAGTTGCCCTCAAAGTTGGAAGAGTCCATAAAACCTGAGAAATTCTACAAAGTACAATTAATGGAACATTACATATAAATAAATACCATTGCATTGCACTAGATGTCAATTCTTCCCAGCAGTTTTACATTTTAAGAAATGCTTTAAGTAACATTGTGGTGTTTTTTTTTGTTGTTGTTGTTTTGTTTTTTTTTTTTTTTTTTTTTTTTTTTGTACTAGGGATTGAACTCAGGGGCACTCAACCACTGGGCCAGATCCCCAGCCCTTTTTTTTTTTTTTTGTATTTTATTAGAGACAGGGTCTCTGAGTTGCTAAGTGCCTCGCCCTTGCTGAGGCTGGCTTTGAACTCGAGCTCCTCCTGCCTCAGCCTCCCAAAGTGCTGGGATTACAGGCGTGCGCCACCGCGCCCTGCTAACATTGTGTTTTTATCCCTTTGAACTCTATTACTGAGAACTGTATTCAGCAAACATTCATCAAATACTAGTTATGTTTGAAAGTCGGATCCTATCTAGGTTTCTTATTGAAATGTGCATTTTATAATTTTTTAAAAAGTACTTCCTGTTGTGCTGAAAAATACTATTGAAAAGCATCACTTTGTTTTGTATTAATAATAACCAGTAAGATACAAGGTTAAATGAAGACAAAGAGTAATTTAATTACTTTGAGTTAAATGGAAGGAATAGATCATTTTTATTTGTTTGATTGACTGCTTTTATCAGTTTTGGTTAAACTGTCACAATTTGATTGTCCAGAATTATATTTCCAAACAGTTATTTAATGCCTATCAAATACTTTGAAGAAAAACTGATCTATGAAAGTTGCATGTTGATTCTGGTCATATCAGAAATTACATATATTGACTGCTATCAAATTGGCAAGGCTATATCTATACAGTGTGCTAACTGAACATCTTTCTTTTTATATCAAGGAGTTAATTAGTTGAAAATTTTATTAGGAATGTACCAGGGGCACGCGGCTTCCCTTCAGTACCTGTGCCTGTTTAGATTCTTAGAATGAACAGAAGGTGATAATGATTTTTTTTTTATTAGTACAGTCTCCAAAGCCACTAGCAAAACATCTTGATAGCATCATGAAATACAAGACAGATGAAGTAATAACAGAAGAGAATTCATAAGGCATAGGGAACAAAATGTTGCCCAAGCATTACTTTGGATCTCAATTTTAGCATGCTCTAACTTCCTCTAATCTGAGGAGAGAAAGGGATCGGGCTATCTTTCCTTTTTTTTTTTTTTTTTTTCCCCCTCTTATAGTAGAGGGATAGAAATGGACTATGAAGTAATTAATCATACAGTTAGAAAAGAAGCAATCATTAAAACCATTCTCTTTGCAGCCTTTGAGAATCTATCAGTTGAGCAGTCAAACTGAAATAGAGGATAACGATTATTGAGTAAATGTTGAATGCCTGATCAAAAGGCAGTATAAAAGGAACAGCCTTGCATATTATTCAATACAAAGAAGTCTTTCCTTAGTCAAAACTAGAGACGACAAGATTTCAATTTCACTCTTCTACACACTTAAATGTTAGTTCTGCAATATTTCTCATTTTCTGTTCAAGTATTCAAAATTACTTATATACAATATTTTACGTATACTATTCTTTGAGAATAGGATAACTAACATTAATTTGTGATTCAGAGAAATGGCTTTACTGTAATCAACTTTTCACATAAATCATATTTATTATAAAAAACTAAAAGGACAGAGCCATTGAAGTAAAAGAGTTACTATGTCTTCTAATATAAACTGAATTTTTATTTTCCTTTACTGATTTTAAAAAACTTGGAAAATTAACTACAATATGTGGATATAATTCTTCTACGCTTATCTTTTGGGGTTTACATTCAGCGAAACAGTCATTATAAAAGAGTACAATCCCACATAAAATCTGGTTCTTAATATTCTGCTTCTCAAATATTATAGTAATTAATCTCTAAGGTTATTTATTTCCCCAGGTAAACTATTTAGAATCTCTGGACTTTAATTTCTCTTCCCACATTATACATGAAATAATAATATCTACCTCTTGGAGTTACTGTCCTAAAGCATAATGTCTGACAATAGCATTCAATACAATTTATTTATTAACAATAAAAATATTAAATATTAAATAACAGTGTTACATACTGTTATTTTTTAAACAATATTAAAACTAGAAGTTAAATATAGATTTTTACATAAATCATAGTAATTGTAAAGATACCATGTAGTTTCAGTTATTATATGGATTAAAAAAGTAATAAATTTTTAGAATGAAATTTTCATGCAAAAATAATTTGACTGTCCAGATTTGAATTTCAGGTTCTTCACCACTTGTTAGGAGCTCTGAAGCTTCTCAGTGACGGACAAGATCTAAGTATAATATTTCTCTAGTTTAAAAATAATTAGGATACTAATGTTCAGAGAGTGTTAAATTTAGACCAGCAGTTCTATGTTGATTGTGTGTGCTGATACTCAAATAGCCAGTTCTAAGAGGAGAGAGACCTATCAATTGCATTTGACTTTCAGATGATGAGAGTTAAGGAAACATTTTTGGCTTGCTTTATGAGGCTTGAGGTACTTCTTGTATCTGTATTTAGTCTCTTATTTATTCTAATTTTATTGAGCACCTTCTCAGTAAGGGGAAATTTGTAGAGAAATTATAATTTAAATAGGGGTTCTATAGGATGGACTGTTTTTTTTTTTGTATAAAGAGATCCATAAACACAGTATTTTAGGAACAAGAATGAACAAAAGCATAGGGTTGGAAAATAATAGGGCCTAGATCTATGTAATGACTCAGTCCAGGTTTCTGGAACACTGGTTTTTTGAAGGGACTAGTGCAAATTAAGACAAGGAAGATACATTAAGCTGGTACTGGAACATTCCAGCTTAAGTGTTCCATATGATCTTAAGTTCATGGGGACTATTTCCATAATTAATTTGTATGCCATTTATCAAGTGCCTAAAATGTATATAGCATATGCTTCAAAATTTAATAAATGAATATGTTGATGAATTAAAACCTACCCTTTAATCAAAGAGAAGTGGGTAGTAGCTGTGAGATTTTGGTCAAAGGTAGATATTAGAAAGAATATACCCAAGACAATGGTACATTATGATGACTCAAATGACTTAGAAATTAGAAGAGAGACTAAATTTAAATGTTTTCTATGAAGGAAGAGGAAGTGAACATCAAGGTCTGCTAAAGGAGCCCACTTTCAAATAGCCTGTTACAATTTCCTGGATGCTGTCAGAAGATAAAAGACTCCTGGATCAGAGATAAAAAGATTTCATTACTCACAGTATAGAGGTAACCAGATTATCAGCATCTGTGTTGGTTCCTCAAGTCCCAAATCCTGCATAGATAAGTGTTGTTTGCATAATTAGGTAGAGGAACCTGGATCTTTAAAAATAGGTAGTAAAGTTGCCTAGAATCTGCCCACAAGGAAAAACTTACTTTCTTATTACTATGCAGTACACAAAACCTACCTTTGCTCCATAGGGAGACACTAAATAAAAACACAGAAACCTGCCATGAATAGAGTGATTCTTTGAATGGAATTTTCATTACCATTTCCTAATTTAGGCCTTTGCTATTGGAAGACAAGGCAGGTTTTCTTGCTTTTATTTAGTCTGCAGATCAAATATTTAACTTCATCAGGAGGCTATTTCTTGTCATGTTACATTTTATCAACACTAGTAGAAAGAATAATTACTTTATTGCATCTATATAAAAGTTCATCTTGCCCTAGGAGGATAATGTTAAATCCTTACAAGAGTAAATTACAAGTCATAATTTAACACTTATAGACTTTTCTCAAAGATGGGAGTTAAGTTCACAAAACTGAGTATGTTAAATTCATAGAATTCAATATCTCTCTAAGCAGTTTCTGTCATCTAGACAAAATCAGTTTTATAACTGATTTTTGATTCTAGCTCATAATTCAGAATACTTCAAAAATTATAATTCTATGAGCTATAATTTAAAACACTTACATAGTAATAAAAAGATCAATCAATACTACAGTTAAATTAAAATACCAGAAACATAGTGTTTTGTTGTTTTTCTTCTTATTAGCTCATGATAGTGGAGTCCTTATAAATGGGATGATCAGGTGGTAGATTTTCTCTTTATGTGGATGTTATAGATATTAGAGATACAATTGGCCTTTTAAAAAAAGTAAAACAGAAGAAGTCTCACTACAGACTTTTTAGATTCTGTGCAGCAAAGAGTTTAACCTTAACCAAAATAAGACTGGCCTTTATTACTGGCTTACTGCAACATAATCTCTAAGCCCTTATAAAGCCATGACTGACAGGACTATCTTTGCTTGGAAGCCTTTGGTCTGCCAAATAGTTAACAGTGTAACTTAGGGTTAGGAGAGCTCTGAGCCACTCCAACAATGTTATTTAGGGTGGGCTTTGGGTCATCAATATGGAGGTGCTGGAGAATGAGATAAGCTATATGGGAAATCAGTGGTCTTAATCTGCTTAACAAAACACCACAGACTAAATGATAAACCATAGAAATTTACTTCTCACAGTTCAAGGTCAAGGCACTGGTAGATTCAGTGCCTGATGAGGATCAGTCCCTGTGCTGTCAAGGTAATGTCTTGTTGCTGTGTCCTAACATAGTGGAAGGTGGAAGGATAAGAAAAACAAATACTCTCTGATGCCTATAACATAAGGGTTATGCCTATAACATAATAGGTTAATACCTATTCAAGAGGGCTTTGCATAAGCATAATGAGATGTCTTGAGGGTGGAACCAGTCTTAAAATGAAATTCATTTATGCTTTATATAGTCATTATAAATACAGATTTAATTACCAGAAGTCCCCTCCCCTTTAATAACACCATGATGAGGATGGAATTTCAACATGAATTTTGGAAGGGACATAAACTATCACTTAATTTATGCCTATGTGATAGAGCCCCAATACAAACTCTCTTGAATGGAGCCCCACCCAAAATGAAACTTGGGTGTGTTTGTTTGGTTGGCAACACTCTCTATTTCAGCATGTTGATTGGGAGTGCTGTCCTGACTCCCTGGGAAGAGGATAAGTGGAAGCTGCTCATTTGGAATCCTCCTAGATTTGTCTGAGTTTGTTCAGACTGCCATGAGAGGATAGTATAGCAGTAGCTAAAGTAATAACCTGGGTTAAAACTGGGTGGTTAAAAAATAAGAATTTATTTCTCATATTTCTTGAGGCTGGGAAGTCCAAGACCCCAAGACCAAGATGCTGACAGATTCAGTGACTGGTGAGGACACTCTACTTGGCTTTCAAATAGATATCTGATCACCATATATTCACATGGCAGAAAGAGGGAGAGAGATTTCTGGAGTCAATTTAATCAGGGTACTACTGATCCCACTTATGAGGGGTCTACCCTCATAAACTAATTACTTTATAAAGGCCATATGCCCTAATATCATGCAAATATTAGGGATAGGACTTCAGTATATGAGTTTTTGGGGTCTGCCGTCATTGGGGGTTAGGACTTCAATGCACAATTTTGAGGGACACAAATATACATAATACTACCTCTCTTTTTTGTATAATTTGAATCTGTATCCTTTGACTGTATAAACTGTGACTTTGAGTATAATAGCTTTCAACAAATTTTGTCAATACCACTACAGTTTTAATATTCCTTATCTGAAATACAGAAATGTTTCAGATTTTAGATATTTATTTGCAGTGGGGTTTTGGTATATTTACATTTACAGCATGAGGTATCTTATGGGATGGGACAAAAGTCTTAAAATGAATTAATTTGTGTTTTATACACACATCACCTGAGGGTATTTCTTAAAATATTTTAAAATGCACCAGCGTTTTGACCAGGAACCATCAGATAAGGTTAGATGTAGAATCTTCAGACTTGGGGGATGATTTTAGATTTGCACACTCAGGATACTTGATCTGTAGTGAATTTGTGAACCAAGTGTGGTTTGGGGAATTTCTAACTTGCAACTGATACCATAAGCAAGTGTGATCTTGTGTGAAAAGGGGTCCCTCTAATATTGCCCAATTCACTAACATCCAAAAAAGTATATTCAGGAGGTATTTCCTAATTTTTGTAGAACGTATTTTATAATTTTATAATTTCAAATTTTTAATTTGTATGTGATAATACATAATGAACAACATCCCATTTTGATTTTTATAATATACATTTAAATAAGTATGAATGTATATATACAGTTTCGTGGAATTCTAAAATATTTTCTCAAATACATTTTTAAATGTTTTTAAACAAAATTAACAAGATTGACTACATGTCAGTTGGAAGTCTATTAATCTTAACTACCTAACATTATTATGTACCACTTTAAAAATTAAGTATATCCTACCAAAAATAAGTATATATTTAAAATGATATCTAATTTGGCTTTTAAAACCATTAATGGCTAATTCTTCCTCATTTCTACTCTAAGTGACTTTTTATTCTTACATGTTTCTCAAAATTATTGTAAACTTCAGGAAAACCTTATCAAGTCTTTTCAGAAGTGATTATTGAGTTTCCTAAATAGAATTTCAATAATTAGACAAAGGGGAAGGAAGGGAAGGAGTGGGGATAGGAATAGGAAAGGCATTAGAATCAATTTGATATAACTTTACTATATTCATATATGAATAAACCACAGTGAATCTTACTATTATCTACCTGCACAAGATTGGGATCCTAATTAGAATAAGTTATACTCCAATGTATGTATAATATGTCAAAATACATTCTACTGTCATGTATATCTAAAACAATAAATTAATAAAAGAAATATTTTTATCTATTGCACAGCCCAAGGATCCACATTAAAGGAAATGCAGTCCACTGTTTCCTAACAAAGAGCTGGAGATCTCTTTCTAAAGGAAAATGAGGTCAAATTCACCACAGTGATTTTATCATTTCTTTTTAATGATATATTAGGTACAATTAAGACAGACCAATGAACAGACTTATAGACTCTTGCTACAATGGTGTGAAAGGCAATTTACATTATCAGTATTAAGCACTTATATATGGCTACTGTGTGAAAATTGTACACAGGGTATTGCCAAGGCTCATTCCCAACCATGTGGTTTTAGATTCAGCCACAGCAATTTTTAGCCTCTGAGTTTCAGATTGACTTGGGCGGGCCACATGCATCAAAGTCCTCTAGGTAGCCTGCATGAGAAAATATGTTCTCATTACTCCCCCTTAGCACTGTAACCTGGTGACAGTTCTTCTTTTAGTCATGGGCCAGAGGAAGCAAGCCAAAAACCCCTGTCATCTTCTAAATTCACAGCATGAAGCTATAACATTTCTTTAAGCCTTCTTCTTTTATTTCTGTCTCCTACTGCCAGTCTGACTGTCAAAGTCACAGCAGGAGATAAAAATGAAAAGAACCATCAAAGGAACCCATGTGCAGAATTTCCCTACAGGAGCTTTCAGCAAGAGGGGTAAAAAAATGAAAGTGGCTACATTGACATTTGCCCTCCAGCAAAACATTAATAAAAGGGAAAAACAAATGTATGCTTGCCCACCCCTCAAATATGTCCCCTGACATCAGGAAATAGAATGTTTCATTCTTGTTACACATGAAAAAAAAAAAAAAAAAAAATCAATTGCTAAAACATTTTGCTGTGAGGGATTTTGAAGTATAAAAATTGAAAATGGTCTATAATATTCAGGTAGACAAAAATCAGTGTAAATTTCTGTTCTCTTCAAAGTCAGAGTTTTATATAAAATTTTTGAAAAAAAATGTGTTACTAGTAGTTTCTTCAAATTTTGATATAAAAGTACACCATTAACACAGTAGCATGTGAACATGAAAGCATTCAGATCTTAATTTAAAATTAGTCTTATAACAAGTAGCATATAATAGAAGAAAATTTGCATTTAGTAGTTATTCTAACTTTATCAAATGTATTAAAAAGATGAATTTTTAAAAATTGAAAAACACTTAAATTTTCTCTGGAGTGCCTATGCTATTCTAGAAATTGTTACATTGTACTATGCTAATAATGAACGAATTTGTTAAGTCCTAATTGCCTTTCTGCAAATAAACTTTCTATTTTGGGGCAATTTTAGAATTATAGAATAATTTCAAAGATGGCAAAGTGTTCTTTTATACCACTCATCTGGTTTCCCACGATGTTACCATTTCATATTTCCACAGTACATCTGCCAAAACTAAGGAACTGACATTACCACGGATTAGTAACTAAATTCTAGTCTGTGTTTAGATTTCATTAGTTTTCCAGTTCCTTTCAAGGATAAAACTAAGGTACCACATTGCATTTAATTATATGCCATGCCACCCCTTGCCTGTGACAGTTTCTCATTTTCCACCATATTTTTATGATCTTGACAGTATGGAAGGGAACTGACCAGATATCTTAGAGAATGTCCTCCAAATTTGAGCTTTCCAAATTGCTCTTTAATCTATCAATTTTGTGCATAATTTTCTAGTTTTGCTTATGTACAATTATTGTATAACAAATCACTCATTTAAATAAATAAAACATTTGTTATTAAAAGGAGGAAGCTGTACTTCCATAAGTGCTTCTTGGTAGTAGATTCACTACTAAAAGGCTTTATATCCCAAAAAAAGGTAAGCAGGATGAGATTTGTTTGTTAAATCAATAAACACTTATTGAATTCTAGCTTTGATCCTGGGACTGTGCTTTATAGAGGGAACAGAGAAATACAAAATGAAGTTTCTTTTCTCAAAAAGGGCATAACTGAGACAAAGTAAAAATCAAGGAAACATACAGTTATACTAGAGCATATGATGGGCAGGGTATATTGTTAGAGATATACCTAGACCATAATGTTCCCAGGGCAGAAACCCATGACTGTAAAATAATTTATCTCATCACCTTTATACATGTTTCCTGCACTTCACTCTGTCAAAAAGCAAGGAAGAGACATCTGCTTAAGCAGAAGACTTAACATCTAAGACAAATTTTGTAGAATGAGCTGTGTTTCATCAGAGATTGTCAGAAAGGAGATTTAGTCAAAGGAAGCAAATGTTTAAGTGTGGCTGAAGTAAATATAGGATGCCAGAAGGCTTTGCCAATGTCTTTTGGATTTTATTGAAATGTGGAGGGGAAGTCAAGGGAAAATTATCTTCTCTCTATTGATTTTAAGTAAGAGCATGACGAAGAAGATTTACATTTTAAAATGTATTGAATTTTTCAATTAAAAGAGAAACTGACATCATTCCACACATTGCAAATGTTTTCTCTTCAATCTCCTTTTAAAATGTCTTTGCAACACAGAAGGGATATTCCAGAGTAGTAGGAGAATGAATTGAAAGTAGAAGAAGTTAGGAGGTGGAAATAATTAGAAAAATGTTAGTAAAATCAAGACAAAATAATGAAGTCATGAATAAGAAGTGGGGCAGAATTTCTAAAGAGAGGTGGAATCTATAGGACATGTGCAAAGTTGAATGTGGAAAAGAAGAAAAACAGAGGGCAGAGAATGTATCACTTTTGAATTTCTGCCTTGTTGATAAGGTGACTACATCTCTGTGAGTTGCCTAAGACAAGCAATACAAGAGGAAAGGAGCGAGGGGGTGGTTAGATGTGAATATATTTTAGTTTTAAGCAGTTTCATTTGGAGATGCCTGAGTTTGAGGATATAATGTAGAGATGCACAATAAGTTGGTGATTATTGGAAATGGAGCTGAAGAGAGAGTTGGTTAGGAATATAGTTTGGGAGACATTATCATATAAATGGTATTGGAAATAATAAAACTAGATGATATCCTCTAGCAGCATAGAGAATGAGAAAAGAAGGCTGTTATGGGACCGCTCAGGAAATATCCACATTTCATTGATGGGTAGAGGTAGACTACAGAGCAAAGAATACTCACAATGAATGACAAGCAAGAGTAGAGTAAAACCAAGAACATTTTTATCAGGGAAACCAAGATGGAGATTACTGTATTCCAAAGCAGAAATTCAAAAAGGAGAACAAGGTCAATAGCGCCAAAGCTGGGGAGATCAGTTAAAAGAAGTACATTGCTCTAAAATAATTCCCACAGGATGTCTATGTTGGCTAATACGAAGGGAACAATTTGAGAATATGTATGTTCCAAATACAAATTTTTCAGTGTGTATGTCACTATCAGTTTGGTTCAAATTTGCTAATAGATCATAATGAAACAACTTGAAAATATTTAAGAAGCATAAATTCATGGGGGAAATATTAGATCATAAGAACATTATAACCAAAACATTGTTGGAATTGTTGGAAAATGTTCGTCTTTATGTGGTACATTTTGCTATTCACCCTTAAACTACAGTTTGCACCTAAAATATTGCTTTGTAAAAATAAAAACTCACTTTGTCAGACGTATTTCAGATAACAAAAAGCAATCTTTCCATTTAAAAAATGAATTCTTCAATAAACATAGTTTGACACAAAATGAAAGACATATATTGTAGAGTTATAAGACTGATTGGAAATTGCCAAATTCTTTGAATGAAGAGTGATTAAAATTGTTTTCTTTTTTTAAAACTAAGAAAAAGTGGTAATACAGGAAGCTGGAATGTAGCACAGTGCATTGAAATGTTTCCTAAAGCTAAATAAGCTATCTTAAAATTAGTACCAGGAAAATTAAAAAGACTTGAAAGTAGATAAGAAAAAGCCATACAAAAGAAGTAACCAACAAAAAGTTTAAAGAAACATTCCAGATATTAAAAAAACATTTTTAAAAGCAGGAAAATACCCATTTGGATCAAGGAGAAAATTGAATATGAAAGTACAGAATATCCAGAAAGTTTTAACTGACCATGACAATTTTTTACAGTTTTATTATTATTATTTTTATTTGTTCTCCTTAGTTGCACATGACAGCAGAATGCACTTTAATTCATCATACACAAATGGAGCAGAACATTTCAATTCTCTGGTTGTACACAGTGTGGAGAAGCACCATTCCTGCAATCATACATGTAGCTAGGGTAATGATGTCCATCTCATTCCACCATCTTTCCTATCCCCATAACCCCTCCCAACCCTCCCTTTTGTCCAACCCAATGTTCTTCCATTCTTACCCTCCCATCATAAATCAGCATCCACTAATCAGAGAAAACATTCAACCTTTAGATTTTGGAGATTGGCTTACTTTGCATTGCATAATATTCTCCAATGCCATCCATTTACCCGTAGTAAATGAAATGGATTTCTGTACATAAGTGATGAATCTACTGAAAGAGAAATTAGAAAAACTACCCCATTCAAAATAGCCTCAAAAATATAAAATACTTGGGAATCAATCTAACAAAAGAGATTAAAGATCTCTACAATGAAAACTACAGAACACTAAAGAAGGAAACTGAAGAAGACCTTAGAAGATGGAAAGATCTCCCATGCTCTTGGATAGGCAGACCATGACAATTTTGTGAAAACTTTTGGACAATTGAAGGGTAAAATGATATAGTAAAACATAGGCTATATCTTGTATACTGATAAAGATTTAAAAGGTAATTAGAGAAAATCCCCATGGTTAAAAATTTAGAGTGGAAGAAAGAGATATATTTTGGTATATAGCTGTCTCAATTGTTTGATTTTTATATACTAAGTGTGATTAATGCACTTTCAGTGTAAATTTTAAAAATAAGTAAAATGTATATGGAGTTAAGGATATATTTTATGTCCTATTCAGTTCTAAATTTTATATAAATAGAGACTTAGAGATAGGCAAAGACTGAACACTTATGTTCTACACTTCTCAAGTGCTATATTGAGAAAATGCGGTGCATAAGAAAGTATAAACACTGGAAAATGAAAACTTGAGTACTAGAAATGGGATTCAGCAGAAGACCAAGACAGTGGAATTCTAAGGAGCAAAGGAAAGTCTCAAGATAATTACTCTTTTCTTAGCTTTCTGTCACTGTGACAAAATGCCGGCTATGATCAACTTATAGCAGGAATGGTTTATTTGGGCTCATGGTTTCAGTGGTTTCAGTCCAAGATTGCTTGTCCCAGTTGTCTTCAGGCTGGTGGTCAAGACAGAAAAATCATAGTAGAGAGTATTGCAGTAGAAGAAGCTGCTCACCACATGATGGCTAGACAGAAAGGGGTCAGGGTCACAATAATCCCTCCAAGGGCATATCCCAAATGACCTAACTTCTTTTGATTAGGCCCTACTTCCTAAGGGTTCCACCCTATCCCTAGAGCACCAAGCTGAGGACCAGGCCTTGAGCACACAGGGCTTTGAGGGACACTCCTTCAAACCAAAGGAAATGTACAGTAGACATTAAAATAAAAACAAACCAAAGATGGGAGACACAGCAGAGGGACCAGAAAGAGATAAAAAAAAAAGGAAGAAAATATGTGAAATGTTTAGCATTAAGAACATTTTTATTAAAATGCAAATCATAGAATCCATAGGAATATATGTTTTTAAAAAATTAAGCATATTAAAAGAGGCATCAGGAAGATTTTAATTCCAGGTTAAGTTAGTCATAGAACACTTTTAAAATTTTTTTTCATGTGTTATATGGCTAGCAGTGAACAATATTTATAACATTGTACTAACAGAAATATTCAATAAGGATTTAGCAACATTAGAGAAATAGAAAGGAGGCTAGCTGAAGATGCTAATCTACCATATAAATAATGTGTAAGACTACAATTGTAATGTGTGCACTTTATTTAGATATATGTGCTGACCAAAACTAAAAAAAAAAAAAAAAAAAAAAAAAAAAAAAATAGATTAGGAAAAAAGGAAAACTGCCTCTAAGGAACAGGATAAAAAATGAAGTGGGGTAAGGAGGAGTTGGTTGTTTGCTGAAAGTCTTATAGAATCATATGATTCAAAAAAATGTGTGTATAAAGAATTTTAAATATATAAAGCATACTAACAGAAAATAATAGAGAAAAATAATTCCAAGAAGGAAAAAATATATTATTGTAGGTAGAGAAATTTCTGTTAAAAACAAAAAGATCACTATATCACATTGGTGATAAAAATGGAAAGTTATATAATAATCACTGCTGATAGAAATACAAGAAAAAGATGCTGAAATAATGAAAACCACTCATTCAGCCATGCTAAATAACAATAATATTACATTTATAATTTAATAATTCTTTTTTTTTTTTTTTTTTTTTTTGTACCGGGGATTGAACTCAGGGGCACTTGACCACTGAGTCACATCCCCAGCCCTTTCTTTGTATTTTATTTAGAGACAGGGTCTTACTGAGTTGCTGAGTGCCTCGCCATTGCTGAGGCTGGCTTTGAACTCGCAATCCTCCTGCCTCAGCCTCCCAAAGTGCTGGGATTACAGGCGTGCGCCACCGCGCCCGGCTTAATAATTCTTAATATTGACACTTTTTGATGAACTCATCTTGTTCAAATAATGTTACTATATAATGTTTAGCAAGGTTTTGAGATGGGAGTATTTATTCCTAGCACTCACTCCAGAAGATAAATTCTGCCCAAAATATTGTAAAATGATAACCTCTGGTAAGATAGTATGTTGTCTTACAATCTGTAACACAGTATTTTAAAACTGACTTTGTAAATTTTTCATGTTTTCAAGTAAGCTATTACTTGATTAATTAATATTGTTAAAACATAAGTATGCAATGAGTTTTCTATTATTTATAGTGCTATAGATGAAGAAAGGTAAATAGTAAAACCAGTCTCTAGACCTAGTCTACTACGGGAACCTGGAAAATGCTTTAACTCCTTTTTAGCAATAAATACCAATAAAGTTATATAAAGATTTTCCTAAATTATGATGGCTTAATGAAAATACTATATTTACCATATTCCAGTACTTTTGTAAGTACTACTATAATACTTCAGTCCTCAAAAAACATCTTTATTATTGTATCCTTGATTACTATATTTTTTACAGATGTGTAAACTGAGATAAAGAGAAAAAAGTTGTCCAAGTTCAAAGCTTAGAGTCTGATTTGAATCCAAGCATTCTGACGCTTGCCTATGCTCTTGGCAAGTAAAATTAAAATAAGCAACCTGGGGGTGGGAGGGGGCTGCTAGATGGCAAAATCCAAGGTCCAAAGAAGAGAACAAATCAATGGATTCAAAAAGTTCAATATGAAATAAGTAAAATAAATATACATATTCAGAAGAAATCCATAACAAAGAGAAGATCTTAAGAGGCTCTAGAGAGAAAAGGACATATCACCTACAAAAGAATGACTATCAACAGACAGGAAAGTGCTCAAATTTTAATGCAAGTGTGAAAACACTTGTAAAAAAAGGAAATCATTTCAAATTGTAGCTCTACAGATCATTTGAGAAATGGCATATTTCTGCCTGCCACCAAGCCCTACACTAAATTTCTTGATGGAATTTATACATACATATAAAATTTAATTACTCTTATGTATTTATAATTTTATGTTCTTAGATTTTGTGTTTGAAAATAATAAAGCATTTTACACTCTGGAGGTGATTATCTTCATGTAATACAAGAATTCCTCTGATGTTATTTTGCCATTCATATCATGTGTGAGGTTGAAATTTGGGTATTTCTATGCCAAGCTCTTTTAGGGTATCCTTTCTGACATGATTGACCATCTTCTTAAAGAACACTTCCACAACATCTACTTGTGAAGAAATACTGTTGTTAAATTTATCTTTGTTCATATGAAAATATATTTACTTAACTCTCATACTTTAAAGATAGTTTCACTGACTAATTACTTCTGATTAACGGCTATTTTTCTCTTTGCATTTTAAAGGTATTATTCTATGCATTTCTGAATTGCATTAAAATTTGAGCAGTTTCCTGTCAGTTCATAGTCATTCTTTTGTAGATGATATGTCCTTTTCTCTCTAGAGCCTTTTAAGATCTTCTCTTTGTTATGGATTTCTTCTGAATGTGTATATTTATTTTACTCATTTCATATTGAACTTCCTGAATCCATTGATTTGTGGCCTTTATCAATTATAAAAGAAATTTATTCATTATACTTTAAAATATCCCCACTTCTCCATTTTCTATATTCTGTACTTCTGAGGCACTGCATATTTAGATTTTAGTGCTCCTTATTATGTTCTGTTTGGCTTTATAGTTTTTCTCTTTATCTGTGTTGCATTTCAGAAATTTATTCAGATTTGTCTTCCCCTTCACTTCTGTTTTCAGCTTTTTGCTACATGCTATTTAGCCTTTCTACTGCATATTTATTTTGAAAACTTTTTATACTGTTTCATTTTAACAGTCATTTCCTCTGGCTTTTTAAAAAATCCATCTCTTAGTTCTTTAGAAATTTTATATAATATTTAGGCTATTTGTACATATAGATTTGTTGATTTTTGTCCTTGCTGACTCATGACAGCTTGGTTCCATGAATGCTGAACACTTCTAGGTCCAAAGCTCACATTTTATTGCATATTACCTATGGGCATCTTAAAGGCATAATTGGGAGTGCTTACATAGAGAATTTGCAAATGATTCTTCAAGGGCCTCTGAACACTACCAATTTGAGATCACTTTGAGGGTTCCTGTTTCAATGTAGAAATGTCAGGTCCAGGTACACTACTTTGCTAGGGGTTGAAGTCTTTGTTTATGTGATACAGCACTGAAACCAGCTTTGGCTTCAGGACACCTCATTTTATTCTTACTGCTCATAGCTTTCTGTTGTGGTTTCACTTTGCTGGTATATGTATGCACAGCTTTTCCAGGTTTCTTTTACTTTCTAGCAAACCTAGCAACACACTGACACTTATTGTATTTAAACAGGATCTAGCTGAATTTTATCTAGAAGTCTCATTAGAGTGTCTGCATACCCATACTAAAAGTATGAGTCCTTTTACTTCTTGCCACTCCAGATAAGGTGCAAGAATCAGCACATTGGCATCGCCTGGGAGCTTGTTAGCAATGTAAAATCTCAGGTCACAGTTGAGATACTCAGAATCAAAATGTGTATTTTTAATAAGATTCATGGGTGACTTCAAAGTTTGAGAGACAGGGCTCTAATGGACTCTTAAAGTGCTTATTAAATATTTTAAGAATTAATGAATAAAACTTGACATTTGGATGGATATTCTCTAATATATTTTTAGAAATTGGTATCTTCTTTCAATACAGTATCTTGTTTGTGTTTTAGCAGAATTTTTTGAAGCAGAAATGTTGTTTTGATTTTCCAGGTAGAAATGTATCCAAGAGAAATGGCAGGAGCTGAGCACTCTATAGAGTCAGTAAGATTTGAGGCTCTAGGATGAGAAAAGCCCAACTGGATCTGAAATGTACAGGCTTCCTCAGATTCACGATTTTCTCACATTCGTATGAGATTTACTGAAAAAGTCAAGTTTTGTGCCATCATGTCATCTCTTCAGAACGATATCTGAATAAACCAAATATGTATATTTTCAAGTTTTTATTAATCATCTTGGCATCTCCTTGGAAGGAAACCAATATATGGCACCTGAAATATACCACTTTGGTACATTGGTTATTTTGAACTGAAGGCATTTGAAATCAGCAGAGTGAGGCACATCTGCATACCCCTTATCTGCCTAAAGACAGATCCTCCATAGGAAATTAAATGTCATAAATCCCTTCCCTGGGAGTTTCATCAACATGGGAAGATTATTGCTTATCACAGGAGAGGACACCTGGAATTAATATTATACACAAACTTTGTCACAAACAGTCATTTCTACCATCCATTCTTCTAATGGCCCATTCATCAGTTTTTTTTAAATTTTAGTCATTTACTTTCTCCAATGTAGTCTGCTTTTCCCTTAAAGTCAAGAGTTATTTCCCCCATGTTTTTCAATTTGTTGTGTGCAGTTCAAAAATGTATTTTTGATAAACTAAATGTAGTACATATGGCATTAAAATGCATTAGTCATTTGTATTTTGGTAACATAGTTAAAAGCCATAAGGATGAATATATTTATCTCAAACACAAAGCTATAATGCTAAGCAATTGGAAAAGTCAGTAAACATAATGCCATTCAAATGTTATTTTTCTCTTAAATGTCCGGGTAAGCATTTTTAATTGGCATTTTATAAAATAACAAATCTGAATATTTTAAATTTTTGATTCATGTGCTCAGTTTTGTTGAAAACTCTAAATTCAAATGACTGGACTATAAAAGCATTTATTCAGTACTATTATTTAACATTTTTATTTTCATGTATTATGACTATATTCTAATTTTTAGTTTATTTTTAACGAAATGTGAAAAAAAATCAACAAATTTGATATTATTGTTTTAATTTTCAAAATATGAATTCATTTTACTTATAATGAAGTGTTTTTTCCTAACTCGGATTTTATTACTGATTCATGTTTTTAATCATAAAAATAAGCATAATACTATTGGGGGAATTATTTTTAAAGATTATTTTACTTGGTTAATTGTTTTAAAACCAAATCTTGAATTAATATCTTGGATTTATTTTCTCATATTTCAGAATGATGATACTTGATATTTCTCAATTGTTTTCAACTGTGTCTGAACTTAGGAACTAAATGTTCAGACAAGCATACATATCATTGCCCAACATACTGTTGAAATCAATTACCTCAGAATTTTTTGAGTGTAGGGTATAGATATTAGTACTTTTTAAAATGCTCCTTGGATCATTCTAACATTTATCTAGAGTGAGGAACCTGTCTTACTAAAGTTTCAAAACAATTCTATCTAAAACAATAGCAAAGAAGCAGTCTAAACATTTGGTTTCAGATACCAAATGTATTGCAATAGTGTATTGAAATCAGTGTATTGAAATCAGTGTATTGCAATAGTCTCTGTTTTCCTATGTTGATAAAATACCTTATTCAGTTATTGAATACTGAATATTTTGTATATGAAATACAAATCTTACCTTAAATCATTCTTCATTTTCAAGTGATAACTAACTCCATATTAATTCTCTACAATGTTGTATTTATTTATTTTTTGAATCATGAAAACAGACAAAGGCAAAATAAATTTTCCCTAGTTCAAATATAAGGTTAGTTTTATGAAATCACCCTCTTAGCTGCTGATAGAATTTTATATACTATACTCACTATTATTAATCTAATATGAAATCAACAGCTTGAATTATGTTGATGTGCTCAAAAGGATAAAATTTAGAATTTCCTCTTGAAAACAAACTAAATTTATTAGTGGAGAAGACTCTTTTGACCTCTTTGATCACCATTATATGGTATTCTCATCCCTTCTTGTACTATTAAAATATCAATTATTTTTGTAATATTCTATTTATTTGTTTTAGTTGTACACAATGCCTTTATTTTTACATAGTGCAGAGGATCGAACCTGGGCCGCACACGTACAAGGTGAGCACTCTACCGCTGAGCCACAACCCCAGCCCCTAAAGTATCAATTATTAACATTAAAAGTTTAATACTAACTTCAAAAGAATGCCATTATGCTATTCCAAGTACAGAAATCATGAAGAATGAAATTTCCAATTTCCTAATTTGTATATTCATATTTTGCTAGCCACATCATGATTACACATTTGCATATTAGCCTTAGTTATAGGGATGTTAATAATTGTAACTCTATCTCGGAAAACTCAAATGTAAGCATTTATAACCTGCAGACTTATTTTAAATGCTTTTGTCACTTTTACTATTTATCCAATAAATGTTTAATTTTGACAATTGCGATTTTTTTTTTCTAGGAAGACAAGACAACATAGATATGAACAAATTACATTTGAAAAAATCTAGTCACAACAATCTTAAACTGATTTACTTTCTGTGCTTTTAAATAGTTTTAAATAGGCTTCTGTTGTTGTCTTCTATTTCATCACTTGAAACTGATCTGTTTAAATTGTGTATATCATCCTGATTCAATTTGGGCAAATCATATGACTCTAGAAATTCCTCAATGCCTTCGATATTTTCTATTTTACTGGAGTATAAGTTTTCAAACTAATTTCTGTAATGTCTGTTGTGATAGTTCATTTTTCATTATGAATGTTAGTAATTTGAGTTTTCTCTCTCCTTCTCTTCATTAGCATGGCTAAGGTTCTGTGAATTTTATTTATTTTTTTAAAGAACCAACTTTTGGTTCATCAATTTTTTTTCAATTGTTTCTTTTGTTTCAATTTCATTTATTTCAGCTCTGATTTTAATTATTTCCTGTCTTCTACTGCTTTTGGTATTGATTTGTTTTTCTTTTTCTAGGGCTTTGAGATGTAATGTTAAGTCATTTATTTGTTGACTTTTTCTTCTTTGAAGGAATGAACTCCATGCAATGAACTTTCCTCTTACTACTGCCTTGTAGTGTCTCAGAGATTTCAATACATTGTATCTGTGTTCTCACTCACCTCTAAGAATTTTTTAATCTCCTCCTTGATGTCTTTTGCAACCCATTGTTCATTCAGTAGCATATTATTTAGTCTCTGGGTGTTGGAGTAGCTTCTATTTTTTATTTTATCATTGATTTCTAATTTCATTCCATTATGATCTGATAGAATGCAAGGTAGTATCTCTACTTTTTTAGAAAGGCAATGGGGGGTGAGGGGGGATGGGGGTAAAAAAGATGGTGGAATGAGATAGACATCATTATCCTAAGTGCACTTATGAAGACACAAATGTTGTGAATATACTTTGTATACAACCAGAGACATGTAATATTGTGTTCTTTATGTGTAATATGAATTGTAATGCATTCTGCTGTCATATACAACAACTTAGAATAACAAAAATTTTTAAAAAAAACTTACAAAGCTGAAAGAAAATTGTCACTTAGTTTTGACCAACTTTTTTTTTAGTTAAACACTGATGCCATGAAATATACATGGCTGGATTTAGTATTACAGACCCAACATACATGCCTTTTCTATTTTATCAACTTCTCTATGTTAGTCACAGTAATCAGGCTATTACCATCAGATATCAGGAGTCTAAGACCTATGTCTGCTGTATTTTAATAGATACCTCAACCCTTATCAATCAATTAAAGTGTTACACATACCAGTTACCTTCTATTTTATGGACTCTTAAAATATTCTATTTTTAAATTTTGTACAAACACTCACACACACACACACACACACACACACACATTTTATCATGTTGTTTTGCTAAAAAAATAAATAAATAAAAAAGAGGGAAAACTGTTGTACTGAGTGGCCAGAGAATAATATACTGATGGGAAAAATAATATTTTCTCTATTTTATTAGTTCATTCAATTTAGTAGCAATCTTAACCCTAGGAGATTGTACACATGTATTACTCTTGGTAAATTTACTTTGAGTATCTACATACTTCCCTCTGAAATGGCAACATTCAACTCAGATCCATGCTCTTCAAATGAAATTCTAAATCCAATAATTGTCCTTTTGCTAAGCTTTGTATTCTCAGTTGGCTGAGAGTAGAGTTATCTGATAAATTATCATTTTAGTGGCTGTAGGATAAAGTTTATAACAGTTATTTACAGAATGCCATGTCAGGGAGGAAAATTAGAAGGTATAGTTTTGAACAAGAAAACATGTCAGTAACTCCATAAATCATCATGCAAGGAACCATGTACCTGAATAATGCAGCACTTCTTAATAAAGGGGTAGAGAATAAAATATTAAGGAACCATTGATTGAATGAACGCCTTAACAATTTTCCATCTCCCATAATTTGGGTTTCCCCAAATTAATAAACAAAGTACAAAAAAACTTTGCAGACAGCCTTTCATATGTAGCACTTAAATCAATTCTGAGTTCATCTCTTGAAAAATAAGTACTGAATGTCATCTCAAGATCCTGAAACAATGTGATACATGGCAAATGTTTATCAAGCTGCTGTTTTATAAATTAATAGATACATTGATTTCAAAATGGACAATGAATGCTCTGCAAAGTAAAATCTCTAAACTCTATAATGTATGTGTATGTGTTTATGTGTGTATTTATATATATAAGTACATATATGTGAGTATATATATACATATACACACATTCATATATATAAATATGTGTGTATGTATGTATATATGATATATATAAAATATATATTTATATAAACATTATATAATATATATATACAAATGTGTGTGTATTTATATACACACATATATGTACTTTATATATATATATATAAAAATTCACAATTTTATTTATTATCATCAAACTTATTTGAGGACCAGTTTATTTTAATAGCACAATGACATTCACAGATATTTTTTTCACACGTGGGTAATATTACATTATTCAAGTACTATGTAATTTACAGGTTTTATTCACTTTAAATTTGTGTAAGCTTTTATTTACTATTATCTATTTTAATGTTTGGTTGAAAACTATCAGTCTTTTTTTTTTTCACCTGGAAGGTCATGTAGATTATGATTCAAACCACCAGAGGCTCATTCACCTGCTCTGACTGATTTGTTACCACACAGGCTATATACTAATGTACAAGCAGACAGCCACACTCTTTGATGACGATAGCTTGTTTTCTTAATATTTTTAGCAATAACAGTACAGCAAAAGAAAAAATATTCATTACTCCACATGTTCTGACTGAGTAGGAACTTTTCTGATCCTCTCTTTTTTGCTGCCAATATCTTCGCTGGTTTCTTAGAGAATATCCCAGGCATCTGGTTGGGTCATTTTTAGCCTTTCATTTGTAAATAAGGTCATGTGTACATAACTATCCTCTTTTAGAGAATTGAAGGGACTGAATTTCTCTGCAAAAATAAACATAATGAAAATTCACATATTCTTCCAGTATTTTATCCTCATTTGATTATCATTTTACTAAGGAATATGGTACCAAAACAGCATTACAAATATTTCATATTTATTATTGCTATAGTTCAATTTAATTATTTTATAATGAAGAAATAGTCTAAGTATCCATTTATCTATTTCTTTTTATTTTTTTAGATAGTACTTTGGGGACTAGAAATATAATATACACTTGCACATTATCTATTTTCTATCATTTATCCACTTATTTCTATAAATGCCCATATATATAATAAGTTCTATTTTACTTATATTTCTAAAATTTCAATACATAACATTGTATACATTAATATTATAGAAAGCTCTGTATATATATTTTTGTATATATCCAAAAATCAAGCAAAGTACATTGGAAATTAATTTACATAGTACTTCTTTTTAAAATACTAGTTATTTTCATTCTCTGTTATAACCATTTTAATCTGCCTTTGTAGTGTTAGGGTTTTTATAGGTATAAATCAATTGCATTATTGATTTTCCCCATACAATTAACTTCTGAGTGATTTAAAGATTACTTTGTGTAAATGAAGTAGCATATAAATAGCTGCAATGATTACAACTAAAAATCTTTTGCAGTAACATATCTTATCAAAATCAAATTTAGCCTTTCTTATGAAGAACAAAAAACACATAGTATGGCTATATCAAGGGTAAGCTGCGGAAGAATTTTTAACTTTTAAGAATTAGATCTAGAAAAGTATATGTAGGCCGCATAGACATAGTTGTTGTTGTTGTTTTAAAGTTTTATGCAGGCATAGCAATGATTCATGTCCATAATCCTTAATGTTCTTCTAATGTGAGATGAATTAATGTGTACAATAATGTGAGAATGGCTAAAGAATTTGTCATACTGGAATGAAACAGCAATTGTCTAGAAAATAGATAGGATATGCATGACTGATAATTTTATAATTCATAAAGTCTACTTAAGATAATGGGTATATGTTAACTGATTTAGAAATATGACAAAAATAGCATTTAAGACAGAGTCAGAAAATATGAGTCAATATGAAGAAATACCTGAAAAATCAAATAGAACTTAGATACTAACAAAACAAACAAAAAGAAAGTTAGCATGATTCTATACAAGGTTGGATTGTATCTGAATGAAGGCTGAACCACTTTACAATAAAAGCAAGCTGGATTTAACTAGCCATATGTAGAAAAACTGTGAACTCCAGTTTGACAGAGGGCAACTAGGGAACAACTGAAGAAAGAGGCAGTAAAGCCCTGAGATATTAAAAGAATGCATGAAGGGTACACAGTCTACTGCAGACATATGCACAAGAGAGAAAAATAACAAAGATTTATTTAGTAAATGAGTGATGGTTACCAGGTACTACCACCATTACCACACAAGAAAAAGAAATAATTGCATGCAAAAACAATTCCATTTTGACAGATACCTAATAATATATACTTAGTGATATGAGAGGCCTTGGAGTTCCATCATGGTCTGTACCAAAGACTATCTCTTTGATCTAATTGTTAAACTCCTCTGAGCCCCACTGGGATTCATCCTTGGGCATTTCTCCAAGAGCCCAGTTTTAGAAAGAATCCTGCTAAATCATTTTTGCCAGAATCCTCCACCCTCATTATCTGATCACTTCAATTTCTGAAGAAAAAAAAAATCCGTTATCTCTTACTATTTTCTAGGTAATATATGATTACCTTGATATGGTCTTCAGCATGGACCCTGTTAGGTCAGTGTATCAAGAACTATGCTACCTGATCAATAATTTTCCATCTACCAATCCCTCCCCCAACTGTGCTCCTTGGCTACAAATTCCCACTTTTCTTCATTATATTGATACTTGAGCCTAATCTCTCTCTCCAATGAAAAACACTATCTCAGTAATCCCCATAGCTATTGCTATAGTCCTGAATAAAGTCTGGATTTTCATTTTCAACAAGGGTCAGAAAACTTTTGTCTTCAGTGGTAATGCACAAATGAAGACCAGATTGACTACTGTACTTTTGAATACAGAGCGAATGATTTTAGCTCTGAAATTACAATAGGGATATAAAAAAAAAAAAAAAAATCATACAGAGGAAAAAAAGAAAAAGCAGAAAAAAAATCCTATATAAAAATAGGAATTTTTCAGAGTTTGGACTTTAGAATGTTTTTATATCCAACAGGCTAACTGTCAAATATTATACTCCAACTAATTGCATAGAAGTAGATTAAATTAGATAACTTCATGATCCTTTCATCAAAATCTTTATAGAAATCCTGATGACATTCAGGATGAGCTACCCCCTGATATGGCACCTTGACATACTTAATATTTTAAGTTGAAGGACTCTGAGCAAACAGCAGAAGTGACTCGTTCTCCTGTCCTCTTTCCCTGAACCAGGTCATAAACCTGGGCTTTCCTCACCATCCCTGAAGCAGATCACAGGACTCTCCGTTGAGGGGTACCCTTCCTTTACCTGGAGGAAAGAAAGTTACCTCTGAAGACACAGGAACACAGAGAAGAGCAAACCAGCCTTGCCAAGTTCCCCCCAGTTTATACCAAAATCCTAGCCCCTTTGTCCAATTTCATTTCTCCATGACTGTCCACTCTTCCTCTATTTAGTATGAAATTATACTTTTGTTTATTGAAGTTTTCATTCCTTTAAGAAGGCATCCATGTCATGTAAAACTGATAGGGCTGGGGTTGTGGCTCAGTGGTAGAGCACTCGCCTAGCACGTGCGCGAGCCAGGTTCAATCCTCAGCACCACGTAAACATAAATGAATTCATTGTGTACAACTAAAGCAAATAAATAAATATTAAAAAAAAACCTTACTGATAAATTTCAATTCCTTTCTCTTGTTAATTTGTCTTTTGTTATAGTGTTATAGGTGCTCATCCATAAACCCAGGCTCAGTGAGGAAAAAGTATTTTTCTTCTCCTATGGTCCTTTTTTTTTTCAGCTGGCTATTTATTGCTTTATTTATTGCTTTCCAATTAGATTTAAATATTTTGTTGCTTCTTCTTGTGCCTCCTTTCACTGGCCTATTAATTTTTATATATTTTTAAATTTTTAGTATAAGGGATTGAACCCATCTGGCTTTGAAATTGCAATCCTCCTTGCCTCTCCAGGCAATCCTCTCCACCACACCCTTTCCATCTTAATGCTTTTACTGAAGTGATTTCCAGTAAATTAAGATTTATGATTGAATCATCAGCAAAACAGAGTTTATACACTAAACTCAGTTCTGATGTATTTAATTTTATTATCCTATGTTACTTTGAATACTTTTAAAAACATATTTATTTTATTTTGTTTATTTTTATGTGGTGCTATGGATCGAACCCAGTGCCTCACACATGCTACGCAAGTGCTCTGCCACTGAACTACAGCTCCAGCCCTCAAATACTTTTTTGACACAGGTAAAGGCTCTAAATTTTCATTGTTCCTTATTATAGACTACAAAGCAGAACAGATGTAATATACATAAGAACCTAGCAGCAGTTATTTGAGTATAATGGAAAGTAATTTGCCATCTTTTGGTGTGGCATATTTAAATTGCCAGGAGAAAACTGCTCAGTAGTGAAGTGTCAATAAATTATTTCTTACTCTACCTCTTTATGTAATTATTTGGAGGTAATTTTGCAGTTGCATTGTGCTAAAACACCAAAAATGAGCAATCTTGAATGAATTTTATATTTTTATTTTGCTTGTTTTGAGACTGAAATAGTTGTTTAGAAAAGTGAGGAAATTACTGTTTTCTTCTGCACTGGGGGAATGCAGGCTGAATCCTCACACCTGGAGGTGGCTTTCCCAGGCTGAGCTCCAAAATGTCAATGCTGTGCTGAGGATTTGGGGACAAGAAAACTGCAATCCCCTGGTGATCAGAATCAGGCAGGAGTAATAATTTGTAAATGTGGCCACCAGCTCTAAATCAATAAGTCCCAAGTGGGGGTCAAGGAAAGAAACAACAGTGCCTTTTCAAATGTTTGAGAGCCCAGCAATACTGTAAAGGCTAAAAATGTTGTCATTTGAAGTAGTAGGAAATCCTATACTTGCATTAAGATAGGCTTTTGTTAGGTAATCACAGACTTGGGATGCAAACCTGCTTGCCATTTGGTCTTGAATCAGTCTCATTTTGTCATCCATTCACTCAACCAGAACACAGTGGGATCTGCACCTCTGATTGAAGCTATTTCAGTCTTCTGAAAAAAATGAACTACATGGATGACATTTACTTATGTTCTCATTACAACCGAAGTGAGTACTATAAAAAACAATCTGAAAGTATCTAATACAGGGTGTGAACTCACTGAAAGGTGTATGTGTCTGAGATGATCTTCTGGGCTATTTGGTAAGAAGTCTTTGATTCATTAATTCAAATATGACCACTGATATGTTTGAATACTACTGTCTGAAAATATTTAATTTTAATCATTTACATATCTATCCATATTATTATAAGAATTTTATAGTCAGTTTTCCATTTCTTCTGGGATTAAAGAATAATCCATTACTTAGTCTAAATTCAGAAAAATTAAGATAACAAAAGTAACCTATCTTATATTCTTGTAGAAGACAAATTCATATTTAGCTCCCAAAGTTGTTCCTGATGAATGTCTGCCCATTTTTAAATCAATGGTTAAAAAAAAATACCCAAACAGCAATAACAACTGTGATCTTAATTTTTAGAATTATCTTTACTTATTTATATTGTAGTATAGCATTTCACTTTTGTATAACTTACAACTTAAAAGAACTCAATCTTATTGAATTAAATCAGTCTATGTTCTGTTTTTTTTTTTTTTTTTTTTTTCCTTTTGGTATTAGGATCGAACCCCAGGGGTGCTTAACCACTGAGCACATTCCTCAGCCCTTTTATTTTTTTGTTTTGAGACAGGGTCTTGCTAAATTGCTTAAGGGCTGGCTAGGTTGCTGAGCTTGGCCTCAAACTTGTGATCCTCCTGCCTCAGCCTCCTGAGTCCTTGGGATTACAGTTGTGTACCACCCTACCTGGTTTGTCCTGTTCATTATACAACATGCCAGAAGCAATCAATAGGAGCATGATTCAATCTATATCCAAAATAAATGCTTTCTCAGCTAAAGGTTAACACTTGTCCTAAAACATCACCAGACTTTCAATTCAATGAGGAAACTAATGGTCTCTTATGGTGGCACTTTCTAAATAAAAACAAAACATCCAGGGCATTGGTTTCTTCTGTCTCTGAAGCTGAAAGCCCGAAAGCATGTCATTTTGCAAGAATCCTTCATGACATCCTGCACTTCTCTAAGTAATATTGTTAGACGTCTCATAATAAGCTAAAATCTTTCCTTTGGCACTTAGGGGTCAAGATGCTCCAATTAAGATTTGTAGAAGCCTTTAAAAAGTGGGTCAGTTTCTGTATTTTAGCGATGATGCTTTCAGCAAGGCAGAAGATAGTTCTGGAACTGAAGATGCCTCTTCCCAACATTTGATACCTAATCTTAAAAATTTCTGAGGTCAAAAAGGAGAGGTAAATTTAGGACTGGCATGGTTACTAGGCTTTATTAACTCCAAGAGTTAAGTATTAATTTCTGCACAAGTCTTTCTAAGATCAGTGGATTTTACATTTTATCTTTATCCAAAAGTTCAGTTGAGGCAGAGATGAAACAAGTAGAATGGAACAGGTAGAGGGAGGTTGCCTACTGTCAAAATAAACTACACCAGTGAGAGTCTAAGGTAATTTGTGACAAGATATGTGTTAGCTTTACTTTAAAAGACATTAGAAGAAGTAGTGTGGAAGCAAGACTAGAAAATACTCAGAAAACAATCCAGGTTAGTACCATCCTTCTCTCTCTTTCAGCAGGCTGATGCTATAAACAATCAAAGGCAACTTCTCCTCATGCCTATAATGGCAACAACTGGCCACAGCTCTGTATTTAAAAACACCAGTGTGAATATACTTTGCATACAACCAGAGATATGTAAAAATGTGCTTTACAAGTACAATGTGAAATGTAATACATTCTGCTGTTATTTCTAACAACTTAGAATAAAAAATAAATTTGGAAAAAATAAATTAAAATAAACACCAAATCCTTAATAACATACTAACATATCTTTAATGATACTACATTTATGTGCTTTATCCTCCCTCCCTAAATTTCCTTTGGCGATGAAAACAAAATGCTGGCAGAAAAAATGTCTTACCATGGGTAAGTATTTGGCATTCAATGTTATTTGGGACTGAATCTAAATTATCAGAGTTAAACAATGAAGTGTGGAGAGTGTGACAGGTGACTATAAAACATTTTATGTGAATCTGTTGTTACCAACCTCAGTTTCTTTATCTTCCAATTATGTTGATTAGAATTGGGGCAATTGATCCATTTTTTTTTAATGGTAACTAAGTGAGCATAATGTAAATGTTTACATTATTAAAAGGTTATGAACTAGGTGCACATGCCTGTAATCCCAGCAGCTCAGGAGACAGAGACAGGAGGATCCAAAGTTCAAAGCCAGCCTCAGCAATTTAGTGAGGCCCTAAGCACCTCAGCGAGACCCGGTCTCTAAATAAAACACAAAATAGAACTGGGGCTGTGGCTCAGCAGTTAAGTGACCCTGAGTTCAATCCCCAGTACCTCACCCCATTCACCCACCCAGTCCCCTCCAAGAAAAGGGGTACAAAAATATTCTATAGAAAATAAGCATTGTTGGTTCTCAAACATTTAAAGCTGGGAACATGGAAACTGTCAGGGGTCTAGGAGATCTCAATCTCAGTCTTGTGTTTGCTCATTTTAGCAGGATAAACCTCTAAATACATGGAACTAGCTCTCAGGGATAGAGGTTCCTGACTTGGAGCATCAGTTCCATGGTTTAAATACATCACTATGGATGATTATAAACTACTACTAGAAGTCAACAGGCAAAACACCCTGCAGGGAGTTGGGGCTCATGCCTGTAATCCCAGCAGCTGGGGAGATTAAGGCAGGAGGATTGAGAGTTTGAAGCCAGCCTCAGCAAAAAGCCAGGTGCTAAGTAACTCAGTGAGAACCTGTCTCTAAATAAAATACAAAAGAGTTCAATCCCCAGTACCAAAAAAAAGGAAAAAGTTCCTGAAGATTTAGCATCACTTTCCTGTGAAGAGTACAAGCTAACTCCAGTACTTCACTGCTCTAGGCCGCAGTGGTCTTTGACCCTTTCTCCCTACATGTTCAATTTATTTTTTTAAAACTTTCTCTGAAGACGTCTTTTCTCTACTGCACATGATTTAACATTTTCATGATTCACAGACATCTAATAATACTTTCTATGCTCCTAATTTCAATTTCCTAAAGGGGTATCTTAGTGGCTTAGCCTTTTTTTTTCATGTGTTACTAGATTTAAGGAGGGACGGACAGGTATTGATGGAAACAAAACTGCCCATTGTGCAGCCCAAACCAGAATGTTGCTGAAGCAAAGCGAACAAACTCCTACCTAAGTACTAGTGAACAGGAAAAAAGGGGAGCTAGACTATCGTATACATAAATAATTCACCATGGAAACACATTATGTCTGCACATGTGCATCTTTAAATACATTACTGAATTGTTAAAGACAAGATGCTTCAATGTAATCCAACTATTAATACAACTAAAGGTGACAACTACACGTGCTACTATTTCATGTTTTAAGTAAAAATATTTTGTATTTATATCTAATTTGTGATTTTCATTTACATTTGGATAAAAGACAAAATAAACAATATACATTAATATTATTTTGGATAATAAACTTAGAAGCAGCATGGGTTATAATTATTTATACAGCAGATAAAGTAAGAATATTCAGGTGAAAATGTACATACACATAAGGATAATGCTTTGTATACAAAGAGATATAAATAAGTGTTATGATAAATGTATTTTCAAGTCACTTCAGCTTGAAATAATATTAGCTACCCATGTATTCTGAATAAAATAGCAGGATTTGCGATATCAATACTATGTATAAAACACCTTATATTTTCACCATATAAACAGATTATGGGTTTTCTATTTTCACAGGCTGGTATGTAAAGATTTTCATACAATTAAAAGTGTTCGTAAGTGGCTTTTAATGCTCTTGGTGACAAAAACACACATTTTGTGTGGATGATACAATCTTTCAGCTTTTTCTCATTGCTAGGTATACATCAATGCAATGCATGCAAGTTCATAATGAATCACTCAATTTCTTTGATGCCAGGAGACTTTTATCAGGCTAAATATATTTGTAGTATTTTCTTTCTTCCCACGAAAATACATTTGTTTCATAAAAGGATTAACCACTCAGTAGAAAATTGGAACACATAAAATCAATATATTTCCATGCTTACCAAAGTCAACATGATATATAACAGCAGGTGATTTTGAAATCCATTAAAACAATCTGGTTTCTAAAATATATGTGTAAATTCAATTGAAGGCTATAGGCATTTTGCTTTGTGACTATGTGTCAGGGAGATATTGTTAAGTATATAGACATAAAATTTAAGATGATTTCTCTATCAAGCACAAAGCCTGGCAACATCAGAGAAGAAACTGAGAATAGTTCAAAGAGAGAGAACCAAAGTGAGTTTTCTCTTTTACTCCCAAAACATAATTTTATGTGAATTTTATAATAATTTCTAGATTATAACCTAAGTATTACTAAGTATGATATTTATTCTACTTGATACTGAGAACATATCTGTAAACAGGTTTATTTCCTGGCATGGTATGGTTTCATTGACTAAACAGATAACAAAGACATATATAGTGTCTATTTTATAAACACTAATTTATAAACATTAGTGGTTATAAATTTCCTAAAAATGTGCAAAAATAATTAATGTAAATGCAGGGCCAGACCAAAACACCTAAGCATCCCAGACAATTTGAAAGCAGAATACATGAAGATTTGATGTCCTCCAATATAGCCTCTTTTAAATATTTTTTAAGTTGTAGATGGATACAATAACTTCATTTTGTTTATATATTTTTATGTGGTGCTGAGGATTGAATCCAGTGCCTCACACATGCTAGGCAAGCATTCTACCATCAAGCTACAACCGCATCCCCTCAGTATAGTCTTAGTATCTCTACCCAGCACTATTTTGAGCTAGACCAGATCATTTTGCTTTAGGGAAAGTAAAGAAATGGAGCACTGGCAGCAATAGTTATTTTTTATCTTCTGTCTTAAATTGCAGCCCTAAACAGCATAATCCTTTCAGACAAAAAAAAAAAAAAAAAAAAAAAAAAAAAAAAAAAAATGAACTTCACTATTAAACTGGATCTAAAACCTCCTGAGATAGTGGTCATATAGCCTATGTTGCTTCTTTAGTATCTGCCTTTGAGCAAGGTCTCCATGATATGGAAACAATGGCACCCAGCCAAGGGGACACACGGGACTATGTTTGCACTTGGATTTGGAAGCTGTCCATCATATTGTCCAACTGGATCCACATAGAAGCAGAAATGTATATCAAAGTGCCAAGTGAGTTACAAATGGGTAATCACAAGTTGACTTTTCCCTCCCCAAGAGACTGATGAAAATAAAACTTTCAGCTACATACAAAATTATCTCTAAGAATTCCTGTAAGTAAATTTTCTCTATCTCAACTTTCTGACAACTGCTACTACTTGAGTCTGGCTCCTGAATGTGCACTTGTGAGCTTTTCCAGAGCAAAGTACATGCTTTTTATCAGATTCTCTGAAGGGTTAAACTCTTAGTAATTATAAATTTCTTCCTTAGGGTATGATATTCACATTTTTGGGGGCAAGGAGTAAAAGTGAAAGGGATGCATCTTCATTTGAAGCAGGTTATATTTGGAAAAGAATATGGACTTTGGTTTAAATCACTTTTCTCCCAACAGATGTGTAATCTTGCAATAAGTAGCAGTTCTGAATATGTTTAATCACTTATAAAATCCCAAAATAATAAACACTTAAGATGAGGTATTTCTCATCTCAGTATTAAGCTAATACTGTCACATATTACAGGATATTTTTGTTCATACTATAATAATTTTTGTCAGGTAACAAAATAGAATATGTTTACACTTTTTAAGATGCCATAAATGTTGAAAGCCCTATTTGTGTGGTTCATGAAAGAAAACAATAATATTTATGTGATAATAATTATGTGATAATAATTATATTCACATATCCTACCAGATGCAGAGTCAGGTGGTTAGATACATAAAATAGCATTTCTTAAACACATTAAAATTTCTGAGGTGAGCATAAAGACGAATCATGAAAAAAAAATTAAATCTAACAACTTTTTAAAAACTATACATGGCAATAAATAATACTTGTATGTAATCAACCTTGAATTTTAATCCAGACGTTTCAGTTTTTAAACGCTTTCTTCATGTTTATAACTATGTAGCAGATTTGAGTTTATTCATTATCATTTGGTCTTTCTAAAATGCCATAAACTAACTTTTAAGTTTCTGCATTTTCCTAATCATGCATGTGGACAACTATACTAGCAACATATACACAATTTTATCAATTTTTTAATAAAAAATATGACATTTCCACACCAAATTTTATGACTCAGTTTCTAAAATGAAATACTATTCTAGGAAAACAAGAACTATTGTGATTTTTTAAATAATATACAAATTATAAAGTAAAAATATTTCAACAAAGGGCTAATAATTATGTAATGAAAAAATTAAGTATCTTATTTCTTATTTTGCTTGTCAGTAGAAAGAATAATTATTGAACCAAAGAGAGAGATCAGAGACATTGACAGAAATTAATTTGAGCTCCAGTTGCGAAAGAGATCATAAGGATACATCTTGTAATTTAGTTCAAGCTTCTTTTTTTTTAACTAATTATATTCCAGTGCTACAAGGAGAACTGCATGTGAGTCAATGATTTTATCACTGAACTTTTAGGGAATAATGAGACAGGAAATGAGGCTGCAACCCTGGAAGTGAGAGAATGAATCTCAGCATTCAAAACAGAGAGAGAGAGAGAGAGAGAGAGAGAGAGAGAGAAAGAAAGAGAGAGAGAGGGGGGAGACAGGGAGACAGGCAGACATAGAGATATCCTTTAAAAAAATAACAAAATGCTTTTTTTTTTGTTGACCCAAATGAAACTATATTCTATAAGTTAATTTTCAGAGATTCTCTTAAGGAATTGGGAAGACAAAAAAATCACCCAAGTGGCTTGCCATAAACCGCATGAACATTAAACAATTCCTTTCCCCAACTCAACAGGAAGTTACAAAAAGAAAATAATACAAAAATGTGGGTAATTGTACATATGTTCATTCTGTTTGGTCCTTTCCATGAGTTTGAACAACTCTATTTACACAGGCAATGCAAAAATATTCCCCTTTTCCCATTCATAATGAACACTCAGAATCCTTCTGTTTTTCTCTCCAATTCCATTTCATTTCTTTGCAGCTAATGGATTTCTCTTTAGATTTTAGACCTGCTCTTGCAATTAATACCATAAGTTTCTGTGGCTTTGACTTTTGCCACTTCATTAGGACTTTGCTCTGGGTTCAGCTTTTTAATCACTCCAGGTCTTCATGAGTACCTGCAACCTGTCAGTAGCCCACTAGTTGATGGCCCTGACTGATGTGTGCCTGGATTCATCAACAAATACAATTTCTCCCTGTATTTCAGTAATGCATTTGATAGTTTTACTTCAGGTAACTTTGTAGGTAGTATGCAACTAGAGAAATGTCAGATTTTGCAAGGCAAAATGGATTAGAAGTGGGTATATGAATGAAGGGTGCAGAGGATTGAGTACTGGCTCCTGGTCAATGTATACTTTCCTAGAAAGCTGGCTTAAGTATTCCCTCTCCTACTTTGTATCTGTGTGTGTGTGTGTGTGTGTGTGTGTGTGTGTGTGTGTGTGTAGGATGTTAAGGACTAAACCCAGACCTGGTGCATGCTAGGTAAGTACCCTACTACTGAGTTATATACTCAACACATTCACTCCCATGTAGAGGAGGAAAAAAGTTGTTTGGTGCTCACAGTTTCAGAAGTCCTGGTTCACAGATGGCTGAATTCATTGCTTTGGGACACAGGTGAGCAGAACATCATAGCAGAAAAGTGTGGAGGGTGAAAGCAGCTCAGGATATGGCAGGAGAAAAGCAGAGAGAACTCTGCTCACCAGGAAGAAAACATAAACCCTAAAGGCATGCTCCCAGTGATCCATCTCCTCAAGCCACACCCTACCTGCCTAGAGTTACCACCCAATTAATCCCTATCAGTGAATTAATACACTGATTAGGTTAAAACTATAATAACCCAATCATTTCACCTCTAAACTTTCTTGTGTTGCTTTAAACATAAGCTTTTGGGGTTTACCTTATATCTAAACCACAATGCCCAGCTACTTTGTTTCAGTCTTGAGCACTGATTTGGTGGAAGGTGGGGGGTGATTATCAAACAGGCAGAAGACAAATTTGGGAACCTGGCACACATGGATGATTGATTAAAGTTCCAAAAGATGGCTTCACAAGCTGGTGACCATAGACAGATTCTAACATGAATCATTAAGTTATTTAGAATATTGTAAAATGTGTATGGATGATAGTGATATGAAGGTTAGCATTTCTTGTATAAAAATGACTAACTTTTCTTGATTGCTTCTTGTAAGTGAATAGCCCAAAAAGATTTCCAAAATGTGAATGCAATCTTTTTATATTACTTAGTAACATGCAGAATACTTGAGGATACCTTGTCAGTCTGCCAGTAAGCACATAAAGTCAGAGAAAAAAATAATAATGCTTTGAACTATTGCATTTTCTTCAGGTACCTTTTAACTTAATTTTTGTAACAACCTCTATAAGATAGATGTTGCTAGAACCAGTTTACAGATTAGAAAACTGAAAGAGTAGTTAAGCAAGACTATAGGTTCTAAAGCCTGGACTCATAACATAAGTCATGTCTATGTGTTTCTAAAATGTATGGGTTCACCCTATACAAATGGATCTTACCAGGTACTCAAAACTAAAATGAACATAGGAAGAAATCACTTGTGAAAAGAAACTAATGTGTTAAGACTAGCTTTTAATGATTTATGTTAGATAAGATCTTTATAATAGGATGTGTTAAAATATAGGGGATTACCAGTCTCTGCAGGTTTAAGAATAGGCTGAATGAACATTTGTCAAATGTACTTTAAATATGAATCAGTTAATTTGAGTAGGCAGCTTCTAAGGTATTTTTAAATTTAAAAAATCTTTGATTCTAGAATATTTATGATTGAACACATTCCAGAACTGAACCAGAACACATAATTTGAGAAAAGAAGATAAGCAATATTGCAGACAGAATCTACTGAGCACTCTGAATTGGAAGTGGATAGATACTCTAAAATAAGTTTCAAAGAACCAGAAGACTTTGAAATAATCCTTTTCTGATAAAATTTCTCTGGCCCCAGTAACTTGCAAGTAAATCTTAATCCAGTATGATCATTTAATGATTTTATTCAAATTGCTGAATTTGAACACACAACAGTCTTATTATTGGATATAGTATTTATATATCATAAGGAAGTTTTAAAATTGTAATTTCTATTCTTTAATTGGAAATTATAAAACAGATATCCATTGTGTTCTTATACTCTGCTAAACATTAGAGAAGTTGAATGTAAAAATATAAAATACATGCTTCTTCATATGTGAAGTAACTACAGAGTACATATAAGGAATATAATACTTTTTTTTTTTTAACCTAGAGGTGCTTTACCACTGAGCCATACCCCCAACCCCCTTTTTGCTATATCACTGAGTTGCTTAGGGCCTGGCTAAGTTGCTGAGGCTAATCTTCAGTTTGTGATCCTCCTGTCTCAGCTTCCTGATTTGCTGGGATAATAGGTGTGCACCACCATGTCTAGCATCTGGTTTATTTTTAAAAATAAAATAATTATGCTGAAACACTTATTATATTAGTTTCTCCTTATGACCTAATTGATTTCTAGTGTAAGGAATCTTATGCTTTTCAGATGTATACTCTGTGCCAAATGAACATAGCTAAGCTTAGAACCTTGATTCAAAACTACAGGATTCAAAGCAACATGATTTTGGTATAAACACAGACATATAGGTCACTGAAATGAAATGGAGAAATAAGAAATAAATCTATACATTTAATGTCAAGTGATCTCTGACAAAGGTGCCAAGAAGACACAGTGGGGAAAATATCTGATAAGTGGTACTGGGAAAACTGGATAATTATATGTATAAGATTGAAACTAGACTCTTTTTAAAATATTTATTTATTTGCTTGCTTTAGTTGTATACAATGTGTTTATTTGTACATGGTGCTGAGGATCGAACCCGGGCTGCACATGTGCTAGGCGAGCACTCTACCACTGAGCCACAACCCCAGCCCCCGAAACTAGACTCTTATCTCACCTCATATACAAATATCAACCTAAAGTAGATTGAAGTCTTAAATGTAAGACACAACTCTGTAAAACTACTGGAAACAGACATATAAGAAAAGCTTTCTGGCATAGGTGTGGGAAATAATTTTTTACAGAACTCCAAAAAATCATGGAAATAAAAGCAAATAGACAGGTGGAATTGCATCAAACTAAACAGCTTCTATACAGAAAAGGAAACAAGAAAACAGTGAAGAGACAACCTACAGAATGGGATAAATTTGCGAAACCATACAGTTGATAAAAGGTCAATATCCAAATGTGTAGGAAATTCAGACAACTCAATAGTAAGCATATGGTTTTGATAAGTGTCCCAAAGGCCATATGTTAAAGGCTTGGTCTCAAACCTGTGGCTCTATTGGGAAGTGGGAGAACCTTTACAAGCTAACAAAAGTTAGGTTACTGAAGAGATGCCTTTTGAGGGTGATATTGGAATCCCATTCCATTCCTTCCTTCCTTCCATCCTCTTTCTCCCTCCAGACATAATGCACTCCTCACCACAGGTTCAATAACAAGAAAGCCAACTGATCATGAACTTAAAACTCTGAAATCATGAACCAAAATTAGTTTTCCCTCCTTATAAGTTTACTGTCTCAGGTATTTAGTCACAGTAATGGAAAGCTGACTAATAGCCTGAAAAGAAAAAAAATCCAAATAAAAAGTGGGAAAAGGACCTGAAAAGATAATTTTCTACAAAAGACTTATCAGTGGCCAACAGGTATATTAAAAAATACTCAAAATCACTAATCATCAGGAAAATACAATTAAAACCATAGTGAGACATATCTTCAAAAACTGTTGGAATGGCTATTATCAAAAGGAGAAAAGAGTTGGTAAGATTGTTGTTTCAGTCAGCTTTTGTGCTGCTGTGACCAAAATACCCAACAAAGACAACTTTGAGGAGGGAAATTTCATTTTGGCTCATAGTATCAAAGCTCTCAGTCCATAGCAGGCTGATTCCATTGGTTTGGAACCAAGGTGAGGGAGGACATCATGGAAGAAGAATGTGGTAGTAGGAAGCTGCTCCCCTCATGGCAACAAGGAAGCAGATATGGGGAGGGGCTGCATGGAAGGTGAACCTTTCCAGGGCAAGCTCTCCAGTGATCACCTCCTCTAGCTCTACCCACCCTGCTACAGTTACCATCTAGCTTGTTCATTCAAACTGGAATGGACTAATCAGGTTACAGTTCTCATAATCTAATCATTTCACTTGTGAACATTCTTGACTTAACACAGGAACTTTTGGGGGACACCTCACATCCAAATCATAACAGATATGGGGATAAGGGAACTCTTATATACCAGTGGGATTACAAACTAATATAGCCATTAAGAAAAATATTATGAATATTCCTCAAAAAAATCAAAAAACTACCAGATCACCTAACAGGCCTATTCCAGAGTATGTATCCGAAGGAAATGAAATTAATATGTCAAAAAGATACCTACAATCCCATGTTTATTACAGCACTTTTCATAATAGGCATGATGTGAAATCAACATAAATGTGTATCAAGGTTTGTTCGCATGAAGTATATATATATATACATATATATATACACATATAAATATATATATATATACACATATAAATATATGGAATATTATTCAGTCTAAATAAAGGAGTGATCTTGGCAATTGCAACAACATGGATGAACCTGGAGAAATTATGCTAAATGACATACAATAGACATAGAAACACAAAAACTGCATGATTTCACTTGTACATGGGATATTGATATTAAAAAGTCAGATTCACAGAAGTAGTAAGTAGAATGGTGGTCATCACATGGTGGGAGAAGAGGTGGAGTGGAGAGATGTTAGACAAAGGGTACCAAGTTTCAGTTATGATAAATACATTTTTTGATATTTATTGAATATCATGGTGAATAAAGTTAATAATCATATATATATACATATATATATATATATATATATATATGAAATTTCTTAAAGGATAGATGTTAAATGTGCTTACCATAAACACACCAAAAAGATAATTACATGAAGTCAACGACGTGTTAATTGGCTTGACTGTAGCAGTCATTTCATAATGTATACCCACATCTAAACATCACACTGTACACTGTAAAAGCATACATTTTTGCATGCATGTGAATCATACCTTAATAAAGCTGGAGGAAGTAGAGTGTGAACCACTAGTTAAAACCAAAATATTTTAAATTATCCACTATTTTAAAAGTGGATAATTTGGAGTTTTATTTGTTTTGTTTTTGTTTTTCCCTTTCTCACTATGTATGCTCACTGTAGAAGAAAACCTCCTTAGGCAATGTAGGATACTAAGAAGAAAATTTTCTTTGCTAACTCATCGTCTGTTTAGCTTTGGGCCCAAACCCTGTTTAAATACTTATCACCTGTTAAAACTAGACCATAAATACGAGGATTCTTTCCCAGCACTTAGGTAATATAAAGGTGATTCTGTTTCATAGTTTCACATATCACTGAAATGTTTTAACTAATATATCACATGTGTTATTTGTGTCCCCAAAATATGCTTAACTCCAACATCCTAAACAATTTCCATCCTATAAGGATATGGAGAAAGTCCTTGGAGCATAATGTTAAATAGTGTATGCAATGATAGTAAGTACACGAGGGAACATTTAACCAGGAATAGGATATAATGATGAGATCTCAATTTTTTTTTCTATTCTCTTCAATCTCATTCTTTCCATTTTCTCTCTTCTTGTTCTCTCTCCCCCATCTCATTTATTTCAGTAATTTTAGTAACTTGAATAATGTAAAAATGTATATGTTTACAGTAAGGAAGCCTACACATTATGAGGCTGAGTTACACATAGAACAAACAGATAGGGTTGTGCCAAAGTCAGGGAAGGTGACAATGATTTTACAGTGAATTAGTATTTCCTGTCACGCTCTGATTCTTCTCCTACATACCTTAGTTACTCTATCACCTTCCATTACAGCAATTCCCCAACTCTCCTCTACTAATTTTTCTCCATCTACCTAATAATAATTACCTGTTGTAGTTGTCCTTGCCTCATTCTTTAACACTTTCATACCTAGATTTTTTAGGCTCCCATTTAGGCTTCTACTCATAATCTATCCTATATTATATAACCAAAACTTCCTTTCTGAAATAATATAATTCATTCATTCCCTTTCACAAAAATAAAACAAAAAATCCTTAAATAGCCGTCCATTAAATATAGGGTAAAATTATTTTAAGGCCCTTTCTCATGTGACTTTAAGTTTTATATTTATTACATTCTGCTACCACCTCCCTTTTTTTTAGCAATATTGAAAGCCTTTTTCACGCACATTCATGATACACATCAGAAATCAGGCTCAACTGTCAAGGATTAATTCAAACATCACTCCTTCATTAACTTTATTTCCTGGTAAATCTACTGTCAGGAATTAGTTCTGTTTCTTGGGTTTGCAATAGTACTCTTCACAATATCAGAGCTCCCTTGTCGAATTGTATTATTTCAGTTTATGTGTAAATGTCTTCCATATACTTATGTGAATTTTGAGAGGGGAAACAAAAGCAACTTATTCATCTTCATACCCTCTGTGTACACAACAGGAACTCCAAATGGTTTTTGAATGAATGAGCAGGTTCACAAGCAAGGAAAGAGAATCTTTCATTTTAACTGGACCTTAACTAAGGAAGGAAATTATGAAAACTACAGAATTCTAAGAATGTTACATATGTCTCAAATGGGAGGTTACAGGAACCTAATTCTTATCACTTATTTATATTTACTACACAAGAAGATGCAATTTGAAAATGAGATCTAACCTAGAATCATCAAAACAAAACTCTGAAATTATGAGATAGTGGATGCTCATAGGTGGTAAGATTTTATTGTAGTTTAACAGTGGTAAGATGCATTAATCAGGTAAATCCAGTGTAATAGTAAAAGCAGTCACATTTACTAGTGGAATTATAAATCTTTACCTGTAAGAAACTGTCCATACCTATTTGTAAAATGGTTATTTGTTGTTTTTAGAAGATTAGTATCAAAAACTTCAGACTTCTTTGTATGTAAATTAAGCTTAATCATTATTAGAAGCTCTCCCGAATGTGGGTAAGGTTTAAACAGTGTCTGATTAGAGATAGGGAGATATGATAATACTACTTCTGCTACATTCAAGTTTTACTTATATATTCTGAATGAGAAGCATAATAGCTGCAGATGTTGTTTTATAGGTAGTAATCTCCTCCTCCTGCTGATCAGGAACTGCCATCTGTCCCAAGATATCTCAAGCAAAAGAGGCAATATCTGTAGTATTCCAGGCCAGAGAACGTCTACAATTAATCTATAAGTAAAATAAAGTTATTAAATTCCTCATTATATCTCTCATAACTCTACATATGCATAAATACTGTTTTATGTTTATTTTCTCTATAACTGAATAATGAAGAGTAAGTTTATGGGTCATTATTCCCGCTAGACATTTCTTAAAAAAAGTTAACTCACTGTGTCCAAGATAATTAAGAAATACAATCAGTATAGAGCCTTTATGTTAAACTCCCCACCTTTCTAGTTGTGAAACTGACTCATACCCATTAGAAAATATATGTAAAAGATAAAATGGTAAAAAAAAACAAGAGAGAGAGAGAAAGAAATGAAATACAAATTAAGTTCTGTGAGGGAGAAGAGGTGAGAGAGAGCAAATCCATGGATAATTAGATTATTTTCCAGGTAGAAAAGGAAAAAAAAAAAAAAAAACAGGGAAGGTGTTTGTGTAGGTTTTATAGTGTCCATCCCATTCCCTTTGGACTGAGGCCTTCACTACCCTCAGCTTCAGTGTCAGTTGCTGAGAGAACATAGATGAATATTTGCTTGAATCTTGCTCTTGACCAAAAGCCTATAGATCACACCCATAACTTGTCAATGAGAGGACCAAGAGTATTCCTCAGCCTCATTTCTGAGCAGACATTTCAATTTTAGCACCATCTGTGGGGTTAGGTGAAGCCCTTTCTGCAACTGCATCTCAATTCACTCTCCCCAGCTACATGTTCTTCACTTTGTCTCAGAAGTTGTCCACAAGACAACCCCCCCACCATTAGTATCCTAAATGCAAATCCTGATTTAGGGCCTGTTTTCTATGGAATCTAGCTGAAAACAGGATAAAATGGAAGCAAAGCAATAAAACAATATACAGGTAATTTTTCGGATACAATAATGTAGAAATATAACCATCTACAGGACATCGCTGAGTTGAAAGAAGCAGAAGTAGTTCCTGATAAGGCCTGACAGAGCTCCAACTGATAGCTGTTTATGAAATGAATAACTAGAATTAAGTCAGGTATGATGCAAGTATAGGGAGAATAAGCTAGAAAAGACATCTGGGTGTTGAACTCAGATTTCAGGTCTGACTTGATAGAAACAAAACCAATGATTCTCAAGTTAACTTATTAAGAGCATTTGGAGACATCCTATCAGTTATTGTGATGGCAATGGGGTGGCAGAGACTGTTTTATCAGCATGATGCAGACTTCAAGAGAGGGAAAATAACTGAAAGGGGCATACATTAAGACCTATGAGACAGATCCTTGCTTTAATATGTTGAACAAAGACTTATAAAACATTTCTTATGAAAAAAATATTCAAAACATTTATTAAATCATCATACTATGCTGGAAGAGCCCTCCCCACTCCTGCATAGTGAATTATCTCAGCCAGAAAGTGTGACTACACTGATTAAAATTTGCATACAAAGTTAACTTCTTCATGTACTTGGGAGAAAACAGAAAACTGTTATTGAGCTTTGAATCAATAAAATCCTCAAATCCTAAATAAACACTTAAGAAATAGCACTTAGCTTTTCTTTCCCTCTCTAATTTCTCCAAATGTGTGATTCATCCGATAGGTCTAAATATTGTACTAATGATCATCAGGGATAACATTTATTTCTCTAATACTCTTTTAATTGTAAATGACATCATCCCAGCCCAAAGTGTAATTAAATGTCTTCAGAATATCAAATAACTCATGAATAGTTGTGCTGTTGTATTTTCAAAATAAAAACATGCTGGAACATAAAATACCAAAATATCTCTTACATATAAGCCAATTGAGAAGATAAGAGAAAGATTGCCTCTACTTGCTGTTCATGCCAATCATGAAATGAATACCACAGCCACAGATTGTTAACTGAATTTTAAGTTTCAGACAGCAACACTGATATGCAATTTGGAAATAAAGCACTCATAAGCCATCCTGGATATGGGCAAATATATTATGGGCAAAATGTATTCATGGTGAAATACAAAACAGAAAAAAGTAATAAATAAATGATATTTCACATTTTGCTTTGAAATTGAGTTAAAATTTAGTACATTTAAAAGTCTGAGCCCAGGGCTGTAACCTTTCCTCAATCAAGGTGAACGTGAAAACTTTCCTTAAGTCTACTTAGCTTCAATCTCTGCCTCGCCAATCAGATGAATGTGGAGAGCCTGCTCTGTCTCATAATGGTACATACTGAGTAAGTCTGTCCTTCAGGGGTAAATTTCTGCAAATCTGATGGAATTTTACAAAGAAGTAAGTACACATTTCTTGAATGGAAAAGAGTAACAGAAATGAAAAAATCTGAAGGATCTTGGGAAAGTTGTAAATTGAGAGAAAATATGTTACAATAATATAAATAAGGCCTTTCAGTGTGCATCTAACCAGAAAAGCAATTACATTTTTGTTTTCTAGGGAAAAATATAATTTTAACGATTCATTTAAATGATGGTGACCTGCCCACCCAGAAGCTGTTTTTCCTTCCTTCCAATTTATCTGTAGATGAAAATATGCATTACATATTGCCACACAGCTGTCACTCTCTACTTGGCAGGAAAATTGAAGCTATGATAGCACATATTGCTTGTTATACTAAAAGCTGAAAACAAGTACTTAACTAGGTACATGTCAAATACAATTTTTTAAAAATTCACTCACAACAAATGAACACCACAATAATAGATCTTGAAAACTCAATTTACAAGATATATTTTATATCATGGAAAGAGAAATTCATGAATAAAGATCAATTTTATTCTCACACCAAAATTCTCCATTTATAAATGAATAATTGTGACTGCTGAAAATAACCTCTAAGTCTGTACATGACAAAAACCTCTAGGTGTATAAATTAGAGGCTTAATTCCTCCCTGAGTTTGGCATAATTTTCACTAAGACTTGAAATGAGACACAACACCTAAACTTATTCTCCTATTTGCTGTAACATTGTATCCATGTCATTAAAAGAGAGAGAGAAAGAGAGAGAGGGAATTGCAGATGTTTACTGATTGGTATCATCTTCACATCTAATGTTCTCTTCAAACCTTTTTCCTAAAGACTTCTAGAAATAAAATTTCCAGGAAATAATGCCATATATGCTAGCATATATGCTTAAATAAGTATACATAATAATTATATATTTTGTAGTACTTTCTGCAGAATATGACAATGAAGGCCTAATTTCAGTCACATTATGAACAAGTCACATTGTTTATCTGTATTCAATTTAATCCTGTTCAAAATTGAATGACTGACACTGGTAAGCAAGGATTTCTGGGTTTCTAAATTAAAACAATAACAACTAAAAGTGAAATCTAGAATAATATGGTTTATCAGGATAAATATTTTTAAAAGAGATGAATCAGACACAATTAAACAGAGTTGAGTTTGATTTCTGATTGCTACTTAACCATGTGATTATGGACTGGTACCTAAATTTCATCTAAAAGAGTGTTCAAATGGTACATCACCATCAGGAAAGTGATTTCATTAGACAAACTACCATGTCTAAGTAATTTTTTGACTTGTAATCACTCATCTCCATTTTCAAATAATTTAGTCACTTTATCCCTATGAGAATAATCTTTCCACTGGAGAGATTAAAATGCAATGACTATACAAAATATCTGCAGAGACTAATTGAAAAATGTTTTAGAAGTCATTTTATGTGTCCATACCCCAATAGGTAAAAAATAAAGAACATTTCAGGGTTTCTTAATATCTCCTAGAACTTTATTTCTATTGATCCAAAAGATATCTTGGCTTGATGCCCTCACTGTTCCAGTCCAAGTATTTATTTTGGATGAAGTTGTTAGGTTGGCTTATGACCACTTCTGTACTTACAATTATCACTAATAATTTGAGTAACTGCTCTTGTTGTCTGTCCTCTACCAGGCCATAAGCTTCATTGAGGTCAAGAGAATTTGTCCATCCAGTTCACTGCTGTCAGCATCTGTCACAGTACTATGCCCTTAGTCAATAAATATTCTGCAGTTAATGAATAAATAAATCCTGCACATCTTGACACCTCCATTTTGAAGGTCTCTGATTCTCATGATTTTTTCCTAGCTTCTTTTCTAGTACATGAGAAAACACAAAGGACTCTTTTATAAAAATTGAAAACTCAGCAACTTTTAGTATTTTCATATTTTATTCCAAGTAATGGAGTTATTGAGAATTGTTTTTCCAAGTCTCTTTAAAATTTACCTTGAAAGTGCGTTTGAATCTGTATATTTGAGACCTAATAGAACCACCCTTTACCTGAAAGGGGAGTATTATTTTATTTAGTTCCACTGTGCTAAAGTAGGTCCACAGGGGACAGTCTCATTTTATAATGAAATCAATTAACAAATCCAGCATGTATTCTACCTTAAGCTTAAAAAACTTTCACCCAAATTTGAGCCATTGATGAGCATAAGAAACTGAACTGCAAGAGGTCCATTTACGTTTCATCAGGCAGCCTTCTCTGGGAAAAGAACTTACTCAAAGAAAAGTGAACACTGCATAATTTTGTCTGAGGACATATTCTTAGAGTTGCTCATTCATTCAACAAATAATTGCAGTCCAAATCAAATAAATTATGGTTTTTGCTTTCAAGCATTTTACAATAGGGAAAACTTGACAAGTCAATAATTACAAAATAGTGCACCAAGTGTCATAGAACAATGGCTGCTATGAGTATGGCCTGTCATCTGTCACTCTGGTTGTTCTCTGCTCAGTCCTTGAAGTTTGACAAGTGTCACTGGAATGTCATATATATATATAGATTTTTATATATATATATAGATAGATATATATTGAACCCAAGAGTGCCAGGGATTGAACCCAAGAGTGCTTAACCACTGACCACATCCCCAGTCCTTTTTATTTTTAATTTAGATACAGGGTCTCACTAAGTTGCTTAGGACCTCCCTAAACTCTTGAGGCTGGCTTTGAACTCACAATCCTTCTGCCTCAGCCTCCAGAGCTGCTGGAATTACAGTCATGCACCACCATCCCTAGCTTGTCTCCAACATTGGGTGTCTACCATAGCCTTGGATTTCACCATGAAAAGCAAGAGGAAGACAGGACAGTGTTGACTGAAACATTGTAGCTGTGAAGAGAATCCTCAGAACACCTTCATGTTAACCCATGGGAATTAAAAAAAAAAAAAAAAAAACAAACAAACAAACAAAAAAAACAGAATATTTAGAGGTGAGATCAAAGTCCCAAAGAGGGTGACAATGTCAGACGTTCCCTAAAGTGCTATTGCTTTCCTAGTACACCTGAATAAAACAATTAAAAACAAAACAGGCTACCTTATATATAAGATGGCAAATTCTCTGCTCTGCCTATATTTTTTCAAGCAGTAGCTTCTGCCAGAGGTATATGGAGTAGGCAATCATTGAAACAACAACCCCTTCATCTCAGATCTCATGAGTCTACAATGGCCTACAATAAAACACTGTACATATTTTTTAAATTTTGGTAGTAGGGATTGAACTCAGTGGCCCTTGACCACTGAGCCACATCCGTAGCCCTATTTTGTATTTTATTTAGAGACAGTGCCTTGCTTTTGCTGAGGCTGGCTTTGAATCCAATAATCCTCCAGCCTCAGCCTCCCAAGCCACTGGGATTATAGGCATGTGCCACTGCAGCCAGCTGCACATACATTTTGAACCAGCATTGTGCTCTTTTCTCATGGACTTTCTTTCTTGGCAATGTGATGAATTTTAAAGATATGGAAAGGACTGTTTCTATAAATGCTATAAAGTTTGTGCCATTTCCTGGACACTTTTCAAAGCCAACTCTTTTCTAATCCCATACCAGAGTTGGAATGAGTAAAATCTGCAAATATCAATGATTCATGCTGACTAAGATATTTTGGCATCCACTGATTGATTTTTAAATGGGAATGCTTGCTCTCCACTTGGTTTTAACATTGATAATAACTAGCATATTGTTTTCATGTGTCCTTTCCCTACTGAGCTCTCCACTGACTTTCCACTAACACTCCTTTCCTACCACTTCCTGTGGTGGGTAATACCATGGCCGCTTTTACCTAGCATGCAATTTACCTAGGCTTGCACTGCATGATATGGGAAGTGCCAGCAAGAATTGTAAAGGTTTCAGAGACAAGAAAAGGTATCCTGCTATGTTTTGAATGAGGCCAAATTTAGTGAAGGAAACTTAGGTCTCTTATGTACAATAATAATTCTGGCACTTAGAGAAGTATCATGTAGTTTTATTTGGAAACCCAAGAATATAAGTTATAAAATAAAATGTTTAATATATATAAACACAATTTTTCTATAAAAAAGGCCACTCAAAAGAAGAAGGATATCCTTAGGATGAAAGAACTTGCAATCTGTTTGAGCAAATTACATGGAGAAAACCAAGGAAGAACAACCAAAGATAACCTTCACTAAATGATAATATGGCATACACTGTATTTTCTCTCTAGAGATTATCTTCCTAATCAATCAGAATCAAGAAAATCCTCATGAAAGACACAGACATGAGATTGACTGAATAAGGTTTGATGCATTCCAGAACAGAAACTAAAGGATCAACCACACGCAAACACTGATCAGAATAATCTATATGGAATATGCCTGAGATTCAGTTAATTTCAAAGAACTACCTTTGGAAGAGCTAGAAGGAGAACATAAGCTCAGTATGTGAACAAAGTTTTAATAAAAGTAGAGGCATTCAGACTTGATTTAGGCAACAGAAGAACAGCACAGTGTTGAACTATGGTGAAATGAAGAATGTGGTATAGAACAAACATATAAACAGGCGCTGTCATCCAGTATGACTTTATTCCAGCAGCAGGAACTTCAGGTAGAAAACTAGTTTGAAAAGGCCTGATAAAACTGAAAGATCTTGTTATTATTCTTTTGTTGGATAGTAAGGCAGGTTTTATTCCCCACAGCATAAAATACAACTTAATTAAAGCATCCATCCATTTTTTGAACTCTTATGTGCCTAGAATGGTTAAAATGTGGTAGATTTGGTTTAAAGATAAAAATATGGTAAATTTTCTTTTTGCTTTTTTTCTTTCTTTCTTTCTTTTTTTAAGTAATTATACCCAATTACCTAGTCACCTGGAACACTTTGATCCCAGACTCCTAAAATAGTTGTCATCCTTTTCCCTAGACAGACCTTTGGTGAGTAATCAAGTTTTTCTACTGCTGAAATGTTATCCAAATCTAACCGCTGTTTCTGTTGCATAACTGTGATCAAATCCTCATCATTTTTCCCTAAAGCATCATGGAATAGCTTCTTCTCTGGTCCCCTTATTTTTAACCTCACCTCTGTTTTTCACACTGCCCACTGCCATAAAAAGATTTTCAAAGAAAAACAAACAGTTTATATTTTATTTTTTTCCTTCTCTTAAAACCTTAGGTTTTTTGTTTGTTTGTTTGTTTTTGGTACAGGGGATTGAACTCAGGGGCACTCGACCACTGGGCCACATCTCCAGCCCATTTTTGTATTTTATTAGAGACAGGGCCTCACTGAGTTGCTAAGTGCATCGCCAGTGCTGAGGCTGGCTTTGAACTCTCAATCCTCCTGCCTCAACCTCCCAAGTACTGGGATTACAGGCGTGCACCACCGAGCCTGGCTTCTTAGTTTTTAATTCACATATAAAATTATACAAATTCATAGGGTACCATATGATACTTCAATATGTGCATTCATTGTATAATGTACAAATTATGATAAGTGTATTCATCTACTTTAAAACACTTAAAAACCACCTATGATCTCCTATTTCATATAAAACTCCTAAGCAAAGTACACAAGGCCCCACTTACCACTAAAGCCTTATTGGCCATGACTCCAGGTCCCTGCTTGCACTGCAGTCTCAAAACACTTTTTTTTTTTTTTTTTTCAGACTTCATGCTTTTATGATCTTACCCTGAATTTTCTCACCATTGTTTAATACATGTGGCAATTCTTCTAATACTTTAAGGAAAATTCAAATGTTAACTTTTCTTATGAACCCTTCCCCAGATTTCCCAGGAAATTTCACTGAACCTGTGTTTCCAAGTAGTGTGTGTGTTCTTTTATTATAGAACATTTTGGGTAGCTTTATATTATGTGTGTACCTATTTCTCTATTTTGGCAGCTATCCATCCATGTCTTGGCACAGAAATCTGAAAATATTTCTTAAATAAACTAATGAATTTATCCTGTCACATAAAAGTTTTAAATTTATTTATATTTAACAGCTTTATTGCAATATGATTTACATACTATAAAGTTCAATCAACTAATTGTTAATTAAATATTTGATAGCCATTAGTATATTTACATAGTTGTATAACCATGCCCAAAAGTATAATTTTAGAACCTTAACATCATCCCAAAAGAAAATTCGAATCTATTATAATCACTCTTCATTCCCCTCTCCCTCTAGCTCTAAACCATCTAAATCTGATTTCTATCCCAATATATTTACCATTGTATATATTTCATATACAGTAATGCTCTATGTAATGATGTTCTGTTCAATGATTGGCTGTATATAAGACAGTGGTCCTAAGATTACGCTGCCTAGAAACATAATGCTGTCTTAATTTCTTTGAGTACACTTTATGATCTTCCCACTACCATGAAATTGTCTAATGATACACTTCTCAGAAACATCCTTTTCATTAAAGAACATGTGATTGTGAAAGTTCCTATAACAATAGCATCAGACAGAACAGTGGGTGGCAAAGTCAAACACCTCAACTGATTCTTTGAGAATACAGTTGTCCAAATGGAATCTAAGGTCTAAATGAGACTCTCATCCTCAGAAGCTTTTCTTGCCCTTGGTTAACTCTGTTGCTTAAAAATTTCATTACTGAAAACAAGCTTGTTATTTTTAAGGACATATAACTTTGCACATCAAGACCTTTAGTTTCTTGCTCTGTTAAAACCAATAATTTGTCATGACTTCTGCTTATATAGGATTGTTGAAGTGTTTGGTAACTTCAATTGGTTGTCAAATCAAAAGGCAGGGAAGGTAGGTGGGCTCATTCTTGTGCTCATAAAAGTTGTTATTTATGCATTTAATTATTCATTTATGGTGCTGGGGGTTGAACCCAAGGCCCCACATATGCTAGGCAAGCACTCTAGCACCAACTTACATCCCAAGTCCTTGGTGTGTCTTTGACATTGAACTCCAGAAGGTAGCTGGAATCTGACATGCATGGGAAAATCTGCTAAAACGAATTAGAAATGAATAGGAATTTCAAATGGGCATTTAGAGGAGACATATAAAGTGGTCTTTTGAATTATTTGCACACCACCAACAAAATAATTATGACACCTAGTCAAATATCTATCATAGCTTATTTGGAAGTCAAAAAAATAATAATCATTTAAAAAGCATGTAGTAGACATTCAGACCCACAAAAATCTACCTGGAGATGATGGGATGTGTCATGGTGACACAGATTTTTACACTTGACTCTATGTTAACAGGGACATTTTAGAAATGCCCCATTCAATATCTCTGAATATTCCTTTGTAAAATAAATTGATTAGACTAGATGTCACCAGGTTCAAACTCCAATATGTTCTGATTAATTCATTTTTATTTCTGGGTATTATATCTACTTTCTCTTTTCCTGCATTTACAAATAAAGACTTTTTTGTTTAAAGTTTAATATTACAGCTTGAATTGGCAGAAAATATAGCTATGATAATTAACTGATGCAGTAAAGAATTACAAATCAGAGTAAATATGCCTTGAATATATTGAAAATATGAATTATAGTAAATTACAAAATGGCTTTGCATTCACCAATTAATATTAAACTTTATTATCAAACAAATATTATATTCCATATTGATATGCTCTTTGGTAATAGTAATATTAAGAAATATATAATCCTTTCATAAGTGAACATGTTTATAGAAAAGAATGTGAAAATATTTGGAGCACAAAAACAAATTATATGCAATATTAAACAGATTTCCAACAAAATTTAGTACTTAATTTCAAAGAAAAAGATATGCTTAGGATTTTAAATGATCAAAAAATATTTCCTAATTAAAAATTAGAAAGTTGACAGGAAAAAAATATGTTTAAATTTTATGGTCAGCAAAGCATGATGGGAAAGCTGTGGTTAGGTCTGCTGAAAACAGATACCCCAACTGTGATTAACAATAAGGAAGCTTAAACTAAGTTAATGAATAAACATGTTGATTTTAAGCTCCAATTCATTGGAATAATTACTTCACATTAACATATCAACAAGTCACTAATCAACAGTCTAAAGTCTCAGGTCACTGACTACTTCTACAAATATATTTTTAAAAAATTTTTATTATTACACAGCCTTCTGCAAAATTTCTGTCCATATTGTTACATGCTTAATTGCACAGAATCTCATAAATTCTTTCTGAAAGAGTTTTCTTAATGTTTATTTTATCATTATGTTAATGAGAATATAATAGAACTGCACTCCAATAGTAATACTGACAGCAGAAGCCACCAATTTGTTAGCAATCATCAAACACCAGCAAACACATTCATCGATGGTGGACAGAACAGCATAGCAATTATTTTTTTTTTTCCTGATAGATTTAGAGAATTGTACTGTTGTAAGTTATAATAAAAAATATATTATGCTCCAAATAACCCCTCTTCTTTTGTAGATTTATTTAAAAAAAAAAAAAAAAGTATTATCTTTTCCCATCTCCCTGACTTCTTGTCACTAAGTTCCTACAAAACAATCTTAGAGTCCTAACTACTTTTTCATCCTAAATTAGGCAAATATATTTCATAGAATATACCCTAAGATGTTATAAATCTTGGCCACATGACAGCAACTAATTCACACTCTAAATCTACCTAGACTTCTCCTTTTATGCCTTCCTTGGACTCCTTTTATTTCTCCCATAAGTTGTGTTTCCCATCCAGATCCAATGCACAAAAAGATTATGTAAAAAAGCAGGGAGATAAAAGAAATCCTAAAAATTAAAAGTTAAATTAGCAATTAAGCTTATTACTTCCAATACTAAAAGTACAATGATATTTAAATAATTTGAAGTAATCAGATCCAAAAAAGTGAATTGTTTAACAGTTTTAGGGGTCTGAAATAAACACTTGATGACGCATGCATCCAAGGAATCAGATTTGGTTCACCTCCTGGGTCCTGGCACTTGCCAGTCCTATGACCTTGGTTTTCTGTGCTGCAGGGTCCTAATACTGACAATGAGAGCATTAATGATGTCACTTCAAAAACCTTTTTGAGAACTATGATTCTAGTTAAAACACTCAGAAGAATGCTTGGTACACTGTGAAAACTCTGTCATTACTGTCTCTTCATCTCATGGAATGAGGTTTCTAAACTCAAATTCCAACTTCTTAAAATTCATTTTATATTGCTTTGCAAAGTTTTAATTTAAAAGTAACAGAAAGGTGACTTCAGTAACTCATACCCACATAATTATTCACATGCACAGATGTTGATTTAATAACCACTCACTACTTTAAATTTTCTTTTTGGATATATTAACTGCATATATTCTTCTGATTTATCTGCTATCTGATTAAAATACCAGAAAATATTCTTTGCATTAAATTTTGTTAAATCATCAATTACTAAAAAACACTTATTTTACCTGTCATGGACAGACTTGATATGACATGTGACAAAAAATAGTCACTATATATCCGTGCTTGCAATCATCCTATCTTGCAGTGAAAATGTAAATTATCATCAAATAACTAATATATGAAGCTATATATTAAAAGTGTCATATGATGCTTTTAGTATAAAAAAGGAACCAATATTATTTTACTTTCATTGAGATAGTTATTCAGTTACAACTAACAACTGAACATCTATGATACTTTTTTCAACTTTTTAAATTCAATTCTTTTAATTCAAAATCATTTTTTAAAAATAGTATTTATTTTTCATCCTAAAAAAAGTAATAATAATTGTGTAACTGGTTATATACTCTTGCTTTGACTGTCAAGAAGCAAAATACAGGAATGATTTCAATGTAGATTGTCATTTAAATTATTTATTGCCTCACTTAAAATATAATACTTTTATATTTTCTTTTACATATTTTTGTCTTTTACTAATATTTATTGTATGTTATCTTTAAAATCACTTAATTCTCTTTATGTAATACATACATAATTTTAAGCACTTGATACTTACATTTTAAACATTGTTTTTGTTTCCTAAACTTTATTTTCTCTTTCATTTCATAATAGCAAAATATTACTGCTTTAGTGAGAAGTATTAGTAAAATGTCCCAAAACTGGATTATTTTCTATGGGGATTTAAATGTTTATTTAAAATGACTATGATTGTATATATTCTAAGGAAAATAAAATGAAGAAAACAATTAGGAGACCAGAGCAGTTAACTTTGAGTTACTTAAATATGTTGTTAACTAATGATAAAAAATTTTGACTTGTATGCTTGTGTCACTCCGCTTTCCATTACTGTAACAAATATCAGATAAAAAGAGAAGAAGTTTCTTTTGGCAAATTTTTGAAGTTTCAGTCCATGACCAACTGTAACCTTTTAGGGCCTATGGCAACACAGTATATCATGGTAGGACCTTGAGGTGAAGACCCCCATTGGCCCATGGCAGGGTACAAAAGGGAGGAAGAGGAAGTAAATGGATTCCCATTTTTATCTTCAAGGGAATGCCCCCAATAAGTCTAAATTTGAACACAAAAATCTAAAAAAATCCTATATCCCTGATATTAATGACCAACTTTGTTTTCAATTAAAAATAACATTTTAATTATTTAAGCCACTTCTAAGTGGTTTGATTATTCAAACTTAAAAAAAAGGTAAGAATCATGCAAAAGGCCAGAATTTACCAATTATCTTTGCTTTCAATAAAGAACTGAATATACTGACTTCATTCTTGCATGTCTCACTGAGAATTTAAATGCCTAGGTCAGCGTAACTCAAGGCAGATTATATTCTCCTTTTGAGTTATATTTGGTGCTTTAGAAAAATCACAAGGCATGAGTTTGAAGCCCAAGCACACTCAATACTTATGAAGTAAGTAAATCTCATTATTAATCATTACTTAAACACATTTATGTACTGCTATAAAGTACTCATGGATTGAAAATACATATGTACACAATAATACACTTCTAAACTACTCTAAATATAGCCTTGCTATGAAAAGCCCAGTGCTCAAGTATAGGATGTATAGTATATACATATGTGTGTGTGTGTGTGTGTGTGTATGTATATATATATATATATATATATATATATATATATATATGCATATATATATATATATATATATATCCTTAGTTTAAATTCACATACACATTTTACAAATACATTTTGCTCCATATATTTGCTCCATATAAATTTATTAAGAACAAAATTAGAAATAACAGCATTAATAAAATCTGTTTCTTATAGCTTAGAAAGTTCCAACTGTTTTATAAAGGGTTTCCTATTTGATCCCCTGGGATGGGTCTCTCAAGTTCATAGCTGGAGATGCATTCTCAGGAGCCAACACACTCTTGTTCTGAGCATTATAATGGGAGAAAAGACCAAGAACACAGAGATTTAATAATATAGTTCCTGGAACAGCAGCATCAGTCTTATTTAGGAACTCATTATAAATGCAATTTTTTAAGCCCTTCTTCAGGTTCAACTGGATCTGAAACCACAGGGTGGGACCCAGCAATCTGTTTTTTGATAAGCCCTTGAAGTGTAACAATGTATTTTTAAAATTTCAGCACCTTAGCTTTCCTCTTTTCTTCTCTTGCCCCTCAAAACATTGTGTTACTGCAAAGTAAACCCATGAAAATGTTAATAGTCTTTTAAAATGTGAAAGCTAAAATAATAGTTTGTGTAGCAAGACAACAAGAACTTTACAATTATGATACTAATCAGAATGAGCTACACTTGACATTTTCTTCTATTTCTTGTTTATATTTCAATCACTGAAACCTCAAAGAAATAGCTAGATTTTAATAACTGAGAAATGTTAATAACTCAAGATAAATAGCTGCCTAGCACTAATATTTCTAAACTTTGATTTGAAGTTAAACTAATGTGACAACGCAATCTTTAAGAGACGATGACAATTGACATTAAATTGTTGCTTGCTTGTTCTTCCATTTAAAAAATGAGGAAATAGTTGTTTTGACAGCAACTATAATGAGAATGGAAAGTAATTAAAAGTTACTGTTTAGTTTTGATATCATGATCAGAATACTCAATTCTATTCAAGTCAGTATTTTTTAATGTTTTGAAAATATTTATTGCCAGAGTTCTAATAGCAGACTATATGATAATTTTCCTCTCACATTTCAGAATTTTTAAATGAAAACAAAAATTGCTATATAATTTACAAATATGAAACTAAATGCAATATAATAAACAGCATGCATGAACAGTAAGCCTACATTTTAGAACACATAATAAAAGAAACTCTGTTGAGAGGCCAAGTCAGTTTGATGCTCAGAGCAGATTCCTTATACTGTGACTGGCACACATTTTCTAATGTTGCAAGAGTCTGTGTCATGAAGGGTGATATGGCCATGACTCAGGCAAGCTCAGAGGGACCCCCCCCCCCTTGCTGTGCTGTGTCTAAAGCCGCACAATTAATGGCTGATAAGAACCATTTACCAATCTGAGGAAAAAAATGCTGTTTTTCTCTGACAACCCCAAGATATGAAAAGGAAATATTTGGTATTTCCACTCCTGTAGGAAAAAATGTTCACAAAATAAAGGCATAAAACTACAACTGTAATTTTATAAATTATGAGATTTAATCATTCGGGATAAATGGGATAGTAATATTATATCACCCTGAAAAGAAGGAGAAAATGATCATCTTATGTATATGGATAGAAAACACAAATAAAGATAAAAACATCACAAACCATAACTCAAAAATTCATATTATGTGAGACCCTAAAACACTTATGTACATTATTTCAGTAAATCTTCACTCCCCATCTTTTAGGTGTATATCTTTTTCAATCAGAGACCAGAATTAAAGAAATTCATTATTGAAAGTTATATATTTTACTTAGTAAAATACCAAAAGTTTGTATTCTGTTTCAAATGTAGAGTCTCGGCTGGTATGCAGCTGTATAACCAAGGATTGTATTTCTCAGTTCCTATCATCTTCCAGAATGTCTATTGATGGGTTCTTGCCAATAAATAAAGGTGATCATGCCATTTCTTATGTTCTCTTACATTATCCCCAACTGTATGAGGGAGACTGAGGCCTCTAGGAGGCTAGGACTATGAGATGGCAGAGGCGTAGGTCTATGAATCCTATTGTGCAGGAGGGCAGCTTTGCATCTCTGTTGGTTAAGCTATGGATCTATTTGGAATTTTGTTCCTGTTTGGATATTGTGCAATTTTAACAATAGAGCAATTAAGTTGTGAAACAGAAGGAGGACCTGTTTGTCTGATTCTAAGACCAATGTTGGCTCTTACATGTTATCATGATATACCTAAATTGATCTTAGTAGAACTGCTGAATATTTTAATATGATTTTTTCCATCAAAGAGATACACATTGTACTGTACAGAGTACTCATAACATTACTAACCAGCTTTTAATATGTCCTGAGAACATTAGTAACTCCTTAGGTGATGATGATAATGATAGTAAATATAGTAAAATAATAATAATAATAATAGATATGCTAAGTAAATTGACTCACCAACTTTGCAGATATTCTTTCGTCTCTCAGATTTAGTGAACAAAAGAAAATAAGCTTAAAATTCTATACTTAAGGAACGATTCAAATACCTCATTTTTGCTCAGGCCTAAGCTTTGTCCTGCTAATATACAGCTGCTTCCATGCATTTGGAAGTTAAGGAGTACTGTCCATACCTTTACAGAGCTGAAACTGTGATCTCCATTTGATTACTAATATTTTCCCTGTAACTCTCCTATCATCACTCCCTCTCCAGTATTCTCTCTGACATCTCCACTGCTGGGCACAATGACCAGCACAGAATAAGATCTGGTTGATACACGCACTGTTACATTCACAGAAGGAAAATGATGATAAAGATCTGTAAAACCAAAATTCCATTTTTCCAGAGAGAAGGTTCTATTTATTGTTTTTTTTTTTTTTTTTTTTTTTTTTTATTTTAGTTACTTGTGGTGATGACAATGTAAAATTAAAAATAAAAACTTGTTAACCAAAAATATGTTAAAATTATAAAGAAAAAAACTCACTATTTTAATTTAGGATATTTCAAAGCACCAAATTTCCAATCACAGTGATTTTGAACCCATCACAATCAAGCGGGTCTTTTCCCAATCTCAGACAAGAAGCAGATGTTCAGGCCACATATAACCTCATTAGCTCAGAAGATATGCTCCTGAAGATAGGATATTTCTGGTTTTTTTTAATGGTTCACTTTTTAATTTAATGAAATTTTTTTATGTACAAGATACAGTGAGACATAACCACACTGAGAGTCATCTTGACAACAACAAAAATATATGGCCTATACAATTAAAATATCCATAGAATAATAAATAGCTAACATTCAATCAGTGTATAGTGGGTACCTGCTAAGCATCCTCTAATCTCCATAATAATCCTTTAACCCAGATTTAGCCTACTTTTACAGAATGGAAAACTGATACTTAGAGAGACTGGGTATATTTCCCAAAGTCACAAAGCAATTAAATGATGACCCTTCATTCAACTCTTTCTCTTAGGTACAGAGATTATGATTTGAATTATTTCTATGAACTTCCTATGCAAAAAAAAAATGCAAATAAAATAGTTGTTCTGTGTAATCTGATTATCTCAAATTCTTAGGTCAACACTGGTTCTGATAGGGCCCTTTCTATAAACAAGGATACAGTATACACAGAATTCCAAAGGTTTTTGTTTTTATGGTTAGCGATTCTTGGAACCATAGTAGAATGGGTCTTAATATTGATTTCAATTAGTATTGGTGCCTTTTATTGGAATTAAGGCATACAGTGCAAAACAGCAAAGACTTTGGAGAATATGGAATAGAAAAATCTATGTTGCAAATCAATCTACTGTCTGAAAATTGCTCAGGACAGGAAATCATATAGCCCATCTTGGGACAGTGTTGGTTTGTCCCAGCTTTTCCAGTAAAATGGGGAAAAAAAAAAGAGTAATATCTTAATCACAAGGGTTTTGTGAGATAAAATATAACAATACACATGAAGTTTGTGGCAAATGACAGCACATGTTAAATACACTATAATGTTACAAAATACTGTAATTATTAGTGGCTCCAGCCAGATGTTAAAACATCTCTTTTATTCTCTTCACCATACATATTTATATTTTTCTTGGTTTTGAAAGTATGATTTTTATAATTTCTCTTAGTTTTATTCCCCACATTATCTAAAAAACAATTTAAGAAGTACATATAGAGTCCCTAAGTTCTAGAAATTGTTTTTACTTGTGGTAATTTTGTTTAGCCAATGAGTCCATTACGAATCCCAATTTCAGGCACAGAATGTTTAAAATTGAGGTAATGACTCCATTACCCAAGCTGAAACAATAATTCAGCTTTATATGTACTATATCAAAGCGAACATAGTAAATAGGTGTTTCCCTTGTGAAATGTAAACAAATTAAACTCGGATCATATGAGCAAATAAATTAGAATTTGCTTTTTAGTTACTGTAGATTGCCTTTCCTTTCCATTTCTTGAATCTTTGAATCTTATATGTGATGTAATTTACACACTTACTGAGCTGAATATATTGCCACATATTATAAATTGAGAGTAAAAAAAAGTCACAATGTCTAACCGCCCTTTTCTTTATACTGTAATGCCCTTCAAGAGGAAAAAGATATGAATTTATAGTGTGTTCTACAAGTAAATGCATGAAACATATGAAGCCATAATTCACACACAAAGAAACTGCAATATTTCTATTTTTTCTAATTTCAGAGGTTTTACAGCATTAGTTATAAAATATCTTTGTTCAAAATCTAACCAAAAGGATAAAAAGGGGAAAAAAAAAGAAGCTTATTATAGTTTGAAACACAAGAAGTAGCAAATAGCTTGTTTCAACTAAATTAAGGTCCCTACCCATTTTCTAGAATGAAGGAAATATAATCATTTTGTAAAAAAAAAGAAAATGAGGGGTGCCTTGATATCACTCTATGAAAGACATGATATGAACAGCAATTATAAAATTAAATAGAATTGCATTAAAATAAATAATATTTAAACTCTCAATTGCAGTATACTACTTATCAATTAAATATACAGTCTAAATTTCAATATAATTTATATTGCTCCATCCGTTACTCAGGAAGTTGTGAAAATAAACTCCATGTGTTTTCAATTAAACCAGTATTGCATCAGTTTTTCCACCAGTTTTTGAAGCTTGACTGGTAATAACATTTATGAATCCTTCAACTCTGTCTAAAGTTTGATGGCTCATCCAAATGCTCTGGAGAAGTCACTTTTCCACTTCTAGAGTTAGGATGAAGTTGGCCTTGCCTGGAGCCATGAAAATAGTGACCTAAGAGTTTATTACAATATATGTTATCCCAGAGTTTGGAGCTACTGATACCCAGATACAGAGCAAGATTGACCCAGATGGTTTGATTTCAATTTGGTTGCATAGCTCCTTTGTACAGAAGTGAAAAATGACAGTCTTCTGAGATTCTGGAATTCTCTACATTTGGGGGGTTTGCGGAGAACACCAAAGGAAAGCTATTTCTTATGAGTTTCAGATTGTTGACATTCCATCATGGGACAAAGAGATTAGAGAAAAACTAGACCTTAGATTGTTAACTAAAGTATATTTTAATTTAAAAATATCAATAGATCTAAAATTGAACTGTGACAAGATCACAGGATATTCAACACTTATTAACAAGTTTGTGTTTATTAACTATTTTTTCATAATAATGTCTTGATTGAATGTTTTTCAGACATGTAAGTATTAATCCTTATGTTGAGACAGTTCTCACTGGTATAGACTCACACACAGATCATTAGAGTAGAAAAGTCTTCTCTACCCATTGGTAAACACCTAATAACCAAATTTCCTGAGTGACCACTCTACCACACTTGTCCCCATTTTGGTTTTCTTTGCTCTTCCCTTTTCAAGAGCTGGCAAATAAAATTAGCATAAAAGGAGGTGATAAGGATTCTGCTCCTGTTTCAAGGCCAGTATCTATAGAGTGCCTTACAGATTACAAAGCATATTGAATATTTCCATAGAGTATAATACTTAGATGTTGCTTTCTGCTAGGACCTTTTTCACATGAAATGTTAGGCATTAAAGCAGGTCAGTCACTAGTAAAGGAAACCAGTGTTTAGCATTCGTGAGAATCCTGGCACACAGACACTAGGAAGAAATGGTGGGGACTGTTAATCAAAACACAATGGAATGGGGAAAACACAGTTCCTTTCCAGGCAGGCTTTGGGATCAAAGTGGGGAATAGTCCAGAAGTGCAGGTGGAAGGAAGTAAAGCATTGGCAGAGGGAACAGAAACACCAAACAGGGAATATATAGTAGGATATATGTGTCATCAGAAGAGGAAACATGAGAAACAAGACAAAGAGAGGAAATAAAACGTGAACATACATGTAACCATAAGATGGAATTCAGGCATGCTTCTCCAGAGATCTGACAGCACTGAGGGACAGAACAACTCTAGGTACCTAAAAATAAGGAATGAGTCCCAGGAAGGACCACTGGCTGTACATGGATAATCATGCTCAGTGTTTGTCAAAAAAAAAAAAAAAAGAAAAGAAAGAAAGAAAGAAAGAAAAGAAAAGAACTGCTAAGATTAATTACCCATAAAAATATAGTGACTGAAATTCCAGAGTCACATGAAACTTCAATTCAAATCCTGGGACATCCACGTACTAATTTTGTGACCTTAGCAAGGTATACAACATCTCTGAACACGGTTACCCAACTGAAAAATATTTTGATGGGAAATGAGAGCACAGATATTTTAAAATTACTTTGGATTGGTGTAATACTTAATAAATGAAAGCTATGCAGATAATGATTGCATCGAACATAAGGAGACTCATTAGCAGATTCCCTATTACCTTGTCAGCTAAAGCCCTCTGGTCTGAGGAATGCAGAGAAAAAAGTGGTTACTCACTGCTATCATTTGAGAAGACGCTCTGAGGAAGCAGCACACTCTACTTCGATATCCAGACCCCTTACATTGTTATAAATTTGTTCCACATTTCTCAGAAGAAAAATAACTTACACCTTTTCATTTTCAGTTGTATAAATCTAATGAAAGATGGTTTTGAATACCCATCTGCCTGGTTCATTGGCTCCTTCTTAAAGTCAAAAAGTAGCTCTGGCTTTTTACGCAGTCCAGAAATCTTGGAAAAGAGAGCAGCTTTCAATCCATTAGAGATTCTCATCATTCAAATCTAATGAACATGTTAACTCTGTTGTGCTAATCCAGCACACCTTTGCTGTTACTCCTAAACTACCAAACGTGAAGTTCAGCCTTCAGATATCCACCCACTCCAGAAGTCCACAGCCCCCCACCCATCAAAGGCTTTTCTAGTACCTGTGGCAGTATAAGAGAACAGAAGAAACTCCACACAGAACCTGCCCCACAATGCTCCTTAGTAACGAGGACCAGAATAACCCTTGCTTTTCTGTCAACTCAGGTTTTTCTTTCTTCCCATAGACCAGGCATACTAGCTTAACTTCTGTCTGGCAGAGGCAGTGCCTAGACAGAAGGCAAGATTGCTTTGTGGTGTGCATATAATAGGAATACCAAACCTAAGTATGTTTCTAACTGACTATATTAAATATGATTTTCAAGTATTCCAAAAGAAATGAATCCTAGTCTTCCACTAATAATTGCCTACTATTTAATTACTGAAAGTTATTTGAATAATATACAATTCAATGATGGGAAAAACTCTTAAAGACTATCATAAAAGTATTAAAAGTAATAAAATTAATAAAAATAAATTAAAAGACTAGTAAATTCTGTAGATATGTAAATAGATGCTTCCTTAAAATTTATTCTTCAGAGTAATAAAAAACTCCTCATGTATAAAATCTTTAGCTTTTTCTCACTACTATACATTCATTCAAGGATTATTATTTAAGAATATATTTAAACATTTAGAATGTTCAAAATGTTAAAACACTAAAATGTAACCAATGAATGTTAGAAAATAACTGTCAACATGTCTGTAAACATGGATGCATGTGTATGTATGTATATATTTATATCTCCTATTATTATATCTAATTTAGTAGCCTTTCTGTTTTCTAACTGTATAATGAAGAGTAGTTAAATAAATTTAATATTGTAAAACAGTATTAAAATCTTGATATGCCATATAAAGATATTTAATATTTGTGTTACTTTAAAATTCTATATTTTAGAAAATAAATGAGTTTCAAAATTATTTTTATTAAGTACCACACAAGTAAACTATAAAGTGAGGCATGCTGATTCATCACATATCTAAACTATAATTGAATATAGATACTGAAGTAGAGGATGCTTTTGTTATATTCAGAAGTTTTAAATTTCAGAATGAAATTTAAAATATTATAGTGCAAGATTATACCAAAACTATTACATAATGATGTTGCAAATTCATCCAATCATTTCCAGAGAGGATTAATATTAATTTATAATGGCATATAAACAGCTCCCAAGTGAGAATGTTCAATTTTATCTCACCAATTTCAAAGGAAGCACTTCTCAATTTATTACATTGTGATTAGAAAAAAATTCTCAGGCTGGATACCTGAAAAGAGACAAAAAGTGTTTTAAGAAGTAAAAAATAAAACCAAGGCTAAATTTTCTTTCTGAGGCCTAAAAGAAATTAGTGAAATATAAAGAAAATAGAAACAACAAATTCAATTGTATATTAATATTTAACTCATACTATTACTCTAGTTTATCTGAGTATTTACAATAAACATATTGGATAAAATTCCTAAGTCTTGAAAGGCAGTGAAAAACCTATGAAATGCATGAATGAAAGCTATAAACAAACCCATGTGAGATCTAACTCAAAATCGAATATGCCATAGAACACAGGATTGTCTTCAGTACCCCAGGTGACTTGCTTGAGGTCATATTCAACCTTTTCATCAGCAAATCACTATGCATAAGCATATGGGCCATGTGCCCTGTCATTTTGTTTATAGCAGCATTACTTCAAGTTTGATACAAATTTTATGACTCAGTTTGTCAAAGTTCTTCAACCCCATCACTCAAACCATGGTTTTCTAAAAATAAAAGGTAGAGTTGGCAAGAAATGGACATATATTTCCTAAGGCTGAGTTAACCCAATGATGTTTAAAGATAGCATTAAGCTTTCCTATTACAGCTGCACATATAACCCGTGTAAACTGCCTTCTGGTGAAGGAAACACTTCTTTATAAAATTTTGATTTACTAGATGGAGAGTAAGTCAAGTATAGGAGCAAGTTATAAATTGTTATTGGAAGTTATTTTAAAGTACAATATTTTGAAACAATCATGCATCTTCTGATCTTAAAATATTCTCATGGTAAGCTGGAAGTAATCATAGAACTTCAAAGTACTGAAAGTATTTCTGTATAATTAGTAAAACCATTAAATAAATATGTTGCGAAGAATTCAAAGACTTTTCTTAAGTTAATCTTAAGACTCTCAAATAGTTTCTGTAATATTAAATAAAGAAAAGTTTGAAGAACTGAAGTGTGATATAAAAATTATTTCCAGCTGGGTATAGTGGCACACACTTCTAATTCCATTGGCTCTGGCGGCTAAGACATGAGGATTGTGAATTCAAAGACAGCCTCTCAGCAACTTAGAGAGGCCCTAAGCAACTTAGTGAGACCCATGTCTCTAAATAAAATATAAAAAAGGGCTGGGATGTGGCTCAGTGGTTAAGTGCCCCTGGGTTTAATCCCTAGTACCCCCCCAAAAAAAATCCACATTTATTATATTATTATCACAGTTATCCTGATATTGCTGCTACCATTGAGTACACAAAACAGCATCAGTCACTACAGTGCTATTAGTATCGATTGCACAAGGTCCCATGCCCTAGAATTTATGAACTAATGAAACAAGATGTAAAAGTAAATGATAATCAATATTGTCTGTAAATATAATAATTTAATAAATGCATTAAGAAACCAGATCTTAAGATAAACTTAAAGAATGTACAATCAATAAAAGAAGACAAGAAGAAGCCAGCACGTGCCTGTAATCCCAGCAGCTCGGGAGGCTGAGACAGGAGGATCACAAGCCAGCCTCAGCAAATTAACAAGGCCCTAAGCAACTCAGTGAGACCCTTCTCTAAATAAAATACAAAGAAAAGGGCTGGGGATGGGGCTTAGTGGTTAAGCACCCCTGAGTTCAATCTCCAGTGCTTAAAAAAAAAAAAAAAAAAAAAAAAAACAAGAGCACTAGTTAAATGTGAAAATAACACCCTCAAAATGTACAAAAACAAAGACAAAGAAGCATAAATCATATTATTGGAACTAACTGTGATCAGGTGGAAAGGATTTTGGTTGAATGAGTAGTGTACAAAAGGCAGAGGATTCTTCATGAAAAAGCATTTCTAGTGTAATAGTGAAGCAACATTAGAAGAATCTGTGTTATTGTAGCCTAGTAGGTGTATGTATTTGTATTGCACAAATACTATATGATAGCTTGGACAAAGTCAAGAGTATTTGGCCTTATCAGATATCTTTGTTGTGATTGACACAAATTTATCAACTAGTGGTTTGCACTTTGTAAGTAAATGAGATTTTGTTTCTGTGAAATTTTACAGTGGAAGAAAAAAAGGATAAAATTGCCTCCACAGCAATTGTAGATTTGTTTTCAATATTATAAGGTTCATATCTCTCTTTCTCTGCACACACACACACACACACACACACACACACACACACACACCTTTAAGAAATGGAAAGCATCATTCCTATCCAAACCCTAGAGAAAGCATTTTAACAATCTAACATGACTCTGCCAAGCATTTTTATAGATTTTATACCTGCTCACGAATATATAACATACACATGCAATTTCTATTTGAAGCAAACATGCATTAATACTGTTAATGTTTGTTATGTTTCTTGTTTTGTTTAGTTTTGTTTAAACATCACAGATAGTGCTCAACTTCAGATTTATTTTATTCTTTTTTACTGAATGAATAGAAAAGATTTGTGATATAGAATAATCTTATCTACCAACTTTTCTATTGACAGATATTTAGAATTTTTTACTATTAAACTATTGCAAATTATAAATATGTGATTATATTTCTGTTTAGATATTTACAAATTTGTGTAAATATGTGTTGCGTGAAAAGTGGAAAGCTAGAAATTTATATTTAAAGAATGATTTTAAAGGATGGTAACCATCCATTTGTAGCATAGATTCAGGTAGAAGGAAAAAGATTTGAAAGAGAGAGAAGACATGGGAATCATGAACATATATATATAGATTTACAAAGATACTACAGAAAATGGTAGGTAGCTGTAGAAAGGTAAACAGTGAAGTAGAAATCATGGTATATTAGAAGTTTCACAGAAGTGGTATAAACAAAGAGCAATGTTATATGCACATGAAAAACAGAGAATTGTCTGGGAAGCAAATACCAAAATGGATCAAAACTTACAATTAGTTAATAATCTTCAATTATTAAAAGTAAACAGTCTCCATTCTTAGAAAGAAAGGGAATACTGGGGTCAAGCATGAGAGTGTTGTGACACTCAAGAATGGTTTTGTAAAATACTCAACAAGATGTCCCTGCCATCCAGGCAGAGAGAGAAATAAAAGTAGAAATATGTTTCCAAAAAATGCATAGTAATGGTAGGAAGAGTGGATTTAAGGCAACATCTATCTCAACAAAAACAAACAAACAAACTTGCTGAAATAACTTGGAGGAGATTGAACACAAAATAATTGTTAAAGCATATGGCAAACTAACAAGATGTGGTTAAATACTGTGCTCTTCTGTGGTATATCTGAGTTGAAGAAAGGGTAATAAAGTAGAATGAGAAAACTTAGGGATTGAAAGATACTTTACTATTTATCATTAAGCAAAGGATTTTCTAAGTCAAGTATTTGTAGCATAAGAAGAAAAGTCTATGAGAAATTCTGATGTCTGATAAATTTTATCAGACTGTTCTCAAAATACAGTTACAGGAGTCTGAATTTTAATACTGACTGACGACATTCTTAAACAAAAGAAAAATAATTTTGTAAATACTGAATATATTTAATAGTGACAGTCACAGTTTTGGCATATAAAAGAAAAAACAAGCCTTCCTTCCTGATTGTGCCACAGGCCAGACATGAGAGTACATTTCACAGGTAGTTTTATTTTATAGGTATTGCATGCATGATCACCTATTATTATGGGTGACCAGCAGATCCTAAACAAAATTATAGCATGAGTAGTAGAATGTTATGCTAATGTGAAAGGCAATAAATTAATTTTTTCTAAAATTGCATACCAATTTTCTAAATGAAAGCTGTAAAGGGACAGTCTACATGGAAAAATCCTCAGCATATATAATATGACTGAAGAAAACAGGGCAAAAATTAGGCACAGTTGACAAAATGATCTGGAATACAATTTTGAAAATGATAAAAAGCAATTATATTTAATGAGCATTTTTATTTTAGTACAAGGCATTAATAAAAAAGCATATAATTATACATAATACATATATGATAGAAAAATAAAATAAATGAGAGGTTATTTGTCATACATTTCTGCTTTCCACATTTATGAATTCCAATATTTTTATTCATAGTTTTGTAATAGTGTGTTGTATTTCTAAAATATTAAAAAAATAACATGCTCACTTTTGAAAACTAAAAATAAGAATGTCTAAGATGTGAAGTAAATCACAATCATTAACAGGTTTAAGTACTCTCACTACATAATGATAAATATCTGAAATATATAAGATGATACATTTGTTAATTATGTTAATTTATCCATTCAATAATGTACACTTTTCAAAACACCATATTGTGCATAAATATATATATCCTTTTTATTAGTAAAAAAAAATAAAAAAACAGCATTGTTTTGGCACATACATAAAACTGGCACAGAGACCAATCGAACAAAAGAGCCCAGAAATGAACCCACATATCTACACCCAACTGATTTTCAATAAAGACACTCAGGACACATACTGGGAAAAGAACTCTCTTAAAATAAATATGCTTGGAGAATTGGATCTCCCACATGCAGAAGAAAGAATGAAACAAAACCTTTATCTCTCACCATATTCACATATCAACTTAAAATGATTAAAGACTTAAATGTAAGACCTGAAATGATACAATCAGTAGAGGAGAACAGGGGAAAAGCTCCATGACATTGGTCTGGGCAAGGATTTCTTTGATAAGGCCCCAAAGCACAAACAACAAAAGCAGAAGTAGACAAACAGGATTACAACAAATCTTCTGCACACACACACACACACACAAAAAAAAAAAAAAAAAAAAAAAAGGAAATAATCAACAGAGTGAAAAGACAACCTATAGGAGATAACATCTACAAACTGTAATTTGATAAGGGGTTAAAATCCAGAATATATAAGCAATTCAAACAATTCAATAGCAATATAATGAATGATGTAAATAAAGATCTAACAGATATTTGTCAAAAGAAGATAAAAATAGGACCAGCCAACAAGTTTACGAAAAAATGCTCAATATCAGTAATCATTAGGCAAATGCAAAATAAATACCACAACAACGTATTATCTCCCTCTAGTTACAATGGTTATTAACATAAAAAACAAGATATGTGTTGATGAGAATGTGGAAAAAAAGGGAAACCTAACATAATATTGGTAGGGATGTAAAGAAGTATAGCATGTATGGAAAGTAGTATATATGTTCCTCAAAAAATTAACCATAAAGCTATCATATGATTCAGCAAGCATTATCACTGGGCATATCTCCAAAGAAAATGAAATAAATATGTTGAAGAGATATCTGCAACCCCGTGTTTATAGCAGCATTGTTTACAAAAACACAATAAAGAATTCTAAGTATCTATTAACAGGTAAATGAATAAAGAAATATGATATATGTGATGTTATGTCTCTCACACACACATACAAAAATGGAATATAACTGATCCACAAAAAAATGAAACCCTGTCATTTGTGACAACATGGATGAACCTGAATAAAATAAGACAGATGCAGAAAGAAAACTACCACATGACCCTATGCATCTGCAGAAAATATAGAAGTTGACTTCATAGAAGCACAGAACAACAGTGAGTACCACTATTGGCAGGTAGGCAGGGGAAGGTTAGCCAATGGGTACAAAAGTTACTGTTAAGTAGAAGGAATAACTTCTGGTGTTTTTTTGCACAGTAAGGGGACTAAATCTAGCAATAATGTATTGTGTATTTTGAAATAGCTAAGAGGATTTTGAAAATTTCACCACAAAGAAATATTATATGAGGTGATGCATTATGTTAGCCAAATTTGATCAGTACACAATGCACACATATATCAAAATATCATTTGGTACTCAATAAATTTTCACAGTTATTATATGTCAATTAAAAATAAAAGTAATAAAATAGGGGCTTGGGTTGTGTCTCAGTGGTAAAGAGCTTGCCTAGCACGTGTGGGGCTCTGGGTTCCATCGTCAGCACCATATAAAAACAAAAATAACTACAATAAAGGTATTGTGTCCAACTACAATGAAAAAAAATATATATATATAAATAAAATAAAGATAAAAAGGAAGAAAATATATTCATATAAAATATACCTCCTTTGCAATTACAAAAATACAAGGACATGTCACTAGACAAAAGCAAAAACTTTATATATATATATATATATATATATATTTGTATATATATTATATATATACATATATATATATATATACATACAAATGTGTGTGTGTCTGTGTGTGTGTCTACATATAGACAGACATACACGTTTGGGGGCAGGTACCAGGGATTGAACTCAGGGGCACTTTATCACTGAACCACATCCCCAGCCCTATTTTGTGTTTTTTTACAGACAGAGTCTCACTGAGTTGCTTAGTGCCTCAACATTGCTGAGGCTGGCTTTGAGCTCATGATTCACCTGTCTCAGTCTCCCAAGCTGCTGGGATTACAGGCATGCTTCACCACGTCGGGCAAGCCTGGAAAAAGCTTTATATTTTAATGGATTTTTCATTCATAATTTTAATACAAATTTTTAAAAATCATTTTAAGTTGATAAATAAATGTTGTTCCTTAAAATTTCTTTTATCAATATGTAATGAGCATTTTCTATTTTTTAAATATTTATTTATTTATTTTCTTTTTTTATTTAATTAATTTGTTTACATGCTTTTAGCGTGCAATTACTTTCATATTACATATAAAGAGCACAGTTTTCCAAGTCATTGGTTTTACACAAAATATTTTCATACCATTTGATTTTTTATACATGCACTTAGTATACTGATGTCAAACTCCTTCTTCCATTGTCTCTATCCCGTTGATTTGATTCATTATGGCATATCAGAAGGTTGATAAACAATCTCATACGTGGACATGAAGGTTATTGTTTCTTTCCCTTGTTATATAATAGACAAATTTCTAACCTGTATGGGTAGGTATAATAGAAAAGAAATGGAATCATATGGTAGATATGCATGGACTTAAAGATCTCTTGCAATACTAGCAAATTCTGTCCTGAAGTGCTTATTTTAATGTATCACACTAAAAGTGTGTCAGTTTCAATCCACCCCGGCCAGAAAAAAAGCACACACTCATTTGTTAGTTTGATAGGAAGAAATCTCTCTCACACCCAATATTACTTTATATTTGATTACAGTGATTTGAACATTTCTATTATAGTTATTAACTGTTTTTTTTTGTTTGTTTGTTTGTTTGTTTGTTTGTTTGTTTTTTTTGTGTTTGTGTGTGTGTGTGTGTGTGGTGCTGGGGATTAAACCCAGAGCCTTGTGCATGTGAGGCAAGCACTCTACCAACTGAGCTATAACAACCCAGTCCCTGTTTTTAATTTTAATGTTTCTTTGAGTGTTTGGCCTTTGCTTGGTTTTCTATTGGGAGGGTAGTGTTTTAAATATAATTTATAAAAGTGTTTTATGTATCAAAATGTTTAACTTTTCATATATTATAAGTTATTTTTAATTTTCTTATACTGTTTGGAAGATATTTTAAAATTTTCATTCATTTGTGCCTAATTTTAATAAATTCATTCACTCTGCATTAATGTTTCTTAAACTCCTGCTTTGACCAAAAATATTTGACATGTTGCTTCTTAAATGTTCTTTAGTGGCAATTTACCCAAATATTTTATTTCTATATATGATAGGGACATCTTACTGAGGAAAAGAGATTAAAATTAAATTAAAGCTAGTGCAAAACTGTTAATAAAAAACTATAGGCACAAAACTAGCAAACACTTCTAGGTTTTTGAAAAAAAGTGGGTCATTATTTTGTTGAAGTCTAAAAAAGTCTATATTTATTGTACAAATATAGCTATTAAATATATAACTAAAAATAACCATGAAAATATATAAGCACATGTCTACACATTCTGTTATAAATGCTCAAACTAAGCTTACATATTAAAATATCGGAACATGTGACTTCTAATTATACAATTTTCCTTATATTCATATTGATATGAATATATTTATTTTTACATAAGCAAAATATCAAATAGGCAAACCCAACATAGGTGTGAAATGTGTGAAATATCATATGTGTCATAGACATGTATGCTTTATGTATGATAACTACACATTCTTAAATTGACAGTTTAGAATATTCTTCTCTCTCCTTCATCTGGTTTTCTGTAATGCAATTTGTGAAATGCCAAGAAGTCATTGACAGTGTTTCTTCATATCTTGTAATTTCTATTCTTATCACTATTGCACATTTTATACATTCCTAAATTTAGGCTCATCATACACTCTCTTTGAACATTCTCTTAAAGATTCCTCTTGCAGAAATAGTTACAGAAAATGCTAATTATGTGATATAAGTAGTTTTGGAGAGTTGTCAGGCGTTAGAGGAGGGAAATTACTTATTTCTGGAGTAAGTTTTAGTTTGGAAAATAGCCTCTTAAGGAAGAAAATACCAATATGTGAAATGGCTGCCATATCTTAAATAACTCCTACCTTCACAACCCCAAGCTACAGCCTAAGGTACAGTTATCATTTCCAGTAACATAGTTTGCCATACATTGTACAACCACGTCTGGGAAGGTCACATTATTTTATTAATTGCAAACTTAACACAGACACTCATTGGAAGGCTATAACACCTTTAAAAACATGGCTCATGATAAGCACTGGCCAATTAATTAATTTAATGATTGTAATGAAAATAAAGGGAAAACAATTTCATTTGTTATCATGGTATCATGTAAAGTACACTTTTCATAATGATAACTATTAAGTTGAAAAACTATTAATGTTTATGCAGGAATGTAAAATTTAAGTCAGAGTGTTATAGATTTTCTCTAAACATATCACAGTGCCTTTCACCATATGGGGCAGCACTTGAAAGCCCCATTAATAAATCAAATTATCATGGTAGTAAAAACAACCCATAAAATTCAAGGTTCAACAAACTCCGGACCGCTGACTGACAGGGACAGAATTAGAGCAGTCCACAGTCTGAAACAGGCTATTAGCGCTGCCGGCACAGCCACCTGATAACATTGTGGCAAGGGGATGATCCACACAATGGCTTTAAAACCGATCAGCGAAGAAGGATAAAAAAAAAACCGAGAAGCGCAAGCAGTGTCCACATAGAGCTCTTTCATGCAACTTGCCAAACTGATCCTGCACACTCTGGAGTGACACAAAGGTCTGTGGAACTGCTGTTGAGCGGGAGGAGAGCACCACTGCCATCTTTGAGGAAAGCAGTGGCTAACCCAGACAAAGGAACAAGGCAGAAAGGAAGAGTAGCTGCAGATATCCAGGGAGCCGCCAGCATGCTGAGAACAGCACACACCTGGGTGAGGCTTGGGCAACCACCAGGGGAGGGCGTGTCTGAGGCCAGCACAGTGGCCCCAAGTAACTACAACTGTGGGTGGGCGTGGGGAAAGGGTGCCCTCTGGAGGGTCCCTTTATGGTGCCATTCATCTGCTGACACACAACCCTCCTGAGCCACTCTTCCACTGTGCCATTCTGCCACTGGCCAAAGGTGCAGCCTTGACTCCACTAACAGGATTGCTGACTGTCTGGACGTGATCCAATACAATTGGCTTAAACTGGAAAGGAAAAAAAGAAGGGCTTCCCAGGGTCCACTTTGTTTGAGACTTGTTCCTGGGTTTCACTTTTTTTTGTTAGTTTGTTTGTTTTGTTGGTTTTTTGGGTTTTTTTTTTTTTTTGGTTTTGTTTTGTTTTGCTTTGTTTTTTGCTTTGATTGACAGTGTGTTTGTTTGTTTGCTTCTGTTCCTTTTTCGTTCTTTCTTTTCTTCCTTCTCACTTTTGCATCTTTTCTTCTTCATTCATCTTCCCTATTTACACCCTGCCATTGCATACTCAACAGAGGCAAAAACAAGTTATACACAGAAATTGGGATTACTAAAGCAGGCGCAATTGAACTATATAGCAAAGCGGTGTTATATATAGTTTATTCTCTATTTTCTGGACTCACTCTCTCTCCCCTCTCTTACACCAATTCCTACTCTTTTGTCATTTTTTTTTTCTTTTCCATCTTTCTTTATTTCTTCTCTCAACTGCTATATAATTTAGGTTTATATATAAATTGGTCTCTCCACCTAATTGTTCAGTCCATTCTCTTTCCTCTCTCCTCTGCTGATTCTAAACCACTTCCACTAAACCACTTCCATAGAACTCTCTTTTCATACTTTCTAAGAAAGAACAATTTCAATACACTCACTTCCTTCTTTCTAAACATATTGCCTCTGTGTCCAACACTTGATACTATAAAACCCCATCAGAAGCGTAGAGAGTAAATTGGAAACAATATCTGGGTTAACTAAATCTGTACATTATGATCAAACTTGGATTTTCTGAATAGAAAGTGTTAGATTATAAAGTGTAAAGGAATTATAAGGGGATCTAATAGCATTGCACTACAGAGGCAACATAAGGCTTTAAGGTAAAATTGAAATAGTCAAGGTCCCACAGTGCAGGAAGAAAAGACACACAAGCAACATAAAGAAACAAGGGAAGAAAGTGACACAAACAAATCAATATACCTCATCAGTAGATTCCATGGCAAGCACAGTTGGTGAAATGCCAGAGATGGAATTTAGGAATTACATATTCCAAATGTTTATGGAACTTAAGAATGAACTCAAAAATGAGATGAGGGAGCAAATACAGGTGGTAAAAGATCATTTTGACAAAGAACTCCAAAAACAAATACAGGAAGTAAAAGATTACTTCAATAGGGAGATAGAGGCTCTAAAGAGAAACCAAACAGAAATTCCGGCAATGAAAGAAGCAATAAACCAAAATAAAAGTTCAATTGAAAGCATCACCAACAGAGTAAACCACTTGGAAGAAAGAACCTTAGACAATGAAGACAAAATATATATCCTAGAGAAAAATATAGATTACACAGAAAAAATCATAAGAAATAAAGAACATACATCCAAGAATTATGGGACAACATAAAAAGACCAAACTTAAGAGTTATTGGGGTAGAGGAAGGGGCAGAGTTTCAACCAAAGGAATGAGTAATTTATTTAATGAAATAATTACAGAAAATTTTCCAAACTTGAGGAATGAATGGGAAAACCAAGTTCAAGAGGCTTACCAAACACCAAACAAACAAAATCACAACAGATCCACACCAAGGCACATTATACTGAAGATGTCTAATATACTGAGCAAGGAGAGAATACTAAAAGCCACAAGAGAAAGGAAGCAGATTACATATAGGGGGAAACCAATCAGACTATGTTCAGATTTTTCAACCCAGACCTTAAAAGCAAGAAGATCCTGGAACAGCATATTTCAAGCTCTGAAAGAAAAGGGATGTCAACCAAGAATCTTATATCCAGCAAAATTGAGCTTTAGATTCGAAGATGAAATAAAAACCTTTCATGACAAGCAAAAGTTAAAAGATTTCACAACTCGAAAGCCAGCACTTCCGAACATCCTGGGCAACATTTTTCATGAAGAAGAAGAGAAAAATAAACGAAAATCAACAAAGGGAGATATTAAACTAAGGGAAATACCAACCAGAAGAGAAACCAAATCAAGCTAAAGACCATAATACAAATAAAAATGGATGGGAATAAAAATCAGATCTCAATAATAACCCTGAATGTTAATGGCCTAAACTCGCCATTCAAAAGACACAGATTATCAGAATGGATTAAAAGAAATGACCCAACAATTTGCTGTCTCCAAGAAACACACACCTTGTAGAAAAAGACATCAACAGACTGAAAGTGAAAGGCTGGGAAAAGTCTTATCACTCACATGGCCTGCAGAAGCAAGCAGGAGTTTCCATTCTCATATCAAATAAGGCAGAATTCAAACCAAAACTAATCAAGAGGGACAAAGATGGATATTTCTTACTACTTAAGGGAACCATTCATCAACAGGATATAATAACCATAAATCTATATGCCCCAAATAATGGAGCTCCTACATTCATTAAACAAACTCTTCTCAAGTTCAAGAGAAAAACAGACCACAATACAGTTATTCTAAGGGACTTTAACACACCTCTCTCACCAATAGATAGATCATCCAAACAAAAGCTAAACAAAGAAACTTTAAGCCTGCTTAAAACAATTAATAATTTAGACCTAACAGACATATATAGAATATTTCATCCCTCCGTAAATGAATACACTTTTTTCTCAGCAGCACATGGCTCCTTCTCCAAAATAGACCATATATTATGTCACAAGGCAACACTCAGCAAATATAAAAAAATAGAGATACTACCCTGCATTCTATTAGACCATAAAGGGATGAAATTGGAAATCAGTGACAAAACAAGGAATAAAAAAAACTACTCCAACAACTGGAAGCTAAACAACATGCTACTGAATGAACAAAGGGTTGAAAAAGACATCAAGGAGGAGATTAAAAAATTCCTAGAGGTAAATGAGAACACAGATACATCATATAGAAATCGCTGGGACACTATGAAGGCAGTAGTAAGAGGAAAATTCATTGCACTGAGTTCTTTTCTTAAAAGGAAAAAAATAAATAAATAAATAAATGACTTAACATCACACCTCAAAGCACTAGAAAAAGAAGAACAGATCAATACCAAGAGCAGTAAAGACAAGAAATAATTAAAATCAGAGCAGAAATTAATGAAATTAAGACTAAGGAAACAATTCAAGAATTGACGAAACTAAAAGTTGATTCTTTGAAAAAATAAACAAAATTGACAGACCCTTGGCGATGCTAATGAAAAGAAGAAGAGAAAAAAACACAAATTACTAACATTCATGATGAAAAAGGGAATATCACACAACAAACACCTCAGATACACAGAAGATAATTAGAAATTATTTTGAAAACTTAAGCATTGACAGATTTCTAGAGTCGTATGATTTGCCTAAACTGGATCTGGAGGCTATACACACATTTAACAGATTGATTACAAGCAAAGAAATAGAAGAGGTCATCAAAAAGCTACCAACAAGGAAAAGTCCAGGACCTGATGGGTTTACAGCCGAGTTCTACAAGACTTTCAAAGAAGAACTAATACCAATGCTCTTCAAACTATTTCAAGAAATAGAAAATGAGGGAGCTCTTCCAGACTCTTTCTATGAAGCCAATATTACATTAATTCCAAAGCCAGGCAAAGACACATCCAGAAAAGAAAACTTCCGGCCAATATCTTTAATGAACATAGATGCAAAAATCCTCAACAAAATTCTGGCAAATCGGATACAAAAACATATCAAAAAGATAGTGTACCACGATCAAGTGGGGTTTATTCCAGGGATGCAAGGCTGGTTCAACATCCGGAAATCAATAAACATAATACATCACATCAATAGACTTAAAGATAAAAATCATACAATCATCTCAATAGACACAGAAAAAGCATTTGACAAAATACAGCACCCCTTATGTTCAAAACACTGGAAAAACTAGGAATATCAGGAACATATCTCAACATTATAAAAAACTATTTATGCAAGGCCCTGAGCTAACGTTATCTTAAATGGAGAAAAATTGAAAGCATTCCCTCTAAAAACTGGAACAAGACAGGGATGCCCCCTATTAAATCACTATTTTAAATTAACCACTATTTTAAAATTAACAGATCATCTAAAATATTTGATAGTATTCAAGGGTTGCTTGGATTGTGGCAGAACATACAGTATCCTACACTGCTAGGGAGGACTGTGAATTGCTATCAAATTTTTACAAAGCAAATTGGAAATATGTATAAAATATAAAGTGTATGCTCCCATTAATATACCAATTTTAACTTCATTAATATTTTACATATTAACTCAAATAAGTCCCACAAATACACAATGTTAAGTACACTGATTTTCTACTTGCAATAGACCAAAAAAGAAAAGAGACAATCTAAATGCCCATAGAGAGGAATAATGGCAAAATGATGTCACCTTCATGAAATACAACATGGAAAAGGATCTGTTTAAAATGAATGTAGTTTTAGTATTCAATTTGCATAAGATAGCATATATTGTTCACACATCAACAGAAAGTTTTAATGAGGAATAGTTTGATCAAATATAGGAATAGCAATGATAAAGGGCACAGAGAGGTGACTCATAAATAATATTGATTAATATAGAGGTATATGGCACATATATATATATTATTATATAATATATATATATATAATACATATGACCAATAAACATGTTGAAAACATATAATTTTGACCAATAAACATGTTGAAAACATATAATTTTGAAGGTTTTGAATGAATGTAAATGAATTCTTTTTGAAACTACCACACATTTTGTTTTAAAACAATAATTTACAGTTCTAACAAAGGAGATACACTTATCCATAAATAACTTAAAAACATCAATAATCTTTCATATATATGTACATATGCATAGATTATTTCCCAAAGGCTATTAAAAACCTTAATTTTTACATATGGTTTAGGATGATATGAGATGGAAGAGTCACATTTTTACAATATATCTGTTTTAATCGTTTCAATTTTGTTTTGTAAAAAGGATGCATTACTAATATTTTCTTTAAAATTACATTTAGGAAGTTTAACAGATTATCAAAATACTAACAGAAATTATTAGACAAAGTTTCCCCTGTATGGCCTAAATAAAGTAGGGCCTTCTAACACAGTAAGATTAGTTGTGTAAATGTAGTTAAAGACATTTCCATTGTGTGAAAAAAATCTCTATCTCTCTTGGCTCCATTGCCTTAGGCTATTTATTTCTGGTCACTGATCTTAATACTGTGAATGTTAAAAGTGAATAATAAGATTGAACAACTTAATTTTTCTCCTGTCTTGGGTTCTTAAATCTTCCTCAAGGAGAACTCACCTTCAAGTGAAGATATCTTTCAAAAAGTAGGAATCCCAATGGAGTGTTTGGGTTAGCTATAAGGAAATAATTTTAAATTCTTTTGTTTAAATTCCTCAATAGTCATTTAAAACATTTAGACACATGCACACATACAAAAACAGGCCATTTTCAAAAGGAATAATTGGAAAAATTAGAGGACTAGTTAAAACATTGTTTAATAAAGACGTGTTTTCATGTCACATGACATTGATCAGAAAGAAAAATGGAGTAGGGTAAGAGATGAATTGCATGCAAGGTATACCATTTGGATGCCATGGATTCTCTATCTGAATAGAAAGAGTTGGGAAGAAAAGTAAAAGCAATCTCATAACTCAGCTGTACATTACACACATCCATAGTTCCTTATTTTAGAGTAAATCTAAATCACATGTGGTGTGAACAGCCATATGTAAAAGAGAAAGCAGACTTTCCTCATAAAAAGTGATAACAGAAAATAGAATAAATAGAAGAGGGCACTTTGCTCTACTATGCTACAGGGAGTTACAGAGCTTTTGATGTAGAAGTTAATCTGAAGCCTGGAGTGGAAGACCCACATGCTGTGAGCAAAATGCACCTCTCAGTAGGTTCCTGAACCTAGGAAAAAATGCACAGTTAATTTAAGGGCTGATTTGTACCATGCCTAATGGGAAAATCTAAGGTTAGATTAAGAAGTGTTTGATAACAGTTAATATTCAGGCTAAGGTCGATACAAGCAATGGGCAAATCCTATGTTTTGGGACTTTTTTTCCCCCAACATTGCCTATAGTTTATATAAAAATGAGTGATTTGCAAATCTTATCATTAATAAAGAAATTCCCCTTTCTATTGTAAGGCCTAATAACCAACTGTATGTGTTTAAATTGCTCCATCAGTTATTATCATCTAACCCCTGATTCTCAATTAATTTCTGTCCTGGTATTAATTTCCTAAGGCTGCTATGAAACAAAACAAAAACTAAAAAAAAAAAAAAAAAAAAAAAAAAAAAAAAAAAAAAAAAAAAAAAATCATCTGGGTTCCTTGAAAACAGGATTGTATTGTCCCATAGTTCTGAAAGCAGAAATTCTATGCCTCCCTTTTTTTTTTTGGGGGGGGGGGGGCGGGAGTACCAGGGATTGAACTCAGGGGCACTTGGCCACAAAGTCACATCCCCAGCCCTATTTTGTATTTTATTTAGAGACAGGGACTCACTGAGTTGCTTAGCGTCTTGCCTTTGCTGAAGCTGGCTTTGAACTTGCGATTCTCCTGTCTCAGCCTCCAGAGCTGCTGGGATCACAGGCATGTGCCATTGCGCCTGGCCAATGCCTCCCTCTTAATTTGCCTCATCGATAGTATTATCTGTCTCTTTATATTATCTTCTCTGTGTTTCTCCTTCCCTTTTACATAAGGATATCTGTTACACTGAATTAGGGCCAAGCCTGATGATCTGATCTTAATTTGAGCATCTGCAAGGATGCTATTTCCAAATAATGTCATATTCATAGGTACTGTGAACTGATACTTCAATAACTGTATGTGGGACACATTTCAAATTATAACAGCCCCTAAATTCAGGAGGAAAAAGACACTGCTATAAATGGCATTACTTACTTCAACTATTCTCATTGAGGGAGTGGAGAATGGTAAGGAATGAAAAGATTACCAAGATGAAAAAGAAACAGTGGCTGATATGTGAAGTTTAGAAAGAATGACCTAGGTTGTAATAAACCACAATACTGGCTAAGAAAGTCCCCTTACCTTTTTGAATCACTGACAAACAGGGGATCCCATTCCTCTTTTCTGATGGGAGATGCTTAATATATAATGATAGTGTACTTTGAGGAAAAGAATCACCATAACTAGCCTGTAAAAGTCTAGAATTGTAAGTGTTAATTCTATCAATTGGTGGCAAACAATTCCTAGGATTTTATTAAGCTGACTGAATCATACCATTTATCTACTTCATTAATTTTCAGATCATATTCAGGATGTCAGGTACTGACAAGACACTGTGGGCACAAAGAGAAGTTGTTCCCTCAAAAAGACCATAACTTAAGTGACAGCCTTCCCAGAACACCCATAAAGAGGAAGAACTGCAAAATAAATAATGTCACCTTCATGAAGCTCAACATGGTATACTCTATATGGAAAAGGATCCAAGTTTAAAACATATGTAGTTATAGTATTCTTCATATTGCATGAACAACAGAAGTCACTTTAAGCATTCGCTTTCAAACCACATTCTAATTGGGCACATATGCAACATGTTTCTAGCATGCAAGAAATATTCTTATGGACAAACACAGATTGTTGACAAAATTTTTAAAAATTATGGCAAAGACACTAAATCGTTAAAAAATCATTACTGTACTAACATTTCTCACTGACCCTGTACCAACTAAGTGTAATGTCTCTTCTTCTCCCATAAAGAAATATTTGAGTAATGTTACAGAAATAATGTTGGCTTTATAGTATCTTTCAAAAATTACTCATAAACCTTAATAATGTGCTAGTTAGTCTACATAGTTTTCAGTACAACTGACATAGACAAAACAGAATATAAAGATGTCAGATGGGCTTCTCTGGCTTAGAGAGTATGAGCACTATTGGTAGTTCTCACAGCCTCCCATATCTACTTCTACCTATTAGGAGAATGCTTCATATTTCAATGTATTTATTAAAGTACACTGCCAATTATAAAATATAGAATGCATATATTATGTGTTTTGCTCATACACTAATGAAAGAATATTTATTTATTAATGAATATGTTCTGGACATTCAGTACCTGCCCTTGAAGAATTACATGTTAAAAACAGCAGTTAGACAAACAGATGATAAAGATAACCTTGATTAGTGTTAAAAGCTCTGGAAACAAACAAACAAACAAACAAGAGATACAGTAGAGTGAGTAGTGGAGCAGGCGGAAAGCTCTTCTAGAATGGAGTCAAAGAAGGTGTTGCTGAGGACAGTCCATCATGCCACATCTGTGAGAGTGCAACAAGAGAAGAACACAGCCACAGCAAGACCAGATTGTATGAAGAAGCTCTGGAGAAACAAACTATTCCCAATTCTTAGAAACATCACAATTATAAGTAGAAAATGTATTCGTAAGAGGCACTTCCTCCTCATTTTTCCTTTTATTTAATTATATGTTGAATTACAAGATTTAATAACCATACAGCACAGCCCATTAGTAACTGCTATAAAGGTTCAAATTCTAAGAATGAGCAAGTAAAAAAGCACGATTTTTGATATTGTATTTAATTCAAAATATATGCCTATTTTGCCAGAAACACTTTATTGTGTTTACAGCTGTTAAATGGTTCATCGTTAGACTGCCAAATAGATGCTGTTTAGGGAAAACTTTAAATGGAATTATTTACTAACAAAAAATTAGAACTCCTTTCCTAATTGGCAAAATACTTAGAAGTAAATTTTTCCTAATTTTAAAGTGCTAGCATGCATGAGGCCCTGGGTTCAATTCCCAGAACTGCAAAAGAAGACGGATTCTCATTTTTTTTCTGACCTTAAATGACATATAAGAATAAATACATGGAGTGTGTAGGGGTGTGGGTGCGTGTACACAAGCTGCTATAACCAAGTACCATAGTCTGGGTGGTTTATAAACAACAGAAATTCATGTCTCACATTTCGGGCAGATGGAAGCCTGAGATCAACATGCTAGTGTGGTTGTAGGTTATGGTAAGAGTTCTTTTATGGTTTTGGGGCTGATGACTTCTCCTTATGTCCACATATGGTGGAAACACAATGACAGAGGTCTTTGTTACCCTTCTATGACAGGCACTGATCCTATCAATGAAGGCTCCACTTTCATGAACTCCCAAGAACTTGCCTTCTAATACCATTACACTGAAGTTAGGGTTTCAACATACAAATTTGGGGGATACAAACATTCAGTACATTGGTGTGTGTGTGAGAGAGTGCGAGAGAGAGAGAGAGAGAGAGAGAGAGAGAGAGAATGAGAATGAATGTGGGGTTTATGTATTCATAAAAATTTTGATGCCTTTATTTTCAGGCAAGGTATGTTTCTTTTATATGCAAACTATTAATAGTGAAAATGCATATTCTACATGTTTCTGGTAAAGGCATTTATTCATATCTAACTTGCTAGCTTTTTATTCTTATAGCTGTATTTCAAACCTGTCATCCTCTATTACAAGTGTCTTCCTCCCTCCTTGTCTCTCTCTTGGCTTTCTCCTCTTGACCTCCAAAGTGGCCTATAACATTAGCTTTCACAGCTTCTTCCAGTCTTGGAGGAGGAGATGCTTAAATTTCTTTATTCATCACAGATTTCATGCTGGACACTACAGAAATATAGAATATAATTAGAAACTATTTTGAAAATTTGTACTCCAATAAAATAGAAAATATTGAAGATATCGACACATTTCTAGAGTCACAGGATTTACCCAAACTGAATCAGGAAGATATACACAAGTTAAACAGAGCAGTTTCAAGCAATGACATCAAAGATGCCATCAAAAGCCTACCAACCAAGGAAAGCCTAGGACCAGATGGATTCACAGCTGAGTTCTACAAGACCTTCAAAGAAGAACTAATATCAATACTACTCAAATTATTCCATGAAATAGAAAAGGAAGGAACACTTCCAAACTCATTCTATGAGGCCAATATCATGCTGATTCCAAAACCAGACAAAGACACATCAAAGAAAGAAATCCTCAGGCCAATATCGCTAATGAACTTAGATGTAAAAATTCTCAATAAAAGTCTGGCAAGTCAAATACAAAAAGATATTAAAGAGATAGTGCACCATGATCAAGTAGGGTTCATCCCAGGGGTGCAAGGTTGGGTTAAACATAAAAATATCAATAAATGTACTTCATCACATTAATAGACTCAAAAACAAGACATATGATCATCTCAATAGACGCAGAAAAAGTATTTGACAAAATACAGCACCCCTTCATATTCAAAACACTAGAAAAACTAGGGATGCTAGGAACACATAACATTGTAAAACGTATGCTTTTCCCAAAGCCAACATCATTCTAACTGGAGGAAAATTGAAGCATTCCCTCTATAAACTGGAACAAGACAGTGATGGCTTCTTTCATCACTTCTATTTGGCATAGTCTTTGAAACTCTAGCCAGAGAAATTAGACAGACAAAAGAATTAAAGCAATATAAATAGGAAAAGAAGAACTCAAAATATCAAGATTTTATACTTAGAAGATCCTTAAAATTCCACCAGAAATCTTCTAGAACTAATAAATGAATTCAGCAAAGTAGTGGGATATAAAATCAACACTCACAAATCAAATGCATTTCTGTACATCAATGATGAATCCTCTGAAAAAGAAATTAGAAAACCTATGCCATTCACAATAGCCTGAAAAAAACACAATACATGGGAACCAACTTAATGAAAGAGGTGAAAGACCTTTACAATGAAAACTACAGAACGCTAAATAAAGAAATTTAAAAAGACCTTAGAAGATAGAAAATCTCCCATGTTCTTGGATAGATAGAATTAATATTGTTAAAATGACCATACTGTCAAAAGCACTATACAGATTTAATGCAATTCTAATCAAAATCCCAATGACATTCCTCACAGAAATAGAAAAAGCAATCATAAGTTCATTTGGAAAAATAAGAGGCCCTGAATAGCCAAAGTAATCCTTAGCAAGAATAGTGAAACAGGAGCCATCACAATATCAGACCTTAAACTATACTACAGAACAATAGTAATAAAAACAGCATGGTATTGGCACCAAAATAGACTTGTAGACCAATGGTACAAAATAGAAGACACAGAGACAAACCCACATAATAACAGTTATCTCACACTAGACAAAGGCACCCAAAACATATATTAGAGAAAAGACAGCCTCTTCAACAAATGGTGCTGAGAAAACCAGAAATCCATATGCATCAAAATGAAATTAAGTCCCTATCTCTCACCATGCACAAAACTCAACTCAAAGTGGATTAAAGGCCTAGGAATTAGACCAGAGACACTGTACCTAATAGAAGAAAAAGTAGGCCCAAATCCTCATCATTTTGGATTAGGCCTGACTTCCTTAACAAGATTCCTAAAGCACAAGAAATAAAATCAAGAATCAATAAACGGGATGGATTCACACTGAAAAGCTTCTTTCTCAGCAAAAGAAACAATCAGTGAGGTGAAGACAGAGCCTACAGAATGGGAGCAAATTTTGACCACACACACATCAGATATAGCACTAACCCTGAGGATATATAAAGAACTCAAGAAACTTAACACCAATAAAACAAACAACACAATCAATAAATAGGCTATGGAACTAAATAGACACTTCTGAAAAGAAGATATACAATCAACAAACCTATGAAAAAATGTTCAACATCTCTAGCAATTAGAGAAATGCAAATCAATACTACTCTAAGATTTCATCTCACTCTAGTCAGAATGGTCATTATTAAGAATACAAGCAACAATAAGTGTTGGCAAGGATGTTGGGGGGGAAAGGCTCTTACACTCTTACATTGCTGGTGAGACTGAAAATTGGTGCAACCAATCTGGAAAGCAGTATGGAGATTCCTTAGAAAACTTGGAATGGAACCACCATTTGATCCATCTATTCCACTCCTTGGTTTATACCCAAAGGACTTAAAAACAGCATATTACACTGACACAGCCACATCAATGTTTATAGCAGCTAAATTCATGATAGCTAAACTGTGAAAGCAACCTAGATGCCCTTCAGTAGATGAATAGATAAAGAAGCTGTGGTATATGTACACAATGGAATATCATTCAGCATTAAAACAGAATAAAATCATGGCATTTGCAGGTAAATGGATGGAGTTGGAGAATATCATGCTAAGTGAAGCAAGCCAATCCCAAAAAACCAAAGGCCCAATGTTTACTCTGATAAGTGGATGCTGATAATGGGGGTGTGGGGGAAGGAGGGAAGGGAGGGAGCATGGGGGTAGGAAAGATGGTGGGGCAGAGAACAGAGAGGTGAAGGGAGGGAACATGTTGGTAGGAAAGATATTGGAATAAGATGGTCATCATTACCCTAGGTATATGTATGAAGACACGAATGGTGTGACTCTACTTTGTGTACAAATAGAGAAATGAAAAATTGTGCTCCACTTGGGTCAATGAATCAAAATGCATTCTGCTGTCATGTATAAATTAGATCAAATAAATAATTTTTTAAAAAATTCTTTATTCATTTAATACTTCTGTTGATCTTCTCTACCCTATCCCAACCCTCTTTGCCCTTTTTCTTAAGGTTTTCAATTTTTATTTTGTTATTGTTCCCCACCCCCATCAGCTCATAAAAGCACTTGGGTACAATTCTTACCCCACTAAAAGAATTAAAAAGTAACCCTTTCTCTTTATCCCTCACTCTTTACTAAACTGGTATCACATATTTTTGTAAACAGCTTTCTTTCTTCATGGAACCCATATCCCATGTTATAGAAATGATTGTCTCAAAGACTGCTTTAACTGGACAAGTTTTCAGTATTATGCTTCGTCCCCAGTCTATTTTACCTCATTGCTTCTGTAAAATCTGCTCCTATAATGCTCAGACTGACCTCCCTCGGTTTGCTTATGGTGCTAGGCTGGGGTTCTCTCACATTCTTTCTATGGGCTCCCATTCCTTTCCCACCAATGCTTCTCTTCTGGATATATTTGGTTTTCCTGGATAATTTCAGTCTTAATAATTCCTTCTCCACCTACAGCCTTCTGATTTCAAACTTTATACTCTGACTAGAATCTCTTTTCAGTATCAGATGTGAAAATACATCTTTCATTTACCAGCTATGATCTTTATATCTATATTTAATGAAAATGCACATGATAGAAAAATTTAGGGTCCTCTCTTAAATCTGAAGCTCTTTAGACCATAAACTATGTCTTAGTGATCTTTGTATTTCGAATACAACACAATATTATCTACTTCATTGTAAAGACTAAATGAATATTTGAACAAATTTAATATTCAAGCCATAATACGTTGTGAATTTAAGATGTAAAATATGCTATTTAGATTTTTGCTTAAGCCAGATGGACACTGGTAAGTAGCACAAACTAAAGAATAAACACTGAAATTCACCATTATTTACTGAAGGTAACTGAGGGAAAATTTTAGGATTCATGAATCCGAACACCATTCTGAGAGATTTCTGTACAAAAAGTAAAGACAAACTTCCCCTCTTCACCTATTAAGTTATTAAAATAGGTCTCTGTTTCTGTATTGTGTCTGCTTCTTCAGATGAATGTGAATTATCACAAAGATTCTTTTCTTTGAAATTATCCCTGAATAAGTCCTGACAGCTATTGCGCTGGTTTGGGTACACTTGGGAAAACATTTAGAACTCAGACATGGAAAAATTTGACTTTTGCTTTAACTTCATTAAATCAGAAAAAATAAAAACTTATACTTGTACGTAAGTAATAGATATCCGAAAATATCCATAGTCCCTAAATTAACTCCCTGCATATTTACTGTGCAGAGAAAACCTCAGTTAGGCAGCTTGCTATAAAATGTAGGAAAAGTTAGTAGCCATAGACATCTGTTTTGATAAGATAAACCTCTGCTTCTTTTGAGTCTTATCAACAGAATCTATCCCATCTGGAACTAGTATGTCTTCTACAAGACTTGCCTGGAAATACTTTATGAAACTCTTCTGTTCCCTGAGGTTCCCAAAACCTAGAAATCCCAGGACATATGTCCTAATTTATAATTGAACTCAATAGTGTAAATGACTTTTAGATAGTTGACTACATAAAAAAGTTCATTTAATTCATATGCTGTGAAATCTCTGTATCTAGTTTTCATGAAAAATATGGGCACGTTGGGGATTGCTTTGTAAAAATGTTATATTTTCTTCTGTGAAAGTTCTGTAAAGGAGATCCTGTTGGGAGAAGAGAAGTTCCTGGAAAAAGAAGCACTGTCAAATACTTCTCTGAGCCTATGATAGATGAAAAAACATTCTGAATTGGAGGTAACTGACAAAGAATTAAATGGAAAAATAAATGTACGAGATGTACCCTTTTGATATTATTTATGAGAACTACAAATTTCTAAAAAGATACTTCATTCAATTTATTAGAAAATATTTATTGAACACCTACTCTGAGTTCCTAGAATCTCTCACATGAAGGTAATATTAATACAAAAAAAAAATAGCAGGTACAAACTTGGATTTAAAGCTGTTTTTAGATGTGTTCCTTAATCATCAGTAATTAGATAATACATAGGGAATACAGATGTTCAGAATGCTTATTATTTACATATGAATTTAGACAATCAAGATGCTTTTACAAAGATTAAAAGGTAAACTTTATAGTTACTAAAAATGGAGCATTTCAGATTTTCTGAATAAAGTATAAGGCAGCCATACAAAATTAAAATAAAGTGAAATTATAAAATGTTGGTTCACGTGCCACATAAACTCATTTATTGTAACAAAAAGGTATTGTCTCCACACTTTGGGAAACACCTGTGACATGTAGCACTGCCTTGAAATGGTTTAATTTCCCATATTAACTATTAGACTCTAAGCATCTTGATTTCAGAAATCATGTCTTATAATTTTTAAATTCACTTCCTCATAAACAATGGATAGTCAATAGCTTGAATTATGCAATATACATGCACAGATCCCTTAAGTTCTACATATTCAAATTTTCTTTGAAGAGTAATTGCATCTTACTAGTAAGAGATGATTTTAAATAAAAGTCATCTAACATTTTATTTTTAAAAACCATGTATTCTAAAGAAAGGCTTTGCTTTTGATTTGGCAACATGCATATTTCATGGGCTGTACTTTGAACATTTAACCAAGAGATTTGATGTGATTACTTCAGTAACAATTCAATTTGAAATGTCAACTATGTTCAGCATTTAAAAATTAATAGCTAAATCCCTTTAAGGATCAGGGAAATTTTGTTCTGGCTTAGAATAATTTTATAGTCTATGAATCTCCATGTGTATTGTTTGCATATTTTAAGCTATTCTGAATAATGTACTCTCTGTAAGGGCCCATTACTTCAAAGAATTTTGACAGTCACAGCTCAAGGTATTAATTTTCATACTAGATATATATTTTCTATTGGCAGCATATTTTTCAAGACACAAATACACTTCATCCAAATTGTGAGTACATACATTTTGAATAGGTTAGAGCAGTATATAAATATTTTAAAAATGAGAATTTAATCAAGGCTTTTTTCCCCCTCCCTTTTATTTGCTTTCTGGGAAGAGAATGAGTCAGTGAAGGAGGAAATCTGAAGCAGCAGGCATGGTGAAACCAAAGTGGCTGGAAAAAGGAGTCCAGGAAATGCTGTAGCTTCCTCCAGAGGCAGAGCAATTCTGAGCAAAAGGGTAGGGAGCTTCATATGAATATGAAAATGTAGATAGGAAAACCACTAATCAGCATACTTGTGGGTATCAGAAGCACTTCTTACCTAAATGAGGTTGATGGAAATGTTATTACCTCTTAGGGGCACCAAGAAGAACAGTCAGAAATTCTTCCACACTGTCTATACCATTTTAGCAAAACCTGAGATGATATGTTCAGTTATTCATTTGAGAAACTTCTTTTAAAAATATTATTATTGACATACTACTCTGGAATAGGAATTTGTGAAGTACTCAGAAAATAACATGGGGGAAAACAGTCTCCTTCCCTGTGAAGCTTGCAGCTTAGTGGGGGATACAGGCTCAATCAAACACTGCCCATTAATATGTACTTACAAACTGAGATAAATGGTAGGAAGGAGAAACAGTTGGCTTTGAAAGAATATTTTACAAGACAGAAATGTTTCTAGGATTGTTGAATGAGAGGTTAGCTTCTCTGGAAATTTGACAGAACCACGCCTTTAATATTTGATCATTTTATTTATAATACTTACCATGACCTAGGTCACAGTAAAATCTAATATTCATATTGCCACACATGATTCTAAGGAACTGAGGATTCTGTATGAATTGATATTTAAAGGAAAACATAGCTAACTCCATAAACATTCTTCCCAAGTTTTCCTCTCTCTCTACAGTCCCAGGGTATATGCACAAAAAAATTAGCAGTTGAATATCTATTTTCATAGATGCTGGATATAGAGCCAATATCCTTGCACACATTATAGAATATGAACTAAGCTGTTTCTGGAGCCCTTGCCTCTTCCACATGTCTGTAACCACCTAACTGCCGTTTTTTCCTCCTACACCATTTATAATACCTCCAAGCACTCTGTAATCCATTTGTACCTGTTATCAATTTATGAGCCTTCAACTCTAAACCCATCCTTCATTACTTGCTCTGTGAAAATAGAGCTGGTTTCCTTTTTCCTTGCCAGTTTGTGTGATGTTAAATTTTGTCAGCAGAGGGCGCAGGAAGGACACTGGAGGAGAAGGGTTTCTTTCTGGAATGGTGCTCTAGGTGCCTCCTTCAAAGTCTGCAGCCTGTCCACCCCTGCTCTGGCCCCTGAATTTGGTTCCTGAGGAATAAGTGGTTATTCCAGCACCAGGTTTCTGCAACATGCAGAGCTTTTCCAACGTTTGGTTGCTATAGTGTGCAATGGTTAGTAGCACCCAAGTGCTACCCTCATACTTCTTTCAGGCAGTTCTGTAGCTAGACTTATCTCTATGAACATTTCATAGGCACATTGGAGGGCCAATTTCTAGCAATTTACTGAGAGTAAATTTCCAGCCAGTTCCACTGGGTTAGCACCTCAGAGACTTTTGCCAGCTCTCTCCAGCAAGATCTAGACCTCAGCCCTGCTAGCATGATGGGTGGGGTCTTCTTAGGAGCTCTGTCTTGGTCCTAGGGTTGGTGGCTATGCCTTCTGCTAATGCTTTTTATCCTCTACAATTCTCTTCATATTTGATAAACTCACCTCATTGAAGTCCTGTTATAGTCAAAATTCTTTATATTAACCTTTCACTGACCAATGTACTGAGGTCTCCGTCTCCTTATCAGATTTTGACTGATTTAGCTATTAATTATATTTTTAATTCTCAAACAAGGGAGGTGATATCACAACTACAGGATGTTTCATGTGCCATTTATACACTGGTGTAGTTTCTGTTCAGTCTTTATGGCATAACCAAGTCACTGGGAATCTTAATCCACTTTCTCCTTTCCACTCTCCAAGGACCAGACCTGATCTAGTGTTCTTTCTTCTCACATTCATCCTGTAACAGGTCTGTCATGTTCCTACAATTTTCACATAATTGTTGCTTTACCCATTCACCTCCTCAACTACAATAGCAGGCTCTTTAAGGTAGATATACACCCAACACAGCATATATTCTAGTGTGCATTTTAAAAATTGTTAAGTAAATGAATGCTTGAGTGAATCAATGATCACTCTTCCTCTTCCTACTCCCTGGCTAATCTGGGATCCTTTCAAGGTCTCCTCCTCTCATTTGACTTTCAGAGGCAGGGTACCCAAAGCCCAGTTTTATTTCTTTTCACCTTCTCATCTCCCTGGATTTCTCCCAGCTTTCTTTTTTCCATTCCTCTTCCCATATAGTGTTAGTATTATTTCCATTTGAAACTAACTGTATAATGTATTACAAGCATGTGTTTCAATTCTATCAGCATCCAAAAAACAAAGGGCTGATCAGATAACTAAGGTATGGGGGGAGGGAAGGTGGGAGGGGGAGGAATGAAGAAAATGGATCTACTAAAATAAGAGAATTTTTTTCAGACTTGGATATGACAATTTGCTATGGCAGTATCACCTGTACCTGGCTCTCGAGTTCAATTCTTGCTCCTATTTCCTGCCATTCATCTCTATCTCAACTGACCTTAGTTCTGGGCTGAAAAAGGAATTTACATATTTCCCACTTCTGCTCAATTCCTGTTTGACATCTAGTTCCTACCTACCTCTTGTCATGGAAACCACATACCATACCCAATTCCTGTTATCACATTTCTTGTTGTTCAGTCTTATGATAAAAACTTTAGCTATTTATTCACCTTATTTTCAAATGTCTGTTACTAAGATTTTTGCAAGTCTTCACTTAACTGAAATTCCTATCTACCCAAGCCATCATTATCTGCTTCTCTATTCCAGGGTTTCTATTTTTGTGTTTGTCAGCTAGGTTCTTGGGCTAGATGTTAGCCGATTTTCTTTAATAATGAAGAATATTAATTAATGAATCATATTGAATGTGTAATTCTCTGTTAAAAGGAAATCTATACATTAAAGAAGAAATTCATTGGACTTTATTCACCTGATATATGTGTTCTCTAAATCACTCACAAAATGAGCTTTTCAAATTCTAGTGCAACAGCACAATGTTAAATATCAGTTCTTGTTTTTTTGGTGTTAAGTCTTTTAAGAGCTTTATAAATCCTTGAGGTTAGTGTTCTATCTGATGTGCTTGTGGTAAAGATTTTCTCCCATTCTGTAGATCCTCTATTCACCTCACTGATTGTTTCTTTTGCTGAGAAGAAGCTTTTTAGTTTGAATCCATCCCATTTATTGATTCTTGGTTTTAGTTCTTGCACAATAGGGGTCTTATTGAGGATGTTGGAGCCTAAACCAACATGATGGAGATTTGGGTCTACTTTTTCTTCTATTAGGTGCAAGGTCTCTGGTTTAATTCCTAGGTCCTTGATCCACTTTGAGTTAAGTTTTGTGCATGGTGAGAGAAAGAGATTTAATTTCATTTTATTACATGAGGATTTCCAGTTTTCCCAACACCATTTGTTGAAGAGGCTGTCTTTTCTCCAGTGAAAATTTTTGACACCTTTGTCTAATATAAGATAACTGTAGGTGTGTGGGTTCATCTCTGAGGCTTCTATTCTGTACCATTGGTCAACTGGTCTATTTTGATGCCAATACCATGCTGTTTTTGTTACTATTGCTTTGTAGTACAATTTAAGGTCTGGAATAGTAATGCCACCAGCTTCACTCTTCTTGCTAAGAATCCCTTTGGCTATTCTGGGTCTCTTATTTTTCCAGATGAACTTCATGATTGCTTTTTCTATTTCTATGAGGAATGATATTGGGATTTTGATTGGTATTGCATTGAATCTGTATAGTGCTTTTGGGAGAGTGGTTGTTTTGATAACCCAATCAATAAATGGGCCAAGGAGCTAAACAGACACTTCTCAGAAGATGATATACAATCAACAAATATGTGAAAAAATGTTCAACATCTCTAGCGATTAGAGAAATGCAAATCAAAACAACTCTAAGATTTCATCTTACTCCAGTCAGAATGGCAGCTACAAAAAAAAAAAAAAAAAAAAAAAAAAAAAACACCAATAAATGCTGGCAAGGATGTGGGGAAAAGGGCACACTCTTACATTGCTGGTGGAACTGCAAATTGGTGAAGCCAATCTGGAAAGTAGTATGGAGATTCCTCGGAAAACTGGAAATGGAACCACCATTTGACCCAGCTATCCCACTCCTTGGCCTATTCCCAAAGGACTTAAAAACAGCTTACTACAGGGACACAGCCACATCAATGTTTATAGCAGCACAATTCACAATAGCTAGATTGTGGAACCAAACCAGATGCATGGATAGGGCAACTTTGGTATATATACACAATGGAACACTACTCAGCACTAAAAGAGAATAAAATCATGGCACTTGCAGGTAAATGGATGGAGTTGGAGAAAATAATGTTAACTGAAGTTAGCCAATCCCAAAAAACCAAAGGTCGAATGATCTCTTTGATATGAAGATACAAACTTATAAAGGCAAGAGAGAGGGGATGAGAGGAATGAAAGAGCTTTAAATAGAACAAAGGGGGGTGAGGGGGGAGGGGGCAAGGGGATAGGAATAATGGCAGACTGAGTTATCCATGATTACCCTAAATAAATGTATGAAGACACAATTGTTGTAAAAATACTTTATATAAAACCAGCAACTTGAGAAATTGTGCTCTTTATATATAATATGAAATGAAATGTACTCTGCAAACATGTATAACAAATTAGAATAATAAAATAATTAAAAAATATCAGTTCTTATTTTATATCCAGTTGATAAAATGATAAAATTATTTTATGTCATATATATAAATTCTGTTATCCCTGTTTCCTTAAATTATAACCACAGAATATAATAAGGTGCTTAAGTTCATTAGTTTGAATGTTACTATCTATGCCATACTGGTTATTTAATCTCAGATGTTTTTGTCTATAAGAGGAGGATAACATCTAGTAAAGGATTAAATGATATAACTAAAGTACTGGATTTAATGTTTTTAATACAGGAAGTGTTCAGTAGATATCATTTCCTATCTTACTGTCAATATATTAAAAAATTTATCTATGGTATTTGCAAAATGAATTTCAACACATGCCTATTACTATCTAATTTTTTCATAAATTATTTTTTGGTACATCTATAATGAATCTAGTACTAGATTCTTGGTCAGGAATAAATTCAACAATAAAGTCACTTGTGTGGAAATATGAGCCTATTTATGATGACCTGATTGTTTCATATTTCTCACAAATGCATGAGGTAAGAAGTGACATCTTCCTTTGTTCCCACATAACAATATTCTTGATGAGGATATGACTGAAATAATTTATTCAATTTAGTGACTGAGAAGATAAAGCCCTATAATAGTGAAGCAACCTGCAGGAATTCCAATGTGTTATACTTATCAAAATCTAGAACAATTATCTTCCCCATGAGAAAGGATTGCCTTAAGGGCTCCAAGGTTTGCTTTCCAATAAAAGCATTTAGAATGCAAGAGATAGAACTGTGTGTTTCCTATAAGACAGCAGCTTTTATCTTGCATAGGCTATTATGATAAAGTCATTGGAGAAAAACATTTGATTCTCAGATTGGGCTCAATGACTCTGAAAATCAGATACTTAGAGGTGTATCTCTGCTTTCCTTTCTTCTAGGGTCTGCCTCTTTGCTCCTATAGCCATGAAAACAATAGTTTTTTTTTTTTTTTTTTTTTTTTTTAATTCTCCTTTTACTTGCTTTCGTATATTTTACTTAAGGCTTGTCTTTGTCCTTATCTCTAGTCTTAGTGTTTGATCTAAAGACTCCACTGTTCAGGCAGAGATAATATCCACCCCCATAACCCACTGCCCCAATCACAGAATGAAAAGCACAAGTTGTTGAGGTTAGCTTTCAGTTGAGATCAGAAAGACATTTTCCCTCCAGCATTATTCTGAGGCTTTTGTGTTTGAAAAATTGCTTCATATGTGAAAATATATAAATAATCCTACTTACATAAGTCATAAGAAGACTTGCTCAAGCAACCTCTGTTAGATCACTCTTTTAATAATTAGAATTGATTCAGAGATCTCTAAATGATTTTAAAAGTCCAGCTGCAGGCTAAAAATGATTAAAGGAAAATCCATTGTGATTTATTTGGCCCTTTATGAAGAGAAACTTAAGTTACTGTTTAATTAAAAATTATTTTTGGATATTTGAATACCTATATTGAAAATAATATACAATATACTGATACATGTAATCAGTAAAAATTTCCTACTCTTACTCAGATTATATTAATACTTAATGTTTCAAATAAAAGGCACATGTGAGTTTAATATATGTGCATATATATTTATATATGTGATATGTAAAAGTATGAATACCTTTACACATGTATATGTGTATAGCAATGTCTTTTAAAATAAAAATTATTGAATTTTAGAATGGCATTGATTGCCAATTTTTCTCTGCAATGTAACTGAATACTATAAATTATTCTCATTTCTTACAACTAAAATGTGATAAAAATATTGTTTAAATTAAAATAGGAAATCCATAGAAAAGTCAATATTATTATTTAGGGAAAAATGAGAATGTAACATATAATAGACCCAGGGAAAGAATAAAACTAGGTAGGTAATTCATCTTCTTTTTGTATATAAATAGAAACTTTAGTCCTTACCAATGATAAAGAAATAGAGTCTAAATTAAGGCTTCATTGCAAGAGGGCTCAATTTTCCTCTCTAGTCTAAGAAATAAGATAGGAAGTTCTTTCATGCCTGAAGTAGATAAGAGAATTAATACCTAGCTCAGCTACGTACAGTATTCAAAGTATCCTATTCTTATACATATATTAGAAGTATATCCCTTCTATCAAAAAAAAAAAAAAAAAAAACTGTGACAGTGAAAGTTTTGGTAGGTGCTTCTGTTAATGACTCTCAATAATCAACTCTCCTGATACTTTGACCTGTGTTTTCCTCTTGTTCAGTGACTCTGGGCTTGGTCATATGATTTTCTTTGACCAATGTGACATTATCTTTCATGACCCAAGCAGAGTCTTGAATGTCCTTTCACACTGGGGCTTGTCCTCTTGAAACACCATCACCACCATGTAAAATCTCCTTGAGGAAGAATGAGGTGTAGCCATGGAGATCCCAGGCTCTTCAGCTGGGCACAGGCAACTTGCCACTGTGTGCAGTCACATAATTGAGCCCTGATGAGAATGGCAACGTGCAGGGGATGCAAGGGACTTCTCCTATCACCTCCTTCATTATGTGGATAAGTTTAGTTATCAAAGGTATCACTTTTAAACACGGGTATGTATCTATGGAGTAAGAATAGGCGGGAAGACAGTTCAATGTACTTGTGATGAAGTATCCTTGGTTTCCACTATAAAGCCGAATCATACTTAGACCACTATTCTTTTCCCTTTTTATTTATTTCTGGCCAATACCAGTGTACATTTGTTGACTAGCAACAGGAATGGTCACATAACTTCCTGCAATTTCTTGACAACAGACAAGGATAGTGATCATATATATCCTATCTGCCCTTACACTATTTCCTCACATTTTCCCATTAGACCTGTGTAGTCGCCGGAAAGGGATTGTAGCCTGGAACGGCAGCGCCGCGGGAAGGAGTCCGGAGACAGGATGGAGACGAAAATATTCTTTAATCTTTCTGTCTCTGTCTCTTGTAATTTCTAACACCACATACACACTCTCACAAGAAACCAAGGCACCTACTCTTACGAGAAAACTACAATATATCTATACAATAGCGATAACCCTGTCTTTTCTCTCTCTGGTCTCTTCCCATGCGCCCGAGCAGCAATGGCGCTAGCTCGATCTGCTGAGTCACCGTTCAAATCTCTCGAGAGCCTCGACCAAGTCCCGCGAGATCCCGTGAGACTACGGAAGGCGGAAATGCCCAAAAATGTCTATGGCCCATAGTCAACCACAATCTTAGCTATCTCCCCAAACAGGGCTCCTGCAGACCTGTATAATCTATCTGAGCCTGGTACAGTAGCACAAGCCTGAAATCTCACGAAATTGTGAGGCTGAGGCAGAAGGACTGCCAAATTCAAGGCTGGCCTCAGTTTAGTGAGACCCCCATCTCAAAATAAAAATTTTTTTAAAAAGGGGCTGGTGGTGTGGCTCACTGGTAGAGGGCCTCTATATTCAACCGACAGTACCAGATACACACACAAAGTATATAATTTATCTATAAGAAGTGAGAGCTCTGGTAGCAATAACTGTGGTGGTTGTAGTAGTAGTAAAAAATAGCAGGTACTGTGTGTAATGTACTGTGATAAATTTCTTACTTCAATCACACTTTACAAATGTATGAAGTCAGGAATTAAAAACTTTTAATATACCTATTTTTACAGAAAAATTGAAATTTAAATGTGAATGCTGGGCTGCAAACTCAGGTCTGTTTAACTCTAGAGGCTAAGATCTCAACCACTGTCCTGAATACTTACACTATTTGACATTCATCTACACTACTGAAGCAGCACTCTGAAAGGCTGGGTCCAGCCCCAAGCAGTACTCCTCTTGTCAAGATATTAGAAGCAAAGATTTATCTAGATGTTTTTGCACTTCTAGGAAGGTGCTATACAAAACAACTGTCAGAGCCCACAAGAGGTACTTACTGAGACTTATGACCGCAAACATATCCTGAGAGAGAGGGTCAAACTGGAAGAACCATTCCTCTCATCTCTCATGACAGTGCTTCTTCTGCTCATGAGAGGGGCAAAAAGGACAGATTTTGTGAAAATGTTTGAATGGAAAAGGAAATGTCAAATTTAGGATCAACAAAATTTATTATATCAACTGTGACACTTAAGTGAAGGCAACAACAGTTGTAAACTGAATATTTCAGGCACGCTGGATTATATGGCAGTCAAATGTACTTGAGAGAGGTTGGAAAGGTGCAGTGGTGTCCACCTGTAATTCCAGCTACCGGGTAGGCCAAGGCAGGAGGACCCAAGTTCAAGACCAACCTGGGCAATGTAGGGACACCCTGTCTGAAAGATAAAAAAGGGCTGGGGATATAGTACTGTAGTAAGAGCCTCTAAGTTAATCCCCACTTTCTCTCTCTCTCTCTCTCTCTCTCTCTCTCTCTCTCTCTCTCACACACACACACACACACACACACACACTCAGGTTGGAATGCTGTACTGTCTACTCCAGTGAAATGAGTCATCATGAAATGAATGGCATTTCCTACAATTCTGAGTAAATTAGTGATCTTGATTTTCTCAAAATAAGGTATTAGAAAAACAATATTCTGGATAGAGTAATATGAAATGTCTATTGCAGAAGAAAGTGTTAACAACTCTAGGCAAATCATAACTATGTAAGGATAGAATATATTTTACATTGCACAGAAAATTAAATAAATGTACAAATTAAAATGCCATATTATGGCAGATCAAAAATTTCCCAAATTAAAAATGTAAAACTGAGTTTTCTATAGTAGCCTATACTTGCCTTTGGAAATATTTTTTTAGATGTAGTCGAACACAATACCTTTATTTTATTTATTTTTTTTTGTGTGTGCTAAGGATCAAATCCTGGGCCTTGCATGAGCTAGGCTAGCACTCTACTGCTGAGCCACAACCCCAGCCCTGGAAATATTTTTATATATTGTAGATTGTGTATATATTTACTACATGTAATAAATAATATATATGTAAGTACATATGTATATATGTCTAATGTATAATACTACATATACATATATTATATATCATACATACATATATGCATACATATATATATACATACACATACATATATAAATACATATGTAAAAATAAATCAGGGCTGGAGAAGTGGTTCAGTGTTAGACAATTTGCCTAGCTTGCACAAGGCCCTGGGTTCAATCCCCAGCAGTGTAAGCAATAAATAAAATAAATAAAAGGTGTGCTAAAGGAAAAATGTGTGAATGATCTTCAATATAACTATTTCTTCAAAAAAGTGCATATATGATTTACCATTAGAAAACATCATTTCCAAGTACTTTATAAGGAAATAGATGCCTGGAGGACAGTTTTTTTTCCTAACATTACATTTTATCTAACAACCACTCTGTTTTCTTAATGTCTCTTACCACACTCATGCACTCAGCTGTTCATTTTAGTGTCAGTCAGCAAGCCCTTGTGTATTTCCAGATGAATCTAATTCCTGAAAGAGGATAAATCTTTCTAAAAATTAATGACCCAAGAAGAAGTCTTTCTATAAACAAACCATTTCTACTCATGAATCTTAATTAGAAGAGGTTTTTAAGCTAAGATTTCCCAAGTTCCCTCTATGGATGAGGGATATTCATTTATTCTTTGCAACCGTATCATAATAATTTGTAGCACTCTCAGGACTTAAAGCAGGTAGGCTATATATAAGCCATGTTCTCAAACTTTGATGTGAATGAGAATCACTTTAGAAGTTTGTTATAAATTCATATCCCTAGTGTGTATCCTCAGAGGCTTAGGTTCAGTATGTTTGACTAGGGCAAAGGTACTTTCATATTTATAAGCAACACAGATCTTTCTGGTGCATGTTATCCTTGAGTAAGTTTCTGATTTGATGGCTTTTAAGAGTAAGTCTGTAATATTTTGTATGAGGAAAGTAAGTTAAATGTGTTGGCCAGTTCCCATTCAACTACTTAGAATCACATTAGTGTATGTAATTTAGAGTTAGGATTTGAAAATTACAACTAAGCAAAATCATCCTCATTATTTCCCACAGAGGGAAATAAAAAAAATAATAAGTGACCAAAATGAAAAATGGAAAGGACAAAGGGAGAAAATAAAGGTATCATTATCCCTGGAAAAATTATAATAGAAAAAATCCATAAAAGTATTTACTCAGGGCTGGGGCTATGGCTCAGCGGTAGAGCACTCGCATGTGTGACGCCCTGGGTTAGATCCTCAGCATCACATAAATAAAATAAAGGTATTGTGTCCACCTACAACTAAAAGAAAAAAAATTAAAGTATCTACTCAATTATGAAATTTCAAAATTTTAAGCACCAGTATTATTAAAATTGGTTAAATAAAATTATGAGTATCAGACAAAAGTTAGACATGCATTTCATTTTTTCTTGAAAATAACAGCTTTTTAAAACACTAATTAGAAGTATTTCTTTCATTGATTATTATTGACACATTCATATTTTTCAAAATAAAACAAAAACATTTAACTCTTGGTGCCTAGTGACAGAACTATATTACAAAGTAAATATTGATTATTTTTATTTAAAAAGTTGTTTAAATCAGTTCAGTGACTATATTGTCATAGTTTATACCATTCCATAATGGTGCACTTAATAAAATATCTTAAAAAGGAAAATAAATGAAATTGAAATAGTGTCTCCCTTTGCCAATTGAAAAGAAATTTCTTTTCTCTAATAACTAGTATTTATTTTCAGTAGGCTCATTATGATCATGTGTTTGTATATATACCAAAGGGAATTTGAAACCTGGTTTTACCCATTCTTATAAGGAATCATTATAAAGAAATATTAAACTTATAGGCCTTGATGCTGTGTCTCTTTTTAAGGATTCAGGTAGTTTTCCCAACATGCTTTTGTTTATTAAGTATTATGCCAATCTACTGCTTCTCCTGTCTGTTTGCTTTTTCCATCTGCCAGTTGATCAACACTTATCATCGTATTTGTTGGGTAAGCTCCATAGGAACTTGTTACCACCTAGCCATGAAAGACAAAAGGCTGTCAGGGGGCACTGTGGTAAAACAGGAAGAATCCTGGACTTGACTTGACATTTTGGACCCAACAAGTTTCATCTAACCTAGTGAAACAGGAAAAGTGATCCAGAGTTTCCTGGTACCGAAATTACATTATTTAGAGCTTTATTTAGGTTCAAGATAAAGGGCCTTGAAAAGGACTCAAGAAAATGAGGTTCCCTGAAGCTTAAGGCTTGCTACTACAAGAAAAATTTAGCTTTGGAGGGATAGTCATGGTTCCCCCACTCTGAAAAATGTAAAATGTGAGGCATGATGTCTGCACATCCTATACTATTAGATTAATGTAAGGCATATAAATTAAATGAGGGTCTTACAAATGCACTGATTCCTTTTAAGAATGACTTTTGCAGCATACCAATTCCAAGCTGCTAAAGACCTTCCATTCTTGCATTACCCTTCTGGGTTCTGGGTTCCTTACTCTATGTAATCGTCCTAGATTTCAACATTTCTTGACTGCTTAGTCATCTACTTTAGTCAATTAATTTTGATCCTCTCCTTTAAATCTTGATGATTCTGGCTCACTCACTGGGTCCTGGTGCCAGCACATGTTCCTGTTCACTGCTTTTGGTTCCACAGTGCTGCAAAATTTCAACCTAGTAGTCTTCCTCCAGACCAAATACCTGTGTCTACTCTATTAGGAATCTGCACCACACTGTAGGGCTTCCCCCTTCATTTGTGCTCTATATCCCATGCCATTTACTCCCCAAAGATGATGTTAACTTTGACAGATCCAATTTTAAAAGGCTTCATGATAAAATAATTTTATTCCTTCATTCGGGAGCTACTGCAATACCCTACATAAGGTTCCTAATTAATCCCCATGTTTTTAAATTTTCCATTCTTATGGAAGGATCAGGTAATACTTGATGCTTTGTGGGTTATGTATATCTCTCTTGCAATTCTCACCTCTGCTATTGTAGAGCAACTTAAAGAAACTTAAACAATACTAAGATGCATAAACATGATCATGTTCCAATAAAGCCTTATTTATCATCATTTAAATTTAAACTCTGTACAATTTCCATGTATTATTTTCTTCACTCATTTAAAAAACAGATAAATCATTTAGAGCTTTCCAGTTTATCAACTCGTGGTCCATACTCTCTTGTCCCCTACTGCCAGGTTCAACTTCCAAAAATATTCCTTTCACTATAACCAAGAATTTGAAGCACTCCTCCTTACTGATCACCCACTATCAACCAAATGAACTTTTTTCCTGGACAGTTTTCCTCGTTTCCATTCTGAATTATTATTATCTCTTTTGCAACATGTACCTTATCTTTCTGGTTACTGCACTTAAAACTAATTTTACATTTACTTACCCCTTAGATCTTATGTCCATCCCCCCCCCACACACACCCCCACACACACAGTTTGCTGTGTATCTTTTGGTTACATGGAGGTGGGCCTCCCTGGATAGAGATGACATTGTACTCATGATGGTTTGAGATAGTGAGTGTAATTTATAGGATTGCCCAGGCATTCTCATGGGGTTTATTAAGTTCTATTGGTGGAAACAAGATGCATTATGTGACTTCTTGACTTGAAACCTTCTATGATCCCCCATTATTTTCAAATGAAACCCAAATACCAGTCAGGGATTGAAGGAGTTTAATAATGGCTTCTGACACATTTTTGGCTTTACCTCTTAATCAAACAATTCAATTAACCTACTTAAAAGACCAAAACACCCCTGTTCTTTTTATCAATGAATACATTCAGTGATACATTCTTCCACTTTAATCATTTAGTTAGCTTATATTGAGTGACCACTAAATTCCAGATATTATTAAGACAGCTACAAAAACACAGTACAGGCTCTTTCCTCAAAGAACACACACTAATGCGAGTCATACACTAAAAGGAAACATGAAAAGTCTTTTACAACAGCTACAGAGGAAGCTAACTTCTCAGAGTAAAGAGGTAGGGAGGACTTCCTATAGGATTAAAACTGCAAATGGGCAAAATTTACCAGGCAAGAGATTGGAATGAGGTACTTCGAGGCATTGTGAACACAGGATAGTTCAAAGACATGAAGGAAGCATGTGGGGCAGGTATGAGCATTTATATAAACATTGTGCATCACATATGACACATATAGTATCTTGCATTTTAATTATTATGGAAGTTTTTCCTCCTCTGAAAAATAGCAAATTCCTGGGCACAGGAGCCAGGGCTTAAGCACCAAAAGAATCCAAGCCATCCACAAACATATATACTACAATTCCTTACAGAGATTTAATATGTAATTCTTTGTTCAATTTATTAAAGAAAAAAAGCAGCTCTCTAATGACACTTTTCAAACTCTACATGTTCCAATGGTTGTTTGTAAGATATTTTGTCAGCAAAAATAAAACCATTAAAACTACTTAGTAATAAATGGATGAGTGATACATAGCTTATTAATCGGTTCCCAAATTGCCTCTAGTAGGTATTGCCATTCTTGATTTTCACAATTCTCTGAGGGTCCTGACAAGCCTGTCTGAAATAGTATCACAGGACATGTTTCCTGGATAAACTTATTCGCTTTGACAAGATCCATATTTTCAATCAATAGAAGCCTCATTCACAGAGATTCTTCATACTAGGGCTAAGTAAATTCAAGTTCTATATTAGTACATAAATTTATTGCGTGAATTCCAAGGTTATGCTGAGAATTACATTTTTAAAGTCTACTTCATTCCTAAAAAAATCAGGTAGATACATAAACGTTGATGCTTTCCTGGTAAAGTCTTCCACACGGGCAATACTCAACAAACAAGCAGCGATCCTTTAGTTTTTTTCTAAGTCTATGAGAAGTTATAAATAAGCAAACAAATAAGAAAATAAAGAAGGATCATAAAAGGAAGCAGCTATCACAGCCAATATTTGTGCTCAATATAAGAAGCAGCAATCTCATAGTCATATATCTTTTAGAATTGTGTGGAACAACACAGAAATCATTAACTATTTCCTTACGCTTGCTTAAATCTCTAATTTTTTTTTTTTTTTCCCCTGGGGACCTCTCCATTTTAGCTTACAAGTAATTTTTAATGCTTCTAAAGGCAACACACTCCATTATGGGGAAACATAGACTTCCTAGTATGCAAATGAAAGTTTAGCTTCCACAGTCTCTTGTAGGCTTAATGCTGACTGTGGACTATGCCTTTTAACCTTCTGACATACATCTCAGCCCAAGAGTCACAAAACGTCAAAGGGCCTATAAAAAGGCCTCTATCTGTATACTAATGAGGATACAAATTACTTCTGGCATGTTTACTTCTCATCTTTTGCTTCAAATTTTCTCCCTAGTCAAGACTCCTAGAACATGGATATTTGCTTTTGTATCCAGAGTCACTCTCCCCTGGGTCTCATTTGGTTCTAACACTTATTTAGATGGTTCTCATCCTGAACCTCTCACTGATGCTAGTGCCCAAACCTGATGCAGGCTGCCTGGACATAACACCTAGACTCTGTCCAGTCCCTGGGGTCACCTCTCAACAAAAGAAAGATTAACAATAGAATTATCTATTTTGTCTTCCAAAAATGTTCCAAGTACTTTAAGAAAGTTATATATATATATATATATATATATATATATATATATATATATATATATATATATATACATATTAACCCCAACACTTTTAATTCCTGTGATGTTTTAATAGTTTTTCACTAAGTACATTTTCCAAATAATGTGTACACTATTCCATGAGGTCTGAAAGTTGAAGGCTTATAAATCTAATTACTAAATCTACTTGAAAGTACTATTTGTACTTAAAATTTAACATGACTCCCCACACCAACATTATTATCCTTACCATAAATCTGTTGTTTTCCATAATCTCTGTATTCGGGATTCATCAAATTAGCAGCCATACTCGCTCTACAGATGCTTGCTCTAGTAACTTCCTAATGGTCTCCCTATTTTCACTTTGGTCCTTTCAACTATTTTCAACATAGCAGTCACAGAGATCCTATGAACATTCAAATAAGATCGTGACACTGCTCGCCTACCTCCTATCTACCATGTGTAAAAATCAAAGGCCTGGCACTGGGCTTACACAGGAGGCTCTCCAGTTCTTCAGTGACCTTTTCTCCCACCCACTCAATACGCCAGCCCCACTGGTCCTGAACAGCTTCAACACGCTTCTGCCTTGGACATCTGTTCTTGATATTCCTTCTACCAGGAAAATCTTCCCAAGATACCTGGGTACTGACTCCCTCAGCATCCTCTCATGTTCATTCAACTATCCCCTTCACAGTCAGACCTTTTCTGATCACCCTATCTAAAGTTGCGCATTCCTGTGACCACACACTTTCTTTACTTCTTCAATACTTTGGGTCTCTCAATAGCATTTATTTTCTGACTTATTTTAAATTGTACTTGTGGTTTTTGTCCACTACTCCTCTCTCCTTCCCACTATAACAAGATTTTTAAAGACAGGGCTTTGGACATGATTTTCATCAATGTTTTATCTCTAAGACCTTTAAATCAATGAATATTCATCAAATGAATTATTTCCCCATATACAAATAGAATTCTAATGATTTGACCCTTCAGTTTTTCTTGCATCAATCCATCCATTCCTGACTCCACAGCTCAGAATGATCCAATGTTTTCGTGGGATTACAGTGTTTCCCCACCAGGTCTCTAATTCATTACATGATACACCCTACTCCAAGAATAATCTTTACATTCAATTATGCACAATGGCATTGGTTAGCAAATAAAGCCCAAACTCTTGAAGATGACATTCCAAATTATTTTAATGTGATTCCCAGACATCTGTGAATGTCTCATGATTTCACACCTCTGTGCTTTGCTCACGTGCAGTTTTATTCACCTGCACTAACTCTCACTCCAGTTCCTGCTTATTAAGACCTAGCCTTCCCTCAGGCCACTACTCAACTATTATATTCTTAGTAAATTATTCTTCCAGTCAAAAATAAATTTCTTTTCTTAACAGATTTGACCATAGCATAATTAGATATGCTTATCATAGATTTCTAACTAGTTTACGGAGCTCATAACTAAGAATGTCAAAAAATCTTCATCTCTGGCAGTCATTACACTTATTTTATTGAATTATTTATATGTCCCATATTTCCATTCTTCTTTATTTTAACAAAAATACACTTTGTAGCTTCATCAACTGTATTATTGATCAGAGAATTCCACTAAGTAGACATTGATTCAACAATACTGGACCTTCATTTGTAAATAGTGCCATCATGAATGATTATCAAATATCTCAGCAAAACCGACATCAACTATAGCATTTCTGCAGAAACTCATCAGATAGAAAATGAAGTTACTCAGATATGATTCATTTTAAGTGAAATTATTTTCCCAGTAGTCATCATCTCTTTCCTTTTAATTGAACTTATAAAAACCAATTACTTTATATTGCATCCTAGTATTTTACAAATATTCAATTTCAAACACACTGCAATACAGATTTCATTTCATTAAATAATTTGTACAGAGTTTTCCTATCTCTAGACTTCAGTCAAATGATATGTGCTACAAAAACCTTAAGTCATATTGTGGATAGTATTTTCACTTTTTTCTGGTTTCCTATAACTTACAAAACTTCAGATATTAATTAAAATCAATATGATCAATATTTTTTCTTTGTGTTTGTCTGGGTCTTGTTTAAGAAATACATATGCACCCTGTCATCATACCCTATGCAAATTCAAATCCAGGTCAGTTAAAACCTACTATTAAAGTAGTTTTACTATTGTTAATTTTGTAAATTTTTACAAGGTTTAAGTATTCCTTTTTTAAACATTTTTACTAGTTATTAAATGGACCTTTATTTATTTGTTTATATGTGGTGCTGAAGATCAAACCCAGTGCCTCACACATGCTAAGCAAGTGATCTACCACTGAGCCACAACCCCAGTCCAAAGTATTCCTTTTTAATCAGAAAATAATTTGAGCATTTTAAAAATTTTATACTGGGTTCCAATATTTTTGTCACTTATAAAAATATACTTTTGAGTATTTGACTTGCTTCTTTTTTAACTATGAAAAAAATCAAGAAAGGTAAAGAAAAATGAAAATAAATGCAAGTCATAAGGCACAGTGCTAGTAGATAATTCCTTATCTACAGATCTGGATAATAAAAGTGAATCACAGAGAATACTGTTATCACTATTTATAAAAATTGAAACATGGCAAAGTGATAGATATGTCAGTTAGCTTAATTATGTTAATTATTTTGCATTGTATAATTATATCAAAACATTATCTTGTACACCTTACATATACATAAATTTTATTTGTGAATCATGCTTTAATATAGCTGGAATTTATTTTTAATTTTAAAAAGTAAAAGCTTTTATAGGTAAATGAACAAACAAATTTAGGTCAAAATGGATAAAATAAATTAGTGCTTTGAATCACTTACAAAAAGACTGTTAGAAAAATATTGACTGTGATTTTTGCTCTATGCTATTTACGGTAATTTATCATTTTGTGATACTCCTACCCGTTCCGCATCATATTGTAATTAGTTTGTATGTAGCCATCTGGTAGGGAAATAATCTTAATTGAACTCTACAATGTTACAAAATACCAGTATCTGATATTTTCTTTAAAATGGTACATTTGAGAAAGAAAACCTACATTGTTAACTATACAATGCTGTATATCATCATCAGTGCATGGGCTTTAGGGATCACCTGAAGTCATCAAACAATACAATATAATAAATTATTTGCATACACATTTAACTACAGAATAAATTAAAAGTGGTTAGAGAATATGAAATATTAATGTGTATCAATCACAACATAGTTAAATTTCCACTTATTCAAAATGGATATAATTCTTCACAATAAAGGATTCTTCTACAAGTTCACACAGGAGAAAATTTATTTTCTCAGAATTTATAATGACTTGCCAATTTTCATGTTAGACAAAGTTCTTAATACATATACTTTAATTTTTAAAAATGATGTGATATTTTTTATCCGTAATCTTCATGTATAGGCTAATAATTATTTGAAAGTCAAAAGCTATAAATCTGTTTAACACATGCATGTCCAGACCTTTTTCCTATCACATAGTATAATCCCTTTTTTTTTCACTCTCTCTCTCTCTTCACACCTGCCTCCCTCTATGTCTTCTCATCCTACTTTTATTCCTTAAAATTTTTAATAGGCATCTTTATGTTAGACTGGGTTTCAAAGAACTAAGGTAGTGGTAAGGACTTAGCCAGCAAATTCTGACAACAAAGATACAAATCCATTCTTCACCACCGACCAGATGTTTCACCTCAACAAAGTTAAATGATTACCCTTATCAGTTTTCTTCTGCAAAAAATGGTTTTGAGATTATCTACCTAGCACAACTTGGAGGGTTAAATGCAATCATGTATGTAAAAGTGAAAAGCACCATATTTGTCATATAAAACTTGATTAATCAAAAGTTAATTTCATACTCTTGCTCAGAGTGTTTGATTAATGACAATATAATTACATTCAATGTGAAACATTTCCAAGTCATGCTGTAAACAAAATGCTAAAGAAAGAGAAAAGAGTAACTAAAGCCTTCTCTAAAGGTGGTTGAATAAGATGGATATGATTATCCCAAATCCATGTATGAAGACCTGAATGGTATGAATATACTCTGTATACAAACAGTTGTATGTAAAAAGATGCTCTATATGTGCATTATGAATTGTAATACATACTACCATCATAAATTAAAAAAAAATTAGGCTATGGATATTTGGCTGGACCCAAAAGGAAAACAGGACATGTCCAGATGGAGAAAAAAAAAAAAAGTTGGGAAGGTATGATAGGTGTGGAAAGAAGAGTCTACACATGTGTGCAGCAAAAAACTCTACTAGAGACAGTACATGATTGGAGGCTATGATGTAGTGGAGAGGTAGGAAGAGATTATGTAGGAAAACAGTCTGCAAAGAACCATAAATGCCCTGTTAAGAAGCTTAGTTAGTGTTGCGTATAAACCTGAGCTGTCCAACCAGTGTAAAGAATGATCCCTTCTGTCATTAAGACATTTGGGCAGGGCCTGTGTCAGCCCAGTCAATCATGTCTAGCAACAAACAGGCATGTTGACCTCAGTGCACTGAACTGGTAAACTTTCATTGTGTTTAAAGATCCTAAGAAAGTTGGAAAAAAACTCTATAGATCTTATAGAGAAGATGTTTGTTTTATACTCACTACATTTCAGATGCTTCTTATCTTAACTGGGTATTGGAACAAGCATTGGTCATTGAAGAGCTAGACAAGCAAAAGGGTCCTAACAAGAGTATCCAGGTCACCCACAGTGGGAGGATGGAAATGAAGGAGGGATCCAGCTATGGAGCACTATGCTGTAGCTGCCGCTGTTTGGTACATGATCAGTTAGTAGTCTCTTAGTACTTGCTAAAGAATATCATCATGGAAATGCCACCACTCTTGGAAAGGTATTTCCAGGTTCCAGATACATAGAAGGATTCATTTATATGTTTTCCATATGCCTGTTATTTCCTGTTTTGGGACACATGGCTTAACAAAGTTCCCAAAGGCGAGAACAGGCAGCTCTGGTTTCTGAATACCCAGCTGAATGGCTGTCTCCACAAAGGGAGAGCCTGTCCAGGGAGGTACTGCTCAAATATAACATCCACTCTCTAGTTCTGCAGTAGGGATGAGGCCAGAACTAACTTGTCTTTGGTTCACAAATTTCAGAAGATAAACCATTTGGTCAATAAGACCATGGGGTTAATTCTACATACTTATAGATTTCAAAAACAAAGAATAATAGCAGTCTTCTTTTCTTGGAGAAAAATATGTTACATTACCCTAAGTACATGTATGAAGACACAATTGTTGTGAAAATACTTTATGTAAAACCAGCGACTTGAAAAATTGTGCTCTTTATATGTAATATGAAATGAATTGCACTCTGCAAGCATGTATAAAAAAATCAGAATAAAAATAAATTTAAAAATGTGTTATAGCATTGAAAAAAACAAAAAGTAACACAAGATCACTGCTGGGCTCATGTGACTGACTAGTTATGATGGGGGAAGTTGCTTCACTTTGCCATTCTGCTGTTGCAGTTACCTTTCTGCTACCTACTGTCTGCTCTAAGCACTCACCTGCTGAGATCAAACTGGCAGGTAGAGCTATACCGCTAGGCTAAGTCTTCACACCAGGACCTAGACTGCCTGCTGCAGAGAATCTGAGTGGTAAGAGGGTTATTGAGATTTTAGTTTGATCTGATTATACACAGGGCTGTGTGTCTGAACTTATTACTCCAATTTGGATGTAGTTAAGCATTCACCATTGTATTCAGAGACTACTCGGAGATTCAAAAATCCAATGGCCCTGCTGCAGAGTAACTGCACCAGCTTCAAAGAAGAGGAAACTATCTAATGCCAGAACTAAGGACACAGATCTACAAGGAGGCAAGCACCAAGATTTGGCTTTCCAGCCTTATAAAACTCTGAGACATGGAGATGTATAACAATCATTAATAACAGGCAAAATCTTCAATGGTGGTGGGAAATGGTGTGAAATTTCAAAGATTAAGGGAGATTCAGATGAGAACTATACTGCGTCAGTCAGCTATTGTCACTTATAAAAACAAAATCTGACATAAGAAAATACCCGAGTTAACCAACTTTTAAAGTGATAAGGTTTACTTTGGCTCATAGTTTCGGAGTTTCAGTCCACAATCCACTGGCTTCATTACTTTGGGCCCATGAAGAGGCCACAAATCCTAACAGGAACGCTGGTTGAAGATCAATCACTCACCCCATGGCCAGGAAGCAAAAGAGAGCAAGGAGAGAGCCAGGCTCCCACAATCTCCTTCAAGGGCACACAACCCAATCACTTAAAGACCTCCCATGACAACCACCTCTTAAAGGCTCTACCACCTGCCAAAAGCACAACCCTGGGTACCAAACCTTTAACACATGGACAAGATCCAGACATGAGCAAATATCAACTCAGTCACAGAACTTAGATCTCTGAAACTACAACCTAGTTGACTATGACTTATTTAAGGTTTAAGGGCCAATAAATTAGTCTCCCTGACATGTAAGGAACCAACTCAGTGAATAAAACCGCAAGCATCAGTACTAAAACAGTAATAATGGCTAATAGACTCCAACTTCTGAGTTCTTTGCAAATCCTAGGCATTAAAATAGAGAAACAAAATGTGGAAGAATCAGGGAAAGTATTTGATTTCAAGGATTTAATGGTCAAGTGCCACGTACACTACAAAAGCACAGGATAAATACTCTAATGAGAAGTGCATTTAATAAATAACAGACTACATGGGAATAGTAAGAAAGCTGGTCCAGTAGTCATTTCATCAACTTGGATGCTTTTAACTTAGATTCTTGGAACAGAATGAGTAAACAAAACTAAAGGTAGCATGCGGATTCTTCTCAATCTTCTAAAACAAAAATAGAAAGAAGAAGCAACTGCCAGGGGGACAAAAAGAGAAAATCAACTGAGTAAAGGTTGCTATAATTCCTGAGTGAACATGATGTTACATTCCTTTCAAAAGTGTCAGCCTTAAATTCTAAATATCAAATTTAACTATATATTTAACAATGATAATTTTTAAATCCATGGGCACATATAAATCATAGGTAAGACAGAGAGAATGCAACTTCCCTACTTCATAGTAAACAACTGCATCATTTCTTTGATGTTACTGATTATAAAATAAATTCTTTCTGAGGATTTGACATAGTCAAAGAAGTAGATTATGTTATTTCAGGAATCATCCCCAGGGATAATATGAATTCTTGGATCATTATAACTATGCTAAAATCAATTTGGATTGATCAGAGGAAAGGAGTTGAAATAATAACATAAAAAACACTCTAAGGAGTTCAAATTCCTGTAACACGAAAAATTTCTAATAAGCTATTCTATCCTTCAGAGCAAAGGCCATGATAAATTAAAAATGGCTTGCACGCTCGAATCACAATCTATTTTCTTTTGTTTGTGTCTTACTTTAAGAGCCTATTTTGATAAAAATCTCAGGTATAATGAGGTTTTTTTATTTTATGAAATACGATCTATATTTAGGATATTAAAGTCCATATAAAATTCCTATCATATATTTGCTTTTTGTATATTTTAATTAATACCTCTTTATGCTTGAGATGTGAATGGATAGTATCTGAAAATTATTTAAATTCAATAATGAGTTGAGAATGCTTCAATACACTTCTTCAAGTAGACATCAATAATTCTGATGAATTTTTATCATTCTTAGAATCATAATTAGCAGATGTCCTACTGTACTTATAGTTTGTCTCAAATAATAGCCTGGTAGATCAAATTTTGGGCTGCTCCATATTCTTTCTCTTTTCTGACTGTTCCCTCTTCATCATCTTCTGCAGTTTTCCTGAACATCGTAGTAAAGGTTACCAGGGCTTACGCTGAAACTGCAATTTGCTCAGTGCCCAATTATATTAGAAGGACTTACTGCCTAACAGCTTACTTCAAAGTGTCCCCTGGCTGTGATAAAACAGTAAAGATCCAAAGTTGTAAACTGTAGCAAACAGCTGCCTCGTTTTTTTCCTTAACTCTTTTTTTTTTAAATATTTATTTTTTTATTTAGTTGTACACAATGCCTTTATTTATTTTTACGTGGTGCTGAGGATTGAACCCAGGCCGTGCACGTGCTAGGCGAGTGCTCTACCACTGAGCCACAACCCCAGGCCTCCTTAACTCTTTATACCACCTGTTATAGGTAAGTTTTACATAAACATGCATTTAAAATCCATCTAATCTCTTCAGGATATTTGAAACTAAAAACTAAATGTAAAATACTAAAAAGTAAGAAAAATTTGAAATGTAACAAAAATATACACACCATTAATAGTCTACTATTTCCAGTTCTTTAAAAAAAAATGTTTCCATGACTCTCATATTTCATTCTAATTATTTCTCTTCTCCATAATTTTCCTATGGATTCTATCTTCACTTCTTCACTTCCCATTCCAAACTGCTTGTGTCTCTACCACTCCATATATTTTATTTTAAGGTCATTTAGTTCCTATAAATTTCAAATCCATTGATCTATTCCCAAACTTTGTTTTAACTAACCTTTATGCAGCATTTGATATAGTAGAACATGTCTGAGATTTTTGTTTGTTTTTCTCCATTCACCTTTCTACTCAGTTTGTCCCTTCCTTCTTCATTGATGGTTCCTTTTCATTCATCTTCCTAAATGCTTCTACTGGCCAACTTAAAGTATCATGTCTTAGGTAATCTTCTCTTTCACTCTCTCCTTAACTGAGCAAGTTGATTCTCAAGTTTTAAAGACTTCTTTTTTTTTTTTTTTTTTTTTTTTGCACTGGGATTGAACTCAGGGGCACTCGACCACTGGGCCACATCCCTAGCCCTTTTTTGTATTTTTATTAGAGACAGGGTCTTACTGAGTTGCTAAGCGCCTCACCATTGCTGAGGCTGGCTTTGAACTCTCGCAATCCTCCTGCCTCAGCCTCCCAAGTGCTGGGATTACACACTGGCTTAAAGACTACTTTTCTGATGTTCACTCTTAGATAAATATTCTCAGTCCATCTGCACAGTCACATACAACTCTTTTGAATGTCTCACTACAATTTCACACTGAACATACCCACAATTAAATCTTTTTTTTCCTGAAATCATTTTTTTCACCTTGCTTCCTCTTTTTATTGCACTTGTGTTCAGTCCACCTGAACACCCTGCTTTCTACTACACATTTAATCATCTTCAATACTCCCTCAGAAATATCTCTTCTCTTTATTGCCACTACCCTTGCTCTATCCAATATGATCTCTCACCCAGTCTTTGATAATAATCTAACTTGTTTCCCTGTTTCCTTTCTTGCCTCTGATAATTGATTTACTATCATCTCATCATATCTTATTACTCCCCATTCTCTCCATTTATAATCCTTTAGTGGTTTCTCATTGCATGTAGAGCAAAATCCAAGTTCCCTATAATGGCATATAATCAATTCAGTGTGCTCATACCCTTTCTTGTCTTTCCAACTTTAGCCTTTTCCACTTGCAACATGACTCACTGTACTACTAGAACATTATTATATTGCAAAAGTCATGTATAAAATTAAATGCAAAATATTAAATTAATAGTTCAAGAGGAAATTTCAGTAAATGGTGCTGTCCAGATTGTCAATCTAAAACCACACCTTTTCTCAATTTAATTCTGCTTTGTTTACAAAGGGGATCAAATAGAACTGAAAGATTTTCAAGTTGGGAGACAGAAACAAATGAGTAATTTGCCAAAGATACCTTTTGAACCTATATAATGAAATAACCACAAATATTAAACTGTGAAAATGCTCAAAACTCAGGGTTTTTGATTGTTTACTGTTTGTTTTGTTCTTTTCAGACAGGGACTCACTAAGTTGCAGAGGCTAGCTTTGAAATTGTAATCCTTCTGCCTCAGCCTGCCATGTTGCTAGGATTACAGGTATGCACCACCACACTTGGCTTCAAAACTGAAATTTTTAATGATTTTTTCTGTGTTCATCTTGACAAAATGACAATGAAATTAATAATAATGGAGATAATATTGGCTATCATCTATTTGGTGCATATTATATGCTTGTCAATATGCTGAGAACTTTGAAAGCTTTTTCATGTTTAATTCTCTTAATAGCCTAATGGAATAGACACTATTGTTATTTTAATTAAATAGATTAAAATGGTAGGCCAAAGCACTTTTGTCCTACTGAAGAACATAAAACAGGCAGTAGAATAATTGGATCTGAACCAGACCAGCCTGGTACTAGATTTTTTTTGTTGTTAATTACTATTACTGATAAAATAAACTGATGTATTTTATTCTATAGTTAACAAAATGATTTTATTTGTAAGCTTTTTTTTAAAAATTTTTATTTAGTTGTTGATGGACCTTCATTTTATTCATATGTGGTGCTGAGAATTGAACCCAGTGCCTCACACATGCTAGGTAAGTGCTCTACCACTGAGTCACAACCCCAGCTCCCTGTAAGCTAAGTTTTTGAGAGAAGGAGAGAATAAAATTATCTCAGTATCTCAGAAAATACTATAGTTTGAATGTTTTCCTTTCAAAACTAAGAAGGTCCCAATGTGATAGAATAAAGAAGTGATTACACCCTGAGAGCACATCCTTCACCAGTGGGATTCAGGACTCTTAAAAGAGAATTCAAGAGTCGGAGGCTTGTTGCTTTTTGACTTCTGCCTTGTGAGGAGAGAGGGTTCCTCCTTTCTGGAGGATGCACCCCTTATCAAAAACTCAACCTACTAGCAACCTGATTTTGGACTTCTCAGACCTTAGAATAAAAAAAAAAAAAATTCTGTTTTTTATAAATTACCCAGTCTCCATTAAATTGTTATAGCAGAATAGACTAAGTCTGAAATCGATTTTTTAAAATATTAATGATATAATTCATACTTTGATTTTTAAATCACTCTAAAAAATTTGTTTAGGCTATATTACCAAAAATATCATAATCTATATAGCTGACAAACAAAAGAAATTTACTTTTCACATTTATGGAGTCTGGAGGTCCAAGATCAAGGTTCTAACAGATTTATTATTTAAAGAGGGCCTGTTTCCATGTTTACAGATGTCTATCTGCCTACAGTGTCTTCAAATGCAGAAGGTATAAAGGTGCTGTCTGGGGTCTCTCTTTTTTTTTTCCTTATTAGTTATACATGATAGCAGAATGTATTTTGACATATTATACATATATGGAGTATAATTTCTCATTCTTCTGGTTGTACATGCATTATATTGGTCGTGTAATTATGCTGATTGAGCAGTATGCTGATTTTAAGTCCTTTGGGTATAAACCAAGGAGTGAGATAACTGGGACAAATGCTCTCTTTTATAAAAACACTGATCACATTCATGAAAGTTCTGTCTTCGTGACCTTCATCACCTCCCAATACTACCACACTGAAAATGAGATTTCAAAATAAGGAGGGAAAATGTTTGATTCCGAATATCCTCATTAATGAAATAAAAACAGGATTAAATCAAAACAGTAGTGTATATTTTATTAAAACAAATTAAGAAGAAAAATGTCAAATACATTATCCAGAGACTAAAGAATGAGACCCTCCATATAACTCTAAAAGTGAATATCTGTCAACAAATATTCCTCTTTATGGACAAGTTAAAAGTTAAAGAAAATTATTTTAGAATATGGCATATGCTACAAAAAATCTTGCATTTTTTTTTTCTTTTTCTCTCATTTTTCCCTTTTTTTTTTTTTTTTTTTTTTTTTTTTTTTTTTTAATACCAGGGATTGACGACCCAATGGGAGCTACATCCCCAGCCCATTTTTATTTTGAGACAGGTTTTCACTAAGTTGCTCAGGGCCTTGCTAAGTTTCTGTGTCTGGGTTTGAACTATGGATCCTCTTCCCTCAGCCTCCCAAGTTGCTGGGATTACAGGCATACACCATCGCATCCAACAATTTCCAAATAGAGCTATAAACAAATTTTTATCATTGAGTCACAATTCATTTCTTTAAATCAATCCACTCCTTTTATGAAAGGGCTATTGTTGCAAGGTATCTAGACACATGATTCAAATATTGAATACCAAAGAATTAAGGAAAAAGTAATACCTTTACTATAGGTAGAAGGGACGTGCCTCTGTTTCAAAGTATACTTAGGGAGATAAAAAGAACAGAAATGATGAGCAAAAGGCACCATGTACAAAGTCCGAAAGTCTAAGTTATGAATCAACAGAGCTTGCTTTTCATCTGTGCATTTTGTACAAAAGAGAAATTTTATCTGCAAAGCACCCTGCTGAGGGACTTGAATTGCTAAAAGAGTGCATGCCTTGGCATAAGAAAAAAGAAGAGGAAGGTAGTAGAAATCCATAGGAAAGAAGAGCCCAAATAACTGAAAATTATTAAATATTTGTGCCCTTCTTTAGGAGAAAGCAGGGAAGCTTCTGACATATAGACATTATCATATATAAAGAATTATTTACCTTATTTCTAATGGATTCTGATTTTTTCTAAAATATGTTCATAAGAATCTCAATCTTAATTGACAGTAAAATAAGGAGCAGGGTGTTGAGTGAATAGGATTTACATTTATTTTTAAACTGTTCTTAGAAATCTGGCATTATATTCTGAATATGAGTGCATGTGAAAATATGGGTATAATTTTATTTCTCTCAAAATAACCCTCAAATAGTACAATGGTAAAGGAAGTTTTTAAACTGTGGTTTGAGGAACCTGAGTTGCTCTGAGGTTCTAAAAAAGTTCAAAAGAAAGTACAGATCTTTTTATCTAAGTAATTTACATATTATAGTTACATGAACAATTCAGTTGGAAATCTAAAATCAGTACTCAGTATGTGTGTGTGCATATTAGTTTTAGTAGAGTGCCTTGAAAACAACTGGTATAGACAATCTACTAAAAATAATAGCTAAACCAGACAATTTTAAGCAATCAGGTAAAGAAAAAGCCAAAAGAGCCATCTGCTCAGATAGAACTATATTCTAAATGTTTTAAACAACAATTTATTGCTAGAAGTGACTTCAAGTAAAGGATAATGCCTTTAAAAGAACACATGATGACGCAGAATTTGAAAAAGATTTTAATAGAAATTGAAATGTCTTTTTAGAGAAGAGGATGAATCAATTGGTCATGTCATATTAAATGGTATGCTCTTGGACAATAAATGATTTTATATGTTCATTCTCTAAAACATGAAAATATTTAGATTGTGATGAAGTATAGTCATGGCAGTGATGATTACAAAGACTGTGAAACTTCCCCCAAAAAACAAAAAGCAGAGTTAGTTTGCTCAGATCTGTCCACATTAAAACACCTCATTGAATACAAAATTCATTGTTACAATCTCGTGATTTTTTTTTACAGAAACACGAAGTTAAAATTAAAGGATGGATTAATTTTCATTTTATAAGCTAGAGGACTTTTATTATGTCAGTTGAGGAGAGTATGCTCAAATTAAAATTTGTTAAAAAAAAATCTTGCTCCTAAAATGCCAACGTACAGGAATCAGACTATAGATTTAGAATATAACCTGATTAGGGGATATAAAGAGGACTGTGGTCATCAGTAAGTTTAAAAATGAATTAAACAGACAAGTAAAGTAAACCCCTTGAAATTCAAAGTCTAAGTTCTTATTTTTATTTTGTTCAGAATAAACCTTAGAGTTATTTGATTTATAAAACCATAATAAAGACAGAGATCTTTTAATAGAAAGATTTGAGGTGAGCTCACATAGATTCTAGGTATAAGGTGCCTTATCCTTTCCAAAGATGGCCTTGCTCAGAGTGGCAGGAAAGTAGCCAACCCCTGAATAGTGGGGGGCAGATGAGACCCAGGGTGGACCAATCGCTGGTGATTTGAGGGTTCTCTGACTCACAGGTATTAAGTTAGGTTCCAGTAATATGGCATTTTGGGTAAAGTTGACAATGAGTCAAGTTAAATTTCTGCTCTTTAGCATAAAGGTAGTCTAAGAGTAGATTTCGACTAAAATGAGAAAAAACAAAGGGATGTTTATTACACACTTTAATATTTGGACTAAAGTTTGATATTACCAAATAATCCACTTGGATATGATGGTCTGTTGGGACTCATGTCTGCCAGGGGAAGGACTTTGGCTGCTTACCACGCCCTAGTAGGACCTGGGCTAAGCAAAGGGGTGTGGCTATGACGTAGCGTGAGAGACTGAACTACCCTGCTGGCTGATTGGTTAGTTCTAGGCCTATTTAAGTTCAGCACCTTGCCAATAAAGTTTGAGTTTTGCCTTTCTAGCTTGCTATACAAAACTCCCTGGGTGTGGCGTGGTTTTTGCCCATCAGGCAGAGGAGACACTCAGCGTATGTTTGTCCTTAAGCCCATCCTCGCCGGTAAGTTACTTCCTTTCTGCGGGCAGGGAGGAACCCCCTTTTAGGGCCCAAAAGGGGGGTAGCTTAGAACTCGGCCCCATTCATAACTCAGCAGCCCCGGCAATGGTCTTCTTATATATTAATTTATATAATTTGGGGCTATTCCAGTAAATGTGTGTGTTCAAAAGTTCAATTTTTTTTTTTCATTGAGCCTGAAAACAACTATGGCTCATACAGTAATTTACACTTTGATTTTAAGAATATGTGGAATATATCAGTTGTTTATATAAAAATTCAAAATAATAAATAATGTAGGAAAAATTTAAAAATTTTAGAAAATACAGTTTACAAATGTTTTCTCCCATCCAATAGGTTGCCATTTTATTTGTTGATTATTACCTTTGCTGTGCAGAAGAGTTTTAGTTTGATAGTCTTATTACTTTGATAGTCCCATTTGTTTGTTTTTGGCTTTTGTTGCCCTGCTTTTGGTGTCAAAACAAGTATCAATCGATGTAAAGGAAATTTTTATCTATTTTTCTCTTCTGGAAATTTCAATTACTTCAGGTGTTACACTTAAGTCTTCAATCCCTTTTGAATTGATTTTTGAAGGTGGTATAACAAAAGGGTCCATTTTGTTTGTTTGCTTTGGTACCAGAGATTGAACACAGGGGTGTTTAAGCACTGAGCCACATTACCAGCAGTTTTTTTTTTTTAATTTTTTATTATTTTAATTTGATATACATGTTTGCAGAGTACATTTCATTTCATATTACATATAAAGAACACAATTTTTCAAGTTGCTGGTTTTACATAAAGTATTTTTACAACAATTGTGTCTTCATACATGTATTTAGGGTAATCATGGATAACTCAGTCTGCCATTCTTCCTATCCCTTTTCCCCTTCCCCTACCTCTCCCCTCTTTGTTATTTTTAAAGCTCTTTCATTCCTTTCACTATACAGATTCTATGCAATACCAATCAAAATCCCAATACCATTCCTCATAGAAATAGAAAAAGCAATCATGAAGTTCATCTGGAAAAATAAGAGACCCAGAATAGCCAAAGCAATTCTTAGCAAGAAGAGTGAAGCTGGTGGCATTACTATTCCAGACCTTAAATTGTACTACAAAGCAATAGTAACAAAAACAGCATGGTATTGGCATCAAAATAGACCAGCTGACCAATGGTACAGAATAGAAGACACAGAGATGAACCCACACACCTACAGTTATCTTATATTAGACAAAGGTGTCAAAAATTTTCACTGGAGAAAAGACAGCCTCTTCAACAAATGGTGTTGGGAAAACTGGAAATCCTCATGTAATAAAATGAAATTAAATCTCTTTCTCTCACCATGCACAAAACTTAACTCAAAGTGGATCAAGGACGTAGGAATTAAACCAGAGACCTTGCACCTAATAGAAGAAAAAGTAGGCCCAAATCTCCATCATGTTGGTTTAGGCTCCAACATCCTCAATAAGACCCCTATAGTGCAAGAACTAAAACCAAGAATCAATAAATGGGATGGATTCAAACTAAAAAGCTTCTTCTCAGCAAAAGAAACAATCAGTGAGGTGAACAGAGGACCTCCAGAATGGGAGCAAAGCTTTTTTTTTTTTTTTTTTTGGTACTGGGGATTGAACTCAGGGGCCCTTGACCACTGGGCCACATCCCCAGACCTTTTTTGTATTTTATTAGAGACAGGGTCTCACTGAGTTGCTAAGTGCCTCGCCATTGCTGAGGCTGGCTTTGAACTTGCGATCCTGCTGCCTCAGCCTCCCAAGTGCTGGGATTACAGGTGTGCGCCACCGTGCCCGGCCAGAATGGGAGCAAATCTTTACACAAGCACATCAGATAGAACACTAACCTCAAGGATTTATAAAGCTCTTAAGAGCCTTAACACCAAAAAGACAAATAACCCAATCAATAAATGGGCCAAGGAACCTAAACAGACACTTCTCAGATGACATACAATCAACAAATATATGAAAAAATGTTCAACATCTATAGCGATTAGAGAAATGCACATCAAAACGAATCTAAGATTTCATCTTACTCCAGTCAGAATGGCAGCTATCAAAATAAATAAATAAATAAATAAATAAATAAAAACAATAAATGCTGGTGAGGATGTGGAGGAAAAGGCACACTCTTACATTGCTGGTGGAACTGCAAAATGGTGAAGCTAATCTGTAAAGTAGAGTGGAGATTCCTCGGGAAACTGGGAATGGAACCACCATTTGACCCAGCTATCCCACTCCTTGGCCTATTCCCAATGGACTTAAAAACAGCTTACTACAGGGACACAGCCACAACAATGTTTATAGCAGCACAATTCACAATAGCTAGATTGTGGAACCAACCCAGATGCCCATCAGCAGATGAATGGATAGGGCAACTTTGGTATATATACACAATGCAACACTACTCAGCACTAAAAGAGAAAAAAGTCATGGAATTTGCAGGTAAATGGATGGAGCTGGAGAAAATAATGCTAAGTTCAGATATTTTTGATGACCTTAGAAATGTACTAAAAATTGCTTATTCGAAACTCTAACAAACTAATACTGTCACCATCAGTAAACTTATATGATACCATTATTGCTCTTCTTAGGTTATAGTTTATTTTTTTTTAAAATTCATTGGTTTAAAAACAAACATTCCTTATATTTCTTGTGTTTATTTGCTTCAAAACTCATGCAGTAAAAATACTGTTCATGTTCTTCTTTAAGTCAAATTTAATGAGATATGATTCATGAAAAGTAAACTGCAGCCAATTTAATCAGTGTACAATTTGATGAATTTTGATGAAAACATCACCACAAGAGAGTTATAACATATTACCATCATCCTCAGGCATTTCTTTGCTTCTTTGCAATGCATGTTTCCCAGCACACCCCACTCTAGGGAAACACTGGTCTCAAATTCTATTAGAACACCATAGTTTGTTTTTTAAAATTTATACATCAATCAGTATGTATTATTTTGTGCTTTATTAGGTATCCTGTTCTAGCTTCTCTCATTCAGCATGATGATTTTTCAGAATTTATTATCAATATTTCTCATATAAATTATTTTAGCCCATTTTATTTTCTCATTTACCTTGAAATCAATTTAAAAAATTGTCTTTAATAATATTATTTATTAAATATATCACACGGGATGTAAATTTCTATAAGAATTAAGATAGTTTTACTATGTTAATAACAATGAGAGCTTATAAAAGCAATAAAATTCAGAAAAACCCATTTTACTAAATTATCCATCATGTTTATATTATTTTAAAATTTAACACAAAGTAGGTAAATACTTATTCTATTTTCTTTCTACATTCAGTCAAAGTTGAAATAGGATGCTTCATACATATTAGAGTTTCAGTATTTCACATTTACTGGGTAAAACTGATACAAAATTTACAAGTAATAAATAAATAAAATGTCAAAATTTACAAAGTAAAAACTTTATGGAGTTATTTAGTTCTGATGTATTGCAACTGAAATTATGTTATGAAATAGAAATATATCATTTATTTCTCACTTGTAGATATTTGCATCAATTTTACCCAATAATTTAAAGGAAAAAAATATTGGCTTAGGTAAGTAAGCACTCACACTTAAGGAAAAGGTTTTTATTAGTTCAAGAATTAAAACTATCAGATAATGTGAAGTTGATAATTATGTTATCTAATAATATAAGTAATTAGTTGCTTGTGTGAATTTATGTAAGAAATCTTATTAATATTTTTAATTAAAACTTATTAGGAACTGCCGGGTACAATGGTGTACACCTGTAATCCCAGCAGCTCAGAAGGCTGACACAGGAGGATCTTGAGTTCAAAGCCTCAGCAACCTTGAGGCACTAAGCAACTTGGTGAGACACTGTTTCTAAATAAATTACAAAACAGGGTTGAGAATGTGGCTCAGTGTTTGAGTGCCCCCAAGTTCAATCCTGGTAACCCCCCCAAAAAATGGGGAAAAAATTTAGGAACCTAAAATCAAATGGCATCTACAATTAGCACATTAATAATGGCTTTCCAGCTTTAATAAACTGAAAAATTATCATTTCACATTTAGTGGTCTTGCTGTTTTTCCCATGTTGTCCTCAAACTCATGAGCTCAAGCTATCCTTCTACCTCAGCCTCTTAAGTAGCTGAGACTATAGGTATGTGCCACACGGGGCTTTCGAAATGACATTTACAAATATCAATTTTTTATACCAATAACAAACCTGCTGAGAAAAAAATTAGAAAAACAATTTCATTGACAAAAGCTTAGAAAAAAAATAAAGTATCTAGGAATAAACCTAACTAATGCAGTGAAAGAGCTGAAGAGCCAGCCAGGTGCAATGGCACATTCCACTAATCCCAGCAACCTGGGAGGCTGAGGCAGTAGATTGCAAGTTTGAGAACAGCTCCAGCAATTTAGCAATGCCTGAGCAACGTAGCAAAATCCTGTCTCAAATAAAAAATAAAATAAAAATGGCTGGGGATATGGGTCAGTGGTTAAGCACCCACAGGTTCAATCCCCAGTTCAAAAAAATTAAAGAAAGAAATTTAAAAAGACAAAAGAAAATAGAAAGAATCCAAAATTTGAACATCTTCAAAACTAATGGCATTAAAGTGGCCATATTACCAAAAGCAATCTACAAATTAATGCAATTATCATTAAGATACCAATGACATTATTCATAGAACTAGAAAAAATAATTCTAAAATTCATATGGAGGCACAAAAGACCCAGAATAGCCAAAGCAATATTGAGCAAAAACAGCAATGTTGGAGGAATCATAATACCCAGTTTCAGAATAGATTACAGAGCCAAAGTAATAAAAATGGCATGGTACTAGCATAAAAATAGACATGCAAACCAATGTAATGCACTAGAAGGAAGACACAAACAAAAACTCGTACAGTTACAGCCATCTCATTCTTGACAAAGTTGCCAGAAACATGTTGGAGAAAAATAGCCTCTTTAAAAAATGGTGCTAGCTGGGCGCGGTGGCACCTGCCTGTAATGCCAGCACTTGGGAGCCTGAGGCAGGAGGATTGCGAGTTCAAAACCAGTCTCAGAATGGCGAGGCACTTAACAACTCAGTGAGACCCTGTCTCTAATAAAATACAAAAGAAGGGCTGAGGATGTGGTCTAGTGGTCGAGTGCCCCTGAGTTTAATCCCCGGTACCAAAAAATAAATAAACAAACAAACAAATAAATAAATAATGGTGCTGAGAAAACTGGATATTCATAAGTAGGAGACTGAATGAAACCAGGTGGTTGGGGTTGTGGATCAGTGGTAGAGCACTCACCTAGCACATTCGGGGCACTGGGTTCTATCCTCAGCACCACATATAAATAAATAAATGAAGGTATTGTGTCCAACTACAACTAAAAATCTCTCCCCCCCCTCTCTATATATACGTACATATATATATATACACATACATATATATACATATATACACACACATATGTATGATAAATAATAGTCATATATATAATCATATACATATGATTGAAACTAGATCCTTCTCTCACCATAAATAAAAATCAACTCAAAATGGGTCAAAGGCCTAACTTTAAGATTTGGAAATTTGAAACTGCTAGAAAAAACATGGAAAACACTTCAATATATTGGCACAATGACCTTCCCAATAGGACTCCAATAGCTAAGGAAGTAATAGCAAGAACTGACAAACAGAACTGCATCAAATTTAAAAACTTAAACACAGTAAACAGAGTGAAGAGACAGCCTACAGAAGGAAAGAAATCTTTGCTAGTTACTTTTCCGACAAAGGATTAGTATCAAAAATGTACAAAGGACTAAAAATCTGAGAACCAAAAAGAAAACAAAATAAAAACAAAAAATACAAATAACCCAATAGATGAATGGGCAAAGGAACTGAACAGACACTTCTCAAAAGAGGAAGCACAAATGTTCAATATCTTTAGCCATCATGGAGATGCAAGTCAAAACTACATTTAGCTTCCATCTCCCCTTAGTCAGAATTGTGATCATCAGGAATACAAAAAAGAATAAATGCTGGAGAGGATGGCTGAAAAAGAAACCCCTCCTACATTATTGATAGGAATGTAAATTAGTACAGCCACTATGGAAATAAGTGTGGAAATAAGCTGTATCTCTCCTTTGAACCTATCAAAGGAATTAAAGTCAGAACAATATAGAGACACATACTTACAGATATTCATTGCTTCACAATTCATAACAAGTTATGGAATCACTCTAAGTGCCTATTATGGTTTAGATATGAGATGTTCCCCAAAAAGCTCATGGATGAGAGAATGCAAGAAGATTTAAAGGTGAAGTTATTGGATCATGAGAGTCTTAACCTAATCAGTGCATTAATCCCCTGATAGCGATTAACTGGTGTTAACTATAGGCAGGTAGGGTGTGGCTATAGGAGGCTGGCCATTGAGGCAGGTCTTTGGGGTAATTATTTTGCCCTTGCTGACAGAAATCTCAGTCCCTCCCCTTTCCACCGAGACCTCTTAAACTGTGAGGCTGAAAGTAAATTTTTCCTCCTCTAAAATTTTCTGTTGGTCACAGTGGTAAAAAAAATTGACTACAACTGTGCCCATCACTGGATAAATGGACAAAGAAAAAGTGGCATATATACAAAAAGGAATATTCCTCAGTCATAGAGAAGAAAAAAAATCTAATATGTAGAAAAATGGATGGAACTGGAAAGTATCATGTTAAGCAAAATACACCAGACGAGAAAGATAAGTATCACATGGTTTCTCTTACAGGTGGAATCTAGAAAGGAAAAAATAAAATAAAGGCAACGTGAAAGTAGAGAGGAGAGTATTAAACAAGAGTAAGTGGACCTAGGAAAAGGGAAAGACAGGGGAATGGTTAGTAATGAGGAGATGAATATAATCAAGTTACATTATATGCATTTATGAATATGTCCCCTTGAAAACCATCATTTTGCATATTTACTATGAGCTAATAGGAAAAGAAATAATATAATCTAGCTGTATTGTTACAGAAAAATAATCAGGTGTGTTTTTTGTTTGTTTATTTTTGCTTAGAGTGAAAAAGAAAGGATACTTGACAACCTACCCTTGTAGCATAGTACCGATAATCTTTCTGAATGGTTTAGGTAAGCACAACTATAATTTTCTATTTTGATGTTCATGGTGATCACACCACCTATTAAAGAAGGCCTGAAGGAAGGAAGGTATTTCTATTGAGGTCCTATTATTACCAGACACTACATACAGTATTTAATCTATATTGTTTTGTTTAATACTCACAATAGTTCTTTGGCAAGTATTAACTGCATCTTGAAAATGAGTAAATTGTTGATTAAAGTGGTTAAGTAATTTCTAAAAATTCACCAAGGGAATAAAAAGCTGCAATTTAGTTTTGCCCTCTATTAGCTAGTTACTTAATGACTAAACCAGTCTTCAGTTTTCCCCTTCCATGTGAATGAAATGGTTCCTTCAATCAATTTTTGAAGGGTAAATCAAGCATTGTCATTCCTACCCTCAAAATCCTCTCTAGCTTCTTTTTTTGTTTTTCACTTTTGGAATACAAAAAAAAAAAAAAAAAAAAAAACACTAATCAAAGAATGATGTTAAACATATTTAAAATTTTAGACAGAATCAGAGAAAATTTAGCCATTGGCAATTTTAATGGCAAAAAATTCTAGACACCCAATTTCACTTTAGGGACCAGGATGTGGGAAAATGGAATACATTTGAGGAAAAAAGAAAAAAAAAAGAAAGACATTTGTGTCCATGTTGCAAATCATTCTTGATTAACAACTATTAGAAATGGGTCATCAGCAAGATATTTTACTCCAACCACATAACAGGAGTTATAGCCACAAAGGGATGTTAATAAAAACAGACTTTCTTTAAAGGCAGTATACCTCTGGGACAGAAGCTATATCCTCACAGTTCTAAGAGAGGAACTGAGACCATTAAAAAGCATTAGAAGGTTGGGTTTTGGTACATTAAACAAGCACTGAATTCCCCTATTTTCAGACAAAGGTTTCATTAACCTGTTAATGTTTATTCATGCCAATTCTTAACAGTAAAAATAGATAAAATTCTATTGAGACCAATATCCTTCAGGAAACATGAACATGAACACTTGTAAAAAGCAGATATAAAGTTTTTCTATCCAGTTTCAAACCTCTAATATAAGAACTATATTTTTAATTAATTCTTCAATTAATCCCCAAACAAACTCTCTATTCTTCCTTCCTTCCCTCCTTAAACCCTCCCTCTTTCTTCTCTCTCTATCTAGTAAAATTTTAAGTTACTAGATTATAAAATTTGAAAAGATTATAACATTTGGCATAACAATAGGGACTGCTTATAAAATCAAAGGTGTTATGCTAAATCTTCTGTGTACATTATCTCATTTAATCCTAATAACAACCTCAAGATTTAGGTAATGCTATCTCCTCTTCATTGTAGTGGCTCCATTCGAGGGAGAATTCAGCTTGAATTCAGCCAACTGGTCTTCACAACCTGCATACTTCCCCACCAAACTACACTACATCTTTTTAAAAACTACCCATGGAGGCAGCATGTCCCATTAAATTGTAACTAACTCCTTAAATGGGTTTACTGTTACACAAAATACTTTCATTCTGTAGGGATTTAATAAACCAAAAATCTCATCACTAAATAGTGGCTTTTTGTTTTATTTTTAGGTAATATTTCAAATAAGACAAATTGGAATTGAGAGTCACTGAAAATATCTAACACTAAAACAGGAAGAAAAAAAAATACCCTGGGAGCAATAAGGGAGCAGCTTTGTGAATGTTAACTCTTTATGGGCTGAGACTGTGCCAGTGGGTTATCTTGACTCACAAAAGATGTCAGCTAAATGAATCCTGTAAACATTCTTCTTGATTTCATGATTTTGAAAATTTGAACTGAATCTTCTGTATTTAGATTATAAATTTATATCCCCAAAGAAAACAAACAAACAAACAATAAACATCCATGTGTTCATTTTGTGCATTGTTCTTCATGTTTGAGACTGTAAAGTGTTTATTTTTAATATTTTTTCCAGGTCAGTTAGATATAAAATATGCCAGGATTTGTATGTCTACTGTAATATTAAAAATGATTTAATCAAATGCTTATAGTTGATAGCTATTTAATGACAAGGATTTTTTAATATGAAATCAAGCAAGCTGCAAAAAGACCTTCTAATGACATGTTACCACCTCTTCTCATAACTGTGAGAACAATAATTTATTTTGGTATCAGTGATCTCAAATAACTAATAATTTAAACGTAAATAAATACTAGTGTATTTTGTTTCTTGAAAGAAACCGGTATTATTTGAAAAATTAAGCTGTCTTCTCCAATCTAATGCTATTCCCATACTAGGTCTCAGAACAGTGAGATCAGCAGATGGGACTACAGAGTATGTTTATTCCCATCTGGACTTTGATATGCAAATTATTGTTCTAAAAGAATGTACAATGAACTGACCACCAAATCTTCTCCTAAGAGGATTCTTTAAAAGAGGGAAAGAAAGTACAGAGATAGACTGAACTCTGAGAGGGATAAGCTTTGCCATTTTACTCTAAAATACAATGTACTAAAATGCAAAACATCTCCTCCATTAAAATGAATAAAAATCAACTTCAGGGTATGAAGTAAAAATGTTACAAAAATTCATTCTGTGAATCTTACAGATGATTGTTCACTCAGGGTAATATTTGATTTTATGCATAACAGAATTTTATAATATTGTTCAAAAGAGAAAACAAGATTGCCCTATTTGAGGATTTGTATGTGAGTGAATACACATACACAATAATTTAAAAGATATTGTAAATTATTTTTAAAAAGTCTAAAACTTTACTTCTAAAATTTACATAATATAAAATTGAAAAATATATTGTTCTGACAATTGTTTTAGTCTTATTAGCCTATATTATAGCTAATATTTCACCAAGGAAATAGATATAGCAGTGATATCAGAATATGAAAAACAGATTATAAAAGACAAATTAAAAAATGAAAATAAGATAAGAATGTAATGCTCGAAATCTAAATCTGGTTCTAGAGGTGAAATCCCTTCTGGGAAATAAGCTGCTAATTGGAAAAGTAGATAAACAAGCATAACAAATTACAGTGTTGTAACACAGGGTGGCTCATTCCTATAATCCCAGATGTTTGGGAAGGAGGCAGCAAGGTCACAAGTTTGAGGCCAGCCTCATCAACTTAGCAAGATCCTGTTTCAAAATAAAAAGTAAAAAGGGCTGGGGATGTAGCTCAGTGACAAATCTCCCATGGGTTCAATCCCCACTACAAAAAAAAAAAAAAAAAAAAAGGAAAGGGAGGGGGGATTAAAACACTTAAAAATAATCAATATAGAAGTTTAAAAAAATTAAAGTTGTGAAAGGTATGAAATAGTTGTCATAATTTAATCTCACAATATTTAAAAGTATGAATAATTTTTACTATCCAAATTAAAATAAAAGAGTAAAAAGTAGAAAATGTTTTCATAGAAAACACCCATTTTAGTTGAGATATGTATAACAACATATCATGCTATAATATAACAGCAATTTCAACAATGACCAAGTTGAATTTGATCATTTCCAGGGATCTACACTACTAATCCACAAACTCTAATACCTGGGGACAGCTAATTTAAGGATTTGTTCATCAGGTTTTGCCAGATTCAGTGTTCCCAGTCAAAAGAGCAATAATGAGCAACGAATGTGCTTTGGAATAATGTGAGTGAAATCTAGTGAAAGAACTTCTCCAATATTTGGAATTGCCTAAAATGTCTGCTATAGTTTGAATACTGAATGGTCTAAAGGCCTGTGGGTTAGAGGCTTATTTGCCAGCTTGTGGTGCTACTAGGAGTGGGTAGAAACTTCAGGAGGCAGGGTCTAGTGAAGGAAGCTGGTCATCTGTGTGTGTCCTTGAAGAGCTCACTGGGCCTCGTCCCTATCTCTTTTTGCTTTCTGGCTGCTATTAGGAGAATGGCCTCCTCTATCTCATACTACTGCCCATATACTGTGCCACTACCAGCCCAAAGCAATGGGCAAGGAACCGCGGACCAAATCTGCAAAACCATGAGTCAAAATAAACCTTTCCTCATTACAAATCGATTATTTCAGGCAAACAAACACAATGTTTCCTTCAATTTGTTAAATTATATTTCTTTCCTGAAAATTTGGTGGATGAATGGACCAACTTATTGCTGCTCAGTCATGACACTGTTCCAAATAGAGAGTTGGAAATTCCCTCTGTATCTATAGAGAAAATGAGCTCTATGAGCAACCTGCCTTCTCACTGTATGCTAAAGCAAGGCTGTAAACTACTCTTAGGCCAGACAGATGGGGATAAGGCTGGGGGGCTTAAGCTAACCCGCTAACATTTGTTCAAACAGAAACCATGGGGAAAAGGTACCCCAGCAGCAGTCTTTGTTGGATTTTAATGAAGAACAGAAAGATGAAATATGTGGAGCTGATTCTTGACCTGCTTCTCCAGTGTTCCATGAAATAGGCACCTCTTACATAATTCTCAACAGAAAGCACATACACAACAGAATTAGGCACTGGAAGGCCAGGCAAATTGAGGGCATCTGAAGTGATCATCAACCTAAGAAGCAGAAATAACCAACAAAAAGAAGATTGCAGTCTCTCTGAGTCAGGTCAAGAAGGCATTTGCCCACTCTTGTCACATTAGAGAGGAAGCTAGCATCTAGAGGAGGCAGATAAAAGAGGTGTCTACAAGACCACCCACATCCAAGTACTCATGAAACTACAAGAGCTGTCATTACAGATGGCAAATGTCTAAAAAGCTTTGAGTAAAATTTTAGATTGACATTTTCAAATGAATAAGTAATAGAATAAACTAATAATGCTATAGCTGCAAAGTTATGGCATCTGTCCAAGAAAAAGACAAGGGAGATGCTACTTAGGAAAAAAAGAAATTTCATAATAACATAGCTGGGGCAATTGTTGAAAAAAACTTAAAATGCTATCCCATTAAAATAATGATATGCTGTAATTTCTCAATACATCAATTACCTACTTGGTATACTCAGAATAACATTATTGTGTTCTGTCTTTCTGGATAATACCATGGATCATAAAGCTCTGTTTTCTATTAAAATCTGCAGCATACACAGAAATGGTCATACCCAGAAAGTAGCATATTGGAGAATACATTCATTCAAAAACTGTTTTTCTCATTGCTTCATGTGTGCCAAGCCCATTTCTGGGATAATAATCTTAATAATGGTCAAACAGAGTCAGACAGGTCCTTGGTCCTGAAAAGCTATATAACTCTGGGAAAAGACTGTAGTAGAAGAAGAGCTGTCAATAAACTGTGTTGTAAATAAGCTAAATAATGAAAAGTTATGGGGGGAGGGGATCAATCCATTCCAATAAATGTGAGGAAAGCTCTTCTAGTGGTGACAGAGGGAGAGAAGAACAAGTAAAGACAAGCTAAATCTCTTGAGATACAGATTCAGAACTGGCACACATTTATAACTTACACTGCAATTCTATTTTCAGAAATATATAGGAGAGGCCAATATCAAGGACTCAGGAAAAACACCTGCCACTTCATGGAAAAGACTACAAAGGACAAAGGGAACAAATATGAATGACACAAAGAGGTAAAGAACAGGGACCCATGCAGGAGCCCTGTTTGGGGAGATGGCTTGAATTGCGGTTGACTATGGGCCACGGAGATTTGGGCATTGTCGCCTTCCATAGTCTCACGGGATTTGGCCCGGGATCTCGAGTGACTTGGCCGAGATTGCTGATTGGGTCAGCGCCATTTTGGTGGTGTGTGCGGCACGTGTTAGTCGTTGTTAGAGCCAGAGAGAAAATTTATCAGAATAAAAAGCTGTTTGTCTCCAGTTTGCCTCTAAACTTCTTCCCGCGGCTTCGTTGCTTCAAGCGGCCATCGCTTCAGGCAACAACAGACCCAGAATTCCAATGAGGAATCCTGTATTCAAACATCACCCCTGTATTCAGACATCACACCAGTATTCACACATCTCTTAGACAATTACATGGGAACAAAGAGGGTAATTTCACTATGAGAAAGTGATTAGTTCATCAAGAGAATGTGACAATCCTAAACATTTATGAACCCAACAACAGACTTTTCACAATACTATTGGGCTTAACACCAATCAGTGCCTAGCAAAGCTTGCAGAGTGACAAGAAGGTCTGTGAAAGAGTGTGGTGATGAGGGAGATAGAGAAAGGGAGCTGGCCACTCTGCTTATCTCCAGTCCCTGGGAGACACTGAAGAGAGAGTGACCTTAGTTGTAAAGTAAAGGAATGTGCTCATACAACACCTGGAGAAAGCCACCCGCATGGTAGGCATGCAACCTATCATATGAATATTCCTCCAGCTTGAAGGCAAGGTATGGCCCTCCATTATAGTCCAGCCCACCATCACCCAGGAGTGAGTAAGTAATGAAATGTCCAAAACCTTTTCTTTGAGTCCTCCAAGTTCTTTCTTTGGAATTGGAAAACAGTATGCTTGAGGCATTTGCAGCTCTTGAGTTGAACAATTACATGAAGCAAAAACAGAAATTCTAGCAAAGAGAATAGACTACCAAAACCAAAACAAACAAACAAAAAAAGAACAAAATCAACCAACTACTACCAAAGAAAAGTGATTCATAAAAGAAAAAAAAAAAAAGTCAATGAAAGGGATTCATTAAAATTAAGACTTGGAAAGTTCATAAGAAGACAGGAAACAGAATGAGGGAAAATAAATTTAACTCCTAAATTTGATGAAAGAGTATGTTAAGAACTCTGAAATATCAAGCATTTGTATAAGTAAACTTAAAAAATTAAATAATAAAACATATCTAAAGAAATAACCCAATAAATAGGACCAAAAAGATTTAAAATGACTCTTTACCAAACATGACAAAAAAGCACAATGGAAAGATATTTGACACCTTTAATCATTGGGGAATTAAAATTGATACCATAATGAGATGCCACTATACACTTTTAGAATATTTAAAATTAAAAAGACAAACCACTGAGGATGTGGATCCATTGAAACTCTCATAGTCTGCTGATGAAAATGTACAATGAAAACCACTAAAACAGTTTGGTATTTCCTTTAAAATGTAATCACACAGAGCTGGGGCTGGGCTCAGCGGTAGCACACTTGCCTAGAATGTGTGAGGCACTGGGTTCCATTCTCAGCACCATGTATAAATAAATAAAATAAAGGTCTACCTAAAACTTTAAAAAGTTGTTTAAATGTAATTATACATTGTAACCTATATGTTCAATTCTCTACCTGAGAGAAATTAAAACATATGTACGATTAAAGAACTACATACAAATATCCTTAACAATGTTATTTGTAACAATACCAAATAAAAAATAGTAAAATTTCCATCAAAAAGTGAACTGTTATCTAATCAATGTTCTACACTCAAATAAATAGAAATCAATTACTGAAATACACAAATATATGAAAAATGTAAAAATAACTATGCTGAATTAAAGCAGCCAGGAAAAAGAGTATGTATTTGTATAACCTTGTGACATAAGATTCTAGAAAGTGTGAACCAATGTATAGACACTAATGTATAGAGCAATAGAGACTGATCACAGGGAAAGAGGAATTACAGACTTGCGCAAGGAAATATTTGGGTATGACAGATATGTTCATCATCTTGATTGTAATAATGTGTTCATGGCTATAAACAAATGTCAGTGTTTATGAAATTACCACTTTAAAAGTACAGTTTATTTTATGTCATTATATTTTGCAGGGCTGTTATTAAAAATCCTTAAATGTATCTCAATATTTAACTAAATGTTTCATGCTTTATTTTAAAGTATAAACAAATCTCTTATAATGTAAATAATTCTGGTAGAACTTTTTATAATCAGTTTAGTTCTTTTCTAAAATTGGGAAATTTCATATTGATTAGGCAATTATCTCCCTGAAAAGTCAATAAATTCTTGAGCTGGGCATATTGCTCAGTGCTCAAGCACTTGTCTCTCATGTATGAGGGTCCTTGGTTCAAGTCACAGCACTGAAACAAACAAAAGTACTTGGAGGTAAAATACTTTTCATTCATTTAAAAAAGTGGAGTGTGGAAAGAAAGCTCAAAAGGAAAATTCACTTTGAGTGATACAAATGAAATAGACTGGAAAGCTAATAACAATCTAGGAGGAATATTTTAAAGTATAGATTCTGTAGAAAATATTGATATTTAGAGAAACAGCTTTGAAGCTGGGGACAGTGGCGCACACCTGTAATCCCAGCACTTGGGAGGCTGAGATAGGAGGATCGCAAGTTCAAAGCCAGCCTCAGCAATGGTGAGGCATTTAGCAACTCAGTGAAACCCAGTCTCTAAATAAAAAATACAAAAAAGGCTGGGGATGTGGCCCAGTGGTCGAGTGCCCCTGAGTTCAGTCCCTGGTACCAAAAAAAAAAAAAAAAAAAAAAAAAAAAAAGAGAGAGAGAGAGAAACAGCTTTGAATTCAATGTGAAAATTCAGATTTTTAAAATTAAAACAATAAGTGCTGATTTAATATTGGAAGATATATTACTCATTTGAAGTCATACTGAGCCTTGCACAATTTGATTTCTATATAGAAGACTATTTGACTATCCAAAGTATCAAATGTAAACAGTAGTATATAAGAACAAAAGTTGGCAGAAATTATTATTGAACCAGGTGTAATAATTAAGACCTATCACTTCTAAGATATTCTATTAAAAAATGAGAAAGTACTGCTATAAAATTTTATTATAATTTAATTATTTCTAATTCATTACTATTATGCTATTATAATATAATATAATATTATACTATTGCCTCAGCAGTGACCTCACAGGATTTCCTGTCTAATCACTGTGTTTATTAAGTGAACCATCACAGGTAGAAACATCCTAGGACACCAACACCTGCAATAAGCTGCTTAGTACAATATGCATGCTCAATGTTTACTTCATTCACCATTTGGGGAATTATTATTGTACTTGAGTAAAGTTGTTAGTTTTTCTTCAGAGAGAACAAACAATGGAAGAAAGAACAACCTGCAAGTCTGTTAAAAGCTTTAAGTATGACAAGGAAAGGTAATAACTGAAGCCATTCTGAAATAGAACCTAATAGTATTGAATTTCCTTAAATGTTTTCCCTTAATTGAAAAATTTTCACTTCCCATAGATCTTCTATCAGTGATGTTTTTCTGTTGCTAATAAAAATTTTAAATCCACTGCTTTCTGTGAGGTGGGTGAACACGGTAACACTCTTAGGGACTGGGGGTCACACGTAACTCTGGGGAAGATGGGTTTCCGGGACACAGGGCCATGCCCTCCAGTACCAACCTCGCCAGTAGTGTCCTCTCCCTTCCAGAGCCCTTTCTATTCTGCACATAGTAACCTACTTCTTTCAGTTATCACTTATAAGCTCACAGACTTTCACACAGTTCATTCTCATTTGTCACATATGCATATTTTCTTCTTAATATTAAATTTGGAAGTGGTGGCAATTTTCTTTTTCTTTTTTGCCTTTATAATACTTTTATAATTTTAAAACTTTTTTTTTTTTTTTTTTTTTTTTTTGGCATTTAAAGAATGAACTAGACAGGTCCCAATGACTTTCTTATATTAAGAAATGAGATTACCAGTAATGCAAGTACTCCTGGATCCTTTTGAAAAGATAGAAATGTATATAATGTTTCTAGAGAAAAGTGCCACTGCTGTTTTGTGGCCATATTCAGAAAAAGACCTGGAAAAATCATTCCAGGTCGCTGTCTTTGCACTGATTTTTTTTCAATGCAGCATACACTTCCTTTGTTTTCTTATAGTCAAGTTGTCAACTAGTAAGACTTTCTTCTGACACCTTTGATGTATAATGCTAATTTCTTTTTTTAACATGAGCATTTACTACTAATTTTAATTAATAACTTTCTATGAAAATGTTGGCCAACATAAGTCAATAATTTGGTAATTATTTTCTTCTCTAATAACAATTTTTTTTTTCAATAATCTTCAGTTTAATTTACTTATCCTTGGAGGGTTCATTAGATCTACTAATGGCATTGTAATAATTAGAACTAAATCTTTCATCTTGCTTATGAATATTATATATAAGACAAATTCTGTAATGCTGACCATCTGGGAAAACAGTCAAGCTGTCACAACAAAATTAAGACATTTTTCATAAAATACTACTATCCCATCGCCACTAGATAGTAAATACACAATCACATTCATTGCTATTACAAATAATTCTCTCAAAGTAGTACCACGTTCTCTTTTTGGAATCCTTACATATTTTGATCATTAGCCCTTTGAAGTAATATTCATTTAAAGAGATATTCCAAATGTTGAACTCTCTTTAGCATTTCATTGTTGGTATGAGAATTATTACATGATAATCAGATCATTTAATTGTGTGAACATCACTAGCATCTGTTTCAAAACTCATACTGCATTCCTAAGGAAGCCACATATCCATGATACACATACACACACACACCAAAAAAAAAAAAAAAAAAAAAAAAAAAAAAAGAAAGAAAGAAAGAAAAAAAAGAAAAAAAATCAGAGAGAAGAGAAATAAGAAAAAAAGAAAAAGAAAGAAGGAAAAAAAACTCAATGGAAGGAGGGATAAATTTAATAATCTAGTCCATATCTTCCAATTAAGATTTTAAGATTTTGAAGCCAGGTACAGTGGCGCACACCTGTAATCCCAGCACTTGGGAGGCTGAGGCAGAAGGATCACGAGTTCAAAGCCAGCCTCAGCAATTGCGCTGCACTTGGCAACTCAGTGAGATCCTGTCTCTAATAAAATACAATAAAAGGGCTGGGGATGTGGCCCAATGGTTGAGTGCCCCTGAGTTCAATCCCTGGTACTACAAAAAAAAAAAAAAAAAAAAAAAAAAAAAAAAAAGATTTTAAGATTTTAAGATTTTGCATATGTATCCTAGGCTATTTGGAATACCACAAGGAAGGGAAGAAGGAAGGAAGGAAGGAAGGAAGGAAGGAAGAAAGGAAGGAAGGAAGGAAGGGGTTCTTCTGTTTGAGGAACAAAGATTCAAATGGCAAATACTACAAGGTAAACTTACACTTAGGAAGGAAATAATAATGTCCACAGTGAAACACTAAAAATTATTTTAAGATTAAATATCAAATTATTTTCCAAATCCTTAGTTGTGATAAATTAGAATGAATTACTTGAACAACTGTGTGTATATGATTTATCATATATAGTTTATAATATATACATATAATACACATACATTATATATTATATGTATAACTATATACATATAATAAAAGTAACTGCACAATTATTTAAGTAGTATTGAATGGTAAGGCATGTGTGTATTATTTTACAGGGACCATGTTAATTAGTAGTTTCCAGAATATGATAAATATGCAATACATTTTTGCTAATTCTACGTTATACCCTAATAAACACATTTTTTTGACATTGCTGAAAGTTCAATATTATCTGAAGGTAGAAATAAAACCTGGAAACCTACCTGAAAATTGAGTCTTTTATTCACATAAATCCATTTTCTAGTAATTTTAAGTAAAAGACAAGCTAAATTTTATTTATCATTTTCTTCGTGCATCCTTTAATACAAGAAATATAAACTACTTACCTATTTTTAAGAAATGCATTTTTAGTGTTTAGCTTGGAAAACAGTTAAGATTTTGCTGAATAAAATAACAGCTAGTACTAAAGACAGTCCTTGAGAAAGTTCTCTTAAATCAGTAACACTGGACCAACATCCCACAAAGAAAAAATGTATGTGCATGCTCGTGTGTACGCAAACACACACACACACACACACACACATTTTAGATTTATTTTATGAATATATTCTTTTCTCTCAGATTCTCTCAATAGAATTTATCTTAACATATCAATACCTAATCCTTTATTAATGATTTTGAAATTTTATTCCTTAAGCAGAGTTGCTTTAATAAATGAATGAATAAAAAGAAGCTAACACTGAGGGCAGTATTTCCACTAGAGGTTTTATGCTATGTTTAGTTGTTTAAAAATAAATAGAGAGATACACATTAATAACTTGCTAAAAATAACACATCTGACCATCTTATTTGTATTTCCAGATACTTATTAATTTGTTTATGGATCAAGAATCTGTAAGCATATCTGTAAAGAAGCAGATAGTAAATATTTTAGAGTTTGTAGGCCATATTGTTTCCCACACAACTACTCAATTCTGCTATTTTAGTTTCAAAGCCTGAAAATATAACACGCAAACAAATGAACTTGGGTATGTTCCAAAAAACCTTCATTTACAAAAATAAGCTATGATTGGCAAGCAAGCTCTTAGAATTTTCCTCTGATTGATCATAATCCTTAGTAAATACCTAGATGATTGCTTCCTAATAAAACAAACAGATAAAACAATGTTGGCAATGAATTTAATCCTTTATTATTTTAGTAATGTTTCTTTTGAATTTTTTTAAATTAATGTTTTGTCACAGTTGTAAAGGTCTATGAAAGCCTCAATTTGTATCCTACAAATCAGTATGTTTTTGTTACAACTTTGCCTCAGAAGTTGTTTTACTGCAATGCTAAATCCTCTGTGGGACTTCTCTGCCTCTTAATAGATGCCTGTGGGGGCTGGGGTTGTGGTTCAAAGGTAGTAGAGCACTCGCCTAGCATGTGCATGGCCTGGTTGGATCCTCAGCACCACTTAAAAATAAAACTCATTGTGTACAACTAAAGCAAATAAATAAATATAAAAAAAATAGATTCCGACACTGCACTGGATACTAATTTCCTACATTCTAAACAGAGCTGCTTTAAACGATGAAGGCATCTTCTCTGGGGCCTACTAAGAGGTGGCAGTACTGTCCCTACATCCAAATCACTATTGCTCCCCCAACCCAATCTTAATCTCTGTAAGTAGGATTCACTGAATTAATTAGCACATCTATTTTCTCTCCATTAATCAGTGATCTCTATTTTACCATAGTTTAATTACTTCATATAATTTAACCTATTTCCCCTTTCTACTTAGAACTATGGCTATAGATTTCTCTTTAGGTGTTGATATTATACATTTCAAGTTTTCCCTTGAATATATTTTAATTCAATTACTGAATTATTGTTCAGATATTGTTCCCTTTTTATTTTTTCAATGTTCTACATTTCATTCCACTTTTTACTTTAAATGAAATTTGGAATCATTTCAGCTGATCTAAAAGTGGCAAACAGTAAAAATTGAATGTAATTTGTTTATAACTCTGAATTAACATTTATATCTTCCAAATATCTAAATTTCTCATCCAAGAATCCCAAAACCTAATTATTCTACTCTTTTTTACATCACTCAAAACAATTTTGTAATTCATCGCATTAATTAGAATATGTTCATCCAGATTTTTTATAAAGAAAATTTATAATTTAACATTAGAGCAATATTCCATCAAGACCAAGTTATTCTACTGAATCAAATATGGGTCAATTAGGAAAATACATTAATATATGACATATTCATGAAATTTAATGGTCACCTAAGTAAAAGTAAAGGAACTTATGATCGAACATGAAAACTATCAAAATTTCCCTCAAGAGTCCAAGTTATTTGCTATATATTTTATAAGGTAATTTTGAAAATTACATAATTAAGTATAGTATTTCACATGCATGGCAAATTGGTTCACATAAACAATCTATAATTACATGTAATACACCCACATACAATTAGACTTTAAAAAGAGTAGGCTCTTGGTCATAATGCAATTATTAAATTAATTGAGAATAAGCTCTTACATAATCCATCTTTATTGCCATTTCAAAGTTTTACAAATTAACTAATCTTTTTATACTTAATTGAATTAAAATATTTAATTAGTCAACATTGATACAGAGAACATAGGCTTCTTTGGTGCATTAGGATACTAAACAGCCCATCCTGTATAGCAACTTCAAATGAATATTAGAAATAAGACAAAGAAAGAGGGGATATTAATCATTTTAAGAAAATGACCAAAGTACTGTGATCCTATTATCGAATTCTGTCTAAGACAATGGCCAATTATCTCTGTCCAACATAAAAAGGGTTTACATCTTTCAAGAGATCTTCATGATTTTTTACTGCAGTTGTTTTTAATACTCTCAAATAATGGGAACAAATCATGCTTTTTCCTTGTCCGCTGTTGAAGATAAAACAGATTTTATGCTCCCAAAGTTGCCATCAGTTGTTGCTACTCCTTGCTTCTTTATATGGTGATAGTCTTTTGTAGAGCAACAGGAAATTGGAATCTCCATTCCTCTAAATTTATCACTGCATTCCTCTAAATTTATCATGCTTTTAAAACTGAGATTATCATTTCTAGTAATAGACTAACATTTCTAGTAATTCCTTATTTATTGAGACTCCTTCTCAAAACAGATGGTTTCTACTAAATTCAGAATGAAAATAGTAATCAGTTATCAAAATTTATTATTCTTACAGAATTATGATGGAAAACTATAAATAATAGTAAAAATTTCCATTGTAAAGTACCACATTCCAAAAGAGAAGAAAAATCGAGTACAAAGTTTTCTTCTTTAAAAGGCCACACACACAACTGAGAACACTAGCAATTTCTTAAAATCTCATCATGTCACTGTCTCAAAGGACTCTAAATTAAGAATTTCTCCCCCATCACCATATTTTATTTATTTATTATATTTATTTATTATAACAATATATATATATATACACATATTTTTTTTCTTCACAATCCTCCTCCAGGAAATAGTAGTAATTGTAACTATAACCAAAATCAAAAATGCTCTTTTTGCATAAATGATAAAATTTATCTTACATCAAATAAACATTTTAAGTGTATTTTTATCATATACCCTATTCTTAAACCCTGACCCACTCATCCCATTTTCTGTATCAATTTTTCCATTGGTTTTTATACAGTCTATTAATGGAAACTTAAACTCTGTAGTCTTTTTAAGTATATTTCTGTAGAGCTTAGATATGAGAATATTCTAAAAGAAGAACATATTAAATATGCAATCAATCATACCACTATAGTTTCAATGCTAGGTCTGAATATATAGAAAAAAAACTTGTAACATCAAATCGGCCTCTACATTTTATAATTATAATTATATTATTTATACATATATACATCAATAATTTTATTAGTTATGATTATTACTTAATCTGTATGATGCAAATATGTATTAAGTACAATATTTTACTATTATATTATACTACATGTTTATAAAAATTAAAAGTAAGACAGCTTTCTTAGGTAAAGGTTCAACATTATACTTTCAATGCACTACAAAATATACTAGTGGCAAATTTACTCCAACTGTTCCCTGGTGCTATTTGTGGGTTGTACATGGAAATAATCACACTTTCTTCAAAAGAGTTGAATTCTATTTATTGCTATGGAAAAGAGATTAAGATTAAATTTAAAAAAAAAACAACTTTTAATGTTTAATTAGGAATATATACTCAGTTCACTTTGTGTTTTCATGGAACATTTGTGCATATGTTAACTGCTTATCTGATGATCACAAAAGATAATTCCTGATTACCCACGCTGGATGGAGCTTAATATTGCAGCTTGCACTCAGAACCTTTACTCTATTAATTATATAATTTTTTCAAGTGTGGTATGGTGACTTTGTCAAACTTACATAACACTTGTATGCCAATCCTTTTAAGAAATAGCTGTGTCTTATATGTGTTTACTTTATTTTTCCATTGATTGGAAGGCCATATATGATAATGGAGATGAAAAATGCATGCCTCAGAAACCAGGCACAGCTGGAATTGTTATGTGAATGAAAACCAAACTTCTGTGTATTAAGGTTCTAGGATTTAGAATTTGATTTGTTACTTCAACTCTTAAATAGTACCTAACTCAAGAATTAAAAATACATATGGCTATGCCCTTCAACTGACATGTTAAAAAAAAATTAAAATATGACATTAAGCTCAGTAGTCAGGGGGCTAGTGATATGTAAAGTTAAGAGGAGGCTAGATAAACGCAAAACTTTATTATGTTATAATAACTTTTTTGGTAAAATTTTGAGCTGCAGTTACTTGGAAAGCAGGGCAAGAGTATGATACGTGTGTGTGTGTGTGTGAGTGTGTGTGTGTATGTGTGTGTGTGTGTGTGTAGAACATTACTTGATATATTTAAGAAGATACTTTCAGAAAGAGAGGAGCCCAGGCAATAATTAGTTTTGCTGCAAGCTGAAAAAAAGAGCAAAAGCAAAACTGGAAAGCATTGAACATTAGTTGTTTCACTATGAGAAAGGGTGATTTTTTTTCAACATCAAACAGAGACAAAACTAAGAAAAAAATTTCTTAAGTACCAAAGATAGATTAAGACATCCTAGGTAAAGAGACTCTACCTCATTTTGTAGACCTACTCACTCCTATTGTTTAAGATGACCAGAGATTAGCTGCATTAAGTTAAAGGAGGAGTTTGAGTAAAGAAGCAAATAGGTAAGTTAATAAATGGATCACACTTAAAGACTAGGAACTTGGAGTGTGGTTTCTGGCACATGGAATTGACAAATAGATCAAAAGGATGCTATGATTTTTAGAAAATCTTACTGCCAACAAATCATGAGTCTGAACTAAAAGAGGCTATCGTTGTAAAACAATCTGTGCACTCCAGAAATGGATGAGCATAGAACAGGCTATAAAAGCTGCTCACCCTCCAATACATCAGAAACGGTCATGGATGATAAAAGAAGCTCACAGAGTGGAGCCAAGAGACATTGGGGAAGATGGATAAGAGTGCACCACTGAATCAGCATTCAGAATGCTCACAGTGCCTGCCCCATAGGGTCCATCATTGCTAAGGTGCAGACACATCTGTGTGTTTCCATTTTTCTCATTTTATTTATTTTTAATTGTACACATTTATGATGTACAGTGGTATAGTTTAATACATGTATACAGCATGAAATAATAAAATTAGGATAATTAATATTTCCATCTATATTAACATTTTTAAAATTTTAACATAATTTAAACATACTTATATAGCAAAATGTGATATTTCAACACATACATATAGTATGTACTGATCACATCAATGTAATCAACATTTCCATCTCCTTATCATTACTTTGTGTTTGGAGACATTGAGATATACTCTTGTAGTTATGCATAAAATATGTAAGTTTACTGTGAATTACTGTGCTATACAACAGTAGAACTTCTTATTTCTAATTGTGTTTTGGTACCTGTTATCCAAGCTCCCTTTATTCTTCCTATCCCCACTGTTCTCAGCTTCTAGTTATCACTATTATATATCCCAAGTTATTTTGTTTCTAAACATCCACATAGGAGAGAGAACATTTTGTGTTTATCTTCCTGTATCTCATTTAGTCACTTAACATAACCTCCAGCATTATTCCCCTTTCCTCATGGGAATAATCTATTTTTTTACACTATTGTATATTTTGTTAGAAGTAGACAGTTTATCATTTAATTTGTGCATCACCAGATGACAAGAAGACATATTTAAACCTGATAGATAAAACACTGCATTATGACATATGAAGATGAGTGTGACCATCTTGTGCGGGAGGAGGCAGACTGTTTCAGAGATGAACAAATTTTTAGAAAAATTTAGACTTCCTCATCCATGGTTGGAAACTGTTGTTGAAAAGTGATTACTGAGCCAGGGACATCATTCAACAGTATCCATTCCTATTTACAGCCAGGTCATGTACATATTCTTACCGTTGGTTTGTGACAGGGAGAAACGTGTGTCTCTTCAAGTATAAATTGATTAAAAGAAACATGTGCTTCCTACAGTCTCTGAGCTGGACACAGACCACTACCGAGAAGTCTGGTCCCTGAGTCACTGTATGAAGGGGAACTACCCAGAACCAGGATACTAATACAAACACTTTGGTAAATTTCTTAAATATTTTAGAAAAATTTAGACTTCCTCATCCATGGTTGGAAACTGTTGTTGAAAAGTGATTACTGAGCCAGGGACATCATTCAACAGTATCCATTCCTATTTACAGCCAGGTGTGGTCATGTACTTATTCTTACCGTTGGTTTGTGACAGGGAGAAACGTGTGTCTCTTCAAGTATAAATTGATTAAAAGAAACATGTGCTTCCTACAGTCTCTGAGCTGGACACAGACCACTACCGAGAAGTCTGGTCCCTGAGTCACTGTATGAAGGGGAACTACCCACCTGTCAACCAGGATACTAATACAAACACTTTGGTAAATTTCTTAGGCCTCTTTAGTTTTTCCCTATTAAACACTGGGCTGGTATAACTAATAAATCATCAAAGGAAAACAGAAAAGAAAAGAAAGAAAACAGAAAGTGAAATTCCCAGACAAACAACTAGCCTATGTTAGAAATTCAAAGGACATTATGGACAAAAATGCTTAGAAATATGGCCAATATACTAAATAAAAATCAGCAGATTAATTTTGACTCAAAATCCATTTCAATATGATTTGAAAATATATAAGAAATAAAATAAAATCCATAAAAGAGAAAAAGAAATTATGAAACATAGCATGCAGAGTAGAAAAAATAATAAGAGAATGAAAAAAATTAAAACCACTGAAGGTAAAAATATCTCAAAAGATAAAATAAACTCTTATCTAGGTGCTGTCAAAAGTGAAAATTCATGATGTGAAAATTGGTACTGGGACTGAAATATTCAAAACAGAATTTCAAAGACAGAGGACAGAGTGAAAGTCTCCAACAAATCTTAACAAGAATTCTAGAAATACAGAAAAAAGCAATATCCCCCACCAAAAAAAAAAAAACAACAACAAAATATATATATATACATATATATATGAACATACATATATATGTATATGTACATGTACACACACACACACACACACACACACACACACACACGAAGCAGGAAAAAGTAACCATACATCTTGACAAATCATCCTGAAAATGAAGAACAGCAAATACAGAACCTAAAGATGACCTCAGAAGTAATGACTCTAGGGCCAGCAGCACATCACTAAGTAGCACATTCTCATAGAGAGGAAGCAATTTTTTCAGAGTAAGAGAAAAACAATCATCATCTAGTATTCTATGACCAAATAAATAATCACTGAACAGGGAAGGCAAAACAAAGAGCTTTGTGTGTGTGTGCTGTAGGGGGGTGCAGATTGGACTCAGGTGCTCTACCTCTGAGCTACACCCACAGCCCTAAATGTATATCCATTAAAGAGCATATCCACTCATAGAATCTTGTCAAAAGAACTACCAAAGGATATACAGTCAGTGAAAAGAATATTTTAGCCCAGAAGAAAGGAGATAATCAGAAAAGGTGATGAGTTTAAAAAGTATTAGCATGTCTTTGTATCTAAGTATTGCCTCCACAGGGCTAATAATGTTGTTTGTTTAAAAGGCAAAATGAAATTCTATGCAATATTCACAAGGAAAGTCAAAATTTCAGTGGGTGGCATAATAGTTCATGCTTGGAAAAAGAACAGATACTAGATCAGTTTATCCCTTTGCAGAAATGTATGTGCTCAAAATATTTTTTTAAAAAAAATTAAGCATAACCCCTATAGAAACACAATTTATAGTTTTCAAGCCATAAAAATAATATAGGGACTAAAATTGATGTTAAATATGATTTAAATAATTTCATCAATATTTTCATTTCAAGCCAGTTTATATTTTAAACTGTTTTTAAAATTGTGATGTAGAACAAAGCATAATGTAATTATTCACCTTTACTGTGTTTCACTTAGCAATAATTCCTTCTATTTCTAGACTCCTTTAAACTTCTTGATTTCATATTCTTCTCAAGCTAGATGAAAGCCTGGTATTGCTTCATGACAAAGCAGGTTTGTTTGGAATCGAAGGTCATATTGCAAGAGTTTATATTTACTATGTGAAAACCTTTCGAAAGCGAAAATACTATTTGGGCCAGTAATTCTGCCCTTTTTTTCTGATCCCAATCTCACCTTCCAGCTTTTCATCATATCCTCAAACCCCCTTATTTAATGCCAGCAAATCCTGGCCTCTCAAATTTCTTTATGCTTTCTGCTTTCACAGTCATCTCTGATAACATGATTAGACAGAAGATCATAAACTCAGAGCATAAATGTTTCTGAACTGCAGCAGAGGACTGTGCCATGAAGCCTTAATAACAACACTCTTCAGAAGATCAAATCAATGGCTAAGTCACTAAAGGCCTTGTATATCCCATTCACCTCTGTGCACAATAATGCAATGGTCTGAGAAATACCACCATCCTTTCCTCCTGAATTTTAAAGCAGCACTAGAGGGAAAATAAACAAATAAAAGCATGTTCTAGAAAAAGCAAAGGATTTGAAAAATTCTCATTGTTTTAGAACTTTAATTTCCATAGCCAAATGTTATATAATTATATGATACTTAAAGTATCCTTGTAGTATTTACGTATGTTCAAAAAATATAAACTTCTAAACTTAAACTGATATTTCTAAGTACAAATGCTATCACCTTAATGAGATTATCTTAAATTAATGTTCCAGAGGAGCTTATTAGGGATTCATGTCACTTTAGGACTCAGACAACTGAACAAAAATTGCATGCAACTATGCATGTCATATCCAGTTATTTCTTATAGTCTTAAAATGATATTAGATATGTAAAATGAAAGAATATTTGATGTAAATTAGCATTTTGCAAATCAACTTCATTTTTAATTCAAATCCTTAGCAAGAATTGACATTAAGTAGAATAAATTAAAATAATTACAAATTATATGTCTAATATCAATATGCCCAGTATGACAGTTTCATTTAGGAATCTATGAAATAGAATTAAAATATTTATGAAAAATAAGCTGATTCTCAAGCCAAGTTTATAGTACTGCTTGTTATGTATAATAGAGTAACCTATATGCTTCTTGAATTTTGTTTTTAATTTATCATATATGCCGTAACAAAGTTTCTATTTAAACTTTATTGACACTACAAGAATAAGAGTGCATCTCTCTTTTGTGCTTCTAGAATTTGAGTCTAGATGTGACTTAATATTATGGAGAAAGGAATCATTAATGAAAATATTCAGTAATACAATTTTTATAGGATACAATAATGAATTACATAAACATAAGTATATATATGCATATATATACCATTCAGTAGAAATAGGTATAGATTTATTCTATTTTAAAACCACCTTATTGTGTCTATTGCATAGTTAATTAAGAGCTCTCAAATTAAGTCAAGCAAATTATGAAAATATATAAAGCTTCACTGTAATTTTTCTTATATGTGATCTTTAACAGCAAAGTTACACATAAATTTCTATGTTTTTCCATTATTCTCGGCAGCCTGAATTTCAGGATGGATGTGTCAGTTCTGTCCTAACAATGCCTGGGTTGGACTACAGCAAATAAACACAGCATGAAAAGGGTCTTAAATAATGTGTAACAGACCTCCATTACTTTGGGCTTGGCAGACAGGAAAAATTAACACATCAAAGTAAGGGCACCACTGCTTGGAAGAGAGAGGGAGAAAGGGAGGGAGGAAGGAAGGGGAGAAGAGCGGAAAGAAGAAAGGAAAAATTCACAACAGCCAACAGGAGAAACACCTGAGCTTCAGTTCTCAGTCTAGTATTGGTCACTCCTGTTGGCCCCTGAAAATGAAGCTCCGTTTTCAGTAATTTAGTGCCCTGAGTCATAAAATGATGGATGACAGTACTTTCTAAGGCTTTCTAGATCTGTAATACAGAAACCCTCCCTGAAGGAAGCTTTTCTGTTTCACAGATGAGGATAAACAGTACAGGGAGCAGCTTCACCAGCAGGTAAACCTTTACTCAGGAGACCCCATTCTCAGTTGCACAGGAGCACTCCCATCAACTAGTTTCCTACCCTTGATTACACAGGCGAGTTTTAAACATACCTCTTTTATCTGACAGCCAGGTGAAACAGGCAAATAAATAATTAGTAAAAATTGTTAACATAGAAAAGAGAGCTATTAACTCAGTGAAAACCCAGACATCAGACATTTGTGCTACATTTTGGATGATGAATGAAATTCCATCACAGAAAAAGGAAGAAGAAAAGGGCACTGAGCAGCTAAATAAAATATGAAAAAAAAAGGGGGGGGGGATGTGAAAAGCACATAAAATTTTCAAAAATAATAAACATTGAAGAACAGACAGAATTTTCCAAAGCTAGGAAAAGCACAGGACAAGGCCAAATTTTGAAGTCACTTGAATACTATTGGGAATAACTACTTTTAATACACATACCAATAAAAAATGCTAGAATAATTATCTGAATGAAACACACTGTTATTAACTGCTATTAGGATGTAAACAGTAAGCAACCTTAGAACTTCAAAGATCCTAGATATAGAATTATAAATGTATAGAGCTGTTCTTAGACATCGAGCTCTGATAAATTTTCAAATAATTTCAGTTGTATGTAAGACCAAATAAGAATAGCCCAGTGAACCCAGTCCAGATATCCTGACTACAGAACTATAAGCAAATAATTTGTATAGGACATAGGATACTGCCACCAAAATAAAGTTTAAAAATGGGTCTCTGCATTAATCTCCAGGATATATAAAGAACTCAAAAAACTCAACACCAAAAAATAAATAACCCAATCAATACATGGGCTAAGGAACTAAAGAGATACTTCACAGAAGAAATACGATTGACCAACAACTATATGAAAAAATGTTTCAACATCTCTAGCAATTAGAGAAATGCATAACAAAACTACTCTATGATTTCATCTCACTCTAGTCAGAATGGCAATTATTAAGAACACAAGCAACAATGAATGTTGGCTAGGATGTGGGGAAAAATGTACACTCATACATTGCTCATGGGACTGCAAATAGGTGCAACCATTATGTATGGAGATTCCTCAGAAAACTTGAAATGGAACCACTATTTGACCCAGCTATCCCACTTCTTGGTTTATACCCAAAGGGCTTAAATCAGCATACTATAGTGACACAGCCACATCAATGTTTATAGCAGCTCCATTCATGATAGCCAAACTATGGAACCAACTTACATGACCTTCAGCAGATGAATAGATAAAGAAAAGGTGGTATGTATACACAATAGAATATTACTCAGCCTTAAAGAAGAATGGAATTATGGCATTTGCTGGCAAATGGATGAAGCTTGAGAATATCATGCTAAGTGAAATAAGCCAATCCCCCAAATCCAAAGGCCAGATGTTTTCTCTGATATGTGAATGCTAATTCACAATAAGGGGGTTAGGGAAAATAGAGGTCCTTTATATTAGGCAGAGGGGAGTGAAGGGAGAAGAGGGGGTACAGGGGTAGGAAGGATAGTAGAATGAATCAGACATTATTACCCTGTGTACATATATGATTACACGAGTGGTATGATTTTACATCATATACAACCAGAAGAATGAGAAATTATATTCCATTTGTTTATGATATGTTAAAATGTATTCTACTGTCATGTACAACTAATTAGAACAAAGAAAAAAATGGGTTTCTACATCTACTCGAATTCCCTTTTGTTTGCTAGTAACATTTCTTTATATTTAATTAAAACCATATGTGGTTATTTTCAGTCTTACATGTACTTTCTAGATACAAAAACTGATTGCAAATTTAGTAAGCCATGGACATAAAATTCAAGTTCGATCCTTCCAGTTTCTGGTATATAATACAAGAAGATGATGAACATTTATACTGTCCCCACTCCCTCGTTTTTCTGAACCCAGGTAAAGAATAATAAAGATAACAAGACATAAAAACAGGCCCACAGAAGCTTTGGACAAATGAGGATGTTTGTCATTTGTCCAAAATCATTTGCCAGACAAATAAAGAAATATTAGGGCATATACATTAGAATGAAATTTCACACAAGAAGTATATTAAGTAAATAGATATCTAGTCATCATGGTTAGTTACTTTAATCCTGTGGTCAATGCCATAAAATACAAATATAGTAAATGCTAATCACATAAATCTTTTAATGAACTATTTTTAAAAATATTTAAAAATTTGATTATTTTTGTCAAAGTCTATAACTTCTATATACTATAAAATGTGGCAAAACAGCATGGTTCCTTAGGTGTAATATGTTTTATTCCCAGTTCTTATTGTACTCCCATTCACTGAATAATTATTCATATGTATAAAATATTTACTACATTGAAAAATATAGTAAAAACTGTAAAATATTTTATAAACCTATTCAGGATCATATGATTTATTTGTGCTCCATTATAAATCTTTGTTGTAGGTGAGTAAAAATTTCAGATTCAATCTATATTGATAAATCTGAATGAAATATATTTGCATGATTAAATAGTGGAAGAAGACTAGTTCATGCTTTATAAAATATACACTACAGACCTTTCATGACAATATTAATGTTCTCCAACTATTAAACATGAGGAACACTGGAGCCTCTAGCAAACTTTTCAAGAATCAAGGACCCAAACATTTTATAAGTAGATAAGTCCTTTGAAAGTTCACATATATTACCCATGACCCTTATATGAATACAAGTATTTTTTTCTTACTTTTTCTTGTTGTTTTTAATGAATGTGAATATAGCATCAACCAAGATGTCAAAAAATTCAATATGGTACTACAGCAAATATCTATATATAATTTATCTCAGAAAAGGAAATAATTCTAGTTTGCTACCATTTACCAAGAAATAACTTTACTTCTATATGTGTGTTTTGATTTTGAGTAATAAATACAAACATAATTGAATAGATGAACCATATCTAGGGTATATAAAATCTTTACATAGATTTGTTAAATTAATAAACCCTCATAAGATATTTTATATAAAAAAAGGGAGCCAGGTGCGATGGCGCGCGCCTGTAATCCCAGCACTTGGGAGGCTGAGGCAGGAGGATCGTGAGTTCAAAGCCAGCCTCAGCAATGGCGAGGCACTTAGCAACTCAGTGAGACCCTGTCTCTAATAAAATATGTAAAAGGGCTGGGGATGTTGCCCAGTGGTTGAGTGCCCCTGAGTTAAATCCCCAGTACCATAAATAAATAAATAGGGAAAATATTTCTCCTTTAAAATTATAGGTCTGTGAAATGCTAAACTTAACTAGCATTATGTAGCATTAATGTATCCTAATAATTGGACCTTATACAAATATTGCTATTATAATCAAAAAGTTACTGTGTTATGTGACAGGAAAGTGTATTTAATAACAAATGATAAATTAATTTTTGGAAAGGTTAATACTCAATCTTCAACCTTCAAACACATAACACCTGTATAAACTAACATATTTTTTTAAAAAATAGAACACATATGAATTACCCCTTTGTTTATGTATAATCCCACTTAAATACAATTCATTTATTATAATTCAACATGAGAAATGCAATTATTTTGTAATGGTCTTTCAGTATAACAGAATCTCTAAACTGCCAACCCAGGAACATCAGGCAAACTCTATTTTGAATCCCCACTGTTTTTTGTTACTGCTGTTGATGTTAGTATCCTTTATAAAAGTAGGTGAGAACCACAATACATTGTGTTTAACTCCTCTATCAAAAGAAAAATGATATACCTTTCTCAGGAGGAAAAAAAGGTTATACATTTTCATATAGATAATAGGAGTCAATTTCTTCTATAATTAATTGTTAGGATCAGTATTAAAATGTATACTATTTTCAAATTATTGAAGAACATTTTTACTTTAAAAAAATGATTACACGCAAAATAAATTATTTAAATGCTTGTTCCTTACCATGGCAAGAACCCTCAATTTCTTCATATCCTGTACTGCAGATACACCTTCCAAGAGGGACCAGCCAATCTCCATCTGCTCCACAATATAGTTTAGGAGTATCACGCTCTTCGGCACTCTTCACACAAGAGCCCCGTACTTCAACCAAAGAGGAAGAGTCAACCCTTGGGATGGTATCAGGAAACATGGCCAAGTTTCGAACAGTGAAGGGGCACTTCTTGTAGAAAACACGAACGGAGACAAGGGCAATGCATGCCCCAATGTCTTGAAAAGCCAGATAAAAAATCCCTTTCTTTCTATAGGCCCCACTTCACGAATTTCTGTGTTGAGTTTGAGGATGCGATCACCTAAATCCATCTGGGTAAAACTCTCATCAGCAGCAATTGTGTCAATCTTTGTATACTGGCTTGGCTTGAATTTAATTACATGGGACTCATCAGATTCCATATAATACAGATTAAAGGTTTCTTTGCAAGTGCCCAAGACCCAAGGGATGCTGTTACAATCCCTCAGTGTGAACTTCATTTCCACATAAATTTTCTGAGCTGCATCACGTGAGATCCAGTTTGTCCGAAGCCAGTTGTTTTGGTTTGGTTCCATTACATTGCATACCTGGTAAGTATGAATAGGCCTATTGTGTTCATCCATCTCAGTGATGGCATCCCACTGTGAAAAGAAAAAAAAATTAATTAAGTAATTATAAAATGACAATGGTGAAACAGAAACAATTACTTTCAAACGTTTTAACAAAAAATGAATTAAAAGGATACAAATGAAGCTGTTCAAAGCAATAATGCAGTAGCATTTTAACCATGAGCCTTTGGTTGAGTGAATAGTTTCTGGAATTGTCCATCCGGTTTGAATCTTGCCTTCTTACATATTAACTGCATGACATACAGCAACTTTATTTAATATCTCTAATTTTCTAAAGTGTAAAATTAAACTTAATATTACCCAATTCACAGGATTGTTATAAACTATTTAAATGCATAAAAAGCAGCTAAAATATTTCCTGTCACACTAAAGGAACATAAAGAAGCATTCATTGTCTGATTAAAACAAAAACAAAAACAAAAAATATGATATATGCTCTCTGGTTTCCCCATCTGTCCTCATATCCAATTTGCCACACATCAAGATGTATTTTACAGTATTCAGTAAAATATTTACATGGCTGTTTTGATAGAAAATAGACACAGTCAAGGCCTGAGATTTACTCAAGAAATATTTATAAGGCACTATTCTAGACATGGGAATACAGCAATTAACTAGCTGAACAAAAACTCCATTCCTTTATTGGAGAGAGATCATAAAAAGTATAAGTGAGTAAAGTGAATAATAGGGTAGAAAGTACAATGAAGGGAAAATAAATTACACAGATGAAGAGGTAGGATACAATTATTTATTTATGTATTTATTTATGTCCCAGAGATTGAACTCAGAGGTGCTTAACCACTGAGCCACATCCCAAGCTCTTTTTATATTTTATTTAGAGACAGGGTCTCACTAAGTTGCTTAGGGCCTTGCTAAGTTGTTGAGGCTGGCTTTTAACTTGCAATCCTCCTGCCTCAGCCTCCCAAACCATTGGAATTACAGATATGCAACACTGTACTTGGCAAGGGCTACAATTTTAAATAGTAGTTAGGAAAGGCCTTACTCAAGTATAATACCTAAGCAGTATCCTAGGGAAGAGAGAGCTTAAAGAGGAAACAATAAGCACACAAATATCCTGAGGAGTATACCTGAGTCCACAGGTATATTTTAGAAACAAGAAGACTGGAATTATACATAGAGGGGCCAAACAAAAAGTTATTTTCAGCCTATTTTTTAAAATATATATTTATTTTAGTTGTAAATGGACCTATATTTTATTTACATGTGGTGCTAAGACTCGAACCCAGGGCCTTACACATGCTAGTCAAGTGCTCTACCACTGAGCCACAACCCTAGCCGCAATATTTTCAGCCTCTTAAGCACTTCAGTTCTTACCTGAACTAGATCACTGAATTATTGATCTGATACCGACTGCATAGGAAGACCTTGTTTAGCCCTTTTAAAAGAAACTTAATTTGTGCATCATGAAATCATTTGATGTTGCTTCTTGACTTGGAGCAACAATGCCGTGGGAGAAAAACTCGGAGGCAGAATGAAGATGAAAGAAGGTTTTTTATTCTTTGGCTTTAGCAACCTCTCAAACTCTAACCTGACTCTTTCAGCAACCTCTCGAACTCTAATACTGACTCTTTACTTCTTCTGACTACTGACTCTTCACTTCTACTTCTTTACTTCTTTACTTTATTTTCACTTTTACTTTCTTAGAGAGAGCTTAGAGAGAGAGAAAAAGAGAGAGATAGAGAGCTTCTTCTTTCTTCTTTCTTCTTCAGCAGCCTCGGCCTGACTCCAACCAGCAACTACTACTTCTTCCTTGCACTGACTCCTCACCGGGTTATATACCTTTGGCATTAACAAGGACAGGTGCGTCACACAGTTCACGGGCATACAAAGATTCTTTATTAATATCAGGTGGAAACTAGAACATCTTTTATGGCCCTCAGCTAACCGCAATTAGCTATCTCCTATTAGGGCTCCTTCAATTTGATATTATCAATATTTCTATATCTCATATTGAATATTTCTATACTGTGAATTTAGATTGTACTTATATTTAATTTGTATAGTTATAACCAAGAGTTTTCAATACATGAAAAAGATTCCTGGAACTTTTTCAGCCTTTTTGGGCAAGCAGTCTAGTCATAGGAGTTTGTCATTTCTATTAGAGTATACTGACGATGACAAACTGTTTCCTGTAGTGAATGAATGTTCTATTTCTTGGTACCAGATTTCAGTGATTTATAATGGCAAGATTTAACACATTCTTTTTGCAGTTTCTTATTTTAATTGATGGTAGATAGTCACTTAATCAAAGCTGGTTGAATTTCAATTAGTAGAGTTTCCAATAAAATGACTACTTTCTTTAGTAGATAGGACTGTTATGACACTAAGTACTTTTAATTATCCGTGGTAAATTTTTACAAATAATTAAATAATCCATAAAGAAAACTTGAATACAATCTTTACCTAAGAAACTTGCTTTTATAAGTAATTCAGACAGCATTTTACAGAAAAAAATATGAGCTCCTTTCAAACAGTGGGTATAATTTCACAAAATATACCCACTGTTACTATGAGTAATCCAATCACAACATGGAGATTCACATGAAATAACCTATCTAAATGCTTTCCCAGCACTCATAAGTCTTAGCAAACAATGTTCTCATAGCTCATTTAAGCTGTAATCATTGGAAATAGAACTATGAATGAAGATAACATAAGAAATATGATAATAAATAATATAATAATAAAATCTGAGAATGTCAAAATCAATGAGAAAAATTCTCATCATTCCACAGATAGGAGAACCATTACAGGTCCAGTGATCATTCTTATTTTGGATAAATTCCCAATCAATCAGAATTTTGTTTATCCAGGAATGAATGTAATTATTGTCTATACTACATTCTTTATTCTTCCATATAAGAATATAAAGCTATATTCCCAGTAAATTCTGTTTGAATGAATAAATTTTAATATTTTCAGGCTCTCTCTTTATATTAACAAAATATTAACATGTCCAGAAAATAAGTCTCTTTCAATATGAGATTAATTAACCTAAAATGTGAAAAATTGCATCCTGTTTTGGGAAAAAGTGTTTGCAAAATTGTTACTTTTTAATTTAAAATAATTTTGGGTTGAGGGGAAGTTTATATGGAGAGAAGGGTCAGTAATAAAATCACACAAGAAATATGAAACTACTCAAAGACAGCATATAAGGATACTTAGAGTGGTGCATCATCTTTGATGTTAAATTTGTGATGTTTCTGAAAAAAATTGTTTCTTATCTCATTTACAGAAAAAGAGAAGGAGGAAGAAGAAGAGAGGAAGAGATGAGGAAAGAGAAAGAAAATAAATTGGAATTGAACTCAGGTACCAAAACATTTGAAACAGAGCAATTGCTAAATTTCATCTTAACCAAGAAGAAAGAAAGTACTTTACATTAGATTTCTAAATTTTAATTTGATTCCCTAAAACAATAAAATAAATTCAAGATTGGTACATCTGTAAAAGAATATGAAATTTACTCATACATCTGAAAATTGGGGTCCAAGGAAGAATATATGTTTGGGGTGTCACATACCAAGTGTATAAATATTTTTAAATGATAAATCATGCTTTAAATAAGATGAAAATTTAAATTTTTATATTCTTACTTTGTAATAACAAATTCCTAATGACCTGGGCCTCCAGGCCCATATATAAATACTTGTATTCCTTAGAATAGCAAGGGAAGCAAGTGAGGGTCTGTAGAGGGCCGGTCCCTAACTTCAGTCAGTCCTACTTCTGTTCCATTCCTTGACTCTAGCTTTATCTCAAATCATGAGGGCTTCACAATGTACATATATGAGCATACAAGCCTTTAGGTACAAACTGTGCCCCTTCCCTTCTACCCAAAGTTGCCAACTTTGGTCTTCCATTTGAATTGAGCAGAATAATGCACAGTATATCCATTGGAGGATGGACCCCAATAGGATATGGAATTCCTGAAAGAAAACTTGAGCTTGTCTGAGCAAGAAATTTATGGGTCTTGATTATCTTTGATCTTATGTGAGAGGAAAGCATAGGATTTATGTGGCAAATCTCCTCATCCCTCAAGGTCAGAGCTTCATGAAGGGGAGTAAAGCCAGAGGAGAGAAAGGGCAAGATCATGTAAAGCTCTAGGCACAGAGCATGGCCTTCATTTTCTGGGTCTAAAGATGACAGTAAGATAAAGAATACCCAATTTGGAATTTGAAAATATTATAATTACTCTATTGACATACAGAGTTAAATATAATATTTAAAGAACCCACTAGGTTCTACCTCACTATTAGTTGGTTAATGTAAACATTTACTTCAAAACACTTTTAACTTCATAAAATACATTGTGAATCTTACAGATCATGTATTAATAAGCAATCAATAATAACTGATTCATTGATAGTATGTATCAAGTTCCATAAAAGAGACAAAAAACAAGGATACAAGGCTTGTTCTCACTGGAATTATTATTATTATTATATTTAAAGTAAAAAAAAAATTAGGAAAATGTAACTGATAGCACAGGTTTGTGTATAAGTAAAAATGGAATGGGATATATAATCAACATAGTATGTGTTCAAATGAGAACACTGTTCATAAATTGGAGTGGTTTGGAAGGCTTGGCAATGAAGAAAGCACTTGACATGCACCTTTGAAGGAGCCCCAATTAGGAAGGGCTATTGCGGCTAGCTGGAAGCCATAAGTTCCACCTGATATGTATGTGACGCACCTGTAAATGCACGTGAGGCACCCGCAAAGCTAAAGGTATATAACCGGGTAAAAACAGTCCGAGTTAGGAGAATGGAGAACGAATTCATTCAGTCAGTCGTGCAGTCGCTTGGTCGGGTCAAAAGAAGAGTTCGGGTCGGAGAAGAAGAAAAGAATCAGAGCGGCCAGAACGTAGGCAGAGCGGTTACAGATAGAAGAAGTAATGGCTGGTCAGAGTTAGGCCGAGGGTCCCGAGGAAGAAAGAAGAACAAGAAGAAAGAAGCTCTAAAAAATAATCTTTCTCTAAGCTAAGCTCTATCTTTCTCTCTCTCTAAGCTAAGAAGACAAGAAGAAAAGCTCTCTCTAATCTTTCTCTCTGAAAATCTTTCTTTCCCTCTCTAAGCTCTCTCTAAAAAAGTAGAAGTAAAAGTAGTAATAGCTTTACTCTGCCTCCGAGTTTTCCTCCCGCGGCGCTGTGGCTGGCCATGACAGGCAGCTTACACACCTTAAAGACTAAAACAATTCAGTAAGGCAGAGGGAAAAATGCTGAAGCTAATGTATAAAACTAAGCTACATGCCTACACTTTTAGAAAACTTTACAATTGTATCACAAATATATAATGGATTAAATTTCCTATTTCTATCCAAAACAAATACATAATTAATTCTCTATATGTGTACATAAAGGTAGAAATTAGAGAAAAATACAAATCAAACCACCATTATTAATTCTGCCATTAATTTGATCATTTGTTTCAGCTACATTACAGTCATTGAACCCAAAATATTTTAACTCCTTAATCTCCTGATACTTATATTTTTCAAATATGTTTTTTGTAGGATTAAAATAGTACACCATTTGCTATAATTTGGATGTAGAATATCTCCACCAGGTGTTAAGGACTTGATTGTTAGTCTGTAGTGAAGGAGCCCTAATTAGGAAGGGCTGTTGCAGCTAGCTGGAAGCCATAAGTTCCACCTGATATGTATGTGACGCACCTGTAGGCACCCGCAAAGCTGAAGGTATATAACCGGGTGAAAGCGGTCCGAGTTAGGAGAACGAATTCATTCGGTCAGTCGGGCAGTCACAACTCGGTCGGTCAGAAGAATCAGAGCGGCCAGAACGTAGGCAGAGCGGTTACAGAAGAGAAACCAGATAGAAGAAGTAATGACTGGTCAGAGTTAGGCCGAGGCTCCTGAGGAAGACACAGAAGACAGAAGAAAGAAGAGGGAAGAAAGAAGAGAGAAGAAAAGAAGCTCTAATCTTTCTCTAGAAGCTAAGCTCTATCTTTCTTTCTCTCTAAGACTCTAAGCTAAGAAGACAAGAAGAAAAGCTTTCTTTAATCTTTCTCTCTAAAACTCTTTCTTTCCCTCTCAAAGCTCTAAGAAAGTAGAAGTAAAAGTAGTAAAAGCTTTTCTCTGCCTCCGAGATTTCTTCCCGGGTTTCGGTACCAGGCAGCTTACACTGTAGCACTTTGGGGAGGTGGGCCTAGTAGAAGGAAGTTAAATCACTGGGAGAGTATTCTGGAAGGAGATATTGGGACCCTGACACACACACACATTCCCTTCCTCTTTTTTTCACTTCGTGACTTCCATGAGGTGAGTAGCTCCTCTGCCATGTACTCATGCCATTATGTACTATGCTGCCACAGACCCAAAGACAATGGTGTCAAGTGATCATGAATAGTGAGCCAAAGTAAAACTTTCCTCCTTGTAATTGGATTATCTCAGGTATTTGTCACAGTGTAAGAAATCTAACACACCATTATATAATAATTCACTAATATTCAATGTAGGAAAAAAACTTAGTAAAACAAACCATACATCTGCAAATCATTTCTGTTTTTATGGTCAACATAGGTAGATCAGAGATTCTTCTGTCTTGATTTTATAAGCCCTCTCTTTAGATCAAGTTGTGGACAGAAGAATTATGAAGCAATGGATAGAAAAAGTTAGAAACTTGGAGTTTCCTAATTAATGAGGACTTTTGCTTAAACAAGAATTAGGTGAAGTCCAAGGACTATTTCTTTGTGCTACATGGTCATCTTGGATGTAATGACCTCTGAGGAAACTGTATACTAAGTTTAAACTCATTAAAGCTTTATACTTATTAAAGTAGCACAGATAGGGCTGGATGTAGCTCACTGGCAAAGCGTTTGCCTTGCTTTCACACAGTTCTGGGTTCCACCCCTAGTTCCAAAAAAGACAAAAACAAAGAATCCCACCAAAAGAAAATATTAAGATTAAAAAGAAAAAGTAGCTGGAATATATTCATTTTCATGATACCAGTAAGAAATCCAAGGCCACCAAATTAAAGTAATTGCTCAGTGTTGTACTGACCATGGACTAGAACTAAGGTTTCTGCCTCGATTTTCTGTAGTCTATGATGTTTGGGCATCTTATCAAGATTGCTGGGTAGAATTGGACAGATGGAAAAACTGCTCTCCCATGGCTAAGACAATTCTTAGAGACTGAAAAGGGCTGACTTCCATATTCCAATATTCCTCTTGCCCCAAATCATCCTAGGCTGGGTATAAGGCACTTAGCGACCACCCTTATAGCACAAATCCCATAAGAATTATTTAAAAACTAGCCATCCTGAAGTGCCTACTCTGTAGTGCCTTCCTTGGAAACCACATTAAAGGCTTCTGGCCTAGAGTCCTGCCTTTTACCACCTGACCAAAACCTCTGTAGCCTTTCATGGCATGTACTGACTCCCTCTGTGAGACTTATGAGTACAGAACTTTTCCAAGCCATATCACTTTCCCTGCTATGGGCAAATCAACTATTATAGCATACCATATCCAACATGCACATTCTTAGAATAAATAGTCATATGACTCTTAAAACATTCTTTCCCAGAAAATCTCCAAAGGACAACTCATTATTACTAAAGTACTCATCACTTATAATTCATGTATCCACTCCTGCACCCAAAGAAAACAACTAATAAAGGACTGCAAAAGAAATTCTTTGTTCTACTTACACAGGCTATAAGAACAAACATAGTTTTCAAGATACTCTACTCTGAAGAAGCATCTGTGACTTGATTTTTGCTTTACTGAGCTTTTTTGTACATTATATTTTGGTGGATTGTTTTTATGGTATTGTTTGTCTTACATGAAAAATACAAAATATTTAAAGAGCAAAAAGAACACATGAAGGAAGAATTGGTATATTTTGCTTCAGTGCCTGCTATATAAAAGGAAGCAGCTGATGGAATTGACCAATATAATAACAGAACTAATGAGAATGTTTGATTATTTTCATGCTATAATTTCAACATTTAGGCAGTTCATGTATATTTAAACATTTCACAGCTGGAAAATAAGTATATTTATTTTAATAGGGGTAACAACATTTACTCACTGGGTATATATAACAGGGTATTTATCTTAGGGCTATAAAGCATCTAAGAATATTTCTCCATTGATGACCTCTTGCCATTCCCATGTCAACTGAATATTTGTTAGAAGTGACAGGAATGCAGAGCTCTGAGTAGTCTGTAGTACATTTATGCCTGACAGCGCTCTAAAAAAAAAAAAAAAAAAAAAAAAAAAAAAAAAAATCTCTACCCACATATGAAATTTTGTTTTCATAACAAGTCAAATAAACTAGGCCAAAAAGCTGAATTCCTTTTGGGAATAGAAAGTTAGAACAAGAAAATTAATACTTAAGCAGAAACATCATTGAAGAATCAGACTGTTTTCTTTTCTCACAGATTAAAATAAGGCAAACACATAGCCTTTGTAGGCAAAGAATGTTCAGATTATAAACTGATAAACTGACCATATATCCAAGTCCTAATATAAATGTCTCAAATGTATATCTTCCTCCTTTTGAAAACCTTTAGAACACAACAGGAATATAAATTTTATTCCATAGTAAACTTTGAAATTTTAAGATAAAACAGATAATTTCTCAAAATAGAATGGACTGTTGCAAAGCTAATTAAATTTTCAAATAAGGAAAGTCCTGAAAACTCAGTTAAAGCACTAGCAAAGGAAAAGATAAATCACCCTCACGCTGATATGTTTACCTCTGTATCCCTAGAAACACAGGGTAGGGAGGAAAGTCATGCCCTGACTATCTGAGGACAATACACAGCTGCAGGGCTTGTCTGATTCAAGGGGAATATAAAGAAAAATCAGTAAAAAAAAAAAAAAAAGTAATGTTATATTTGCTGATAGGAGTGAATGAGACAGAAAGCAGTCCAATAACACTGAAGAAAAACATAGCTGTACTTTGGTCTTTACCTGTGCCTCCCAAAGAATAAGTATTCATATGCAAATCAAAACTTTTTTCCTCTCTTTCCATTGTTATTTAAAAAATTACGTACTCTGTGTCTTACTATTAAAATTATTGATTCCTGAATTTATTTCTGTCTGATTGTAACAGATCCCAACTTATGCCAAAATAGGGAAAAAAAAAAAATAGTTTGTGGAGAAATGTGGTTTTGTAAAAACTTTTATTTGTTTTAATTAGTTATACATGACAGTAGAATGCATTTATTAACTGTAATATACCATACATAGATGGGATATAATTTCTCATTTTTCAAAGTGTACATGTTGCAGAATCATATTGGTCATACAGTCACATATATACATACAGTAATAATGTCTGCTTCATTCCACTATCTTTCCCATTCCCATATCCCCTCTCTCCCTTCCCTTCACTTCCCTCTACCTTAATCTAAGGTCAAACTATTTTTCCTTAGTACCCCCGACCTTATTGTTAATTAGCATCTTCATATTAGAGAAATATGTTTTCTTATTTTTTTATTCCTCAAAATGTGTTTGTGATAAATATATTAAAAGGGAAGACATGGAGAAGAAAGACCAGAATGAAGCACAATTTCAAAGACATGACTCCAAAAAATGACCTTTTAAATTGTCTAGTATTACATTGGCAGATGATTAATTAATACTGCAATGAAATAGTAAATTATTCATTTTTTTTTTCCAAAAAGCAGTAATCTAAAGATAGGTCAAAATAAAAATAAAACCAAAATCCTGATAAATTCCTTTCAGGTTCCCTATATAATTTGTTCCACAGTGTTTTGAGTCTATGTCTTAACTAATTAGTCCCATAGGTAACAAAGTTTAATAGGAAAATGAACCAGAATGGAGAAGAAAACCATCAATCTCATCCTAAGATAATTAATGGTTTAGAATGAATAGAAGCTTTCATTTGGTAAAATGGCATGCATCTATCTGATTTGTTCTGAACATTCTTCCCTCCCCTTGCATAAGCCAAATAAACTATAGTTATTGAACACACACAGGCATCTCATTATGTAACTCTGAAGTGGCTTAATTTTTAAAGCATATACATCTAATATCTTCTATCAATGAAAAGCTTCTTAAAGGGCCTTCTTATTCTAATATGATATTTTCCTCACAACCACTTAAAAATTCACTTTGAGTCAATATACTGACATAAACTTAGAAAATTAGTGCCCTGAATTCTGCTGCTAGGCATGTAGTTAATAACATAAATCTGTTTTTGCAGCAGAAAAGCGAAGGCTCTGCATTTAAATGATAACTAGTTTCAGAGAATAAAATGAGAAGCAAAATGTATCATGTGCAGATACATTTCTATTTCACGTTGGGCAAACATAAAACTTTTTTATTAGTACTACAAAGATATTTAATTTAAAAAGATATGAATTTGGTGGTATATTTAGAAGACAACTACTGAGACTGAGTAAGTTTTAGAAATAAATTTATTATTTTTGGTGGATTATTCCTATTAATAGAACGAAAATGAGGATAATTTCCACTAAGAAGAAAAGATCATCCCATTAAAAAATGCCAGATATTCATAAAGATTAAAAGTGTGCTAACAGAGTCCATCTTCTATATGTCCAAAGATCTTACCTGGCATTATCAGAAGTCAAGAATTTACTGAGCAAATGAATAAAGATGCTGCAAATATCATCTTTGAATATCTACAGAAATACTACAGTGAAAAGATATCAAATATTCATCTAAATTATTCTGCCTTAATATTCAACAATACCTGAGTACCATGCTAGGTTTCATGGGACTTCGCAAATACAGAAAGCACAGAATAATTATCTCACAAGCCACATTTAATTTAATTCTTGAGCTTATATACATTAGCATTTGTATGAAGCATTTTATCCTGGTTTTATAGATGAAGGAACTGACCTGAAGAATGAATTAACTCACTTGAGATTTTAAAGAAAACAAAAGACTCAACATCAAATGTATCTGAAAATTTATGCTGACCCATATGAAAGCTTTAAATTAAAATAAATGTATGTAGAATGCAAGTTCTACAAAGGTAGAGACTCTGTTCATCAATGCATCCCCATCACCAAGGGAATATTTTACTAGGCTCACAGTAGGATCTTAGTATTTGTTGAATATTCAGGTGAATAACATGAGGCTTGAATTCTAAATTAATTTTGAATACATCTACTGATGTGGAGACTTATTTTTTCTTAGGTCATGTTTCTACATATCATGCATGGCTGAGAAATATGTAAACTTTTAGCACTCTAACAAGACAGAAATATTATTTTAAGGATATAAGAATGATGTAGCTGATTGTAGATAATTCAGATGCCTTAGCTGAAGCCTGGGAACAACAAATGGCTTGTTGGGCATTATGCTAGTACACAAGATTTTTAGTATAAGAAAATTCAGGTTTAGAACTCTCCCTCTTTATGTGTTGTTTGTATCTGTGTGTGTGTGTGTGTGTGTGTGTGTGTGTGTGTATGTTCAAAATGAAAGTAAGAAAAGGAGGAGGAGAGAAAAAATGATTTTAAGAATATGTGTTTGCACTGGGAGAGACAGTGACCTGAGCAGGCCATACGCTATCAAGGCTGCTTAGCAAGTACCATTTAACTGAGCAGGACTTTAATAAAAAAGGACTACTTACAGATCCTGTCAGATCATCCGTCTTTGCTCTGATTTCTAATTAAGTCCATAGTCCACAGCTGTAACTGCAATCAATTTTATATTTTAAGTAAAAGGTACACTATTTAAGTACAGTAAATTATGAACTGTTAATTCTTGCAAATATCAAGTAAAAATATTCAAACTGTACATATTAATGCAAATTGGGAGATACAAGTGTGATGTTCTGTGCATGTTATAGAAGAAAATGATTACTGAAGGAGAAAATATTTAAATATATTAAATGCTGCTGAAAGGTGTAGCAAAATAAAGGCCTCAATGTATACTGCAGTTATTAACAGAGAAGTTACTGGTGGCCACAACAAGAAAAACCTTTTAATGAAATGTTGATATGGCATACATCTTCATGCAGAAATCTGGAGAAGAGCTATTTCATACTGCAGACACGTAATGTGTAAAATAATTAGTAGAGAATCTTTCAGGGTAAGATCATGATTCTCTACATATCTTATTAGGTTAAATTCTGGCCCACTAATGTTGCCTTAACACTTCACAGTGATAGCTATTTTGCCTTGTTATTTTAAATACCTTAGATCTTCACAATTATATTAAAACTTTAAGACTTTGGTTCCACCGGAATGGCTTCTGATAGGCCAAACCATGATCAATATTAGAATTCCAAATATGAACTATGTGATATCTGTCATTTCAATGGCATCAAAATGAGATGTTTCATTTAGTTGACTTAAAAATTATATGTGCCATGTTTGAAAGCCTAACTTGAATGAAATTATGATAGGTCGCACTGTTTAATATTACGGAGCATTATGTGGTAAGTGATTCTTGAACACAGCATCAAGTACTTCTTTCAAAGTAAGGCTGTAATATTTGGTACTGGTTTCCATACGTTAGAAAAATTATTTTAGAAAAAAAGTAATGTTAGAAAAGAAGTCTTAAACTGCTGGCCCAAATTGGAATTTCCCCTGTACTGTTTTTAATCTTACAAGTTTTTTTTTTTTTTAATTGAGTCCACTTTATAGGAACTATATTATGTAAAACTGCTTTAAAGAACTGTATGCATTTATATACAATGTGACACAATCATTATTGTGCAATAAGCCAAAGACAGTGTAACAAGCTTACTGTTTCAAACAACCTTTAGGAAAAAGTTTCATTCATCTTTTTATAGATGGGGGGAAAAGAAAAATGATATTTGAGGCTAACTCAATAACAGTGCTTAATAATCATTCACTTTGCAAACTTCAAGGAAAAAAGCTATCCTTGAATACTGCACATTATATTCCACAGAATAATAAACTGAAATTGCTGTTAACATAACAATAAAATGAAAGGAATTGCACTCTAAAAGCATGTAGAACAAATTAAATTAAATAAAAAAGTTAAAAAAAAAAAACCTTATGATGTATCACACAAAGTTTTAAGGTCATGGGGCCGGAGGTGTAGCTCAGTGGCAGAGCATTTGCCTGGCATGTGTGAGGACCTGGGTTCAATCCTCAGCACCACATATAAATAAATAAAATAAAAGATCCATTAAAAACTTTTTAAAGGTCATTTGAGAACATAAATGTTTTAGCTCTGAAGTACATTATTACATGGAACCACTGTACTTATGTACATTTGTACTTAGGATCTCTGTAACAGACAAAAATAAATGGGTGTTAATTGTCATATATATGTATGATTACTACAATATTTTTAAGAGATAGAAGAATATGAAGGTGTTATCAATAAATATTTATGAAATACCTTCCATTTGAAGACATTCTTAAAATACACAGAAAATGTGTGTCTATGTGTGTATATGTGCTGATGTTCCAGTTTTCCTTATGAAAGTTTATAATTCAATTTCAATACAAAGTTTATAATTAAATTCAAGAAACAAAAAACATGCATATTCCCAAATCAGTTAAAAATTAAAGGGACACGGGGCTGGGGCTCAGTGGTAGAGCACTCACCTAGTGAGTGTAAGGCCTGGGTTTGATCCTCAGCACTACATAAAAAAAAATAAATGAAGGTGTTGTGTCCATCTACAACTGAAAATATATTATAAAAAAATTAAAGGGACATGCAATTAAGCTGAGTCCTAAATAAAATTAGATAGATATGGTTTTCACAATTAAGAAGCTTACATTCATGCAGTATTACCTCAAAAAAAGGTGCCTTCAATGTATAACTGTACACATACAACAGTCAATATTTTTTTTCATTTTTTTATTTTCTAATTTATTATACATGTTTGCAGAGTACATTTCATTTCATATTACATATAAAGAGCACAAATTTTCAAGTTGCTGGTTTAATATAAAGTATTTTTACAACAACTGTGTCTTCATACATGTAACAACAGTCAATATTTAGAACAATAATTTAAGCTAAATGCAACAATTTATAGAAAAATAAATGCACATGTACATCTGACAAAGTAGAAATATAATATGTTTCAACACAGAAAGAATAACAGAAGTGAATCATAGGGGAGGAGAAAAATAGTAAAAAAGCATATAAATAGAAGGTATACCATGGTTGAGGACAGAAGACAAAAGATACTCGACAGTTACCAAGTACTGATTGTTAAACATACATGTTTTTTAAAGGTTAAGACTCCCAGATTTTAAACAAAGTACAACCACAAACGACAAGTTAGCTGTGTATCCACCTTTTCCAAAATCTCTTCAAGAGCATCAAATTCATCCTTACTGCTCACTGCAGTCAACACCACCTCCTCCTTTTGCTAAACTTCAGCACAAATATCCAGCTGAATGTTTGACAAGACCAGACTCTCCCAATAATTAAACACACACAACTACATGGGACCAATACAGGCAAAAACTAAAACAAAGCAATCCTTAAAAGTTAGTTCTAGGAAAAGTATTGGCATACAACAACTAATACCAATAAGAAAGAACCTGGCAATGTATTTAAGAATTCCAAGATGGTATTTAAGATGCTGATTTAGTAATTCTACTTCTAGAATTTTATCATGAAATAATATAGTTAAAAAATAGTTGTGGAATAGTGAAACAACAGAATGCTATTAAGTAATTAAAATTCATTTGAGAAGGATATTCAAAGACTGAGAAAATATTTACAACATACAATCAAGAAGAAAACTGAATTACAAAAAATGAGTAAACTATAATTCAAATTTTGAAAAAAATATTCCCATTATGTGTCAAATGTAGCATCTAAAATTAGACCTATATAATTTATTATATAATAATATTTCCTATAGGTAATACAACACATGTGCCTACATGTATTTCTTTAAGAGAAAGAGAGGAGGCACACAAAGAGGTGAGGAACAATCTTTTAGAAATTTGAAATGATAGCAATTATTTCTCAAAGAAGAGATAATCTGTTATTTTTCATGTTTTAAATTTTTTCCAAATTTCCATAATTTCTATGCTTACACAAGAAATGGAGTCTATATTCCATATGTAAGCATGAAACTTATTAAAATACAATTTCCAAGCAGAGAACACTTTAAATTTCCCTGAATAATTCTAAGAATTTGATATAATCCTGATAACAAATATATTGCAATATTATTTACTAAAAAAAAGCAACAGCAAATATCTCCCCTATTATGCAAGCAATAATAGAAACGTGGTGTAAACTAACTTGGGAATAGATAAGTGAATACTCCAGATCCCTGACCAGGTGAACTTCCATGAAGTCAACAACACTTTCAAGGGACACTGGATTGGCATGAACCATCATTAATTCACCCACTCTAAGCTTCACAGGCATCCTTCCATTCTGTGCTTCATGGTGCTGGGACTGGGCCCTGGGGACCCACATTCTGTTTCACCAGCTGTCTCCTTACAAGGGTCTCATGAGACCTCTGAAGAAATGAAAGCCTATTTGATGGGGTGAACCGTATTCAGTAAGTAATAATGATGAGATACTTTAATTTGTAAAGATATCAATTTTCCCTGCATTTATCTACAAATTCAACTCTAACCAAATTTTTTTAAGAAATTCAGTAAGCTTATTCTAAAATTTATAGAAAAAGTCTTAAGTCATTTTAAAAATTCCTGGATGACTTGTCCTCCAGATATTACAACATACTACAATTCTATTGTAATAGAAACTTGAGTACTATCTCAATAGGCAAGTGGATGGCAAAGCAGAATACAGAGCTCAAACACAGGCCATAGTTATATGGGAAGTAAATACCAAATTATAGGTGCACATAAAATTATGGTGGGAAAGCTGTCTTACTACAGGAGTATAAAAAATGGAATTCTGCAGAATCCCTTATTATGAGGCTTATTCTCAAAAGTCATATAATCTAAATGTGAAAGGTAAAATATAAAGTTGATATGCAGAATAAAAAAAAATCTGTGATCTAGTGGTAGGAAAAACTTCAATGAAAACCTAAAGTGCAAGGGGAAAACTTGGTGAATTTGATTATATAAAAATTAGGGATTCCTACTAAGTAAAGAACATCATGGACAAAATTGATAGATGACATCTTTGGAAGTGTTATTTGCAGTCTTAATACCTATGCAAGACAAATGTCTACACTATATGGAGAGTTCTCACAAATCAATGATATATGGATAGTGACCCTAACTTAAAAACAATTAAGGGATATCATAATAATTATCAGAAGAAGAAAGCAAACATACCACCAAATATATAAGAATATTAACAAACAACTACTCAAAGAAACTGAAACAAAAATGGAATAACAGTTTAGATTCATTAGACCAAAAATTTTGAAAAAATCTCTTACCAGGTATTGTTATAAGCTTCATATACTGTTGATGACAGTAAATTCTTACAGCTATTGTGGACAGCAATTTCTAAGAGGCACTTAAAATAATAATACATTCACCCCATAGCATGCACATGTAGGCACACCCTCACCAATACATATACTCCAGAGAAATAATCAACATGTACATAACTGGAAATGTATATTTGTCACAGCATGTTTTGTGATAAATGAAAGTTGGAGGTAATCACTAAAATAGAGAAAATTTAGTGGAAACAAACAGTGAAATACTACACATGCATAAGTGATAAATGTACACTAAGAAACAAAACATCTTAAAATATGAAGTTTATGAAAAAACAGTAATAATCAAAATGAGATACAATGTTACATATGCAAAGCAAAATAATATATATTTACAAAACAACTCACATCGTTAACAAACATACAAAATTAAAGATTTTCACTTCAAACACAACAGTACAGTACACTGGTGAAAGAAGAGCAATTTTAATAGTAATAGGATTAAATAAATAAAGTAAAAGAGGATTTGCATAGAGCAGTGATAATAAGGAGACACTGAACTGTCAATTCAGAGGTGTCCATGATTAGGTATTCAGACCTCAGGGGATACCTCTCTTCCAAAAGTGACAAGACTAGATGTCACCTATTACACATGAATATACCATCTTAGATATTTGAAGATTTGGAAGCATACCACTTGAAATGACTATGCTTTCTTTATTCTCTGCAAACTGGGGAATGGGGTTATGATATACTGGATGTGATGATATAGTTTTACCCAAAGCTAGAGTTGTACATATATTAATAATCAAAGATGTTAGTGTTTATTTCATGGAAACACAGTAACAGAGATCAGAGCAAATCATTTATTTTCCCACAACTTTGTTTTATTGCTTATCTGTTCACTTTTGCTTAATAGGCAGAAGAAAACAGACAGAAACCCAATTCATGACATATAAGTTTTCTGGAAATGAACTCAAGTTGCACTGTGTATACAGAAATACCCAAGGAGATCTGGCAAACAGCCATACCCTGGAGAAGTCTTTCCAACAGATTTTGTTACAATTAATTGTAAATACTGGTAGAAAATTCTTCCAAAATAAAAAAGAAAGCTTACCAAAGTAATAAAATCCTCAGCGGTGGAAAAGCGTGGGTTTTTATAAGTCCCAGAAATAGTTGAAGTCGGTAAAGATTTGTAGGAAATTAAAGTTTGTGCAAGAAAGGAAGATATCTGAGTTAAACTAATTTGACATAAGGACTGTTGGTGTTTTATATGAGGATGATAAATGAATACTAGTATTACTAGATTAGTGCTTAACATATGAATTACTTCCTTAGTTTTTGTTCTTCTGTTTCTAAGCATCTTTTAGATTAGTCAGAAAAGCACTCTTTAGTGCTTAGCCCTTTTTCATTTGTTTTTCTCTGACTTATCTATTTTCTGTTCCTTTGTCTGGGTAAACCACTACTGGGAATGAAGAATTGCTAAATAGTGTTAAAGGTCACAAAGAGTTGGCTGGACAGTGCTGTATACCAGAAAGCACAGGCAAGGACAATGTTAACTCTCTCCATTCAGGCAGTTTCTGCCTGTTTAGGTTAATTTGCTTTAGCTCAAACAACTTATTGAAGTCTGAATGAGAGGGTGAAGATTTCCCATGACTCTTCATAAATAGAACAGAAAAAAAGTAATCGGGGAATGTTTGCTTCCATTGTAAGTTCTCAGTTCTTCTGAGAATGAAATATCTTTCATCTGGCATACTATTGCTGGTATGTGCTCAGAACGCTAGTCTTCTGAAAGCTGCTTTAGCATTAGGACTGTGAGCAGGTCGCAGTCAGAACTAGAAATAGAAATAAGATCATCATGTTACACCCTCTCCATTTTACTATCTGCGTTAGTCGGCTTTTCTTTGCTGTGACTAAAATAACTGACAAGAAAAACGTAGGGAAGTTTATTTTGACTGATGGTTTCAGAGGTTCAGTCCATGGTTGGCTGACTTCACTGCTCTGGGATTGAGACAAGGCAGAACACTGTGGTGGAAGGACATTCCAGAAGAAAGCTGCAAAGCTCTTTGCAGAGAGAGTGTGAGCAAACACAAGGAGCCAAGGACAAAATATAATCCCCAAGGGCATGCCCCCCAGTGACCTACTTCCTGCAGCCATGGCCTACCTGCCTACAAGTTCCCACCAGTAATCCACTCAAATTATTATTTCATCAGAAGGATAAATCCATTGATGAGGCTATAGCTCTCCTAATCTAACCTTTTCACCTCTGACCTGTCCTCCATTGCTACATGAGCTTTTCAGGGCACTTTTGTACACAAACCATAACACTACCCAATTCTTTTCTTCAAACAATCCTATAGACTAGTTCTGTATAACTTTCCTAAGGCACATTTCTTAGCTAATCAAATTCGTTTTCTAAAGAAAATCAGGTTTACATACACTTCTTCAAATGGCATTTGTTGCTCTCCATGAGCTGACATCAGTTAATTTTAATTTCACTTCTTCCAAGTAGCACACACTGTCAGAGCTCTATTTCCTACAACTTTTCAGGATGCGCTAACATCAACTCTATGTATGAAGGCTGACCCCCTGCTAAAAACCCTACAGAACTTTTCTCTGTATACATGACAGGTCACCAGCACTAAGCAATTAACACCCCTAGGAAAATGTCCTGAAAAAATGATTAGTAGAATTTACTGAATGAACAAGTTTTATACCATTTCCCTGAATGTCCTGGTAGGGTTCAGCTCCAATTATCTACAGTATCAAGCAATTTTATAAAGTGCCCTTTTATGTTGACATTATCTTCTTTCTGCATCACTTCCCTTCCCAATCCATGCCCCTACATTTTCCAAATAAACTAATAAGTTCTTGTTTCAACACCAGCTTATGAAAGACCTGGAACAAGACAGTTGGTATAAAAATGATTCCAGGAAGCAGGTACCCCAGTCCTAATGGACAAGGACTCCACTGCTGTTGAGACAATAATGACCACTAGTATTCTGACACATCTCAACTGCCAACATTATTCCTGTGGTGAAGCAGGATTTCATATAGGTAGAGGCTAACATTCGAGTATGTAATATATCTAGGATTTGAGTGGGTTACACTGCAATAGCAAAGGTAACTTATAAGGACAATGGTTATTGTTAAGTACCATCAATGCACTGAAGAAAGAATAAGCCAATAATGAAGATCAATTCTCAGTATAAACCAAATATAGATATACACTGCCTGCATTGTAATGGAAGATATTATTCATCAAAAGGACCAAGGAACCCAGATAATATATGTTTCACAAGAACTGTGAAATGATGGTTTTGAATGGATCTTGAGACTATTGGGCAACAGAGGAAAGAAAGGCAAATCACAGTGAGTTGACTTATATGTGACTATTCACCTAGGACTCTGGGTTATTGGAAGCTGGGGCTGGAGATGGTATGATATACTATTTTATTAGGATACTTCTTCAAAGTATGTGGGAAGGAGGAATAATGACCTAGAGACAAAAAGATAACATTATAAGTTTAGATAGAGTTCAAAAAACTCCAAGAACAGAGTGCACAGGAGTGGATTTATTACATAACACTAGGGAACTGCCAGCTGACTATGTTCCCTTCATAAAACAAGCAAGCCAAAAAGAGAGGAAAGGGAGGGAAGGAGGGAAGGAAGGAAAAGAGGGGAAAGAGCATGTGTGGGGGAGAAAAATGCAAAGAAGAACACCTTCATCTTGGTTGTCCTTTACTGACCAGATTTGAAGGTTGTAGTGAAAGTTTGTTTATGAAACTAGTTTCCCAGTGTCAATAGGAATGATGGGATTTTGGAATGTCAGAGGCCAGATGGCAAGACTTAACCAGAGGAGGAAAGATGAGTGAAATTATTCTAAATGCCAAAAGAGGCAGCTAAGTTTCTGTGGCAAACTTAGTGATATGTGGCACAGGCCAATAGATATGAGTGCTCTCAGATTTGGGACAGATGGGAAGCCAGAGAGGGTACTGCAGGACCTACAAAACCAAAGAATTTCAAAACTACATGCCATCCCAGGCTGTCAGCTCCAACAATAAAAATCACTATTCTAGACTGCTTTCTGCAGTGCACCAGTTCTTATAGCCTAAGCCCATCAACATAACACACACTTCAAAGTAGTCTTTCACCAAAGGACCCTACAGAATTGGATAACAATTATACCAGTTCACATGCCCTGAGTGGCATAACTGAGGAACCCCAAAGACATGATTGTCCTTGTGCCAATTTGTCAAGATCAGGTTCCAAGTTCTCTGGAAAGCATGTTATAGGGAAAAATGAAATCATCATTTTAACCTATTTGTTTCTTTCTCTTTTTACCTATCCCTATAATTCTCTTACCCTAATATTTCCTTCTACATATCCAAAGTTATTCATGGTTCAGGAAACTATATATAAAATAAAACTTCCCCAATATTTCCAATCAAAAGTGGGTTTTGTTTGTGTGGATTTTTGGTTTGCTTTTCTGTTTTCTGAGTAATGTATTTATTACTGAAAAACATACTGTGTAGGACCACTTCACATCTACATGCAAAATATGAAGTCAAGACCTCTTTCTTACCCGCCACACAAAATTTAAAGTGGTTTACAGACTTACATGCAAGAGCCAAAACTATAAAAACCTAAAACAACATAGGAGTGAATCTTACTCACTGTGGATTATTCAATGGTTTCTAGTTATGACACCAAAAGGAACAAAGTAAGAAGAATAGATAACCTGTACTTCAAAATTAAAAACTTTTGTTCAGTAAACGACATCCTGTAGAAAGTAACAACCCACAGAAGTGGAGGAACTATTTATAAATTCAGTTTGAGAATGGACTGGAAATTAGAATATGTAAGTGTTCTGTCAACTAGAAAACAAAAAGTAAATAAACCAAATTAAAAATGAGCCAAGGATTTGAATAGACATTTCTCCAAAGAAACAGATAAATGGTTAATAAGCATATAAAAAGCTATCAGAATCATTTTCCATTAGGGAAGCACAAACCAAAACCAAAGTATAAAACCACTCCAAACTTGTGGATGCCTATAAACAAAATATCTGACAATAACATGTATTCATGAAAACATGGAGTAATGGGAACCCTCAAAACATTACTGGTGGAAATGTAAGCAGGCACAATCACTGTAGAAAATGATCTGTCAATTCTTTAAAAATGTTAAACATAGTGTTATAATGTGACCCCCCCTTACTCCACTGCTAGGTATTTATGCAAGAGAATTTAAAATATTTCCATATAAGAACTTGTACATGAACATTCACAGCAGCATTCTTTATACTAGTCAAATGTTTAAATCCAAATATTCATCAACTGATGAACAGATAAATAAAATGTGGTATATTTATACAATTGAAGTGTATTTGGCAATTGGAAGGACTGACAGATTAATCCTAAATAAATAAAAAGAAATCTAGCAACATGGATATATCTTGAAAACTTTATGCTAATTGGAAGAAGCCAGGCACAAAAGACTGCATTTATTATATGGTGCCATTTATATAAAACATCATCAAGAACAGACAAATCCATAGAAATAGAAGGCAGTTAAGTTTTTGCCTGGGGGTAGAAGTGGGGGGTGAGCAGGCAGTGCTCATGGGCACAGAATTTCTCTCTAGGATGATGAAAACACTTTTAAAACTCTTTGTTGATGGATGCCCAGCTCTGTGAATAAACAAAAACCTATGAATTGTATACTTTATACTGTTAATCTCATACTACATGAATTTTATCTTTATTAATTATCTTCTTGAACTCAATGTTGCATAATTTTCACTCCTTTCCCTCTTGGACATTATGTCTGTATTATTTAAGATGGTCTAGTTGAAAGCTGAACAATCTTGGGGAGAAAAAAAACAATTGTCTGATATCTGTAGTACCTTAGGAAAAGAAGGGGTGAAGATAGTCTCAAGGAAAAGTAGATTCCAGAAGTCAACTGTAATGATGTAGTCTTGTTCTCTAGTGTTTATTTCTTACTTTTGTCTGCCTTATGGTAATTAAGTTTGTACACATGGATGTAAATACAGCTACAAGCAACTCAGGACTTAAATCCCTACAAATTTTTCTTCTTAAATTCACACTTTAGAGTCATGTAAGATTGTAATCATATACCAAATCCATAATTTACAAACTATGTGATCTGAGAGATTCATTTTGGTTCTCAACTATTAATAAAACAAAACATATTTTATATATATAATACTTCTATTATAATATCTACAAGAGTTTATTCTAATAACTTAATAACATGTGACACAGCATGATAGTTAATATGCATTATATATTGAAAACATTGGTTCCTAAACTAGAGGAAATTCATCCATGTTAGTGAAGGAAAGTAGTAGGCCCCCAAGGTAATGGTCAGGAACCATTAGGTTAATATATAGGCCAATCAGATATTCCCTCATAAAAATATGAATTGAGAAACAGGAGATGAGAGGTGAGGTATAAGTGGAACTACTAGTAACCATTTGAAAGTAAATCTGAAAGTTTATTATATAGTATAATTATGAAGACAATGTGAATAATGTGGAAATTTAGCTAATGAAGCAACAGATTAGTGGGAATAACTAAAACTACAAATTCTTCCCACTTTTTTTATTATTCCTACATTCTCTTGGTAGGTGATTTCTCACTATCTGATTTATACCAAGATATCTGACCTCTTCACTGAATTCCAAACTCATACATACAGCAGCCTTTTGGACATATTTAGTTAGAAGCCCAATATGTATCATAAATCATGGTAGCAACAAATCTCTTGATTCTATCAACCCACACTTCATGGTAGCAACAAATCTCTTGATTCTATCAACCCACACTTCCACCAACTCTGTCAGTCTTACCCATTTTAGTAAACACAACCATAATCTACCATAAAGCCAAGGCCAAAGTCTAGGAATAATCCTTCATTAATTTTCCCCTCCTCAAATCTGGCATATATTCAAGAGCTAAACACAGACATCATACATTAAATTTTCTCCATCTGTTTTGCTAATAATTTAAATGAAACCATCACCATCTCCTGCTGGCACCATTGCAATCTCCATCCAACCAGTCACCCTATTTCTCTTCTTGCCTCCTCATAATCAATTTAATAATCATAATGAAACAAAAATGACCTTCAATAATACAATTATTGGAGTCTCACCAATAATGAAGACTTTAAATTTTAGTGATAGAAATAACCAACAATTAAGCACTTCATAGTCATGGTTCACTACCACCCATTCCTCTCTCCCACGAACAGTAAGAATGCCATGCAAATAGCCAGTGCAAGAAAACTGAAATCATTCAATAAATGTCATCATTGATATTAGTAATAGTATTGATCAATACTATTAATAGTATTTGTTGAATAAATACAAAACTTTATAAGCAATATTACCCATAATCCTCACAAAATTCTAATAAAGTAGGTACTAGTGTTATCCACATTTTACATTTGAGAAGACAAAGTCTTAAGGAAGTTGAGTCTTATATTTCAAAGGCTGAAAACTTCCAAATAAACTGAAAGTTAAAATCTTAAAGGGAACATGACAGTAGTGCATGGAGAATATGAAATTCTAGGAGCAGTTGAGTCACATTATTGTGAAAGAGTGCAAACCTCCTAACTCCCACTACCAAAGCTTCAGGGGCTCTCTTGAAGTAGTTGCTGTGAGGCATGACTTTATTACATTTTCTCTTTGTTTTGAGGTCCAGTAGTTCAGTTTTGGGGAAGATCTCATGTATGCATGTCATAATTAGAATGACTCCATTAGGTTAAAAATAAAAAATTAACAAAAATAAACTGGGTTTTTTTCCAGGCCCCTTATTTTCTTAACTTCTAAGAACTATAATGTGGCTTGGTTATTTACTCCCAAGGATTCTATTATTTTCAAACCACCAATAAGTGTTATGATGACCAGCATTATCAGATGACTGAAATTTAATAATGCAAATTATACTCTTAAGTCATAAGATTCTCCTAGTCTCTGATATATTCCAATTATAGACTATATTGTGAAACAGGAGAGCTTCATTGAAAGTAAGCACGTTTCTGCATATATGAAAATATTTCAAAGTATTAGAGGCTCCATTTTGTATCTCCAGTTGGTTTTAATATTTAAAATTGAGAGCTTCTATGTTTAATATGGTCTAATATGTAATGTCTTTAGCCATCCAGAATGGTCAACACTTATTTTTTTTTTCCTTTCTTTATTACTCAAATACTCCCTAATCTCTTACATTTCCCTCCCTTTTGGATCTTGCATTTTGATCCATCACTGTCTCTGCATTACTGTTATTCAAATTCCCTTCAATGACTCCTTATTAATATTCACTTATTTTTAAGTTTCCAAATACTCTGCATATTATTCTTGGTCTGTTCAATATACATTTGTTAACTCCTAAAGTCATCTACTTCATCAAAATTATATTTTTCTTATTACTGTGGTTCAGATTTTCTGTACCTTTAATTTTCCCCTCCTGTGCTGTGGTTTTGTGTATCTGGACATCTTTTTTTAACTTTCAATTAAATTTTATTTTAATGCCTTTCTGATAAAAGAAAGGACAATTCTTCGACCATATTGATGCATATAAAATGTGTCTTCTAATTTTATCAGGAGCCTTTCTACTGAATTCTAAACTCTGTAACATGCTGTTTACATATATATTTTATTTTTATTCTAATGTTACTATTATCAATTAGAAACAAGGAAAATGCCAACTGAGTATTGTTTTTCTTTTCAGAACCTGGGAAATCTGATGATAGTGAGCTTTGGGGTAAGTGCATTATTTGTTTCCATTTCAAATCAATCTGTTTGCAATTGTTTGGTCAGATCAATGAGTCATAGCTGTCTGGGCACACTTACAGTTTCTAATTCACTCATTAGGAGTAGTTATTATCACTTGTGTGCCCTTTACTAGAGCAATTTCTTAACAAGCTTCTAAAAGAGGGAAGAATGTAAAAAGGAGGATTTTCTACTAATTACCAATCTCTAAGCCACTTCTCTATGTTCATGGATTGTTACTTCAGAAAGCTTAGGAAGATACTCGTAAAGAGATGCATACTTATTGAATAATGTTTAAAATTTTCTTTTCATGTTCTTTTTACACTGTGGAACACTTTCCAGTTTAACAACCTTCTGACACTGACCTGCTGATATATTTGCTCAGGAATGAAGAGGGCATGTTTACTCCATTCCTACTGAATATGATTCACATAACTATGAAAAAGGATGTGTTTTTAATATTTTTATCCCCTAGAGCTACCAGCAAGTGATTCCTCTACTGATTTCTTCAAAGCATTTTTCATATCACACAAACCACAGTTTGTACTTGCTCCTATTCGTGAGTAATGCTTTTCAACTGACAACTGTTTTTTTTTTTTTTTTTAATTTGTTTTTGTAGTTGTAGATGGACAGAATGCCTTTATTTATTATTTTTATGTGGTGCTAAGGATCAAACCCAGTGCCTCACACATGCTAGCCAAGCACTCTGGTACTGAGCTACAGCCCCAGCCCTGACAACTGTTTTTTAATTAAAATGCATTCATCTGAAAGTCATTAGCATACTGTGTGAAAAGGTGGGAAATGTGGGACTTACTGACATGGATAATAAAATGAGTTTTTGTTCACTATATATTTTAAAACATTGAATTCCATCTATGAAGTGAAAGTAAATATTTTTTTCAATAAAATTACTAGTATAGACCCCTACTTTCAAAGTTCTGCCTGCTTCTGTGCATGTAAAAGCACAATGATTTTTTAAAAAAAAACATATATTCATTTTCAAAAGTAAATTTGAGATTTTCCAACAATGAATTAAGAAAACACTAGGAGTTCTGGTGCAACTGCATATAAACAAACATAACTACAATTTTTGTGGAAACTCTTCATGTATCACAAATTGATTTCCTTCTGCTTTCTCTGAAGATACACATTACCAAATATAATAAATATTCCCTGAATAGACAATGAAAAACCATAAGCAGTATAAATAAGTATCAAGACTATCCACATATAAAATTCATATTAAAATATGTAGAATTATGAATAAATGTAAGCAACGTAAAATTCCCAAGGATATGAACACTGTACTGTAAACACACATATGGTCCACTTTTTTGGAGGGCAGCCTGTCAACACACATCAAATTTATAATTTTTATTTTCTTTGATACAGTATTTCTAGTTTTAAAAGTATATCCTGCAAAATAAATTACAATTATGTACACTCAATATTTCTACTTGTGAAAAGCAGAGACTAATGAAATATCTACAATAGGTAAATAGATAAATTACGGTTTGCCTATATTTATGAATATACCGTCAATGTTAATATAGCTCATTAATCATTCTAAGCATTTAATAACTCATTCAATAAGTATTTAATAAGAACCTGTTGTTACCAATTTTTATGTAGAGTACATAGCAGAATCTAAGACAAATTCTCTGCTTCCATGAAATTTTATTTGTAGTTTGTTTAGAAAGAAAAATTTAAAAAAAAAAATACCAGTAGTAAAGTGCTAGAGAGAAAAATGAAGTGAGATAAGGTAGGGGTGAGTGAATGAGGGAGGTGTTCTTTTATCTGAGGTAATTGGGAAGCACTTCTCTGATATGGTGATATTTGAAACCTGATTGGATGCAAGCCAACAAGAGATCTCAAAGAACTCAAAATGAAGAGGAAATGGTAGATTCAAAGGGCACAAGTGAAGAGCAAACACAGTTTATTTGAGAAACAGCAAGGGGCCAGTGCACTAGAGCTCAGCTTGCAAGGCTGGGAGTGGTAAGAAATGAGTTCAGAGAGCCTTGGGGAGTAAGATCACAAAGGCTCTGGCAGGCTGTCAGGAGGATTGTAGCTTTCACTTGCAGTAAGATTTCAAACCACTGTAGAGTTTTGTCATGAGGAATGACAAGATCTGGCTTACATTTTAAGTGGGTCACTCTGGTTGCTGTCTAGATAATTGGCTGAAGGAAGGAAGTGAGGAAGGAACACCAGTTAAGATGCTATTGAAATGGTGCAGGTGGAGGAAGACAGAGCCTGAATTAGGAGAGTTACAGCAAGGGTAATGATTCCAGATAGATTTGAAGGTCACCCTGACATGATTTGTTAATGGTCTGGATATGGTGTATAAGAGAAAAAGAGGAACTGTCAAGTATGAGATAAATTAGCACATTCTGATATAGAAGGTAGTCTGTGTGATATATTGTCAGGTGAGATAAAAGAAATCTGCAGAGAAATGTGTATATTTGATCAATTTTATTAAGAAAAAGAGATAGGGAAAGATAGATACTAAGTTTTTTTTTTTTTTTTTTTTTTTTTTTTTTTTTTTTTTTTTTTTTTTTTTTTTGGGTACCAGGGATTGAACTCAGGGGCTCTCAACCACTGGGCCACATCCCCAGCCCTTTTTTGTATTTTTATTAGAGACAGGGTCTCACTGAGTTGCTTAGTGCCTTGCCATTGCTAAGGCTGGCTTTGAACTCATGATCCTCCTGCCTCAGCCTCCCAAGTACTGGGATTACAGGCATGCACCACCACGCCCAGCTAGATACTAAGTTTTAATAGCAAAAAAATATGTAGAATCAGCCTATTTTTGTTTCGAAAAAGGGTTGGAAAAATAGATACCAACTTTTTCCTTCAAAGAATGGAGGCAGAAGGTGAAAAATTACACATTTGACTCCATGGATTTTGATATTACTAGAGTATGCTATCTCATTATTATGAGTATCTATCTCATTATTATTTGTTTTTATTTTTATTTTTTGGTAGTACTAGGGTTTGAATCCAGGGTCTTGCACACAAGTACATACGCTGATAGGTACTCTACTAGAGCGCTACATCCCTGTCTACATAACTTTTAAAGCAATTATAAAAGCCTATCTCACTGGAAGAAAAAAAGAGATTAAAACATGTATGATGAGTTTTTAAATTAGAAGTTAATTTAATTCAGATAAATGACTTGGAATTTTCAATACCATAAATATTAAATGAATCTCCAAATACAACTTTTCAATTGACAGTAACATAATCATTGGAAATATAAATCTTACTATCTCCATTTTCTATGACATAGAAGCTAAACTGTATTTCCAAATGTAATCTCTCACTTAAAAAAAGAAAGCATATTTGATTAGTATACCAAGCAGCATGGGAAACCTGTCAGCATCATGGTACAGTGGAAAAACAAAGGCTATGGAAAAATAAAAATGTCCAACATTCAAATACTGTCTATGACATTGGATAATAAATAAATTTAGAAAATCTATGTGATCTTTCCCAAGCACTGTACTGAGTGGTGCTTATCAGGCCATTCAGAAGTATCAGATCACAACTAGCTCACCCTCTTGGTTGGAAGAGTGAAGTGGGATATATACTTCATGATGATAGTCTCTTCCTGATACACCATAAAACAAGAGGACAAATGGCCATCCTTCGTGATGAGAAAGGATTACATTTTCCCAGAACTCTGGCTATATACTCTCTCTCTGTTCCAAGTGCATTGCAGTTTCCTAGACTGCTGAAAAACCATGTCAACTCTCTTTGACTTTATCAGTTCTCTTTGACTTTATCAGTTCTCTTTGTCTCCTATCTTTCTTCCTTCCTAAAGATGGTGCTACTTTAATTACTACCCCAAGTGATATTTTATCATAAACATCTTAACATCAGAGATTGTCTCTCAAATACCTAAATCCTCTTCAGCAAAAAGTATGTGCATTTTTTTACCAACAGGCATAAGTAATGGAGTAGTTAATTATGAGCATTTTGTAAATACTAAAATTACCAAAAATCCATCTTTAGAATAAAAGATAATAAAACTTTCAAAGGTATACTTTTATTTCTTTGTGTCCCAAATATGAGATGAGGTACATAAGAAAAGGGAATTGAATCCAATGAGAGATTAAAAAGTAATGCTGGGTAGCCAAGCACAGTGGTGCATGCCTGTAATCCCAGTGGCTCAAGAGGCTGAGGCAGGAGGATCACAAGTTCAAAACCAACATTAGCAACTTAGCAAGTCCCCAAAAAACTTAGTGAAACCCTGTCTCAAAATAAATAAATAAATAGGGCTAGGGATGGTGCTCAGTGATTAAGTGTCTCTATGTTCAATCCTCCCCCCCCAAAATAGTGCTGGGTAGACAAATAGAAATTATGGGACTTGTGTCTTAGTTATAAGAGCAAAATTGACCATATGCAGGTCAGGGGGACTTGCCTTCTGCCAGAGAATTTCTTAATTATTTATTCTTAAAAAGGAGATTTGAACCAGTGAAGTAATTAAGGAATAAGTAATGAACTTTTTTTCACAATCATAACAACACTGCCAACATTGAATATCCTCAGTTCTTCACTAGGTAAAAAGAAAAGCCAAAAAGTTCTCACTAAAATAGATTTCATAAATAAGAACAATAGAAGAATGAAAAATAAAGCTGGGCTAAATTATAAGAAAATTGTATCTAGCCTGTACCACCTCTCTTAAATCACTAATTACAATAGAAAATATTTCAGTGTTTAATAATGAAGGTATAATTAGACATGTTAGACATTAGTAAACAATTGCCAACATGGAGAATGCAGTTACGGTGTCCATGCAGCAATACAGACTTGTAAAGTAATAAAAAGTAGATAAAGTTGAACTTAGGCACATAAACTACAACAGTAATAATCAGAAATGACTTTACAGAATCATGAGGTTAAAGAGTTGAGAAATAATTAGTGATTAAAGAGTAAGGAAATCTTAGAAAGATTACTTTTCATGAATAATGATGATTTGTTTCTCTTCAACTTCCATTGTTCAGTTGTTTTAATTTTAAAAATCCAATTATCACAGTCATTTTTCCATGAACTAATATATCACAACTGAGAAAACGACACAGTCTTTGATTTCACAGAGCTACAACCTCATGAAGGAGCCAGCCACAGCTCAGTGCACCTCAGAACAGCAAGGGCAACAAAGGTTATCTCAGTGATGCACACAGGGTGCCATGGGGGCCTGGGAGCATCAGTGATTATCTCTGCCTAAGCACTCACAGGTTTTGTAGATTAGCACATAGAATCAGCATTTGAACTAAGGCAGGAATAGTTGTGAGCAAACCAAGAACTAGAAACTGAGACAATCAGTACTAGGTCTGAATAAGCACATGAGAAATTATACACACAGGATGCAAAGATGGTTGTTGTGGTTGAAACATAAGACCAGTGGGGAAAGAAGGGACATGGAGCTGGAAAAATAAGCATATACCAGGTGTCCATGAACCTTTAATGTCTGCTAATCACCATAACTTGGGATACTGACAAGTCACTGAAGGTTTTAAGACTGTTCCTGTAAACAGAATCTCATTATGTAGAAGACATAATGATCCAAATACATTTAATGTAGTGAACCCTACATAAACTATGGATTCTGAGCGATAACAATGTGTCAATACAGATACATCAATCATTACAAATGTGCCACTCTGGTGGGGAATTCTGAAACCCTGGGGAAAGCTATGCATGTGTGAGGTTATGGGTACATGGATAATCTCTGTGCTTTCTGCTCCAGATTTCTGTGAATGCATAACTGCTCTAAAAATACAGTCTCTTCTTTTAAAAAGGGAGAGAACCTGAAGATTTTTGCCGAGTACATGCTGATTTAGTATAGATTTGCCAAATTTTCTCTTTTCTACATACATTTTTAAGACTGATAATATTTTCTGAATACCAAAACTAAAATGATTTTGTCATATATATGCTCTCTTTCACTTTTCTGCAGTGTTTAATCTAATTTTATTGACAATTATACATGTATTTCATCATTTAATTATAGCTAGAAATCTATAATGACATTTATGTACTGTGCAAAATATTTTAAATTTATCATTTCACTTAACTAAAAAAAAAAAAAAAATCACCCCAGGAAGGTAAACAATATTTTAGTTATTTTACAAACAAGGAAAATAGGTACAAAATAAGTTTGAATTAGTTAAATGACATGAGCAAAATCAAACAGGTCTATTTTTATTTTTTAGAACTAGTAATATATGCTACTTATTTGAGTAAGTTGGGAACCTATTATATCTCTAATATATGACTTACAAAATCTTCATTATCCTGAATCAAATATAAATTAGTTGATAATAATATTTCCCTGGCTGCATAATTCAGACAGTATAAGCATGAGTGAAGAGTACTTCATTTTAGGGAACCTGTCAGCTCTGAGGTCCATATTGGGCAGCACAGTCATATACAGGACTACTGGATGGAAAATTAGATATGAAATCAGAAAAGACACTTATGAGGATAATTTCATTATTGCAATAATTGGGTTAAAGGTAATTTAATCCCAGGTTTATTTTTAAAGCAATGTTACAGAAATGTGTTGTCTTAATTGATTTCACAGTCTTTGTAAAAGTGATATCAATATACCTCCAATAGTTTGTATTAAGGAAGGGAATTCTAGAATTTCCCTTTTGTGAGACCATGAAGACTGAGGAAAAAGCTGGTTAAGTTGGGTCAGTTTTATATATACTGGATAAAGACATTCAAGATAAGTAAGGATAATTCTAGACATAGAAATCTGAATTCAGAGAAGTCAAGCCTGGAAGTATACATCTAGCATTCAAGTAACATGTTTAAATCCTTGAGAATGAATAAAGTCATATGGAGTATATATGACAATATTAGAGTGAAGTTTTGATTCCTGGAGGAGAAACCAGTCAAGGAAATGGAAAAGGCAGGAGGAAAAACAAAATAATGTCAGGGAAGCCAAGGAACAGCACTGTTTTAAAGTAGAAGTAGTCAACATGTATGAAAAAGGATACTCATAAAACAAATAAGATGAAGGATAAATTTGACTTTTGAATTTGACCATGTGAGTGCTTTAGATGATCCTGAGTTGTTTTGGTGCAGAAAAAAGTCATCTAGTATGGTTTTGTGAAAGAAGATGCCATATACAGATGATTCACTCATGGAGACAATATATAGATGATTTATTAAGGAATTTTATAAAGAAATGTATAGTGGCTGGTGGGGGATGCATACAGTAACATAACATACACAGGTTGGTGGTTATAATACAATTGATGATACAGATTCCTATTGATATCAAGAGGATATTAGGAACTACATAATTCGTTTTCCTTACATTTCAATAATGATGTCCAAAATATTAAATTTGATTTTGTTATCATCTTTACCTTCATTTCATTAGAAATTTTACAGTTTCTTCTCCAGCAAAATGTAAGTTCCTAATCTGTCTTTCACCTACAATTTTAATACCATTCTGTGTGTATGAATACATTGATGTATCTGTGCACAGAGACCCACATGTGTGTATATACATAGAAGTACAAGATATATGTACATATATACACACTCAAACATACACACATAAGTATATATAGTCACTATTATAAGACCAAATGAATAGGGTGAACCAAATTATCTCTTAGCCACCAAACTGACTCTGAGACTATAAAATCTTTCTTAAAGCCTGCCTGCAGATTTGCTGTATTCATTGGGAACATATGTTTGGGTCACTATTGCTTATTTTCATGTCACTACCCCTGAAGCCAACCTATTTATGACCAGTTCTTCTTTACTGAAAAAATATGTTTAATGCACAAATTCAAATTATTTATTGAGTAACAGGTTAATGAGGTTGGTTTTTCCATATCTAAACCTTTTATAAGATTGTGCTCATTGTTCCACTTTCCTTCTAACAATTACTGTCTTAATTTTGTTCAATTTCAGTAATCCATACCACGATTATAGAATTTAGCATAGTTATATTTGTCAATGATATTTCATGATGAAAAGAATCCTACATTATTATTTACTTTATGTTTAAATAAGTTTGATAAATGGACAAGTCAGTCTGAGAGTGTACTCAATACAAGATAATGTTATCAGAATTTTAAAATATTTTTTTGGATCACCATTCAAGGTCTGTCCACACCAGCACTGTCTTAAGCTACTAGAGCAGCCACATTTACCAACATTGCTTTAGATTCAAGGCAGATGGACTTTCAAAAGTCCTTGAATTAATAAACACAAACAGTTTTGAACTGATGGCCTATTTTCAAAGAAGTCAATAAAGCAAGTATTTATTTTTAATGCTTGACTTGGTATATTTAGTTCTATCAACAAACTTTATAAATTATTAACACTTAAAATTGAGCTTATTAGGGTCCATGGGAGATACAAATATAATCATATTTTGAGATCTGATTATGCCTCTCAAGGAATTTACAATTTAATGCTAGGGAGAAAAGAATAACAAAATGCATCTCCTTAAAATAATATTTGCAACACAATGTAAATGTTATAGCTATAAATCAAGTATAGATCATTGTATAATTTTCCTATTAAAAATGTCCTAAACTTTAGAAGTACACCATTTTCATTAAGTATATATATATATATATATATATATATATATATATATATATATAGCATTTTAACATTAGTTTTTACACACATGCAAAGATAACTCCCATTTTTTTGTGTACCTGTTTTATCAGAATTTACAATACCAGGGTATTCCCTATTGTTTTTCTTAGAGCTTTATTTAAGAATTAACTGTATTCATTAGTTGTGAAATTATGTCCCTATAGTCAATTTTTTTTTACCTTTTTCATGTTTGTAAATTTATTTCTAGGCAATTACATCTTTAAAATAGCCTAACTGTGCATCATAAATGCATTATTTATACTTGTAATTATTATATGCAACCACTATTCATAGAATGGCTATCATTCCTTTTTACTTAATAGAATTCAATGCTTTAGTGATTCTATTTTCAAAAGTATAAAAAAATCTGAATTCAGGTTTTGAGATTAGTCTTAAGAGAAAATAAAACACTTCCAAATTCATTTTGCTAATTCCCTGACCTTTATCTCCAGAGTCTGCCCAAGCTTATCAAATGATCAACAAGTGAATATCTACTACTTTTAAATTTTCACTTAAAACAAAAGCAGTACTATAAATTTCCTTGAATCTGAAGTATACAGAAAAGAGAACTATAGAAATTACCTACTGTCATTTAAATAATATACAAAGAACTTAAAATTTTTGATAAAGATTTTATAATTTATAATTGAACTTCATACTCTCAAAGTGGATTCATAACAGCTTAACATTCTTTTCTAAATGTTTGCATAACAGACACATTATGATTTTTTAATAAGCTAATTTTGCATGCTTTAAAATCATTACATTTAATACATACTTTTGAAAAGCCAAAGGTTTTTCATTGATATTTTAATAAACAAAACAAAAAGGAACTTAAAGGTTAAGTTCAAACTAAAATGTGGACTTTTTAATGTACTCAAATCTGGGACCTAAAAAACGACAAAGAATCTTTCTACTTAAAAAAATATATGCTATACATGTATATTCTGTTTTCCTAGAAACTTTTCCAACCTGGCTCCTATGGAGCTGCAGCATGTACATCCAGAGCAGAAGTAACATCGGGGTCTGGTGAGGCGGTCTCTTCAGTGCCTTCTTGAATTTTCCCCCCTTTTAGCAGTGTTGAAAATAGGTCTGGAAAAGCATAGGAAAGCTATATCAAATTTTCCTTAGGAGGTTTTTTCCATACTGTTTTAGCAATTTTGCATGGTGAAGGTGCTATATGGTATGACATTAAATATTCATTTTCACTAATGAGTCCTCCCATGTCAAATTAACAATATCCTCAAAATAAATAAAATTACATTATATTAATTCAAATTAGGATATATTTGAAAATATGCATGTGTGAATTAAATAAAAGGCACCCTTACAACTACACATACATATATACAGTTTCAAGGGAAAGCTGAACTATTTAGGATGGTATTTTTATACAAAATGAAATATGATGATTAAGAACAATCTGGGGCTTTTAATATTCTATCTTTATAATCTTGAATTTTAAAAATATTAAATATTATGTGCTCTTACACAAAAATAAAGGAATTGTCTAATAAGGATTAGTCCCATGTGTACTACATAGAATAGTTTATATACACATATAAAGTTCATATATTATGTGTGCTAATCCAAAATTAAAATATATCTAATTATATTTTGACCTTGATTAATAAAAGTTATCATGGAATTGCATATCATCCTTAATTTGTTCAAGTAAATAGCAAAATTATAAAAATAAATTTTTTATTTTTCTCCAATATTGACTGACAAGTAGGTAAATTATTGATGATTCAGTTACAACATTTTTACTAAAACATACAAAAATGCTATTCATGAGTGTCATCTTTAGGTTTAGTGAAAAAGAACATGGTAATACTTATTTAAGGAATAGAGGTTGCCCAAACAGTAACCATTAATCTAAATGCTCTCAGTGTTACTGGATCATTATACAAGGCTTGAGTAAACATTAGAGAAACAACACTATTTGAATCCTTATATTATGAATGCAGTGAACAGAAATCGTAAATAATATCACTCCCTCATTTCTTTTGGGGGGCTAGACTATTAAAAACAATAACAGTTGAACTTTTATAAAGTTACAAAGAAAGATAATAATTTAAAGCTATCATATTTGAAGGACTTTTCCTGACCTTTGTTTTCATATTTAATATTTATAATCCTTTACTAAAAGGACATCTGAAGTATGTGATTCTTTTGTGTTACTGTTAAAATAACTTGAAGAACATGAATTTTTACAAATATTCCTAAATCTACTTACATATGACTACATGTATGACTATGTATGACTATATATATGACTACATATAGTCATGCATAGAAAAAAAAAATTATAGCTCCTCAATGTCATTTATTGAACAAAACACAAATCTATCAGAGCTATTTCTCCTGATACATTTTGTCTGATTATTCTAAAACTCTGGATTTGACTATTTCAAAACCATGGTTAATAAAATAATAAGGTATGTTGAAAAATTAGTTCTAAAAAACAAATTATCACTTGTGTAAGTGGTAATTTACAACTAAAATTAGAAATCACAAATGTGTGAATATAATTTCTTTAATAATTTGACAGAATAAAATTAAACCAAGATGGTCACTACAAATGAACTCTAAAAGCAGAAATGAAGATTATAATTGCAACCAAGGAAAATCTGATAGAAATTCCTACTATCCTTCTCACTAATGAAGTTAAAAACTCGATAGTCAAAGTGAAGTATTCTACTTACAAACAGCTTTCTTTGTGGATGAAATATGTACAAATTTGTAAATAAAACCCATTGAAACAGGAAAATGTATTTCACATTTTCAAAGAGAAACTATTAATGGCTTATTTTAGCATGAATAATACAATATTATTGAGAAATAACTGATTTAATGACAGAAATTCTTCAGTGAGGATGTCCACAAATATGATATTGTAGGTATTTAGAAAAAAAAAAAAATTAACACTAAACAATCAGAAAACCTGCTGAACTAAAAATGTGGTCAGAAACAGGCAGCTGTGACAAAAACTCTACAAATAAAAGGTGAGATGTCATGGAGTGTAGTTGTAACATAAGCAAATGAAAGTGCTCCAATTCATTTCTAAAAACATAGCTTGTAAAGGATTCTGTGTTAAATACATCTTTTAGCCGGGCGCGGTGGCGCACGCCTGTAATCCCAGCACTTTGGGAGGCTGAGGCAGGAGGATCGCGAGTTCAAAGCCAGCCTCAGCAATGGCAAGGCACTTAGCAACTCAGTGAGACTCTGTCTCTAAATAAAATACAAAAAAAAAAAAAAAAAAAGGGCTGGGGATGTGACCCAGTGGTCGAGTGCCCCTGAGTTCAATCCCCGGTACCAAAAAAAAAAAAAAAAAAAAAAAAAAAAAAATTTTAAATCTGAAGCCATCACAGTTCAAACACAAAAAACATAAAACTAGTTTGATTTTAAACAGGGCTCTCATAAATTTCTGCCGATCATGTTGTCATTTTTCTGCAAGAAAGCAGAATTCAAAAGATTGAAAGGAGCACACTATGGAAGAAAACAAACTAAAAGAACCAGGGAAAATTTTGTCACTTTAAAAAAGAACAGTCCCTGAGAAAACTTTTCTGTTATAAGATATATAAACTAAGTACATTTTACAGCTGATACTAATGATCACTTAATTTTCCTTGACTTAAAAATTAAATATATGTTCAATAAGTTGTAGGTACTTCAGTAGAATAAATGTCATTGTCCCCCCCAAATAATATGTTGAAATGCAATGACCAATGTGGTGATTTTTGGAGAAGAAGCCTTTAGGAGGCAATTAGGTCATAAGGATTGACCCCCACACATACCATTAATGGAATTAGTCCCCTTTCAAAGGAGACTCCTCAAATACTCTTGGCCTCTCTACAATGTGAGGACACAGTAAAATAAAGAGCAATCTATGCATGGGGAGCATACCCTCTCCAGTCACCAAATCTTCCTCTGCCTTGAATTTGAAGTTTCCAGGCCTTTAGAACTATAAAAAAAATAAACTTCTGTTTTTATAAGTCACCCAACCTATGATATTTGCTATAGCAGTCTGAACAGACTAAGAAAGATGCTATAACAGGAGACAAATGACATATTAGCACATATGTACTCTTCTTTCTTTTAGTATAATTATCTCAAATAAATAGACACAAGTATACTGATATCAGCAAATATTTAAAGACCATACATTAATTTGTTGCAGGCAATTTAAAGCAGCATTTTATAAAAGAAAGAGTAGGAACTGCAGTTCAAAGGAAGGTGGGATTTTCTAATCATATTGTTTCTTCAAATACAAAGATGAACAGACAAATGAATCAAGAGAATGACAGCAAGCTCATGAACACTGTTAAGTGTTCCTATGGTATAAAACAAAGATTAACACAATTATCTGGCATTAAAGTGTTTTAAAGTTACCAATGATATTGAAAGGCAATGTGTCTCTTCTACCACTATCCAAACTCATATTTGAAATTCTTTTTTTTTTTTTTTTTTTTTTTTTTTTGGTACCGGGATTTGAACTCAGGGGCACTCCACCACTGGGCCACTTCCCCAGCCCTTTTTTGCATTTTATTTAAAGATAGGGTCTCACTGAGTTGCTAAGTGCCTCACCATTGCTAAGGCTGGCTTTGAACTTGCAATCCTCCTGCCTCAGCCTCCCAAGTGCTGGATTACAGGCGTGTGCCACCACACCCGACTCATATTTGAAATTCTAACCCCATATCTGGTGGTATTAGGAAGTGAAGTCTTTTTCTAGTATTTAGTCATGAGGGTAGAGCATTCATGAATGGGATTGGTGCCCTTATTAAAGGACCTCAGAAAATCCTGTTACCTATTCCAACAAGTGAGGGTACAGGTGAGGATGCAAGCAGTAGTCCACCAGTAGTCTTCAACACGGAAGAGGGCCCTCACCAGAACAGACCAAGCTCAACACAATCTGATCATTCACACTGATATCAGGTTCCCAGCCTCCAAAACTGTGAGAAATAAATAACATTCATTTAGCAGCCACCAGGAATGTGTGCTTTGTTACAGCATTAGAATCTAAGACAAACACCTACCAGGGTGATGTGCTACAATGCCCTAATGCCCCCATTTTTGACAGAATATATCATGAAACATCTCTCGACAGTGAATATTTTGGATAATATTGATCTGGAGCTAAAAATAGTATATATGACAATGGATAATGCTTGAGATAGAAAAACAGCAAAATAGTCTGTTGAGTAGCTTAATTTCTTAGCTGGTTTGGACTGCAATACCGAGTACCATAAATTGGGTAGCTTAAGTAATAAATGTTTATTTCTCAATGTAATGAAAGATGAGAATTCTACGATCAAGGTACTGGTAAACCCAGTCTCTGGTGAGGGCACTCTTTTTTTGCTTGCAGATGGCCATTTTCTCATGGCCAAGAACAGAGTGAGAGAGCAAACTCTCTTCTTATAGGGCTATAAAACTCAGTATTGGGGATTCCACCCCAAGGAATCATCTTCCCATACCATCACACTGGAGATTAGGCTTCAGCACATGAATTGGGGGGGGGGGGGGGGAAATTAACATTTAGCCTATAACATTCCACCCATGGGCCCTGAAAATTGATGTCCTTTTTTGCATGTGAAGCACATTCATTCCATTCTAATAGCTTCCAAAATTTTAACTTGTTCCAGCATCAACTCTAAAGTCCAACATCTCATCTAAATATTATCTAAATCAGATACAGGTAAAACTGGGTATTTTTCATGGGGCAAATTTCTAGCTATTAAGTGAAGTCAGCCAATCCCAAAAAAACAAAGGTCGATTGATACTTTGCTATGATACTGAATTATAGTGGCAAGTGAGGGGGGATGAGAGAATGAAGGAATGTTAAATAGAACAAAGGGGAAGGAGGGAAGGGGGCAAGGGGATAGGAATAATGGCAGAATGAGTTGGACATCAATACACTAAGTGCATGTATAAAAACTCAAATGGTGTGAAAATACTTTGTGTAAAACCAGTGACTTGGAAAACTGTGTTCTTTATATGTAATATGAAAGGAATTGTACTCTACAAGCATGTATAACAAATTAAATAAAAAATAATTTATAGCTGTCAACTTTTGAAACAAGTTATGTGTCTCCAAAATACATAATAGACATACCCATTCACTAAGGGAGAAATAAGAAGAAAGCAGGAGGTGACATCCCCAATCAAGTAAAAAACCTTGTAAGGAAAACTCCTCAAGATCCAAAGTCTTGGGAATAATCCTCTTTGGCTTCATGTTAAAACTTCTGGGGACTCAATGGGATGGCAATGCCACCAATATAGCTCAGCAAATGCCACCCACATGGTAGCTCTCTGTGGTAGCCCTATCCATGCCTCAGCTCTCTGCTGGGCAAGGGTCATGCCTTCATATCTCCACAAAGCTTTTTGTGAAGGCCATCTGTCCTACTGTGACCTAAATTGTGGCCCTGATGATCTCAGAATTGCTTTTAGGGTTTTTTTTTTTTTTTTCCTTTTCTTGAAGAACAGAACATATTCTCAGCATTCCTCTATTCTATCCCCCTTTAGGCCCTAATGGCAGTCTTTCCGCTGGTACAATTCCATCTCTATTCCTGGCTTCTGGTGAGAAGCTGATTAAATCTGTTGTTCATACCCATACCAATTTCCTTATCCAGTGGTCTCTCTGCCACATCTTTGGCATCCTCTTCTGATCACGCTGTCTTATTGTTTACATTATGGACAGGCTGATAATTTTCCAAATCTTTAGGTTCCAGTTGAATTTGCCTAACAATTCCAACTTCAATTCATTTCTTTCTATTCACATGTTCCCGTAAACAGTCAGAAGAAACCTTGAACAATTTACTTCGAAATACACTCAGGAAAAAAAATAATAATAATAACAACTTGCACAATTCACCTTCCACAATAAACTGGAATAGAAACAATTCATCTAACTTACTTGCCACTTAATAATAAGGATTTTCTTTTTTTCCACTGACTAATAACAGTTCTCATTTGTCTGAGACCTCATCAGAATGGCTTTATAGTCTATATTTCTACCAACGTTCTATACATGATTATTTATGTATGCAATAAAGAAATAGGAGCTTTCTATGCAGCAAATTTTTTTGAACCTTCACCAAAATCAGTTTTAAAAATCCCTTTGTACAAATATTGGATTTTTATAGTATGACCTCATAAAACTCTTCTAGCCTTCATCCTATTACCTAGCTTCAAAGTCACTTCCAAATTTTAAGGTATTTGTCACAGGATCATCCATTTCTCAGTACCAATTTGTCTTAGTTCATGCAGTTATATGGGAATATTGGAGACCAGATAGCTTAAAAAACAAACTTGTATTTCTCATAGTTCTGAAGGCTTAATGTCCAAGATCAAGGAAGATATATTGTCGGTGAAGGTATTCCTTTTATCATTTTTAGATGGCCACTTTCTCCTTGTATTCTCACATGGCAGAGAGGAAACACAGGGCAGGAAGCAAGTTTCCTCATGTATCTTCATATAAGAACACCAGTCTCATTCATGACAGCTGCATGCTCATGACCCCAAAAAGGCCCCACTTTCAAATATCATGCTATTATGAATTAGGCCTCAACCTGTGAATTTGGGGCGAGGAGCACAATCATTCAGCCGTTGCCACTACAAATAACTGGGATCTCTCAGGTAACCTAGAAATCCAAATTCATGTACCTATTCTTGGCTTATCGGGCACAGGTAAAAACAAGTGGTTTTGAGATGCTTTCAGGAGGTGTAAACAAATATCAGTCCTTGAGCCTGGGAAAGAAAAGACACTAAACCACCCATCAACTACTCTACTGCCCCCTAGGAATCATCTAGATGAGAGTGCAGCAGGATTCCCCTGAACCATGGGAATTTCCCACTATATCCTAGAGTGACAACTCCAATATACCTTAGACAAACTGTTTTTGTGACCAAAAAAACAAAGCAAAAAATAATACAATTAAAAATTAAATTTCTTTTGATTGAGTGGAATGATATTAAAGATATTTAGAACTGGTTAGGAAGGACAAAATTAGAATGATGGTATCAATAAAAATATCTCTATATATTACTGGCAGAAGGTGAAGCCATGATAGAATGGCAAATGGGTTGGGGGAGGGAAGCACCTCAAATACAGCCTCAAGAATAAATCAATTTCATGATTCTATAGTTTTAAATGCTATTATTAGATACTAGGTTTTCTTAAAAGATTGCTTAAAAATAAACTACACAGATGTTTTCAGCTTCTGATAATGGTAGAATTACTTATATTAGGCTAATAGTGAAAATTAATTCTGGGAATGGGGTAGAATGAGAGAACCTGAGAGACACTTCAGGGAAGCAGAAATTAAAAGAGGTGGTACCCTTGATGGATGAGACTCATGAAAGTTTGATAATTTAGATTTCCCACCCTTCCCCATAAGCACTGAGGGTAAGCACATTTAGGTCTACAATGGAAGGGTGGGTTGCAGCAGGAGGGAAACAAAGACTCAAGCAGAAAGGTGCAGCTTCATTAATCCTATATTGAGGAATCAGAGGTTGAACATTTTGGCTTTGAGAGCATTTGGAGAATAGGGGTGGAGGGTAGGACTGTGCTGGGGAAGCAGAGACAGATGAATCCAAAAGCGTCATATCATAACCCCTCAATCCTCACCTGACTCAAGCTGTTGTGCTGGAGAGACTGAAAGCAGCACAGGGGAAACAGCTGAGAGCCTGAAAGAGCTCAACAGATTTCAGCACCCCACTCTAAGGGAGATACGAATTTGCAGTTTAAGCCCAATGAATTCACAAGGCTTTGTAAACTCTCCATCTTTCCACTGAAATGCCAGAAGAGCCATATTTTAGGAATAAAAACTTTCTCTTTAGATTAAAGGATTGTCTCTACAACCAAGTACAAACCAAAATAGAATGAAAATGCCCTAACACAGCCTAAAGCCAAACCTTCAAAGTGATCTGTGAGCACATTAATTGCTAGCTGAAAGAAAACACAAAAGATTTTAGAGGAAAGTAACATCCAGAGTGTCTAAAATATTCGTATGTCCAGCATGAAATAAAGATGCTAATAAACAGGAAAATGTGACCCAGAATAAAGAAAAAAATCTGTCAATTGAAACAAACAAACTAAATGTTGAAGTTAGTGAAAAGGACTTAAAGTAATTAGGATAAATCTGTTCAGGAATCCATAAGAAAATATGACCATAATGAATGAAGATAAGGAGAATTCAGGAGAATATGAAAATGTCAAAATAAAACAAAGAACTAAGAATAAATTCTGGAACAGAATAATGCATTAGCTGAAAAATAAAATCCATTAGTTGAGATGAAAAATATATTGGCAAAAAGAAAAAAGATTTCATGAACCTAAAATACAGGCTAATAGAAACCATCCATATAAAAGTAGAAAGATAAAAAAGAAAAAAAATTGAAAAAAAGAACCTCAGTGACCTGAGGCCAAAATGAAGATGACTTGCATACAGGTATTTGGAATTCCAGTAAGAGAGGAAAGAGAAATTATGACATATATGTACTTTAAAGATAATTACCAATTTTTTTCTAAATTTCATTATAGAGAATTTCACAGATTTAGCAAGCTCAGCAAATTTAAAGCAGGATTTTAAAAAATACTATTGCTTTTATTTAAACATACAGATTAGAGATTTTAATTACAGATATCACTTGCTTGTTCTAAAACCAAACTGAAAACTAGTATTAGTCTTTTTTTTTTTTTTTTTTTTTTTTTTTTTTTTTTTTGGTACCAGGGATTAAACTCCGGGGCACTCAACCACTGGGTCACATCCCCAGCCCTTTTTTGTATTTTATTTAGAGACAGGGTCTCACTGAGTTGCTAAGTGCCTCTCCATTGCTGAGGCTGGCTTTGAACTCGTGATCCTCCTGCCTCAGCCTCCCAAAGTGCTGGGATTACAGGCGTGCGCCACCGCGCCCGGCTAGTCATTTTTTTAATGTTTAAAAAATAGTAAAGTTATTAGAAGAGCAAGTAGTTGCTGAATTAATAAGAAAATTGAACACTGGAAAATATTCCAGAATTGGAATTGAGTCTAAAGAACTAAAATCATCATCATCATCATCATCATCATCATCATCATTAAACTACTTCAAGAAGTAGTAATATTACAATGGACCAAATGAATTTCATGATGTGGTTTCCATTTCTCTTTTTTCCTTGTACACGTATAAATACACTTTTGAAACACCATTGTTTGCATATGGCATTCCTCTTTCAGGAGTGCTGGTAGGTACTACTATGTTTTCTTTTTTTTTTCTTGCTGTGGAAAAGTAGAATGGAAGATATGGAACTTGTCTCACAGGATGAAATGTTTAGCTAATGATAATTAAAATTATATTGTAGCACAGAAGTTCAGAGACAAACATGAGAAATAACTAAAAAGTAAGGGTCATTCAGAAATTCTGAGAACTACTAAAAGGTATGATCAGTTTATGAAAAGGAAATACCAATAATCAACTAGCAAGCAAAGAATTAGAAATCAAAACACTTTTAGTTTCTTAAATTCAATAATATAATAAAAATAATATCTTATGTGATTGGTTGCAAAGAACCAAGTGTGTTTAATATGGGGGGTTGCATTGTCAGCAAATTTATTAAATGACCACGGACAGTTCATTGCATAAAATGAAAATCATTCTCTAAAAGTCTAATACACATATTCTTACAATTTCAAACAATTTTACTACCAAACTTCACACTATTAAAGAAAAAATTACTCATTTTGGTGAATACTCTTACATGGTGCTGATGGAAGTATAGTTATTAATTTCTCAGAAAAACTAAGACTTGTGAGATTTTTGTTAGAATGTACTTTGAGCAGTAATATTAATCAAAAGTATTACAATTTGAAGATTATTTGGATTTAAATAATCTAAATTTAAATAATTTAATTTAAAATTTAAATAATTTAATTATTTGGATTTTAATAATCCACTTTTAGGGCTTACTGAGGAAACTATTTTAAATTATTATTGGTGTTTATAGAGTTCATGTGGATTGCTGCAGATATTTTGCAAAAGTTCTTTTAAAGTTATGTGCATGAATTCAGCTGTTTCTAGAAAACCAAAACTGTCAGAAAAAGATTGTGCGTGTGTGTGTGTGTGTGTGTGTGTGTGTGTGTGTGTGTGTTTCAAAGCTGGATGCATGGGAAAGGAGAATGCCATAGTTTTGTCAATATTTGCCAAAATGTCAGTAAATAATACAATTTTTGATGGAATAAATCTTAAATTTATGTTTTCTGTACATTTAAAGACTATAACACCTAAAATTAATGCAATCTTTTTCACCAATTGTCATAAAATTTTGTCATTAATACACTATAGTAACAAAGGCATTTCTTATAAATGAAAACTGTTATCTGGACATTTCATGTTACTTGAAAGGATGATCATCACACTGTCATTTATCATATGCCCAACATGTTAAATACCCACATGATCTTTCTGACTCCTGAATCCAAAAGTATTTGTTCCACATTTTTAGCTTTCCTCCAATTTCAATTTAAAATTACATTCACAAAATTACTCTGAATCAATGTAATTTCATAACTTATAGTTTCTGTTTCAAGAAACTTTCGTATGTCCTAAATTGCCTCATGATTTCATGATGATTCACAACTTGGTTCTGAATCTTACCTACTTCCCCACTTCCTAGGAGAAGCTGTTAATGAAATACTATTACAAGTAAGAGTTTTAAGATAAAATGACTGATTTCATTTGTAGAACTTAGGAAATCAGAGGTGAGTTATGAAAATTCTAAAAGCTGAACTATTTGCTATCTAGATGTTTTTCCATGTCAAAATATTATAAAAGTATAAATATGTTTAAATTAAATTTTTCATAAATATATTTAGCCTAAATATTTAATAAATGGTGAATAATCAATGTCTGTAACTTTTGAAACTTAGAAATAAAATAATTAAATATATTATTAGTTTAAAGACATATTAAGGCAATTTAATTCCCTTTAAAATCTGCAAATTAATTTTATTGAATATTAATTTTTTCATTATCTCCATTTTGTGTATTTAAGCAATGTGAACACACATTAAATATTAAGAAAATGTTCTCTCTTAATTGGCTTTTGTTAAAGTAATAAAATGCAAAAAGTAGGCTGAATAATTAAAGGGGACTCTATGATATAATGGTTTTTTAATACTTTATTTTGAAAATTTTTCACCAAAGTACTATAGAATATAGAAAGATATAAAGTTAAAGGTACTTAATTGCTTAGATTCAGTAATTACAAATGCCATATTTTTACCATTTGAAGCATTTTAAAGTAAATTTTAGACATCTTAACATTTAGTTGTAAATATTGTAGTCAGACTCTTTTTTTTTTTTTTTTTTTTTTTTGCACCAGGGATTGAACTCAGGGGCACTCGACCACTGGGCCACATCCCCAGCCCTTTTTTGTATTTTATTAGAGACAGGGTCTCACTGAGTTGCTAAGTGCCTCGCCATTGCTGAGGCTGGCTTTGAACTCGCGATCCTCCTGCCTCAGCCTCCCAAAGTGCTGGGATTACAGGCGTGCGCCACCGTTAACGTAGTCAGACTCTTTGAAAAGATGTCTTCTACATAACCACATAACTATGTAACCACAATACTGTTTTCATAAGTAATAAAACTGACACTGACTCTTTAATGTTATCAAAATATACAGTCTATTTTCCAATTCACTTACATATCTATTCATGGTTGACATTTTGCATTTAATTGTCTCTACAAACTAAATCATTCCTTTCTGTGGATATTTCACCTAGTGATTTTACCTATATTTGTTGAATTAATTATTTCATTAGGTATTGAAAAATGGCAACATCTAATTTTATCATTCTGTATTTAATAAGGTTTTTTTTTTTTTCTGTAATAAAAATCTGTCCATCATGAGCTGGAACCATCTGGTTCCTCAGAAATAAGAGTTTGTACAGGAAAATGAGCATAAATTATTCTTCCCTTTAATTGCAAACTTTCAGAGTAAAGATTTAATACGATAGCCAACATAAAAAATTAGGCCTTCTACCACCTCTTCCCCACTCAACATCAAACCAGATTCATGCATTTTAAAACACCTAACAAGTTAAAATCAACTTTAATCAATATTCTTTATGATGTTTAAATCTACTAATCTTGACCAATAGAAGTCCCATCAAACTAATTCTATGTTATCATAAATACACATTAAGTGCATTAAAACTTTGACTTTTAGTTGATTTTATAATCATCTATGAAAACAACTTATCATTTTTCAATTATTCTAATTGAAGGGCTTTATGAAGGTGCTGAGAGATTAGTCTTTGCCAATTCATGACAATCTTTAACGTATGCATAAGAAAAGCAATGATTATTACAATGTACTACATAAACAATGTAATTTTCTGAATATTTTAGAAGTTGTAAAATATTTAATCAAACATATATGTATTAAAAATGTCATAATAAATATAAAAAGTAAACATGTTTTGTAGTTAACTAATCTGCTCCTCAGTATTTTTTTTTTTTTAATGATCTGGAAAAGAAAACTATTGCTGATTTTCAAATACCGCATATTTTTATTTACTTGTAGAAACTAATGTTGTACTGATCATGAAGGAAATTTAAAAAAAAAAATGATAAGGGCTGGAGTTGTAGCTCAGTGGTAGAGCACTTGCCTAGCATGTGTGAGGCCCTGGGTTTGATTCTCAGCACCACAGATAAATAAAATAAGGGTATCATATAAGAAAAATAAATTTTTTTAAATGATAATACTACTACTACTGAGGTTTTGTTTTATATATTATCCTATATATTTCTCTACATAAAGTTACATGCAACATCCTTAGTCCTAAAGTATAACATAACAGGCCTGAAAAAAAAAAAGACAATATTGTGGGATATATCCATTAGAGATTATAATTGACGTCCTTCACTTATTTCTTATAATTAATGGCCTTAAAGAATTATGGGTCGTGGCCAGGAATGGTGGCACACACCTGTAAATCTAGCACCTTGGAGGCTGAGGTAGGAGGATCTCGAGTTCAAAGCTAGCCTCATCAATTTAGCAAGGTGCTAAGCAACTCACTGAGACCCTGTCTCTAATAAAATATAAAATAGGGCTAGGGATGTAGCTCGGTGGTCGAATGCCTCCGAGTTCAATCCCTAAAAACAACAACAACAACAACAACAACAAAAACTATGGGTTGAGCTAGAGATGTGGCTTAGTGATAGAGCAGTTGCTTAACCTGCATGAGATCCTTGTGTGAATCCCACCCAGTACCCCTCCACAACCACCAAAAAAAAAAAAAAAAGACCTGAAGTTAGTGTCCTTTGGTAATCTATCAAATTTTGAAATAAATACAATTTTGTTCTTCTTATCATTTCTCTACTAGATGTCTATAAATTCTAATTATTTAAATATCTGCTATAGAGAAATAAAACCAATTTACTTATTTCAAGTTCAAGCTATTTTATAGGGGCATTTATTTAAATCAATGGAGGGAGTCCTTCTCCCCCAAAACACAAATATACACACATGCATATATACACATTATAAAACTTACATACAAACCAAAATATTGTGTGTTATAGACATACACATGCAATTATTAAAATATAGAAAGTTCTCCTTAAAGGTTCTATAACTAAAATACTAAAGAAATAGTTATATAACATAAAGGATAGTTATTTATATGCAAATAAATTTGCTGGTTTGTTTGCTTTTGTACACAGAATTTAACTGCCCATGAGAAGTTTAAAACCAACTTTAAAGATCTTTGGCACTAAGCAGGCAATCGATAAATCTACCCTGAATAAAGTCAATAAATAAATGAAGGCTTGTTTTACTTTTGTTCAATATTTTTGACACTTTCTCTTCAGTGAAGGGGATTTTATATTCTCTGTACTTCTGTACTTAACCACGTTTTTTTTTTTTTTTTGGTGGTGGTGCTGAGAATTGAACCCAGAGCCTGGAGCATTCTCAGCTAACACTCTACCACTGAGCTACACTTCTATCCCCTCTTAATCACTTTATATATGTATTTATTTTACTTTATTTTGAAATTTAAAACTGAACATATTTTGTTGCAGAAAGAGATGTCACTGACAGAACATTCAAATAAATACAAATCAGTCTTACTAAATATTTTTAAAATATTTTCATCCACCCACCAATTAAAATGATCAGAAATAAAAAAAAATAACTTCACTTGCCTTTTTCTTCACTGGATTTATAACAAATGTTATGAGCAAACTTTAAGAAATCTTTGCCAACCTCAAAGTCATGTCTTTATTGTTTTGGTGTCTGGTGTCTTAGTAGAATAAAACCTGTAACTATATATGCTTCTTTCTAAAATTATTTTTAATGAGTATTTGAATAAAATACTTGGGTAACCAACAAAGGTAAATATTAAAAATTTCAGGTGTACCCTCAGAAATCTACATGTTTTTACACACTCCTTTTCTTCTTCTATAAAGTAAGATAATACTTTTGAACCAAACTGAAGAGAAAATACAGCAAAAGAATCCAAACTGTACTTATGGGCACACAAAGCTTGCAGCAAAGCGATATGTCAAGTGAGGAAATATTGAGAAAAGTATTATTAGAGATGGACATACATTTCTTATTTGGCCAAAGGCATAGACTTTTTTAATATCTATGAAACTTTAAATAGTATTCAATACCAAGAAATTATTACAGGCAATTATAATCCCTGCCTCAATTGACTGAAAAACGATGGTTTCTCTTATTGAAATAGACATAAATATATTTTTAAAATTCCCTACAGCTAAATTAAATGAAGGAACTAAAAGAGTCATTTTTAAGCAGGAGACAACATTCCTTTATAGACAATATTAATGTGCTTTTTATGAATTTATGGAATTTATTATCCTGTCACAAACTCTAATTGAATTCCTAAAACTTCTTTTATTATATATTTTATGTACAGACATGTAAATTCAATCCTTGCTCTCAAACCTCAATCTATGAGCTTACATCATTCCCCAAATTTTTTTGAAATTGAGAAGTTCATGATATGTCATCTTTTCCCTTATTTGTAGAATAGTATTCTAATAGGGGATATTATTTACTGTTGATATTAGTATAAAAAATTACAAGATAGCTTGTAATCTAGCATTGAATAGGCTTTTTTCAATTATAAACTTATTAAACAATGACTGTATTCTATAATTGTTCATATTTTCTATAAATAATGTAACAGAGTAAATGAGAGGTATCTTAGATTTCATTTTATGTTAACTATGAAATTTGCCTTCTCATAACTGTGATGTGACTATACTATCAAAGAAATACTTCATTTATGATTTTGGGTTCACTTTAAAAATTTATTCTGGAACACATTAAATTCATTATGTTATAATATAATATAACCCCCTCAAAACTCATTGTGTCTATTATTCAGATACCTAAGTATATAAGAATGTGAAATAAAATACTGAATCAAATGTCATATATTATGCTTTCAAATCACTACAGTTGTTTTCCTAGTCCCTACTATACAAGCTGGAATGTATACATTTTTAATGAATGATATTTCTAAGTAACTGAGTGTATAATTAAAGGCTGATAAAAACAGACAGTGGTAAAATATGTCTGAAAATGGTAAGTAATTCTTAAGGCACCATTTTATAAAAATAAGACAACTTGTGTTTAACTCTAAACTATTAAATGATGTTTAAGATTTAAAAATGACAAACTTTTTGCTTTCTGTACTACCAATTACACAAATATTGTAGTCCTATTGATGCAATAAAAAGCAATTTAAAAATTTCATAGCTAGAAACATTTTTTTTTTTTTTTTTTCCGTAGGGTAGAACTGAAAGTGCATGACAGGTGTTCCTGGTAATTTGCTTTATCAAATTCAAATATTCCCCTTCATGAAGAATATGTATACCAATGCTTTGTTTCAAAGTCCCTTTGAAAAAGGTTTCTAGGACATGTTTTGTCTAATTTGTTTCTAGATTCCACAGATAAACCTGGAACATTTGATTTTTTAATTAGAGTGTACTTTCCTCTATGTTTTATGCACATTATGAGTCCATGTTCAAAGTGTGAAATGCATATTTATTTTCATTAAAACAGCATTAAAGCCAACTAAAAATTACCTTAAGTATAATTCAAACACAATTTCAAAAAGCTTTATAAAGAAACCAAATTATAAAATTGACTGTACATGATTTTTAATGTGCTTCCTACCTTTTATTTTTAGTTGCATTACAACAATGCCTTCCATCACTGAAAGTTCAGAGAATTCCACCATATAAAGAAACTGTACCTATATAGTAATGCTTCATAAAATAACTATAAGTGATAGTACAAATTCTCCTAATTAATTACACCCCAGCTCTTAAATCTTAAAACTAAGAATTTAAAATAATATCTTTTTATGTTTTAATAATATTAAATTAAAAATATTTCACATTTGAATTTGTATTCAGTTTGAAAGGTAGGCCATTAGTAGATTTTCCCTTCAAGAACTATTTTAACTTCCAGCATATGTGTAAATTTGGTAATAATTTTCTATAAATTTCAAACTTGTGTGCCCCAAATTTTTTATACTACTTCAACAATGATTGGGTCATTAAAACAATTTGGTGGGTCATGACTGTCAAGGTGAGAAGAAAAGAAGGAAAATAACTAGGAAAAGTAAAATGTGAAAAAGTAAGTATTATTTTTTGTGATTTCAAAATAATAGGTCTGTGTGTGTGTGTGTGTGTGTGTGTGTGTGTGTGTGTGCGTGCGCGTGCTACGTTACAATGGAAATAATATCTACCTATGGAAAATATAAAACCTTAAAAGGCACTTTGAGGGAGAATAAAAGAGTTCTGTAGGGAAAATAAGTTCTTTAGCTGCAATTATAAAATTGGAGTCTTTGAAGGCACTGTCGTGATTCAAAAACATCAGCTCTCTCACACTTCAGGAAATTCCTTGGTACTGAACTAAATGGGTCAATTAGTAAAACATACTGATTTCTCATTTTGAAAATTTTATTTGCCATTGGTGGGGTAAGGTCTCTGGTACATCTTGATTGCCAGGTGTTTTGAACCCAATGCCCCCCTCTTTTGGAGGCTATCACATGTTCTTAGGGAATAACAAGTCCTTTCATCAATGGTCATCTATGTGCTCTGCCATACTAGATCTAATTTCCTATCTCTTGAGGACAGTTCCTTCAATTTCCTCTTACTCACTCCACCCTGGAGCCCCCATCTCTTCTGTCCTCTCTGTGGTTCTCTGCCTTTTCTAATGGTCCCTTCAAAACTGCTCCATGTAACTCTTTTTTCTTCAGTTTGTTCAGCAAGACCTTTATAAACCAACAACTAAGACAACGATACCATTCTGTTAATATTAACAAAAGTAGTAAAGATAATTTTCAATGGTGAAATCTAAAAGAGGAGTTCACTACTCATTTACAATTATAAGAATTATCAATGATGCCATCACTCACTTTTCCCATCCACAGATCTAGATTATCATTTCCCTCTATCTAGATACCTATGGTATTTCCTGTGTCACTAAAATGTAAGCCTGTTATGTGAAGCCTGTTACTAACCCTAAGATATAAATAATTAATATACATCAATAAATAAATGCAAAACCTAAACCAAAATTAAAGAAACAAGTATTTGAATAATGTGACATTGCCCTTACTTTAAATATTATTGTTAGTTGCCATTGTTTAATTACTTTTTTCATTTTCTTTAAAAGGTGACACCTTATTTCTTCACAGTGATCTATACTTTTCTTAAATTTTCAAAATTTTATTTTAGCTATACATGACAGATTCATTTCGATATAATTCTATAAGCACGGAACATATCTTATTCTAACTAGTACCCCATTCTTACAGATGCACTAAAAGTTTATGCCTTGATGTCTATGATTTTAATGACCACTTAAATATTAAGTATGTGCACCATAATTATATCTAAGTACTATTGACCAAAAAGTTTTAAATCATCTGTCTAAATTTTGTTTCTTCTAAACAAATGACATTTTTCTCCTTTTTTTAAAAAATTTAATTTTTATGTACCTTGTGTGGTATAGGGTTAAACCCAGGGCCTGGCAAACACGAGGCTAATGCTGAACCACTCAACTACATATGCCCAGCCCTTATTATATATAGAAACATAATAGTCTTTTGAGACAGGATCTCCCTAAGTAGCCCAGGCTGGCCTTGATTTTGTGCTCCTCCAACCTAAGCTTCTCAAGTAGTTTGGATTACTGAAGTGAAATACCATGATGCCTAGCTCATTTCCCCCCCAATTTAAATACCAAATCTGGATGTGTAATTTTGCTAAAGTAAAACTTTATTTTCTTATTTTACCCTACTTCTTCCTCCAAATCTAACAGAAAAATTTAGATCATTTTCAACACACATTTGTTTCAGTAACAAAGAAAGTGTGGAGGGAAAAAAAAAATCACAGTAGATAACTTTACTCTAGAATAGTTATAAATTTTTACATTTCCCTGGAAAACAGATTTGTTTTCTTATTAGTACATTATTTCTTTTGATAGAAACTTCTCTACTAAATTCTAAAATGATGCCATTTATTTCTAACAAAGATTATGAAACAGTCTGCTGATATACTGAACTGAATTTAACTAAATTGGGATTTCTGGGACTCATCATCCTTTTTTAAAACACAACTCATAATTGCTAGAGTTGAAATGAATTTTATCAACTATTTTCCAGTTCAATATTAGACTTTAAAGGCAATAGTCTAAATAGATTCCATTTAAATGCAGGTACTTTTATAGGCATATTTGTGGTTGCTTTTCATAACTAGCTTGGTGTTTTTAAAAAGAAAATAATGATTATTAACAGCTGTCTAAACTCATACTCATTTTTCAAACAAACAAACAAAAAACATTTATTTTTACATGTCCTAAATAGAGAAACACTCACTCAATCATCAATCAAGAAAATTAAGTGGATATTTAAGAATAGCACAGGTAGTTATCTTCAATTCATCATTATCTCTTAATCTCTTGGATACTGTTATATCTTTGTTAACAAATTACCAATAGGGAGTCTGTAATTATACTTCAAAAGAAACTCCATGCAATTCTTTCTGTACTGGCATTTAAAAAAGAATTTTTAAAGTTGGCATGCAGCTATAGGAACAAAAGTGTCTATAAAAGCTAAAAAAGTTTTGATAAAAGTTGTAACAAGAAATATATATATATATATATATCTTTAGCTACATATTTGATTTTTCTGATTATACTCTCATTATACACCTTGCCTGAATTATATTCATTAATTTTAAAACCATTTATAATTCATACAATATATCACTTATCTTCCTTAGTTTCCATTACAATACTTGGCACAGGAATAAATGTTTATTAAATGTGTTCAAGGGGTGAAGAATGAGAAAGAAAAGTTAAATTTTTGATTATCTTTAGCCAAATTATTAATCATGAAAACTGTCATGGTACTTAGATCTCTAGATTATTCACCCAACACACACTTATTGAGCACATACTATATTTGAGGCATTGAGACATGTGCTAAGAATATAGTAAAACACTAATCTCCACTCAGATTACAAATATTACTTCAGATTGTATGAAGATTAAAATGAAGGAGGTGGAACCAGGCATTTAACATTTAATCCCAAAATTTACTGCTGCATTATCATTATAACTCGCTTTCAGAAGACAAAGTTTTAGGAGAGTGTATATAAAGGACATCTGTCCAAGTCTGGGGAAAAAAGTAAAGTCTCTCCTAATCAAAATATTAAAATGAGTTATACAGAGTAAAATGGAGCAGGGTCTGCAGTCACCAAAATCCTTTTTAAACGTGAACTGGATTATGTTACTCCTGTAGAATAAAATCCACATTCTTTAATGTGGCATGCACAAAGTCTTTCAAAACTCAGACTTTCAGTTCTACCTTGCACTGTTTCTCCCTTCCTCAACCAACATGCCAGTAGCACAGTAAACACTGATGTTTCTTTCATTCTCTGAGCTCTCTTGTGCTTAAGCACTTGTCAAGATGTCTATTAAGACGTCTTTCCACTTTTTGCCTAGCTAAATCCTACTCACCTTTTAGGCCTTCCATTATATGGCACATCTCATAAGATTTTCTTAACCTCTGTGGCTGGGACAGTCACCATTTCTATCTTTTCAGAACTTTTATCTACTACTTTTCATACTAGTACACTTATATATGATAATATTGAAATTTCCTGATTAATTTTCAGTAATCCCTTTAAGATGATAAATTTCATAATGGCAAGACTATTGTTTTTACTTTTGAAAGGGAATTAGGTCCTGATTTATTCAAAATGTTTAGTCATTTTATTCACATGAACATGACAGGACCCTTCTGGGGCAACCAAATTTTATACCATAATTATAGCATGATAACGAATACATACATTACATATTTTATGTGTGTGTGTGTGTGTGTGTGTGTGTGTGTGTGTGTATGAACGACTAAATGAAGTCAGAAATAAAGAACTTGAAAAAGAGGAGATTGATGGTAAAGTTAAAAAGAAACTTATAAAAAGGGAATCTTAATATTGTAAGTGTATTTCATTTACTTGTATTTCATTACTAAATTATCTAAATTTATGTAACATGGGTACTTTCTGGTTCTGACTTCTTAAATTCTCCATTTGAAAGGCACCAAATTGAGAAATCCTATATTCAGTAATAAAAAAGTAATAGAGGTTACAAAATGAATGATTTTAAGATAATGTCAAAAATATGAAAAAGGCATTAAATCTCTGTATATATTGAAACAAGTATATTAAAATATTTTTGAAATAATTTTAAATGTTCTAGTTTTATTTTTTATTTGTTCTTATTAGTTAGACATGCAAGCAGAATGTGTTTTGACATAAATATATGGAGTGCAAAATCTCATTCTTCTGGTTGTACATGATGTAGGATCACACTGGTCTTGTAAGCATAGATGCACATGGGAAAGTAATGTCTGATTCACCCTACTATCTTTCCTATTCTGATTGCCCCTCTCTTCCCTTCATTCCCCTTTGTCTAATTCAAAGTACTTCTGTTCTTCCTGCCCCCCTCCCAATTGTGTGTTAACATCCACATATCAGAGAGAACATTTGGACTTTCTTTTTTGGGGATTGGCTTATTTCACATAGCATGACATTCTCCACCTCCATCCATTTACCTGCAAATATCATGATTTCATTTATCTTTGTAGATGAGTAGTATTCCATTGTGTATGTATGTCACATTTTCTTTATCCATTCATCTGTTGAAGGGTACCTAGGTTGGTTCCATAGTTTAGCTACTGTGAATTGAGCTGCTACAAACATTGATGTGGCTGCATCACTGCAGTATGCTGATTTTAAGTCCTTTGGATATAAATCAAGGAGTGGGATAACTCGGTAAAATGGTGGTTTCATTCCAAGTTTTCTGAGGAATCTCCATACTTTTTCAAGAGTGGTTGCACCAATTTGCAGTCCTACCAATGATGTATGAGTGTCTCTTTTTCCCCCACATCCTCATCAACATTTATTGTTGATTATGTTCTTGATAATTGCCATTCTGACTAGAGTGAAATGAAATCTCAGCATAGTTTTAATTTGCATTTCTCTAACTGCTAGAGATGTTGAACATTTTGCATATGTTCGTTGACCAATCATATTTCTTCTTCTGTGAAGCCTGTTCAGTTCCTTTGTCCATTTATTGATTGGGTTATTTATTTTTTTGGTGTTCAGTTTTTTGAGTTCTTCATATATCCTGGAAATTAATGAGGTGAAGGTGGGCAAAGATTTTCTCCCATTCTGTAGGCTCCCTCTTCACATTCTTCATTGTTCCCTTTGCTGTAAAGAAGCTTTGTAGTTTTATTCCATACCATTTGCTGATTCTTGATTTTACTTCTTGCACTTCAGGTGTATTGTTAAGGAAGTCCATTCCTAAGCTGACATGATGTAGATTTGGGCCTACTTCTTCTTCTATTAGGCACAGAATCTCTGATCTAATGCTTAAATCACTGACCCACTTTGAGTTGAGGGCAAGAGATAGGGGTTTAATTTCATTTACTACACATGGATTTCCAGTTTTCCTAGCAACATTTGTTGAAGAAGCTATCTTTTCTCTAATGTATGTTTTTGGCACCTTTGTCTCGTATGAGATAACTGTATTCATGTGGCTTTGTCTCTGTGTCTTCTGTACACTGGTCTAACATGTCTGTTTTGGTGTCAAGAGAAATTAGTAAAACTACTCCATTCACAATAGCTTAAAAAAAAAAAAAAAAAACAGAGAATCAATCTAACAAAAGAGATGAAAGACCTCGACAATAAAAACTACAGAACACTAAAGAAAGAAATTGAAGAAGACTTTAGAAGATGGAAAAAATCTCCCATGTTCTTGGATAAGGCAGAATTAACCTTGTCAAAATGGCTACATTACCAAAGGCACTATACAGATTTAATGCAATTCCTATTAAAATCCCAATGACATTCTTCATAGAACTAGAAAAAGCAGTCATGAAATTCGTTTGGAATAAGAAGAAACTCAGAATAGCCAAAAATGATCCTTAGCAAGAAAAATGAAGCAGAAGGCATCACAATACCAGACCTTAAATTATACTACAGAGCTATAGTAATAAATGTTCTAGTTTTAACAGCAAAATTGTTCTAGCTAAACATAGAGCCAGTCATTACTAGGCTATAGACTGACGACTCATTTTGTCTCATTGTTCCAGATGTGGGACACATATCAAATTTTAAGCATTTTGTTGTACATGATATACAATATAATTATATACTAAGAACAGAATTATAATACTAACAATAATATGCATAAGCTCTAAATTACTATTTTCAAACTATTTTAATGCAACTACATCAATTTTATACAACTATTCACCAAACTGTAAACTTGGGAACTAATGGATTAAATGGCATTGTATAAATTTTCTTATTTTTAAATGTTCATTTTTTATTAAAAACATATTAAACATATGAAAAGTTATAAGTAATATGAAACAGGAAAGAATTTTCCCAGTACCATGTTTGAACAAATGTTAAAACTTTGATTTTATTAATTCTATATTTTTGCTTCAAAAAATAAACTTTTACAAATACCACTAAAGGTCACATTTCCTACACTGTTCCATGGGCATATGCAAAAGTAACTACTATCTTAAACTGTTCAGTTTTCATATTTTATTACATATATCTATAATTTTCTCTTAAAATGTATTCTTAAAACTTAAACCCTTCCACATTTAAAAAATGACCATATTCCTTCATTAAAGTGAGATTAACCTGAGTGAGATTAAGTAGGGACTTTTTAGTGTCTTTTAATTAAAAAAATTTTGTACAAACACAAAAAGCATCAATTTTCTAACCTATAATTATAAAATGAGTTTTCAATAATATATTCAACTCATTCCTGATTTTAATTTCTATGATTATAATATGTACTCATTAGATTTGATGGAAAACTTATAAAATTGTAGCTAAAGAATACAGCCAACCATATGTGTGAATATTTATAAAGCTAACATTTTAATATAATAGCTATCAGTGTTTTCCCCAAAAATACAGCTTGATTTTTCAGATAAAAGTTGAAATGTTACAATTATATTTTAAGCAAATATGTAAAAGTAGGAAAATCCATAAGGCATTTGAAAGCACAAAATATAACTGCAATGAAAATAAAATATTATTTTAGAGAAAAATAATGTTCTTTCAGTTACCAATAATTATTGTGCAACTCACTGTGGCCAGAATTCTGTATACACTGGTAAATAGGCTAAACCTCATGGAGCTTACTATGGAGATACAATTATCTAGTGTCAGCAAGAAAAGCATAAAGGATAAAGGGATAGAGAATAATGAATTGTGAAGGTTATTTTAGACAGGTTGTGTACAGTCTTTTCCAAGGAGGTGACAAAGAGTTAAGCAAAGTGTTGAATGAAGTGGGAAAACTTTAGCAAGGGACATCCAAGACAGAGAGAAGAATAAGTTTAAAGTGAAGTTCAAAGAAAGAAAAAGGCAATGTGGTTTGTGCAGAGTGAAGAATGGAGGGAGTCACAGATGAGGGCTGGAGAGGTAGGCAGGGCCTAGTCATTTAGAACCTTCACTGAAAGCCTAAGTCCTTTGAATTCTGTCCCAAGGGTTAAAAGAAGCTGTTGGAGGTATTACATCAAACAGTGATATAATCAACATTAAAGGAATATTGTGGATACTGGGCTGTGGGGAGAAGGTCAAGAAACAGGAGAGCGACAAATTATTAAACTATTGCTACACCAGGATGAAGATGATAGTGGTTAAGATGTGAGATTGAAACTGTGTTTTGATGGCAGAAAGGAAACAAGGCTGAATCCCAGATTCACTGACAGAGCCATTAGGTAGATTATTTTTGTTGTTGTTCTTGTTGTTAAAATTTAAAAAAAAAAATGTAACTAGAATATAGTGCCCTGTCCAGCCCTATGTACTATGCCTATCACTAATTTCTATGAATATGCCAAGGGCATACCTACTACATTTTTGAACAATGCAAAACTTAAGACGACAGATTTTTAGATCAATATAAGATGGACTGGCTATGGAGCTGTGCAAACACAAACAGGCTACTGACACCACCAAATGGAAAAGCAGAGGCTTATATTATAACTAGGCCAACATTATCACACTGTGTACTGAGTAAATATATGCCCTAGACACACGCAAGACTTGCTCAAGGTCAGGCACAAATTCAGTAGCAGAGACAACACCAACTCCCATCTAGAGTTCTATGTTAAGAAAGTTATTGCCAAAATGTTGCAGTTGCTCACATAATGTAACTGTAGAGTTATTCAGTTCTTGAGATTCATTATGTCTTTTGGTTTCATTCACTCATTTATACAGCAAATATATATTCAGTACCTTCAACATAAAATGAACTCATAAGATGTAATACTTATCGTATTTTCAAGTTATTCCATCCTTAGTTTCAAAATGCAAGAAGTAGTTTATACAGAAATCACAGTGTTATGATCAGTTGCCACATATTCTTTTTGAAAAGAGACAACATATTTTAAAAATTCAGTAGGTAAAAGCACGGATTTATACTACTCTATCACTAACACACATGCATTGTACAGTCAGTTTAACATCTCATATATGGATAATGGCATTCCTAAAAGCCAATGAGGAGGAGATATCAAAAAAGAATAAAAAGTAAATCAAACCAGTTTTGAAAGATGCTTGGGAAATAAAACTCATACATATTTTTCTTTATATTTGCCAGAATTTTTTTACTGGTACTTTTTACTTTGAAAACTATTTCAAAGATTATGAATCTACTAGACTAGTTTATAAAATGAAATAGTGTTGCTGTTTTCTTAATTATCTGGGATATGGACCCAAATAATTCTCATCTATAATAATAATACTGGTTTAAAACTGAATTCTGAGTTTATATGAAATTTAGCTCTATCTTGAAAAAAATCTCTTTGAACTATTTTTTAAGAGTAGAGCAAAAATAACTAGTTAAATTACATGAAAAGCATTGTATCTGCCATCAAAGATCTATGTGTCTCCATCTCTGTATCTACTGCCAAAGACCGTTTCTCACTTATCGAATCAATATAAGGAAAAGAAAATTTCAGCTCCTGTTCTCCATTTTTCCCAACTGCTTCAATTATATTATGAAGCTCTGAAAACTGTATTTCTGGGCTCAGGGATTATTCCCAACAAAGTCATTCCCTTAAAACCAGATTAGGACAATCTTTTCATGTCAAACTGCCTCCAAATCAACCCAAATAGCTTTTCCTTTCAAAGTCATCTACAGTTTACAATAACAAGAACACATAGAAAATGGTTTTCTTTGTTGAAAAAATTTCAAAAGGAACTCAAAATACTTAGTTCCTTCTATGTACAACAATCATCTTACCCTACCAACTCCTGTGCTCTGCTGCCCCTAGATTCCACTGCAGTTCACTGACTCTCAGTTATCCACAGCTAGATACCATTCAGCACAAAAAAATACACTATGAAATATGAAATAAAAACTGCTTAAATGCAAGTAGAAAAGAAATGAAGAAATACAATTTTACCCTGCTGATCTCAGATGACAACTAAAATAAGCTATCCAAGTACACAAAATGTGAGAAGTATACACTATAAAATCCAAGCTTATGGAAAAGCTGTACAAGTCAGTATTTTGTCATTCTCTATCACTGGTGAAGAAATATCACAAATATTTGGAGAAGTATCTAAAAAAAACTTTGCAAAATGCTATAACTATTGAGTTCTATTCCTATAGTGCAGATAGAAAAATGAGAACTAATTAAATAAAATGAAGCTAAAGTGAAGGAACTATATTTTTAAAAAAGTATATGGACTCATGGAAGAGAAGTACAGGAAAGCTGACCTCACCCTATGCATTCGAATGGTACTGTAAATTATGATAATTTTCCAAGGTTGTGCATTTCCAGACTCACTGTAAGCCATTTTGCTCATTTACACAAAATACAAGAGATTGGGGAGGAACTACTGGATAGCTTGAAAATAACAAAATAACCACTAATTACTGGAAGTGAAGTTAAAATATGATCTATCTCCAAATCTTTTCTAAAACTTAACATCTTTCACTGAGTATGAAAGATAAAGACATTAAAACTATCACTGACAACATAAGATTAATGCAAAAAATACAATGTCATTGCAAAGAAAAAACAAAAACAATTATAAAACAACAGAAGAGAAATATCAAATCAGGCTTTCTTCCTAGTTATCAGCAACAGGTAAAGGTATAGAAATAGCTGCTAGTCACCAGAAGTGAAAAAATTCTAGTTTGTAATTTTCCACCATTATGATGAACAGCTAATCAGAAAAATCCAAATAAATAAAAGTAAACTTTTAACACATTTAATAATCAGTGCATTGTAATAAAAGTGCATTATAGTAAAACACTTAACTGACCAACCTTAAAATACTTACATCAAGGAAATTATTGACTGCATTCAAATAAAATTTCAAGATTGTGCTAAACATATCTTAATGTATAAATAATGGAAATCAAAGTCATGCCCATTATTTACAATTCTCCATTCCTTTAATTTCTGCAGATACTTTCATGATGACCTTCCATAATATTTCATCAGGAATGTCAGACAAGTGATAGGAAGTCATCATTTATTAATGCCAACTTAGGGGCCTACTTTTGACCATAAATGTTTCCTTAATACCAAGGATTCTCCCAGATTCCAGAAATCATTTATCACTTGCAAACCTATATCTAATAATCTCATCCTTACAGATTCTTGTGTCCTTTCTCATATCAAACTTTCCCACATTCTGGTTCTGCAGGAGCCCTGTTTGGGGATTGGCTTGAATTGCAGTTGACTATGAGCCGTGGAGATTTGGCCATTGTCGCCACCCGTAGTCTCACGGGATTTTGTTGCGGGATCTCGAGTGACTTGGCCGAAATTGCTGATCGGGTCAGCGCCGATTTTAGTGGTGTGTTTGGCGTGAGTTAGTTGTTGTTAGAACCAGAGAGAAAAGTTATCAGAATAAAAACTGTTTGTCTCCAGTTTGCTTCTGAAGTTCTTCCCGTGGCTCCATTGCTCCAAGCGCTTCAGGCAGCAACATGGTTCCTACTATTTACTTCCAGTGAGCCATATTCTGTACTAGTCATAACTTTTCAGAGAAAAATATCTTAAAATTCTTTACCTCCTACCAGTTATCCTAAGCCACCCACTGTGAAATTCCACTGCTACTATATAGTCTCATGGACCCTATAAGGCAACATAAAATATTAAGACAAAGGAGAAATTTTGTGGCTGGAAACTGTGGACAGAGATATTTTAAACAAGATATGATTAGGTACAAGGTGCCTGAACTTAAAATATGGAGTGGGGGGATAAGGTATATGGAAGTTATCTCCAAAATCTCTCTCTTAAAAGTATGCTTAGCAATTTTTTTAATTTTGACAAATGAATCTGGATAGTTATATTTTTAAATAAAAGAATAAACACCTTTTTGAGTAATTTATTGGTTTTCACACTAATTTATCAATATGATCTGTACTCAGGAGACCTATTGATATTTTTAAACTTTTTTGTTTTAATTAGTTATACATGAGAGTGGAATACATTTATGCACTTTGATATATCATACCTAAATGGGATATAATTTCTTATTTTTTTCTGAGTATACATACACATACAGTAAAAATGTCTTTTTCATTCCACTATCTTTCCCATCCCCATATCCCCTCCCTCCCCTCCCATCACTTCCCTCTACCTAATCTAATGTAATACTATTTTCCCCTACTGCCCCCTGCCTTTTTGTGAATTAGCATCTGCATATTAGAGAAAACATTCAGCCTTTGGTTTCGTGGGATTGGCTTATTTCCCTTAGCATGATATTCTCTAACTCCAACCATTTATTGACAAATGCCATAATTTCACTCTTCTTTGAAGCTGAGTAATATTCCACTGAGTATATATACCACATTCTCTTTATCTATTCACCTATTGAGGGATACCTAGGTTGGTTCCATAGTCTAGATATTGTGAATTGAGCTGCTATAAACATTGCTGTGTATACCATTTTAAGTCCTTTGGGTATAAACCAAGGAGTGGGATAGCTGGGTCAAATGGTGCTTCCTTTCCCAGTTTTCTGAGGAATCTCCATATTGCTTTCCAGAGTAGTTGCACCAATTTGCAGTCCCACCATCAGTGTATGAGTGTACATTTTCCCCCACATCCTCACCAATATTTATTGTTGCCTATATTCTTGATGATTGCCATTTTGACAGGAGTGAGATGAAACCTTAGAGTAGTTTTGATTTGCATTTCTCTAATTGCTAGAGATACTGAACACTTCTTCACATATTTGTTGATCAACTGTATTTCTCCTTCTGTGAAATGTCTGTTCAGTTCCTTACCCCAGTTATTGTTTTTTTTTTTTTTTTTTTTTTTGGTGGTAGCTGGGATTGAACTCAGGGCCACTTGACCACTGGGCCACATCCCCAGCTCTTTTTTGTATTTTATTTAGAGACAGGGTCTTACTGAGTTGCTAAGTGCCTCACCATTGCTGAGGCTGGCTTTGAACTCGCAATTCTCCTGCCTCAGCCTCCCAAAGTGCTGGGATTACAGGCGTGCGCCACTGCGCCCAGCTAAGGGTTATTTTTTGTTGTTGTTGTTAAGTTTTTTTTTAATGCAATGTAAAATAATTTCTTGAGAAACTATTGTTTTCATGATTTTGAGTTTTAAACTATGGATCCATATATATAAAATATACACACACATATATAAATACATGTGTGCATACACACACATATGAATACATGTGTGCATACACACATACATTTCTACATTGGTAACATATATACTTTATATACTTACAAAGTTATTCCAATTAATAAAGCATAAATTATGAGATTAAGAAATGTACAGGTAAACTATGATAAAATATATTAATCTTATAGCCAACAGATTTACTGTTTCAAAGACTCATGTATGGCAAATTAGCATCAATTTCTCTTCTCTAACTTCTACAGAAATCATCATTCTTGGCAAGTCCTAAAATAGCAAGACAAATCTGATGAGAATGATTAGCAGTCTTCTTAAATTATAAGCTTTTTCTACAAGTGAGGAAACATGGGAGATATCTCACTTTAGCAACATTAACCACTCTTGATTATAGTGCTATAAAATTATGAAAGAGTTTGGTTTAAACACTAATAACGTTTAACTAAATTTAGTATTTATTTTCTTTGTAGTAAGACATGATAATATTTCATACAATTTTTTAAATATGTATTTTCATATATAATTAGAAGAATTCAGGATGCTGCATAACTAAGCCAAGTGCCATGGAGTGAAGAACTACAGTTTCAGACTAAGAATTCTGAACATTAAAATTATAGCAACAAAAAAGTCAAATGAAGGAAGAACATTCTATGTCTTATTTAAAATATTTTCCAATTAATTTCAAAAACAAAATTCTATACAAGTATGCCTTTATTCACAGAGGAGAAGAGATCTTAAAAACTTGAGAGTTTTTAAGCTACCTAAAGCTACAACAAAACACCTAAAATTTAGTGAAACTATTTGGATATAATGAATATGTTTAATGAAGGATGTACTTTAAATTCTAAAAACATTTTGCTTTTTGCTCTTGGAAGATTTAAATAACTAGGCAGTTAACATCTTTTGTAGTCATATAGTCTATTTATAATTTTAATTTGACACATGAAACACAGTCCTCTTCTCTTTAATAGTTAATTTTCTATTTGCCAGAAGCTTCATGTTACCACCATTCTGTATATCAAAATTAGAAATATTATCACTTCTGGAATCATGACAAATATCTACAGATTTCTTCTGTACCCCTTCAATAGTACTTTCAAAGAGGGGTCCATAGACTATCTGAGCTCAGTGGGTAAGCTGTTATTAATGCATTCTTCAAGAATTTTTAATCTAGATTTTCTGGTGGCTTATTTTCAGCATGCTTAATTTTTCAAGTGCTAATAAACCATACATAATACTTGCTCCATTCAAGTCAAAGATCAATATTCTTGAGGAATCAGTATAGCTTTGGATTCCTGTGCCAAAAGAGAGAGGTACACATACACATAGTGCTCCTGATTTTAAATTTTACAGGAATCTCCCAATTTCCTAGAGGAAACTTGCTTTTATTTGGTTAAAATCTGAATTTATTTCAATTAAGTTACATACTTATTGGCATATACAAGATGAGTTGATAGCTCTTCAGTTTAAAAAGTGTGTACTGCAAATATTTATCCAAATAGTTATAGAGCAGTTTATCTTTTTGTTTTGTAAAAATTAAGCTTGATGACTTATTTGTTGGTAAAATTAAAATGTCCCCATTTTGGCATCTTTGAAAAATCAATCCATAAAATATCTCCCCCCTCTCTAAAGAAAACCTCAAATTTGTTTTGACACCCAGAGATCATCATAATATGTCATTAGAAATTATGTTAATCCTATACAAATACAATGTAAGAAAATCTTATACTAAAATAAAAGAATTATTGGACTTCAACAAAAAATTTTATTAGAGCTTTCTTCCTTAATTTCTAATATTAGAAAAAGGTTACTAAAAATACTAAGCAGCAATGATCATAATTTAAAAAGGAAAAATATTTCTTAATAAACATGTTTAAAGTTCCTAGGTCATAAAAACTCAACTCCCATCAAAATCAGGACATTCTTCTAATATTTGAATAAATATCAACTACCCCATATTCCATTTTATCTATTAAACATAAAAATTAGTTTTAAATTTGATTGCCATGAAAAAATAACATAAAAACACTGATCTGAAAGCAAAATTACCCATAATAAATTTTCATTACTTTTCACATCAGAGAGAGAAGAATGATACCTTTGTTCTCAACCATGGCCATTCTTGCCCTGTCCCCTGTACCTGCAGAGCTGACTCATGTTTTTTCTCATGCAATCATTGAAACTTGATGGGCTTTGCACTAGGTGATACCTCTCCCAAGAACACTCTCCCGCAGATATTCACAGGGCTCATCATTCATTTTCTTAGTGTTTTTCTAAAATGCCTATTTATTTTGAGACCTTCTCCAGCTCCAGTGTCACTTCTCCATTGATCTAACACTCTTTTATCTCTTTATTGATTTCTTCTTAGTGTTTCACTACTCTACTTATAGTAATTTACATATTTAATTATTTTCATTCTCTCTCTACTAATATGTGAATACCAGAGACACAACCTTTGTTTTGTTTGCTTTTGAGTCCCCATGCTTAAAGTATATCTGATACACTATAGATGCTCAAAATATACTTGTTGACTAAATGAATACAGTAAGTACATGCAGCTGGAATTTCGTAGAGCCTATTATTGTCTGACTTCCAGTTAGGTCCTATCTATGAGAGGCTGTAGTGGGAGGCAGGGGCAGTTCCACAGTCTCAGCAACACCGTGCTCACTGTCTGTGGCTCCAGGCAATGTAGCAGCAGCAACAGAGATATGGACTCCATGGTCCAGATTAGTTCACGAACTACAGCCAAGATTCCTATAGCCTTAGTGAGTGTGCAACTCCCAGCCTGCTGATGATGAAGGGTCAGAAGAGACCACAGCAGCACTGTGTTCTGGAGGTGTAGATAATCCTTCTGCCCCTCTGTTTTAACTACTTCAGTTTTTCTAATACTTCTGGGATTTTTTTGCTGTTTTAAATTCTTTCTGAATCAACAAGGGAGATTTTGGTTGCCCTGACTAGCACAGACTGATACACTGTGGTTTTTTTTTTTTTTTGTTTTTTTTTGGTACCGGGGATTGAACTCAGGGGCACTCGACCACTGGGCCACATCCCCAGCCCTTTTTTGTATTTTTTATTAGAGGCAGGGTCTCACTGAGTTGCTAAGTGCCTCGCCATTGCTGAGGCTGGCTTTGAACTCGTGATCCTCCTGCCTCAGCCTCCCAAGTGCTAGGATTACAGGTGTGCACCACCACGCCTGGCTGATACACTGTTTTAAAAGTAATTTTCTGCCAAATATCTGTTCAATTTAACAGTAAGCATGCCCACTCTTCACAATGTAGGTATCCCACAAAATGTTAAAGGAGGTCAAGAGGCATCCACTGCACTAGTCCTTTTTCAGGGTCTTTTCCTACCTTTTCATTCTCTTTCTCAGTTGCAATAGAATACACTGATATATTAAATTATCAGTATATTTTGTGACACTGGATTTATTATCCTTACCCTCATTGTAAGGCACAATGATATCTTCAGGTCCCCATACTTTATTTCCAAGTACAATACATAAAAAAATACATTTCATACTATGTATCTCTCATAAATCCCGTATGATGCTTCACAGAATGGACACATTAATGCATAATGTCAGTCAAAACCAAAAGTTCATTATACCACTATTTCTAAAATTGGCTGAAAGGTGATTACTGGTGACTTGAAAATTCTTAAAAATCATAATTATACTTGCAAGATTTTATGCAGAAAATGAAGCCAGGATCTTCCGTTTTCCATGCAACATGAAATTTGTTAACACCATCCCTCTTTTATATATACATAAGAACCAAAACACTACTCTCATCCAGCTGGCAACACAGGAGGGATACCATCCCTTCATTGTGAGTTTAAATTATAAATCATAGGGTTTTATTTTTATCCTATCTGCTATAATTCTAATAATTTTTTAGGTCCAAACATTTTCCTTATTATAAAAGTATTGAAGTGAATGTAACTATCATCTGTAATTTTATTATTTAAAAAAAATAACAAAGTAAAAACATAAAAGCCATCTTCTCCCAGAGTGCTTTAAATAGAACCCTGAATCCAGGATATACTTGGCTTACCATAGTATAACAAATTAGAAGACACCAAATACTTTGTCTATGCTTATATGCATATTTTGCAAACATAATATTCCAAAAAATTTTGTAGACATTGTTTTTACAAATGTTATGAAACACACACACACACACACACACACACACACACACACACACACACACACAGTCTTGAAATAACTTTTCATTTAGCCAAACATATATCAGGACTATCCTCACAAATCTGTACATATAAATCTATCAACTTACCCCTTTTATGATAGTGAGCACCCTTAAATGCTTGGACCTACTGCTGGTCACATTACTATACTAGGATTAACTTAAGGCCCATGGCAGAGACTTTCAGAATTTCGTGGCTGATGAGTCTCATAAATTGGCCCAAACTGACACTTATAGAAGGATTCAATCTCTGAGCATTAGCCTCTCTGAGCAGGCTGCCTCTAGTCACAGAATGTCACTATTTATGCACAGAAGTGATACCAGCTCTCTTCCTCTCTGAACTAAATGTGGAGCTAGAGTCAACATATGAGTCTCCTTTAGAATAAAAGAGATAGGACCACTTCCTATCAAGTCATGAAACCAAATTTATATTCAACCTGTGTCCTGTTATGTTTATGTATTTTGGGTCACAGATTCAGAATGAGGCAATTCATGGATATTCTAGTTATTTCCATTTTATTTTCTCCGATGTAAAAATAGCTACAGGACTGACTGATGATGTCACTAACCCTTTGTTTTTTTCCAAATGTTTCATCATATCTTCCCTCTCATAACAAGTAATTATCGTTAATCAGTCTTTGAGCAGCCATGACTGACAGAGATGAATTGGATGCTTAATCTCACTGGCACATGTCACAGCCTGTTCCTGTGGCCAGGACATTCCATGTAAACCTTCTTATTCAGTAACATTCTGCAGATAAGGAGGAACTTCCAAAAGCATCTCTTCCAAAAACATCTCTTTCCATGCCTGCCGGTACCGCCAAATTCTATGTTCCTCAGAACCCCTATTTCTTCTCCATTGCCTACACTTTCACATTCATTGTATCCACTACCTTCTTCCTTTTCTCTCTATTGACTATCTTCCCTATTAATCGAGGACTCAAAAATATATTCCTGAAATATTTATCTCTTCACATATCCTTTATTCTAAAGGAGATTCATATTCAATAAGATAACCTTATATAACTAAATCTAAAGTCATGTGAAACAGAGAATTTAAAAGAGAATTATCCTTTTCCCCGCAAGAGGTGTTACCTTGATTAAATGGGAAAAATAGTCTCTAATTTAAAAAAAAATAAGTTAACTTCAGAGTACTTTCAATGATATTAATTATTTTCAGTACCAGCTAATTTTATCTGCAGTAATACAAGCAACTGAGATCAAAAAGACTTGCATGTAAGACAAATATTTAATTCATTATATGTAGAATTTAATTAAACAGACAGTAACTTTTACATTTTCCTCCAAATCACTAGGTAATTTCTTCCTTCTGTGGGATTTCACAAACAGATAACATCAATTTACACAGTCATACCACTGAATTATAACCTTTGTTCTTGTTTGTTCAATGACTATGAAACATTGACCATGATTAAAAGAAGTTATATCTAGTCATTACTTTTTTATATGTTAAGGCATGTAACAGAAAAAAAAAATATTCCAATAAAAAGCTAGTAGATAATAATAGATAGCAGAACTGAACATTCTGTTTATATGAATTGTCCCAGAGTAATTAATAACAGTGCCCACTTCATTTTCAAAAGGAATGAGTTGGATAATAATTTAATTTCTCATGTAGTAGAGAATGCACCAAAGCCTCATAGTGGAAAGCATGTGTAAGATCACTAGTAATGACTGAGAAATTATTATGTATTTCCACATTTCAGAAACTTTTCAAATTTCATACAAGGACTGTTGGAGGACATATCTAAATTGTGAGTTAAAACTATTTCATCAAATCAGAGGAAAATATGCAAATTCCAATATCTCATTGTTTCCATTCTTCTCTGTCTTGTATTTAATAGCATTTCTTCAGACTTCACTAAAGGTAGCATCCACCATAACAGGACTACTGCTTATAATAAAATGCTGAAACAGAGACACAGAGTAATTAATTGTTTTACTAGCACATAACACATAACTAGTATTTTTTTTCTTTCTTTTCTTTTTTTTTTTTTTTTTTTTTTTTTTTTACTAATGCTTATGTGTTTAACTCTCCTTAGTTTTCCTTAATGAGAATGAGCAAATCAGAGTGTCAGGTGTTAACCTTGAAGAGACAGTGAATGAAAGTATTAACCTCATATTGAATCTGTTCATGTATTTGACTGTTACATTGCTATACTTTAAATCATGAAGTTAAATTTTATGTCACAATGAAAATTAATATGCTGACATGTAGTGGCCGAGTAGTGTCACACAAAACTTCACATCCACCTAGCACCTATAAATGTGACCTTATTTTGAAATAGAGTTTTTGAAAATATAATCAAGTTAAGATGATAGTAAATTAAAGTAGACCCTAACTCCAATGACCACCCTAACTTCAAGGCCACCTGAAGATACCTACACACACAGAGGGAATACTGCCATGAGAAGGTGCAGACAGAAGGTAGGATGATGCACCGAAGTTAGGCAAAGGAAGCTAAAGATTGCTGAAAACACCATAAATTTGGAAGGAGAAAAAGTATTCTCTTCTGGAGCCTTGAGAGGAGCTTGGCCTTACCAATACCTTAATTTCAGAGTTTTGGCTTTTAGAACTATGAGATAAATTCCTGTTATATTAAGGCAACCAGTTTGTGGTACTTTGTCAACGTAGTCAAAGAAAATTAAGATGTAGCATAATACTTAATATTTCATATATAATAATTCCTGATTAGGTTTTTAGTATTTTATATATAATAATTCCTGAGCATTCATAATGAGTTGTTGGAATTATCTACAAATTACACTTCTTACACGCATGCACACAGATTCATTGGTCATATATATTGTTTAAATAATTTATGAATATAAAACAATAGGAACATGAGAATGCTTTGAAATTTTGAGAGATAACTGACTCCTTAAATGGAACAAATGGTAGCTGGAATGAGGGGATAAAGATGCTAAAGTTAAGAGCTCTAATGGTCCCCAAAGGCCCATGTATTTAGGGCCAGGTCCTCAGCCTGTGGCACGACTGGAAGGTAATGAAACTTTTAGGAGGTAGGAAGAAGGAAGTTAGTTTCTGTAGACATGCCCTTGAGGGGGATATTTGAACACTAGCCCCTTCCTCTTTCTGTGCTTCTTGGTTGCCATGAGGTGAGCAGTTTCTTCTCCCATATTTCCACCATGAGTACTGCTTAACAGCCCACAAAACCCAAAAGGTATACTCTTCATAGACTGAAATCTCTGAAATCATGACCCAAGATAAATTTTTCATCCATGTAAGTTTATTATCTCAGGTATTTTGTTAGAATTATAGAAACCTGATTGACATAGGAGGGAAGTTTTCCTAAGGTTGCAAACTTAACTTCTACTGTGTACGTTAAAACAGAGTTCTACTATCAGTAATTTTTTTCCTATTTCAGTATAAGTCTATTTCTTAATTTTAGCAGGGCTCCCTATAATAATATTTAAATCACAACATAAATATTCAAAAGTAATTATGCAGGCAGAGTTCGTTACTTTAATATTTTAAAAATAGTTGGAATAATAAATATTAAAATGTAAATTTATTATATGTGCTATGGGCTTGGTGAGTGTTCCACCACCCCAAAGGGCCATTTGCTAAAGGCTTGGTCCACAGGATAATACTATTGGTAGGTTCTGCAGAACTTTAGGAGGTGGACCCTCATGGTAGGTCCTTAGGTCACTGGGTGGGGGTAATGCCTTTAAGGGGGATTAAGGGTCCTTCTTTTGCTGTTTCCTGGCCCATGACAAATGGCTTATCCCACCATATATTCCCCACCATTGCCATCTAGTGTCTTCACAAGAGGCACAGAAAAATAGAGCCACCTAATCTTAGACTAAAACCTCTAGAACAGTGAGCCAAATTGCTAATAAGTTAATTGCCTCAGGTATTTCACTGTAGTACTGCACAACTGACAAATACAATATGTAAGACTGCACTTCACTTGCAATAGTATCCCATTTAAGGGTTAAATTTCAATTACTCATCATTGGTTTTCACAGATCTTTCCCTTTTTAGAAATATTTACTTCAAAATACATAACTGCAACAATGTGAGTTTCTTAAAATCCAAGTAATGTAAAACATTGTAAAATCAATATTTTCCTTTTTATTCATTTAGGTCAAAAATCTTATGATTTTAGGATTTAAAATTATGTTTTGAGCAATGCCTGGCACTAAGTAACAGCATTAGCTACTTTACCAATGAGAGCTATTCATTCCATCATGCCCACTATACTTCCTGTGGTCAAAGGGAAAAATTATCAAATCCATATATCCTTGAGATATACTGTGAAGATTTCTGTTATAGATTGATAATGTTAATCAAAACACTAAAAAAATACTACACATTTTGGAACCCATTTGGAAAATTTTTTACATAAAGGATGTCATGAATTGAATTTTAATTTTATTTAACACATCTCTCCCTTCATTTTTCTATTATCTCTATATGTTTAGCTATATTAGAGTTTCTTTTATCTTTGTTAACATCTGCTCAGTGACAAATGACATATGTAGTTTTATACAGAAGAACAAGCTGCAGAAGAGTATATTTTGAGGACACTGGACCTGGAAGGACTGCCTTTTCAAACACAGAGTGAGTCTCAGGGCTGAGAATACATAAATATATATTTATAAGTGAATACCATTCTTTCTGTTTCTGACCTGAAAAATGAAAAGAAAGAAACAAAGGGTAAGTATGGTAAATAAGTATGGTAAGGTGTTAATATCTACCTAACTCTGCTTGAAAACAAATAATGTAGTCCGCAAAGAGGTACCATAAGAAGAAATTTGGTCTGCTAATACACATAGCAAGATCACTATTTAGTATCAAGAATCTTGTTAAATGGCATGTGTGTTAAACTGATACTTCATATGACACATCAGATAGGTTCCTGGCATTGAATGCCAATTGGTGTTTTAATAAAAATTTCACCAACAATGTGTTGGCAAGTGTGGAGATCTTTGCAGGAAAAACAATAATATCTATTTCTAAAAATATTTTTTTCTTTTTGCTATTTCTTAATTACAATAAAATTAAAACATTTTCATGATAATATTTTTTCCTGAAAAGCTATAATGATATTTGAGGAAACAGATAATTTAAGTTTGTGGTAGTTACTTAACGACAAAGGAAGAAATGTTCACATTCTTGTTTTAAAATATAGTCTTGAAAGCTGTTTTGCAAAAGGGCTAGTCCTAAAAAATTAAACAAATGGCTTACACTATTCAACTCTAATAAAACTTTGCAAAAACTAGGTTGATAAAAACTTAAATACACAAAAGGCCCTCATATCCAACAATTTCCCATCAAAGCGACATTATAATCCCCTGATCCTATGGCTATTCCCCTTTCCAACAAATAATAAAATGCAAAACATGAAAGTCAAGCTTACACATAAAGCATAAAAACAAAATAAGAAATTCGTAGAAGAAAAACTATATAAATGCAAAGCACTGAGAAGACTAGATGCCACAGGCCTGCAGAGACCTTGATATGAAAGCAAGACCAAGGCTGGTAGCAGGTACTTTTAATTTTTCTGGCAGGCCAAAAGAACAAAAGCTACTCATGTGATACTGAAGACAGGAGCCAGGCTTACTAATGGACACCTGGTTTTATTTAGACCATTTCATTACTAACTACAATACATGAAAAGAAGCTAAAAACAAATAAACAAACATTGTGTGCTGAACAAACTGCAGACTTAATTTGGCAGCAAGAAACTGAACCAACTTGAAGAAACTAAGGCTAGGGAAGTGAATCACACAAGTCAATAACCAAAACATAAAGTAAACATGGATGAAAATAATTTCATAATACATATCAAAAGAATAATAAGCACATGTAAGATGCGAATAGTGAAAATGACAGAAAAACATCCTTAGTAAAAATATAGAGGGGAGGACAGAGTGATTTGAAACAAAAAAGAGATGACAGCAAAAAGAATCAGAGTTATTAGAAATATAATACTAATTATTCATCCTGATTTACTATAAGGAGAGAAGGAATTTAAAATTATGAAAGGGCACTTAAGAAATATAGGGACTAGACTAAAAAGTTCAAACATTTATCTCATAGCACTCATGAGGGAATAATACTTGAGAGTTTTCTTGAAGAGAAGAAAACAAGAAACAAGAAAACCCTTTGAGTCGTAAAATTAAAAGTGGATTCTGAGATTTGAGCTGACATTGCACAGACAAAAATGCCCACCAATTATTCCTTGAATTTCCTCCACATCTGACTCCCCTTGATGTGAACTGACACACAGCTAGTTCTGGTCAATGCACTGTAAGAAATGATGTGTCAGGTTTGGGCCCAAGCACAGAGTATTTTGTGTGCATTCTCCCCTTCCTGTGATTCATCTTACACTTTAAAAAAATGATATGTGGCACAATTCATAATTTTTCCAGGACAACAGAAATATACCAGGACTCTGTCAGGTAAGCCAGGCCTATGGCTGTCCAAACAATTAGTACAGTGTTTATCAATAACAGTAATAAAAAATAAATACAATATGTTGGCTGTGCATATTTCTTTACTAGAGATTTTAATGTGGAAATTTCATGGAGCAATTTCTAACTAGTAAACATGAAGAAATTCCTTCTAATGTGAAATGGCAAGCACTGAATTTAAGGCAAGCATATAATTGGATTATATTAATAACATTACTAAATTGAGCTGATTCAACAATACAAATTTAATTCTTGCTCCCCAAAACATCATCTTTAAGATGCATGTATATTCAAAGCAACACACACACACACACACACACACACACACACACACACACGCACATGCACACAGTCCTAGTTTTATGCTTTTACTTGAAAGACTTTAATTTCATTGAAATATTTTTATATACATTGCTTAATTACAGGGGAGATGAAGACTGTATTAAGCATTACATTTATTAGCCAACAGGTTTTGCTTTGCTGAAATAAAACAAAGTCAAACCCTTTTAAGAACCTAATTTGCTTACTATGGTACATTACTTCAAAATACTAATTGCATGGAAAACAGATTATAAAAACCCATTTAACATTTAATGCTGACCTATGCTTTTTGAAAGCTTGACTGGTTAGTATAAATTCTCCAAAATTTGCAGTCCATCTATCAACCATTAAAGATCCATATGTTCTTCTTTTTATTCTCAATAACAAGGTACAGAATTAATAACCTTCTGGGGTTAATATCCCCCACATGTGATTCAAATCATCAACTGTTCTAAACTGGTCATTAATTCTTTGAAAGTGTATTATGCCTTGATTGGTGTTGCTTAAATAGCTTATAAGCTTTTTTATAGTCTTTTTATTTCATTGGTAAATATCTTTCCTTTCCACCTTTAAACTCCCATGCTGGTGAGAAAATTGATAATGAGGTGATGAATTCCATTGTCTAGAATACAAACATAAAAGTAAATGTCTAAACTTTTCTACTTGTATTCACAGCAAATGAACTCAGTTCAATTTTCACCTTTTTTTTTTTTTTTTAAACAGCCAGTACTGCCCAAAGGTATTACAATACCTCCAAAACTATCTCCATTCCAGAGATAGTTGCAAAATACACCTGTAAGCAATGTCTTATCTAAAATGGTGCTGCTGGTGTATCCACTTAGCTATTCTGCCAATTTTTAGTGAGTTTCTGTTATATTGTGGTTATTTTGCCTTCTAACTCACAGAGATGAAACAAAGTATCATTCTAAGAATTCACAATCTAGTAAGAGACAGCCATTAGAACAGTGTGAGATAAATGCAATGATAGCTATGAATTTCAGGTGTTCCAAAAAAAAAGTTGTTTCCTAATTCCATCTTCAACAATGTAAAGATTTCCAGAAAAGTCGAAGAATCATCTATGCCTTTAAAGACCAATAGGAGAAAGGGAGATCCAGAAGGCAGGGATTGAAAAAAGGAAAAAGATAAAAGAGGTTTCTCCAGACAGACTCAACAGCATGATCCTTTATCCAGAAACAAGAAACAAGTCATGTGGAAGAAACTATCAGCTTCCACAAAGCTAGAAAGGAGATGGGTCAAGATGAGGGGATCTTAGAAGACGAAGACAGAAAGGCAACCACAGATTAAATGGTAGGTAAGAGGAGGAGGAGGCTATAGTAGGACAGGGATATGGATATATAAAAACCTTCAATTTAGAAGATGAGTTCTGAGAACAGGTTGAGGGATGTATTAGAAAGACTGGAGAAAGACTCAAAGCAAGTGAACAATTTAGGACTCATCATGGTAATTTGGAGAATAAATAATTAAGAGTCAAACTATTAAAAGGAGTAGATGAAACTGTTGATAAAGAACAATTGAAGGAGTTTTAAGAGAATCAGCAAGATATAGTAGCTGGGTATGGGAGTTTAGGAAAGAAATGTTCACTTAAAAATAGTAAACAATTATAAATTATCTACTCTTAACATGTTTTATCTGGTCTTTTACTAATAGTCTCTTAGGGTTTTTAATGTCCTTGCTTTGGATTAAGATGTAGACTCATTTATAAATGAAATAAATTATATTTTATTATAGTTAAAACAATTATAAAACAATCTTAAATTTTATAATATAAGAAACTCACATTTTACAAATGAAAACTTAGAAGTAGGAGACTTGAAGTTTAAATACTGAAGCTACAATGCAAAACTAAAAAGAATTTAAAAAAAAACCTACCATGTGATGTAAGTTAAGGATATTTGGCTAAAAGCAGCTCATACCTTTTTAACAATATGTGTTTACAGGAAGACATTATTAGGCCATATATAAAAGAATAGTAGAGATACCAGAGAAATGAAGTTTATACGTATATACTTTCAGCTGACCAAAAAAATGAGGCTAATGACATGTTCACAGAAATCAGTGAACACTTCACATCTGATTTCCTAAATCACTGTTAGCTGCTTTTCCATCATTTCTCTTCCTTAACATAGAATTAATCCCATCATTATCTAATACATGCTCTTTCAGCTAATGAAAATTAGGCAATAATCCATTTTCTTTGCAGAGGACGCTTCACAGAAAGGAATATTCTTAGTAGAGAGAGAAGTGAGTGAATCATGTAGTTGCTTAGATATTAAATATTTTAAAATTCATCCACTCTAATAAACTATGCATATTCAGTCACCTGTTTCCCACATTGCCTGCACACAGGGAAGGTTATTTACTCATGCATGAGTTGACAGCATAAGCCAGAAGCTCTCCTCTCTTCTCCTTGAGGAAATTCTACCTTTCATGGCTTTTCATGTTTACTGGTCTGCCTCAAAATAGTGCCAGTAGCTCACTCCTTGTAATTATTATTTATTACTACTACCACTGAAAGCATTATAATCTGCATTTACAATATGGCATTCTAGATTAAGGGAATTGACTAAATTTTTTGTAGTTGTAGAAGGACAGCAAACCTTTATTTTATTTGTTTATTTTTATGTGGTGCTGAGGATCAGACCCAGTGCCTCACACATGCTAGGCAAGCACTCTGCCACTGAGCTACAGCCCAGCCCAGGAATTCACTTTTTTTTAAAAATTGACATGTTGAAGAGGCTGTCTTTAGACAAAGGTGCCAAAAATGTTCAGTGGAGAAAAGACAGCCTCTTCAACAAATGGTGTTGGGAAAACTGGAAATCCTCATGTAATAAAATAAAATTAAATCTCTTTCTCTCACCATGCACAAAACTCAAAGTGGATCAAGGACCTAGGAATTAAACCAGAGACCATGCACCTAATAGAAGAAAATATAAGCCCAAATCTCCATAATGTTGGTTTAAGCTCCAACTTCTTCAATAAGACCCCTATAGCACAAGAATTCAATAAATGGGATGGATTCAAACGACAAAGCTTCTTCTCAGCAAAAGAAACAATCAGTGAAGTGAATAGAGAACCTACAGAAATGGGAGCAAATCTTTACCAAAAGCACATCAGATAGAACACTAACCTCAAGGATTTCAAAAAGCTCTCAAAAGCCTCAACACCAAAAAAACAAATAATCCAATCAATAAATGGGCCAAGGAACTAAACAGACACTTCTCGGAAGATGATATGCAAACAATCAACAAATATATGAAAAAATGTTCAACATCTCTATCAATTAGAGAAATGCAAATAAAAACTACTCTAAGATTTCATCTTATTCCAGTCAGAATGGCAGCTATCAAAAAACAAACAACAATAAATGCTGGTGAGGATGTGGAGGAAAAGGCACACTCTTACATTGCTGGTGGAACTGCAAAATGGTGAAGCCAATCTGGAAAGTAGTGTGGAGATTCCTAGGAAAACTTGGAATGGAACCACCATTTGACCCAGCTATCCTACTCCTTGGTCTATTTCCAAAGGACTTAAAAACAGCTTACTACAGAGACACAGCCACATAAATGTTTATAGCAGCACAATTCACAATAGCTAGATTGTGGAACCAACCTGGATGCCCATCAGCAGATGAATGGATAGGGAAACTCTGGTATATATACACAATGGAACACTACTCAGCACTAAAAGAGAATAAAATCATGGCATTTTCAGGTAAATGGATGGAGTTGGAGAAAATAATGCTAAGTGAAGTAAGCCAATCCCAAAAAAACAAAGATCAAATGATCTCTTTGATATGAAGATACTAACTTATAAAGGCAAGGGAGTAGGGATGAGAGGAATGAAAGAACTTTAAATAGAACAAAGAGGGGGGAGGGGAAGGAATAACTGAGTTATCAACGATTACCCTAAATACATGTATGAAGACACAATTGTTATAAAAATACTTTAAATAAAACCAGCAAAAAAAAATTGACATGTATTGCTGTACAAATTTATAGAGTACAATGTAATGATTCAATGCAAGTATACATTAGGTAATGAGCTAATCAGAGAAAGAACTGGATTTGGTGATTCAGCAGCAACATAATTAGCTCTAGAGTTACTGACTACCCCAATCATTCCTTTTCTCATGGCTTTTCTCTACATTTACTTTGCTTATACTACTGATGGCTGCCCTTTCACTGTTGCTTTTTTTCTGTTCTAGAACTGTGATTTGCATGGCTAGTTTATCAAAGCCCCTCTACTCTAACACTTCCACATGTGTCTTTTTGTACATCTTTATAATAGAAGATTCTGTTTTCCATTTTCCTTGGGTGATTAACATAGAAATCCTGAATTGCTAACAAAATGAATCTGATTAGGTTAGCCATTTACGGAATCCATATGTAAGAGGTGATGGGCAGCTCAGTGTTTGGGATGCCTTTATATGAGGTATCCATCCATCTTTGTTCCAATAAGATGTGGTTGAGGCACTAGGGCATTATGGTACCAACCAGTACTGATATTCCTTAGCAAGCATTTTGGTTAGATAAGTTACTTAGAAGATGGCTTGAGAGTGATGGGCACTTTTATCTCTAATGCACTTATTACTGTATGGTATTTTTTTTTACTAGATAAGTATAAAATATAGACTAAATTATCATATAGCAATAACAGGTATGTAATAATGTCATAGTTGCAATATATAAGCACAAAGAGATAAAACTAAAAAAGACACACCAATGAAAATTTTCTTTAGTTTTTCAACGTAAATATGCAACAAATATCCTTATACTACTAATTAAACCAATATGTATAAGAATTAACCATCCTTAACTTTGGGATATCCTTTTGTTTTCAAAGATGAATTAACCTTTCAGTACTTTTCTATAACCATGTATCATCTTAAACAAAATCTCTTTCAAACAACACTGTGACTAGATTCAGTCTTTACAGGTTATTTTATACTCTGCACAGCATCAATGTCAATTATCAATCCATAGTTATAGGTATCCTGTAAAAGATAAAAAGTTCTAGGTTTGGGATTGAGGTGACCCTGGTTTTAATTACTGTTATCACAAATTTAGGCAGGTTCTGAGAATTGTCTCAGGGTCAGTCAGTTGTTTTCATCTATAACAACAGCGGTAGAGCGCTCGCCTAGCACGTGCGCAGCCCGGGTTCGATCCTCAGCACCACATAAAAACGCATTGTGTACAACTAAAGCAAATAAATAAATACTTTAAAAAATTTTAAAAAAAATATTTACACTACATCAATTTGTAAAGATTAAACAAAAAATATCAAATATTAAAAAATGCCTCAGTACAGTTCTTATTTCTGACTAATAACACATTAATAATTTTTAATATTCTAGGGGAGATATTTATATGGTTCTTCCTATGAAGTCAAGACACACAGAACTAAATTTCTAAGAGATCCTGAGAGTGTCATGGTCCACTGCTTAGATTGTGCTCCACAGGAAAACTCCAAAGTCTTTCTATTTTTTTTTAATTAGGAATAATGATAATAATTCCATGAATACAAAGTTCTAACAATGATTTATTTTTTAGATTCAATAGACATAAAAAATCAAGCTTATCACTATGAATAGTGATTGAAGTGCAGAGAAAGTAAAAAGAATTAGTGCACTGAAAGAAAAATAGTCAGCAAAAATTAAGTCATAATTCATGACATTTTTAAGCAAATATTTCAACCAATGCATAATGATTGTGAATGTTAAGAATACAATATTTTTCCCCAATTCAGCTTGTAAGGAGTTTAGAAATTACTAAAGAAGAAGTAAAAATGGCCAACATTTTCATGAAAATGTTTAACATCTTTAGCCACCAGGGAAATGCAAATCAAAACTACACTGAGAATCAGTGTACATCTCACTCCCATCAGAATGGCAATTGCCAAGAATACAAATGACAATAAATGCTGACAAGGAGACAGGAGACGGAGAAAAGGAACTTTTACACACCCTTGGTGAAAATGTAAATTAGTACAACCACATGGAAATGCATATTGAGGTTTCTCAAAATACTAAAAATGATTCTACTCTATGATCCAACTATCCCACTACTTGGTATTTACCCAGAATAATTAAAGTTAGCCTACTAAAGTCTCATGTTAAGATACACACATACCCATGTTCGTCACAGCACAACAAATAGCCAAATTATGGGATAAGGTTAGGTGTCTATCAGCAGATGAATGGACAAATAAAATATTATATATAATATATATATATATATATATATATATATATATATATATATATGCACAAGGGAGTTAGATTTAGCCATAAAGAATGAAATTATGTCATTTGCAGAAAAATGGATGGAACTGGAGACCATCAGGTCAGTCAAAGTGAGCCAGATTCAGAAAGACAAGTGTTTTACTCATATACCTAAGCTAGTGGTGGTGGGGTGGGGAGGACATCATTAAAGTAGAAGGGAAACCAATGGGTAGATGAAGGAAAACAGTGGGAGGAAGGAAGGGAGAGCAAAGGAGAGGTACAGGAAGCAAAGTTCATCAAATTATGTTATATGCATGTATCAATGTGCCTTAATGACCCTCTCAGTCTATGTAATGAATATGCATCAACAAAATAAGAAAAAAAAAAAAAAAGAAGAAGTTGCCTCTCTATTTTAACAGGTAAAAATCTGAATGAACTGAAAATTCAACTCTTCTTAAAACAGAGAAGCACAATCACAGGCAATCCATCGCTCCCCAAACTGGAAAGAGACAGATGGATACAGAGAATCAAAACAAAGAAAAGCAGAAACCCACCTGTAGAAACTCTGTAGATACCAGTTTAGTTAAACCTAAACTAATTGACAAATTCCTTGGAGTGTAGCACAAATAATTCTGGTAGTTAAAAACTCCCTGAGGATGTCCTTGCATATAGTGGGGAATATCAAGAAATCCAGAAAGCTCAGAAAACACCAAGAAGGCTAGATGTCAGAAAACAATACAAAAACCCTTACACCTAGGCACATCATATTGGAACTTCAGAAAACCAAAGATAAAAAATGTATTGGAAAAAGCCAGTGAAATAAATCACCTTACTTGTAGTGCAGCAAAGATAAAATTACATCTGACTGTTCAGAAATCACATAAGAAGAGTATAGAGTAAAATGCATAGTATTTAGCAATAAAACATAAAAAATTTGAAAACTAATAAACCTGGAATTATGTACCCTACAAAATGTCCTTCAAAAATAAGGAAGTAATAAAGATTTTCTGACAAAAATCAAAAGGATTTGTTACCAGACCCACTTTATAAAAGATGTTGAAGAAGTTCTTCAGAAAGAAGGGAAATAATGACAGTCAAAAACCTGGATCTACTTAAAGAAAGGAAGAGCACAGAAAAATGTAACCTCAAAAACTGCCCTTTCATTGCCCAGTCTCCTTTTCCTCTTGTCCACAGGAGACAGGGAGGTCTCCAGGCAATGATGAGCTCACCGATGCTGACATGTTCTCAATGGGGACAAACCCTTGAAAGGAGTGATCCCAAGAAGCCAAGGTGGGTTTCAAATCATGTTCCTTCAATCAGAAATAAATAGAAGAGAATGCTCAGATGCTAACTTAACCCTCATCAAAAGGCTCAGCAGTCATCCAGCAAAGGTCATTAATTTATAGGTTGCTCTTTCAAAATACATGAAAGTCATCAAAAAAACAAAAAACAAAAAAATGCAAGAATCGCATCTTGTTCCTTTGTCCCTTCCCAGTGAGAATCCCAGGTTTGCTCTTTTCCTAGAGAGTTGCTTTCAGGGAATACTTTAAGCTGAGTAAACTGTCCTCCAGACTTATCTCTTGGGTAATTCCAATTCAGCAACTTTTATGGGGCTGTTATCACACTGGCATCTCATAACTAAAGTTAATGAGTCTGTTTTTATACTCAGTATTTTCTTTGGCAATCCTTGGGTGTGAGGTTAAATTTGTTATACATCACCAAAATATATGTTATACATAACAAGCTGAATGCATTTTTCTCAGATAAAGACAATGACTACCGTGAAGGCAGTAAATTTGTAATGACCACAACCCCACCAAACTACCATCTCTACTACTCAGCACAATGTTTTTCCTATGGTCTATGTGCAGTGAGTGACTGTATGAATGTGCTAATATTTATATTTTATATATGTTTAGATAAATATTTATTTTATATTTTCATTTTATTTAACAAAAAACTGCAAAAAGTAATATTTTGTGGTTCTAGAGAAAAAAACATGCAATACATGATGAAATTGTGATTCAGGAAAAAGTAAGAGGTAAAAAGCCTATATACAAATCTTCATTTCAAAATATTTTGGGTCCTTGCAATAAAACTAGTAATAGTAGGAATAGTAGTACTAGTAATATTAATGTTTATTATGAACAGCTGCTGTTTAAAGTTCTTTACATATATTAAATTAGCTGATCCTCACAATAATCTAATGAACTGAATACTATTATCATACCTTCCTCTTTGTGTGGATGGAGATTAACATCTCAAAGCTATACAATTTCTAATAAACACTGAAATTAATTCATAAAACCTAATATATTTCTTTGAAATATGAAACAATATAATTAAAATTAACATGATGGGTAATTAGAACATTACTACATATGTTGTGAAGTTTCTTGGTGGAAACCATTTAGATATATCAGTTTTGAAAACAGTAACAGTTCACTTTTGATAATAGAAATTATCACTAAAGTTCATATTTTCAGAATTCAAACATATGGTATTTGAGAACATTTTGATGGATCATACAATGAATCAAGATGCAACACTGACGTCCTATACCATGATAAATTAGTTCTTATTATATGGAATGTAGAAATTATAATATCAAAATAAAATTATTACTATATAAATATAATATCAAAATAAAATTATTACTATATACTAATTTTCTAATCTAACATGCAGTGTCTGAAATTTCATGATATTAGGAAATGTTATTCTCTTATTTGTGAAAAAATGCATACTTTTACACAGATTAATTATAATTTATGCTTTTATTAATAGAAGTCCTTAGTTACTAGGTTCACTTATAGCATATATATAGACATGAATAACCATGTGTTCCTATTTTCCTAAGATGATTAATTTTATGTCAATTTGACTACAGTCAGAGATACCTAGACAGCTGGAAAAACATTTCTGGGTGTGTCCCTGATGATATTCCTTGAAGAGGATAGCATTTGGATCAACAGAACAAGCAAAGAAGGTACTTCCTCACCAAATAGGGGACCCAATTGAACAAAAAAGGCAGAGGAAGTATGAATTGTGCCTAACTCTTGAGCTAGAACATCCATCTTTTCTTCTCCTGCCCTCACTCACTGGATCTTATGGTTCTCGGGCCTTTGGATGTGAGAAGTTCATTAGTGTATCCCTTTTCTTAAGCTTTGTACTTAGACCTTGAACTTGGAGAGAAGCCCTTGTCTCTTCTGGTTATTGAGACTTTGGACTAGGACTGAGTTACACCACTGGCATTGTTGTTTTCCATTTTGCAGACAACACATTTTGGGATATAGCCACCATAATCACATAAACCAGTTCCTATAGCAAGCTTCAATCCTGCTTGGGCCAGTGCAGTCTCTCCCCACCGTCTACCTCCAAATATATGCTTTTTGTTCTGTTTCTCTGGAGAACTCTAATACACTAATCAAATGACTGCGTCTAACAGATAAGATCACATAACTTGCATAATCCTTCATTATTCAAGTCCTAAAGATTATCTAAGTCACAAACACAAAAAATACATATAATGTATTAAAACCAACATTTGACATGTGAGAAATAGATTTTAATCAATCTCTAATTTTCATCATTAAAATAAAATGCAAACTAACATCCAAAATACTTTTTTTTCTACTAACAATTTTTTTCTTAAAGTTAAAATAATCTAACATTGAAATGGAAATTTGATTTTAAATGTTGGACGCCTATATCTAAGACCAGGACAACTATGTAACACAGATATGATCCACTACTGCACATTAAAGACAAACTTTTAAAAGATAACTACCTCTTAGCAATCAAAAGAGTGAAAATAAATCAAAGACAAGAAAATATTTCATTTTCTTGCTTAAGATATCATTACAAATAAATACAATTTACTATTTCAGATGAACTCATGGAGTACTTAAAAATCAAATTCTTTCTATCAAGATTAAGAATATATAATTATAGATTAAGTAAATATCTTAGGAAAATCTTATTAAGAAATTTCTATATATTATAATTATCAAGTTGTATTCAGGTATAATTACTCTTACTAAGCAGTATGTAGCTATTAAAAAGCCAGCTGTCTTTTGAATTATAGTACCAAACTTTATAAAAAAAATATAACTATTAAATTTCAAGTCATATAAATTTAATTACTAAAACCCAAAGGAAACAAGATAGGATTTTAATCATGAAATTACTTTTTGTATTTTGAGAAGCCTTCTAATCTTCTTGTTCAAAGCAGTAACTTATCATTGGTCAGAATTAATATTAGGCCAAGATGCTCCAATATGACAGACCCACAGTTGTTTGATAATAAATGGGGTCTAACCTGTAATGGATATTAAAGGTTTCAATTATGACATTTAACTATGGGTCCTCTTATTATAACTGTATTTTCCCCTTGTTTATAGTAGTATTTAGTGTCTAAAAGTAAACTGAGAAAGTAAAAACATCAAAAGGAAATAAATCCATATGAGATGAGAGTTAACATTTTAATCAGAGAGTTTAGAAATTGATGGTCATGAAGCCTTAACATAGCGTTCTGTCCAATGTTTAGAATTTTATGTCTACGTAATCAAAACTTTTGAGAACTTTATCCTATGAATCTATTCCATTCCTTATCTGTCAGCGTAATACAATAAGATGATAAGATTATGGTCTTGCAAAGTAGCTAACAGAATGCTATGGTAATCAATGGAAAATGTGCACAAATTAAATTTTTGTGCAGCATTAAAGAAGTGTTTTCACACGATTAAGTATAGGCATATACTTTGACTTTTCTATTTTATCATGTTAAATTCAAGCTTCAACCTCTGTTCAAACATCATGATTTAATTTGAGGAGTGTCATGTCATTTATATTTAAAGCATCTTTCCAATTTTCCAAAGGGTATTTCATTTCCAAGGGTCTGCATTACTCTTATTAAGCAAAATAAAACTTCAGTAATTTTTAAGTAAATTAAAAAGGTTTTATTTTTACACTTACTTATTGGAATTGAAATACCCACTATTAGATCAACTAGGACACTGAAATTCTGTCTTTTGCACCGTGGCTTTGCCTGTGACGACAGAGGTACTTCTCAATGCAACCCGCCACTACAATGAGACAAATGGGTCTCAACAGTCCTGAAACTTAAGGTACATTAAGAATTGTATGATAACTTATATATAAGAATTGATAATAATGCACATTAAGAATGGAAAGTTTAAAAAATCCTTTGTCTTTGCTGGAGCCATTCCCTTTGCCTAGACAGTGCCTTCTATTTTCTCTTCCAGACCATATGTGACTCCTTCACAGTTAAAAAAGAGCTGATACAACACTTCTCATACCCAATTTTCTCTCACCAGAATTAATCCTTCCCTTAATATTCTTTCACAAAACATTACACAAAACTATGTGAAGGCACTTTCTTTGGCCTTTTGATTGTGCAGTATAATTTCTATAACGTAAGACTGCCTGAGGGTAAAAAATCTGTTATTTAAGCACACTTAACAGGATGCATGGCACAGAGAGCATAAAATAGAAGTTTGTTAAATTGAATTCTGGAAAATGGTTAAAGAAAATAAACTATAATTTATATGTTGATACAAGCAAATGTTTCAGAAAATTAACATATTCTATTTCTACTTTTGTAAGATACAAAGTCATTCACTCAAGACAATTCATCCCTTTTCCATGTTCACAAAATAGGGAAGCTCACCCCTTATTCCAATGACCATAGCAATTCTATTCACAGGCACACTGTGAATACCTACTCCTGTAACTCTTATCAGCATGGCATTCCTGGTCATATGGCTACTTTAACTTAAAAAGGAAGGAAAAAAATAAAGACATGCAATCACTGATTAAATTTCTTTTAGTTTATATAGTACATTTTAGTATTTCACCTCAGTTCAGTTCTTTATATAGAGAGAAAGTTTTCAATTTAAAAAAGTTATTCCAAGGAAATATACAATTCACAGGAATAGAATATGTTAGATAATAGAAGTAATAGAAATATGAGATTTACTGTCGAATAATAGAAATATTAGATATACTTTTTATCACAAATTACCAACTATATAATCTTGTCATCTTTTCCACATGACATTCATTAAACTAACTAAATTAGTACCTGAAAAAAAAGATAATTGTTAAATTGCTCATTCAAACTACCCTGACTCATTAAAAGTGAGAACTCAAAAGTCTTATAAATCCAAATAAATATTATAATTTTAATAAGTGGCTAGAAATTATTGTTTAAATATTATACACTAATAAATGGTTCCCACAGATCTTATAAGTCATTGATGTCTAGATTATTTTCGTTTTTGCATTTTTAATATTCTTTTTTCAAAGTTCTTCCTCCTTACTGATTAGTTCCTTATTTATTTTAGCCTATAAATAGCATTAAGTTTGATACTTACCAGTAATCTATCCTCTTTATTAGCAAATAATTTAGATTGTATATTTTCTCTAACACTTGTGTGTTCTATCCATTTTACTGTTTCCCTTGAATTGCCTTTGTCTTACCTTAAAATTTATATAGTTTCATCCACATATATTATGAAATATGCCCATGTGCTCTTATATTCAAACAGGCCTACTGCTTACAATTAGTACATATAGGTTATTATTTGGGAGATAACCTCAAAGTAATATAGCCCATACTAACAATAATATTTCAATGTAGTTTAACTATTTAATTTATTTTTAAAGTCTGAATCCATGTGTTACTTTTCCCTCCACAGTCTAAATATATTGGCCATGGACCTTTATCTTTACCTGTTAGAATCTTAGGAGAAATAAAAATCAACTAGCTGTGAAATGACCACCAGTAAGTGTCAAGTTTAGGATATATTTAGCTTAGGACTTCTGCTGAACTACCTCCTAGCTCTGTGACCTTGTGAATGTTATTTAATGCACCGAGTCCTCAATTTCTACATGTACCAATGAGGATGAATTATACTTGAGGTATAGAACTGATCTAAGTGTTTTGAGGCAAAGTCTAGCATGTGACAAACGTCCAATAAAACATACCCATCAATTCCTTTCCTACTTCATTCTATTTACATATTCTATCGATTCATTTTCTATTTTATTACTCTCTTCCCCCTATTCTTTCTCTCTTTCCTCTGGGTAATAGTTATGCAATACCCCAACTGTGAATATTGTGTGTGTGTGTGTGTGTGTGTGTGTGTGTGTGTGTGTGTGAAAGAAAAGAAATCTGAATCAATTAGGTAAATACTGCACATTTGTAAATGGCCTTTCATGAAGTTTTCAATGCCTCTCTCTTAGCAGAGCCACTGGAAAGACATAAGTTTAGAGTCATAAATATCTTAGTTTTAGATTCCACCATTCACCATTTGGCTGTTGGTATTATAATACTTGTTAGTGTTTTCTGTTCCTCACTCTTTTTTAAGACTAGGATTCTCTGACAAGGAAACAGATATAGGATACGTTTCAAAAAGCCATTGTGAAAATAAAATATGCTTAGGACAGTGTCTAGAAAATTGAAAACCATGAGCTGAGTGGCTCCTTTCCAGACAACCCTGCCCTCTCTCCCCCATAACTACCAAATCTACTTCATAACATCTACAGAAAATTCATTACAAGACTGACAGCAGCAAGTTCATTTATGATTCTCTAAGTCTCTGCATTACCAGTTTTCTCAGAAATTAAGCCTGATCAAGCCAAACATAATCACTGAACAAGTTCACAGTCTTCCGCTCCTCAGGTGATACCTGGCTTTCACTACATGAGACCAGGAATAATGTCTCTAATAGCTTTTACTCATTTGTTTCAGAAAATGGAAAAGAGGGCTCTAAACTACTTAATGATTGGAAGTGTTTATAAGTTATTTTGTATACTGAAGAAATTACACGTATGTATTTATTTATTTATACACATGTGTGAATATCTATGTGATATATAGATGTGAATCTAAATGACATAGATACACACACACATACCTTGGAATGACGGTCTAAAAGAAATCTTCATTTATTTTATTCATTACTTAATGATAAACATGATCTCCTTAATACTTAATAAAATGATGTTTTATTAATTCAAGGTTTATTTAACCCAAAATTGAAGTTTATTAATTTTCATGGAGGTAAGACTAAGATGGTAGGGCTGGGGTTGTGGCTCAGTGGTAGAGCACTTGCCTGGCATGTGTGAGGCACTGGGTTCAATTCTCAGCACCACATACAAATAAATAAAATAAAGGTCCATCAACAACTAAAAAAAAATTGAAGAAAAAAAAAGAATACAATGGTAAAAGCATAATTTTACTTTGAAAGATATATTTCTCAGAAATGGACTGATGAGCACTCTATTGAAATAAAATAAAAATTTTAAAAAGTACAGAACATAAAATAAATCTAAATAAGAAAACAGGATGATGATGTGTTAACTCTTTCTAAGCATTTTTATTTGAAAATATACATTTTAATGAATAACTTTTGAAGTAAAATGTCAAATTTAAAGAGAAATATGTAAACATCTTAAAGGAATAAAAATATGTTTGGGTCAACATTTCCTTTCAAACTTAAATTTAAGATTTAATAGTAGAAGCAATGTAAAACGTATGAACAAAGAATATGATGAATGCGAAAATACAATTTCTATGAAAATAGATTAACTAAAATATAGCTGAAACATCTGTTCCTATTATTGAATAGTTTAATTAAATAGAAAAATATCAAGTAAAAACTTTACAAACCACCCTTTTGTGTTAGCCCAATGTCAACAAAAGATTTAGAAATTCATTGCAATTTGAAAATGCAAAACAGATTAAAACATATAAAAAGTCAACTACAACCATAGCTAAAATGTAAGTACATGAAACACTGTATTTTGTAAATCATGCATCCTGATAAGCTTTCAAAATCAACTATTTCCAGCTAACAAACACCTAATCACAGTACATCATCTTGTCAAGTTCAAACACATACTGCATTAGTAGACATATTTTCTATTCAAAACCAAATTGCTAGTATTGTACAATCAACTTGTGATACTCTGAAGCTTGTTTATGCACAAACACATACAAGATTAGCAAATGTAACATACAGAAAAGTGTCTGAAACTACACACAGAAATTTATTTCTGAAGAAAACATGGGAAAATTCTAGTGTTACTATGTATAAAAACACAGTATTAAAGGAAAAGTTTTAATTTAGAAGCAAGGATTCTAAATCATTAATTTAGAATCATCCCCTTCAATTACCAGTTTAATGATATTTTAATCTTTTCTACAGGATTTAAGTTACAAGCCAAAATTCATATTAAATAAAACCAAAAGTCTACTGTTCCTTTAACTCTTACAAGAGATCCTAACAAGGATGAGAATTTTAAAAAGACATTTAAACTTACCCCATTTAATGGATATGTTTTCCATCCTAGTTCTCCCAGCACAGTTGTCGTATCAAGCAACACAACTGGAATTAAATAGATAAAAACTGTATGAATTTGTCAACTGCTGTAAAAATGTTAAATTCTTTAAATCAATATCACCTACACATTTTATTATTCATCACATTAGCTTTAATGAATTTATTTGTTTTTATATATTAAATATTAGTATACAATAATATCAATCAATAATATGATAAATGAAGGGGTGATAATTTTAAAATTATGTAAATACATTTTGGTTTAACAATGCTGAAATAAATAATTGAAAACAATTTAAAAAGCCTTTTATAGCAGATATTGAAACCCATAAAAACATCACCTTTGTGTTTCTCCACTTTTATAGTCTTTTTATAAATTTTTTTTAAAAACTATATTAAAGCCAACAAACTTCTTTATTTTGTTTCTGTTATTAAATATCCTTAAGTGTAATCAGCAAAGTATGAAAACAACTTGTATTGAGTAAACTGCTCTCTTTAAAGCACAGACTATATGATTATAAGTACTTGGTATATAATAATTAATAAAGGGTGCAAAAACAAAAATAAACACTATGTATCTTTTCTGTAACAAACAATAACTCAATCTGGTTTAAAACAAACATACATATAAACAAATAATAAGCATGTATGATGTTAATATTCTAAAATAGCACTCTTGCAATTAAGCTGAACTAAGGCTGGGAAAGCAGCTCAGGAGTGCTTCACAAAGGACATAAAGCTTGAGCTAGGCCAGGACAAAGAGGTCTTCAATCACATGTAGTGAGAATTTTTTTTTTTTTTTTTTTTAATTTTAGAAGACCATCTATAAAGTAACCGAGATATGGCTAAAACAGTTGTTCAATCTCTGGAGTGAGAACTAAGAATGGGAATTATTTTGAAGTAGGAGGTTGGGAACAATGCTGGTAGGGGCTGGAGACTACCTGGGTAGAGATTTTGTGATGTTTCCAGAAAGAAAGTACATATACATATACATACACACACACATACCAAGATTTCACAGACCTATATTTTCAACTATTAATTCCCAGGCCCCAGAAGCCCATAGGCCACGGGTTACACTGAGAAACAATGCTTTCATATCTCATCCTTAGTTTCAGTTAAACTTGCAAGGAAGGTGGGCTTTTGTTAAGTTAAAGAAAAAAATGCCAATGTGATTATGTTTGGCATCTGTTCTTTAGTGTCTTTATAAGGAACACACAGTTCCACTTGAGTAGAATTATATGATACATTTTACTAATATATTTTAAAATATGAAACCATCATTGAAATTCTGGAATAAAACATACTCATTGAGGAATACTGGTACTAAACATACTTTTGTAAAACTAAGCTATAACTTTTGAATTGATTTTTATTGTAGAAATTTTCAAACACATTTCAAAAGAGATAATAGCTTAATGAACTCTCATATACTATGCACCTGACTTTATTAATTACCAGTTTATGGTCAATCTTGTTTCATCTCTATGTGTTTACCTTCTCTTCCACTGAAAGATTTCTCTGCAACAAATTCTAGTAATTATATCATTGTATCTGTAAAACTTTCACCTTTTATTTCTAAAATACTTTTTATGTAAACTATATCTTAATTTATTAATACAGACAATAATTCCTTAATGTCATCAAATATCAAGTCAGTGTTTAATACTCTTTGTTGTCTCAAATCAACAGGAAAGCAAACTCCAAGTAAATGTTATACAATATGAGTTGGCATTCCTCTGTTTTTCAAATCTCCATTATATTTTCCAGTTACTTATTGGTTTTACTTGCTATAAAATTCACTCTTTCTAAAATGCACATTTCTATGAATAGTGCAAACCCCCACATTCATGTAACCATGGCTAAAATCAGGCTATAAAATATTTCCATTATACCCCCAAATTTCTTTTGACCCTTTCTTTATAGTGAATCAATCCTTTCCCATCCCATCCTCTAGAAATCACTAATCTGATTTCTGTCCCTATAATTTTGCCGTTTCCAGAATATCAAATAAATCATATAGTATGTTGCCTTTTTGAGTCTGTTTCTTTCACTGGGCTTTTGAGGTTCATACATGTGGCTTCATGTATTAATAATTCCTTTTTACTTCTGACAATGATTCCACCATATGTAATTCCCTTTTGATGGACATGCAGAATGTTTCTAATTGGGAAAATTATATATGAAGCCACTATGAACTTTCAAGAACAAAGTTTTAAATGACCTATTCCATCATTACAAGGGAAATAACTAAGAGATATATAGAAAATACTTTTCAAAAAAAAAACTGTCAAATTGAATCCAAATGGCCACAGAATTTTACATACACAGTAGCAGAATGTATGGTTTTACACTTTCTTCACCTATCAGGTTCTGGTATTAGCCAGTTCCTTTTAAAGATGTTCTAATGCCAGGCGCGGTGGCGCACGCCTGTAATCCCAGCACTTTGGGAGGCTGAGGCAGGAGGATCGCGAGTTCAAAGCCAGCCTCAGCAATGGGCGAGGCACTTAGCAACTCAGTGAGACCCTGTCTCTAAATAAAAATACAAAAAAGGGCTGGGGATGTGACCCAGTGGTCGAGTGCCCCTGAGTTCAATCCCTGGTACCACAAAAAAAAAAAAAAAAAAAAAAAAAGATGTTCTAACATGCTTGCTATAAAATATCTTGCTATTTTAATACATTTGTCCCTTAATGACTAAACAATTACTTTTTCACTACTTAAAATCAATTTCCTAGGGGAAAAATATTCTTTTGTGGGCATTCCAGGTTTTCTTAATTGATCATGAAATACCACTGAACATATTCCCCCCTTTCGTGCATTTTCTTTCAATAGGTAGATATATCTAGTGGCTTGATCAGATTCAGGTTCCACTTTTTTTTAATCTTTTTTTATTTTGTCAGCCAACTCCTCTGGTATTGTTTCAGAGCCCAAGTCCCAGAAAATAGGGAAGATATCAACCTGCACTAAAAATATAACAAAAGGACTCAGCAATCAACTTGCATAAGCTTCCACTGGTGAAAAATAAATAATTTGACCATACACAAGGAAAATGACCATAAGAGACTGAAACACTTTACATATGCTTAAATCCATGCATTCATAATGACTATATACCTAGTGTTAACTTTTGCCAGATGTTAGAAAAACATTTTTAAAACTGGTTAAATAAATTGAAAAGAGTAAAATGTTATTTTCCTTTTCTACATGAACTACTTCTGCATAACAAAATAGTTAATGAAGGACATTTCTCTTATTGAAATATTCCAGTTAATAAATGAAGAGCGAATGACTGAATTAGGCTACACCATTTGCTACTCATAATTAATTAATATATTTAGGTAATGGTTTTTCATGGCTGCTAACATCACAAAAAGAAATAAAAGGAGACATCATAAAGGGCTAGAGCTTTGAAAAAGCCTTTCTTTATAATTTAATTTACTCCATATTTCCACACAATTCTAACAAATCTGGAAGTAACAGAATAAAAAGCACAGTAAGGATGAAAAACACACACACACACACACACACACACACACACACACAAATATCTGTGAATGAATATGGGTTCATTCAATGCAACAAAAATAATCTCACATATTAGACAAAAAGATAAACATCACTATAATAAACAGTCAAAAACAATAAGCTTTTCTTATTACTTAAAGTTCTTTTTATTTTTGGTATGAACTATTTGTGGTGGCTAATCTGGATTGTCAACATGATTGGATTAAGAGATATAAATGGAGAGGCTTCTGGATATGTCTGTGAGTAAGTTTCCAGGAATGACTGGCATGGCAGATTCAAGCTGAAGGGGAGACCCAGCCTAAGTGTGGGCAGCACCTTCTAATAGGATGGGGACTGGATGGAACAAAAAAATGGAAGAGGAAGCCAAACAGAGGCAAACTCTATTGTTCTTGAACAGGTGCTCCTATTGCTAGTGTGATCCCCTATGGAACCCAGACTCCCGCTCCTTCACTATTCCCAAGCAGACTCTGACCACAGACTCCCCAGGAAGTTTCCAGGCCTTTGGTACAGGACTGGGGCTGCATCATTGATCCCTCTTTTTCTGAAGCTCCAGCTTCCCGGACTGAGCATTTATTGGTTTCTCTGGCTCTCCAGCCTGCAGAAGGCCATTGTGGGACTATCAAGCTTCTGATTCTGTAAGACAATCTAGTAAATCCCCTTTTTGTAATCACACACATATATATTCTGTTCTGTTCCTCCAAAGAACCCTAAATAATCCACTATCCAAAAAGAATAGAGATGTAATATCCGTATTTACTTCAGAGTACTGAGAAGTTTTATGTTATTTCATACTTTTGAAATAGCTCATTATTTCTCTAACATTTAGGGAAAATGACAATATTAATACATAGTCACCAAAGTAAGGACACTGCATATCCTTTCTTTAAGTAATCTCCAAAATTTTCTATAAGGTTTATATTTTCCCATTTAAACAGATCTTTATGAAATCATGATGCTAAGAGACAGCTGGGGCTGGGTTGTGGCTCAGTGGTTGAGTGCTTGCCTAGCATGCATGAGGCACTGGATTTGATCCCCACCACATTAAAAAAAAATAGAGGTATTGTGTCCATCTACAACTAAAAAATATTTTGGGAAAAGAAAAGAAAAGACAGCTGCATTCTTATGTTCATTGCAGCAGTATTCACAATAGTCAATATAAGAAAATTACTGATCAATGGGGAAATGAATAAAGAAAATGTGGCACATAGACACAATGGAATACTATCCAGCTGTAAAAAGGAGTGAATTCCTGTCATTTTCAGCAACATGGACAGAACTGGGGATCAGTGTGTCAAGTAAATTAAGCTGGGAACAGAAACAGACAAATAGCACAATTTCTCACCCATGTGTGGAATCTAACAAAGTTGACCTTACAGAAGTTAAGCAGAGTGGTAGTTACCAGAGGCCAGAGACAGTGTGGTGAGATAGGAAGGAGAACAGGAAAAGGCTGATCAAGAAAACAGGTTACACTTAGAAGCAAAAGGTTCTGGTGTGCTATTCCACTGGACAGAAACTGCAGATAATAACAACGTACTGTGAATTTAAAAAAGCCAGAAGACAGGATTTTGAAAATTCTCAGAATAAAGATAAATGTTTAAGAAGATTAATGTGTTTAACCTGATTTAAACATTACATAATACATACATGCATTAAAACATTTTGATACCAGTCTTATAGATCAGGATTGGACCTTGTTCTGCTGGTGTTGAAATTAAACACCCAAGCAACACCAAGGCAAGTGTAGAAAGTAAGTTTATTTTTAAAAGGCACAGAGGCAGAAGACTTCTTTGAAGAGAAGGGGACCCAGAGCTGGAGTGGGTACATCTTGCTCTTTGATAGACCCCAGAACCCCCGACCTTCTCATTCTTCTCCATGTGTGTGCCTAAGGGCAGGAAGGAGCAGCAACTGCTTGTGCTGGGAAGTGTTAGCTGTTAGCAACCCATTATCTTTGCTTTGATAACCAGCCCTCATCTTCTCAACCTCATTCATTACCTACACTGACTGCCAGACCTTCGCCTCGGTTTGTTGAAGGATGTGACATATCCTGTCCCCTCAGGCCAGGTGGGACTGCAGGCAGATTACTTTTCAGCAAAGAAAGCATGTGTGTGGGGGGGTGTCATCACAGTGGGCTCATTTGATATAATTATTCTCTTAACCTCGTTTTTCCACCATCCTCAATCATCTGTCCCCTTACAATTTCATGGTAGTCCCTCAATATGAATATTTTTGAGTGCTTTTATGTACAGTTAAAAAGCAAATTTTATAAATGACATTTTTGCAATAGTTTAAAAATCTTTAAACATCCTTCTTTGATAATGTAAATTATGTAAATAATATTTTCCCTATTTTGACAAAGATCTAAATTTCTATTTAAATGCCTGCTGTCTATGGATTACATTCAGTATTTTTAGTTGATGGTCCTTATTCTTTGTTTTGAAATAGTTTTATTGAGGAATAGTTCATATACCAGAAACTGCACCTACTTAATATATACAATTTCATGAGTTTGGACATATGCATACACCCATGAAACCGTTCCCACAACAAAGATAACAAACATTCACCACCTCCAAATGTTTGCTCTGGTCCATTTGTTTTTGTTTTCTCTGGTTTCAATTGGGGTTGTTTGGTGTTTTGTGTGTGTGTGTGTGTGTGTGTGTGTGTGTGTGTGTGTTAAAAATACTTAAAAATTTTTGAGAGCGTAGATCTCATGTTAAGTGTACATACACCATTAAATTATAGGTACTACATTAGACAGCATACCTAGAATTTATTCATTTGCACGGCACACTTTATAGTCACTGGACAGCATCTCCCCATTTCCTCCTCCCCTCAGGTCCTGCCAATCTCCTACTGTCTGTATCTATGAATCTATTCAAGATATTAATCTAAAATGAACTCACATAGTATTTGTCCCTTGATAAATGAATTATTTCATTTAACATAATATCCTCCATGCCCATTCATCTTGTCCAATGTAGCACAACTGCCTTCTTTTCAGAGACACAATAATATCTATTATATGTATACACCATTTTTTTTCCATAGGTAAGACATTGAAGTTGTTTTCAGGTCTTGCTATGGTGAATAATGCTGCAATGAATATGGGCATGCAGATAACTCTTCTAAGTTCTGATTTCAATTCTTCTGAACATATACCCAGATGTTCAGTGCTAGATATTGTGATGGCTCTATTTTTAATTTTTTGATGACTCTCCATACTATTTGTCATCATGAATTATCAATTTACACCCCACCAATAATGAATAAAGGTTCTCTCTTCTTCACATGCTAACACATTACTGTTTTGCCTTTTGATGAAAGCCTTTCTAACAGGTGTATGCCAATCTCACAGTGGTTTTGACTTACATATCTCTGATGATCAGTGGCACTGAGCACCTTTTTCAGATACCTGTTGGCCATTTGCATGTCTTCTCTCCAGAAATGCCCACTCAAACATTTTGCCCATATTTTAACTGGGTTAATTGTGTTTGTTGTTGTTGTTTCTTTGTTTGTTTTGATTCTGAATTATAGGAGTTCCTTATATAGTTTGGATATTAACCAAATGGTTTTTTATTTAAATACTCAACTTACATGAGAAAACTAAAGTTAATGAAGGATATATAATTTTCCTTGAAATAACACAAAGCTATAGATTTGGATTCTATTCAAGGAGACTGATTCTAAATATTTTTCACAGTACTGTTTTTTTTCCCCCTTAACATTTTAAGTTCAAATACAATACTCCATTAATAGGTTTTTCTTTTCATTTATGTATATATAAGGAAGCATCACTATTTCTCCTGCAGATTGTACCTCTTCCTAAATTTGATCCTAGATTTCCCAAAGATTTGTACAGAAAATTCACAGGCACTCCCTACAAATAAAGACATTCAAATACAGGGCTTACTAGAGAAATTGTTCAAAAATTCCTGCTATATATTGAAATTTAGCAACAAAGATTTTCTTTTCACAAATTATACATAGGCATTATGGCCAATAAATTGTTTAGTCAACATAATTATTATTCTTTCTAAAACATTTAGACTGCTTTGATTTTGATATTTGTAATTGTAAACTCTGAAGTATATTTAATTCAAAATAAGGAAAATATGTGTATATAGCTATAAAAATGTAGATGCTTAGTAAGTATATTTTGTTCCTTAGTAGCTTCCAGGAAATTGACCTAATTGCTTTATTTCATTACACTGCATTCATACATTTTAAAAACTCCTAAGAACAATAAAATTTAGAATTTGCATCCAGACAAATCAAGGACAATGCATTGATATTAAACAAACACAGTAGATTTGAGATTTTTAAAGAATATCATTATATGTGATGAGTATCTTAATTTTATCATTTGTTTCATATACAAAACCCCCACAAATCCAATATTTCCAGCCACACTAATTACACTGAACCCAGCAAGGTGAGAGCTCCTCCTACTGGCTTTAAACAAAAATTATCTAGTCCTTACTAGAGTGCAAAATTACTGTAAACTTAGCAGAAGGAAAAAAGAAATTATACTGACATTAACATCAGTTAAAAAAATCAGTACTCTTGCCTTTTAAATTTAATGGTAATGTTTTAAATAGGAATATTAACACATTATCTAAACAAATGAGATTATAATTATATATTTATGTTGTAATGAATGAGAAGTTAGATAAACCAAAAAGTAAATATTGGGCTGAGGATAATAAAGTTTTGAAAGAATCTATTTTCTTAATAAGCAAAATAATGCATATGTTTGCAAAACTATACCAGTTTTCCTGTTAACTTTAAGAAAAAAACTTTTCAGCATATTCCATTTCTCTCAGAAATATCTTCTAATTTATTAGCATTTCCTTTACTCATTCTCTATTATAAGAAAATTTCAGTATATTCTAAAGAAAATTTTTATAAATACATATAAATTTGGTAGTACTCAATTAAATCTGAAAGAATAATGAAGATTCAAAAACTCAATACTAAAATTTAGCTTTTAAACAATTTATCAAGTCTTTATCCCTTGCAGTAAGTTTATGGGATATTAGTTATTAGTTTTAAAATATTGTATTGATTTATAGTACATAATATATCAACTTTATTCAAACTAAATAATAAAAAAGATAATTTTATTTATATACCATTTTGAAAAATTAAACAGGACATAAATTAACCACTAAATGAAAATTCAAATTAATAGTATGTGAACTGAGTACTGAAATTTGTCAATATTCTTAAAAGTTCAGATGATCATAAATACATGTTAGGAGAATTTTAACACATTCCATGTAAAAAAAAAAAAAGAAAAAGAAACACACAAACATTTTTTGTAGAACCATTCAATTTAGAGACTGCAGGACCCAGAAAGGGAAATTTAAGCTTATAAGTCAGACATTAACACAGCAGTAGAGGCTGAGGAATGGTCTAAGACCCACTCACTCTAACACAACCTTTCATCTCCCTTAGCTCTAAAAACACAGCAAATAAACAAGGGGAATATTCAGGTTACAGATTTATAAACAGAAATGCACCTTTATATATTTAGAAATAGTCTATTTGAATATCATACAGTTTAGAATGCTTTAACTCATTATATCCCATTTATGGAACACCAAAAAACTTAAATTGAGCAATAAATATGCTGCTTATGGTAACTGAAATAAATATTTGTGTTTCTAGAGTACTATTCTTTTGAGAAAACAGGTGAATGATTACTGGTAATTTTCATTGATATTATTGATATAATTAATGACAATAAATTATAATAAAATCTACATTATCATTTCCAACATATTTTAATGAACCTGGGTCAATTTTACCAAAATATTCCTAAAACTGAAAATGTGGAACCTAATAGGTTAAACCGACTCACCCAGTTTTGACAAAATAGCATATTTTTGCTTGGTGAAAACCAAAGTTTTTAAATTCCAGTTCTATATACTATGCATATCTACCCTCATATCTAGTTGGAACCATTATTTAATTCTGCAAAAATCTAATGCCTATTATTTTAAATATATATGTTGGATAACAGTGTTTACCCTCTAGTATGTCCCTGTGTATACTGATATTACTTTAGGACAACATATCCCAAAAGGTATCAACTTTTTTGAAATTAATAAAATTAATTTTATCTACAAACTGAGATCAATATTTGATTATTAGGTGTACTAAGAGCACTTTGTCTCATTGTGGTTGTTGTTAATTCCACTCTTGCTTGTCTTATTTTTAATATAGGTGATGTTAACAATTTTATCTAAGTTTTGAGCACTTGAAAATCCTACTTTGAAAGGTAACGAGTGAGTACATGGTAAGGATAAATAACTCTTTCAAATCAGAGGGGAAAATACCAAGTCTAGCTCAACTCTAAACTCATATCCCCATCTTTCTACCCCACTAGAAAAGGCTATCTTTAACAGAAAACAGGTCTGTATCCCTTCTACAGAATAATTAGTTCTGATAGAAAAATAGTTATTAAAAAAACATTTTTTTTTACTATTAACTTATATAGAAAAGACAAAAAAAAAAAAAAAAAAAACCACCTCCATGATATTCTACTTACTGAACTTACTTTGAAAATGAAGTAAACTAGTTTGGTATTATTTATAAAACAAGGAACACTGTATCAGAAGAACTACCACTGAAAATCTTATCCAAATAATGAATAGTCAATAGCTGAATTTAAAATATAACTGTAAAGTTCATCCTCATTTTGATACCTTCCTATTTCACTCTGTCAAGGCACCTCTAGGTCATAATCCTACTTGACAGAAGATTTATCAGCTTCCACTTTATAATCATTCCTAAAACCTGTCATTACCAGCACTTACCATAAGAGGCCAAAGAAGGGGGATGTGATCTAGCACAAGACCACTCTGCTACAGGTTCACTCCTGGGTGCCTGAGCAAGGTCATTAAGACCAAAGCATCACCTCAGAAGCTGTGATCTTCCATCAGAAAATGCAGTTATCTCTATGGTTAGAAAATGACAGGATAGGAAATTTGCCATGTTCCCAATTAATACCATTTATAGTTCTTCCTTTCAACATCTTCAGCACTTTAGCCTGTTAAGTAAATTTATTCTTTACTTTAGAACCTACATTATTTGCATTTGTTTAAATTGCAGAGTTTAAATTGGTAGAAAAGACTACTTAGCTTTACTCTTAGATTTGCTAGTCTTATATTTAATTGTAAGAGCCTTAATAAGGAGGTACCTAAGATGGCGGCTGGTTGAGAGCCAAAGAGGAGGCATTTAATTGTTTTCTCCTGACCTTAATGTAATCAACTAAGAATCTATCTGTGCCCATGAACACTGTGTGACGCACCTGTAAGTTGAGCTTGTGACACGTGTATACTTGTTAAGGTGAAGAGTATTTAACCAAGTAGGGTTGGAGTTGTGTTGGGCGTTGTTGTTGGAGTTGGAGAGAGAAGTCAGCAGAGAAAGCAGAATAAAGAACCTACTCATTCCCAGTGTGCCTCCGAATTCTTTCCCAAGGTATCCTTGCTGCAGGCGGCAGCAGCTGCAGGCGGCAACAAGTGGTAGCCCATACAGGGAATTTGGAATCTGCAGGTAAGAACTGAGTAGTCTCTAGTCAGAGCTTTTAAGATGGGCTCAAAAATGACAAAAATCTGAGCTGCTAAAGTTATTCAAGATTTATTAGAGATAGCTGAAGGATACATGCTCTCAATTGAACCTGGGACTCAGGATGTTACTACCAATGATAGTAGTAGTAGTGAGGAGGAATCAAGTAAAAGTGACCATGAAAGCACAGTCTCCTCTGCTGAGTCAGTTAGGACCAGTAAGGATAGTACTAGTGAGGAGGAATTAAGTAAAAGTGATCCTGAGAAAATGAGCAAAAGGAAATTAAGGAGGACCAAGATAAAGGACCGTCAAGTGGAGGAACCCTTTGTGCCCTCATGGGTTGAATCAATTACAGAGACTATGAAGGGTCTTTCTAAACACTTGCGTGCTCTTGATGCAGAGATTAATGGTCTTTCTGAGCACTTCCGTGCCCTTGAGTGTCAAAACTCGCAGGGACATTGGGATCTGCCAGTACTTGAAAATCAAAATGTGCAAAGGTACCATGAACCTTTAGATTTCAAAATTATAAAATATTTTAAAGAAGCAACGATGACATATGGACCCCAAGCTCCTTTTACCATAAGTATGCTTGAAGCCTTAATGCTTTGAATTTAACTCCTTCAGATTGGAAAGGCTTATGTAAGGTAGTATTGAGTGGGGGACAATACTTGATTTGGAGGTCTCAATTCCAATAGTTCTGTGTTGAAACAGCTAGAAGAAATGCAACTGCAGGATTTCCAGACCGAAATGTAGACATGTTAACTGGAGAAGGGCAGTTTGCTGATTTACAGGTTCAGATTCAGTATGATCCTGGAGTTTACACTCAAATATACGCCGCAGCTGTTAAGGCATGGAAAACATTACAAAAAACTGGTGACTTACAGGGTAGCTTGTCTAAAGTAATTCAGGGACCTAATGAGCCATATGCTGACTTTGCTGATTGACTTTTGTGAACTGCAGGTAGAGTGTTTGGAGATGTTGATCAAGCCATGCCATTAGTTGTTCAGCTGGCATATGAAAATGCCAACAAATCTTGCAAAGATGCTATCAGACCTTGGAAATCTAAAAGGGACCTTTCTGTATATGTAAGGCTATGCAAAGACATAAATGATGCCTTTGTTACAGGAAATGCAATCACAGAAGCCATGAGAGGTGCTTTTCCTCAAAATTTTACAAGAAGGGCTCAACCTAAAAAGTATTATAGTCAATCAGGTTATTTTAGAAAACAATATCCCCAAAGAAGGCAAGAGACAATAGAAATAAGACCAAGCTCGTATCGTGCCCCAGGCCGCTGCCCCAGGTATAAAAAAGGAAACCATTGGGCTAATAAGTGCAGATCTAAAACTGATATTTATGGTAACATTTTGTCTGGCAATTCAAAAAAACAGAGCACGGGCCCAATGCCCTGGGGCCCACAAATGTACGAGGCATTAGAGGAGGAGTATCCTCAAACATCCATCCAGATGATTCCTCGACACAATGCCTCTTACCCATTGACTCCCTTGTCAGAGGAACAAGAGGAAGTGCAGGATTAGACCTCTGTTCCACCGCCCAAATAGTGCTAACACCTGAAATGGGGGTTCAACTGATTCCCATGGGAGTCAGGGGACCTCTTCCCTTAGGGACTGTAGGACTTATCTTCGGGGAAGTTCTAAAAGCTTATCAGGTTTTCAAGTGACTCCAGGTGTAATAGACTCAGACTACCAGGGAGAAATTAAGATTATGCTTAGTTCACCTCAAGGCATTAGCTCTGTTAACCAAGGTGATAGAATTGCTCAGCTGCTTCTCCTTCCCAGTTTACATGACTCATTTAAGAGTATGCCTCAAAATAGAAGAATAGGGGATTTGGTTCCACTGGCTCAGGACCTATGGCTTGCTAGGTTCAGGATTGTTCACAGAGGCCTATGTGCAAAATAAAAATTCAAGGAATAGAGATGGAGGGGTTGATTGACACTGGGGCTGACTCTTCCATTATCAATGTACGACAATGGCCCAAACACTGGCCTTTGCAAAAGGCTTCAAATAGTTTGAGAGGCTTGGGATATTCTAATGGCCCAGAACAAAGTGCAACAGTTTTAAAATGGGAGGATGATGAAGGGCATCAAGGAACATTTCAGCCTTATGTTTTGTCCAGCTTGCCAGTTACCTTATGGGGACGAGATATTTTACAACAAATGGGAGTACACCTCGCAACCAAACCCACAGGTGTTAAAAATAAAAATCTACAGGGTAATCCTAACCCTATTGATCTTAAAGGAAATCATCATCGAAAAGGTAAAGGATATTTTTTTTTAGGGGCCACTGAGAAAACAATTTTGAAAATACCATGGCTTTCTGATAAGCTAGTTTGGGTCCCTCAGTGGCCCCTATCTAGAGAGAAATTACAAGCGGCCGACCTACTAGTCCAAGAACAACTAGAAGTAGGACATATAGAACCTTCCACCTCTCCCTGGAATTCCCCCATATTCGAGATTAGGAAAAAATCAGGAAAATGGCAATTGTTACATGATCTCAGAGAAATCAATAAAACTATGCAAATTATGGGCCCTACTCAACCTGGACTTCCTAATCCTATAGCTATTCCAAAAAATTTCCATCTTATAACCCTTGATATAAAGGATTATTATTTTTTTTCTATTCCTTTACATCCTCTGGATGCCCTCAGGTTTGCTTTTTCAGTTCCTTCTATTAATAATAATGGACCTGATCAAAGATTTCAGTGGAAAGTTTTACCCCAGGGTATGGCTAATAGCCCCACTATGTATCAAATCTATGTAGATAAAGTTATTCAGCCTATCAAGAACAAATACCCAGAGCTTATGTGCCTCCATTATATGGATGATGTTTTGCTTGCTCATCCTAATCCAGTAGTCTTATTCACCATATTTAGTGATATATCAGAAAACTTGAAACAATATGGACTAACAATTGCTGAAGAAATGGTTCAAACTAGATCTCCAATATTATATCTAGGATTCCAAATTATAGATACTTTTATTAGGCATCAAAAAATTTTAATAAATAAGGAACATCTAGCTACTCTTAATGATTTTCAAAAATTGCTGGGAGACATTAATTGGCTTTGCCCTACACTAAGCCTCACTACTGGCCAATTAAAACCCTTATTTGATATCCTTCGCGGGAACCCTAATCCATCTTCACCGCGAACATTGACTCCTGATGCTAGGGAAGCTTTAAAGTTGGTAGAAAAGGCCATTGAAGGATCCCATTGTGATAGAATTGATTTTACTCGACCGCTGATATTGATCATTATTTCTTCACAATAAACACCCACAGGAGTATTTTGGCAACAGGGGCCTTTATTATGGATACATTTGCCTGTCTCTCCTAAAAGTACAATTGAGTCTTACACCTCCATGGTGGCTAAACTTATTCTTCAAGGACTCAAGACTTCTACTAAAATATTTGGCATTCACCCTGCTACTATTATTACTCCCTATTCATCGTCTCAGGTTGAATATTTATGCTTCAATGATAATGATTGGGCTATAGCTAGATGCTCTACTTCTGTAAATTTTGATAATCATCTTCCTAAGTCTCCTATACTATCTTTTTGTATCAATCATCCCATTATTTTCCACAGGTAATAAAAAAAATCAACCTATTCCTAAGGCATTAAATGTATTTACAGATGGGTCCTCTAATGGTACTCCTGCAGTAGTCACTCAAAAAGAAAATATGATTCATATTACTGCCCACAAATCAGCTCAATTGGTTGAGCTAGAAGCTATTATTATAGCTCTTGAAAGTTTTAAAGAACAGCCCATAAATATTTTTTCAGACAGCCACTATATTGTACATGTTGTCCCTAAATTGGAGCTAGCAGGTCCAATAGCACCTCATACTCCAGCCTTTAAATTGTTTTTTCAAATTCAAAACCTTCTATGGGAACGTAAAGAACCTTTGTATATTGGACATATCAGAGCTCATACTAATTTGCCTGGTCCTCTCCATGAAGGTATTCAAAAGGCTGATGCCCTTACTCAATCTTTATATTTTCAGCAGTCCAACAAGCTACCTCATTCCATTCTCAATTTCATGTTAATAGTACTACTTTACAACAAAGGTTCAAAATAACTAAAGATCAAGCTCGAACAATTGTGAAGGCTTGTCAATCTTGTGTGACACATTTGCCCAATCCACATTATGGGGTTAACCCAAGAGGATTAATGCCCAATCATTTGTGGCAGATGGATGTCACTCATGAGCCAAGTTTTGGAAAATTGCAATTTATTCATGTGACCATAGATACATGCTCAGGCATGATTTTTGCTTCTTTACATACTGGAGAAAAAGTTAAAGATGTTACATCTCATTGTTTACAAGCTTTTGCTGCACTGGGCATTCCCAAAATGCTTAAAACAGACAATGGTCCTGCATATACGTCCTCATCTTTCAAACAGTTTTGCGCAAAATTCAGTATACTTCATAAGACTGGTATTCTGTATAATCATCAAGGCCAACGCATAATTGAACTAGCTAATCACACCCTCAAACTTATGCTTTTGAAACAAAAAGAAGGAAATTGGACAAATCCTAAAGAAAGATTAGCCGTTGCCCTTTTTACTTTAAATTTTTTAACTTTGGATTCCAAAGGATATTCGCTGGAGGCAGACACTGGAATACACATCAACAACATAAACCTTTGGTTTACTAGAAGGATGTTCTTTCAGGCACATGGAAGGGCCCAGACCCAGTATTAATTTGGGGGAGAGGATCTGTTTGTGTTTTTCCACAGCATGAATCCTCGCCGGTATGGATACCATCAAGATTAATAAAACAGGTACCAAATCAAAAAGGCCAAGATGAAGTTGTTGCAGAATCAAGATTAATAAAACAAGTGCCAAATCAAAAGGGCCAAGATGAAGTAGTTGTGGAATGATTCCCTTAAAAGAGGTATCAATGCGCGCACCTGCACGAGTTTGTCCCTTTTCCGACAAAGGAACCTCATCTTTGCCTTTTCAGCTAAGAAATTTTTAAGCTGTGTGCTTTTTTCTTCAATAAATTCACAACTTAAGTCTCATTCCTCCCGGCTGGGACAAGAGGATCTCTCTTTAGTGTGCACACAATTGTGTTTTTCTTTTTTATATATGTCTTTATGTCTGTGTACTTGTCTAGATTTCATGTAAATGTGACGTCACAAATAACAAAAAGCGAGAGCTCATGAAACTCATTCCCAAAAAAAAAAAAAAGATCCAAATAACTTTAATTCATTTAAGTTAAATATATTCAAATTGGGTAAACAATTAATAAATGAAGGTACCTTCAAACTTAATTTATAAGTATCTCTAGGACTTCTCTTCAGCAATGAATATGACTAATACTGTATAGCCTGATATTTTGGTATTTGACTTGGGATTGTTTATTTGTAATAAACTTTATTTGTTAAACATCTGATTAATTTAAATTGTTTCAACAAGTATATTCATGGAAGGTTGCTATGTATGCAGAGGCTCAAAAGTTCCAGCTATTAAATTATTTTTCTAAAGTACTCTTAGCTTTTCTTTATCTTAAATGTAATATTTTGTCAGAAAGACCCTCAGTCTTTCTTTAATCCATTCTGAATGTGATATTTTACCAGCTAATGTTCGTGGGAGCTCAAGCAGTAATGTGTGTGAGCAGAGATCAACTTCAGATACCTGAAGATCTAATAATTCTATTTTTTGCACTCCTACAACTCACTTCCTGACTCAGTGCTGGAATGGCACTGCCTTTCCTCTAATGATTGTTGCTTGAGTTTCTAGGTACATCTCTATGCCAGTCTTAGCGGGCCCTGAAGATTTGCCGGTGGCATTGCCTAGACATACAAGAGATGGATGCTGCTGCTACAGCCAGGGATTGCAATCACTACAAGCATCCCTGCTGCTCAAGCATTAAATAACCTCACCAGCAGTGTGGCCTCTGCTCTGCATGCATGAGGCCTCCTAGATCAACGTGTTACCAAGTGGACATTTTGATAGACTATAGGATGTTTGGGGACATTGTACGGGACATATGCCTTGCAGGTACCCCTTTTCTTAACCTTGATAGGGCAGCTGATTTGTCTAGAGAACTCAGTGCGTTACTTAATGGAACTTGGGGCACCTGATTTGTCTAAAAGAACTTAGTATGCTGTTTAATGGAACTTGGCTCGTCAGCAAAAAGCGTGCCGCCTTAGAACCGGAGCATCTCCTCATGATTGGACGGCTGGTAGTCAATAATGGGAAAGTCTCATGTGGCTGACATATCAACCTATGACAGGAGTCAAGGGCACAGCCTTGATTATCCGATGATAGGTAAGAATGTTGGTTGCATATGTGGACGCCTAAGACAGGCACAGTCGATCCTGATGTGGTGAGGGTCGTCACCCATCTATTTATCCCTCTTTTAAAACAAAAGGGGGAAAATATATGAGCCTTAATGAGGAGGTAGCTAAGATGGCGGCTGGTTGAGAGCCAAAGAGGAGGCATTTAATTGTTTTCTCCTGACCTTAATGTAATCAACTAAGAATCTTTCTGTGCCCATGAACACTGTGTGACGCACCTGTAAGTTGAGCTTGTGACACGTGTATACTTGTTAAGGTGAAGAGTATTTAACCAGGTAGGGTTGGAGTTGTGTTGGGGGTTGTTGTTGGAGTTGGAGAGAGAAGTCAGCAGAGAAAGCAGAATAAAGAACCTACTCATTCCCAGTGTGCCTCCGAATTCTTTCCCAAGGTATCCTTGCTGCAGGCGGCAGCAGCTGCAGGCGGCAACATTTAATAAATTCATGAGTTTCTCATCTCTCACACAGAAGTGCCCCAGTTAGCCCAAACCATTGAACCTGCTCCCCATTGCTTCCACAGCATCAAAGTTGCTTTTTGTCTTTCTAGTTTTATCATTTCTTACATTTCCCACTTGTCTTTCATGGGCTTTGGACAATCTCCATTTTTTTAACAGAATATTATGAAACTTAAGGTATGAAAAGTTGTTTTTATACCTCTGGTAAAAAAGATTGTAACTACTTAATTCAAAGTTCTATCTATAATATAATGGCCATCTCAATGCAAAACCTTCTCTATAGAATAAAATAAAGGTCTAAAAACAGCTACTGAAATTTTTATTTCAAAAGAGAGTAGTAGTTTCACATTGAAAAGGAAAAAAAATGGAATATAAGAAAGAATTACACAAATAACATTTTTTCTCCTATTGAAAATGGAAGAAATTTTCCTCCTGCCTTGTTTTATACTTCATTATACATATGTGAATTCATTAAAATAAATTTTAACTTTCTTCAGGAGGGCATATAAGGGCACAGAAATGTTATTTTATTTTACCTACTGTGTTTTGATATTATTCCAAACAATATTTATTGGGTCTATAACATTTACAACTCTATCAGGCATGGGAGGATATAGTTTATAAAATACAATATCTACCTTTCAGGAGTGTTGGCTATAATTTTATCACTTCCACTATTGGAATTTTTGTGTTATCTCCTATAGCATACTTGATTCAAACATGTAAATAGAAAAACCAATTAAAATGGCCTTATTTAGAAGTACAGACAGGGAAAGTCTATTTAGTAGGCTGTGTAGAATTAAATTGCTCTTCTAAAAGGGCAGACATCCAATATCCCATCAACATCACCATCAAAACTGTCAGTAATTGAATCACTTATCCCAGTTTTTATGGAAGTGCCAAGGACTGAAAAGATTGTAGAAATTCATCCTAGGTGTCAAATAATAATTCTCTAGCTGTTAAATACTCTCCAAAATAATCCCAAGTACAAGAAATACCTATTAAATTTAACGAAAGAGAGTACTTGACATAAAATGGGATTTTTTTTTTTTTTTTTGGTAGTAGGGATTGAACCCAGGTGCACTAAACCACTGAGCTACATTCCCAGTCCCATTTTTGTTTTTGAGACAGAGTCTCACTAAGTTGCTTAAGGCCTCACCAAATTGTTGACACTGGTCTTGAACTTGAAAGCTTCCATCTCAGTCTCCAGAACTGCTGGGATTATAGGTATGCACCACCATACCCAGCTAAGAATGGGATATTTAAAATTTTTTAATTAAACATTATCACAGTTAAATAATGTTAAAATCCAAACTTTAGTCATCCGAAATGATAAATTACCAGGTAAAAATCTTAAACTGTGTTATCATAATTTTGAAATACATATTAAACAACTTTGAAAGGACAAAATTTTGTTCATTGAAATTATAGTCAAATCAAGATACCATAATGATCAACATTAATTTAATTCTGCCAACAAAGTATGAGCTTCTGAATGGCAGGGACTGTATGAATATGAGAGAGAGAGAGAGAGAGAGAGAGAGAGAGAGAGAGAGAGAGAGAGAGAGTAATAAAATGCTTGAATTAATGAATGCAGCTAACAGAAGAGATTCTGGGGAAGAACCTCATCTTGAATAAAAACATTCTTTAACCAACTAATGAAAAAGTGAAGAACAAAGTCAGGTACTTGAAATTTAAATGGTCATTGTGCTTAGATTGTGTTGGACATGGTCAAAGGCTGTTTACATACCAACTGTTTGAGATATTGTTAATGGGTAAAGCAGTCTCTAGGAATAATAAAATGAAAAGACATTTGTTTAAGCATTGGGTGGGCTGTGAGAAGATACACATGTTCTGTACCTTTTGGAATCCTCTTCTATGCTCCAAATGATGCAAGTATTTTAGTATGGAGTGCCCTCAGGCTGCTCACTCTTAGTCCAAACCTTGTGCATCTATCCCCATTTCCCACTGTGCACAGTGTTTAAATATTCTTCCTCTATGGGCCATTCCACTAAAAGCGTCTACCATATGAAGAAAATAATATAACTGAAGTAACAAAGATGCTTATTAATATTCATTTTTCCCTATTTTTTTTGCATTATTTATTTATTCAAGTTAATATGAATTGATTATAGCATCTTTTGGGTAATAGTGACTTGGGACTCTTTCATGGTATTCCTAAAATCACACCATCTAAGCAGTTTTTCATAGAAATGTGTACAAAGATAATTTTTAAAACTCCAATCATGTCACAGGAAATTACATATTGGGTTATATCTTCTATCTATATCCTGGATTCCATACATGGCTCCATTATTGTGTGTTTGTGTAATCTTATCCAAGTCATAATTCTTTTTGTTTTTAATATTTTAGTTTTAGATTGACACAATAACTATTTTTTAAGTCATGTTGAGGATGGAACCCAGTGCCTCACATGCTATTAGGCAAGCACTCTACCACTGAGCCACAACCCCATCCTTGCCAAGTCATAATTCTTATTTCACTAATTGTTAAGAATGGTTCTGCCCTAGAAGATGTAATTCCCTAAGTCTTAGCATCCACTATATCCTCGCTATTAATACTGTGATCTTGTTAGCAACTGACTAGGGTAACAGAACAGTATACAAAAGTAAGAGTGATAATTAAGTTTGCTTGTATCATGGGCCATGACTGCCTCTCTTCTCCCTTTCTCTTTTAATTGATCCATTCCAGGAGTCTTCAACAGAGATCTGAGCACAATCCTGTTTTATCTTAAATTTTCCAAATCTGAGCTCTTCAGTTAATTCTAGAACTACTATCTGCACCAAAGCTCCACTAGTCTCTAAAAAAGGGGAGTCAAACTGCCAATATTGAAGCTGCTTCTCTAAAAGCAACCAACTAAACTGTTTCTGAATACTCTGATTTCTCAGCCAACTGCTCACGAGATGTGTTTATCAGGTCATGAAACTTGATAATCTATTCATAAAATAATGTGCATTCTGAGGAGATGCTACCAAGGAATAATTTGAATAAAAATGTAATTTTCCAACCCTTTTTTTTTTTTTTTTTTTTTTTTACTTAAAACAACACATTTATTATCTTATAATCCTTGAAATGACAATGGACTAAAATCAAGGTAAACATGCTTGCATGCCTTCTTCTTGGGGAGAATCCATTTTTTTTTTTTTTTTTTTTTTTTTTTTTTTTTTTTTTTTTTTTGAACTTCAAGTATTTTATTTATTTATTCATTTATTTATTTTTCAGAACTGTGAGAAATAAATAATTTCAACATCCTTGACTGAATTTGGAATAAAATTGAATTATATGACTGTTTGGTAAGTAATATTGCCGGTGGAATAGAATGGTCCATAACAAGAGAAATGGGCAGGAAAAATGTGAACACTTAAATAAAATATTAAGACAACCAGTTTTCATATAATTTACACATTAAAAAGCTTTTAGCACAATTATTTGAAAAATAAAGTCATGAGAATTATGTAGGACAACTTCCTACTGAAAACTATTGAGGAAATGTCAGAGTGAATGTAATGCCAAATTGAGAGGCACATGAACTGTAAGACAGCTCATCTTTATTGGCATGTTTCTGTACTGCAGAGGAGTCAGGAGGAGGAATGGTTCATAAATGAAACATTTACAAATGTGACCCATGCCAGGAGCAGTATTACTTCAGTATACAGAAAAGAATGACATGACAGATGGAAGCTTTATTGTTGGAATAAAAAATAAAATTAAAAAACCCACATTATTATCATCATTACCCTGTAGGGAAGGCAAGTCATTAAGTACTATTGTCAAACTGTTTATTACCAGGATCTTGTGCAATAAAATAAATGCAATAGAAGTGATAATGGCATTTTAACATTTAGAAAATGGAGAATATTTTATTCAACATGGGTTTCTCAAGTATAATTAAGCATAAGAAAGCAGATGCAGGCATTCAGAAGACATTGATTAATTTTCTTAAATTTACTGATTACACAGGACAATGGATTAAGGGAAGAAATGTATAATGTTGAGAAATACTTTTGGTAAAGTCACCAGGATCCAAATCTTTCCTAGACTTTTATGGTAAAAGATTTCAATTTTTATCTACCCATAAAGGAGTGATCATGCCTTTGGAGACTGATCCTTGCTAATTAAACATGCAGGAGACTAACATAAATGAGAAAGATGATTTATTTCACTGATGATTTGTCTCCCCAGGGAATCTCCTTCCCTGCAGGTAAGTCCATTCAGGAGACCAAATTATAGATCAAAGATTTCTTGGAGAGTACTAAATTACTGTAAAGGAGTGACCCTGTTTTATTTTGAAAACTCCTCTTAATCTCTTTTAAGGAATGAGGAATTTTATCTACCCATGTCAAAGCTCTCAACTTTAAATAATACTAAAGCAACATCAAGAAGATTATTTTTTTGTTTTTGTTTTTACTCAAATTGTTTTTCAAATATATCTAGCTACCAACTGCTGTAACTCTGGCATTTCAAACACCATTTACAAGACATGTTAGAGTATTATAGCCTATATTTTATTGCCTAATTTTTGGCTTAACTATTTTTAACTCAGTATACCCCTCACTTTTTTGACACTAAAACCTCTTTAGCACTAACTATATGTTAACATTTTATGGTAAAATATTCAAGAGAACAGGCTCAAGAAACTTTTGCCTTAAGATATGCAGTCAATCTTTGGTATCTGTGGGAGACTGGTTCAGGACCCCCATGGATACTAAAATCTGAAAATATTCAAGTCCCTTACATAAAATGGTGTAGAATTTGCATGTAATCTATACCGTGCTTTCTATATTTTAAATCACCTCTAGATTACTTTTAATACCTAATAAAATTTAAATGCTCTGAAAGTTGTTGTTATACCACTGTATTGTTTAGGGAATGATTAAAAATCTGAATGTGTCCATTAAAGACAATAGTTTTATTCCAAATGTTTTCAATTTGTTAGTGTATGAATCCATAGATATGGATTCTTATTGGTACAGAGGGTGACTGTATTCTGAATTCCTTAGCTAGACTATTCTTGTCTTGATCTCATCTACATGTTCCAATTCTTCCCCTTCTTTTCATAGCATATCATTCCCATCTTACATGTAGTTAATCCTCAAACTCACCTTGCCCTCTCACTTTCCATAATTTCACTCATTCTATTCCTTTCTGCTTGGAATACTCTTGCTTTACTGATCCCACAAGTAGAATCCTAGTCACTATTTAGGGTTTAGCTTATGTGTGATTTCATATAGAACTTTCCCTAATTTTCTCCCAAAACATGGAGATGCTCTACTTTCTATGATCCATTGAAAACTGTATATAGTACTTCACTAACAGTAATGCTTTTACTTTACCATGATGTATGCATTTCTCTTATAGACAGAGTTCTGGCCTTCAAGGAATTCAATCTTTTAACTCCTATATATTTCACATTGTTGAGGTTTTAAAAATAAATAGCAGCCTCTCCAATTGCTCTTAAAAATGAAAGTCTTTTTTAAAAAAATATTTGAATGAAATTATAAAAGAAAAATAAATGTATGAAGAATTATGAATAACTATGTATATAAAATCTACAGTTAATAAATAGCTCAAAATGTGGATAAAATGGCTAACTTGGTGTAAGGGAAAAAAATGGTATTCTTTCAGTAGCTGAAAAAAGTACTGAAAAGAGTACACTGGAGAGGGAGTAGCGAAGGCTCTGTGATTATAAATCTGTTGGTGCAAAAGCAATAAATAATAAAAATACTTTGTACTTTTACATGAGATTGTGCCAAAATAAATTAATAGAGCACAGGTAAAGCACTAGCGAAGTCACAATAAAATATATTGAAGCCTCCATCATACGGAGAAAGGGGAAAAAAAGCTATTGAAAAGAAAACAAGATCCAGGCACGTCAACAATTTGAGCAAAATAAATTTCAGAGAAAACACAGAGGAATATTTGTTCTACCTATATTAGTTTATATATAAATGCAAACATGAAAGTATACACTCAAGAGTACTTCAAATACAAAAGAAAAAAAGCTAAGAACAGTGGGAACCATCTATCCATAATAAACTAAGTCTGGTGGTGCTCTTAACATAAAAAATAGTGAATGTGTTATGGCCACTGAAGTTGGAAAAAGGCTAAGAAAAGAAACATGAAATGACATTTAAAGTCATTTAAAAAGAGCTAAAACTTCTTTGAAGCTAAATATAGGGATCCTACTGATTTTGACACTTTCATCTGGAAGTGGCCAGAATGATATCTTTAACAGAGTTCCAATATAGTTTTCATATAAATTCAAACTTTTGTTAAAGGTACTTTTATTAGACACTAAGTATACTGAAAATCAGGAAATAAATTTTAATAAAACTCCACACTTCTTATTGCTATTAAGATGCAGTTACCAACTTTGATGACATAACCTTTGTTGCCTAGAGAAAGAACCTGTGACTATGGGGAAGCACAGGAGGCCTAGGGAGCCAAGATTTTACACTATTTCTTGGGAATCCTTTCTGAGCAAGGGGAGCCCAAATCACAATAATCAGCAAAATGTAGCATACTCTGACTGTAGGGTTATTAGCTATTATCTGGTATATTCTCTATCCCAGTCATCTTGTTTACAAAGAACTGGGTATTATTACCTTAAAAAGGTTTACACAAACTTGAAGGAACTCATAAAATAACTAACTGTAAGAAAAAACCACTTAAATGACTAATTTTAATTTCCCAATCCTAGGTAAGGAAATTACCAATCTGAGAAACAACAACAATGTAGATATCTGCCTTATCATCAACACCACTGTGATTACCTGTTCAGCAAATACACTGTAAACCCAAGATTTACTGCCCACGGAACTCCAATAAATTTGGAACAAAGGGCAACAAATTGATAGAAAGCAAAATTCTTTGTATTAGCAAGTTATTTTGGGGGATGAGCAAGGTATTTTAAAAATTAAGTAATACAATGAACTCGCAAAATCATCAAAAGGCAACTGAGAACATTTAGTAAATTGATTTAAACTTGTGAAACTGGGCAATTTAAGGAGACAATTTCAAATCCATCTTGTCCAAAAAGTTAAATTTTAATGAATACCTTCTTTATGTAGTACAGAACTCATATTAAGAAAAACTGGCATTTCTGGTTTATCTAGAAGATTAATACATCAGGTGCTCCAGACCAACTCCAAAATATCACACACTAGAATGCAGTGTCCTACCATGAATAATATGAAACTGAGATAAAAACATCTGATCAATTAAAAACACAGCTTACAAATATAAATTTATTCTTTGAGGCTTTCTTTACTTATAACATTCTTGAATATGGTATTTTTGTTCAGTATTGCTTAAATTTCAACAAATATTCTGAGCAAGTCTCAAGTGACCAATATATGCTTTGTTGTTCCTACAAGATTTTGACATTCATCTCTCAAGTCTTTTATTTTCCCTTACCATTAACAAATTCCTTGAAGTGCTCCAGGACTTACTGAATATATTTTTTCAAAACATGTATTTCTCAAAAACATTAAACTCATTGGGCCTTCCCGCAAGATAGTATGCCCTTCTCTTTGTGACTATCTACTCAGCCTCAATCTCAGTTTACAAGATTTTCCTGATATCCTTTGTCTAATGGTGCAGAAGTGGCACATTTAAAGGGTTTCCTTAGGCCAATACACATTTCATGCCAAAATGCATGACTAGTATTAACTATCTGATCACTTACATCCATGGGAGAATGTTTAATAAACTTAGGGAACTTAGTCATCTTGATCACCAACATTTTTCTAGGTTGTTGTGCAAAGTCCTATGAAAAGGTTATTATAAGAATTCAGATAAGAAATAATAACCTTGGCATTAAAATTCACCCAACTGATGAAGGTCACAGTAAACTCTCCTTCCCATAAACATTTAATATATCTGTCAATTTCTGTTTCTTGTTCATCATGCGGATTCACATGCTATGTTTATTCATCATTTTAATATATGCTAATTCTGATCCATACTATTACTTTCTGAAAAACAGAAGATAACACCATCATACAAATATGAAATAAGGAGCCATGAAATATCAGGAGACTTACTAAAGATCATTCTGGTAACATTAGTACCAGATTAAAATTCCTACTTCTGTCCACAGGTATATTGCTTTTACCACTGTGCTATAAAAATTCTATAATCTTAGCTTCCAGAACATTCTATGTTTTTAAACATATTTGGGCTTACAGAGGGCAGGGCAACAAGACATTTATCTCCTACAACTGTGTCATGTAGTTTTCAAAGGCATATTTGATTATATTAAGTGGTAATTCTTTTTATTGAAAGAGTTGATCTTCAATATTATTTTATTTATATTTCATGTGTTCATCTTTTTATGTATATTTTTATTTGATTTTATTTATCTGCTACTATTCCTTCAAGTCAGTTTTACTCTACAACTCAATGAAATCTTAAGGAAGTAGCATTAATTTGCCATGCCATTTTGTTCATAAAATGTCCTCTTTCAAAAATTTATAATATTAAGTTCAAGAAAATAACAAAAATTCAAAACTCATACAGTTCTGCAGTTAGTTTTCTCCTTAATCAATAAGATTTTTGGCAAAGGTATGGAAATCTGCAGTGCTGAAGGAGTATGTGTGATTCTCCTCATAATCTTTCACTAGCTGGCTAAGATTTCCAACTCACCCAAATTAAGCCAATCGAGTAAGCAGGCAAGGCGCATGGTTTTGCAAGACTAATTGTCTTGATCTGGTTTTTGTGCTGAGACTGGAAGATGGTCAAAGAGGAGTCTCTCCTCTAACCAGTATAAGGAAATCTTCCTGCTATAAAAGTTTGATCGTGAAGGAAATACTGCCTCTTCCAGTTAGAGGTTTTCAACTTCCTCCTCAGCATCTAGATCACATCATACCACCAGGAAGCCGTGTGAGCTTTCAAGGCAGTATTTCTCCTAAAGGGATCCAGGATAGTCCCATTCTTACTGTTCCATATCTATGGTATGCTATGTATCTGACTCCCAGGCACAACAAGCTTGCTTCTGCCTCTGTTGTCCCATCTCACGACACTTATATCATAGACTCCCTCACAGTCCTTATGCTCCCCAAAATGCAGTGAACAAAGATTACCCTTTAGTCTCCCCCTTTGTGTTCCCTACTCTAAAACAATCCCTCCCCCCCCCAAAAAAAAAAAAAAAAAAAACTGAAATTCTGAAACTGGACATCTCTAATGCTGGACAAATATGATTTTTAAGAAAACTTTAACTATGAGCTACACAGGAAACAGTCTAGTAAGTACCTCTAGTAAGTTGAGATTTGCAGGTATAATCATCTATTCATTCTTGGCCTAGGAAGTTTAGGTAAACTTAAGTCTCATTTTTAAACCTAGTAATAAAATAATTTTAGCTGACAATTTTTGAATGATCTCTACATGTCAATCACATTGCTAAACATACTTTGTGCACATTAACTCATTTACTATTTATTTCAAACTTATTAAAAAATAAAAAATCCTATTACTACCTTCATCTTATTAGTTAAGAAAATGAAATCCTGCCAGGCATGGTGGCAGACTCCTGTAAAGCTGCCCAGGAAGTGTGGCAGGAGGATCACAAATTGCAGGTCATCCTGGTCAATTTAGCAAGACCCTGTCTCAAAACAAAGAATTAAAAGGTTGGAGGACATAACTCAGTGGCAAAGTACCCCTGGGTATTATGCCCTCTGCGAGTGGGTACAATACACACACACACACATACATACACGCACATGCACACACGCCCAAAAAAGAAACTGAAATTCTGAAGAAATAAGAAACTCTAGGAAACACAGCTAATAAAAGGCAGAAGCCTCTGAATCTAACACCAGCTTTAAAGTCCAAGTACCTGAAATCTATGTTTGATGCCTCTCTGAGCTTATGAATGACAAAAGAATAGGAAAGTGTAAGAGTAAAGGAAACAGAAGAGTCTACAGTGCAAGAAGAATGAAAGGAGAAAGTGATTTCTGAGACAGGAGACTTCAGAGGGATTCCTGCTCTCACTTGGTTTCCTGCCTGAAGGATTCTAATAAGAAGCTATAAAAAATTAACACAGCAAGACTTGAAAGTTTACATGATTTTATATGGCTCTTCTTCTGACATAAAACCAACAAAATAATTACCTTAATATTATTTATAATTTTAGAAATAAAACATCATAAAACCTGATTTTAAATTAAATTGATTTTATAAGGAGTTCCATTTTACTGCCTAATCTCCCACAGTGTGAAATGAATAAACACCGAGCCAGAGTCATCCACATTTCCTAGGAACAATAAAATATTTAAGCTGGCACTTTTTAAAACTATTACCTTTGAATTTTATAATATCTCACACCTAATCTTCTCAACTGGACCAAGGTAATGAACAAATCTTATGACAGAGGGCTATGGACATTTGTATTCGGTCAGCAATTTCTGAATTAAAGCCTGCTGGGAAGCTAAACTTCATGTCTTATTTACTTTGGCTTTGAAGGCTGTTCAAAAAGACAGCTCTAACTTTTGATAAGCCCATATTTTCCCCTAGGAAATTTCCATTTTTTTCCCCAAATTGTTCTGGGAAAAGCAGTTACTGTGTGTTGTGTAGAGCAAAAGGCAAAATTAAAGTTATTTCACTTAAAATATCTGCATCTCAGTATTTTCATGTTTTTAAGCTAGATTACTACCCTTAAAATTTTTTATAAGAAATAAAAATTCAGAAAATTTAAGAATAAGGAAAATGAATACAATTCATACATACACCATATTTTTTAAGACTTCATGGCCAATTTGCCCTACGTTAGGGAACTCCTGAACACTTTTAAAAAAAATCATTTAGTGTTACATGTGGCAATCAATGTTTTGATAAATGTCCAAAATTATTTTATGATTTTCTCCCTTCAGTTGCAAGAGTAAGAAGAACAGTAAATATGACAAATTATTGGCTATTTGGGGTTTGATTTCTAAGCATTTTTGCTAAATGTGTCAACTGAATTTTCAAATTTTTAAAATATGAAGGCTTAAGTGTTTTTTAACTGATGTAATCATTAATTGTTTTCAGAAATTTTTGTCAGATCTTTAATTTTCTTGAGTTTACTCAGAAAATTTGGATTTGAACAAAGTTTAAGAAATAATAAAAAATAATTAATAACTTGCTCTATGATTATAATCACCTGTTTATAATTTTAGTATACATCAGTATAATTTCATTATGGGGATAAAGCATATTAAAAACTAAATAAAGCCCAACTTGTAACATAAATTTAGTTAAATACATATATATATTTAATATGTACCCATGTATATGCAAGTATAACATGAAAATATAGCATGAAAGGTATTTATTTTCATTTTTTAAGCCCGTGTGGAATAAATAAATACATTTCCTACAGCTAACAGTACTCCTAATGAATATCATTTACTATGTCAACTGTTATGGTTTAGATTGAGGTGTCCCCCAAAAGCTCATGCATGAACCAGAGGTGAAATGATTGGGTTATGAGAGCTTTAACCTATTCAGTGCATTAATCCCCTGATAGGGATTAATTTGGTGGTAACTGTAGGCAAGTAGGATGTGGCTAGAGGAGATGGGTCCCTGGGGAATGACTTTAGGGTATGTATTTTGTCCTTGTTGAGCACAGCTTGCTTGCTCTCTGCTTCCTGGTCAAGTCCTGAACCACTTTCGTCTACCACCCTCTTCTGCCATGAAGTTCTACCTCACTTCTATCCCCAAGAAATGGAGGCAGCTATTTAAGGACTGAGACCTCTGAAACCATGAGCCCTGAATAATTTTTTTTTTTTTCTCCTTTCAAATTGATCTTGTGAGGTCTTTTGGTCACAGCAGCAAAAAATCTGACTAAAACATCCACCGTCAGCACATAAAACTGCTCTCCCAAATTTTCCATCTTGTTAACATTGGCTTTTAGTAAATGACTATCTTATAAGCAATCAATAAATCAATAATATGTACCAAATGAATGAACACTACCTGTTTCACCTACTTAGCCCTTAATTAACCAAATCAATTTGTAAATGACTTGCAATAACTATTACACATCTTTTAAGGAGAAATTAAATTTTGGCTTCAGTAAGCTCACACTATTCCCTGATATCCAAAAATACATAAATAATTTATTTCTTTCATATGATTTGTCCCCTAATATATTTAGCAAAAATAACTTCTTAAATAATGCTTTTCTTAAAGATTATAATCCTAGAGTTCCAAAAATCATTTGTTGAAAATATTTCCTAATCCCACTAATAATAAATTCATATTGATGTTTATTTACGTACAGCTTGTTCAATCAGTCCTATATGTTTTTCTGAGTAGCATTTTGCATTAACAGTAATGAAAAAAATATTAAAATGTGCCTTTTTTGTGGGGATTTCTTAGAGTCCTCTTTATATAATTTCATTTTCTTACAGGAAAAAAAAATGATGTGGCAATCAATGTTTTGATAAATGTCCAAAATTATTTTGTAATTTTCTCCCTTCAGCTGCAAGGGTAAGAAGATCAGTAAATATGACAAATTACCGACTATTTGGAGTTTGATTTCTGATCATTTTTGCTAAACATTTTTACCATGAACGAGATATGATTTTTCTATTCATCAATGGATCTGGTTATGATAATATATTTTTTTTTTTACTTATAGCCAACATTAAACACCGTTTTCTTACACAAAATTAATAGCTGGGGCAAAAATAATTAGGCCTTCGTTCTACTGGTTGAGATTTGAGAGAAAAATGAGAGAGAAACTAGGCTTTTAAGAAATCTCAGTTATTATGCTCAAATGAGCAGGTACCAGAAATGTTGTCTACTCTATAAGAGCTGCACTAGGATCAAGGAAGAAAGACTGTTACAGTACAGAGGTGACATAAAACCCAACATACTTCCCCTGACGCTCCCATAACCACAAGCCAACCAACCAAACAGGAGATCCAGGAACAATCTAGTCATGGTGTAAGAATCATCATTAAGATTGTTTCCATTTTCAACTACAGGTATGGTAAGGAAAAAGAACCGCCTTGTAATCAAAGATGTTGGGTGGGCTTATGGGTGACCAGAGCTACTCATACAGTCTTTTTTGGCACACTACATCCATGAATAGTCCTCTTCTAGTTTCTTCTAAGATAATTTTTTGTTTGAACCATGTGGAAAAAGTAGACTAATTAAACTCATTTTCTCAAATTACTAAAGGAGCTATTGTTCACCACTAACACATATCAATGTGTAAAATTATTTAATGATGTCATCCTTACTTATTTTTCCAAATACATCTGGCTTGTAAAATAATTAGAACAGTAAAACAATTAGGACAGAAAATATTTTCCTTTACCTCTGGATAGGATATCTTTAGGACCATACTCTCTTTCCTGTATTGTCACAAGAGCACTGATTTTCAATATGTAACATAAAGACTACTTTCATTAAAATTACCACATATGTTTGCTAATAAAGCATATTCCTGTGTCTCACGTCATCCCTACTGGATCAGTATCTCATAGGGTGGCAATAGGCACTGGGAATCTTCCCTAACTTTTTCTTATTTATTATTGCATTTTTAAATAAACTCCTTGGTCACAAAACTCCTTGATTCTTTCATGTTTACATTTTGAGATCACTGCTCTAGCAGTGTTTTTCAATACTGTTAGCTACCCACAATCAAAATATAGTTTACATTAGGAACCAGTATGCACAGAAATAAAAACAGGTTTCACAACATAATTTGTCTCTGAAGTAATTTCATATTTTCTATTTGGTCTTATTTTATTTTAAAATTTATTCATTAAATTATTTTTATTATATTATTATTATTAACTATTTAATAAAATTTAATTTATTAAAATATTATTTATTGGATCATAAGAGTTTGCAAAATACTGTTCAACAGTGTGATTTTTTTTTTTCTGTTTCAAGTGCTAGTAGATCAAGAACTTCCTATTGCTATAGTTTCAGTGTCGGATATCATAGGAAGTCTTGTGGATTCATCACTTACACTTCAGACAGACTTTCTAATACATCACAACTGCTTATGATGAGTTAGCTAACCATCCCTGGATTTCATGATACATTCTGGAATCAGAACAACAGAAAGCCTCCTGAATCAGGGCAACAGACACTACAGAATATAGTGTTTGCACTACAATCTTATCCTTTTTGCCAATAAATTTCTTAAACTATGATCTTTTAAAGACATACAGAAATGTGCCAGCTTCTTCTCTTCCAGGAACTCATATCAAAGAAGACTTGGCCAAGTGTTGACATAATTAATATATTAGTCCACACTTCAGGTAAAGATTAGAAATTCATCATCAGAATTCACTGATGGCTGTTAGGAAGTTAAGGAAAGCAGAGCAAACACACCAAAAATATTTTTAATAAACTCTATTGAGAGCAATCACCAAGACATTTGGACCAACATCAGTGGAGAGACACTAACAAAGCTACAGATGTAAGGACTTTATTGCATTCTAGCTGGAGCGTCTTTGCTTTATAGCACATAAGCCATACTGCATGGAAGTTAATTGGGCACAGCATGAGACTTACCCTAACACAACTGCTCACCAAATTAATAAGTCTCCCTTAAGCCCCTACCTTGAATCCTTAAAGACTAATTATATTTGGAGAAATGCAACTTAAATTTTTCATATGCTGCCACTTAATTACATTATCTAAAGAGAGGTAATTCATTAAAATCTGAAAATTAATTTTCTTCTTTCATCCTAAAAGCCACTTTCTTAAAGTCATTTTTTCTTCATTTAAAAAAAACTTCACTCATTAATTTAAAAATATTTGTCTCATCTTTATATTAATATTTATGCTGGAAAGACAGTAGTGACAGGACAAAAAATATACCTTAACAGAATGTACAGTACATTTTCTTTTATCTACACATTTTCAAACTTGGTCTTCATGAGTCTATCATTTACATTTAACTTAATCATTTAGTCTCATACAGGCTAGATTGGGGATCAGTTTCTCTTGGACTATAACTGCCTGTTAGGATCAACTTGGATGACTTATTTCAGCTGGTATTCCTCTCTCTTGTTACCTATCTTCATCTCTCAGGCTTTCTTTCTCTTCCCTGCAAGTACCATTATATATTATTTGTCTATTACTCCTTCATGGATCAAATTCTGTTGGAATTATCATCATGTGTATTCCACAACTGATTACAGAAACTATTAATTCTTATTTAGTCCTCAAATTATCTGGCACTCTTACATTTTATCAGAATCTACCACTTTCTGATGAAAATCATGCCATAACTCTGAACTCGCTAATAATAAGTTGAATATTCCATGCACTTAACCTTAAAAAAGTAAATAAGTCAGTAATATAAAATTAGTTTTTAGCATAGAAATAATCCTGGATTTATATAAAGATACTAAGGATTATTCAGAATCAGTAGATAAAGAATTAAAAGGTTTTATTCATTAAGTAAAAATTATTTTCCAAATATTCCAATTTTCTTCTAGATGTATTTTGATTATACCTAGGTAAATTCTATTTATATAAAGTCATAAATGCTTCATCATATTTGATATCTCTATAAAATAAACCAGATAAAGTAAGACCTCTTTCTTTGGGAGGTAAGCATAATGAATGTCAGAGAATGATTAGCATATATCCAGAGGCTAGTCTCATTTGCCCTACAAATAACTTGGAAGGGCAAAAGAATATTGCCTAACACACATTTTTTGCATTTAGTTACGGAGTCCAACAAAGTAAGTTTAAGTGCAAATGCACCAAGTAGTCTACAACACCTGGAAATTGAAGTAGACAATAACTTAAATAGGGTCAGTGACCGGGGATCAAGTTTATGGATAAAACTTAAGGACTGAGGCACACAGCTTAGGGAAATCATCAGGACTGGATATTAGGAAAAACATCAGACAGCCTAGAGATTAGAATGACTATACCAGATGAACTTAACAGCAGAACCATTGGTGAGTTGCTGCCATTTGTGGTAATGTATCAAGTTGGGGCTATTCCTGCTCTCCGGCCAGAAGGAGAACATCTCTGCACATGGGGCAGTAAGAAAAAATAGTATGGTTTCAACACATTTTTCATATTTTATGTAAATATAAATGTATTCAAATAAGGCATATTTGTTAAGCAATACTAGTTTCTTCTTTAAAATACAGTGGAAAGTTCAAGGAAGAGAAATGTATAATTTTTAAAAATTTCTTATTGCTATTAAATATTGTCATTTTAAAAATAAACTTTTCTGCAAAGTGTCCTATACATGAAGGCTAATTCAGCCATAAATTCACAACTATAATCCATGAGCCTTCAAGTCGGCCCATTTGGGGCTGGCTACTGATTATAGTGACTGTACCAATCATTAGATTCCAACAGTCTCTTTATGCTGAACACTTAGGGCTGGGTTCCCCTGCTAGGAGGAGTTCACGGGTTCTTCAAGCTATTGTTTCACTGCATTACTACTGTGCTATTTTTTTTTTTTACAGCCCCTCACTGACAGAATTACCTCACAAAATCAACAGATGTCCTTTTCTTCCCAAGTAAATGATTTTCTTAAAGAGTCCCATAAATATTTCTCATTTATTATTTAAGAGTGTCATTAAAATAAACATGCATCAAACAGTAAATACCATGTAGATATTCTTAAGTCTTCACATATTCTCTCTGCTATCAAGTCCCCAAATACTTTCAATTATGTTCATTTCTAACTGAAAACCAAACACCAAGTCCTTATTCTTGCAAAGTTCAAAACAAAACTCACTGGTTAATAGGTAAAATAATGGATACAGCTTTATCAAGAACATTCCATCCAATTAACTTCTCTATATTAAAAATCCATTAGCAAGTATAAAATAGTAATAAAACCAGAGTTTGAAAAAAAAAACTCCATTCTCAGCTTTTGTTTGTGGGTGGGGCCTGGGCAAGCTTCAGGCCTCAGCAGCCCAGAAAGCCCCTTAGTGTCAGAAGCTAATCACAGCAGGGTCAGCTCCTAAGGCTGCAGACAGCAAAGCCTAACTCTTCTCTACTACTCCTGAGTGGAGTCTTGCAGCTCTATGATGGGCTGTACCCTCCAGTGTTGCAACAGCCTCCAGCAGCTTACACCCAAATTCTTTCCAGGTTCTTGTCTCACAAATAAGAAGAATCAAATTTACCAGACAATGGAGGGCAACAGTGAAAGGAGTAAGATTTATTTGAGTATGAAGAATAGAAACAGAGCTCTTGCAGGGGCAAGAGGGGACCCAATCGGGGTTGCCCCAGTGTGAGCTAGTCTAGGAGGTTATACAGCACTTAGGTCAATGCTATTGATCCACATTTATGCTAATAGGGTTTGAAAAAGTACTATTGCTATCCGTTAGCCCTTGAGTCTGAACTTCCTTTCAGGTCTGGTCCCCTTCCATTTTCTCGCTATTAGTAGAGAAACAAGAGGTCGAGATCCGTTGTTTCAAGCCATCCATGGGATGTGTGTGTGAGCTACGCCCATTTGAGCATATGAAGGGACTGGTCTGGCTGGTCTGGCAATGCGTAATGATTGGGCTGTGTAACACAAATGGACCTTTCCTCTCACTCTCCCTGTGATCCCACACAGCACCTGAGATGGGTGTGACTTGCCAAATGTCAATCAATCTGCTGACCACAAGACATCACTAGGCAAGACTCCACCCTTCGAAACACTACCCCTTGCCTCATTTGAGAGGAATATTCTATCAAATGTCTTCTCCCCAGTAAATAGAGGGTTTTCAGGTGTGCTCATTTCCTTGCTCTTTCTCGCGCTGCCGAGTGTGGCGCTGACCCCTGAGATTGCAGGCCATCCCTGACCCCCAAAGAAAGTATTTTGTGTTTGTATGGTCTTTTCATTGCTGGCTCAATTCACACGGAGTGACCCCGATTCTGTTGCCTGCAAGGGACATGGGCAACAGTCTGTGGATGGTGCATACTGCAGGGAGAAGGGATGAAGCAGGCATATGCACCTGACCAGGATTGGCCATCACAGTGGGACAGGTTGGTGCCCTAGTTTGCCTCTGCAGTGGCTTACCACACCTCATGCCCACCAAGCCTCAGGCCTAGCCCACCAGGGCTGCCTCTCCAGACCAGAGCTTGGCTTCACTAATACCCCAGGTGATCTCAGAGATTTACTCTGAGAAGCTAAAAGCAATAGATGACATGTGTCAATTTGCACAAAGGAAATCTTCAACTAGACAGATGCTCAAAAAAAGCTTAGTATGAATTCCACTCTGATCCAAGTGCTTTTGTTTTTACATTGGTGTTATAATGGAATATCACTTTAAATTTTCTGATGGCAACAAATTTTAAAGAAATAGGTTGAAAACTGCAGCTTAAAGGAAAGCTGATACAGATATTTTAAAATATATACCAAGAATAAACACCCAACACATGCAAAACGAAACACCTTCAAATCAAGATATTAAATAAAAATGTTTGAGCTGTAACATTGCAAACCTGAACAAAGTGACGTTTCTGGTATTATTTTCTTTGGAATTCTTCCTCTTTATATTGAAAGTAGATACATCAGGAAGGTAGGTCTTAAATAATAAAGACTTTCAAGAGGGAAAAATTAAAACCAGTTCAGGTGCAATAAATTCTGAAAGGTCTTAATACCTATCCCTGTACGTAATTGGAGAATGTTAGGAAAAAGTTTAAATTTAGGGTGCATTTTAATCTAAATATAATCTGAGCCTATTTATAAGAGCAGAATTTAAAATGTAGTGCTAAAGAAACAATTAGAGGTTAGGGAGGGAAGCCACACTTTGTGAAAATCTAAATTCTCAGGCATAATCATCTGGAAAGCAGCATCACTTTTTATTTCTATTTTTTGTCATTACATAAAAGACAACTCCAACCCTTGTCCTCCCACACTGATTACAAAAGGGCAGCTAGCACCTATTTTTGGTTTAGTAGACACAATCTTGGTTCTTGCAAGTGCAGCCCTATTAATTCATCCTGAGGTCTGGGGTAAAATTCCCCATTTTTCTGTATGAGACTGATAGCACTTCTGGTTCTGTCATGCTTTGATTAAGATCTTTTGATTAAGATTTCCTATGATCCCAGTACTGGGTATACACACAAAGGAAATGAAATCAGTGTGTTGGAGAGATTTCTGCACTCCCTGTCCATTGCAGCATTATTCGTAACAGCCAAAACAAGGAAACAACCTAAGTGGCCATCAATGAATGAATGGATTTGGGAAATGTGGTATAAGTACACAATGTAATATTATTCAGCCTTACAGAAACAGGAAGTTCTGTCTTTTGTAGCAATATGGATGAACTAGAGGATATTACGTGAAATAAGCCAGGCAGAGAAAGACAAATCCTATATGACCTCCCTTATACGTGAGATTTAAAAAAGTCAAACTTATAGAAGTAAAGAGTAGAAATGTGATACCAGAGGCTGGGACCAGGGGTGAGGCTGAGAGGGAAAGGAGAGACATTGATCAACAGGTACAAACTTATACTTAGATAAGAATAATAATTCTGGTGTTCTATTACACAGAATGATGACTATTGTAAAACATAATGCAGTATATATTTTAAAATAGCTGAGAGGATTTAAAGTGCTCCCCTGACAAAGAAATGATAAATATCTGAGGTGATAAATATGCTAATCACCCTAGATTGATCATCCTACAATGTATAAATGTATTAAAAGATCACATTGTACCTCATAAAAATATGTAAATTTGTCAACTAAAAATAAAAGAAAGATTTTCAGAGATGATATTTTCACGCCTAAGACCTCAGGCTTGCAGTAGTGCCCCTGCCAGAATTTTATCTTCCTCTTAGGAAGAAATTTCAGGATAGATGGGGGGGTGACCCTCACCAGAGAATCTTAAGGAGGGCAGATACTTCCTTTCCTCCCTTCTTGGCAGCTGTAACACAGGCACATGATATAAGAGTATTCACTAGAATGTTCCAGTCCAGGACTTTTAATCTCGAGTGAGTGATGATAAGAAGCACAGACAAAATTAATTTCAGCAGTGGTGGTAAGAACAGAGGCAGTGCTGAGAGCATCTGGTGCTAAACTGCTCTCATGAAGAAATGCAGATCAGTACACCATGATACTAGCTGTTACTGAATGTTATTAGATAGACCAAAAAGGTTTGCAAATATGTACTTTTGCTATAACAAACAGGCAAGGTATGTTGTAGGGGGAAAAAAAAACCAAACAGCAGTTCAATGGGCTTAAAACTATAGGTGTTGATCTCTCCCTCAAATGACTCTCTTCTGTGGTTGAGAGGTAGTTACTCAGAAACCCGACCTGAATAAGAAGCCACTAACTTGATAACTGCTGGTTACCAAGGAAGATAGAAAATAAGGCTCTAGAGAGTTACACTAGCATTAAATGCAACACACACATTCTTCTGATCTAAACTCCTTGGCCAGACTATTCACATGACCTCATCCAACCACAAAGGCAGCTAGGAAATTCAATCCTTCCATGTGTTTGGAAATTAGAATGCTAGAAACACTGAATAAACAGTATTAATTATTGCCAAAATTTTTGCTTTTACTTTTAATGCTCTAATCAGTTTCTTTGAAACTTTGAAACACAGATGCATTTTGATTTCCACAGTGAGGCTAAAAGAAGTTCATCTCCATCTCTCTCCCCTAAATACTCACTCTAATGACTCTACTTTATCACATTCAAATTTCTGTTCCACCTTATAACTCTTTCCCCCTAACCAAGGTTCAGTTTCATCTTTGCTTTAAATTTGTACTTTTCATGCCTCCTTCAATATTTTACCTTCACCCATAAGTCACATGTGAGCTGTGGAGAATTCACCCTGCCATCCCATATATAGGCAGCAGGCAGCCAATAATTCATGATCCTAGTCTTCTCTCTATAACAGTCCTACTCTCATTTTCACTCAAATCTTGGAAACTTTGTTGCTGTCACTCTTGCTTACAAAGATGGGTCTAAGATTCAATAATACAAAGGTGCTTTAAATACCCTATGAGAGTGAGTGTTCTGGACCACTGACTCACTTGCTGAGCTAATAAAGACGAAAAAAATAGCAATGCTGTGGAGGCTCCCCTGATCTCACAGAAATTAAGAGTTAAGGGCAAAGAAACAATTGTAAACAGACCAATCATAAAGATAGAAAAGATATCCCCACTCACCTCCAACAGATGAGTGTATATTCTGCTCACAAAGGCAAATAATCTGATTTTCTGGAAGGGCAAATAAAGGACATTATTCTTGCTCCTCACAAAATACACAGATTTCTAAACTCCAGATGCAGACATGTGGTACCACTTTAGTTCTAGCCAGATGGTTGGACCCAGACATGAGATTAGCTCTAGCCCATGAGTTCTGAGCTAATTCCCACACATTACTCTAAACTGAACACTTAAAGAGTTGGTGCAAAATCCCCTCAAGTTCATTCTTTCAGTACCCATTTGTCACTTCTCTTCTATATTCACTGCAATTTCTTCCATGAATAATGGCAACAGTGTTCTAAATGGTCTTCCATTATCAATTCCTGTCACCACCTCCAATCACTATTCATTCTGGGGCCAGAATAATCACTTGGAATATTTAATTCTCATTCCCCCCTCTTACAATTTGTCAATAGATTTTCTGCTTTGCTAACAAATGCATAGTAAGTGCTTCCAATAAGCCACCCAACAATTAGAGCCAAGAGCTGAGCAACCAATTTTTAATTATGCTGACAAGACTTATTCAAAATCTTTGTAATTTCTTTTTCTCTCCTTTTTTCTTTTCTTGGACAGGGGTTGGTGAGTTTCTACTCTGCTGGGGTCAAATCCTGGGACTCAAGTAATCCTCCTCCCACCTCAGCCTCCTGAGCAGCCAGGACTATAGGCGTGTACTACTGGTACTTCAGCAATCTTTGTTTCCTCATTCCTTGTCTATCACAATTATCTTTTAACTGATACCTCTGAATCTATTCTCCAAAGCATGTTCCTATCTTTCAGAGAAAGCATTCTAAGACAATAATTACATTACATACTTATTTATTTCTTAAGTCACTTTACCATTGGGCTACATTCCCAGCCCTTTTTATTTTTTATTTTGAGACAGGGTATCTCTAAATTGCTTGCTGAGGGCATCACCAAGTTACTGAGGCTGGCTTTGAATGTGCAATCTTCAGGCCTTAGACTCCTGAATTGGTGGGATTTCAGATGTGTGCCGCCGCACCTGGCAAAATCTACTAATGGTTTAACAATAGTTCCCAGCTAAAATCTTCTAAAACTACTGGGTCTCTGGGGGATATTAAATATTAAGTGCACAAATAGAATTTCTTAAATTTCCAATTTACAGTCTTTAGATCAATACAAAAAATAAATATTCAAAACCTTCTCCCTTTATATGGAAAGCCATAGGGATGCAAACTAATGTCAGTGGGGACAAAGTGAGCACACTCTTATCAGTCTGTCCTAGTTGGGCACCACCAGCCTGGTGACACTGCCCATTCTCAGTAACACAGTATTAAAATATCTACCCAGAGATGCCCACTAATTAAAGAAGGAAGCAATGTAACTAATGGGGAGTTGTATTTAAAAGCCTAAATGTAGTAAATATAGTATGTAATTAACCACTTATTTGGGGGGAGCACTTTCAACACTACAGTGAGTTATTTGGAGATAAGTACTTAAAACCTAATTTATTTCATCATTGATAAGCAGAATATGAACACCATAAAAATGAAAGAAATTTAATACAAATTTCACAAATTATAAATATCAAAATATTGAAAAGTTGTTATGCCTTATAAAGTAGAAACATTTTAACTGATAAACTATACATTTGAAATAATGAAAAATCAGTTGTTCCTTAAAAGCATATAAATTCTCAAGTAAAAATGAAATATTTCCTTATATTTTAACTTTAAATTTGTTATATTTTAAAAACATATACTAATCAAAATGCCTTTATCAAAATCTATCATGTTCCAACAAAAATGAGCTGTTATTTAAACATATTAGAGATATTTGTCATAGTGAGAAGGGTCAAAAGTACAATATGGTTGAAACACGTTGACTGAAAGCTCAGGACGGCCTCATTTTTCCTTGGCTCCCCTCTCTCCAATGACCCCCACCCAATGACACCACCAAATTGGTTTCACTTTCCCGACATGCCAAGCTCATCCTCTCTTTTCTTTGAAAAGTTCTTCCATATTTTGGGAAAGCCCTTCCCTGGTGACTCTCTCTCATCATAAATAATGTTATTTAAGACCCTGTACAGCATCATCTCCTGTGAAAAGCCTCCGTGGACTCCTCCAGGCAGAATAAGTCACACCACACTTCCTCATCCTCCAAGAAATCCTGTACATATTCTTACTACAGAGTCATTAACATACTGAATTATAATAACAAGTGTATATATTTCTCCACTCTGTGCTCATGGAATTTAAGCTTTTCAGTTAGAGAAGCCATTTCCATCTGTTAGGATATAACTTGAATAAGCAGGGGCACACTTCTATTCGCTGTATGACAGTTGCTATGAAAAGTCACCTCTATCTCCTAACCTTTGAATCAATCAATTCTTCTTGGACTCCCTACCTTATTGCTCAGTTTAGAGGCCCTCACACAGTGCCTTCTTTTTATGCTTTTGTCCCATCTTGTCTGGCATAAGTTTCTTAATCTTTCTGTGCCTCCACCTTTTCCTAATTTATACAAAGGGACATCATAATAGTATCTACCTTTTAGGGTAGAAAGGAGGGCAGGAATCTATGCAGAACTGTAGGCTACCATTTCCCTTTATGCCCTATTTAAATCTGGTGTCTCAGGTCCAGACTATCGGCAGCACAGAATGAGGCACATTGTCAGAGGTCGCAGTTGAGCTGAAGTGTGCCTGCTCAGATACAACCTCAGTGACACCTGCACTCAGCTGGCCTGCCTGCCCTTCAAACTCCCATTCTTTTTCTCTTTTTTGACTCAAGAGGGAGGCAGGATAGCTCTTGTTTAATGCTAACATGAGTCACAGCTTCTGGAATTCAATTAATATTTGTTCAGTAAATGTGGAGTGCTTGATTAAATGACTTGATCGACAATGTGCGAAGATGTTCTAGCACTGCTGTGAAACTAAATGAAATACTACAATTGTGTAGCACTTCATAATTTTCAAAACATTTTGACAAACAACATTCCGTTGCTGCAACTCGGTAAAACAGAATCTCCAAGGATTATCGGCACTTCACCAAAGTGGTAACTATGTTTGGAAGAGATTAATACATTTGCCTGAGGCCACAAAAAGACCAGTGTTAGCCAGTCAGCCTAATTAGTCTGTCCCCTGCCTGCCTGGGATAAAGGTTATTGCTTCTTAAAGCCTCTTCATATGTTTTCCTTGATTTCAATGAATTGGCAAAATTTGGGTTGAATATTAATGGGTTATATGATTTTGCTGGATAGTTATTTAGGTACCAGTATCAAGTCTGAGGAAAGGAATTTTGTCAGTGGAGGGAATGCGAGAAGGGTATGAAAAAAAAAAAAAAAATCACAGAGATGAAAGTTGCTTGCCAAGGGGCTGGGGTTGTGGCTCAGTGGAAAGTGCTTGCCTAGCATGTGTGAGGCACTGGGTTTGATTCTCAGCACCACATATAAATAAATTAATAAATAAAATAAAGGTCCATTGACAATTTTAAAAATATTTAAAAAAAAGAAAAAGAATACTGATTGTAAAATCCTGTATAACTCAAACACTGACAAAGTTTTACATTAATATAGTCTTTAGATTACATTTTAGAGTTTGTTTCTATATAATTAATCTTTATCATAGAAAACATGAGGTAGATTTTATACAAATACTATGAGACACAATCACTGGAACTTATTTCTCCTTCATGGAATTAAGTGGAAATTAATGGAATTTCTGGCAACATTTTTTTGTATAATTTTCCATCTCAAAATCATTAGATATCTTCAATCAGAAATGACATCACAAGCTTTATTCCATCACATTTCTTACAGAAATCAAACTAAAAGCCACTAAATGAGTTTTCCATAGACACTTGGTAGTTTTGGCAAAATGAATTAATTTCACTGAAATTTTATTTTCTATCTTATATGTGATAACTGATAAATCATATATATGAATTCATGTAATTCAGTATTCTTGTAGAGATTCTAGTATTCATGTGCCAAGAAAAACTAAGTGACTATATACAAGTCACTTAATATTTTTTGGTCTCATTTGAATCAATGATATGCCAAAGAGTTCTGATAATGATCTTTGGCTACTCATCTACCTTTAAATTTCATTTTATAGACCAAATTGCCCAAAGCAATCCATCAGTCAATAACAATCCAAAGAAAGCACTGCTTTATTTAAAAAAAAAAAGAGGTCAAAACATCAGTCATTATCATCTTTCCATGATGAGAGTTCAAAAAAGCCAACTTTAAAAAATTCACATAAATATAATTTTATCTAATGTATTTTAATATTAACATTTTTAAGTTGAACATATTTTGATTTACAGCAAACTTTCTAATAAATATATAAACATTTCTCACTTGGCAGTTTACTCTAGGAAATAGAACACATCTTAAAAATAAAATATAAATATATTTCTGGTAACACAGAGGCACAGAGATAATTCTGTAATAATTGGAAGAGCAGTTTGCCATTAGGTCTACATAAGGGCAACACAGGGTTTATGTAATGTGTCAGTAAACTCTGACTTCCAGTTTTTCTTTTTTGGGCTATTTTTTTCTTTTTCTTTGATTAACCTCAAAATAACATACTTTGAAGAGCTGGTTACTTAGTTCCAGACAATATTTTTAGATTAATATCATTATTTCCTGCCTTGAAGCACTAATGAAAGACTTAAGACTACATGAGGCATCATCAAAAACAGAAACAGGTAATGTGGTCATCTTATATTAGAGGCTGAGATGTGAAAATTAACTAGAATTTCAGCTGCAAGGTCATTAAAAAAATGCAATCAGAGCACCTTACATTAAGGCCAGTGGTGGCGTGGTAGGGGAGTACATTAAAATGCTGCTCACCAAACTATGCATACTGCAACTATTTATCATTATGTCATCAATATATATATCAGCACACCCCTTTGACATTTTTGGAATTCTTCTATATCCTAGTAAAACCATAATATTTCAGTAACTTCAAAACATTCCCTTCATATCACTGACCAAAATAACTAAAAATAGTTCTGAAGTGACTAACAACAAAAGTTAATTATTAAGATCAATCAAGGGTTACTACATGCTTATGGCTAGATTTTAAGAATAAGAAGAATGGTATTCAAAATCCATTGCAAATTATATTTAGAAAGGTAGACCTGGGTTGGATCCCAATATAGGTAATTTTTCAAAAGTGCCTAAATTATCTTGAAGCACAGTCAGTATTGAAAAGCCCTTGCTTCTCAGGATAGAGCACTTAGCATAGCACACAAGGTGCTTCATATCTTCACCTGTCTAGGTTTCTTCCAGCATCTTCTGCTTCACTCCTCAGTCTCTCACGATTCCCAACTACTTACAGTCACCCTCCAAAATGCTATCATGTATGTTCTCCCCAAGCCCATCTGATGATACTCCCTCTGTCCAGAATGATTAGTAACCTCAGTCACCTTTCAACCCCCATCTCAAGCATCACTTTCCATAGACTTTCATGATGACTGCAAGTAAATATGGCCACCCCTTCTGGTAACTTGTACATACTTCCATCACCATGCCTACAACAGTTGTCTCTACCAATTCAATTGTCTCCTATTAGATAGTAATAGGAATTCATGGAGGGCTACAATTAAGTTTACTCACATATGTGTTCCTAATACAGGCCCAAGATAATATATTTAAAGTGTTGGATGAGTTTGTAAATTTCAAAGGTAGGATCTAGCATTTATTCCAAAATATATGAGTGACTTACCAGCTTGTGAACTTGAGCAAATTACTCAAACTGTGTATGCATTAGAGTTTTCAGCTGTTGAATTGGAATAAAAATGAACTATTTCCTAGTTCAGATGTGAAGACTAAATGAAATAATGCACTATGTGCTTAAAACATAGTAATAATTTAATTAAGGTTGGCTATTTTGTGACTTTGATTATTGTCGTATAGTCAGACACCTGTACACATATTCCATCTACAAATCCCCAAAACAAAAGTGAATAGCATTTTTTTCTTTTTTTTTTTCTTTTTGCTATCTTATAGATAATTATGGCAAGGCCAAGATATTAAGCCAATTTCCAAGAACCTCATTCTTCATAAAACACAAAAATGGGATTCAGTCCTAGGCTTATTTGATTATGCCACTCTGAACAAGAGTTAAAAAAAAAAAAAAAAAAAAAAGGAATAGAAGGGAAATACAAACTAAATATACAAACTAAATATTTTTCAGACCAAAATTTAACCATAAGCTATTTGATAAATCTCTACTTCCTTTGCTGAATCTGAGGAGGAATATAACCTTAACTCATCTTTAGTCACTTCATAGAGCTAGAAAGAAAAAAACAATCTTCATTTTAAAGGTAGAAATCAAGATTTTTAGCTATCCTTGGCATTACAGAGATCTCCAGCTTTTCATTAGCAGTGCCAATATGCAGAGTTGAGGTATCACTACAATTTTTAAGTAATTTTTTCTTCTAATTCCCCTTTCTCATTTTGCCTTTCATTTCATTTATTGTTGAACAAAAAATACTTAGGTTATCCATGACTTTATCTTTATTCCACAACAGTCTGTTTTATCTAAAAAAGAGCCATGGGCAGAAGGCCTGGCAAAATGCTTCTCCAGTATGGTCTTTGTGTAAGGAAAACACTGCTTTACTTCCACATTTTTTCCTATTTAATGCTTTAGTATTCAAAGTCTAGAATTATGCAAGATTTATATCCTCTGCAAACTTAAGGATATGCAAATGGCCATCTCCCAAAGAGGAACAGAGACCTTCCTCAGAATATTCTCTCTTCCTCCAGACATTTATGGGAAATAGCTATTTTCTGATGTTAAATAAACTCATATATTGTTATACAAATTTATAACTGATAAATTCTCAGATCATCATTTTTTCTAACCATATTTAGTCATAGTTTTGTTTTTGTTGTAAGTCAGCTCATGAATCTTAGAATAAAATATGTCAAGCATTCCTAATCTGAAAATTCAAAATGTGAAACTTTCTGAGCATTGACATAATGTCACAAGTGGAAAATGCCACACATGACCTTAAGCAATGGGTCAGAGTAAAGAAAAAAAATGCAGGCATTCTAAAAGTATTTTACAAAATTACCTTTGGGCTATGTGCATAAGACATATATGAAACAAATGCAATTTTTTAAGCTATAGAATTGAATCCCATTCCCAAAGTATCTCATTATGCATAACCAAATATTCCAAAATCCATAAAAAAAATTTAGAATACTTTGGTCCCAAGCATTTCAGATAAGGATACCCAACCTATAGTTGAGGCCCATTTCTCACATGATACCCTTGTGAAGAACTATTTCACAAACTCCAGGAAAAAATAAATCTCTTTTAGTCTGGCTTAGCTTTCTTAAACTAAATATTTTTCCCATCCTAGGAGATCATGTGTTTACTCAATTCTCTTTTATTTATTTATTTATTTATTTATTTATTTATTTAGGTACCGGGGAATGAACTCAGGGGCATCGACCACTGGGCCACATCCCCAGCCCCTTTTTGTATTTTATTAGAGACAGGGTCTCACTGAGTTGCTAAGTGCCTACCCATTGCTGAGGCTGGCTTTGAACTCACAATCCTCCTGCCTCAGCCTCCCAAGTGCTGGGATTACAGGCGTGCGCCACCACGCCCGGCTCAATTCTCTTACATTTAGACAGAAAAGTGTGTTCAATAAAAATGTAAGCTTTGGAGCCATAATGCTAGATCCAATCCTTCCTCTTATTATTACATTCCCGTGGTTGCCTTAAGAAAAAACACAAACTGAGTGGTCTAGAATGACAAAAATCTATCATTTCAAGGTTCTACAGGCTTGAGATCTGAGATCAGGTGTTGACAGAGACAGGTTCTTCTGAAGGCTCTGATCCTGCTTTGTGCCTCTTTCTTACCTTCAGGTGTGTTATTGGCCATCTATGCTATTCCTTGGCTTGGAGCTGCTTAATCCCAATACATACCTTCATCTTCACATGACATACTCCTGGAGTGTATCTGTACCCAAATTTCACCTTTTTATTAGGTGTCTACCCTACTCCAGTATGACAACTTTTTTTTTTCTAATTACACTGCAATAATCCTATTCTAAATATGGTCATACTCTGACATATTGACGGTTACAACTTCTAACATATGGATTTTGGAGATACACATTCAACTCATAAGACTGTAATTAATAAATGTTAACCTTGGGTCAAGTTACTTATTTTGCTTCCTGATATCCTCACCTATAAAATGCATATGATAATAATAAAATCTACTTGAAATGTTGTTGTAAAGGTTACATAAGGACTTAGAATGAAGTACTTATAATGGTGCCCAGCAATGAGTAAGCACTCAAAAAGGTATTGTTTACACTAGTTAATGTCAGCAGCTATTTCTGGGAAAGTGGCCCATAGAGGAGTAAACTTTTCTTTACATTTTTTTTTTTTAGATAAGACATTGGCAATATTAAAACCCAAGTTCCTTAAAACGTCAGTTACTGGATATTTTAAAAATATAAGATTTAGAAGCATATTGATTCTGCTATATAATTTAGGAATCAATTTATTTTTAAAAGCATGATAATTGTGTATGGAAGCTGAATCAATACTGAGCAGAATATTCTGTGGCACAGAATTCCTCTTATTAACTAGGCTAATACCAATAACCAGAATATTGAACCATATTTTGAATGCACTGAAATTTTTGACATGGCATAAGTCTTTTGCTAAAAGTTATATTTCTTATAAAAAATGATTAGAAGTCAGGTCACCTACATGGCCCTTTATCTTCTATACTACAAAAGAAGAGTTTTAACATGATAAAAGAGCCTCAACTTTTACTTGGGGAAATGCAAATTCATTTTTTCTTTTGGGAAATTGACTTCATGATTCCATTATTACATATATCCTATATTGCTAATACTCTATTGAGTAAAGGAGCACAATTATGCCTAAGTCTCTTGGGCTGAACCAGAAAATTCTACAGACTCTTAGGTCATATTGTCTACTTCTTGAATTTTTAAGAGAAGTTTTAAAATTATAAAAGAAATTATTTTAATGATCATATTACATAATAAGTGATTAGATAGATGCTGGGTTTTGACCATCCATTATTCATTCCACTTGTTATATTCCACTGATGACAGCATTTGTAAGAAATTCCCCAACACACATGGTGACCAATCATGATAAGATTGTTAATCAAGGATTCCTACTCTTTCAATGATGCTGGGGATCATAACCCCCTCAAGGCCAATTAGATTTTCTCTTGCAGGACTAAAATTATAAGATGAAAAATACAGGAACAGGAAGAAAGTGGCTGAATATAATTCAGCCCAATGATACAGGTGACTAATTCATGATTCCTCAATCCCAGGTGTGACTTCGTCCCTATTCTTTCTAGAGCAGGTTCTCTAGTGTTCACTTCAGTTCTGAGGTTTATCCAGTATCATATAAGTAATTTTTTTTTTTTTTTGTCTTATGTTAGCTAGTTTCATGGCATATTGTTTGTTAAAAAAAAAAAAAAAAAAAAAAAAACTGGATGGTCAGAAATGGGATAGTCAAGCCAGACTTTCTCAAACCTTCTGCATCTAAATATGTAGGATGCCTATTAAAAATGAAAAATCCTAGCCGGGCGCGGTGGCGCACGCCTGTAATCCCAGCACTTTGGGAGGCTGAGGCAGGAGGATCGCGAGTTCAAAGCCAGCCTCAGCAGTGGCGAGGCACTTAGCAACTCAGTGAGACCCTGTCTCTAAATAAAATACAAAAAAGGGCTGGGGATGTGGCCCAGTGGTCGAGTGCCCCTGAGTTCAATCCCCGGTACCACAAAAAAAAAAAAAAAAAAAAGAAAAATCCTAAATTCTATCTCAGATACACTTATATCCAATTCATTGGAATGGACCTCAAGACTATGTAACTGGAACAAGTTTTACAGATGTTTATAGAAACTATAAACTAAGATGTTTTAGTCAGTTTTTGCTGACTAAGAAACTTTATAGAAACTAAGATGTTTTAGTCAGTTTTTGCTGCTGTGACTAAAAGGACCTAAAAAGAACAATTTTAGAGGAAGAAAAGTTTATTGGGGGCTCACAGTTTCAGAAGTCTCCATCCAGAGAAGGCTGGCTCCATTCCTCAGGGCTCAAGGTGAAGCAGAACATCATGGGGTAAGAGGGTGGCAGAGAGAAGCATGAAGAGCAGGAAGCACAGAGAAAGACGCCAGACACCAGATACAAATATACACCCCAGAGCCACACCCTGCAATGCCCCCACCTCCTCCAGCCACACCCCACTTGCCTCTAATTAACTGAGTGCAGTTAATCCCATCAGGGATCAATTCACTAATTAGTTTAATGTGCTCACAAACTAATAATTTTCCCTCTGAACCTTCTTGCATTGTCTCATATATGAGCTTTCGGGGAAGACCTCACATACAAACCATAGAATAAGACTTGTTGGTTGTTAAGTTATATCCAAATTGGGGGAAAGCCAAAAGGAAATCATATAGAGTGGGGTCAGGGACTAATTCAAACTTTGTAGCTTCTCATTAAATATGTATGTTTTTATTGTTGTTCATTAATCAAGACAGCATATAAAATGCCTACTAGTTTTAATATTACAGGACAAATTTTTAAACAAGCAGACACTAAACAGAGAAGAAAAGGCATGTAATAAATGGCCTTATAACCATAAAAATGATATATGAGATTTAAATGGTAAACATTACTTAAAAGGATAACTATTAATTTCTGATTTTAAAAAAAATCTAATGAATACATAATCCAAGAAATAAAATTCTTTATAAATATTTTTGGAATAAGTTTTTATTTCTTTTAAACAGATTATCATTATTTAAATGGAATGTAAGTTCAATGTTTTTAAATATTTTAAAGACATAATAAGTACAATAATACTTAAATTTAGTTAGTATCATTGCATTTTAAAATCCTAGAAGTTGCTTGAAATTCTCTGCCCTATTTTGAAAGTACACAGACCTAAAAGGCTTAAAAATAGCTTTTTTTTCCCTTTGTGATTACTTATTTGTCAAATTAGCTTTACCAAGTAACTTAACATCCATATAAATTCCATTAGTAAATTAAGTACAGTCACTTATTGTACTTTGCTAATTTGGGTGAAATTTTTTTAAAAAGTTCTAGAATTAAATTAAAATGTACAATTCAAAGGCATTTGATTCTTTATTTTTCCTACTATGTCAAACCCTCCATTGCCTGTAGATACATTTTTATATGTGTATTTAATGGGAGGGGCTAGTAACTATAAAACATTCATGTTTTTTCAGAGAGATATCCTCTGTAAGCACAAAGACAATGTCATCCATTTATTTTGAACTTAAGTTAGAACTGATTATTCCCTAATATTTGTAGCATAGTTAAAATTATATTTGCCAAACTTTAATATAATATGACCCGATTAGAGTATAAAAAACAAAATTGTGCACTCTTTATAGTTCTTTTCATGATAGCACTAAAATGAGATACTTAGGATTACATGAAGCACTGCATTCCAGTGAGAAAAGAATTTAAGTTTACACAGTGTTTAGGATTGGTTGTGATTGTGATTGTGTGTCTGTGTCCATATATGCAGACAGATAGTACTAGGGGAGTTTAACAATATGTAAGTTATTTTAAAATACTGTTTACACTTTTTAAAATATTCAATAACTCAAAACACAAAATTTACTTCAAATATGTTCCCTTTTCCTATGTATGGTATTGTTTAGCATTTAAAAAGGATTTAAGACTTTAAATCAGAATGTTGCAAAGAACAAGGTTACAGGGAGCAGGCACTACTTCTGTGTGCACTTGAGATGGGAAGATACCTCTTTGTTCTGAATTCTTTCCCAAATTCTCAACCCTCTTTCAACTATTTTCTAGATTTTTCCACTCAAGGATGGAGAATATTAGAGTAGGAGGCAGGACTGCAGGTGTTGAAAATCAGGGCACTCCCGCAGTAAAGGCACATGCACCTGATTATGTGCTAGCTTCATTTGGTGTGGCAAATACTCCTTGGCCTTCCATTCCCTTTGCTCTCTTTCACCTATAACTAGGCAGTGCCATGGGCCTATTCATCTCTCAGCCATGGCAGTTAATTAAGGAGATACTGGAGGAAGGGAGATGGGGGATAAGGAAAGAGAAACAGACACACAGAATTTGGCCAGGTGGGTAGCCAACCTCTGATGGAGTTTGACCACGATGTTCCTCAGAATGTTTATTATGTAGGTTTTGTCATCAAAAGGTTATTTGTGGGAAATTTTTAGCAAAGTGGGCAATCGGAAGGATGCAGGACTGGTGAGAAATTAGAGTCATCTTGTTATGTTCAGAATCCTCTATCCCTGGGAGTTGGTTCCTGAACTCAAGGACCCAACTGATAATTCTGAGCCTTTGCACAGAATTTCCTCAGGCCAGCATCACCATAGCAACTGAGCTATCTTGATCTGCATTTTTGCACAGGTAGTTCCTAGCACAAACACAGCCATGAGAGAGTCAGAAAGACCGTGATTCAAATCACCACTCTCCACAAAGCAGGTGTCAGCAATTGTTGTTCAACTGGATATTAGGTAAGTGGATTTGTGTTGATTTAGACTTAAATTGTAAGGTAAGAAACCCCACTCTCCAAGCCCAGCATAGTGGCACACACCTGTAATCCCAGCAACTCGTGAAGCTGAGGCAGGAGGGTTCATAAGCTTGAAGCCAGGTCCAGGAATTTAGCAAGGCCTTCAAAAACTTAATGAGACTCTGTCTCAAATTAAAAATTAAAATAAATGAAAAGTGCTAGTGTCATAGCTCAGTGGTAAAGCCACCCTACATTCGATGCCCAGTACCGAAAGAAAGAAAGAAAGAAAGAAAGGAAGAAAGAAAAAAAGTTTACATTAGTTGTAATTCTGCAACTGCCCTCTTGCCAAGGAGCTTATCATTAGTATACAAACTACTTTTACAGAGATTGTAAATGGGAATTTTGCTTGCTGGTTACCTATTGATCAATGTGTGCATGAGACTTCAGTGGCAAGTATCAGATGAGAAAAAATGCTGAGTAAAAAATCTTGAGGCCATCTTGACATCCAAACAATAATAAAGACAACTTGGAAAAAATAGTTGGAATTAATGCAAAATATGTAACTAGTATGTAAAGAATTTAACATAATAAAAGTAAAAACAATCATTTCAATTTATGAACTAACAAATATAATAGAGCAAATATCAAATATTTTCCACATTTGCACTGGACTAGAGCAAGTTTATATTTTCAATCAGAAGCTGAGAGCAACTGTAAAAACAGGGTAATCTCAGTCTAGGACAATAAATAAATCATTGACAAAAGTATTAAGGGGAAAATGGGTGGTTGTTTCCCTTAGTTTTACAGGTACCATTTAGACCCCCTGAATTCCAGTGTCAAGTCAAGAGAAATTCCAACTAAACTGGCAGTGCTTTTGGAGAATGGAATCCATGTCATAGTGTTGTGTGTGTGGTAGGGTGTATATTAAAATAATAAGGATTTAAAGTATCAAAACTCTGAAAATATCTTCAATTCAGCAAAGATTAGTTATAAGTCAGATTCTGACAGGCTAATTAATGTACTATGAGAAAATACTTTAAAGATTTGTAATTTATACTATGATAGAGAATTGAAATAATTTTATGACACAGCAATAAATAACCATGTTCCAGGAATTGGGTAATAATTAAAGGAGAAAAAATATATCAATCCAATTTCATACAAATGTTTAGTTTCGTAATTTAGAATTAATGTCTGTACTAAGGTGTTGTAATAAGAATTAACCTAATATCAGTACCAAGGTGGATCAGAATAAGCCAAATCAACCTGCCTGCAAACACATTTGAGCAGAGTTATCAGTAATCCATTAGCTGTATTAGCAGATCCATAAATTTTTTTCAGTTAACTATTTAAGTTACATCAGGTTTATCAAAAGATGTATAATTATCTTAGTTGTTTCAGAAAGACTTTATCCTTGTTTTTAGGAGAAATCGGGAGGGCCATAAGAGGTTGGATTTGAAGATTGATAGTTCTCAATGCTTTTTGACATTCTAAATGTACAAATCTAAATGTCAACAGCTAATCATGGGTAATCTGCTATTGGTTTTTCTGTTTAAAAATACCAAGATTTGGCAGCAATCTCTATTTCCATGTGCTATTAGAGGCACACTTCTCAAATATAACATAGACAATCTTTATCAAAGAGTAATTTAACTAACTTCTAAAGACAAATATTAAAGAAAGCCAGTAATTTCAAAGTTCTGAAACACTGCTAAAAACAAAATTTCATAGTTAAGAAATAAAAAAATAGGAATAAAATAAAAAATATAATATGATGGGGATAGCAACAATTTGCAGAAATTTCAAATTGTACTTAATGTAAAGCACATAGATATTGTTCATCTAAATATAATCAATAGACTAAACCACCTATGATCTATTAAGATTTAATTTTGTGATTTTCTACTTTTAAAGGTGGCCCCATCAAATATATTTTTAAAGAGTAAGAGAAAGTTATAAACAAACAAAAACACAAAATATATCATATAAATGTTCCATGTTCAAAGACATTAATTTTTGTATGTTTATTTTTCATCTTTAAATGCAGAATAAATTTTAATCTGTAAATACAGAAAAATTACTTCAAGGTTATTTAAGAACTGATGTCTCCAGAGGAGTTAGTCATCTTAATTCTCTTATTATTTTCAGATATTCACAATAAATCCTAATAAACATGAGGCTCATTGTCATTTCCTATGTTTAATGTAAGTTTCTTACTTGTTTCTGAAATTTATATTATTTCATCTCATTTCATCTTTGCTATTTGCTAGTATTTTGATGTCAGGTATTTCTTTTCAATTTTATAACACTATCCTTGAAGTGTGGACAGATCTTATTTACAGTAAGTACACAAAGTCATGTCCAATTTATGGTCATGACCAACACATTAAGTGGTTATTTATTCTCAGTGTCTCCATGTACTAATGCCTAGCTCATTAAGAACAGTACTTTTCATCTATTTAAACATCAGTTGAAATTCACAGTGCAGCTATATACATACATGTTGATATATAAACTAAAGTTTTAATTATTCATTAAAATATAAATAGCTGCAATAGCTCAACCTTAACACTCAGAAGTTAGGAGCTACAGCCGCCCTGTGTCCAGCACAGTGGAGAAACGTAGTGCAAACATGTTTTATTTTTACAATTGAATGAATATATAATTATTGTTGAATCAGTTTGGAAATTCTAGCAAAATATAGAAATTATAGAGATTAAGTTGAAGTATTTATAGCTGACCAACAAAAAGCAAAATGAACAAATAAAAAAACTCAAAGGTTGTTAAATACTGCAATGAAGAATTATTTGAGAACCTTATAACTGAAGCATGTTTAAAAATTGATTTTAAGACTCTGTAGCATTTTCAGAAAAAAATCATTTAGTCTTAATAACTTTGGAATTCCAATATTTAAAATAAATTCTTAAAATTTAATTCCTTATTTCCAGTTAGTGGGATTCTTGAAAAATCTAAAAAGTAATGCATCCATAAGTAGATTTCTTGTCATAAACTCATGAATATTGTAAAGTTTATTATATGTGTAATTTTTATTAAAAAATACTAGCAAAGTGTTATTTTAATAAACTATGTGAAACACATTTTCTCTAATTCACAGAATAAAGCCATTATAGTACAAAACTATAAGACCATAAGGTATCATACTCCATGTACCTGTTTCATACAGTATCATAAAAATAGTTATAAAATTGAGTATGTTACATTTTACTTGTTTTGAAGCCAAAACAGTATATATTTCCCAAGGTTTTCTGGGTTTTGTTCTTTTTAGATAAAAATGAAGAACTCTTACCAACTGATCCTTTATTAAAGTAAGCATATAAAAGGGCCAATGTAATAGTGAATTTCTCTCAAGACAGGGTTCTAGATTCTAAAATTTTCCCTGATACTGGAATCTTTGTTTTTGTTGAGGCATTATGCCAATAAATAATAGGTGGATTAATACAAATATTTTCATTTTATTTTAGAAATTGATACAATTCTCTTACATTATTTTGCAATGAAATCTAACAGTTGACTCAGTTATTTGTCATCACACTTTATAGAAACTACTGGATGTTTTCACATGCTTTCACAAGACGAATGTTATTTGTTAATTTAAAAGTTATTGTTAGACTTTTTATTTTATTTATATGCAGTGCTGAGATCAAACCCAGTGCCTCATACATGCCAGGCAAGCGCTCTACCACTGAGCCACAGCCTCAGCCCTAAGACAAATATTATTTAAGTGTACTTTAGTCCCACAAAGAGAGAGAGAATTTTCAAAACTGGATAAAATGGTGTTTTAATAAAGTTTGTCATCAACATACATTTCTATACTTGCAGAGATCAAAGGACCCAGAGCAGAGTATTTTATTCAATATGTATCTCTAGAGAGAATTCTTAACCAACAGACTCGTTTTAAAAATAGTATCCTGATTTAGCTTTTTTTCCTACCTATATTTTTCTTTTGATTTTTAGTACGTTTATTGCTACTTAGTTACTACATTATATTTAAAAATCAGCTTCAATTATGTGAGATATTAATACTTAAGATAATGCATTTATTGAACTCTATAATTAAATTTGCCAAATATTTAATTTCAGTTATCCTTAGTAATATTAAAGTATCATATTACTATTAAAAATAAAAAAAATCTCTCTTTAAAGTAAAAATTAAAGTGCCATTAAGACACAATTCAACTCAAATTTGGACACAATCATTTTAGTTATTTTAAGATCATTCTTCCTTGGAATGAATACTAACACAATACCTATTTCCTAGTTCAAAATATCTCTTTATGATCTTTCTTAAAGTATAATTACTTAAGTAGGTAAATTTCTATATGCCTTTTTCTTAAAAATCATGGGTATTTTTAACATTAAAAGCAAGTTTTCTTCCTTATTCTAGTTGCTATGCTCTACTTATTAAGAATTTGTGTCCCTTTGCAATGCTTATGTACCACAAAGCACAAACATCACTGTATAGTACAGTCACCTGAAAGAACACATAATTATCCCCTGCTACATCATTAGTAAATTAACATAATAAATAAGTTATAAATATTTACATGCAGTGCTTACTTTTATCAGATCCAGATATCTACAAAATTACTAATACTGCAAGAGCAAAACAACAGTTCTACCTCCTAACATCCATTTTCTAAGGCCATATTATCTCATATCTCCTATGATCAAAAAATATGAGTTCTACACATGAAATTTTTAAATGAAATAGGAAGAAGAGCAAAGATTTTCAATTACATCCACTAAGCACAGGTCACCAACAGGCCAACAGCTAGAGGCCTCAGCAGTACCTGGGAATGTAGCTGGATATATTTTTGAGGACATGGGTTGACAGCAAATACTTTCATCCCAATTCTTGCTCCAATGTTCAGTTACAACATTATACCCACTGGTATTTGAAACTGGAAACTTGCATCTTCAACACGAATTACAGTTTTAAATAATTAACCCCCTTTAAATAAATACACCAGAATAGGCCAGTCTAATATGCCCTCAACAAAACTTCATTTTACTTATCAGCCTATGAAAAGTCATTAACTGTATGAAATATTTATTTTTGGTACATATATTTATAAAATTCATATTTGTACATTTTCTAGTCATATAGTTAAACAAAAATCTACCTATCCATAAAGTTAACAAGATTCTTATGAAGCAATTTTAAAATAAAGCACATACAGCATATTTTTTTCTTTACTCCCTTTTCTTCCAAATCTCATTTACTGTAAAACTCTTCACCTTACAAAAAGTAAGTATCAATAAAAGATTCATAACAATAACAGAGCAGACTAAGACACTAGGGAAGACTGTGTGAGATAATCATCATTATAGCCTTCAGTAGCTAGCATGATGCCTAATATATATTTTTAAAAATTTTTTAGTTATATATGGACACAATATCTTTGTTTATTTATTTTTATGTGGTGCTGAGGATCAAACCCAGTGCCTCACACATGTGAGGCAAGTGTCTGCCACGGAGCCACAACCCCAGCCATAATATTTGTTTTCTTAACTTTGAGATAAATGCAATAAAATAATAGATCCTTTCAAATAAATGGCACACAAACATTCTACATCATGAGGCTTGGTTATTAGTCAGTATCAGTCTATATTATCACATAACAAATATGTTTTTAAAGATTTTCTACCTAATTATCAATTTGATTTTCAGGAAGAAATATATGTACTGGAAATGCTACACTGGGTCCTATATGATAAGATGGAAAGTTTTCTTTGAACCTTTACCAAGTATACCAGCTACCATATAGCAGATCTTCAATAAATGTTTTTAAAAATAAATATTTTCACTTAGTTTTAAAATATTTATCAGTGAAAACTGAAATTTTATATTACATAAAAAGCCATATAATTGAAATTGATTAATAATTTTTCCAGAAGGTTCTGAAGCACTAAAGTAAAATGTGAAGTTTACTAGATCTTAATATATCTTTTAAAATATTAAGGAATGTTTAAATGATGAATTTAAATAATGAATTTTCTGGTATATACTAAATATATGATTGTTAAATGAGAAATGTATGTTAATAGTTATATTCATGTGATATTATAAAGGCAACTTGAAGTAATGAGTAAATAACTTCTCAGGAAAGTTTTTAATTGCATGAAATTTGTATCGTGTAATCTGAAGTCTAAAAGCTTTTTCCCTCATTATTACCACCAAGAATATCATGTATCCTTCAATTTCATTCTTTTGGTCTCATAAGCTTTCTGAACATGTATTTGTTTCTTTTCATTTAAACAAAATACAGAGAGACAATAAATGAAAAATATCTGAAAACACATCTATTTTATATCCAATATATGAATTTTTGTTTACAATAATAGCAATTTGATCATAACAGAGATGAATAAAACTGGTACATTTGTAAACCCTCAGCAATCACTCTTATTAGGAAAAACTAGATGGATCATTATATTGCCTTGTGAAAATATCCCTAATTACACCATCATCCACTCTGACAAAAATAACTCTATATGGAAAGCTGTGATGTCAGAAAAGCATCAACAAATTGTACTTGTTGATGATCCAAGATGAATGTACATTATGCATAATGGTTTGAAACAGCAAATTTGTACTGTTAGGGTTAAATTTTAAGAGACAATCAGCTTGGACTGAATAAAGTAGGAAATGGATTCTTGCTATGTAGTTTTATTCTACCCCATTCCTCTTATCTGGTGAAATATCAATAATTATATAGTAAACTTCATTTTAAAAGCAGGTAACAGAGCGCATTCATTTGGGCTCCTTGAAAAGAAAATGATACGAATGCTGAATATTTAGATTTATTTCTTTATAGGGACAAGACTGTCCTATACTTTCTAGCTCCAAGATATATCTCAGGCTTACCTTTACCTACCTGCTCTTCAGTTTTACTACCACAGATCTAGGACAGGCCACCATTAACAATTCTCTGAACAACTCTGAGGGACTCCTAATTCTGTTCTTTCCAGCTTTCAATCATCTCTTTGCTTACTTACTATAGTATTCTTAATATTAGTGAAATGGCTCATTTTACTCATTTGGTTAAAATCTCCAAACAACTTCACCTTTCACCTAGTATAATGTAAAAAGGCTTATTCCTTACCAGTGCTCTTTTTCTACTCCATGGAATCTAGTTATTGACCATCTTTCAAATCTCACTTTTTGGAAACTTCTTCCTTGCCCAGTAAATTCCAGTTACACTGGATTTGATTTTTCAAATACATTTAGTTTACTTCTCTTCACTGCTGTGGCAGTGCCTTCCACCTTTAATGCACTTCTTCCTGCTCTGTTTAATTAACTCTTTCTCTTCCCTGACAATGAGGCTTACATGTTACCCCCACATACACACAGACCTTTCTAACTGTCCTATTTAACATAGTATGTCTTTCCTGTTATTTACTATCTCAGCACGTTTGTTGATTCCATAACAGAATTTCTACAACCTTTATTGTTTCATTTACTTACCAAGCTCCGTGAAGATACAAAACATACCTGCCTGTCCTATACCTTTTCTCCATGATTTGAATTTTAGATTCTAGAAAACAATATTCAATAAAATAAAATTAATATATTTTCAATTTTAAGTGATGAGGTATATAAATATCATGAGTTTAACAGAACACTAGATGCATAAGCAATTTAATCCCTATGTATGTATGGTTTGATAACATGGTCGACAATGTACAATGGATCAAGTCAACCTATTTTGATTATTTAGTTATATATATTGATCTCCACCATGTTTATACTACCAAGAAGTGTCGAGTCAAGGGTGCACAGTAAAAAGACTTCTAGCTCTGCTGTGATTTGGTTGACATACAGTGTGAAGCAGGATCTAATCTTTCATGGTAACAACTGAAACATAGTGTTAGGAGAATTATATGTGTATATATGGCAGGGGAAGGATGGAGAAAAGGGAAGTGGATATTGAGATTGTGTGACAGAGAAATAGTTTGGTAGATAAAAAAAAACTATAATGTCTTTTATATTTAAAATAGTTTATACTAGCAGTGATTAGTGAAAACAAAATGCTTTCTACTCCATTATTTTTCTAATATTTATTTTGTAATGAAAGTACAGTGTAGTTTCTATTATATTCTTTTATTTCAAGTTTGAAACAGACATCTTTAATGAACATTGTATAATTTTTATGCAAGCAAACTATTTTAGATATAGTCTTATTTCAAACTCAGAACAACCAACATTTAATGATGGTCATTGCTGAATCTGCACAAAAATGATATTTTATTTTTCTGTTTTGGATGCTAGTCGTAATGACTATACAATGACATTTTAACTTTAAATGTATAATAAACTTACATTCTTGGTTGTATTGATATTTATATAATAAAATTTTAAAAAATAATTTTAAATATTCAAAATTTAAAAATATTTTTACTATTGAAATTTCAAACACTATTACAATTTTTCCTTAATTCTTTTTTTTTAAATATACAAATATTCATTCTTAGTTTTTCAACAATGCTTATGGTTAGTCAACTAATTTTAAGCCATGAACTTTATTAAGCATTCTTTTTGCTTAGATATATTTACTTTTATTTACACATAATTTAGTTGCTTTTGCAGTCAATTCATTTGAATCAATAAATTCAATGAAAGTAATTAGTCACATTACCATTGTAGTTATTTTGTTTGTCACTGAATCATCTGGGGGGAAAATGAATTCAAACAATAGCAGTAATAAAATAAGTCATGTACTCAAGTCCTACTTTGACTTAATGAATTATTTGTGTATGTAACTGATTACTTTTATAAACACTAGCCACACCCTGAGAGGCATATCAACTCATTTAGGCAATAAAATACTCTTTGCTAAAGTGGAATAATCTTTGAATAAATGGACCCCTAGTGGCTACTAACCATTGTAATTGACATAGATGGTTAACTTATACATGAAGCAAGACTTTGATATTCACCAGTACAGAAATGAAAGGTTATTATCTAGAGAAGATAAACTCTGATTTTTAGATAAAAATTTAAAACACCTAATTAATGTTGTGGCTTTAAATATAGGAGAAATTAATGGAATAAGAGGGATTTTAATACAAAGCACATTTTCACTTATTCAGATGAAGTGATCTAGGAAGTACCATTACTTTCTCATTGAATCAAGGAGGTCTGGGTAATAGAGTCAAACTGATTTATTTTATCTTGACAGTGAAAAACATTACAGTGAGTTAAAAGACAAGAGCAGTCCTTCCTATAGTCAAGTCACTGTATCATGTTAAAAGAATGCAGTAGTTTACTTTTGGGGGCCTTATCATGATTTGACCCTGCCTATGTATGAAAAACTAGAAATGGGAGTGGGGACATAGGGGAATGAATCCATTCTTTCCAGTCATGTAGGATTTTATATAATTTGGCAGAAAAAGATACATAGTATTAAAATTTTTACTTTGTGAAATTCTTTAATCAGGAAGGAAAGTTATATAAAATAGAATTTTACCCTCCATAAAATAACAAGTTTCAAAAATGTTAATGAAAATTATTAGGGATATGAACAGTACCTTCTCAAATAAACATTAATTATATTGTTGATATTTTTATGTGGATAAGAATATAAACTTATATTTTACATTAATCTTTTCATGCTGTACTTTTACAATAATTATGTATTGTTCCATGGTTTTGATGTACAAAGGCTGATGTTTTGATTTATCTATTAATGAAACTACAAATTAAGAAAACATGCCTAAAAAGTTAACAAGTTTAACATTTACAAGGTTGGTATCTATGAACCATTTGTGTTATTTGTGATCATTTCAGTATCTGAACCTTATCTAAAATTATTATCAGGCAAATTTCTAATCATTGTAAGTTTAGGCTCTAAAAAGCATAAACATTCATTTGTGACTGATGAAAAATATGAATCATAACTTCTCTATAATTTTGTTTAGAAGAATTATTCTAAATTTTCCCTAACTTAACCAGTAGATACTATTTTACCCAAGTATATTCTTATGTATAACCTGTGTTTTAATATGTGAATACAAATTCAAATTAGGAGCTTTAGTAGACACCCTTTAATGATCCTATTTATCTTATGAAAAAACTGGGAAATACTCATTTTCCAACATTAAGTTCAGCTAAAAAATAAATTATGCTTGGTATTTATTTTAGGTAAAACACTGTTAAATGGTATGCAGAAGTCATTAAAATAGATAAGCAAATAAAATTACTGCAAAAAGGTTAACATCACTAGGCTTTTAAATTTAATGTAACTATCTGAAAGGTCATACTTTAACATGATACATTTTTATAAAATGGGACTTCTGGTATGAAAATTCATACATGTGTTTTATTTATGTTAGTAAACCCAGGGACTAGGGTGGTTGCTGATGTATACCATAGGTACTAAATTTTTTTTAAAAAATAACTATTTAGGAAAATTCTTACATGGGAATAACTGTTAAAAACTTATAGTAAACTTAATTCACAAAGTGTACATCTTTTTAGCATCCATAAATACTAACATAAGGTATAATGTTTTACTTTCCAGTTATTAAAAATTGTTCTCTCTCCTAATAAAAAAAGGTCAAGTAAATAATTATATGTTAGTTTCAACAGAGGTAAAATAAATGTTCATTTGGTATTTAACATCAATAGTCCTTGAAACAAATGAGGGATGGGGCGTGAAGTTATATCCCACCATAGGAGAACATGGCACTATGGTGTCACTTATTATGTGATGTATCTTCAAAGTCATGAAAGTTATTATGGTTCCCAAATTCACATATGAATTTGTGATTACAGTCTGTCAGACAAAACTAATAATTAGGAAAACATGGCGAAACACCAACTATGTAAATGAGAACTGAGTATTGATTCCAAGTGATCATTTTATTTCTAAATAAAATAAAATGTTCATATATGTTTATGACAAAAGTAAGGCTGCATTGTTTTATTTGCCTTCTGTCTTAACCTTCTTCCCTTCATAGAAAAGTACACACTCTCGACTCATCTGACCTCCATTTTTATATCTGCAAATTATTTCCAGACCCTTACACACACATGAATACACATACGCCTTATCTGTTAAATTGCAGTTATAATTGACGACAACTGTTTTACATTTGAAGTCTTTAGGAGAGGTGACATATTGGTGGTCATCACAGTGCCAGTGAGAGCATCCAGCCAGGTACATGCTGGAAAACTTTTATGGTTGTTCGATACCTAATCTAAGGAGATTTGGAATATGCAGATGGTATTATTATAGACCTTTAAAAACTCAGAAATCCAAGGAAATATATTTCATAAAGATTGTTTAAATAGAAGGAAAGAAAATGCTCATGTGATTTGCAACATGTTTCACACGTTATTCACCTTCACTTTATCACTGTACCCACCAAAACAAATGCCTCCAAAATATCTGACAGAAACTTGACTTTATGAATAGGATATTCACAACTTGGAAATTCACACTTCATGCTTATCTACTCCCCGCTTGCAAGAAAAAGAAACCCCAACACAGATCTGTTTTTATCTGGTCCAGGAAGAATTTCTAACAAGTCTATATTAGGTGGTCTGCATGGTGGTAGCCAAGGTTCTGGGGCTAAGTCTAGGTGAGGGCAACACAGAGTTACTGGGGGGAGGTGTGGGATGGGGGGAGACGGCTGATAATTAGTCACAAGGTACAGCGGGAGTAAGCTAGCTGCCTTTCAAGAAGGCATGCAGGAGAATCCACAGGATACCCTGTTAAGTGCGACAACCAAGAGTCAGAAGTCTCCATTAAGTCTGTTCCGCGGAGCCTGACCTCCGGTGGAGACTGCGCAGCCTGGAGCAGTCCCGCGGACGCCAGCAAAGCGACCCACGTGCTGCTGATGCTCACGCATCTGTTTAAAGAAATCTGGAAGCAGAAGGGTTCACAGCTCCTGGGGCCGCCAGCCCCAGGCGGCGTAGAAAGGACACTCTGGTTAAGGAAAATCCTTGACCCCCTCATGTGATAAGCCCAGAGAAACTGACTGACCCCAGGACGAAGTTACCTGCAGAAAGCAACCTGCCTTAGTCCTCAAAGCACCTTCATCCTCCCGCCCCCTCCTGCTCCTCCGCCCTGTCCCTTACCTTGGTTGTTGGAGACGTGACTGCAGTCGCCCGGCCAAGCTGTCAGCAGTGGCAACAAGAAACCAAATTGCAAAAGAAATTCCTGGACTTCGCAGCCCCCCATGGCTCTCCCGGGCTCTCTTTTCCCCCTTAAAAAGAAGCGGCAGCAGCTCAGCCAGGTGTTCAGGATAGGGTGGGGGTCCTGGTCCACGTCTTCTTCTTCCTCTTCCTCCTCCACCTCCACCCGGCCCGCAGGGGGTGTCCCGGGGCGCCCCCCGCGTGAGACCCCGGGAGCAGGGCACGAGGGTCCAGGCTGCCCAGGTGCAAGTGCAGCTGCTTCGGAGGAGGACACTGCCTGCGGCGCTGGGGAGCTCCTGGCGGCTGGAGGCGAGGGGAATTGCATCCACCACCGTGTCCCGCTCGCGCGAGGACTATTCACTTGGGCCCGGGAGAGCGCGCGCGCAGGAGCGAGCTAGGGCTGTGGTTTGGGGGAGGGGAGTGAGGGACGGGGGAGGGCGCCTCACCGCGGGGATGAAGGGAGGGACCACCAGGTGCAAGGGGCAGTTCGGGCGGCCGGATCGCCTCTCGAGACTCAAGTGGGCACTTGCAGAGACCACAGTAGGAGAGGCGCCGCAGCTCTGAAGAGGTGCGTGGGCCGAGAGAACTTTCCTCCGGCCGGTGCGGGAGAACCTGGCGAATGAGGAGGCTCCAAGCGGCCGCGAGTAGTCCGGGCGAGCTACGGTCTGAGCCCTCAGCCCCTCGCCTGAGTGGCGTCGCCAGAGGTTCGCAGCGCAGACGCTTCCACTTCGGCCGCATCTGCGCCGCGCCCGGGTCTTGGCAGCAGTTTTCTGGGCATTTCAGAGGCCGCACTTAGTCCCACAAGCACTTAACCACCCATTTCGCGACAGCAGCGTTGACCGTTTTAAGATTACTCGGCTCGAGATACTGCCTTTCCCTTACTTCTCCACATTTTCGCCGCTGGAGGGGGTGCTTGTTGTGGGTTAGCGCTACTGGTCCCGGGTAGTGCTTGGCGACAGCTGTGACCGCCCAAACTTGCCCACTAGGGCTAGCGACTAAGCTTTGAGGCAGGCTTTTGGATTCGAGTCCTTGGAAAGCAAAAGGCAAGAGGAAGCAGCAGAGGGAATCACATCAGGCTGGAAACGGGAGGGTGCTTGGCACCAGGGCTCTCCGAGGTCTGCGCATCGCCTTGTGGCGGTGACTTCACGGTGGAGGTCACCAGCATCTCTCAGCCTTTTCTCTGGGATTCCGGGGTCCTTGAGCTCCCGCGACGTGGCAGCATCGGACTGTTCGCTCTGAGCTTCTCAAAGGCCACGTCCACCGCGGCGCCCAAAGAGCGGCTGGCATATGGCTTTCCCCACGCAAAACGCCCCCTTTGAGCACTTGCTCTCTCCTAGGGTTCAGGTGGCTCCAAGCCGAGGCGCAGGCTACTTGGCAGCACTGCTCGGGGCCAGAGCAAAGAGGCGTGTTTGTGGGGAGGGATCTTGGCGTCTTTGGTCCCCAAGCTCTCGCCCTGTGGCCGGGGTGGGCGCGGAGGGCAGAGCTGGAGCAAGAGCGCTGCTGAGCTTGGCCAAGCCCGGCGCTCTCTAGCCTGGCAGCGGCGACTCGGATACTGCCAGTTCGGCGCTAGAGGGGGTTAGTCGACAACAAAAATTCCTCCACTGCTCTAGGTGGTGGAGGCGGCTAAACAGGCAAAGAAGAAAGGAGGAATGCTTTCAAGCTAAACTTAACGCGTTTGTTAAGGACGCGCCATGGAAACCGTATCTCTGGTGTGGGAATTTTTGTAATGCTATATTCGTTGTTATTATTATTATCGTCAGTTTCTTTCATAAAAGGGGATATTGGATATCACAGTGGAGTGAGGTGGAAAAACTCGCTTCAAAATTCATCAGAATTGTTTTGAAGCAACGTTAATGGCAATGGAAAAAAGTGAACTGAAAAGAGAATGCAGCGACATTATAAAGGGTAGATGATATTTTTCAATTGGGCAGAGGGTACTGGAGGGAAATGGCACAGTGGCAGAATTCCGGAAAGCAGATGATTAAGTAGCAAAGGTCAGCGTTTGACGCTTGGAGAATTTTTGGAGATGAAAGCATCCTCCCATTTTATGCGTTTCAGGGCTATGATGTCTATCACATATCATATTTAAAAGAGTTTCCGTTAATACCTTATAGTCGATTGGAGAGAAAAAGAGCAAAGATGCCTCACATCTAAAAATGTGAAATGCAAGTGATTTCCAGAATGTGAGGAAGGTTTCCCATTGGTGACTGTACTTCCATGCTCTTTATGAATTCATACACAGCTGCTCTTTTAAGGAGCCCATGCCAATTTAAATGTATGCAAATCATTTATAAATGAATAACCATGTGTGTAGTTTATATATTAGTACTTAAAAGAGTAAAATCTGATTTTGCTATTCATTTTGCCACTGTTGCTGATATTGCCTGCCCACATAGTTGCTTCCAAACTCAATTTGCAGTTTACAAATTCAGTTGTAAAATAAAAATCTACAGTATGACCAATGTGCTATAAACCATTATGTCTAAAATGATTTTTAGAAATAGTTCACGATTTATTATACCAATGTTTTCATTCAAAATAATGTTTCTTTTCCTATACTGTCAACTATTTCCATGACTTTTTAAATTAAATTTTCATTTTTAAAAGTTGAATTACAGTAGATAATTTTATGTGCTTCATTGACAGCTAACTAAAAACATCTTGTTGAAGAAGACACTCCATAAAAATTACCTACATATGCTACATTAATCTGAAGTAAAGCATAATACCATTATCTGAGGAATGTAAACTCTGTAAATCAATTTCTGAAATTTTATTTTTATTTTTGAAAAATAAAAATATTTCAAATCAAAGGCTTGGGAGGAAATATTTTGAGTGGAAAAGAATCAAAAGAATCTCTAACATAAAATAGTTTGAAATGAAAATTTAAAGTCAAGTGTTGATCTTTGCTTGTTACATTTTGAAGTATACATTTTAACATAGAACACCAAAAAAGCTTTATTTAAAATTAGTCTAGAATGAAATGGTTCTCATAGAAGGAAGGAAAGAAGGAGAAAGGGAAATAAAGAAAAGCTAAAGTTTATTTCTAGGACTCAAGCTTGTTTACAAATCATTGCACATGTCTGAAACAAACTGTTACATCAAAGTAACAATAGCTTGATTAATAAGAATTTCTTCCCCTCCCCCATTGCAGTTACAATTCACCTACTCTACACAATTTGTTTAAATAAGCCATAGTTAAGCTTGACATAATATATTTCCTGGTCAGATAATTAATAGTCATATTTTCATATGGTTTTTTTAAAAAAAATAATTACAAGATTTTTCTCAATATTAAAACTTTATACATTTAGATACATTTAGATATTCTTTATTGCACATCTAGAAGATAAGAACCTCTAGGTAAAAACATATCAAAAATGAATTGAGAAATAATTATCATTACCTTTGATGATACCAAGAGTCCATGAGTTTGACATAGCTATAATTTCAAAATATGATTGTAAAAATAATTACTATAACAATTTAAAAATTTGTGTTACAAACACACATAAACACACAAATATGTATATGCACATTCTCTCTAAAATATTAGGCTGTCTTTATGGGCTTAATTCTCTTTATTAGGGGAAGAGTTGATAGTAAACTACTTTGTGTGAGTAAAAACTAATTTATTTTATAAAGCAACCACTTTCTCTAAAATATAGGCACAGTTTTCTTGTGTGATCTAAAAGCAATTTCACTTAACAAAAATGTACTTCCTTTTTGATTTTCTAGCAGTGTTGATATATTTGCTGACATGTGACAGTTTCAAAATTATAAGCCACTCAATGAACCAGATGCAATATGCATGTAGATTTATCTGCACTTGTCTGTTTGAATCATACCCATATTCAGAAAAGCATTCATGTCTCACTTTTCAGAGCTATACTGTTCAGAATTCCTTTGTATTCTATCAGACCATTGTTCTTCATGATATATGTGGTCTGGATTTGGGTAACTAATGATTAATATTTTAATTAAAAAAAGATATAGGATACTAAAAACTAGTCTACATTTTCACCTATGGGAGAAATAACAATATTTATAACAATTACTCTATAAAATGATGAAAAGAGCAGAGACTTAATATTAAACTAATTCCTTTAAGGAAAAAAAAGGATTATAATGTTAGTACTCAATGTGTTTAAAAGATTGAGAAAGTCTTGTATATATCATTCTGGTAGAAAAGTGAATTAATCTGTTTATAGCAGTAATTTGCATTCTCTAAGATCAATACAGAAAAAATAAACAAAAAGAGTGTTGATCCTCAAATATTTCAAAACATCAGTTCTTAAAAGATTAGGTTTATACTTTAAACACACAATTGTGTCTTTGTGTTAATATTAAATTTAGATACATGCTACAAACATATTACTTTCATGCCTTCAACTTTAAAATACAAATTAAGTAAAAGATTGATGTACATATTTTAGCATCTAGCATCTAAAGATAAATTTAAAAAATTTCACTGAGTCATGTATAGTTAATTTGAGGTTCTTTGCTTTTAGAAAATGTGATTTGGGGCAAACACACACATTGTTTCCTTCAGAAATTATGCTCTGATATTAAGAAGTAGTTAATGTTTGTTCTCTCTCTCTCTCTCTCTCTCTCTCTCTCTCTCTCTCATTTTTAAAAGAGAACATCTAAAACAGTGCTGGGTGTTTTATTTTATTATTATCATATTAAATCATAAAAACATATAGAAAAAAATGTAGCATGAAGTAACCTAAAACATACTATGGTTGCTTTTGCAATAACTGCATTCAAATCTTGTGTGGCATATTAGAGTCAAAGAAAAATGTGTGTGTGTGTGTGTGTATATAAACAAAATCATATACACATCACATTTATATGTTACACATGTATATGTGCAAAATTCATTAAAAACATACTCTCTACTACTTTTGAACTTCACCATTTACCAAGCATGAGTTTCGTTTGCATTTGTGCCCAGCACTTTGGGGAATGTACAAAGATTATTTGTATTTGGTTCCTATCTCTCAGAAGTTTATATTACATTGCTGAATACAGACATATGGATTATGCCTATATAAGTCACTTTGTGTGTTACCAAACAGCTACATACAGAAAAGGACTCATACCCTCAACTTCTAAGGCATGGATCCCTACAGTTACTTCTTTTATTTGATTTAAACATGCTCTTCTTATAGATTAGTTCATCCTTGATAGCTAGTCCATGAACTTTATCATCATTAAATATAATATTAAATCTTATACACAATGGTCAGATAATTCAACTATACTCAATTAACTTGTGTTTTAATGAAATTGAATTAATTGTTAGTGCCAATCAGATTATTCACAAAGTAATTTATCTAAATTATGCAGAGAAGTTTTAAAAATAACATATTTACATTAATTTCAATTTTATGAGTAATATGACATTCAGCTTATCTTTCATGCCCCAGAATAACCAGCTATGTCAAAACAACTTTGTTTTCATTGAATAATAATAGATATCATTAAAGAGCATATTCTAAATATCAAATAGATAACAACTAGTGAAAGAAGAAAAACTACCTTTATAAAATCTCTGTGTAATGAAATGTCCGATTGTTTCCTTCATAGTAAATATCACAGGAATAATACTATTAATTTATATTCAGCTATTCAAAATAGAAATATAATCAAAATATACCTTGTATTTTGTCCTGTATTATTCCTACTTTAAGATACTTTACACCTTACTTCAAGAAAAGGAAAAGCAAATTTTACACAAATAACACTGGCATATGCCAAATGCGAAAATGTTAAATTTAAATAACAATTATCAACTAAGGATTTTAGCCACTTTGATAGCAATGATGCAAAATGTGTTATTTTGCTATAATCAAACTGGGGTAGATGAAAAATGAATCCTTCATGTCTCTCATACACTGGACTTGGTGGGCAAAGTTCTTTAATAAAAATGTTTCTTGTTATATTTATTTAGTTTGCAGTCAAGGTACCATGCTTACATTTTTGAACTTGTTTATTTTTTGTTGTATAAACATAAAAAATTAAAAAGACACTATTCCAACTGAGTTGTAATAACCCAATAAAAATTTAATATGCCAAACATTTGCCTTTTTTGTGAATTCTATATAATTTTAATCATAGTGTTTCTTTTTCTATTGTTCTTAAAGGGTTTTCATTGAAATATAAATATTTGTCAATATCTTCTTATAATCATTAGATAACTATAAATTTTATAGAACTCACTTATATCAATCATCTGATAATCAGCATACATTCTTCATTTTCTTGCCTAACTTTGCTACATCTATCCAATTTTCCCAAGGACCTCAAAGTGTCTTCAAAGAGCAGCGAAGGTTTCTTCTACATCTACAAAAATTATTTTTTTAAAATGAAATATTTCATAATTATGTTTAACTTTTGGTCAAATTTCCATCATTATTATTTTTTCCATAATGGAAACTTAATACTTGCATATTTCAATAGCAAGAGTACCTAAGTGCCCTTGTTTTATTTGTCAAAGATCATTAAATACTTCTATTTCTATCATTTGAGTCAATATAGCTTTATAAATTGCTGCATATAAAAAATTTATATTATATACATGTTGGGACTAAGCTGAGTTTTTATGAAAATGGTCTTGGCTACTCAGTGAACTAAAAGCTACTGTAAGTCCCTATGAGACTTCTGGAGTATTTCACTGTTAAATTCCATTCATGATCCATAGTATTAGCAGTATACTGAAGTCCATAGTATTTGGAATTAGGTTGTATGTTTTTAGTTGAAAATAATATTTCCAAATTAATGGAAAAAGCACTAGGCTGACTTCCACTGGTATTAATTTATATCCAAAGATGTCTATATTTATTTGATCATGAATTATTTTATATCATGGCTTGGACTATATAAGTAATAAGAAGTACATTCATGATTTTTTTTTAATGTTTTTGTCCAATGGGGAATGTTCCTTGCACTTTGGGAACATGTACAATTTTGAAACAAAATATTGAAGTTCTATATTATGTATCTTAAACAAATGCAATATATTAACACTGCCTAATAGCACTCTTTGTAGTGTTAGAGATAATATGTATCTCTGCTATGGAATAGTGTAGCCACTAGCTACATACAGCTTTTGAGTGTTTGACTGGATCTAATGTGTCTGAAAAACTAAACTTTTGGGACTTAAAATCAGCATACTGTAGTAACCCAGCCACATCAATGTTCATAGCAGCTCAATTCACAATAGCTAAACTGTGGAAGCAACCTAGATGCCCTTCAATGGATGAATGGAAATAGAAACTGTTGTATATATACACAGTGGAATATCACTCAGCATTAAGACAGAATAAAATTTTGGCATTTGCAGGTAAATGGGTGAAGTTGGAGAATATCATGCTAAGCAAAATAAGCAATCCCTCAAAACCAAAGGCCAAATGTTCTCTCTGATAAGTGAATGCTGATCCATAATAGGGAAGGGGAAGTCATGGGAAAAATGGAGAAACTTTGATTGGGCAAGGGGGAGGGAGGATAGGGAGGGTACAGTGGGGCAGGAAACATGGTGGGATGAGATGGACATTATTACCCTAGGTACATGTAATACTGCAGATATGGTGTGACATTACATTGTGTACAACCATAGAAATGTAAAGTTTGCTGCAATTGTGTAAAATGAATCAAAACGCATTCTGCTGTCATGTATGCATAATTAAAATAAATATATTTTTTAAATTGAATACCCATTGCATATCAGAAAAAGAAAAAAACAACTAAACTTTTGGTTTTAGATATTTTAATACATTTAAAATTACATTTGGCCACTGCATTGTATTGGACATCACTGCTTTTCAATACCTTCATATTGATAATGGGGAAAAAATGACAAAGGGATTTGAAAACTGTGCAAGCATTAAGATTGGACATGGTATGGCTTTCTACAAAATAGCTAATTCTCAATGTAGAAATTCTGTCATGAACAGCTAAGTTTCACACAGTTATATTTATCATAAACAAAAGTAAAGCTCACTTCCAACAATAATTGTTATTATGTGTGTTTACATAGTCTTCAAAGCTTGCCTGAAATGATATGCTTTTTGCATATTGCTGTTTGTCAGAAGACATGAAAAGTCATCACTCTGATGGAAGCTCAATGTCTTTAAGAATTATCTCAATTATCAATACATTAGTTACTAATGTGCCTACTTTTGAACTCTACTTTAGAATTTTTAAATGGTTCATGAGCCACCATCCCTCTGCTCTTCATATTATGTCTAGTATGTTGCTTCAAGTCCCAGCAAATTACAGAGATGGGAGGAACAAAATAAAGGTATTACATTTTCCAAAATTAATGACCTTCCCTGAGATTTGTCAAAGAGGCAGCAAGATTTTTCCATTCAGAAGCTAGCACTTGCCTTTGTTTATTGTTTCACTTTGTTTTAGTTTTGCTTTTTCCCCTTTTGACTTTTTGGTTTACATCATAAACATTGTCAGGGCATGAGTGGTGGTGCAGGTCCAATCCCAGCGGCTCTGAAGGCTGAAACAGGAAGATCAAGAATTCAAAGCCAGCCTTCAACAACTTAGGCATTAACAACTCAGTGAGACTCTGTCCCTAAATAAAATTAAAATAGGACTGGGGAGGTGGCTCAGTGGTGCACCTGGGTTCAATCTGTAGTACAAAAAAAAAAAAAAAAAAAATTGTCAGGAATGTCAGGAATCCTTTGTTATGTCCACAGATATTTTAAAATATGAAGTGCATGTGATGCTCAGAGTTTACCACTGTTTCATTTATGTTGTCCTGAAGTTTGTCACTTGATGGTATTCTTCTAGAGCTTTCATTGTCATAAACATCAAAGTAGAAAAGAAAATTAAATCTAATATGACTTTAATTCCTAAAGAAATCTTGAAATATGATTCAAAAAGTATTAATTTGTATATTACTTAGCAAACAATTACATAGATTTACTATGTGACAGACACTGTTCCAAGTAGAAATATTAATTTCAGATACTAATTATAAATGCTAATTATCAATATTTATTCAATTAATCCTCAAAATAACCCACTCTGAAATAGTTACTATTATTATCTTCATTTTCTAGACTAGAAAACTGAAACCCAGAACTGGCCTACAGTTACCCAGGCAGGCAGTGGTAAGGCAGGGATATTATATTAGTCCAGTCAATTACGTCCCAGAAACTCTGCTTTTCATTGTTGTGTGCCTCCTTATTTCCTGAATGTTCACCAAATTTATATAAGTGTGTGAAGGAGCCCCAATTAGGGAGATGGCTATTGCGGTCAGCTGGAAGCCATAAGTTCCACCTGATAATAAGTATGTATGTGATGCACCTGTAAATGCACGTGAGGCACCCGCAAAGCTAAAGGTATATAACCGGGTGAAAGCGGTTGGAGTTAGGAGAACGAAGAATGAATTCATTCAGTCAGTCGTGCAGTCGCTCGGTCGGTCAGAAGAAGAGTTCCAGTCGGAGAAGAAGAAAAGAATCAGAGCGGCCAGAACATAGGCAGAGCCGTTACAGAAGAGAAACCAGATAGAAGAAGTAATTGCTGGTCAGAGTCAGGCCGAGGCTCCCGAGGAATTGAAAGAAGAAAGAAGAAAGAAGCTCTAAAAGCTAAGCTCTCTCTCTCTCTCTCTCTCTCTAAAGAAGAAATCTCTCTCTTTCAAGCTCTCTCTCTTTCTCTCTAAGCTCTAAGAAGATGAAGAAGAAAAAGCTATCTCTAATCTTTCTCTCTAAGCTCTTTCTAAGAAGAAGAAAAATCTTTCTTTCTCTCTCTAAGCTCTCTCTAAGAAAGTAGAAGTAAAAGTAGTAGTATCTTTACTCTGTCTCTGAGAGTTTTCCTCCCGCGGCGTTGTGGCTGGCCACGACAGGCAGCTTACAAGTGTGTGCTTATATAGTTTGCATATATCTGTATACTTATTATATAATTTATCTAGTTAAATAAAATTAAGCTCATATCATCAAGTACTTCCAATAAATCACTTTCCCATTTGTGAGCAAGTTCCCAAATGAACTCATTTTTCTTTCTCATTGCTCAGCTTCTACACTTAGGTGACTTTTGCAGGATTTTCTATTTTTTTATAAAACAATTCTCTTAAGGAGAAATTTTTTCCCAAAGATCTAGATCAACCCTACTCATTTATTATCTTTTATTACCTTTTTTAAGGCATTGAGTACTTGATGAATAAAGCAAACAAAGGCTTGCTCACATAGAACTTACATCCTAGAATTAACATGTATGAAGCACTTAATCACATCTCACACTGTCCTAAGTCAATTATACACGTTAGCTCATTTAATATTCACAGGCCTGTAAGGTAGGTACTCTTATCATACCCATTTGACAAACGATGAAGACAGAGATACAGGTTACATGCCAATAAAAGGCAGAGCATTGATTCTTAAATTTTAGAATGTTCTGTCTTTTTTTTATTGTAATGTAAGCAAGGGAATAATTAGAAGATAAGGAGCTTGGGCCATCATTCTGTAGTAAAATAATGATTCTGGGATGGGGTTGTGGCTCAGTTGTAGAGCGCTCACTTAACATGTCACATGTGAAACACTGTTTCTATCCTCAACACTTATACATAAAAATAAATAAAATAAAGGTATTGTGTCCATCTATGACTAAAAATAAAATAAAATATAAAATAATAATGATTCTATATAGAATGGGGACAAAAATGAAGAAGTTGATGAATTTCCAATGCATTTTGAAAGTAGTAATGATAAGATTTCCTAATGATTTGAATTATGGTTTGTGCTAACTTGTTAGTGGCTAATAATGGCTCACATATCTAATTATATACATAACAATTTACATTTTTTAAAAGCCTACTTATATGGTTAGTTAAGTATGCTGATGAAGATTTTGAAGCAATGTCACTATGGAAGTCATTTTGTCCATTTTCAATTGAGAACTCTAGAAATCAGCCCTAAATCTCTTTTTTTTCCATAAAATAAACTCAGATCATTCAGCATCTTTAAATTTTGAAAGCATTAATTTATTCTCATTTATTCTGAAATAGAGGCATAATAAAGTTGGCAAGTAAAGATATAGTTTAGAATGTAGCTTTTACTTTTGTAAAGTTAGAAAAATTAATGCTGAACCTTATGCAAATTAGTCAAGTTATAAGAGTCATCAAAACATATTTACTATTTATTATTGTGGTTATTTAGGTCCAGCATCAACTCTTTTATTGAGAGAATGATTATTTCCAAAGTCAGATATGAGCTTGTCATGTGTTAAACAACTAGGCAAGAACTAAGTCATCCACATTCGGTGTACTTAAGGCAGTACCAAAAATGAGATACTGAAATCCTCATTGAAAATTTGCCCCAGCCACTCAGCCAGAGAGAACAATAGAATTACAGAACTACCCTCATCCCAAAACATATGCACTCTGATGTGGTTGAAACTATATCATGCATTTAAACTTACATGGCATTTCAATTCCTCCACTAGTTCCTTAACTTTCTGGTTTATTTGTATATAGATTTTCTATAATGTGAATTAAATAAAAGGATATAACAGTCATAAAGAAAAGTATTGCTATGTGAGCACAATGATGGAATATAACATAAGCCAACTAAGCTTTTGGTAGGTCTCAAGATTTTCAGAAAACTGTTCAATATAAACAACATATATAAATTAGCATCAATGTAGAATTTTGAAATGTTGAAACGGAATGTTACCATTACTGATTTTTAAAAAAACATTTATATTATCTGATGGGGAAAAAGTAGAATACTTTTCCTAAAGAGTTTCAGTGTATAGCTGTGAGAAATAGGAGGGTGATTCTCTGAATTGTAAATGCCAAGCAAAAATGCAAAGTAATTTAGGCTAATTTATTTATTTTGCCCCATTTAAAAATATTTCCTTTGAGCAGCATACCTCTCTTCAGATGCAATTAATGGAATAATTCAATTGTCTTTGTTTTTGACTTTTAAAAGAGTAAGGATTATTTTATGACATGAAATGGAAGCAATTGGTGCCATACCATTTTAGACAACAGTATTTCATCAATGGCCCACAACAGAATGATAGCAATGGCAATGATATACACGTGAAAATATAAGACTTGGAGAATAAACTTCCACAAATCACACAGGTATTAAATACCTCAGCATTTTCTCATACTATTTATATTTAATTTCACTTTTGGCTAACAACAAATGCTTTCTGAATAATTGTTATCATTAATTATTCTGGTGGGTTTTAAAATTGTCTATAATGTAGCAGCATAAAACAATCATTTTATTATACTCTTGGACTCAATAGGGCAGGAATTCAGACCAGGTGCAACAAGGAAGAGATATTGTCTCTTTTTCAATTACAGAAGCCTCAGCCCACAAGACTCAAAGGCTGTGGTTGATTCCAGGGATCTTCCCTCACATGTCCAGTAGCTGAGGTTGGCTGGGCCTTCAGTGGGACTGTCAATCGAATTCCAAAACTTGGCCAGGTTTCCTCAGGGAACATAGGCCCCATATCTCAATGAGAATACCAAGTGTGGTGGAAGTTCCTTTGTGTCTATCTGGAAAACATAACCCGTCATGCCTGAATATGATATGCAGTCTGTGAAAATAATATAGGGATATGTGTGATAGGAACAGCCTGAACCTCAATTTGTGGGAAAGGAATGAGTGAGACTCAATTTGTTGGGAAAGGAATGAGTGAGACATATGAAAAAGAATGTTTCATCAGGTCATCAGTCTCATAGGGCAGAGGAATCACAACAGTAAAAAATGGGGAAGTACACACCAGTTTGTAGGGAATGTAAACTGAGTTACAAGGGTCTGTTTGGAATAAAGAGGCATCTATCTTCTTAGTTCGAGAGAAGTAACTAACTATATGAGAAACATTGCCAGAGATGGAAATCTCAAAAATTTATAATAGCAGCTTACAAGAAAGACAAACGTTTTTAATTCACTGCCAGAACCAGAAATAGAGAAAGTACCAGTTCAATTAAAAATATTATTCTCCTGGGCTGGGGTTGTAGCTCAGTGGTAGAGTGATTGCCTAGCATGTATGAAGCACTGGGTTCAATCCTCAGCACCAAGTATAAATACAGAAATTAATAAATTAAAAGAAGATCCCTTGACAACTAAAAAAAAAATTCCTCTCCTTTGATTTTTTTTCCCTCTTGAGGTAGACCAAACCACTGCTAAAGTTCAAAGTTTTGAATATGAAGAAAGTAGAAATGAACTACATCGCTGAACTTATTAAAGCAGGTAGACTCAGCATTAAACAAGAAAGTAAAATTGGAGCCGGGCATGGTGGCGCACGCCTGTAATCCTAGCACTTGGGAGGCTGAGACAGGAGGATCGTGAGTTCAAAGCCAGCCTCAGCAATGGCGAGGCACTTAGCAACTCAGTGAGACCCTGTCTTTAATAAAATACAAAAAAGGGCTGGGGATGTGGCCCAGTGGTCAAGTGCCCCTGAGTTCAATCCCCGGTACCAAAAAAAAAAAAAAAAGTAAAATTGGAAGAGGAAAGAACTTCTTTTAGGAAATCATTACTTATTACTTTGAATGAATTAGTATTTAATTAGTATTTTGATGGATCTTTTTAAAAAAATTGAGTCTCTCATGATTAGTTTAAGTGACTATCCATTGTCTGAAACAGAATGTTTATGGGGTATGCCCAAATTTATACCCAGTGTTGAGGGAGATTCCCTTTCTCACTGAAATAAAAAAGGACAGGAGGATGTTTAGGTGACATCCCAGGGATCATGAGTTTTCTACTCTAATCATATGTGGCTTACTTTGCTCTGCTCTATATATCAGTCTTCCAGAAAACCATCCACATTTCTGTTGAGCTAGTGGCCTCACTCTTGTACTACTGTTAAATTACATGCTTTTGTTCCTTTTTTTTTTTTTTTTTAACTAGGAGGGAGATAAATCTTGCATCCTCGGTTTAACCTAAATTCCAGACAAAGGAATACTCATAGTAAAACTGGTATTGACTATTGAGCACCATATTTGTCAACCATTTTTGTTTCAAGTTGTTAAATTTTCTTCTTCAAAAATGGAATTTCTAGGGGCTGGGTCTGTAGCTCAGTGGCAGAGCACTTGCCTCGCACGTGTGAGGCACTAGGTTCGATCCTCAGCACCACATAAAAATAAACAAAATAAAGGCATGCTGTCCATCTACAGATACAAAAAACAACTTTCAAAAAATGGAATTTCTATTATCATTCCTCTGGTTTTCTGTTGAAATCCTCACCTCTCTATTATAGGTTAGATATGAGATGTCACTCAAAAGCTCCTGTGTGAAGCAATGCAAGAAAGTTTAGAGTTAATGATAAGATTAAAAGAGTCTTAACTAATTAGTGCATGAATGATCTGATCATGATTAACTGGTTGATAACCAAAGACAGGTAGGGTGTGGCTGGAGGAGGTATATCCATAGGGCCATGCCTTTGGAATATATGTTTTGTCTTTGTTGAACAAAGCACTGGTACACTCTCCCTTCCTCCATCTCTCTCTCTGCTTTCTGGTGCAGTGTTCCGAGCTGCTTTCCTCTGCCATACCCTCCCATCATGTTCTTCCTCACTTTCAGCCCAGAACAATGAAATTGGGCATCTACAACTGAGACCCCTGAAACCATGAGTGTCAAATAAACTTTTCCTCCTCTAAAATTGTTTTTGTCAAGTTTTTTGTTCACAGCAGTGAGAAAGCTGGCAACAAAACACTCTCCATCTCTTTCCAAATTAGATAATTCTTTGTAGGACAACAGTAACTTATTCAAGTGGTAACTGTTTTATATGCATTCAAGATTCATTTAGGAAATAGTGAACGGACTTTGATGAGTCTATGAAACCACAATCGAGGCTATTTGACTTAGGTACTGTTGTTCCGAATTATAGGTGCACAGATTTGACATTGCCCTGTTGAAGAACTAGGCCAATATTCCTCAGGTGGTAACCTGACAGTAACAGAAGCATTAGAATCCTATCCAAAGCAATCTAAAAGTTATCACCTTCTGGGGATTCACTCAACTGGTTTACAAAATGAAATTTCCTGACTGCTGAAGTGAGTCACTTGACATTTCTGGTAATGCTTTAAATTTAACACTAAACAACAAAATATGTATTAATATACTAATAAAATAAAATATTATCTTAATATTCCCATAAACAAATTGTAATTGCAGTACTAATTTGCATTTTAAGGGTAGATAAATTTTGTTGATATTTGGCAGGAGGGGAAGACATTAGCATGCACAGATAAGAATATCTGTAGAAGTGTGACACAGTATGCACACTGAAAATATTCCTGCAGGATAGCTTTAAAAGGATTGCTTATGAAAAAACATTTTCCTATAGAGAGACTTTTGTTTTTCTTAATAACTGATAAAACCCTTGGACCAAAATAATTTCTACCACAAGATATTGTGATTTTCTTTCACCATTGAAGATAAAATCATTAATATGGACATTAGATCTTCAACATAACTAGGCAAAGAAAATATAGATAAAATATAGATATAGCTGAGGGTATTACTGCTTACTGTGAACTATGTGCCATATAATGGAGTTGTTATTAAGACTAGTGGAAGAAAAACTTTCTGGGCTACAAAAACACAAAATAAAGTTAATATGGTAAAAAAAAAAATAGCCATATATGCAAAAGAGATGTTAACCTTTTTTTTTATCTCCAATGAAGATTTTATGTCCACCAATAATTACCTTGACAATCTTGTTTTATTAGAAAATAACCGATCAAGAATCAAAATGACAAGGTAGTTAAGAAAGAATACTAAGAAAGAAAACATAATAATTAATTGATTTCTGTTTCATTCCCATTGTATAACTGTGATAAGAGAACTAAAGGGACTCCATCTTGTTCTTCAGCAGTCATCTTAGGAGTTCTGAGAAATAGTTCTGTTTCTCAGAAATAATAGAACATGGGAAGTCCTGCCTCTATACCCATTAATCGTTACCTAGCATAACATACTTGGCAACATAAAAATAGCAATTCTTAAACAATGTAAAATTGTTCTCTTTGGTTTCCATTTTTCTTGGGCAACATACTTTGTCAGAAATTGATTGTCTAGACATTAGTAACCATCCTCTGACGTGTACGCAACTAGGGTCATTTTGACCCCACACCCCTTCCCTTCTATTTGCTTGTTGCTATGCCAACCTGGGAAGTCTAATGGGAAATACCAATGTACCCATTGCATTGTCTCGCTAACTGCCCAAATTCAGCTTCTATACCACCGTGGTTTGCTTGCATTGGCTGAACAACCAAATATAAATCCTTGAAAATAACCACCAGTGCACCATCTTGTTACATTGTGTGATGTGTGAGGATGGTGGCTGCTGATCAGCTTAATAAAGGCTTTTTTTTTTTTTTTTTTTGGCTCAAGTGTGACATGGCTTTGAGTTCTAATCTGTATTTCACTAGGTACAACATAACTAAAAGCAAAATTGAAATTCTTCAAAGTAAACAGCACATAACAATTTAATTTTCTCAATATTAAGTGTAAACTCATATTTTCTGGGTTCTATAGAAAGAAACTTGTGAGTAGAGGTACACCATGATTGTAATTTATTTACTCACTTGAATATATCTAAAATTACTCATTGAAGAATATTTTGGGTGGCTGTGTCCCTTGGAGCCCATATCCATGTAATTGAGTATATATATAACCTCTTCTGGTACATAATAGCCAAAGACTGGTAAAAATCAGCTGACCTTGGTATTTGTTTGAACTAATAGAAGGTAGTGAAAGTGATCATCTGGGTACATCAATCACTAAGTCATTTCAGTGTCTGCCAGGATGTTAGAATTCTGCCTCTTGGAACATGGTCATGAAGTTATAAGAAGGCCAAGCCATATAGAAAACCTATTGTAGTTGTATTGGTTGACAGCTCCAGCTAAACTCAAAACTAACAGTTAGCATTGACTATTAGCCACATGATTGAGTCATGGTATTGTTCAGCCAGATGATCTGTGAGGCGATTCCATTCCCAGCCACATGAGAGCCCCTGACAGCAAATTGCCTCCTAGAGCCCAGTCAACCCAATAGAACCATAAGTAATAATAAACTCTTGTTTCAATAAAGTGAAACATTTTTTTTTCTTTTTTGGTGGTTTGTTATGTAGAAATAGAAAAACTGGAACAATTCTTTTTTTTTTTCCCCCCCAGGGACTGAACCTAGGAGGACTTTACCACTGAACTACATACATCCCCAGCCCTTTTTATATTTTATTTTAATACAGGTTCTTGTTAAGTTGCTTAGGGCCTGGATAAGTTCTGAGGCTGGCCTTGAACTTGTGATCCTCCTGCCTCAGCCCCCTGAGTTGCTGGGATTACAGGTATATACCACCACTCCTGGAATAGAACAATTCTTTATTTATTTATTTATTTATTTATGTATTTATGTATTTATTTATTTATTTTGGGGGGGTTGTAGATGGACAGAATGCCTTTATTTTATTTGTTTATTTTTATGTGGTGCTAAGGATCAAATCCAGTGCCTCACACACGCTAAGCAAGTGCTCTGCCACTGAGCTACTGCCCCAGCCCTGGAACAATTCTTAATGACTATTGTTTGGTATGAAAAACATGTGAGTTTTTTATTCAAAACTCTAACAAACTGATAAAAAAATTGAAATAGTCTTTTTGGTCAAATATAACATACATAGCAGGTTTAACACTAGTCAATTGTAAGCAGATCCTGTGGCTTTCCTAACTTTAGACATCACAGGCACAGACACACAAACATATGTCTTTAAGTTTATGCATATTTTCAGAAGAAATTAAAATTTCATTTATTATAAATTTTTTCTTGTCATAAATTAAGAACTCATACTGAACTAGATATTAGCAGATCACTAGCTGTTATGTTAGTACCTATTTCTTAACATACTAATCTATTTTATGAAATATAGCAAGAGTGATTTGCATTGTTTTTCAAATATTTGGGCAAATACACTTGTTCATCCTTACAACTTAAAACACATCTATGATCAGTGACACTGAAGAAAGATATATATTCTACTACATTTTTAAACATTTTTACCCCATTTGAAGATATGTTTATATACCACAGGGAAAAAAAAAAAATTCCAAGAGAATAGTATTGTCACTTTTTTTTTTTTTTTTTTTTTTTTTTTTTTTTTGTGGTACCGGGGATTGAACTCAGGGGCACTCGTCCACTGGGTCACATCCCCAGCCCTTTTTTTGTATTTTTATTTAGAGACAGGGTCTCACTGAGTTGCTAAGTGCCTCGCCACTGCTGAGGCTGGCTTTGAACTCGCGATCCTCCTGCCTCAGCCTCCCAAAGTGCTGAGATTACAGGCATGAGCCACCGCGCCCGGCAGTATTGTCACTTTAAAGTGAGGTCTCTACAGTTTCATTGTTTAAAATTATGTACCTTATATTTTTGGAAAACTGAATCGTAAACCTTTTCTAATTTCCTTCCTTTTTTATTCTTCCTTTGTTTGTCTTCTTTTCTTTCCTCCATTCCTCTTTTTCCTGATTTGTCATCTTTTACAAAGATGATAGAAAAAAAGCAAATTACTGGGATTCGTGTGCCTTGGTTTCTAATCTAAATTCTGCAAGTAACTACATATGTAATCTTGGTCAGATCACTTACAATCTTGAGTCCTAAATTAATTCCCCCCAAACTTTAGGGGATTAAAACAGATTATCTTTCTATCCCTTGATGGTTTAAAATTACACAATTCAAAAACATGTGTAAAACAAGGCAATTACAAGGTAAACATCAGAAGTTAATTTGGAGAGGATATAAAAGTATATCAGGTCCTTAGTATGAGTTATATACTGAAATGAACTAAATTCAGAACAAAAAGGCAAATTACTTTAGGCTATCTAGTTCTCATAATACAATACAAGAAAGCATAAAATTTCTCTAGGGAAATACTTCCCTTCATTGACTTTTAGGAGAAATAAACATGATTCTTGTGTTTAAGGGATATTGGATAATATAATTGAAACTCTATTTTGTTACAGTATTTAAAATAAGGCTTCTCTGTATTCTCATAGCACCAGGATCATACCAAATGCATACAAATACCAACTTGTACATTGTACATTTATTGTACATTTATATATTTTTAAATTTATATGTCCATTTGTCTAACTAAATTAAAATATTTTAGGGCAACTGACCTCGTTTTTTTTTTTTTTTTTTTTTTTTTTTTTTTTTTTTTTTTTTTTTTTTTTTTGTGGTACCGGGGATTGAACTCAGGGGCACTCGTCCACTGGGTCACATCCCCAGCCCTTTTTTTGTATTTTTATTTAGAGACAGGGTCTCACTGAGTTGCTAAGTGCCTCGCCACTGCTGAGGCTGGCTTTGAACTCGCGATCCTCCTGCCTCAGCCTCCCAAAGTGCTGAGATTACAGGCATGAGCCACCGCGCCCGGCAGTATTGTCACTTTAAAGTGAGGTCTCTACAGTTTCATTGTTTAAAATTATGTACCTTATATTTTTGGAAAACTGAATCGTAAACCTTTTCTAATTTCCTTCCTTTTTTATTCTTCCTTTGTTTGTCTTCTTTTCTTTCCTCCATTCCTCTTTTCCTGATTTGTCATCTTTTACAAAGATGATAGAAAAAAAGCAAATTACTGGGATTCGTGTGCCTTGGTTTCTAATCTAAATTCTGCAAGTAACTACATATGTAATCTTGGTCAGATCACTTACAATCTTGAGTCCTAAATTAATTCCCCCCAAACTTTAGGGGATTAAAACAGATTATCTTTCTATCCCTTGATGGTTTAAAATTACACAATTCAAAAACATGTGTAAAACAAGGCAATTACAAGGTAAACATCAGAAGTTAATTTGGAGAGGATATAAAAGTATATCAGGTCCTTAGTATGAGTTATATACTGAAATGAACTAAATTCAGAACAAAAAGGCAAATTACTTTAGGCTATCTAGTTCTCATAATACAATACAAGAAAGCATAAAATTTCTCTAGGGAAATACTTCCCTTCATTGACTTTTAGGAGAAATAAACATGATTCTTGTGTTTAAGGGATATTGGATAATATAATTGAAACTCTATTTTGTTACAGTATTTAAAATAAGGCTTCTCTGTATTCTCATAGCACCAGGATCATACCAAATGCATACAAATACCAACTTGTACATTGTACATTTATTGTACATTTATATATTTTTAAATTTATATGTCCATTTGTCTAACTAAATTAAAATATTTTAGGGGCAACTGACCTCGTTTTTTTTTTTTTTTTTTTTTTTAATTTATTGTTAGGCCCTGCAGAGTGTATGGGGGCATTATATAAGCTTTCAAAATGTTTTTATAGAATGAAGGACTACAGAATCAATCTTCAAATAAATATTTTAATGTCATCACATGAATGATAACAAAACCATACAATTAAGTTACAATTTAGGAAACATATATCTGGTTTAAACTCTGATAATACAGTCAAGTCAGCAGTTTTATGTTGCCCTGAATTAGTACATGTATAAAGATTCTGTCACAATACAAGGAAGAAAAATGTCCCTTAAAGAGCATTTTCCCATTGATGACTGTTTTTCATGTGAGTTTATGACAAGTGTCAGTTTCAGCAGACCCAGTATTTTTAATAACACTAGTTATTGAAATTCCATTTTTAACATTGTCAACTATTAACTGTGATGTGAAATTAGATATCAAGATGGTAGAGGTAACATCTTACATGGCAATTTAGGGGTTTAACATGTATTTTTTGTTTTTCTGATGTGGAGGTCTTTCTTTATCAGGTTGTATTAAAAGGAATTTTGAAAGAGAATTTCTACCAGAAACTAGTTTAAAACCTTCCCAGGCATTGAAACAAACACTGGATTAAGATAAGTTTGTATCAGAAATAGTAAATTAAGGTTCAGTGTCATCAATTGGCCACAGCCTTTAAGCCATGCCTTCTGTGGAAAACCTGATTATGATAAGGTCTACTAAGCCATGAACTAAAAACTTTCATCTGTCTCTCCCACTTCCAGTCACAGAAGGCTGAGGCACAGGTGAAATACTTCAAATTCTAAGTTTAAGAATGTTGGCAAAAACGTAGATTTTGACAAGGATATTGAAGATGCCATGTAAATATTTCAGATAGTGCTTAACCAATCCTTTCAGCTAGCTTTTAGGAAGAAATGCTATATACTAACATGATCTTCCAAATCTAGATTTCCTATAGATGAAACATTGGCAGAATTTTTACATTTAAGTTTCTAAAAATTATTTTCAGCTAATGGATTCTTGGAACATGGATATAAAGCTTAGAAGCTGCCAAATTGGTTCTAGACATCTGCTGGCTCTCTGAGCTCATTAGTGGAGTAAACAAGTCTTATAGGTAATGGGTATAGAACATCTAACCAGGCAGATTTGTCAGAAAGTTTCTTAATGCTCATGAAAAGTATTCCAGAATCTGAATTTTAAGAACAACTGAAATTATTACTGTTACTTTTTGAAAATATTTTATTAGTTGTAGGTGGACTGTGACACGAGCACTCTACCACTGAGCCATAGCCCCAGCCCCTTACAGTTACTTTTATACTTGGCCCTAATTGTTCAAAAGTTGGATAAAAATAATAAATTAAATCTTACACATAGAAAAGTTATACAGTATTACCACAGACAGAGCTTGCAAAAATATTAACTAAATTTTAGAAGTTTACTCTGTGTTCATCATTGTTCTGTATTAAGGAAAAAGAGCTCCAATGTTGCTAAATTTTCTAAGAAATAAGCCCATAGGATCATAAACAGTTTTTTACTTCTGAATCTTTATGTTGAGGTAGGTCAGGCCTAACTATGAAGAATAATGCTTTAAATATTTGTTCCTCTAGTGAAGAAAAATATGGAGTCCTCATAGTGTATTTGTGAAAGGGTTAACTGGATGTCAAAAGTGAACAAAATTATGATACGTGAATAGTGAGATTGGGATCAAGAGAAGTGTAGATCAACAGGCTGGAATTCATTAAGGAAAAAGTTTGTTAATAAGCCTTAATGAGTAGAGAAAGTGAACACTATCAATAATGTTAGTTCTTTTAACTTTCACAGAATAAACATTCACCGTAGTTGGGGTAATCCAGTGAAAGTTGTATAGCATGGTCCTATAAATTGTGATGCCTGAATGGTTAAACTATCAACAAAGTTCAAAATGCTGTGGTTATTATTTACATCTATCATGTTATTTAATATTTTGTTTCAAAGTTTATTTAAGTTATACTGGAGCCATGTTGTTTATCTTTACAGGACTGTGTAGAATAGTATGAAATATTGTTCTCAGCTATAATTCAGTATTTCAGTTATTCCTTAATTGGGTGGTAGATACGTAATTATGCAGAGCAATTTCTAAGAGGTTCTGCAATTCTTGTCAAGTTACTAAAGATGGCTGTGATATCTGTTTTCCTAAGTTATCAAATATGCATCTTATTCCTTAAACTCAAGTGCAACAAATTTAACATTTCCTTATCACACTTTGATTTCAATTTTCTTTATTGTCAGAAACATCATATTATCATTTCTTTCAGAGATGTCCACATCTCTTCCTTCAGGATAATGGCTCTGTTTGTAGATATTTTTTTAAATTGTTGGTGATGATGGTGATGGTATTAGGAATATCTAATCTCAGAGTTGGGGTTAAGGGCATCTTTCTGACTGTTGTCTATTCACACCAGCTAGAAGTTTATATTTTTTCTACATTGTCCATCCATCCCAGTTTCAGTTAATCTTTTATTGTGTTTCAGATAGAGCATTAATATCCAGGATATATAAAGAACTCAGAAAACTTAACACCCAAAAAACAAGTAACCCAATCAAGATATGGGCAAAGAAACTGAACAGACACTTCACAGAAGAAGAAATATGATTGCTGAACAAATATATAAACAAATGTTCAACATCTCTAGGTGTTAGAGAAATGCAAATTAGAACTACACTGAGATTTTATCTCATTCCAAGTAGAATGGCAATTATCAAGAATACAAGTAACAATAATTGTTGGAGAGGGTGTAGGGGAAAAGGTACACTGCTACATTGCTGGTGGGAATGTAAATTGGTGGACCCATTCTGGAAAGCAGTATGGAGATTCCTCAGAAAACTTGGAATGGAGCCACCATTTGACCCAGCTATCTCACTCCTACATTCTTGTACCCAAAGGACATAAAATAATCATACTATAGTGATTCAGCCACATTACTCTTTGTAGCAACTCAATTCAAAATAGCTAAAATATGGAACCAACCTAGGTGCCATTCAAGAGATGAATGGATAAAGAAAAGAAAAAAAAAAAAAAACAAAAGAAAGAAAAGGTGGTTGAATGAGATGGATATCATTTTTCTAAATGCATGATTAAAGACCTGAATTGTACGAATATACTTTGTATACAAACAGTTGTATGTAAAAAGATGTTAAATACATGCACTATGAGTTGTACATATTAAAAATTATAAAAAAAAATAAAATAGTGCCTCCTGTGAAGAGTAGGGAAACCAATCATAGAAGACAAGTTACTGAAGTGCAGTGCCTAGCAGTTCACTGGTTCATCTTTTAGTCTTATTAAAATGCATTGAAAATGTCAAAAAAATGTAATACATATACACAATAGGATATTACTCAGCGATAAAGAAGAATGAAATTATGGCATTTTCAGGTAAATGGATGGAATTGGAGACTATCATGCTAAAGTGAAAAAAGCCAATTCCAAAAAAATCAAAGGCAGAATGTTCTCTGATATACAAATGATGACTCACAATAGGTGGGTTGGGGAGAGGAGTGGAGGTTTACCTTATTGGATGGAGAGAAATGGGGGTTAAGGGCAGTTGGGAGTAGGAAAGACAGCAGAATGAATTGGACATAACTTTCCTATATTCACATATGAATACTCGACCAGTGCAACTCCATTTCAGGTACAACCACATGAATGGGAAATTATACTCCAGGTATGTATGATATGTCAAAATACATGATACTGTCATGTATAATTAAAAAGAAAACAATTTAAAAATTTCATATAAAAAAGTAAAAGAAACACAGGCAAAGTAGTAGAGAGCTTGCCTAGCATATGTGCAGCTCGGTTTAGTGCCAGTACCCCAAAAAGAAAAAAAGGAAAATACCATTATTAGAGTTTTTTTTTTTTTTTTTAATATTGTAAGGCATGGATATAAAGTGAATTATTTAACTCTTTTCCTTTTGAAGAACATTTTGATAATTTTTGTTTAATTTTTATTAACCAATAATTTTATGGTACATGTACATTTTCCCTTTTATAAGAAAAGTAGTTAGATGGTAAAATTCCAAGACTTCCCATATAATTACATTGTACATAATTCCAATTAAATTCCATATAAAAATTTATTCATTCTTTATGAACAAGAAGACATACACATTTGGAATCAAGTATGTGGGAAATATATTTATTTTCCTCTCCTTCTCCTTTTGAATTCAATAAAGCAAGTTCCTTAGTTCCTTTAGTGTTATTATGAACAAAATAGCAAGTGATGGGCTGCAAAAAATTTTGTAATGTCTTTAAAAATTTGTACCACAATGTTCCTTTGGTTCCAAATTTTAAAAAGTTGGATTAAGAGCTTGGTGCTGGGGAAGGAAGGTGATGCACACCTATAATCCCAGCAGTTCAAGAGGCTGAGGCAGGAGGATCACAACTTCAAAGCCAGCCTCAGCAATTTAGCAAACCCTAAGCAACTTAGCAAGATCCTGTTTCAAAATAAAAATAAAATGGGCTGGGGATGTGGCTCAGTTGTTGAGTCCCCAGGTTTCAATTCCCGCTCCAAGAAAAAAAAAAAAAAAAAAAAAAAAGGTTGTAGTTTAATAAACAACTTATTTTACCATTTTATTTCATATTCTCTATCTTTCACCAAACATTAACTAAATTTTAGCTGTTTCTCTTCTTGACTTTTCTATTGTTGACCATGCATGTCTCTGAAACATATGATTTTAATTCTACTTGTTATCCTGAACTTATGCTCTAAAGTCGTGATATGACTCCTTTAATGGTGTTACTGTATTTCTCACCTCTTCTTCCTTCCATCTTCCATTTTGCAATCTTCAAGCATAATTATATCAGTATTTTATCTCCTCTATAAAATAAACCTCAATTATACCCTTAAATATTCTTCTTAGATTATTATTTATTCTTCAATCATATGAAAAATACACATCTTGTTCCTTTGCCCCTTCTTCCTCTTTCATCTCTGCCCCTTCCGCTTTATATTCTTGCATATCTGTAATTTTATATTTCCAGGTGTTATTGAATTTACATTGTTTCATAGTTACAATTAAACTTCTATATTTGTCCATAGTATAATTTATATCTAAATAACACTATAACTAATATTCTCAATAAACTCTCCACTTAGAGTACAATATCAAATCATTTTTTCTCTTCCATTAGCATATAATTTTCTTGTACAGATGTTTAATTTATTTTATTTTCATATTAATTTTATGGAAATACAGTTCATACACATTAAATGAACACCTTTGAATTGTACAATTCAATGAGTTTTAATATGTACTCAGATCTATAACCATCACTACAACCAATTTGAGACCTTTTTTTTTTTTTTAACTAAAATCAAATTCCATTCCCATTAGTAGCTACTATCCATTTCTTCCTTGCTCCCTGTTCCCAAGCCCTAGGAAACAGATAATCTACCTAGTCTCTGTAACTTGCCTATTCTTTTTTAAAAAAGTTTGTGTAGTTTTAGATGGACTGCATGTCTTTATTTTATTTGCTTATTTTTTGTATGCAGTACTAAGGATTGAACCCAGTGCCTCACATGTGGTAGGCAAGTGCTCTGCTATTGAGACCCAGCCCCTATCATTTTTTATTTTGATGTCATATCTAATAAGAGTACCTAACTCAAATTCATAAAGATTTGTTCTTATTCCTCCATTGACGAAGAAAATTCTAGCTGATATATTGGGAATATTGGGAAGTATTGCCATTCTAACTACATTAAGACTTGTGATCCATAAACAGGAGGCATCTTTTCATATATGTCAATCTTTATTTTCATTCAACAATTTTTTATACTTTTAATAGTATAAGATACAAACTTGTTAAATTTACTGATAAGTATTTTATTATTTTTGATGTTATCATAAATGGAATACTTAAAAAGAAATTCAGTTGATTTTTGTATATTGGTCCTGTACTCTCTATAACCTTGCTGAAATTTTAAGTTGGTTCTAATAATTTTGTTTTAGACCCTTGGAATTTTTAAATTTATAATATAAGCAAAGAGATTATTTTACTCCTTCTTTTCAATTCTGGGTACTTTTTATTTCATTTTCTTGCCTTCCTTCCCTGACTAGAAACTCCAATACAATGGTGGATAAAAGTAGAGATGTCAAAATCTTTGTTTTATTCCTGATGTCAGAGACAACAACAACAACAATATTATTTTCCAACATTAAATATGAAACAGCCATGCTTTTTTTGTGGCTTCTCATATAACGTTGAGAAAATTCTCTTCTATTCCTAGTTTAATGAGTGGTTTTTATCATAAAATAGTGAAGTGCTTTGTCAAAAAAATTTTCTGTGTCTATTGAAAAGATCATGTGCTTTTTGACCTGCATTAAAATCATATACTAAATAAATTGTTTTTCTAGATTTAAGCCAATATGGTATTCCTAAGATAAATGTCACTCATCATGGTATATAATATATTGTATAAATATAGACAGCTCAATAGAGAAAAATATAGAGTCCATAAATATAACTCATATGGTCAATCAAATTTTGGGAACGGTATCAAGATAAATTAATGGGGAAAGATAATTTTGTTCTTTCTGAAAAATAGTGCTGAAACAACTGGATACTTTTATAGAAATAAATAAATCTTGTCCTCAATTTTACTCATATATATAGAATAATTAACTGTTAATAGATCCTAAATATGAAAATAAATGTATAAACCTATAAAACTTTAAGATTATATCATAAAGATTTGTTATCTACTTAAATCTTAAAGATTTTAAAAGTTCAAAAAAATATATGCAAGATGCAGTTATCACTACCACAAAGGAGAAAAACAGCTCCATGAGTTGGACATCATAAAATAAAACGACTTTCTATTCTTTGAAAGCCATCCTTAAGGAATGAAAAAGCAAGCCACAAACTGAAAGAAAATATTTTTAATCATGTATATGACAAAGGAATTGAATCCTGAATATGTGAATAGTTTAGTAACAAGATAATTAAATAAAAATATGAAAAAAAAAACCATTTGAACAGACGCTGTTCTAATAACCTTTAAAATTCATTGCTTTTGCTTCCAAAAAGCAATGGATTTGGGCTTGTTTGAGTTGAAAGCTGAGTTGTAGTTTCTGTACCTTTTTCAGTCTCTGGCCATCACATACAATGTCTCTTCACACACACAGTTTGGGGAATAGAAGGACAAAAAAAAGTAAGGCACAGGAGGTTGTCCTCGCTGCATTCTCTTGAATGTGTCCTTTCTCTGCCTTTGAAGCAAATGTGTAGGCTTCAAAAATGGAGATCTGATGATCTTTTTGGAAACAGCTGTCTCATGTCTAAATGTTAAGAGATCTCCCAAAGCAGCCAAGGTCAGTACAATTCAGTCTGAGATTGGAAAGTATCTCTAATCCCAAGGGTAGCAGGCTAAATGAATTTCCCACAGAATCAATTGTGGGTTGAAGGACACATCAACAACTTGATTTTATCTTTGATCACATTTTAAATGGCAGTCTGAATAGGATGAGAGAAAAATGCTATAAGAACTTGTAGTCATAATGGTGGAAGTCCAAAGCAAAGGTAGGAATTGTCTTCCAAAAGCCAGAAAAGATGCATAACACATGGAGGACACTTGAAGGAAGAGATTCATTCCTCAGATGTGTAGGATCTCTGTAGCACTCATGAAAATTCCCTCAAGGGGAAAAGTCAACTTTAAACACCTGCCACAGCTACAGAAAATGTACAGCAGATCTGTTCCAATCAACTGAGAATGTTTTTGTGAGAGCTAACTCCAGATCTTGTTTTACATTTCACCCCAGCACAGAGAAACAACTAGCATCACAGAGATGATTTTTAAATAGAAAATACTTTACTGAAATTATTTACTCCTGGCCCTGAAGGAATGTCAGTTTGGGGAACATACTGGTGATAACTGCTAAAGGACAAATATTAAATCTATTTTAATAAGCACATGCTATTTAAATATTCCTCATATCCAGTAATGTGTATACTGTGTTAGCTTTTTAATGCTATGACAAAATACCTGAGAAAACCAACTTAGAACAGGAAAGGTTTATTTTGGTTCATGGTTTCAGAGGTATCAATTCATGGTCACTTGGCTCCATCACTTTGGGTCTTTAGTGAGGCAGAACAGCATGGCAATAAGCATGTAATAGAGCAGAGCTTGCACATCATGGTAGCTGGTAAACAGAGAAAGAGAGAGAGAGAGGAAAGGCCTAGGATTAACATGTATCCTTCAACTCACCCCCTTCTCCAAAGTGACTTACTTTTTCAAATTAGGCAACACTTCCTAACGTTTCCACTATCTCCCAATAGTGCCACTAGCTGGGATCCAAGGCTTCAAAACACGGGCCTTTGAGGAAAATTCCAGATCCAAATTATAACAAATACTAAAAGAAAGCATGATTATAATTCAGAGGCTATGACTTTATTAAAACACAAATAAAGTAAAATTGTCAACAATTTGATATTTTGTAATTCTTTCTGAGGAAATTGAAATTCTTTTCAAAATTCAGATTTCCCACATCTGCTGTGTAACTGTTTATGTTGACTTCTGGATTATGGTAAGAGGTGTTCTATTTAACAAATTGTGCTCATTTTATTTTCTGTTATGATGTGAACTTTTTTATTTTTTAATTTTTATGAGGTATCCCTTACCTGATTTCAATTGAAATAATAATGTGAATAATATATTAAGCAAAATGGTTAAATCTAAATTTTCATTTTAAAATGAAACAACATACCTATCAATTCAGCTTTTAGGAAGACATTATTGGGATAAAAAGAAAACTGTGGGAGAGGAAGAAAGAGGTTATTTAATTACATCAGAATCCCAAAGATTTAGAAACTCCTTTTTGACCTTCCTATAATTTAGAGTTGCCCTTCTTCTTGTCAGTTAAGAATTAGTTGTCAAAAATTTTTTTTTTCTAGTTATGTGTCAGTATTTCTCTCTCCATTTTTTTTTTTTTCTTTTTTGGTGGGGGATACTGGGGATTAAACTCAGAGGCACTCAGCCACTGAGCCACATTCCCAGCCCTATTTTGTATTTTATTTAGAGACAGGGTCTCACTGAGTTGCTTAGCACCTCACTTTGGCTGAGACTGGCTTTGAACTTATGATCCTCCTGTCTCAGCCTCCCCAACTGCTGGGATTACAGGCATGCATTACCAAGTCTGGCCTTTCTCTTCATTTTTAAACAGCTTTATTTTAAGTGAAATATTTAGTAAAAACTCACTTAGACTAATCTGAACATGAACCTTTGCTTGGCTACTAATTAGACATGGAATATAATATATTTTTTTTTATTTTCTGAGTTGTATTTTTTTAACACACAAATGATAAAATCTATAAGCTCATTATGGATCGAATTAAATGAATTAATGGATAAAGTAACAAGCACAGATGAGGTGTTCAAGAAACACATTCCTCTGGTATATAACTGAACTTTGCAAGTTGGAAAATGCAATCTTATTTACAAATCATAAAATTAATTTAATACAAAGATTAAAACGTATGAATTCACATATTTTAGTGAATCAATATTGTAAGAAATGAATAAAAAAATGATTCCATAATTTCTAAATACCATTTTTAATAAGTTTTAAATATGTTAATGTATCTTCCATGTACTAAGAAAAATTTTACCTTTTCATTTGTATTACAACATTTACATCAGATGCCACTAGAGGGACTTGTATTATCAGAAGTGTCTTTCAGAAGCATCAGTAGGAAATGTTAAGAGAAAAAAATGTATTAGGGTGAAAATGCCAGGTAGTGATGTCTGGATTTGGGATTTCAATATCTAATGAAAAATAGAAACTATTTTCCTGATTTCATTCTCCTCACTTAAATATACTTTACTTCACAATAATTTAGTATTTTGCAAAATGTTAATAAAAACTATGTTTTGCACTTATTTACTTCCCGTGTTATTTTTTATTTGTTCTAATTGGTTATACATGACACTAGAGTGCATTTTGATACATCATACATAAAGAGTATAATTTCTCATTCTTCTGGTTGTATATGATATGGAATCACACTGGTCATGTAGTCATATATATATATACATAGGGTAACAATGTCACATTCATTCTACTATCCTTCCTACCCCTATGAACCTCCCCCTCCTTCTCTTTCCTCTACCTAATCCATAGTAACTTTATTCTTCCTTAACTCCCACCCCTATGTTGTGAATTAGCATCTGCATAATAGAGAAAACATTCAGCCTTTGGTTTTTTGAGATTGGTTATTTCACTTAGCATGATATTCTCCATCTCCATTCATTTACCGGCAAATACCATAATTTCATTCTTCTTTAAGGCTGAGTAATATTACATTGTGTATATATACCGCATTTTCTTTGTCCATTCACCACTTGAAGGACACCTAGGTTGGTTCCATAGTTTAGCTATTGTGACTTAAACTGCTATAAACATAGATGTGGCTGAATCACTGTAGTAGGCTAGTTTTAAGTCCTTTGAGTATAAACCAAGGAGAGGGATAGCTAGGTCAAATGGTGGTTGTATTCCAAGTTTTCTGAGGATTCTCCATACTGTTTTCCAGAGTGGTTGCACCAATTTGCTGTCCCACCAGCAATGTATGAGTGTACCATTTCCCCACATCCTAGCCAACATTTATTGTTGCTTGTGTTCTTGATAATTGCCATTCTGACTGGAGTGAGATGAAATCTTAGAGTAGTTTTGATTTGTAATTCTCTAATTGCTAGAGATGTTGAACATATTTTCCATATATTTGTTGATCAATTTTATTTTTTCTTCTGTGAAGTATCTGTTCAGTTTCTTAGCCCATTTATTGACTGGATTATTTTTTTTAGTATTAAGTTTTGTGGTTCTTTATATATTTTGAACACTTAATTTAGAAATTGAAACTAGTAATTTGGTTATGGTACAGAAGCACATGAAAAAAAAAAGGCCAAAATAAGAGAGACTACATTAAACTAAAACATTTCTGCACAGTAATGGAAACAACCTAAAAAATAAAAACGAAAGTTGTGAAATAGAAGAAAATATTTACAAACATGTAATCTATAAAGGGTTAATGTTCAAAATATATAAGGGACTCACATAACTCAATAGAAAAAGCAAATAACTCCATTAAATAATGGATAAAACCTGAAAAGGAATTTTTCCAAAAAATGTATACTAATGTATACTAATCTGGTTATGAAAACATGCTTGACATCACTACTCAGAGAAATACAAATCAAAACCACAATAAGATATCTGCTCAATTTTCTTAGCACGAGTATTATCAAAATGATGAATGATAGGTGTTGACTACATATAATGTGAAGAGAACCCTTATATTTTGTAGAGAAGAATGTAAGTTGGTACAACCATTATGAAAAACAGTATGTATATTCCTTAAAAATTAGAAATGGAACTGCTATATGATACAGGAATCCTACTACCAGATATACATTCAAAAGTTATAAAATCAATATATCAAAGAGATATTTCCACTTCCATGTTAATTGCAGCATTATTCACAATAGCTAAGGAATCATCCTAAGTGTTCATCAGTTATGAAGGAATAAAGAAAATGTGTGTATATGTAATGTAAAACTATTTAGCCTTAAAAAAAGAGGAAACCCTGTCCTTTAGCACACGAATGACCTGAGGACACTATGATAATTGAAATAAGCCAGATACAGAAAGACAACTAAGGCTTGATCTCATATGTGAAATCTAAAAATGTCAAACTAGTGAAAAAGAGCAGAAGGTTATTTGCCAGTGATTAGGGATTAGAGGAAATGATGAGATGTGATTCAGAGATAGAAGGTTTTAGTTACAAAATAAATAAATTCTAGAGAGTATGATATGGTGACTGATTAATTATAATATGTACTTGGAATTTGCTAAGAGAGCAGATCTTAAGTATTCTACACACACACATAACTGGGAAGTGATGAATATGTTAATTGGTTTCCTTCTGGTAACCTCATGTTGTATACATTAAATAGATGCAATTTTCATTTGATAATTATACTTCATTAAAGACATAAAATAATGCCTTAAGAAACAATCTTTTAATAGTTTGTTTTATACTAAGTCCTATTGTTAAGAAGGGGACTCTCTAAAGTGTTTTAGATAGTTCTGCCTTGTTTTGTCAGTTTGGAGACACTGTATTTTCAAACTCTTCACTTCTTTCCACAGTTGTTTAAAGAAGAATTAATCAGTTGTTTTCAAGATTATATTTATAATGCATGGTATTCCCAGTAATACTTTAATCTCAAAATGATATCTAATATAATTTATTTAATATTTATTAAGCATTCACTATTTTGAGGGAAATCTTCCCTGGTTATAAAGATGAGATGCACGTGACATGGTTTAGTTATTGAAAGAAATGAAATTTTCCTAAGTATATTTCTTGGAATAGCAAGAAGAAAGATATGACACACAGAAATTAGGATAAATCAATGTCTAATTTGCAAAGCTACCAATTAGAAAGTAGTGGCCCTGGTACAGAGGATCCTCAGGATGCATAACCTGGACCACAGTGAGGAACAGAGGAAGCTCTTACTGTGCAGGAAGAATAGAGTCCTGTGGAGAGGATTGTCTGGAGAGCCCCAGTGACCTTGGTCAAGGACACTGTCAGTTTGAGGTGACCTCAAGTGGAGGAAGCCAGGAGGATGAAACCCTCACTTCTCTTTTTCATCCTCCTCCACAGGGCTCCCCATTAGTGAGCACAGAGATGGAATGTCAGCCCTCAGGGCAGAGTTCAGAGTAGGTAATTTTGAAGATGGAAATCATAGGGACAAATAGAAAATGTTCAGCCACGGAATAAAACTAAACTGCTGTGCAAAACCATATTCTGAGTTCTAAGAATAGGTATAATTAAGTTTCTTTGAGAGTTTAGGGAAATAAAAACAATTATGTATTTGGGAGAGGAAAGTTTGAAGGAGGAGATGGGAAGGCATGTGAGATAGCGGAAAGGAAAGCATAAATTGTTAAGAATAAAGCAAAAGTGATAAAAGTACTGTAGTTTGCTTGGCTGGTGAAATATTTTGAAGTGCAAAACATATTGGGCTTATCTACATGTTTTCTTTTTCTTTTTTAAAAAAATTTATTCTAATTAGTTATACATGACAGTAGAATGGTTTTAACACATTATACATAAATGGAATATAATTTCTCATTCTTCTGGTTGTATATGATGTAGAGTTATACCAGTTATATCTGTAATCATACATGTTTTCTACAAAAAAAAGTGATGTCTGTGTGTTTGTGTGTGCTTTACTATTACAAAGTAGTTTAAAAGGGAAAATTAAAGCCACTTTATTATTATGGATTCCTTTTTCTTTTAATTTTTTTTGATAATTTATTTTCAGTTCATGTTTTTGAGGAAAACAGAGAAAGGATATTACAGTAAGACATGACGCCTTCAGGAAGAACAATTGACTTTCTTTTAACTTTCATTCATATTAATTCACTATCTCAAAGTAATAGATGTACCTAGTTTAAAATGTCAAAAAGCACCAAAGGTAAACAGTGAAAACATAGACTCTATAGTCACGAGTCCCTAAAATGTGCCATTCCCTAGAAGTACATATTTTCTATTTTTAAAAAATTTCTCAAGCTATTTATTTCCATATGTTTACATTGTAAAAATTGTATCTTTAATTTACAATCTGACATTTATATGCATGCAAATTACAAATTACATAAAATGAATCATATCATGCATGTTGCTTTAGTTTTGATATTACCCTTCTTTTGTTTTTATTTCTATCTGTGTTTCTTTTTAAAAATTCTACTTCCCCTGACATTCTCCATTTGATCCAAGACAACATCTTTTCCTCTCATTGACTCCTTCTGGACCATGACCAAGCTCTAACCCATCCTAGGAACTGAATGTTTATTTTTCCTTCTCCTGACTCATGAAACTATGCATAATGTTTACACACACACACACACACACACACACACACACACACACATATATATACATATGGAATTTTGTGGTCACTTTTTTGATTTTTTAAAAAAAAACTATGATTGTATTTTGGATTTGAATCTGCAACTTTCTGTTTTTACTCAACACCTGATGGAATTACCTCAAATCAGTTGGAATTGTGATTCGTTTTAATGGTTTCATAATGTTGCATGTCTGGCATTTGCCATCTTTTGGTTAACTATTTTTTGTATTGAGAGATATTCACTTTTTTAGCAAGTTTCTGTCACCATAGAAAATACCATAGCATATGTCTCTATACATATATCCTTATGCAATTGAGATTTTATGACTATAAAATCATCTATATCTAAATAATACAGATAGTTCTTTGACTGGATTGTTAACTTTTTGGTGGGAAATCTATGATATCTTTGTTACGTTTTTATTACAGGTTATCTTTAGCATAATCAAATGTCATTTTGTCATAATTGTTGTAATCATCTATTTTTTCTCTTTGATGATGAAATGAATCTACTGCAGGTTGCCTGCAACTCTAAGATATTTGAATTTACTGTTATAAACTGCTCTTGTCAGTTGCAATTCTCCTTTGCAAATAGCAGAACCACTTCTAAATAGTTTGAACCACTTCTAAATAGTTTAAGCAGAAAATGAATTTATAGCAGTATATCAGCAGTTCAATAAATCTTCAGTAAAGTTCAGAGCTTTTCAGACTGAATGCACAAACCTCATCAACATTCTTCTGACAGCTGCAAGTATGTACTGGGCACAGACATGGAAGAAAAAGAACAAAGTTCTGGTGAAATGGAAGAGAGGAACTTACTGCCAGGACTTTCTGCACTTTAGACTAGAGCTTGCAACCTCTCTCCCTTTCTCCCCCAGCAACATGGATTGCATACATTGATTTCCTCACTTTTGAATCAAAAACTCCTGCAGGTGAATGCAAGGGAGGCCAGTAGGTAAATTCTGTTTTGGAAAAGATTTTGGGATATGCAGTGTGAGAAATAACCAAAGTAGAAGACAAATGTACTGGCTGCCATTAATATAAGAATGGTCTGTGGAAGCCTTACAATAATTTTTTTTTTTTATAAATTACTGTAAGTAAAATTAAATAATATTTTCCTTAGTATTTTTCATATATATTTGCTAATAAGATTGGCAGTTTAATTTTGGTAGTCTTTTAATTTTGTTTCAGAATTAAAATTATAGAATTTAGAATTAATATAATATTGGCTTCTTTTTAAAATAGCATTGGTATTATATGTTGTAGAAGGTTAGGGGTACATGCTTTCAGAATAGAAGTTTGAATTTTTGTATGTCTACTGTACTTAGAACTCCTTAAGAATTATTGGTACATTTTTTGTTCAAATGATTCTGTCTCCATCAGTCTGATTTTATTGTGGATATTTTCTGATTTTGCCCTGTCGGATGTTGGACATTCTTCAGTGTGATGTTCTTTCACAAGAATCTCTGTTTATATATTTCTTATCAAATATTTAAACCAACATTTTCAGGCAGCATCTTAACAAGGTAATGATTTAAGCAGTTTTGAGTACTTCCTCAAATCTTTCAGCCATTAGAGATTTTTTATTAGAGACTGTCAGCTTTTATTAGAAAGTTATGTATAAAATTATTTTTAACAGGCTAATGTTTTTCCACCAATGTACATGTTTGCAAAGTTATTTCCATGATAAATTTTTACTCTGTCCATTCAGTTGAAGTCCTTTTCCTCATACCTCCCTGTAGAACAAATTAAGTGAAGAAGCAAATTCATGAATGGCTTTTAATGAAAATAAAGGATTTATTCCTTGGATTTCAGCACTCAGAGCTGAAACAGATTGAGTAGGAAAATATTATGTTTATGTATATTAAGATTTCAATACAAGTATCAGTGTATTACATCTAGATGATTTTTAATACTCATTTATAATTTAGCAATAATTTTTATATTACTTATTTGTCAGAGACAGTAAACATTGCAAAAGAAATTATTTGCATACAAAATATCTTTGCTGGGCTGGTGTTGTTGCTCAGTGGTGGAGCACCTGCCTCACTCAAGTGATGCACTGGGTTCGATCCTTGGCACCACATAATAATAAATGAATAAAGATATTGTGTCCATCTACAGCTAGAAAGATATTTTTTAAAAATATCTCTTTTAATCTGAATTAAGGAGATCAATTAATTCTCAATGACTAAGTGTTTGTATGAAGAATGTAGTACAAAATAAATTTTGACATTTAATTACTCCTAAGAATACTAGAGTATGTATATTACTAAAAATATTTAATATTCTAAAAATAAATAGTAAAGTTAAAAAAAATAAAAGTACTGAAATCTCAGGAAAGATACTAAATATGAACTTTCATAGCCAATGGGACCCTAAAGAAACAAGATAACTGAACGTAGTCTGGCATCATGAATGTGATTCTAGGACAGAAAGAAGACATTAGGCAAGAATTAAGTAGATCTAAATAATGTATGTATAAACTTCAGTGAATAATAATTTCTTAATATAGTTTTTGTAATTATAATAAATGTACCATAATAATGTAAGATAGTAATAATTGTAAAAGGTGAGGTGGGGAGTATAAGGGAACTCGCTGTACCAAACTCACAATTTTTGGATAAGAATAAAATTTTCTAAAATAAAAAATTTATTTTAAAAATTGGACCCCTGTGGAAATTGAATAATATATATTTTCCCAATACACTCTATGACCTTATAAACTTTCAGTCAGTAATTGCATTTACATTTTTTAAGGTTTAGAACCTAACAAGACAAGCTAAAATTTTAAGGTGTTGAATTGTTTCAAATTTGAGAATCTGGTGGAAAGTCACTTTACCATTGCTTTCCTAGATGAAAATCAATATAATCATTAAAATTATGCAAACGTTACCTATTTGGGAGTATTGTTATGAGCAGATCAGCACAACAAATTGATAGACATATACTTGTCTTTAAAGGGATTCCTTTAGAACATAAATTTGATTATAAGAATGACTTTCTAATATTTGTACACTTAGTTAAATATTAGGGAATTTTTCAGTATGTTCATTTCTGTCTTTCAATCAGCTAACTATAAAATTTTATTACATAGAAATAAAAAATTTTTCACTTAAATAGTTACAATTAGATAATAAAATAAACATTTGACTATAAGTGTTAAGAGGAGTTATATTTTATCAGTGCATTCTGAGTTGCTTAATAAAACATCTATATGGTTCACAAGAAGCTGAATAGCCCATTTGGATAAAGTATAACTTTAATTGTCCATCAGTCACCTGTCTTTGGGTTTACATATGTTTATCCATTGTTATGATTGGTTATTTTTTTTACATCATTATATGGGATAATGAAATTTCAAATAGAAAGTTAAATATATAATAACTGTCATAAATTGAATATTTACTTGTTATAAGATATCATTCTAAATATTTTATATCTAAGACCTATTTAATACATTGAACTTCCCTATGAAATGGTGGATATCACTAACCCCATTTTAGATATAATAAAATTTGTAGCTTTTAGGGTCACAGTAATCAGGAGTCATAGATTTACAGTAGGAATCTGAGGAGCAGGAAGGAGGCTGTAGGCAGCAAAAGACAGAACCTCTTCCCACATCATAAGAGTATTCACAAGAATTTCAATTACGTCTAAGTTTGAGGGTTTGTCTTTTGACAAATAGATTCCAGTGTGTGCATTTGACATTGACAGTTGTATGCTACTATATGAACAGTTAGTTTGGGGGTTTTGGGGGTACATTATATCCAATGATACATTTCAATAGTTTGCACTGAGTTACAAATGAATAAAAATACATTTTAAAGTATATAAATAATTATTAAAATATGCTAAAAAGCACTATGTTACATACAGATGATTGATGGGAAGTGATTTTGGCTTTCTTTATACATTGCTATTGTTACCATAAAAACAGAAAGACCCATTAATTAACTTACCTTAACCTACATTCCAATGTTGAATTTTACGAAAACTTCTTCCTCTTCTTCTTCTACCTCCTCTCAATATCTCACTTAGTCTGTCATAGGCTGCTATAACAAAATTCTATAGATTAGCTTGTGTAAAGAACAAGCATTTATTTCTCACAGTTCTGGGGTCAGGAAAATCTAAGTTCAAGACGCTGGCAGTTTCTGTACTTGGTGAGGGCTCTCTTCTTCTAGACAGCAGTCTTCTTTGTGAGTCCTCATAGGGCAGAAACAGCCCCGTTTTCTTGTAAGACCACTAGTTCTATTACTGGAGGCACCAAACTCATGGCCTCACATAATCTTAAATATCTCTTAAATGCCCTGCCTCAAAATAAATTCACATTGGGAGTTAGGACTTTGGCATTTGACTTTTGTAGGGACACATTCACACCCCTTTCTACTCTTCCTAACTATTATTTTTTTCCTCTTCCTTTTCCTCTTCTAAGTCTTCTTTCTCAAGACCTAGTTTCATTGTGTGGTTGTTCATTGTATGGTTGTTATATATCCTAAAAGGGGTCTGAACATGTATTTAACTCCAATGCTAATATTCAAAATAAGGTTTATGTAATTAACATTTTAAACTTATTTCTAAAATTTTGTAAAAGTTTCTGTATTATAAATATTAACATACTCATCTAGTTTTGTTTTTTGTTTTTTTGTTTTTTTTTTTTTTTTGGTTCTGGGGATTGAACTCAGGGGCACTCGACCACTGGGCCACATCCCCAGCCCTTTTTTGTATTTTATTAGAGACAGGGTCTCACTGAGTTGCTAAGTGCCTCGCCATTGCTGAGGCTGGCTTTGAACTCGTGATCCTCCTGCCTCAGCCTCCCAAGTGCTGGGATTATAGACGTGCACCACGGTGCCCGGCTTGCTCATCTAGGTTTAAAGAAAGAGACTCAATAATATCAATGATTCAAGTTTCAGTAGAAAAATTCATGCAAGAATATATTTTCCAAAACACTACTGAATCATATAACCAAGAAAAAAAGCCTATTTCTTCTAATTGTGCATCTAAACTACTTATTTAGCTGATTCATTTAATCATAAAGATAACTTTGTATGCAATTAATTTCTGTGAAAAGAACTTTATTGTCTTGGGATTTTCAACTGTACCAAACAATGGAGCCAATAAAATAACACAAAGATACAATCAGTTCAAATATTCATCATTTTTAGTAGATAATAACATTATGAAAGATGGAATTTTTGAGTGATCGAATGCTTTTAAGTTTGTCAAAAAGTATCATAATCAACTTTATATTGTTTTATTTAAATGTAACCACTAAGTCTACCTTTCTGCTATATATATTGAATATATATATATATATATATATATATATATATATATATATATATATTTTCTCCAAAGTATATGAATATAATGCCAAGGCACCCATTATGAGGACATTTTATTTTCAACAGCAATTTTCTAGTTAGTTTCATTCTTATTTGAAAGGCATTTATTTCACTGGGAAAGTCTGCATTTCTATTCTGCCACAGTAAATATATATAACAAATCAGTCAAACAACTTTCTTTACCTATGAGATAAGACATTAAGTATAAGGAATTACTATATAGCAAATGTAACATGTTGCATATAGAATGCACATTTGCTCAACAATAATAGCTTTCTAAAAATCTGGTATTTTTAAGGCGCACACACCATTTAACAATTGACTTTTTAAACATTGAAACATTTGGGGTTATATATGTTGTTTAAATGTTTTATCATTTGTAATTAATGTAATTAATTTTCTATGAAATCAAAATAGCTGTTGTAAAATACAATATTTTTAAACATGTAAGCAATCAGACTCTTTTGAACACAGACGTGATTAGATAAGTTTGCCACTTTAGCATCTCTTAGGAAATAAATTAACTATTTCATAAGAGCAAAAATTCTTGAAGAAGCAACCAAAATTACAATAACTCTATAAACTCCTCAGACATATAAGTAGCAAACATGTTTTATAATAGGATTTTATAAAATGTTTGAAAAGAAAACATCTACATGATTATAATTAGAGATATTTTCTCCCATCAAGGAGTGGTGTGATATTGAATGAATCCCTGAATTCTTCTGTATTTCCTTAAGCTGACTTGAAAAGTGTTTTACTTGAATAATTGCTGTCTTTTCTGATTTTAAACCTCTCAAATTCTAGTTGCTATATTTACTGAAAGAAGATATCAAAAACAAAGTGCTTAACAAGAGGAATTTCCTTTCATTTTCTAAAAATATTGTATAATTAACTGCAAATTTTATCACAATTTGATTACGGTTTTAAATTTTATGATGCAAATATTTATTTTTATGTATTAATGTAATTCTAACAAATGAGAATGATTATGCATTTTAATCATGTTTTAAGTAAAGATTGTCTTCATCCTCTTAAAATGAAAAATATTGAATGTAAAGTTAGATGCTCTATGATATTCAATCAAAACATACTGAGACATATAATTAACAAAATTAAGGTGTCATATATAATTTCAATAAAGAGTGGAGATTTCAGACTTAATTTGCATTTGTTGCAGTTTACTAACTTTTATCTTTTATTGTATGCAATTAATCAGAAAATATTCTGAATTAGTCTTTTTTCTTTTTTGAATTATCTGTGTAACTCTATTAGTTTTTTTTAAGTTGCTAATAGGATGAACTTTTTGTTGTTGTTGTTGTTATTGTTTTATAACTGAAAACATTGATCTAATCCTCTATCCTGACTTTGTTTGTAACTTAAGCATATAATGTTAATATTTGTAATTAAGTAGGAAAATATTAGTAGACTTATTAATAACTTTAGATCAACGGACAATATCATGTTAATGCAAGGATGTTGACTGAACGCTGTGGTCAGCAAAAGAGTGTTCCTCCAAAGATTTTCACATCCTAATATCAGGGTGGCTTGAATATGTTATGTAGAATTGTCATTAAATTGAGGATCATTTGATGTGAGGATCATTCTGGCTTATTTGGGTGGTCTCCCTTGTAGTCACAAGTGTTATAAGAGGGAAAGAAGAGGAACAAAATGTGATCTCGTGCCCAGAGCTTGGAGTGAAGTGTTTTCAAGGTGAAGGAAAAAGCCAGAAGTGCAGGGGGACCTATGGAGGAAGGAAGAGGCAAAAAATTGATTCTCCTCTCAAGGCTCCAGAAGAAATAAAACTTTGAATTTAGATTTCCATTCTCCAGAACTATAAGAGAAACAAAACAAAACAAAACATGTATGTTGATTCACACAATAACTTTTTGTTAAGATGTCATTGCAGCAGTAGAGAACTAGTACATGTAATAGACTCTTCAGTGTGTTTCTATTGTGCCTTTGTTTTCCCCAAATTTCTTGTCAATCTTTTGGATTCAATATCTAACAAAAGCCTGTATTTCTATTAGGAAACAAATATTGCTATTTGACATTATTGAACAGAAAGAAGTAAACTTATTGTATCCCTAATATAATGTTATAAACTTATTTTCTCACAAAATAATGTATCATGTAAATAATATATATCATGCAAATCCTACTTCACAGAGAAATCCAACTTTATTGTGTAATATTTTGTAGTATGAATTTCTCCATAGTTTATTGAAATATAAATATGCATCCTAAAAAAACAAACATAAATATGCATCCTAATACTTATTACATATCCTAATAAGTATTTAGGATGCATATTTATATGTTTCATATTTTAAAAGAGCTACTAAAGTAAATACAATAAAATACTGCTAAATTTCTGCAATAATACTCAGTTGTAAAATAATTTATTGATTTTAAGTATTTTATCACTTTTATGTTCAAGATTTCTACTTATTACAAAATTTGATAATTTTCATTTAGTTGTAAATAAGCCTTATCACTTTAATATTTTTATTGAGAATGATCTATAATAGTTATCCCAAAGTTCATGTAAGTTCTTCTTTTGTTTATCTGGTAATATCTCTTTTTGCCTTCTAGATACTTGCACACATGTGCACAAGTTTGCATTTGTTTATGTTTTTATTTTTAACTTGGCTCTTTCCCTTCTCTAGTCAGTCTATAAGCAGGTTATTTATTGTCAATTTAAGAGAAAAATTATATAATTTATCCATATTTTTCCATTTTGTTATTTTCAATATTATTATTTACTTTCTTACGTTTGGTGTCACTTTTCTATCTTTCATTTATCTTAGGACCTTTCTTCATGACATCTAGTCACTACACATGCATATTTCAGGCATCTGTGTAGAGAGAGAGAAGGCAAAATAGGCACATCTCCCAACCCTGTTGGCTACCATTCATTGGCCTGCCAGGCAGTACACTTGAGACTTCCACATTTATCTATTGTTTAGCATGGGATCACCATCTCTTCCATCTGTGGGGCACAACAGAAAATGCCAGATTTTATTATCACACATTATTGCCATGAATAAAATTGAATTTCTATTACTAAGTAAAGGACATGAAAGGGGTATTGGGTTGTTTTCAACAGTTTCTACTGCATCTCACTCACCTAGATGTGACACTTGAAAATGTTTTTATTTCTTTTCCATTCCTTATAGCTCCAAAGTCCTGGATTTTGTTGAAATCTATCTTTAGGTTTTTCTTTTATACTCTGTTGCATTTTTAAGAAAAGTTATTTTAAGATATCTTATTTTATGGCATTTTCACAGTTTTGTAGTCCTAATAACATTATCCATTTATACTCAATTACATAAATTGCAAGAGTCATTACCACTATTCCCCATTATAATCCTCATCATTTGTAATAACTTAGTTCTGATTTTCAATTATTATATTTTTGTAATTATTTTCCTTAGAACACATGGGTGTTGCATGCTCTGAATGTATGTCTAATATCATTCCCTTTCTCTGACAGGTGAAAAGTAACTTCAATCTATTATTTTCATCCCAGTAGATAATATTTAATTGACTGCCAGGTTTTAATATTATAAATACATCAGAAGTTAGTTTATCTTTCTAATGAAAGTTACTTATTATCATAGAAGTTTATAAGACTTTCTATTTACTGTTGGAATTCAAAAATTTTACCAGGATATATCTAATTAAATGACCTTTTTTATTAATCTTCTCTGAGACTCGGGTACCTTGTCAATCTTCAGGAACACAGCTTTCTTCAAATAAAAGTAGTTTTCTTTATTTGCTTAAATATTATTTTTCCTCTTTCACTTCCTTTATTTGAGGATCCTTTTTATACATATGGAAATTCTCTCACCTCTGCTCTCAAAAACTCATCTTTTCACTAGTGTTTTGACGTTATTTATGCTGTCTTTACGTGCTTTGTAATTCTTTCAATAGGTTCCTGGTTGACTTACTTTGAACCACGACTACCTTTTTAAAGTTTATTCATAAATTTAAGTTGAAAATGTTATTTTTTTTGCTGCTTTTGTTCCAAAAATTGTTTTATATTTGATGTACATGATGAATCATATTACTTAGCTTATTTATCTCATATAACATTTTTATCACTTCCACTTTTTTGTGAGACAACTCTTTGTTTCTTTCTGTTTTTAAGTCTGTTGATTTTCTTTGCTTGTTCATGGTCTCAAACACAGTGACATCACAAACAGAATAATCCTTACTGGACCATATTTGCTCCCACAGGAAACAGTAGCAACTCAGCCCACCAGGGCAGATAAATTAGTTTCTCCAGGTTCTTTAAGCATCTCATCCTAGACAGCAGAGCAGATGGAATCTTTCCTTTAGGAGCTCAAATTTCTGTATTGGTTTAATCATATCAGAGAAGTTCAGAATAATCTTATTTGGTCAAGCCCTTAAGGTCAAATCATATCTATTACATTTAGCTGATAATTTGATCTCTGATGCACAGTATTTTATGGCTCTTTCACAAGTACCATTTTTTCCATTCACTCTATTTCTGGTAAGAAATCACACTTTTTGGCTTACTTTTTACTCATTCATTTTTGTTGGCATATACCTTCATAATATTTTCCCATGACAAACAGAAAATGCCTTTTTCACATTCAAGACCCTTTGTTTGGAATAAGCTGACTTATACCAGCTTTCATGGGAAGGTGTTTGCCTGAAATCATAGTGGTTAGTACATTCTATTCTAGGTGACTCTACTGATTCACTCAAAGGATGGTCACCAAGTTGAATATAATCTGTTTAGGCACGGGACATTTATGGAGTGAGAAATTTACTTCTCCTTTGACCTTATATTTGAGAGGAAACAACTTGGATCATTGCAAGTCCTTTTCTTTTCCACACTGCTTTGTAAGGCAGCACAGAAGAAAAACGCCTTGAGAAATGGGAGGCTTTTTCTGAAGAAAAGGTTGCTGAAACCTGTGCTAGCTGTGAATTGTTCATCTGTAAAAGATAATAAATCACCATTTTCCTAAGGAGTTTAAAAAATATTTTTGAAATATAGTAAATAATGAATCTTACCAATCTGAATGAATTAGCACAATGCAAACCTAAATATTTATATGTATAAAGTAGATCATTAAATCACCTGAGGAGCATCTCTTAACCTTGCTTCCAGTCAGCCAGTAATGTGCAAAGGAGATCGCTATCCTGCAGTCTGATACGATATGTTATTTTTTGACATTCTTTAATTTTGTGTGAATGAAATATATGGCTTTTTTGGCCTGCATTTTTTAGCTCAATGTTTCTTTGCAAGATATATCAATATTGTATACACAGTTTATTTACTCTTATTAATGTACTAGATTACACTATGAATATACCAAAATTTATTCATTTATTTTTGTGCTGATAAGCATTTGGATAATTTCTTTGGAAACCATTATTCATAGTAATGGTACAAATAAAATAGAGCGTGTTTTTTACTGAACATATCATGCATTTCTGTTGATGTGTACCTCCATATCATTTTCCAATGTCAAAGGATAGACACACATTGAACTTTGGTAAATGCTGACAATTTTCTGTAATAGTTATAAGAAACTACTTTCATACCAGCAATACATTAAAGTCTATTTCTTCCACATATTTGTCAACACTGGTATTTTAATTAAAGTCTTTTTAAATGTCAAATTTTCTGTTGGTTGCAACCTCCCTTTTTTAAATTAAAAACCTTCCTGTTTTATTAGCTTTCTTTCTTTGCCTGTTATTTTATGTAACAGAGGAAATTGAGAGGGAAGGTTCCCATTCATGTCAAACTCAAGCCTCTTTCTAGAAAATTGCAGGTATTCCATTCCTTTCAATATAAGAATACAGAATATACATATATACACATACATACAGAGAATACACACCTGTATGTATATTAAACAATATGTGAGTTTGTATGTATATACATATATAGATTCTTCCTGTCACTTCAAAGTAGCATGGTCTATGTTCATATTTTGCTTTGGTGCTTCATTAAAATGAATTTTATTGTGTATATTTAAGGAATAGAACTTGATGTTACAGTATACTTATTTAGCAAAATTGTCACTAAAAGGAACAAATGAATTAACCATCATCTCATATAATTATCTCCTCCATCCCTGCAACAAGAGCAGCTATAAATCTTATTTAGCCAAAATTATCCATACAATACACTATTATTAACTATTGTCTTTGTTATGACTTAGATGTGAGGTATCCCCCAAAAGCTCATGTTTGAGACAATGCAGCAAAGTTTAGAGGAGATATGAATGGGTTATAAGAGCCTTAATCTAATCAGTGAATTAATCCCCCGATGGGATTAATTGAGTGGTGACTGAAGGCGGGTAGGGTGTGGCTGGAGGAGGTGAGTCTTAGGGAGTGTGCCTTTAGCCCTCTTTTGTATCTGGTGAGTGGAATTTCTCTCTCTTTGCTTCCTGATCATTATGTGAGCTGCTTCCCTCCACCAAACTCTTCCACCATGATGTTCAGCCTCACCTTGAGCCATGAGGAATGGAGCCAGCTGCATATGGACTGACCCCTCAGAATCTGTGAGCCCCCAAATAAACTATTCTTCCTTTAAAAGTGTTTTTGTGGGTTCTTTTAGTTACAGCAACAAAAATCTGACTAAAACAGTTTTCATGTTATGTATTCAATCTTTCCAGTTATTTATCCTACATATTTTACTTTTTATCCTTTCCTACATCTTCCCAACCTTAAGCCAAAAGAAACAATTTTATTGTTGCTTTACATGATCAGTTGATTAGATGAGGTTGTTTCATCCATCAAATATTAACCTTATCCTACATCTTACATTCTAGGCCACAACTGCTTCACATGGGATAGAGTCTGTTCTAGAGGCTTCTTCTTCAGAAAAAAAGAAATGTTTTCTTTCTTAGAAGCAACATCAAGGGTCTTCTTAGTTGTACTAGCTCTGTGATCTACTGATAATCAGAAACCACTCAGGAACCTTCCTCCTACCACTTCTGGAACTGAGATTAGAGTTCTCTCATTCAAACATGGTGGCTAGGGACTAAAGAAGAGTAAATTTGTCAATAGGAAGTTTGAATATTAGTGGTGGGAGAGGAGAAAACCATATATCCAGGAAGAGCCCACAGTCCATCCCTGAATATTGTTTGTATTATTAATATTATTCTCAACAGTTAAAAAGTGAAATTAATGGATAATGATTTTAAGTGCACTTCCAGACTCCTGGCTAGAGATTCCATTCCCATTTTGTGTCCATTATTTATTCTAAATGCCTTTTATATCATACAAACTGACTTAATATTTCACAGGGTAAAGTGCCAGAGAAATGCACCACTTCAAAACAAACACCCATATGTGCATTTCTAGAGTGATTGTCATGTTGGCACTCAAATATAGGGATGGTTTCCTTGTAAGTGTCTTAAGAATCTTGATTTCTCAAATTATGCATACATACAAAACAAAGCAGCATAAATAACCCTGCCTAAAATACAACTAGATAGTCAACAAAAATTAAGCTATAGGTATGAAATTGATTAGGTATGGTCCCCACTTCTTATAGGAACAAAGTTTATGAGATAGTCATTAGTTTGGTGAATGGGGGAATAAGAAGAATCATCAGTCTTGGGCAAAACTATGAAATTATATATGCTAACTTGACATCTCAATTTATTTTCTTCCTCTCTTCCTTTATCTCCCTCCCTCTTCATCTCCTTCCCCCATTTCTTCCCTCCCTTCCTATCTCTCATTTCCTTCTTCCTTCCTCTTTCCCTCCCTCCCTTTCTCTCTTTCTTTCCTCTTTCCCTCCCTCCCTCCCTTCCTTCCTTTCTTTTTTTTTTGGTACCGGGGATTGAACTCAGAGGCACCTGACCATTAAGCCACATTTCCAGCCCTATTTTGTACTTTATTTAGAGGCAGGGTCTCACTGAGTTGCTTAACATCTCATTTTTGCTGAGGCTGGCTTTGAACTCTAGGTCCTCCTGCCTCAGCCTCCTGAGCTACTGGGATTATAGGTGTGTACCACTGCACCTGGCCAACTATCTTGCTGCATGACTAGCTATTTCAAAGCTCAGAGGATTTGAATAATAATCATTTGATTTTATATCTATGGGTCTGTGACCTGGTTGGAACTCATTTGCTCTATGCTTTGCTAGTTCAGTTCCAAGTTGTGTGTTGGGCTCATGTCTTTTTCATTCATACCTAATTCTTCTGAGACCAAGAGAACCTGGGATGAGTAGGAGAGGAGCAAATTGAGGCATAATGCCTCTTATGGGTGGGATCACAAATCTTTGCTTGTTAGAGAAAATCTTTTTTATTCATTGCCTAGGGATCAGGCTAAAACTTCACAAGAAGGAGATGCCTTACAGGGTGATACTCATGTTTTCCTCTGACTGTCTTTGTTTCTAGTACAATAAGCAGGTTAAATCTTCATAAAGCCTAAAGAAGAAGGAACTGCTTCATTTTGCTAACACATACTGCAATAACTCAAATAGTATGTTTAAAATGTGGATTAGGGATAATAGAATTAAGGTTTCAAAACATTAAATTTGGGAAGACACACTCAAACCATAGCAGACACTTTTTAAAAAAGTAATTGATACCTACATCCAGTAGGAGTTTCCCTTCTCTGCCTGCTGCCTCAGCTAGAACCACGCTGCAAGTTCAAACAATATCTTACTGAACATCACCTCAAAACAAGGAACTCTTCGTATGGCAAAGGGCACATGAAAGTGGAATCCAATAATTTCACAAGATGCTACATCATTGTCATCCAGAATCTGCCATCCTGATGGAGAATTGTAGTGACACTTTTAAAGTTGCCAGAAAAGTGTTATTTTGTGCATGATACCCTATGGACTTAGGGTGTAAACTTTCAAAATATAGATCTGACTTTGAGTTATTGGCTACTACCTGGTTCTAGATTCCTATAGCTTGAATTTGGGACTAATGCTCAGTCTTGTCCTAAGAGAGGAGAAGATAAAAAGCAATGTTCTGCAGCAAGGTCTCAGGATATGGGACTTTATAAATAAATGTTATATATAAACCATGTGTTTTACTTGTCAAATATGCAACACACTTCTTGTAGAAGGCTATTTATTCCAGGATCACTGGTAGGAGCTATTAATAATAATATGAAGAACAATTTATTAGTAGTAACTGATGGTGTGGTAACAGTGACAGTCCCTTCCATATAGGACTTGATAAGTAGAGGAAACAGAGATAGCTGAGAACTTGTTACCATATCCTCTGTGTTTTCCTGCTAGGACAAGTTATTTATTACTTCTAAGCCTCAATTTGTTTTGTTCAAAAAAGGAAGGAAAAAACTCCAATGTACTTGTTATTAGTTTGAAGATCAAACTAACTAGTGTTTGTAAGGTCCTAAACAAAGTGCTTGCCCCACAACAGGTATTTAGTATATGTTACTTCTTTCTATGCTTACATGTTTATAATTAAAACCACTGCTATTTTTAGAGAAGTGCCACCTTTGCCTTATTAGGTGATAATGAAATAATTTTTAAAAAGAGGGGAAGCTAGCAAAATGTTTTATAGAACTCTAGCTGTTGCTAATGAAGATATGAAGTTATTTAACAAAACTTTTTTTAAAAATCACATATTATTTCTCTCTACTATGAGTTGTATTTTATTATACTTCTTTAAAATATACTAGATGTATTACAAGTACCTCTACATGATTATAATTAAATATCTTTGCTCTCTATAATGAGCCAATACAAAATCATTGAAAAGTCATTGTGGTCACGTTTTACAGAGAAGTCTCTATTCTAGGAAAAGGCAATTTCAAAAAAATGCAATATTTTTGAGGCAAGTCTGTGCTCTTCTTTCCTTCCAATAACATACAGATATTTTAGTCTAGGAGTTAGGTTGCCAAGCAATATATACTCTCTAGAAGTTTTGACTTGATGTTCTATTTTCTGCTATATAAAGTTCAGAGTTAACATTGCTCCCATAGATAATGTGGAATTTTGATCTAATAAGTGTTTTAACATAAGGCAGAAGTTTGGATATGACATCATAGCAATCTTCATGTAATAAGTATATTGATAAAAATTCACATGTAGCCTATACAAATGCATACATCATTATTTTACCTAAGCCAGATGTTATAAATTAATTATAAGTAATGGTGTTTATTATTTGGTTAGAAAATGGATCAATAGCTCCAATCAGGCTTGTGTTACATTGCATTCATGAAAATCAAAAGTAATTTTTTTTTTCTGTTACTGGGGATTGAACTCAGGGGCACTCAGCCGCTGAGCTATGTCCCCAACACTATTTTGTATTTTATTTAGAGACAGGGTCTCACTGAGTTGCTTAGCACCTTGCTTTGGCTGAGGCTGGCTTTGAACTTGCGATCCTCCTGCCTCAGCCTCCTGAGCTGCTGGGATTATAGGCATGTGCCACTGTACCCAGCTTTAACAGGAAATTTTGAAGGAAAATATACAATAGCTGATTGTCTTCATGGGGTCTGATATTGGGAATATATTATTTATTTGGACATGGAAATTAGAAACAATGACAATTTACATCAGTAGAACTTTATAAGTATATCTTATTGACAACATTTACCATTATATTATATTTTCTAATTCCATAGATTTATTGGTTTTGCCTGAATGACTCCTAGTACTATTTTGGGGTCATATTAATGTATTGACTCAATATTAAGTCATTAGCAGATATTCAAATACTTCTTTGGTACTGGGTATTGGATCCAGACATTTGCACATGGTAGGCATAGCCTGACAAATGTTTTGAAAATTTAAAGACAGGTTCTCTCTACATTGCCCAGGTGGTCCAGAATTTGTGGTCCTCCTGCCTCAGCCTTCCCAGTAGCTGTAATTTCAGGCATGTGCCACTGCACCTGGCCAAGTACTTCTGGAAAGATAAATTTGATTAACCCTCAGTATTTATAAGGGGATTAGTTTTATGAACTGCACAATAACCAAAATCTGGGCATTCTTAAGTATTTTATGTGAATATGCATAGTTTTTGCATATAAGCCATGATCATTCTCCCATATACTTTAAATCATCTCCAAATTACTTGAAATGCCTAATTCAATGTAAATAATACATAAAAGTTGTCATAGTGTATTGTTGTTTAAAGAATGATAGCAAACAAAAAAAATTTGTACATATTTAGTACAGATACAATATTTCAACATATGTATAATTGATTGAATCTTCAAATGAGGAAGCCATGGATACAGACAGCCAACTAAATTATAGTAATGATTTACTCAACATTTATATTAATAAAATTCTTTATTAAAAGAATGACATGAGCATAAGTTGGCATGATATTTAAGGTTTGCCTATATAGAAATATAAACCATGTATTCTGTGCCTAATCAATAAGGATAAGTGTTCCACAACTCTGTGATGCAATGGGCCCAGATTAAATGCATAGAGTAATAATTGCATCAGCACAGATGGTGCACAAAGCTGTTGGTTGAGCCCAAGGCTAGCACATATGGTTGTGCAACTTGGTAACAACACAGAGGAACCTGGCTGAGGGTACTAGCAAGGATTGACATTTAGCCCACTTCTCACCATTGGCCATGTCCTTCTAGGGAATGTCATCTACTCCAAAGTGGGTGGCATTGAAGTCATTCTAGGTATCTGTATGTAGTGGACAGATATCTTGTGCCCCTTAAGGTTTGTTTGTGTTACTGCAGGAGGACAAGTCAGCATCAGGATTTATTCCCTCTTTGCACAGTGCTGGGTTTGGCAGAAAAGCAGGTAAAAATTTCATCCTAAATGACTTCTTTCACATTATGCAAGAGAGTTCTCCTGCAGTTGATCCTTCCCAAATGAGACATGCATAGAATGATATTGATTTATGTAGATAAAAACATTTATGTGGCCCATTGAGGAGTATTTTTTATTTGACTTAAAGCTTTTGCTCCAGGTCATAGAGACACATATTTCCATTTTCATCTATTTCCTAAAAGCTAAGCAACAATTTCAAACCTGCTTCTTGAACAAGAGAATAATTTGTTTTAATGGGAAAGACTCATTTCAGCAGGAATTAGACACAATTCTGGGAGATAAGTAAAGATTATGAGGGAAAATGTGCTTAGGAAACAATTATTTTGTAAATTGTGTCCTTTACTGAGATACCTTTTACATGTGTATCAGGAATTTTTTATTTATTTTTTTCTTAATAGGATAAAAGGCAGGATGATAAGGTCATGTAATGAGGTTATGTGAACGTGGGAGAAGAGTTTTAAGTATTTGGTTTGACTTGTAGATAACTTCAACAAGAAATCAAGTTATTCTAAAACAAACAGACAAAAAAAAAACCCACAACATCTCCCTTATGTTGGACTGGCTATCATACTAATAAATATATGTTAATTTTAGTAATATTATGAGGTAAAGAAATGCTATGGTTCAGATATGAGGTGTCCCCCAAAAGCTCATTGTGAGGAATTCAAGAAAGCTTAGAGGTCAAATGATTGGGTTATGAGAGCCTTAACCTAATAAGTGCATTCATCCTCTAACTGAGAATGAGTGATGACTGCAAGCAGGTAGAGTGTAGCTGGGGGAGATGGGTCATATGGGGGGATGCCTTTCAGGTAAATATTTTGTGAGCTGAATATATTATCTCTCTGCTTCCTTTTGCCATGTTCTGAGTTGCTTTCCTCCAGTACACCCTTCTGCCATGATATTCATGATATTCACCTCTATTTCTGAGGAATAGAGTGGGCCATCTATGGACTGAAACTTCTGAAACTGCTGAAACTGAGTCACAAAATAAAGTTTTCCTCCTCTAATTTTTTTTTTCTGGTCTTTTAGTTATAGCAATAGAAATGGTGACAGAAACAAGAAGTACATTTGGAATTTCAAATGCCCAAGACAGAATGAAGCACACAGGAAACACACATGGAGGTAAAAATACTGTATTGCGGGACATCATTTCTGTAAGTGCAAAATTTTGGATGGATTGCTGTAACTGAAAATGAAGATGGCTGTTCATATAACTATTACAGTCTCTTTAAATTCTAATGTGCATAAATTGACTTTGGGAACTCACAGGACTCAGAATCAAAAAGCTTGACCTCTTAGAACTTATAATCTAAAACAGATTACTGTACTCAAATAGATAGGAGAAACAGATATAAAAATAATTCAGGCTGTGGACTTTCTTTTTAAAGTTAACATAGCATAATATACTTCTACTTGTGTCACTGTCAGTTGATGTTTTACATTGACTTTTTTTTTTCTTATAAAATACCAGGTTCTATTATCAGCACCACATAAAAATGAATAAGTCCAATAATGGTATCTCATCCATCTACAACTAAAAAACATTTTTAAAAATACTACCATCCTCACGTAAAGGTGTAATCACTTGACATATACCTTCTTATTTCTTTTTGAAAAAAAAAAAAAAAAACTATGAAAAGATTCTTTTCCTTTATGATTTCCTCTCTTTTGTAACTAACAAAACTTTTCATTTTTGTCTTTGTTTTATTTTGCAATCTGGAAACTAAATTTTTCTTTACATTAAGATTACATTATTATTTCCAGGAAAGATCAAACAATAAATTTTTAGTCAAAATTAATTGCTGATAGAACATTTAGGACATACTTACTGACCTGACCTGAGAACCTTCACATTCCTCATTTTCTCCCAAAAAGTTCATCCTTACCTTTTATCTTTATTTCCTTCCTATCTCCCTGGCAATATTTTATTTCTAATCTTAAAAGCAAATTCAACAAACAGAAGCTATTACTTAGTTTTTTGCTGTTGTAGATCACCACCAAGGAATGCAAAGTTCTAATTCTGTGGGTCCTTTTCATCATCTTCTTTTGTAACTTTTCAATTTTTATCTCACATGTTTGCATAAATGAAGGTGACTTGAGTGAATATCAAGATCAAGAGGACTAGAAAAAGAAAGAAGCAAGATATTGTAGTTGAAATATCCCATAATGCTTGGGACAGCTGCCCACACAAAGAATCATGAGGACCCAAATGGCAATAATGCTAGGATTGAGGAATCCTGGACTAGAACATCTCTTGGCTTTGCTACTATAGCTAATGAAGCTCAAGATAAACTTCCATATATGGAATTGCCTACATTCCAAATGTTGTCCTGTAAAGCATCTACTCATAATGACAGCCCTGTTTGATGAGGGACATAATATTTCCACTGACTCAGGATGCATTTGTGAAATTATGGCTTCACCATCCTTTCTAGATATATCACCCTCTTTCTTATATTTAACATCCATTACTAGATTTTAGGGTGATCAACTAAAAGATAATTTTTTAGAAAGTCAGTAAGTCTATATAAGTCTTTAAACACATGCTGTTGGATTAGGCCATTCCTAATGCTGGACCTTATTATCTTCATGGGCAGAAGGAAGGTGGTGTATGAGGTGATATGAAAATGAAGCTGCTCTCTTATTCTAAAAAAAAATAAAATAAAAAATACATTGGAACTGCATGAGTTAGAAAGGGGTTGAGGCCAGCTGCTTTATCTCTGTGTCAATGAAGATGGGTGAATATTTTTCAATAGTCAATAATTAGTTTTGTATTGCAGTCTTGCTATATCTCTTCTCTGCTTTATGGAAGTCTGAGTCACGGCCCCTGCTGGCTTTTGTTCGAGCATTGTAGTTGATAGGAAACTCTGAAGAGGGATCAAAAATCTGTATGAACTAGATTGAATAAATTGACTATGGAGACCAGGACATTCTTTCCTTGATGTATGTTTCCCCTATCTCTGAAATTAAAACTTGGTGGTTTAATATTTTTCCTTGAAATTTGGTAAAAGAAAAGAAAATCCTATATCTATTCACATTTAATGAGTTCCAAAAATTCAGTCTGCTTCACTTGTTTCCCATAAAAGGCAACCAAGCATTACTTTTCAAAAGCTTAAATATTTTCATAAGAAGTTGAGAAACTGGATAAAATTCTGATCCTACACATTAAAATTCTAAGTATCATTAGGTTGGATTCACCTATTTATACCATAGCAGAATATATTCTTTTAACCTTTTGATGTCATAATTTCTAAGTTTGCAGCTAAAATGATTCTTTCCCTGTATCTGAGTACATAAAAGAGCTCAAACCCTGTTGATTGCTGGCTCCTGAAACAATATCAACATAGTGTTTGGCAACTTTGGGCTTATTACTTATCACAGTAACTGAGAAGACCACCTTAGAACTTTGAATGGATGAGATAATTTTAATTGAGAACCTGCAGTTTTATTTAATGTGAGTTTTAAATGTGACAGAGAGGAAGATGGATTAGGGTTGCATAAGAATCAGGGTATAACAGTTTAGGATTTGTGGAAACAGAAATACAAGAGTTTGGGGCCTAGAGGTTCAAAGAGTCTTAGGATGCAAACTGTTAACACTTTTATTGAAGAATTGATGGGTATTTCATAAATCCTCTAATAACAAAGTTGTTTGCTTTGGCAAATATCTTCTGAAATAGTAAAACCATGGTAATGAAGGTAATGGAACAATAAAACCATTTATTTCAGAAAATAAGCTGTGTCACAGAATATATGGTCTTGATTTTCAATGTCCCATCATTTCAAATTGTACCCATCATTTGTTCACAATTATTTCATTATTTTTTTCCTATAATGATTGAATCACTGTTACTGTTAAAGTCACTAATGACCATATTGTATGGGGCCCGAAGTTTATTCAGTTTTGTAAGCTCTATCATAAAAAAAAAGTAATGTAAACTTATGGAAAATAAGCACATTATCTCGAATGGTGACTACTAGTTATACTGTCAAGGTAAATTCACTCCTGAATAGAATTATATTATAACATGGCAGTTATATTTGTCCCACTGGGCTTAAATTTTGCAAATATAGAGTCAAGTATGATTGAAACAAGAGGACATGTAGTAGTCTTGGAAGAATAATTTAAGAGAGGACAAGGAGGTAGAGTTCAGGAGCAACTTAGAGTATACTGGTGCCAGGGTCATAAATAAAAGAATGTACAAAACAGTCAAATGTGAAAAGACTGTAGTCTCGTGTAGGTCAGTGTGGGCAATCACAATAAGAAAATCATTTAAGAAGGTGGAGACAGTGAGTTTGGGGTTTATGTAGTCAAACTCTGTTGTGGAGATTCAGAAGAGGAATCAGAAATTCCTTTTAGGGCACTGTTTCTTGGTGGTCTTCATATACCATTGTGAAGAAGCCCTTGATTCTAAGTCTGTGTCAAAGTCTAGTTTTTCCATCTCCATTAGACTTCATGGAAAATTATCAATCAGCTTTATCTCCTGTGATCTTAGAGTGTGTTTCCCAAAATTTCAGCCTTTTTCATACCACCTTTAGGATTTCAACCATTTCCAAATATGTTCTGTTATGCTACTCAGTTTTTATTAAATTGTCTTATTTTTATCACAAATATGTTTAGAAAATTTGCATAAAATAATGTTACTATAAATAGAAAGCAAATATGTATAACAAATAAAAATGATACTAGATTTAAAAATTTGAGCTAAATGGTGTTGCCTAACAAAGGATTATTATCAAAGTCTGCTTTGTCTTCCATAAGAGATGAGCAAGTATTTGTGAGTTATAAAAAGCATAAGAACAGCATATTGACATTGTCTTTCACTTAATCAGAAGATTTAAAGGTGCTTGGGTAACATTTGACTAAGTGTTTTAGTGTCATTTAGTGCATGTCAATCTTATTCACATCTTTAATTGCAGAAAACAGTTTTATGATGGGTTGTAAATCAAGCAATAATATTATCAAGCAAAAATAGCATGGTAAGATTTTAATCTCTTCCTAAAGTAATAATGCATTTCCTTTTGAGATTGTAGCCCACATGGCTGCTAAAGACATGATAGTTTTCTATGGGCTAACAAAATGAGTGTCTTTAAATGATAGAAGAAATAAGCTTTTACAAGAGCACCAATTCCATTCTTAAGCCCATACCTTAGTACACTCAAAAGTTGATCCCTCCATCTCTGTAGAATCTAGGCTCTTAAAAGTAGTAACTCTTCTTATTCACAATTTTACTTCAAATAAGTTGAAAATAAAGCTCTTGCAACATTTTAGATATCACTAATTGAATAAAGGAGGGAGAAAAACACAAAGATGACTATCATTTTGACTGAAATGTAAATTCACTATTGCCAAATAGAAAAAAAATCTTTTTGTTCTTATTGAATTCCTAATGCCTAGAAATATTAGACAACTACATAGTTTTCACTAAATGAATGTCTACTTTCAGAACCTATGAACTTATGGAAGACTTGTCCTTAAAGACCATATGTTATACTGCCCAAGGTTAGAGTGTTTCTTAAAGGAGTTGGCAACTATAGCATGTTTTTGTTTTCATGCTATGTTTTGTAACATGTTTTTAATTTGAGTGGAAAGAATAAAAGCAAAGAGAATGAAGTTTAGACCTTCAGAAGAAATCTTCCATCAAAAACTATGTGCTCCTGGACATCTAACACCATAGCTTACTGAATCTTATTGCTCAACAGCCAAGCTTTGGTTAAGATTTTGCTTTCTTGTCTCATGATTACATGGTTCAATAACTGAATTGAGAATTCTTCACTTCAGTTGAGTTGCTTGGTTCTAAAATTTGCCTGCTCCCTTCTGATTGTGAAATGGAGATTTAATGCTCCTCACTCTTCATGTAGCCTCTCAAAGTATGGTGCACATTCTGACATTCTGTATGCTAGAATTTGCTAATCTTCAACACTTTCATGTTATAAAAGGCTGTGGGGGCCCCTAGATCATAGTGATGCAATGCCTCCTAGGGGCTTTTGGTTGAAGATTGCAACACAGGCAGAGTTAAGCCTTCTGGGTACTATACACATATATAATTACTCTTTGTGGCTGACCTTTATTAGTAAGTTATCAATTACTGTGGTTTTTACTTGATTCTAATCTCCTTGATGTTTCCTGGTATATAGAAAGATGTAATGTGAGGTTAACAGTTGACTTCAGGATGTGTTTACTTCCTAATCCCATCCTCAGAGACATCCCTTTGTAGATTTGATTACTGACATTTACAACAAACTTTGAACTCTTGTAATCTCAGATAAAAGAATTTAACATTAGCTTCTGACTACTGAGAATAAGTTTTTAAAAGGCTTTCTTTCCTTGTAGAACATAACTACAAAGTTTTAGAATTTTCCTTAAAACAAAAAAAAATTATGTTTCTATAGAAAAAGAGGAAAACATTAGGAGGATTCAGTGTTGGGAAAAGACATGCTTTATCAGTCTCCTATTAAATCACTTATTTTTTTTTCTAAAATCTTTTATTTGGTTTCTGTAAATTTCTTGTAAATTCTTAGCATATACACTAGATTATATATGTAATTATTTTTTGCATGGGAGGAAAATGAGTTTATTAAAAATTCACATGAACTATAGTTATATATATAATATGAACATAATTCACATACAACTTGGGGAAATTCATAGTGTTTTAGTTCAGAGAATCCAGTTGGCTGAGTGGAAAGTGGTTGGTGAGGTTAGAAAGGATTTTGAGTGAAAGGGAATGTGTATGATCTCCATAGGACCAAAAGTTCAAGACAGTATGATAAGATTAGATCTCTACGTCAAGGTGAGTAATGACACTTTTGATGACTAGGCTGTCAGGCTCATATGCTAACAGTTTTGTGGAATGTTAAAAGAAAATTGTTGGATAAAATTGTTGAGATACAAATGAGCTCAAAATTCCACTTGAATACTAGTCTCTATAAAATTGTTTTTCCTGTACTGGTCTCTGTTCCTTGTAGCATCAGATAGAAGCTAAAGAGTATAAATTCCAGAATTTCTGCACCATAGAGGTTTACATATGTTCATATGGTTGGGGCAACTGGAGCACTGGTCTTGAGGCTGTGTTTACGTGGCAAACATGCTCTTTTCACTTATATTCCAACTTGCTTGGGTACATATGTGTTTTAGGGTTCTTATGAATCATATGGCAAAAGCTAAATCCTTGTTAGTTACCCTTGGTTGCTAACCCTGTTGAGCTACTCAATGAGTCATTGAGGAAAGCATTCACTGACAACTAGATTTAACATTCAACCTAGTTCTCCTTGTTGTAAACATTATCAATCTTTGCTTTGTAAAGTTCTGATGTGAGCGAATTTCATTTACCATGATTTAGTTAACTATCACCATACTGTCCAAAACATAGTTTGAATTATAGTTGTTCCGTATTATAGAAACTGTGCATAACTGCATGTATTACAAACTCCATTGCTACCTTTCTAATCCAAAAATCACTATTTAAATAAGAGATGAACATGAAGCTTAGTAACCAGTCATGTTACTTCTTTCAAGATCTGTCAGTGATTGATCACTCACTGTATTTATTCATTTCACATACACAAAGCAAAACTAAAACTACAGTTGTACTGCCACTTTGTCTCCATAATAAATTTAGGTGACAATTTATGAAGATAGATAATCAAAGGAAGGAATTGGCTAACATATTTGAAGACAAAGCAGAGAACCAGAGAGTAATAGTGCTGGGAAAAAAAAAAATTAGAATCTAATGTAAGTGGAGTTCTGGAAGCAACAGCTTGAGAGATCCAAGAGAAGGTAGGTGAAGACAGACTTATTGATGTCAATGACAGCAGTGGTTGTGGTCAAAAGAACAAAGAGGAAGAGACATTGGCAAAATATTTCCCATTAAAGGAACTTCAGATATACTTCATGTCATTGAAAGTGAAGAGGATAAAATGTTGGAAGCTGATCAAAACTTATAAAGGAGTATGACAATTTTCCAAAACATAGAGAAATACTTCACAATGAAAATTATTTGATCAGAAGAAGGCAAAGAGTGTTTAAATTACTTATAACATGAACATATTTCATAAAAAACAAAATAAAATCAACCCCCCCAAACTCATTCTCTTAATGTTTCTAATTTTTAAAAATTCTAATATTTAAATAAATATTAACATCCATGGCTATAAATACTGAGGATCTATTCCTTAATATTTATAGCCATGGATAAGAGAGTTGTTAATGTTTTACCAAACATTTTTGAAAGTCATGTAATAATGACAGTGTTTTCTGTTTTTAATGAGATTGTTTTACACATTTGAGTAAACAAAGTCATTTTTATGATATTGTACTCCAGTATAACGCAAGGACTGCTATTACATATTAAAATGCATAATGTTTAAATATTGATGAATTATCATGTTGTTATTATATTACAAATTAAGTTTTTGCTTCTAAATCAAATATTAATAACTAGTGCTAATGAGTTGGAGATTGACAGATAAGCATCTCGAAGAAAACCTGTTATAAATACCCCTACGTGTTACAAGTAGTGAAACAAATCACTATGTGCTTTACCTTAGATAACACATTAAACAAAACATAATTATGTTCCTTTTGTTCCTCACTAGATCTCAGTCCATTTTTGTTGAATAATTTACTTTTCCTTAAGCACTGTTTGAAATCATTGGTGATCTTTCATAAGCCAGGGCAACAAATATATGCACTTATTACTATTTTTTCCATTTGTAGTATAGCATAGCTCTAGTGGCAAAACATAATAGAGGGATGAATACAGCACATAACATCTTTTGCTTCCCTTTGAAGATTTAGTCTATCTTTCTGCTTTTACTAATACCACTGTTCTTTATACCTGTAGCCCTTGAAGTGATTGCCGCTTAGAGCAATGACACCGCGGGAAAAAGTTCAGAGGCAGACTGGAAACAAACAGGCTTTTTATTTTGCTAACTTCTCTCTCCGGCTCTGACAACAACTCTAACACACACCACACACACACCACCAAACAACCAACAACCAAATGGCGCCGACCCACACCGCTCTCGGTTCAAGTCTCATGAGATCTCGGGCCAAGTCCCGTGAGACCACGGAAGGCGGCAATGCCCAAACATCTCCATGGCCTGCAGCCAACCGCAATCTTAGCCATCTCTCAAATCAGGGCTCCTGCATATACCATTGCTACATCTGCTCTCTCTGAGATGCTGCCTATTGCTATGTTCTCTGTCTCTCTCTTCACATGATTCTGATAGAAATACCAAAACTGCTATCAGAAAATTCTAAACAGAAAAAAAAAAAAAAAAAATCAAAACTCCTTCAAGAATAAACACTTGAATTCTGTTCATTCTTTTCCTAAATTGGTTTGGATATCCAATCAAACAAGGATTTTCTAAGTATTAACCTTCCTCACTATGAAACCCTGAACCCTTCTGTTGAAAGGAGAAAGGAACTGAGATTCCCAACTTAACCCTGTTTATTAGTGATAGACATTGCTTATCATTCCCCCTAATTATGATTTTCATGATGGGAACACAGAAAACTAGAATTAGGGTAGGGATTCTGTAGGTAAGTAGAGCAGCCTGCCTACAGAAGGGGAATAGTCTCCCTCCTCAGAGGGAATAGTCTCCCTCCTCCTGGCCTTTTGACCCAGACTTAGCATATAAACAATAGAAGCCTTTCAGCAAGTTTTCCCCCACGTCTTGGGTCATAGTGGGCTTTGTCAGAAGTTATATTGAAACTTTAGGGTATTACTAGGTATATGCAATAAAAGGAAGTTGAATTTTCAAGCATGTATGCATTAGAATTTTACTGAGCCTTATGTTTGTGCAGAACCTTTGAATCTTATTCCATGCTGTTAGGTGTACATGAAATGCCTAAATAACTAATTAGTATCCTAGGATAGGCCTACACATAAAATATGGAATACCTAGTTAAATTTGAATTTCAGATAAAAAAATAATAAATTTTAAGTTTAAACATGTTTCATGAAATATTTAAATATCCTTATATGGTTTGACCTTATTTTCACCAAGCCCTAGATTACATGTGTAAAGCAGATTTGTATGTTCTGTAACTTACTCTGATTTGTTGACCTTCTCCTTTGGAAACACAGAGAAATTATAGGTGGGGAATTTGCGATTAAATAAATACATAGGGTTTATTGGTCTGTCTGTCTCTCTATATAATGCATATTATAAATTAATATGTAAAATACATATTATAAATTAAAAGTATAAATTTTCTTAAATGAAAAAAGTGAGCAGTTCAGTTTATTTTAAAATTTAATTAACATTTTAAAGCTTATTCCACCATATTTAATATCTATTTCTAAGACTATGTTGCTTCACTTCCTGTAATTTTTCTTTGATTTCACTCCTCATACTATCCTTTTATTTCACAAATCAACTTAACTATGTACATTCTAAACTCCTCTGACATTTTTTCTACTGTGTTGTCAGTGGATTCTGTCATTAGAGCATCTTGGTTTGTTTGGGGCGCTTCATTTCCTTGTTTTTTCATGTTGTTTGGGTATTGTCCCATTTAGCAGAATCGATCTAAGGCAGCACAAATTCTACCTGCAGACCTGTAGCGTCCCTGAAGGTTTCCAGCACCTTGCCTTCAAGTGGGGAGACCAACCTCAACAGCACCTAATGCAAGGGACACACAGCCCCCAACCCACTAGATCCTACCAAGACTTCCACAATTTTCTCACAACAGAAACAATGAGTTCAATTATTGTCCACACTATGTATAGCAAATCTGTTAAAAGGGTTGACAACTCCAAATGTTGGACAAAGAGAGAACAGAAGTAGTGCAGGACACGATGTTCATGAGGGAGGAGGAAAGAAGCCAGAACAAAAAATTTATAGTAAGAATAGAAGAGGAATTGAAGGAGACTAACTGGTGGGGGTGAGGGGGTGGAGGGGGTAGGAGACAAAGAATCTAAGAAAATATACAAGCGAGAGAAAAAATAGGTACAATTAAAAAATTAAAAATCTAAAAATATACAACAAAACTGCAAAATACCATCCATACACCACAGTGCTCAACAAACTGGTGCTTGAAAAATACCTGGTCCCAAAAATAGTTAGAGATGCTAGAGAAAAAAAAAAAATTATATATATATATATATTAAATATATATATATATATATATTTTATATATATTTTTGGTTTTAAATATATATATATTTAAAACCAAAACCAACCCCCCCCCCAAAAAAAAAAATCCCAATTCAATGGAGAACTGAACAACTCTTTGCTTCAGAGCTCAAAAGTTTGCTCTGTCCTGTCTCTGATGCTTAATGGGATTGCCAGGCCCAGACTGGCCCGTGCAGATCCAGTCACCATCCCACCAATCTAAGACTCGAGGAGCACCCAACCCTGCAGGACTCCTACACTGGACCTCCAGAGGCCAGCCGACGTCCCCAAACAGAGGCGGCTGTGCCCTGAGATAGCGAGATGGCGAGATGGCGGTGGCATCAAACCAGCTGGCATTCCAGGCGCTGGCTGGAGTCCCAAGATGGAGATGGCCAGTGTAACCAAACCAGCGGGCACTCTGGCAGTGGACCTCTAGGTGGCAGCAGCAGGTCAGCGGGCGGCAGGTCATTGGCAGCAGCACCTGAAGAACCAGTTGGCGGTAGCAGCACTGGTGGTAATGGCTCCCAGAGAAAAGCCTCCAGGCGCCAGCAGTAGCTTCACAGAGAAAAGACAAAATAGGGGTGTGTGTGGTGGTGGTGGCTTGTCATCGGCAGCAGCCATAATATCACTTCAAAAAATTAAAATCCTTGGGCTGGGGCTCAGTTGGTAGAGCACTTGCCTAGAACATGTGAGGCATTGAGTTCAATCCTCAGTACCACATGAAAATGAAATAAAGGTATTGAGTCCATCTACTATAAAGAAATATTTAAAAAAACTAAAATTCTTGACACTTTTATTCTCAAAATCTAATTAAATTTAAATTTAAAAGCATCATTTTTACCACACCAACTTTAAAAATGATTCAAAGCACATTTTCATCATTTCGTGTCCACAGAATGGGAATTAAACTTTTCAGAACATTGAAACATAAAAGAGGAAGAAGACAAACGCTAGCATGTGGCACATTCTTAGAAGTCCAGCTGTTTGAGAAAGTGAGGCAGAAAAATAGCAAGCCTGAAGCCAGCTTGGGCCCACTTAAAATGATCCTGTGTCAAAATAAGAAGAAAGGAAGGAAGGAAGGAAGACAGGGATGGAGGAGGAGAGAGAGAGGTGGGGGGGAGGGAGGGGGGGAGAAAGAAGTAGAGAGGGAGGGAAAGAAGATGATACTGTTGCTCAGTGGTAGTGGCAGAGTAGTTGCCTAGAATGTGCACTGTTCTGTGTTCAATCCCGGTACCACAAAAGAAAAAAAGAAAGTAAAGCAAAACAGTGTCTACCTTTTTGCTTTATTTTAACTTCCACATTACCTCAGATGGTGTTCTATCTAAAATAAATGTCACCTAGTTCTCAAAATAGAGAGTAAGAAAAACTCAACATGTGCTTGTTTATTTATGTCCAAACATCTTGGAGAACATTTGGGTTATTTAAAAAGAAGACATATATATTAAATAAAAAGGGAAATACAAATAATACCAGCATTACGTAGTGGTAAATGAAAAGATGAAGTAGGTGTCCAGATAATGTTTGTGTGTGTGTGTGTGTGGGGGGGGTTGTATACACACACACACACACACACACACACATCAGAAATTGTCCATAATGTGATATAAGCATGATACTAATAATTTACATTTAATCTTTGGATCTATTACTTAAAGCAAATATATTACATTTATCTGTAGTCCTTAATAAAGTTTAGATAGTAGTCTAAAGAATGCTATAATAATTTCCTTATGAATTGCATTCTGTTGGAAGTGATGTGGAAAGGAAGCAAAAAGAAGGGTCAATGGGATCAGGGTGGCAGGCCTGAATAGGGAGTGACATTTTTCTGAGTATATAGTTTTGACTAGTTCTGACCCTTGGAACCAAGTAATGTTTCACATAAACACCCCCACCCTGACAATTAGAACCAACCAGGATGTTAGGGGAGCCAAAGAAGAACATAAACACTAAAAAAAATGCCTAATTATATTAAAAATAAAAAGCAAATAAACTGAAGAATATGGGAAAGAAAAATAACATAATCAAAAATTTCAAATAGTATTTTGACTAAATACTGCAAGCATAAATATATTCAAAAAACTTTCACAAAATTACTTTTTGTTTTATACATCCATATATACATATATACACATATATCCATATGCATATATGTAACTCCAGAAATAAATTATCTATTGCAATTTAATCAATGAGATACTAGACCTATATTTTCATAAAAGTCAAATATAATTCCACAAAAAATGAAAAATATATGAGTTCTATTGCATAGCTAAAATATTGCTTTTCTAAAGGATACCCTGAAATTCAGGCAACTTCCTGGGGAGTGGATATATGGGCATAGACACTAAGAAACTAACATTATTTTAAGTGTCCTTAATAAACTTAAACTACTAGGAATAGTTTTTGATTAAAAACAACATCTTATAATCATAATTTTTAGGATGCATTGTCACTTAGAATTTAATTAGAGAAAATAGTTTTAAAACTGGTTCTATATCGGTAATGTTTGGATTAATTTACTTTTGTCTTAAGTGTCATAGTCAGGTCAAAACCATATACTTTTTTTCTACCATTCTTCACAATCAAAAGAAATCTGATATAATTTTAGATACACTCTAGGACACTGAATTTCTTTCTTTCTTTTTTTTTTTTTAGAAAAGGGGGGTTTATTAAGGGAAGGGGAGAAGGGGAGGAAAGGGGGAAGGGGGAAAAGGAAGAAGGGAGAGGGGTCTGGGAAAGGGGAGAAAGGAGGACAGGGAGAGCTGGTGAGAAAATGGCAGCGAAAAAGAGAGCTAGGACACTGAATTTCAACGAAGACTTGTTTGTCAGCTCTGTTTTTGGAAATTTTTGTTTCTTTGACTACTTAAGGATTAGCTTTTTAAAAAAATATTATTATTATTATTCTGGTCTTGCTACATCCCTGTTAATTACTTCATTTATTTTTCTGGCCTAATTTCTCAGCTTCTTAAAAGTATTATGAAGATTGATTGTTGCCTGTCAATGTCCAGCCTTCATTTTGCCACAGTAAACCTTAACTAGTTGTATGATTGCCCAAATGAATAGTTTGTTCCTTAGGTTGCCATGTATTTGACTAAGTTCTCATAGGTAGAAAGGAACAGAAATGCCATACGGGGTCATTAGGTCTTTTCCTTAAAAGATATAAGCATGAATTTCTTAATATTTTTCACTTTTTTTTTTCCTGCTTGATGAGTAATAATGAAATGTGTCACTTGCTTGTGCTGGAGCCTGGGGGTTCCGTGTGGAGGGTGATGTGTCACTCTGTGATGCCTGAACCACTCAGTGCTGGACTTCAGCATAAGAAGAAAGTACATTTTCATCTAATTGAAATAACTAGTCCTTTAACTCTGTTAAAAGTAGCTAAACCAATATCCTATTATATGCACGAAATATTTAAATGTAATTTTATTTCAGTACTTGGGTAGAATCTCATGAGCATATATTCTGGGAATTCTTGGGATACCGTCTGTAAAAGGAAATTATTTGCAATCATTTCTTATTTTTACTCTAGCTGTGATGATAAAAAATTGATCAGTTAACTAAACATTGCTGGCTCTATAGTAATTGATATTTAGTATAACTTCTTGGGGTTTTATAATTCTCCCTTCTTCCTTTGATAAATACGAATGGGTTATATAATGGCAGCTACCTCTGCTTAAATGTGATCCATCTCCTAATTTATAACAGAATTACTGAGTAGAGAACTCCTGTCACCACCTCCTTCAGTGTCTTCCCTGGTAATTTGAAATTTTGAATACAGTATCTGAAACAGAGTGATGTTAAAGTTTGGCTTGTGCATAGTTTCTTGGAATGATGAGCAACCTTTGTCATCTCCTACTAAATTTACTTCTTTCAGTAAACTCACAACAAATGAAAATTTACATACCCAAGATCTAATTCTACACTTTGGATGTGTATTGAATTTATCTCTCTTCATGCAGAGTATCTTTAACAGAAGTGACACATGCCTAAGTCTAAGGACTCTCAGCTCAACAGGGAAAGGCTATCTAAAGAAGTACTGAAGCAGCTTTTACAATTCCACTGTATGTCTTCATCTTAAAGAGAGTTGCCGTTTGTAATTGTTCTTTTTTTCTCTTCTGGCTTCTTTTTACAGTGTCTTTTACTTTACACATCTAACATGATTTTTAAAAAATAAGCATTGATGTTTCATTGAAAAGAATATGAAAGAAGAAATAATTTCAATTTTCAGAACAAGTGTCACAACATCAAATATAACATAAAAATTAAACTACAAAATAGTATATGCAAATGAAAACATGTGAAGGATAGAAACCTAAATATATTCACCTTATTTTGGTAGGAATTTAAAAATAGTAAATTAAATATCTGTCACTTAAGTGGGACTACTTTACATATTGTTCCTATAACAAAATGGTGAGGAAAATATTTTATGATTTCACATGAAACGTTTTATTTTAATTATGGGACCACACAAGTTTCAAGTACTGAGACTGGTGTGAGAAAGAGTGTAATGTGTAAGGATTCCAGAGCTATAAGCTCTAGTGCCCATTAGCCAAAGATACTCTGTGCTATCTTGTATGAAAAGAGGGTTTCCTATGTTATATTGTCTAATATTTCATTTAAAAATGGGCTACATTCTCAATTAACTGCTACTTTAATTTTGAATGTGTATAAATTTTTAATTTTATGTGGTATGTAATTTAAAATAACAGTAAATGTACATATTTTATTCAACGTTGATGGTGATACCGATGATCAGAATAATCACTTTGTTTCAACTGGTCATTGTATTTCTTTTTTGTATAAATTATAGAAACAAATAGGTCTTAGACTTGTATTTTTCTAATTCACAAACATTGCTTTCATTTAACTCTTAAATTCTCTGTGTTAAGTAGTGTAATTTTAATTATTTAAAAGCAGAAACAATTTTTGCTAGGTGCTGTGATACATGCCTGTAATCCCAGTGGCTAGGGAGGCTGAAGCAGGAGGACTGCAAGCTCAAAGCTAGCCTCTGTGACTTAGTGAGGACCTAAGCAACTTAGTGATACCCTGTCTCAAAATAAAATAAAAATGGTCAGGAATGTGATTCTGTAGCTAAGTGCTCATGGATTCAATCCTGGCTAAAATAAAGTAAAAGCAGAGAAAACTTTTAATAGAAGAGGAAACTAGAGTTTATAGACAATTTATGTAACTCATATAACAACCAGAGCCACATAATCAAAAAATGACTAAATACAAGTATTCTTGCTCCATTGACTACAGGATAGTTTGAAATATACTCAACAGGATTTATACAGATTGTTTATTTCTATTTCTTTGTCTTCCATGGTTATGGTTTGAATATGATTTATATCCTTCAAAACTCATATTGAAATTTGATTTTCATAGTATCTATCTTGGGAAGTAGGGCCTTTAATAGGTGATTAAGTTGATAAGAGAAATGATTGCCTTTTTGTGTGAATTTTTGCTCTCATGGGACTGGATTTGTTACCATGAAAACAGGTTGTTTTAAAGTCTATATTTTGTGTATTTAGCACATGCTCACTTATTCTTCCACTTTCTCACTATGCCAAGAAGTAACACAAGCCTTTCCAAGAAGCCAAATGGATGCCAGAATCATGTTTTTGGAATTCAAGCCTCCAAAACTATGAGCCAAACTAAACTTCTTTTCTTTATAAATCACTAAACCTTAGGTATTTTTGTTATAGCAATAGAAAATGGTCTAAGATATCCATACTGAGTTCAGAAGAATAATTTATGTTATTCAGTCATTTTTATCCATGGCAAAGTAAAACACGTGGTACTTTTTCATAAAGCTATGAGCATATTATGTATATTAACGAATAAACTCTTGTGTAAATCAGAATGGCTGATTATTTTCTACAAAAATATTTCTTATAATGTTTTTAGATATTTTATCATTCTATTAAGAATGACACCTGTTATACTCACTTATTTAGTTTTTAAGCCATTTACAGTAAAGTAATAATAATGATATTTTTTAACTCTGTAAAGCAATTGTGAGGAGAGGAATGATTTCACTTCAAGGAGAATAATTGAAGCAGAGCACTAGAACTCAGCAAAGCAATGGCTGAAACCCTGAATAGCATGGACACTTTAGGCAGCAGCATGGAGAAAGTAACCAAATGCACTGCCACTCAACCTTGGCTCCTTGGCTTGGCAAGACTCTATATTCTGGAGGGACATTAATGCAAAACTGTAGCTCTAAGAAGAGGAGAGTTCCACAAACTTCACAGGATTTGAGTCCAGTTTGGGAAGCTGTCTGGAGTCTGATTTTTTTCAGAAAATAAACTCAGATTGGAGCCTTCAACCCCCAGACCCCAAGCTGCTATAGAATGATTCCATCTTGAGAATGAAGCCATTGTTAGAGTCCAACCTTCCCTTGGGACCAAAATCTCCCTGCATCTCCCTATCCCTGGTCTTACAAACATCCTAGCACAGTAGCACAAAATAATGCTACTTCAGGAACCCAATTAGACCAAGCCATGTAACTCTGGCTCTGGTATCCAAGCCTACATAGCACCCTGCACTCACCAGCATCAGGGCTGCCACCACTGGAGGCCTGACCCCAAAGTCACCAGTGTTTCTCTCTGCAAGGCCTGTAGATGAACCTGCTGTAGTTTAGATATTATGTGTCACAAAAGCTCATGTGTGAGACAATATGAGGTTTAGAGGAGAAATGATTGGATAATGAGATCCTTAACACAATCAGTGAATTAATCCTCTGGTGGGATTAACTGAGTGGTAAATGAAGGCAGGTATCATGTGGCTAGAAGAGGTGGGTCACTGGGAGCATGCATTTGGGCTATACATTTTGTATCTGGTAAATCCAGTCTCTCTTTCTACTTCCTGATCATCATGTGAGCCACTTCCTTTTGCCACACTCTTCTGCCATGATGTTCTGTCTCACCTTGAGTCCTGAAGAATGGTGCTGGCTGTCTATGGACTGAGACCTCTGAAACTGTGAGTACCAAATAAACTTTTCCTCCACTGTAATTTTTCTGGTTAGGTTTTTTAGTTACAGTGGTGAAAAAGCTAACTAAAACACACCCCTGTGAAGTTCAAATATCCAGCAACAGCTGCCACTACCACCACTGACACTTGCTTTCACAGAGTCTGAGGTCACTGACACCTGGTGAACAATGTCAACTACAAAGCTGCGTGACTATGTCCACAAACCCCTGAAATCTAGACCATTTATGTATTCTCAGACACCAATAACATTGATCACAGCTGGTGATGTCACACAGAGAGGCCCACTTAGAACAAAAGCCAAAGCCTTACCCAATTGACACTCTGACTCATCTAAATGAAGAAGTCTTTCCCTTAAAAAGCCACTCCATAAAGATGGAAGAGGCACCTTTTTCATTAGTTGTGCAGACCTCAATGTAGGGACATGTGAAAAACTGGGTGGTAACTATGGAAAGATGGGGCATAATCAGAGGAAGTTAGTTATGGGAGTGTGCCTTTGGGGATTATATTTTGTTCCTGGCTCCTGATGCTTCCTCTCTCTCTGCTTCTGAGCTCTAATGAACTAAGTAGCCTTGAATACCATGCCTGGCTGCCATGTTGTTTTGCCTCGCCTTGGGCTCAGAACAAATGAGTCAACCATCCATAGACTGAACCTTTGAACCCTGAGCTCCAAATAAACTTTTCCTCCTCTAAGCTGTTCTCATATATTTTGGTGACAGTAATAAAAGACTGATGAACATGAATAGTTTCATAAGGGGATTTTTATAGCAATTGAAGACTATATAAAAAAAATCACAAATATTGAAAATAAGAAACCTAATGATGTACCTCAAGGAACTAGAAAAATCAAGGTTAATCCCAAAATTAATAAAAGGGAAAAAGTAGTAAATGTTAGAACCATAAATGCAATTGAGATTAAAAACCACAAAGTTCCATATTTATTGCTGCACCATTTTCAAAATCCAAGGTGTCCATTGATGGAAAAATGCATAAAGAAAATGTCATCTATACACAATAAACATTATTTTGCCACAAAAATGAATGGAATTCTGTCATTTGCAGCAACATGGGTAGAACCAGAGGACATCATGTTAAGTCAACTAAGGAAGGTGCAGAAAGACAAATGCTGAACATTCTCACATTTGTGGAATCTAAAATAGTTCAACTCTTAATAAAGCAATTATAGTACTGGCCATTGAAGACTAGAAGGGTAAGGAGGAGATGGGACAGAAATAATTTAGATAATGGGAACCAAAATACAGTTAACAGGAATTAGATCTAATATTCTATCTCACAGAAGTACAACAATTTATGATATATTTCAAAATAACTAGAAGAGTCCAAAGCTTCTCAACACATAGAAATGCCAAATGTTTGCGTAGATAGAAATAATAATTACCTTGATTTGATTATTACATATTTTATAAATGTATGGAATTATTTTTGCAGTATCACATAAGTAAGAACAAATATTATGTCAGTTAAAAATTTTAAATGATATTATACAAGTAGATAAAAGAAAAGAGGTTCCAGAGGCTAGAAGTATGTGGAGTCTGATGGGGAGAGGTTGACTGATCAGTATGAAATTAGAACAATCTCTGGTGTTTTTATTACACAGTATGGCATTTGATAATAGTGTATTAAATACAAAATAATGCAAAGAGAGAATTTTGAAAGCTTTACCAAAAAAATAATAAATGTTTGAGGTGATAGATATGTTAATTATCCTGATGTGATTATTACACAATGTATTAAAAACTCCATAAATTTGACCGATTATTATAGGTCAATAAAAATAATTTTAAAGTTTTATTGACTAAAGAGAATGAAAAACAACTCAACTATCAATATAGGATGATTTTATGGTGTTGGTACAGATGAAATTCTTATAAAATAAAACATATGTCCACTTACTGTAATAAGAGAAGGTGAAGAAATAGTGTGAAAAATATTTTATATTTAGGAACACCATACTTGCTTGCAAAATGTTCATATGACTTAGATTTAGATAAGCAGTCTAAATTCATGAAATTGTATACATCTTTAATGATCAAAAGCATTTCTATGTTTTTATTAAGGCATTATAAATATACATATTAATGGGGTTCATTTTGATAAAATCATACAATCATGGAAAATAATTTGCTCCACTTCAGTCCCCAGAGGTTCTCTTTTCCCTCCTCTCCTCCCTCTTCCTCTTTCTCTTCCTCTGCTCTACTGGTCTTTGTTCCATTTATTTCTATTTTTTAAAATTAGTGTTTCATACACATACATAGAAAGTCAAGGGTTGAATGTTTTCTCTCATTTGTGAAGCTAAACCAAAATAAGGGGGAAAAGTGGGAGGGAATTCCAGGAAAATAAAAGGGAGATCAGTGGAGCAGAGGAAAGGGATTGAGGGGAATGGTGAATTTCACTTTTATGCATATCTAAAAACAAGTTCTTAACTGTTTCTCAAATTGAGCATATTGGATCCCAAGCTTCTTAACTGCCAAGGATTATTAAAAATGTCTTTATGAATTGTAGTAGGTAATTAGAAAGTCTAGCTACATGAGTACTCTAAGAATGTCACCAAAGCATCCCTTACTTGAATACTTTAGTAAGTACTTAGCCTATTCTTCTACAGCTACCAGCTCTGAAAAATTACACAAGCCATGGTTATAAATATGTTCTGACTACTATATCTCATGTTGCTGCCACCAACATCAGTCTTGTCCACTTACTGCTTTTGGCCAGATTCATACCACACTGCTCCCAAATGAAAAGCTTCACTCTATGGTTTTATTCTGCTCACTGTCCATTATGCTGGAGATAATTTGTTTTTGCCCTTATGCCAGATGTGAAATGGCATACAAACTAGTTATCTCCCTTTTCCAATTTCCAGTTCTTTTAGGTCAGTCCAAAGTTGGAAACACTCTTGTTTTTCTCTGTGAATAAAGAGAAACTCCAGAGTTACTTGCCAATCACTGTTACTTTGTATGTGTATTTACATTTGCATCAATCAGAGATAGAGTTTAATCATTAGATTTTATCCTTTTGCTCTGGTACAAAACTTTTGCAGGTTTAAAAAAAGTTCTAATATGGCAAAGGTTTAGGTGATGATGTAAAGTTGAACAATCTTTTAACTGAAGATACATGTCTTTTTAATGTGGGATCAGATGTGTGGTCTGTCTGTTTTTAATACTGGGGATATCATAAATGAATTGAATGATATGTAGTATGGTTTTCATATATATTATTTTTCTTTGTGTCCCCTACCACTCTGACAGAAACTGGCCCTTTGTGAACAGGTCTTGGTGAGAGAGGACTTGTTTTATTATGTCAAACATAACCTCTTCTCTTTGAAGGGAGTATGAGTAGAGTTAAAGTCTCTTTTGAGATTTTAGGAGTCCTAGGGACCTTTCTGGAAATGAAGGGATGGCAGAAGGCATTTGTACATGGAAAGAGTGGTTTCTAGCACTTTTCCTCATGTGCTTACTCAACACTCATTTCAGATTTATTTTTTTCATAAGTGATCAGAAATATGTCTTTCTTTTTGTCTGGATGAATGACCTCACATTCTCATTTTATGTCTACTAAGTGGACACAAGGGTAGAGGGACAGGCATTTTCCAATAATTCCACAAACAGAATATTTTGAAGAAACAGCTTGCTGGCCTAGGTCTTCACTACATTTCAAGCATATCAGCAATACCCACTTATAATAGGCACTGAATATTAAATTAATGAAAAAAATGAATGAATGAGTTAGAGCTAAGATAGGGAATTACATGATTAAATTTTTATTGTTTTTTTTTTGTGTGTGTGTGTGTGTGTGTGTGTGGTAAACTAGTGTTATGCTCCATTAGAGAAACCTGCCAGGTTATGTTAAGAACCATGAAATCCATCCCACCTTTGAAATTCTGAACATCAATTATTAATCACTCCCTCTCTCCACATACCTTAGTTATCAATTCTTCTTGTGTTGATAAAGGCTTTGTTTAGGTCTGTTGTTAGTCTATTTGGGACTAGATTCATACTCAAGTTCTCTCAGCAAGCATTTTTTTATGTCTCTGTCTCTCACTCTATGTCATTTATCTAATCTGCTCTCATTTATTTTTTAATAATCTATTTAATCTACATATCATAGTGAGAGATGCAGTATATGATAAAAGCAGAAATCTTGGAGTCTAAATGCTGCCAGTTCAGTTTTTAGCTTTGTCACTTGCTAACTGTTTAGAATTTGGTAATATCTCTGAGCCCATTTTTCCTCAAAAGTAAAATGGGGATAACAATAATAACACACATTAAATTAGTTAAATTAGTTCATGTGTGCAAACTCTTAGAATAGCATTTAAAATCACAAACAATGTTGGTTATTTATACTTTCAGTTATATGATATTATTCATTATAAATATTTTTCCATTTAATTTCTGAGATTTAGGAATATTTTAGAAATTCAAGATTTGGCTTCACATTTTTTTAGAAATGATAATAATCATCATAATAATATTAAATATAATTGTCAGACCTGTGTAAAAGTCTGATTCTTATTCCTCAAAAACATGAGTTAGAAACTGTTATTTATATTTTCCTAAGGAATGTGATGCTTTTAAAAATAAAATTCATGTTTCTGAAATTTAGGTTTAGATCTGGCTTACTAAGAAACTCACGGAAGCATATTAATATATTTGTTTTATAATATATCATATGATAAATGAACAATCTTACAGTAGGAATAATATAAAGATAAGTTCTACATTATAAGGCAGATTGTAATATAACCTGCAACTCTTTCCAATGTTATAGTTTGATGTCACAAAGCTTCATGCATATTATAAATCAGTTATGCAATATTTTCAAAATATAAATGCATAGAACAAATTTTATAAAAAAGTTGGATAACTATATGTTCCTCTTTTTTGGGGGGGGCGGTACTGGGGATTGAACTCAGGGGCACTTGACCACTTTATCACATTATAATAACATAAACTTACTTATGTAAGCATTACTATTGGAATATAAATTATGACTAAATTTTATTGCTTTAACTATATTTATGTCTATTATCTATATATCTATGTGACTATCATGGCCTCACTCTTACTATATTTGATTATTAATATGATACATAGACAAATACTTTATTTTTAAAGTTTTTTTAACCTTTGTTTTATTTATTTATTTGTTTGTTTGTTTATTTATATGTGGTGCTGAGGATGGAACCCAGTGCCTCACACATGCTAAACAAGTGCTTTACCACTGCACTACAACCCAAGCCTCTAAACAAATACTTTAAAAAACTTCCTCTCATTCATTGTTTTTTGCATTTTTACTTTAGTAATATGTTTACAAATTATATAAGACATATATATATAGCATTCATTTAAGAATTTTTATGCTAAAAATAATGACCAATAAATCTTAAAAACTTTTCAGGTTCATATATAAGAGAATTATATTCAAGGTTTTAACAACTACTACAAAAATAAATCTATCCTTTTTTTTTTCCAAATAAGAACTTTGTTTGTCGTGTGTGTGTGTGTGTGTGTGTGTGTGTGTGAGAGAGAGAGAGAGAGAGAGAGAGAGAGAGAGAGAGAGAGAGAGAGAGAGAGAGAGAGACTGGGGATTAAACCTAGAGCAGTGCCCACACTAGGTGCTCTGCCTCTGAGCACATTTCCCAGTCCTTTCCAACACTTTTGATGTTAAGAATGCTTCAGAATTTCATAATCAATAGCCTATGGAAAACTTAGAAAATTTTGGTTCAGATATTTGTTATTTGAAATTAATGGGGGTAAAGGTCAGTGTCTCATTGTAGAGTTCTTCTTCCTGCTGAGGAGTGTGTAAGCCACCTGGAAACTTAAAGTCTAAAATGATTAGTGAAGAAGACCAAAACACAAATAGTCAGAAATATATTTACAAAGGCAGAGCCCCTGATAGATCTAGTCTAAATGGGTGCTGGAACTAGACAAAGGAAAGATGGCTCCAGAGGTTTATTTAAGGGGGGTACATCAAAGGTAGAAATAAGGTTTCAAGGGCAGAGTGTTGATTTGGTTGTGTCTTGCAGTCAGCAGGTTGATTGGCATCTTGGCAGGTTACACCCATCTCAGGTGCTATGTGGGACACAGCAGAGCAGGATAGAAATTCACACTGTCCCTGGGCAATTGACCAGAGGAAATGTCCACTGTTTATTCCCAGACACCAGATGTTTCTATCCACTAGGCTTGGATATGGTGACCCACATGCAACCCATGCGTGGCTTCGGACAGGAAACATATTGTCATCATGAATTGACTTTAGTATTATTGATTTGTTAAGTGCCTGAACTCAAATAGAATCACAATTTTGATTTATAAAGATGTGATTAAATTTTCAGCTTGCTTTTTGCTCTTTGGTATATGAAACTCTAATAAAGTAAGAGATGTTAACACCAAGTTAAAAAATTTCACGGAAAAATCATTCTTTTCTGGGTATAAAATGACGAATCATTAAGATATAGGTGAATTACATTAACTATGTTAATGTAAAATCATAAGTCATTGACATTTTGTCTTCTCCAAGAGCAGGCACTATGTTTAGAATTCACAAGTAGATCATTTTAAGATAAAATTAATACTTTCTTGAAGCTGAATTTATGGAAGATTTTATGCATTAAAGAGGTCTTAGATGTGCTGTTTCTCAGGTACTGATTTTCTTTTATTTCAGAATTAACTTACAAATGTAAAGTAAGTTTTTGTTTAATAGAAATGTTCTGAGGATACTAGCCCTCCTTTATTTATTTAAGATTTTACCTCAATTAGGGGAATCCTCATAAGGAGAACACATAGTATTCTTAAAAATAAGCACCTTTGTGGCCCTTTGACCCATAACTAATGTTGGAACACAGTTTGTTTCAGGATGTACGTGATTCAAAACAAGTGAAAATTTTGACTCTGGAAGCTGAGGCTTAAACTTCAAAATAATTGTAAATATGATCACATTTAATTGCATGACTGTAAGTATCATCTATAAGCATATTTCCTAAAAGTTTTTGTTTCTGTCAGGGTTGCTCTCCTCATATCCAGCTGTGTGTTCTTTACTAGAAGTACATAAACTTTCTCAAACTTGACATGTCCAAAACAGAACTACTTATTTTATCCAACAAACCTGTTTCTTCTGTAATATTTCCTTTCTCAGCATATGATTAGCACATTTCTCTCAAGCTCACCATTAATCCATTGGCATACCTTAGCATCACCTTCACAATAAACCCAGAATCACACCAGTTAGCACCATGAACTCTCCACCAATCCTATTACATGTCACCAACTTTATTTCCTGAATTGTTACAGTGTTCAAAATATGCCATTTGGCTTAAAAAAATCTTTATGTTATGCAAATAAAAGTCTATAAACATGTCTAAGAGCTACATCAAATGATACACTTTTGAAGGAATCACACATAGATATAGCAATTGCTATTAGTAGTAAGTGAAAAATATCACAAGCTGTGGGTTTTATTGCATCATATAATTCTACATTAAGCAGAACTCAGAAAAATTCAGAATACTTGGATTTGGGGCAAGTTCATTTAGATGTCAGTGAAGTGTTAAATGAAGAGATATATTTAACCTCCCACAAAGTGGTATTTTCTAACAGCACTAAAGCACACTCTCTGCCTAAGGACAGTAATCACCAAATGATTGTAAGCTCAAATCTCTGGAGCTGAGTAGGTTTGGAGCAGTCTAAGTCTCTGCCTCTAACAAGACAAATGGAAACAAAAGTACCGAAATAATAGAAGTAGTGGAAGTTACAATTTAAGCAGAGGAAATACGATATTCTATGATTGTCTAAAACATTGTACTTTTATACTTTTCAATAAGGGTTAAAATGTGAGTAGGAGAGACAAAGTGAAATAGTCAAAATGCTGAAATTAGCTACTAGTAGATTCAGCTACAATAAATCCATAAAAGCTTTGGATTTGGTTAGGGTATCATGGGACAGAATTGATACTGAAAGCTACCAAATTTTGAAATAAATATATCAGCTTTATTTAAAATAATATGGTGTAATGGACTGTCCCAAATTTTGGTGGTATAACAATAAACCCAATTTATTGCCTTAAGGAGAGAAATTTCAGAATGCTCCACGGTTTCAGGCTGACTGAAACTTGAGTTACTCCCTGTTTGTCTTCTTCCATTCCTTTATCCTGCTTGCTACACTGCATGGTGATTTCTCCTGAATGTACTTCCTTGATAAATCTCTCACACCTTAATCCTTGACTCACAGCCTGCTTCTGGCAGAAGCAGACCCAGGAAGCACCACTTTAATTCTTTTAGAGGTGAAGGACGCACCGCATTTGATTTGATCTATGGCCCAGCTGCATTCATTGAACATGCCCTTGACTTGCTTAGTCCCCAGTGTTTATATTAAATTGAATGTCTTATTGAAGTTGGAAACACCTTCATTTTCTAACCTGGTAAGTTCCAGATTTTTCTGGACTTTCTATATTCTCTTTCAATTTTGTTTTTAAACTAGCTATTTTCTCCCTGAGCTTGTTCATTTTTTAAAAATGTATTTATCAAATGTAGCAAGTAAGATCTGGATCATGTTTTCAAAGTTATTTTTTCTGGTCAGCCACAAATTCATTAGTTATGTCTCATACTGTTTATGTTAGTGTTAATTTTAACAAGTGTTTGACTAAAACACATATATCTATTTTTCCAGCCTCCATTATTAATTTTTAATTTGAGTTTTCAGCCTTCTTTGTCAAATACTTTGTTTCCTACTGGCCTCACAGTCGATTCTATATATTAAAAAATTTTATGTGACAATATTCTACTTCTGGGTACCTAATTTTATCACTGAAATCTTTATTTCTGATATTGCCTTGTAAGAAGCCATTATGAAACTCATCATGATGATGAGAGAAACCCCAGAAAGCAAGCTCCAAGCATTTCAGTTCTTGGCTCAAATCATATCCACTAACATGTCATCAGCCAAGCAAGTCACATGGTAACATTCCATTCTTGAGGTCAGAAATATATGCTGTCTCTTGAAAGAGGACATGCTTGTCACATGAAAGACAGCATGGATAAAGAGGCAAGACATGGGGAAAATAATTTAGTCCATCAGAGCAGACTGTTTGCTAAATTATCTTCAAGCAGGAATGATAGAAGCTGGAAGATTATCCAGTTCCTTAGGCTCCAGAACTTGCTCAACAGGAATATTATAAGCTGGTTCAATTCTCAGGATGTCTTGAATATGACTATTCTATTTATGGAGGATAGTGAATAGAAAGCAAAATCTAGAAAGCAAAACTGGAAGCTTCCAGATTGACTGATCAAAGATTTCACTGTACTTCTAGGGCAGAGAGTTCTTGCATTGCTGTCCAATTAAAATATGTGTGGTGGACAGTGAATTCTGTGTATTTCATTCAATTCTTCCCATTACCAAGTATGAGCTACTCACATGGTTATCACCATGGGATAGTCCAAATGATGCAACATAATAAATCTACATTTAACCAACTACTAATATTCCCAAAAGATGCACATGAAGAGAACTTGATAAAGAAAATGGAGTATCCCTGTGGACTCTGGATTTAAGCATATGGATATGGATGTTCAAAACTTTGAGTTCTTTCCTCTTGGGGAAAAGGTAGATTAGTTTTATAAAAGTTGTTATTTATAAAGGCTAATATATCTTCCTATGAATTCTGCATACCTTAGTATCTTCAAAACTTTTCATAGGTTGATGAGGTATCTATCAAAGTTGTGTAGACAGAATTGGATTGCAAAACATCTAATAACATCTAATAACAAGTGGGGCAGTGTGATGCACACCTTTAATTCCAGCTATCCAGAAGGCTGAGGCAGGGGGATTGCAAGATTGAGACCAGCCTTAGGAATTTAGTGAGATCCTGTGCCAAAGTAAAATATTAAAAGGAATGTGGATGTAGCTTATTAGTAGAGTGATGCTGCATTCAAGCCCCAGTACCACTAAAAGATAGGAAACATATGTATCTCCAAATATATATACATCCATTCTTCTTTAGACTAATAAATTACCTATGTGATTAGGTAGAATTAATCCCACATTCAAGTTCGAGTTCTTATTCATTTAAATCAATTAAGCTAATACCACCCACCCAGTAGCAGTGCTAAATTCAGAATAGATGTAATCTAAATGGTCAAAGTAAATGTCAAGAGTTGTTCAAAGGTTATGAAAAGCAATGCATTCTTTTCTTGGAAGGAAATGAGGGAACTTTTAAATCCTAATTGTTGTTGGAGATCAAAACAAAGAATATGTTAACATGAGGAGCACAAGGTTAAAATTATCAGAGCAAATTTAAAGTTGGTCTTGGACCAAACTATCTGAAACCTGACCTATAGGTTCATGGGAAGTAAACAGACTAATGAGATTAACAATTTTTAAATGTGAAGGAAAATATCTTGATAGCAATGTTGTATTTAGATAAATCTGCTTCCCCATCTTGGGAAGCCTTTACTGGAGTTCCATCTTGACAATTAATAATTAAAATAGTAGCCATTTAGTTCCTAAATCCAAAGCCATGTCTTTTTATTTAGAAAAATATAGTTTAAAGCTTTTTTTTATTTATTTATTTTTGTTTGACACTTCCTCTCATCCTCTTGCTTTCTCTTTCCTTTCTTTCTTTTTTTTTTTCCTTTTCATTTCAGAACAGATCAAAGCAACACACATATATGGCAACATGAATGAAACATTAAACTGCTTTCATGAATTATTAAATTGAAAATTTCTCTATTTTTGCATTAGTTTAGTCCAATAAAGAAACAGTACTGAGAAAAGGAAAATATTAACCTGTATTGGGTATTCACATATAGTCTTAAAAAGAAAAAACTGACTCAATGTTTTAAGATCTTAATTTTAAAAACTCAAGGGGAAGTCTGAGTGGCATTAGTGGTATGGTGACATATTGATATGAAGAAAAGAGGAAGTAAATAGAAAATTCAGGAGTACTGCAGATGACCAAGAATTAAGAGAGAAAATAAAGCCAGGGAAGATTTGGAGAGACCTTTTCTCTTCATTACACATTAGTCAGACACTCTTCTGGGCTGCTGAATCAGGGCCAAATGGTAGCTAACTTAAGACATACATTATTAAATGCAATTTGTTATTAGAAAAGAATGGCTAAACCAGGCACAGTGGTGCATGACTATAATCCCAGTGACTTGGGAGGCTGAGGCAGGAGGATCTCAAATTCAAGGCTAGCCTCTGCAATTTGGTGAGACCCTGTCTCATAATAAAAAACAAAATGGCTGGGAATGTGGCTCAGTGGTAAAGCTCCCCTGGGTTTATTTCCTAGTTACCCACCCAACACTTAAATAAAAAGGAAAGGAAAAGACTTTCTAGTCCATATGGGTGACTAACAGATGTTTGTGGTATCATTTGATGTGGTACTAGTTAGTCAATCCTTGAAATACTAAGGTAGGCTTAATCTGAGCAGAGTCAGCTCTTTAAGTGGATTGCATGTCCTGTATACACATATATACATACATATAGCAGACATTTCTGATTCAAAATTTCCTATTGATAACACCATTTTCTGCTTCACAAATCATTAATGCAATACTCCCCTGTACTACTTACAGCTTACATAATTTTCTTAGGCAAATTATCTTAATTGAATTTGGAATATGTTTTAATAGTTTATGCACTCTTAGATTTATTTTTTATTTTACTAGATTTTTCTAGTTATTGAATAAGATTTTCATGAACAGAAACAATTTAAACATACCCATTCTAACCACAAAGTTTTTTTCAAGTTAACTAATTTTAGCATAAAAGAGGCTGTGGTTATATTGTGGTATAAATATTCTTACATTTGTCATGGCATGATCTAAAGTCTAATTTTTCATTCTGACACTTAATCTATGTGCATATGTTACTCCAGGGACCAATCAGTACTGTAATTCTTAATCACAGTGCTAAACGTGAAGTTAGATTACTTTTATGCTACAAGATCCTATTCAATGCTTTCAAATAGCCTTCGATCATGCTAGATTCATAGGAAGCACAAAGACTAATGAGGTTACCAATTATTCAGCATGAAGGAAAATCTTCTCAATAACCATATTGTTGTATCTAAACAGCAGCATTCTAAAAATCTGTGTTTCTCCATTAAGCTTTGTATGACTTCTGACTTGACAATTGTAAGAGTAAAAACTATTACTTAGTGTCCTATATTCAAAATCACAGGCCAATATCTGGAATATGTAAAAAAGTGACTTGATATTTTTAAGGAAACTACCTAATTTTAGTCAATTCTGGATAAACTTGGTCATTTTAGACTTATATGATCAGTTCTGTGTATTTTCTTTCAGGTTCCTATACCCACACCACAAGATCTATTGGTCTAAATAACTTTACAACATGACGTTGGTGAGAAATTTGATTATTATTCATGGTTACAACTCCAGTTAGCATGCATTGAAATGCTGTGTTCTTCACTAGCCTTGAATATATGGTCCAGGTTGGCTCTTTCTGTGTCATAACTGTGAGATTTCTTTGGATGGTAGGCACTTTTTTTTCCCTTTAAACCTACTTCCTTTACCTTCTTCCAGAAATCAGAGACATGTGTTTAATAAAAGTACTCTGTGCCACCTGGATGTTCACTAGGACGCACTTCTCGCCTTTCCACAACATTCCCAACAGCCTTTCCAGGAGACTCTGATTTGCTCTGCTACCCTCTGTGATAACATGGGGATCACAGGAAAACTGCTTCCTCTCAGGGGGTCCATATGGGAAGCAGGCACTGTTTCCTTCAATGTCAGCTTCCCAAAACTATTAGCTGATCACTAATACTTTGTGTGCCCTCAATCTTCTTTTCCTACCCCCATCTCAATGTGAGAAACTTTCGTTCAGGTGAGATACTGGTACAGGATGGATTCTTCCAAACCTTACTGAGTGGCATTGGGGCTGTGGCTTTTAATAATCTATGCTAAAGTACAATAATTTGATGACTTTGCTTGGTCTACTATGCAGAGTCTCCTTTGAACAACAGATATCAGGGCAGAATCTGGGGACAAGGGGTTGTCAGGATAAATGTATAAATACTTTGCAAAAGGACACAGTCCCGGGCTGGGGTTGTGATTCATTGGTAGAGTGCTGGCCTCACATGTGTGAGACACTGGGTTCAATTCTCATCAGTGCATATAAATAAATGAATAAAATAAAGATCCATCAACAACTAAAAAAAATATATATATGTATGTGTATATATATATATGACACAGTCCCTAGTGCTTCCTGTGTGCTAGACAATGTGCTAAGCATTTTGTATTCATTCTCTCATTTACTCTTCATTACTATAATATGTGATTTAGTGTGCACAGTAATTAAGATTTCCTTTCTGCTTCCTCTGTTAGGCTTAGCATTACAAATGCAGAAAGGTTTAACTTATTCATCTTTAGACCTCAGAAGCCTTGCCCTGGGTCTAGTATTTAAGAACTGATAAATATGTTAAATGAACAAAAGCTATAGTTCCCAAAGACTAAAAATCTTGAATGTTAATGGGAACAGAGTTTAGGAACAATGTTTAAGAACAAGGATTAGGTCCTATCTCACTTAAGATAGGAAAGAAAAGGTTATTTTTATTTGGAGAAAAGACAAACAGATAAGTTGTTTTATTCTATGCTACAATAATATACAACTCTTATGAGTTTCAGTTTGATGTTTACACATTTTAATGATATTACTATATGTGTGTATTGTTTTTACCACTGGATATAAAGTGTATCAATGTTTAACTAAATTCTATTTAGTTACAGAAAAGCTAAATAATTTATTACAAAGCACTTGCAGATACTTGGTAATACATAAATATAATTTGGGTCTACGTCCTGTCCTTCTAATTTCAGAGTGTCTTCTGATTTACTCAAAGCAGAACTGTACTCTGAAGTAAGAAGATCCCATTATTACTTTATTCTAAGTAGGTTAATAGGAAATGGGATTTCTGCAGAATTCTGAAAGTATTAGACATAAGGTCTTCAAGTGAACTTTAATAACATGTAATTCAGCATGATCTGAAGCATCTAAAAGGAGTGATTGGGAATTCCTATAAGTTCACACTGCCATTTCATGACCAACTAGGACTAAAGGCAGTACTCCTGGCTTTTACTAGGACCCATTCTTCTATAGTAGGAATTTGGAAACATTTTCCTCCCTAAGGATGAAATCACATTTAAAGACTGATATGGTTAGAATGGATTTAATTAAAAGGAAGGAAGAGAGGTGTTTTAGAGATGGAGATATTTAAAAAGCCTTGTGATTTCCCTTGAAGCACTTGTGACAAATCTAACATTGAAAACTCCAACTCTTTCCTGTAGTGATTCTTCATGAGGGAGAATAAAATGGCAAGTATTAAATAGAATTCACTGGAACAAATTGATAACATGAGCCAAATTAGCCGGTATTTCCATTAATTTCAATCACAAAATATATTCTAGAACTACTTATTGGTAAAAGGATATGAATAAAGATTAAAAAATTCTCCTAATTTCTACTGGTAATGTAACTAATAATGGAGTTCATTATCAGTAAATTAGCAATTCTCAAGAAAAAATGTTCTGAAGTTCTTTTGTTTCTTCCACTGATTGCTTTAATCATGCTGGGATAGGACTTAGACTAAGGAAGATTTAATTCATCAGTGAGAACTTTTGATACTTAGGTGCATGAACACTGTTCCTCTTTTATGCACCTAGAAGTTCACAGTTCTTTCTGAAAGAAAGTAATATCGTGTTTAATGGCATGTGTGCTTGGGTGTGTGTTTTATACATGGGTATTTTATTACAAATAGTATTGCTTGGTAATACCTTTAAGAATAGTGGTGAGTGGGTTTATCAGGTGAACCTAAGGATGTACTATTATTTATTAGACCTTAAGCTCAGATCTGCCATAAACATAGATGTCTTAGTGAAATAAATGTTAACTATAATATTAATGGTAGGCGATAATAGTGGGGAAAAAAAGTTGGGGATTTTAACAACCTTATAGTTAAGCTTGTCCTGACTCCTTCTTGCTTTCTGCCATTAACTTTAGCTGTGAAGCTGAAATTATAAAGTTAAATGCCCCTAAATTATGAAGTTAAATGCCCCTTGTACTTCATGGATTGTGGGGAGAAAAAGAAATGTGACAGAAAAGAAACAAAGGCTTAAGACCATATTCTTTAAGCAATGGTCATTGCTTTTATCCTCATTCACATTTTAGATCCTTAGGAGAGATGACATTTTGGATCTTCTGCCCAATGAATCCTGCCTCAATTAAATCTGAGAAGTGTCTGTACCAATATTTTTGGCTTTGAGCCATAGGCAGTGTCAAGACATGTTTTCACTGGTATGCTCATGCTTTCCACTTTTGGAGAGTCATACTTGTCAACATTGGACTCATTTCCTGCTTTTGTGATTTTGAAATTTAGTGCCAGATTCATCAAATTTTAGGTCACTCGTCCTTAGCTGAAAATGCCTTTCCTTAACTGGAGTGCCAAGGACACAACAGACACACTCCTCTCTGACTATGGAGAGTCACAGGAAGAAATAAAAAGTAGTGGTGAGATCACCCAACATGCTCCCCATTATTGAATGTGTATTGGCCCTTAAAGCTCTATGACAAAGATTTGAAAAATCAAAGCAGATTTTCCTTAGAAAACAGATTTTTCTGGTTTTTATTGAAAAATTTTTTTAAAAATGCCCAAAGCAAAGGCAGCATAGTTCTCTTGACAAGTGACAAGGGGAACCCTGGAAATGTATTTCTGTTCCAATTGAAAGATACAAACAAATTTGCAACATCAGGGTGTGAATTACATGAATTCTTTTGTCTGGCATTTGTATAAATTAAAATGTAAGCATTATGATTTCAATTTTGGTTCAATTTTTCTAAAATAATTTTCTTTTTTTGTTCCACATTTTATATGTTTTTTTAAATTTTAATTTTTTTTTTTTTTTTTTTTTTTTTTGCTTTAGTTGTACACAATGCGTTTATTCTTACATGGTGCTGAGGATTGAACCCGGGCTGTGCACATGGCTAGGCAAGCGCTCTACCGCTGAGCTACAACCCCACCCCTTATATGTTTTTAAATTAACAAAATACTCATATTTTTACTGTGGACAATAATACATAAATATATATAGTGTATATTTTATATTATACATTATTACATAAATATACCTAGTATGTGTATACATACATGTAATTTGAAGATATTCTAGTGTGATTTGATCTATGATTATTTCCCGGTTAACTTCATATCCTTCCTGTCTCACTTTGAAAGCATCCAGGCATATGTCTGTGTGTAGAGCAGAATTTTCAATCTTACTTTGGGCTGACTGATTCTTTTCTACAGATTTGAAGAGCGGCCCTGTGAATTGTAGGATGGTTAGTAGCATACCTGTCCTCTACCCACTAGATACCAGTAGGAACTGCCCCTGCCTTCAAAAGCCAGTGTGACAAACAAAAATAGCTCTAGACATTGCTAAATGTTCCCTGGGAGAAAAAAATTTTCCCTGATTGATGACAATAGTTGTAACACATCTGTTGTACTTTGGGAGTTCTCCAAGTTCCTTCCTATTATCTCCTGTGACAAACAGTGTAAAGGAAGGTCTCAGCAAATCTCTGAAAGATATTGATGTGCTGGAGTTTTCCAGTATACATGTTACTTTCAAATTTTAATTGTTAATTGCCAGTATATAAGAAAGCCATTGGATTTGGCATATAAATCTTGGATCTTATAAAATTTTTTCTAAGTTCTAGGATATTTTGTTGATTTATTGTGATTTTCTTTATAAACAAATGATAATTTTATTTATTTATTCCCAATATATACCTTTTTTCCCCTTTGTCTTATTGCACTAGCTAGTTTTCCTGCACAATGTTTAAAAAGTAATGGTGAGAGTAATCATTTTTATCTTGTTCTAATCTTAGGGGAATGCAACCAGTTTCTCACCATTAAGAAAGCTGCTAGCAGTAAAAGTTCTGTCTGTATCCTTAAACAAGTTGAGGAAATAATTCCTCCTAGTGTGCTGAAAAGTTTTTAAATTATAAGTGTTGGCTTTTGTTACTACTTTTTTCTGCACATGATCATTTGATTTTTTTTCTTTTAGTCTCGTGATGTGATAAATTATATTAACTGATTTTCAAATGTTGAGCTAGCTGTGCATTTGGTCATTGCATATAATTCTTTTTTTTTCATTATTGAATTCTATTTGCTAATTTTTGCATAGCATCTGTCTTCATAAGAGATACTGGGATCTACAGAGAAGATGATGGACTATAGGAAGGCTGCTCTTCCCAGCAGTTTCTCAGCTCCACATGTACAAATTGGAAAGTCTACTTCTCAGAGAGGTGAGTAACTAAGAAAACTCACTGAAACATAATATTGAACTGTAAAAGAAGCCATAGAGGCATAGAAAAATCAGAAACTCAAATATAACATAAGAAATAAAATATTAGAAATGCCCCAGCTTTGAGGATGTTCGGGAAAAGGTGCACTCATGCATTGCTGGAGGGACTGCAAATAGGCGCAACTGCTCTGGAAAACAGTATGGAGATTCCTCAGAAAACTTGGAAGGGGACCACCATTTGACCCAGTTATCTCACTCCTTGGTCTATATGGAAAGAACTTAAAAAGGCCATACTATAGGGGTGTGGCCACATCTATGTTTATAGCAGCTTAATTCACAATAGCTAAACTATGTAACTGACCTAGGTATCCTTCAATATATGAATGGATAAAGAAAATGTGGTATATATACACAATGGAATACTACTCATCCATAAAGAAGAATGAAATTATGTTATTTGCAGATAAATGGATGGAACTGGAGACTATCATGCTAAGTGAAATAAGCCAATCCCCAAAAACCAAAAGCCGAATATTCTCTCTGATACATGGATGCCAACACACATTGGAGAGGATGGGGAGTAGGGAAGAAGAGAAGTATTTTGAATTAGACAAAGGGAAGTGAAGGGAAGGAAGGAGGGATGGGAATAGGAAAGATGGTAAAATGAATCAAAAACTTTCCTATGTTCTTATATGAATGCATGACCAATGTAACTCCACATAATGTTTGACCACAAGAATGGGAAGTTACACTCCATGTTTGTATAATATATAATATGTCAAAATATATTCTACTGTCATAAATAACTAACAAAGAAAAAAAAAAAAAAAAACAGAAATGTTTACCCCCAACTGGCGGCATCAGAGGGGAGACTGGAGCATAGACAGATAAGGACATAGGGTAGCTTTCAGATAAAGAAATTTTAAAACAAAGAAAAACTGACTTGGGTAAACCTAGGGACTAGAGAGAAAGTCTGGTTTTAATGAACACACATTTGGTAGGGAAAGTGACTCAGTGTAAGCAAACCCCAAAATCACTTGCCCCAGTGTAGGAAGAGTTTTGTGGGTATGGAAAATGCTCACAGGTAGGGAAAACCACTGCTGTCTGGTGTAGGAAACATCTATAAGAATTATGCAGATGCAAACAGAGACAGATGATCAGAAACTCATAAAGGAAGTTACAAACAACTGGCTAAAAAAAATAAAAATCCTAAAATCAGAGAGACTAAAATAGATACAAAGCTATATAAGGACCATACAGCCTTCCAATACCAGAAAAGTCTCCCTTTGTTGCTGGTGCCACCTGAACTATTGGGAAGACATCTTTAGTAGCCACAGAGGAGCATCTGCATTCCTGGTCATTTTTATAGCAGCGAAGGTGAAGCTTGTGGATATTAAGTCACTATGCCTTAAAAGTGGAATTTAATGGAGGCCCTAGAGTTCCGGATGGCCTGCAGAGATTAGCATCTCCCCAACAATAGGAGGTGCGGAACAAATCTCAAACACCCATCCACAAAATTTCTTCCTTTGGTTTAGACTAAACCTCAAGTACTGGAACTTCCATTTGGGAATTCTATGCCACCCCCACTACAGAAATACACAATTTGTCAACATCAAATTGTGCTATCCCACTGTTTTAGTCAGCTCTTTTGCTGCTGTGACTATAAGAAAAAAAAAAAAAAAAAAAACAATTGTAGAGAAAGAAAAGTTTATTTGAGGGCTCATGGTTTCAGAGGTCTTAATTCATAGAAGGATGGCTCCATTCCTTGTGGCTCCACATCATGGTGGGAAAGTGTGGTGGAGGGAACTACCTCACATCATGATCAGGAAGCAGAGACAGAGTCTCCACTTGCCAGATAAAAATTTATACTCCAAATCCCCGATTCCCACCTCTTCCAGCCACATGCTACCACTTGGGTTACCACTCAGTTTATCCCTATCAGGGGATTAATTCACTGATTGGGTTAAGACAATTAGGACACAATCATTTCTCCTCTGAACCTTCTTGCATTGTCTCACACATGAGCTTTTGGGAGGCTTCACATCCAAACTATAACACCCACCATTAGCTGGAAACCTAGAAGCTGAGATGTATACTACAATTAGTTTTGCCCCTTGCCACAATGGCTGGCAGCTAAGTGAGGATCACAAAGGCATTGAGCATAACAACCCCCAGCCCAAGACCCAAAGATAAAAAATAAATATGACCAATGAAAATCCATACTTGCAAACAGTTTTGACCACCTCAGCAGAAATAAGCCCATTATTTCTCAGTACGATTTTTTTTTTCTTTTTCCTTATTTCTTTTTTCCCTCTGAACTCCAAGTTTTCAACTTATTTTTTATTTTTATTATTTTAAATTTTAACTTTAAATTTTTTTCAAACATAATTTCGTCATATTCTATTGTTTTTTATTTTTTCTACTATGTGTAATTTTGTGTGCATTTGTGTGTGCATAAAAAAACAAAAAAAAAAAAAACAAAAAAAAAAAAAAAAAATAAAAAAAAAAAAAAAAAAAAAAAAAAAAAAACCAAAAAAAAAAACAAAACAAAACAAAAAAAAAAAAGTCATAAAAAAAATAAAAATAAAAAAAAAGTAAAAAAAAAAAAAAAAAAAAAAAAAAACAAAACAAAAAAAAAAAAAAAAGAAAAAAGAAAAAAAAAAAAAACAAAAAAAAAAAAAAAAAAAACAAAAAAAAAATAACAAAACAAAAAAAAAAAAAAAACAAAAAAAAAAAAAACAAAAAAAAAAAAAAAAAAACAACAAAAAAAAAAAACAAAAAAAACAAACAAAACAAAAAAACAAAAACAAAACAAAAAAAAACAAAAAAAAAAAAAAATAAAAAAAAAAACAAAAAAAAAAAGGACTGTGTGCATGTATGTGGACTTGTATGTTCAAAACATACCCATATTCATATAATTTTATGTTCACATTAGTTGCTTTCTTCTGCACTTGTTCATTATCTAGCCTTGATTTAACTTAGATAGGGTTCAATTATACTCAGTTTTGACTTGTTTTGATCTTACAGTTGCTGGTTTATTCCTACCTTGATTCTTGTCCCTCTATCTCCTCTTCTTCACTCTCATTATCCACCAAACCAAATTTCCATTCTCACTTCCTCTATTTCTTTATTACTTTCAGATGCTTTTCATTACTTTTATGTTATAGCCAACATTTGCTCCCTACCTCCTTCATCTCCTCTGACCAGATTTACAATATTTTAAACTTTTTCTCACCTTCCCACCCTATTTTTCTCTTTACTCAAGAAACTATAAGGATTGGGAAGATTGCAAATTAAAGCAAGGAAGCACTCTCCAGTAGTTCCTCAGTATCAGCAGCAGGAAGAAGTCTCCTCAGCGAAGTGGGTAACAAAGGGTACTAACTGAAACATAATACTGGACTGTAAAACAAACCATAGAGCATAGAAACTCAGAAACTTCGAAGATAATATAAGAAATAATACATTACAGATGTGCCAGTGTGGCTGTCAGACACTGACTGCTGCAGCCCCTGAGGGGAAAAGAGGACAGAGGGAGAATTAAAAGTGAATTTTTTTTTTTTTTCTTTTCTGGCTTGGAACCTTCATATTAGAGAGGGAGGATGATCTTAATGAACACAGAGTTGGTAGAGTAAGTGGTTCAGTGACACCAACCTAAATTGCTCAGATTCCCAGGACAGAAAGTTCAGTAGGAACTGAGACCACTGGTGCAGAAAATGACTGTGGATGGAGCCTTGGAACTGTCTCTAAAAACTGCACGCAGACAGCAGGGACAAATTGGGATCACATATAGGAAGTAGATAGCAGTTACATTTTATGGCCTGCAGACTGTGATTGAACCAGAATAATGGAAATAACCACAAATAAAATTATAGAAGATTCACATAGGCTCTGAATATCAAGGAGAGAAAGCTCCCTTTGTTGCTGGTGACCATTAAGGGCTATTAAGAAGACTCCAATCGTGGCCATCCAGGAGCATCTCAGAAATGGATATAGTAATGGTCAAAAATGTCTGCTCTTATGGAATGTGTATTACCTTGGAAGAAGACATACAATGAACCCATAAATCTATGCATGTGAAAATGATCAGAAAGTAAAAAGTAAGTAAAATTGTGTTTAATTATTTGGCATTTTGCCATCCAGTACTAATGTGGTTAAACCATTGAAAGATTATACTGTCTCTAATATAGTTACTCCTAAGTTTTTCTCCTTGTTAATATTAAATAACAACACAATATTTATTAAGTACTTAAAACTTGCCAGTGCTTAAGCATTTTGCACGAGTTCAATTCTCATAAAAATTTTCAGGTAAGTAAAAGCAGTTACACTTTATGATTTAAAATTTCTTGATTTTAACTTCTATGTATTGGACCTCTTCTCATGGTGTTCTCTGTTGGCAATAATCAAAGGTTATCTATACGTACTGCAGAAAAAAAACACATTGTTTAGTTAATCCGAATGGAATCATGATTGTGTGGGAATACTATTAAAACTTAAATGCATTAAATCATAATGGTGAGTATGATGTGTTTAATAACACTGTCCTAGTAAATGAGATTCAAAGAAATCTATGTTATTTCTAAATACTTATTTCATTAGACAGAATAACTCTGAGTTAGATCTACTCAGGTAAATTTTGTTGACCAGCTGAAGCCCAATGTTAGTATATCAAAATTTCATTTTCAAAAGGAAACAAAAAGTTTCTGAAGATAAAATCTTATATACACTGCTATTTAACTAATTTAGCCAAGTAGATTTGGGATTCAGAACTTCAGCTAAGATGAAGCTGCAGTTTACCATTCTGTTACTCCAGAAGCATCCTTCCTTAGTTTAATGGGGGAGAGTACACCGTCCAGTTAGATGGCATTATCTTTAAGGGTCACACATGTAATGGGTTTAATTTTTTAAATCATTAATAGTTACAGACATAGAAAAGATTAAAAATCATTTTCCCTAAGAGTTATATTTTTTAAAATTTCAGAATTAATGGATTCAGATTGTATATATTTAACTTTGTCAGAATGAAAGAAATTGAGTTAGATGGGAGTAGATTTAAGATTCTATCTTCAGAAAGTATTTGTTTGCATGTAGAAATTTTGGGTTTTAGCTGATCAAGGGATTTTAACTGAGCATGTCTAACTCAGAGCTTGTAACTGACTGACCGACATTGCGCAGTAAATGCATGTTACATATGCTGTGCTTCCAAACAGTTTCCTGCTAAAATAGATAATATAAATTAAAATTCCTCTCTTCTGAAGGCTGATGTGTAACAGTGCATGGAAAACAACACATTTCTGTTGCAACAATTTTGGGAAATGAGAACTAATGTGAACTTCATCATATGTACAGAGGGAGTGGGATTGCCAAGTAGAGGGCATCATAAAAGTTCAGACCTATGATCTTATAACCAGACTATTATTGTTTATAATTCATTTATCTGTTGAGAATGCAGCACTGAGATTTAACCATATTGTTCTGGTTTTCTACCAGGATGAGTAGCAGGTCCTTGATGCTACGGTGACCAAGGCACTGAATGTACCCTAGTGGTTACCTAATGCATGAATGCTCTTGATATATCCCAGAAAGAACCATTCAGATGTTATTTTTTAAAAAGGTTCAGAAATCGAGAACCTCCTTTCTCAATATGGGCTCTTTCATTGTTCTGGTTGTTTCAGACCTCATCATACTTAAATGGCTATGAAGTTTAATTGTTTCATAATCTCTTAAACTTTAACAATATTTGCATGTTAATGCATATCCACTCAGAAATAAATTTTGTTAAGAAATTACTCAGATGTGATCAACAGAATTAATTAAAATAAAGTCTCCATTACCAAATAAGTTTGGGAAGCACATATATATCTGACACCTGATAATTCATAAGGCACATTAGTATAAAAAAGGTTTTGATAATTCCTATGGATTTGAAGACTAAGTTCATTTAATCCAAGATTTCAAAATGAATCTGACAAAAAAATTTAAAGAATAACTATGAACATTGGTAGGGGAGGTACTCATTACTTTGGGAAATGCTGCTTTAAGCATCAAAACTTACATGGTTACTGGGTCTGCCCTCTCCAGGCACCAGTATTTTGAATTCAGCTGTCAGTTCTAATTCACTCACTCAGAAATCTTCTAAACAGACTATGTGAAGAAATTGCTTAAATTGGAATTTATATATTATAAAATGATGGAGAATGATTGGTAATTTAAAGTAGATAGAGAACAATATGTAATTTTCTATTTCGTTACTAGAACATTTGGACAAGATACTAAGAATGTAACTAAATTAAAAATAACCCTCAGTAAGGAGTTCATGAAATCCATAGCTAGCTATAACTAAATGAATTATTTTTGCTACATCCAGTCTATTTTCATTTCTTTCATAGTCTCTAGGCTATTTGTCTAGCAATGTGCAAGCAAATGTCCAACACACCCTTTTCTGTCACTTTTGATTTTCTTAAAAAATCCAGTTAGATGAAAATATACCTCATTTTTGATAAATGCAATAATCTGTGTTTTATCAAAGCATTCACCATGTATTCCTTATCTACTTACTTTTGTGAAGTCCCTATTCTTCTGACCTCATTGGCTTATAAAATTTTTTTATCCTGAATAGTTATAGAATTTTTGTTCTCCATATACTTAGTAACAATTTAGTGGAAAACATTGCAATGTGGTGCTTTTCAACAATTTTGCCTCTTCACAAACAAGTTATTATTCTTTTAGTTGACATATGATATATGGTAATTACATTTTAAATTTACATATGGATCATTTAAAATACAATAAATATGTCCATCATTTTCTTACTAATACAATTTTCAAACATACTTTAGCCCTTCTGTTACTGTTTCATGAACACATCTGGTTTTCTCCCCATTCAAAAATGGCTAAGATCATAGATTTATTTGGTATTTATACTTCAAAATAGATTTCTTTGTAATTTTCTATAATGCATGGATTTACTGAGCATTATGCAAAATTGCATATTTTATACAAACAAAATATACAAATGTATTTTTCCTCAACTTGCCATAAGCATATTTGTGAGTTTTGTTATGCATCATAACTCTAGTCCATTGACTTTTATTACTATAAAGTATGAAGTTGTATGCATATGCTAACATGTATTCCTCTTGATACGGTGTTTCATTAAGCTTTTAGTTCTTTTATTTTTAACTTGTTTGAATATATACTGTTGCTATTTACAAATGATGCTGCTCTAACACTGTGGTATGTATTTCCTTGTGTTTATTTGTGAGAGTTCTTTTATTTACAGAGTGAAACTATAAGATTATAAAGTATGTATTTAAATATACAATGTATATTAAAACTTGCAACAGTATTGTTAAATTATTCTCTATGTGATTATATTTGATATTTCGAGTTGAATATCTGTATTTGTCTGAGGGAAAGGGTTCTTAGGAGACTCCTTCCCTACTTGGGCACACATGAAGAATGAATGACCCTAACTAGGATAATTTGTAAAAACCCAATGACTTCAATTAGAAATATTTAAAAATAATTTAATGATATGTTTTTGCTGAAAACCATATAATTCTTATGTATAAGATGACATCTGTAGAATATATTTAATCTAGATTTTTCTTACGAATAATGCAGACATTTATGGGTTTATGTGTTAGAGATGGTCAAGTCATTACTCATGTAGTTAAGGGAGGATAAAATAATGGAACCTGAAAACCAAAATGGCTCTTTTCAAGATAATTCTTTAGCTACCTTAGTAAAAGCTGAACTGTTAATTTAAACCAAAACATAATCTAATATGGATGAAATATAACATTTTGGAAATTTTATCTTGCAGTTTTAGGTTCCTTCCATAAGAATTCCATCTGTACCTGGTGCTTGCCTATGTTGCATTCTTAGTCTTGAGTTGGGTAAAATCCACAATTTGTGTTAGTCTGTTTTGACTATTCAGTCTGTGATGTTAACACAAAATCTATTTCTGTGTTTTTATTATTTCTTCCATTTTCTGCTCACAAAGTCTTACTCTTTCTGGTGTATTATGGAATGTTTATTGTGAAATCAGAATTGGCTAATATTCATGTGTAAGAAACTACATATCCATAACTTAAAACTTTAAAAAACAATATTTGGAATAATATATAGGTCTATATAGAACAATATATATTCCCTAAGTAATTTTACCAAATATTTTAACAAAAAATGATAAAAAAACATATGGGGCTGAGGTTGTAACTCAGTGGAAGCGCACTTACGTTGCTTGTGTGAGACACTGGGTTTGATCCTCAGCACCACATAAACATAAATAAATAAAATAGAGTACTGTGTCCTTCTAAACTAAAAAGTATATAAAAAAAAGAATCTTAAAAACTTTAGGGAATTTAAATCATAATAAGTCATATTATATATAAGTCAGATTAATCTTTTAGGGATTAATTAGTAATCAAATATATTATGTTCAGGTTCTGATTAACAAATCTTAAAATCAAGACTCAAGTAGATAAAAGTGTTTCCACATATTTATCTGTAAAACATAACAAAGCCAAATAATATTTATAGGAAGATTAAAAAAAAAATAGTAGCGAATAATGAAAGATTCTCCATTTACCATCCAAGTTAAGATTACCAAATATGCAAAACAGCACATAATCAGCTCAAATTAACTGAAGCCAATCCAGAAATGACAGATATTAGAATTCACAAAGACATTTAAACTTAACATCAATATGTTTCCTATGTTCAAAGAGTTAAGTCCAATTTGTAGACGTGAAAACTGTAATATATGAGATAATAATGACTAGGTAGAATGACAGATATGACTTGGTATCAGCAGACAAGATAGAAAGAATTTACTTTTTTTTTTTTTTTTTTGTGATACTGGTGATTTAACCCAGTGTTTTGCACATGTTAGGCAAGCACACTCCCCCCTGCAGCACAAGAAACTAAATTTTAAAAATGAAGAGCATTAGTAAACAATAGGACAACTTTAATTGTCCTAATATGTGTATAAAAGAAAAAGAAGTGGGAGAGAAGTAGGAAAAGAAAAATATTTAAAGATATAACACATAAATGTTTCCCAAAATGATTAGAACTATAAATTCAGAAGTGTGAAAAGCTCAATGAACTCAATTTAAAAATAAAATAAAAAGAATTGAACTACACATGTACACCACTATCAACAAGTGGCCTGCTTAAAAGAGGTGATTTATAAGAACAACTTTAAAAGTATACAAAGGCATGTGTCATAAATGGAAAATAACAATAAAATGACAGAAGCATCTTTATATGGTGGTTTAGGATTTTACAGTCTCCCAAATTTTAAACAACATTTTAATGCATTAAGTTTTACTTTGTGTTTTGAAGTCCTGTGGCTTTTGACAAATAAACAGTCATGTATCTGCTCTTATGGCATCATACAAGACAATTTCACAACCCCAACAAATCCCTTCTTTTTTCCCTAGTCAGAACCTGCCCTTACCCTTATTCTACCTATCAGAATCACTGTCATTTCATCATCTCCATGATTTTGTCTGTTCCAGAATGTTATATAATTGAAACTATGTAACACATAGCCATTTCAGCCTTGGATCTTTTACTTATTAAGATGAATTTAAGGTAAGTGTAGTGGTGCATACCTGTAATCCCAGTGGGCTGGGGATGTGGCACAGTTGTTAAGCATCCCTGGGCTCAAACCCTGGTACAAAGAAAAATAAAGGTGGATTTAAGAATCAGCTATGGTATTATATGGATTGATAGCTACTTACTTTATATTTTTGAGTAGTGGAAACCATATGGATACATCAAGTTTGTTTATCAATTGATTTGTTTAATGTCATTTTGATTATTTAAAAATATTGATGATTATGAATACATATTCATTTACTTATAGGTTTTGGTGTGGGCATAAATTTTCAAATCATTTAGGCAATTACTCAGGAGTGCAATTGCCAGGTCAGATGATAAGACTGTAAGATGATCAGACTTTCAAAGTGATTGCACCATTTGCTTTTTCACCGATAATGATTGCTAGTTCCTGTGGCTTCTCTCACTAGCAATTGGTACCGTTCATTGGGTTTTGGCCATTCTAATAGGTATGTAATGATACATATTGTTTAAATGTTCATAATGCCAAATAATGTTTACCATCTTTTCATATACTTTTTTTTGCCAAATGCTTAGCTTCTTTTATGAGGTGTTTATTCATATCCTTTATACACTTTTAATTCAATTGTTTCCATACTGTTGATTTTGAAGAGTTCTTTGTATTTCTTGATACAATTACATTTTATAGATGTGTTTTGCAAATATTTTATCTAAGTCTTTAGCTTCCCTTTTCATTTTTTTATAAGTTAAAAAAATGTAGTTGTAGATGGACAAAATGCCTTTATTTTATTTATTTTTATGTGGTGCTGAGGATTGAACCCAGTGCCTCATGCATGCTAGGCAAGTACTCTACCACTGAACTATAGCCCAGCCCCCTTTTCATTCTTTTAATCATGTCTTTCAAAGAGAAACACCTTCAATTTTAATGAAGTCCAACTTAGCGATATTTTCTTTCATAGATAGCATTCTTTGTATTTCATCCATAAAATCATCACCAGCTCAAGATAATGCAGGTTTTCTCTTACATGTTCTCCTTGAAATTCTATAGTTTTACATTTCACATTTAGTTAAATGATCTATTCTATTTATTTAACTCGTGCTGTGCTGAGAATTGAACATAGGGCCTTGCATATTTTAGCACTGAGCTACATCCCCAGCCCTGTGATCTACTTTAATGTAACTTTTTGGGGAAGTATATTTTTTTCCAGATGAAAGTTCCATTTTTCCCTATATAATTTTTATTGAAAAGTCTATCATTACCACTCTATACAGTTCATATATCAATAAATTCCTTAAATAGTTCAAACTATAGGCCAGAATAAATTAGCATTAATTCACCAAATTATTGTGTAATGGAGTACATCATGTTTATCATGGACAAAGTCAAAGTTAATAGGTAGATGATGAAAAGAAGATGTTTATATTATCCAAAACTGACAAAGGTTTAATGATTACAACTTAAAGAAATTCTTACATGTAGGAGCCCTGTTTGGGGAGATGGCTTAAATTGGACTACTTACAATTGGCGCCTTCCGTACTTGGCCCGGGATCTTGCGAGACTTGGCTGGAGATCTCGAGGGAAGCGAAAATTTTGAGGTTAGAGGAGCGTGGAGGGTGTCAGTTAGAAGGGAGAAAAGTTGCCCAATAAAAAAAAACTTTCCCGTTTCTTTGCTCCAACATTTAGGCGACTACACTTACAAATCAAGCAGAAAATTAACATGCAGAAATGAAATATCAAACTATTAAATGTAATATTGGATGTGTTCATTAGAATAGCCATGAGATATCACTTTACTAATTTTGAAGAAATCAAAGTTGGATAATGACAACTGTGTGTGTATATGGCATTGTAATTATGCTATTGTTTAGGTCTTGATTGTTCCCAAAAGGTGCACAGGTCAAAGCCTTGGGCCCTGGGATGGCACCGTTGGGAGGAGGCAGAACCTTTAGGAGATGGGACCTTCCTCTTCTTTCAGTTTTGCTCCTTGGCTGATAGGTGAGTGGTTTTGCTCTGCCACACACTCCTGCCATGAGGTGTTGCCCCTTTAAGGTTCAAAGCAGTGGGGCCAATTAGTCATGGATTGGAACCTACAGAACTGTGAGCTAAAATAAACCTTTTGTACAAGTTGATTAGATAAAGTGATTTTCTTACAGTGATGGAAAGCAAACTGATGGACCCTATATTTCAAGTTGCATAGTGTTCTGGAGCAAAATCTGGAAACTACTAAATAAAACTTACTATGTGGACATCTTAGGATAGGACTTTGAAGTCCTATTCCTGTATTATTTAAAGTAACTCTAACAAAATAACTATAAATGGGAAGACCTAAGGATGTTTACTTCCTATTATTTGTAGTTTCAGTAAGTTAAAAGGTAATATGGGAACCCTTCATTGGAAAAAAAATGTACAGTTCGAAACAACCAATTATATTATTCTAATTGTACACAAGGCATGACATAGCAACTTTAATGAAAACAGCCAAAGAAAAAGAATGAGTTGCATAACATAATACCACCTATATCAGTTCAATATTGTACTCAAAATACAAAACATAGTTTTCAGGAACACATATGAGCCACGAGATATACTACATGTTGCTTGGGTGGACTAAGAAGGCACTGAGAGTGGAACATGAGAATCAAATGTAATGAACAACTACAAAGTACAGAAGGGGCAAGAAAGAAGGAAAGTAGATTCTCTAGAAAGAAGTATATGTGGGGTGCACATGAGCAAAGGTGTTGTGGTGTTAATGCACCTCTTCAGGATTTCAGGTTCATGTTGTGCTTTGAGATATTCAGCATAATGGTAACTATGTAGCTGAGTGGGGGATGCAAGCACAAAGAGCATGGGAAAATAAACCATGCTCTTTGTCCCTGGCACTCTTTCACTTTAGGAATAGCATAGCATACTCTGATATTTTGGGTATTTTCAAACACAATACTTAGCCCTTAAGATGAAACTTATTTGCTTAAGGATCATTGGTCCTTTCAAGTATATATCATTCAATAGCTGTGCCAAGATTTGTCTTATTAATTTAGCCATTCAATTTTTTGTTTGGAGAAAAGTGTTAACATACTTTAAGGCTACAGTGGAAAAGAGCATAGGCTTTTTAGTCAGATTTATGTCCAAGCTTCAACCCCATTCACTAACTTCCTGTGAAAAATGTCATATTTCAATGTTCTCAGACAGTTTCATTTTCTGTCAAGTGCTGTGAAAATAAATGAGAAGTTAGCTGCTAGGATTGTACACCTCAATAAATGCTAATTCTCTTCATTTATTTCTTCACAAGGTGAATGTACTCTCATAGACTGATGACCATTATTTTAAAAGTTTCTATATTACTTGAGCTAATATTTTGCTATTCCAAGTTACAATGTGGCAAAATTAAAATTCAAATGAATATGTTAGTGGAAGAAAGCCATTAGACAGAGTTTCTTGTGGACAATCATAACCCATTTTTTCAATTTAATTTTTTAATTTTCGAGGGCTAGGAATAAACATCTGTTGCCGCCTGAAGCGCTTGGAGCAACGGAGCCGCGGGAAGAAGTTCAGAGGCGAACTGGAGACAAACAGCTTTTTATTCTGATAACTTTTCTCTCTGGTTCTAACAACGACAAACACACGCCACACACACCACCAAAAAATGGCGCTGACCCGATCAGCAATTTCGCCAAGTCACTCGAGATCCCGCAACAAGTCCCGTGAGACTATGGGAAGCGACAATGCCCAAATCTCCACGGCTCATAGTCAACCGCAATTCAAGCCAATCCCCAAACAGGGCTCCTGCATTTCCCCCTTTTTGTTTTAAAAGAGGTAATGCTCTAGGACGTCTATGTGCAACCAACATTCTTACCCGTCATCGGATAATCAAGGCTGTGCCCTTGACTCCTGTCTTAGGTTGATATGTCGGCCACATGAGACTGTCCCGTGCGACTGTGCCTGTCTTAGGTTGTCCCCCTCTGGGGATCTTACCCGTCATTGGCTAACCAGCCATCCAATGGAGCCCTTTAGGATCGACTATGTATGATGACTAACAGCCGTCCAATTGTGAGGAGATGTTGCGGCTTTAAGGCGACAAGCCTTTTGGTGATGAGCCAAATTGCATAGCATATCAAATTGTTTAAACAAATCAGCTGCCCTAAGTTCCATCAAGTAACACACTGAATTCTCTAGACAAATACCCTCAAGGCATTGTCCCGTAAAGTCCCAAACAATGAAAGATCAAAATGTCCATTTGTTATAACATGTTGATGTAGGAGGCCCCATGCATGTAGAGCAGAGGCCACACTGTTGGTGAGGTTGTTTGATGCTTGAGCAGCAGGGATGCTTGCGGCGGCCGCGATCCCTGCAGCTGTAGCAGCAGACGTCTTTTTTATGTTTAGACAATGCCACCGGCAAATCTTCAGGGCCCGCTACCTAGAAACTCAAGCATCAATTATTAAAGAAAAGGCAGTGCTATTGCAGCACTGAGTCAAGAGGCGAGTTGTCAAACTACAAAATAGAATAATTAGATTAGAAAATTAAAGTTGATTTTTGTTCACAAACATCGCTGGTTGAGCTTCTACAAACATAAGTTGGAAAAATATCATATTTAGAACAAAACAAAGAAAGACTGAGGGTAATTACTGCATTAAAGATAGATTAAAGAAAAGGTAAAGGCACTTTAGAGAAATAATTTGTTAGCTGGAACCCTTGAGTCTCTGTATACAGAGCAATCTTTTACCTGTTGAGATAATTGAAATTAATGAGCTATTAAACAAATGAAGTTAATAACAAATAAACAATCTTATGTCAAAACACCAAAATATCAGGTTATATAGCACTAGTCATATTGTTTGCTAAAGAGAAGTCCCAGGGACACCTATAAATCAAAATTGAAAGTACCTTCATTTATAAAATTATTTACCTAAATTGAATACTCTTAACCCAAAATGAATTAAAGTTATTTGGATCCATATATATATATATATTTTTTTTTTCTTTTTCATAAGCGCTTTGTACTTTGTGACGTCACACTGGACAGACGAACAAACATACAAACATATATTTGTGACGTCACATTAACATGAAATGTAGACAAATGTACAGACATAAAGACATGTATAAAAAGAAAAAAAAAAAATACAATTGTGTGCACACTAAAGAGAGATCTCCTCGTCCCGGCCGGGAGGAATGACACTTAAGTTGTGAAATATTTTGAAGGACTCTTTTGAGGGAATCATTCTATACCTTCATCTTGGTCCTCTTGATTTTGTACCTTTTTTATTAATCTTGATTCTTCAATAACTTCATCTTGATCATTTTGATGTGGTACCTGTTTTATTAATCTAGATGGTATCCATATTGGAGAGGATTCGTCTTTTGGAAAAACACAAACAGATCCTCTTCCCCAAATTAATACTGGATCTGGACCCTTCCATGTACCTGAAAGAACATCCTTCCAGTAAACCAAGGGTTTATGTTGTTGGTGTGGATTCCAATGTCTGTCTCCAGCAGAATAACCATTAGAGTCTAAAGTTAAAAATTTAAGGTAAACAGGGCAACTGCCAATCTGTCCTTAGGACTTTTCCAATTTCCTTCTTTTTGTTTTAATAACATAATTTTCAGTGTTCGGTTTGCTCTTTCAATAATGCCCTGACCCTGAGGATTGTATGGGATGCCTGTTTTATGGGATATATTGAATTTTGCGCAAGACTGTTTGAAAGATAAGGACGTATATGCGGGGCCATTATCTGTTTTAAGCATTTTGGGGATGCCCAATGCAGCAAAAGCTTGCAAACAATGAGATGTAACATCTTTAACTTTTTCTCCAGAATGTAAGGAAGCAAAAATCATGCCTGAGCATGTATCTATGGTCACATGAATAAATCACAATTTTCCAAAACTTGGCTCATGAGTAACATCCATCTGCCACAAATGATTGGGCATTAATCCTCTAGGGTTAACGCCGAAATGAGGATTGGGCAAATGTGTCATACAAGATTTACAATCTTTTACAATTGTTCTGGCTTGCTCCTTTGTGATTTTAAACCTATGTTGCAAGGTGGTGCTGTTGACATGAAACTGGGAGTGAAATAAAGTAGCTTGTTGTAGCACTGAAAGTATAAATATTGTTTTTTTGTAAGTTCATCAGCCTTTTGATTACCTTCATGGAGGGGACCAGGCAAATTAGTATGTGCTCTAATATGGCCTACGAATAGAGGTTCTTTTCTTGCCCACAAAAGTTTTTGTATTTGATAAAACAATTTAAAGGCTGGAGTATGAGGTGCTATTGGTCCTGCTAACTCTAATTTTGGGACGGCTTGTACAATATAGTGGCTATCTGAAAAAATGTTTACGGGCTGGTCCCTAAAATTTTCCAGAGCTCTTACCACAGCTTCCAATTCCACTAGTTGAGCTGATTTGTGTGCAGTTATGTAAGTCATATTTTCTTTTTTAGTGACTACTGAAGCAGTACCATTTGAGGACCCATCTGTAAATACATTAAATGCCTTAGGAATAGGTTGATTTTTTATTACCTGTGGAAATATAATAGGATGATTAATACAAAAAGATAATATAGGGGACTTAGGAAGATGATTATCAAAATTTGCAGAAGTAGAGCATTTAGCTATAGCCCAATCATTATCATTGAAGCATAAATATTCAATCTGTGATGATGAATAGGGAGTAATAATAGTATCAGGGTGAATGCCAAATATTTTAGTAGAAGTCTTAAGTCCTTGAAGAATAAGTTTAGCCACCATGGAGGTATAAGATTCAATTATACTTTTAGGAGAGATGGGCAAATGTATCCATAATAAAGGCCCTTGTTGCCAAAATACTCCTGTGGGTGTATATTGTGAAGAAATAATAATCAACATCAGCGGTTGAGTTAAATCAAATCTATCACAATGAGCTCCTTCGATGGCTTTTTATACTAACTTTAAAGCTTTCCTAGCATCAGGAGTCAATGTTCGCGGTGAAGATGGATCAGGATCTCCACGAAGGATGTCAAATAAAGGTTTTAGTTGGCCAGTAGTGAGATTTAGTGTAGGGCGAAGCCAATTAATGTCTCCCAGTAGTTTTTGGAAATCATTGAGGGTGGTCAAATGTTCTTTATTTATTAAAATTTTTTGGGGTCTAACAAAAGTATCCATGATTTTAAATCCTAAATATAATATGGGAGATCTGGTTTGAACTTTTTCTTCTGCTATATATAATCCATATTTTTTTAATACCACATCACTGAATATATTAAATAAGATTTTTTGATTAGGGTGGGCCAATAAAATATCATCTATGTAATGTAGACACATGAGGTTTGGATATTTATTTTTAATGGGTTGGATAGCCTTGTCCACATATATTTGGCATATGGTGGGGCTATTCGCCATTCCCTGTGGTAAAACCTTCCATTGATATCTCTGATCAGGGCCATTATTGTTCATAGAAGGAACTGAAAAAGCAAACCTGGGGGCATCCAGAGGATGTAGGGGAATAGAAAAGAAGCAATCCTTTATATCAAGAGTAATAAGATGGAAATTTTTTGGAATAGTTACGGGACTAGGAATTCCAGGTTGAGTAGGGCCCATAACTTGCATGGTTTTATTAATTTGTCAAGATCATGTAACAATCGCCATTTTCCTGACTTTTTCTTGATCACAAATATGGGGGAATTCCAGGGAGAGGTGGAAGGTTCTATATGACCTGCTTCTAATTGTTCCTGAACTAGTAGGTGGGCCGCTTGTAATTTCTCTTTAGATAGGGGCCACTGAGGGACCCACACTGGCTTATCAGAAAGCCATGGTATTTTCAAAATTATTTTCTCAGTGGCCCCCCCAAAAAAATATCTTTTTCCTTTATGATAATGATTACTTTTAGGGTTAAGATTACTCTGTACTTTTTGATAATGAGTTCTTTTAGGGTTAAGATTACCCTGTAGGTTTTTACATTTAACATCTGCAGGCTTGGTTGCAAGGTGTACTCCCATTTGTTGCAAAATATCTCTTCCCCATAAAGTAACCGGTAGATTAGGTAAAACATAAGGCTGAAATGTTCCTTTATGGCCTTCATCATCCTCCCATTTTAAAATTACCGCACTTTTATCTGGGAGGTTATTATATCCCAAGCCTCTTAAACTGGTTGAAGCTTTTTACAGAGGCCAGTGCTTGGGCCATTGGCGTAAATTAATAATGGAAGAGTCAGCTCCAGTATCTATTAATCCCTCCATTTCTATTCCTTGGATTTTTATTTTACACATAGGTCTCCTTGAACAGTCTCGAACCCAGCAAGCCATGGGTCTTGAGTCAGTGGAACAAAATCCTCTATTGTTCCCTTCTTGAGGCATACCCATTTTAAATGAATTATGCAAATTGGGAAGGAGAAGCAACTGAGCAATTCTATCTCCTTGATTAACAGAACTTATACTTTGGGGTGAGCTAAGCATTATTTTTATTTCCCCTTTGTAGTCTGAGTTTATTACACCTGGGGTCACTTGCAAACCTAATAAGCTTTTAGGACTACGCCCGATAATAAGTCCTACAGTCCCTGAGGGAAGAGGTCCCCTGACTCCTGTGGGAATCAGTTGAACCCCCATTTCAGGTGTTAACACTATTCGGGTGGTGGAACAGAGGTCTAATCCTGCATTTCCTCTTGTTCCTCTGGCGAGGGAATGGATGAGTGGATGGGTAGTAGGGATTGTGTCGGGGAAGCATCTGAGTGGATGCTTGAGGATACTCCTTCTGCAATGCCCCGTACATTTGTGGGCCCCGGGGTATTGGGCCCCGTGCCCCGTTTTTTTGAATTCCTGAACAAAGGATTTCCATGGATGTCAAATTTTGAATGGCATTTATTGGCCCAATGATTTCCCTTTTTACACCTGGGGCAGCGGCCTGGGGCACGGTATGAGCTTGGTCTTATTTCTCTTTTGGGATTTTGCCTAGAATTGCCTGATTGATTATGATAATTTTGCCTGGAATATCCTGATTGATTATAATATCTACGTTTAGCCTTTGTGAAATTTCGAGAGGAAGCACCTCTCATTGAGGCTACAATCACATTTCCTGTGACAAAGGCGTCATTTATATCTTTACATAGTTGTATATATACGGAAAGATCCTTTTTAGTTCTCCATGGCCTGATGGCTGCTTGGCACCATTTATTTGCATTTTCATAAGCTAATTGAACAACTAATGGCATAGCTTGGTCAACATCTGCAAACACACTACCTGCAGTTCTCAAAAGTCGATCAGCAAAGTCAGCATACGGCTCATTAGGTCCTTGAATTACTTTTGACAAGCTACCTTGTAGATCCCCAGGTCCTTGTACAGTTTTCCATGCCTCTAAGGCAGCTGTGTTTATCTGAGCATATACATCTGGGTCATAATCTGTTTGAGCCTGTAAGTCTGCGAATTGCCCTTCTCCTGTGAGCATGTCTATATTATTGTTTTCAAACCCTGCAGCCGCGTTTCTTTTAGCCATTTCTATACAAAGTTCTTGGAATTGCGATCGCCAAACCAAGAATCGCCCCCCGCTTAATGTTGCTTTACATAGACTTTTCCAGTCTGAGGGGGTTAAGCTAAAGGTGTTAAGGGACTCCAGCATACTCAACGTGAAAGGAGCTTGGGGCCCATAAGTCATTACTGCCTCTTTGAGATTTTTTATTGTTTTGAAATCTACTGACTGATGGACCCTCTGTCCATTTTTCTTTTCAAATGCTGGCGGTTCCCAATGTATCTGTGAGTTGTCCTCGAGAGCGCATAAGCGATCAGAAAGACTTTTTATTTCTGTTTCTAGGGTATGCAAATGCCTAGTAATACCCTTCATATTTTCTGTAATGGATTCCACCCATGGGGGAGTAGAGGACACAAGTGGTTCCTCTACCTGACCGTCCTTTTTCTCGGTCTTTTTTAGTTTCTTTTTCCTCATTTTCTCAGGATCACTTTTACTAGATTCCTCACTACTGCTAATTTCACTGACAGCAATATCCTGAGGCCCAGGTTCCATTAAGAGCAAGTATCCTTCAGCTATCACCAATAACTCCCGAATAGCTTTAATAGCTTGGATTTTTGTCATTTTTGGGGATCTTCTAATACTCTCTTTACTGGTCTTAGTTGGCCCAGTGGAAGCTACGCTTTTTTGATCACTTTCACTTTTTTCTATATACTCCTCACTGAGAACAGAGTCAGGTATATCAAGGAGTCTTTGCATAGCCTCTATCACTTGGGATTCAGTTATATTCGAACCCATCTTTAGAGACCTTTCAGTTCTTACCTGTCCGCTCCGAAGTTCCCCGTACAGGCCGCCACCTGTTGCCGCCTGAAGCGCTTGGAGCAACGGAGCCGCGGGAAGAAGTTCAGAGGCGAACTGGAGACAAACAGCTTTTTATTCTGATAACTTTTCTCTCTGGTTCTAACAACGACAAACACACGCCACACACACCACCAAAAAATGGCGCTGACCCGATCAGCAATTTCGGCCAAGTCACTCAAGATCCCACAAAAAGTCCCGTGAGACTACGGGAGGCGACAATGCCCAAATCTCCACGGCTCATAGTCAACCGCAATTCAAGCCAATCCCCAAACAGGGCTCCTGCAAACATCTAAGATAAGTTTATACATTATTTTTTCCTAGAGTCTGGTAGACTTTATTTTCATTACTAATATATGTACATATATTATATATGAATATATTTGATATATTGTAGCATGTTAGATCTAAGCAGTTTCTATCTAATGAACATAAGGAAAAAAAATAAAAATAAATTGTCATGGGGGCTGGGGTTGTGGCTCAGCGGCAGAGCGCTCGCCTCGCACGTGTGCGGCCCAGGTTCGATCCTCAGCACCATGTAAACATAAATGCATTGTATTGTGTACAACTAAAGTAAATAAATAAATATTTAAAAAAAATAAATAACTTGTCATGTTTGAAGATGACTTTTTAGGTAAATCCCTAAATACCTTCCAAAGAGCTTTTATCATGTTCAGTTCTCTTATCAAATGTTAGCATCTATTGTATTTATATTTATTATATTTTTGTTAACTATTTGTTAATTTTTTTTAATTAGTAGAGCTCATTTTGTATGAGTTTTAGAGTTATAGAAAACTTGGGCATTGAGTAGAGAGAGTTCCCATAAGTCCTCTTCTTCTGTACATAGTTTCCACTATTATTGCCGTCTTATATTAGCATAGTTCATTTGTTACAATTAACATACCAATACTGATATGTTAATATTATTAGCTAAAGTCAATAGTTTTCTCAGATTTCATTAATTCTTATATAATCTTCATTTTAAATTTACAATCTCAATATTACATTGAGTTGTCATATCTCCTTAAGGCTCCTCTTGGGTATAAAAATTTTTTAAACTTTTCTAGTTTTTGATGATAGTTTTGAGGAGTACTTGCCAGGTGTATTGGAAGACAAGATTCTATCAGAATTTATCTTACAGTTTTCTCATGGTTAGACTGGAGATATAGCTAATTGAGAAGAAGAACACAGAGATAAATTGCCATTGTCATCACATCACATCAAGGGTACCTTCTATCAACATGATTTCACACTGTTCATGTTGACCTTGATGACTTGGTGTCAGGAGATATACATATTAGCATTCAAGATAAAGTAAACAAAGGCCAAAATAGAAGAGCATTCTTTTGAAGATTTTAATTCCGTTTTCTCTCTTTACATCTCTTAGGTCACTTTTTGCTCTTTTGATTTTCATCTACATCACCTAGACTAGTTTCTGAGCCATCTTTTCTCAACTTCAACACCATCAATATTTTGAGTCAGATAATTCTGTTTTGTGGAGAAGCACCTTGTATATTGTAGAATTTTATCAATGTCCCTGACTTCTACCCACTAGATGCCATTAGTACATCCATTATACTCTGTCCCAGCTGTGACATTCAAAAGTGTCTCTAGACATTGCTAAATGTCTTGTGAAAAGAAAAATTAACCCAGTTGAGTATTATTACTCTGGAATGTTATCTGTTGTTATAGTTGGATGTGGTGTCACCCAAAAGCTCCTGTGAGACAATCCAAGAAGGTTTAGAGAAGAAATGATTGGGTTATAAGAGCCTTAACCCAATCAGTGAATTAATCATCTGATGAGATTAATTTAATGGTAACTGAAGGCAGGTGGAGTGTGGCTGGAGGAGGTGGGGCTTTGGGAGCGTGGCTTTGGGGTATATATTTATATCTGGCAAGTGGAGATCTCTCTCTCCTTTCTGATCATAATATTAGCTGCTTCCCTCTGCCACTTTCTTCTGCCATGTCGTTCTGACTTTCTTGGAGACCTGAGGAATAAATTCAGCTGTCAATGGACTGATACGTCTGAAACCCTGAGCCCTCAAACAAACTTTTCCTCCTTTACAATTGTTCTGGTTGGGTCTTTTAGTCACAGTGGCAAAAAGACTGACTAAAACATCTGTCTTCTGAATGAGCATCTACCTCTTTCACTTATGTATTTCACATGTCTATTTGGTTGTCTTATGATGACAGCACTTTAAACATTCTTCTTCTCCAGGTGTTTTATTAAATTATTGTAATGCAGAAAGACCACTATTATCCATGTACTTGACTCCTCTATTGAGTAAATAAAGTATGCTATTGATTAAGGGATATATATTTCCTTTGTTGAGTCCATAATATGTACTAAACAAAAACTATGAAAGATTTAACCCATCTATATAGATGCTTAATATCTCTGGTCATATATACAAGGTATAAAAATCATTCTGTATAAGGAGATCACACGAAAAATAGAAAGTATTTTACATTTTACTATTACTAGACTCATTACTGATTATATTCATATGATCATATTGTATCATATGAATTTTTATTGGTGAATAATAATTATACAGAATATTAGGTTTCATTGTGGCATATCAGCAATGGTCTCGGTATGACTTTTAAGACTATATATTATATATGAACTCAGAACAAACTGATACACCAATCTTATAAGAGGAGAAAAAGATGGGGTACTGGACATAAAATGTTAAACCACAAAAGAGAGATATTTATTCTAGCTCACTTTGAAATTTCATACTTCATTATTCAATGATAATATAAACTATTTTTATTTATCTGTAATTTTTGTTGAGGCTAAGATGGCAAGGAAATAAGCCCATGATTTTGACATTTAAAATAAAGATGGAAAACAACTAAATAAAATCATGAAGAAGCTCCAAAATGAATTATATTTAGAAATTCTATCCACATTTGTTAAACTAGAGAATTGCTCCTAGGTTGTTTTCCTTTGAAAGGCTGATTGTATCTATGATACCAGGGATAAGGGATGAAAATGAGATGTGTGGTCAATTACATTTATCACTGAGATAATCAGCCTGGCCAGTAACTGAAGCAAATAACTGATTATAGTCACGTGTGTGTGTGTGGGGGGGGGGGGGGTGGGTATTAATAAATCAGTGTGTGTGTGTGTGTGTGTGTGTGTGTATAGTATTTTTACTCACTTTTGCTTTTAGAAATTTGTCTCATGCCTCAAAAGTGTCACAGTTATATGAAAGTTATTTAAAAAGAGTAAGTAAGCATCCAGATACCCTTATTAGCAATATTGGTATTAAAGAGTATATGAAATATTTTAATTTTATTCATTAACTTTACATAATTTTATTACTTTTTAAAGAAAGCAATATTTTTATATATTCATATATAATATATATATATATGTAATTTTTATGTAATATATATAAAAATTTAGCATCAAATAAGTGGTTTTACTTGAAGATGTTAAATCAGTGCCTACAACTAAAATGAATATAGTCAGGTTGCAAATTTGTCAGTAAATAAATCCAAAAAGAAACATGAAATTAGTGGCTGTTTGGTTCTAACAAATTTATAATTGTACACAGATGACTAGTTGCTAGAGTAAGGTATTATATTTTCTCCATTATAAAATCACTGTATTACTATTAGTTGCTAACTTCAATAGGATTTCATTTGTTATTTACTTTTGTTTCAAATGAGACATACTATGATCTTTCTCTCTTCAGCAAACCTATGTATTATATTTTTAATCTTTAACCTATTATTCCTTAGACTAATTTTAGAATATAATGACCTACATAATTTTATCAAATTTTCACCAAATAATTTTATTATTCCATACATGCATATATCATGCTAAGATCGTATCCACCCTCCTTTCTCCTCTCCCTCTTGCTATCCCAACTATTGCCCCACCATCACTCCAATCCTCTTTTACCCTAATAAACTGATTTAGTCCTTCTCCTCCGTTTAAGTTGTTTAAGTTATATTTTTAAATGTTCCACATATGAGAGAAAGCATGTGGTACTTGTCTTTCTGTGTCCTATTTCACATAACCTGATGCCATCCATCCGTTTCCCTGCAAACAACATGATTCTAATTTTCTTTGTGGCTGAATAATACTCTACTGTGGCTCTCTATTGTATTAATCACTTATCTGTTGATGGACAACCAGGCTGATTTCATATCTTGGCTATTATAGATAGTGCTGAAATAAAAATGGGAAGGAAGTCTTCTCTTTCCTGACTCAACAGGGCCTCTTTTATATGGTATTTTGCTAGTCAGATTTTTATCATTGTGATAAAATGCCTGACATAAGCATCTTAAAGGAAAAAAAGTTTATTTTGTTTCATGGTTTCAGGTCTTGGTAGGCTGGTTCTATTGCTTTGGGCCTGAGATAAAGCAGAACTTCACGATGGAAGGGTGTCGTGGAGGACATCTGCTCAACTCATGGCAGTCAGGAAACAGAGAAAGAACAAGGAAGCAGTTGGGAACAAAATTTAGTCCCCAGTGGCACAATCCAGGGACCAACTTCCTCCAACCGTGCCCTGCCTGCTCATAGTTTCATCACTTCTCCCAAAACTCACTTCCGTACCTTGCTTTTTGGGGATCAAGCCTTCAACACACACAAGTTTTTTGGGGGGATATTCCAGGTCCAAATCATAACAGGTACTGAACACTTTCAGGAAGCTTCTCCTTTATGTCCTATTACCTCCCTAGGGCAATACTTCCCAGTACCATCATATTGGGAAGTAGGTTTCAACATATGAATTTTGAGTTATCACAAACTTTCAGACCATAGCACACCAGATGAATAAGTTGATTATATTACAGAGATCAAAATTCTTAGAGCTTAATGAACCTCTAGAAAACTATTTTCTTACCAAATAAAACACATCATTTTATAGAAATTGTGTAGTTTTATACACAATTCTTTAAACTTATTGTGGTTGAATAACTTGAGAGTAAAAGTAGGAAAAAAAAATAGTACTGGTTATTTTTTCCTGATATCTATTATTTCTTTAATTCTTGCTCCTCTAGATAGAATGTGTGTGTGTGTGTGTGTGTGTGTGTGTGTGTGTGTGTGTATTACTAGAAATTGAACCTAAGGGTGCCACAATACCAAACAGCCCCCTTTTTGATCTTTTGAGACAGAGTCTCACTAAATTGCTTAAACTGGTCATGAACTTATGATACTCTTGCCTCAGCCTCCAAGTCACTGAAATTACAGATATGTACAAGTATACCATTCTAGATAGGTCCTTTGCATTCAAACTTACTATAACTATACTCACTTCACAAACTTAGATTTAATTAGCCAAGAGTTGACACAGCACATCTATGTCAATCACATATACTTAATTTTAGCATATACTTAATTTTACATCTGATGAATTCATCAAAATGTAAAAGAGTCAATGTTTTGTGTTATTGTTGAATTAGAATTTTCTCCTCTTTTCCCTTTGGTTTTCTTATAAATATTTAATTTTTTTTTCATATTATTTTATTGGTGCATTATTTCTTTCTCTTCTTTTTTATGCTAATTTGTTATGCATATTTGCAAAGTACATTTCATTTCATATTACATATAAAGAGCACAACTTTTCAAGTTGCTGGGTTTTTTTAAAATTATTTATTTACTTATTCGTAATGCACAAGTATAGTATCCTTTTACATACAACTGCTTGTATACAAAGTATATAAGTACCATTCAGATCTTCAATCATGCATTTAGGATAATGCTATCCATCTCATTCAACCACCAATTTTTTTTTCCTTCCCCCACTCCCCCTTGCTCCCTCCCTACCCCTCCCTTTCCGTTAACCATTCTAGTATTCCTCTGATCCTATGTACCCCCTTCCAACAACACTGTGAACTAGCCTCCTTATATCAGAGAAAACATTCAGTATTTGGATTTTTGAGATTGACTAATTTCACTTAGCATTATATTCTCCAACTTCATCCATTTACCTGCAAATGCCATTATTTTATTCTCTCTTATTGCTGAGTAAAATTCCATTTTGTATATATACCACATTTTCTTTATCACTCATCTACTGAGGGACATCTAGGTTGGTTCTACAACCTACCTATTGTGAATTGTGCTGCTATAAACATTGAAGTGGCTGTGTCACTGTAATATGCTGTTTTTAAGTCTTTTGGGAATAGACCCAGGAGTGGGATGGCTGGGTCATAGGGTGGTTCCATTCCCATTTTTCCAAGAAATCTCCATACTGCTTTCCATAACGGTTGCACCATTTTGCAGTCCCACCAGCCATGTTTGAGTGTGCCTTTTTCCCCACATTCTCTCCAATATTTATTGTTGTTTGTGTTCTTGATAGCTGCCATTTTGATTGGAGTGAAATGAAATCTTAGAGTAGTTTTGATTTGCATTTCTCTAATTGCCAGCGATGTTGAGCAGTTTTTCATGTATTTGTTGATTAAATGTGTATCTTCTTCTGAGAAGTGTCTTTTCAATTCCTTAGCCCATTTATTGATTGGGTTATTTGCTTTTTTGGTGTTAAGTTTTTTTAGTTCTATATACATTCTAGAAATTAGTGCTCTATCTGATGTGTATGTATTAAATATTTGTTCCCAATTAGTTGGCTCTCTATTCACCTCACTGATTGTTTCTTTTGCTGAGAAGAAGCTTTTCAGTTTAAATCTATCCCATTCATTAATTCTTGGTAATATTTCTTGTGCTGGAGGATTCTTATTAAGGAACTTGGGGCCTAATCCGACATGTTGGAAATTGGAGCTTACTTTTTTCTTCTATTAGGCGTATTGTCTCTGGTCTAATTCCTAGGTCCTTGATCCACGTTGAATAAAGTTTTGTGCATGGTGAGAGACAAGGGTTTAATTCCATTTTGTTGCATATGGATTTACAGTTTTCCCAGCACCATTTGTTGAAGAGGCTATCCTTTCTCCACTGTACATTTTTGGCGCCTTTGTCTAATATAAGATAGCTGAAATTATATGTATTAGTCTCTGTGTCCTCAATTCTGTACCATTGGTCCACCAGTCTGTTTTGGTGCCAATACCATGCTGTTTTTGTTACTATTGCTCTATAGTATAATTTAAAGTCCGGTATGGTAATGCCCCCTGCTTCACTTTTCTTGCTTAGGATTTCTTTGGCTATTCTGGGTCTCTTATTTCTCCAGATGAATTTCATAACTGCTTTTTCTATTTTATTGAAGAATGACATTGGGATTTTGATTGAAATTGCATTAAATCTGTATAATGCTTTTGGTAGTATGGACATTTTGACAATATTTATTCTACCTATCCAAGAGCAAGGTAGGTCTTTCCATCTTCTGAGTTCTTCTATGATTTCTTTCTTTAGTGTTCTATAATTTTCGTTATAGAGGTCTTTCACCTCTTTCATTGATTCCCAGGTATTTTTTTTTTTTTGATGCTATTGTAAATGGGGTAGTTTTCATCATTTCCCTTTCAGAGGCTTTGTCACTGATGTACAAAAATGCCTTTGACTTATGGGTATTGATTTTGTATCCTGCTACTTTGCCAAATTCATTTACTAGTTGTAAAAGTTTTCTGGTAGAGTTTTTTGGGTCTTCTAGGTATATTGTCATGTCATCAGCAAATAGCGCTAATTTGAGCTCTTCTTTTCCTATCTGGATCCCTTTAATTTCTTTCGTTTGTCTAATTGCACTGGCCAGAGTTTCAAGTACTATGTTAAATAGCAGTGGTGAAAGGGGGCATCGCTGTCTTGTTCCAGTTTTTAGAGGGAATGCTTTCAATTTTTCTCCATTTAAGATAATGTTAGCTCGGGGCCTTGCATAAATAGCTTTAATAATGTTGACATATGTTCCTGATATTCCTAGTTTTTCCAGTGTTTTGAACATAAAGCGGTGCTGTATTTTGTCAAATGCTTTTTCTGCGTCTATTGAGATAATCATATGATTTTTATCTTTAAGTCTATTGATGTGATGTATTATGTTTATTGATTTCTGAATGTTGAACCAGCCTTGCATCCCTGGAATAAACCCCACTTGATCATGGTGCACTATCTTTTTGATATGTTTTTGTATCCGATTTGCCAGAATTTTGTTGAGGATTTTTGCATCTATGTTCATTAAAGATATTGGTCTGAAGTTTTCTTTTTTGGATGCATCTTTGCCTGGCTTTGGGATTAATGTAATATTGGCCTCATTGAAAGAGTCTGGAAGAAGTCCCTCTTTTTCTATTTCTTGAAATAGTTTGAAGAGCATTGGTATTAGTTCTTCTTTGAAAGTCTTGTAGAACTCTGCTGTAAACCTATCAGGTCCTGGACTCTTCCTTGTTGGTAGCTTTTTGATGACTTCTTCTATTTCTTCACTTGTAATAGATCTGTTTAAATTGTGTATAGCCTCCAGATTCAGTTTAGGCAAATCATATGACTCTAGAAATCTGTCAATGCATTCAGTATTTTCTATTTTATTAGAGTACAAGTTTTCAAAGTAATTTCTAATTATCTTCTGTATATCTGAGGTGTTTGTTTGTGGTATTCGCTTTTTCATCATGAATGTTAGTAATTTGAGTTTTTTCTCTTCTTCTTTTCGTTAGCATCACTAAGCGTCTGTCAATTTTGTTTATTTTTTCAAACCCAACTTTTAGTTTTGTCAATTCTTGAATTGTTTCCTTAGTCTCAATTTCATTAATTTCTGCTCTGATTTTAATTATTTCCTGTCTTCTGCTGCTCTTGGTGTTGATCTGTTCTTCTTTTTCTAGTGCTTTGAGGTGTGATGTTAAGTCATTTATTTGTTGGTTTTTTTTTTTTTCCCCCTTTTAAGGAATGAACTCAGTGCAATGAATTTTCCTCTTACTACTGCCTTCATAGTGTCCCAGAGATTTCTATATGATGTATCTGTGTTCTCATTTACCTCTAGGAATTTTTTAATCTCCTCTTTGATGTCTTCTTCAACCCCTTGTTCATTCAGTAGCATGTTGTTTAGCTTCCAGTTGTTGTAGTAGTTTTTCTTATTCCTTGTTTTGTCATTGATTTCCAATTTCATTCCTTTATGGTCTGATAGCCTGCAGGGTAGTATCTCTATTTTTTTATATTTGCTGAGAGTTGCCATGTGACATAATATATGGTCTATTTTGGAGAAGGAGCCATGTGCTGCTGAGAAAAAAGTGTATTCGTTTACTGAGGGATGAAATATTCTATATATGTCCGTTAGGTCTAAGTTGTTAATTGTTTATAGGAGGCCTAAGGTTTCCTTGTTTAGCTTTTGTTTGGATGATCTATCCATTGGTGAGAAAGATGTGTTGAGATCCCCTAGAATAACTGTGTTGTGGTCAATTTTTCTCTTGAACTTGAGAAGAGTTTGTTTGATTAATGTAGGTGCTCCATTATTTGGGGCATATAGATTTATGATTGTTATATCTTGTTGATGAATGGTATCCTTAAGTAGTAAGAAATATCCATCTTTGTCCTTTTTGATTAACTTTGGCTTGAAGTCTATCTTATTTGAAATGAGAATGGAAACCCCTGCTTGCTTCCATATGCCATGTGAGTGATAAGACTTTTCCCAGCCTTTCACCTTCAGTCTATTGATGTCTTTTTCTATGAGGTGTGTTTCTTGGAGACAGCAAATTGTTGGGTCATTTCTTTTAATCCATTCAGATAATCTGTGTTTTTTGAATGGCAAGTTTAGGCCATTAACATTCAGGGTTATTATTGAGATTTGATTTTTATTCCCATCCATTTTCATTTGTATTATGATCTTTAGCTTCATTTGGTTTTTCTTCTGGTTGGTATTTCCCTTAGTTTAATATCTCCCTTTGTTGATTTTCATTGTTATTTTTCTCTTCTTCTTCATGAAAAATTTTGCCCAGGATGTTCAGAAGTGCTGGCTTTTGAGATGCAAAATCTTTTAACTTTTGCTTGTTGTGGAAGGTTTTTATTTCAACTTTGAATCTAAAGCTCAATTTTGCTAGATATAAGATTCTTGGTTGACATCCCTTTTCCTTCAGAGCTTGAAATATGCTATTCCAGGATCTTCTTGCTTTTAAGGTCTGGGTAGAAAAATCTGAACATAGTCTGATTGGTTTCCCCCTATATGTAATCTGCTTCCTTTATCTTGTGGCTTTTAATATTCTCTCCTTGCTCAGTATATTAGGCATTTTCATTATAATGTGTCTTGTTGTGGATCTGTTGTGATTTTGTATGTTTGGTGTTCGATAGGCCTCTTGAACTTGGTTTTCCCATTCATTCCTCAAGTTTGGAAAATTTTCTGTAATTATTTCATTAAATAAATTACTCATTCCTTTGGCTTGAAACTCTGCCCCCTCCTCTACCCCAATCACTCTTATGTTTGGTCTTTTTATGTTGTCCCATAATTCTTGAATGTCTATTCTTGGTTTCTTACCATTTTTGCTGTGTAATCTAGATTTTTCTCTAGGATATATATTTTGTCTTCATTGTCTGAGGTTCTTTCTTCCAAGTGATCTACTCTGTTGGTGATACTTTCGATTGAGCTTTTATTTTGGTTTATTGCTTTTTTCATTTCTGGAATTTCTGTTTGGTTTCTCTTTAGAGTGTCTATTTCCCTATTGAAGTAATCTTTTACTTCCTGTATTTGTTTATGGAGTTCTTTTTCAAAACGATCTTTCACCTCCTGTATTTGCTCCCTCATCTCATTTTTGAGTTCATTCTTAAGTTCCGCTAACCTTTGGTATATGTAATTCCTAAATTCCATCTCTGGCATTTCACCAACTGTTCTTGCCATGGAATCTACTGAGGAGGTATATTGATTTGTTTGTGTCACTTTCTTCCCTTGTTTCTTCATATTGCTTGTGTGTCTATTCTTCCTGCACTGTGGGACCTTGTCTATTTTGATTTTACCTTAAAACCTTACTTTGGTCCTGTAGTACAATGCTATCAGATCCCCTTATATTTCCTTTACACTTTAAAATCAAACACTTTCTATTCAGAGAATCCCAGTTTGATCACAATGTACAGATTTAGTTAACCCAGATATTGTTTCCAATTTACTCTGTATGCTTCTGATGGGGTTTTATAGTTTCAAGTAATGGACACAGAGGTGATATCTTTAGGAAGAAAGAAGTGATGTATTGACTTGTTTTTTTCTTAGAAAGTATGAAAAGAGAGTTCTATGGAAGTGGTTTAGTATCAGCAGACAAGAGTGGAAAGAGAATGGAGTGAATGATTAGGTGGAAAGACCAATTTATATATAAACCTAACTTATGCAGCAGTTGAGAGAAGAAATAAAGAAGATGGAAAAGAAAAAAAAAGAAGAGAAAAAAAATGACCAAGGAGTAGAAAGTAGTGTAAGATAGAGGAGAGAGAGAGTGAGTCTAGAAAATAGAGAATAAACTATATATAACACCACTTTGCTATATATTTCAATTGTACCCATTCTAGAAATCCCAATTTCTGCGTATAACTTGTTTTTGCCTCTGTTGAGAATGCAATGGCGGGGTGTGAATAGGGAAGATAAAAGAAGAAAAAATATAAAAGTGAGAAGGAAGAAAAGAAAGATAAGAGGAGCAGAAGCACACAAACACACTGTCAATCAAAACAAAACAAAACAAAAAACCAAACAACCCCCCCAAGAAACAACAAAACAAACAAACAAGCAAACAAAAGCAAAAACGTTGAACCCAAGAACAAGTCTCAAACAAAATGGACCCTTGGAAGCCCTTCTTTTTTCCCTTCCAGTTTAAGCCAGTTGACCCAGATCATGTCCAGTCAGCAATCCTGTTAGTGGAGTCAAGGCTGCACGTTTGGTCAGTAGCAGAATGGCACAGTGGAATAGTGGAAGGGGCTTCTCCTCAAGCTGGGCCCTGTGTACAGCAGCAGGGAGATGCTACTATGGGCCCTGGAGGCAAGGCAAACTGGCAGCTGGGTCTCTCTTTCAGGTGGGTGGGTGCCTACCTCTTGCTCTGGTCGCAGCTGGGTAGGTGGCACCTCCTCCCCTCCCCCGGGAGTGGAGGAAGCACTTCCCAAGGTCTGGCCCTGCGTGCAGCAGCAGGGAGATGCTACTCTGGGCCCTGGATGCCAGGCAAGCTGGTGGCTGGGTCTCTCCTTCCGGTGGGTGGGTGCTTACCTCTTGCTCTGGTCGCAGCTGGGCAGGTCGCACTCTTCTCAGGAATGGAGGAAGCCCTTCCCCAGGTCTGGCTCTCTTGCTCTGGTTGCAACTGGGCAGTGGAGGAAGCACTTCCCCAGGTCTGGCCCTGCATGCAGCAGTAGGGAGATGCTACTCTGGGCTCTGAAGACCAGGCAAACTGGTGGCTGGGTCTCTCCTTCCGGCTGGCGGGTGCGTACCAAAATATTTAAATTTTTTAAAAAATGTTTATACGTACTTTTTAAAAATATAATAACGTATATAATATTAGTCAACATTAGTAAATGAATTATTAATATAATTGCCTAAAGAATAATAAAATGGCTGGGTGCAGTGGCACACGCCTGTAATCCCAGCAGCTCAGGAGGCTGAGGCAGGAGAATCTTGAGTTCAAAGCCAACCACAGCAATGGTGAGGCACTAAGCAACTCAGTGAGACCCTGTCTCTAAATAAAATACAGAATATGGCTGGAGATGTGGTTCAGTGGTTGAGTGCTCTTCAGTTCAATCCCTGGTATTCCCCCACAAAAGAATAATGAAATGTAATTTCCCAAAGATAATACAAATAATTTTCAAGGAATATGGTAATATCTTCATAATAATTTAAAGGTTCATCCTTCTAGATATTCTTACATTACATAGAGCTGGGCTTTGTGAATATGAATTCACTTAGTTCAACTTTAGTACAACAAATAGTCTAAAGTAACAGTTATGTAGGAGGTCATCTGATACAGTCCAATACCTCTAAATAAGCCTTGTGATTGTAAAACTTCCTGCAATCCTAAGGTTTCTACAGTACCTCATAATGATGTCTCTCAGTGTCATAGCATAGCCTTTGTCCTGGAATCACTCAGGTCACTCTGACTCCATCACGTCCATGGTGAAGCCAAGTTCCCAGTCAGAGCAAGACTTACTACTTCAGGCTTTTGAGGATGGGTTGAAGAAATACTTCTTGAGATAAACAGTTCCAGAATCTCCATTTTATAGGGTCTAGCCTATAGGTCTGCCCACATCACTCAATGACTATCCCAGTCTGATTTTGAAACATTCAGCCCTCCATGGCTGCTGGTTCTGTGATAGTATAGGTGGCCTTAATGATTTCTGAGATGACCTTGAGGCTGTTATTCCCATGTAGTTCCTGGTTCTATTTTATCAGTCCTCATCTCCTTAGCATAAAGTTTCGGGGCTGTACACTTAGTGTTTTTCCTTTGTTCTTTCACAGGCCAAAAATTTCCACTCTGTTTCCCTTTTAATTATAAAATGTATCTTTAGGCCATTCTTTTCCTGGTTAAAAGTAACTAAGCAGCAGCCTGAATGTTTTGTTGTATAGGACCTTCCTCTGCTAAGTAAACTAGTACACCATTCTCTGCCCCCGCAATTGAAATCTTTTTTTTTTTTTAAATTTGTAGTTGTAGATGGACAGAATGCCTTTATTTTATTTGTTTATTTGTATGTGGTGTTGAGGATCAAACCCAGTGCCTTACACTCTACCACTAAGCTACAGCCCCAGCCCTAGTACACCATTCTTAAGTTCCACCTTCTACAAAGCTATAGGGCATGGATACACTGCAATCAAGTGTGTGCTAATTCATAACAAGGATGAGATCTACCCCAATATTCCTCATTTCCATCTGCAACCTCATCAGCATGGTCTTTCCTGTCCACATTCTTATTAGCATTCTTGTCATAATTAACCAATCTCTTAAGAAGTTCTAGCTCCTGCCTAGTCTCATTGTCTTCTAAGCCCTCACTAGACTCACTCTTAATCCTCTCTTTGTTGGTTTCCAGACTTATTCTACCCTGCTTCTTCACATCTTTCCAACCTCTGTCCATTAGGCAGTTCCAAAGATGCTTCCATATTTTCAGGTATTGTTATGGAAATGACCACACTCTCTGGTACCAATTTTCTTAGTTCATTTTGTACTGTTATAAACAAAATATCTGATGCTGAATACTTAAAAACAGATTCATTTAGTATATAGTTCTGGAAGTCCAAGAGTACAGTGCCAGTGTTAGTTTTTAGTAAGGGTCTCATGGCAGATATCTTCACATAATGGGAGCATGTGTGCTCTCGTGTGTGTGTGTGTGTGTGTGTGTGTGTGTGTGTGTGAGAGAGAGAGAGAGAGAGAGAGAGAGAGAGAGAGAGAGAGAAATTAAAAAAACAGGTCACATGGAAAGACAGGACCAGAGAGTGGAAAGTGGCCAGACTTGCATTTTTATAATGACCCATTCTTCTGGGAACTAATTCACTCTTACGAGTTTTGACATAGGAGCAGCACTAATCTATTCACGAGTGGCTTCTATCACCTAATTACCATCCACTAGAACTCAACTTTTAAAGGTACTAGCACCTCAATACTCCCACACTGGGAAGCAAGCTTCTAGTATATAAAACTTTGGGGGACAAATCACATCAAAATTCTACCAGAATCATAAGGTAGTTTTTCTTTCTTTCATTAATAAAATGATAACATTTCTGGATAAAAGCCATATGTTCTGTCCCCAACACATTCATGCTTTTTGAATGTCTTCATTAGTTTTCATGGCCTGATCTGAAGTCTACTTGCAACTGCGGAACAAAAGAATTGGGAAAAATAAACAGAAAAAGGAAATCTGAATTATTGATGGTATTGTTAATTGAGTGAATGAATGCTTGGAACAGCCTGTCTTTAAATTTCTTTACATGTAAAAAACAACAGCTCTGCACACCTTGTTGAAATCCCAGTTATTTTTATTCACTTTTATGCCAAAGCGTTACAATTTGATTAACTTTTTTTTTTTTTTTTTTAGGAACTATCAAAACAAACTATCTCTGTGGACATTTGGTTACTTTGCTAAAACAGAATAAAGATTTCTATTAAATTCTAAGAAACTGAAACCACTTTCCATGAATTAATGTCTTCCTTGGGGCTTTCACATATATGTATGTATACACACACACACACACACACATGCACACATATATATGTACATATATTACAGATATATGTGATACACATTATATATTTATGTGTACATATGTATAGTAACACATATATTTTGATATATAGGTAACTATTATGTAGATGATAGAAAGTATTAAAATGTTATTAATATAAATTATTTCCATTGAAAACACTGTTTCTTTTTCTTACTAGTTTTATATGCAAAATAGAAAAGGACATATACTTTTCTTCTAGAAATTTTGATCAACATGAATATAGGCATTACTTTTTAGAAGCCCCTGATATATTTTATTGTGTGTTAACATTAAAATACTGAATAAATCCTCAAATACTTGATTTAGCATTTATTAATCTAATGTTTCTTCAACTATCAATAATATATTTTGTTTGCCTGTAGTGATATACAAATTGTGTCTTTTTTAAAAGAACAGTGTTTTTCATGATATAGAGCATCGTCTCCTTTATTTCTGCCAATCCTTGTCTGGATCAGGCTGGATTTATACATGAAGCAAAGAATGAATTGGAAGAACCTAGGTTCTTAATTCAAGATCCCAAAATATTTTCAATTATTATTTTTGAAAAATTTGTTTTATATTATTTATGACATTTATTGTTTTCTAAAGGCTTTCATGTATACTGACTGAGAACAATTTTCTTTAAAATATAAACTTTATTTTATAGGTGAAGAAATTGGGATTCAGAAATGCTGAGTAATTGGTCATGATCATCTAAGGTAGAGTCAGACCTGAATTCAGAATTTGGATTCCTTGCCCTATTATCATTTTGTAATCAAAAAGAGTTGTTTTTTTTTCCCTTAAATGATAATGTAAAATTTATTCCTCATATGGTTCCAAGGATTGAAAATGGTAATGTAAAACTTATTACAAATCTATAGTAATCAAAACAGTGTGGCACTGGTGTAACAACAAACCAACCATTAGAATACAAAGCCCAAGGGCTGGGGATGTAGCTCAGTGGCAGAGTGCTTGCTTAGCATCTGTGAGGCACTGGGTTCTATCCCTAGCACCACATAAAAATAAATAAAAAAAATAAAGGCATGCTGTCCATCTACAACTACAAAGAAAAAAAATTAAAGAAAAGAAAAAAAGAATTCAAAGTACCCACGTAAACCTTCTTATATATGGTCAATTGATTTTGAACAAGGGTGCCAAGCCCACTCTGGAGAATAAAGTATTCTATGGCTAAGAAAACTGAATGTCCACATGCAAATGATTAATGTTGGACCCTGAACATTCACCATATCCAAAACTCAAAATGAATCAAAGACCTAAGTATAAAAGCTAAAACCATGAAACTCAAAAACAGAAAAGTCTTCATGATACTGGATTGCATAATGATTTCCTCAATGACACCCAAAGCACAGCCAATAGAAGAAAAAAATAGATGCACTGGACTTCATCAAAATTAAACACTTTTGCACATTAAGGATACTGATCAAGAGAGTAAATAAACCCCACAGAATGGGAATTTACTATGTAAATATAAAATTGAGTCCCTGCTTTCTATTTGGGCTATATAGGTAGGAGCAGAACTATTAGATCCTACTGTAATTCTGTTTAATTTTTTGAGGAGCACCAAACTATTTTCCAGTGGCTGCAACATTTTACATTGCCATCAGCAATGAATAAGTGTTGAAGTTTTCTACATCCTCTGCAACAGTTACTTTTTATTTAAAAAAAAAATGACAATCCTAATTGGTATACTTAACTATCCAAATGGATATGTCCTCAAATTGTGGTTTTTACATTTCCTTAATGACTTTTGATGTTGAGCATCTTTTCATGTGCCAGTTGACTACTTGTATATCATCTGTAGATATATGTGTATTCGGATCCTCAGCTTCTCCCAACACCACCACTGTCCTGGTGCCAGGGATCAAACTAGGCAATGAAAATGGTAATGTAAAACTTATTACAAATCTACAGTAATCAAAACAGTGTGGCACTGGTGTAACAACAAACCAACCATTAGAATACAAAACCCAAGGGCTGGTGCTGTAGCTCAGTGGCAGAGCGATTGCTTAGCATGTGTGAGGCACTGGGTTCTATCCCTAGCACCACATAAAAATAAGTGCCTTATTATTGTTGTTATTATGTTTTGAGAGGGGAAGTTTCACTATGTTGTGCAGTCTGACCTTGAACTCCTGGGATCAAGCAATTCTGCCTCTGCCTCCCTAGGAGCCAAGACCACAGGTACCCTGGCTCCTTTTCCATTTTAAATTAGGTTGTTTTGTTGTTGGGTTATAGGAGTTTTTTATATATTCAAAAAGAGATTTATGAATAAATCTTTTATAAAGTTTTGAAGACTTTCTCCTTATCTTTTGCTTTCATTTTTACTGTGACATATTGGTTTATGGATTTCTTTCTATTTATCCTATTTCAAGAATTATTTAACTATTTTTCCTATTTTGGTGAGCTTTTTAAATGCATAGATTACTGTTTTTTATAAAAAAATAATTTAAAGCCATTATTTCTGTGAGATTTGTTGTTGTTCATTTTTTTTTTTTTTTCATCTATTGCTATCTCCTTCCCTTCTGATCCTATTACAGGTGTGTTAGTGTGCTAAACATTTCTTTGAGGATCTCTTCTTTGGTTTGCATAATCTCTATCACTGTATCTTCAAGCTAATTTATTATTTCTTTTTCTAGTTCATATTTTCTCCTTAGCCTCTTGAGTAGTTTTTCCTCCATTATTTGAACTTTCTATCTCTCTAATTTCCATTTGTATTTTTTTTTTGTAATTCGTATATCTTAGTGACATTCCCTATTTGATGCAACATATTATCACTGAAGGGAAAGTGAGGAAGGAGAGATGGATAAGCAAGAAATGAAAGCAGGAGACCAGGCAGAGATACACACAACAGTTTATTTGTCATAGCTGACAAGTAAAGGTCACCTCTCTATAGCAGAGAGAGGCAAAACAGGCTTGGGTTTGGGTACTTTTATGGGGGATGCTCAGAAATCAGAGTCAGGCAAGTCCTAATGCAGGTGGTTAGGAGTTGGGTTGGTATGAGGGAGTGGTGAGCCTTTCTCAGAAATGCCCCTAGGCAGGAAAGCTAAACTTTTTCCTTTAAATGGTGGTTGTCACTTAAGATGGCTGTCCAGATGCTAAGCAAGAATCTTATAATCATACCTTCCTTTACTTCTTTAAAAAAAAATTTTTTTTTAGTTGTTGATGTACTTTCATTATTTATTTATTTATATGTGGTGCTGAGGATCAAACCCAGTGCCTCATACATGCTAGGCAAGTGCTCTACCACTAAGCCATAACCCTAGACCCTTCCTTTATTTCTTTAAGCATGCTTTTTTTTTCTCCCTGTGAACATGTTTATAATAGCTACTTTAAAGTCTTTTCCTAGTAAATCCAAAATCTGATCTCTCACAAGCTGTTACTGTTTATTGCTGTTTTTTTCAGTATATTGGTCATATTTTGTTTGAATGGCTTATATTTTTCATTTGGAACTGGACACTTCAATAATATATTTTATCAGTTCTTTATAATGGCCCGTACTCGACCCCTTCACTGGGAGGCAATTACTTTTATTTGATTATTTATTTTTTTTGGTGACATTGACTTATTTTTGTGAAATCTATCCTACCCCTACACCCCTAGTCAACAGCATGTTCAGTCTTTAATGGGATTCCCAAGGAAGGCAAACCTTTGGATACGTCCACATCATGTTGGGGTTAGGATGATTACCATACCCAGGCATTAAACAGCACTTATTGCCTGATGGTTGCTCTATTGTTTTCAGCAACATGGGCATCAATTGCTCTATATACTAGTCCAATCAAATTCTGGATTCTTTGAAGAAATAGTTTCTAAGATCATTGAATTTTTCTGTTGTTTGTTGTTCTAACTCTGGCTCTCTTCTTCAAACTCTACTATATACGGTTTAGCTTATATCTTGAATTTCTTCCCAATTGCCTTTCATCATCTCTGTCCTGAAGAGTATCTTAAAGCTTGATTTGTTACAAATGAAATTAATTTCTTTGGGAAGAGATTAAATGGTGTCCTTTGTCTCTTTTCCCTCCAGGTAAAAATCTACAAGCCCCAAATCTGAAGGTATAGGCTGGGACAAGGGCAAGCTTCTGCCTGAGTGAACTCCTGCTGTAGAAGCTAGACATTGGGGTTGAAAGGAGCAGGAGGCTGAATCCAAAAGGCTTGCCTCTGTTGGAATAAAACCACCCCACAATCAATGAGCTGAGTCCCAGGATTCTTACTCTGTCACACACCAAGGACAGCCTCTGCTCCTCAGGTTTCTTTCTCTCAATTTACCCTTACCCAGTACTTACTCTCAGGAACAGACAGCTGGGGCCATGGGAAGTGTTTATGTCCTTCCTTGGCCCCAGAAGAAAGCCTTCTATCTTGGAGCAGGGGGTAGGGAGATCTCTGTTCTTGGTTATGGAGGTCTGGGATAGAGTCTCTGCCACACTGAGTTGGGGCTGGGGTGAATGGGAATGTTCTTGTTTCAAATATAACAAAATCCTACATTTTTTAGATATCATTAAAAGATTCTTTATCCATCCATTACCCTTAAGACCATTTCCAGATATTTTTAAGTGGTTGTATTTGTTTTTCCTCCAGTTTGGGTGGGGAGCAGGTCAGCCAGCAAAGGTCCTCATATTATCATACAGAAAGTTCATTTCCTCTACAGTAATTTTGGTGTTTATTTTTAGATGAGACTAAAGTGAAATGAGAACTAATAATTTGATTAGAGGTTAAAAAATAGCACTGTAATGAGACAGTACTTTGCATATAGTTCTGGTGTGAATGATGTAATTTGTTAACTTAGATGTGTTCCTATACTCTGTGCAAGTGAAAATATAAATAGAACATGGATTTCTGATTATAAATATAAATATGCAAATTTTAATGTACTTATGGCATTTTAAATATTCTGTAATATTTTTTTGACAAAAATGATGACTAAGGTAGGAGAAATAGATTTAAATAAAATAAATTATCATAAATGACAATAGATAAGTAAATCAGGTGTTGTGTGTATAAATTTAATATTTTCTTTCTTCTTCTGAAACTCTGCCAATTTTTTATCTTTATGGTCATTATAACACTGACGTGCAATCATTGAGATAGATTATTTTAAGGTCAGATTTTTCTGAAAATGTATTTTTGTATAAATATTAAACATGTTCTGTTAAATGTCCCAAAGAGGCTTCTCTTGAATAAATTAGAGCTACAAAAACTCAAAGCATTTTTAAAAAATTATTCATGAGAACAATATGATCTGATTTTCTCACAATTTTCTAGTTAGAAATTTATTTTTATGAATGAGTGTCAGCTATATTTTAGACTGCTCACATAAACATGTCCTAAACAATTCTGCTAAAGAGTGCAGTGTAAAAATAACTTTCTATACATTAGATTTTCTATTTTAGTAAATTTTCATTTGAAAACCAAATGAAATTATTACATAAGAAATTATCATTTTTAAAAATCACTTAGTTTGAGCCGGGCATGGTGGCGCACGACTGTAATACCAGGACTTGGGAGGCTGAGGCAGGAGTATTGCGAGTTCAAAGCCAGCCTCAGCAATGGCAAGGCACTTAGCAACTCAGTGAGACCCTGTCTCTAATAAAAAAATATAAAAAGGGCTGGGGATGTGACCCAGTGGTCGAGTGCCTCTGAGTTCAATCCCTGGTACAAAAAAAAAAAAAAAAAAAAAAATCAAAATCACTTAGTTTACTTTATATAAAGTGTTTCACTAATGCAATTTTATATAAATTTAACTATTACATAAATGTAATATTATGACATTTTTATTTATTATGTTACTTTTTTATTCAGCTTCATGAGATACTATGATTTATACAATGTAATTGAGCAAGTTGTTGACAAAAATTGTTGACAAAGAACATGCTGGAATCCTGAGAAAAAACATTTCAGAATAGTATATTTCCAAATAGTATATATACTATTTCAGAATTTTATATATATATAATTATATATATATGGATATATATATATGTGTGTGTGTGTGTGTGTGTGTGTGTGTGTGTGTGTATGAATGAAAGAAGGAGATTTTACCACCTCAGTCCTAAACTCTAAACTCATTTGTTATTGTAGAGTCAAAGGTACATCAGCATGAACCGAATGTCTATGACAGCTTAAGAATTTATTTCCAACTTCTTTAATATTAAAGTCCCATATTTGCACTGGAATTGATAAATGCATCAGAAATATTTATTTCATTTTTAAATCCAATAGAAGTTCTGTCAGTCATTCTTTTAGAGACCAAATTGGTGGTTTTATTTTATAAAATCTCTTTCCAAAGTTACAAGTTTTAAAAAATTAAAAACTATATTAAATCTTCTGAGAATCTAAGAGAGTTGGATGAGTTTTATATCAAGTCTATGTCTAATGGAGGACTGTATTGAAGTAATTCATTGAACAAGCAAGTATTGTTGCCAGGTACTAGTCTAGGATGCTTTCATTTATTAATTGTTACTCGTTTTCATATACTTTGCAAATTTTATGCAAGTCTGTGATGTAGTATTTCTGTGTACAAGCAATATTTGACTTATAATCCTATCTTTCTCCTTTGTTACCTCAACCTTTGCTTCAAACATAGCAGCAATATCCTAATACTACCATTGTATGGGCTGAATTTTGGAAGAAAATCAGTTAAACAATGAGGAGTGTTATTTTCTCTTTAGCTTCAGAAAAGATAAATGATTACCATTTACATAGCTGTTTCTATGTGCTAGATGTTATTATATTAGCTTCACATGATAACTTATTTAATAAGCACAACCAGCCTCTGTATACTGTGTATTACTTTTACCATCATTCAGAAGATATTATATGACTTTCCAAGGTTACACAGCTAATGAGTAATGTAATTTATAGTCCTTGCACTACACATGCTGCAGCCCATTGCACAAATGTTTCTATGATTCCAGAAGGATCTACAGTTTATATCCGTGGAAGCCCAGCTGATCTTTTCATGACTCAACTTACTATTTGTATTTGGTAGTGAAACGAAGAGGGAAAAGAGTTTCTCTCCTTTCACTAACTGCAGTGTGACTCCTTCTGCATAGTTTCTGAATAAAGAAGTAAATATGTTTAGATCATTAACTCGTGAAAGGTGTCATGGGTATCATGATTATTGCTCTGAAATTTATCAGTATAGACACAAATGGATTTTTAGACCTTATTTACTATTCAATTTGGCAACCTATAATGATGAAAATAGTGTTTTTTCACTCTGTACACTGCTTTAACCTTGGTCTAAATCACCACCATCTTGACCTTGTATTCATGGTATAATAACATCCTACTTCTCTCTGCCCCATCCCACCCCTGCCATAGCCTCTTTTTAGACTACATTTCTCTTTTCCAAGTAATCCTGACAAGGAAGGTATCATTCCTGCTCAAAGCTCCACAGTATATTTGCATGTCACATGGGGTAAGAGTTTGTCCTTTCCTGTCTATCCTGTTTGTCTCCCAATACCCCCCACCTGCTTGGCTTTTCTACTGTTCCCTTATGCCTACCAAGCCTGCTGAAAATTTAGGTCATTTTCTCCTTGCTCTTTAATTTGCCCAGGTTGCACTTTTCTCCAATATCTACATATCTCATCCTTCTTTTCCCATCATTGCAATGGTGGTGCCTTCTCTGGCCATATTTGTTTATTTTATGTCTACCTTTCTGACCGTAATTTCTATTGCCTTTCAGTTTTATTTTCCTTTAGAAAAACATCAATATCTGATGTAATACTATGTTACTTATTTATCTTTCTTTCTCATATATAACATCTATTTTGTTCATAGCTGGAGGCTTGGCATAGAAAACAAAATTGGCCATGTAGTAAGAGCTCAATAAACATTTTGTTGAGTGAGTGAAGAATACATTGACAGGCATTGGACTGAACTCTGCTGACATACACTAAGGCAAAGTATTTTAAAGCAATTTGAAAAATATAAGTTTAACATATTCTGGCCAAAAATTAGACTGATTTTTAAATTCTTGCTTAATTTTCTCTGGTGATTGATATCGTACAGCTGCTGAAGTCACCTAAGGCCAGAAGAACTCATAGGAACTATGACAGATGATCACCCAACACCCTAACTTTTCTATATATTAGCCGTTGGTCCCTTTCCTACTTACTAAATCTGAAGAGAGTCTAAATCACAGACAGTGCCATAAGAAAGTGAAGTATCATCTCTTTTAGTCTATAGAAATCTTTTTAAGGTGAGTTAACAGAATGATACATGAGTAATTATTTATTTTATCCTGTACCTAATGTTCCCAATATACTCCCTCTCCTACCCCAAAAGATATCAGCATAAAAGAAGCCAAAACAAAAAAAGTAGACTTTAATGTTTTCCATATGTATAAAACTTTCATATGGCTTCACAACTTATAACACGTCCTCCCTCATCTGATTTCCTTCCCTTCCTATCTCCCATTCCACCGGCTATCTTCTCTCTCTTCCTGTAGATACTGTGTTTTGCCCTGTTCACAACAGCATCTTTAGCACCTAGTCCAGGAACTGAAAAGTGGTAGATGATGAATATTTGGTGACCAACAACCTTCAATGCATCTTTCTTGACTTGGGATGAGTTGGGTTTTGAGGTCCTTCTTTTTTGTTGTTGTGGTCATGTTGTAGCAACTATTGGCAGACATGAATTTAAGCGCCTAAACTTTTGAGGACAGTCATTTTTTTTTTTTTTTTTTAACAACATTCCTGGTTTTCCACTTGTTGATCATTAAGTATTAGGTAAGGAAAAGAACAAATGTTAAAATCACATGCAAAATCCTGAAGTGCCAAATGGGAAAGAGAATATATTTTCCCTTATAACAAGGCTTAAAAATTATTTCAGATTGTGGCAGGAAATTTATTACCAGGCTGCTGAAAAACAATCCATTGCAATATGAGCATATTATATAAAAATATCACCTTGTGTATGTGTGACTTTTCACAAAGTGACTGACTATCTATAGGATGCAAACAAAAATGGAAAAAAAGAAACAGTATAAATAAAGCAAAATAGAGGAGTAAAGTAAGAACAAAATTAAGGAACTAAAATTTGTGAAAATCTTAAAGTGAAATAAAAAACTCATGAGGTTTGAGACAAAGAACTATATGGACAGTTTGACATAGGAAAACTATGACAATGATTAATTTGTGAAGAAATTAAAAAAAAACCTGTCCATATTTATTTTATTAAAACAAAAAGTGAAGTAAAACTAATTACATTTTCTTTTGACATAATTCTTTCTTTTTTGGGGAGGTACTGGAAATTGAATCTAGGGATGCTTTACTATTGAGCTACATTCCTACTGCTTTAAAAAAAAATTTTTTTTTGAGATAGTGTCTTACTAAGTTGCTGAACATCTTGCTAAATTGCTGAAGCTGGTCTTGAACTTGCCATCCTACTGCCTCAGCCTCCTGGGTGCCTGGGCTTACAGATATTTGCCACCATGCCAAGCTTTCAAACAAAATTCTTGACTATATGTTTTGAGAATAAAAGTTAAAATTTTAAATATTTTACTCACCAAAATAAAAAAAAAAATAACTTTTCTTTTGAGGCAAAGATTAAGCTATATGTATATCACACTTTATTTCAGCAATATTCATAGTATGAATGTGTAAAATCAAATGTCATCTCATTTACCACTGTGTATTATGTGTGTAATAGAAATTATTAAAATTATAATGATTTTTTTCCATTGTGTAACTTTTCAATTACATCAACTCATTCATTCCTAAATGTCATACCTATAATTTTACATAGTAGTCTGAGCAAAAATAAATTCGAGTTCAGATATGCTTCACATGAATGTATTCAAAATTCAAAATCAAGTTTTCCTCCTTTCTCTTACCATCATTCTATTCACTACATTACTAAACAAATATTTAACTCTCTTGCATGATGTGACCTAAGATTCTACACTATTGATCTAGAGTTTTATTATGTGCATTTTATGTGCTAAAACCTGGGTTAGGGACTTCAGATATAAACAAAAATGAGATATAGCCCTGGACTTCTAATAGCTTATTATTAAAAGAAAACAATATGTAGACATCTAAATTGCAATATATTATTTACCAAACTATGGTCAAGGTCCAAGAGAACATAAAGGACACCCCACATGTTTAAAATGGGAATTTCTTTGGAGAAAAAGACACACTTGTTTTGTTCTTTAGTAATATCAGTAATTCTTCTATTATTCAGTGACAGGGTAAAAGGGACCTCCCTAAAGAAAGAACTATTCAAAACTACAAAGAAAAGAAAGGATGAGTGTGGAGTTTGCACAAGTACAGTGTGGACACATGTGAGGTTAGGGGAAAGATGTGGTTGGAATAGGCCCTGAACATACCTTTACACAAACTTTGACAGGACCTGCTAGGGTTTGGATGTGTGGGCTTGGTCCCCCAGGAAGGTATTATTGGGGGGTGATGGAACCTTTAGTAGGTGGGACCTGGTGAGAGGTTCTTAGGTTATTAGGGGCATATTCTCCAGGGGAGATTTTGCAGGTTTGCTCTTCCATGCACTCCCAAAATGAGATGCCACATTTGCCAGTGGATCAAAGACATAGGGCCACCTGAGCTTGGACTGGATCATCCAGAGTTATAACCCCAAATAAACCTTTCCTTTGTATAGTTCATTGCCTCAGATATTTTATTATAATGATGGAAAACTGACTAATACACAGACTGAGTGCCACATGTCAGGAGCTCAGCTGAGCTAGGAGTGAGGGTGCTGAACAGTAAGGCATCTGAGTAGTCACCTAAAACAACAAACGCCAAATGTAAAAGCCAATCAAGCCTTTAATAGCTGGCTGCAAGCAAATGGCTAAAACCAAAGAAGGTATAGACGCCTCTAGTTGCATTTTTTTCCCATGGAAAAGTGCACAAGTAGAGGTTAGGTGGTTCAGAAAAGAGGCAGGGGAGGTATCACCATTGTGCAAGCCCAAACAAAACGCTCTGGAAGTTTTAAAGTAAGGGAATCTTGAGGGGAGAAGGGATTGGCATAGAAAAGTAGGAGGCACTGAGTCAGAATGAGGAAGCGTCTTCAAGATTTTCCCTTCTTATCTTCCACTGCATAAGGAGGACTGGGCTGAGGCATCTGAGAAGGACCTACGCCCAAGTCTTCAGATAGAGTTGTAGGAATAAAGGGACAGTGGCTGAATTAGGAATGCAAACATATCCATGGTATGATCAACCAGGGATGTCCGAGCTATTAAATGCAACTCCTTTCAGAGGCTGCAATGTGCTAGCTGTGCACCACGCCTGGTTTGGGAAAGGCAGTTTTCCTTGTGAGGCCTATTGGGTAAAGCTTTAGTTATTACTTACAGTTGGGCCCAAAAAAAAATCATACAAAATGCTTTCACCAGAAGCTGCACTCTTCACCAAAGTAAGAGCACTGTGCATATTATGATGTATACAGTGGGGAAGTATAAGCAATTTTGAAGCAAGGAGTGGCATGATTAGATAACTTTTTCAATAAAATAACCTATTACAATGTGAGGACAGATTGCAGCTGTTGTAAGACAAGAAGAGTGTTTGGAAGACAGTGCTCAGGTATGCATTTGAAGACCCTTTTTCCTACTAAGAAGAGTCCACCAGGATAAGATTGAAGTCACTAAATCCTGACCTAGGGACTCTAAGCTACCCCTGTTTCATTCTTTTGCTTTTCTTTCTTTCTTTCCTTCCTTTTCCTTCCTTCCTTCCTTCCTTCTTCCTTCCTTCTTTCTTTCTTTCTTTCTTTCTTCTTTTTTTCTTTTCTTTTTTTTTTTTTTTTTTTTTTTTGTAGTTTTAGATGGATACCATGCCCTTTAAAAAAAAAAAAAAAATTATGTGGTGCTAAGGATCAAACCCAATGCCTCACATGTGCCAGGAAAGTGCTATGCCACTGAGCTATAGCCACAGCCCCTCATTTCTTTCTTTCTTTCTTTTTCTTTCTTTTTTTTTTTAATTAACAAATGGAACACTTAGAATTAAAGTGCTAAGTTTGATTATTTGCTCTCATCCATACTTGTTGTAACTCTTCTTTTCCATTAATTAATGGTTTCAAAGTAGAATTGGGACCCAGTGTTATCACTTATTTATCAAGAATTCCTATTTGATAATCTTTACTGGACCTCCCAGATCTTTTTTTCAATATGTAACATAGAGACAGTATGAGATGTTGAATGTTTGCATAATTTCAGGACTCTGAGATACATGATATAACTGGCTTTCTAGATACTTGTTTCTGCAGTTGAGATGATAAAAAATATTTTGATCAGGATATTGTATTTATTTTAAAAAGTAACAATGTTCCAAATGCTACAAACTAATTTATCATGAAACAATGTGTTTAATTATGAGATGATATATTTACACATGTATTCATTTTTAAAGAAATTATCAGTGAGTAGTAATAGTTTAAACATATTTCATATGATTTTGTAATTAGTATGGTAACTTGTATTCTTGAAAATTCCAGTTTATGTATGAATACCTGCAGTGGTTGCTAGTCATCTATTGGAAAATTAGCACTATATTCTATTTTTATAAAGATAAATTTATTAATTAACTTTATGGTAACCTGATATATATTTTCTCAAACAGAAATAGGAGGCCGTATATGAATTATGAGTTTGTTTGAGCCATCACAAGGCAGGAGGGTTGCTTTTCTGGGAACTCCTGGTATGAATCCACTGGTTGCAGATTGCTCAGATTAAAGATGACACCCTACCTTAGCTCACAGCTGTAGGTTCAAATGCAGCCCCTGGCAGTTGGCATTAACTCCCTAGCCCAGAAAACTTGTTTTACCTATATTTATCCTGTTTTCCTCAAGAAGCCTATGACACTGAAAACTTTTGATGTATTTTCCCTTAAATATAGAATTTGGGCCTTTTTCCTTGTTCCATTCCAGTCCTACCAAAGCTGAAAGACCCACCAGACCCCCACTTTGAAAACTATCTTATGCCTATTGTTTTTTGTTCCATATTGATTATTTTCAGATTTTTATTTTCCCAGCCAGTTCACACCTCCAAACAGGAATTAGCCCTTGGTATGCTGGTAACTCAGACAGTAGCTAATGTCAATAAAAATTATACTAACTCATATATCACCCAATTATTTATAAAATAATGTTAAAATACCTTTATATGAGTAAGTGTAAAAACATAGAAAAACCTTCTATTTACAATCTTTTTTATTTTTCTTTCTTCACTAGGAGAGAAAGAATGATTTTCTGATTGCAATTACTGTCAGGGTGATATTAGGACTGACCAAGGTAAAATACAGAATTCTGTCATATCAGTTTGCTTTTGCTTCATAACAACATATCCAAAACTTAATGGTTTAAAGCAGAAATAATGTATCGGCTCATGTTTCCTGGGAGTTTGGTTTGAGCTTAGCTGGACTATTCCTCCTGGGTTCTTGCCTAATTCATTCATACAGCTGGTTATCTGCCTCTGCTAGAATTTCAGTGGAGAAACACATGGAAGATGGAGATAGTGTAGAATGAAGGGCACTCCAGATAAAGTCTTGGATGACCTTATGCATGTGTCCTGTTATTCTGAGCTTACCATACCACGTGAATTCATTTAAAAGCAATAAGAGAGGACATCCAGTGAGTGTACACTCTTCAGTTTCCTTGTGTCACATTTGTAATCCCATTGTCCAAATCAAGTCAGTCCCAGAGTTTGAAAACAAAAGCCAAGAGGCATGGAAAGAAGAATGGGAATACAATGCCCTTCTCAGAAATAGTCTGATTTCACTCTGATTATACCAGATTATACCTCTTTCATATAGAAAATAGATTCACCCTAAAGCTAAATCCTGTGGTTTCACTGTCTGAATCAAGTCCTGATGTAGGTGAATTTTCTTGGATGAGTAATAATTTAATAATGATAATTTTCTCACATGACTGCACTTCATATATTAGATAGTGTCAAAAAACCTGGACAGGGACAAAAGCCCCATTATAGAAGAATGTTTTGTTTTGTTTTGTTTTTTTAAATTTCTGCCTGTATTTTCTAAAGTCCCATTGCCCAAAGCAATCATATGACCAAACCTGTTTTCAGTGTAGGAGATGATCATACAAAGAGATTAAAGGGGTGCATCATAGTGCTGGTTTTGCAAATAGTTCACCATCAAAGAGGAAAAAGTGGGGGAAATCAACTGAGTGAAACTGTCATTTAGGAAACTGTACGATGGGGATCCTGCATGTATCATTGTTTCAATGGATTTAAGATATTTTCACATACTTTAGACTTTATTAGATAGTCTTCAAAAGAAAATAAAAGTAAGATTTAGGTTTTCTAAGAAGATTGTATAAATTGGGAAGGAGCAACCTTTGCTTTGGTATCATATGATTGTGGAGATATACATTCTCTGATATTCTTTCCTTTAATGCTTGCTGACTCCTTGTGTCCTGGTTAGTATCAGTGACAGAGTGTATTCCACATTTTAGGACCCATGAAAATCTCTTCAGTTAACTTTATTTGGAATGCCCTTCTGAACTGTCCATTAGTCTCTCCATTAAAATTTCAGCAGAGGAAGCAGAAACAGACTCATTATTCCTGTACGCAGCAAAGCACTTGGAATGTTTGGTTATTAAGAAGTATCTTTACTTAGGCATGCTTTTTATAAACAAAAATTCCAAACAATTAATAAGTGCCTCTGTGTGAATAATTAACACTGGGAAAATACCAAGTTGAAGAGGTTCTGGCCATGTTTGCCTTAGTCAATGTTGTTTTTCTAGTCTTTAGAAAGTGGGAAGAAAAGTGATTGAGAGAACATAATTAAATAAATTATGAGATCATTTCTACAACACACACTTGTAGATGAAATACAATTGAGGAGGGATGTAAAAGCACTGATGAATTTGGCTCCTGTTTAGAGTATGCACAGCACTTCTAAAGGGAGCCATTGTTCTAGCTGAGACATAACACAATCAAACAGAGACTGATAAAATATGGCACAAAATATCTAGACATCTGACAATTTAAAGGATGATACTGTTAAAGAATCAGAACAGATTACATACTTAAAAACAAATGAGAATGAAAGAAGCTGACATAGATTTCTTTATATACAGACAAAGGTGAACTTAGAAAAATTCATATTGTTACATTTTTCTTTTCTGAAGTCCAGAAAGTTTTAATTGAGGAATTAGCAAAATGAAAATTAAAAAACTGAATTTTTAGAAGGAAGCTATTAATGAAAACAAGAACAAAAATCAACAATATATAGATATATATTAAATAATCAATAAAAGCCTCTACAGATTTATTTGAAAAGATTTGTGTGGAATGTCCAAAACCCAGAACACTGAAAACAGAAAATTCTGCCAAACACATACAGCAACAGAAGCTCATCAATTGTTGGTGGGAATGCAAAATAGTATAGACACTTTGGAAAATACTTTGTTGGTTTCTTATCACTTGATCCAGTAATCTTGCTCCTTGATATTTTCTCAGAGGAACTGAAAGTTTATGTTCACACAAAGACTTGTACAGGGATGCTTATAGCATATTTAGTTATAATTTCCAAAACTTGGAAGTAATCAAGATGTCATTTAGTAAGAGAATGTGGTACATTTAGACAACGGAATCTTATATACTGCCAAAAAACAGAGTAATCAAGCCATGAAAAGACAGGGAGGAAACTTACATGCAAATTACTAGTGAAAGAAGCCATTCTGATTCCAACTATATGGGAGAGACAAGAAAAAATATTAGTGGTTGTAAGAGATTAGTGGCAGGGAGGGATGAGTTGGAGGGAAAGACAATTTTAGGGAATTAAACTATTCTATGACACCATAATTGTGGATCCCTTTGTCCAAACCAATGAAATATACAACACCAAGAATTAACTCTAGTATATAAACTTCAGGCTTTGGGTGATATGATGTTTCAATATAGGTTTGCCAATTGTCACAAATATACTATCGTGGTGGGGATGGTTAAAAATATCTGTGAAAAGACAAATTTTTGACAAATTTGACAAGAAAAGCAGTGAAAAAGTACAATTCTGAAACACTATTAAAACTAAGAAGACAAATAAAAAGGATTTCAAACAGAAGATTTTCAATTATTGTACAAAATTTGAATTAAGACATGAGAAAATTACTTTCATGAGAAAATATGCCAACCATTGGCATATTTAACCACTAAAATAGGTTAAATGTGAAAATTTTTCAGATGTGAAAAATAGGTATTAATTAACAAAATGAAGATATTAAACATAATAAAAACATACTCTTCAAGAAACAGGTTTATAAGGATGTATATAGATTACTTTCAACGAAATACAACTACTGTAAAACTATTTTAAAACATGGGAAATTTGGAAAATTAGTTACTTTTCATGCTAGGATAATTTCAATAAATACAAAGATAACAAAAGTCAAGGAAGTTATATGCCAAATTAATTAATATACATAGATGTCCTCAAAAATTCACAGCAGGATTCTTTAGAAGACTATAACCTGAAGAAGTATGAGATTATCTGTCCCCCTACCAAGCTCACATGTGAGACAACAAAATTTCAAAGGCAAAATTATTAGATTTTGAGAGATGTAACCTGGATTAATCTACTGATATGAATTAATTGGATGTTACGCGTAGGCAGGTAAGATATGGCTAGAAGAGGTAGGTCAACTGGGGATGTGCCTTTGGGGATTTTATTTTGTCCCTGGTGAGTGAAGCTGCTTTCCTCTGGAGGTCCTATCATCCTGATGTTCTGCCTCACCTGGGGCCCAGAGTTATGCACATGTCCATGGAGTGAGACCACTGAAACCATGAACACCAAATAAGCTTTCCCTCTTCTACATTGTTCTTGTGGGGAATCTTGGTCACAGTGACAAAAACACTTACTAAAACAATGTAATATGCTTGTCTCTACAGAGAAAAATAAAGACAACTGAGAGCAATATGATTTAAGACACTTTAGCTGGATGGCTAAAAACAAGATCAAAATAAGTAAATTAACACTGTGTTCATACAACAAGAGTAATAAACAAAGTAAGAGAATTAATAGTGTTCCTCTACAACAAGAGCGATCAACTGATCAACTGGAAAATGTAATAGAATAGAGATCCCAAAACAATTTGGGGGAAAAATGATAAAATACATAATAATGTACTTGATAAGAAATGCATAAGACTTTTTGTGGAAAAAAATGTGAAATTCCACTAATGGAGTAAAAGAGACCTACATAAATAGAAACAAGTCAATTTAATAGGTACAAAACTTTGTATTTTATAGATGTCAATTATATTAGAAGGTAATCTGTAAACTTCTATTTTGAGCATAATCCCAACAATATTTTTTTAAACTAATGGAGTCTCAAATACTTTTTCATTTGTAAACAGCAGTGTGATTATGTATAGGCTAGGTAAATTTTAGGGAAAAAATGCAAGGTTAGGAAGAGTAAGAGTGAAGATATGATTTTGTTCTCCAGCCACCAAAATAACTTATTTAAAAATCATTTTAATGAAAATAATACAATAGGAGAATGAAGGAATAATTGAGCTGTGTAACATTATGAAAACATAAAGAAATAAATATAAGCAGATGAACATTTAATACACTAATGAAGATGGTTTTCAAATTGAGAGAAACAATGCAATATTTAACAAGTTAATTACTGACAATTCACAATCCATTTAGAAAAATTCCAACAAGAATTAAAACCCAGATTGAAAATCTTAAAAGTTTTGATGGAAAATTTAGAATCTATTTATTACACATATATTATCTTCCAAAATTTCAAAGAATGAACAACGGATTCTAACCTCTGTGGTGGGAAAGGCCTTCTTGATAACACACACACACACACACACACACACACACACACACACAAACTTGAAAAATTGAAGGGGCCACACAACCTAGAGAACAATCCATTTTGTCAACTTAATAAGTAATAGCTTCAGATGAGATGCATCATTTGAATTAAGATTTAATGTGAATTTTTGAACAGAGGACATTCTATACCAACATAAGTAAAATAACAGAGGCATAAAATTATGTTTATGTCAGGTCTGAAAATTATCCATAGTGGCTGAATGTCAAACTTCCCTGTAACAGTCTATATTGTTAGGTATTAGTAGTGGGTGAAATTCAATTTGATTCCCAATGTGATTTACCTAATAATTTAAAAACTATATGTTTTCAATTTGCCTTAATATTGCTACTAAGTAAAACACTAAGTCATTCATTATGAAAAGATCTATTCTATTAGGCTATATGTTTAAATATTTTACTAGTGCATGTAAGTGAAAACAAATCCAATCAAAATAATCAGATGTTTATGATATTATGTGGCTTTGATTATCAGCTTCAGAATATCCTGTTTATTTTAACTTCTAGAACTAATAACCTTTTCTTTAGCTTAGATAAAACTGTATCCACAGTTTGGATGTTAAGGAATCTGATTTACCTTGAATTCAGAAACAACTAATGAGAACCAGATTCAACTTGACTTCATTTATTCTTGCTATTCCTGGTGACCTTGTCCACACCCAATGTTGGTTTTTAGTATGAAGGTAAGAGAATATTATTTATTTCATTCCATTTAAATCTGACAGAGGATTAAAATGAGATATTCAAAGTTCTAAAATTAAAAATTTCAAGTGATTTTCTGCTGCTGAAATGAATACCAAATGTGTCAACACTTGGTTATGATAAACCTTAAATTATTAGGATTAACATAATCAGGCAAAATATTTGGGTATAAGTCAAGATTGGACTGAACTATATTTTATTTTATTATTTTTTTGGTGGGGTGGGTATCAGGGATTGAACTCAGGAGCACTTGACTACTGAGCCCCATCCCCAACCCTATTATGTATTTTATTTAAAGAAAGGGTCTCACTGAGTTACTTAGCACCTTGCTTTTTTTTTTTTTTTTTTTTTCCTGAGGTTGGCTTTGAATTCCCAATCCTCCTCCTGTCTTACCCTTCTGAGCTGCTGGGATTACAGGCATGTGCCACCACACCCGGCTGGCCTATATTTTAATATCATTATTTGCAATATGTCAGTCTTCTGATTCAGAAAAATTCCTATAGGCCTCTTTGGCATTCTGATTCTCTGTGTTACATGTATAGGTAAATGAACTAAATTTGAATTTGATGTTTTTGATGATATAACAAGGCATTTAACTTGCATATAGTATAAGCTAAAATGTGCATTTAAACATTAGAAAAAATCTAGAACACTTCTCATTCCAATAAATTTACAAGTATAAAATCTTGACACCACCAGAGATAGTGTTTCAATGCCACTCTCTTGAAGGATTACCAGGTTTTAGGGATGGTTTCTGCCCACCTAGTTATGATTATATGTTTAGGATTAAACAGTACTAATCACCTAAAGTATAATAGTTATAAATTTTATGTACCAAGACACACATAGCAATTATTATATATCTATAATTCCTTTAAGCTGGTCATAAATTTTACTTAGGTACTTACTGTAGCATACCTTTATAAGGTCAATCTAGTATCCTAATTTTCTGATGAGTTATCTAAATCATGCAGAATTAAGTACCAAATTTGCACTGCAGAAAAGTGCTTGTGCTTGTATTACAACCTAGCCAGGCTGACTATCTAGAATTGGATCTTCCACTTTACCACATTTTATGGTTTGCATAAGAGGTATCTCCCAAAACCTCATGTGTGAGATAATGCAAGAATGTTTGAGCTGAGATGATTATTAGAGTTAGAACCTCATTAGTGGATTAATCCACTTGAATTGATTAACTGTGTGGTAACTATATGCAGGTAATGTGTGGCTAAAGGAAGTAGGTCACTTAGGGTGTGCATTTTGGGTTTATATTTTGCCCCTGGTGATCAGGTCTCTCCTTCTGCTATCTGGCTGACATGAACTAAGCAGATTTCCTCCACCACGACCTTCTGCCATGATGTTCTGCATCAACTCAGGCCCAGAACTATGGAGTTGGCCAACAATGGACTGATTCTAGAAATCATGAGCCAAAGTAAACTTTTTTCCCTCTAAGTTATTGTTGTTAGGTCTTTGGGTCACAGCACTGAAAAACTGACTAAAATACACATTGTATTTACTATCTTTTATGTCATGCTTGAAAAGCTTGACTAGACTATTTAAATTTATTTGCCAAAAAGCTCATGCATTCTGAGTAAATTTTATATTATTCTTTTTACTTAATTTAATATTGGTCTACTTTTTAGTTTTAAAAATATTCCAGAGCCGGGCGCTGTGGCGCACGCCTGTAATCCCAGCACTTTGGGAGGCTGAGGCAGGAGGATCGCGAGTTCAAAGCCAGCCTCAGCAATGGCGAGGCACTTAGCAACTCAGTGAGACCCTGTCTCTAAGTAAAATACAAAAAAGGGCTGGGGGTGTGGCCCAGTGGTCGAGTGCCCCTGAGTTCAATCCCCGGTACCACAAAAAAAAAAAAAAAAAAAAAAAAAAAAAAAAATTCCAGAAATTTATTTCACTGCCTCTTTAGCTCAACTGCATTTTCTACCAGATATTCTATAGGTCATTAAAAATTTGATATAATTGATGAATATATACATTTCATATAGTAATTCTACCTGTTGAATAATAAGTCATGCAGTAGAAATTTTATTTTCCATCTAAAAGTTTTCATTTGATGTTCATTTTACTGTATCTACTATGTGTAATATAAGCTAAGTTTTTAAAAAGATATGTGTAATGTCACTCTAAAATAAATGCAAAAAAGAAACCCAATCTGAACAGCAGATGATATATATCTTTAAAATAACTTTGCAAAAGACCTATCAATTGTCCTTTCAAATGCTGAAATTAATCTGTAGAACAAAATTGACTTTTAAAACTTATGTTTTAAGGAACAGATTAATGTCATAGGCTTTTCCAAGATCAGAAAGGTATAATGGAGGTTGCCAGATAAAGAGAATAAGGTTGCATTCTAGAATGTAATTTTAACTCTAAACTTAGAGGAATTTGTGAGGGTATTCATAGTGCTAGAGGAAAAGACAGCAATAAAGCACCTGGGGAGAAGCAGCATAAAAATATACATTAAGATATTTTTTACTTTATCCCACCGAGTATAGGAAGGGTACAGAGAGTCAGCATGTTGTATGTGCAACAACAGTCATACCACACCTGGATAAACAATCTATTTATCCTCTTGTGCTCTCTTAGGATGAGATTCTAAATGAAGAAAAATAGCAGAATAGAAGCATCAATGTGTTTAAGTCTCTGAGGACAGAGTCTGATATAGAAGCTGTTGTTGGCAAAGGGAGACATCTCATTGATCAAAGAGAAACACTGCTAAGTTTTATATAGTAATTTGCTGGGGGTGGGGAATAAAAATAAAAGAGAGGACAGAAGCCAACAAGTATGTTTTTGTCAACCTTGGACATCCCCAGAGCAGAAGGAAAATAAACTTTCTCTTGCAATCGATACAATGGGATCAGTAAAAATGCAAGGAGATTAATCAACTAATGTCTGAGTAGTCCATTCAAATATGTTATAATGATCAGGGCTGGCTACATAATTGAGGAACTGGGAGAAAAATGAAAATGCAAGTCTCTAAAAAATCAGGAATAAAGTGATATTAAATGTATTTCCACAGTCTCTCTCTCAATCTGTATTGTTTTTTATTTCCTATTTAATTTCTAAATAATGTGTGTATAAAAATTATTAGCATAAATTTTAACATGATATTGTATAATGTCAATTTTAAATGCAAATATGATAACATTTACTTCACATTTAGAATTACTGAAATTGTACAATTTGAATTGCATTACTGATACATTCATATATAATTTACTCTTACCAGAAAAATGGAAATACTGTGCGGAGCTAATTGAACTGATTTTTGTTTGTTTGTTTTCACTTCCTGATTTGCACACATTTTATAAAATCCTTTCCTTTCAGCTTAAGCAAGGAAGGACTGACAGAAAAAAGAGTCATATTTTTGCCCATCCCTTCCCTTCTATATCAGCATTTTTAGCATAAGGGATTGACTGATAAAGGCAAGTAGCACACATTAGAAAAAACATTAAAACATTTCTTGTCATTTGTGTTTCTTTCTTTTGAGGAGGTACTGGGGATCAAACCTAGGACCTCATATTTGATAGGTAAGTGCTCTGTCACTGAGTCACATCCTCAGCCTTTTCATTTCTATTTTGAGAAAAGGTCTTGCTATGCTACTGGGGCTGGCCTCAAACTTGCAATTCTCCTGCCTCGGACTCCCAAGTTACCAGGATTACAGAAGTGCACTATTGTGCCTGATATAGTGCTATTGGGATGCAATCAGAAGCTTATTTTTTGTGTTTCCTAGAATGCCATTTCTTTTCTACTTTTGAAGAAATTTTTCATTATAATGCAGAGTATAGCCTCTCTGGTGGTTTGTTATAGGCAAATTAAACTTATCTTTGAGTCTCTCTGAACCCAAATGGGTCCACTGAAATTTTGTGCTTTGGTGACCTCAAATTCTATATGTGAATAGGGTAGCAAGTAACCATGAAATCTTTCCATTCAGTACATATGTATTGTCCTATTAAGATTGACTTCAAAATATAAGTTTAAAGATGAAATCATTAAGAATTGCAACATAGTGATGAGAAAACATAAAATAAACACAGGACCCTTCTCAGTATAAGGTCTCCTGTGAAGGCACAGATTGCATGCCCCTGAATCTAGCCTTGTTAAAGATAGAATAACCCTTAGATAAATGCATGAGATAGGATTACAATGCTTTTTTAGGGCTGGGTTTTTTATCCTAATATACATTCTTCAGAAAAATAATCTAAAATATTAAGTAGACACCCATTTCCAGCACAAATATGTTGACATTAATGCAAATATAAATAGTAAGTCAGATCAAATTTCTCTTGAAATTAAAGTAAAAGAAAGTGGCACAGCTGCAGTGAATTATTGGTATCACAAGGAGATAATATGGGGAGGAAAAGCCAGCAACAGTGGATGAGCTTAGGAGATGAACTAGTGTCTAAGTCACAGAATATAAAGAACCATCCATGGAATTCTGTTGAACAACCTGAAATGAAAAAGCACAAGAGAGGCAAATCTAGTTGATCATCACTGGGGGAAGCACATAGAGAGAGATTTCTGATGGATTTATTTGTCAAAAAACAGATCAGAGGAAGAAGAAGAGATACTAAGACAAAAAAGAGGTACCTATGAAAAAAGGCCACTGGGAAATAATTGGGTATATTTCAGCCCTTTATCTGGACAGTGGTAGGTCTACGGGCAGAATAACCAGATTGTCACCAGGTGGAGAATCTGGTTAAGATTGTAACTCACAAGAATGAGTGACATGATAGAGCGTGGAATGTCACAATCAGCATGTTGCAACAGAGGCTCTATAGAGCTTACTTTGAATGAAGCACATTTGGCTGGAGCCAAGTCCACATGGGGGTATTGAGGTCAGTTTTGGAGTAATCATTCAGGAGCCCTGGTGTCATAGCTAAGTTACTGGATTTTATTTCTAGGGCAGTATACATAAGTTATAAACCACAAGATCAAGCTGCCTTTACAATTTGCTTAAACTGATGTTGCTGTACCCACATGAGTTTATTACATGTGCACCTTGCTAAAAGGATTGGAAGAGACAGGAATAATAATAAAAAAAATAAAAACAGAAAACATAAGGCACATCATTGAATATAGTAGTATTCTGTGACTAAATTATCCAGATAATGTCTTTATGTTTTTCTTCCTTTTTAGGAATAGACCTTACTTTAAATATATTAGTCAATTGAATAAATGAAATGGATAGATAACCAGTCCAATTACTGATTCCATTAAACATCAATGTTTGAGAAAACTAATATTATGTGTTAGAAGTTTCATAATGCATTAAAAATTCTGCCTAGAAATCATTACACAAAATAAGTAGGGATATTTGATAAACATTTTAATATGCACAGATACGAACATTCTCTAGACACATGCTTAGCTCCAATAAGAAACTACTTTAGAGTTATAGCAAATTAGTTACAAGACAGGAGAAAGTCCTCACCTTCCTAAAGGTCATCATTCAAATAAAATTTGCTAACATGAGACTTATATCACCTGCAACTAATATTCTATCAAATTAAACATTTTATTTATATCTTGTTTTACATAAAAATTGGATTTGCCAATGAAGAAATTGAAGATAAGTTATACAACTATCATAAAATAGAATTTGTTTGTGGATTATAAAACTTAACAACAGTTCATAATATGCTTTGCTTATTTTTATCACATATAACTGTTTTTAAATACATATTTTTATCAATATAAAATGTACAGAAAGAACAGAAAATAGTCTCAGTGATGTAAGAAAGCTCTGTAAGGCAGTCTGGCCATCTGCCTTGTCTAGCTAAAGAGGGGGATGTTATAGCCATATTCAGGCATAGTTCTGTGTAATATCACTAAAAATACTTAGTTTCCTGTATGGCAACGACCCGTTTATTGTTTGAGATAGAGGGCAACTATTTTATTGCAATTAATGTAGTGTTATGGGTCTTAAAATTTTTGTTTAGGACAACTGCCCAGAGTCAGCTTTTAATAAAAACTAAGCACAACATCTTCACCTATTTGTGGACCACTCATTTGAGGGGAAAGGAAGACCATTCTTATTGTTCAGATTAGAGAAAAACAGTATTTTAGTGGGGGCAAAACCTTGATATAACCACAGGAACAGTTTTGAAGAAACATGTCCTGACATATTTCTCTTGAGAAACACATTCCATTACTGAGATATTGCTATTCAGATTCATATACGTTTTTCAAAACATGTTTTCTTTTAACACATATTGCCATGGCCAAAGAAAAATCCAGATACCCCCAAGCATTAAGCATATTTAAGAATTGAAATTTTAATGTGATATTATTATAACTTCATCTTTAAATAAATTATAAAAGATAACAGAGGGAAAGTAGAAAATTTCTTTGGAAGTTTGACAAAATGAACTGCAAAGGAATCATAATTTCTTAGTTATAGAATAAGTCAATGTGTGATAAAAGAGAATTTATGTGACAATTCTATAAGCTTTTCTATATACAGTACATATGTTGTACCATAATGAGATAAATTGGTTTTCTATATTATTTTGGGAGATTTAGAAAGTTAGAGAAATTTTCTAAAAGAAATTAACTGGAAGTTGAATATTTACTGAGGGCATATACAGTGATCAATGCCATGATTATATAGGTACAATATATGTGGGAAAGAAACTGATATATGGGAAATAAGAAAAACATAATTTTATGAGCTTTTTAATCAACGTACTTGCTTTTACATTATACTGTAATCATTACTGGATCTGACCTAATGCTTGAAAATTATCCACTCAAATTTACTCTCAAGGTGAATTAGTCTGAAACTTAAAGACATAAAAATTTTAAACTATGGATGTACAAGTAGATTTCCCTGAATATGTCTACAATCTTGAAATATTTCAGGGAAGTCTAAATTCCTCAAGATTGTTCTGAAAACAGTTATATTCATAGACCTTTGAATCTTATACATTTTAATACACAGTAAGCTCTTATTTACACAGAATAGTGAATCAAAATTAGTTTGGTTATGGTATAATCCATATATACATTATGAATTTTCACAATTAGAATACAGTGAAATATATTTGAAATAAATTCTAGGCTAACGTAATGTGCCATTTGACTACTGCTTCTCCAATGATACAGTACATAGTACATGCAGTAGTACTCTAGGATGGAAATATCTTTTAATAACAGAACCATCACAGCTTATTACTATATTTTTCCCTGAAAATTTCATTGCAAATTTATGTTTTGCAACTTTGTTTAGATAATGAATATATTGAGATTTTCTTAGTTTACTAATTTTTATATTCTTTACTGACTATTCTTCATATATCTTCAAGAATATAATTCTTGACACATATTTTTACTTCCTATATAATATATAAATTGTGAACTTATGTATAAGAATCTGTATCTATAAAGGTATGCATCTCTACTCAACCCTTCTTTGTCTTTCCACATTTGGTACATCTGTCAATTAACTCAATCTACCAATGTCAACTATCCAATTTATTGCTTTATTATTTTATTGATCTTTTCATATAACATTACTTTCTCTCTCCACATTTGTCTATTTTCATAGCCTATAATTACTCTTAAGCCATCCTCAACCCTAAAAACAAATATATATCCAACTTTTCCATTATTATTGTTTTCCTGTTTGCCTAAATGCTTACTAATATTTCTAGACAATTGATTTCTTTGAAAGAAATACTCCCATACACTTGACACCAATCAATAATTCTTTGGTTCTCTTTTATGATTCACCTTTATTACTTTACTAAATCTATTTTCTTAGAGTTCAGCCATGACTACCTGATGGTCAAATCCAATAGATAATTTCAAAATTGAGAAGGATGACTAAGAAAAATTGGATGAAACACCTGACTTCCTGTAAACAGATTTTGTATTAGGTGAGGGGTCACTTGCTATAGTAGTAAACAAACCTGAACATACATAATAGTTTAAACACAGAAGCTAAACTTCTTTCTTATAAAGTCCATATGAATACTCTTATTTGGTATGTGGCCCACTCCAAGTCATGACCAGTATTTGTTCATTTCCTATCTTGTGGTTCTGCCACTTTAAACACATGGATTCAAGGTCACTTTACACTCTGTGTAAAGCTGTTGGAAGTGTAAAAGGCTTTTAATATTGATGTTCAGTGGTATTCACTACTTCACTTAGTAGTAGTGACTGGAACTTAGCCTTTGGCCACATTTACTTGCAAAAGAAGGTGGGAAAGGAACTCTATCTGCATCTAGCAAGATGAGAAAATTCATTTAATGACGTATGCACTCAATGATATATGCACTCTATTATATTACAGTTTTTCTCCTGAACTTTTACTTTCTTTCATCCTCCTCTTTGATTTTGTATTCTTTCATTATAAATGAAGAGTTCAATTGAGACCCTATTTGTGGATGATCTGAGCAACCTCTAAATATACATTCAACAATGAATAGCAAGATAGAACATTCTACTACAAGAACTAGTTGGGCTGGGGATGTAGCTCAGTGGTAGAACTCTCCTGGGTCTTGTGGTACTGGGTTTCTGTAGTACCCCACAACAAACAAACATACAAACAGGCAAAAAAAAATCAACTGACCAGTGACATAGAAAACAGTATAAGTTCTTCAAAATAGAGGTTGATTTAACTCTCAAGTTATCACAGATAGCTTGCATTGATTGAGATATCCACAGGGCTCCTAAACCCTATTAGGATCTATACCCTAGCCACTAAAAAGACATGCAGAGACTTTATTCCCAAACTCAGGCAATTTCAGACGGATAACCTACTTCTAAGAGGCCCATTCTACCCACCCCTCTACCTCTACCCTCTTCATTATATTAGCTCACATATATAATTTTTTATGTTCGTATCCTTATAGATCAACTTATGTAGTGCATCTTAGTATTACTGCTTTCTGATATACAGAGAAACACAATTATCTTTATATATCTCTGTCTCTACTTTTCTCTATTTATCTAAATTTCACTTCAATATGAGTTCATTCTGAGCCACTGTTCTTCCAATAATCACATATTTGTTATAAACCACTTCTTTGTTTTGGTGTGCTAAAGAAGCATGCATCATATTGACATTTTTCTTAGTTTTAAAAAGACAATAAAATATTTGTTGATTTAATTGTTCTGTGATTTTTTATGAATGTTGGTAAAATTGAAAAGAATACATTTGAATGACACTGTGCTTTGCAAGAAAACAAAAAGCTGAAATATATTAATTTAATGAACTTAATCATTGCAAATGTCAAATTGCCTAGAACCAAACTTGAGTGTTCCATTGCTGGTCCAATTAAACTGTTTTCATTGATTTTTTCCTGTCAAAATTTACAAATATTCATTTATATTGTTTAAGGAGAAAAATACGTTCTTCAATTTTATTTCACTTAGATTTTTGTGAAAATTAATAACATCTCTATTCTTGGAAAGTCGAATTCATACTGAAAGTAATTTAGTGTCCAAAACTTCTTTAAATAACCATTGCCATGAAATATCAGTTTTAGCATTTCAAGTGTGAGGAGTTGGATAACATAAAAAGATCACATTCTCAATGAGGAGTTCTATTGAAAAATATTTTGAGTGGTTCCAGTTCTGCTGGATGGCAACTTTTTAAAAGTTTTCAATATACCCTCTGTTGCATCTGCTATTGGTCCCAAATTAATAGTAAGAAAAGAATGAGTCTGGGGTAATAGAATATTTCTTCAAGTATCAAGACTACAATATGCATTTTTGAAAAGTATTCTCATTGAGTCAAACCATCATATAATTTTAGCATCACTGGAATTATGCAGACATCGAATTATATATTTTGAATTCAAAATTAATGTAAATTTTTATCCCTTCATTGAATTCAATTTAGTGGAAGATTTAGATATGGTACCAGGGGGGGTATGTTCATCTATTTCAAAGGTATCAATTTCTATGTGATTACATGATTCAATTTAGCTGTGCAAAATTCATGAGCAAAAACCAATTACATGATAGATAGAGTAATAAAACTTGCTTTACTTTGGAAAGTACAGAATTATTCCAGGATTAAATTGATAGAATTATTAATAAAGACTCCCTTTACTCTTAAAATGTTTCAATTTCAGGAAGTCTTATGCTTATTATTGGATGATGCATTATATGGTCATCCTAATACAAAAAAGCCAATTTTAAAAAGCTATAATTATCATGCATTATACACAATTCATAAGTTACTGAAATCAATGAATAATACACTTCATTTCTTTTAGAGAAAATTCAATATATCATTTTGAAATGAATTATTGATACTTATGAACATACCTTGTCCATGATATTGTTCCACATGAATAATATAATTTAATTTTATATCATATAATTTTACCTGAATTATGTATTTTTATGTAGATACTGTCAATAGTCCTATTTGCAGTTAATGCAATGAAGGCTATGAGAGTTTAAATGGCAGTTTTAAGGCTGTAAAATTGGCATATAGAACAGAGATGTGAATCCATTATTAGCTGCAGGATTAGAGAGCTTAATCATTTATAAAGTAACTCCCCTTACAGTCTAATTATATACAATTATTATTTTTATCTAGTATTAATAATATTTGCAATTTTGACATTAAATTTGAAAATATCTTGTTCACATTTTCCTACTAAGTATCAAACATTTTTGTCATCATATTCAACTTCTTTAGAAAAGTAGATTTCAATTTTTTTTTGTCCCATTTTTAACATCAATGCTTTCTCTGTATGAGAATCCTATACTTTTCAATTCTGGAAAACCCTGTTATTATTTCTTTAAATGTTTGCTTTCCTTCATTCTCTCTGGTGCTTTCTAAAAACTCTTTTGCTTAGTCATACATCTATCTTCGAGAGGTTTTTCTCATCTATTTTCATTACCTCACATCTCTGCATTACCTTCTTCATGGTTAGTTACTATTTTCTAATTCTCTCTCTAACTATGTCTTTTTTCAGTGGATAACCTACACATTTTATATCTTGTTTTCTGTAATAACATTGTTATTTTATATATGTCATGTTCTTTCTTTCATCTCTTTGAATCTGGTCTCACACCAGGTTTTATATTTTGCACTTTGGCTCTATAGTGTCCCCCAGTGACGTTTGTCTCTAAGTTCTTGGCACTAACTCCTTTTGGTACTGATACCTTAGGCAAAGAGATTTTCTGAAATATAACTGGTTTACTCAGTCTCTTGTTTTTATATAAAGAACAATGTTTCTTCTAAACTAAACATCACATTAATACTCTAGACCTGAATAAGATTTCTCATATTGATATACCTTTGAGTTACAACTTGCAATTACATAGGGTGAGGAATTTCTCTATCCATTCATAATATGTTTTTTTTTTTTTTTTACTTTCTGCTTTGAAATTCAACTGTTTGTTTATATATTTATTTTTTTGTAGTTTGGGGATTGAATTCAGAGCCTCACGTGCTAAGTGTTCTCTGTATCACCCAGCTGTATCCACAGTCCTATGAATTTTTAAAAGGATTTTCTCACCACTAATTTGTATGAGTGATATTTTTGGAATATGTGCATGTAGAGTGTGCAAATGTATGTGTATACATTTGATGTACGTGTGCATGCTATTACTGCCCATGTTTGCTCATTCTATTTGCTCTGGAAGTCCCAAATTTTCAGTTGGCCAGTCTACATTTAAGTGCACGTTTTTAAAGTTAGTAAGTCTGACAAGTCCTTTGGGAATGATCATTAGTTTATGCATAGTTCAGTCTGGGGGCTTAAAGTAAAGCACGTCAAAACAAGTAAACAGCATAGTTATTGCAGATTATCAATGAAAGAGAATTTAGCAGAATATTTACAACTTGCTGTCAAGCAGAGCAAGAGAAGTCATTGAAATTTATCAAGAAGAGACTAAAAGCATAGAGGAGAGAGAGAGGAAGAAATTGTGCTACCAAATCAAAGAGACATTACAATTGAAAGAAGGGGGAGGTTGGTTTTCTTCTCATGGAACCATGAAATAAGGTTAAGAACTTCTGTGAAGAATGTGTTAGTGTTCCTTTGGTGGTTGGTTATCTGCTTCTTTCTAAAAAAAAAATAAATAAAAGTATTGCCATTTATTTTAAGAATATACTTACAGGGAAATGCTGGAATAGAAGTTATTTAATAGATTTTATTGAAGTTTTTTCATTTAATGAAATATTAATTTGCTACCTATATGTCAGATATTATTATAGGAGATTGGTAATAAAAAAGAAGTGTTGGTGCTCAATGGACTTACATATTATGTGGTGAGGCAAATGTTGAGCAGGTATAACAGAAATATAATGGGTTGTTTCTTTGTAAAGTGTCAGTAATGTATAATATGATCACACTTTACAAATTCATGTGAAAGAATAATGAAGGAAAAATTCGTATAACAATGGGTATTTCAAATCCTTTATAATAGAAGTTTTTATCTTCAGAGGAGGCAATATTTGAGTAAAGTTCTAAATGAAGTAAGGAAGTTGATGTATTCTTATCATAAAAAGACTTAAAACAAGTATGCTTAATTATTTTAATATGTATTTAATTTTCTGATGTTTCATTTTCTTCAAACTTTCCCCAGAACAAATGTGATAGTGATAGAGGATATTGTTTTATATTTTGCTTTAGTTTGTCTTAGGCCGATGAAGTTGCTGAAACAAAGCTCTCTAAATAACTGCTATTTGTTTCACATAGTCCTGGATGTTGAGAAGTCCAAGATCAAGGCATGTGGATTTGGTGTCTGGGTGAGGATTTGCTTCTTGGTTCACAGGTGGCTGTTTTCTTCTGTGTTCTCATATTGTACTTTAATCTAGCAGACTTTGATATTGCTTTGAATTTGGTGGGAGTGATGCGCTGCCAATTTCTGATCTTTAGCCTTAAGAGACTTAAAGGTTCCACTTTCCGTTTCTTCACACTTTATGTCAGAGTCCTAAGCCACCATCTAAGAAGTCCCATAGCCCAGAAAGAGAGAAAACAATGGGCCTGATACTGCATGCAGAGGAATGTAGGCTCAGCTGAGCCCAGTGTTCCAGCCCTCCCTGTCAAAATACCAGCTGATTTGAATACAGTAGGTGATTCTGGTTGATAGTACATGAAGCCATAGAATAATCAAACCAATTTCTACTTGCAATCTTTGCCCCCAAATACCATTAAATATAATAAAATAATTGCTATTTTAGACCATTAATTTGTGAAGTACTTTGTTATACAGCAATATATAAATGGAATAAGAAAGGCTCCAAAAGAGGAGCCTTTAGTAAGACATTTGTAAGATTAGGAGGGTGTACGGACCTGTAGGATTACAAAGGGAGAAGAAAACACTTGATTTGTTAGGAGGGAACATAGCTCCTAATACACAGAAAAAAGAAGTCTCCCACAAAAAGGACCAATGGGTTATGTTGTTGAGTCATGAAATGGTGAGTCATAAGAACTGTTAATCAAAACTGAAGCAATAAAAGAGACACCCAAGTGTATTGCCATAAAAACTTGAAGTTAACTTCAAATTTTGGGATTGGGCGCGCAAGCAGTGTTTCAAGCTATCAGACAGGAGGAACCAAACTAAAATTGCCCTTTGGGGCTTTTGATTACATCACCAACATATACCAAGAGGATTATTCAGTGGTAATTTTATGTCAGGGCATGGAGTAAAATGGACACTAAATTTGGTCTAAAATTACTGTGACTTCACCATTGGAGAATTGGAGACTGTTATGAGTAAGTGTATAAATTTAAAGGTCAAGCAAACATTAGAGGAAAAGTGTGTTGGAAGTCCTAGTTTCCCTAATTCTAGAAAATACTGCATTGAAGGGGATGTAATAAAAATATTTCTTTGTCAATGATAGAGATGTGAGAATTAGGATCCTGACAAACATCACATGCCATTCTCCTCTGGTTTTCCTCACAAAGCATCTTAAAGAGAGCTTGAAGATGATTTTATCAGTGAGCAACAGAGGTATAAAAAATGTGGTACATCAGATCACTATGATTTTGATAGAACCATTACAATGAAACTGGAGTTTTAGATGAGGCTTGATTCTCCACTTCCCTGGCAAGTGGGGTCTCCCTGCAGCAGATAAAGCCCATTTTAGTGTGAGCAACTAAGCACAGTCAGGATGCCTACCTGTGTCAGCTCAGAGAGTCTCAGGTGGCAAGACTTCATTCTTCTCCACTACTATCAAGCGGCAGTTGCAGCTCTTGGAGTTGGTGCTCTAAATCTGCGCTGTGCCCTCCGTGTTACAACAGACCCCAGCAGCTCCCCGCCGCCAATTTCTTTCCAGGTTCGTCTTTGAAATCCGAAGAATGAAATTCGTGGGCAAATAAAAAGGCAAGAGTGAAAGGATTCGAATTTACTGTGAAAAATAGATACACAACCATTACAAAGGCAAGAAGGGACCCGGAAGCAGGTTGCCCTCTGAGTGGTTTATATAGTATATGGGTCAATGGTATTGGCCCAAATCATGCTAATGAGGATTTGGAAAAATACCAACGCTAATGATTAGCCTTGCAGTCCCATTCAGTTCGGTCCCACTTCCATTTCCTGCTGTTCTTGGAAGCAGGAGGTGCTTGGATCATGGATGCTCAGTTCGGCTGCTGTGTTGTACCTAGCGGGACTTTAGCCCCTGACCTCAAAGCGCCCGGCCCACCTTGCTCACTTTGGCTCTGGCTTGCTGCACTTCGGGCCCAGGCTGGGCAGACAGGTTCTGTGTGGCCACCCAGGCCCACTCTGTGTTCCACCGCCACTTGTCCTCAGCGTTTAGTGGGCAGGCTGCGCAGCGGGGGGAACCTGGTTAATAATACATAAGTATCTTAACCACATAGGAGGATTTTTTGGACCAATGCCTTTTCCCTACATTTCTCTATCAACGGCAAGTCAACCCCCTTTCATTTGTGACCTATAGTGCTGTCATAATGATATCAAAATGCATTGGTTATAGTATGAGATGCTCAGGAAGTTTTATTCCTACAGCTTTAACAATATTTCCTTACAGAAGCAATTAGAATGACATCAGTAATTTCTTGGAAGGGAATAAGGATGGGAAAGAAGCCTTAAAGTGGACAAAATCCAGGTAGTTCATAAAAATTCCAAAATGACCCATTCAGTTACATCAATGGATCCAAAAAATGCTATAGTAGTGGATAACATAAGCTCAATATTTTAATTCCAATATTAAAACCTTGAAGAATTCATGTGTAAAATGGTATAGAAATTATAACACCTTGAGAAGAAGGTTGTACAAACCATTGCTCTAAAGGAAATTGAAAAAGGCAATTTTAGAATCCCTTGCCCAGGGACTGTATAATATGAGAGAGATACAACATAGGAGTTTTCATCCATCTATACTCAGGTCTTTGGCATTTGTGGCTGAGTCCTGTCAGGTAAACCATTTGATCGATGATTTTGGAGTATTCACATACCCAAAACTGAGTTCTGCTGGAGACAGAACTCATATTCAGGCTGTATGTACTTGCTCATCCATAATGATGGTTAAAATATTGAAGTACTTCAGTACTGACTGCAAGCCATGTGACCCCACTCATAGGGACTTTTCCTTTCCCAGAAGTTAGAGAGTAAATTCCAGGGAGCTGGGAGATATGGTTGAACAACTGTAATCCCAGTTACTCCAAAAGCTGTGGTAAATGGATCACAAGTTTGAGTTTTAAAAAGGAGTAAATTCTAAGCACCTCTAGAATCCTGTTCGAGTTCTATGGCTTTTCAAGATCTCAGTCAGTAATTAAGCTTGTTAAATACTTTCACTATTTCCAGAATTCAGCACCTTTGGAAACCCATGCCAAACTCTTCTAGCTATTTATCCTAGGAAGGATAAGAGTTGGAATGTATATTCTATGGAGTAGATGCAAAGATTAATTTCAACACATTTTATTTTTGCCAGGGAAAAACATCATTTTGAGTTCATAAGTAATAGCAAGATTGGTATTAAGAGGGTGGTACATTCAGTTTTTATATTTAAGTAAAATAATTGCTTATTTCTTTTAATTGTAATATTTCTCTAATTGAAATTTTACTTTTTGTTTAGTCATATTAAATAGAAATTCATGTTGAAAAGAAAGGTAGAAAAGATAAAGCATGATTACTATAATTTAACCTTACTTTTACTCTGACATCCTGGAATGCTATAATTTGAATTAGTGCAAAAAATGTATTGAATACATAGTTTAACCTTTATTGAATTAAGATTTCTACAGTGAGATTGACTTATGCTGAATGTTGATTGAAAAGCTATCAATAATAAACAAAAGGTGTGCTTAAATTAAGTTGTTATAAAGTGCCTGGCAAGTTGTAAGATAACCATTATAACTTTATAATAAGAGTGATACTTGTTTAAATACAAATCTCCATTTGATTGAATCTAATGATAAAATCATTGATTCCTTGAAATCAGGTTTGTTCCATACCAAAGAAACACTTAGTAATTGCTGTGCTGACAGGATGTTTACAAGTAATGAAAAAAAGAATCCATTTTCTTAAAGGAATAAAAAAATACTAGTATTTCTGCAGGTAATCTTGTCATAAAAACTGACTTTCCTGGAAGATGAATATGCCTGTTTTTGATTTTGATATATTTTTGTAGTTGGCTCACATAATCTTTCTCAGGTCTCATATTTTCGATTATGTTCATAATTCTGACCTTAAGTAAATAATACGTTTTAACCACAGGAGAGGGTTAGAAAGTTATGATATTCTGAACTGAGAATATATTAGGTTTTTCTTCAAAATTTCAGGCAGGGAAAGATGTCAGAAGAGCAAACACTAGAGAGATCTTGCAATAAGAAAAAAAATCACTAGAAAACTAATCTTTAATAAAGTTCACTCAGTAACTATTCTTTGGGGCCCATTTATTTAAATTCCTTGCAAAAAGAAGTGATGACTTGACTTTTGTTTGACTATAATGGTAACCTTTGCTCAATGTAGATACAACCATAGAATGCACCATTGCATTTTATCAGGTTTCCAGTATGGACTACTAAAAATTTAAGTATGCATTAGAAAGGAGATGAAAAGAATGATCATCCCTCTAAAATTTGTTATATGTAAAGTAATGTGGCTAACTTTTAAATAAATCACCCTGAATTACTATTGTAGTAAAATCATAGTTACTGGAAACACTGCATATAGATTCCTCTTATTTTCCAGGGTTGTGCATTTCAGAAGAATTATATTTCAGAGTTTTATATTTTTGAAGAAAAGTCTCTTCACTTCTATATCTCTTTGCCACCTAATAAAGATATATACTTTCTATTTTCAGGTGTGTCTTATAATTTGAAACACTTGACAGTTGGCTATTTTATTTCATTATCCTTAATATTTATTAAACTATGCTATGCACCTATTGAGATGTGAAAATAGTAAATCATCCTCAAGGTTTTTAAATCTTTCTATCTATTGATCTTAATTTCTTTCTTTCATTTGGAGATTGAAGAATTGAATTCATTGCTTTGCACAGGCTAAGCACATGCTTTGCCACTGAGCTATATCCCTGGATCTTTAAAAAAATTTTCTTATTTTATACTAATTTGTTATATATGACAGCAGAATGCATTAAAATTCATAGTACTCAGATAGTGCACAATTTTTCATATCTCTGGTTGTATACAAAGTATATTCACACCATTTGTGTCTTTTTTAAAGGCAGTATGTCCACTCCCATGGAATTTATATAATAGTGGGATGTATAGACAATGAATAATTAAGCATTATAGAGTATGTTAATTTTAAGGGTTATAGAGCACATAAATCAGAGGAGGGTGAGAGTGAGTATTGGGTAGCTATTTTAAACAATATGTATTGAGAAAACATTTGTTCACTGATTTACAAAAGTGATAGAGGAAGACAGAGAATATCTGCAGAGCATATTTCAAGCAGAGAGAACAAGAAAAATGACCCAGTATATTCTAACATTAGCAATATGAAAGTATGGCTACAATGATATTGAAAAAGCAAATAAAATGAGACTAGAAAGGTAGTGAGAGCATGATAGTAATAAAATCAGCTGGGTCTTAGGTAATTTTAGGAATTATAGATTTTAATCTAGTGGAGATCAAAATCCAGTAGATGGCAGTAAGCAAAAGAAAGATCTGATTACTTTGAGTACTAGTTGTTAATTAAATGTAGTAGTAGATGTAATATCATTTAGGACACAATGTAGCTATCTATGCTAGAATTTGATGGTAGCTTTAACCTAGGATGAGTACATATTCTGCTTTGCTTGGAAGAATCCTAGTATAATTGATTTTCTGACAAATTATTTCTAATTCATCATTACCAAACATGTACCATTTGGGATGACTTCATAGCAACCTTATATAGACTAGAAGGGTGGTGTTGAAGATGGTAAGGGCTGATCATGATCTTTATGTATTTGGAAGGTGTTAAAAAAGGGTAGACTGATGGTTTGGCTAAAGGCTTACATGAAAAAGAAATGGATCAAAAAATGACCCGAACAACTGAAATTGTAATACATCTCCCTTTTTTGAGATGGCAACAGTTATGTGAAAAGAGGGATGAAAGAATTTTACACATTGTGAATTTGAGATGTTCATAAAGGTGCTAAGTAATGTATATTCATTAAGTGTAAGCATAAAGGGTCTTGTCAGAGATACACATTTGTCAATATCGTGTCATGGCCAAAGAGAAAAGCCTTTTGGGATTGATTGAATAGAAAGTAAAGAATAGCGATTGGAAATATAAAGATATGTTTTCAAGGAGTTTTGCTATATAATAGGGTATTAATGATACTTGTCCTGTAGGGATTTTGTGACTATTACATACTCTTAGATATGTGCCAGAGTATTGAAAAAGTCATCAATACAGATATTGATTAAATGAAATCTTATGGCTAAGGGAAGCATTTTAACATATGATCTAAAATTGGAATTTGGGGGATGTGATAAACGATTTGGGTATAGTAATGAAGTATAAGGATGGCCTTTCTTTCCATATAATTTAACTTGAAAAGGTCCTTGGTGTTCATAAGACAGAGCCAATTCTTGATTGAGTGTTAAGAGGAAAGGTGAGGGTAATAACAAAGTTGAGAATGGAGGTAATTCTGGGGGTGGAAGACTGTGAGTGACAAGTTAAAAGAGTTTTGGAGAAGTGGATTGGGAGTTAGAGCTGTATGCAAGTCTCTGTGGAACATCCACTAGGCTAACAAGTATAATGAGAAAAGTTCCCAGGAACACAGTGAGCTGGATATGAGACTGTAATAATGGTTGTGGATGGGAGGAAAGGAAAGATGTTCTTAGGCAAAAGTGGATCTCTCATTCTCATCTTCATTGCTGCTGCTGTAGAAATGGAGTGAGGCGCTGTGAATCCCAGAATCACAGGACCTTTTCCTTCCCTCTTGCTTACTGAAAAACTGAACCAGAGTAGAAGGAGTGCATCAGAGTACATGTTTTTATTCTTCACCCAGTAACACAAAGACTGTGGGTTCTCAGTATTGTTCTCATTGTGGGAGCTGAGGTTGGATGCTGATGTGGGAGACCATGGGAGCTCATGTTTGCTGTAAAGAGCAGTCAGAATTCCACAAGGCTAACTGCTCCATCAAATGTCACTGGGTACATATATATGATGTGATTGATTTTTTAAATATTTTTCCCAAACATTGTAGGATTAGGAAGATTATGAGGGTAGAGATATCTGGAAATCCTTATTTTCAGGGCATTGTACATGCCAGGTAGTGTTTTTCAGGTTTTTGGATGTGTATACTACGTGAAAAGAGGAAGAGGAGCTTTGTTCTAGAGCAATGTTACAATGCTATGGTATGAGCACTGTGTGATTGGTATATGGTATTGTAGTATGCACTGTATGAGAACAATGTTAGTAGGAACTATGTGTTGGAAACATTGAGAAGAGATATTTTTAAACAAAAAAATTTAGGTACAATTAATATGTAGTGATCCATCTAAATAGTGGTCTCTGTGTGATGGTTGGATGGGGTATGAGTGTGTACCCCAAGGTTCATGTGTTGAAACCTTAGTGTTCAGTGTAGTGATGTTCAGAGGTGGAGAGACCTTCAGAGGTGAGGTCTAGTGGGAGTTGGTTAGATCACTGGGGGTACTGTCCTCTAAAAGGATTAAGATAGTTCTCCCAGTGCCTTGAGTAAGTTCTGGCTAGAACAGTTGATATCAAAAAGCAACTGCGCTCTCTCTGTTCTCTCAGATCTTTTTCTGGCTTATTATCTGACCGTGTGATCTTTCCCTATTAAACATGGGCCATGATGTTATCTGCCTTGTGTGACACAGCCAAGAGGATTGTCACATATCCTTATTGTAGTGGCCAAATACAGTGTCATGTAGTTCGAAGTTTCAGCCTCCCATATTGTGAGCTAAACACATCTCTTTTCTTTACACATTGCTCAGCCTCAGATATTTTATTACAGTAACATGAAATGGACCAACACATCAATTTCATTCAATGAAAACTGTTGTAAAAATCTATATATTTCAAATTAAGATTTTACTCTGTAATGATGGCATTTAGCACTATATGGGTGATACTGGAGAATGCATTTAGTTATATCTGACATGTTATCTGATTCATGGGAGAAATTTCAATTTCTTTTTCTCATCTCTCCATGGAATCCCCATACCTATCAGTGCCTAGAACACAGAATTTTATTAGTATTTTGAATGAATAAATGAATTAAAGTTAAAAGTGCAAGCTGTTCCTGGGTGCAGTGGCGCATGCCTATAATCCAGTGATTTGGGAGGCTGAGGCAGGAGGATCACGAGTTCAAAACCAGCCTCAGCAATGGCAAGGCACTTAGCAACTTAGTGAGACCCTGTCTCTAAATAAAGTACAAAAAATGAGCTGGGGATATGGCCCAGTGGTTGAGTGCTTTCTGAGTTCAATCCCCGGTACCAAAAAAAAAAAAAAAAAAAAAAAAAAAAAAAAAAAAAAAGCAAGTTGTTTATTCACAAAAAATGTAGAACACTTTAATAAACTTTATAGTGCTGTAAAAAAAAAGTACTGTAGAAAAACTCAATTCATTTAAAGATGATTGTATTTCTCGTGTTTTCAATTTGCACATTACAAGTGAAAAGAAATTGACATCTAGAGTAATAGGCAAATAATAGAGATTATGCTCTACTAAATGTATATGTTTGGTTATTTATTTATTTATTTTTTATTTTTGTGGAACCGGGGATTGAACTCAGGGGCACTCGACCACTGGGACACATCCCCAGCCCTTTTTTTGTATTTTATTTAGAGACAGGGTCTCACTGAGTTGCTAAGTGCCTTGCCATTGCTGAGGCTGGCTTTGAATTCGCGATCCTCCTGTCTCAGCCTCCCAAAGTGCTGGGATTACAGGCATGCGCCACCACGCCCGGCTATTTGGTTATTTTTTAATCATGGAAGATGTGCTAGCTATAAGTTTTTACTACATTTTCTACACTTTTGTAAGCAAATATTTGGCTTTGGAATAGAGAATCCCTTGCCAGGGACTGACTTAAATAAAACTACATAGTATATTTATGTAATTAATTTTCAGATGCACTTTTAAAACTTTTGAATAATTTCAGTGACCTTAAACATTTAAATAAATAATCTTTGTAACAACCAACCTGAACCTAGACATTTCAAAAGGTTGTGCCATTTCCTCAAAAAATAAAAATAATTGAAGGAATAAATAAATATCTGAGCAATAGAGAAGACTATGTATGACATGAGTAATAGGATTATGTGTCACTTAATGTTTCCCTTTCTGTGTTTATTTATATATTACAGATTTTTGAAAATCATCATGACCTACATTATATTTATGATAATACTAAATTTTCCTATGTATGAATTTGGTTTATTTCTCCACTTTTTGTGTCTTTTTATGCATATCAGTTATTTTTAAAAAATCATTATATCTATATAAATGTAATTAGATTTATTCTTGAAAGTCACATGAATTTCTGTTTCTGTAAACTGAGTTTTAAAAGTTACATTTTTAATTGGTTTTTGTTAATCACAAATGTCTATCTATTATTACTATTATAGTAAACCAGATATATTTAAAATATCTGGCATTTCTTGTACTTTAACATATTTGATCAATTTTTTGAATTAGTTAGATTTTTTTCCCCTGTGTCTCTCCATTCTCAGTGCAAACTAGGCTAAGGGTCTGGGCTGAGGTCCCTGTGGTAGGCTCACTCTACCTCTTCTTTCTGTCCAGTGTTAGAACATAGACTGTGGTAATGAATTAGTTAGATATTATCCCTTTTTCAAACTTTTAATTAAATACCACCTCAAAAATATATTCTATAGTCATTGTGTTATATTTATGAGTAGATTCCATACTAATCTTCCATTTCCATAAATTTTTGAATATAAATTATCTTTATGTATTATCTTTATAATTATATATTATCTTTATAATGATAGGTTGTATTTCATAACTAAGAATCAGTTATTAATCTTCTTGAAGAACTAGCAAATTATTTTATTTACAGTATCTATTATTTCTTCCTTTTTTGTTTGTTTCTGATTTTAAGGTTATTTTGTTTCTCCTCCAATTTTCTGTTGTTTTTGACTGTTTAGCTTATTAAATTTTATCTTTTTTCTAGTGTAAGTTTTATGGCCATTCTGTTCTAAATGTCTCTTGCTATGTTTCTCAATTTTTTATAGCTTTTAATTTTCATTGAGATTTGATTATTTAACTTTTTACCTTATGAGTGTTTAGCTTATTAATTTTATCTTTTTTCTAATATAAGTTTTATGGCTATTTTGTTCTAAATATCTCTTCCAATGCCTTCTCAAATTTTATAGTTTTTAATTTTAATTTAAATTTGAGTATTTAATGTTTTAATGTGAGTATTTAATGTGGCTTTTTGCTGTAGTGGTGGTGCTGGGATAGAACCTGGGACTTCATGCATGCTAGACAAGCTCTCTACCACTAAGCTATACAGCAGTTTTTATCTGTGACTTTTGAAATCATTTAAATCAGACTAGAAAAGTAGTTTTAAGTTTCAAGCCATAAGTCTCTCTTTATTATGTGTGCCAGAAGTGGATGAACTGCTGAAATGGAGAAGCCACAACTTTGTATTTCCATCCCATAGTAATTTCTTTGTTGCTCAGCAGAGATCACTGGGCCCCATTCTGCATGGTGGTCATCTAAGAACTTCTCTTTCAATCTTCATTTTTTTTAAATTTATTTTTTATTCTAAGTTGTTATAAATGACAGCAGAATGCATTACATTTCATATTACACATATAGAGCACATTTTTACATATCTCTGGTTGTATGCAAAGTATATTCACATCATTCGTGACTTCATACATGCACTTAGGGTAATGATATCCATCTCATTCTACCATCTTTTTTTTTTTCTTCACCCTTTTGCCCCCTTCCTTCCCCTCCCTCCCCATTGGCCATTCTAGTGTTCCTCTAATCCTCCTATGCTCCCCATCCCAACCCGACTGTGAATTGGCCTCCTTATATCAGAGAAAACATTTGGCATTTGCCTTTTTGGGATTGGCTAACTTCACTTAGCATTATATTCTCTAACTCCATCTATTTACCTGCGAATGCCATGATTTTATTTTCTTTTATTGCTGAGTAATACTCCATTGTGTATATATACCACATTTTCTTTATCCATTCATCTACTCAAGGGCATCTAGGTTGGTTCCACAGTTTAGCTATTGTGAATTGTGCTGCTGTAAACATCGATGTGGCTGTGTCTCTGTAGTATGCTGCTTTCAAGTCTTTTGGGTAAAGACCAAGGAGTGGGATAGCTGGGTCATAAGGTGGTTCTATTCCAAGTTTTCCAAGGTATCTCCATACTGCTTTGCATATTGGCTGCACCATTTTGCAGTTCCACCAACAATGTATGAGTGTGCCTTTTTCTCCACATCCTCTCCAACATTTATTGTTGTTTGTGTTCTTAATAGCTGCCATTTTGACAGGTATGAGATGAAATCTTAGAGTAGTTTTGATTTACATTTCTCTAATTGCCAGAGAGGTTGAGCATTTTTTCATGTATTTGTTGATTGATTGTATATCTTCTTCTGAGATGTGTCTGTTCAGTTCCTTGGCCCATTTATTGAATGGATTATTTTGTGTGTGTGTGTGTGTGTGTGTGTGTGTGTGTGTGTGTGTGTGTGTTAAGATTTTTGAGTTCTTTATATATTCTAGAGATTAGTGCTCTAGCTGACGTGCATGTGGTAAAAATTTGTTCCCAATTAGTAGGCTCTCTGTTCACCTCACTGATTGTTTCTTTTGTTGAGAAGAAGCTTTGTAATTTGAGTCTATCTCATTTATTGATTCTTGGTATTAATTCTTGTGCTACAGGATTCTTATTAAGAAACTTGGGGCCTAATCCAACATGTTGGAGATTAGAGCTTACTTTTTCTTCTATTAGGTGTAGTGTCTCTGGTCTAATTCTTAGATCCTTGATCCACTTTGAGTTGAATTTTGTGCATGGTGAGAGATAGAGGTTTAATTTTATTTTCCTGCATATGGATTTCCGGTTTTCCCCAGCACCATTTGTTGAAGAGGCTATCTTTTCTCCAATGTACATTTTTGGTGCCTTTGTCTAATATAAGATAACTGAAATTATATGTGTTAGTCTCTTTGTCCTCTATTATGTACCATTGGTCTACCGGCCTATTTTGGTGCCAATACCATGCTGTTTTTGTTACTATTGCTCTGTAGTATAATTTAAGGTCTGGTATAGTGATGCCACCTGCTTCACTCCTTTTACTAAGGATTGCTTTAGCTATTCCGGGTCTCTTATTTTTCCAGATGAATTTCATGACTGCTTTTTCTATTTCTGTGAGGAACGTCATTGGTATTTTGATTGGCATTGCATTAAATCTGTATAGTACTTTTGGTAGTATGGTCATTTTGAAAATATTAGTTCTGCTTATCCAAGAACAGGGTAGATCTTTCCATCTTCTAAGGTCTTCCATAATTTTTTTCTTTAGTGTTCTGTAGTTTTCATTATAGAGGTCTTTCAAATCTTTAGTTGATTCCCAAGTATTTTATTTTTTTTTTTATGCTATTCCTCATTTCCCTTTCAGATGTTTTCCTCATTTCCCTTTCAGAGGATTTGTCACTGATATATAGAAATGCCTTAGATTTATGGGTGTTGATTTTGTATCTTGCTACTTTGCTGAATTCATTTATGAGTTCTAGAAGTTTTCTGGTGGAATTTTTTGAGTCTTCTGGGTCTTTCCATGTTCTTACCAGATAATTTGGTATTTTTAAAAGCTGTCACTGGTTTCAAATATGAAACAAGTTTTGGAAGCACTAATTTTTACATTTATCAAGTCACATGACCTATGTATTATCTTTATAATTTATACATAACCTTTGTAATTATCATTAATTCTTGGTGTTGTTACAGAAAATAAAATAACAGAACAATTTGAAAGCTATAAAGGGCTATGTTCTACTTTATTGTCTATCACATACAGTAGGAGTTAAGAAATCATAATATGGGGAAAAAGAAAAGCCAGATTATTTTTAAGTGTTTTATATGTTGCATATTTCACTTACATGTGCTTCAAACTTTTTATTAGCAAGTGCTATATTGTTTGTCAAATGTTTTTCAATATTTCCTCTTGTAACCCATACATACTAATTATGATTATACTTTTATCCTTTAATATTTGTATATTCATTTAAAATATTTTTTAAATTTATTTTTTAGTTGTAGTTGGACACAATACCTTTATTTTATTTATTTATTTTTATGTGGTGCTGAGGATCAAACCCAGGGCCTCACATGTTCTAGGCAAGCACTCTACCACTGAGTCACAACCCCAGCCCTGTATATTCAGTTTTTGTAGAAAACTCTCAAAGACAAAACTGCTATGTTAATGGGTATTTATTTTTCAAATCTGAATAGATCCTATGGCTCAAATTCTAATCAAGAGTGAATTGGGAGTATTCATTTATCGTCAACCTCTACAGCACTGGTTGTAATGGGATTTCAGAAGCTAGAAATTCTGAAAGGTCAGTTTCAAGTTGTTCAATTTCATATTTCAGATAGTGACTTACAAAAAGAGACAGAAATTCTGAGTCATGAATGTGTATTTTCTTTATCATTGACTCTAGCAAACTGTCTTGCAGGCACAAATGTTGTCTTTCTTCTGTCTACTTTCTGATCTAATGTAATCATACTGTTCTCTTCTCCTGAACTCATTTCAACTCCAAAGGCTTCTGCTTGTGTTGTCTCAGAGCCAGTATTTTTTTCTGCTAAATTGTCATGTCCTGCAAAAAGCATTTCTGTTAGGTTTCTAGTGTTGCTGAAACAAAATACCACAGACTGGGTGGGCTAAATAATAGAAATTTATTTTATTTTTATTCTGTTGTCTATGTTTGAGGTCAAAATGTTGGTAGTGTTGCTTTTTTCTGAGTCCTCTCTCTATGTCTAGTGGTCTATCTTCTCATTGTATGTTCACATTGTCTTCTCTTTTTTATTTACCTGTGTCTAAATTTCCTCTTAGAAGGACATCAGTAACATTGGATTAGAGCTCAGGCTAAGAACCTCATTTTAACTGAACTACCACTTTAAAGGCCATATCTCGAAATCTAGTCACATCCTGAGATTCTGGATGTCAGGGCTTTCGCATATACGTTTTAAGGAAACATAATTCAGTCCATAATATCTAGCTACCTCTAATTAGAGTCATATTAATTGTTCAATATTATTGAATTATTCAATGTTCGCTAACTATATGTGGATTATATCCTGTTATTTTGTAATAAACATATGCACCTGTCATATTTATTTGGATTCTGAATAATGTATTCATCATTTTATAATAAAGAAAAATTCACTTAGTTCAGTATCCATTTAATTACAGTATGACTAAGACCTAGTCATAATTATTTATCAGTATTTTAATAAGGTTCAATTTTATATAATAATGCTCTGACTAGAGAGATATGGCTTCCTGTTAATGTTGGTTCATTAACAGACTAAGTACTTGTGGGAGGTACTCTGGAGTAGGTGGAAGCTGGGAATTGGAAATTGTTTTAGTCAGGTATTTCATTGCTGTGACAATAAATCAGAGCAGGAAACGTTTATTTGACTCTCATGGTTTTAGATTTCTCAATTCATAAACAGCCAACTCCATTGATCTGGGCCATTGCTCATGGCAGAAGAGTATGGTGGAGGAAAGTGGCTCAGGACAGGCTACCAGGAAGCAGAGAGAGGCAGTTCCCCATTAACTCACCTCCTGCAGTCATACCCTACTTGTCTATAGTTACCACTTGATTAATCCCTGTCAGGGGATTAACACAGTCATTATGTTAAGGCTCTCATAGCCCAATCATTTCATCTCTAAACTTTCTTGCCTTGTCTCACACATGAGCTTTTGGGAGACAAATCATATCTAAACCATAACAGGAATTATTTGTTTTGGAAATTCCTTGTATGTCCCAGAAATGATTATCTTATTTATATTCTATTCCTATATTCCTAAGATAGTTTGTATGGAAAATGACTATTTTCCATTTTATGAAGATAAGCTTAAACTCTGTAATGTGTAACCATCAATATAACTATCCATAAAAATTATATTTTTAAATATTTTGAATCTAAATTTCTAGATAAACTCTGTTATTTGTGATGTTTTTTATGCTAATGTGTAACCATCAATATAACTATCCAATATTACATAAAAATTATATTTTTAAATATATTTTGAATCTTAAATGGAGAAAAATTGAAAGCTAAAAAAACTGGAACAAGACAGGGATGCCCCCTCTCACCACTGCTATTTAACATAATTGTAACACACACACCTTCTGAGCATATAAAATAGACACATACGTGCAGCTATTTTAGTTTGATTGAAACTTAACATGTGATTGAGCTCCTGTACATATCATAGGTCATGTATCATCCTTAGATTACTCTTGTATATGAGACATGTTTTTTGATTATATTAATACATGATGCTATGTGGTCTATTATACTAAGTGGAATTATGTAGTGGTATGTTTTGAACTATATACTTGTGAAGGAAACATCTAGGGTATGTGTGAGAGAGAGAGAGTGCAATTTTAATTGAAGAGAGATGGCTATTATAGGTAAAGACTAATATTTTTTCTAAGTTATTTGTGATGTTTTATGCTACAATTTTTTATTAAGTTCCCTCCAGGAAGCAGAAAACTCTTAGAAATATAAAGCAATAGAACTTTGTAGAAGCAGCTTTTACATGAAAAACTATACTGATTTGTTCATCACTCATTCATTCATTTGGTTACTGGGAAAATTCTGTAGTCAATGTAGTTTAAATAAAATATTGCCTCATTAATTATTACTTTAAAAAGCAATTGTTTATATAATTCAATTTATCTAAGTATCATTTAAGACTAAACCCTTGTTGGCTAAAGTATCATTATCACCAAAATTATATTTTCCCCTTTGGTAATGAGAATTAGCTTTTTCTTGTGATGTTGCAGGTAAAAGACAGAAATACCATGATATGGTTCATTTTCTGGCATTTCAAATAGTTCACTACTGATAAACTTGAATTTATAATCTTGATATCTGGATGGTCATAAATATATAATAATTGTATAACTCTTCTTGTCAATCTAATTTACAAATAATGAGAATATATTTCATAATTTATATAATGAACCTGAGGAAACCTTATAAATACATGCTGCAGTATTAAAGATCATACTGATGCATTTAAATCACTTACTCTTTTATGGTCAAATTGTGAATTATGATCATTTTGAAATTGTAATTTGTCGGTAGAACAGATGCATAAGACTTAGCTGATAATAAAATGTTCATAAAAACAATCTCAGTCATCAAGTAACTGCTCACCTACTGAAGAGATTTTTATTCACTGCAGTGGATTTAAAACCAAGTTAAGGTGTCCAAAGAAGTACTTTAAGTACGTGTTTTTCAAGCATGCTTATATAGCCAGGTGATTAACTTCACTTTTGTAAGTGGAGGCTATTATTGACCTAAGAATGAAGGGTTTTATGAAATAAATATGCATGCAAATGATAATTTATTAGGAAATAAAGTTTAAATATCTTTGAAACTTACCTTTATTAAAGATTCGGTCTAGAGAAGTTTTGATTTGTATTTCTGTAATTGCCAGCGATGTTGAGCATTTTTTCATGTATTTGTTGATTAATCGTGTATCTTCTTCTGAGAAGTGTCTTTTCAATTCCTTAGCCCATTTATTGATTGGGCTATTTGTTTTTTTGGTGTTAAGATTTTGAGTTCTTTTATAGTCTAGAAATTAGTGCTCTATCCGATGTGCATGTATTACATATTTGTTCCCAATTAGTTGGTTCTCTATTCACCTCACTGATTGTTTCTTTTGCTGAGAAGAAACTACTCTAAGATTTCATTTCACTCCAGTCAGAATGGCAGCTATCAAAAACACAAACAACAATAAATGTTGGAGAGGATGTGGTGAAAAAGGCACCCTCATACATTGCTGGTGGGATTGCAAAATGGTACAACCGTTATGGAAAGCAGTATGGAGATTCATTGGAAAGCTGGGAATGGAACCACCCTATGACCCAGCCGTCCCACTCCTGGGTCTATTCCCAAAGGACTTAAAAGCAGCATATTATAGTGACACAGCCACTTCAATGTTTATAGCAGCACAATTCACAATAGCTAGGTTGTGGAACCAACCTAGATGTCCCTCAGTAGATGAGTGGATAAAGAAAATGTGGTATATATACACAATGGAATTTTACTCGGCAATAAAAGAGAATAAAATAATGGCATTTGCTGGTAAATGGATGAAGTTGGAGAATATAATGCTAAGTGAAATCAGTCAATCTCAAAAATCCATATACCATATGTTTCCTCTGATATAAGGAGGCTGGTTCAGAGTATTGTTGGGTCAGGGTACATAAGAGGATTAGAGGAACACTATAATGGTCAAAGGGAAGGGAGGGGAAGGGAGAGAGCAAGGGGGGATGGAGGGGAAAAAAGAAAAAGTGGTTGAATAAGATGAATATCATTATTCTAAATGCATGAATGAAGACTTGAATGCTACTAATATACTCTGTATACAAACTGTTTTGTGTAAAAAGATGCTCTATATGTGCAGTATGGATTGTAATACATACTACTACTATAAATAAAAAAAATTAAAAAAGAAAAAAGATTCAGTCTAATACTTTAAAAGTCTAATACTTTAAAAACTTGTCTAATACAATTTATTTTATATCTAAGAATTTTCTCAATTGCCACATTTCCAATTAAATCATTTTGTTATGCCAAAATAAATAAAGTTTTAAAAAATTTCTCAACTTCACTGAATGATAGATGCAATTGTTTGAGCATCAAGTTTTCTTAGAGCCACATATTAAACTCTATAAGACGTCAAGGAATTTGGAAAGACAGGGAAACTACTTACAGGGTTCTTTACTTGAGTCTGAAGATAATTTATGTATTATTTCATTTATCATCAAAACATTATGTGAAGAATATAAAGGTCTTATGTAACATCCAGGACCCCTACCAGCACTGTTAGAATCCAAACTCTTTAAGTTTTAAAAATACATATTTTATAAAGTAAGACTAAAGAAGCACATTTTGTTAAGAAAGCTATAATTTTTCTTCAGAAAGAAAAATTCTTATAGTTTGAAATATGTTGTCATATTAACTGATAAAAAGAGGAAGCATCTTTTGTTACTTTGTTCTTGTTTACACAAAAATTAGGATTATTAACTATTTATACTCAAGTGAAGGATAGATAATCTAATCTTGTTCACAGTTCCCATTCTTTCCACTCAGTTCCTCCTCACACTGTGTAATCAATTTAAGTAATTTCTGGTTTATCTTTTCTCTCATTTTTTTTTGTACTAGTTGGGAGATAAGACATATTTTCTTACTTCTTATTTCTTTTATGAAAGTTAGCATGTGATACATATTAATTTATAATTTCTTTCTGACAAGATATCCTAGAAGTCACCCTATATTTGTGCATAGAGATCTTCCTCATTGTTTGTACTGATTCCATTGTTTGGGTTCCACAGTTCATTCAATCACTTTTATAGATATGGGCATTTAGTTGTTTCCAAAAGGTTGCAGAAACAAACAATGCTAGAATGAGTAGCCTTGTGTCTACACATTTTTCTTGTCTTGTTAGAAGTGAATATTTGGATAATCCCTAAAACTGGGTAATAAGAAGTACATATGCAATTGGATTAGTTTATTAGAAAATTTCCCTCCTGTAGGGTTCTAGTATTTGCCTACCCACTAGTGATATGTGAGAGTGTTAGGTTTCTCACAGCCTTGCCAACAGACTATGAAGTCATTCTTCTCCATTTTCATCAAACTGATAAATGAGAAAAGTTATTTTAATGAAGTTTTAATTTACATTTTTCTAATTATGGGTGAAGAGGAATATCTTTACAGTTTTTTAAATGCCAGTTTTATATCTTTAATGTAAACTGTTTTTTGTTTTTTGTTTTCTTATTATCTTTTTTTAGGGTTAGTATCCTTAATTTTTAGGAGTTATTTATATATTAGGCATATGCATCCTTCATCGGTAGTACATATTGCAACTATTCCTCTCTAGTTTGTCAGTTGTTTCTTTTTAAAGTTTATTTTATTCACTTATTTCATTATTTTTATGTGGTGCTGAGGATTGAACCCAGTGTCTCACACGTGCAAGGCAAGCACTCTAACTCTGATTCACAACCCAGCCCTTGTCAGGGACTTTTTTACTTCATTTATGATGTGTTTTAATTGGAGTCGTAAGTGTTCCACAGAAGCTCATCTGCTAAAAGTTTGGTTCACAGTGTAGTACAGGGAGGTGTGAGAAACTTTAAGAGGTGGGAACTAGTGGTCTTTATATTATTGCAGCCATGCCCCAGAAGGAGATGGAGATAGACACTGGCATCTCCCCACCCACCATCTGTGTGTGTGTGTGTGTGTGTGTGTGTGTGTGTTGCTTTCTGGCTATGAGGTGAGTGCTTTTGCTTTCCTACATTCTCCCACCATGATTTGCTGCCTCACCCAAAGCAACAGGGTCAACTAATTTTAGACTTAAGCCTCTAAAACTGAGAACCAAAGTAAACCTATTCTCTTGGTAAGTTGATTATCTCAGGTATTTGTTGCTGTAATGGAAAGTTAACAAATGCATGGTGAGTTTTTTTGGGTGTGTGGGGGGGTTGCTACAATATTTTCTGTCATTTTTAAATAATCAATATTGATCATCTCTAGTTGTGAATAATAGTTAGAAAGTCATTTTGCTTACCCTGAGATTCAAGAGGAATCTCGAATCTATTTCTTTTATTACTTGTTTGATTCCATTGTTATTTTTTCATTTAGATCTCTGGTCTTTTTGAAGTTAAGTTTTCCAGTATGGTGCTGAAGTATGGATCTGATATTGTCTTTTTGCAAATGTTTAGTGAATTGTCTTGGCATCATTTATTAAAATTATTTTTTTTTGTTGTTGTTGCTTTAGTAACTTGAAATACCATCTTTATCATATCCTATATGATAAATTTATATGTATTCAGATATATTTCTTACTTTTTTCCTGTTCCAATGGTCTGCCTGTCTGTTCCTGTCTCAGTGCTATATAGTTTTGTCAATAGAGCATTTAGCATAATAGTTTTTTAAATTGATCCAGTTTGTTGCATGCATTAATAGTTTGTCCTTTTTTATGTCTGATAGTTCTTCTTAGTAAGAATATATCATGTGTTATGCATTAGATATGAGTTGTCCCCTCAATACACATGTGTAAGACAATGCAAAAATCTTAGAGGTGAAATGATTGGGTTATGAGAGCCTTACCCTAATCTGTGCATTAATCCAGTTAGACAGAGATTAATTTAGTGGTGACTGTAAGCAGGTAGGGTGTTCCTGGAGGAGGTGGGTCCCTGTTGGTCAAACCTTTGGGGATTATATTGTGTCCTTGTTGAGCAGAGCCTTTCTCTGCTTAATGATGCTATGTCCACAGCTGCTTTCCTTAGACACACACTTTAACTATGATGTTCTGGTTAGTCTCAGGCCCTGAGCAATGGAGTGGATTGTTTACGAATTGAGACCTCTGACACTGTGAGACTCAAACAAAAGAAACTTGTCCTCCATAAAATAGTTCTTGTCAGGTCTTTTGATCACAGTAGTGAAAAAAACTAACGAAAATATATTGTTTACTTATTTTGATGGACTACTGAAATGTTTCCAGGATTGCTTATGTTGTGAAGCTATTAAAAACATTCTTTTAAAAATCATTCTGTGGACATACATTTCAAATTCTATTGGATAAATAAATGGATAAATATCTAAGAAGAGAATGACTAACAATGTCTGATGATTTATCCTACATTAGTAATTGTTTTTAAATTTTGTGAGAAATTTCTGGACTTTGGCCAGATATGGGATCCATTTCACAGTTCCACTGATGACATATGATAGTTCACCTTCTGCCACATCCTTGGCAATACTTGGTGATATGAAATTAGTCTGCTTTTACTTCTTGTTTTTGTCATTGTGGGATTATTTTTCATTTCTCTCAGAATAAATGATGTTGAGCATTTTTCTAATGTTTATTGACAATTTATATATCTGTCTTAATCCATTATTAAAATATCTTTTCATTTTTGTGTACTTTGGTTTTTAAATGTTGATGTATGTAGGGATCTGTACATATCCTGGATGCCAACCTTTGATAGTTATATAATCTATGAACATTTTTTCTAGTTCTTATATTATCTTTTTTTTTTCTTAATGTTTTTTCTGAAGTCATTACTTTGAGGTTTCTATCATGGACCATTGTATAACAATAATAACTAAGATTTTCCTACATGTTTTCTTCTAAAAACATAGGTGGTTATCCTTTTTGTTGATATTTCTAAAAAATATTGTTTTCCTGTTACAGATTTTTTTTTGTTTAGATACACCATGAGAGTAGAATTTATTTTGACATGCCACACATATAGAGAGTATAAATTCCCATTCTTGTGGTTGTACATGATGTGGGATTACACTGGTTGTGTACTCATATATGAATATAGGAAAGTAATGTCTGATTCATTCTACTGTCTATCCCATTCCTGTCCCCCTTTCTGTTCCCCCTATTTCCCCCTCTCCAATCCAGTGAATCTCCACTCACCCCCACCTGTTGTGAGTCAACATCCACATATCAGAGAGAATATTTGTCCTTTGTTTTTTTGGGATTGTATTAGCATGAGAGTCTCTCCATTTCCATCCAATTATAGGAAAATGCCATAATTTGGTTCTTTTTTATAGCTGAGTAATATTCCATTGTGTATATGTACCACATTTTCTTTATCCATTCATCTGTTTAAGGGCACCTATGCTGGTTCCGCAGCTTGGCTATTGTGAATTGACTGCTATAAACATTGATGTGGCTGCATCATTGTAGTGTGCTGCTTTTAAGTCCTTTGTATATGCCAAAGAGTGGCATAACTGGGTCAAATGGTGGTTCCATTCCAAGTTTTCTGAGAAATCTCCATACTGCTTTCCAGAGTAGTTGCACCAATTTGCAGTCCCATCAGCAATGTATGAGTGCAACTCTTGATAACTGCTATTCCAACTGGAGTGAGATGAAATCTCAGTGTAGTTTTAATTTGCATTTCTCTAACCAGTAGAGAGGTTGAACATTTGTTCATATATTTGGTGACCAATCATATTTCTTCTTCTGTGAAGTTTCTGTGTGATTCCTTTGCTCAGTTATTGATTGGGTTACTTGTTTTTTGGGTGTTAAGTTTTTTAAGTTCTATATTTCAGTAGTGTCTATGGTGACATTTCCTTTTTCATCACAAATTTTATTAATTTGAGTTTTATCTCTTTATTAGCTTAGATAAAGTTTTATCAGTTTTATTTATTTTTTCAAAGTACCAATTTTTTGTGTATGTTTTGGATTTTCATTTGTTTCAATTTAATTTATTTCAACTCTGATTTTAATTCCCTTCTTTCTCTAATTTTGGTGTTGATTTGTTCTTCTTTTTCCTTGGCGTTGAGATGTAATGTTGGGTTATTTATTGACATTCTGTACTTTTAATGTATGAACTCAATGCAATGAAAATTTTCTCTTAGCACTGCCTTCATAATATCTCTGAGATTTTTGATATGTTGTATTGCTATTCTCATTTGCATCTAAGTATTCCTTTTATTTCAACCCTGATTTCTTCTGCTGTCCACTTGCCATTCAATAGCACATTAATTAGTCTCCAGTTGTTAGAGTAGCTTCTATTCTTCATTTTGTCATTGATTTCTAATTTCATTACATTATGATCTAATAGAATGCAAGGTATTATCTCTATTTTTTTTTTTTTTTTTTTTTTGTATTTGCTCAGAGTTGCTTTGTGACCCAAGAGAAGAAACATGTTTGTTTGGGAGAAGCATTTGTGAGATGCAAGAAGAAATTGTATTCAGTCACCTATGGATAAAATATTCCATATATTTCTATTAAGTCTAAATTAAAAATTGTATTTTTTTCAGTTCTATAACATGTTTATTTGTATTTTGTTTGGAGGATCAATCCATTGATGAGATGGATGTGTTAAAGTCACTCAGTATCATCGTGTTGTGGTCTGTTTGCTTCTTGAAATTGAGAATTTCCCTCATCCTGCATGGGGAGGGAGTGGGTAAATGTCAGAGGTGAGGGTCATCTGGAAATAAAAGCTATGAAAGTATTATTAAGAAACAAAGATTAAAAACATAGGAAATTAATTGAAGCAGAGGCTACACGGGTGGATAGCCCTGGTGGGTCTTATCCTAATAAAGAGAAATGCCTGCAAATGCTTTATTTATCACAGTACATACCAAGGAATCAGTAAGGAGTTTTTTTTTTTCAGGAAAACCGAATAAGAATGGGGAAAACAGGTTCTTTGGTGCTTTTCAGGTTATGCCCATCTCAGGGCAGCTGTATTTGATCCTAGGGCTACGCGCTAACGCAAGGCGCTAGTGTGATCTGGGCTTTCTTGAACTGGGGAATTTCACCCAGGAGTTCCCAGAAAAGCAGCTTCCCTGCCTTAATGGTTCAAACAAAATCCATTGTTCAGAAGTGGTTTCCAACAGAGAGTGGGTTGTTCAATGCACATAGATGCTCCACTCTTTGGCTCATAAATATTTACAATTGCTATGTCTTATTGATATAATTCCCTTAAGCAGTATGAAATTTCCTTCTTTGTCTCTTCTGATTAACTTTGGCATGAAGTTCACTTCATTCTGGCATGAGAATAGAAACCCCTGCTTGTTTATGAGATTAATGTGAATGATATGTTTATTGTGATCCTTTTACCTTCAGTCTGTAGATGTCTTTGCCTATGAGGTGAGTTGAGATTTCTACAATGTTAATTGTCAGAATAAACAGAAATGATATGATCAGTTATTGTCTACAATAAAAAAGCAAGGTTGCAAAATGGTTAAAAATTTCGAATGCTGGACAGGGAGAGAATAGCAACAATGAAGGATGTGGTGATTATGAGGGAGGAGGTGATAAGCTAGAAGTAAAACAATAAAGGAACAGCAAAAGAGAGAAAGAGATTAGAGACAAAAAGATGAGAAAAAAATATAAAGTAAACATTTTAAAAATTAAAAAAAATACAAAACAAAACTGAAATATACTAATCAAACACCCTAGTCCTCAATAAACTGATCCATGAAAAATAACTGGCTTCAAAAATTCTAGAAATGAGAAAAGAAAAAGCAAATATAAATATGTATAAGTGCCTGTGAACCATTAAGTTTACAATTAAGCAGAGAAAAGAAGAAAGGAAAAAAAAAAAAAAGACCTTGATGTAAAGAATTGTTTCCATTAGAGTTTAAAATATTCTCAGCTTCCCTTCTTAGCAGTTAGGTGGAGTTGTCTGGTGTATGAAGTTTGCTCTACCCTCAGGGTGAGGTTGCTAGGGTGAGGGAGGTAGTCCTCTAGGCAAAACTTTTGGGAGGGAGGGTTTGTTTGTGCTTAGTTAGGTTCTAGGCTATTCACTGGATACAAACTGGTCTGGAGATTCTAAATCAGTACATCTCCAAGGCCCAACAATTTCCAGTCCATCCTGGAAGACTACACCCCTGATCTCCATTGGGTTCCACTCATGTGGTAGAGGAGCCAATTCTTATTCCACTATGTGACCTACACATCCCAAGTTTCCTTGTCTTAGATTCAGTCTCTAAACTCAGTCTCTTTTGCCCCTATCCTTTTGAGTTTCTGGCCAGGGGCATCTCTCCCAGCTAGTTCTACAAGCAGCCAAACTAAAGTGGGAGGAGAGTCTGGTGGGTTTCCATGACTAGTTGTCTCCTGTGTAAACCTCTCTCCACATTTGATTTTCTCCTGGTCACTTAGGCATACTCTATGTTGTACAGTGAGAGTTTTACAGGCCTGCATTCTGTGTTCAAAACTTATCTTCATTTTGAGAAAGAACCTAGAATAGGTGTATTAAAGATTGGTGATTTTTTTCCTTTGTAATACGATACTATTACATTTTTTATAATTATTTCACTTTTAAGTTATTTTGCATATATTTTGGCAAATATTTAAATAACATATTTAATGAAAATAATTTAAATTAATTTCATAAATACTGCTACTAAGTTCTCATATAGTTAATATTCAAATATTATTTTATAATACAGTAAAACATTTTCAGCGTGATTTTAATGAAACATATGAAAATATTAATAGCAAAATTAACCCTATTTTTCCATACTTATTAGTTTATAAACATTTTATATATATATATATTTTGTGGTACCGGGGATTGAACTCAGGGGCACTCAACCACTGGGTCACATCCCTAGCCCTTTTTTTGTATTTTATTAGAGACAGGGTCTCACTGAGTTGCTAAGTGCCTCGCCATTGCTGAGGCTGGCTTTGAACTCACAATCCTCCTGCCCCAGCCTCCCAAAGTGCTGGGATTACAGGCGTGCGCCACCACGCCCGGCAACATTTAATATATTATCTGATATTATTAACTGATAATACCTGTGATGATTATGAACATATGAACATTACAGAAATAACTGAAAAGAAAAACTGATATAATCACAAATAAATCCCCATAAATGTCAAGAGCTAGAATTTTACTCATTTGCCCATCAGATTAAAATTAACAAATAGAGAGGAGACAAGATGGCTGACAGGAAAGAGGTAGCATTATGAGTCAGTTGGTAAATTGAGGTTAGGTAGTGAGAATACTGCTTTGTTGCTAGCAATATTCCTGCTCCCACAAAGGAGTCACAGCCATCATATCCTCTGGAGCTGTGGGACAACAGACTATAGCCTGGGTGGGTCTCCCAACTGCTCACTCAAACTGGACTGCTCTGCAGGAGACAGAGAACAAGAACACCTACATCAGTACTGGCAGGGAATGGCCTGGAAAGTTTGGCTACCCAATAGAGTAGAGAACCACTTTCAGGCAAGTCACCTGGCAACTTTCCATGCACAGGAATGTCCATTGGGTCCTGTGTGGTTCTCCTATTCCCAATGTGGGTCAATCATCGCCATTTTGGAAAGCTGCGGTAGCACAGGGAGGAAAAAAGATAAAAAGGGGGAAAAAAAATCACCTATGCGTAGTAGCTTGCATATACCCGAGGAATTTACACAGGCTCTGAAGTCTGCTGACAACCACACACACACCTCACACAGACAGCTGCAGAGCTCTTATCTGAATCCAGTGTCCGGTGCTATCACCCGGCTCTCTCTATTTGACACAACATTGTGACTTGGAGAGTAGATACGTACATCTTGGGTCACATTTCAGCACCATTTACTAGGGGGGATAAGTCCCACCCGGGAACTCCAGGCAGACCAGGTACACAGCTTGTAATTCCAACCCAACTCCTCAGCAGCTACTATGCTGGTACTGTGACTTCTTGGTTGCTTTCAACCTCTGAAGATTGGAGAGTAAAGCTGACAACAGATGACCCCACCTACTGGATCTTCCTTCAAGATTTTTGTTTGTGATTTGTTTGTGTTTGTCTTTATGGTTGTTTTTATTCATTTGTTTTTCCTCTCTCTTCTTTTTCTGTTCCTTTATTTCTTTCTTTAATTTTTCTTTCCTCTCCCTATCTATTCCCCCACCCTTACACTCCCAACATATGTGAAACCTCGTATTATACATGAATTAGGATTCTGAGAAGTGGGGCAACTGAATAGTATATCAAAATTGTGTCACATATTGTTTTTCTTTTCTCTTTTAAACTCACTTTTTTTTCTTCTCTTTTCACCAATTTTTACTACTTTGACATTTTTTTATTTCTCTTAGTATATACATGAGTTTGTTTTAAGTACACCTTGATCTTCCCACTAACTTGTATACTCCAATTCACTTCCTCTCTCTTCTGCTGTGATATGTTCATGAGGCAGGGCCGGGCAGAGCACCCCAGCCAAAAATCTTTTTTCATGAAAGATACCATGGTGCTGAAAGAGTTAACTTTGACTGCATAGGTTCTCCTATTTACTTGCTGTTCTGTTCTTTATTCATACATGTGGCCACCAGGTATCACTATTTCAATTACTTATAATGAGACTAATTCTATAAATTAATTTTTCTGGAATCTAGAGCTAAAAACATAAAAAAAACCTTTTCTATACTAAAATAATAGGTTCCTAATTAAATAGCTTTAAGAGTCTTTTTGTGATTGAAAGTAAATCCCTCTTATTTTAAAAATAATTTAATGTAGTAATACAAATCTTTAGAACAAAAGTCCTTCAAAGCTGCCTCTCCTTATCCCTGCTTCTTGTTATGAAAAACAATAAGTGCCTTGAAATTCCAGTCAGACAAAATTAACTTTTATCAAACAAGTTCAAACAGTATGCAGAAAGAATGACTAAGTTAGAGATATGAGGTAAAAATTATAACATAAGCAGATAGTTACGTACAGTTCATGTCACTCTCCATCTGTACAAACCTCGATACATATGTCTGATATGTAATCAGTAAATGAGTCAACCTCTTTCCTAAGTTTTGTGATGTAAAAGAATGTATAATGCCAAGAAATGTTGCTTATATACTTGTACAAACTGAAAATAAACCAGCAGAATATCACACAGCATAACTCATGTCTGAGTGCTGATTTCTTCTGCCACCGGCTGACTCCTTTACTTCGTGCTATGTTGAGCGCTGGCATGGTACCCCCAGGCTGACAACCCACTTTGGCAGCCCCCCAATAGATCGTGCCACTCTGTACCTCCGGTGGAGACCACCATGGACCTCCTCATTCTGCTTATATTAAACTACATCCATAGATTTCTCTTCCACACTTCCTAAAGAATAATAACTCAATATCCTCACTTTCTCCCTCCTCAGCATATCAAATCTCTGTCTAACATCGGAAACTATAAACCCCTTAATATTTAAATTCACTAATTCTATACATTTTGCCCAAACACTGAACATCTGAATAGAAAATGTCTCATTTTATGGTGTAAAGTGTTCATATGGGGATCTGTTAACATTGTCCTACAGGGGCTTCATAAGGCTATAATGTAAAAATGATAAAGTCACAACTCCACAGTACTAGAAGAGAAGTTACACAAGCAATATGAAAAGATAAGGGAAGAAAGTGTCCCAAACAAATCAACATACCTCCTTATTAGATTCCATGGCAAGCACAGCAGATGAAATGACAGAGAAGGAGTTCAGGATGTACATTATTAAGATGTTCTGTGAATTGAAGGATGATATAAGAAAGCAAATACAGGCAGTAAAGGTCATTTTGACAAAGAACTTCATAAACAAATATAAGAAGCAAAAGATTACTTCAATAGGGAGATAGAGGTTCTAAAAATAAACCAAACAGAAGTCCTGGAAATGAAAGAAACAGTAAACCAAATTAAATGTTAAATCGAAAGCATCACCAACAGATTAGACCACTTGGAAGACAGGACCCAGACAATGAAGACAAATATATAATATTGAAAAAAATGTAGACCACACAGTGAAAATGGTAAGAAATTATGATCAGAACATTCAAAAAATATGGGATAGCTTAAAAAGACCAAATTTAAGAGTTACTGGGATAGAGGAAGGCATAGAGTTCCAAACAAAAGGAATGAGTAATTTATTCAATGAAATAAGAGCAGAAAATTTTCTAAACATAAGGAATGAATGGAAAAAACAAATTCAAGAGGCTTGCCAGACACCAAATGTACAAAATCACAACAGATTCACACCAAGCCACATTATAATGAAAATGTCTAACATACACAATAAGGAGAAAATATTAAAAGAAACGAAAGACAGGAATCAGATTACATACAGGGGGAAACCAATTAGTTTATGTGCAGATTTTTCAACCCAGACCTTAAAAGCTAGACAATCCTGGAACAATATATATCAAGCTCTGAAAGAAAATGGATGCCAACAAAGAATCTTATATCCAGCAAAATTAAGCTTTAGAAATGAAATGAAATAAAACCCTTCCATGATAAACAAAAGTTAAAAGAATTCACAACTCGAAAGCCTGCACTACAGGACATCTTTGGCAAAATATTCCATGAAGAAGAAAAGAAAAATAACAATAAAAATTCGCAAAGGGAGATATTAAACAAAAGGAAACATTAACCAGAGGAGAAACCAAATCAAGTTAAATACCAAAAGTAAACAAAAATGGCTAAGAATATAAATCATGTCTCAATCATAACCCTAAATGTTAATGGCCTAAACTCACCATTCAAAAGACACAGACTGACAGCTTGGATTAAAAGAAAAGATCCAACAATATGTTGTCTCCAAGAAGTTCACCTCATAGAAAAGGACATCAACAGACTGAAGGTGAAAGGTTGGAAAAAAATTTTACCACTCACATAGGCTGTGGAAGCAAGCCATTCTCATATCACTTAAGGTAGATTTCAAGCTAACGTTAATCGAAAGGGACAAAGAAGAATATTTCTTACTGCTTAAGGGGACCATTCATCAACAAGACATAACAATAATAAATTTATATGTCCCAAATAATGGAGCACCTACATTCATCAAACAAACCCTTCTCAAGTTCAAGAGTCAAATAGACAATTATTCTAGGAGACTTTAACACAGCTCTTTTACCACTGGATAGATCATCAAAACAAAAGCTAAATACGTAAGCTTTAGACCTCATTAATACAATTAACAATTTAGACTTAACAGACATGTATAGAATATTTCATCCTTCAATGAATGATTATACTTTCTTCTCAGCAGCACGTGGCTCCTTCTCTAAAATAGACCATATACTATGCCACAAAGCAACTCTTAGCAAATATAAAAAAGTAGAGTTACTACACTGCATTCTGTCAGATCATAATGGAATGAAATTAGAAATCAATGATAAAATAAAAAATGTTACTCCAACACCTGGAGACTAAACAACATGCTACTGAATGAACAAGGGATTGCAAAAAACATCAAGGAGGAGATTTAAAAAGTCCTAGAGGTGAATGAGAACACAGGTACATTGTATTGAAATTTCTGGGACACTATGAAGGCAGTATTAAGAGAAAAATTCATTGCATGGAGTTGATTGCTTAAAAGAAGATAAAAGCAACAAATAAATGACTTAACATCACACCTCAAAGCCCTAGAAAAAGAAGAAAAGATCAACACTAAAAGCAGTAGAAGACAGGAAATAATTAAAATCAGAGAAATTAATGAAATTTAGACTAAAGAAACAATTGAAAGAATTGACAAATCAAAAAGTTAATTCTTTAAAAAAATAAATAAAATTGCCAGACCCTTAGACATGCTAATGAAAAGGAGAGAAAAAAATCTCAAATTACTAACATCCATGATGAAAAAGGAAATATCACAACAGACACTACAGAAATACAGAAGATAATAAGAATTTACTGAAAACATTTACTCTAATAAAATAGAAAATATCAAAGGCATGAACAAATTTCTAGAGTCATATGAATTGTCCAAACTGGGTCAAGATGTTATACACAATTTAAACAGATCAATATTAAGTGAGGAAATAGAAGATGCCATCAAAAGACTACAAATCAAAAAAAGCCAAGGACCAGATGGATACACAGCTGAGCTCTACAAGACCTTCAAAGAAGAACTAATACAAATACTCTTCAATTTATTTCAAGAAATAGAAAAAGAAGGAGCTTTTCCAGACTCATTCTATGAGGCCAATATCACCCTGATCCCCAAACCAGGCAAAGACACATCAAAGAAAGAAAACTTCAGACCAATATCTCTAATGAACATAGATGCAAAAATTCTTAATAAAATTCTGGCAAATTGAATACAAAAACAGATCAAAAAGATAGTGCACCACAATCAAGTGGGGTTTATCCCAGGGACACAAAGTTGGTGTAACAATGTGATACATCAGATCAATAGACTTAAAGATAAGAACCATATAATCATCTCAATGGATGGAGAAAAAAGCATTCGAGGAAACACAGCACCCCTTCATGTTCAAAACAGGAGAAAAACTAGGGCTAACAGGAACTTATCTCAACATTATAAAAACTATCTATGCGAAGCCCCAGGCTAACATCATTTTAAATGGAGAAAAATTGAAAGCATTCCCTCTAAAAACTGGGACAAGACAGGGATGCCCTATTTCACCACTTTTATTTAACACAGTACTTGAAACACTGGCCAGAGCAATTAGACAGATTAAAGAAAGTAAAATGATACAGATAGGAAAAGAAGAACTCAAATTAGCACTATTTGCTGATGATATGATTCTATACCTAGAAGACCCAAAAAATTCCACCAGAAAACTTTTAGAAATAATAAATTAATTTGGCAAAGTAGCAGGATACAAAATCAATACCTACCAATCAAAGGCATTTGTGTATATCAGTGAAAAATCCTCAGAAATGGAAACAAGGAAAACTACTTCATTTCCAATAGCAGCAATCAATCAACCAACCAACCAACAAACAAACAAATAAATGAATGAAATACCTAGTAGTTAACCTAACAAAAGAGGTGAAAGACTTCTACAATGAAAACTACAGAACACTAAAGAAAGAAATTAAAGGAGACCTTAGAACATGGAAAGATCTACCTTGTTCTTGGATAGGTAGAATCAATATTGTCAAAATGACTATATTACCAAAAGCATATACAGATTCAATGCAATTTCGATCAAAATCCCAATGGCATTCCTCATAGAAATAGAAAAGGCAGACATGAAATTCATCTGGAAAAATAAGACACTCAGAATAGCTAAAGCAATACTTAGCAAAAAGAGTGAAGGAGGTGTCATCACAATACCAGACTTTATACTACAGAGCAATAGTAACACAAATAGCATGGTATTGGCACCAAAATAGACTGGTAGACCAATGGTACAGAATAGAGGACACAGAGACTAACGCCATAAACTACAGCTATCTTATATTAGATAAAGTTGCCAAAAACCTACATTGGAGAAAAGATAGCCTCTTCAACAAATGGTGCTGGGATAACTGGAAATCCATATGCAACAAAATGTAATTAAATCTCTGTCTCTCACCATGCACAATACTCAACTCAATGTGAATCAAGGACCTAGGTATTAAACCGGAGACCATGTGTCTATTAGAAGAAAAAGTAGACCCAAACCTCCATCATATCATATTAGGCCCCTACTTCCTTAATAAGACTCCTATAGCACAAGAATTAAAATCTACAATTAATGAATGGGATGGATTCATTAATCTACAATTAATGAATGGGATGGATTCAAACTAAAAAGCTTCTTCTCTCAAAAGAAACCATCAGTGAGGTGAATAGAGAACCTACTAATTGGGAATTTACCACATACACATCAGATAGAACACTGATATCTAGAATATATAAAGAACTTATAAGTCTTAACACACACAAAAAAAAAAAAAAAATAACCCAATCAATAAATGGGCTAATGAACTGAACAGACACTTCTCAGAAGGTGATATACAATCAATCAACAAATACATAAAAAAAGTTTGACATCACTGGCAATTAGAGAAATGCAAATCAAAACTACTCTAAGATTTCATTTCACTCCAGTCAGAATGGCAGCTATTAAGAATACAAACAACAATAAATGTTGGAGAGGATGTGGGGAAAAATGCACACTCATACATTGCTGGTGGGACTACAAAATGGTACAGCCAATATGGAAAGCAGTATGGAGATTCCTTGGAAAACTGTGAAGGGAACTACCTTCTGACCAAGCTATCCCATTCCTTGGTCTATTCCCAAAGGACTCAAAAACAGCATACTACAGGGACACAGCCACATCAATGTTTATAGCAGCAGAATTCACAATAGCTAGAATGTGGAACCAACCTAGATGCCCTCCAGTAGATAAATGCATAAAGAAAATGTGGCATATATACACAATGGAGTATTACTCAGCAATAAAAGAGAATAAAATAATGGCATTCACAGGTAAATGGATGAAGCTGGAGAATATAATGCTAAGTGAAGTTGGCCAATCTCAAAAATCTAAATGCTGAATGTTTTCTCTGATATAAGGAGGCTGATTCACAGTAGGATTGGGACGGGAGCATAAGAGGATTAGGGGAACTCTAGAAAGGTCAATGGGGAGGATGAGAAGGGAAGGGCCAAAGGGGTTGAAAAAAAAAGGAAAAAAAAAAAGATGGTAGAATGAGATGGATATCATTACCCTAAGTGCATGTATGAAGACAGGAATGGTTTGAATATACTTTTGTATACAACCAGAGGTATGTAAAAATGTGCTCTATATTTGTAATATGAATTGCAAATGCATTCTGCTGTCTTTTATAACAACTTTGAATTTTAAAAATATCAATAAATATATTTTATTCAATATTAACCTAGCAAAAGTTTGAAAATAGTCATAGGTTTTTATACACTTTAGAAATGGTAGGCTTATATGTTTTATTTAATAAGACTTATGGTTTTGCCACTATACTAGAAAATACAAACTACAAAGTTTCAAATTTAGACTACTCTCAGCTTTGTAAGGCAGATACACCTTCAGTGTAGTAAATGTCTTTTCTGAACAATATATCATAATCTTTAGAAGGAATCCTAGTTTAAACACACACACACACACACACACACACACACACACACACACACACACAATACTGGGTCTTCCTATTGTTACAAAATCAGGATTGGGAGAAGGAAGACATTTTGGTGATGAGACTATTCAGGAGATGCCAGAAGTTGGTACTGTTGTTTCTGAGGGGTGCAATGATGCTATTTCTGAGGTCCACTTCTGCTGTTGGCTTCATCTGTTGCTACCAGGAGAACTCATTGCTAATGTGACTCAGTAGAAACAGTAAGGCAATAGTGTGACACTGTTTCTTCCTCGACTCTTCTAATCTGCTTAATAATTCTCAATTTATAGAGCCTAACAGAGCCAACTATTCTTTTAACCAAACCCATTTATTCCTTCATTGAATTTTTACTTTCAGATAACATTTTTTACATATAGATTTGCATATATAATTTTGTCCACCTTTTCTTCAGTGTTTTATAAGCCCTAACATATAGTTCTTTCTTTTACTCACTGCCCTTTCTCTACTAACTTGAAAGTGAGATGCATCTACTAAGTATTCAATAAGCACTTGTAAATTAAAGAATAATACATTCTGTGTGGCTTTCTGTGATGCCATTTCTAAATCCTGGAATCCCATCCCTGCTTATAACAGTCCTTGTCTGTGTAGACTTTGACCTGTTTCTGAATTTTCACTTCGTATATCATCTTTTCTCATAATGGAAGATAAAGTTATTTTCCTTACCCTCATTTCACCTTCAGGAATGAGTTATTTAACTAACTTATCTATACGGCCTACATAAGAATGATTGAATAATGATTTTGTGTATATATGAACTACTATTTATAATATGGCTTAATTATAGTGTCTTACAGTGCATAAGATCATTAAAAAAAAGATTTATTTTTCCAGATTTTACTTTTCGATAAATAAAAACTTCAGTGACTTGGCCCTTAATTTTTTATATTACTGTAATAATCTCATAAAATTTTAAATGAATTTAAGTAGATTACATTCTCTCAATTTAATGAATGAACCCACTCATTTCATAAAGTCAATGTGTAAAATCCTACAATCATAATTTTATTGTTTCTAATGTTAGACATTTTCCCTAGATATGTAATTTGTATTCTAATTAATAAATCAACTCCTCCCTCTGAAATACTCAAAATACACTTCTCCATTAATCATAAGATGTTTGGACAAGTTCATATTTTATGAGCTGAACTGAGTCCACAGTGCACCAGGATCTATAAAGGAAGGCATTCTCTGTGGGGGCCCATATATTTCAGATAATGGTGGCATAATTTATTCTTTTCCACTGTGAGAAGATATCCTGGCACTACTACTAACCAATGTATAAAACACTGAAACAGGCAAGTTGACATTTTTACAAGAGTTCTATGATCCCATAATTTTTTTCCTTGGCAGTACTTCTACTTGAGATCTTTAAAAGGTCCATTTTTTCCTGAAATAGTTGCTTCTCCTTAACCTATTACTAATATTCGAACATAAAACAATGTATAAATAATTTTGCCCTTTTCCTGCAAGATTTGGTGGGAGTTGGCAAATGGTACTAGAGTTAATAATGTTACAACATTTCTTTGTTGCAAAGTGGTAAATATAAACACTTTTTCTCTATTTCTAAAACTTCTGTATTTATTGAGGTCAGAAGGAAATATTGAATCTAATTAAAATCTTTCTTTTTTTCTTTATGGTGAGGGGAACAAAGACTATTATGTTTTAGTAAGATAATTATCAATGAGACCTATTTTACAATTAAAAGTATGCTGATACAATCACGTGTATATTATCATGGCTTAAATTATGAACTATAGAATACTACAGAGACTATTTAAAAGTATTTTGGTGTCACTTGCTGCTGGCTTCACACCTTCTCTTTCGCCTTTGAGTTGTGTAGGTAAGGGGAATTGTTTCATCTCAAAATATGTACTACTATCTAATTAGCACAAGACATAGTCATTCACATTTCCAGGCTTTGACAGATAAATAGTTGGTGAGGCTCATTATAAAGCAGATAAGCAAAATGGTGTAATATTGGACAGAATAAAGAGCTATTAACTAAATATATTATGAATTGCTTAACATCTGTTTGATTGAGAGGAATAGGCCTTCAAAGGCAGAATTGGTGGCTGGATGCAGTGATGCGGGAAGTGTAAATAGTGGGGTATTAAAGGAGGTAAGTATGGTAAACGGGGCAGTCATTATAATGAGCTCTGGCAGAGATGATGTCCAGCTGTGACAAAGTACAGTGTGAATAGAGGAAAATGGATTTTAACTGATCAAATGTAGGAAATAATTTGTAAATGAAACTTAATAACACATTTCCCTTAAGCCTTTTGACTAGGAAAATAAAACAGTGGTTCCATAAGACATCAGAGGACATGGAAATATGATCTTAAATGTGTTCAACAGGAAGTTGGACATTATAAATCTGGGATTTGGGAGATATGGAAATGATTTGTCAATTCCAACAAAGCTAATGTTTTAATTTGATAATTGTTGGTGAAGATTTAAAGAGAAAAATTTAAGATTAATTTTTTATTTATTCTTTATTCCTTAACTATTGTAGCTCTTGTTTTTATTTTCTACACTATTTTGTACTTTATTTATTGCACTTACCCTTGTTTGTTTTGTCCTATATTATTTGCAAATTTAACACAACTATTCTATATGTCTGAATGTCCCTTGGGGGATCATTTATTCAACTTTTTATTTCTTTGGTGCCTTTAGTAATGCTTTAAACAAACAAACAAAAAAAAAAAAAAAAAAACAAAAAACAAAAAAAAAAAAACAAAAAAAAAAGAAGTAACAAATATTTATTTATAGAACAGAATTGAAAGACAAATTCAGCTCACCTGGAGTTCACTAATAAATTCCTCAAGGTGAAGGAAAGGATAGGGAAAGGTTGATCAATGGGCAGCAAGTTATAGGAGTAAGAAGTTTTGGTGTGCTGTTACTCAATAGTGACTGTACGTGATGATAATGCATTGTAAATTTCAAAAGAGCTAGAAGAAAGGATTTTGAATTCTTTCAGTAAAAAATGATAAATGTTTGAGGAAATATATATGTCTATCCTAATTTCAATGGTTCGCTGCGTACACTTGGATTGAATCATCACCTGGTGCCCAATAAATATACATTTCATGTCTGTACATAAAAGTTACCAAAATTTTTTAAAAAAAAACCTTCAGTGTACCAACAATTTTATCTTGATTGTACCAGACCGACATTCAAATGTAAGATCACTTAAAAATTAAGTGAATACAAATAAGAGAATGTATGAAATAAATATGTGTAAACCTAGGTTTCTTTGTTCCTCACTAGCACTTTTTCCTTAACAAGTTTCATCATCTGACTTGTGCTGCTTAGCTCCGGCCATAGTCTAGGAATCAGAGTTTTTCTTGGGTGGACTGCTTTCCATTGAAGAGGGACATTCCTTTCCTCCCATAGATGCAGCTGATCCTATTGTACAGCTCAGCTCTTGCTCCAATAGGGTTCAGTTTTCTTATTTGAACTTCTCTCATTGCCTCCCAGAATACTGCTGAACTCATACTCACTTGTGTCTGGAGAATACTCACAGCCTGAGTAGACTGTGATAGGCATCAAAGTGATCAGCATCAAAGTGATAGGCTGATGTGAGCAAATGACAGGCAACATTTTTCTCTCGCTACACCCAACTTGCATCCCCTTCCCTTCTCTCCCCTGCCAGCCTACCTGTCTTCCTTTTCTTCTTCTCCTTTTGCTTTTCTTTGTTTCTTCTGGGTTTATATGAAAAATTGTTTCCCAGTCTGTCTTGCAGTTCAGTGAAATAATCTCATGATTGAATTGTGAGATCAAATTATAATTGGAAGTGACACAAGGCACATTTGGGCCATGGCGATTAAGAGTTAGTGTGGCTTCCTTAGGCCTTTTCTCTTTCCCTAAAATCATAACCTTGAAGATTATGTGATTCATAGGTCATAGCTGTAGGTTGGAAAACTACTTCCCAGCTCACATCAGACTAATTTCTGTGCTGATCCATTCCGTACTTGATAGTCTTGTTGATCTTGACAAATATATGGGGAATAATTTTTGTTTCTCTTTGTATCGTTATTAAAGATATGTAAATGGGTTGTGTCCAAAGATTGTAAGGAGTTTAGTGCAGTATCTTTTTTTTTTTTCAGCTTCTGATTCCTTTTTCCAGTCTGCTATAGACCTGAAAGATAAATCAAATCTGTATGACAGATTTTGTGTTATATACAACATGCCTCTTTATCTTAGAAGACTAGGCTCAACATTAAGTCAACATTAAGTCAAGTGCCTGTAACTTCTTACCCACGGAACTGTTTATATATACAACTGACTAAGAGCTAATCAGACATTTTCAGAAATGCCTGGACGTCAGCAGATGGCTTAGCCTGGGAACCAATTATTATCCTAGCATCACAAAAATAAGTTGATTTGCAGTCTTGAATAATTGCACATGAAATATATGAATAAATTGCATAATATATTTTGAAGGTATTCCTAATTTCATGTGAAATTACAAATTGCATGTTAAAGTATTCATAGTTTCTTGGATGATATAACTTGAAAATGTTTTTCCATCATTCTATGAATCCCAGCAAATGGAAAATACTGCAAATGAAGTGAGACATGACAGATCTGTCCTAGAGTTAGTTTACTAGCAGTTTCTTACATGTTAGTATTTAAATTTGAGTAAATTTCATGTTCCTAGGTTTAAATCTTACAATTTTCCTTTTCTTTTGGGAATTGTATGTATATTGAATTTGATATTTTAAAACCTTGTGTTATTATACCACATTGCTTCTTGTTAATAATCATTTGAATATAATACTAATCAGAGAAGTTTCAGTAATTTCCTGATTAAAATGGTTTTCAGGTAATCAAAGCATTTTCCTTTCTCTTTGATTAGAAGAATTATGGTTTTCATCTTAATTAGAAGTTTTAAACACTCACCCTTAGAAGTTTTTGCTGGAATACACATCTATTTTCCTTCCTCTCCTTTCCTCTAGTTACTTTAGATAATGGAATTCTACTCAGTTGCCCCTTTCTTGGCTTTTCCTTTTCCATTTTCTCCACTATATCCTGCATCTTAGTCTATACTAACACACTTCATACATATTTTGTTTTCTAAAATAAATGTCATATTATTCTTTACATTCCTCATGCATAAAGCAGAATCTGACAAATAAAAACCCTCACTACAATTTTTTGGAAGAATAAGTGGGTTATCATGCACATGAATGAAACTTAAAACACTGGTTAAGGAGAATTGTGTCATCAATGATTACTTCTATATTTCTATATTTTTACTAGGAAAACAAAACATGGAGAATCTGAGATTAGATCAAACTCTTTTGATCAACACTCACAGACCCACTCTATTACAACATTATATTAAACTTAGGCCTAGAGAAGATTAAAGCCTGCATAAATTCCATTTAATGTGAATGCCCTTTTTTCAATGCTGGTTTAGCAACCAGATTCCCATGTCACAATTCAGAACTCGTTTTGCAAAACCTCTTCTGCTCTGAAATCAATATTGCATTCTTTGAGCATAATCTCCTGTTTTTGCTGTTCTATCACTCTCTCAATGTCAACAGTCATCTCCTCAGTTTCATCAAGATCACTAATTCCCTTTTGTGTGTAATTCCACTGATACCTTCATTTTCTTTTCTATTCAGCCAAGATCCCATCATCTATGACACTGATCAATCTCTTCCTGCTTATGCGCAGTTGTATTGCTCTTTCTGTCTGTGTTCTGCAAACCCTGGTCTACAAATGTGCTGTACCTTTCCTTCAAGGCAGTTACTTTAAATTACTTGTGCATAAAATAATGCAACTGCATGCCAAGATGCAAGTGAAATTGTTGTTTTCTATTTTTAAATACACTACTAACTCCATCCTCTATTGCCCTGGTTTTTAAATACTTTTCATTCTTTTTTCAAAGTTTTTACCTCATAACTTCCTCTTTACTTCCATTATGTAAGTTTTCTTATGGATAATATGATTAGGCAAGTATTTTCTACTACCAATGACTTTTCTCCATATTAACTCATTACTGTATATAATGAATAAAAGAAATATCATTTTCCTTTAGTCAGAAGAGATATATCAGCCTTTATTTTTTATGTCATGTCTTCTTGAATTATATCACATTAGTTCTACAGCATTCTGTGAAAGGAATTCTCTCTTTCATTATTTAGCAACTAAATAGTTAAATTCAAAAATTAGAATATGTAAATTTGTAATCCAAATATATGATTTACAGAGATAAAAGTTCTTTTAGTCAATAGTCACAGGGAATACGCACATAATATACATGACTTTTGAGTGAAGCCTACTTCCAAACTCAATCCATACAGCACATGGATCAGGCTTTAGTACATTAGTTGGCTTTAGTATTGCCGTTGATCAAAAAGATGTACCAAGATTATTTTTTAAGTCTTCTTGTGAATTTTCAACTAAATTTAAGTGAGAAGATATAGGAACTAATACTACAACATATAATTTGAAAGCATGAGTGAAAAGCTGGCCAAAAATGGAAATGTTTGGGAATAGAAAGGAGATAAGAAAGAGAAACAGAAAATTCGATCTTGATGACATAATACAAGTTTGAACACTCTTTTTTTTTCTCCTTGTGGTACTGGTGATTGAACCCAGGGCCTTGTACATATAAGGTAAGCACTCTACCTATTGAGCTATATCCCCAGCCCTAAGTTTGAACACTTTTTAAACCCTACTTAAACAATATTTAATCTTTTGCCTGTCATTTTGGCTCTAATCATTAGCAATATAGTTTATTAATGTAGTTTTTATTATGTAATTAATGCTTATCTATATTTGAGAGCAAGTACTATTATTATTTTCGTTGAACCTATCTAATTATGAACAAGTCAACTTTAAGTACTATAAATTTGTTACATTTTAGTATATGCTAGAGTATTTCCCCTTCAATTATTTTAAAAAGCAATTTACTAGCTTCTTTCAGGCATTTGTTTACTAGGTGAAATTTGCATTCATTTGCTAAGTTTATAAAGCCAACAAAGCAATAATGAAAGTTAGATTAAACTAAGAAAAATTGAAGAAAATAAACAATCTGAGTTAGGAATTTGCCTCTGTCTACTGTTAAGATAACTTACAGAAAAACACATGATGTTTATGAAGTAATCATCTCTATCTACATTTGCACATTTTCAGGTTTTGGTACCCACTGTAAACTGTGGTCCAAAAATATTAAATGGAGCATTCCAGAAATGAACAATTTTAAATCGTGCCACTCAGAGTATTATGACAACACTCTTCTCTGTCCAGTCTGGAATATGAATCATCAAACATACTGTATAAATGCCCTGACTATTAGTCATTGAGAAGTTGTGTTTTCAAGTGCTTGTATTCAAGTACCCTTTATTTTACTTAATAATGGCCACAAAGCACAAGAGTAGTATTATGGTTTGGATATGAGGTGTTTGCCAATAGCTCAGGTGTAGATAATGCAGGAATGATCAGAGAGAATTAGATTATGAGAGCAATAACCTAATCAGAGAATTGATCCATTTGATGGATTAATAATTTGAATGGATTAATAAGTGGTAACTGTAGGTAGTTAGGGAATGGCTGAAGGAAGAAGTCACTGGGAGTGTGCCAGATTACACTACCATGTAATAATGTCATATTTTTACATACAAATAAGTTAAAATACTTTGTGGAAATTCCAACTTTTTAAATAATTTTTCATACCTTCTACATTCAGATGATTATTCTTGGGTTATAAGTACAAGAAATATCTTACTATACATGGGAAACTTATTTTTTTATTCTTATACATATAACCAATTTTCCTCCAAATTTCCAATATTTCTCCTTTTATTTTCTCAGAATGAGTGAACCTTGGAATTTTTAAAGCAAATTTGTAAGAACATAAAAGAGAAAAGCTTGGGGAAAAGAATATTTCATCATGAAATCTAGCCTTTACAATTTCTATATAAGGTACTAATATGTTATGGAGAAAACTTATTGGCTTCAAGTGAGTATGTATAAAGGAAATTTTAGTTAATAGCATAAAACTCAGTTTGTTGTAACATTATGTTTTCAATTTCTTGAGTTTTGGTCATGACTGTTAAAAAAAAAGGAAACTGAATTTCAACTTTATGTGATGTAATATAGTCATTCTTGTGTTTTTTTTTTTTTTTTTTCTTAAATTAATGTTTACATGGTATCTTTTCCCCATACTTTTATTTATTTTAAACAAATATTGGGACAATTTTACATTTACAGAAAATTTGAGAAAATAGTACAGAGATTTCTCGTATGTTCTATACCTAGTTTTCCCTATTATTAATATTTACCACAAATGGATATTTGTTTGAATTAATGAAGCGATTTTGATCCATTATCATTAAATTTTGGCACATCGTTTAGATTCAGATAGTTTTTGTTGGGGACGTTAACAACACGCCAGTAGATAGAAATTCTCTGGCTGTCTCCCACTTCCTGATACGGGAACTTGGTCTAGCCAAGGGGTGTTCCCCTGACATATGTTGAGAGGTCAGACTGCCACTAGGATAGGCTAATGGCTCCGCCAATGTGATTTGCTCATGCTCCCTATGTTCCCCTATGATCTTTCTGCTGATTGGCCCATGTCTTCTATAAAGGCCGTCCAACTTCCTCAATAAACCAAGGTTGTGCCTTGACCGGACTCCCTGGTGTATGCATGATTGTCTTCTATTGTGAGGGCTGAGCGTGGCCACCAGTGGACTTCTGCCTTTCCCAATATTGCCTCACCGCTTGGGCGTGTTCCCCCAGCCTTCTCTGCCAGCCAAAGAAAGCCAAACACGGGTTAGGGGGAGCTAGAAACCCCGGCAGTTTTTACTTAATGTCCCTTGCTCTGTTCCATCAAGTCATTTAGGATATCACATTACATCTAGTTGTTTCTTTAGAGTCTACTATAGGTTTCTTTTGGCTATGACAGTCTTTGAGACTTTTCCTGTTTGTTAATGAATTTGAAAGTTTTGATGACAATGTTAAGCTAAAAATGAGTACATCCTGATGCCTGCCACTGTAATCCATTACCACATAGATCATTCCTTATAAATCTGTAAATTTCCACTTCAACAGTGACAATCTGGCTTTCTTCATTCTTCATACATTTATTCACTTGTTCAATGCCAGAATACATGTATAACAACATAAGGATAATTCCCTGTGGGAATGATTTTATCAACTAGTGTACAAGACTTATTTACAGATTCACAGCTCCTTTTCCTTGTAGTCTTACACTTTCCACTAGTTTCCAAAGTTATGCAGGTTAGCACATTCCCTCAGTTCACCTCCCACAACCTTTCAGTGAGGTTCTTTCATTTATGTAGTATAGTTGTTGTGTCACACTCTGCATTCCAGCCTGAGACTCCTTCAACTTCCTAAAAAATTGAACACATTTAACTTTATTCTTTGTGTTGTAAAATTCTGAGTTTTGACAAATAAATAATGTCATGAATTCACTATGAGAGTATCATACAAAATAATTTCATACCCACAAATTCTCCTATGGTGGCATTTCATATAGTCAGCATCCTCCCAAATTTCAAGCAACTATAATTTAACATTCTATCTATAGTTTTGACTATTCCATAATTTGACATAAATTGAATTATCATCTATTGTCTTTTCTGACTGGTTGTTTTCAGTTAAAAGTACATGTTTAAGATTCATCAATGTTTTTCATGGCATGATAGATCGTTTATTTTTATTACTGAATAAATTTTCATTATATTGATATAATAATTTATCCACTCACCTAATAAAAAATGACTTGGTTGCTTCTAGCCTTTGGCAATTATGAATGATGTTTATATAAACAGTTACATTCAAGTTTGTGTAGACATAAGTTTTCAACTTAATTGGGTAAATACCCAGGAAGGCTATTGCTGAATCATTTAGAGAGACTAGATTTAGTTTTGTAAGAAACTGTGAAACTGTCTTCCTAATTGGCTGTATCATTTTGTATTCCTATCAGCAATGAATAAGATTTCCTGCTGCTCTACATCTTAGCAAACATTTGGTATCTTCAGGCTTCATTTTTTTTTTTTTTTTTTTTTTTTTTTTTTTTGCCATTCTAACAAGTGCTTAATGGTATCACATTGCTTTAGTTTGCAATTACCTCATGTCAAATGTGAAAGTTGTTTGTGTTTTTGATAGCTGCTATTCTGACTGGCGTGAGATGAAATCTTAGAGTAGTTTTGATTTGCATTTCTCTAATTGCTAGAGTTGTTGAACATTTTTTCATATATTTGTTGATTGATTGTATATCATCTTCTGAGAAGTGTCTGTTCAGATTCCTAAGAAAACTTGGAATGGAACCACCATTTGACCCAGCTATCCCACTCCTAGGTTTATACCCAAATGACTTAAAAACAGCTTACTACAGGGACATAGCACATCAATGTTTATAGCCACACAATTTACAATAGCTAGATTGTGGAAACAACATCTATGCCCATCAATAGATAAATGGATAGGGAAACTTTGGTATATATACACAATGGAACACTACTCAGGACTAAAAGAGAATAAAATCATGGCATTTGCAGGTAAATGAATGGAGTTGGAGAAAATAATGCTAAGTGAAGTTAGCCAATCGCAGAAAACCAAAGGTCGATTGATTCCTTTGCTATGATGATACTGAATTACAGTGGCAAGGGAGGGGGCATGAGAGGAATGAAGGAATGCTAAATGAAACAAAGTGGAGGGGGGAGGGGAAGGGGCAAGGGGCTAGAAATAATGGCAGAAAGAGTTGGACATCAGTATACTAAGTGCATGTATAAAAGCTCAATGGTATGAAAATGCTTTGTGTAAAACCAATGACTTGGAAAACTGTGCTCTTTATATGTAATATGAAAGGAATTGCACTCTAAAAGCATGTATAAAAAACTAAATTAAAATAAAATAAAAAATAAAGTTATGAATAAATGGATAATATAAAACAAAAAAAAAAGTGAGTGAAAGTTGTAAGATTAAAAATGGAGTCACTTGTGTGAAGCCCTAACCAAAAAATAAATAATGAATAAACAAGGCTGATAAGTTATGAAGGAGGGGATGTCAGGTATGAATGCTTAATGACAACAACTGATCAAAAAATCATGAGGGAACCATATTCTTGCACAAAGACCACTACAAACTTACACAGAAGTTTTCTTAAAGCCAATGATCACTGTTTCAAATTATGTAATCCTCTTCATTTCACCTTTAAAAGTTTCTCTTGCTTCAACCTCTTTTGAAGTATTCTTAAGTAACTATGGCATGTGCTATGGGAGTGCTTTGCTACTCCCAAGTAAACATCATTACCCTTTGGAGAATGTCTCTCTGATTGTTGTTTAGGTTGTATACTTGGTGTCCTCCAGAGGTAGAAACTGAACCAGTTTTGCCTTCACTGGGAATCAGTGACTGCTGGAACCAGGCCCGGTACAGAAATTTAGGCTCTCTGCTTCCATGACTCTCCTTTCTTTCTGCCCTGGTGTGTCTTGTCTCAGGTTTGGCACTCTCTCCTGCCCCCATTTTAATAAAGGCTCCAGTTGACTATCTTTGGGATTTGATTTGAATAAACCAATAAAAGGAACTTATATTACTCTTTGAGACTATAAAATAGTTCTGTCTTTGCTGGAAAGACCATCATGGTATAAAGGCACTGTCCAAATTTGAGTACGAAAATTTTTACAAAATTTACATTCTATGTGGACATATATCTCTTCTATTAAATTCTCTTTTGCTTCTGTGCACCTAATGTAATATTTTTTTCATCTGCATGCTTGTTACAGCTTAGCTATGAGGTATCTTCCAAAAGCCCATGTATAAGACAATACGAGAATGTTTAGAGGTGAAATGATTAGATTAGAGGTGAGGCCTAATCAGTGTATTAATCCAATGATGGATTAATTGGGTAGTAATTATAGGCAGATAAGGCCTGACTGGAGGAAGTAGGTCTCTGCTTCCTATTTGCCCTTTCTTTAGCTTCTTACCTCTACCATATGCAACATTCTGCCATGATGTTCTACCTCACTTTGGGTGCAGAGGTGTGAAGTTTGCTGACCATGAAACTATGAGAGTTTCAGAGTAGAACCTCTGAAATCATGAGGCAAACTAAACTTTTCCTTCACTAAATTGTTCTAATCGGGTATATTGGTCACAGTGATGCAAAGACTGACTAATATAAGGCTTAAATTTCTACTGAATACACTCTCATTTTTATTTCATTATGCTTCTCACCAGTTTCTAAAATGGGTTTACCTGTTTGACTTTTTGTCCCTACTTGTTTTGAAACTCTTCTGAGGGAAAAATAAACATTCTACCTGATGGGCAGTAGATAGCCAATTTAAAGCCAGAAGGGCAATTGCCACCATCTATGAGACACTTTGGTCTCCAGATGTAAATTCTCCCATATGAAGATTGTCTGTTCACAGGCACAGTGAGCACTAGGCACCTGCCTGGCACAAACCAATTTCTGTGTAACTAGGGAAATTTTTGATGCAAGTTGGACAAACTAGAAAAAAGGTCTTCTGTCAAGTAAATAAAGAATTCTGTATTGGCACAATTGTCAAAGCTCAACACTTTGCCCAAACCATTAAAGTTCCCTGACAAGGCTTTTTATTTTATAGTTTTTGCTCTTGAAAGACTGATAAGAAACAAAATATCTTCAAATTATAAAGCATGCAAAGAATATCTATCTTCAGGGACTCCAGTTTGTTGTATTATGATCCATTTTCATACATGTTCCTTTTATTTATTTTTTGTCATTGGGAATAGAAAATTCTTAAAGTGCAATCATAGGATTAACAGTAAAGTTTTTTTTTTTCAGCTCTCTATCTCTGTATTTTATTTTCTGCATATTTTGAATTTGATTTTTTTCTTACATTAAGTAAAAGACAAATTGAAATGATAACAGGACAAAGCCTGCTTAAAAGTCTTTATCATGGCATTTCAGCAAAGGAAGGAAAAGAAAAACCATTTTTCAAGTTAATGGTTTTGCAGTTTACAGCAGATCCATGCAAGCTAGGACACCTAAGTCACCCTTTTGGAAATGAAAATTAAGGTTTGCCTGGCTAACAATGGCATAGAGTGATGAAAGAGTTAATTGAAAGATCAGTAATGTAAAAGGAAAGAATTAGATAAATGTGCATAAAAATTACTTCCTCAAATAAACACCTTGTGTAAAAAAAATTTTTATGCTTTGCTCAAAATTTTGAGTTCAGAGCAATAATCAAAGATATCTCTGCCTGCTATAAAAATTGCTTTATCTAACATATGGTCCAGGAAAAAGCAAAGAAAAAACACCCCAAACCTTTTAAAAACCCTTTCCACATTATTCCCCAGTATTTCCCTTTCTTACCCTCTCCACTCCCCCTCATCCCCTACCTCTCCTCTGTTGTTCTCCCTTTGCTTTTTATGATATACTCCCCCACCCAACCTTCTTTTCCTTCTTCTTCAGTGGCTTCCATATATGAGAGTAAACATAAGTCCCTTGACTTTCTGAGTTTGACTTATTTAATCTATTGCTCTCAAATTTCAACTATTTTCCTGAAAATTACATAATTTTATTACTAATGACCAAATATGAATCCATATCAACCAAATTATATTGTTATATCATGTGCATGTATGATTTCATAGCAATGAATCCATTATATATAATTATAATGTGCCAAAAATATGAAAAAACTTTTCTAAAATATTTGTATCTCATATGTGCATATAATATTGTCTCAAAACATGAGTTATTGAATCATCATTATGAAGAATAAACTACTAATAAATAAAACATTAAAAGGTAAATAATATAGAGACATGAGCCAGGCAAGGTGGCTCACACCTGTAATCCCAGCAGCTCTGGAGGCTGAGATAGGAGAATCATGAGTTCAGAGCTAGCCTCAGCAACCTCAAGAGGTGCTAAGCAACTCAGTGAGATCCTGTCTCAAAATAAAATACAAAATAGGGTTGGGGGTGTGGCTCAGTGGTCAAGTGCCCCTGAATTCAATTCATGGTACCCCCACCCAAGAAAAAGAATCATGAGTTAAAAGTGAATGTCAAATAAATTTACAAAACAGGTAAAAAGCAAAATAATTCATGATTGATGCTATTTAATTCATTTAATTCTTGAACATTCTTTAATTTAAAACAATTAATTTTATATTAGAAAGTCCATTCTTTGATGAGTACAAAAGTCTTGGACAAAGGATATAGATTTAGAGTTGAAAAAGATCATGACCATATCTAATCACTATTACAGAGGTAATTGAGAGCTGGCTGCTGTGGTTGCTATTAATGAAGGTGATGATGGGGAATATAATGATGATAATTAAAAAAGGATTGTTGATGAAGCAAAAATTTTAAAGAAACTTTAAAAAAAACAAAATTGTAAGCTTTCTGCAGCAGAAAGAATCAAAACTGCATCAAGCCTACAAGGAATCTATGAGCAGGAGCAACATTCATATAGAATCAGCACTTCCTGAAACATTTATTTACAGAAATCTGTGTTGTAAAGCTGAAGGCAGTAGGGGGAAACAAGCATGTGAAATCTCATGACTTCTGGGCAAACTTGCTAAAGAAATTAAGATCTCTGAACTTCACCTCACTAGTCCTTCTGTAAGAATGTACTTTGGGGAAATAAGTAAGATAGGGAAAAAGGTTGAACTTTCAAAGTCTAAGCAAATTTTCTTATGGAATACTCTTGTTAATGGGAAGCTATAATGAAATCTGTATAGGACACTGATCTCAGCAAAGACATCTTACTCATTGCTCACAGCCATCACATTCTAGAATTGAAAGTCTCTTCTAAATATCCCTTTGTGAGCAATTTGGTGACAAATTGATGCCTTTGGTATTGGCTCCAGTAGCATAAGTAATGTATTGGTACTTGAGGGGTCTACCAGCTTCAAAGAGGCAGAATTATACCACCTAACTGTGATAGTAATTAACTTGTAAATTTTCAGGTGTAGATATTCTAAATCTTAGCTCAAATTTTCAGACAGAAGTAAATTAATATTTTGTTATTTGGTCAAATATCCAGATGACTTTTGCTGAATGATGAGGGAATATCTGCAGAGATAGGCCTGAATTTTCTGCAATTTGAGCACATAAAGATTTAATCATATCTTTTGGGATACTGAATAAATGTGTTGATTGGTATTTTATTGTACTTAAGGCTATAAGTCAGAACATCACAGTATAAGAATAAGAATGCCAATAAGTGGTAAGGATTCAAGTCATTTTTCTCTTATTCTAAAATCTGTGATCTTCCCAGCACTTCATCCTGCCTTTGAAGTGAGAGAACAAAGAAAGAAAATGACTTGTACAAATGAGATAACTTGAATTTTCAGAAAAGTTGAATACTATAGTTGGAGTACTAGAAAGGGGTGTGGAGGAAAGATTGAAGTCACTTGGGCTTTGCCCATGGTGATGATGATGATGGTGAAATAGTAAAAGTAAAGTCTTTGACTTTTCGAAGTGTTTTTATAATCAAATGCAAGACTAGCACCAATGTCACCTAGGAAAATGAAGTCTACATTCAAAGACTAGGATGAAAGATCTACTTAAATGGAAGGTTTAGATACTCCAATTGTCTTTTGGAAATGTTAGTTATAGTGTAACCTGTATAGGAAGTTTAAATTATATCAGTATTATTTGACATACCTGGTATTTAGTACTTATAATATTTAATTTTTATAGATACGTTTTTATAGAAGAACTGTTCTTTGTTTCTGCTTCCTTGGTTTTACACACCCCCTAGCTGTTATACAATTATGCATTTTTCATCTTTTAAAATGTTATACAGAATCTTTTTATTTTTATTTATTTTTATTTTTACATACTAATTATTTATTCATTTTTTAAATTCAAAGTTGTATTTATAGCAATAGCATATATTAAAATTCATAATACACATATAGAGCTTCTTTTTACATAACACTGTTTGTATACAAGGTATATTCATACTATTCAAGTCTTCAATCATGCATTTAGGATAATGATATCCATCTTATTCTACCACCTTCTTGTTTTTTTTTTTTTTCTCCCCTCCATGCCCCTTTGCTCCTTCCTTTCCCCTCTCTCCCTTTTGACCTTTCTGGTGTTCCTCTAATCCTCCTATGTACCCCGACCCAACACCACTGTGTATCATCCTCCTTATGTCAGAGAAAACATTCATTCGGTATTTGGATTTTTGAGATTGACTAACTTCACTTAGCATTATATTCTCCAACTTCATCCATTTACCTGTGAATGCCATTATTTTATTCTCTTTTATTGCTTAGTAAAATTCCATTGTGTATATATGCCACATTTTCTTTATCCACTCATCTACTGAGGGGCATCTAGGTTGGTTCCACAACCTAGCTTTTGTGAATTGTGCTGCTATAAACATTGAAATGGCTGTGTCCCTGTAGTATGCTGATTTTAAATCCTTTGGGAATAGACCCAGGAGTGGGATGGCTGGGTCATAAGGTGCATAAGGTGGTTCCATTCCCAGTTTTCCAAGGAATCTCCATACTGCTTTCCATAATGGCTGCACCATTTTGTAGTCCAACCAGCAATGTATGAGTGTGCCTTTTTCCCCATATCCTCTCCAACATTTATTGTTGTTTGTGTCCTTAGTAGCTGCCATTCTGAATGGAGTAAATTGAAATCTTAGAGTAGTTTTGATTTGCATTTCTCTAATTGGCAGTGATGTTGAACATTTTTTCATGTATTTGTTGATTAATTGTGTATCTTCTTCTGAGAAGTGTCTTTTCAATTCCTTAGCCCATTTATTGATTGGGTTATTTGATTTTTTTTTTTTTTTTTTTTTTTTTTTTGGTGTTAAGACTTTTGAGTTCTTTATATATTCTAGAGATTAGTGCACTATCCGAAGTGCATGTGTTAAAAATTTTGTTCCCAGTTAGTTGGTTCTCTATTCACCTCACTTATTGTTTCCTTTGCTGATAAGAAGCTTTTTAATTTAAATCTATCCCATTTATAAATTCTTGATATTAATTCTTGCACTACAGGAGTCTTATTGAGGAAGTTGGGGCCTAATCTGACATGTTGGAAATTGGAGCTTACTTTTTCTTCTATTGTCTCTGGTCTGATTCCTAGGTCCTTGATGGACTTTGAATTGAGTTTTGTGCATGGTGAGAGATAAGGGTTTAATTTCAATTTGTTGCATATGGATTTCCAGTTTTCCCAGCACCATTTGTTGAAGAGGCTATCCTTTCTCCACTTTTTGGCAACTTTGTCTAATATAAGATAGCTAAGATGATATGTATTAGTCTCTGTGTCCTCAATTCTGTACCATTGGTCTACTAGTCTATTTTGGTGCCAGTACCATGCTGTTTTTGTTACTATTGCTCTATAGTATAATTTAAAGTCTGGTGTGGTGATGCCACCTGCTTCACTTTTCTTGCTAAAGATTGCCTTAGCTATTCTGGGTCTCTTATTTTTCCAGATTAATTTCATGACTGCTTTTTCTATTTCTTTGAGGAATGTCATTGGGATTTTGATTGGAATTGCATTAAATCTGTATAATGCTTTTGATAGTATGGACATTTTGACAATGTTAATTCTGCCTATCCAAGAATCTCCATCACAAAACTGTATCTCACTTGTCCTCTTCCCTAATTTTCCTTTCTTCTCCTCTCAAAATCTGATTTTTGATATGCTAAAGCTACTGCTACCTATAGACCCTTCCTTGCCTAAAAATCATTTACTTACTGATGACTAGTCCCTATTTCTTTAGAGATATAGATTTACTCTACACTGTAATTATCTTGCTCTTTTGTAAAATGGGCTGAATAGATAGGTTATTGATAAGATATAATTTCTCAATACTCTTTCTTCTCAGAGCTTGTGAACTCAAACTAATGGGGAGAAATTTCAGAAATGTTGTCACCTGTAATTCCAATATACCTCAGTAACTGGCCACCAACACCACTACAGTTATGTAGAGCACCATGTAAATATGGTATTCAACCAGATGAAAGAGAAATAAAATATTTATGTTGTCAGGAACAGATATACTCTTGGTGAAAACTGGCCTATGCAGTACCTAGTGTTTAAATTCATACAATTAGGTTCAATTCATAAACAAAGGAACATTAAACTGGAGTCTATACACTGGAATTTGACCAACCATTTGAATTCAAGATCAGGTAGCTTAATATACCATATATAAAATTAACCTCCTAAAAATATTCTTGAAGGCTTGTGTGGGGTTCTTTTGATTTTGCAATTTGTAATAGTTTACTTATATTGTTTAGGAAGAGTGACATATGTCAGACATTCCAGATGAGACTTAGGAAATCCATAGCCAAAAATAAAAGATGTGAGAATATTTCCTAATATCATATGTCCCAAATACTTTTGTAATATGACCATGCTAAAATTATTTGGGAGTCAAATCCATGAAACACTTTTGAATTTTATTTGAAGAAAAAAAATCTTAAAAGATAGAACATCACAGTAGTCCTGTTAGCACATCACCCTCCTTTTAGCAATTTCTTCAGGTCTTGACAATGACATACTCACTGATTAAAGCATTTCCCTTAGGGTGAAAGCTCATTATTTACTAGGTCCCTCCCTGCATACCTCTTTAGTAGGTAGTAGCTCATTAATTTTTATTTGTTAATTTTCTTATATTTATGGATACCTACTAAATGCAGGCATTGTGAGTGATTTTGCAAATGAAAATGATGACTTAACACAGTTTCTCTGAACTTAAGATAATAAAGCATTTGGAAAGAAAGTCATACTAACAAAATTATGCATAAATATTAAGCAATAAGGATAATTTGTTTTCCTTCTGGTTTCCATTCCTACATGTAAAGAGCTTGGAAGTTGTTATGACCATCCTTACAAAAAAAGGACATACTTGACAAACTTAAAAACAGCAAATATTTTTGTTAAATAAAAGTTTCTGGGCAAACCATATTCCTTCCTCCTAAATCTGGAAAGACAAGAAAATTCAAAGAGCTATAGCTAGTGTCTTGCTTCCTGAAACAGAAGCCTGTGGAGTCATTAACAAGTAATGTTGATCAATTGTTGGTACATCAATGTGGTCTAGTTTTACAGTGAGAAAATCCTGTGGAATACAGCTGTACATGGGGACCCAAACTTTCATGGATTTTATTTTGGGACCAAACTAGCTTCTCATAGGGAAATTTGAGGAAGATCCCCTCATGAATCTGGGAAGGGCCTTGGAAAAGTAATTGTTATGAAATAGTCCCAGAGTATTCTTATCAAAAGCCTGTTATTTAGGGAATAAAAATTTTTCAGACCCTTTTCTTAGATGGAGAAGGGCATTTTTCACACTCTAGTATCCTCTAGTTTTTCCATAACATCTAAGGATGTTAGCTCTACTACTGAATAAACATTTGTAGCCTTGGAGACATAGACCCCTTGAAAGACTGAGATTTAATCATAAAACCATAGAACAAATCCCATTATGCATACCTTTCCCCCCACAACAGTGCTCACATATAATACAAAAGATTATAGGTCAAAGAACTACAAGACACAAACTTTCTCCAAGGAAGTTTTCTTAGGAAAGCCAAAAGAGAAGAGATAAGACAGTCAAAAGAGGAATTTGATGCCTTTGCTACAGAAAACCATTAAATTGTTAGCCAGATTGACATACACTCTCACAATAGAAGCCCATCAACCTCAGCTCCTATTAAATGACAACATATCCGATTTTTAACAAAAATTACAAGACATGCTAAAAGGCAAAAGTAACCATAAATTGATTAGATAAAGCAAGTAATAGAACCAGACTCAGAGGGAATACTGATGTTGGAATGATGAAACAAGGAATATTGAGATAACATGATCATATGATAAAAACTCTAAAAGAAAACAATACAAAAGAACAGATAGGTGAAGTAAAGAGACAGATGGAAACTCCCAGAAAGTATCAAAAGTATATGCTAGAAGTAATTAGTACTGTGAGAGGAATTAAGAATTTATTCTTCACCAGACTGGAATGGGTATGGGGCAAAAATCAGTGAACATGAAGATAGGTTAGTAGAAGCTTCACAAAATAAACTATCTAGAGAAAATATATAGTGAGAAAAGACAGAACAGAAAGTCTATGAATGGTGGGATTATTTCAAAAGTTATAATATACATGTTATTTTGGTAATATTAGAGAAGAAAGACAAAAAGAACAGAAGAAATATTTGAGGAAATAATGGCCAAAATGAGTTGTTGAAGATAAAACTACAGTTCCAGGAAATACAAAGAACATCAAACATAATAAATATTAAAACCAAAACAAACAGCCCCCTCAATAAAATTTCCCAAACAATATCAAATCAAGTTAAAACAAAACAAAAGCTATGATTAGTTAAGTCATAATAAAACTGCATAAAACCCAAAGAGAAAATTTGAGCAAAATGATTAGGGTTTGGATTGAGGAATGAGAATCAATTTACCTATAAAGGAAATGTGGGTAAGAATTACAGTGGACTTCCTGTTTGAAACCCTGCAAGCAAGAAAGATTGGAATGAAATGTGTTGAAAAAAATGTACCAATCTTTAATTTAAAATTCTATAAATTATCCAAGAAAAGTGCGTAAAATACAGAGACTTTTTCAAAAGAACACGAGAGAAGTCATTATCGATAATTCCTATACGAAATAGCAAAATAAATTATTTAGAAGAAAGAGTTACAAAAGGAAAGGAAACATTTTGGAGAAGAAATAGAGGGGGGGGGGGTATAATGAAATCTTTTAGTTTTCTTACTTTTAATTGACCTAAGAGACAATTGTTTAAAATAAAAATAGTAAGAATATTTTGGGTTATGAGAGCATATGGATAAATGAATTGAGTGATAGACATGGGAATGTGCCAAGTTAGCTTGAACTATATGTGAAGCAGTATAGTGTTAATTGAATGTGCATATACATTTTTTAAGATGTATATTTGGGGCTGCACATGACTAAACCAGTTAGGATCACTCCAGGAGAACTGGGCTAGCACGAAATAATCACACAAAGACAGAGAAATACCTTTTACTTTGGGTTCTGTGTATGGCCCTTCTGACCCAGCTTCCACCAAGGAAGCAAGGCAGGCAAGAAAGAGAGGGAGCGCACCTTGAACCTGGGTTTTATTGGGGAGAAGCCATTCAAATGAGCAAAGGGTCAGGTGTCAGAGGGGTTGAGTCTAGCTTCAAGATGTCTTGCTGTCAGCAGATTGACTTGACATTTTGGAAGGTCACACCCAACTTATGTGCTGTGTGGGGATCATAGGCCAAACAAACAGGCAAAGTCAGTCCAGTCCACATATGTTCTCAATGCTCATAGTTCACACACACACAGCCTATGGCTGGCCTCACCACATATATTAGAAGGTTTGAGGTGTCTACTTAAGACATTTTAAAATGCATAATCAAAAACCTTAGCAAAGATAAATGCTGTACTCATATAAAATGTTTTGATATATCAGAAAAGGAAAAAAAAAAAAAAAAAAAAAAAGAAAAGAAAAAAGAGAGAAAAAAGAAACAAAAGACAGAAGTTACAAACATGACAAATATTACTCCACTTATATTAAGTATTACTTCAAAGGTGATGGCCTGAATACACCAAAGATAAAGACTTTCAGAGAGAAAAACAAACAAAAAACATAGATCTACATGATGTCTATAGGAAATGTCACTTTATTTATATGAACTCAGGTTAAAAGTAAAGGACTGGGGGCTGGGTTTGTGGCTCAGTGGTAGAGCACTTGCCTAGCATGTGGGAGGCACTAGGTTCGATTCTCAGCACTGCATATAAATAAATAAGGAAAATAAAGATCCACCAACAACTAAAAAAAATTTTAAAAAGACTTCTATCCCTTTGACATTCTCAAGTCATTCCTGAACCCTAATAACCTAAATATTTGTCCTTTCAATGTTGTCCCAAAGTTCCTTCAGGCTTTCTTCATTCTTCTTAATTAAAATAAATAAATAAATAAATAAATAAATAAATAAAGGGATGAACACAAAGATATACAAAACTAATCAAAGAAAACAATGTTACTATGTTAATTTTAGACAAAGCAAACATAAGAAAAATTATCATGAAGAAAGTAAGGTATTATATAACGATAAAGGTGTTATTCCTCCAAGAGAATGTAACAATCTTAAATTTGTGTGCACCTAAAAACAGAGCACTAAAATATTTGAAGCAAATGCTTAAAAACTACAAAGACAAATAGACATCCATTACTATGTTTAGAGATGTCAAATAAGATGTCTTTGAGTAATTAATAGACCAATAGACATGAACTCAGTAAGTTTATGGTGTTCATCTATTCATCGGAGCAGAACTATGAATCAACTTGATCTAATTAACATTTAGATATAGTCCATCATACAATAATAGAATATATATGCTTAACTCTCAAATATTTACCATGATAGACCAGATTCCTGGCCATTAAAAACAATTGAGACAATTTAAAAATATAAAAATTATAAAAAATATTTTGTCAGACAAGAGTAGAATTAAACCAAAACTCAATTAACAGAAAAACAGTAATAAAATTCTCAAATATTTGGAAATTAAGAAATCTATTTTGAAATTACACACAAGTCAAAGAAGATCAATTATTTTATGGTTGAGGATGAAATGTGTAACATGTAAAGGGCTCAGTATGTGAATATAAGCATACATATGTGTATATATATTCATGTGTATATTATTATATGTGTATACACACAGATACACACACACATACATGCAATGAAAAAAAATCTTGACTGAAGTCAATGAATCATCAAAGGTCTGATTACTAAAACAATTTACAGGGACTGGGAAGCATTTTTTCTTGATTACCAAGGGTTATTTCAGAAAAACAGAATTTCTCTCTTAATGGCAAATTTGAAAAATGTCTGCCTTAAAATAAATATACATCTGAATTAAAGAAGTGTACTTCAAATCCATGATTTTTGATCAAGTCTCTAACAATACAGAAGGTATCTTATAAAGAGCTTTTATCACTGAGGTATTTCTTTACAAATTTTGCTGAAAGTACAATTATTGATATAACAGCATTTACTCAGCTACCATAATTCTTGTTAATAAATGTTTTTAAAAGTAATATGATAAAATCCATACATTTTCATTCTTCCTGATGTAACAACAATATATTCACAATGGATACATTGTTAATCCAGTCAATACATAATTTGAGCAGTATTATTTTTCAAGTATAATAAAAGTGATACAGAGAGAAACACAATATATTAAATATGGAGAAGAAAATACAATAAATTTAAACATTTACTTCTTCTAGGGCATAGTAATAACTTATTACATTAAGTTACATTAAAAATTTTAAAGGGGCATAGTGATGTCTTATTACATTAAGTTGTATTAAGAATTTTAAGGCTAAATGAAAGGGGGAATTGGCCTGCAAGGTAAAATTTTAAGCAGGATGTGGAGCTCTGTCTGACTGAAAAGATGATGTTTAGGATTTGAAGGGGGCCAAAGAATAAACCGGGCTTGTAAGTGAGGAAAACTCATCCAGAAAGATGGTAAAGCAAGTACAAAGGCCAATGAATGAAACAATAAGTTATTAAAAAATCAGAAGTGAGGCTTCTCCAGTGTGACAAGAGTAAAGCGAGCAAAGTGGTGAGTTTTGGGAAACAAGGTCAAAGATCATGAAAGGACCAGATAACATAGCGCTCAAGGAATGATTCTCTTCATAGCTTTTACTTTGACTGAAATGGCAATTATTTGGAGGTTTTAAGCACATGAGTACTTGCTCCAAATTTCAGTTTGAAAGAAACACTTTGGAAGATATAATGGAAATAAATTACAAGAAGAGGGCAGTGAAAACAGGAAGAACAAATGGGAGATTATTGCTATAAACTAAGCAAGAGATTTGATTATGGCAATAGCAGTTGAAAAAAATGTGAGCAGTTAGATTCTGGACATTTTTTGAAAGGTGAGTTGATATGATAGCTTGATGAATGAGGTACAGAATATAGGAGCAAGAAACAAGTCCAGGATGATTCAAAGATGTTTGTCTTGAAAAATTGGAAGATGGAGTTGTTATGTGAGGATTGGAAGACTGAGGATGCAGCACATTTATGGAGAAGCATTATTTCTCAAATATAAACATACTACAATAGAGATATCAGACATTCAAGTGTAGCAATAAAGTCAGCATTTACATATGTAAATTTGAAACAGTATACAATATACACTGGATCACAGTTAAATATTTTGAAGTGCTCAGAATACAAAAGTATTTAAATTTAAAAGTTGTGTAATTTAGGGTGTACAAAAGAAGAAAATATAGTATGGGGTTTGAGTGCTTTAAGAAGTTAGTGAAAAGTGGGAGGGAAGGTTTAGCATAGAACACCAATAAGAAGGCTCTGTGCAGGAAGACAAATAAGGAAAATATTTCAAGAAGGGAATAATGACCAATGTTTAAAATATTCTTGGTATCTAAAAATAGTGATTGAGAATTGGTCATGGCTTCAGCAATGAGATTATTAGTAACATTGATAAGAGGATCTTAGTGGAATTCTAGAAACAAAATTTTAATTTGAAAGAATTTGAGAATGGGAGAAGGAAACTTGAAAAGCATGATAAACCAGTGCTTCTCAATCTTGTATATGCTTACATTTCACCTGAGAATCTTGTTAAAATATGGGTTCTGACTTAGTTGGTTTGTTGTAGAGTCTTATATGATGCATTTCTGACAATTTCATAGATTATGTTGGTGCTGCTTGTTCAAGGACCACTCTTTGAGTAGCAGTGGTATAGAAAATTAAGGAATGTTCAAGTAAATGGTCCAGAAAATAATGGCTCACTTAATGATAAGTTCTAGAGATAGAATTATTTTTAAAGGAAGAAAAAAAAAAAAAACAAGTTTACAACTGTGATGATGTAGAGATGGAAGAATCCCTGGAATGCTGTGTTTCAGTGTGTGAAGGGATGAGATCTGAAGTAGAAGAGGGTATGCTGGCTTTAGGGATCAGTGAATGGCTCAGTTTGAAGAATAGGAAATAAATACATACATGGGAAAATGGTAGGAGATAGAGACATTGCTTTCTATATTACTTTTTTAATACTTGATGTTCTCAGTGAAAGAAGAATATAGGGGTGCTGGGATTGTTGCTCAGTGGTAGAGCTCTTGCCTGGAACACGTGAGGCAGTGGGTTCAATCCTCAGCACCACCACATATAAATAAATAAATAAATAAATAAATAAATAAATAAATAAATAAATAAAATAGAGATATTTTAAAAAATTTAAAAAGAAGTATAGATAGTATAGGAGATGGCTGGGTTTGAAGAGAATGGAGAGCATGAAATAATGCATAAAAGTCCAAGACAGGAAGTAGGTGAATGGATGAAACAAATATATCCCAAGTTCCAAGATGGATTGTGGGCCCATTTGAAGTTTATAGTGTGGTTCTAAAGTATGATATATCAACATGGCCATTTTTTTTCCAGCTATTTTCAGCTGTATAATTATGTCATTACAAGTGGAGGACTGAGGGAAGTGAGTTAAATCAGGATGGAATTTTATTGCATGACTACAACTCATAGCAATTTTCTTAGGAGCTGTATTTTTTTCTTTCTGTATTTTAAATATAGTGCATGTGCAAATAAAGCTTGGCTGTAGCAGTATGTGAAATTTAATTGGATAAGAAAACAAGGAGCTGGTTTGATAGTAGGAAACAACTGTTTCTTGAGTAGAAGGTTATAAATCACTCTATCTGCAAATCCATGTGTTTGTAAGTACAACTCATAATTAACTGTCCAAAGTTGTTGAGTCATGCAGAAACAACAAAAACTAACAGTTTGAGCAGTTACTTGACACTTTTTTTTTCTTTCTGGTGATAAGGATCTTACCCAGAACCTTGCGCATACAAGGCAAGTGTTCTACTTCTGAGCTATATGCCCAACCTCTACTTGCTTTGATAAGCAATTTGCTGATGTTAACTCATTTAAAAACCAGAATATGGGGCTGGGGTTGTGGCTCAGTGGTAGAGCGTTTGCCTAGCATGTGTGAGGCACTGGGTTTGATTCTCAGCACCACATACAAATAAATAAAAATAAAAGTCCATTAACACCTAAAAAATTAAAATAAAAACAGAATAACTTTGTGAGCTTATTATATGAAAACCAAAGGCATAAAGTGCAATTAATTTACATGAGTGTAAGTAGCTTGAGACTAGAGGAACATGTACTAGAGTCCAATCTAAATATAGAGTCTAATTACTTATGAATGGACTATTTTGTGCTTTAATATAATTTTTGGCTTTAAATTTTATATCTCACTGTTCCTTTTTAAATATAAACTTAAATCATAATAAAATAATACTTTCACTATTCCATAAATATACCTTTTTGTTCAAAGAAACTCTGGATAAGTTTACCTTAAAATCTATTGACTAAACATTTTAAGGACAGAAAAACAGATATTTTCATAAATGGATTAGAAAAGTGAAGAAAAATTTGAATTTGATTACAACAGAGACTCTTCACAAGCCTTGTCAGATTTAAAAATGCCAATTTATTGGTGGAGAGGAAATAAAAATAAATCTTTGCTGATAACTTTAGATACTAAACTTAGTATCAGGGGGAAATTGACTATAAAATGTGATTAGCAAAGTATAAAAATTACTTAATGGACAACTATTCCAATTTTTTATCCATAGGACAGTTGAAGGAAATGTAAGTTATTTTCAATTCATTTCATTCTGAATTTGATTCAACAAATATTTTGCTAAAATATTTGTATTTTACAGAAGTAATAATTCATGATATTTCTTTAATCAATTGGTAGTCTATCCACTCAAATAACTTTAGTATAATTCTTATAATATTTGAGACAAGAATTCCTTCCTGGGGCTGGGGTTGTGGCTCAGTGGTAGAGCGCTTGTCTAGCATGTGTGCGGCCCAGGTTCGATCCTCAGCACCATGTAAGAATAATGGCATGTGTACAACTAAAACAAATAAATAAATATTTTTTAAAAAGAATTCATTCCTTATGAAATTTAGTTTCATCCCATTGTGATTGCAGACATGAATAGAATGCTTAACCCATGGTCCTATCTAGTGAAACAATGAGAGCCCTCCAAGATACCTGAAAGAAGACATTACCACCAGCTCCCCAAGCACCTGCACTGATATCTAAAACCAAAACAAAACACGCAAAACCAAAGAAGACTCTCATCCCAGCATCACCTTCTCATGAGATTCAAACTTGGGCTATATATCAGACATGATAGACCTGCAATTGAGTACCCTCATTGCTGCAATGCCTGCAGCATGCACTAGCTTAGGGACCACAGTACATGTTCTGCTTAGAATGCCTGTAGAAGAACAGTCATAGACAGAGGCAGATATCAGAGACTAGAATAAATATTTGTATTAGCAATAAGTAGACATCAACACATAACCATCCAGATAAAGAACATCCATGTTAACATGTCTTGACAAAGAGAACAAAATAAGCTGCCAATTACTCACTCCAAACAGATGGAGATGTGTGATTAGAAAGATAAAGAATTCAAAATAGATATTTTAGAAATCTCAACTTCAAGAAATAATTTACAAACAGCGACAAATTTAACAGAGATTGAAATAATAAAAAAGTAAAAAAGAAACCATGAATCTAAAAAACACAATGAACAAAATTAAAAATGCAATGGATAGCATTAATAGCTGACTAGAACAAGAATGCAGAATTGGTGATATCAAAGACAGGCTATTTGAAAATATATAGTCAGAGGAGAAAGAATAAAAGAGAATAAAAAGAAAGAAGAAAATTTACTGCATTTATAGGGCAACACCAAAAGAGAATATATTTGGGTCATTGGCATTCAGGAAGATGTAGAGAAATAAAAAGGGCAGATTTAAAGAAATAATAACAGAAAACTTCCTCAAATTGGAAAAATACATAAATACCTAGGTACAGGTAGCTCAAATATCACCATTTAAGATTCAATCAGAATAAAACTACTGCAAGACATATTAAAATAAAACTGTCTAATGTAAAAGGCAAAAGAGGATAATGAAAGTGGCAAGTAAAAGAAGTAAATAACATATAAAGGTATTATGTGTACCATAATATGTCTCCCCACATACTTCTAAGTGATTTTTTTTTCAGTACTGGGGATTGAACCCAGGGCCTTGCACATGCTAGGCAAGTGCTCTACTACTGAGAGATAATCTTAGCCCTAACCCTCAGTAGAAATCTTAAAGACCAGAATAGAGTGGAATTTTATATTCAAAATGCTAAGGGAAAAATAGTCTGCCAACCAAGAATACTATAGTACTTAGTAAAAGACAATAAATAACAGAAGAGTAGGAAGGTACATTAACAAGCATTTCTATAAAGAAGAAATCTTTTTTTTTTTTTTTTTTTTTTTTTTTTTTTTGTGGTACCGGGGATTGAACTCAGGGGCACTCGACCACTGGGCCACATTCCCAGCCCTTTTTTAAGTAATTTTATTTAGAGACAGGGTTTCACTGAGTTGCTAAGTGCCTTGCCATTGCTGAGGCTGGCTTTGAACTCGCGATCCTCCTGCCTCAGCCTCCCAAAGTGCTAAAGAAGAAATCTTAATGATCAGTAAATATGTAAATAAATTTACCCAACATCAAGAAATTACACATGAAACAAATGATGAGATACTATTTCTTTTTCACTTACTAGACTGGTTAAAGTCATAAGCAATAGGATAAATGAGTTTGTAGATGAATAAATTCAACTAAGTAACAATGGAATGGGAATAGCAGAAATAAATGAACCTATACTTTACCTGTGGATGTAAATTTTTAGAGAAATTTTGGGAATGAGGTCCTCAAAATATGTTAAATTATACTGTATTTTTATTTTTGACCTAAGAAGCCCACTTGTAACACATCTTTTGTAGACATAAAGGATCAAAACATAAGATTATGTAGAGAACAATGGATGGTTGTTATAGCATTTTTGATTGAGGCAAAATCTGAAACAGTAAACATCTATCCATTGACAAATAATTGAATTAATTTTGATTTGTTCATTTAGATATTTTGTGACCAATAGTGGCTGAATAATGTTGAGGTGCAAATATTATATTTTTGTAAAGAAAAAGTGGTAAAATTATATGTAGGCATATACATCTGGATATACAATAATACATAAGCAGAGTTGCTTAAATTATAAATATTTAGATATATATATCCATGTATATATACACATACACATGAACAAAAATATGAAAGATTTATCACCAAAATGTTAATGTAATTATATCAGTGTGATGATATTATAGGATTCATTAACTTTCTTAATCTTTTTGTATTAGTTGAACTGATTTGGTGCAAATGGGTACTATGTACAAAAGTATAAAAAATAAGTTATTTATTAAAATATAAATCATAGTAAATAAACTTGATGTGTGCAAGTGTATTCTTAGCCATGCAGAACAATGGAACAACAATAAAAGAAATACCTGCAAAATGAATGCTCTTTATTTAGAAAAACAAAATTAAAGGGGATATGTCATAATTGATTTTTAATGCCGAGGATCATTTTATATTGATATTTATGTTAACTCTGGTTTTAAAAACTGATTTTTAAATTGCATGGTTTATGTTAGAAGGATGAGAATAAATCTTTGAAAACAGAGCTAAAATGAACTAGTTCCATACACAAAAAAAGAGAGCTTATTTTTTATTATTTCTCCTCCCTTGTGCCTTCTGAGTTTGGAGATAATATATCAGTCAAGCCAGGCAATCAATCAGCTGGTTATTCATGGCCCATGGCCAAGATACAGCAAACATAGCTTAACAGTGGATCTCATTTATTACATAAAGGAGCATTTTTTCTTTCTAGTTTAAACAAAGAATGAAGTTCTCATCATATTTTGAGAGTCTATCTAAGACAACATATAAAATAAAACAAACAGGGAAAGTTGACATAAAAAAAGTTCAAATAGATGTGGATAGGAATCAAGAACTACTATGTAGAATTTATGTCCCAAACTTCAGTTTTGAAAATTTTTATTAGTTAATAGTAAAAACACTCCTGTAAACAAGTGCCTTGTGTGGTTCTAAGATATTTATAATAATACCCATAAAAATGAAGTTTATTTATTTTTGAGATATAATAAAAATGACTATATGAAGCATTGTGAACATTATTCATATTTTCATTTGTTGATAATTTTTTACAAATATGCAGAAACTTTCACACACTGGAGGATAATGAAAGATAATGTACTCCATTAAAAGTATATCAAAATTAATTTATTTAAAAACATTTTAATGAGGTATATAAATTAACACTTTCATTTGCATCTAATATAAATTATTAATCAAAGAAAAAATCTCACATCTGAAAAGAGGAGTGTGGTTAAATGTTTTAAAAGTCTTAGAATATATAAACTGTTTGCTTACATAAACTCAGACAAGGAACTTAGCCTCTCTTGGTAGTATCATATTTTTAAAATTGGGTGTAATGATAATGTTTTCTTTCTAGTTTAAGGGACTATTTTTCACAAAAATGAACTCTACAAAGTGTACAAATTCACTAGTATGCTTAAGACATCATAGAATTATGACTGTGATCACTAACTTTAAATCATACCAGGTCAACTTGAGCAAGTTATTTATCTTGGCCCTATTTTTATTATATGCTGAGATTATAAAAGAGTAGAATGGTTAATAAACATAGCACATTAGAGAATCGTCTATGGTTTAAATCCCCCAAAAAACTGATAATGAATTTCAATCCCAAATGTCAGTTATTAAGACGGTTGAAACTTGATCCAGCTATGGTGTTTACAAGTGAAATCTTTGATAGATAATTAAGGATAAATAAAGTCTAATTCAATGGACTGTGGCTTTATAAGAAGAGGAGGACAGATCTGAACTAGGATGCTGAAAGCCCTCTCCTGGCACAACCCTGGGTGGGGGGCATCTCTCAACTCTTGAGGAGAGCCTCTCCCAGCAAGGAAAAATTATCATAGGTGGTCATGCTATCTTGAACTTCTTACCATTTAGAACCATGACCCCTTTTTTCTTATAAATTACTCAGTATGTGGTATTCATTTATAGCAACAGAAAATGGGCTATGACAGTCAGAACCAATAAGAGACTTTCTTCTTCATTACCTTTACTTAGTCTATCTTAAAATATTCAGCTTTTAAATATTCTTAGGCGGAGAGGCATATCAAATCTCTGAAATTAAAAAATAATCATAGTTTTTTTTTTTTTTTTTTTTTTCCTTTTTGACTTAGAGAAATATTCTTGTGTGTGTGTTATCCAGTTCATTTTCGGTTTTATAGTCTCATTATTATTTTTCATTGCTATGGTGTATGTATTTTCAAACAAATGGAAAAGTGATAGTCATTTTTTTAAAGATGGACATAATATATTTACTTTATTTATTTTTATGTGGTGCTGAGGACCGAACCCAATGCCTCACATATGCAATGCAGGCATTCTGCTGCTGAGCTATAACCCCAGCCCCAAAATGATAGTCTTCATTGTAACAGGGAACTTCAAAATATCACATGGTGCCAGGTTTATCTCTATTCTCAACAACCTATGACTTTTTTGTGGAAAAACCTTTACATGTGCTTGGTTAAACAGATATGAAACTTGAGGTGACTCTGATACAGCATTGTACAGAATTCACCTCAAAATGGAAGTAGTCATTTGATTAGTCTCTCATCTCTTAAAACATTGGACCAGAGGAATTCTGTTGAATATTTAACATAAAAGTTTCTATGCAACTTCAAAGAATATGTATGAATATATTTTGCTATTCTTTGTTATGATCACATAAAATCCTCATATTGGTGTACTTTTAAAAATATGCCATACATGTCTTAATCTCTGAGATGTCTAAGGGAAAATGATACAATGCATTTTCCAAGACTTTTAACATGCATATAAGTATTTAAATATGACCTGACACAATCCTAAGAGATACATCAAACTTTCAAGTATTTTGTAAATAAGAAATTTACAAAAGGTTTAATTTAATCTACTAATAAAAGTCACTAAACTACAACAAACTGATTTAAAATTATTTGAATTAGGTATGAGTGCACACCTCTGTAGTCCCAGCTGCTCAGAAGACTGAGGTAGGAGAACTGCTTGAATCTAGCAGTTCAAGGCCAGGCTGGGTAACCTAGTAAGATCCTATCCTTAAAACAGAACAAAACAAACAAAAAAATTGATATTTTTCGTATTACATATATATACTTGTTTCATTTTGCTTTACTTTCTTGTACTTCATAGATATTAAGATTTTTACAAATTGAAGATTGGTGGCAAACATGCATCAAATAGGTGTATCAACTACATTGTTTCAACAGCATGGGTTTGCATCATGTCTTGTCATATTTGGTAATCTTGCAATATTTCAAACTTTTTCATTATTATTTTATCTGTTAATGGTTATCTGTGATCAATGATATTCTTAAAATTTAAATTTATTCTTTTAACTGGTATATTAAATATAAAAATTTTATATATTTTAATGGAGTGCCATGAGATGTTTTGATACATGAATACATTGTGCAGTATATAAATCAAGTTAAACATATCTATCTTGTTAAATATTTGTCTTTTTATGATGACAACATACAAACTAATTTCTGGCTTTTTGAAATATATAGTCATTAATGTTGTCTACAATCATCCTATTGACAATAGGCTGGGAATTTGTACTCCTAGCCAATCTTTCCCCAGCCCTTCCTTCCTCCTCCTCTCCCGGCCTTTGTAAATCACCATGCTACTCTCAACTTCCATGAGATCTACTCTTTTATATTCTATGTGAGAACATGCAACACCTGTGCTTCTCTACCTGCATAATGTCACTTAACATAATTTTTTCCACTTCCATCTGTGTTGTCATAAATGGTAGTGGTCCATTTTGCTTTTTTTATAGCTGAGTAGTATTACATTGTGAATATGTAGCACATTCATTGGGTGTTAGATACAGGTTGTTTCCATCTCTTGGTTATTATAATGCTGCAATGAACATAGGACTGAAGATATTTCTTTGATATATTCATTTCACTTCCCTTGGGAATATACCCAGTTGTGGAATTGCTGGATTAGGTGGAAGTTCCATTTTTAATTTTTTTGAAGAAATACCATATTGGTTTTTTATAATGATTGTACTAATGTTCCCACCAACAACCTGCAATCTTTCCCTTTCATCACATCCTCAATGGCACTTGTTATATTTAGTCTTTTTGATAATAGGCATAGGGGGGCTGTCATATAACCTTGATTGTATTTTTTGTATTTCCCTGATGCTGAACATTTTTTCATATACCCGCTGATCACTTGTATATTTCCTTTTGAGAACCGTCTTTTAAATTTTGAGTGATTTTAAGTAGAGTTACTTGTTTTTCCATATTGAATTATTTGAAGTGCTCATATGTTCTGGTTCAGGAGTTCAAATCTAGAATATATGAGGGACCTCAAATAACTCAATATCAAAAGTATGGTTTATAAAATTTCCCTTCATTCTGTAGGTTGTCTTTTCTCCTTATTCATTATTTCATTTAATGAAGAGAAGCTTTATAGTTTGATATAATCCTATTTGTTCATATTTTTTCTTTTGTTTCCTATGTTTTGGAGGTCATGTCCAAAATATATTTCCCTATTCCAGGGTCTGGAAGCAGTTCCCTTCTGTTTTCTTCTGGTAGTTTCATAGTTTCACATCCCACATTTAAGTTGTCAATCTACTTTGAGTTGATTTTGTAACTTGTGAGAGAGAGGTGTTTAATTCCATTTTCTTTTGTGGAGATCCAATTTTCCCAATGCCCGTTAAAAAAGGCTCTCCTAACACCTTTGTAGAAATTAAGTTGGCTGTAGATGTTATTTCTAGCTTCTCTAATTCTGTTGCCTGTGGTCTGTGTGTCTGTTTTCATGCAAATACCCTGCTGTTATGATTTTTACAGCCTTTTTATCTATCTACATACCTACCTACCTATCTGTATCAATTGCATGCATGTGTGTGTGTGTGTGTGTGTGTGTGTGTGTGTGTTGGTAGGAATTGACCCCAGGGACTCATACATACTAGCAAACTGCTCTACCACTGAGCAGTACCCCACTCCCCCAAACCCATAGTGTATTTTGACGTCTAGTAGTATAATATCTGCTGCTTTTTTCTTTTAATTTGGGATTAATTTGGCAATTTTTCTGTGGTCCCAAAGAAATTTTTTTATTTTTTTTCCCTAATTATGGGAATAATGCCATTGGTATTTTGATAGAGAGCACATTGAATCTCTAGATCACTTCAGGTTATATGAACATTTTAACAATATTGAGTTTTCTAATTCATAAACATGAGATGTCTTTTTGGTTTTTGTGCCTGCTTAAATTTCTTTCATAATTGCTTAATTATTTTCATTTTAGAGATCTTTCACCTTTTCAGTTAAAATTAATCCTAGGTATTTTATTCTTGAAAAACCATAGGAATTCCACCAATGCACTCTCAGAACTACTAAGAGTATTCATTGAAGTTTCCCAATTAAAAAAAAAAAATCGACATAAAAGTCAGTAGCATTTTTACACAAAAATACTGAAATATTGGAAGTAGAGATCAGTGGTGTTTGATGTTTCTTTTGTAATTGGTTTGGGACACCACAAACCATGCCTTTATAAGATAGCCAACTTAATTGACAAATATTGTGTGTGTTATGACTCCCACACCAATATCTGTTCCCAATTTCACTCCCTCTCCTTAGGCCTCCCTATTCCTTGAGACATAACATGTTAAAATTAGGCCAATTAATATCCTACAGTGCTTTTTAAGTGTTCACTTGAAAGGAAGAGTTACTCATCTCTCACTTTAAATCAAAAGCTCACAATCATTAAGCTTAGTGAGGAAGGCATGTTGAAAGCTTACAGAGCCCCAAAGCTAGGTCTCTTGTGCCAAATGTTAGCCAAGCTGTGAACACAAAGAAAAGTTCTTGAAAATTAAAAGGACAACAGTGAATACACAAATGGAAAGAAAAATAAATAACAGCTATATTACTTATTGGGAGAAATTTTTCATGGTCTGTATAGTGTATCCAGCCAGGATTAAGCCAAAATCTAATCCAAAGCATGAACTTAAATCTTTTCAATTATATTCAGGCTGATAGAGTTGAGGAAGCTGCAGAAGCAAATCTGAAGCTAGCAGAGATTAGTTCATGAAGTTTGGGGAAAGAAACCATCTCCATAACATAAATATTTTTGCTAACTCCCAGGCACATCTGAGTATGCATTACTCACCAAATGTAAATAAATGTATTTTTCGGCTCTTTGGCAATGATTGATTGCATCAATTCAAGGTGGTTGTGACAAAATCTACTTGTTCTAATAGCACCTCTCTGAAAGAAGTCTGTGAATGGTAGGTAAGAAGACAGATTTATTATATAACAGCACTTCGACATGAGATTTAAACAAATTGCTCTAATTCATTATGGAGAAGATGACATAATATTTTTGGTTTCCACCTTAAAACTGAGTAACTGGATTAAAGTTCTTGGCAACAGAAACATACATATTAAATGTTACTAAAGCTTAGACTCCAGAGTTTCTTTTCTTCCTGAGCACATGGAATATTAAATCATAAATCTTGCAGCGTGATGGGAACATGTGACTATTTCTGGCCAATGGACTATAGAAAAAATAGTGGGTGTCATCTGTAGGATTAATTATTGGACAGTAGGTGGAGGTTAGCAATATTCTCATTCAAAGCTGTAGCCAACTGCAATCATATTATTGAGTTCAAATCAACCTGGATTATGGTAGCTATTTAAATAATGTTACCCACCATTGCCCAACTCTCTTGGTGTTGCACATTTGGTGTAGATTGAAGACAGAACGCAAAATAATAAAGATAATACTTTTGTTGATTTAAGGCTGTGAAATTTTGGAGTGCTACATTTTTTTTCTGGAAGAAGATTAGTAAATCATGATAATTAAAGCTTAAGTATTATTTTTTTCTTTCTTATTTAATCTCTGGAATCATAGGAAACAGATTCATGATAATTAAAGCTTAAGTCTTATTTTTTTCTTTTTTATTTAATCTCTGGAATCATAGGAAACAGATTTTGAATATAATATTACCTTATGTTCAGATGGTTTCTGGTGATTAGTTTGTGAAAATGTAATTAAAATCAATATGTATTACTTATTCAACACATAGCTATAAATATAACTGATGTACTATTTTAAAATAATGTTTAAATAACTTTCATAGAATTAGAGAACACATTTATTTGTTGACATCATAATCTAGTCAGAGGTATCTTCAACATCTTACCTTAAGTAGGAGCTCTTTAAACAATTCCAATAGCATCCTGTTTTCTTCATTTAGTGATTTTTTGTTAGCTAATTTATAAAAAACACTTAGAAAAACAGAAATCAAACAGAAACAAATTTCTCAAATGTTGTGATATAGAATGAATATTTGGGCTCTTTTTTCAAAATTCATATGTTGAAACCTAAACCCCAAAGTGACAGCATTTCTAGACGGGACTTTTTTTGACAGGATTAGGACATGAATGGGGAGCATTGCCTAAAGGAAACAGTGCTTTTGTAAAGGACAGAAGAGTCTGGAATTCTTACCTTCTGCCATTCAGAACACTAGAAGATGGCTGGCTATGAACCAAAAAGTAAGCCCTAATCAGACATGGAATCTGTTCATGCCTTGATCTTGAACTTTTCAGCCTTTAAATTGTAAGGAATAAGTTTCTTCTTTGATATAAGCTACCCCATTTATGGTATTCTGTTATCTGAGTGGACTAAGAAATGTTGCATGCCACATAAAATAAAAAAATAACAAGCTGGGTGCAGTGGCGCACACCTGTAATCCCAGCACTTTGGGAGGCTGAGACAGGAGGATTGCGAGTTCAAAGCCAGCCTGAGCAATGGTGAGGCACTTAGCAACTCAGTGAGACCCTGTATCTAAATAAAATACAAAAAAGGGCTGGGAATTTGACCCAGTGGTTGAGTGCCCCTGAGTTCAATCCCTGGTACCATAAAAAAAAAAAAAAAAAAAAAAAAAAAAAAAAAAAAAAAAGACACCATTTTCAATTCAAAGCCCCAAATTTGATTTTAAAGTTTTGAATTTTAACATGTTTTATAAAACTTCATTTTGCATATGAGTTGTTGCTTTGAAGATAAGATGTATAATTAAAATGGAATAGCAGAGAAAAACTCTTTTCTCATTTCATGAAGTACAATAATCTTTTATGAGTTGTTTAAGATACTTTGTCAAGAAGTCTAATATTTTGTTGCAGGTAATTTGATTTGATTCTGTGAACATGAGGGAAGGATGAGAAACATATTGTTCTATTCAATTTGTTTTTCATTTCATAGAATCAAGATGTAACAAACGAATGGTATATTTAAAACTAAGGGCTGTGGTACTCTGCATTATAAAGTCCTTTATCCTTTTGGAAATAGGATTCTGGAAGAGAAGGAATTCTTAATGTTATTGGATATCTATTAAATATAGTAAATTTACTGCTTTCTTGTGCATCTAGGATGGTACTGTTTATGTACAAATTGAGAAACTAGACAAACCTTTTGTGTGCATTTAGTAGATGACAAAGCCTGCAAGAATCAGCCCACATTATCTATAGAATGAAGTCCAAACTTCTTAAAATGGGACATACAAGTTGACTTATTTACCTGACCCTGAACATCTTGTCCATATTTGTCTCCAGCATCTGATTTTAGCCTACAGAGAATTGTTTATAGTTTGCCCAACATATAGTGGTAGCTTCTCACTTTTATTACTGGAAACATTTTTGTCAGTTCCATTTAAAAGCTTAATTTATATTCATTTCTTCCCAGAAACCATCAATGATCTTCCTCTCCAGCAGGAGGCAAGCTCATTGCCTGTCTGTTATCCTGATTAAGGCTTGTTCAGAAAATGCCAGTCAACTTCCCAATCCTTTTAATTATTATTGTACCATGCCTTTCAAGTTGCTGAGGCATTTCTGTAAGCCATTGCATGTCCAACTGTATTTTATCCTTATCTAACACAGGTAGGCATCTTGGTAATTGGGAAGCTATGCCATGCCAGAGGTTAGCACCATGCCAGGAGTTATCTCCACCCTACTTACATCAAAGATACGGTCCTTGTTAGCGTCTAACAGATGAGTGATACAATTTCTAAAGTTAATTTTGAAATACTATTCTGTAAATGCCACTTCAGGAAACTCTCCTTCAATCTACTCATTCTTCCCTCCTTCCCTCCCTCCCTCCAAAATTTTTTAAAAAAAGATGATGATAAGATAATTTGAAAGGCAATAGCAAGAAACATAAGTGAATGAGTTGGGAAGGTGAGACATTGAAATAAGAAAAATGTGTGAACGAGCATTTCCCCAGTATGGTATACAGGGACTAGATCATACTGGGAACACTCTAGGATAAATTGTATGGATCACACATCACAATTGTCTCACCAGAAAGCAAAAGCCTGGGGCAATTACCAATAACAGCCTCTATTAGTTGAGGACTTTGCCAGTGTGAATGTGTTAATTTCCCCCATTTTCCACCTTGAGCCCTCATTGGTGGGTGACGCAAACTCTTCGAGCATTGAGAAACTTTCAGACAAGGGGTTTTAGCCTGCTGAATACTTTGAACTGTAGATGCAGGTGAATTGAGGTGGAGTGAGTTGATATAGGGCATGGACTAAGCGGCATCTACTATATCACCTCAAAGTTTTTCACATAATTTTGCACATGTGATATTACATGCTGTTATATCAGTGTTATATTTTTCATGTTTCACTGAGAAATTTGAGAGAAAAAACTACATATGATAGTTTCTGTCTCATACTGTTCGGTGCAACTGTCCACAGCTCCTACTGATTTTCGTTCTTAATTCGTTTTTGAATTTGCCTTCTAATCTTTTCCCAGAACCCTATACATTCCATCATTTTTTCTACTTGATTACTATAAAACCTTCATTACTGACTCTGTTTTCGCTCGTTTTGCCTTCCTTTTATTCAACTTACTAATTTTTGTAATGGAGTACTTCTGAAAGCTCAAGAATATCACCATTCCACTATTTAAATCTTTAAAAGGATGTATAAAGTTCTCATATTTTACTTTAGTAACTTTCATTTATTAAACTTGTATATAAGACAAATTTAAAGAACTTTAAATAAATTGCCATTTGATCTTACCAACATTATAGTAAAATATGTCTAAGAATCCTCCCCAAAAATCTATCTTTAGAGAAATAAAATGTTATAAAAATTATTGCTCTTTGGAATGTTTATATGTAATGTAGACCCCATTATTCTTTAGCAAGAATAGAGTTTCATTTCCATAAGCAACTCGTATTTCTCTTGCTCTAGTCCCTGATTGTTACTTGAGAACCTTACAATATAACAACTATAAAATATCCTCCAGAATTTCTGAGCAATCTTTAGGGGTAAGCCATATAAGCAAATGAAAATGGTCCATCAGCTTTCATGGGAGACAACAGCCTCTGTAGATGTTGATGATGAATTGAAAAACCTCAAGGTGTCCATCAGGTGTGACAATGTGTGGAGAAGCAACATATTTCCTATTTTTATGTTGTTTTTCTGAAAAAGTACTAGTATTAATACATTGAGGGTATTTCAGCATTTTAATGTGAAAATACAATTTTGTAAGTTTGCATTCCCAGACCTTTATTTAGAAAATACATTAATTCTTTGGAGGCTGAGTTCTCTTCTTCTCAACAACTCCAAGCCTTTTCAATGCTAAGGATGTTGCAACTTATGCCCTTCAATGTGCCTATCAGGAGGTGTTGGGAGCTGGCAGTGATATACATCTGCAATCAGACCTTCTTGTGAGGCTGATACAGAATAGGAAGCTTGAGGCTGGCAACATAGTGAGACCACATCTGAAGGGAAAAACAATGCCTTAGGTTGGTAGTTCCATCCCTTTATAAGATACAGTAGTATCTCCATCCTAGGGGACAATGTGAGTGAATTTCAATTGTATTCATCTCTGCAACATATTAAAAATATTTTTATTAAAATTAAAAGACAAAAATATGACAATTACAGTACTTTATATAATTTTATGATTTTCATATTACTTTCCAATCCATATGAATATGTATAAATTATTTATTAATTTTGAAAGGTTAGGAGTAGTTTATAAAAATAAGCTAATTTTGCTCTTATAATTTAAAAAGTCTGTTCTGGGTACCTACCACTCTTACAATACATAAAGTGATATGTGAAAGAAGAATTACTCTGTGCTGATATGCACCTGGAAACATCACACTTTTTTTTTTAAGGTATAAGAAATATCGGTACATGACTGACTGAAGATCAGTTCAGAGGATACAGAGTCATGGTTGAACAATGACTTAATCTCTTCAAAAGAAGCCATCCACAGAAATCTGAAAAACCATATTTGCCACATTTCTACCAGGAGTGTCATAGAATTTAGAGAGCTGGAATTTATCCATTAGAAGTCAGGTTCTCTAGCACTGTTAATAGATTGTTACTTTTTGAAATTGCCACATCCTACTTTGGAATAAAAGAGAGATGCTTCAAAAGGAAAACTTATAATGGTCCCTGGTCAGGGAGGTCATGGAGGAATTTTTGTCTTAGAATATATAACCCTCAATACACTTTCCTTTTAAGTTTCTATGAATTAACATTATTTTAGTTTCTGTTCATAACTCATGTCTTTGACGTGATTTATTTTCAATTTATGACCTTGTTTGCTATAGAAATTGCTTTGAGTTACTTTCAATAAAGGAAAGGTCAGTAGATAAATAATGAGCTTAAAGTTACAATGAGATTTTTAACATTGAAAACTGAACCCAAAAGAGAAAGAAATATTGAAACTATTTAGAGATTCAACCATGTAATGGAAAATCTGAAACCTGGTAACCCCTAGTCAAGTAACTAAGGCATTCACAGACTGAATTTTGAGTTTGGGTTTAAAGATAGTAGAATTTAGCTTGTCTGAATGCTTACATGTGATTTTTATGATTAATCCCAGAAACATATACATAAGGCATTGGAAAGCTGATAATATCAAGGAGATGCTGCTAGTGAGATAGAGTGAGCACTGAAGAAAGCATATGGATTCTATGTTAATTCTTCCCCAAATTTCTATCAAAATTAATAGGGAAATTTCAATAATAATTTAATATGTCCTCACAGCTGGAGGTTTTGAAGAAATAATGGATATGAGTAACAAGTTTTGATTCAGTCACTTTTTTAAAATGCACTAAACAAATAACATTAATTTCTCATCTGCAAAGTGGCATTATTAATACAACCTTATGAGAAATATTATGGGGATTCTACTAATTAAATGTGAAATGTCTGGTATGTGTTAGGAGATTCAATAAATCTTAAGTAAACTGAAGCTATTAGCTGAAACTAAAAAACAACAAAAAAAGAGCATTACTGTTTTATAAACAATTTTGAATCATCCTTGACATGCTTGCTTTAGCATAAGCACCAGGAATTTGCTCAGCAACACACTTATTGTATCTTTGAAACCTAGTACTCTCCCATGGCTTGCATCCCATCTTGTTACATCATTTCTTCACAGTGTTTATTCTTCTCTTAACTTATCCATAAACTTGGTCACAGCATATCTTCATTCATCCCATATTAGTGAAGGTAAAAGATGCATGGAGAAATAGGTTTTGATTCAAGGATAGTATGAGATTTTGAATTATGTGATTTTGAATTAATTTTAGATTTGGGTAAGGGAAGGGTTCCAACCTACTTTGCATACATGATTTCACAAATAATATGTTGGGGATGTAAGAACACATCAGCCAAAAGAATAGCAAAACTTAACTCTCTGGCTGCCTCCCACCTCCTGATACTGGAATTTGGACTAATCAGGAGGCCATTACCCTGACGTGTAGTGAGGAATCAGATCGCCACTAAGATAGGCTATGGCTCCGCCAATGTGATTTGCTCATGCTCCCTATGTGTTCCTATGATCTTTCTGCTGATTGGCCAATGTCTTCTATAAACGCCGTCCACCTTCTTCAATAAAGGACTTCCAGCTCTGACTGGGCTCCCTGGTGCGTCCCTGATTGTCTTCCATCGTGAGGGCTGGAGTGGGCCTCCAGCCGGCTTCTATCATTCTCGATCACTCCTCCTCTGGGGCGTGTTTTTCGCCTATCCTTCTCCACTGGCCAGAAGAAGCTAAACCCAGGTCGGGGAAAACTAAAAACCCAGTAACTCAAACAAAACCCCAACATAATACACAAACAGCAAAGCAACAAAAACCCTGCATTCTTATATTTGATCAGATTTATTAGACATATCAAAGTATTATATACATAATAAATGTACCTTTCATTGTTAAATTTCTAAGATGATCTTCATTGTTCAAAGTATAAATGACTTTCTCCCTCTGAGTGTAGGTTATATCTAGAGACTTGATTCTAACCAAAAAATATGGCAAAGATGATTGGAGGATACTTCCCTGAGTATTTTACAAAAAAAAAAAAAAAAAATATGATTAGCATCTTGTTATCAGACTCTTTCTATTTCCTCCTTGGTTTGCACCTTTTGAAGAAGGAGATTGCCATATTAGAAAGTGGCAAAGAACTGAGCAAAAGAACTGAAGACAGCCTCTGTCCAACAGTCTCTGAAGAATGAAGGCCCTTAGTGGAATAGCATTCTGTCAACAAACATTTGGGGTCAACTCCTAGCCCCGTTGAATTTTGAGATGACTCTACCCACAAGAAACACTTTGGTTGAACAACCCTAGAGAAGACACATACATATTTTTCAGAAGTTGCATTTAAAATTATTGACAAGCTAGTGCCACTAGTGGAACCAGTCACAAAAAATGGAACAACACTAATTAGCTGAAGGCTTATTGGGGTCTCTTGAGATAGCCTTTCCTCAATATATGCATATGAATTTTATCATCACGCAAATAGGACCATTTCTTTAAAATGGTGATTCCATGTTAAAGAAGTCCTATTTTTCAAAGCAATGATGTTCCTTATATATAAAGAGTACACACACATTTGGACTTTTAAAAAATACAAATGATGCCTGATTCATAAGTGAATTTCAAAATCTTACTTTTTATCTTTGACAGTTTATATATGATATGTTTATTCCATGCTGATTGGTAAATTAGTGAGACAAAAGTGACTGTCACAAGACGTTTTACTTTTCAAAATCAAAGAGACAAGAATTGAAGTCTAGGCTCTGGAACTTATTAGTTGTGCCCCTTGGGCAAACTATTATTCTCTGATTCTGAATTTCTTTCATCTAAAAATGTATGGTAATATAAACTTACCAAATAAATTTTCTAAACATTGATTTAGAGAATTATTAAAGGGAACAAGATAGAAAAAGTATGAGAATGTATGTCATATATTCTCAACAACAAAAAAAACCACATTAATTTATTAATGCTAATGCTTTTAATAACTATTGAATTAAGGTTCATTAACATGGTTTAAAATGTAGTGTCTTATAATTGCACAATATCTATAGAATAGGAATATTTAAATTTATCAAATAACTATTGTATACAAAGCAACTTTTTATATACATTATTTCTGATTGCAAACAAAGCTCATGAGGTAAATTAGTACAGCAAAAATAATTACATAAATTGACAAAAAACAAAAACCTCAAGATTATAAAGTAATTTGACTGAAATTACAAACATATTAAATGACAGTTATGTGAGAATCCAGGCATTTTCACCCCTACATTTCATTGTATCCATCAAAATATGCCATAAATTGTAATAAATTTAAAATTTTAAAGAAGTAGAACTTAGCAAGCATGTTGCTTTCACTACGTAAAAACAGGAAAACACCAAAATGTCTAAACATTGTCAAGAAGTTTCCACCAGTGAGCAGTTGTAGAGAAGTGATCAGTGATCAGTTGTACTGATGATGGTATTACTAATGATAATCTCTCTCATTGCTATCTTTACTAATCAAGAGGTATGTTAATTTATTTCCCAGTTTTACATCCTGAAATGAAATTGCTATATACCTAGCTTAGATTTCTGGACTATTTGCTAATAAATGACACAATATTCTTGCATAAACTGGTATTTACTTAAAAAGATAACTTTTTATGTTGATGTGGTGAATCAGTTTGGTAATTGTACATGAGAGCTCACAAATTGAAATGGGTGAAGTGATTTGAAATGAGATGCTTGATTTGCAGGACAGAAAAAGGGAAATGTGGGTGGAAGCTGAGCACCTCTACCACAGAGAAGTCAACTGATATGTACATAACCAACCACTTGCTGCCCTGTGTGCCATATCCTATTACTGAATTCCAGACCTTAATAAAGTGGAAGTAACAATAACTGCTTCACACACTTTGAAATAAAGGTAAATTTCAAAAACAAAACCCATAACTTTTTCAACACTTTCTTATCTTCAGAAGAAATTATTATAAAATCTGAATGGCATACCGATCTTGTACTCCATAGATCCGTATGCACATGATGTTATACATCTTTTAACATTTATTATTACATTTCCAAATTAAATTTCTACTAAAAATTCAATCATTATCCAACATGACATTGTACAAGGGAATTCTTAATTGATTGAAAAAAGCATGAAAATATCAGTATAATCACATGTATGAAGTTTAATTCTCATATGTGCACAAAATAAAAGGAAGTTAAAGTTGTATATGTGTGTGTGTATAAACATGTGCATTGAACATATACTAATGGATTGTTATTTCTGAAGGATAATTATTATCCTACTTCATTTGATGTAATTCTATTAACCAAAATAAATTAAAAGTTATCATAAATAGATTTGCCTATGTGAATGCACAAGCATATTTATTACTAACACAAAAAAGATCAATGTTATTTTCAATAATATGCCAGTTGTAGTCAGTGGTGAATCTCAGTATATGTGAGTAGGAATTCTACCCTTGCTCAATGCATCTTTCTGTAGGAAGTTATAGCTAGTTTTTTTTTTAAGTATTTATCATGTACTAAGCACTGTGTTAAATGAGATACTTGCCTCTATTTTCCCACTAGTTCTCACCTAGTCCCTAAAGTGCTTTTGCCAATGATTTATTGCTTGTAAGTAGCTGGACTTAACTATGCTCTGTTCAATTTCTTTGACACTTATCTGTGACTGTAGACTATCTCCTTTTATAGGGGGGCAGGGAATGATGTGGTAGTGGATAGAGACAGAATAATTTGGATTAATCCATTGTTTGAATTCCAAAAGGCTGTGTAGGGAGTGACTATGTGTGATAACCAGTCATGGAAGGAGAAGACTGCTGAAACAGAATGCTTATGGAACAACAAAGCTTAAGTCTGGTAAACTACAATTTGTTTGTAAGTCTAATAGGAAAAAAAAAAAAAGACAAAATCAGGAAAATGAAACATTAACCAAATACTGATTGATGAATTTGGGTTGGATTAGAAATGGGCAATAGCAAAAAAAAAAAAAAAAAAAAAAAAAAAAAAAAAAGGGGAGGGGGAGATTTGGGAAAATACCTATATATATGATCAGAGTGAGAAATATTTATTTGTTGTTAAGAATGCATTAATGAGTGGAATGGGATGGCTTGTATGTACAAGGTCAGTAGGATGATCCCTGCCTTATAATTTTAATGAGCATAGCTTATAGGGCAATATTTTAGTTTTACTCCATTTGTTAAAAATAGAAACAATTAGATTCCCTTAGAGCTATAATGGATAGTGAGCAAAAAGAATAACATTTAATGATATTATATTTAAAGACTTATTGATTGTTTTTTGGCCACAGTTGTGTGGGTTATAATGGTAAGCAACCAAAAAATGATGACAAATATTAGATACTCAATAAAAATTTTTGTTTGTTTTATTTTTTATAATTTGTATTTTTTCTTGAGGAATACCCAAGAAAGCTACTACTAGCTTACCATATTTCAATACATGCTCTGCCCATTCTTTATGCTGTTGTTTATCTCAGGGACTGAAATTACATGGGCATTCCTGCCTTTGCTCTCTTATTAGCTTTGACTAATAGAAAACACTGGCATCAAATTTGAGGTTAAGGGAATAAAAAATTGGGTATATTCCTCTGATCCAATCTTTTCTGTCAGTTGTTGCATTCATTAAGGCTACACATTGTGCAACATCCATATAATGACTCCATTTCTTCCTTTGCCCATTAGCCATAGATGTGGTAAAGAATTCTTATTACATATGTACTTCATTGTTTCCTTCCTGGTTCCTTCCAACAAATACAAAATAAAACATTTATTCTTCAAGATATTTTCAAAACTCAGACATACAGTATTTTTCCCATCCCTGAAATCTGGCCTTCAGACTTGTTTGGGGGCAACTGACAAATACGATGTGAATAGAACGTTGAAAAGAAGAGTGCTTTGAGATTTTCTCTCTTTCTACTGGTGGGCACCATGTAAATGCATGTGAATGAACCCAGGATAGCCTGTTAGAAGATAAGATACACCAAAGAAAGGATCAGGTATGCCCTATGGACAGTCAGCCAGCCTCCAGAAAAACTAGAAATTGATAACAAATAACCAGCAAGCTAATAACAAATAACAAGTGAGCCTGGAACATACCACAACAATGTCCCAGTTGAGCCTAGAATGAACTGCTAACCCAAAGAATGACCGGCTAATAAGTGAAAGTTGGTGTTTTAAGGCCACTTTTAGAATAATCTATTATGAACTTAAAGCTAACTGATAATTAATAACATTCTCTACAAATGCATTCAGAATTATTGTAACAATATAAAATATAAAGAAAATCTAATTAACTTTGGGAAGACAAAAGTTATTTTCAAATATAAAGTTTTTTTTTTTTTTTTTCTGAGTAGATTGCAGGTTAAAGTTACTGTATAAAAGTAAGGTTGTGCCTCTTTGAGCCGTTTAAAATATCCACTCTCATTTTTTCATCTTTAAAATAAAGAAGTTGAATTCATATTATCATTGTCAACTCTGTTTTCCATGGCAATTTTATGGCAGAAGATTCACCATAGATGCTGATTTTTGTGATGAACTTCTACACCACAGTCCACAAGTGAAAACGTATGTACTCAGAAAGGAGCAATGTCTCTGTGCTGCAGCACTTACCTAGCATATATCTAAATTATCACACCAAAACTTATGGTTAGAATACTTCTAGATTAGTTACATTTTTTTCTGATAATAAAATAATATACTAACTCAAAAATTTGTATTAGCTTTTGATTCTAAGTTCTTAGAATTCTGTGGCCTTGTAAAAATGTGGTAATGTCAAGGACAAAGGAGATAGGTAAAGATAAAGCAGGGAGACATCAAATACTTTTCAGAGTTTACTGAAGTCTTTGTTCTGGTAAGTCAGCCTCTTAGACAAACTGTGTTCCATTGATTACCTGCATTATTATCGCCAGGGTATTACACGAAATGTGGGTATCCAGAATCTTTCTTCAGTTTTACTAATGAGCATCTTTAAGTGTTAGGAATTACCAAAATGTTTCAAGCCTTTAGGGTACCTTTGAATCTTTTAAATCCAGTGTATGGACTTATTAGGTAAAATATATGAGCTGATATACTTATAAATAATGACCGATGACACAAAAATCCTACTATGAGAAATATTGCTTCAGGCAACTTTTTATTAGTTCCATTAATTGATGACTCCTTAGTAACAAGCTTAGTGGAGTGCCTAACTAAAGAAAGTACTTAATTGATATTTGTCATCAAATTGACAAGTCACTTAGATATAATCTCTTTCAGAAAAGGCAAAATAATATTATTTTTAATTCTTAGCATAAAATTAAATAAATGTATTTTCATATGTATATACTAGTATAAAAGAACAGTGGGTTTTATTTTTTCTGGTTGTCCTATCAAATGAACCAAATGAAGGAAAAAGGATTATAAAAGACCACATACCAGTCTTATACAATTATTGACATAAAATTCTAAGAATTTCTAAGATGTTTGAAATAAACATTAATTTGTAAGACCAATTAAATTGTACTACGGTGATGAAGGCAATATTTATATTTATCTCTCTCTTGTAACATTGTAGTGTGACATCTGTACTGAATATATACTCAGTGGGTTATAAATTCCTGGCTGACAAGAACAAATAGAAATAGCCACATTAGAGATAATCACTTTTCTGGGAAAATTCTCAATGCTACATAAATTTATAAATTGATTTAATCATATTATTTACAAATTGTAAGGCTTCCAACCTCATGATTTTAAAATGTGGTACATCTCCTCTTTTATTAAGAAATCATATATCTCTAGGTACATTTTTTAAAATAATGCTTTCTTCTTGGTCTTCAGTTTTTAAGCTGCTTAAGTTAAAAAAATATCACAGAGATCAACTGGTTATTTACAAAAATGTGTAATAGGTCATTCCTTGGATAAATAGCACCAAAGGCATTGGTGAGATCTCAGCTAACAAACTGCAAATCATATTTAATATGTAATTAAAAATCTAAATGTTGAAAAAAAGAGGAGCCTGTGAAAATTAATAAATTATGTCAGTGTGCTCACCACCATATCTTTAGAAGTTTCTACCTTTAAGAAACAGATTTGATCTTGACTATATAGATTCTCATTTATTATAATAATGCTTTTTATGGTATCATACAATTTATTGAATCTTATAATTTTCTTCCTCCTAGTGTGCTGTTACCCAAATGCTGTTAAAGAATATATTAAAAAGCTAAATACATTAAAAAGCATATGATTAAATTTCAATTCTCTTGATGGTTATTTATATTATCTGGGGCATCCTTCTATCAGAAACTCCAGCAGGCGGTGAGGGAGAAGTGATCAAAGATATGTCTTTAACAATGGCCAAGACTGCCTTTCATCAACAGCTTCATATGGCTACTTTGAATTTTCATTATAGAAGAGATAAGGTCAATAGCATAAATGAATAAGGTACATAAATGAGAAATGAGACCGAATTTATCATTAAAGTTTTCTTGACCCCTGAAACAGAAATTTCAGTCAAATTAACATATTACTGGATTCTCAGTATTATATAAATAATAAATGAGTTGTATAGTCTAGAATTTATGAGTTTTAGTTTTTATACATATTAAACATTACTTCATTCCAGACACTAAGTAATATAAAATGTTTTGAAGCTAAATTATTATTTTAAAAACTAAACCAAGAACTTCACTAGAATTTTTTTTAAAAAATCCATTTGATGCTTTCTATACAGTGTGCCTTGAAAAATTACATATTTTGTTCAGTGACTTTCAAATACTAAAACTGGAGTTGGGACTATCAGGTATTGCTAGAATATGCTACACTAAAAATAAAGAAATCAAAAATTTTGGTGGCGTTGGCAACACTGTGATCAAAATACCCAATAAGAACAACTTGGAAGATGAAAAGTTTTGGGTGGCTCATGGTTTCAGAGGTCTCAGTCCACAGATAGCTGATGCCATTGCTCTGGACCCAAGTGAGGCAGCAGGTATAGGGGAAGGGCCCTGTAGAGGAAAGCTGCTCAGATCATACTTGGGTTAGGAAGTGGAATAAAGAAGGGGGAAAGGGTTCTTAGGGAGAACGCACCATTCCCATGAACACCCCCATGCACACACCACCTCCTCCAGCCATGCCCACCTGCTACAGCTACCACCCTTCCAATCCACTTTTACCAGGATAAAATGATTAGTTATACTCTCAAAATCTCATCATTTTACTTCTGAATAATCCTGAAGAAACACAGGAGCTTTGACAGGGCACCTCATATTAAAACCATAACAGTGGTTTATATATCAAATAGTTATTTCTTTGCAAGTCAACTTCCTCTGTTATGACTTTGTTTTGGAATGCAATCCAAGCTCAGGTCTGCACAACATGTCCTTGTATTTTGCTACTCCAATGAACAGAGGTTCCTGGGTCATGTCCTTCTCATAGCACAAGGTATAGTGTTGCGAGCCATCCATGGGCTGTGTGTGTAAGCGATGCGTATTTGAACATATGAGGGGACTGGTCTGGTGTTGCAAGCTGATTGGTCTGTGCGACACAAGTATGCCTTCTAGTCTTTCTGCCTGTGATCCCACACAGCACCTAAGATGGGTGTGACTAGCCAAGATGTCAATCAATCTATTGACCACAAGAAATCATCAAGCAAAACTCCACCCTTCAAAATACTACCCCTTGCCTTATTTGGGTGTAATATTCTATTGAATGTCTTCTCCCCAATAAATAGGGGGGTTTCGGGTGTGCTGGCTCTCTTGCCTCCCTTGCTCCCTTGCCTTCCAGCATGGGAGCTGACACCTGAGGTCTCAGAGCCATCCCTGTCCCTCAAGAAAGGTATTTCTGTGTTTATATGGTGTTATAGTTGACAGTCCTGCCAGTTGGTGACAGTATAGGAGCAAAAGAGCTGGTGGAAACATTCAGTGCTTCAAAAATGCATGCTTGGATACGGCAGCTATCCATTCACTCACCTTTTGCTGGCCAGAGCAAGGTAATCATGTAAAAGGAAGCAAAGACTGAATTTAAAGGGATGAATTGTGTAATATCTCTGTAGAGGAGAAAGTGTGAATTATTGAGGACAGTAATACAATTTACGTTCAGAGTTTCATAAACATGTTTCTGGTCCTCTTGTTTTTCATGTACTCACCATCTGCTCTGTCCACTCCAAAGCATGTAAAGAAAAACATGGAAATTCTAGGAGGGATTTGATCCAGTTTTTAAATAAAAATTCATAAAGGAATTTTCTAAGAAAAAAGGTAGACCCAAGCGAGTTCTTGAATATGGTAAAGTGAAAATTTTTAGGAATTCAGAGAAATAAAATTTTGTCTGCAGATGTAAGAAGGTGAGAAAGTGCTGATCAAAATTATTGTTTAAGAAATGATATGTATTTATTGACAGAGAAGAAATAAAGGAATTTTTAAGAACAAAAGATCCTTATAGAAATTATTTTTTAGGATAGAATGGAGAAAATGAATATACAATACTATCTTGTAGCAAAATGTTTTTTGCAATAAAATGATGAAGTGTGAAGAAGAGAGGAAAGAGAAGAAGAAGGAGAAGGAGGAAGAGGGAAACAGAATATGTGCAAGATGGGTATATGTATATGTATATATGTGTGTGTGTATGTGTGTATGGAAGCCTTCTGGAAATGGTCCTAACAGAAAAATATGGAGCAATTTAAGAGACAAACTGTATTTGATGATAACCCAAAGTATATAGTAAACATCCATTAATCCATACTGATATACATAAATTATTGAATGAATAAATAGATGCAAAAAGGAGATAAATTTTCCATATAGAAGAATTCTATGTAACTAATGTAAATATTTTGTACTCAAGGAGATGAAATACTCCTTAAGCATGGACTAAGCATAATGTATCATTTTACAAAGGAGGAAGGAGAGTAGCTTTATAGTGGGAAAAACTGACAAACACTGTCTCAGCAAAGTTACCAAGATTTATATCAAGGGTGATAAAGCATGTTGATAACCCTTGATATGCTATAATGAAAATGGCATTTTACCTCTGTGGTCATTCTTCCCAAAACGCATAATCCCTGGATAACCATTAGTAAAACATCAGATAAAAACCAAATGAGACACATCCTAAAAAATATTTAAGTTGTAATCTACTTTGTTGTACTGAGTGCCTATTGGTGTAGTGGTGAATTGTAGGGCAGGGGAAGCAGCCTCTAATGTTATGATGAAATTATTTTCTTGGGGGCCCTATTTCTTGGCCTCAACCTTCAGACGTTATTCACCAGTGGTAAGGCCTTTTTCAATTTTTCCTTAGATGACATAGTAATGTTAGAGAAGCTGGGTATATAGAAGACTCTTCAATCCATCCACTGTGTGGAGTGTGTAACTTTTTATAGAGAATGATCTGGGTGTATTTTATTATTATTAGTCTTTATCTCCCCTGACATAGCCAGGAATTCTTTTTCAGATCATTGTGATAACCTGGTGGGGTTCCTGGCAGCAAAGGTCAGGAGAGTTGGGGACTCCCTGAACACCAATCACTGGAATTTTCTTATTGTCATTTTAGTCCACACTCAGCCTGAAGCGATTCATCAAAATTGCCATTCAACTCTTCCTACTGGATTATGGCTCTAGAGACTCACGGTAATCATGTCAGTAGTCATGTTCTGCTGTTATTTCAGAGTAGTGACTTGTTCTGACAGAGCAGCTCTTGGATGGGTCCAAGTAATGGTGATTTTTCAGTCAATTTCTTGTTTTAAGGGCAGGTATCACAACTTCCAAGTTGTTTACATGCCAGAGATGAAGTCAGAGTTCTATCATTTTCCTATATATGAAAAAACTGTTAAAAATTTATTTTGAAGCCATCTTAATTTCACTTTCTGCTTTGAAAGGCTTTTTTTTTTTCTGGATATTATATCTTGGTTTCACCTTAATATTTGTCCTTTGATTCTCTTTGATGCTTTATTTTCATCACTCTTTAATTTCTGGTTGAAGTCCTGGAGTTTTTCTCAATTTCTTTCTTCAGGTAATATATCTCTTTATTCTGGCTGCTTTACAGATTTTCTTTATGACTGGTTCTCAGCAAACTGAAAATGAATTGTATTAGTAAGATTTTCTTTTTGTTTATTCTGCTAGGGTTTTCTTGAGATTCTTGGATGTGCAGATCTAAAACTTATGCAATTATAGAAACATTTTGCTAATTTTTAAGTTTTTTTTTTTTCCTGCCATTTTTTACCTTTTGTTACTCCAATTACCTATTATATTAGGTGGCTTGATATTGTCCTACAAGGCCACTGACCTTATTCATTCCACTATTGATGGACATGTCCTAAGCTACACTAACAAAGTTGATATAAGCCATTTTGTACAAGTAACTGCATGGATATATGTATTTTATTTATTTTTGGTCAACCTAGAATTTGAATTACTGGGTAATGGGTAGGTGGAGGTTTAGTCCTGAATATTAACCAAGTAGCAGCACTGTCTTACATTTCTACCTAACATGTCTGAGTCTTCCGCTATCCCATATCTTGCCTATTTTATGTGGATCTAAACTTCAAATACTACCTACTTATAAAGGTGTGAGTCTAGTAGTGATAGGTCAGTATGGTTTCAATTTTAATTTCCCTATTGAGTTATTAATTTTTTTTCATATTTTTGCTCATTCATATGGGAAATGTCTGTTCAAAATGGCCATTTGTATTGAATTGTTTGTCTCTTTAATTATGGAGTTGCAGAAGTTAAAAATATATGCTGGATGAGAAGATGATTTTAAATTAATAATATCTAATTTATCAAGATTTTGTGGTTATTGTTTTTAGTGACCTACCTAAAAAAGTGATTTTTTATTCCCTTGAATTAAAATCACATACTTTCCTATTTTATTTTATTTTATTTTATATAGTCATGGTCTTTTATGCAGTTATATTGGCCATTTTAAATTAAATCTAATATAAAATGTGAGGGAAAACTCAATGATATTTTTTTCAAATTAATGTCAGTGATTCTAGCTATTTTGGTGAGGAAAACTTTCCCATTGGATATATCTATACCTTTGTCAAAATAAAATGAAATATAAGTCTGGGTTTAATCTGGAGTCTGGATCTTTATTCCAGTAAGACATTGACTTAATTATGGTAGCTTTGTATTATGTCTTGAAGTTTGGTGGTGTAAGACTTCCAAATATGTTATTTTTCAAGAATGCTATTAATAGTTCATGTTCTTTGCATTTAATATACATTTTAGAATAAAATTTTAAGTTTTTAAAAAAAAATCCTGCAGGGATTACACTTGAATTGCTTTACAGATAGTGACAAACTTGCAGATAATTGACAGTTCAATAATGTTGAATTTATAAACATGTGTTTCTCCATTCTTAGTTCTTCTTTAATTGGCCTTTGTATATTTTGTAGTTTAATGTAGAGACCTTGCACATCTTTCAAAAATTCATTCTTAATTATTTTGGCTTGATGCTATTGTAAATATATTTTTAAAAATATCTTCATTCACTCTTTTGTTGCTAGTACAGGGAAATGTAGTAGACTTTGTATTTTGATTTTCTATGCAGCAGTTGTTCTTAATTCACTTAGTATTCCTATGTATAATTCTCATACATATGAGAGTAATACATACAAATATCTACCAAAATCACATGAATGTTCATAGGCTGAGACAAGAAGATTGTGATTTCAAAGCCAGCCTCAGCAACCGCAAGAGGCACTAAGTAACTCAGTGAAACCCAATCTCTGAAAAAAAAACATACAAAATAGGGCTGGGGATGGAGCTCAGTAGTCGAGTGCCCCAGAATAGTTCAATCCCTGGTACAAAAAAAAAAAAAAAAAAAAATGTTCATAGCCATACATCTTTGTAATAGTCAAAACTAAAGCTTTTCAAAGGTTCACAGGGCAAAGAATGGGTAAATATATTTTGTTATGCTCAATGGAATATGATACAGAAATAAATATAAATGTACACACAATAACATGGATAAAATTCTATCTTGATCATTCATGCAGTTATTGCAAAATACCTGAGACTGGGGAATTTATCGAGAACATGAATTTATTTATCACAGTTCTGGAGCCTCGAAAGTCTAAGATAGACACCATCAAGTTTCTTCCCTGCTGAGGGTCTAGTCCCTTCTTCCAATGTAGTGATTTGAACACTGCATCCTCTGAAGAAGGTGAACTCTGTGTCCTCCCATGATAGAAAGGAAAGAAAGGGCATAGGGGCCCAGCTAACTCTCTGCTCGCCTTGTATAAGGTCTCTATTCCCATTCAATAAGGACTCCATTTTCATGACTTAATCACTTCCAAAAGGCCCCATACTTATTACTAGCATATTGGGGTATAAATTTCAAGTCATGACTTTTGGGAACACATTCAGAACATAGAAAGCTCCTCCAAAAAATGTTGTGCAAAAGTAGCCAGACACAAAAGAGTTCCTACAATATAATTTCATTTCATAAAATTAAAGAGGAGGTAAGAAAAAAAATCTGTGATTTTAGAACTCAGAAAAATAATTGAAGTTTGAAGAGGAAGGAGGGAGCATTGTACATCAGAGGTTTCTAAGATATAGATAATGGTTTATTTCCTTACCTGTTTGGGGGTTTACCATGCATGTTTTCTCTATTCTTATGCTGTAATATTATATATAATACTGAAAAATATAATACTGAAATATATATGTATATTTATTTATTTATACCTTCTGTAATACTGAAAAATAATTTGAAGGGTCTCTATTTCAAGATATCCACTCCAGATACTTAGCTCTAGCACAGCATGCAGGAGGATGAAATGAAGTATTAATTAGTCTTAAAACTATGATGAGCCCTTTAAATTGATATTAGCTGATATTTCTTGTTAGAAAGCTATTGCTATTGCCAAAACAAGAAATTGACTCTGTATTAACAATGTTGTCTATAACAAAGATCCATAGATGACATCAGATGGTTCTGAGGAGGAATAGGTTGAACATAAGAGAATGGTCTTTCTCCATTAAAGGATAAAAATCAGAAGAGAAGGAAATGATCCCCAATTTCATGGAACCTGTCAAGCCAGTTCTAAAGCAAACTTGAGAATCTCATAGAAGCTGTGGACAGTAGATCATTGGCAACAGGGTACAGGTTGATATTTGGATAACTTGATCATGTGTATAAACAATACATTAATTATTACTACAGTAAAGTCAGCATTCTTGAATACATTCCTTCTAATAGAAGAGAGATATACAAACTAGAAAACTTCTCATTCAGGAATGTGGTGTGTAGGAAGAAAGCAAAACATGTCATGGAGCTACCATATTAAACTTGAATCAAAGAAGAGACTGAATAGACATAACTCCAAAATGTTACAGGATGGCATGAATTCAAACTGTAGGTAATAAAGTGCAGGATGATGTTACCAAAAAATGAAACTTGAACATTGTAGGATGTGAGTGCCAAACAGAATAAATCCTATGCTATAATGGATAGTTTCCCTATTGATGAAATCCCATGTATCTAGTTTTATATCTTGCCACCTTTGCTCCAGAAGGCATAAGATTTACTTTGTAAGCATGTACTCCTAGTTATTGTTGGTATATAACCAGCAGACCTGCAGCTTTCAAAGACCACAGTATCTCTCCTTCCATTCAATTCCCAGCTCTTCCCAAGAGAGCACAATAGGGCAGATCATAGCAGATTCCGAGCAGGCAAGCATTTAGTAGAACACTTGCCTCACTTGAGGATTTAACACAATCTTCAAAATGGAAGGATGTCTAATGATGAGGATTTTGGACATTTCTGTACCACAAAATGTTTGGAAGAATCTCTAGGGCTTCTAACCATATATTACAATCCTTTCATTTCAGAGTCCTGGTAATGGATGCTTAGAAAAACTGAGATTTCAATATTTTCTGATTTTCTGTGATTCTCGGGGTAAGATCCGGAAACGGTTCCACACTTTGGCTGTGTTCAGGCTATTGTGTGCAAAGCTTGCTTTTGATGCCCCCATGGAGTCCTGGCTCTCATGCTTTTCTCTTAGTTGACATCTAATTGCTTAAACTAGTAATTTTATCTTTTTGAAACATCAATAGTACTTAATAATAAGCACCTGATTACCAGTCTTCACAATTATTATTTGCCTTGTATTCTCTAACATCATTGATAAGCCAGTTCATCTTGTTCCACTCTCCCACTTCATGATGTGCAAAAATCTTTGCAATTGCCTTCTACAGAATGTTAAGAAATATCAATACCCCATTATGTAGAGATGGAATTTCTCATTTAAACACAAACTGGTGAGCAATCAAATTAAAAAAAAAAAAAAAAATCAAACTGAAAAAATCCTTAGTATCTGCTTCTTAGGGCCATACCTGGTATCGTCAGCCTTAGATAGTGATCCATAGAAGTGGAGACTGACACAAGATTTGGGCACACAAGATCTTTGAGGATTTGCTCTTTTGAAAAATAGTTTACATTAAAAAAATCAGGATGATGCAATGGACAAGCTTACAAGGATCTATTCTTAGCTAAAGCCTGCATTGTGTATACTGCAACACAAACGTCATCCCACCTTGAAGCAAGGGGATCATGATTTTGTTAGTGACTTCAATCAGTCATTGCACATGAGCTGCCCCTGGGTGGGCAAAACCTCACAAATGAGTCATCTTCTGTTTTGCCAAGGGAAATTTTCCAAAGAAATAGAAATGTATGAAGCTGGGAAGTGGATGCACTGGCCCAGGAGAGAGGACTTGCAAACGTGGCTACAAATGCAATATGGTAAGAGTGAAAAATTAAAATTCTGATCAAGACGCTCCTTCTTCCTTAAACAATAATACCTCTGTATCCAATGTATAAAACCCCATCAAAGCATACAGAGTAAACCTGGAAATAATATCTCGGTTAGATAAAATCTGTACATTGATATTGAATTTTCCTGATAGCTTCGTACTACAGGAAACAACATAAAGATTAAGGTAAAATCGAAACAGTCAAGACAGTTGAAAAAACTACACAATTTCAAGATTCATCATCAGTAGATTTCATGGCAAACACAGTTGTCAAATGCCAGAGATAATTTAAGTTTAGGGAACTTAAGTGAATGAACTCAAAAATGAGATGAGGGAGCAAGTACAGGAGGCAAAAGATCATTTTGACAAAGAACTTCCAAAAACAAATACAGGAAGTAAAAGATTACTTTCAATAGGGAAATAGAGGCTCTAAAGAAAACCAAATAGAAATTCCCCAGAAATGAAAGAAGCAATAAACCAAAATAAAAGTTATCAATTGAAACCACTCCAACAGAGTAGACTCACTTGGAGGAAAGAACCTCAGACAACGAAGACAAAATATTTGTCCTAGAGAAGGAATTTAGATCGTACAGCAAAACACGTAAAATCAAGAACATAACATCCAAGAATTATGGACAGCATAAAAAAGACCAAACAAAGAGTGATTGGCATAAGAGGAAGGGGCAGGGTTTCAATCCAAAGGAATGAGTAATCTATTTAACGAAAAAATTACAAGAAAATTTTCCAAACTTGAGGAATGAATGGGAAAACCAAGTTCGAAGAGGCATACTGAAACACCAAACAAACAAAATCTCAAACAGATCCACACCAAGACACATTATATGAAAATCCTAAATATACTGAGCAAGGAGAGAATATAAAAGCCACACAGAGAAGGGAAGCAGAATCACATAGAGGGGGGAAACCAATCAGAACTATGTACAGATTTCACAACCCAGCGTTAAAAGCAAGAAGATTCTGGAAAATAGCATATTTCAAGCTCTGAAAGAAAAGGGATGTCAACCAAGAATCTTATATCCAGCAAAATTGAGCTTTAGATTCGAAGATGAAATAAAAACCTTCCACGACAACAAAATTTAAAAGACTTTCACATCTCGTAAAGCCAGCACTTCTGAACATCCTGGGCAACAATTTTCATGAAGAAGAAGAGAAAGATGATATGAAAATGAAACAAAGGGGAGATATTAAACTAAAAGGAAATACCAACCAGAAGAGAAACCTAATCCAACTAAAGACCATAATTTTAAATAAAAATGGATGGGAATAAAAATCATATCTCAAAACTAACCCTTGAATGATAATGGGCCCTAGAACTCGCCAATCAAAAGACACAGATTATCAGAATGATTAAAAGAAAACGACCCAACAATTTGCTGTATCCAAGAAACACACCTCATAGAAAATTGACAACAACAGACTGAAAGGAAGGAGGGAAAAGTCTTAATCACTCACATCGGCCGGGCGAACAAGCGGGGTTTCTAATTCAATACATATGCAACCTACCTGGTAATTGATGTTTCATTTTACCAAAAAGTGATAAAAATCTATACTGGTCTATTTTATTATCTCAGTTATAAACTGACTAGTGAAGTAAAGATACTTTAGGTGGGCACTACAGCCTGTGCTTGCAGTTCCAACTACTGGAGAGGTTAATTCAGGAGAATAAATGAGCCCAGGAGTTCAAGTCCATCCTGGACAACATAGGGAGAACCTGCCAACAACAATATTGACTAACAGGGGGGTATAAAACCATGGTCCCCAAATGTCAAGGTGGGATCATCTTTCTGTTGCAATTTACACAATCCAGGCTCCAGCCAAAACTACATCCTTGTAAGCACTTCCATTTCATCATCCTGCTTTTTAGGTAAACATATTTTCATAAATGTTTAAAAGTACCTTTAGATAATAATATTTCCTTATTTTTATAATTCAAGATTACTACTTTCTAATAGCAGCAATTTAGAATATTTAACTGATTCTACTATGTGGCTAAATAATTGTTGATATCAACACTTGAAATCTTCTACATTAGGTAAAAAATCAAATGTGCTACATAAGGAAAAAATAACTTGATATTGATACAAGGGAAGAATATTCTTGATTATAACATCATGCTTATGTTGTTCTTGTCAATGATCTTATTTTAAAGTTGTATTCCCTTATGTCTGAGGCTTATGCTAAGATCAATAATGTATAAAATACAATACATAAATGAGATTCAATATAAATTCTTTGAAAAAAATCTTCCTGAATAACTAATAAAGGAGAAGTGTAGAGGCTGGACTTTTATAAACTCATCAATCAGGCTCAGCTGTCCAAGGGCAGGAGGTCTTACTAACAGCTTCTGTCAGTATTGTGATGGATTTCATTGGATTTTATTTGTAATGAGGAGACTGACATGATGTTCTATTGTAAGTGAAGGCCATTCATCTCTACTAGATTTATCAACTCTGTCACTCATTACCAAAATCACACCAGTCATTATTTCATTTGTATGATATTTGTTGATTTGTTCTTCCAGAATTTCTAACTATCAAAGGAAATCCATGAAATGGTGATAAAAATTTACATTTTTATAGCACTGTTAGGTCTTTCAACAACTGTTATATTTTTTCTTCCCTTTTGATTTTTGGAACTATACTACGAATTTGACAGGTCATACAATGAGTGAATTTTTTGTTTGTTTTGTTTCATGTTTTTAATGAAAAACATTCAAACATTCCCAAGGTAATACAGGAAGGAAGTTTTTGATACCAAAACAGGCTCCAGCTCATTCCAGATATCTACAAACCTTTTACCATTTATGTCATAGTGTTTTCTTCTAATAGGTAGCAACTTATTTTACAAGTATCTTTTGTAAAAACAAACAAACAAAAAAAACCCCAAAGCAAACAAACAAAAAAAAACCCACACCACATAGCACTATTTTTACTTTGTGAATGAAATATGTCAGTCACATAATGCTAGAGGTTTAATAACACAAAGGTAAATAGGCCCCATCTGATACTTCCCTGTATTTAAAGAAGGATAGTTTTACTAATTACTGCCTTTTTAGTTATAGCATCAGGACTAATACTTTGTGAGGAGTTTAGAAATGGAATAATACTTAGAAAAGTGGCCCCAAATCAGGAAACAAGCTAAAAGAAGGTGGCAGTACAATTCAAAATACATTCCGAGAAGGAAATATTTAACATGTTTGCACCATTCAATTGGCTACACAATGCTGTTATATCAGCTGCTTAACTCAAAGAGTGCCCAAATTTCTCCCTCCCCTCTAACTAGGAGGCAGCAGGTGCAAAGATCAAGTGCCTTTCCTGATGTGGAAACATGGCATTCAGCAAGCAGGCAGGGACACAAATCAAACAGTGGTTGTCAAGAGCATAAGCCCTACAGAAAAACTGCCAACCTTCTGCCCACCTCAGACTTCTACCTCTTCACCTCAAGTCCACACCATCTTCCTGTACAATTTGATCTTCAGCATGATTCTAACAGTGGAGAATAAATAGTAAGGGCTCAAGACAATAAGAACAGTGAAAAGACAGATATTTTTACTTCCCATTTAGAAAATTGTATGCTCCTAGAGGTGCTACATTTAGAAAGTGTAGCACAAGGCAAAAAGGGTAAATTTGAAGGGGTTAATCTCCAGCTTCATTATGTAGCAGCTGGTTTAAATCTGAGGCATTGTGCTCATGCCTGTCTTGGGCCTAGGTAATTTATAATAGCCTAAAGTTCCAATATAAAAAAGCACATAGCTGCAGGGAGACATGTCAGATTCCCTTACACAGTCTGTCATTTCCTTGGAAACATAATAATTAAGATGTCTGGTATAACTGCTTCTGCCAGAAATATTTTTAGATTTCAACCCATTTCAAGAAACTCTAAATTCAAGGAGAGAATTATTAAATACTGCATGACAAACTAAGGAAAGTACTCTTACAGGTTTGTTCTGTCAAAAGGAACAGATACTTCATCTAAATCTCTTGACAGTTAGTTGAGAAATACCTACACTTGAATTAAAAATAAAAGGATTGGCATCAGTTTGATCAGAGGAAAAGAGGATGTGATGGGGGAGAGGAATATCACTCTTAATCAAAAGCACTCCTTCAGTCTAAAAGATTGACACAATTTTAAACAAAGAATGACATCACCCCTCATCTTCAAATTAATGCAATTGCCTTTTCTTATTATTCATTTTATTATTCATTTTATTCATAAATAAAGTACTTATTGTAGCATGGGGTACTATGCAGATGTTATTTGGGATCAACTTGCTTGCAGCTATCAAATGGGGCAACTTGACAGTCATACACTGAATTTTCTTCCTCAAGGAATGATTAAACTACGTCTGCTGCATTACAATAATTTATCTTGGTAATGTGTTTAACTTAAAGAGAAGTAGAATTAGGTAGTTAGAAGGAGAATTTGAGTTCAATAGGTTAAAGTAATTAAAAAGAGAAGGTGGTAAGAACCCTTTTATGGAGAATCCCATTTTCCCAACCTTTTCCAGGACTTATTAAAAACTCTTATCATCTACAAAGGCAAGGCCATAAATTCAATTAGATTTTAATGAGATAGTCAATAACTATACAATAGCAAAAAAATGTTTTGTGATAAATATTAGAATCAAGAGCAATTAAAGAGGCATTTAGACAAACTAGCACATATTTTAAACCTAGAATGTTCTACGAGGCTAGTTTACTCCTTCTCATGTGCACTATCATTTAGTCCTCACAACTATCTACTGAAAGTTGTATTCTCCCCATTTCTAAGTGAGGAAACTGAATCTCAATGTCACATGTTTATTATACAGCAATTTGTGAACTTCTATTTACCATACTTAGCAACTCTTTTTTTCTTAAATTATTCTCTAAAAATATATTTATTTGTATAGACATATATATTATATATGTGTAATATATAATATATATGTATGATATAATATATATATCTTCATTCATGAAAGATTATTAACCATCATGATTTGGATTTTTTCTGTTTAAAAGATAAATGTTTAAAAATTCTTACCCTCCAAATATCAACCAACACTCATTACACAAAATTTCCTCTGAGAAGGAGAGGAATTAATTTTGATCCATTTGTGTTACAATAGTACATTTTGAGCCATTTGTGTTATAATAATATTAGGTTAAATAGACCTCTATTCAACATATGATGTGGACTTTGCTGAAATAAACTGAAGTAGAGCTTTAATGTGTTGCTCACCTTGTTTTGTTCTACTTTTCTTCCTGAGCTTTTCTCTATCACCTCTCTTTATATCCTGGTTTTTATTTGTACATGTACTTCCACGTTTGTCTCTCTCTCCTATCCATCCATTCACCATCCATTATCTGTACACCTATATTTGCTATTCTCACCTCTCCTCCAACAATAAGTGAGTGTCTGGAGAGGAAGGCATTTGTCTGTTTGGTTCACTGGTATTTTCTTTTACTGGATTTATTTTAAAATTGATAAATATTTGTTGGATGAGCAGTGGTGTACCTAATTTATATCTATAAGAATATCTGACTAGGAGTGGTTTGAACAGTGTCTTCCCCAAATTCACATCTACCTAAAACCTGAGAAGGTGAGCTTATTTGGAAATAGAGACATAGCACACATAATTAACTAAGGATTTGGGGATGAAATAATCCTGGATTTAGGGTAGGCCCTAAATCCAATGACTACTGTCCCTGTAAGAGGAAAAAGAATGGCTACACGGAGGCCTTGTGATGATGGAGACAATGATTAAGTTTATGCTATTACAAACCAAGGAAGACTGAAGTGACTAGAAGCTGGAAGAGACCAGTAAAATTCTACCCTAGAGCTTCCAAGGAAACATCCCCTACTGACACCCTTTATGAATACAAGCTTTTATCTTCCAGAGAGAATACATATCTATTGTATTAAGTCAACCAGTTTGTGTTACTTTGTTAGGGCAACCCTAGCCTAATACAATAGAAAAAACCTTTTTGTATTTCAGCAATTTGTTCAACTTTGGCAATAAGAACATTTGTCTGAGTCCCTTTTCCTAGAGAACTAAGCAAGGTGTGTGGAATACAGATGTGTAGTTTTCTAGGGGATATAGAAAAATCAAAGACAATTATGAACTAGAATGATAAATAAATTTTGCTACATGACAGACAGTGAAGCTAGCAGATGGTAGGAAAATCTATGTTTCACCAGGCTCAATGGCATATACCTATAATCCCAGTGACTTGGGGGGCTGAGGCAGGAGGATCACAAATATGAACTCAACCTCAGAAAAGTAGTGAGGCCCTAAGCAATTTAATGAAACTCTGTCTCAAAAACATAAATAAAAAGGGCTGGAGACATAGCTCAATGGTAAAGTACCCCTAGGTTCCATATTCAGTATCAAAAATAATCCATATTTCATTTGTTGTGATATTCTGAGATAAGAGATTCTACTTTAATATGTAGGCTAGTTTCTCTGATCTTAAAACTGACAGGGCTATTATTAGCATACAGTGGGTGTTTATGTGAATAGTGTAAATATATGCATGTGAATAACACAATTTCATATTTGCCAGTTGTAACACACAGCCACACATGTATTATAAACAGTTGAAACTGAGAATAGATTACTAGAAAACCTGCTTTAAAGTAGAGATTTAAAGTGAATGGTTGTTTTTTTGTCCTGACTCACTTTTCAATTTTTCCTAGTTTTGCATTACTCTTTTTTTTTTATATATATGAATTGTTTATCTTCAGGTCTCCCTTTGGACTAATCTCTTGCTTATATGTGTATTCCAAATGCATGTTTTGTCCCTCTATCTCTAACTTGCAATGATCCGACCTAAAACTATGGCCAAACCCATCATTCATCTCTTTGTTATTCACTGTTCTTATTTTCTAGTTTCTGCTGAATAAATCTGTGCTGGTTGCCAAGTATTGTCAATTGAAGCATCCTGCAGTTGTTAGCAGTTCCTCCCGCCTGGGTCAGGACTAGGGAATACCTTCTCCACTTTTATAGTCTGCCATAGTAGGTTATTCTGTATTAACTGCAATTTTGAAGATTCTTATATATTTACCAAATACCTATCCTTTCTGGTATTCCATCCTTCCCTAACCAAGTGCAATAGATTTTCTGTCTTTGGGCCTGTGTTAGCTTTTTATGGTCTTAGATGGATTCATTTGCCAAATATATATCAAACCATTGCATATATAGACATAGCAATGCATACTCAATTATGAATAGGAAAACCAGCAGGCAGCCATAGGTCACAAAGCTGAATCCTTCAGAGATTATCCTCATGAAAATATTTTCATTCTTTCACCAAATATTATTTCAAAGTTATATTTGATATGAGAGGCACTACATAAGGATGAAGAGATAATATAATTATTTAGAGTCAGAATACTTGCCCTTCATTCTTACAAGGTATTTCTAATGAGGTTCCTTAGTTCTTCAGGTACAACTTAATTCTTTTCTATGTAGAGAAAGAGTGTACACTTAGATGATATATCAGATCAATATTAACAATAGTTTTGGTAGTGGTCTATCATTATTTCCAAATTAACAGGTATAAATTCATGTTACTTTTTCAATCCACTGCTAAAACCAGTAGCCAGTGTTTATAGCTTATACCAAACTTTCCCATGTCTGAGTAAAATCTACCATAATATTATTTATTTCCATTTAATTTTGATTTGGGAGCTGGTGATGCTAGGGAGAATAGAGTTAAACCACTAAATAGAAATTGCTCTTTCAATAAGGCCTTGAAATACAATATTTCATATAGTTTATGTATTCGTGTTTTCATGTACACTTTTAAATTATAGCTACAATATATGCTTCATTTAACAACTTGATAAATTATTTGTATTGTGATATCATGCTGAGATTTCAAAGATTCACTTATAATTCCCTAATATCCACTAGTCCAGGACAACATCTAGACTTTCTACACTCACCCACACTCCTGTCATCCTCACTCCACAGCTCCCTTTTAGATCACATTTTACTTCCTTCTATAAATTCAAATCATTCTTACCATTTAGGACTGATTTAACTTTTTTTTTTTTTTTTTTTTTTTTGTTTTTTCTGTACCAGGGATTGAACTCAGGGGCACTTGACCACTGGGCCACATCCTCAGCCCTTTTTTTGTATTTTATTAGAGACAGGGTCTCACTGAGTTGCTAAGTGCCTCGCCATTGCTGAGGCTGGCTTTGAACTTGCGATCCTCCTGCCTAAGCCTCCCAAGTGCTGCAATTACAGGTGTGCACCACCGCGCCCGGCTTAATTTAACTCTTTTTAACCGTTGCTTTGGTAAGTGTAAACAGAACAGATTTATTTTTCTTTCTCTGTCCCTGTCTTTATCTCTCTCTCCAACCTGGGCTCTTATTTATCTATCTATTTTTGGTAATTCTGGGGTTTGAGTACATAGCCTTGTACATGCTATTTACTCTATCACTGAGCTACACCCCCACTGTATCTTAAAAAGTAGAAATATAGACCCCTTTATTTTAAAAGTAGAAATACTTGACAAACAAAATTCTTGATACTTTTACCACAATAAAAATTCATTTTAATGAATGAGCTGTATAATGGTTTAATTCTCCCTATGGTAATTGTTAAGTATTGGGAAAGGCAGGACTAATCAAACCTTTAACAGATAATATTATTATATATGATACGCCTATAAAGATATAGTATATTAGTCATACCTGGAATATATGTGTATTTGAGAAGAGTTATTTCAAATTTTCATTTCATAGGTTTTATAATGTATAATCAATTTACATTTATACTTGCCATTAGCAGCAAAAATGCCACTGATTATTTTTTTCAATTATCTTATGTTTCATTTTATTCATTATTATACAAACTGTCAAAATTAGAACTCTTCTTATTTGCTCAGATCTCTTTCCTTACATTTTTAGTGTAGACTATACACTGGACTGCAATAGTCTAAATCTCTGCCATTCTGTTGTCTGTGAACAGCATAGGGCAAATTATGATTTCTCTTTGTGTCCTTAGCAACTGAAAAAGCTTAAAGTTCAACTAGACAACCATTGCATTTCATGAACAATCATGTTTGAGTTTAACGAGGTTAAGTGATTTGCTTCAGAAAATAAAGCTGGTTCTTCACAACAAGATAGGCCTTCCCCCCGCCCCCAAACTGAACACAGAAAACAAAGCATTGACAGAAAACTGTGAATGCTGTGAATGTTTTTTTTTTTTTTTTTTACTTACTAAAGTTAATCAATTGGTAGCCAACATCACAACAATATTTTTCTAAAAAAAAATTATCTGTTACTATAATATGTACTCACACTGAAGATCTCTCATAGTAAATTATATCTTGACAATAACCGTATTCTGGTTGATTTCATCTGGCCCTCAACTGCTATCTTAGAAGAGGAACAGAGTAATTATAATTGAATGTACTAAAAAATATGAAGCTAAATTTCCTTAAATTCCAGGCATAAGCAGGAATGAAAATTGAAGAATCTGTTCTCTAATTCTGAAACTGATATTTGGTACTTTTGAAATGCCCATGAGAGGTAATAGTATTATGTCGTCTATCTGAATATTTAAATATGATTACTCCATAGTTGTTTCAGGCAAAAATTTCAGTTTAGGCAATTCTACATGCCCTGAATATCTTCTTCTTCTTCTTTCTTTTTTCTTTTTTTCTCACTAGCATCATCCAATTAAAAAGTACTCCTTATTTATCTATAAAAGCATTGATGTTGTACATTAATTTTATTCAGTTACACTCCACTACTTTTCATTAAAAAAGGCAAATACAGGTATAAATTTCACATTTCAATGTATAGGTATGACTTTCCATCAAGTTCTTCTGAATTAATTCTTACTACATTTCCTGTCATGGTGAAAACATTATGGAGAAAGTAGGACAGAAGTTTTAGTGTTTTGTAATCCATCTCTTGTCCACTCAGATCAGCTAAAAATGAGATTATATGCTATTAAGAAAAAGACTTTATTTCCCATTTTGACAGTGCTATTTACGCCACCTTATTGTTTAGCTAAAGACACACTTTGGAACTGGAAGTGGGACCATCTGCTACTGGGGTATGTCTTATAGTGCCCTTCCTTTCAACTTTCAGGAATTGAATAGTTATGCTGATTAACTTCCTTCAAATAGACAGCAAACATTGTCATTAAAAGCCCATCAATGGAATAGTTTTCAAAATGGCATTTGTTTACCATGATTTTCCCACTGGGCTTTTCAATAAAAAAGAAGGATTCTTATTTTAAAAGATTGTAAAATTGTCACAAGCTTCAACTCTCTGACAACTTTAATCTAAATAAAGGTCACTGCTACACTATTATGCTAAGGTTGCTATCAAGGACAAAGGGAAAACAAAATTGGCAACAGATACTTTGGTCATAAATGTATTCATAAAACTTCATTCTTTGAAAACACAGAATATTACTATTTTAGCTGTGTCAATAACAATAGGAATCTCAATATGTTTAGATCTATCTTTATATTGTCAGCACCTATTTGACAAGAGAAGTTTTGTAGCTTTTACCAATTGACCTAATAACAATAAAATAAGTACAGCTATGTGTTATATAATGATGTTTTTTTTAAAAAAAAATATTTATTTATTTGCTTTAGTTGTACACAATGCAATGCATTTATGTTTACGTGGTGCTGAGGATCAAACCCGGGCCGCGCACGCGCTAGGCAAGCGCTCTACCTCTGAGCCACAACCCCAGCCCGATATAATGATGTTTTGATCAAATATAGACTGTATGCAATGGTGGTCCCAAAAGATGATGTCACCTAAGGATGTTGTAGCTGACTTTGTGTAAATACAAATTTTTATGTTCTTTGCAGAATGTTGAAATCTAACAATGCATTTCTCAGAACTTATTCCAATTGTTAAGGGGCACATGACTGTATATGTTTCTAAAAAATCAAGACTGTAATGTGTTTGGTGGGAAGGTTACCAGAAAATTTCAATATAGCCAAACATTGAACCAACGATTGTATTTCTTAATGTCATATTTTGACAGAACTTTAAAATTGTGGCAAGATAAATGTTAAAAAATTAATACTATATGGAATTAAAAATTCTGAAATAAAATTAACTAGTGCAACTTTACTAGAATTAAAAAGAAGTCCAATATGTCCTTACATGTATCTTATGTTTCTATGAATTGTGCAGCTAGGTTTATAGAAGGTTAATCATTTTTGTCAATATGGTTCTAGATAGAAAGTTTAAAGATCCTTGGTATGGTTAAAAATTAATACTGTGGGTTCCTTTATGCCTCTGGGAACTTGTGCACAGTGTGTTCAGAAAGTACAATCTTGATATAATTTTCTTTCTGGACTGACCAGAAATATGTTTTCTATGTTTGTATATATTAGTATTTTAAAATTATATTTCTATTTCAATCATAATCAGCCATATGTCTTTACTATATATTACAAGACAAATTGCCATCTTGATATGTATTCTTTATAAAGAGAATTGAATGTTAATTACATTTTTATGTCATTTTAAAAAAAAAAAAAAAACTTGTTTTAGTTTGTCTTAGAGATGTTATGTCCAAATCTGAATTTCCTCTTACTGATGTTAATATTTCTCACAGGATCACTCATCTCAGCTATGATTTGCAAACTATTAATTTTGGAAGAAAACATATTTGATAGCAAATTGGTAAACATTTTATTGAATTCTTTTTGCATTAAGGAATAGAGTACCTAGAGTACCATTAAGTAAAAAAAATAAAAAAATAAAAAATAAAAACCACTTTATTTATCTACCAAAGTTAGCATTTATAATTACACAGGCATTTTTCTAAAACCAGTTTTATGTATTCTATGCCACGATGGAGAAAATTTCCTAATGTAAATTTTTCTTGGTATTTGAGGATTATAATTACAAATATTATTATAATCTTTTCAATACAATCCCTAAAAAAACTGCTGAGGTATATACAATTGTCTATTACTACATTTAGTCCTTAACTTCTATGATTTTCAAATTCTGGATTTATGAAATTAAGCTAACTTCCTTCTTATCACTGCAAGTTAGTAATTAGTAGTCATTAATACAGCAGAAGTTTTACTTCAGACAAATCTGAATGTGGGTTATAGCAGAGATCTTGGTTAAGTTAATAACTAAGGAAGTCTCAGTTTCATCATCAGCAAAATAGAAACAGTAAATATGTAAAATATTGTGCTGAAATTTAATTTGCATAGAATATGTAGTTTCTAGAATAATATTCAGTAAATGCCGATTATTTTTAATGTTTTATTAGTTATAAATTAATTACTACTTGATATGATTATAAGATTGATGCTTAATAGATTTGACAGTGTGCTTAAATCTGAAAATACAATTTTATTAGAATTCTTAAAAATATTTGTGTGAGTAAATATTTTAAAGTAGGATATGATTTTGTATTTCACACATGAGGTAAAGATGGGATAGCAATTCTATCACCTGTGAAAGATAAATGGATGAAAAAATGGAGAATAGATAAATAAGCCAACATCTCAATATAAAATCTGATTTTAATACTTTTAAAATCATTTTCTTAGTTGATAGTTTCTTTGCTTGAATTTCATAAAATTTGATTTCTTATTCTTGATGAGAAGCATAGTTCTGCTCATGAGTTCATGGTTGGATGCTTACCAATTGACAGTTTTCTCCTATATATGTGTTTACATAATGCTACTTTATTTTTTTAATTTATTTTTATTCTAAGTTGTTATAAATGACAGCAGAATGCATTACATTTCATATTACACATATAGAGCACATTTTTACATATCTCTGGTTGTATGCAAAGTATATTCACACCATTCATGACTTCATACATACACTTAGGGTAATGATATATCCATCTCATTCTACCATCTTTTTTTTTTCCTTCGCCCTTTTGCCCCCTCCCTTCCCGTCCCTCCCTATTGGCCATTCTAGTGTTCCTCTATAATGCTACTTCATTATAATAACATCTGTGTGATTTGATATGGGTTGAATTATGTCCTCCCTTATAGGTTGAAGTTCTAGCCCCCAGTACCTCAGAATGTGGCCTTATTTGGAAATAGGCTATTGCAGACATAATTGGGGAAGAAGTCATTTTGGAGAAGTATAGGTCCTACTCCAGTATGACAGGCAAATCTTGTAAAGAGGGAAAATTTGGACACAGATATGTACAGATAATGTCAAAGTATATGATATTCTTATCATTTGAGAAGTTACTCACTTTTCCAATCAATATATTTTTAAAGGTTTTTGACAAACAATAAACTTAGAAAATAAAGCCTTTCAGGTTTCAGGTCTTGATGAAATTGTCCATCTGTTCTTTAATTTGACATCTAGAGATATGTTGAAACAAGTGAATATTTTGTGATCCCTTTTTCACTTTCATGGTGATTAAAAATTTAAACACAAAAGACATGTCAGTAGTAGTTGTAAGAGGGAGGATCTAAAATTAATTTAAAAATTTAAGGGGAAATTAGAGTGACCTTGTGCAAAATGTGCATAATTTCAGGTCTGTCTTCAGCCCTATTTACCTCCTCATGCTGTAATTCTGCTCTATAATTTTAAAGATCATATAACACTAAATGTTGAGCGTATCATATGGTTACTCAACTTTAAAAATACTTTTTATTTGAATAACTGAAAAGTGATTTTACATGATACCAGCTGAATTGGAAAAAAAAAATGTTGTTATTTTAGTGGCAAAAACTGGCATCACTAAAGAAAATAACTTTAGAGGTTGAAGAAGTTATCTATTCCCACATTTCATGCTGTAGAAGAGGAATTCGAGGCTCAAAAAGATGAAATTTGCTGGCTAAATTCCCAGAATGTGGCACAGTTCAGAATAATGGCACACTGGTTTCTTGACTTTCAGATTTATTCATTTTCCACTACATTATGCTGCTGCTTGTGGCTTCACTGTGTTTGGAAATGGTTGTTTTCAAATACTCCTCTGTATTCTACTGATGTGTACCATATATTGCCTACTATCTGAAGATGGACCTGCATTCAGCATTGCTATTTTAAGACTTAATATTTTAAAACATTATTCTTGTGTCCACACTGAAATTTGGTAGTTCTGGATGTTTTTTTTCTTTTTTGAGGGGGGTATATTTTTCTCAAATGATAACTTTACCTTTAGTAGGGAAAATCACCTTTCCTCTATTCCCATTTCTATATCCATTGCCCTCCAGTTATGCTCCCTAATTAGTTAAATGGTTGTCACCTAATTAACTGAACTTAATTTTGATCTTTCTGCTCACTGTGTTCTTCTTGAGTGAAACAAGCCCTCAGGATATGAAAGCTTGTCATAATAGTTTCTGACTGTGAAGTGTTATGGTTCATATAAGCCCTGAACATTTTATTTGTCATTAAGGCTTTCCTGTGTCTCTTGATAAGAAGTAATACTTTCCAAACAAAAAGTATAATATTTATCTGTTTTAACCTTCTTGAACTGAACGAGTTCATCATTGCTGCAAACTGGATCATAGTCACAGGGTGCTTAACATCTTTGTTGAATGCAAAAATGGATAATGTGATTTTAAAACTCCATACGAAATGTAATTTTTTTAAGGAATAAAGGACAAATGAAAAGTATTAGTGTTTCCATTCTTCCCACTTATTTTTTTTCCTGAATTAAGTGTTCTTGAACAATGACTGTTAAGAAAATAAATTTTTTTCTGATGAAAAAAGACTATTTCATTGGATTTGCATATTTGGCCACAAATATAGTGATTGGACCACCTCAATTTCAATTATGCACACATTTCTTGTTATTTTGTTTAAAAAGTGTAATCACAAGTCTATAAAATATACATCATCTGATCATTGGTAGCAGCACTGAAAAAAACAAATTGAGTTTAAATAGATATTGTAAATACCTGGTTTTCTCATATGCTTGGTAGAGTGGGTATATTTTCTCTCTTTTCAGAACATAGCTGGAATCATATAAGAAGAAGAAGATATCTCTAGACAAATTCATCTTAAACTACATGGTTCTTTTTAACAGCCATGAATTATTCCTAAGCAATGCCTAATGTTATGGATATTAATTTAGCAAAGATAGAAGTTGTTGAAGCTCTTGTTACCTTTAAAATGGAATGTTCATCAGGGAAAAGCATAGTTGACTTTTTTTTTAATATTAGATTTTGCCAAATACTTTGCAACACAAGTAATTTTCAGCAACCATAGGGCATATCTCTTCTTGGATTCCAGAGCAACATTGTCTTCATTACAAAGTGCTGAACAAACATTCATATAACTCCTACATGATTGACAACTGATCTGTATGATGTGGTTCCTCAAATCATTAGTATACTGATGACTTCTTTCCCAGGAAAAGAAGGAAAATTGTTTTTGCCATTTCAGACCTTAGCTAATCATATGATTAAAATGAACCCCCCCCCCCCATAAAAATAATAAAATAAAACAGGACCAACTGAAGTGTTCAATAAGTACCTTAGGGTCTACCAAAAAACAAACAAAAAAATGTTTTTTTTTGTCACATCCTCTCCTCTCTTGGTTGGTATTCCTGATTACAGACACAAGACACTGAGACTTTTACAATTTATTTCTCTGTTCACCCTATATACATACTTACTACTTCAAACATTGTGAATTTTATTAAAAAATAAATTAGAAACTACATATTTAAAAGGAAGGAAAAAGAAAAATATCACGCTAAATTCAATCACATACAGTATACCCTCTTGTTATTCTATGCAAACTCTTTTTGAGATTTTTTTCCATTAATTTTATGTGGATATACCACCGGCATCACAACACATTCTGTTCTTATTCTGTTGCTACTAAGTACTTTTATTACTCTTCTATATCAAGAAGCATATAATTGTATTTTTATTTTATAAGACTGAAAATATTTTCATAGTATTAATGATAACCAGACATCTCTTTAAGTGAACATTAGGTTGTTTGCAAAAGTAAACTACTACAAAAATATTTACAAATTACCTTTTTATATATGTGTACTTGCACACTGCACAGATTATTTCTTCAGGGTGAATTTAAAAATATAATTCATATTTAGAAAGTTGTTTATTTATTGCCTCAGAAAAAAATTTATATCAACTGATATTTATATAAAACATGAGCATAAAAAGAACAATTTATTTGCCCATACATTGCTGGTGGGACTGCAAAATGGTGCAACCGTTATGGAAAGCAGTATGGAGATTTCTTGGAAAAGTGGGAATGGAACCATCCTATGACCCAGCCATCCCACTCCTGGGTCTATTCCCAAAGGACTTAAAAGCAGAATATGACAGTAACACAGCCACTTCAATGTTTATAGCAGCACAATTCACAATAGCTAGATTGTGGAACCAACCTAGATGTCCCTCAGTAGATGAGTGGATAAAGAAAATGTGGTATGTATACAAAATGGAATTTTACTCAGCAATAAAAGAGAATAAAATAATGGCATTTGCAGGTAAATGGATGAAGTTGGAGAATATAATGCTAAGTGAAATTAGTCAATCTCAAAAATCCAAATAACAAATGTTTTTCTCTGATATAAGGAGGCTAGTTCACAGTGTTGTTGGATGGGGGTACATAGGAGGATTAGAAGAACACTAGAATGGTCAAAGGGAAGGGAGGGGAAGGGAGGGAGCAAGAGGGGAGGGAGGGGGTAAAAAGGAAAAAAAAAAAAAAAGAAAAGGTGGTTGAATGAGATGGATATCATTATCCTAAATGCATGATTGAAGACCTGAATGGTACGAATATACTTTGTATACAAACAGTTGTTATGTAAAAAGATGCTATATATGTGCATTATGAATTGTAATACATACTATTATTATAAATAAAAAATAAATTAAAAAAACATAAAATTTGCCCATTTCAATCTGTATTCATTTTGATCTCACATAAACAGTACAATATGCTATATACATTTCCCTTAATTGTTCAACCAGTTATTCAACATGGTTTACATGATATTTAGCGCATACCATATTAATTTTATGGTTGCATAGTTTCCCATATTTTCTTTTATTTTTTAGTTTCTGACATATTTTGTATTATTGCCATATTTTAATTTTACTGTTTCCTAAAATATTTAAGTCATTTCAAGAACAGTGGTGATACAACAAAAAGTTCATGTACTTTGTACATCCATTTAATCACATAGAATATTTTAAAAGATAAGTATTAAAGGGTTTATTTAATAAACTTTATATCTGTCACAATTTCACTAAGGACATTTTAAAATTTTGACTAGCATTTTATTTTTCTCTGAGTACATGGTTTTCAAAACATAGTAACTATGAGTATAGTTTGTTGCCACTTTGTTATACCTACCAGTGCTTTTGGACCACCAGTGCAAATGTTGGGACCATTAGTATACTGAAAGAGGCAATAACACCTTAGTATTATAATGAAAATAGTTTCCACTTTGGGTCCCTCCAAAAGAAATGTGGGATTACCTAAGTGTCAGCAATGCACACTTTAAATATCACTGACCTAATGAGTATGATTTGGAGTATGGTCCATGTAGTATATAGAATCATTCCTTCACCAAATATTCACTGAATACTGTCCTAGCCTATGAGGGTTCATCAGTGAACAACACTGAATCAAACTCATTGCTGCCTTTTAAAGAGCATGATAAGATAATCTCATCCTGAAGCCATAAGACTTGGCTATCAATAGTTACAGTACATGAAAATATTGAATAGAAACTGATCAGGAATTTTGCAGATGTGATTTCAAATAAATTAATTTCTATGATCACTTCAATTTTAAATGTGTGTGTGTGTGTGTGTGTGTGTGTGTGTGTGTGTGTGTGTGTGTAAGAAACCTGATAACTTTTCTGGGTGAATAATTATCTCTGGCATAAACTTTGTTTACATAGAGCTTACAACTTTTGAGTCCACTCCTACCAGCTGGCCAGGCTGATGAAATAAGCTGGTTTAAAGGACTTGGATGCAGCAATAACAAGAAAACAGCAAAGAAACCATGCAACACATGAACATAAGTTTTGAGGGTGGGACTGCTCTGTGACCCCAAGGGTCAGCTCCACACTGGGCAGCACTGGGAAACAGTAAGCGAGAGAACACATCTGGAACCCTCCTATTTATCGGGGAAAAGACATTCCATAGAATATTCCACCCAAATAAGGCAAGGGTAGGGTTTGGAAAGGTGGAGTCTTGCTTGGTCATGTCTTGTGTTCAACAGATTGATTGACATCTTGGCAAGTTACACCCATCTCATGTGCTACATGGGATCACAGGCAGGGCAAGAGGAAAGGCACACTTGCGTTGCACAGACCAATCAGCGTGCAACACCAGTCCAGTCCCCTCATATACTCAAATGCACATAGCTCACAAACACATCCCATGGATGGCTCGCAACAGTCCATCCTAGAAATTACTTATGAAATTAGTTACTTAGAAATATTTAATGTATTATATATATGCGTGTACACACACACACACACACACACACACACACACACATATGGGAAATGTTCAGGAGATTGGATTTATGTTCTTAATAAGCCTCAAGAAAATATCACCTCTATGAAATGAAAGTGAAAGACCATAAGGCAACATCTGGAAGACTGATAGCAGAACAAGACTCATCGCACCCTAATGAGACATAAGTAACCAAATGAAAGAGGAGAAATTAAAACATAATTGAAAATGTACAAATATTTGTGCTTTTTTTTTTTTTTTTTTTTTTTTTTTTGTGATACCGGGGATTGAACTCGGAGGCACTCGACCACTGGGTCACATCCCCAGCCCTTTTTTTGTATTTTATTTAGAGACAGGGTCTCACTAAGTTGCTAAGTGCCTCACTGTTGCTGAGGCTGGCTTTGAACTCGCGATCCTCCTGCCTCAGCCTCCCATAGTGCTGGGATTATAGGTGTGTGCCACCACGCCGGCAGTGTGCTATTTTTTTAAAGAGTTAGTGTAAAAGAAATTTTTCAGCTAACATAAAATAAGTAAAATAACTTAACTAAATATCACAAGGTATCTGGTCTTAGTAAAATTGCCAAAGAACAGGCTTGATCACTGGGTTACAAGGTATTATGAGTTCCTAGTATAAAACTGACAGGAAAAACAGAGTAAAACTAAAAAAAAACATATAATCAAATCATTGAATACTAAGACTTATGATTGACATTTCTGAAAATCAGGAAGATTTCTCACTAGGTGAGACAGCTGGAGGCATATCAAGAAACTTAATTGGTGACTCAGAGATGTTTTATACTATATTAGAGAGAGAACCTTGAATCGATAGGTAGTAGCATGAAAGGTTTAAGCTTTCCCAACAGATTACTGCTTGCTGGCTTAAAAATTTGACCAACTAGAAATCCTCAGTAACTGGAAATAAATTCCACTTTTCATCCTTATCAGTTTCTACTTTTCTAAAACTTTCTGAGACTGCCTCTTTCATGTTCAGTCTGTTGAAACTGAGGGGCCCTAGTATTCATGTAGAAGTTATAGCTCCAGAACATAAAGATTTATAGGTGAAAACAAAATCAGAAGAAGCCATAGGGCTATATATTTCCAAAATAAGATGTCTAGAAACCAGTCATAGTGAAATAAGAATATGTGACTCTAACAAAGTTGTCCTATGTGAAGGTACTAAATATGCTAGGCTTTTAGTTAAGAGACATATTTATCCATGCCCAGTTATAGTTTAGAGAACAGGATGCTACAAACACTAGAAGAGTAGTGTGAATAGCAAACGAATGGTACAATATTTTCTTACCTGGAAAATCCTGGATCTCTTTTGGCATCCATTTAACCAAAGATAAGGAAGCAGAAAAAAAATATTAAAAATATAAAATATAGAATATATTTTAAAATATGTGAACAGAAGAATTGTGTTATGGACTTTTTGGATAAACTGCCTCAGATTAATCAACTAAAGGAAAAAATATTTATAAATGTTAGATTTATGGTCTTAATAAAGCTCAAGAAAATATTACCTCTATGAAATGAAAGCGAGAAGCCATAAGGCAACATCTGGAGGAATGATAGCAGAACAAGACTAATAGCACTCTAATGAGACACAAGCACTTAAATGAAAAAGAAGAATATAAAATATAATTGGAAATGTAATAGCATAATTATGATCTATTCATTTTGGAGGCCATAAGAAAATGAATGGAGGGAAAGTACAACATGGATTCCCAGGGCATCCTGAGAAGTTCTACAATAGCTAGTGCCCTTTCTTAAAATAAGATGGTCCAAATTGGAGAATAAGAGAAAAGGATGCAAACTTATATTATTAGATTACCAACATAAAAGAAAGAAACAATAACCAACCTTATAACAGAAAAAAATAACTTCCTGATATGACAAATTACTTGTGTAAATATCTTCAAAGTGTATTTACCAATCCATTTGAGTTCAGTGAAAAAAGATAATCCCATTGTTTATATTTTGAGATACAATGATGGTGGAAACCAATTTACATCCATGAAGACACACCAGATTACTTATAAAACAAAGAAAAGAAAAAACAAAAATTTTTTCCAGGTTTCATCTCTGAAGGACTATCAAAGAACTAATGACCAATATTTACAAGTTTTTTAAAAATTATGTTAATTATTTGTTACCCAAAAATTCTCATTCTAGATATGACCCTGAGTACTGGGAATCATCTTAGCTTCCTACTTACTAATCATAGAAAATGATCAGATTTCTCAATACAAAACTTGCACTAGGACTATTGTGCTCTGGCTTAAGAATTGATCTCCTTACTTGCTGTGGGCAAATACGTTACTGTTTTCCAGATGCATGTTCCAGAATTTGTAAACTTCTTGGCATTAAAATTTTAGGTTATTTTATTATCCCAATGTGCTTGGATTTTCACATCTCCAGACAATTATTTGTTTGCACATTTGCTGCCAAAATAAAATTCATACAGAAAAAACAATATTCCAAGAGGAAAAAAAAATCTCCACATTTCCTTTGATGTTATAACATTATAGTTCATGAATATGGCATATAATGTAAACATCAATAATAATATTTTGTTTAAAAGAAGTCCTTCCCTGAGGGACAAAAATATTCTTACTTTGTGGGAAAAGTCTGTGTCTAAATGACAGGGCAAAACATTGAAACTTGATATATTTACTAGTAGACAGAACACCTCAGAGGACCTGACTAACTGATTTCTACCTTTCTTATTTAAAATTGAACTTTAAATAATTCGATTACTAGCCTCAATTTATTTAACTACATGATTATTTTAGAAGAAAATTCTACCTTCTTTTCAAGTTTATATGAGATAGTTGAGCCTTTTGAAAGACAGTAAGAATGACAGTCATTGCAGTTTGTTATCTTGAAAGCCTTCTTAATTAGATTATATAGGCATTTGTAGAATATGCAGACAATAGAATTTCATTTTCACTTAAATTCTACCACCACCTTTAAAATCTTGCTTTGGTAAATTGAAATTAATTATACTTATTTAATTCCTGACATTCTATTTCTAAGTAAACAATATAAGCATGTTGTAAATGTTTAAAATATTATATCTTGAAGCAAATAGTAGAGTTTTCTGAAATTCGATATGCAATGGAATGTCCATTAATCTTTAATTATTCCAGCAATAGATTTATTGCCCCAACTTCTTCTATATATATCTTATAGATATATATTCAATGGATAAAATTAGAAATAATACATATTATAGTTTTCTTACTAGTATCATCAGATAAGTATCCATTATATGTTTAAAAACACAATTAGTTCAGATTTTTAACGTAAGAGAGTAGAGTTCATGTTAGGCATACGAAAACAATGAGAAGGATAAGATGAAAAGTCTTCTCTGAAAATGATATTTCTAAAACACCAATTCCCAGTCTAGAGTTTAATGTCTGGAAATGATATACTAGAAATATGGTTCCTTTATCTGCCTCTACGTATATGACTTTTTTAAGAAATAAAGTTCAAGTATGCAGCTGAATGACTTTCTTCTCTGTTTTTTTTACTTCAATATTTGATGCTTTATACAAATCTAACTACAGAATTAGTGCAGGCTGGTTATCCTTTGGCTATGGATGAATACTGTTAAAATTATTGAGTCATATGTTAGGAAATGTAGCTACTGTAATTGCTGATTTTATGCAGATGGAAATAAATATAACTCAAATAAGGTACACAGAAGGAGCAAATATTTTCTGAAATTGAACCTTTGGACAAACCAAGGAAGTGAAACTTTTTATCAAATCTCATGTGTCTGAAATAAGGAACTTGTTGTGGGACTATTGATGTCAGAGAAATTTATTGTGTCACATGTGATAGTTTTCTGGTGTGTGTGAATTTATTTTTTTTTAACCTGGGGAAGAGGATAAAACTGCTTACTTACATTCATGTAAAGGGACTCCTTGGCAAAAACCATAATGGAAAATAGAATCACCTGTTTTCATCTTCAGACAAAACTTCCTGTATCAGTTATTTGTAGTTGCATAACAGATTATTACCAAATTAGTGACTTAAGATAACAATAAACATTTGTTTTGTTTTTACCATTTTTGAAGTCTGAAGCAATGGCTGGGAGGGCCTTAAACTGGTCTTTTATGAGATTGCTAACAGGCATTATGGGGCTGCATCTGGATGAACCACTTCAAAGTTTACTAACATACCTGGGTGGTAACTAGTTGTTGGATATTGGTGAGAGGCCCCAGTTCCTTTCCAAGGAGCATCTATATAGGGCAGCTTTACTGTCTGAATAACATATTGGATGGTGTCTCTCAGAGGAGGAGATATAAGACACGAAGGCAGAGAGTCATTGTCTTTTTTGAACTAAAATCAGAAGTCATATACCTTCATATCAGTAATATCTAACTGGTTGACACAACAGCCATATTGAATGAGAAAGAGAACTATATACAGAAACGTGTAAATATGAAGTTATGGGAGTTGGTTCATCTTTTGCCCTTCAAACCTGCTGTTCAAGAAAAATCCAATCCTTCTCCCCAGAGGTTCTTCAAATTCTCAGCCATTTCCAATATCAACTCAATATAGGAGCTCATCTTTGATATCAGGTTCATGTATGGGTGAGACGTCTCAGGTGTGTTACCTAGAATGCAGGTCTTCTTGATCTGAGAACCTGTAAAATAAAAATACAAGTTCTTGCTCATTCTATCCCATTAAAATAATACACAGTGGTAGAACAGACATAGCCTAACTGAGATGGATCTTCTTATTCATTAAAGGAAAATTATGGGGGATACCCAGTAGTAACTGTTTCATACCATTTGTGAAACTTAGAATGACATGTGTTGCCACTTCCTGGCTTAGGGCTCAAATTCTGGGAATGATATACTATGGCTCTTGGATCTACCCTTTGAGTTATTTTTTCTTGTTCATCAAATGTTGCCCATGTTTGTTGCTGAGTAGTATTTCTTTAGTCTGCTTAATATCTTAAGAACTTGTGAGTCCCGCTGACCTCCCCTTGTGAGCAGCCAGGCTCCAGTCAGTCCCCTGACCTCTGCCCCAGAGCAGGAGACATAAGGACAGACCCGCCCAACTCTGCTTGAGTGCAGGCGGGCCAACTATAGTCCCAGGGACCTACACTGGAGTGCAGCCAGGAACAGGTCAGTCCTGGTGACCTCCACCCTAGTGCAGACAGGCTCAGCTCAGTCCTGCTGACCTCCATCCTAGCACAGCCAGCCCCAGGTCAGTCCCACTGATATCCTCTTGAGTGTGGCCAGGCTCAGGGCATTCCGCCAACCTCTGCCCAAGCAAAGGCAGGACCAGGTCAGCCCAGCCCACACCCGTGGAGCTCAGGCAGGCCTAGGAGAGCTTCACTGACCTCCGCTCAGAGGACCGCCTCTTCCAACCAGCAGACCACTGCAGGAGCTCAGATTCAACCAGTTCAGCCCACACCAACCTGCATGGGAACCAGCCCCAGGTAGCATACTTCGAGGGACACCAGCAGGTTCTGAAAGCCCAACATTAAGGGGAGGCACAGACAACCTGCATGGATATTACAAGCATATAGGGTAGAAACTGTAATGTCTCAGATCTACACTGCAAGAAAAAACAGGCAAATAGACAACATGAAAACACAAGGGAGGAAATTACCCCAAACAAGCCAGGATACTACAATAACAGAACCCATGCTCAGTGAAGTTGATGAAATGTCAGAGAAGGAGTTCAGAAGGTTCATAATTAAAATTATCTGTGAATTAAAGAATGACCTAAATGAGCAAATACAGGCAAAAATTGATCACTACAACAAAAATATAAGAGAGCAAATACAGGTAGCAAAAGATTACTTCAAAAAAGAGATAGAAACTCTGAAAAAAAAAAAAGTCAGAAATCCTTGAAATGAAGGAAACATTTAACCAAATAAAAAGCACAATAGAAGGCATCACCAACAGACTAGATCAATTGAAAGAAAGAACTTCAGACGATGAAGACAAAGTATATAATCTTGAAAATAAAGTTGAACACACAGTGAAGATAGTAAGAAACCATGAACAGAACATCCAATAATTATGGAACAGAAGCAAAAGACCAAATCTAAGAGTAATTGGGATAGAGTAAGGCACAGAGTTTCAAACCAAACGAATGAACAATCTCTTCAATGAGATAATATCAGAAAATTTCCCATACATGAAGAATGAATTGGAAAACCAAATACAAGAGACTTATAGGACAACAAATGTATAAAATTACAATAAATTTACACAAAGACACATTATAATGAAAATGCCTAGCATACAGAAGAAAGATAGAATTTTAAAGGCCACAAGATAGAGGAATCAGATCACATATAGGGGGAGACCAATTTGTATCACAGCAGATTTTTCAACTCAGACACTCAAAGCTAGGAGATCATGGAACAACATATACAAAGCTCTGAAAGAAAAGGGATGACAACCAAGAATCTTATATCCAGCAAAATTAAGCCTTAGATTTGAAGATGAAATGAAAACCTTCCATGATAAACAAAAGTTAAAAGAATTTACAACTTGAAAGCCAGCACTACAGAACATCTTTGGCAAAATAGAGGAAATGAAAAACAATGATGAAAATCAGCAGAGGGAGGTATTACACTAAAGGAAAAAACAATCAGAGGAGAAACCATGTCAAGTTAAATACCATAAATAAACAAAAATGGCTGGGAATACAAAACATATCTCAATAATTACTCTGAATGTTAATGGCCTAAACTCACCAATCAAAAGACATAGAGTAGCAGATTGGATCAAAAAAAAACAGACCCAACAATATGCTGACTCCAAGAGACTCATCTTATAGGAAAAGACATCCACAGGCTGAGAGTGAAAGGTTGGGAGGAATCCTACCACTCACATGGACTGAGGAAACAAGCAGGGGTTTCCATCTTCATACCCAATAAAGTAGACTTCAAACTAAAGTCTATCAAAAGGGATAAAGAAGCACACTACATACTGCTCAAGGGAACCATACACCAACAAGACTTAACAATTATAAATATATATGCCTCAAACAATGGAGCATCCAAGTTCATCAAACAAACTCTTCTCAAGTTCAAGAGTCAGATTGACCACAACACAATAATTCTTGGAGACTTTAATACACCCCTTTCACCACTGGATAGATCTTCCAAACAAAAGATGAACAAAGAAACTATGGAACTCAAAAATACAACAAACAACTTAGACTTAACAGACTTATATAGAATATTTCATTCTTCGATGAGCGAATACATTTTCTTCTCAGCAGCACATGGATTTTTCTCTAAAATAGACCATATACTATGCCACAAAATAACTCTTAGCAAATATAAAAATATAGAGATACTACCCTGTATCCTATCAGACCATAATGGAATAAAATTAAAATTCAATGATAAAATAAGAATTAAAATCTACTCCAACACCTGGAGACTAAATAATATGCTACTGAATGAACAATGGGTTGCAGAAGACATCAAGGAAGAGACTAAAAAATTCTTAGAGGTGAATGAGAACACAGACACAACATATCGAAGTCTCTGGGACACTATGAAGGCAGTTATAAGAAGAAAGTTCATTGCATTGAATTCATTTCTCAAATGACGAAAAAGTCAACAAATAAATGACTTAACATTACATCTTAAAGCTCTAGGAAAAGAAGACCAATCCAACACCAAATGTGGTAGAAGACAGGAAATAATTAAAATCAGACCTGAAATCAATGAAATTAAAACAAAAGAGACAATTGAAAAAAATGACAAAACAAAAAGTTGTTTCTTTGAAAAAATAAATAAAATCGATAGACCCTTAGCCAGGCTAACAAAGAGAAGGAGAGAGAAAAATCAAAATACTAACATACGAGATGAAAAAGGAAATATCACAACAGACACTGTGGAAATACAGAAAATAGTTCAAAATTATTTTGAAAACTTGAACTCCAATAAAATACAAAACACTGAAGGCATCGGCAAATTTCTGGAGTCATATCATCTGCCCAAATTAAAGCAGGATGATATAAACAATTTAAACAGACCAATTTCAAGGGATGAAATAGAAGATGCCATCAGAAGCCTACCAACCAAGAAAAGCCCAGGACCAGATGGATACACAGCCGAGTTCTACAAGACCTTTAAAGAAGAACTGAAACCAATACTCTTCAATTTATTTCAGGAAATAGAAAAAAGAGCGAGCACTTCCAAACTCATTCTATGAGGCCAATATCACCCTGATTCCAAAACCAGGCAAAGACACATCAAAAAAAAGAAAACTTCAGACCAATATCTCTAATGAACATGGATGCAAAAATTCTCAATAAAATTCTGGCAAAACGGATACAAAAACATATCAAAAATATAGTACACTGTGATCAAGTAGGGTTCATTCCAGGGATGCAAGGATGGTTCAACATACGGAAATCAATAAATGTAATTCATCAACAGACTTAAAGATAAGAACCATGTTATTATCTCAATAGATGCAGAAAAAGCAGTTGACAAAATATAGCACCACTTCATGTTCAAAACACTAGAAAAACTAGGGATAACAGGAACATATCTCAACATCATAAAAGCTATCTATGCTAATCCCCAGGCCAACACCATTCTACATGGAGAAAAATTGAAAACATTCCCTCTAAAAACTGGAACAAGACAGGGATGCCCTCTTTCACCACTTCTATTTAAAATAGTAATTGAAACGCTGGCCAGAATAAGACAGACAAAAGAAATTAAAGGATACAAATAGGTAATGTAGAACTCAAATTATCACTGTTCACTGACAATATGATTTTATACCCAGAAGACCCAAAAAATTCCACCAGAAAACTTCTAGAACTCATAAATGAATTCAGCAAAGTAGCAGAATACAAAATCAACACCCATAAATCTAAGGCATTTCTATATATCAGTGACAAATCCTCTGAAAGGGAAATGGGGAAAACTACCCTGTTTACAATAGCATCAAAAACAAACAAACAAAACAACAACAACAACAAAAACTTGGGAATCAACTTAACCAAAGATGTGAAAGACCTCTATAATGAAAACTACAGAACACTAAATAGAAGAAATTATGGAAAACCTTAGAAGATGGAAAGATCTACCTTAATCTTGGATAGGAAGAACTAATATTGTCAAATGACCATATTACCAAAAGCGCTAAATATATTTAATGCAATTCCAATCAAAATCCCAATGACACTCCTCATAGAAATAGAAAAAGCAGTCACAAAATTCATCTGGAAAAATAAGAGGCCCAGAATGGCTAAAGCAATCCTTAGCAAGAAGAGTGAAGTAGGTGACATCACTATACCAGACCTTAAATTATACTACAGAGCAATAGTAACAAAAACAGCATGGCATTGGCACCAAAATAGACTGGCAGGCCAATGGTACAGAATAGAGGACACAGAGATTAACACATATAATTTCAGTTATCTTATATTAGACAAAGGCACCAAAAATGTACATTGGAGAAAAGATAGCCTCTTCAACAAATGGTGCTGGGAAAACTGGAAATCCATATGCAACAAAATGAAATTAAACCTGTATCTCTCACCATGCACGAAACTCAACTCAAAGTGGATCAAGGATCTAGGAATTAGACCAGAGACACTATGCGTAATAGAAGAAAAAGTAAGCTCTAATCTCCAACATGTCGGATTAGGCCCCAAGTTTCTTAATAAGACACCTGTAGTGCAAGAATTAATATCAAGAATCAATAAATGCGATAGATTCAAACTAAAATGTTTCTTCTCCACAAAAGAAACAATCAGTGAGGTGAACAGACAGCCTACTAATTGGGAACAAATTTTTACCACATGCACATCAGATAGAGCACTAATCTCTAGAATGTATAAAGAACTCAAAAATCTTAACACCAAAAAAACAAACAAAAAAAACCCTAAAAAGGCCAAGGAACTGAACAGACACTTCTCAGAAGAAGATATATAATCAATCAACAAATACATGAAAGATGATCAACATCTCTGGCAATTAGAGAGATGCAAATCAAAACAACTCTAAGATTTTATCTCACACTGCAGGAGCCCTGTTTGGGGATTGGCTTGAATTGCGGTTGACTATGAGCCGTGGAGATTTGGCCTTTGTCGCCACCCGTAGTCTCACGGGATTGTTGCGGGATCTCGAGTGACTTGGCCGAAATTGCTGATCGGGTCAGCGCCATTTTAGGGTGTGTTTTTGGCGTGTGTTAGTCGTTATTAGAACCAGAGAGAAAAGTTATCAGAATAAAAAGCTGTTTGTCTCCAGTTTGCTTCTGAAGTTTTTCCCGCGGCTCCGTTGCTCCAGGCGCTTCAGGCAGCAACATGTGGCGGCCCGTACGGGAAACTTCGGAGCGGACAGGTAAGAACTGAAAGGTCTCTAAAGATGGGTTCGAATATAACTGAATCCCAAGTGATAGAGGCTATGCAAAGACTCCTTGATATACCTGACTCTGTTCTCAGTGAGGAGTATATAGACAAAAGTGAAAGTGATCAAAAAAGTGTAGATTCCACTGGGCCAACTGAGACCAGTAAAGAGAGTATTAGAAGAGACCCAAAAAATGACAAAAATCCAAGCTATTAAAGCTATTCGGGAGTTATTGGCGAAAGCTGAAGGATACTTGCTCTCACTGGAACCTGGGCCTCAGGATATTGCTGTCAGTGAAATTAGCAGTGGTGAGGAATCTAGTAAAAGTGATCCTGAGAAAATGAGGAAAAAGAAATTTAAAAAGACCGAGAAAAAGGTCCGTCAGGCAGAGGAGTCACTTGTGGAAGTGACTACTCCCCCATGGGTGGAATCCATTACAGAAAATATGAAGGGTATTACTAGGCATCTGCATACCCTAGAAACAGAAATAAAAAGTCTTTCTGATCGCTTATGCGCTCTCGAGGACAACTCACAGATACATTGGGAACCGCCAGCATTTGAAAAGAAAAATGGACAGAGTGTCCATCAGTCAGTAGATTTCAAAACAATAAAAAAATCTCAAAGAGGCAGTAATGACTTATGGGCCCCAAGCTCCTTTCACGTTGAGTATGCTGGAGTCCCTTAACACCTTTAGCTTAACCCCCTCAGACTGGAAAAGTCTATGTAAAGCAACATTAAGCGGGGGGCAATTCTTGGTTTGGCGATCGCAATTCCAAGAACTTTGTATAGAAACGGCTAAAAGAAACGTGGATGCAGGGTTTGAAAACTATAATATAGACATGCTCACAGGAGAAGGGCAATTCGCAGACTTACAGGCTCAAACAGATTATGACTCAGATATATATGCTCAGATAAATGCAGCTGCCTTAGAGGCATGGAAAACTGTACAAGGACCTGGGGATCTACAAGGTAGCTTGTCAAAAGTGATTCAAGGACCTAATGAGCCGTATGCCGACTTTGCTGATCGACTTTTGAGAACTGCAGGTAGTGTGTTTGCAGATGTTGACCAAGCTATGCCTTTAGTTGTTCAATTAGCTTATGAAAATGCAAATAAATGGTGCCAAGCAGCCATCAGGCCATGGAGAACTAAAAAGGATCTTTCTGTATATATACAACTATGTAAAGATATAAATGGTGCCTTTGTCACAGGAAATGTGATTGCAGCCTCAATGAGAGGTGCTTCCTCTCGAAATTTCACAAAGGCTAAACGTAGACATTATAATCAATCAGGATATTCCAGGCAAAATTATCATAATCAATCAGGCAATTCTAGGCAAAATCCCAAAAGAGAAATAAGATCAAGCTCATACAGTGCCCCAGGCCGCTGCCCCAGGTGTAAAAAGGGAAATCATTGGGCCAATAAATGCTATTCAAAATTTGACATCCATGGAAATCCTTTGTTCAGGAATTCAAAAAACGGGGCACGGGGCCCAGTACCCCGGGGCCCACAAATGTACGGGGCATTGCAGAAGGAGTATCCTCAAGCATCCACTCAGATGCTTCCCCCCGACACAATCCCTACTACCCATCTACTCCCTCGCCAGAGGAACAAGAGGAAATGCAGGATTAGACCTCTGTTCCACCGCCCGAATAGTGTTAACACCTGAAATGGGGGTTCAACTGATTCCCACAGGAGTCAGGGGACCTCTTCCCTCAGGGACTGTAGGGCTTATTATCGGGCGTAGTCCTAAAAGCTTATTAGGTTTGCAAGTGACCCCAGGTGTAATAAACTCAGACTACAAAGGGGAAATAAAAATAATGCTTAGCTCACCCCAAAGTGTAAGTTCTGTTAATCAAGGAGATAGAATTGCTCAGTTGCTTCTCCTTCCCAATTTACATAATTCATTTAAAATGGGTATGCCTCAAGAAGGGAACAATAGAGGATTTTGTTCCACTGACTCAAGTCCCATGGCTTGCTGGGTTCGAGACTGTTCAAGGAGGCCTATGTGTAAAATAAAAAATCCAAGGAATAGAAATGGAGGGATTAATAGATACTGGAGCTGACTCTTCCATTATTAATTTACGCCAATGGCCCAAGCACTGGCCTCTGCAAAAAGCTTCAACCAGTTTAAGAGGCTTGGGATATAATAACCTCCCAGATAAAAGTGCAGTAATTTTAAAATGGGAGGATGATGAAGGCCATAAAGGAACATTTCAGCCTTATGTTTTACCTAATCTACCGGTTACTTTATGGGGAAGAGATATTTTGCAACAAATGGGAGTACACCTTGCAACCAAGCCTGCAGATGTTAAATGTGAAAACCTACAGGGTAATCTTAACCATAAAAAGAACTCATTATCAAAAAGTACAGAGTAATCTTAACCCTAAAAGTAATCATTGTCATAAAGGAAAAAGATATTTTTTTTCGGGGCCACTGAGAAAATAATTTTGAAAATACCATGGCTTTCTGATAAGCCAGTGTGGGTCCCTCAGTGGCCCCTATCTAAAGAGAAATTACAAGCAGCCCACCAATTAGTTCAGAAACAATTAGAAGCAGGTCATATAGAACCTTCCACCTCTCCCTGGAATTCCCCCATATTTGTGATCAAGAAAAAGTCAGGAAAATGGCGATTGTTACATGATCTTAGACAAATCAATAAAACCATGCAAGTTATGGGGCCTACTCAACCTGGACTTCCTAGTCCCGTAGCTATTCCAAAAAATTTCCATCTTATTACTCTTGATATAAAGGATTGCTTCTTTTCTATTCCCCTACATCCTCTGGATGCCCCCAGGTTTGCTTTTTCCGTTCCTTCTATGAACAATAATGGCCCTGATCAGAGATATCAATGGGAGGTTTTACCACAGGGAATGGCTAATAGCCCCACCATATGCCAAATATATGTGGACAAGGCTATCCAAACCCATTAAAAATAAATATCCAAACCTCATGTGTCTACATTACATGGATGATATTTTATTGGCCCACCCTAATCAAAAAATCTTATTTAATATATTCAGTGATGTGGTAGAAAATTTAAAAAAATATGGATTATATATAGCAGAAGAAAAAGTTCAAACCAGATCTCCCATATTATATTTAGGATTTAAAATCATGGATACTTTTGTTAGACCCCAAAAAATTTTAATAAATAAAGAACATTTGACCACCCTCAATGATTTCCAAAAACTACTGGGAGACATTAATTGGCTTCGCCCTACACTAAATCTCACTACTGGCCAACTAAAACCTTTATTTGACATCCTTCGTGGAGATCCTGATCCATCTTCACCACGAACATTGACTCCTGATGCTAGGAAAGCTTTAAAATTAGTAGAAAAAAGCCATCGAAGGAGCTCATTGTGATAGATTTGATTTAACTCAACCGCTGATGTTGATTATTATTTCTTCACAATATACACCCACAGGAGTATTTTGGCAACAAGGGCCTTTATTATGGATACATTTGCCCGTCTCTCCTAAAAGTATAATTGAATCTTATACCTCCATGGTGGCTAAACTTATTCTTCAAGGACTTAAGACTTCTACTAAAATATTTGGCATTCACCCTGCTACTATTATTACTCCCTATTCATCATCACAGATTGAATACTTATGCTTCAATGATAATGATTGGGCTATAGCTAAATGCTCTACTTCTGCAAATTTTGATAATCATCTTCCTAAGTCCCCTATATTATCTTTTTGTATTAATCATCCTATTATATTTCCACAGGTAATAAAAAATCAACCTATTCCTAAGGCATTTAATGTATTTACAGATGGGTCCTCAAATGGTACTGCTACAGTAGTCACTAAAAAAGAAAATATGACTTACATAACTGCACACAAATCAGCTCAACTAGTGGAACTGGAAGCTGTGGTAAGAGCTCTGGAAAATTTTAGGGACCAGCCCGTAAACATTTTTTTCAGATAGCCACTATATTGTACAAGCCGTCCCAAAATTAGAGTTAGCAGGACCAATAGCACCTCATACTCCAGCCTTTAAATTGTTTTATCAAATACAAAAACTTTTGTGGGCAAGAAAAGAACCTCTATTCGTAGGCCATATTAGAGCACATACTAATTTGCCTGGTCCCCTCCATGAAGGTAATCAAAAGGCTGATGAACTTACAAAAACAGTATTTATACTTTCAGCGCTACAACAAGCTACTTTATTTCATTCCCAGTTTCATGTCAACAGCACCACCTTGCAACGTAGGTTTAAAATCACAAAGGAGCAAGCCAGAACAATTGTAAAAGATTGTAAATCTTGTATGACACATTTGCCCAATCCTCATTTCGGAGTTAACCCTAGAGGATTAATGCCCAATCATTTGTGGCAGATGGATGTTACTCATGAGCCAAGTTTTGGAAAATTGCGATTTATTCATGTGACTATAGATACATGCTCAGGCATGATTTTTGCTTCCTTACATTCTGGAGAAAAAGTTAAAGATGTTACATCTCATTGTTTGCAAGCTTTTGCTGCATTGGGCATCCCCAAAATGCTTAAAAACAGATAATGGCCCCGCATATACGTCCTCATCTTTCAAGCAATTTTGCGCAAAATTCAATATATCCCATAAAACAGGCATCCCATACAATCCTCAGGGTCAGGGCATTATTGAAAGAGCAAACCGAACACTGAAAATTATGTTATTAAAACAAAAAGAAGGAAATTGGAAAAGTCCTAAGGACAGATTGGCAGTTGCCCTGTTTACCTTAAATTTTCTAACTTTAGACTCTAATGGTTATTCTGCTGGAGACAGACATTGGAATCCACACCAACAACATAAACCTTTGGTTTACTGGAAGGATGTTCTTTCAGGTACATGGAAGGGTCCAGATCCAGTATTAATTTGGGGAAGAGGATCTGTTTGTGTTTTTCCAAAAGACGAATCCTCTCCAATATGGATACCATCTAGATTAATAAAACAGGTACCACATCAAAATGATCAAGATAAAGTTATTGAAGAATCAAGATTAATAAAAAAGTTACAAAATCAAGAGGACCAAGATGAAGGTACAGAATGATTCCCTCAAAAGAGTCTTTCAAAATATTTCACAACTTAAGTGTCATTTCTCCCGGCCGGGACAAGGAGATCTCTCTTTAGTGTGCACACAATTGTATTTTTTTTTTTCTTTCTTTTTATACATGTCTTTATGTCTGTACATTTGTCTACATTTCATGTTAATGTGATGTCACAAATATATGTTTGTATGCTTGTTCGTCTGTCCAGTGTGACGTCACAAAGAACAAAGCGCTTATGAAATAGAAAATATATATATATATGGATCCAAATAACTTTAATTCATTTTAGGTTAAGAGTATTCATTTTAGGTAAATAATTTTATAAATGAAGGTACTTTCAATTTTGATTTATAGGTGTCCCTGGGACTTCTCTTTAGCAAACAAATATGACTAGTGCTATATAACCTGATATTTTGGTGTTTTGACTTAAGATTGTTTATTTGTTATTAACTTCATTTGTTTAATAGCTCATTAATTTCAATTATCTCAACAGGTAAAAAAATTGCTCTGTATACAGAGACTCAAGGGTTCCAGCTAAACAAATTATTTCTCTCAAGTGCCTTTACCTTTTCTTTAATCTATCTTTAATGCAGTAATTACCCTCAGTCTTTCTTTGTTTTGTTCTAAATATGACATTTTTCCAACTTATGTTTGTAAAAGCTCAACCAGCGATGTATGTGAACAAAAATCAACTTTAATTTTCTAATCTAATTATTCTATTTTGTAGTTTGACAACTCGCCTCTTGACTCAGTGCTGCAATAGCACTGCCTTTCCTTTAATAATTGATGCTTGAGTTTCTAGGTAGCGGGCCCTGAAGATTTGCCGGTGGCATTGTCTAAACATAAAAAAGACGTCTGCTGCTCAAACATCAAACAACCTCACCAAGAGTGTGGCCTCTGCTCTACATGCATGGGGCCTCCTACATCAACATGTTATAACAAATGGACATTTTGATCTTTCATTGTTTGGGACTTTACGGGACAATGCCTTGCGGGTATTTGTCTAGAGAATTCAGTGTGTTACTTGATGGAACTTAGGGCAGCTGATTTGTTTAAACAATTTGATATGCTATGCAATTTGGCTCATCACCAAAAGGCTTGTCACCTTAAAGCCGCAACATCTCCTCACAATTTGGACGGCTGTTAGTCATCATATATAGTCGATCCTAAAGGGTTATATTGGATGGCTGGTTAGCCAATGACGGGTAAGATCCCCAGAGGGGGACAACCTAAGACAGGCACAGTCGCACGGGACAGTCTCATGTGGCCGACATATCAACCTAAGACAGGAGTCAAGGGCACAGCCTTGATTATCCGATGACGGGTAAGAATGTTGGTTGCACATAGACGTCCTAGAGCATTACCTCTTTTAAAACAAAAAGGGGGAAATGCAGGAGCCCTGTTTGGGGATTGGCTTGAATTGCGGTTGACTATGAGCCGTGGAGATTTGGCCTTTGTCGCCACCCGTAGTCTCACGGGATTGTTGCGGGATCTCGAGTGACTTGGCCGAAATTGCTGATCGGGTCAGCGCCATTTTAGGGTGTGTTTTTGGCGTGTGTTAGTCGTTATTAGAACCAGAGAGAAAAGTTATCAGAATAAAAAGCTATTTGTCTCCAGTTTGCTTCTGAAGTTTTTCCCCGCGGCTCCGTTGCTCCAGGCGCTTCAGGCAGCAACATCACACCAGTCAGAATCGCAGCTATTAAGAACACAAACAGCAATAAATGTTGGCGAGGATGTAGGGAAAAAGGCAAACTTATACATTGCTGGTGGGACTGCAAAATGGTACAGCCAATACAGCAAGCAGTATGGAGATTCCTTGGAAAACTGGGATTGAAACCACTTTATGACCTACCTATCCCACTGCTCTACTAGGTCTATGCCCACCAAAGGACTTAAAAACAGCATACTACAGGGACACAGCCACATCGATGTTTATAGTAGCACAATTCACAATAGCTAAACTCTGTAACCAACCTAGATGCCCTTCAGTAGATGAATGGATAAAGAAAATGTGGTATATATACACAATGGAGTATTACTCAGCAATAAAAGAAAATAAAATCATGGCATTCGCAGGTAAATGGATTAAGTTGGAGAATATAATGCTAAGTGAAGTTAGCCAATTCCCAAAAGCCAAATGCCAAATGTGTTCTCTCATATAAGGAGGCTGATTCACAGTGGGGTTGGGACGGGGAGCATAGGAGGATTAGAGGAACACTAGAATGGCCAATGGGGAGGGAGGGGAAGGGAAGGTGCAAAAGGAAGAAGAAGAAGAAGGAGGAGGAGGAGGAGGAGGCGGCAAAAGATGGTAGAATAAGATGGATATCATTACCTTAAGTGCATGTATGAAGTCAGGAATGTTATTAATATACTTTGTATACAACCAGAGATATGTCAAAATGCGCTCTATAAGTATAATATGAAATGTAATGCATTCTGCTGTCATTTCTAACTTAGAATAAAAAATAAATAAATTTTAAAAAAAAGAACTTGTAGCATCCCACAATTTTTTTTCATCTTGTTCTTTCATTACCCCTTTCAATTCAAGGCACCAATGTTGTGCAGTTCTCTTAAAACCTTTTGGGTCTCCTATAATTGCAACTGGGGATAAGTTGACTAGACAAAAGTCATACAAGCAAATACTTAGAAGTACTTACCTATGAGTAGTTCTCTTCAATCTTCTGAGCAACATTGCTTTGTAGCCATAAAAGTAAGGCATTTTCCCTAGATATATCTGAAGTTTTAATAAGGGATATTATGGTCACACTCAGTACCACACTCAGAATATTCAATGTCAGATCACTATACACTGAGGTTAGTACCAAGAAGTAAGGTTCATTACTGGTAATCTTGGATATCACAAATTAAATTAGCAAGAATATTTCAAAAACTTGAGAGAACATAATCAGAATGGTATTGTCCACCATTTTTCCCATAAAAAGGCAGTGTTTAAGTCCATTTGAGCTGCTATAACAGAATGCCTTATACTGTATGGCTAATAACAGAAATTTTTTTCTCATATTTCTGAGTCTGAGAAGCTGAAGATCAAGTTGCTGACATATTTGGTGTTTGCTGAGGGTCCAATTCCTGATTCATAAATAGTCCTCTTACTTTGCCATTATCTGGTGGAAGGGAAAATGCAACTTCATGACCTTACTAATCTCATTTATACGGACACCACTCTCATGACCTAATCACCTTCCAAAGACCATACTTCCAAATACCACCATATTGATGATTAGCTTTCAATGGATTATTTTTAAAAGAATATTAACATTCAGCTTATTGGAGGTCATATATATATATATATATGTGTGTGTGTGTGTATATATATATATATATATGCATATATATACACATATATATGTATATAAACATATATACATGTCAGTACAGATATACACACAAATATACAAGCACAAATGGATTCAGACCAAGAACTACCCCCTTTCCTTCAATTAGAGTGGACATGGAAATGCATCATTCAGAGACCAGAATGCACGTTCAGAAAAATGATATGGTAGTTATTTGTCCTTCAAAACCATTTGGCAAGAACAGGACTGTTTTAAGGATTCTTTTAAGAAAAAAAAAAAAAAAATGATGCTGACATTGGGGATAAAATTCTTGGGAACTCAGTCAAAATTTCAGAATGTTAGAAGCAATAATAAGTTTTTGCCTATGAAGAAGACAACTGAAATCATTTTCCACACTTCTCATTTAGAACAAAATCTTTCTGGTTAAATGGAGTTCTAATTATTATGTCTGGGGTACTATTTGTACTCGAGTTCTTTGTGGTTTACTACTTGTGCATTGATTTGAAAAATAATCCACAAAGTTTAATTTTCTTAAGTTTTTATTGTTCTACAGTCCCATGATGTTATAAAATCTTTATTATTTTCCTGTTCACTGATGCCTGACACAAAATGATAGAACATTTTATCTACCTATTTGAGGAAAATATCTAGAGATTTTGCCATTAATTATAAATAGATCACTGAAACGTATGTAAATGCTTTTCTGAATAACAAAACAGGTTAAATTTCATGAGGAACTGTTAATTTCAAAAACAATAAGAATAACCTATGTTCTTTGCATATTTTGTATAAGAATTCTATTGATAAATATAGGGTTAATTTATATAACATTTATTTGTCTTCTTAGTATAGTTTATCCAATATTTTATTTATACTTATTTTCTTACAGTTAATGAAAATTTTATTTAGTTTAAATCATATTTATTTTCTTCAGTACTATATTGAATTACATATAAAATGCATTTAAAATATATGACTAAATCATATTTTGATTTACACAGTAATTGTATTTACAGTATTTCTTAGCACAACATTATTTGATATCGTGTAAAACATTGACATACAATTTTGTTTTATTCTCTCAATTACACACATGTGCCTCAGTGCTGGTTTATAATAAGAGTTTGGAAAAAATAAACTTGGAACTTTATGCTTGGTAAATGCATATCATTAAGTAAATAGTTTCTGTGAAAAATGAAACTAAAATAATTATTTCTCTAAAAAGTTTCTACTTGTTCTTTTTCTGCTAATGTTTCTCATATAAATTCATCTGATCACTAATATACTATTCAAGAAGTATAACTTGAAAATCGCATTCCCCCCAAATTATTCTTAATTAGACAAAGGTACATGATGATGTTCAGTTGGTCTCTTGCATGGGTAAGTATACTCAGCAAACACCTACCTGATATAATTCTACATTTCTTAAAAGCAAACCTGCTATAAATAATTTCCTCTAATAGACTGACCTTCTCTCCCTATTTCCTATTCTAATCAAGATTTTTTTTTGGAAGTTATTTTGTCTCTGGATATTTGGAGTGATATACAAATATGACATTTAGATGGCTAACAAATCTAGCCATTGAACAACAATAAATGTACTTTCCTAAATGAATTGATCAGGGACGGGGTCAGGACCTGAAAGTATATAATATAGGTCAGGTAGAGTTTTCTTGGCTCTTATCAGTTATTGAGTTTTGACCAAGAACTGCTGACTTGCATGAACATAGAGCAGGGAAAGCATACACACCAAGGGGTCAGAGAGAGGCCAGCGAGTGCTTCAAGTGTGATACAAGGATGCTGGCAAAGAGGTGAGAGGGCATGGAAAACAAACTTGACCTATTTTGAAATTTTGCCTACAGCAATATACACCTCTGTAAATATCTCCATCACTGATTTGTGCCTGTCATGACTGTCATTTTGACACATCATCATTATAGTTTATATCTTTTTTGCAGCAAAGATATAGTTTATATCTTTTTTTTTTTTTTTTTTTGGATTGCTGCTGAATGCCACCCTCATGCTTTAAAAAAATTTTCCTCATCTTTGAATGGGGCCTCTAGTTCTTCTCTGTTTTGCCTCCATGTAAATTTATTAACTTTTAATGTTATAATTGATTTTTAATCTTTTTCAACTTAGCAGCTCTCACTTCCAATGATTCCTCACAATTACATACATCTTGACATCTGTGATTACTTTGCATTTGAAAAAAAGGAATATAGTACATTAAAGGTACATGCAATTTTCTTATAACAATACAAATAACAATAATTAATTGAAAGAACTGTAAGATTGTTGATGCAATATATAAAATAATGTACAATTGAAACATCGTTTTTATGTTGGTATGTGATATCTAGCTAGGTCAAATACACTAATGCACATAAGAAAATTACATAAGAATAAACCAACCATGTGATAACAACCTGAATTTATTATTGTATTATAATGTTGTGCTAATTTGATGATTTTAGAATACAAAAGAAATTGAACTCATTCGTTCTCTAAACTTCTGATAATTCTGTTGTTTTATTTCTTACATAGGTAAATCTCAAGTAAAAATTTTTTTGATGGTAAGAGTCACTTTTAAACAGAACTCCTTTTCATTTTTAATTTGTTTTTTTTTTATATATATACATGATAGTAGAATGTATTCTGGAATATTATACATTCATAGAGCATATTTTATTCTAATTAGGATCCTATTCTTGTGGTTAAACATGATGTGGCGTTAACCCTGTCATGTATTCAAATATAAGGGTACCAAAATTATGTTCTATTAATTCTAATGTACTTCCTATTCCCCTCCCCCCTCCCTTCCCTTCATTATCCTTTGTCTAATCCAATGGACTTCTATTCTTCCTCTCCCTACCCTCTCTTGTTGTGGGTTAGCATCCACTTATCAGAGAGAATATTTGGCCTTTGTTTTTTTAGGACTGACTTATTTCACTTAGCATGATATTCTTTAGTTTCATCAATTTACTGGCAAATGCCATAATTTCATTCTTCTTTATGGCTGAGTATTATTCCACTGTGTATGTAGACCATATTTTATTTATCTATTCATTTATTAAAGGACACCTAGGTTGATTCCATAGCTTAGCTTTTGTGAATTGATCTGTTATAAACATTGATATGGCTGTGTCACTGTAGTACGCAGATTTTAAGCCACAAGAAATAAAATAAAGAATCAATAAATGGGATGGTATCAAATTAAAAAAGCTTCTTTGCAGCAAAGGAAACAGTCAAGAATGTGAAGAGAGAGCCTACAGAATGAGAGAAAATCTTTACCACCAGCACCTCAGATACAGCCTTAATCTCCAGTATATACAAAGAACTCAAAAACTTAACATCAATAAAACAAATAACCCAATCAATAAATGTGTAAAAGAACTGAACAAGCACTTCACATAAGAAGAAATATGAATGGTTAAAAAATGTTCAACATCTTTAGCAATTAGAGATATATAAATTAAAACTATACTGAGATTCCATCTCAGTCCACTTAGAATGGCAATTAACAAGTTTACAAGTAACAACAAATATCGGCAAGGATGTGAGGAAAAAGGTTCACTCATATATTGCTGGTGGTGGTACTGCAAATTGGTGCAACCACTCTTGAAAGCAATATGGAGATTCCTTAGAAAACTTGGAATGGAATCACCATTTGATCCATTTATCCCACTTCTCAGTCTAGTTCACAGGGATTACCAATCACTCACAACAAAAGTCTATGAGTCTTTCTTGATTTTCTCCTCATTTCCACATTCAACCCACTATTAAATCCCTTATTATTCATTTTTTTTGTATTTTCTAAAATATACTTTAAATTTATCTATTTATGTCTCTCTCTAGTGCCAACATCATAGTCCCAACTTACCAACATTTATGAATTACTGGAGACCTTTCAGCATTTTGTAATGTTTCTATGTTTGCTATTATCTCCAAACCCCTATTCCCTCTATACAGTGGATAAAGGTATGGGCCATTTTCCATAATAATTGTTTCTAAAATAAAATAGAATTACAGGAAAATAGCTACATACAAATATCTCCTACATTATTATTAGGTAATGATATACATTTCAGTAAATGAATTTATGTCAGTATCATATGCAATGGAATCTCATTGAGATAAAAGAAAAAATAAACCATTTATGATGACCGACAAGATTCAACTAAGCCCACTATGGAAGCTCTGCTTTCTGTACCTTACTTACCATTCTCTACCTGAATAGATCTTCTTTTTCTTTAATTTCCAAAACCCTTCATTTCTTAGGGTCAAAACTTAAATTGTACATTGAGTGTCAACAAAACAAAGGTGTATATATGTTGGTTCTGAAATTTCATGTTCATTAAGTTATTAATGGCAAAGGAAAAATATTACAATTACATTCAAAGGTCATTTGTTGAAAAGCTTCATATCAAATGTTTAGCTTTTTTAACATAATATTTGCATTGTGTGAAGTTTTAAAAAAAGTTTTTGGTACCATTGTCATATACTGAATTTGGATATGACCAAAGTACAATATATTTTCCTGATAAGAATTATCAACATTTTAAAAAAATATTTATTTATTTGCTTTAGTTGTACCAATGCATTTATTTGTATGTGGTGCTGAGGATCGAACCCGGGCCGCACAGGTGCTAGGGAAGCGCTCTACCGCTGAGCCACAATCCCAGCCCAAGAATTATCAACATTTTAAATGGGAGAAAATAATTTCTCATTAATCTTTTGAAATTGCTTTGTCTTTATTCATGTAAGTAATAAACATAGAAAAAACATACAATAGCCATCTTTTGGCCATATATAAAGGGAAAACCCAAAACTTAAGTATTAAAACAGATGTATTTCATGCCTCATAAAGTATGGAAAAAACAAAATTATCTTTTAGCATATGCTTTGATTGGAATTAGTGATTCATGAAAATGTATCCCTGCTTAATCGACAAAGCTAAGCAGTGCACAATAATCATCAGTCAGAGGAAGGAGCTAAGACCACTAACTGCTTGTAATTACTGAAATGAAGTTCAAGAAAAGAGGTTATGCTGGGAAAAAGTTAATTATATAAAAAGTCAACTGAGACAAAGTATTGTAGCACTCATTAAACTAATGAGGGGATATTCCTAAAGTCACATTTGAAGGGCATTTCCTTAGGGTCAGAATTTAAACTAATGCCATTTTGTTTGGTTGTAGTTCATTGAAACTTAGTCTGGCAGTTAAAATATTGAGTGTAATATGATTAGGAATACAAAAGGGTTACGGTTTCTGTCAGATAGTGTTTAAAACACAGAAGTACCATCATAATTTAGTTCAAATCCTGATGAAATTTATTCAGATATTTTTATACAAATTGGTAATATTTTGCCAATGATGAATAAGTTCCTTTGGGATTCTTCTGCATTTGATCTTTGAGATTTACTCCAGATTAAAAAGGAAATTTTGTCAACTTTAGTTGTAAATAGTGATATGTGTAAGAAGATCAATATATAACACAAGAAACATAATATTCTATATGCTTTAATTTTTTTTTAAATTAAGATTGATTGAATGCTTACTAAATGTCAGGCATTCACTTAATCCTTTTAACAACCCTATGAATAAACTGAAGCTGAGAGAGAGAGAGAGAAAATCCTGTCCAAGCTCACACAAATGGTATAAACCCTGAAGCTAACCCAGTCTGATCCTTAAGTCCATGTTCTTTACCACAAACAACTGTACTACACTACACTCAGGTATCAGACATATTTTCTATCTTTTCCCATAATTAAAAAATTATAATTTTACATAATGATGGGATTCATTGTTACATACTTATACACGCACACAATATAACAATGTAATTTGGCCAATATCATTCCCTAGCATTTCCCCTTTCTCTCTGCTCCTCCCTCCCTCTGATCCCTTCCTCTTCTGATTTCCCTTCAATTTTCGTGATATTCCCACCCCCTCACACACATCTTTCTAGCTTCCACATATGAGAGAAAACACATTACCCTCCGTTTAGTTTGTTCAACATAATGTTCTCAAATTCCATCTATCTTCCAGAAAATTACATAATTGCATTTTTGTTTATAGCTAAATAAAACTCTGTTGTGTATATATACCATTTTCTTTGTCCATTCATTCTTTCATGGACACCTAGGCTGGTTCCTTAGTGGGGCTATTGTGAATTGCGCTGATGTAAACATAGGTATGCATGTATTGTTATAGCATGATGACTTCAATTCTATAGGATAAATACCAGGAGTGGTATAACACAGTCATATGGTGGGTCCATGCCTGCTCTTTTGAGGGAATTCCAAACTGATTTCCTGACATTATCTCTCTAGATTGAGGAAGTGATAAGTTGTGATGGGGTTCCAGAATCCCTAGAACTTTTAGCCACCATGCTCTTTTCTATTGTGATAATTAAAACTGTGCCCCAGAACACATCAATCAGGAGTTCTTAATACAAATAAGTGGAATAAATTTGTGGTTACAATTCACCAATTCTTCATGATCCGGTTTTCTGGCCTGCCATATTAATCTTTCACTTTTTTTTTTTTTCACTGCTGTCTGAGTTTTTGGAGCATAGTAGTATTTTTATGTTGTTCATGTTGTTGGCAATGTCACAAGGACCACCATGTATGGCAATTTAAGGTACCAATGTAGCTCTTTCCTCTTGATGGTGAGGATGACAAGGCAACATTTAACAGAGTGTCTTTCACAGGTCTTGGTGAATATATCAGTACCAATGGTATTGACACAGCAGCACTCAATATGCCTAGTCCTTAACTTTTCCCTCTCTTATTTTAATATCCCTTTATATGACTGCTGTACATTATAATTAAAATATAAGTCCATGATAACTTCTCTGAATGGTGACCATGGGAAAGTAAACACTTCTTATAATTTAGATTCACTCTTTTCTCCAACACTGACCCAATGTCAATGAATCAAATTTGTGAGACTCTACTTAATTTTTCACTTAGAGTAATTTATTTTAGAGGAGGCTCCTCATATCTTCTTGCCCAATGAAGCTTGATTCCTAGACTGTGTGGTTTCAGACTTGATTCCCCTCTTTGAGCTATGCCAAATACTTCCCTTCAACAGGATGTGGGAAAAGACAATAACACTTTGAAACAGGAGCATAGGGTATATACTCTTGAATATTATAGTGTGACAAAAAATAGCATCATTGTTTTTCCTTTTAGAACCAGAATCACAAATCCCAGTTTGCTTCACTTGCAAGACATACTACTACTATTTATTTATTTATTTATTTTTACAAATGAACACTGCTTTCTATTTGCCTTTGTTCCACTGATAGAAAAAAGGGAAAAAGAATGTTGTAGCAATTTTAATGCTCAATAACTTAATCTATTGGTGTGTGTGTGTGTGTGTGTGTGTGTGTGTGTGTGTATTTCTGTGTATATTTAAAGCAACATCAGGTATTCTTGAATGGAAAACCAGAAAATAAAGTAGGCAAATAGATAATATTATCATAAAAAGTTCCATTCATTTTGCCATATCATTTTGACAAAGTTAAATAAAAATTTTGTTTGAATGCTATTCTCTTTTCAATGTGTCCCCGCAAAATAAATGAACTATAAGCAATAATATTATCATTGTAACCACAATTATAGAATAGGAAAAGCAGAGTTAATGCACTGCTGTATTTTTTACACTTGTGTATTTATTCTATGCTTTATTGCCTATATTTGCTTTGTTAATTATCAACTTTGTTCAATCTCTTTCAGACTAAGCATTAGTTTTTGGCTTCTTTAATGCAATCTCAAGTTTTCTCCATTAACTCTGGCTCCATAGAAAAATTACAAAGTCAAAATAAAATAAGTTCAACCATCATATGTTTCTTGTTTCCTTAGGACATGACATTTATCTCCGGCTGATAGATTTTTGTTTTTCTAAAAACTGCATAACAATTGATTCTCTATCCCATTTTAATAGCATCAAATTCTTTATTTTGGATTTGTAAAGGATAAATGTCATAGTAATTTTTCATAATAACAATTTTCTTTTTGATACTCAACTTTACATTATTTACCAAGCACCTAATTATTTACAAAGCACAAGATAATATTGAGATAACACTTTTTGTTTTCACTAATAATTTTCAAGTTTAAAAATAGATTTTAAATATTTATATAAAAATTCCAAATTTAAAAGGCCAATTTTTCACTGAATTTGTTATTCTATGGGATCAATCTTTTCATGATGTTTATTTTAAAACATTTAATGAACTACAACTAGTAAGTTTGTGCATAGATATGGAAAAGAGGTATTGAAAAATTTCATGCCCATTTGATATCTGATCATTAACTTAGAAACTTTGTCTTTTTTTGTGTGATGAGTTAGGCTTTCAACATTATTCCTTTCATGCAAGCATATTCTTCTCCCACTGCTTGGTGTTGCTCTTTTTATGTTCAATATCCTAGGTACTCAGACCTCTTTTAAATCTCAAACATTTCCCTACTGTGAACTTTTCTCCATTATTTATTTGAATAGTTTTCTCTTTCTTTTCCCTAGGTTCTGTTTTGTCTTCAATATTTTAGTTCTTCTCTTTCAGCACTTGAGAAGTCTTGTTCCCTTTACTTACCAATTTCTGATAGTAGTTTCTCAAGAAAAATCTACTGTCATTTGAATTGCTATTACTCAGTAGGTGTCATTTTTCTCATGCTATTTTTGAAATTTGGTTTTGTTTTAGCTTTATTTTCTTTTTCCACATTTTTTTTAAAATTGGTGCACTACAGTTGAACATAAGGATGGGATTTGTTGTTACATATTTGTACGTGCACACAATATAACAACTTCATTTGGCCAGTATCACTCCCCAACACTTCCCCCTTCTTCCCCACCTCCCTCAATTGATTTTTTTTCTTTTTCTTTTTACCCCCCACTTTATTTTAGATTAGTTTCTGAATATTATAGAAAGTATTTGAACTTTGACTTTTTGTTTTAGCTTTTTTAATGTTAAACAATGAAATGTCTTGGTATGGAGTTCTTTGGGTTTTTCCTATTGAGAGTTTACAAGGTCTCTTGAATTTGTAGTTTGATGTCAATTGATAAATTTGGGGAATGTTAAAATGCAATTTATTCAGTAGTTTTAGAATCTTGTCCCCTTTCACCTCTCCTTTTGAGACTTCAAAGTCACAAAAGTTAGATTATTATATTTCCACAGACCCTTGCATCTCTACTTATTGTTTTCTTTCTTTTAATGTCTATTGTTCATATTGGATAGTTTCATTTGTTCTATCTTCTCATTTACTGATTTTTTTCTTTTGTTGTCTTCCTTCTGCAAATGAGCCCATATTTCAAGTTTTTCATTTTGTGGTCTTATTATTTTCATTTATTCTATATATCACCTTTTTTTTCCCCTGACACTTGTTACAGGGGTTAACAGATTCTCTTACCAATATGATGATCTTAATTACATATTTACTTATAATTTGATTTTCTTCCTCATTTTGTTAGAACTTCATTATTTCTACTTTGGTTTTGTTCTTTTGTATTAGAGGTATTCTTCATATATTTGATTATTTCTGTACATTTATTTTTATTTATGTTTCCACAAGAAGCTAATTGGAGGTTCTCATGTAGTGCACAGGACTTGCCAACTGATTGGTCTGAACCGAATGTGATTGAGCAAAGACTCATCTGTTGCACTGGATTTCCCTACATATAATAATTTATAGGTTTTGTTTTTAATTGCTTGGTTACACAGACGTATGTGGGCCATCATATTAATGGATCTGACAAGAAAGAAAATAGATAAAAGAAAGACAGAAGGGAGGCAGAGAAGAAGAAAGGAAATTCTGAAGAACTAAATATATTTATTCAGATTGAAGAGGAAAAACCAGATGATGAAAATGATCAGAGAATAAAATGGTGTCTCTTCAATGAGTGCTTATTTTATGTTTAATTAAATCCCACAGTCCAAAATTAGATTTACTCTTTATTGGCATTGTGGACCAATAAAAATAAATACAAATATGGTAAAAACATATGAGAAATGTAATGTAATATTCCAGGAGATAAGCTATAAAAATATATTTAAACAGGGGTTAAGAATAAATGTCTTATTACTGAAAAAATAAGCCATCATCAATCTCTGAACTAAGTCAAACAATAACAAGTTGGTTTTGTATTTATCATCATCAAAACTAAAATAGAATACTTATTAGAAATTTTATGTATAAAATGAATTTGTATTATATGCACAGGCATTAGTATCCATTTAGTCAGATAGAAATTTAGTTGGATTGAACCTTTGGATTGAAAAAGTTTGCAAAATTGCTTTTTGAACTTAAAGCCTGAGTGTCTACTTCCTGACCCAAATTAAATTCTAGAAAGTTAACTTTATAATCATTGATGATTAGAATCACTCTAGCCAAGGCTTTCATGTTTTTTATTGTGTATTCTGATTCACACTATAAATGACATTAACATGCAATAGTCATTGTTCTTAATTTTCTTTCAATAAAGCATAATATTAAAGTGATATTTTCTATTTTATGGATCATTTTAAAACATAATTTATACAGTTTAGTTTACTATGTGTAAATTTTAGTTAAAAATGCCATATTGAAATAAAATAATACTATCAAACAACAGAAAATTTTACCTCTTCTTTTTAGCATTCTAACATTAATTTAATACAAGTATTGTCTTGATAAGGAAATTGATTAGCTGATGAACACACCGGAACAAAATGAAGAAATTATTAAATAAGTTTTTTGAAGTCTTAAAATTAAGTACAAGCAGTGTTTCTTTGGCAACAAGGATCAATGAAAGAAAGGGCAAGTAGTGCAAAAATATATACCCTGATTTCTGAAAGAATACAACTGTGAAGAAAAGGGAAAATAATAGTTTTAAATCTATTTACAAACTTTTTTCAAAAATATTTTTTAGTTGTCAATGGACCTTTATTTTATTAATTTATATGCGGTGCTGAGAATTGAACCCAGTGTCTTACACATGCTAGGCAAGTGCTCTGCCACTGAGCCACCACCCCAGCCCCTACAAATTTTTTTAAGTGAATACATTGTAGATATTAAGGCAAAATGTTCACCAGCACTTTGAGAAGTAAATTTGTGAAGTAAGCCCCAGTCTCCCTGAAGAGCTCTGTGATCACTCTTCTCTGTCATGCCTGACAGTGAGCTCTACCATCACTCAATTTGAATACTTAAAAGAAATGGGAATAATTGTATTTGAGGGTGGCAGGGGTTAACTGACATCACTCAACCAACAAAGGCAACGTGGATATAGTTACCATAAGAAATAACAGAAAGTAAAACAGTCAAAATAGTCTAATGGTATAGTCCTCTGTTATGGGTTAATTAATCTTGGTGTTTCTAGAAGTGAAATAGATAGATCTAGAATGTCCTTCCAAGGTTCATGTGTTAAGGATTTTGGGCACTATTGGAAGGTTGTGGAATCTTTAAGAGGTGGGATGTACTAAACGCTTTTAAGTCTTTGGTACTTAATCCCCTCAAAGGGGATAGTGGGACCCTGTCTCTTTCTCTCTCTCCCTTCCCCACCCCCTCTCTTTCTCTGAGGCCAGGGGGCAAAAGGACACGTCATTGTAGGTAATGAATGATTGGGTCAGATAGGGAGGTAGGGGGCTGGTTCCAAAGGAAAGGAAATAAAATACTAATACCTCTAGAGCACTTTCCCTCCTCCACCTGTTGCCAAGGTTAATTGCCTCCCTCCAAGAAGTTGCTAATGAGTGGCCTGTGAATAGCCCAGAATGACTCCCTTCCTGCCTGTACCCCTGGGTGGCTCCATTCCAACCTTGGATCACTATGCCTTTTGGGTCAGGTAGGCAGGATTAGGGGAGGAGAGAACATGAGAACAAAGGAAATCTAAAATGTATAAAAGGGGCCGGGCTTTCCTAGGGCATCAACTTCCAACTTGGAACCCTTCCTCTGCTTCTGTGGAGGAGTCCCTGTCTGTCTGTCTGTCTGTCTGTCTCTCTCTGTTCTACCTTTTTTAAAAAAAAATTTATTTTATTTAATTTGTTATACATGCTTTTAGAGTGCATTTCCTTTGTTTTTACATATAAAGAGCACAATTTTCCAAGTCATTGGTTTTACACAAAGTATTTTCATACCATTTGAGTTTTTATACATGCACTTGGTATATTGATGTCAAACTTCTTCTGCCCCTTTTCCCCCCCCCCTTTTCCTCCCCCCACCTTTTTTCTTTTTCTATTTAACATTCCTTCCTTTTAAATAAAACTTTTTGCTCTTGACTTGGCATTTCTCAGGTGTTCAATCTTTACACCAGAGGAATGGGACTCGGCCCTGATTCTCATCACTGGTATCATCTCTCTCTCCATTTTGATTGCCATGAGATGTGCAATTTTCTTTGCTGGCATGTTCTGCCTTCTTATAGGCCCAAAAGCTATGAGGCCAATTTACCATAATCCCAAACCTCCAAAATTGTGAACCAAAAATAAACTTTTTCTCTGTATAAGTTGATTCCATTGGAAATTAGACTAGAGGATATGTTTATTGCACCTTGGTAAAGAATTTAAATGCATTGTGCCCTGCTCCTGAGACTTTGTAGGAAGCTGAGATTCAGGTTTAGACTAGTTCATCTGGTGATGAAAATTTCAAGGCAACATAGCACACAAGCACAGCATGGGAATCACAGCCTGATTTTAGCTAGATTTACTGGGGAAATTGGGAGCAAAGAGCAGAATGAAAAGTTTTGAAACTTTGCAAGTTGGTAGGTAGTTTACAGGTATTGGGGAAGGTTTGGAGAGAGGAACACAATTGAAAAGAAAGCTAAGTGCTTTTCATTAGTACAATAGGAAAGAGACCTTGAGAGCATCTCAGGAATGAGCAAGACTCTACCCATTGCAATCTGAAAGTTGTAGAAATGCAAATTTGTTCTGAAGAAGACTGTCCAGGGCAGAGTTTTTTTGACAGGATTGGCCAAGCCACCCTGTTTACCCAAAAGCTTGATGTTAGGCACACCAGAATATGGTCCTTCTTCTGCTGCAAGCATGGAGAATGCAATGGTTTTAGGGTGATGAAGGTTTCCATTGAGATTTCAGAGGAAAGCCTGTGAGGACAGGCAGTCCATGATAGCATTAAAGTCCCTGCAAGATGTCCCTGAATTGGTGATGCATCAAGCTGTGAGAATGGATTCAAGTCTTCAGCATGGACCTCAGGGAGTAGGAGATGCCAGGAATGTGGAACAACTTGCAGCTGAATATGTGGGCTGCAACAAACAGATCCACGTGCGTGGGCTCTCGAAGACCTTGGGAACCCACATCCCAGTCATGCATGCAAGGATGTTGAACTTGGAAAATTTGAATTTAATGTTTGCTCTGTTAGGTTTAAGTCTTGTTTTTGTCTAATTCCTCTTTGCTTTTTTTTCCTGTTCTTTCCTTTCAAAATAGGAATATTTAATGTGTGTCCTCGTGTTTTGGAAATATGTGACTTTCTTTTTGATTTTTATAAGGGTTCACAGGCATAAGGTCCTTGCTTAGCATCTGTGTGGCCATGTTATGGCTTTCCTGTCCAAGGGCCTTTCTCAGAAAGGCTCCCCACTCTCTCATACCAGACCCACCCTTAACCTTCTGCATTCTTTCCTGCCCAAGGGTGTACCACCCTTAGGACTTGTTGGGCACTAATCCCTGAGCATTCCTCATAAAAGTCTGGAATCCCAAGACTGCGTTGCCTTTCTCTGTCTATGGAGAGATATGCCTTTATTTGTCAGCTCTGACAAATAAACTCTCATGTGTATCTCTGCCTGGTCTCTCTCTTTCATTTCTCCCTCGCTGGTCTCCCAGTTCCTCATTTTCCTTTCAACAGGTAAATTTACCACCTTTAAGGAGACATTTTATTTAAACTTTTGAAGCATGCTGAAACAGTTAAGACTTTCAGGCCTTTTTGAAATGGATTAAATGCATTTTTCATTGAGAGAGATATGACTATTTAGGGGAGAAGAATGTTATAGTTTGTATTTGGAATATCCCCCAAATCCATGTGTCAAAGGCTTCTTAGCCAATGATACTGGTGTTAAGAATCAATCAGGATCTGGGTCCTGTTCCCCTGAAATGCTGAAGATTGAATACCTAAGAAACTCTGAGCCAAGCGTAGAAAGCAAATTTTATTTAAAAGGATAGAACAGAGATTTCTCCGAAGAGAAGGGACCCCCAAGCTGGGTGTCCTGCCCCTTTTATACATTTTAGATCTCCTTTGTTCTCATTCTCTCTCCTCCCCTCATCCTGCCTACAAGACTAGTGACCAAAAGGTGATCCAAGGATGGAAGGAAGTTGCCCATGGGAACAGGCAGGGAGGGAGACGCCCAGGGGGGCATTCATGATCAGTGTCATAATCAACTGCTAAAACTACCACAACTCTCTGCAGAGAGGAACAATTCCCTGGAAGTAGGTAACCTTGGCAATGGTGGAGGAGGGGGAAGAGCTCTGGAGGTATTAGCATTTAATTTCCTTTACTTTCAAATCAGCTACCATATTCCTGATTCCACCTGATCATCATTCATTGCCTACATTGACTGTCCTTTTGCACCCCCCCACCAAAAAAGTGTTATTGGAGGTGGTGTAACTTTCAAGAGGTGGGAGGTCTTAGGTCACTATGAGTATGCTCTGGGTTTAACCCTAAGTGTGTAAAACCCCAACATATGGTTTATCAATCCCAAACAACAACTTGGAGGACTCAATGGACAGGATTTAGACTTTTTATTACTCATGTATTCTTTGGCAGCACCAGGCTGGCAATATGGAGGACCACACCACACCTAGAATCAAGAGGAATATACAGGATCAGTAGTGTGCCTATTACGCAAATGGATTTCTTCAGATGTTTTATGAGCACATTCCTTTACTTTACAGCCAATTTTATCCTTCTTTGGTTCCCCTCTAAAGATTGGAGAAAAGGGAAATGGCCAGTTTTCTCTCTTCTTACTTACATTATTATATTCTTTGAAATCCTTCTTATCTCATTGCCAGGAATAACGGGACTTCTTAGGAACTGACTGTGTTTAACCCAACGCACACTCAAAGGGGATTGTGGGATGTTGGTGTCTTCAATGCTTTTTGTCTTTCACTTCTTCACCATGGGATGAATCGGCTTCCTACACCATACACTTCATTGCTTCCAGAGGCATAAAACAATGGGGACTATTGTCATCACATCTGCCATTTTAGGTTGAAAGCCATTTTTATCTAGGAACTCCTAAGTTTCAATTCTGAGGCAATGCTGCTTAGCTTCCCCTAAAACATGTAACAGCTAAAAGGTCAACCCCACCCCAGCCCATGTCGCAACCCCTAAGCATGCTTGTGAAATTTCCTCTTGCAGGCTATAAAGCAGCTCTGCGAGTGCCGACAGGGTGCTGTTCTGTTCAAAGGGACAGCCTTGTCAGTTTGCTCCATGCTACTGATAATAAATCTCTTGTGTGAGATTCTAGCTTGTGGTGTGGTCTGTAGACTTTGCAAGTGTCCTTTCAGGGACAATCAATTGTAGACTGAATCTGAATCTCCAATACTGTAAGCCAAGATACACTTTTATCTTTAGAAGTTGATTATCTCACATATTTGTTAGTAACAGAAAGATGATTAGCACAGAATTCTTACTTGCTCTGTAGATGCAAAACACTTCTAAGTCAAGTGAATGAAAGTCTATAAAAACAGAATCATGAGTCCTCAGTCAATTCCCAGAGTAGGGAATTATGAAGGTTAGGAATCAGTAGAGTTTTAGCTCAAGCCTGACTCACGATTTGGTGGGCCTTTAAATCCATCTTAGTCATTTCCCCAGTCCCAGAATACACAATTGGAACAGATGTGCTTAGAAGGAGATAAAACCCCCAAATTTGCTCCCCAATCTGTGCAGAGAGAGCTATTCTGATGAAAAAAAGCAAAATGGAAGCTTTTAGAGATGACTCTATCTGAGCAAATAGTAAATCAAAATCCCTGGAAAGATTGCAGAGATTACTATCACCCTTAATTTGAAAGATAAAGGTGTGATGATTCCTGCTACATACTCATTCAACTTTTCTATTTGACCTGTGCAGAAGACTTAGGTACCTTAGAGAATGACAGTGGATTATCAGAGGCTTAATCAAATAATAACTCAAATTTTAGTTGTACCAGATGTTTCATTGTTTGAATTAATTAAACATATCTCCTGGTATCTGGCATATACCTATTTAGCTGGCAATTGCCTTTCCCCATACTTGTCCACTAGAAGAAGTTTGCTTTCAGATGGCAAGTCCAAAAATACACCTTCAATGTCCTATTTTAAGGGTATATCAAATCCTCAATCCTATGTCATAATTTAGTTTGTAGGGATCTTGATTACTTTTTCCTTCCCTAAGATATCACACTGATCTATTTACATAGATGGTATAATGTTAATTGGACTGATTGAGTGAGAAGTAACAATCACTGGAAGCCGGGCGCGGTGGCGCACGCCTGTAATCCCAGCACTTTGGGAGGCTGAGGCAGGAGGATCGTGAGTTCAAAGCCAGTCCTCAGCAATGGCGAGGCACTTAGCAGCTCAGTGAGACCCTGTCTCTAAATAAAATACAAAAAAAAAAAAAAAAAAAAAAGGCTGGGGATGTGACCCAGTGGTCGAGTGCCCCTGAGTTCAATCCCCGGTACCACACAAAAAAAAAAAAAAAAAAAAAAAAAAAAAAAACAATCACTGGATTTATTAATAAGATATTTGCATGTCAGAGGCTGGAAAGTAAACTAAATCTTAGAAATATTTTATCTCAGTGAGAATATCTAGATGTGTTGAGATGTAAAACTTATAGTTCTCATAAGACAAATGATAAAATTTTCACATTCTTTCTGAAATTTACTTGATGGACTGACTAAAAATACTTAGATCTTTTTATATAACCCTTCCCCAAATATCCTTGTTGCCTATTTTGTAATCACATTCCTTCCAATTCCCTGACCACCCAGTCAAAACTTTGGTTACAGCCCATGAGTCAGTATTCATCAGTCCTCTCCTTAACACCAAGAAAGAGGCACAATGCCTAGAGAACTAACTTGGTTTTAGAGGTAATACCTTCCTCATTGGGTCCATCTATTGGGTGACCTGATAGGGTGCTCAATTTGAATGTGGCCCAGGACAGGAGAAAGCTCTTTAACAGGTTCATGTTACTGTGAAGGCTGCTCTGCCACATGGGCTATATAATTCAGCATGGTGACAATAATGGAAGTTATGTGTGACCTTGGAATTATGAAGTTGGGCTCAAAAGTATGAACATCCACTCACCACAGCTGATCTGGCTGTGGCCACTGCTGAGTGTCCAATATGCCAGGAAGAAAGACCAACACTGACAGGACACCATTCCTCAAGCTACCTATTAGCAGAATGACTACAGTGGCTCACTTCCATTATGGAAGGGGTAATGTTTAGTTCTTTATGGAATTGACACTCTAAATATGGATTTATGTTTCCTGCATGTAATGCTTCCACTGATAATACTATCTGTGGATTTACAAAATGCCTTATCTACCATTATGATGTTCCATAAAGCATTACTTATATAAAGGCATTAACTTCATAGCTGAAGAAGTGTGGTCATTTATTTATGGTCATAGAATTAATTAATCTTACAATGTCCCCCACTATCCAAATAACTGGCTTGATAGAATGGTGGGATGACCTTTTGAAGACTCAGTTACAGTGCCAATTAGATGACAGTAACAGCCCCTTCAGGGCTGGGGAAAAATTCTCCAGACTGTTGGATATGCTCTGAATCAGTATCCAATATATGGTATTGCCAAGATTTACAAGTCTAAGAATCAAGGGTTAGAAGTGGGAGTGGTGCCATGTGCCATTATCCCTAGTGACACACTAGCACAATTTTTTCTTTCTCTTCCTATGCCTTTATATTTTCCTGGCCTCTAGGAAAAATGCTTCTACTAATAGGCACAATAATATTTTCATTGACCTGCAAGTTAATGATCTTTCCTGACTACTTTAGTTCCTCAAGTCTCTAAGTCAACAGGCTAAGGAATTATGGTGTTGGCTGTGGTGGGGCTTCTTTATCTGTACTACTAAAAGGATGATTGACCTATACAAAATCCAAGAGGAAATTGAATCACTCCCTCACAAAGGATGCAGGAAAGGGTATATCTGTAATACAGGAGATTCCTTAGGGGGCTTCCTAGTATTAGCAAGTCCTGTGCTTGAAATGAATGGGAAACTATTATAACCCAAATCAGGTAGAACTGAAAATACCCCAGATCCTTCAGGAATATACATGGGTCACTTCCACAGGTAGAGAACCATGACTAGCTGAGGTGCTTTCTGAATAAAAGAATGAGTAGCAGGACAAGGTAACCATACATACCACCTGTGAACATGTGACCAGTTTCAGAAATGATCATAATTGTCATGAGTCTTTTCTCCATATTATGTTAAAAAAATTGTGTGTTCATATACATAAATTAAGGAAATATTTTGTTTTCTTATTCCATTATCATATACCATAAGACTTAACTACTTTTTATATCAGTGTTTATTATTAAATTTAAATGATATTATTGAAGTTGTGGGGTATCCTGAGAATAATGGGCATCACTCAATAATTTTACATCCTTTTCTGGCAATGAAGTTAGAAGTATTTTTACAATTGTGCACATGATAGCTGTATCAGATTAGGTGGAATTAGGATATTGCTATTACCTTTACTTGGAAGTTAAGTATGGTTTAAGGAGATATGTATATGTGGGTGTTAAGTTGGCAAAGGGTAATGTATGATGTTTAGTTTGGGGTGCCAGCTTGACTGGATTAAAGATTACCTACATAATTGGTAAAGTTTATTACTCAGTAAATTTGTGAGGGTGTTTCCAGAGAAAACTTGCATGTAGATCTGTGAGCTGCGTATGGAAGACCAGTCCTTAATGTGCATGAGAAGCATGAAATTGTCTGGAGGTCTGAAGGGAACAGGATGCCAAAGAAGAAGAAAATTAACACACACACACACACACACACACACACACACCCCTCTTTGTCTCTCTATTTCTACCCAGAGTTGGTATGCTTTCTCCTGCTGACACCCTTAGGCACTAAACTCCCAATTAGAAGCTATACCTCTGGTCTCCCTTGTTCTGACAATTTCAGTTACATGAACTGAGTTACCCATACTGACTTCACAGTGTGAAGTTGGCTGCTGTGAAACCTTACAACCTATGTGGGTTAGTTTTTTAACTCTTTCTCTCTCTCCCTCTCTCTCTCTTTCTCTCTTTCTCTCCCCTTTCTCTCCCCATCTCTCTCTCTCTTTCTCTCTCTCTCTCTCTCTCTCTCTCTCTCTCTCTCTCTCTCTCTCCCACCTCCTCACAAACACATACACACACACACACACACACACAATGGATTCTATTTCTCTGGACAACCTTGATCAATACGCTTAATAAAGCACTGCCTTCCCTAATGTAGATGGGTCGTATCCCATATCTTAAATGCTTTAGACAAAAAAGAAGATCTTCTTTTGATTGAAGGGAATATTTTCTGCCTAACTATCATGACCCACACAGCATCAACAAAGGATTCTAGAGTGACTGAAGATGGAGAAAAACACAAAAACAAAGAAAACACAGATACATTATCAATTAAAGCTGGGGTCAGGTGGGACACTGCACTCTGATGGAGGAAGGAAGAGTAACCCAGAACTAGCTCTTCAAGTTTACTATATAGGTTCTCATATAAGAAGTTAAACTATAGGGACATTGTAATTTGTTCAAGGTTTGTAAGTTGTCAGAGACTTCTTTGTGCACTAGAAAGTTACAGAGCTAGAAACATATTTTGCTGCTATCCTACTCTTACAGTGCTAGGAACATGCTGCTGCACACAGAAAACCCATTATCCTGGAACCTCTGATAACTGTTAGCATCAGACCCGAGAGTCAAGACTAATAACATTCTCACCTTTGACAAGGATGCTTCTTAGGCTTGGCTTTTACCAATGCTGCAGGATAAGCTGTGTAAGTCACCCTTACTCAAAGACAGCATGAATTTGAATGAAAAGAAGGACACATAATTGTTATGTAGTCATTAAGTGAGTAGGGATCATCCACTCTCCAGACCTAAAAGTCTTTAAATTTAGGAATCAGCTTTTCCTGCCTCCATCCTAAAGCTGAAACTATGACTCTTCCTGCTGTTTTAGTCTGCTAACATTTGGACTGAAATTATACCATTGGCTCTCCTGATTTTCCAGCTTGCCAACTTCCCTTGCAGATCTTGTGACTTGTCAACCTCCACATTTGCAAGAGATAATTGCTTATGGTTTACATATATAAAATACATACATATATATATATATACATATACACATATATGTACATATATATATACACACACATATATATTCTATTGATTTTTAATGTGTAAAATACATGTGATTGGTTCCATTTCTCTGGAGAACTTTGTTTAACTCAAATTGTAAGGGAAGCTATCTTTATTCCCATGGACAGAAGGGCAATGGGTAAAGTGTTATTAACAGAGATAGGAAGTGGGGCCATGTAGCTGAAGTTAGAAACATAGGTGGCAGAAGTTGTGACTGTGATGAGGATGCTACATATGTAAATATGAAATTGTGGAGAAGGCCCAGTCCGTACCAATCATGCTATTCAATGCAGTGAGTGAGAAGAGTACTTTGATTTCTCCCACCTCTTGTACTTTAATCATCCAGCAGCTCCTCCCATTGGCTAAATACAGCTTGAATGTGGTTTGTAAAGGAGTCAGGAGAATTATTTCCTAGCACCATAAAACACATAAAGGGGAAGAGAATGATCTGAAAGAAAAGACAGATAAATTATACACCTATTAAGATGGAAGACAAAGTACTGTGATAGGAAGATTTGCATTTGCTTTGAAATTCATGAACTTAAATAAAGAAAAAGCATTAAAAGCATTTAGAACTTCCTGAAAGTACTTTATAGTTCAGTAGTCTATGTATAAATCCTTTGGATAATGTAGACCTTGTAGTTTTATATTCCTTTAAAATATAGATGTTGCAGTAGTATATTATATTATAAAGAGTTGAGGGGAATCATTACAGAATAAAAGCATTTGCAAAGACATAATGAATTTGAATAAAAAGAAGGATACATAACTGTTGTATAGTTATTAAGTGAGTAGGAGCATTAGATCAAGCATGAGACTTTATGTAGAAGTCAGAATGTGCACAATAAGGATTCTGAATTTTATCTTAAATGCAGTGCAGACTACTGAACTATTTTAAATAGAAAGTTATATAATCATATTTTTATTTTAAAAGACCAGTTGTGGTCACCAAGCGGGACATACACTAGAAGAGTGAGTGCTATTAACAATCAGACAGTCTCTATTCTAAAAAATATATGATGGTATCTTGGGTTTGCAAATCATAAGTAAGAAGGAGAGAAGAAATGATATTAAAGAAAGTTTTCAAAGGACAGTGCAATAGGCTGAATAATGGCCACTCCAAATATGGCTACATATTAATTCTTAGAACCTGTAAATATGGAAGCTTATTTGGAGAATGGAACTTTATAGATCCAATTAAGTTTATGATCTTGAGATAGAGTGATTAGCATTATCTAGGTAGACCCAATAAATCATGAGGGTCCTATAGAAAACAAAGGAGGCAGAAGAGTCAAAGTCAGAGAAGATGTGATGATGGAATGTGGAGAATAAACTGATAATTGATAAATGTCATGTCATGTGCTTTGAAGATACAGGAATCTCATGAAAGGCAACTTCTAAGCCAAAGAATCCATCTAGGCATCCAGTCTTAATAGGATGGCAAAGGCAAGGAAACCAACTTCAAGGTAAATGCAGCCTAAATGGACCATGATTTTAGACTCTTGGTTTCCAAAAACTGTAAGAGAGTAAATATGTGTTGTTTTAAGCGACTAAATTTGTTACCATGTGTTATGATTTAGATGTGAGGTGTCCCCCGAAAGCTCATGTGCATGAAAGCTTAGAGGTGAAATAATTGGGTTATAAGAGCCTTACCCTAATCAGTGCATTAATACCTGATAAGTATTAACTGGGTGGTGACTGTAGGTATATAGTGTGAGTCTAGAGGAGGTAAGTACTTGGGGCATGCCTTGGGTTATATATTTTGTCTGTGGGGAGAGGAGATCTTTCCCCCTGCCCCTCATTTCCTGGTGTCATGCCCTCAGTTGCTTTTCTTCACCACACAGTTCTGCCATGATGTTCTGCCTCACTTCTAGCCCTGAGAAATGGAGTCAGACTGAGACCTCTAAAAACACTAGTCCCAAATAGACTTTTCCTTGTCTAAGATTGTTCTTGTCAGGTCTTTTGGTCACAATAGCAAAAAAGCTGCCTAAAACACCACAGCAATAGGAAACTAACATTGACAATGAAAGAAACTTGGTGTTGTTTTGACTGTAGAGGATGAAGGAGAGGAGAAATATCAAAAGAAAATCTCACTGGCTAGTAAACAAAATTTGCTATTACTATATGTTTTCAAATCTATATGAGAACATTACAGAAAGAACTCATTAATTAGATGGGTGGTTGAAACTCTTAGGTTTTGAAAGTCTGATTCTCAGTAGAAAACAATGAGAAATCCTCAATATATTTACATATTGAAACATGAAGTCAAATGGTTCAGTTATTTGTTCTATTGACATCCCGCCTCATCTTCCATTCTATATCTAGTTTTCCTTTTGATTTTTCACTCTTCCTTCATTTCAGTTTTCAGTCATTCTTGGCACATATAGTAATTAACTCTTTCTTCAAAAACTACATTTCCAGTGCCAACACTGCATCTTCACACAAAGAAGCACACACACACACACACACACACACACACACATACACACACACACTCTTATATACACATACACACATACACACATGCACACTCTTTCCACATTCACACAATCACATAAACACACAGATTTTAAATCTCTGGAGTGTACAAAGCACAGCCCTCTGTGGAAGAAAAAATTTCTTCCTCAGTGGTTAATTTTTCAACTTAATATTTTATTAACTTTAAATGACTTTTTAATTTTCTTCTTTTAAAAAGAAAAAAAAAAAAAGAAAAAGTCTTATTTAATCCCAATTCTCAATTCAGCTGATTTGATTTCTCTTTCCCTAATTTCAATTTCTTTTTTAAGGTGTATTCCTGAGTGTCATAGTGCCATGGCACCCCACCACCAGCCAGTCCACTGGTCCCTGCCATGAAGTGGGAGCACAGTGGTAGAGTAGATGGGTTGGAGTTGGGCCGTGAGCATGGGTGGCAATCATGACCTGTGCTTTTGTGAAATTTGCCATTCAGTCATGGTGGGCCAAGGCACTATGAGCCAAGGTCTGCTGGTCATCTGGCCAAGGCCAGACCTGGTCATGGTACTGATGTCAGCTGCAGAACTCCACTCCACACAGCACTGAAGCATGGAAACTGTGAGCACAGAATGTCTGAGGACCTCAACTTCCCACTTCCTGATCTGCTGAGAGAAAATGGAAGAGGGACAGACCTGAATGAAAGTGGGGACTCAAGAGTTGACCAATAATAATAGTGCTTTTTCAAGCCCTAATTAGTATAAGTTTGGACTAATAGCATTATTACTTTTTTCAAACCCCAATGAGCCTAAGTTTGGACCAATTGCAGCAAACCAAGTGCTGTATAACCCCTAAACTAGCACACAGGGATGGAGAAAACCTGCTGTCAGGTCCCCTCTCACAATGCAAGAGTTCTAGTCCTGATTCTATTCTTCAATAAATCCTACTTTTCCATTCATTCATTCTGGTCTGTGGATTTCATTCTTCAAATTCAAGAGACAAGAACACAGAAAGAATAAATTGATGGTCAGTTGCTGGGGCTGCTCTAATACCGGAAGGCATGGCCCACCATTAATAGCTGCAACACTTCTTGGCTGCAGAAGACCTGCAACCTTATGCAGACCCTACCTGCCAACAAAAGGGGAGAAACACTTATCTCACCTGCCAGCTGAAGCAGGGAATCATTTCATCTCAAAATTTCAGTTTCAATAGTATGGTAGCATAAAAATACAGTCATTTGGCTACCTAAATTAAACTTAGCTCTTCCCATACCACCTTCCCTGAACTTCTATCAGACATGCACAGGTCTTTTGATTTCCTGTTACTAAAAATTCAAACATGTATCATTCACTTTATCAGATACTGAAACGCTGTTTTTGTTAGCTTTTCTACTGCTGTCATCAAAAAGACCTGATAAGAACAATGAGAGGAGGAAAATTGGGGTGGGGGTTTGGGGTTCACCATTTCAGGGCTTTTAGTGCATACATGGCAAACTCCATTCTTTGGGGCTTGAGTGAGAGAAAACATCATTGTGGAAGAGCGGGTAGAGGAAAGTGGCTCAGGACATGATAATCAGGAAGCAGAGTTAGTTAATCCCTATAAGTGGATTAACACACTGAATAGGTTAAACCTTTTATAACCCAATCATTTCATCTCTTTCTCTTGCATTGGTCTCACATGAGAGCCTTTGAGGGACACCTAATTTGAAACCATAACAAACACTTTCAACAAATTTTAATTATTTTAAGGAACTCCTTGTATTACATTTATTATTGAAATAATTAGTCAGCTTTATTATTGAGTGGAAAAAGATTTAAGCTTATTTTTTCAAACTGCTATTAAGAGAATAAACACATCACCATCCAACAAATGAACTACTTGTGTTAAGCAAGACATTTTTGGAGTAATTGTTAGTATAGTAATGATCGAAACCTAAATATTTCCAGACCCACTTTTGTTTTTGTTTTGCTTTTGTTTTCATCTACATTTTTCTTATTATTAAATGATATTTTTTGCTAATAGAATGATAATTAGAATTAAATACTTGAGCCTGTGATTGGCTTTATTTCCAATTTACAGATTTTTTTGGAATTCTTATTATTTGACAATTTTATTCAAGATGGTGAATTTAAGGTGTTTTCTATAACTTATGCCTTAATCAAACTTTATTAACTGTATTAGTCCAAATCTATTTGTGAAAAACAATATACTCTCTATACAATGTATGCATTCCTTACCATTGTCATTTGTGACAACCACTGATAAATTCAAACATTACTTAGTATCCCCAAAGAAAAGACACATTTTCAGTGACCTAGATTTCTTCCAATAATATTTATAGACTATGTGACTGTGAATTTTTAGTGTGTATTTTTTTTATTTTGTTTTACTCTTTACCCACTTCTGTCAGATCCCTCAGGAACTACTTGGCTACTGAATTTAAAAGAAGTTGACATATGAATGGCTCCTTATGAATGTCAATATAATGAATTTTTGCAGTTGGAAATGTACTCAAATTGATGACTTGTATGAAATGGATACACTGTACTTGTACCATTTTAATATCTATAAATATATTGGCATAAATTGTATTCTACGCTCACAAACTTATTTTGATAAATTCATTTCCAAGACAAAGTGGACAGTTATTTGCAAGACAAAACTAAGTTGTTCAATATTAATCTTCAACATTTGAAATTGTTGGCCTCGAAGAAATATGTTATGATGTAGAAAAAGGAAAAAAAAAAAGAGTTCTACAGGTATACTACACAATTTTTATATCACACACTAGCATTTGGATATTTAATAAAAAATGACAATAATAAGGCACAAAAATGCTACTTTGGGGTATTAGGAATTATAAAAAGCAATTTATTCACTTATAAGTATGTCCTATCCATGAAGGCAGAATTAAAATTTGAGCTACCTATGCATTTATAATTGACTGATTTAATTTTTAAAACTAAAATTCACATTAAATATAATTCAATATAAAATATTTCTGTGTTCAAAACATTATCCAGGGGCTGGGGCTGTAGCTCAATTGTAGAGTTTCTGCCTTGCACATGTAAGGCACTGAGTTCAATCCTCAGCACCACATAAAAATAAATAAATAAAGATATTGTATCCATCTACATCTAAAAAAAATTTTAAAAATTATCCGATACAAAGACTAAAGAATATTCTGTTCTTCTGATTTATAATAAATACAATTCTCAATAACAGAACCCTTCCTTTGAATGTTTCTTGTTCACTTTATTTCTATTGTAAGTGTGCTATCATAAACGTATTTAGACACAGCGATATCTTAATAGTAATTTCCAAATCCTGATTTCCAATGTAAACTATTCTGATTTGGAGGGGTATCTTTCCCTGAATTCTAACGTAAATTATTTTAATGTTCATAATAATATATATTTTTCTTATGTGCAGGTTTTCGAAAAGACCCATATGATATGCTGTACATAAATATAAAATAAACACAAGTCATATTTATAAAAGACAGTATTATTTGAATAAATCCAGGTAAAGTTTCTTTTTTTTCTCTTTTGTCTTTTAACTAAGAATGTCTTTATCTGCCTTCATTCTCAATAGGTGTTTTTTTTTTTCTTTTTTAAAAATTTATTTTAATTAGGTATATATGACAGCAGAATGCATTTTGATTCTTTTTTTTTTTTGTATACAATTGCAGTAAAACTTTACATTTCTATGGTTGTACACGATGTAGCATCACATCATATGTGCAGTCATACATGTACCTAAGGTAATGATGTCCATCTCATTCTACCATTAAATCCAGGGAAAGTTGTTTAAAATAGTTTATTTCCCTGCTAACACTATCCTTCTGTTTTGCTCATGGTTGCTGCTAATTTAATAAATTTATTTGAATGACATCCTTTTCTACCTTGCATATGCCTAAAAAATATTAGAACAAATTCTAAAGTACTCTACCTACTTGACCATTGTTCTCTATAGTTTAGGAAAGCACAGTTATGATAAAACTTCTATTTTTAAGATTCATAATTAATATTGAAATATTATAAAGTCTAAAGCAAGTGATAAGTGTTTTGTTTTAATTGAGTTTTTTATCAAAGATGTTTAACTAAAAAAATACATTTTATAGGAGATGTACTGATAACTTATATAATTACAGAATTCCCATCATGACTATATGAGATACAGAGCTGTAGCAATTGCATAGCCTGTTTTTTTTTCTTTGACGATAAGCCAGATTCTCCAGTTTGAGTATAAGGAGATCATGATAGATAAAATGTACATATTAGAGTCATCAAATAATTGATAAAGGGGTTGGGGATTGAGCTCAGTGGCAGGAAGAGTTCTTGCCTAGCACATAGAAGCCCTGGGTTTGGTTTTGGCCCTGAAAGAAAATGGATAAAAGTTAATTTAATACTAAATTAATATCTTTGTGTTCAATCAAGGTTTAGGTAAGATTAAAATTGAAAAAAAACGTATAGATAGAGAAGATTTAATTCCAGCTTTTAATTTTTGTTAATTTATTCAGCTTTAACATTATTAGACACGACATTTAAACTTATGTTAAAATGTTGTAACGGACTTGAATTATGTCCTCTAGAAATTCGTAGATTTAAGCCTTAACCTCTGTATGCTTCTGGGTATAACTGTATTTGCAATTAGATCCTTTAAAGAGGTAACTAAATTAAAATGAGGTCATTTTTCTCTAATCCAAGTTGACTGGTTTCTTTATTAGAAGAGGACAGTAAGAAATACAGAGAGATTCTAGGAGTCCTGATCCACAGAAAGACCATTTGATAAGACATCAAGGGGGTGGCCATCTGCAAGTCAAAGAGAAAAGCAAAGGGAAATCAACCCTGATGGAGCATTGATTTTAACTTCCAGGCTCCATAACTATGAGGGAAAAAAAATCATTTGTTTAAATCCTGCCACCTGTGGTATTTTGTAATGGTGGTTTGTTTTCCTAGCAAATCAATAAATGCTCATTTTTCTAAAGTAAGAAATTTTCTTTGGAAAGAAAGTAAATATAGAAGTAAGAAATGGAGGAGTCTGTATTTGAAGTAGAAGCAACCACTGGCTTCTCTTGTTATTCTAGTTTCATAATAAGGACATTTTTATTGGTGCATATTAATTATACAAAATAGTAGTTTTCATTGTGGCATAGGGTACATGCATATAGCAATGATTAATTTCACTTCTCACTTATTACCTTTACTCTCCCCTTCTTTCTTCCCCTGCTCTTCTTTCTCTAACCTGATGGTCTCCCTTCTATTTTTATGATGTCCCTATTTTCTTCATTTTTCCTCTAGCTTCTTCACAGGAGAGAAAATGTTTGATACTTGTTTTTCAGTTTCTGGCTTACTTCTCTTAGCATGGTGCTATCCAGTTCCATTCATTTTTCTGCAAATGTTATAATTTTGTTCTTCTTTATGGATAAATAAAATTCAATTGTGTATCTATATCACATTTTCTTTATCCTTTTATCTGTTGACAGACCTCTAGGTTGATTCCATAAGTGGGTTACTGTGAAATGTGCTGCAACAAACATGGGTATGCATGTATCTATTTTTAAAGTAAGCTGACTTTAATTCTTTTGTGGTATAGCTAGATTATATGGTAACTATATTTTTAGTTTTTAAGGAATGTCCATACTGATTTCCATAGTGGGTTTACCAATTTACATTCCTAGCAATAATGAGTAAGAATTTCTTTTCCCTATACCTTTGTTGGCATTTGTTGCTTTTTGTATACTTGATGATTGCCCTTCTGACTGGAATGAAATGGAATCTCAAGGTAGTTTTTATTTGCATTTCCCTAATGGTCAAATATCTTAAACATTTTTTTTTCATATAATTGTTGACTACTTCTTGAGAAGCGTTTGTTAACTTCATCTGCCCATTTATTGAATGGGTTGTTTCTTTGGAGTTAAGTGAGGTTTTTTTAAAGTTATTTATATATTTTAGATATTTATCCACTTTCAGAATAGTAGCTAGCAAAGATTTTCTCCCATTCTATGGGAAGTCTATTTAAAATGTTAGTTATTTCCTTTGCTGTGCAAAAGTTTTATAATTTGATCCCATCACATTTATTGATTTTTGGTTTTATTGCCTGAGTTATAGGAGTCCTATTCAGTAAGTCATTGCTTGTGCCTATATGTGCCTGTGTTTTCTTCTAGCAATGGCAGTTTCTTCTCTTACACCTAGGGTTTTGATCTATTTTGAGTTGACTTTTGTACAGGGTGGGAAACAGCAATCTAGTTTCATTCTTCTACATAAAGATAGTCAGTTTTTCTAGCACCATTTGTTTAAGAGGCTGTTTTATCTCCAGAGTATGTTTTTGACTCCTTTTGTCAAAAATTAGATTCTTGTATTTGTATGAGTTTTCCTCTGTTTCTTCTGTTGTATTCCATTGTATCTGGTTGCTGGGTTTTTGTTGTTGTTGTTTGTTTATTTGTTTATTTTTGTTTATTTATTTTTGCCAGTATCTTGCTGTTTTGTTCTTATGTCTTTGCAGTATATTTTGAAAGTGGGTATTATGATATCCCTAGCATTGTCTTTTTTCTCAAGATTACTTGAGATACATTTGATATAGTAACAAATAGTAACATCAGTAATATACTATCCACCAACTAATAAAAATTGGGCAAGGTGTTTTACTGGTCTTTTTACCTAAGAGATGTAAATGGCAAAGGAAGACAAGAACAGATGACCAACATGATCAGTCATTAGGTAAATGTAATCAGAGAATTCTCATACATACCTGCTGAGGACATAACGTGTTACAGCTGCTTTGGAAACACCAGTTTTTTTAAGACATTAAATGTACACATATACATGGTCCATCTATTTCAACCCTAAGCATTAACCTAAAAAAAAAAAGTGCATCAAAAGGCTTATAAACCTAACACTACATATATAATCACATATCATTTACTTAATATCTATATAGTATAGGAATCTATGGCAAATCATTGTCATAGTCTACAGGTAAGGGAAGAAAATTGACATCAAAGATGAATGAGAGGTTCAATCCCCGGCACCACCAAAAACAAACAAACAAAAAAAAATGATGACTGAGAGCCTGGGGATATAGCTCATTTGGTAGAGTGCTTGCCTCACATGCACAAGGCCCTGGGTTCAATCCCTTGTACCCCCCAAAAAAGATGAATGAGAATACTTTAAATGGAGATAAATTATTGATTGTGGTGGTGGTTATAAGTTGTATATATTTTTCAAGACTAATTATAATTAAAATTATTAAAAATTGTGAGTTTTGTATATAAAATACACAGCAATATTGTTGCCTTTAAAAATCCTACAAGCAAAAGACAAATTAGAATTCAAGATACTATTAACAGAGATTTGTAAAAAGACATTTTATGATGACAGAATGCTAAAATTATCATATGCACAGAGGATTCAATTTAAAAGAAATAAACAAAAATAATTATAAAATAGTAAAACTTTGCCTAATGGAAATTACATTTACTCTTTTACTTGGTGGTGTACCAATAAATGAATAGTTGAAAACATGTACCCTTTTGACTTTTTGTCCTCATAGCGTAATAATATATTAATATGTTACAAACTTAGAATTCATAAGAAATATGCATCAGGTACTCTAAGATGTTTCTTGTTTATGGTGAAATAAATATTTAATATATTTCAATCATGCATATAATTTACTATTTATAAAATATTTTGTGCTTTTGAAAAAAAGCTTATGTTATCAGCTAACATGAGTTGTTTATACTAAAGAACTATAATAAACCCCAATACTAATATTCCTAGTTGAAAAAATGTAGTAATACACACAGAAAAAAAAATACCAAACAAAAATATAGTGTAATAAATGATTATTACATGAAATAAGCATCATAGATGAAAAATATAAGACCTTACCCCCGCAATACATGGTAGAAATATACCAAGCTATATAATTATTTGAGAAATTAAGGCTTTCATTTACAACTCAAAACAAAATAAAAATAAACACAATCATGTAAAAATTGTTAAAGTGAAGGAGTGTCCCTAAATCTAAATTCTTTTACATTTCCCTTTTTCTCTATAGTAGGAACTAGCATACAATGTTTTGAAAAGAAAGCAAGTCTTTAGAGATCACAAACAACCAATTTCACACTACAAGCAGTTGTAAATAGAGCTCAATTCCCTTTAGTAATACACTATTTATCTTTGTGCTTCATTGAGTTCAGAGAAAAGCATTTTTCAGAGCATAAGCAATTAACTCCTCAATTTTTTTTTTTCTGTTCCAGAAAGGACGTTATCAGAAAAGCATGGGATTAGGAAACTACAGAACTATCAGAGTTATTCTTAGTGTATGAAATTTCAATTTAGAAAACTTGTAAAGGCCTACAGGCAGTTAAGACCCAATACAGGGAAACTGCTTTGTTTTCACAGTATATTTATTTTGCATCTTCACTGACCCAACTGATTTTCCACTGAATTCAAATGAGTAGGTATTGGAGTTAGGAATTATTTTTTGCTATATGTTGTATTTTTCTTTTTCTTTCTTTTCTTTTCTATTTTTTTTTAACCAAATCAATGCTATGGTTTAGCTAGAAAAATTCCTGAAAAACCTGGTCAAGCTATTTCTATAGAACAAAATATAACAAACTTCTCTGTGTATACATCATTCAAATTTGATATCAAGATTTTATTTCAAAAGGAATTGAAATGGTGAGAAGTTTATTAAATATGTACTTTATATCATTAGAAAAGATTAAAATTGACATCTAATATGTACATACTGAGAGATTATAATTTTTTATATATGTTTATTGGAATCTATATCTATTTTAATATCTAAAGGTATGAAATCATCTAAAAGTAATTTACAGATTCATAAAGTTAACATTGGGGATAAAATGAGTCTTAAGAAGTGACAGTTTGGGGAAGACAGTGAATAACTCTAAACATACCATCACTGTCTTCCCCAAACTGTCTGTTCTTATGACACAAATCAACAATGACAAGAATATAAAAATATTTTTAGCAAAGATCATACAGACATTACAGTGACAAAGAATACTAAAAACTATGCCAATAATGTTGACAACTTAGATGGCATTTTTAAGTTTATTGAAAAGTACAATTTGCAAAGTTATCTAAAAAGTAAAATCTGAGTAGATCTGTATGTATTTAATAAATTTGATGTTACTAAAATCTTTTCCAAAATGAAACTTCAGTACCATTCAAATACTCAAGTAAGAAACAGAATTAATATTATATATTTTTAACTGAAAGTAGAGAAGAGAATATTCAACTCAATTTATAAAGTTAGCATAAGCCTAATAGAAAAATAGGACAAGGCTACTACAAGAATAAATAAAATTACAGGTCAATTCCTCGAGGTGTTTGGTATGATGGTCCTATAAAAATATTAGCAAATCAAACAAGATAGCAAAAGGAATTGAAGCTATCATACTCTGATGTATGCATACCCATGTTTATAGGAACACAATTCTCAATAACAAAACTAGGGAACCAGCCTGGGTGTCCATCAATGGATAAATGGATAAAGAAAATGTGGTCTATATAAACAATGGGGTTTTATTTGACCACAAAGAAAAATGAAATTAGGTCATTTGCAGGAAAATAGATGCAACTTTAAACTATTGAGTTAAGCAAACCAACAAAACTCAGATATGAAGGGTCATATGTTCTCTTTCATATGTGGAAACTATACAGGAAAAAGGAAAAGAAAAGGAAGAGGATCTCATGAAGTTCAAAGGGAGATCAGTAGAATAGATGAAATAAGTCCTGGAGTAGGGAGAGGGGAGGGAGGGTGGAAGTGGAGGGGCATAATACCGGATAAGAATATTGTTGTATTGTGTGCATGTATGAATGTGTAGCAACAAATCCCACCATTATGTACAACTATAATGCACCAATGAAAAATGTGGGAAAACAAGTAAATGAATAAAAATTTATAAAACAAAAAGAGAAAATATATAATATACCAAGACTGAGAAGTTTTTGTTGTAGAATGTAAAGATTGGTATACCATTAAAAGTCTGATAAAAGTTAGTACTTCTTAAGTATTCAAGTGATGTTATTTTACATATATTATAAAAGACACAATAAATGAGACAATTAAGATATAATTTGTAAGTGCAAAAGACCAACCTAAATGGAGAGAAAGTATTTCTGGGATCAATCTTATGCACTATACTATGTTTAGGCTCAATAGCTATTGGACAAAAATATACCAAATATTACCCCAAATTCTTTCTTACTTGTTTAATACTCTGATTTTTAAAACCCCTGCAGAGTTCACAATGTTCATGTATCTATGTGACAGAGTTTTTGGTTTGTCATTATTCTAGACATGCATATCAGTAGCACATCACTCATGAGAAATCAGAATAATAATCCCAAATATTCAGCAAAAAAAATTTTAGTGATGTATCTTTCCTAGAAAAGATTCTCAAAATTACAATCTTGCTGACAAAAAGACACATAAAAATATTAATATAAGGGCAGCGAAGTGAGAAAAAAATTGATATCAAATATCTAGTCAGAAAAATATTGCAACTTTACTTCTATTTTTCCATTTCACAATTTTTACTTAATGTAGCACATTGGTTTTACACATATGCTAAATCTTATCACTTGATAATGGTTTTCTTGAGAGCAATGTTAAGGATTCTGAAACTGTGTCTGATCTAGGGATGAAAGATAACCTTGATGAATTTAGAATGTTTCCATTTCTGTCACTGCCAAAAAAATATTGCTTAAAATTTGAGTATGCCCAGTGTTCTTTACTTGCAAGATACCCACAGTAAACTGAATTCTATTGATTGCTGCTTAATATTTTTAAAAATTATTTTTAGTTGTAAATGGACACAATATCTTTATTTATTTATTTATTTTTATGTGGTGCTGAGGATTGAACCCAGTTCCTTACACATACAAGGCAAGCTCTCTACCAATGAGCTGCAACCACAGCCCCCGCTTATTATATTTTTAAAAGAATAAAACATTTTCTATTTTAATAAATCATATTGTCGCACTGAAATGCAGATGACATATCCATTATCATACTTTAAAGTTTCTCTATCAGAAATACATTGTAAATTCAATTATTTCCTGTCACCTGAAGTACTACTAATTGTAATGGTGTGTTAGTTTCCTATGACTGCTATAACAAATTACAACAAAGTTGGAGGCTTAAGACAACAAATTTACTTTCTCACAGTTATGGAGACTGAAAGAATAAAATCAGTTCACTGGACTGAAATCATATTGTCAATACAGCCTTCCTTTGGTGGATCTAGAGAACAATCTATTCCTTGCCTTCTACAGTTTCTGGTGTCTGCCACCATTACTTCTCTGTTCACTGTATGGATCTAATGTTTATTGCATGACATTCTGTACACTGAGTGCTCTAAATAATATTCTGCTTAAATTCACACAATACAATTACATTTTTAATGGATCATTATTTTGGAGCAACAATTAGAAAATTCATCAAACTCAGAAATAAGAATAAATGTGATAGTGATAAAAGTCATTGAGGGTAGACTTGGATAAAATTTATAAACATATACAAAATGGTGAGATTTAATTAAATATAACTAACAATGAATCATAAGCACATCAGAAAAAATAAAGATATGTGATATTATCTTTAGAAATTTGAGAAAATAATATTTGAATTTACTAAGTACTAAATGTTTATTTTGAACAAACTATTAGTCCAAGGTATTGAATGACTCATAAAAATGTGGCATTGAAATATATTTGTAATAGATTCTGTTCAAATTTTTACATGAAAATTTAGCATTCAAAAGTGGTAACAAGTACAGGAAGTTCAGAGAGAAAAAAATTGTGAGAGTCATATCATGGCTTATAAATAGTGTATTGGATATACTTTCATTTTTTAAACAATGGAAACACACTCAAAAGGCAATTTAATAAGGGAGAACCAAGACCTAAAAAACAATGAGTGTGTAGAAAAATTAACATTGAATATATTTTATCATCAATAAAGCACAAACAAAAATTATAGTGCTGTTTTTGAATTTGATAGTCAAATATGTGCTTATTGCTATAATGCAAAAAAAAAAATAAAATAAAAATAAAAACCCACCTCTTTTTAACATGAGTTTCCTTAAAACTGGCTTCAGTTGAATTTTACATTCTTCTTTTTTACTGCTCATAATCCACTGATTGAAGAGGGATTGGGAAAAGGAACCAACCCCTCTTGTATCAGGTAGAGCACACACAAGGCAATATGTTACTGAGCTTGTCCCAGACTCAGAAGAAACTTAGCTGATTTTGTAGTCACATTTGTCATTATTGGAGATCTCAGAACTATCTATCTGGGACAAAATAGTGAGCAAATAATCTGCTGAATTCTTTCTGTTTCTTCTCTCTCAATGTTAAATGTTTACCCTACAGCATTATAATTTTACCATATTTCTGCATCATATCACCAAGCCTCTCCTAGCAGCCAGAGCCCCTCTGATTCAGGATTAGGTTACTAAGTATTTCTGTGAAGTTCCAGTCTCTATGAGTTGAGTGAGGTTCAGGCTGTATGCTTGATTTTTTAAAACTTCTGACTCAGTAATATGTCAGTGAGTGTTAAAGAGAAGCCCAGTGCTTGTCATTGAAAGAATATGAGGGGGCAACAATGTTAAATAAAGAGGAACTGGGGAAAGTAACCAGGATTTCAACTATGGAATATGATCATCAGCCAAGAAACACAGCAAGTGGCCAAATACCTGAGCAAATCTGGTAAATCAAATCTTGGGAAGTACATAGATTGGTTCTGTTACAGACCACACCCACATCATTTAAATCTACTAGTACTTTCTTACTGTGCCTAAATCTTTTATGGAAAAAAAAAAAAATGTTGCCATCCTTTTTTCCTCAAAAGTGGAGTTTCATTTTCAGTTCTTCAAGAGAGCTCTGTTGGACTACTTAACGATATTAAAGAAGGCATTTTTTTAAATTTTATTTTTATAATTTTTAATATGTACAACTCATAGTGCATATATTTAGTATCTTTTTACATACAACTGTTTGTATAAAAAGTATATTTGTACAATTCAGGTCTTCAATCATGCATTAAGGAAAATGATATCCGTCTCATTCAACCACCTTTTTTTTTTCTTTTCTTCCCCTCCCTCCCCTCTTGCTCCCTCCCTTACCCTCCCTTCCCTTGACCATTCTAGTATTCCTCTAATCCTCCTATGTACCCCCATCCAACAATACTTTGAAATAGCCTCCTTATATAAGAGAGAACATTTGGTACTTGGATTTTTGAGACTGACTAACTTCACTTAGCATTATGTCTTCCAACTTCATCCATTTACCTGCAAATGCCATTAATTTGTTTTCTTTCATTGCTGAGTAAAATTCCATTGTGCGTATATACCACATTTTCTTAATCCACTCATTTACTGAGGGACATCTAGGTTGGTTCCACAACCTAGCTATTGTGAATTGCTCAGCTACAAACATTGAGATAGCTGTGTCACTGTAATATGCTGTTTTTAAGTCCTTTGGGAATAGACCCAGGAGTGGGATGGCTGGGTCATAGGATGGTTCCATTCCCAGTTTTCCAAGAAATCTTCATACTGCTTTCCATAACGGTTGCACCATTTTGCAGTCCCACCAGCAATGTATGAGTGTGCCTTTTTCCCCACATCCTCTCCAACATTTATTTTTGCTTGTGTTCTTGATGGCTGCCATTCTGACTGGAGTGAAGTGAAATCTTAGAGTAGTTTTGATTTGCATTTCTCTAATTGCCAGTGATGTTGAACATTTTTTCATGTATTTGTTGATTAATCGTGTATCTTCTTCTGAGAGGTGTCTTCTCAATTCCTTAGCCCATTTATTGATTGGGTTATTTTTTTTTTTAGTGTAAAGTTTTTTGAGTTGTTTATATATTCTAGAGATAAGTGCTCTATCTGATGTGCATGTATTAAATATTTGTTCCCAATTAGTTGGCTCTCTATTCACCTCACTGATTGGTTCTTTTGCTGAAAAGAAGCTTTTTCGTTTAAATCTATCCCATTCATTAATTCTTGGTAGTAATTCTTGCGCTACAGGATTCTTATTAAGGAACTTGGGGCCTAATCCAACATGTTGGAAATTGGAGCTTACTTTTTCTTCTATTAGGTGTATTGTCTCTGGTCTAATTCCTAGGTCCTTGATCCACTTTGAATTGAGTTTTGCGCATGGTGAGAGATAAAGGTTTAATTTCATTTTGTTGCATATGGATTTCCAGTTTTCCCAGCACCATTTGTTGAAAAGGCTATCCTTTCTCCACTGTACATTTTTGGCAACTTTGTCTAATATAAGATAGCTGTAATTATATGTATTAGTTTCTGTATCCTCAATTCTGTACCATTGGTCCACCAGTCTGTTTTGGTGCCAATACCATGCTGTTTTTGTTACTATTGCTCTATAGTATAATTTAAAGTCCGGTATGGTGATGCCCCCTGCTTCACTTTTCTTGCTCAGGATTGCTTTGGCTATTCTGGGTCTCTTATTTTTCCAGATGAATTTCATGACTGCTATTTCAATTTCTTTGAAGAATGACATTGGGATTTTGATTGGAATTGCATTAAATCTGTATAATGCTTTTGGTAGTATGGACATTTTGACAATATTAATTCTACCTATCCAAGAGCAACGTAGGTCTTTCCATCTTCTGAGGTCTTCTACGATTTCTTTCTTTAGTGTTCTATAGTTTTCGTTATAGAGGTCTTTCACCTCTTTCGTTAGGTTGATTCCCAGGTATTTTATTTTTTTATGCTATTGTAAATGGGGTATTTTTCATCATTTCCCTTTCAGAGTCTTTGTCGCTGATGTACATAAATGCCTTTGACTTATGTGTATTAATTTTGTATCCTGCAACTTTGCCAAATTCGTTTACTAGTTTTAAAATTTTTCTGGTAGAGTTTTTTGGGTCTTCTAGGTAGATTATCATGTCATAAGCAAATAGTGCTAATTTGAGCTCTTCTTTTCCTATCTGATCCCTTTAATTTCTTTCGTCCGTCTAATTGTTCTGGCCAGAGTTTCCAGTACTATGTTAAATAGCAGTGGTGAAAGGGGGCATCCCTGTCTTGTTCCAGTTTTTAGAGGGAATGCTTTCAATTTTTCTCCATTTAAGATAATGTTAGCTCGGGGCCTTGCATAAATAGCTTTTATAATGTTAAGATATGTTCCTGATATTCCTAGTTTTTCCAGTGTTTTGAACATAAAGGGGTGTTGTATTTTGTCAAATGCTTTTTCTGCGTCAATTGAGATGATCATATGATTTTTGTCTTTAAGTCTATTGATGTGCTGTATTATGTTTATTGATTTCCGAATGTTGAACCAGCCTTGCATCCCTGGGATAAACCCCACTTGATCGTGGTGCACTATGTTTTTGATATGTTTTTGTATCCGATTTGCCAGGATTTTATTGAGGATTTTTGCATCTATGTTCATTAAAGATATGGGCCTGAAGTTTTCTTTTTTGGATGCGTCTTTGCCTGGCTTTGGAATTAATGTAATATTGGCCTCATAGAAAGAGTCTGGAAGAGCTCCCTCTCTTTTTCTATTTCTTGAAATAGTTTGAAGAGCATTGGTATTAGTTCTTCTTTGAAAGTCTTATAGAACTTGGCTGTAAACACATCAGGTCCTGGACTTTTCCTTGTTGGTAGCTTTTTGATGACATCTTCTATTTCTTCGCTTGTAATTGATCTGTTTAAATTGTGTATAGCCTCCACATCCAGTTTAGGCAAATCATATGACTCTAGAAATCTGTCAATGCATTCAGTATTTTCTATTTTTTTAGAGTACAAGTTTTCAAAGTAATTTCTAATTATATTCTGTATATCTGAGGTGTTTGTTGTGATATTCCCTTTTTCATCACGAATGTTAGTAATTTGAGTTTTTTCTCTTCTTCTTTTCGTTAGCATCGCTAAGGGTCTGTCAATTTTGTTTATTTTTTCAAAGAACCAACTTTTAGTCTTGTCAATTCTTTGAATGGTTTCCTTAGTCTTAATTTCATTAATTTCTGCTCTGATTTTAATTATTTCCTGTCTTCTACTGCTCTTGGTGTTGGTCTGTTCTTCTTTATCTAATGCTTTGAGGTGTGATGTTAAGTCATTTATTTGTTGGTTTTTTTTTCCTCTTAAGGAATGAACTCAGTGCAATGAATTTTCCTCTTACTACTGCCTTCATAGTGTCCCAAAGATTTCTATATGATGTATCTGTGTTCTCATTTACCTCTAGGAATTTTTTGATCTCCTCTTTGATGTCTTCTTCAACCCCTTGTTCATTCAGTAGCATGTTGTTTAGCTTCCAGTTGATGGAGTAGTTTTTCTTACTCCTTGTTTTGTCGTTGATTTCCAATTTCATCCCTTTATGGTCCGATAGCATGCAGGGTAGTAACTCTATTTTTTTTTATATTTGCTGAGAGTTGCCTTGTGACATAATATATGGTCTATTTTGGAGAAGGAGCCATGTGCTGCTGAGAAAAATGTGTATTCGTTTACTGAGGGATGAAATATTCTATATACGTTCCGTTAGGTCTAAATTGTTAATTGTTTTGAGGAGGCTTAAAGTTTCTTTGTTTAGCTTTTGTTTGGATGATCTATCCATTGGTGAGAGAAGTGTGTTGAAGTCCCCTAGAATAACTGTGTTGTGGTCTATTTTACTCTTGAACTTAAGAAGCGTTTGTTTGATGAATGTAGGTGCTCCATTATTTGGGGCATAGAGATTTATGATTGTTATATCCTGTTGATGGATGGTTCCCTTAAGTAATAAGAAATATCCGTCTTTGTCCCTCTTGATTAGTTTCAGTTTGAAGTCTACCTTATTTGATATGAGAATGGAAACCCCTGCTTGCTTCCGCCGGCCATGTGAGTGATAAGACTTTTCCCAGCCTTTCACTTTCAGTCTGTTGATGTCTTTTTCTATGAGGTGTGTTTCTTGGAGACAGCAAATTGTTGGTTCATTTCTTTTAATCCATTCTGATAATCTGTGTCTTTTGATTGGCGAGTTTAGGCCATTAACATTCAGAGTTATTATTGAGATGTGATTTTTATTCCCATCCATTTTTATTTGAATTATGGTCTTTAGCTTGATTTGGTTTCTCTTCTGGTTGGTATTTCCTTTAGTTTGATATCTCCCTTTGTTGATTTTCGTTATCATCTTTCTCTTCTTCTTCATGAGAAATGTTGCCCAGGATGCTCTGAAGTGCTGGCTTTCGAGTTGTGAAATCTTTTAACTTTTGCTTGTCGTGGAAGGTTTTTATTTCATCTTCGAATCTAAAGCTTAATTTTGTTGGATATAAGATTCTTGGTTGACACCCCTTTTCTTTCAGAGCTTGAAATATGCTATTCCAGGATCTTCTTGCTTTTAAAGTCTGGGTTGAAAAATCTGAACATTGTCTGATTGGTTTCCCCCTATATGTAATTTGTTTCCTTTCTCTTGTGGCTTTTAGTATTCTCTCCTTGCTCAGTGTATTAGGCATTTTCATTATAATGTGTCTTGGTGTGGATCTGTTGAGATTTTGTTTGTTTGGTGTTCGGTATGCCTCTTGAACTTGGTTTTCCCATTCATTCCTCAAGTTTGGAAAATTTTCTGTAATTATTTCATTAAATAGATTATTCATTCCGTTGGCTTGAAACTCTGCCCCTTCCTCTACGCCAATCACTCTTAAGTTTGGTCTTTTTATGCTGTCCCATAATTCTTGGATGTTATGTTCTTGATTTCTAACAAGTTTTGCTGTATGGTCTGAATTCTTCTCTAGGACATATATTTTGTCTTCATTGTCTGAGGTTCTTTCATCCAAGTGGTCTATTCTGTTGGAGATGTTTTCAATTGAGCTTTTATTTTGGTTTATTGCTTCTTTCATTTCTGGAATTTCTGTTTGGATTCTCTTTAGAGCCTCTATTTCCCTATTGAAGTAATCTTTTACTTCCTGTATTTGTTTTTGGAGTTCTTTGTCAAAATGATCTTTTGCCTCCTGTACCTGCTCCCTCATCTCATTTTTGAGTTCATTCTTAAGTTCCATAAACATTTGGCATATGTAATTTCTAAATTCCATCTCTGGCATTTGACCAACTGTGCTTGCCATGACATCTACCGATGAGGTATCTTGATTTGTTTGTGTCATTTTCTTTCCTTGTTTTTTCATGTTGCTTGTGTGTCTATTCTTCCTGCACTTTGGGACCTTGACTATTTCGATTTTACCTTAAAGCCTTATGTTGTTCCTGTAGTACAATGCTATCAGATCACCTTATAATTCCTTTACACTTTTAAAACCTAACACTTTCTATTCAGAAAATCCAAGTTTGATCACAATGTACAGATTTTGTTAACCCAGATATTATTTCCAATTTACTCTGTATGCTTCTGATAGGGTTTTATAGCTTCAAGTATTAGATACAGAGGTGTTATGTTTAGGAAGAAGGAAGTGTCTTGAATTGTTCTTTCTTGGAAAGTATGAAAAGAGATATCTATTGAAGTGGTTTAGTGGAAGTGGTTTAGTATCAGTAGATGATGGAAGAAAGAGAATGGAGTTGACAATTAGGTGGAAAGACCGATTTATATATAAAGTAAGTTGGAAAAGAAAAAAAAATGATAAAAGAGTAGGAATTGGTGTAAGAGAGAGAAGATATAGAATCAAGGAAATAGAGAGTAAACTATATATAACACCACTTTGCTACCCAGTTCAATTGCGCCGGTTCTAGAAATCCCAAGTTCTGCGTATAACTTGTTTTTTCCTCTGTTTAGTACACACTGGCAGGATGTAAACATGAAAGATGAAGGAGGAAGAAAAGATACAAGAGTGAGAAGGAAGAAAAGAAGGAAAGAAAAAAGGAGCGGAAGCAAACAAACACATTAACAATCAATGCGGAAGGAAGAAAAAAAAAGCAGAACAAAACAAAGCCAAAAAAAGAAAAAGAAAAACAAACAAACAAACAAACAAAAACAAAAACCCCCTGCAATCCAACAAAACAAACAACCAACAAAAAGAAAAGGAAAAAAAAAAAAAAGTCGAACTCCAAGTCTCAGACAAAACGGGCCCTGGGAAGCCCCCCTCTTTTTTTTCCTTTCCAGTTCAAACCAATTGTTATTGGATCACTTCTAGACAGTCTGTGATCCTGTTAGTGAAATCAAGGCTGCATCTTAGGCCAGTGGCTGTACGGTTCAGTGAAGGAGTGCCCCAGGGGGTTTGTGTGTGTCAGCAGATGAATGGCACCGGGAAGGGGACCCTCCAGAAGGCACCCCCTCCCCAAGCCCACCCACAGTTGCAGTTTCTTGTGGCCGCTGCGCTGGCCTCAGAAACGCCTTACCCTGCTGGCCACCCGAGCCTCACCCAATTGTGCGTTGTCTTCAGAGAGCTGGAGGGTCCCTGGATGGCTGCAGCTGTCGCTCTCTGTCTCCTCCCCTTTGTCTGGGTCAGCCACTGCAGCTTTCAAAGATGGTGGTGCTCTCCTCCCAGTCAACAGCAGCTCCGCAGACTCCCGTATCCTTGCTGATGGATTTCAAAGCCGTTGGGTGGATGTCTCCCTGCCGAAGTGGCACTGGGAAGCCACAACTGTGACTGTGGTGCAGACAGTGCTGCTTCGGACTGTGGCCCGTTCCACTCTGCCCCTGCTTGCTGTTCGCTGATCTCTGCGCCGCTCTGTCCGGGGCCCTAGTACTGAGGGTCGTGTCCGGCGGAGTGTGGATTTGAACTGGTGTTGTCAACCCGCGGTCTCCCGTGGTCCCCCAGCATCAATTCCGCCGGCTGTTATCGCTGGTTTTTATCGCCGGTTTCACGCTGGTGTGCCGTGAGTTTGGCTGGGGTTGCAGTGGTAGCGCGGTCTCCCCACAGTGACTTTGTTTCGCACGGCCTGTGCACCACCCAGGTGGTTTTGCAGGAGCCTCGTGGCTTCAGCCGCTGCAGACAGCTTGTCTCTTTGTCTCTCTGGTAGTGGTAATCAAACCATCCAGGAGATCGGTATTTTCAGCCTATATATATATATATGATGAAAGGCAATTTATCTGCTTTGTTGGATTCTTTCCACGGAGCTGCTCTGAAGTGCAGCTTCCTCTAATCTGCCATCTTGGATCCCCATCAAAGAAGGCATTTAAACCAAACTACTTTATCTGCTGAAAACTACAATTGATATTGCCTTAACTAATATTCATACTCTTCCATCTCTATCATTCATGTTAGATTTTCCTCCCTTCATCAGCAAGTAAAATACTTTTGTTGACTGGTGTTATTTATCAGTCAAGTTATTCATCCATTCATTGTTTTACCAAATTTTTCAACATAATATTCCATGAAACTATGAGCAAATGATTGGAGTCAGTACCTGAGATGAAATATTTGTGATACACAGATGTGCAAATATAACTAAATAATAAACATCTGTGTAATCAATACTCATTATGTTAATATTACCAATTCAAATAGTTTTTGTATATTATAATTATGCATTATGAATATATTCATTCAATGTAATTTAACAAATTTCAGTATAGTCTTGAATATTTTTATTCAGGGTATTTTTAACTTATTTTTATTTTTAGTTGATACATAACAATTTTGCTTATTTATGGATTACAGTACAATATCTTGATACATGTATATATGATGTAAAAATCAAAGCAGGGTTATTTAGAATACCATATCTTCATACATTTATCATTTTTTATGATGATAATATTCAAAATCTCCTCTTCTAGATATTCGGAAATGGTCTACACAGTACTGTTAACTATGGTCATCCAATTGCTACTAGATCATCTAACTGCAAATTAGTATCTGACTATCCATATCCCCCTAGACCTCTCCCTCAGCTTCTGGAGGACAACTCCTGTTGTATTGTCTACTTCCACGAGATAAAAAAACTTTGGTTTCCACATGTGAATGAAATAGTATTTAGAATGGAATACTATTTCACACAGTATTTGTCTTTCTGCGCCTGGCAAAGAACAGGTATTTTAAACTCATGAATCATACATGTTAATTTTTTCCTAAGTGCTAATAATTTTATATATTGTTTAAAATGCAATCCAACTCAGATTTCCTTTAAACATTTTAGAGTATTTCTTTTCACATTTGCATTTAAATATAGTTGGCAATGACTTTAGTGTGTGGTTAATAGATTAAATTAATTCATCCCATATCATTAAACTATATTGTGCCCATCTATAGCTCTGTAGTTACTCCTCTCTCCCATTGGTCTTTACACATACATCACTGTATCTTAATTATTATAGGCATACAATAATTTTGATATCTAGTAATTAAATCCCTAGAATTTTGTCATTATATTTCTTCAAAATTATACTAATTCTTAGTTTTTATTTTCCCCCATAAAGTGTAGAAGCAGATTTGCCAGGTTCTGTGTACAAAACAAACAACAATGGATGTGCAGTAAGTTTTTAGATTATTATGAAGTTAATTATCATTTAAACATTATGAGTCTTTGTTTTCATATTCAAGGTATATCCTTTCCTTTATTTGAATTGTGTTAATTTTGCTCAATTAAGTACTATATTCATCTGCATAAAGCATTTTTATCAAGTGGATTTAACTGGTATTGGAAATTATAACTTTCTAAAAGCACACACTAGGTGATTACCTTGAAACATCCTTGTGGTGATGTAACTATTCTGTATCCTGATTATGATGGTTGATAGCTCAATGTACACCATTGATAAAAATGGACAAACCCAAACACACACATGCACACATGCAAGGATGCATTCATATCAGTAAAACTCAGAAAATTTTGATTGAGATACTGCATCAATGCCAATTTTCATATTGTAATATAATTTTATAAAATGTTACCAATGGGGGAAATGGTCCCTTGGGTGGAGTGCATCTCACTACAATTCTTCTTTAAATTATTAACATCTATTAATTTTACATATCAATGGGATTCATACATGCATAGAAGGTGTTCCCTAGTTGTTCAGACTTTCTTTCTTTCTTTTTTAAAATTTCACATAGAAGAGAGAACATGCAATACTCATTGTTCCGGATCTGGCTTATTTTGCTTAACATGATAATCTCTAAGTCTATCCATGTTGCTGCAAATGACAGGATTTTATTTTTCTTTGTGGTGAAATAATACTCCATTGTGTATGTATGCCCTGAATATTTGTTCACCTGTTGATGGGCACCTAGGCTGATTCTATATCTTAGCTATTGTGACTAGTGTTGCAATAAACACAGGCATACAGGTATCTCTTTGTATGCAGATTTCACTTACTTTGGATATATAACCTGTAGGAGGAAAGCTGGATCATACGGAACTTCTGTTTTAGTTTTTTGAGGAGCATTTGTACTGCTTTCCACACAGACTGTGCTAATTTACATCCCACCCAAAAGTACGTGAGCTCCTTTTGCTCCACATCCTTGCCAGCATTTGTTGGTTGCTTTGTTTTGTGTTTGATAATAGCTATCTTAACTGCAGTGAGATGATCTTATTGAAGTTTTGATTTGCATTTCTAGCTGGCTAATGATATTGAACATTTTTTCATTTATTTATTGGTCATATGTATTTCTTTATTTGAAAAGTGTCTATTCAGACTATTTGCTCATTTTTTAAATTGAATTAACTGTTTTCTTCTGTATTACTTTTTTTGGGGGGAGGGAGGATGAGTGGTAGCAGGGTTTGAACCCCTGGGTGCTTAACCACTGAGGTACATCCCCATTCCTTTTATTTTTTTTATTTTTATTTATTTATTTATTTTTTTTTTATTTTGAGGCAGGTTCTTATTAAGTTGGTAAGGGCCTCACTAAGTTACTGAGGCTGGTGTTGAACTTGCAATCCAGCCACCTGAGCCACCCAAATTAAGGGCATGTGCCACTGATATACTTAATAAAACTGCATGTGAATCTGTAGTTATCTCAAAGAAAAAGCCAAAGATATTAGAACAAGCCACATTTTTTTGCCCACTCCCAGTATATATATTCAACCCAAACTGAGTTTCACCAGTCAAGCTGTATTAGGACTCCTGCTGAGTGTATATTCTAGCAGATGTTCACTTACAGAACATAATAGCCTAAAATTGATGATACAATTAAATTTTTTGTAGATTTATGAAAAATGTCATGCACATTGACCATATTATTTGACAATTAAGATGTTTACATTTCTTTGTTTGCCATTTTATTCCATTGCTTGTTTCCTTATCCTAACACACTGCTTCGCCCTCCAGTTAAAAATTGAATAAAAGAAATAAGGACTTTTATAAAAATATTATTTAAAATACAAAAAATTTTGAACTTTGTTCATTTCGGATTTTAATATAAGCTTTGTTAAATATCTGTTGTTCAGATGATGGAAGTACATTTTTTGTTTCTGCACTTAGTCATGAGAAATCAAGGAAGTATATTTCTATTTCTGTCTTTGGTTATAAGGATGTGAATTATGCTACATTACTTATATAATGGTAAACCAGACAAAAATATATGAAACAATGCTTTTTCATATATAAAATAACAATATCCAGTACAATATATTGATGTCTGAAATGAAAGAAGTATTCAAATTAAATGGGAGTTTTCCTCTAGGCCCTAGAACAGGGATTGGAAACCCATTCACAGTCTGCCAATCTTGTGAGTTGGGGAGACATAACTTAGATTTGGAAAGAGCAGGGATGCTGAAATTTGTGAGGGAAAATGTTGCAGATGATGCAGCTGCTTACTGATGAGAGTTCTGGAAAATAACAGGAAAGTGGACAACAATTGGCTCAAATGTGGGAAGAGACAAGTGTTTGAAAAAAGTCACCACAAAAATGAAAGTGGACTAATCAAAATGAAACCTGAGGAGAAATAGAAACAAAATTTCCAGCCCCCGTAATCCAAGTGGAAATATCATTTCAAATTCTCTAAGTTCAAAAAGATAAAGTACCATTAACCACTTCATGTAATAAATCTAACAAATTATATTAAATGGAAAAAAAGTCCTTGAAAAACAGAAACTACTTAAGCTCATGCAGGAAAAAAAAGAATGACATAAACAACTCTATATTAAAGAAATAAAATTCATGTTTAAAATATGTCTCACATACCACAAAATTTCAGGCCCTAGGGGCTTCAGTGTCCAGTTCTCTACAAAACCTAAAACAAACAAAACCAGCCCTACACACTGATAATATTCATAAATGAACACACTGCATTTTAAAAATTTTACTAAATTGCACCTATAAAGGTGTAAAATTGTACCAGGTGTGGTGGTATATGTCTGTAATTCCAGAAATTGGAGAGCCTGAGGCAGGAGGATCACAAGTTCTAGGCCAGCCTTGGCAATTTAGCAATGGCCTTAGTAATTTAGCAAGACCCTATTTCAAAATTAAAAAAATTAAAAAGGCTGGGAGTGTAGCTCAGTGGCAAATTGATTTTGGATTCATTCCCCAGTACAAATTTTCAGTATGTTCCAACTATTCAAGGTTTTGTTTTTTTTTTAACAAGAATTAAAATAAAAAGATCATCACATTTTCATGCTAAAAACTCTCAGACAAGTAGTAATAAAATGAAATTTCTTTTATATATTATCTACAAAAATCTATAGCTTAAATAATAAATTTCTTTTCTGTATAATCAGGAGGAAGGGACTAGTTTAGTGGTAGAGCACTTGCTTAGCATGTGTGAGGACCTGGGTTCAATCTCCAGCTCCAAACCCAAAATAAAATAAGAAATAATCAAGAGTCAATAATGGGGGTGCGATGGGGCTGGGACTGTAGCTCAGTGATAGAATGCCTGCCTAGAACCTGTGAGGCACTGGGTTCAATTCTCGGCACCACATAAAAGTAAATAAAAGCCTTGTGTCCATCTGCTATTAAAAAAATATAAAAAAAAACTAATGTAGGCTCTCAGTGTTTTCACTAATATATTTTCTGTTGCTAGTGAGAAGGTATATTTTGGCTCATGGTTTTAGAATTCCAAGAGCACAGAGCCAGCACCTTCTAGTTTTCTGAAGAGGGCCTCGGGCTGCTCAATGCATGGTGGGTGGAAAAGTAGTACAGACACAGGCACACATGGGAAGAGTATACCAGCATGAAAGGAGAAGCAGGAGAGGTGAGGAAGCCACACTTGCTATAAAACAACCTGATCTTGGGATAACTAACACACTCTTGCAGGAACTGCATTAATCCCTTCATAAAGGCAGATCCCTTGAGGCTGAAAATACCTCTTAAAGGTCAAGTCTCTTCTAAATGCAATTAGGTTGGGGGCCAAGCATCAGCATAAATTCTTTTGGGGACAAACCACATCAAACCCGCAACAAGGTTATATATTCAAGTTGTTACTGGGAATTCTAACCAAAGCAATAAAATCAATAGAATAATTAAAAACTCTTACTACTCAGAAAGGAAGAAGTAAAAATCCTGTGATATCTACAATGTAGCTAATAAAAATAAATGTGAGTTCAAAAATATTACAAGATGCAGGTAAATGTGACAAAAATAAGTTGTGTCTTATTACTGGCAACAGGTATTTATAAATTAAAATGAAAGAAAATACTACTAGCAGTAGCACCACACAGGATATATTAGGGATTCATTTTTTTAAAATGCAGTATCTGAATACTCAAAAAAATAATTTTTGAAAAAAAATTAAGGAAGGCAAACTAATAAATGTATGTTAATGGACTATAATAAAATTATTAAGATGTTATTTTTCTTGCAATAATCAAAATTATAGTAGGTCTTTAAATGCAAAGTGCAAGTTCTTTCTAATGTTTATGTGGGAACACAATGGACTTAGAATATTCAAAACTTTTCAAAAACCAAACAATCTACAAGAAACTTCAAAAAGCTTCAATATTCAAGCCAGTCTACAACTGATGAAAAGTATCTATGGTTCAGTGAACAGACTCCATACTATGGAAATAGGTTTAATAAATAAATTGATTTTTGAAAAAAGTTCCAAGAAAAGGATAAACTTTTTTAACAAATGCTGATTGAATAATTGGCTACCCATACATAAAGATCATGAATCTCAACCTGTATTTCACACCACATAAAATTGTAACAGAAAATGGATGATGTATCTAAATATAAGATCTTAAACTCTGAAACTTCTAGATAAAAACGAAATAAATTGGATAAGGGAGAGGTTATAAGACTAAAAGAGCAAAAAAGGCACATTCTATATACCATAAAAATTTTTTATGGATTGAACCTAATTAAAAAAAAACACAACTTTTGCTCTTCAAAAGACAGTCTTATGCCATTGAAAATGCAATTCAATGACTGAGGGAAAACATTTGCTAAACATTTATTTAATAAAATCCTTTTACCTAAAATGAGACTACAGTAAGATATGATTGCACAGCTTCTATAATGACTAAATTGAAAAATCTCATAGTAGCAAATATTATATAAAAAATAGCTATAATTCTGATATTTTGCCAGTAAAAATGTAAAATGATAAAGCCACTGAAAAACAGTTCTAAATTTACCTTTATACTTACTGTTATAGTTTGAAATGTGAATGTCCCTGCCAAAGACCATATACTAAAGGTTGGTCAGCAGCCTGTTGTATTATTGTGAGGTGATGGAACATTTAAGATGTGGGGACCTAGGGGAAGGAAGTTAGGTCATTGGGGCATGCTCTTGAGGTGATATTGGGACTCTTGTTCCTTCGTCTTTTTGCTTCATAACCACCATGAGGTGAGCAATCTCCACTGCTTCATACTCTACCTTGATGTACTGTGCTACCATAGGTTCAAAGCAATATGGCCAAGCAACCATGTATCAAAACCTCTGAAATGAATAAAAGTATATCTTTGTCCTGTTAAATTGACTTTCTCCTATGATTTTTCACAATGATGGAAATCTAATATATACCCTTACTGTAAAAAACAATGAATCTACTCCTAAGTTTTTCTCTAGAAAAAAGTCTCTTTATGCAAATGTTTCTACTTATTTTTCATTGTGGCTTATTCATGTTTTTTAGGTAAAACACCTACACATTTCTTTGAAATATCAATGACCAAACAACTGGTTGTATACTCAAACAATGAAATATAAATTATCTAAAAAAATTAGAATCCAAAAAGGATAAATTTCAAAATGATCATGCTAAATTATAATAAGTTAGATACTAAAGGCAATATACCCCAATGATATTTATATGAGATTCTAGAAAAACAAAGACTAGAATGAATACCAACTGTATGTAACCAAACCTACAGGGATAGAGACAGGAAACTGTAGAGGGGTAGGGCAGGAAAACTTTAGTAGTCTGGATATTGACAAGTATTGGTGGGCATTGATTTGTGGGGCCATTTGAGGGCTCAATCTGGCAGCCAATTTAAATATATACACATTTCCAACATCTCTGTATCCTTGAACAGTATTAACATTCCTATTCTGTTGTGATTATTAATAACATTTTCTTTTACTCTCCAAGTGATAAGGTTATTTTTTTGGTCACTTAATCTATGACAAAGCACTTTTGCTCACATAATACATTCTAAAGAAATCCTATATAATTCCATACCAGAACTTGTATTATGTGTTTTCTAGTTTTCTGTTGAGGGTGATTTGAGAACAAATTTGGCATCTTCAAATCTGGTACAAATCTGGGGAAGAGAATAAGTGGATATACACCATAAGACAACCTAAAGAAACTGAAAGCAATAGGATTTTGTATAACTTGGAGCATGTACAGATATTAAAACATATAAGTGAATTCTTTTTTAAAAGAAGAAACAGAATGAGACATATAATACAATGCTATTTTATGTATCTTAACTCTCTGCATTTAAGAACCCACAACCAAAATTTACTCATAACATCTATTTCCACTGTTAGGTTTCATTTTTATAAAAAAAAAACTCTCCCTGAAGAATATACAATAAACATATTTAATGTAAATAATTGATGAGTTTGGACATATTCAAACATTTGTAAAACCATCACCATAATCAGGAGAGTGGAAATGTCTGTTGCATCCAAATGTTTCCCTTCTTAAAAAAATTTGAAGTGCCTAATACAGTGTTGTTGACTAAACGTGCCATATTGTGTAACAAATCTTCATAACTAATTGATCTTGCATACTTGCAACCTTATGCTAATTGAAAAACTCTTCATTTTTTTTTTCTCCTCCTGGTTCCTGATCTGCTGTTCTATCTTGTACTTCTAAGGGTTTGGCTGTTTAAGCTACTCATTGAATGGAATCATATAGTATTTTTCTTTCTGTAACTAGCTTATTTCATCTAGCATGAAGTCCTCCAGGTTCAACACTATGGCAAATGGCAGGTTTTTCTCCTTTTAAAATCCTAATTAATGTTTCACTGCATGTATAGACTATATTTTTTTTTTATTCACTGTTATGGATGGCATGTTTGTGCTGGCACCCACCCACCCAATTTGAACGCTGAAATTTTAAACTCCAATTTGATTATATTTAGAGGTGGAGCCATTGGGAGATGATTAGGTCATGAGGGCGTATTGATGACCATATAAGGGGCCCTAGAGATCCCTTACTCATTCTACCAAGTATAGACACTTGTAATCTATGAACCAGAAAGATTATCATGGGCTCTTTGCCATGTCAACATCTTGAGTATGGACTTCCAGGATTCAAAGTCATGTGAAATAAATTTTTGTTGTTTGTAAGGTATAATACTGTTTGTTATAGCAGCCTGAATGAGCTAAGACATCCATTCATGTGTCAATTAACATTTGTGATATTTCTAAAACCTTGCTATCATGAATAATGTTGCAGTGAACATGAGAGTGCAGGTGTTTCTTTGAAATCCCTATTTATATATTCAGAAGTGAGATTCTGTATGAGACTCTGTAGAAAGTTTAACATCTCACTTCCAATCATGTTATATACTTATGTTGATTTTACAAAAATGAACACTACCAGTTTATACTCTTGAAAAATGTGAAGAGTAATAAAAATAAAAGGGATAGCCTTAGACAGAATACCACCACAGAACAGTCTTTCATTAAGGCCCTTTCCTGGAGTCCTTGGGTCTCTGAGTATATGAAGCACACTTAGACACACACTGAAAAATGTCATTTATCATGATAATTATTTCAGATATATTTTCTCATTGTATACATATTTTTAGTAAATTGAAAACACATTTAATAATCTTTAAGCAAAATGCTTCATATTTTATAATTGAAATATTTATAGTAATTGTGAGTCAAAAGAAAGTAGGGTTCCTTACTGACTTTAGTCAATGCAATCAGATTCACCTGGAATCCTGCCTATGGCACCAGAAGTTATTTCCTGGCTTGACACCAGGCTCAGCTGAGATATATACAAAGGGCAGATAGACCTATGATAATGACTTTTGTTCCCTTGGGAGGTCTTCACTGGACTTTCTAACATTAAAATAGCAGTCCAGAGTGCTTTTATTAAAGTGTGTTTTTATACCAAAAAGTAATTTGTTTATCATGAGTGGCTAATCAACTTATAACCTAGTCATGGTTACCAAGTGCCTCTGGACATTATAAAATTCAAAACAATCTGAAGCTTTGTATATTCATTGTTATTCATTTTCACGGCATGATTTCTTCCATATCCTTGTTTTCCTTTATTTTTGAGCTGTGGCATACATCCCCATGTGTAGGGGTAATTGATAATTCATGGTCTCCCTAGATTCAGGTAATAGAGGTAAGTTTGAAAATGTGTCCCTACAAATTTCATTTGAATATTTCTGCTAATGAAGTCTTCTAGATATATTTTCATTTTATAGAATAATTAAATGATATAATGTGATTTCGAGGGTAATCCTGTATTCAAACAATGAATTTATGATAAGTTAATACTTTATTTGTATTAACATGATCTAATACAGAGCTACTTCCATTATGAAAAATAGTAGCCATAGAGAATAATGGATTATCTACTTACTAGCTTTATAACTCTGGCAAGATGCATCATTAAAACAAGGAAAGTATTCAATTCCTTCTATAATCACAAAAACACTTTATAATCCTTGTTTATTACTATAAAACTAATATTTTCTGTGTTTCTGTTTGTCTTATTGGTATATTTTTAAAATTCCTAAAAAAAATATACTGGTATTTGTTTCCAGCTAAAATACCAGTGCAACACATATGGATAAAATCCCTCCTAACAACCCCATAGGAATGACATCTGAATATATATTTGGGAAATATAAGAAATATAACATTAGGAAGACATGTCTAGTCTAAATTAAGAGCTCCAAGCTTCATATCTATCTCCTAGTAAGAGCTTAATGTTTCCTATTTCTATTCATATTTTTGATATTGTTGTTATTGCATATCAAAAACCTCAAGAGATTTCTCTTAAATTATTGTGAAGCTAGGATTCTGGCAAAGAATATTTAAAGGGAATATTGTAACTGTCCATATTCTGCAATAAAGCATTTATCTATGGAAATAAAAGGAGGAAAAAGAATACCACTAACACCAAAAAAGTAGCAGTCAGAAGAAAAAAGATAATAAAAAATCACACTCATAGTGCTATACCTCTAATGGATACACCTTGTGAAAAGCTTCCTTCGTAAAAAGCAGGCTATAACATTTATAAATTCATGGTGAATGATTTCCACCTGGAATGGCAGTTAAAACAAAAATGTCATAAGTCATTGAAATTACCTCCCAGAGTAGTCAATTACAGATGGATATTTCTTATGGGAGGAATTCACCTGGAAAAGAGATTTTTAAGAAAAGACCCAATGAACATGTCCAAGTGAATCAAAAGAGAAAAATTCCCAAGAAATTTAAATACAGGTCAAAATGAGGGACTAACCCTAAAAATATTAGATGAAACATCTCTATGTCACCATTTCTTCTATTCAGTATGTTAAAATGTAGGAGGGTTATTAAAAACGTACTATGGTGATGATATTTTCAATTATATTGCCACAGCTTTTGCTCTATAGATGTTGATGCTATGTTGTTTTTGATTCTGGACTCTAAAAATTTTCTCATTGGTCATTTAAAGGACAATTAACTTTTTTATAGTACATGTTCTTGCAAGTCTTACTGAAAATAGTGGAATATTTATGAATTATCTTCTATTTACAGAAGAGAAAATTTTCACTGGGGTTTATCTGCCATTACTTTTTAGATTGATTCTCATCCATGCACATATAATTTGCCAAAAATGGGCTCCATCAAAGACAATGTGCATCATTGACCAAATTTTATGTTGACATGGAAGACTAAGGGAAAATAGAAAATGGCCTAAAGAGAGATGACTGACAGCTAAATAGCTAGCTACACTTTTTCAGTTAGGTGTATTAGATATCAAAAAAAGCCAGTAGTTAAGAGTGGGGAAAGGAGGAGTTTATAAAAGTAGACAGCAAAGCTTGGGTTAAGAGATACAGGGTCAGTGATTTGAGGAATATTCTCTAATATCTTTATAATGTATCAGTCCAGGAATCACAAATCAAAGATGATAGCCCTTTCATTTTTATATAGTCATCTGAAAAGTGACAATCCCACGGATATTTTACTTAGCAACCATGTCTATGTTCAATAAATTTATGAATCAAGTTGCCATAGCAACAGGAATTGAATATGCACATGGATTCAATAATATGGATCTGCAATTACTAAGGCCTATTTGGTTACAACCACTGCTGATTATCCAACCTGTTAACAGCACAATGACCTGTCAATATGGCAGCATTATGGCGCAACCTAGTGGCTGATTAATTACATGAGAATACTTTCATCATCATCAAATAGTTCATAAATGTGTGTGTGTGTGTGTGTGTGAGAGAGAGAGAGAGAGAGAGAGAGAGAGAGAGAGAGAGTGTATTTACCTTTCTTACACTCTTTCTGCTCAAAGCACTAGGAACTGTTAGGATATTTTACTTATTATCACAATATTTTGCATAGTGTTACTTCTGACCATAGAACATATTTTATAGCAAACCAACTGAGCTCCTACTTAGGGGTTTCATGTTCCTTTTCACTGGGAAGAAACTGGCCTAATATAAATGGCTATATTTTAATTAAGTTTTATACTGGGATTTTAGAATAGCAGAAAAGTTATATTTACATTTTAGATTTACAGATTGTTTTACAAGTAGTAACTTAAAGAGAATTACATTATACCCCTCACTCAGGGTCAGTTAATATAACATTCAGTTAATGCTATCCTGTTAATATGGTACATTTATCAAAATGATAGAGTGTTGATATGTTATTATCATTTAAACTCCATACTTTATTTGTACTCTTTCAGTTTTTCTATTCATGCCCCACTTTATTTTCCAGTATTCAACATAGGACACCAAACTGGAATAAACTGCCACGTCTCCTTAGTCTCCTCTGGTCTGTAACATTTTCTCAGTTTTTCTTAAGTCTAATTATTTGACACTTATTGGAACACTGATCAATTATTTGTAGAATTTCTCTCAATTTGGGTTCATCTGATGTTTTCATCATGGTTAGACTGGGGTCATTTGATTTTGTAAAACATGTCACAGATATGAACTACCCTTGTCATTATATCATATCAGGGAACATGTGATACCCATAGGACATCATTAGTGATACTGACTCGATCATTTGTTTAAAATAATATTTGTCAGGTGTCTCCACTGGGAAGTTGCTATTTTCCCCTTCCATGTTCAAGTTCATGTCTAGGTCACCATAAAGCAGGTAGGGAGTTAAGATTCACTTCCAAAGGGGAGACTATCTACTCATATTTGGAATTCATCTGTAAGGGAGAATTGTCTTTTCTCTCCATTTATTTATTTATTCATCCATGTATTTATAAGAGCATGAAAACACATATTTATACTTTGGGTTATAATCTAGTATTGCATTTTTATAGTGTTGTTCAAATTATTACAATTCCAGACATTGGGAGCCCTTTTACATTGGCATCTGGGTCCCTTTGACATGCCCTCATCCTTTGGAATTTTGAACCCTTCTTTTTTTTCTTATGCTGCATGATGCTTCAAGCTCATCTGATGTTTTTGCCAACCCAGATTTGAATCAGCCATGAAATGGCCTTTCAAAAATGATTTTTCCTTCAGATGTTGGATTAATAAATATCACCAAGAATGTATAAAGAGAATGTTCTTTTGGGAAGAGTTACTTTGTTTTTAGTTACACAGCAGATAGTTGTATCATGAATTTGGAAAATGTGATTTCACTGTTGTCTTTATTTGGAAGTTAAGTGTTGTTTTAAAAGGATAATTTAAATGTCATGGGAAATAGTGTGGGACATAGATGGATTTGAAAGTGTCACTGTATACTGAATTTGTATTTTCCAGCACCCGCTTTTGCCTCCCATTTCCAGGATACAACTAGTTACAGAAACCATTCAAAAAGTAGAGGTAAACCACTAACTTTTTTATTATTATTTTTAATTATTATTCTTGTATGGCTGGTGCAGTGTATGTTGGCAATTGCTATGCTCCTGGCTCACTTGGATGCTGTGGGGCAGCAGCCCACTACAGAATCTTCTGGTTCCCACTGCAGGAGCACCTTCAGTTTTTCTATGTCCTAGGCTATTACATGTAGTTATGGGACACAGTAGCCAGGTCTGAACTTCTCCGTGTCCTGCTGCGTCTCTTTCTTCACTTTCTTAGAATCCTGGCTCAAGTGTGCACTTATGTATGTGTTGACAGCCATCTCCTGAAGGTCATTTGCAGCATAGGAACAGAGGCCTGGAGGAATGAGAGACCCACCCAGATTTCAGGTCCATCCTGCAGGTTCCCTTTGTCCTTGCTCCACCTCCCCCATTTTACACTCACCCTTTCCTATGCCAGTCTCAGCCCCAGGGCACAGTAAAGAAACAATGGCTCTATACATGTGTAACCAGCTCACACATTTTTATAGAGTTCATTCTCCCTAGTTAGCCCTCTATTGTATCTCATTTCTCATGATTCTCTTTCTGTGATCAAATCTGCACTGACAAACTATAAATATGAAATGTGAGGTCATGTTGTCATCCATGTATTTCTAGCAGTAGTATGAGCCTTGCCCTACCTCTGATCCACTGCTTCATATAGCCCTGAGCCAGAATAATGAGTAGAAGAAAAAGGAATGAAATCTATGCCAACTGCAAAGCTCAAATCTTAACTACTGTGTTAGATTCAACAAATATTATTTTAGCAAAAAGAGGTAACTGTCTACTAAATAAATTGAGGAAAATTTTCTAATTTATCTATTTAGTTACCCTAATCAGTATTTTTAGCAGGAAAAAAATCTTTAATACATCAACCTATAACTTTGATATAAAACAGACACAACCTATGTTTTTAGTAAAGAGTACATCATCTGAAGCAAGATATAAAGATGTACAGACAGAAAGATGTAATTTTGGACAATTGTAAAACTTATAAACTCAATCCACACATAGCTAATTGATGTACAAAATCATGTGAAATATAACCTCCATTGTGAGCATGATGTCATTTATCAAAAGTATTATTGCCTTCATTATGGTTTAAACTACAGTGTCTCTGCAATGACAAGGGTGCATGTGTGTGCACGTGTGTGAAGCTGCTCTGCTGAACAATTAAAGGATAAGAGGAAATGTATCAGCCCAGCAGAAAGTGTGCAAAAGAAGTTTCCCATACTGTGTGCCCACTATACAAGACAAGGAACAGCTGACATTCTCCTGCCAAATGTGCACTGCCACAATCCCTTTCATTTTTTCCCCCCTTTCCAATAGATTTTGGAGATATTTGTTCCAAAGACCATAAACTACTTTTTTCTGGGTTGGAATATTAGGATCAAAATTTTAAGGCATAATTACTCTATCTTTCTGGATCAAGATCAACTCTTATGGATATTTAAAAAATCACACTTAACATTTAAGAAAAAATTATTTCTTCAGAGCCTAACACCATATTATGCAATATTATAATCAATAGATTGGCACCAAACAATAACTTTTTTAAGGGTTTTTACCCTTTGATGGTGATTAAACTATGAGGGTGAAGTAAATGTCTCACTTTTTTTTCTCCCATTGACAGATATTACACATAATATTAATTCTTTTTCTCCATTTGAGCCATGTTATGAGTGAAATGCAAACACCTGAGTAAGTTTATATACTCAAGGAATTAACACATGTAGTCATAGAACTCTTCTACTCTCTCTTTCCTCTTCTCCAGCCTTTGGATGCTCTTGCATAAGCAGTTACACAGAGTCCGATAGGCCTTTAGTTCTTGTGTTTACATCATAATGGCCTCATGCAAAGGATGAATTAGAAAACACTGGTCCAGTAGATGTCACCCACATCTCTTTGGGACCTCCTTCTCCAAACATACTAAATGGGAGGTGGCCTTCTAAAAGCATTTAGGTTGCATGTAGGGTGCAGAAAAAAAAATAAAATTCAGCTAAAACTATTTGTAAGAAAACTCATAGAATATGTCAATTTTTCACTGTGAATGTATTTGAAATAAGAAATACAATGAAGGTTAAAGTCTCAAACATATAGCTTTCTCATACAGTTTATTCAGAATGATGAAAGCCCAACTGACAATATTGTCATTTACAAAGTAGAGATAGGAATGATTGCTTCCTATCAACTGCACACAAGTATGTGGATCAATTAGAGATTGATTTCATTTGTGGGAAAAATCCTGTAAAGTGGTGAGCTCCTTTGAGATGTTCTGGATGACCTTTAAATCACTTTCCTACTTTCTGATTCTATTGTTTTGATCTTCCAAAAATCAGATACTTCTTATGAAGGCTTTGGTTAGAAGAATGACCTTGTGTTGAAGTAAAGTTTTTGATTAACTGAGGGATACATACAGAATGTTCCTTTCTAAAAAGTGGTAATTGTATTGGGATAATATAATTATCCCTTAAGTTAATGAGCATGGTAGGAAAATATGTCTAAAATACTTATTAAGTTTTATAAAAATGATTTAAAGAAATAAAACACAATGTCCCAGGAATGTTTTATTTGTTATTTATGTCAAAATCTTTCAGCCTCCTGATTCTGACACCAGTGATGTACATACAATATTTGGTAAAACTGTATCAGTGGGATAAAGGTATTCTGCATTTAACTAGTTTTCACAGATTTTACTTAACATGCCTTTTAGCAGCAGTTAGGAAAGAAAAGCATATTAAAATGGAATGTTCCCAAGTATATGAAAAATGTGAATTCTAGAATCTCTCAAAAAGGAAACCAAAACAAGAAATCTAAACTCTCTTCAAAATTTTGCATTTAATATTGGTTACTTCCAGTTTAATAGTAATACATTTATTGATACAACAATTCATTTATTGATTTTGGGAATATTTTATTGTTCAAGTAAATATTTAAGGGATATGTTCACACTAATGGCTCGCATTAAAAGGACAGAAAATTTATTATATATATATTTACATATATATTTGTTTATGTTGCAGTTCAAAATATGATCAGTTTATGAATGAGCTAAATTAATCTGATTTTTATTTGAAACAATTAGTGTGACATTTAAAGAAATCTTCCACATTTGTTTCATATTAACTTCCAACATTCACAAATTAGTCTATTACTGAAATTTAAATTTGACACAAATAAATATGTTTCATTTCACCTTTTTATACCTTAGTATAAAGGATAAGAACCAAGATAGACTTTAAAGGATAGAACCAAGATAGACTTCTCCCAAGAGGAAGAAGGTAACCCAGGGTTGGTATCCAAAGAAATGGGGGGTGTCCTGCCCTTTTTATACATTTTAGCATTTCTTTGTTCTCATGGCCTCTCTTCTCCCTATCCTGCATGTGATTAGTGGCCAAAAGAAGGGCCAACAGTGACGGAACAGTTAGCCCAACAAGTTTACTATGTAGGGTCTCATAATCAAGAAGTGAACGACTAGAGAAGCATAGTTTTTTGTGCACTAGAAAGTTACAGGGCTAGAAACATTCTTGTAGCTACTTCACTGTTGCAATGCTTGGTGGAGCAAGCTTTCTGCAGCAATCAGGAAGCCCACTGTCTAAAGTTACTGTTAAGCAGGCAGTCACTGAAGTAGCAGCACTGGTGAAACATTGTAGTTGTCTTGTCATGCACAGAATTCCTCTCTCCCTGGGAGCTGTGGGCCTGCAATCAAGACTGATAGGACTATGGCACAGAACCTTTTCAGCAGGAGTTATCTCCACAGCAATTGGACATCCTGTACTTTTGCACAGAAACATTCACAGGCAGCAGATGTGCCACAGCCAGAAGCAATCAGGAATCCTCAATCTCAGTTACTGCACTCAACAAATATTTTTATTTTTTTTTAATTTTTAACTGGGATGTGATTCACAGGTTGTAAATATTCCCTGATTTGGTGTATAATTCCATGCATTGTGAAAAGCACATTTTTCACTTAACCACTCCCAGACAATATAGAATAGTTCTATCAGCTCTGACTTCAAATTTTCCTGCACATTTTTATAGGTAAAACTTTTCTCCAGTCACAACCTCTGTCAACCAGCTAATCTGTTTTCTTCACAAGTTTTGCTCTTTCCTAAAAGTCATGTAAATGGATCCTACTATATACAACTGTTCTTAGTCTTTGTGTAATTTGGCATGATATATTTGGGGTTCAGTTATTTTGTATGTGTTAATAGTTTCTTGTTTCTTTTGTTGAGTAATTAAACTTCCCAATGTATTTTAACAGTTTATCCATTAACTATTTGAAAAACATTTGAAGTATTTTTGATGTTTTTGAAAGTTACTGCTAAAGCTCTTATAAACATTCTTATACCAGTTTTTGAATGATAATAAAATTTCATCTCACTAGACTATGTTTAGAAGGAAATTTGATCATTCATGTTATGTGGATGATAATCTTATGAATGACCATCAAATTATATTCCAAAGTTGGTGTATTATTTTTCATTTCCTCTTGCAAAATATGACAAATTCTGTGTTCATTACAGAATTTGCCAAATTTGCTGAAAATCATTCCACTTTATATGGCATGGATCTATTTCTAGATTCTTTACTCTGTTCCACTGATATTTATCTATTCTTTTTGTCAACACAGATTGTCTTCTCTACCATAGCTTTTTTTTTTTTTTTTTTTTTTACCATAGCTTTACCAAATCTCTAAAAAATTGTACCATAAGGCCTACAACTTTGTTTTTTTAAAAATGAGTTTGGGCTATTCTAGTTTCTTTGAAAGAAATTTGATTTTTATGAAAAGAAATACAACTTGAATTTTTATTAGGATTGCAATATATTGTATTTCAGATTGGAGAGATTGATGTTTTTTACACTATTGAGAATTTCAATCCATGAACATAGTGCATATCTGTATTTAGTACTGCTTTGATTTCTTTCATCAGTGTTTCATAGTTTTCAGCATACAAACTATGCTCGTATCTTGGTACTCATAATTAATAATTTTATGGTTTTGGTATTTTAGAAAGTGGTATTTAAAATTTAATTTTCTATTATTTATTATTAGTGTTTAAAATATCTGATTTTTACATGTTAAGCTTTTGTATAGTTATGATTGTACATACTTAAATGTACTTGTTAGTTCAATTATGGTGTTTTTTTGTTTTGTTTTTCTTCGGTTTTAAGCTCTTGTGGTGCTCTTTAGATAGACAATAATTTTATCTGTGAATAAGCAATCATTTTTATTTCTACTATGTATTTTTAATTATATTTCTGGACAAATTACACTGGCTAGGTCCTTCCATATAATATTGAACAGAAATATTTATTTAATGATAAGAGCAGATATTTTCACCTTGATGCAAACTTTATTATAATCAATCTTTTACCACTAATTATAATGTTAATTGTGGTGTTTTGTTTACTTTTTTTATATACTTTTCACCAGATGGAGGATATCCCCTTCTATTTATAGTTTGCTTAGGCAGTGGTTGCTGCTGAAGCTTTCTCCTCCTTTTCTCTTTCTCTTCTTTTTTCTCCATCTCCTCCTCCTTCTTCTTCTAAAATTATGGATAAGTGTTGAGTTTTGTTAGAGAACTTGACTACATCTATTGAGATAAGAATTTTAATCTTTTGCCCATCAATATGTCAAATTAAATTGTTTATTTTTTAAATATTTTACCAGTCTGTCTTCTTGGGATGAATGAAAATTGGTTATGTTGTATGTTTTTTTACATGTTATTGGATTTTATTTTTATATATTCCTTTTTTTATTGAAGAATTTTGTATATATGAAGGACGTCTGCCTACATTTTTTTTCCCATCACTTTGCTGGATTTTGAATGAAGGAAATGGTAGTCTCCTGCAATAATTTAGAAAAAAGTTCTTTCCTATTTTATTTTCTAAAAGTAAGTTATATAGAACCAGTATTTTTTCTTTTTTAAATATTTGGTAGTTTTGTCAGATAGGTCATAAGGCCATGGAGTTTCCTAAGTTTTGATAGATGGGCTACCCAAACCCCCCAAGGGAAGTTTCTGTATCCTGAGGAAAGCAACCTTGTTTCATTTTCTGGGCTTAAAGGTAGCTCTGTTCTCCCGGCAGGATATTTTTTCCCTGGGCAGGAACCAATAAGCTTAAAGGTTGCCCTGTTCCATGGGCAAAGTTGGGGTCACTCTGTTGCACCCACCACCAGAAATCCCCATGTAGGGTGTCCTTTGTTCGGAATTTGAGAGACACACACACAACAGCTCATCCCTGCTGAGAGGAGGCAGCCACTGTGGCAGTCTCCAGCCCAATGGCAGATGCCTTAGCAGACAGCTCCAGAGACTACAGCCAGTGTGACCAGGCAGATCTTGCACACTCCCCTCTCCCTGACTCCTCTCTCCCAGCACCTCTTTGACCTCTGACCAGCCACAAAGGCTGGTGAATAAATCTTTTGGCTGCACGGTTGTCCCCGGAGTGATTTTTGCCCTTCAAATTTGAACATTTTTAAACGACAAAACTATAAAATCAATATTTTAATAGATATAAAAGTATGCAGACTAATCAATCTTTTTCTGTTCCTTCCTTTCCTTTTTTTTTTTTTTTTTTTTTTTTTGAATGATATTGGGGATTGAACCTAGAGACCCTTTACTACTGAACTCCCTCCCCAGATCATTTTATTTTTTATTTTGAGATAGGGTCTCACTACATTGCAGAGACTAGACTGAAACTTGTGTTCCTCTTACCTCAGCCTCCTGAGTTGCTGGGATTATAGGTATGCAGCATCCTGCCTGGCCTAATATTTCTTCTTGAATGATGATTGCTGGTTTTGATCTTTCAAAGAATTGTGTCAGTTATTTTAAATTTGCAAATTGATATCCATATTTTTTTAAAATAGTCTCATATTATTTTGTTTTATATGGTAAGGTAAATGGTGATTTCTGTATTTTTCTTTACTGCTTTTGTAATTTGAGTATTTTAATAATTTTAGTGATCTTTTCAAATAACTAGTTTTTGGTTTCATACATATTCTTTTTTTTAAAGTCTGTTTTTTTTTTTAATATATTGCTAAACTCTTTTAAAAACATTTCTTACCTTTTTTTGAATATTTAATTGGTTCTTTGTTTCATCTAAATTCTTAAACACAGGTTGAATATTCATAGGTAGTCTCTTTTCCAAGTAAACATTTAGAAATATCATTTAACTGCATAACACAGATTTTCATATATTTCAATTTGTTTTCATTTTATTAAAATATACAATTTCTTGCTATTTTTATTTCCAATTTGACTTATTAATTATTAATTGACTTATTATAGTTATGAGAGTATATATTGTTTAAATTCCAAATATATGGAGCTTTTAAACATCTTTCTATTCTTAACTTCTAACTTATTCTTAACTTCTTAAGTGTGTTATGAGCAATGACATAGTGTTAATGAGATTCATTCTTTCTCCAGTTCTTCCCATCACCCCTTGAGTTAGTCTCAAGTTGGTTTATGCCTCTAGGAATATCACTACTGAATCAAGATGCTTCATTCACACAAGTAAGTCTGGCAAAATAGTCCAATGGACTCACACAATATACCCAACCCCTCTTTTCAACATATACTAGCAGTCTTTCTTGATATTTTCCTACATATATCTCTAATTGCCTAAAACCCATATCTGGGCTGGAGGAAACAGCTGAGAATAATAATTGACCAACATTCTTCTGAGTGACAGAAATGTAGAAAAAGAATTAAAATAAATGAAATGTCATCTATTAAGTGACATTGTGGATGGAGGATATCACAACAGGAGATTTGCTGGGTGTGGAGTTTGTTGTTCCTAACAAGTGCACTGTAATCTTCAAATTCTCTATCTTTACCTTGTGTTTATTCCAGGGGCTGGATGCGCTTTTGCTTAATATTCCCATTTTACCCCTAGCCTCAGTCTATCCCTATGAGCTTATATTTTAGAAAGACTTTTTTCTTCATTCTCTCATCACTCCATCAATATTAGACTGCTGCTGTATGTTCTCTGGTACTTGTTAGACATTTTGAGGTGAGGAGGGTAGAGCAGAGTGCTTTCTTTATTTTAATTCACACCAAACTATTCAAGGTCTAGTTTTTGAGTCTGGACAGCAGACAAGAACACTTGACATCCCATTCCCCAGTGTTCTTCCCAGAAGGGTAAGTACTTGTGTCCAATTTCTCCCTGATAGGTTCTGTCTTTATTTCAATTTCAGAGTAGATTTGTTCCTGTGATCTTAACTCTCTAATGAGTAAAAAAAAAAAAAAAAAAAAAAAAAAAGTCATGATTTTGATCCGTGTCTAGCTCTTATGTGTGTGTGGTTGTAGAAATCCTATTTCTAGTTCTCAAATATTACTTTTAAATAAACTATCAACTGATAATTATTTAACTCCCTTCAAAGCCTTTTGAAAACAATGAATGTGAATCTTATGAATTTTAAAAACCATTGATCAGGTTTTTTTTTTTTTTTTTTTTTCCTGTTTGACCATTCATGGCAAATTCCACATTTTTTATTATATGGGAAAAGGCTATACTAAAAGTGGACAGGGGAATAGGCATGAACATAGGTATCTTAAGAAATATCAGTTTAGGAAATATTGCATTTGAATGTGCTCCAATAAATTGAAATACGTTTTCAAAGTATTTTCAAAACCATTCAAAAAACTTTTGTATCTCTAGAAATGAAATAGCCCTATTTTGGACACTCAATTAGTTAAATAATGTGAAGTTCAAGTAGAACACGAACCCATCATCAATTTTCAATAAGTATTTTCTACTTTGATTATAAAGAAGATGCATCAGGCTGCCACAGAAACTGCTGCTGCAGAGACTGCTGCCACAGAAGCCTTTCTGGGCACGGCCTCCATTTAGTCAGGTGCGAATTCCAACTACCTCTGTGGTCTTTGCTGCTGAACAATCCTGTCAATCAACCGTGCTTGCACCGCTACAGCCATTGCTGCTGCCTCTGATTCCACCACCGCTGGCCTGAGGTTGCCTGGAGGTGTTCTTTCTGGGCTGCTGCAGAAGCCACCAGCATTGGTTACCTCAAACACGAATTGCAAGGTTACTTCCAAAGTTGCTGCCAGGAACCAGAAGTCTCCTGTCAATCAACCACCATCTGCACTGCTGCAGCCATTGCTTCTGCCTCTGGTTCCACTGCTGCCAGCCTGAGATCACTTGGAAGTCTTCTTTCTGGTGCTGCCGCCCTGGATGCAACTGAACCTGACACTGCTGCTGACACTCAGAGATCGCCTTGTGAACTTGCCCCCACAGCTGCAAACCACTGTTGCTGCTGACCTGCTGCCTGCTGCTAACAACCCCCTCCACTACCGCTGCTACCAGTCCTAGAGGACTGCTTAGGGTGAGACTCCAGGTTTGGTTGAACTTGGCTGCACCCATTCTGGGACACCAACCAGGGCCTGGGGCTTGAGTGCTAGCAGGCTTACCACCACAAAAGCCTCTGTCTGGGGACTCCAGCCAAGGCCTGTAGGTCCAGTGTGGGGGAACCTGCAGGTTCAGATGAACCTAGGGTCTTCCTGCTGAGAATGCTGGTGGCCATTTTCTTCCTGCTGTATCTCAGGGTTACTCCTTTGAATGAGGGTATCCTTGATGGTCTCTCTGCAGGCAGGAGCAGCATTGAGATCTTGATATGCAGTGTGGAAGAGACTGAGGTGTAGGGACCTTACACTGCTTTCTGGCTGCTTGCTACATTACCACGCCCTTTACAGGACCTAGGCTAAGCAGGGGGCGTGGCTGTGAGAACTGAAACCACCCCAAAGATAGGCCAATGGCTCTGCCAATGGCATCCGCCCATGATCCTTATGTGTCCCTATGATCTTTCTGTTGATTGGCCCATGTCCTATATAAGACCGTCCAACTTCCTCAATAAACCGAGTTTTTGGCATTGCTTTCTACCAAAACTCCCCGGGTGTGGCGTGGTGTCCATCAATCAGGCGGGGGTAAGACACTCGGCGACTTTTGCCCGTTAAGCCTATCTTCGCCAGGTAAGCTACTTTAACTCTTTCTGCTGGCAGAAGGAGCCCCCTTTTTGGGCCCCAAAAAGGGGGGTAGCTTTAGACCTCAGCCCCATTAAGAAGTAATGCAGCAAACCCGACAGTTGGCGCCCAAGCGCGGGGCACGAAAACAAAAGAAAATTATCGATAGGCTTAACAAACAATCGGTTAGAGACGCAGCGTCTCTCTGGCAAAAGTATCCTCTAAGAAAATGAGGCAACCATATATCTTTCTCTCTCTTTCTCATCCACTTTCTCTCTCTTTCTTCCTCTCCCTTTTCGGGAACCTCTGCGCAAGTAAACCTGCAATTTTTGTATGTGCCTGGTGGGGGAGAACAGAAAGATGTCCGGGAAAAACGCGCTCACTGAAGGGAGAGCCAGCCTGGGTGCGGAAAAAACTCAGAGCGAGCCCAAACTTAAGAACAAAGAACAGCTGCCCTCTGCAGCACCATGTGGGTGGCAACCATATGGGGTCGTTAGGGGTGTACAGACGGTGGGCTGCTGCCTCTGCCACGTGGCCCCGGGCTTTCATCCCGGGTACATGGCTGCCACCATCACCAGGGCGCAGTTCCGTGGCTCGGCGAAAAGAAAAAGTGTACTGCTGCATGGCCCGGGCTTGTGTCTTGTCCTGCCTGGCATGCGGCTTGCAGCTTGCGTCCAAACCCCTGGGGGTGGGGCTGGGCGTGCACGGGGCCTCGCCAGCTGGGACGCCTCGGGGCAGCCCGGCGCAGTGGGGTGCGAGGGGGAGCAAAGGCAAAAGCGCTGCTGCCTGCAGTTGGAGGCAAACGAAATCCAAACCAGAGTAGCCTGCAGGGCCAAATGCACGCGGGTACATCCGGTCGTTGCCTGGCAACGGGCTGCCAATGGTGTATAAAATGGCCGCCCCAAAGCGCCGCCACCGTCGCACCGTTGACGTCATCTCCTGCGACCGCGCATGGCGAGACACGCAGGCGGCCAGTGCAGCTCGGCGGGACCAATGCAGCATTCATGCTGCACACACGGCTCCCGCGGGGTTCCCTTTGTCAATGGCTGGGGCGGCCCACGGGACGAGCCAATTCGCTATGGCTGGGGCGCCAGCTTTCTCCTGCCTGTGCAGAGGTCCCTCTCGGCAGCTGTGAGTGGCCTATGTTCTTTGTCTGAGCCCAGCAGCTACATACAGCCTGTGTCCTCTAGATCCCTTCACTGGCTGGCTACAGCACGAATAGACTTCTATTCCTTGAGCCAAGACTTATGCGCCAAAACAGCCGAGCCAAGGCAATTTGCCTGAGCCTTAAGCCTGGGCAACCTTGCTCAATTCTCCATCAAGAGAGGTTCCTCCCCCCCCCCCCCACCCTCACTCTGGCCACTGCGCCCTGCCTTACAAAGGCAAAGCCCCGGGGACACATGCCGATAGCCCATCCTTCTGTCAACAAGGTTCAAACTATACCTCTTTTTAAAATCTTAGAAGCTAAACTTAAATTAGATTCTGTCTGTCCCCTTACTCTTTGGTAGAGCTGCGGGAGCTCTTAGGGAAACTCAACTGGTTTAGGCCTTAAAAAAAAAAAAAAAAAAAGTGCCTTAGGCGAAGGCACCTGCTCACAATTGCAGTCCCCCACCCTTCCAGACCTAAATCAGGACTCACACTGAAATGCAAATGGAAAAGTAAGCTCAAGCCCCAAAAGAAAAAAAAAAAAAAAAGGTTAAAATGTCTTTTTACCAGCTTGTCATTTTTCTAAGATTTTTTGAGCTCATAATTCTAATTTTGTGCACCCATATTGATGTTTTGGTTATGTTGTGTGTACACTTGTGTTCTGTTTGTATGTTTGTGTGTGTAGACTGAGCGCTCATGAAAATTTAAAATATGGATCCAAATACCTTTAACTCACATGATTTAAAAGTGTTTTACCATCACAAATTCTAAAGCTGGACCTTCGCTCTGGAACTCCAAGATAGAATGCCATCCAAGGGGATGCGCACCTTGGAAAAGTTCCAAGGCCCCAAGATGTGCCTTCTGTTTTTGGATTACTAGAGTGAACTGCCACATCAAACAGAAAATAATAACAATAATAATAATAATTCCTAGTTCTTGCCATGTTATGTCATGTCTTGTCTTGTATTCTACGGTTTTTCTGCCTTTTTATTGTGTCTCTTCTCTAGAGTAAATGTAAGAAAAGTAAATTTATAAGTAACTTTGTTTGTTAGACATTAATTTTCAAGGTTAAAATACTGTTAAATATGCCATCAGATAACTTCTCAAATTCCATTGTGCTGGGTTCCAGGCAGGAGGCTGCACCTCCTAGGTGGAAGGCCACACCTCCCAGATACTTTGTGAAAAAGACTACATTTCCCAGGTGCCTCAGCCTGGCCTGCAAACCTGACTAGCAGATGCCCTGGCCATCACCTTCCCTTCCCTCCATGCCATTTTTGTCCCCTACCACGCCACGTGGCACCCCAGTAAACCATCCCTTTTCAACATGGCGTTCCAGGGTAACTTCTTGTCCTAACAAATTCTAACACATCGAGTAACATTATTGATTGTTTTCATAAATTAGTCTTTGTCATCAATGAAACAGATTAAAATTTCAACAGGTCTAATTCTATATGCATAAATATTATGTTCTTATAAAGTGGTTAACAGATGTGTATGATTCTATATAAAGGTTTATAAAAGATTTCTATATAACATTATATTTGTTAAGTTTTGGGTTTTATTTTTTTTAAACAAGTAATCTAAAGGAAATTAAAAATTATACAGCTATTGTTAAACAACAACTATTAATTTAAAATATTATAAGGTTATTTCTTTAAAAGCTAAACTTGATTTATAAAGACATCAATGTAATTGTATATTGTAAAAGCATTTTGCTACTTTTCCAAAAAGGTTAAAACTCTCAAAATTTCTTTAATCCACTCTAAATGTGATATTTTGTCAGCTAAAGTTCATGAAAGCTCAAGCAGCAATGTATGTAAACACTGTGAAATTTTATTTAAGAAACAGGGATCAACTTCAAAATTAAAACACCTGACCTAAGATTAAAGAATCCCACCATACCTGAGATAAGATAAGGCTCTGGTCTTACATGCCAGAATGTATGGTCTAGAGAGTGATTCTTGTTGTTCAAAAACAGAGATTATAGTATATAACTCAAAATCCAAGATGATTATTACACAAACTAAATGTGTTTTTAAGTTTGCCTGTTAATGTTTTGTACCACAGACCCCAGCTAATAAAGAGTAAATGACAACTGTAAGTTTATAAGCATTAAAGTTAAAGCCCAGTAATCTTAATTTAAGATTAGCTTGCTAGATGTTTAAAATCAAGATTTTAAGCTAAATTAAAAGGGTCAAGAAAACCAATATTTGGTTCTTGCCCTCAGAGTCAAGTCTGAATCCAGGAGACAGGGAGGTTCTCTAAAAAGCTTTGCAACTCTGGGCCACATAACTTCCCGATCAGAGAGGTTGTGAGACCTATAGAGAAAAGAAAGCCAAACAGTGACCTTGCTATGAAGAGGAGGGTCCTAAAAAAGGGAGGCATCCCTGCTGCTTCCAAGAGAAGCCACATAGTCAAGCAAGACCTGGATCCATCCTCATAGAAGGCACTAGCAGAATGGAAAAAGCTGTTCTCGAGTTCCCCCAAAATTACTTCCATGGGAATTCAACTGACTCTTAGCAACAGATAAAGGCAAAAGTCAGTTCGACTTAACTTCATTTTAAACACCTAGCAAAAACAGTTAAAACCAAAAATACAGCCATTCCTGGGCATTTTTTAGAAGTGAAGGTAACTTCAGATATACACTTGTAAACAGTTTAACAACTAAGTAACTGCCAAGTCAAAAGTTTTTAGTCAGTTTAAGGCCTACAGATCTTCCTAACCTACACAGGTAGGCTTAATATTCAGTAGGATGATTATCTAGCCCTAAGTGAAAGAGATAAAAGAGTTATCTACTAGACACAGAGGTCATGCCAATAGAAAAATTTTATAGGATCAGATGACATTAAGTAGCTTAATTACCATCTTATCTAGATAAACATCTGTAACATTAAATGTTGTGTTTACGTTCCTGATAACTCTATACATGCTAAAGATTTAAATTATCATCCTCATGGTATACATTGAAATGTTCCAGATGCTGTAACATTTATTCAGTACTCATGTTTTTTGTTTCTCTAATAGAAGCTCCCATACCTGATGACTTTACAACCTTCCCCAGGCTTCAATCTGACCTGACTTCTAATAAGGGAACTCCAAACTACTTCCCCCATCACTTTGCCCACTTTCAGCTTGAAGAAGCCACATTCGATCGTCGTCCTATTCCCTTAAAGTAGTAAGGAGTTCCTAAAATTAGAAGGGTAAAAAAGCCAAAATCTCATAGATAGTTGGTATCTGTCTTCACTCAATGGCTTATTAAATCCTCTCCACTTGAGGATTTAAAGATGCTTTAACCCAGGTTAAAATAAAACAAAAAGGGGGAAACAGCCCCCACTGATCAGTTAAAAACAGTGATGCTTAAATTTTTCCAAGCATCAGCCTTTGACTGTCTTTCAGAGACATTGATCCAACCAGACACCCTACCTATGTGTCTTTCCAATTGGAGAACCAAGCCCTATTTGGGTACCTGCTAGGGACCTCAAATACTGCCAATTAGAACAAAATGACTACCCAAGAGCACATGCTCTTGAGGGGTGATTTTTTTTCCCTTTTTCCACAGGAATGAAAAAACCATGATGGACCCTCTGTCTCATTGTGATTGGACTTCTCATCATCTCTATCCTGATGTTCATCATGAGCACTGTTGCCTTGGACTCTCCCTTTGTCAGTATTTCAACTCTCTGCGACGAGAGAAGAGGGACTATGCCTATTCCTGAGAGAAAAGTGCTATTTCGTTGCCAACTGTCCAGACTTTGTTCTAGATGGCTTCATTTGGACTGAACTAAATGGGTCGGCTTTAGCTTAAGCGGTTACTTCCTCATGCTGGACTTTATATCTGTCTAATCCCTACCTTCTCCTTTTTTTGTGTGAAATCCCTGACTGTCATTTTCCTTGTGTTCACCTTTGGGCCCTGTGTACAGCTTGGTGGTCTGCCAATAATGCCTTCAGCGATGCTGAGTGAGAGCCCTACAGACTTGGCCATGGTCCTTAACAAGGTGCGGAGGTCTAAACCAGCCATCCTTGAAAAGCCTTCCCAAAGGCGACTGTCCTGTCCCATGTCCTTCCCCTGGCCACTTGCTGGCCCTGGGTGTGTCCACCTGATGGACACCCCATTTTTTAAAACAAAATGGGGGAGCCACATTTAAAAAAAAAACAAAATGGGGAAATGTCGGGACCTTACACTGCTTTCTGGCTGCTTGCTACATTACCACGCCCTTTACAGGACCTAGGCTAAGCAGGGGGCGTGGCTGTGAGAACTGAAACCACCCCAAAGATAGGCCAATGGCTCTGCCAATGGCATCCGCCCATGATCCTTATGTGTCCCTATGATCTTTCTGTTGATTGGCCCGTGTCCTATATAAGACCGTCCAACTTCCTCAATAAACCGAGTTTTTGGCATTGCTTTCTACCAAAACTCCCCCGGGTGTGGCGTGGTGTCCATCAGTCAGGCGGGGGTAAGACACTCGGCGACTTTTGCCCGTTAAGCCTATCTTCGCCAGGTAAGCTACTTTAACTCTTTCTGCTGGCAGAAGGAGCCCCCTTTTTGGGCCCAAAAAGGGGGGTAGCTTTAGACCTCGGCCCCATTAAGAAGTAATGCAGCAATCCCGACACTGAGGCATCTGAAGCCCACATTGGTGGGATAGAGACTGGGTTTCCAAGGGTTGATCTGGGTTTGGTGATCCCAAAAAACTTCAGAGACAGGGCTGAGAAACTGTTGATCACTGACAGAGACAGTTCGACTTTCCAACAGGATTTATTTTATTTTATATTTTGATTCACTACTCTCTACCATATTTGGAACAGGATGTTTTTAATGCATCAGTATATGGAGGACAATGATATATGAAAGATGTTTTGCATTTTTGTTGGATTCTTTGTCTTTAATTTTTTCTCTTTGCTCATAGTCTTCCTCTCTCTTATCTATTTTCTTTGCAACTATTCTCCAACCAACAGCCAATCTCTTTTGGCTCCTCTTCCACTCCTCCTATGAATTTCTACTTCTAGCTTCTCTCTTCCTTCCTCGTGAATATTGCATACTATACTACCTCTGTCCTCTCATCCACCATTTGAAATTGTAAGTAGTTTTAACAAATATTCTGTTTGTACTAGAGATAGTTATTGAACTCATCATTTTGGGTTAATGTGAGAAAGCAGTAGATAACTTAGTGGAAGCTATTAGGTTTAAGACTATATATTATGTACACTGGGTGCTGTTGATATTGGTCTCACCAGTAAAGGTGAAGTGCTGGAAACCTTCAGGAACACTATAGGTCTACAGGGTAGAATTTATCCTGCCTTAGATCCATACTTTTAGATGGGAAAACACACTAACAACATGAAAAAAAAAAAAAAAAAAAAAAAAAACAGGAGAATAAAGTGGCCCAAACACACCAAGATGTTTCAACAAGAGAAACTACTGATAATACAGTGGAAGAAATGTCCAAGAAGGAGTTCAGATTGTATATAGCTAAGTTGATATGTGAAGTAAAGGATAGTATAAGGAGTGAAATCAAAGAAAAAATACAGGAAATGAAAGACCACTTTAATAAAGAGAGATCATGGGGAAAAATAAAAAAAGCAGAACTCCTTGAAATGAAGGAATCAGTAAACCAAATTATAAATTCAATACAAAGCATCACCAACAGACTAGACCACTTGGAAGATAGAACCTCAGACAATGAAGACAAACTATATAATCTTGAAAGTAGAGTTGAACATGTGGAGACAATGGTAAAAAACCATGAACAGAACATCCAGGAATTGTTGGATAACATGAAAAAAACAAATTTAAGAATTATTGGGATAGATGAAGGAGCACAGATACAAGCCAAAGAAATGCACAATCTTTTCAATGATATAATGACAGAAAATTTCCCAAACCTAAAGAATGGAATGGAAAATCAAATAGAAGAGGCTTACAGGACCCCAAGTGCACAGAATTACAGCAGACCCACATCGAGACACATTATAATGAGAATGACTAGCACACAGAATAAAGATAAAATCTTAAAGGCTGTTAAGAGAAAAAAATGAAATCACATATAGGGGGAAACCAATTCAGATCTCAACTGATTTCTCAACCCAGTCCCTGAAAGCTAGGAGGTCCTGGAATAATATATTTCAAGTGCTAAAAGAAAACGAGCGCCAACCAAGAATTTTATATCCAGCAAAATTAAGTTTCAGATTTGAAGGTGAAATTAAAACATTCCATTCCACGATAAACAAAAATTTAAAGAATTCACAACTAAAAACCTACACTACAAAGCATTCTCAACAGAATATTCCATGAGGATGAAGTGAAAAGAAAAAGTGAAATCCAGCAAAAAGAGGATCTACACTAAAGGGACATTCAACTAAATGAGAAACTAAGACAAATCAAAAACCATAAATAAATCAAAATGACAGGGAATACAAATCATATTTTAAATAACCTTGAATGTTAATGGCCTAAACTCATCAATCTAAAGACAAACTAGCAGATTAGATTAAAAAGCAAGACCCAACAATATGCTGTCTTCAAGAGACTCACCTCATGGGCAAATATATCCACAGACTGAAGGTGAAAGGATGGGGTAAAAATTATCACTCATATCGACTGCATAAAGAAGCAGGGGTTTCCATTCCCTTTTCAGATAAAATAGACTTCAAACCAAAGTTAATCGAAGAGACAAAGAAGGACAGTTCATACTTCTTAAGGGAGGTATATATAAGCAGGACATACCAATTATAAATGTTTATACCCCAAACAATGGAGCATCTATGTACATCAAACAAACCCTTCTCAATTTCAAGAGTCAAATAGACCACAATACAATAGTACTGGGTCACTTTAACACACCATTCTCATTACTGGACAGATCTTCCAAACAAAAACTAAGAATTAAATAACTATAGAATTAAATAATACAATCAATAATTTAGACTTAACAGACATATATAGAATATTCCATCCATCAACGAGCAAATATACTTTCTTCTCAGCAGCACATGGATCCTTCTCTAACATAGAAAATACCTTATGCCACAAAGCAACTTTTACTAAATACAAAAAAATAGAGATAATATCCTGCATTCTATTAGACCACAATGGAATGAAATTAGAAATCAATGATAAGATAAAAAAATAGAAGCTACTGTAACAAATGGAGATTAAATAATACACAATTGAATGATGAATGCATAGTAGAAGAAATCAAGGATGAAATAAAAACATTCTTAGAGGCCAATGAAAATGCTGAAACAACATATTGAAATCTTTGGGACACTATGAAGGCAGTACTAAGAGGAAAGTTTATTGCATTGAGTGCATTTATTAAAAGAATAAAAAGTCAACAAATAAATGACCCAACACTACATCTCAAAGCCCTAGAAAAGGAAGAACAAATCAATACCAAAAGCAGCAGAAGACAGGAAATACTTAAAATCAGAGCTGAAATAAATGAAACTGAAACAAAAGAAACAATTGAAAAAATTAACAAAACAAAAATTTGGTTCTTTGAAAAAATAAATAAAATTGATAAACCCCTGGCCATGCTAACAAAGAGAAAGAGAAAAAACTCAAATTAATAAAATACAAGATGAAGAAGGGGACATCACAACAGACACATCTGAAATACATATGATAATTAGAAATAATTTTGAAAATTTATACTCTAATAAAATAGAAAATATTGAAGACATCAACAAATTTCTAGAGACATATGACCCACCCAAACTGAATGAGGAGGTCATACATAATTTAAACAGATCAATTTCAAGGAATGAAATAGAAAATGCCATCAAAAGCCTAACAACCCAGAAAAGCCCAGGACCAGATGGCTTCTCAGTGGAGTTCTATAAGACTTTCAAAGAAGAATTAACACCCATACTCATCAAAGTATTCCATGAAATAGAAAAGGAGGGAACCCTTCCAAACTCATTCTATGAAGCTAATATCACCCTGATACCAAAACCAGACAAGGATACATTAAGGAAATAAAACTTCAGACCAATATCCCTGATGAACATAGATGCAAACATTCTCAATATAATTTTGGCAAATCACATACCAAAACATATTAAAAAGATAGTGCAACATGGTCAAGTGAGATTCATCCCAGGGATGCAGGGTTGGTTCAACATACGGAAATCAATAAATGTAATTCATCATATTAATAGACTTAAAAACAAGAATCATATGATCATCTCAATAGAAGCAGAAAAAGCATTTGACAAAATACAGCACCCCTTCATGTTCAAAACACTAGAAAAACTAGGGATAGTGGGAACATACCTTAACATTGTAAAAGCTATATATGCTAAATCCAAGGCCAGCATCATTCTAAATGGAGAAAAATTGAAAGCATTCCCTCTAAAAACTGGAACAAGACAAGGATGTCCTTTCACCATTTCTATTCAACATCATCCTTGAAACTCTAGCCAGAGCAATTAGACAAAAGAAAGAAATCAAAGGAATACAAATTGGTAAAGAAGAACTCAAACTATCACTATTTGCAGATGACATGATTTTATATCTAGAAGATACAAAAAAAAAAAAAAAAAAAAAAAAAAAAACTCCACCAGAAAACTTCTAGAACTAATAAATGAATTCAGCAAAGTAGCAGGATATAAAATCAACACCCATAAATCAAACACATTCCTATACATCAGTGATAAATCCACTGAAAGAGAAATTAGAAAAACTACTCCCTTCACAATAGCCTCAAAGAACAACAACAACAACAACAACAACAAAAACCCTGGGAATCATTCTAACAAAAGAAGTGAAAGACCTCTATAATGAAAACTACAGAACGCTAAAGAAAGAAATTGAAGAAAACCTCAGAAGATGGAAAGATCTCCCATGCTCCTGGATAGGCAGAATTAATATTGTCAAAATGGCCATACTAACAAAAGTGCTATACAGATTTAATGCAATTTCTATTAAAATCCCAATGACATTCTTCATAGAAATAGAAAAAGCAATAATGAAACTTATTTGGAAAAATAAGAGACCCAGAATAGCTAAAGCAATCCTTAGCAAGAAAAGTAAAGCAGGAGGCATCACAATACAATACTACAGAGCTATAGTAACAAAAACAGCATGGTATTGGCACCAAAATAAACTTGTAGACCAATGGTACAGAATAGAGGACACAGAGACAAACCCACACAAATACAGTCATCTCATACTAGACAAGGGTGCCAAAAACATTCACTGGGGAAAAGAGCCTATTCAACAAATGGTGCTGGCAATACTGGAAATCCATATGTAGCAAAATGAAACTAAACCTCTATCTCTCACCCTGCTCAAAAATCAACTCAAAGTGGATCAAAGACTTAGGCACTAGAACAGAGACCCTCCGCCTAATAGAAGAAAAAGTAGGCCCAAACCTGCACAATTTCAGCCTAGCATCTGATTTCCTTAACAAGACTCCTAAAGCACAAGAAGTAAAATCAAGAATCAATAAATGGAATGGATTCAAATTAAAAAGTTTCTTTTCAAGCAAAGGAAACAATTAATAATGTGAGGAGAGCCCCTACAGGTTGGGAGAAAAATCTTTACCACACGCACCTCTGATAAAGTGTTAATCTCTAGGATATATAAAGAACTCAAAAACTTAACACCAAAAATAGAAATAACCCAATCAATAAATGTGCTAAAGAACTGAACAGACACTTCACAGAAGAAGAAATACAACTGATCAACAAGTATATGAAAAAGTGTTCAACATCTCTAGTAATTAGAGAAATGCAAATCAAAACTACTCTAAGATTTCATCTCACTCCTGTCAGAATGTCAATCATTAAGAATATAGGCAACAATAAATGTTGGTGAGGATGTGGGGAAAAAGGTACACTCATACATTGCTGGTGGCACTGCAAATTGGTGCAACCACATAGAAAGCAGTATGGAGATTCCACAGAAAACTGGGAATGGTACCACCATTTGACCCAGCTATCCCACTCCTTGGTTTATACCCAAAGGACTTAAAATCAGTATACTATAGTAACACAGCCACATCAATGTTTATAGCAGCTGAATTCACAATAGCTAGACTATAGAACCAACCTAGGTGTCTCTCAATAGGTGAATGGATAAAGAAAACACGGTATATATACTCAATGGAATATTACTCAGCTTTAAAGAAGGATGAAATTATGGCATTTTCCAGCAAATGGTTGGAGATGGAGAATATCATGCTAAGCGAAATAAGCCAATCCCACAAAACCAAAGGCTGAATGTTTTCTCTAATATGTGGATGCTAATTCACAATAAGGCAGCAGGGGGGGGGGGCATTAGGGAAAAATAGTGTTAGATTAGGTAGAGGGAAGTGAAGGGAGGGAAAGGAGGGGATGTGGGGATGGGAAACATAGTGGAATGAAACAGACATTATTACTTTATGTATATATGTGATTACATGACCAATATGATTCTGCAACATGTATACTTTGAAAAATGAGAAATTATATCCCATCTATGTATGATATATCATAGTGCATAAATGCATTCTACTATCATGTATAACTAATTAAAACAAATAAAAAATTAATAATAAAAAAGAAGATGCATGATATGATAGAGTATAATGTACAGGGTGAATAAGCTGAAAACAATAAAATAACATAATTATGAAACATACTGATTATATGGATTAATTGAACTACACAGTGTAATAAATTTGGAGAGTTAATTGTTGTATTATTGTCAAAATTTATATATTTTTCCTGAATAACTAGTAGAACCGCAGGATGCATAAGTCAGTCATGCCTGATATTAGCTACATATATTTAAGTAAAAGACATTGGATGATGGTCATTGAAGTTGTGTCTATATGCTATCAGTAATAGGCATGCAGAAAAAAAATACTTCCTTATGAAAATCAAGTACTTTGAATTATGTACTTGCTTTACTAAGACACTGTTCCTTTTATTCATAAAAAAATAGATATATGGTCCCCTTAAAGTCTAAAATACTTTACTTTTTATTTACATTTGCTTTCAATAACTTAACTGAAACCCTAAGATAAAATCCCAAAGACAAAGATAATTTTGACCTTGAAATAAATGATATTGTGAACAACCATGTAAGTTTGTTCACCTTTACGTGATTCTTGTAATTGGATCAATTTTAAGGAGGTTTTCATCTCAGAGAATATTCACCAATAAGTTAAGTGCAAAATACATGCTCAAATTAAACAGTCATATATAGATATTAGAATTTTTAAGTACTACCTATCTATCTAAATGTTCATATAACTCTTTAAAGGACAGAGGTTTTAATATGGCTTTAGTATATTTATAATCCAGTTCACTGGTTTAATGATATAATTTCTAAATTAATGTATGCCACCATATTTAAAAAATTGCTTATATTTTCTACATGCTCAATTACTATGACCCAATGGCCTTTCCAGAAATACCTGTATAAATTTCATCTGTAAGAAGTTCTTAACTATCAGCTGTTGTACCTCCCCAACTTTATATTGCAGTCTATGACAACATTACAACCAGTCACCCCAGATACACTTTTCCTGGACTGTTCTCCTTCATGATTTCAACATGCTTATTGAGTTGGGTATTAATAGTATTTTTTACCATCTCCATTTATTCCAAGTATATTTGTAATTCATCACTGAGGCCACTATCAAATTAAATTAGATCTGTAACCACCTTAATCAGCAGGTGGAAATAAATGTTTTCTCCTTGGTCTCTCTGAAGCAGAAATTATTATTCAATGAACCCAACAAGGGTAATTATATCATTATGCCTTTGAATTGTATGATAGGAAGAGAATGGAAAATCCCAGTAAAGAAGCCGGGCACGGTGGCGCACGCCTGTAATCCCAGTACTTGGGAGGCTGAGCAGGAGGATCGCGAGTTCAAAGCCAGCCTCAGCAATGGCAAGGCACTTAGCAACTCAGTGAGACCCTGTCTCTAATAAAATACAAAAAAGGGCTGGGGATGTGGCCCAGTGGTCGAGTGCCCCTGAGTTCAATTCCTGTAACCAAAAAAAAAAAAAAAAAAAAAAATCCCAGTAAAGATGCAACAGTTTTTATTCCCTCCTGTATTATGTAAGCACATTTAATTACTATATTCTCTGTTTTTAAATTGTATATGGTATACATTCCTATTTTATTATTCTAGCTCAAAGTGTACTTAGATTATGAGACCTTGAGAAATAAACTTCTTGTTTTCATTCTCAGTTCAGAACAAAGTAGCTGAAATAAAGTTAGGCATAGTTGTTTGTAGAATTAATAAATTATTTTAAAAAATTAGAATTTTTAATAGAATTAGAAAGAACATACCACTTCTAACTCTAATGCGAGTCTCACATTACTTAATTTCAGTCTTAATATATCACTTTGTCATTCAAGGACATGTGTTATTGGTGTGATAATAGATCAATAGATCAAAAGAAGAGAATTAGAGTAAAGAAATAAATGTCCACAACAATTGATTTTGATAAGATTCTTAGGACATGATTAAAATCCTTAATAGATGGTACAGTTTCAATGCTGTAGACATCTGTATTTCCTCTTCCAAAAAAAAAAAAAAAAAAAAAAAAAAAAAGAAGGAATTGTGACCTTAACCTTAATCCCACTACAAACACAAAAATTGGAATGGAACATATTAACTTAAAAGCTAATGTGTAGAAGATACCATAACACTTCCAAAATAAACATGGAAGATGTTTCCTTTTTATGGGGAGAATTGGGAGCAACTGAGCTCACAGAGATAAGAAAGCTTCTGGGAATGATGGAGATATCCAAATGTCATAATTTGAAATATTTTTTTTTTTTTTTTTTGTCCTATGCTTTCGTCACTGAGCTTCTAAAACCCTTGGAATTTCCAGGTAATAGGAGTGTTTATTACTATGCAAAATGAGTTCCTTTGGTAACCCATGATTTTATATTAATAAGGTGACTTAGGTTAGGACCTCAAGACCACCTCATAGCAGAACCAGTCACCAGAAAGATCAAGTTACTAGAGGAGTATAAGATTAAAACTAAGCTCTTCCCAGGAACATTCATGAAAGGGTAAAGGTAAAGATTATGCTTTATTAAAAAAATCTCAAAATGCTTAATTAATAATCATTAAAAAAAACTCTTGAAGAATAAGATTTGATGAACTTCTTGGTTGCTGAACACCTGGAGCTACTGTGAGTGTGGAGTCCACAGCATTTCAACTGTGACCATATGATGTCTTATCCATTTCTTTATTTTGCTGTTCATCTATATTCTTGAAAATATTCCTTATAGCAAATCCCAAAGTATATGTAAAGCATCTCCCTGGTTTCTATGAACTGCTCTAGCAAATTACCAGACTCAACAAGAAAGATTTCAAGAGGAAGAATTCAATTGAATTATAGGAAACCCAGGTGATGTCTGCTTGATCTGAGGAAGCAAAAAGAGACCACATATCTGATCATAGAAGCGGTCTGTGTTAGTGTGAGAGTGGAGGGAAAAAAACACATTTTCCATTTTATTGTCTGGTGTCTCAATACTGGTTGTTTCATGGGGTCATACATCTATTAAAACTCATTCAACTGTTCTCTTAAAATGAATACATTTTATTACATGTAAATTAAACTTTAAACTGATTCCTTGAAAAGACTATTGTCCTATACTTTAAATATGTGTGCTATGGTTTGGGTACAATTTAAGTGTGTTCCCTAAAATTTCATGTGTTGTATAACAAGTTCCTAGTGTAGTGATATTAAGAAGTGATGGTATCTTGAAATTTGGTCAGTCAGGGTATTTCCTCAGAAAGGATTAAGGTAGTTTTGTGGGAACCTGGATATTTCTCACAAGAAGTTTGTTATAAAATAGCAACACTGGTCTCTTATCTTTCTCTAACTTTCTGTTCTCACCATGTGATCTTTCCCTGTCACATAGGATCCTTTCATGATATTATCCATCATGAAGTGATACACCCCAGGGATCATATTTTTTACAACAGTTTGTGTTATACTTTTGGGATTATCAGCCTCCAAAATGGTAAGTTAGCTACATCTCTTTTCTTTATACATTATCCAATCTCAGGTATTTTGTTGTAGCAATAGAAAATAGATTTATACAATGTACATATTTTTTGAATAAATTATATACTAAAAATTAGCAAAAGCAATGTTTCGTAGCAAAGATTTTTAGAATGAGGTCGTAGAATTGGCAATACCAATTGTAAGTATCATACAGAGTAAGTACGCCCCTCATACTTTTCTAACTGAAGTATAAGATGAAAATAAGTTTGGCAGTTTATTAAAAGTTAAATATAAATATAACCCATCAATGCAGTCATTTAATTCCACTTAAAGGTAGCTAAGTAATATATGCACATGCAAACAGATCCTGATATTTGGTGAATACCCTATTTGCAAATTTACCTACTTACTATAATTTATTTATAATTCTAAAGTCAGTACTTGTGGTAATTTTGTAATCATTAACAGATGTGTAGAGTGATGAAATTTTGAAAAGTCTGTGTATGTTTTAAAAGCATTTTTTCCCCTCTGAATTCATGCTGAAGTTTAATCTCCAAAATCTATGTTAATGATATTAAGGGGGTGAAAACTAAATACGACTATAGTATTTAAACTATAGTATTTAAAGTTAGGGTCTTTGAAATATGATTAGGTTTAGGTAAGGTCATTGGGGTGGAGTTCCCAAGACTGAATCCTTGTGTCTTTACAAGAATAGGGACAGGGATAAGATACACAGGTAGACATATGTCTTCCCTGTCTCTTGCCATGTGATACCATATGCCACCTCAGGATTCTTCCCAAAAGAAGCCCCTATGCTATGAAGTGACATAACATGGGGAGTACAACCAGAGTCTGTGCCATATATTTTGGACTTTCAGACTCCAAAATTGTGAGCTAAGTAAACCTTACTTGTTTATAAGTTAGCCTACATCAGGTATTTCATTATGGTGACCAAAAATTGACTAAACAGTCCAGCATGCACTTTCTAATTAAGGTTGAATAAGGAAATGATTTGTCTTCTTGTTCAGCTCTCATACTATATGAGTATACTTCTCAGAGTTCATTTGGGTCCCATTTTTTATATTGTCACAGTTTTTGTTGATGATTTCAGTTTTCAAAATGTCCCTCAAATGTGATACTGAATTCTAGTGTTCCTAAGTGCAAGAAAGGTGTGATTGTGATGTGCTTTATGGAGAGAATTTATACACATGTTAGGTAAGACTCCTTTAGGTCTTACTTATAGCATTATTATGTGTGAGTCCAATGTGAATGAATAAACTATATATTAACTATGGTGCCTTTAAACAGAAACATATATTTAAAAAGATGATATATTTAACACTAGATGAAAATGTGACTAAAACCTTTTAGGAACCAAACCTTATATAGCATTTTTTTTTTTTTTTTTTTTTTTTGTGGTACCAGGGATTGAACTCAGGGGCACTCGTCCACTGGGTCACATCCCCAGCCCTTTTTGTTTTGTATTTTATTTAGAGACAGGGTCTCACTGAGTTGCTAAGTGCCTCGCCATTGCTGAGGCTGGCTTTGAACTCGCGATCCTCCTGCCTCAGCCTCCCAAAGTGCTGGGATTACAGGCATGCGCCACCGCACCTGGCTAAAACACTATATTTTGCCTGAGAGTAATGTTTGGTATTTTGCCTATTCAGTGTTCATCATAAATTATAGAACCTAGCTACCATGGATAATGAGAAAGTGGTAATAACTCTCTTTTTCTGTAAAAATATGAATGAAAACCAAATTACACTATGCACATACAATTCAATACATTATTGCACAAAAAACTAAAGTGAAACTAAGGTATTATGCTGATTGAAAAAATAGGCATGAAAGAAATGTCTTCTACAGACCAACACCAAGAGCAGTAGAAGACAGGAAATAATTAAAATCAGAGCAGAAATTAATGAAATTAAGACTAAGGAAACCATTCAAAGAATTGACAAGACTAAAAGTTGGTTCTTTGAAAAAATAAACAAAATTGACAGACCCTTAGCGATGCTAACGAAAAGAAGAAGAGAAAAAACTCAAATTACTAACATTCGTGATGAAAAAGGGAATATCACAACAAACACCTCAGATATACAGAATATAATTAGAAATTACTTTGAAAACTTGTACTCTAATAAAATAGAAAATACTGAATGCATTGACAGATTTCTAGAGTCATATGATTTGCCTAAACTGGATATGGAGGCTATACACAATTTAAACAGATCAATTACAAGCGAAGAAATAGAAGATGTCATCAAAAAGCTACCAACAAGGAAAAGTCCAGGACCTGATGGGTTTACAGCCGAGTTCTATAAGACTTTCAAAGAAGAACTAATACCAATGCTCTTCAAACTATTTCAAGAAATAGAAAAAGAGGGAGCTCTTCCAGACTCTTTCTATGAGGCCAATATTACATTAATTCCAAAGCCAGGCAAAGACACATCCAAAAAAGAAAACTTCAGGCCCATATCTTTAATGAACATAGATGCAAAAATCCTCAACAAAATCCTGGCAAATCGGATAAAAAAACATATCAAAAAGATAGTGCACCACGATCAAGTGGGGTTTATCCCAGGGATGCAAGGCTGGTTCAACATTCGGAAATCAATAAACATAATACATCACATCAATAGACTTAAAGACAAAAATCATATGATCATCTCAATTGATGCAGAAAAAGCATTTGACAAAATACAACACCCCTTTATGTTCAAAACACTGGAAAAACTAGGAATATCAGGAACATATCTTAACATTATAAAAGCTATTTATGCAAGGCCCCGAGCTAACATTATCTTAAATGGAGAAAAATTGAAAGCATTCCCTCTAAAAACTGGAATAAGACAGGGATGCCTCCTTTCACCACTGCTATTTAACATAGTACTGGAAACTCTGGCCAGAGCAATTAGACAGACAAAAGAAATTAAAGGGATCAAGATAGGAAAAGAAGAGCTCAAATTAGCACTATTTGCTGATGACATGATAATCTACCTAGAAGACCCAAAAAACTCTACCAGAAAACTTTTACAACTAGTAAATGAATTTGGCAAAGTTGCAGGATACAAAATCAATACACACAAGTCAAAGGCATTTTTGTACATCAGCGACAAAGCCTCTGAAAGGGAAATGATGAAAAATACCCCATTTGCAATAGCATCAAAAAAAAAAAAAAATACCTGGGAATCAACCTAACGAAAGAGGTGAAAGACCTCTATAATGAAAATTATAGAACACTAAAGAAAGAAATTATAGATGAACTCAGAAGATGGAAAGACCTACCTTGCTCTTGGATAGGTAGAATTAATATTGTCAAAATGTCCATACTACCAAAAGCATTATACAGATTTAATGCAATTCCAATCAAAATCCCAATGTCATTCTTCAAATAAATTGAAATAGCAGTCATGAAATTCATCTGGAAAAATAAGAGACCCAGAATAGCCAAAGCAATCCTGAGCAAGAAAAGTGAAGCAGGGGGCATCACCATACCAGACTTTAAATTATACTATAGAGCAATAGTAACAAAAACAGCATGGTATTGGCACCAAAATAGACTGGTGGACCAATGGTACAGAATTGAGGATACAGAGACTAATACATGTAATTACAGCTATCTTATATTAGACAAAGTGCCAAAAATGTACAATGGAGAATGGATAGCCTCTTCAACAAATGGTGTTGGGAAAACTGGAAATCCATATGCAACAAAATGAAATTAAACCTTTATCTCTCACCATGCACAAAACTCAATTCAAAGTGGATCAAGGACCTAGGAATTAGACCAGAGACTATACACCTAATAGAAGAAAAAGTAAGCTCCAATTTCCAACATGTTGGATTAGGCCCCAAGTTCCTTAATAAGAATCCTGTAGCGCAAGAATTACTACCAAGAATTAATGAATGGGATAGATTTAAACTAAAAAGCTTCTTTTCAGCACAAAAAACAATCAGTGAGGTGAATAGAAAGCCAACTAATTGGGAACAAATATTTAATACATGCACATCAGATAGAGCACTTATCTCTAGAATATATAAAGAACTCAAAAAACTTTACACTAAAAAAACAAATAACCCAATCAATAAATGGGCTAAGGAATTGAGAAGACACCTCTCAGAAGAAGATACACGATTAATCAACAAATACATGAAAAAATGTTCAACATCGCTGGCAATTAGAGAAATGCAAATCAGAACTACTCTAAGATTTCACTTCGCTTCTGTCAGAATGGCAGCCATCAAGAACACAAGCAACAATAAATGTTGGAGAGGATGTGGGGAAAAAGGCACACTCATACATTGCTGGTGGGACTGCAAAATGGTGCAACCGTTATGGAAAGCAGTATGGAGATTTCTTGGAAGACTGGGAATGGAACCATCATATGACCCACCCATCCCACTCCTGGGTCTATTCCCAAAGGACCTAAAAACAGCATATTACAGTGACACAGCTATCTCAATGTTTGTAGCTGCACAATTCACAATAGCTAGATTGTGGAACCAACCTAGACGTCCCTCAGTAAATGAGTGGATTAAGAAAATGTGGTATATACGCACAATGGAATTTTACTCACCAATAAAAGAAAACAAATTAATGGCATTTGCAGGTAAATGGATGAAGTTGGAAGACATAATGCTAAGTGAAGTTAGTCAGTCTCAAAAATCCAAGTACCAAATGTTCTCTCTTATATAAGGAGGCTATTTCAAAGTATTGTTGGATGGGGGTACATAGGAGGATTAGAGGAACACTAGAATGGTCAAGGGAAGGGAGGGTGGGAGGGAGGGGGGAGGGAGAGAAAAAAAAAAGGTGGTTGAATGAGATGGATATCCTTTTCCTTAATGCATGATTGAAGACCTGAATTGTATGAATATACTTTGTATACAAACAGTTGTATGTAAAAAGATACTAAATATATGCACTATGAGTTGTACATATTAAAAATTATAAAAATAAAATTAAAAAAAAGAAGACAGATTTCTAAAACAATAAAAAAAAAGAAATGTCTTCTGTACAAATCATGTATATGTTATTATGTAACATATAAACCAAACTATAGTGATGGGAAGCAATTTAATAATTGCCTGGGTTAACGGGTAGGAGAAGGATTTATTTCAAGAATTCACTTGGGAACTTCTTGGGATGGTAAAAATGTTCTATGTCATGATTATTGTGGTGATTTCAAAGAAGTATACTTTGATCAAAATTCATTAAACTCAATATTGTGAATGTTTTTGTTTCTTATATGTAAATTGTAGCTCACCAAAGTTAATTTAAAAAATGCTAACACTAGCCGGGCATGGTGGCGCACGCCTGTAATCCCAGCACTTTGGGAGGCTGAGGCAGGAGGATCGCGAGTTCAAAGCCAGCCTCAGCAATGGCGAGGCACTTAGCAACTCAGTAAGACCCTGTCTCTAAATAAAATACAAAAAAGGGCTGGGGATGTGACCCAGTGGTCGAGTGCCCCTGAGTTCAATCCCCGGTACCACAAAAAAAAAAAAAAAAAAAAAAAAGCTAACACTATTGAAAAGGAAGTATTATAATTAGAGAGAAGATATCTTCAGTAACAGATAAATGACAATATGGAATTGGAAAACAGCAATGCATGTAAGGATAGTCATAATCTTTAAAATATGCATATATCTATTCTATAAGTTCTGCATAAGTACAACTCATTAGTAGAAGACTATTTTTTTAAATTTATTTTTTGTGGTAAATGAATCCAAATGATACTTTAAAATTTTTCAGTATGTGGGATTAAAGTATTTGGGGAGCACAAAATATGCATACTTGTGAACCTATACACACACACAGAGATGCACATGTGTACATAAACACACACACACTTTACCTACCCTGAATCTAACATCAAACATTTTAATGTGTAGTTTGAACTTAGCATGTGTTCAATGAATTTTCTTGAACAAACTCCAACTGGTACCAGTAAGAATTTGTGGAAAATATCTATTCCCTCTCTCCTCAAAAGATTTTCCAGGTACATATTTTAAAGGGTTTTCTTCACATATTTGGAGGCTACTGCTTTTCTTATAGTCCTGGTATCATTGGGGATATACTTTAAGGACTAAAGGTTATACGTGCTATAGGCCAAATTCTTGATTCAAGTTCCCTTGGAAATATTTTAGCTTTTCTTATTGATAAACATTCAGTTATATTCCCATTAAAATAAACATAAAGGCCTTTAATATATACAGTATTTGAATCATGTACCTATCAGTTACTTGCTGATTCTAAATTTAACACTTGTCCCTTTCCCTGAACTTAATTGTGGCTAAGTTTTCTGACACAATAAGCTTGGTTTCAATGGAAAAACCTTAATCTCTTTTTACTCCTTTGTCTATGAGCTAAATTGTTTAAAGCCTTAACTCTTGCAAAGGCTAATCTTGAGAACCACACAAATTGTTTATCTTTCCTTGAAGCTTTTGCTAAAACCTATATTCATCATTCATCTAATCAATATTTACACTTTCCCAACCATTTGAACTACTGTCACAGTGTCTGATGACATGAAGTCTTTCTTTTAATCAGACACAGGTTATAGTTTTGATGATAAGTCATGTATCATAACCAAGGTCAGCAAAGGTAAAAGTTCATTGCTGGAAGCACAAACTATTTCTGATATAAATGGTAAGAGATGGCTTTAGGTACTTAACAAAATTGTTGGAAATTCTGGAAGTCGTCAGATAGGGTAGGGAAGGTGCAGAATAGTGAGTATATAAAAAGTGTGCTGACGACCATGTTTGAATATCTTGTTGTGGAATGTACACAGTGTGGCCACTTTTGTACGCTTATAACTTTGTCTACATATTTTCTCTCATAGTCCTCTCTTTATATGCAGTTCTCAAAAAGCATAGCTAATTTAAAAATTTTTATTCTGAAATAAATTCATATCATATTATATTAGATCTATTATTAACTTATACCTAACATATGCTTCTCTTTCATTTTTAAAGAGAAACCGTGTGTGTGTGTATGTGTGTGTGTGTGTGTGTGTGTGTGTGTATAATGGCGATATTAAACTCACTGAAAAAATTTACCTATGTATCAACCTAACTATTTTTCTGCTCTTTTTCTTTCTTTTTCTGAGAACTAATTAAAACTATTATTATAAACAATAATCCCCAATGAAAAGCAATATAATGTTTGTATATCTATTTCCAGATTAATAGGATTTGATATATATATATATATATATACATACTTATTACAGAGAATAGATTTAATTTTTCTTCTTACTTTAGTGTATTAATGGAGAATATTCAGATTTGACAACTTAAAATTTACCATAATTTTTATATATTCATTCATTAAGACAGGAGCTGACAAACTAAAACCCACAGGCCAAATCCAATTCACTTCCTATTTTATAAATAAAATTTTATTGGAATACAACCAACCTGCTTTCAGGTTTCAAACACAAAGTTGAGTGGACAATCTGACACACATAGCCTAAAAGTATTTACTAGTTGTCCTTTTATAGAAAAAGTGTGCTGACCATCTTTGAAAATCTTGCTGTTGAAATAGACACACAATATTGCCTGAGGGATTCTTTGAGGAAATAAATAGGTTTTTTGTTGTTGTTCTTCATTTGCAAAGTTGAATAATTACAAGAAGAAACTCTGTTTTTATGTTAACCATCTAAAAGTCTATTTTGATTAGAATTTTTAGGGAAGACAGTCATATTAAACTCCTGCTTAATTGGGTTTGTTTAAGAACTTAGTATAGCTGACATCATCCTTCCTTACACTGAAGTGATCTCAGAGGGCAGACTATATCTCATGTCTCAACGCATAATATTATAGTGGACAAATCTACTTATACAGAAGACATTTATATACACACACACATAAACACACATTCGACCTTACATACACGCTCACGTACATACAGTTTTTCTCTTTCAACAATAAGCCATGAGCCAGTGAGCCCTCTATTTTTGTTTCTTAGTGTTATTCATGACATGCTACAAAAAAAAAAAAAAAAAAAAAAAAAAAAAAATCCATTGCCTTAAAAATAAGACAACTAAATCAGAATTGATACAAAAACCAATGATCTCTATCAACAGAACATTTAATTTTTGAGACAGAAAACAATGTTTATAATTTCTTGGTGAGACTCAGAGATTTCCTCCATATGAATTGAACACCAGTCTTCCGAGTTTTATTTAGCAAATATGGGTGTCTAAAATGCAAGAGTTTAAGTGGATTTGAGTTCTGTAATGAAAAGTTTGAACATTGTTCTCAGAGTAAACACTTCCTGGCAGAGCTTCAAAGAAAGAATATGCAATTGCTGGGAGATTAGAAATTCTGATTGCATTAGGTTTTCATCATTCTGTGGGATAGGCTTGTTGTCAGTGCAGTGTTGAAAAGAGTGACAGATCCATATCCTCAGCTTTTCTGAAAGCCTAAGATGGACGAGGTGGTTTACTTTCAACATACTGATATGTTTTTAGACATCAGCTACAATGCAATATTGACATTTTTTTTCTCGTTTTGTATTCTACCATAGTTAAAATACATGGTTCTTTCATTTATTACATATGTATACACATTGACTGTCTTCAGTTTTAATGGAGTGTTGGCAAGGATGAACAGAACATCAGGCTTTTTTTTTCTCTATCTTAGAATGAAGGTATACAGTCATTGTCATTTTCAAAAGAGAAAAGAGTTTCAACTGATCAGTTAGAAAGTAGGATGATATAGACAATGAAAAAATATTCTGTGCCTGTCTTTAAGTTGAAAGAGCCTACAGCTCATATATTATGTTCTGTTTTCACAATGTATATTTATAAGCAAGCATGATTTTCTTGTCACATATAATATTAAGTAATAATAGTATCCATTTTATGTCCAAATATGGGAGTCAGTAAAGAAGATAAATTATGCTTACTATTTGAGGTTTCATTGCATAATTTCTAATTAACTTGTTTCTTCTATCTCATTTGACTGATAAAGTTGCTATTATGAAAAACAGGACAGGAAATGTAAAAAGATTATATTTATTTAATTTGAGGTAAGGAATCTGCAAATATCTGAACAAGCATACTGTTTTAGTTGTTTTCTGTTGCTATATTAGATACATGTAACTGGGTAATTTATAAGGAAAATAAGTTTATTTTGACTCATGTTTCTGAAGAATGAAAAAATCCAAAGTTAGGTAACTTCTTCTGTCAATTCAAGGTTCTTCAAATCAATAATCCTTTTGAATTGATGCCTCAGTATTTTTCAACCTTGTTGTACAAATTCTGTTATACAGTGAATCTATAACACTCAGTAGTAGAAATACCATTTTTTCTTTTTTTGTGTGCAGGGATGAACCCAGGGTTATTTAACAACTGACCCACATTCCCAGCCCCCTTTTTTAAATTTTAATTTTGAAATGGAGTCTTAGTAAGTTGCTTAGGGCCTTACTAATTTGCTGAGGCTGACTTTGAACTTGCGATCCTCCTGCCTCAGCTTCCTGAGATGCAGGGATTACAGGTGTGCACCACTGCACCAAGCCCATGTTCTTTTTTTAAACATTTTAAAATTTTTTATTCTTTACTGTGGATGGACACAATTACTTTATTTATTTTTATGTTATGCTGAGGATCATATCCAGTGCCTAACAGGTGCTAAGCATATGTTTTACCACTGAGCTTCAACCACAGCCTCCCATGTTCTTCTGAATATATGTATTTCCTCTCTGAATTTCTCTTTTTCATTATACTTATTTCCAATATAATATTTAAAAATATTTTATTAGATGCTAATAGGCTTTTTTTTTTTAATCTGAGGTGCTTAGAATAGAACCCAGTACCTCACACATGCTAGGCAAGTGCTCTACCACAATCCACAATCCCAGATCCCTCCAATATAATTTTATTTCCAATCTCTTTCTTGGAAATTTTCCTAACATTTTTGTCAGTTATGGATTTTCAATATAACTGTGTCCAATTCAACTATTCCAGGTTAGAAGGGGTAGGGTAAACATAGTAGAATATCTCTAAATCTAAATATCAAATATATTTTATCTCTAGTAGGATGCCCATAAAGAAATCATTAATAAAAGCGTATCTATATGTGAATGCCATTGTACATAAGGAATGCTGCTTTGATAAAATGAACTAACTGTATTGAAAATATAAATCCATTATCTCATGATTTAAAAGTTGTGTATGCTAAGGGTTAGTTGTAGTAATAGTAATGCAATTATTAATAATAATTACTTGGTTTCAATAACGACTAAGGAAAGTTTTTTTTAAAAAATCCACTTGTAACAAAATATTACAGTTAAAATGATAGGGCTGCTAATATAGCTCAATGGTACAGCACTTGCCTAGCATGCTTAAGACCCTGTGTTCAATGCCCAATTCCATAAAAGAGCAAAAATAAATAAGTAAATAGATAAATTGTTGGAGTTAAAAATAGAAGAATTTTTATTTGTAGAATTGATAGACCTTTGAATAATAACACATAATTTTTTCATTACCAGCCCTTTATCATAACTTTAGTTATGTTGATATTTGAAATGGTGAATTTTAATTCTGCTTTAATTTTTTTTTTGTGTGTAAAAGTGTTCATTTTATTTTTAAGGAGTTAAATACACCACATGGTTTAAAAATTAGAATTAGGATAATCACAGCAAAAAATATAGTATCTAAGAATATTCACATTAGAAGTCTGTATGCATAAAACAAGCTACTTTTAAGTTATCTATGGCAATAGGCAATTTATAAACTTTTGTGAAGAAAAAAATAGTTCAAGAGCTACTTGACACTATTTCCTCTCCTCATGAGTAAGGTTTGATTTCAAAGACTTGTGAAAGGTAAACAGTGAATGAATGACAGTAAATTCCCTAAATAACTAGATACTAGATATGGATTACTAGATATAGATAGTAAATATCACATTGGCTGGAATATTTTTAAATATAATACAAAACAAATTTATGCAAATTTTCAGCTTTATCACAATCACTATCTATTTATAAAAAGTGCATTTGGGTAAGTACATATTTAAACTTGATAATTAAAGTAATAGCGAAAAAATCAGTTTACAATCCATTTATATAAATTGTGTACTTTGAAATAAAACAAACATTTTTATTAGCTTGAAAATTATAGCAATATAAGAATTCACTACTTGACAGATATCTTTAGTACATGTTGAACTACATAGTTTTAGAGGAAGAAAATCTTAGGAGATAATGTTATATACAGAATTTTGAACAAGGATAAAATCTATTTAATTTGTATGAATAGTAGATAATTTTGTTTAAATGTTTCTTTATAATTCTAATCTTTGTAAATTTTGATACATTTTAGTTTGGGACTTATCTGGATATGATGCACAAAAATAAATGTTAATATATATAAAATGGAATTTCTGAAAATTAATACATTTATGACACTAATCACTAGTTATGTTTCTCAGTAAGAACCATATCTAAAGCAGACTCTCATGAGCCCCCATTATAGAGTATGTAGGGTATCTTCATAGTTTATTAAGGATTCCTTTTTCAGTCAATGATGTCTTGTCTATGGAGTTTACTATATGTTTTTCTTTACTCAAGTCCGAGATGGGTGATGAGGTGAGGTATAAGAGTTGTGGGTGAACCTTGAAAGACATCTGGCCAGACATGAACTCAGATCCTGTCAGGCAACACAGAGGTTTGAATGCTCTTAGATACAGGGGGAGACCAGTGCTGAAAGTGACACTACATAAATCCCAGACGTGGTCGAAGGCAAATCTGTTGAGAGGAATAGGACTGAGTCTGCACTTCAGTGTACTCATTCTCAAGAAACATACAAAAAGTTCAGTGGTTTCTCCAGGCCATCTGGGGGAAGTTAGTGGATAGTGCATGCGAGGGTTTGAATGCTTTGCTCCCACCAAAATTCATGTGTTGGGAATTTAATCACCAATGCAAATATTGAGAATTTTGGTCTAACGGGATGCATTTTCATCATGAGCACTCCCTACCTCATGAGCAGATTTACTTTTCTTTATAAATGAATTCTATTCTGTTTATAAATGTCTCGGTCTCACTTTCTCTATTGTAGCAACATGAAACAAACAAAGACACCTAAGAATCTTGTCATGGATTTCTGTGACAAATGACAAAGTAATGTTGCCACAAGTGTGAAGGAATAGGGAGAAGTCAGATGGAGAATGTAGATGAAGTTCAAGAAGAGTGTCCAGCAGGGATTATGAGGGACACAATGCAACAGAGAAAGGCAACACCACATTGGTCACAGAGAAAACCAAACAGCCACCACCCATAGGCAATATAGAATATACCTCCAAACTTGGTTGCTTTAAATAGCCAAGGACTAGAAAGAACTCATTGGAACTAAAATCCACATCTTGCTAATCACCATAAGTCACAAAATCATCTATGACCTGCTCCACTCCATCCAGCCAGGAACTAGAAGGGCAACATCAGAATGGAAAACCATTATTAGATAAGGTATTTGTCTAAATAAGACTAACATGATGGCAATTGTTTTAACAGGAAGAGATTTTTTTGAAGTATTCTAAAATATGAAGTAGAACTATGAAAGTTCATAAAATTCATCTATAGAAAGTCAAAAAGCTTTATTTTCTTGGAAATTGACTAGGATTTATCAGAACTGGGACTTCATTTTGGTATCATAGTGTAAAGTGATTGCAAAGACACTTGGAATTTAGGACAAGTAGATAGAAACAAGAAGTATCAAAAAAGTTAATATTTATAGACTGAAGTTATAGCTCAGCCACAGAGTGCTTGCCTAGCATGTGTGAGGCACTAGGTTTGATCCTCAGCACCATATTAAAAAAAGGTATAAAATAAAGGTATTGTGTCCATCTACAACTAAAAAAAAAAAAAGTAAATATTTAGGATCTGTGTGTGTGTGTAGGAAATCCAAAATTTCTGGAAATGGCTATTTACTTACCTAGAGATTTCACTAGAAAAGTAGAAATATGCTCCTCATAATACTCCCTCACTTCTACTAACATCTAATATTTTGTTTGTATTCATAAGCTTGTCAGAAATTTGATTTTTTGAATACTATACTATTAAGACCTCCATAAATGGTCAAAACATATCATGGGCCATTTAAGAGTAATTCAAAATACAGATCATGTGGTCATCTATGCTAAATTTGATATTGACTCTCCATGCAAATCAGAGAAGAATTGATATCTTCAAATGGGTTCTTAGACATAATTTTGACCTATTTATAAAAGAAAAAGAATACTCAAATATGTATGCTGCTCAAAGGTTTCATTTATTTAAAGATTAATAAATGATTTCATTACAAAAATCAACCAGATAAATTTAAGTTTATTAAGGGTACAATAGGGAGAAGTAAAACTAGGAGAAAATTTACCAAGAAATTGCGTTCTGAAGGATCATTAAGTACCTTATTATTAGGGTTAGTGAGCAATTGCTGAATTCTTCAATAAAACTTGAAATAGTCTAAGGGCTTTAGGGGGGTGTTTAGAATGTGAAACTAATCCCAAATTTCTATTTTCCTATATAATTTACATAAAAAATGAATGATTTCTAAGATTAAATAATTTTGAACTCCCAAGGCCTTGTATTTGGTTCTTCAGAAATATCTAGATCTTAAAAAAGCATAAAATTTTACATATTCTATTCTTAATAATCTGACTCTCATAGTGAGAAATAAATCTGAATGATTTTATCACCAGTCTTTTATGAAGCAATTGCTGTGCTACTTGAAAGGAAAAGAAATTGACTTTATTGTTATTTAAGTTGGTAATTTCAGTTACTATTTGTTATACAAAGAACAACAAAAAAAGTTTAAGTAGTACTCCTATATCAAGGCACGGTTTTATTCTTTATAGGATTCTATAAATTCCCACCAGTATTTACATATTACACTGTAAAAGTATAATGAAGTGTAGTGTTTTTTCAAAGACTGTTTCTCACAAGAAAACAGTTCTTGGGTAAGAAACACATGATTCTAGATAGTTTGACAATATTCAGAGAAAAAAGCCAATGCTTTTCTTTAGATATGGTTCACTAATATGAGAATTAAGATTTTTACATAATCATTTCATGTTCTTAATAATCAATTAGTTAGCTCAGGTTCTGATAAGTCAATATATATATGTATGTATGTATGTATGTATATATATATATATATATATATATCGAAGTTGTTGTATATGACAGTAGAATGCATTACAATTCATATTACACTTATAGAGCACATTTTTACATATCCCTGATTGTATACAAAGTATATTCACACCATTTGTGTGTCTTCATACATGCACTTAGGGTAATGATATCCATCTCATTCTACCATCTTTTTTTTTTCCTTTTTACACCCTTGCCCACTCCCTTTCCCTCTCTCCCCATTGACCTTTCCAGTGTTCCTCTAATCCTCAGTTTAATTTATCTACAAATGGAAAACTTATTTAAGTGAATGTTCAAATAGTATTCATGATATATTTTAGAATTTAGAATTTTGATTAGCATTGTTTTATTAAACATCATGTCCACTATTATAAAATGTATAATTTTCTCAAAACTGTTTTAAATATAAAATGGACAAGAATTAGTACCATAAATGTCAAATTTAAGAATAAGGCTTTTTGTAATTATTTCAGGTGAAAAAGCAAATAATGTATCTTAGAATTAGAATATTATTCTTTTTTAACACCTAGTGAAAAAATATATGTAGGCAGTGACTATCAATTGTTCCTAACATTATTCTTTTAAAAAGAGACAACTGGAAATCATGTTGTTTCTAATGAGAAGAAAAAAGCCAACAATGACTTAAACAGTACTATGAGTAGGTCAGTGTTGTCCAAAAGAAACATGATCTTCAATAGATTCTCAATGTAAATTGTTACTGGCCACATTTAAAAAGTAAGAAGAGACTGAATATTATTTTAATAGTGTATTTAATGTGATACATCCTAAACATAATTTTAAAATGATAAATATGGTCAGAATCTAAATATTACCTATTTTCTATGAAAAATGCTGCTACTGTATAGTCAAGGAAAAAATAATGGCTTTGAGGTGGGGATAATAATATAGGACTTGAGATGTATTTAGATTCTGACCATATTTTGAAGATAGTAGGATTTTTTTTTTTCAGTTCAAGACATAGTTTGGGAGAGTGTAGTTTAAAATTCTTCATTTTGTTTAAGTATTTATTTTTATAATTTATACAGTTATTCTCTTACATTTGATTTTTAAAGTTTCATCATTGCTTTCTGAATTTAGTATTTAATTCCCTGAAATTTGAGTTTCACATAGTTTGAATTAAGGTTCCACCTTCAATTTTAATTCCTAATTGAATTACCTATTCTCCTAGTTGTGTTTGCTCAAATACATTTCAGTTTTTGAACAATAAGTATTTTGTCTAATGCTGTGAAAAGAATATTTCACCCAATTATGCCCATATTAAAATCAATTTCTCCTTAAGTGTGGATATATTTTAAAATTACTATTCTCTATTGGGCAAGGTGGCACATACCTATAATCCCAGTTATCCCGGAAGCTTAGGTAGGAGAATCACAAGATCAAGGCCAGCCTCAGAAACTTAGTGATACCCCCAGCAACTTAATGAGAACCTGTCTCAGAATAAAGAGAGTCAGCTATGTAGTCTAGTGGCAAAGCAAACTTGTGTTCAATCCCTGGTACCAATAAAATAAAATAAAATAAACTTTATTTTCCTCTGCTGGTCATGTTTTAAAAACTTACTCTAATGAATATTATATTAAATTACTTAATTTTATACTATTTTCATGTACAATAAAACTACCTCACTTCTGGTACTTTGTCTTAGTCTATTTGGGCAGCACACACACACACACACACACACCCACGCACACATAATACACATTTATATATACACGTAAACATATACATATATATGCATACACATACATGTATGTATTTATATATATATGTATACTTACATTTGTGCATATGTATATGTACATGAGTTTATTTATGATAGATTTGGCAATAAAAATTTATTTCCCCAAATATTTAATACATGCACATCGGATAGTGCACTAATTTCTAGAATATATAAAGAACTCAAAAAACTTGACACCAAAAAAACAAATAATCCAATCGAGAAATGGGCTAAGGAATTGAAAAGACACTTCTCAGAAAAAGATACACGATTAATCAACAAATACATGAAAAAATGCTCAACATCGCTGGCAATTAGAGAAATGCAAATCAAAACTACTCTAAGATTTCATTTCACTCCAGTCAGAATGGCAGCTATTAAGAACATAAACAACAATAAATGTTGGAGAGGATGTGGGGGAAAAGGCACACTCATACATTGCTGGTGGGACTGCAAAATGGTGCAACCGTTATGGAAAGCAGTATGGAGATTTCTTGGGAAAATGGGAATGGAACCACCCTATGACCCAGCCCTCCCACTCCTGGGTCTATTCCCAAAGGACTTAAAAACAGCATATTACAGTGACACAGCTACCTCAATGTTTATAACAGCACAATTCACAATAGCTAGGTTGTGGAACCAACCTAGATGTCCCTAGGTAGATGAATGGATAAAGAAAATGTGGTATATATACACAATGGAATTTTACTCAGCAATAAAAGAGAATAAAATAATGACATTCGCAGGTAAATGGATGAAGTTGGAGAATATAATGCTAAGTGAAATCAGTCAATCTCAAAAATCCAAATACCGAATGTTTCCTTTGATATAAGGAAGCCAGTTCACAGTATTGTTGGGTCGGGGTACATAGGAGGATTAGAGGAACACTATAATGGTCAAAGGGAAGGGAGGGGAAGGGAGGGAGCAAGGGAGGAAGGGGGGAAATGTGGTTGAATAATTCGGATATCATTATTCTAAATGCATGATTGAAGACTTGAATGCTGCGAATATACTTTGTATACAAACTGTTTTGTGTAAAAAGATGCTATATATGTATAGTATAAACTGTAATACATACTACTGTAAATAAAAATTTAAAAAAATTATTTCCCACAATTTTCTCACAGTTATGAAGGTTCAGAAGTCCAAAATCAATGAAGGGATAGGCAGATCCCATAGATTTCCTGTGTGATAAGGAGGGCTGGCTTCCTTGTTCATAGATCTTCTCATGGTCTCCTCACATGACAATAAGGACAAATGTGTTCTCTGAGGTCTCTGTGATAAAGGCTCAAATGCTATTAGACTCTGCCCTGAACTAATTCCCCTCACAAAGGCCTGATCTCCAAATACCATTGCTTTGGTGATTAGGTTTCAACATATAAATTTTAGGATGATGCAACATTCAGTCTAGCATATTTCTCAATTTTTCTCTTATCACTTAATTTTCCCTCATTCCTCTTCTCTTCTTTACTCCCTTCTTCCCTCTCTCCTCTTCCCTCTGTCTTCTTTTCTCTTCCTCTCTGCCTCCCTCTCCTTTACCATTATCCACATCTTCTTCATTTTTCTATGTTTTCCTCCACCTTCCTCTTCTACTCCTGTGGTTTTTCTTTCTAATTTTCTCCTTCTCCCTGTTTTCATTCCTCCTTGTTTTTATAAATACAGATGTTTCTAAAGATTCTTCTATAGAGAACTGGTATATTTATGACATTGAGAATATGTCTTATGAGTATATTATGTCTCAAATTTCCATTCTGATTTCATCTTTGTCCGATTAAAAATATGAGATTATTTCCTTGTTTTGAAACACATGAAGTATTTCTATTTAAAAATTATGAACATCATTTATTTTTTTCACAGGAAGTGATTCATAAATTGGAATGGTAAGAATAATGTTTGTGACTGAAACTATGGCCCAGGGTATAGGCATTTTCATACATATTTGCTTTAGAAAATTCTACTTTAGAGTTCCATGGTACTAAAGATATGTATGTTTATTTTTGAACAAGAATTATCTAGGATTAACTTGTGTATATTTTTTCACTTTCTACATGATATCTTGAAAAAAATATAGCAACATTTGCCAGTAAATGGATTGAACTGGAGACTATCATGTGAAGTAAAATAAGCCAGTCCCCCCAAACCCAAGGTCAAATGTTTTGGCAGCTAAATCAAAGGTCAAATGTTTTGGCAGCTAAACCAAAATAAATGGGTGAGCAGAGGGGAAGAAGAAAATTTCAATAGATTAGACAAAGTGAAATAAAGGGAAGGGAGGGAGAATAGGAATAAGAAAGACTGTAGAATGAATCTGACATATATACATATACATATACATACATATATATATGAATATATGAATTTATGAAAATACCTAAGTGAATCCTCTCATCATGTATGTCCACAAGAATGGGGTCCTAATTAGAATAAAATATATTATATACTTGTATAATTTTATCAAAATGTATTCTACTGTCAAAGACCAATAAAAGACCAATAATAATGTTTCCAAGGAAAAAAATGAATGAAATTAAGACAAATAAACTAATGAAAGTAAGTAGAGCCCAGAAATAATCTCACACAGTTATGCTCAATTTTTGACAAAAAGTGCCAAGAACACACAATTAGGAAAAAAAAGCTGTTTTGAAAACCAACATACATTAGAATGAAGTTTGACCATTATAACATAAAGAAAAATAAACTTGAAATGGACTAAAGACTTAAATATAATACCTGAAATTACAAAACTACTAAAAAATATTAAGGAAATGCTCCATGATATTGGTCTGAGCAATGAATTTTTAAATATGACCCTAAAATTTAGAACACAAAAGCAAAAATAAGCAAATGTATTTTATAAAACTAAAAGATTTGGTATATAAAAAAATAATAAGCAGAGTGAACAGATAATCTACATAAGGTGAAACAATATTTGTAAACCATATATCTGGTAAAGCATTAATATCCAAAATACGGCCCGGCGCGGTGGTGCACGCCTGTAATCCCAGCACTTTGGGAGGCTGAGGCAGGAGGATCGCGAGTTCAAAGCCAGCCTCAGCAATGGCGAGGCACTTAGCAACTCAGTGAGACCCTGTCTCTAAATAAAATACAAAAAAGGGCTGGGGATGTAACCCAGTGGTCGAGTGCCCCTGAGTTCAATCCCCGGTAACCACAAAAAACAAAACAAAACAAAACAAAAAACAAAAAACAAAAAATACGTAAAAGACTTACCAATGAAATAGCAAGAACACAGATAATCCAATTTGAAAATTGGCAAAAGATCCAAATAGACATTTAACAAAAGAAATCAGTATATTTTACCTAGATAACAATGGCCTAAAAAATTACCTGTGAAAACACCCACAAAGTGTCTGTGACTTCTGGTAGCTGAAGACAATGGTGACTGCCTCTAGACTCCTGTTTTCTCCTATCCTACAAATATAATACAGAAATACAAGAATAAATAAAACTTCCAAAAATATATCATCGTAATTAGTATACATAAATGCCAATCATCAAAATAGAATGAAAATTGTCAAATTCAAAGGATGGCATTACATATTCCTGCAGTAATCCTTTGCTGTAAGCAAGAACAGTCCAAGTAGAGAGCTGGTGATAGACTGAACACTGCATTGAAATTAGCTTAAGAAAAATAAACCCTTTCATAAATGTGAAATTGTAAGCTAGCTGCTAGATCAAAGACTTTAAATTGATTATGATTTGATGTGGTAATTGTCAAAAGAAATTCTTTCTGGGGGAGCAACATTTCCAAAGAAAGAAAACTGTCTTTATCAATAAAATGAGCAAAATGGATGTTGATGGAAAAGATTTATAGAGAGGAAAACAGGATCATGTGGAAGAGAGGGAAGACCAGTCAGTTCCAGGCCCAACAAAACATGAGAAACAACAGTACTGAGTAAAAAGTCTTAGAATTTTGGTATGTTTTGAGTGTGACAGCCAATGATTCATGCTGGAAGCTTGGTCCCCAAAGGTGTAATGCTAAGGTAGTTGAATCTTAAGGGCTGGAGCCTAGAGGAAGTTGATGTGAAGAGTACTGACCTCAGAAATGATTGATGGTCTTTGTGGAAAAGCAGTTAGTTCCAGTAAAAGTGAGTTATTATAAAAAGAGCAAGCTTAGTCCCTCAATCTCTTTGACTTCCTATCTTGCCTTGTGAGGTTTCTCTCTCATACATGCTTATACCATTGATGCTGTTCATCATGTTGTTATGTAGCCCAAAATCCCATACCATCCCCAAGTGAATAATGGTGCCTTGATTTTAATTCTTTAGAACTGTGAGCTAAATAAACATATTTTCTTTATAATGTACCCAGCCCCAAGTATTTTATTATAGCAACAGAAAACAGACTAATTGTATACACAGGCATGAATAATTCATCTAATAAACAACTGTCCTTCTACAACATGCAAAACAAGCTCAACCTGAAGTTATTTACATATTTTTTTTTCTTTTTTCAAGAAATTATTTTACACAGATATCCATATGGTCCATTTATTATTTTCTTTCAAATTTCTCTATCTCTCTCTCTCTTTTAAAGATCTCCTTCACAGTGAAGGTTTCAATGAAACCTATTTTCCTATTGAAAATTAGACTTCTCTGCCCAAATTCCTTACCTCTTTGGTTTTTCAAGTGTGTTCATTACAATTTAATAAAGTATATAAAATGCCTCTTATGTTTATTGTCTTTATCTCCAGCTAGACTATAACCTCAACATGTCACAGTAATGTACATTTAATGAGGATAAAATAGAAAAGATAGTAAAATGACCAGGCATTCAGGATAATGGACCCCATTCAAGCACACCTGGAGACTAACCTGTAGACATATTCATGAGCACCATCAAAGCCTATTTCAATTGTAAAAGACCGCCAGGCTCACCTGTGGGTATATCTCCAGCCAACTCCTTTGTCCTAGAGGTGGAAAAGAGAAGATGGGGGTGAACCCAGATGAAAGTTACAAGAAGGAAGATGGGTGACAGTAAAGAGAATGGAAGTGAGCCTGGATGGTAGCCAGGATGTCTTTCTCAATACCTATTTTATAAAGATTTTGGTCCATGCTCTGCCTAAAACCATTTACAAACTCAAGCTGGCAGACCAAAGTGCATTTTTCTGCTATCAGGCCTCTTCCTGTTATGGTGGGAATTATTATCTGTAGATTTTATTCTTCATAATTTGTAAGACAAGAACCCAGAGGAAACTGGCAAAGTGGGGAATCTAGTCTCATCTAAAAACTCTGGTTTCACATTTATGCCCGTGGTTCACTATTAATTTATAAAAATAGCTAGTGAAATCCTATTGCAGTCAATTTCTAGAGAAATTAATTACATTTTGTAATGTAATTAATTCCCCTCTTACCTTATTTTGTAGAAATGTTAGAAGAAAATTCTGTGCTAAATTCATTCTAGGTTTTCAGGTACCCTGTCCTCCCAACACATTCATCTCTTCTATTTATTTCAGCATAAATTTTATATTAAAAAAGCCTATAGAGCCAGATTTTTGATAAGATAAATTCTATTTGGAAATATTTGTAATATAAATAAATTTTCTAGATTAAAAATTAGAAAAAAAAATCAGAACACGTGGAAGCAACAGTGCCTCTTCCGTATCAATAAGTCACCCATCTTTGTCCTTCTTCTTCCCATTTTGTCTATATGATTGTTTTTCTTCAGATTGGATGGATCACCTCTGCTTTCTTTCTTTTTTTTAATTATTCTTTTTAGATATTCATGACAGTAGAATGTATTTTGACATATTACATATACATGGAGTACAACTTATTTTATTTAGGATTCCATTCTTGTGATTGTAAATGATGTGGAGTTTCACTGGTAATGTATTCATACATGAATATACAAAAGCTATGTCCAATTTATTCTATCTTTCCTATTCCCACCCCCTCCTGTCTCTTCATTCTCCTTTGTCTCAAAGGGAACTTTTTCTACTTGTGACATTTTTGAAACTTTATCCTGTTTTGCTCTATGATTGCATGATAAATGGAGCCTATCCTGGCTATTGGTTTAATCTTTGCACATCTTTTTTTATCTTCTTGCTTCTCTTCACTTTAAAAGACTAATTTATGTAAATATTTTATTTAATATTAATAATCACTATAATTGTCAAAAATAATCTTTTGAAATATAAACACTAACTTTTTTTATTCAATGCAACCTGCTGCTTTAATAATGTTTCAGCATTACCATATAAGAAAATGTACTTTTTAAAGGTCTTAGATCATCAAGTTTTAAGAATCTGAAGTCATATTCTCCGTCCTCTAAACTAACCTTTTAAAGTATTTGTTGTCTAAACTTTGTAACCAAGTTATTTCTTTTATTTCAATTTAAGTGTAATATTCATTTGGACAGCTAATAATGATAGATGACAAACGAAACAAACCAAAGAAGAAAAAACATTTTAACTTAAATCTCAATTCTTTTCCATTTAGACCAGATTTTTTTTAAAAAAAATGAACTTTATTATTCTTAATATGCTACCATTTTCTAATTATTGAAAGTTGAGATTCTTGTATATTTATCTCTTCCATTTCCTTTAGTCATTAAATTCTATTTATTTTGGTACATGACCAATCTCTAAACTTTCTCATTCCATCTCGTCTCTTCCTAAAGCAAGTTCTTATTGCCATTGGCGGATTCTTTTGATTCTAAAGTTATCAAGTTCATAATCTCAATTTTCAATCTCATTTAATTATTTGTGAAAGGTGCCTTATCACTTCACTAATTTTTCTCTGCAATTATAAAGTGTAGTTAAGAGATCTTATTTTTACTCAACCCATGTCCCTATAGCTGTTTGTATTACAGTTAATATTTATTAAGTATTTATGTGAAATATATGTCGTGTGAACACTTAACATGCTAGATCTCCAAATGTCTAGGGTTGATGATTTCAGTTTGTTAAAAAAATGTTTAAGTTACTTGCCCAAAGTCACATAACAAGTCAATGAGTCAATGGTGGAATTTGAATTTCATTTCTGGTTTCTGGTTTGAAATCTTGTGCCCTTAACCACTAATGCACCTTTATAGATACCATTAGGTAGATGCAAATTGTATTGCGACTATAGAATAAAACTGTTTAATTAAAAAATAAAGACAATACATAATTTTCTATGCTTCCTGTAGCACTTAGTTTCATTAGGTATACAATTTTAACTATTATGCTACATCATTATGGACTAACTGTGGTCTATTTTACCTTTTATAAAAAGAATTTTATTGGCTGACAGTAAGTGGTAGGCACGTACTCTTATGAAGATTGTATCTATAATGCTTTGGGACACCTGGCTAGTTCAGTAAAATGAGTCAAAGAAATTAAGCCTGCTTTAATATATACACATGCACACTACTGTTAGACTGATTGAAGTTTTTCAATTTCACGTAATTAAAATGCGTGAATGTAGTACCTTGTCATTCTGTCATTAGGTTTAATGATATTACCACAAAGTTTTTGGTACTTGTAGAACTATCATGTGGTTTCTCAGCATTTTAACATTCATCAAGGTGCTCCAGTTTCTGTTCCTCCCTTATCCCATAGGATGAGAATGTAACAGCTGTTGTCAATTCATGGCATATGGACTTACCTTTTTCATTACAATATATTTCCATTTGAGTACACTGGAAGTTCTTAGAATGAGTGTTTCTCTTCATAACCCAAATAACTGGAACATGAAAATCCCTAGTAATAGAAATGCAAATTTTGTCAGATACATTTTCTTAAAATGCTTCAGAATTTGTAATAGCTTAAAAATATACAGTATTTGTTGCTTTGTTTTTCCTTGATCCTTTAGGGAAAAAAGTTAATTACATATTTATATGGCAAGCCATGTGTTTCAGTGCTGATTTTTGGCATTAAAAGGAATTCATTTGATGCTAATAATATATGCTTTGCAGTGGCTGGGGAAAAACCTGCTTGAAAAAGACTGAATGGAGATCAATAATATGCTCTTCATAATAAAAGAATTTTTCTCTAATTTTACTTTGACAAAAATATTTTTAGCAATGGAAGATTAACCAAATCTTTCTGGTTAGGTAATCAATATATTATTATAATGATTCTACTTTTTTGGATTATCATTAAATATGAAATCTAAATCTAATATACACTTAAAGTTTGAGTCACTTGAGTTTAGAAATTACTAGTGAATAAAATTTTATTGATATATAAGCTTTCCTGGCTACACATAAAGTCCATTTTATATAACCAAAAAAATTATAACAAAATCTTCTACACATTTTGTTGCAACCTAAGGTATTAAATTATTTTAAACTATAATAAGAGCTTCATAATAACAAATGTATTTGATTGTTGATGACTATAATCTAAGACTGGCATTAAATGACTTAAATTCTTGCTCAGTCATCTTAGAAAAAATAGTACTGACAAAAATTAGATTTTGGTTGAAAATGACATATATTCTATTCTCATGCTGGTAGCATTTTGCCAGTTTTTGAGTTAGTATACAGAAGAATGAAAATAGACCCCAATCTCTTTACCATGTATGCAATTCAATTCTAAATGGATCAGAGACTTCCACATAAAACATTCAACTATGAAAATGTAACATGGAGCATGGATGGGTGGGTTCTTTCTGTTGTGAATTCAAGAATAAAATTCATGGACATGAAGGTGAGAGCAAAATAATAGGATTTATTAGAGTAATAGAAAGAAAGCAGAGCTTCTGAAGAGGGAGGAGTCCCTAGAGAGGAATACCCATGGGTGTCTGCAGTCTAAAGGGTTTTGTGAGCTTGATCTGTCCTTATAGTTGATTGGTAAGGTATGGGATTCAGAAAGGGGCCAATCAACACTCTCTATTTTGTCTTCCTCAACAAATATGGGGAGAGTAGTTTTAAAGCCTGTTTTAACAAATAAGGAGGGGGTGAGGATGTGTTGGTACAAGAGGAAGTACTTTAGAAAAGATTTTGTTGTTGGCTGTTGCTAGGGATAGAGGTAGGGATAACTAAGGAAAAGCCTCTGTGGTTGAAGCTGCCTGGAGCAGGACAGAATGTTCCCTAGGCCCCATGTTTCCTTCCAAGATGGCATGGTCTCATTCTCCTTTTCCATTCTCTGAGGCCCTTATTTTGTCTGCCTGTGGGTGATCTAAACCTTCCTGCTTCAAAACTATTAGAAGAAATAAGAGAAATGCTTTTTGATGTTGTGTCACAAGCAGTTACTATAGACTCAGTCTGAGGTGCAGTTAGATTCAATCAAATCTATTTAATTAATACTCATCACTCCAAAGATACACATCATAATTCTAAGTCCTAACTGAGTCTACACCGAAGGGTCCCAGACGCTCACCTGTGATGTGTCTTAAGTCCATGTAGCTGGAACTCCATCCAGGCCGAAGGAGTCTGGTGCAGTGGGGACAAAAGCTAAGGTGGTCTCAGTCTCTCTATCCAGGTCCATTTAGTCCCACCAGCCCCCAGAAGTCTGGGTTTTTAAGTCCTAGTTCAGTTGTGCTTGCATCTAATAACTGGGTGAGGTCTGGGATGTACCTGGTTACCTCCTGGGTGTAGACTCTTACATCACTAACTTAAGTCTGTAGTTCACATTACAGACTTAAGTTAATTAAGTTAATGACTTAAGCACATTGCTTATAGTCATTTATTATTCAATCAATACACATTCACTAATTAATATCGTCAAAAGTCAATAATTCTATGTTATTTCAGGTACTCCTATAATGTTGCAAGGGAAAAATATTTTTTAGATAAGACTTCAAAAGCACAGGCAACAGAAGCCAAAATAGACTAATTAGATTATATAAAACTAATAAGCTTTTGTATACAGAAAGAAACATAATTCAATAGAGGACAGAGATGACCTACCAAAGGGAAAATACATGCGAAACATCCATCCGGTAAGGGGTTAATATGCAGAATATGTAAGAAACTGAAAGAACTCAATAGCAAAACTCATTTTGGATGTGAAAATCAAAGTCATAAGAGATTTCACTTCTTTCTAGTAAGAACAACAACAATTGGAGAAACACGTAAAATTAAAAATTTATAGGTATGGGCTAGGGTTATAGCTCAGTTGGTAGAGTGCTTGCCTAGAATGCACAAAGCTCTGGGTTTAATACCCAGCACCACCAGGATTTTCTAACAACTAATATTTAGTAATTGCTTTAAGTAATAGTATTATAATAAATAATATGCAAATAATTACAGTATTCTGAGTATAAGCACATTGTACATATGTTTAGTTATTACAAATTAAACATATATGTTTTGTTTCTAATTTTAAAACGACAAGTTTTCTAAGCTTGAAAAAACAAACTTTGGACATTTCCAAATTCTATCATTAATTTGAAGGAAGAACTGTAGCCTGTTATAAAGGTCAAAATTTGACTATTTGAATCCGACTAAAAGACATACTTTATTGGATTTACTTATTGTTAAAAAATATATAAACTTCCATTTAAACCTGTATTTATTTCCATACCATCCTCAAGTCCCCAAGTCCCAAATTCTAAGAAAAGTAATAAAATTATAAACCCAGAGAGAGACTAGAAGAGGCATCATTGGAAACATTATATCAACACAATTTTGGAAGATGAAAACAGATAGGGAGAAACAGCTGATGTAGCACTGTTGAATAATTTGAAATTTAAACCCTTTGCAGAGAGATTCAAAAGAGAAGGGAGTTGATTTGTCCTCCCGAAGCAGATATATTTATTTTTCTTTTGAATTCTTTTAACTGATGCATAAAATCTATAAATTGAATATGATTGTGGGATAGCATGTGATGCTTTAAAACATGTATGCATTAGGTATGTTGAAGTCAGGGTAGACATTCCTGTCTGCTCACTAAGAAAGAGAGATTAATTTGACAGAGACAATTAGACTCTGGTTTCTGTGTAATATAAAACAAAAGAATGAGCATGATTCATACATAGGTCAAAATTAGGGATATGAGATTGTTTTATAGTATATGGCTTGTACTATAAATACTTTAATTTTGCCTCATGTGCTTTCCTACTTCCAGAATTACTGCTCCCAAGGTAAAGGGGCTATATACCCTAGAAGGACTTCATTGTGTTTCAACAGTACATTGACTAATCACATAGAAAACAGGATAAAGATGATATATGTAGAATGGCAGAGTTAAAACATGTTTTTTCCTTGTCTCTCTTAACACATACAAACAAAGAAAGTATAAATAAAAAATACATAAATCCAGATCCACCTCCCTCCCTCCAACCCAACACAACACATACCAACATACACATACACACTAAAAATAGAGAGAGATTATCAGCAGATTAAAAAAAATGTTACCCTACTCAATTTCAAGAATCAAATAGACAATAAATAATATTGGGTAACTTTAACATGCCTCTCTCATCACTGGGTAGATCCTCCAAACAAAAACTAAATAAAGAAAAGTGTCATACGGATTTAATGCAATTCCTATTAAAAATTCCAATGATGTTCTTCATAGAAATTAAAAAAAAAAACAGTCTTGAAATTCATTTGGAAAAATAAGAGGCCCAGAATAGCCAAAGCAATCCTTAGCAAGAAAAGCAAAGCAGGAGGCATCACCATACCAGATCTTAAATTGTACTACAGAGCTATAGTAAGAAAAGTGGCATGGTATTGGCACAAAAACAGACATGATGACCAATGGAACAGAATAGAAGACATAGAGACAAACCCACATAATTGCAGTTATCTCATAGTAGACAACAGCACACACATTATATTCAGATAGTAATTTCCATATGTAAGTAAAAAAAAAAATATGCCTTATCCGTACAAAGAAATTTATAAAGCTTCCTGCATAATCAAATCTTGAATAACAAAACAATACATAGAAACACAAAAAAATTAGAAATAATAAAGGCTTTCTTAAAAACAATTGCTTGAGATAAAAATCATTATTTTCTTATAAAGGTCTTACTGTACCAGGATGATTCTGTTATCTAATTAAGATTCTAAACACAGATTGTATCAATGAACTTCTTTAGGTCAAATCCTTTGAAGTTACTGTAGATCACTTCTGTGAATTGGTCCACTATACTTTTTTTCTTTCTTTTTTTTTCCTTCTTTTGTTCTAGTTTTATATATATATATATATATATATATATATATATATATATAAAGTTAAATTTTTAAATAAAATTTATTTATTTTTCATGAAAGTTGATATACTGTCTTAAAATGGTTTCATCTTTGAGACACAGGACACAGGCTTTCTTTCTTTAGGGTTTCAAAACAGGGAGACAGAAAGGAGAATTTCAGTGAAAAGAAAACCCTGAGCTATCAATATTTACTATTGCTGGCATCTGTAAATATGAATAACATTACTAAATTAATTTCTACAGAACTCTTTTTTTTCTGTTTATTTAAATTTGTGGGAAATTTTGAAGTGGCTTAATGTAGTCACATTATTTTGGGGGAGTTTCTAAAATTCTAAGCAAATAAAACAACTACTTTTTTCTTTTTTCTCATAAACTTGTTTCCAAATACATTATTTATGTTATTGCTTTTAAAATTATGCACAAAATTTAAAAATTTGCCTATATGTGAAAAAATGGAATAAAACCCTCTTAAAATAGTTAGTTTTAGTTTGTCTGATACCGTCTAATTTCAATTAAGATACTTGAAGTAATTCCTGAGAATTTACTTATGGTAAAGTAAATAATCCCAGATTAAAACAATACAAAATGATCCTTTTCACATTACTCATTGATGCAAGATACTAAGAGTATGAACTATTATTTTACATTTAATGCTTTCTAATTGATTTTAAATACTTAATGTGTTTTCATCTATTGTTATAAAATTAGGTGCATCTGTGATTAGGTAATTAAATGTGATATATTCTCCTTTTGCTTGCTGCTACAGCTACCAATAATATAGACTGTTTTTCTTCAGACAATGCTACAAATGAACACTGATTCTAATACTATTTAACTTTAATATTTAATATTTGGTGAACAAAATGTTTTTATATTTAATCAATTCTTATTCAATTGACTATAATGTTTTCCTTTTTGAAAATGTTAATAGTTAAAGTATCTAGAATTTTAGTAATTCTGTACAGATGGGGAATCATATCATTTCTGTGAGTTCCCTGGGCTTTGAAAACTACCCTTTGTGCTAAGATGATTAATTCAAATATAACATTAGAATATGCAGGTTTATTTTCTTTTTTGTTAAACTATTTTAATGTCAATTGAGGATAAAGCTTTTACTAATGTTTTTATAGGATCCACATTACTGAAGAACAAAAATGCAGTCATGATCATTAGATGGGTTCGTGAAATTGATCGGTGAATGTTCTTAATGTTCTTTGTCTTTTTCTTTCTTTTCTTTTTTTTTTTTTTTTTTTTCTTTTTTTTTTTTTTGGTGCTGGGGATTGAACCCAGGGCCGTGTGCAAGCACTCTACCAACTAAGCTATATCCCAAACTCCCATAAATGTTCTTAATATTGATGAAAACAATTGCCACCTTGAAAGGTATGTAATGGGCTGTATCTCTAACCAGAGACGGAAAAAATATTGCTGTAAATAAATGTGACAATATAACTGGCTAAATAATTACCTAATTAGAAAGGAAGAAAACGAAAGGAACTTATGGGACTTACTTAGCCTTGTTTGAATTTATTAATGTTTATAAATGTTGATAATAATAATTTTCCTAGCTGAGGGTCATGAAGAAACAGTATCTGTGGAACGGCATTAACTTATTTGACAAGAAAAGAAAAGGGTAATTTGTGCTTGTTTAGGTAATTCTCCAGAAGCAGAGAAGGAGGGCGATAATTGGAAACTAGTGATTTATTGAAAAAATGCCCTCAAGAGAAAAGGTAAAAAGTGAAAGAAGCAAGATGAGGAAGGGCAACAGAACTCTGCCATAATGTATGGTTTGAAGTCAGGCTGATCCCAGAGGGAAACCTGGAAATGTAATTTGCTGGGCTGAGTCTGCCACATTTGAGAGAGGGCAATGAGGCATGGATCTCCATCACAATCTGTTATCCTCTGTGGACTTTTCCTACCAGAGGGGTGGGGTGCAGTGCAAATCCCAGGACCCCAGGGCTGGACAGTTTCACTCACCAGAGGATATGCTTCCAAAGGGCTGCACACAGGTCATTCCTCTGCATATCTACACCAGCAGCCACCAGGGTGCAGGCACACTAACATGCACAGTGATCTGGGATAGTGATTTACGCTTTGGATAGGTAATTTGATTACTCTCCTTTTCATACAATTCAAATTTCTACAGACAAAATGACTTAATTCAAATTTATTATCTTATGGTTTAGGGAATGAGAAATCCAGATGGGATTCACTGTGTCAAAATTGTGATGTTGGTCGTCCTCGTGTTTTCCCACGTCTAAGGCTGTCTGTTTTCCTTGGCTCATGGCCACTTTCTCCTTCATTGCAGTCAAGACATTCCTGTCTTTCATCTGTGTTTGTGTTGGGTTCACAGGGATAATTCAGAACTCTCTTCCAAAGTACTTAATCACCTCTGCAAGGTTTATTTTTTCATGTAATGTGTGAAAAATGTTTTGTTTTCCAATAACATATTTATAGGTTCCAGGATTAGGATACTGATATTATTAAGGGATATTATTCTAACTATCAAAGCCACAGAGACTTGGCTTTATCAATAAAAAGTCGGAGAGTTTATATACATACAGAGCTTCATTTTTAAGATAGTTGAAAATTTTCAAAAATTAAGCAGTAGAACAATGCATATAAAAGCAGCAAAAGCATACATCCTTTTAATATGATTCTTCCCCCTTGACAGCAAGCCCTGTCATGAACCTGAGAAACTTGTAATGTCTGGAACTGGGTTTTATTGATTCACACATTCAATATTTAGTAAAGAACAACTACTAGAAAGAGTAGTGTATTTTTGAGCATAAGGTTTAGCAAATAAAAAAGTAGACTTTGCTATATTTGTTTCATTTCTATATATGTTGTCAGTTTATTAATGTGAGAAAGGCAATACTTTTAATTATTTATGTTTTGAAAGCATACTGCAGATATAATATTATTTTTGTATTAGATTAGATATAGCTTAAATATATCAATTCCCAGAAAACAAAACATTAGGAAAGTTTGTTCAGAAACAAAGAAGGAGGAGGAAAACTTCTATACTTTAGTTTCAAATGAATGTGGCAGAAGAGGGTACAGCAAAACAAAACTGGGAATTTAGGAGCTCTTATCCTGGAAAGTCCAGATGGTAGCATTTACTTCAGACATGGCTGACTATAGGTACTAAAATAATAATATCAGGCATTAAGTTCTTCTCTCCTATCTGTCACTTAATAAATACATTGTGTTCCCTTTCAGACTCTCTCGTAGTGATTACAAATTGAATTTAAATAGTAGAGGTTTTATTCTCTTTCAATAATTACAATCACAGACACCAGTGATTCAACTACTCTGCCATGCTTCTTCCTTCCTAAGGTATAGTATTTTCACAGGAAACTTTTACACTTAATCTAGAGCAGCAATAATGGACATTAAATAGAATTCAACTAATGCACTGAAAACCAACATTGGGTTGTTTGTTTTTTGGTGTGTTAAGTTTTTTGAGTTCTTTTAATATACTGGAGATTAATGCTCTCTCTGAGGTGCATATGGTAAAGATTTGCTCCCATTCTGTAGGTTCTCTGTTCATGTTCTTGATTGTTTCCTTTGCTGCAAAGAAGCTTTTTAGTTTGATATCATAAGGAGGGGGATGAGAATAGGAAAGACAGAAGAATGATTTGAACACAACTTTCCTATGCTCATGTATGGATACATGACCAGTAACTCCACATCATGTACAACTACAAGAATGAGATCAAAATTGTAATGGGTTGCACCCCATGTGTGTATGTCAAAATACTCCGTACTGTCATTTATGTCCAAAACCAACAAATAAAAAATATGATTGCAAACATTGAAATTATAGTTCAGATTAACTTAGGTTTATGCATGAAACCCCTATATAAATGTGCAAAAATGATCAAATTTCTACAGATTGAGACTACAACAGAAAACAAAATTTAGCAAGTTAATTTTTTAAATTAAAACAATTCCTCTGAAAACATAAGTTGAGCTAATAAATCTGAATAGGCTAACAAGTAATCAACCAAAGTCAGAATTATGTTTAAAGGTGACATTTGTTGCTATGCTAAATTGGTCTCAGAAGTGCTCTTTTTTCAACCTTATGACTGTATTTCTTTTTAACGTTCAGTCCTCTGTCACTGTCAAAGTATCAAGCTGTAATTTTTCTGCATCTTCATTGTGACACTGGCAGTCATGTGAAATATATCATTTAAAATTTAAGTACCATATAATCAAGCCTTTGAAAACACTTGTTTATAAGATTATGTGCCCTTGGAGTCCACATAACTAGTTAGATAAATAAATCATGTAAAATTCTTAAGCATGTTCAACTAACAGAAGCCCAGAGGTGAAATCTTTTAGAATGAGTTTAAATATGTAGCTACTAGGTATCTATTTTGATTCCTCAGAAATTTGTTCAACTTACTTGTAATTTGGTTGTTTTTTTGTGTGTATGAGCTTTAACTTGGCATTGGACAAATATATACATATATGCTAGATATATTGAACACTATATACCAATATATATACATATAAAACAGTTATATATATAACTGACTAGCATATATAGTGTTCAATATTACTGTTCAGTAAATCATTGGATGAATAAATGAACAAATTATTCTATTGTCCATTTATATAGTTATTCAAACTTGCCTATAAATGGGAAGATATAAAACAATGAAAGATGCATTGATTTTAAAGGTCATACTACCAACAACTGACACATACTTTGAAGTACTTTTATACCAGTTCCTAAATCCACAAATACAAATATGTGGCTTTAATAAATACTGAACAAGAAAAATATTTATTTCAGGAAACAGATATATAGAGGATATTAATAGAAAATTTTGGTAGTTTTTATAAGACATCTAACTTTACCTGTCAGAAAGATTAGATTTGCATAATTCATTATGTATTGATACAATATGAACTCTATTTTATAAGGTTCTAAAATGAAAGCTAATAGGTCTAGCCTAATGCAAAAGCATGCAGTTTTTGCTATTTAATAATGTTCTTTGAATATGATTTATTTTCACAGTTCTTAAAAAAAATATTATGACATTTTACTGTATATTCAATGCATAGGAAGAAAAAAACCCTCCTTCCCTGAAGTGTATATGTCAGTGTATAAATCACTCTCTTAGGAAGAACACATAAATTCTAAGGAAGCACAGAACACATAAGCATAACTTTGAATATAGATGCACAATGATAATAAATAACCCACATTTTAGCTACTGACCTTTTTATTCAAAGTTATGCACGATGGTGTTACAATATTTTTGGATCAACCTTCACTATAGAAGTGAAATGAAATAACATAATTCAATCAGGCAAGAATTACCCCTGTCATTGCAGAGCATAATGTTCTTTTTCCTCTCTAGGATTTTAATCACACAAGTGAGAAAAGAAACTATATTCTAATATGATGTCATTTAAGGAAATTACCTCTTTTAAAAATATTTATTTTTTAGTTATAGGTGGACACAAAGTCTTTATTTTATTTTTATGTGGTGCTGAGGATTGAACCCAGTACCTCACACATGCTAGGTGAGCACTCTACCTCTGAGCCACAACTCCAGCCTAGAAATTACCTCATTTTAGTGTTTGTGACATATCCCTCTTCTTTCAATGAAGATTCTATTATACAGCGTTCTCCAAAGAAACAGACCAGTAGAATCAATAGAATATGGGTAGTCTACTGGAGACCCATCTGTTTTCTGTTTTCTATCTATCTATCTATCTATCTATCTATCTATCTATCTTTACTCACACACACACACACACACACACACACACAACACAACACACATTTACACAAGAAAATTTATCAGATTGACTTACACAATCAGAGCCTGAATAGTGCCACAATACCTATCTACTAGCTGAAGAGCTGTGGAAACCTGTAGCAGCATCCTGGAGAGTTACAGTTATGACTCCATGTTTAAAGGGTGAAAAGGTGGGAATCTCATGTCTGTGGGCAATGGCAGCAGCAAAAATGACACATTCTCAAGGAGACTTAAACCTAGGTGGGAGGATGAGCTTCCCCTTCTTCCAGTTTTTATTCCATCTGTGCCTCCAGCCCATTGGATGGTACTGACGCTTTTAGTATGGGACTTCTTTCTCAGTTTGCTGGCCCACTGGTTTACGTTCTCTAGAAACACAGTCATAGACATACTGAGATATGTCCTCTACCCATTTTCTAGGTTTTTGTCAATTCAATCAAGAGGACAATCAAGGTTAACCATCATCACAAAGATTTACAGTTATAAAGGTCACTGCCCTCCTAGTAAGATATAGCTTAATTAGTAACCTTTACCATGAACTCCAAATGAGGACCATCTATAAAAGAACAATACAACTTTAACAGATTAAAATAATAAAGTTAGCATAGTAAATCATCAAATTAACACTCAGTATTGTGTAAGATATTTCAATGGTGATTCAGTTTTATACTCCAGTCTCATATACGATGTGCCACTTAAATGAAAGTGATAAGCAACTCATACTCGTGATGTAAAGAAGATAGTTCAGAGAAATGTAATTGTTTGAGTCTGTATCTTTACTTCCAGCTAAATCATTATTAAAGACTTGCCTACTAAGTTTTTCATTTTCTTTAATAAAAATGGATAAGAAAGATATCTTTCAATATGGTACAAAAAATTAGAGCATTTTATTTTTCCTGATAAATGATTTTATTTACTGTACTTGAGATTCCTTCAATAATCTTATAGTAATATAAATTTGTTTTAGTATGCTTATTTTACTCCTAATTTCATATATCAAATATTACATTTGTAGTATATAATTTTTTACCATAAATTGAATGCTATTGTTGATAAGTGTTTGTGGAGTATACAACAAATGACTAAATCAAAATGTGAGAATGAAGAAAAATTAAATGATGAGAAGAATTTTTTAAAATAGATACCCATGGAAAATGACTCAATTATACATTTAAATATTTAATGGATAATATATTCCTGTACCAATAAGAAAGTTTTTTTTTTTTACATAAAAATTATAGAGTGGCCCTTGTAGGAACAAAGGTATATGGATGAGAATGAGAAAGATTCTTTATTATTTAAAGTATAGAGAAGTATTACCTTATCCAAAAGATGACCACAGAAGAAGACTTGCACTAAGGTAACAACTATAGCTTTGGTTCAAAGATATGGGCAGAATTGGGACCATGGACTGCTTTAATTTGTTTCTGTAACAGGGAGGAAAACAATAAAACACACAGTTGTCCTTGGAGCATAAGGCTTTTAATGACACAACTTAAATGAATCTTTAAAGATTACTTTGGAACTGTGAGTCAGAGAAACCAATCTTTGTACCTACCTTACACTAATTCCCAGGATTGTCAGAAAGAATAAATGACATAATTTCTATCTTCTGTTTAACATCATGCTTGTATTAGACAGTATTCAGTACATTTTTCTGTGATGATGATTATTATAAGTAGTCAAAAAGAAACATTTTAATTTCATATTGATTGGTCTGTGTAGTTGAAAAACTCATCACTTTTGGAAAAGATAGTTGCTAATCCAATATTTATTATGTTTTTCCTTCCTATTAACAAAACTACATTTTGCAGTGTAGTGATGCACTCAGTTAAATCTTGACAAGTCCCTTTCAGAATAAAATAAGTAATGAAATACATGGAAGATCTTTAGGTGGGATTTAAGAGAAAACTCCTTAAAGGGAGTCAACTTAGCTTTTTGTTCTTTACTCTTCCTTTCTTGCTTATGTGAAATAGGATGTGATGTCTGAAACTATAGCAATTATTTTGACACTATGAAAAAAAAGTAAAATTTCTAGTATCTAAATTCTGATCTGGATTATTCAAACTAGTTTTATCAACTACTCACCCAGGACTTCTATTTATATTTTTATCTAATCCATTATGTGTTTAGTCTAATGTAGTTATACATCTAGTACTTGTGATTGAATTTAACATCTAATTAAAATTTACTATATGGGAGGAAAATAGGAGCAATGGATTTATTATTACCAAAAGCATTACTTTGTGAAACTCTTCTTTTCTCCTGTTAACATAGTAATAAAAATCATCTGACCAGAAATAGTGATTTCAGGAATGTATGAAAACTGCTTTGCTTTTTCAGGAAAGATAGATAAAAATCTCCATTTTTCAATACAGTTATATCAAAAGAACATTGTGATATTAACTCTGGGAGAGAAAAATACAATGAACTATGTATATATCATTTATACTGATGTTTTAAAATTATAAGTGGGAAATTAAGCCTCTGGTATAAATAAATACTAAAAACTAAAATTAATTTCAAAGGGAAAAAAATGATAGCTCCACTGGGACCTCATACCCTGCAATGAGGACACAGAATTAATGGACGCATCTTTCTTCAAATTTCACTGCTGGTGAGAATAATAGCCAATGGTACATTGCCTTCCCATTAGAGTTAGTAACCTCCAGAGAGACTGTGAAGGCAAAGAGCATTCCACAAAGTTGCTATTTGATAAGGGTCATTGGTGAGTATATAGAGTTTCTTCTTTGTGATTTCAGAGGGAAAATTTACAAAATGTTATGGCTGCTTATTTGCTGTTGAGAGAGGCTGAGCTGGAGGTTCATTTATGGATATGTTAGAAGCTCAAACTGCTGCATGCTGCATGACAACTGATATAATATATTCTAAAATTTAAGGAAGAAAAAGGCCAAGATGCAAACCCAGCTCTGCCCAGGGGAGGACAACCTATTGTGTAGGTTCATTACCTGAGTGAATAACAGGAACCTGCTCGGCTTCTGTGTTGAAATTGATAAGCCAGCCCATTTATTTTGAAAGTTCACATGTAAAAGATATGCTACAACTACTTCGAACACTACAAAAAGCACTGTTGGAATGATAAGCTCTGAAGTCCATACTGCCTACATGTTTAAGGCAGAATTTCAGGTGCAGAATTGAATTGCACAATCACACATCCATATACCACTCTTCAATCCCAAAAGACTTTTATGGCATCTGATACTGTAATAAAAAATATATGATTTAAGACTATTGATAGCACTTCAGAAGGGCATCAACAGTGGCTACATTTAAAAAAATATATGTATATAGAGTAGGATCTATTGAACAATTAGAATCTGGCATCTATTTCATGTTGTTTTAATACTGGAAGTGGCAAAAATACCATAAATCATTTCTGTTATTGGTACATTTTTGGTGTGTATAGTTTGGAGAAAAAAAATTAACAAAAAAACTCATTTACCCAATTTATTATAGTATAGATAACCGAATTCTATTGTAGTTTATAGAATATCCATATATGTTTTTGGCTTTGATGAATCATTTGAAATAGCTTATAAATCAGAGTTTGTAAGTATATCTCTTGCTTTTTTGTGGGATGAGAGTTCATAGTCTCTAATGAATACCCAAATATAGCCTACTCTTCTTCCAACTCTACTGTAAAACCACTCATATAAAAATATTTCGAGAGAGAAAACTCAAATTACTAAAATCTGTGATGAAAAAAGAAATATCACAATGGATACTGCAGAAATACAGAAGATATTTAGAAATTATTTGGGAAATTTATACTCCAATAAAATAGAAAATATCTAAGACAACACATTTCTAGAATCATATGATTTATCTAAGCTGAATCAGAACAATCTACACAAGTTAAACAGATCAATTTTAAACAAGGAAATAGAAGACACCATCAGAAGCCTACCAACCAAGAAAAGCCCAGGATCAGATGGATATACAGCTGAGGTTAGGCTACAGTTATTTTAATAAGAACAGTAAAAAAAATTACTGTTTTTCTTGGGATATTGTTATAAGATATTACATGCAGTTGTAAATTGATGTGAATATAACACAAAATGTAGAGGTTGATATCTTCTTTTGAACCACTTGAAATATTTGATACATTTTTCTAATATTAAAATTTAATTTACTATATTGAAGAATGTAACAATAATCAAGCAGGTTTGTAAAACTGAGAATGGAGAGCCCATAGAATATCTGTATATGGTATTGGCTTTGAGAAATCTCTTGAAGTAGTGTATAAGCTTGTGTGTAAGTATGTTTTTTTTTTTTTTAATGGTGGGTAAAGTCCATAGTCTTTAAATGAATACCCAAATTATAGCCCACTTTTCTTCCAACTGTATTATAAAATCACTTGTGGGAAAAATAATATTGGAATGTTTCTGTTTATGACTTGTTACTACCTTTGAGCCAGCAGTAATGCTATTCTTTGAAATAATCTAGTGGTGAAAAGTAAAGACTCCCTTGAGAAAATTGTGGAAAATGATATTGAAATAATTGTTATAAAGAAAAACTCCTTGCTTTGGATCCATATGAACTTCAAGGACAGTTTTTTTTTTTTTTTTTTTTTTTTTTTTTTTTTTTTTGGTACCAGGGATTGAACTACTCAGGGGCACTCGACCCCTGGGCCACATCCCCAGCCCTTTTTTATATTTTATTAGAGACAGGGTCTCACTGAGTTGCTAAGTGCCTCGCCATTGCTGAGGCTGGCTTTGAACTCGCGATCCTCCTGCCTCAGCCTCCCAAGCGCTGGGATTACAGGCGTGCACCACCGAGCCCAGCTCTTAAGGACAGTTCTTGAAGGGGATATACAGGTGAAAAAAAAAAAAAGAAACTGGTACTTTTGATTGTTATACCTATATGTTTAATTCTCAAAATTTTTTGAAGTTTCATCTGAATAATGTGATCTTAAGATCTATGAAAGAGATATTTAAAGGGATAAAAATTAAAGTTTATTAAGTAGATTGTTAAAAGTAGTACTTTAGAGTTCAATTAAACCATATTATATGTACAAGCAAATTAAAGGCTTAGGTATATAGAGAGGGATTCAGCTTACTTGTGGTAGTTTGATAGTAAACGTCTGATATTTTATCACAAGAATTAGCGAAGACGACTGGATGAATGTATGTGCTTTATCCCAAGCTTAACCTCATTGTTATAGCACTATAAAGTTATTTTTATGAAGATGTAAAACTATTCCCAACATTAATAAAAATCATGGTTCATTGAGATCCATTAGATTCTAATTAGAGCATAGGTAAAAAGAAATAAAATCTTTTATAAAAACTGTTATTTTAAACTTGTTTCTGTTAGTAAATGCTTCTAGTAACAACTAGAAATCAGATATTATATGGTGGAGAAGAGAGAAATAAGATGAATTTAAAAAATATAAATTACCTTGAAGATTAGACTTGAAATCTGTGACTTCTTTTCTACAATAGGATGTAGTATTCATTATCCATTCTAAATGAGTTAACAAATATCTAGCTATTTCTAAGCCTAAGGTAGAGCTTTGATCTTTTCATGCTTTTTGTTTAAAAAAAATAATGAATTTATACTCTATTTCAAAATATTTTATATTTATGTTGGTGTAGTCAGGCTACAAGTGCATAGTTACATTCTTAATTTACCTTAGAAAAATAACATTACTTTTTACCATTGATAATCCAGATTTTGAATAGAGTATTAGCTCTCTTTAGATATCAAGATATTATCTAGTTTACTGAAGCAGTGCTTTATTAAGTAGTCAGTAAAATACTGCCTATTTGGAAGTTAACTACCTTTGGAAACAGCATTGGCTGTTACAGGTCACTAGAATAGCATTAAGGAAGTTACTGCTTCATTGCACCAAATAGTTCTTGCTGGTCTCAAAGAGTAGAGACAGGCTCTGAGGGCCCCAGAATTATGACTAGGGATGAGAATGCAAATAAGGTGAATCAAGTTCATCCAAGGAAACTATACCTGAGACCCACAGCTTGATAGACAGGGCTTTTCAGCCTTTGGCATTTTAGCAAATGGATAATAAGATTTCTTATTTACATGGAAACTTTAAAACATGATCATTTTGAGAATCAAACTGTTCTTCTTTCCTGGTTTTCCTCTTTTAACAGTTAAAAATGCAAGCTTTTCTCAGTAGTTTTAACATTAATAGCATTCACAGCATGTTGCCACATGTGTTTTAATAATGGAAAAGAATTATTAAATTACTGATATTATATAGCAGACTTTGAATTAACTAAAATTAAGGTCTAAAATGGAGCTTTTAATGGTATTTCATTTTTATGAGTTTGCATCTTTTCCAACTGAGTTGGATGAAATTAATTCTCTATACTTATGTAATATTTCCAAATAGTGTTATTAAAAGCATAGTTGGAAGAAAATTGTCTCTTGGCAACACTAATTCAATAAGCTTTTAAGACTTTACCAATAAATGAATATTTGCTGCTTTTTTTCCAGTGTTGGTGTGATAAAGAATAATAGATGGGATGTAGCTGCCAACAAATAAGAGTGTGGGAGGAGACCTCATCATTTACTCTTGAAGGTCATAATGTATGGCAAAGGAGTTGCTTGACAAGCCAGGTATAATTTGAACTAGTGTTTTCCTTGAGCTAAATTTGCTTATGCCAAATAGAATAGTATTGTAATATTAATCAGGGTAACAATAATAACTAACAGTTACTGAGATATCTCTGTCTTCCAGGATTTTCCAATTGTTTTGTGAGCACTAATGTTGATTCATGTGTGAGATAAGCATTATTATGAATCATATTGTATAAATGAGGACATCAAAACACTAAAAGAATAAGTCATTTATCAAGGTAAGTTTGTTATTAAGTGGTAGAGGCCAGAATCCATGCTCTTAATGAGTATATTTTGCCTTGCCTATCTACAAATACAGAGTATTTATGTATTAAATTTAAATAAGGTATCAATTTGTTAAGGTACAGAACTGCATAGCAAAAGTATCTTTGAAATCATCAAAAGGGTGTTATCCTTTGTGCAAGTGAAAAAAAGGGCTGAGAAACAAAAAGATTAAAGAATGGGAAAATTCTGTGAATGACTCACCAAAGAGAGTCAAAGAAATGATTGATGTCTTTTTAAAAATGTATTTCCACACTTTTCTTTGAATAACTTGGGAAGTCTATCACATGCTTATATTTTTTGAATGAAATTGAGTCCAATCTCCCTCATTCTAAATTTGATTGTTTTTAAAAATAAATGTATAAAAATAGTTTTACTTATTGTTAATAAAATTTAACTTGAACATCTTGCAGAAAAATGGATACAGAAATGGAATTCTGACTTTTTTCTATTCTTATTATAAAATCATAGACAAGGATTAAAGGCAAATGAAAATAATGAAAAAATATATATGTGCATATATATATTCACACACATATACATATATCCACATACACATACATATATTGTTTTTCAGATTACTCAATGCATAGCTTAATGTACAAAAAATTGAAAGTTAAATATTTACCATAACTACTCATTTATTTTAGGTAATTGATACATGTTAGAATGTTCATATAATTTTTGGTGCTAGTATATATCATGAGTTTTGTCTTAAAATGTGTGAAAATTTATTTCAATCCCAAAGCAACAGTTGCATTTGACAGGTCTAGTGCTGAAGATAAGATATATAACAGACATGGTTTGGGGGATAAACTATTACTTTATACTGAAGTCTGTGCTACAATCCAAGATATAAGTGATGCCTCCTAATGACTTTGTTAAAATATAACTTGACATCCTTCATACTTGATTGGAGACTAAATCTGGATTAGTTCACTAAAATATTGTCTTAATATTGAGATAATATTTTAAATTAAAATTAGGTTACAGGCTCAAATACAGTGCTATAAGTTTAACATAAAAGACTTAAAATAGGTCTCTGGAACTGAATTTTGAAGGTAGACATTATTTATTCCTAATGGGCTGGTCAGGGACAAAGAAACACCACCTGGATCTTGAGATGGGGGACAAAAAGATATTATGGAGACGATACTTTTCCAGATGTAAAGGATGAAATTGAAAATATTTGTGATGCTTTCTTTTTAATATAATTGGGACAATTTCTGAAATGCAGTTTCTATTAGACATTACTTTTTCTATTTGCTTTCTGCATATTTAATTCTTAGTGAAATATTTATTCTTCCAATGCATAAATCTAGCGTGTGAGTTCCTTTAAATGCATATTAATTTTCTCTAATCTTTCCAGGAGAGTTAGCAAAAATTGATTTGATCTGAGGTACTATGATTGTGTAGATAAATAAAAATTTATTCAAGTGATTTAAATTTTGCTGATGTCCATATATGACATGCTTATTTGAATACATGTCTGTTTCCATTTACCCAGATTTTGATTTTCATTCTCATACCACCACATTTCAGTACAAAACGTAAATCATGTCTAGAGCACTAGATTCTTTAAGAGATTGTGGAATTACAGATTTTAGTTTTTCTGCATAAGAGAACAAGTAAGCCAATTCAAAAGTAAAATAGAATAAATATTCAGCACGTCAATCTATAGTATGTACAAAGAACTGCAACTATTTTCCTTAAAAATAAGTACTTCTACAAAGTGCCATGTTTTATTTATCACCTAAGAGAAAAAATTTCATAATTCAGTTTTATATCTATAAAATCATCTTCATATAGTACCACCAAAAATACATGTATGATACCTATTGTATTTCTTCAGTGTTTTGTTTTCTTTGTGCATAAAGCATTTCAACTTATTTATTACCTCAATCCTAACTTTGACCTTCTTCAAGGGTAGACATCATGAACTGTATAAAAATTAAATGGGAAAAAAAGTCCAAAAAAAGAGGTGTGGACAAGCCGGGCGGGGTGGCGCACTCCTGTAATCCCAGCACTTGGGAGGCTGAAGCAGGAGGATCACGGGTTCAAAGCCAGCCTCAGCAATGGCGAGGCACTTAGCAACTCAGTGAGACCCTGTCTCTAATAAAATACAAAAAAAGGGCTGGGGATGTGGCCCAGTGGTCCAGTACCCCTGAGTTCAATCCCTGGTACCAAAAAAAAAAAAAAAAAAAAAAAAAAAAAAAGAGGTGTGGACATTCAAAGAACAAACTCTGGGAATATACCTGAAATTTCAATCAATATCAGAGGAACAATATACAGAATATGTAAAGTTATACAATGAGTAAATAGTGATGAATAATCTGCTTTCATTTCTATGATTAGCAAAAATAAAGAATTAATGTTTTAGTAGGTCTTGGCTTCAAAGAACCCAGTGGTATAAGGAATAATGGTCATTCTCAGCAAGGTTCCAAACTTCATGTCATTAGCATGCAAATACATTTATCATTATGAAAAATCCTCTGGCTAATTCCAAATTCAAAGTCATTATAAAGTGATATTAGTTGCAATAAATTTTTGAGCATAAACTGTTGCTTTCTAAGAAATGATTTTAGCTTTATTTAATTTGGTATTACAGCATTAATTAGTATCACAGTTATAAAATTGCAGTTTTAGCCCTGGGCATTTTGCCACACCAAGTGCTGCTTTCTAAAATAAATCTAGCTAGAAATAATTATTTTTACAGTGCGAGAACTATGATTCTTTATTATGAATTAGATTTGGGAGATGGTATTTCAAGAATTGTTTGAGCCACAATATTAATGTTATTCACTTACAGAGCCTCATGGAATTATAAGGACAGAAATGAAGAAACATATCAATATACACAGAGAAATGGCTTTGCATTATCTTGCCTTTAAAAATATTTTTAACAGAAACTTCTACATACTAACACCCTCCTAGTACCCCACATGGACTACACCTGCTTCTGGAGAGCATTCCAGGGTCTAGAGTCAAGTCTCCATGTCTCTGCCTTGTTACCCAATTTGTCTCTAGTGTTTGTCTTTTTGCTTTAAACTGAATTAATTCTGCAGGTACTTGGTTTCCTTAGTGCATGTGTGCCTCTTTAACTTCTTGTCTCTTTTATTTTGTTCACTTACCAAAGGTTTCATTTATCTTTATTTCCTAGTTTTAAAAAAATCTCATTTTAAAAAGAAAATCTGAAATATTTGATTTATTAATATATTTCAAACTTTGTATAGAGGAAAGATTTTGCTTAGTTTAAAATGAAATGAAATTTAAATGTTCTTGGAAAAGTTAGCAATCATAAACAAAAGACTACATCAACATATTTAGTTTCAGTTTTGTTTAGTTACTGTAATATTTCTGTAATTTTAATTGAAGTAAAATTTTAGCTACTTAAAAAAATAACAGAAAACAGGAAAAAAAGAAAGAAAATTTATGATTCGGAAACTGAGCAAACTTGGAATGAATGGTGTCATTCACCATCAGTTTTAAATAATTTTATACAAATATACATTAAAAATGAATCTTAATTAGTATTACATTCACATCTGGTTTTCATAGACACATCTTGATTTGACCATGGCTAGAAAGTTATTTTATAAAAATATGCATAAAATTTAGAAATATGCTTCTTAGACTGAGCTGATCATTGCTTTCAGATGTAAATATGTTGTCTATGGGGTTTCTAAATATAATGAAGTATTTTTTACCAGTTATACTTTTAATTTATCTATACTTTAATTGAACTGTATGATAGCAGCTATGAATTGATAGGAAAAATTATTTCAAAATGTTCCTGTCAGCATGAAAATAGGATACTACTCCTTGATCTATAATGTAAGTACTTCTTATTGTTAAATCATGCTGATCATTTGTATAATTTTTTATAGTTACTATGGAAAATTGAATAGAACTTATTTTCTTTATTAGAGGGTGTGAGGAAATAAGCAGCTGTGAACAGCATTAACTTTGATCTCACACAGATAAACAACCTGCCTGCCCACTTGGCTGAACCTTACTAGTGCTGTGTTTTGTTGATGGTAGATATATTTCTTTAATTCTAAAATTTAATCAGGAAGTAAAATAACTGTGTAATCCTTTTTTTATTTATTTCAACAACAATGAGAAACATTTGTTTCAATATGGGTGTCAGATATTTTAATTTAACTAAATTTGTGTGTACCACCAAAACAAAGAAAAATTCTTTGGGAGAGAACGTTTTGATAAAAGGATAAATCAACTGTTTCATTTTATGAGATGGCAGAAGTTATTTTTTTATAATAAACAATTTAGATGTACAGTGCAGTGTTTCTTCCCAGTCTCCAATACAATAATTTAAAACTTTACATTTTTTCCTATTGAATTCTGAGGATCATCATTCATTACAAGAATTAAAAGAAAACAAAACTCTAATCGAATTTATTTATAATAAATTATAAAACCCTTAATTATAAAATATCATTCATCTTAAGAAATATTAATGTTCTAGAATTCTAGTCTTCTAGAATACTTCTGATTTTGAGAATGTATTAAAGAGAAAAATAAAACTGATGTTCTTTGTTGGGGGCTGAACTGTGTCAACCACAAGTCCTAGTGAATATGATCTTATATAAAAATAGTCTTTGCAGTTGTTATCAAGTTAGGATGAGGTCATACTGTGTCAGGATGGGCCTAATCTGATGTGACCATTGTGTTCATAAAAGGAGAAGAGATAGGGACCCACACACAGGGGGAACATCACATGATAAAGGAGGCAAAGGTTGGAGCCATGAGTCTACAAGCAAATGAATGCCACCTCTTTTGTTTTTTAATATTTATTTATTTGTTCTTAGTTGTACACAATGCCTTTATTTTTACCTGGTGCTGAGGTTTGGACCCGGGCAGCGCATGTGCTAGGCCAGCACTCTACTGCTGAGCCACAACCCCAGCCCCTGAATGCCACCTCTTAAGGAACACCAGAGGCTAAGAGAAAGTCACTGAGAAGTATTTTCTGGCATCTTGCAAAATGTATAAGTTTGTGATTTTGAGGATGGTAATCATTGGATCATGTTTGAGGTGCTTTCCCTTCCTATGAAGCATATTCAAAACCTCTTAAATGCTGTTTTCCCTTTCATTTTGTTTCTGGGACTCTACTGCTTATTAGTGACAGGTTCTGGACTCATTTGAGAAAAGAAATATTTTGGGTTTCTCCTCTCTCTGGAATTCTTTAGCTCATCAGACACTTTTTTTTTTTTTTTTTTTTTTTTTTTTTTGCAGTGAAAAGTTAAATTAAGCATTCACCATTCCTCCTACTGAAATATAGAGCTTGGCAGATTATTGATGCTAATGCTGCTGCTACTATTTTTGAAGCCTGGGCTATAAGAGCTTTGTGGTCAACAGAACATTACGTGGAATATTTGATTGCCCCAGGCCTTAAAAAACAATGCTTTTTTAATGCCATATGTTTTTCTGTAGTTTATAGTAGGATTTGCCTCCAATATTTCACTTCTCTTATTTATTCATTTCAAGAAGACAGCCATCTAATAATTTATTCCACTTATTAAATTGCTTCATTTTTTCTTTTAATACGATGACCAATAATTTAATGTATAAACCAGAGAAGGTTTTGTGAGGGATGAATTTTTGTTAAGGACAAAAGGTGTAAAACACAACTGTCCTTTGCTAACCACACATTGGTGAAATTGGAATCCTCCTTTTATTTTAATATCTCTGCTTTCTTGCTTAGGTAATTGTTTTATGAAGAGATTTATTCAAATTTTATATTTGATATTTTTATACATGAGGATATGCATATTAGTCAGTATTTTAATGTGTACCAACTTCATTATTTAAAAAAAAAAAATCCCCCAATCTTAACCTTTCATTGCTGATAGTCTCAACCAGAACTATTTCCAATGGATATGGATCTAACCCAAGGCCAGTATTACAGTTACTTGCCTGTTTGTTCTAACATTCCACCCTCTCCCTGTCTTCCCTTACTCATCCCCTTTGGTGAATGCCATTCACCTGTGGTGTTTACCAGATGTCCTTGTGCACTGACTATTCATTAGGTTCAGCAAAGGAAATCACTGGGGTTGATATAGCAGAAAGGAGGAAAAGAATCCAGAGGAATTTCTACCTTCTCTCTGAAGTTCCAATAATGCTGTGTGACTCTTCTTGATTATCCATGTTTCTGTCCTTTCCTAATGGATCTTAGCTCCAGATCCAGCCAGATGACTCCTCCTGCGTGGGAGCAGCTCCTGCCTAAAACTTCTGCACAGCAGTAGTCGGAGTAGTTGGTACTGAAGCCATTTACTAGATTTGCCCAAATCACCCTAAAGCTTATAATGGCTTTCTGTCATACTACCCTCATGTTTTTCTTTTTAATTTCTGGTAAAATACTTGAAATTAGTATCCTATTTTAAATTTCCATCATTTGTTAAAAAGATATTATGTTTTTGAATGTACCTAATAGACTAAGAGTCAGTGTGTAATTAAATTAACTGTCCCACTTTTTATAATTCTCATATGGCACGCAGAATTCTAATATGACCCCTAAGATTCCTGTCCTATATGGGCTTTTCTCTTTGAATATAGATGGGATTTGTGTATAAAGTGGGCTACTACATCCATGATTAGGCTATATTAAATGGCCAAGGGTACTTTTCAGATGTACTTAAGTTCCCCACTTGGTTCACTGTGAGTTAATCGAGGGCAGTTACTTTGGTATGCTTGCCCTAATCAGTTGAACTCTTAAAAGGGACTGGAAACAGAGACGTATTCTTCTGCTGGCTTTGAAGAACATGCAAATGCTTTTATTGGGAACTGCTTGTGGAGAGTGGCAGACTCTAAGAGCTGATGGTTTTAGTTCTGCAACCACAAGCATTGAATTCTGCCAACAATGGACTGGAATAAGAAAAGGAAACTGAGTTCCAGATGAGAACTCCAGGCTGGCCAACTCCAGGTCAAAGGCCTTAAGAGACATAAGAGATGACCAAGCGACACCAGGCTGTGACCCCAGATAAACTGAAACTGTGATTTAACACATTGTGTTCCTTTAGGCTGTAAAGATCATGATGTTGTACAATGTTATAAAATTCTGTGGATTTAATAATGGGCTTGGTGTTTTAAAAATCTATATCATTCCCTAAGCTCAGTTGAAATAATGTTAATTATGATGTGGTTCTGATACTTTAATTTTCATAATACTTAGTCATAGATTATACAATATAGGAAATCTTTCAACATGGCTTTTAATAATCTTTTAAAACTGAAAATAGATGTGCATGGGAAATGTTAACACAAAATAAAGGGTAAATATTCTTATTGAGAGACTCAACGTTGATGCCTTCAATGTAGCTCTGCTTACTCAGAATTGCTTTGCCTATTCTGAGTCTCTTACTTTTCCAAATAAATTTTAGGACTGTACTTTTTTAGTTCTGCAAAAAAGGTTATTGGTATTTTGATGGGGGTTGCACTGAATCTATGCAACACTTTAAAACGTATGGGTATTTTGATAGTATTAGTTCTGCCTATCCAAGAGCATGAGAAGTCTTTCCATCTTCTAAGGTCTTCCTCAGATTCTTTCTTCAGTGTTGTATAGTTTTCACTGTAAAGGTCTTTCATCTCCTTGGCTAGATTTATTTCCAAACACTTTATTTTTCAGTGTTATTTTGAAATAAATCAGGTTATTTTCCCCATTCATTTTTGAGTTGATTCATTATTGGGAGTGCAGGGAAACTTTTTTTTTTTTTTTTTTTAACGTTAATCATGAATCCTGTACATTGCTAAATATTTTCATCCAGAAATCATGTGGTGGAATTTTTGTTGTCTTCTTAATATAGGGTCATGTCATCAACCAAAGGGATAATTTGACTTCTCCTAATTTAGTTTTCTTCTCTTGCTTGATTTCTCTAGATAGAGTTTCAGAAGATATGGTGAATAGAAGTGCTAAGATTGGATAACCTTGATTTTTTCCTGATTTTAGAGGAAATGTTTTCAGTTTTTCTCCATTCAGTATGATGTGAACACTGGGTTTGTTGTGCATATACTTTAAAATGTTGAGGTAATTTCATTCTATTCCTAATATCTTTAGCACTTTTAACATGAATGGGCACTGGATTTTGTCAAATGATTTTTCAGTACCTACTGAGATGAACATATATTCCTGCTCTTATCTCTGTTATGTGGTAAATTACATTTACTGATTTTCATATATTGAGCTGAACTACCATCCCTGGAATGAAACACACTACTTGATCATGGTGCACTATCTTCTTTTTTTTTTTTTTTTTTTTTGGGTACCGGGGATTGAAATCAGGGGCACTTGACCACTGGGCCACATCCCCAGCCCTTTTTTGTATTTTATTTAGAGACATGGTCTCACTGAGTTGCTAAGTGCCTCGCCATTGCTGAGGCTGGCTTTGAACTCGCGATCCTCCTGCCTCAGCCTCCCAAAGTGCTGGGATTACAGGCGTGCGCGGCTCTCACTATCTTCTTAATGTGTTCTCTAATGGGGTTTGATAATATTTTATTAAGGATGTTTGCATCTATGTTCACCAAGGATATTGGTTTGAAATTTTCTTTCCCTGATGTGTCTTTGTCCACTTTTGATATCAGGGTGATACTGGCTTTGTAGACTGAATTTGGCAGTGTTCCTTCCCTTTCTATTTCATGGAATAATTTGAGAATTGACATTAGGTCTTTAATTAAAGTTCTGGTATAACTCAGCTGAAAACCCATCTGGTCCTGGATTTTTCTTGGTTGGAATGTTTTTAATTGCTGCTTCAATCGTATTGCTTGATATAAATCTGATTAAGTCTTCTATATTCTTGTTCAATTGGGGTAGGTCATATTTGTCTAGAAAACTGTCAGTATCTTCTTGATTTTCCAGTTTATCGGAGTATAAATTTTAAAAATATTTTCTAAGGTCCTCTGGATTTCAGAAGTGGTTATATCTATTTTTTATCTCTAATTCTAGTAATTTGTGTCTTCTCACTCTTCCTTTTGGCTATTTTTACTAAGGATTTATCAATCTTGCTTATCTTTTCCAAGATCCAACTCTTGGTCGCATCAATTCCTTGTGTTGGCTTTTTATTCTCAATTTCATTAATATTGGCTCTGAACTTATTTCCTGTCTTCTATTGATTTGGAAATTAATTTATTCTTCCTTTTGTAGAGACTTGAAGTGGAACATTAGATTATTTATTTGTGATCTTTATATTTATTTTTTTTAATTAATAACTCAGTGCCATAGAATTTTTTCTCAGAAATGCCTTCATATTGTCCTAGAGTTTTGGTACTTTGTTATCTCTATTTTCATTTGTTTCAAAGAATTTTCATAATTTTCCCTTGATTTTTCCTATAATTTATTCCTCATTCAAAATACATTATTTAATCTCCTGGTGTTAAAATATGTTCTATTTTTATCTAGTTGTTGATTTTTAACTTCATTACATTATTATCTGATAGTATATAAGGGATCATCTATTTTTTGGTATTTTCTAAGACTTGCTTTGTGACTTAAATATGATCTATTTTGGAGAAAGTTTCATGTGCTGTAAGCTGCCTTTCACGGCCAGCCACGGCGCCGCCACGGGAGGAAAATTCTCGGAGGCAGAGTATAGCTTTTCTTACTTTTACTTCTACTTTCTTAGAGCTTAGAGAGGGAAAGAAAGATTTTTAGAGAGAAAGATTAAAGCAAGCTTTTCTTCTTGTCTTCTTAGCTTAGAGTCTTAGCTTAGAGTAGATTAGAGTAAAGAAAGATAGAGCTTAGCTTAGAGAAAGATTAGAGCTTCTTTCTTCTCTCTTCTTTCTTCCTTCTTCTGTCTTCTGTCTTCTGTCTTCCTCGGGAGCCTCGGCCTTACTCTGACCAGTCCTCTGGAGCCTCGGCCTAACTCTGGCCAGTCATTACTTCTTCTATCTGGTTTCTCTTCTGTAACCGCTCTGCCTACGTTCTGGCCGCTCTGATTCTTCTGACCGACCGAGTGACTGCCCGGCTAACTGAATTCTCCGTTCTCCTAACTCGGACCGCTTTCACCCGGTTATATACCTTCAGGTTTGCGGGTGCCTACAGGTGCGTCACATACATATCAGGTGGAACCCATGGCTTCCAGCTAGCTACAACAGCCCTTCCTATATAGGGCTCCTTCAATGTGCCACCAGGAAGAAAGTTAATTCAGTTATTGATGGATAATATATTCTATATATGTTTGTTGGGTCCATTTTGCTCAATATTTTTTGGTTCTGGAGAGTCTTTACATAGTTTATATCTGAATGACCTATCTAGTGCTGGGAGATGTGTGCTGAAATCACCCAAGTTTATTGTACTGTTATTTATTTAACATTTTAAAAAATATTTATTTGTTGTAGTTGTACACAATGCCTTTATTTTTACATGGTGCTGAGGATCGAACCCCGGCCGCGCACTTGCTAGGGAACACCCTACTGCTGAGCCACAACCCCAGGCCTCATTTAGTTGATATTTTTATGTTGAGAAGTGTTTTTGTATATAGATGCACTCAATATTTGGGAGATGAATATTTACCATCACTCTATGTTATTAGATAATTCCATTAACCAGTGGAGGTGACCTTCTTTCCCTTTTCTAATTAATTTTGGCTTGCAGTCTATTTTGATATGAAAGTAGCTACCCCTGATTGATTTTGGTCTCCATTTACATGATGTATTTCTTACCATCCTTTGACCTTCAGCCTGTAGATGCCTTTGCCTGTAAGGTGCATTTCTTGTAAATAACAATTTTTGTCTTTTGGTTTAATTGTATAGACCACTTATGTCTAGTGTTATTATAGATAGATTTTGTATTTTCTTCCATTTTGAGTTATTTCTAATACTTAATTCAGGTTTAATTCTTCTTTATTTGACTATTCTTCTAGTGAGATTTATCCCTATACTGACTTTCAATTTTACTTTTCATTTCATCTCTATGAAATATTTTATTGAGTATGTTTTTTAGTATGGACTTAGTGGTTTTGAATTCTTTAAGTTTCTGCCTGTCATCGAAGCTGTTTATTTCATATCAATTTTGAAGGATAGTTTTTCTGGATATAGTAATCTTGGTTGTCTTCTATTATACTTCAGGGCTTGATATGTATTATTCCAAGCCCTCTTGGCATTTAGAATCCAGAATGAGAAATGCTTTGAAATCCTATTGGAATTACCTCTTTAACATTCTCTCCATTTTCTGTATATTAGACTTCATTATAATTATAATGTGTTTTGGAGTTTATTTTTTTTTTTATATTGTCTATTTGGGGTTCAAAATGCCTCTTGTGTTTGGATTTTCATCTCATTTGTAAGATTTAGAAAATTTTCTGATATTATTTCATTAAAAGGTTGTACATTCCTTTAGTTTCTATTTCAGTTCATTAGTCTATGCCAATGAGTATTAGATTTGGTATCTTAATTTTATCCACAATGTCTTTAATATTGTGGTTATGATCTCTGAACATCTTTTCTTTATTGTTGACTTTATTTTCAAGATTATATACTTTGTCTCAAATCCAGAGAATCTGTCTTGAAGTAGTCTATTGGTGATTCTTTCCATGAAATTTTAATTTGATTTATTGAGTCTTTCATTTCCAGGATTTCTATTTAGTTCTTTCCCAGAATCTGTATCACTTTCCTGAAGTAATCTTCAGCTTTCTGTATTTTCTATCCATGTTCATTCCCTACATCTTCTTTATGCTTACTGAATATTATAACTATGAACTTTCTGTCTCTGACATTTGCTCCAACTGGTGTCAAAAGTTTTCAAAGTGTTATGGGCTACTTGGGGTGTTTTGTTCCCTTGTTTTTCATACTCTGTATATATCTTCCATCTGCTGGCATGACTATCCTTTCTATTTTCATAGAAGGGACTATTTAGTGAGCTGATTTCTCCTTAATACCCTGGGATGTGCAAATATACCAGTTTCACTATGCTCATTCAATGTATGGTGAAGATATGGGGATAAATAAACATCAATACATTGTGGGACTACAAATTAATACAACCACTATGGAAATCAGTATGCAAATGCAGAAAAGACAATGAATGGCATTATTAATGTCTGACCTAGAATCTTTACTCCTTTGCATTTATCTAAAAGCACTAAAGTCAGCATACAATACTAATAGATGCATTCCAATATTTATTGCAGCATAATTCACATTAGCCAAATTATGGCACCAACATGTGTATCTATTATCAGATGAATGAATAAAGAAAATGTGATATATATACACAATGATATTTTACTCAGCTATAAAGAAGAATGAAATTATGCATTTACTGGTAGATGGAAACTGGAAAACTTCATACTAAGTGAAATAAGCCAGACTCAGAAAGTCAAGGGTCAAGGGTCAAATATTTTCTCTCATGCAGTAGCTAGAAAGATTGAAAAAAAAAAAAGGAATAAAGAATAGGAGCTCATAAAAATAGAAGAAAGAACAGTAGAAGAAAGGGATTGATGAGGATGAAGGAGAGAAGGGGAGGAAAGTGAAATCAACAATCTATGCTGTGGATGTGTGTGGATACATTATAATGAATCCCAGTTTTATGCATAATTATAATACACCAAGTAAAAATAAATAAATACAAGGGGTCTGGGGATGTAGTTCAATGGCTGAATGTTTGCCTAGCATGCATGAGGCCCTGAGTTCAATCCTCAGTACCACAAAAAATGAAATGAAATGAAATGAAGTGAAATGAAATGAAATGAAGTGAAATGAAATGAAATGAAATGGAGACCTGAAAGTAGAGCAAAGAGATCAAGGAGGAGGAAAGAGGGCAAGGAAAGGAGAGTACTGGGGAATATAGTGTAAAAAACTATATTATTTGCATGTATGTATATGCCACAAAGAATCCCACTATTGTGTATAATTATGATCCACTAATAAAAAATAAGAAAAAATTAGTTATAATTTCTCAACACAATGTAAATATTTGGTCACAGTTATATATAGTTAGTACACAGTAGAAGCTCTTCAATTGTAAATATAAGTGGTTAAAGGCATTTCTCAAATGAGTCTACTAGCCACTGCAAATTACATCTAATTATGCCAGTTAATTATCATAAGGTGAAAGTTCATTACAAAATAAATGATTCACGGAAATGAAGAATATTGTTTTCCATGTGTACTTGTGTGTGTATATATTTATGTAGTTTTTTGCCTACTATTGAAAAATGGAATTTCTAATACATAGACCTATGATACAAACTTGAAAATATTTGCAACTATATTTCATGTATGATATTTATAACAAATAATTATAACTTTAGAAAATGTTTACAAACAGAACTGCTAAAACAAAATTAAATGCAGTGGAAGTCATTGCTGGGTGGCCATGATGTGGATAGATATAAACTCTTCCCAGTTGTATAAACTATACAATAAAAATTGAAGCATTTTATAACATAATAATTATGAAAGATGATAATAAAAGTAAAGAAATAAATTTTTTTTATATTTAAAATTTATGAATGATATTGATGTGATTGATATTTCACTGATAACATGACTACTAGTAATATTTTAATTCTGCAAATTGATTCTTAAATTCATTTTCTAATCTTTAGTCTTCTGCTTTCATTTTCCTCATAATTAGGAGATATTTCAGATGAAGATGCTCATGAATACTACCTACTGACTTCTGAAATTATGATATTTTTCTAAACTATAGAAATTTGGAGAAAAACCTGACAACCTGTGAAAATATGTTCCCTGTAACTTTTCAGAGATAGCTTATAAAATTACAATGACTGCTGCAGTACAAATAGAAAAGCTAGAAATTAGCTAAATATTTCTTTGAGTATGGTGTGATTTTTCCTCATCTTAAAATGCACTGATCTCCCTGGGATGAAATAAAGTAAAATTTTAATTAGCATGACATTACACAGCATGCCAAAAAACACTGTATGGTTATAGATGCTGATCTCTCAAGGGACTTTTATTATAAATCAGCATGTTGTAAATGGATTATTCACATTGTGTAACACTGGTTAGTTTCAACAAAAATTTAAAGTACTGGGGATATTTATTTTTGAAATTTTCTATCCCCAACAAAGTTATGAAATAGAATACCTATGATTTCCAGAGTCATTCAGGTTCTCTTGGGCTACACAAATAAGGGGTGAGATTAATTAATTAGTAAGGCTTATAGAGCTATGTATTTCCATTTTTTTCCACCAGCACTATATTAAAAAATAACTTATGTGTACTGTGATGGGAATTTTAATGTTTATAATTTACATACTGCATTACAAAATAATGATAATTTAGAGGCATTTGATGTGTATTTAATGACTTAACCTATAGCTTCAAGGAAATCCCTGGTGCTACAAATATATCCATTTTTTTATTATATTTTAGCATATACATTCTGAGATAAGAAATACAATTAATATGGTTTATCTCCTACTTAATTCCTTAAAATTACCTGGTAGACTTACAAATACATGAATTCATACTAACAATTTGACTTCCACTAAGGTAATTAGACCCTTCACACCTCAGTCTTTTCTTCTGTAAAATGGTAATAATAATGCTAGCAAACTTTTTTTTTTTTTCCTGGAGTGAGGAATGAAATTAGCATTGGTGACTACTTAATATTTGATATTTAATAAATGCTTACTCCCTTAAAAATTTAACTGTTACACATTTGTATGCTTAACAACTGATATTTCTCTGTGGTTATCCTAAAAGTCAGCCACATAAAGTTATTTATTATTGCATATTTATTGCTTCATTTAAAAATATTATATACTATCGAATAATTATTTCTTTGGAGTATAATACCATTTCCTTTTAATTGTCCCAAGCCCTACACACATCATTATGTCTGTCCAGAAAGTATAGTGGAAATTCATCTTTGCCCATTGGATATCACTTGCTGCCAAATTAAAATTGTGTGTGTGTGTGTGTGTGTGTGTGTGCACATTTTTCTTTGAACCACTTACAAATATTTATTTCTATTTTTTTTGAACCACTTGTACAAATATTTTTTTTTTTTACTTAATTTTTGGTATATTTATCTTGTAAAATTATTTAAATCTATTCTACATGAATCTAGACTTCTGAGGGTAATATTTGTATTGTATATATTTCATTTGTTTTTATATATTTTTCTGTCCTCAATCTTTTAAATTTTATCAACAGTTTTATTCAAATATAAAGAATAGAATCAACTTGTATGCATATTATAAAGTTGATATAAATGATAAACAATATTTAATATCAATCTGCCAAGACTAGTTTCCAGAAATATGGCAAAGAGTATCCATTCCTCTGTCTCCCTATTCTCAATTCCCAACTAACTTTCATCTATGTTTTCTATGCTGGGTCACTACTGAGGCAAATAGTCAAGTACAATCTAAAGCTTGAAGGTCTGTCTCTGGTCAGAGTCGAGAGAGAAATATGAAACAAAATATTTCCCAAAGTTAATCCTGGAGAGGACTTGTCCTCAAAAGGACAACTCCCAAGAGGTATATTTAGTTTCTTCCTTTGTGTTTCATTTTGTTCATTTATGATTTTGTAATATTAGAAAGATTTGTGGGAGTATAAATTCTGTTGTTGGTATTAATTTTTAAAAGCCTTATTGTATAATTGATAAAGAAAGAATACTGCACATATGTAATCTGTAAAGTTTAATGTTTGAAAAATATGAAAGCCCTGAGAATACCATCATCACAATCAAGTCAATAGACATGCAACTCCTTACAATGTTTCCTTGCATTACCCCCTTTTGAGTGATAAAAAGACTTGAGATATACCCTTTAAAAATGTATGATATGCACAATATCATATCACTAGCTAGACACACCATGTTGTATATCTCTAGAAATTATATAACATAACTGAAACCTTATGCTCCTTAAAGAATTCCCTGTTTCCTGAAACCCTAGCCATTAGTAATCATCGTATTTTCTGCTTCTTTTGAGTTTGGTTATTATAGATATGTCAAGTTAGTGAGATCACATTGTAATTGTTCTTTTGTGACTTGCATAGGTACTTAGCATAATGTCTTCCAGGTTCATCTATCTTTTCTCAAATGGCAAGATTTTTCTCGTTCATGAGACTGAATGATATTCTATTTCATTCATATATCATAATTTCTTTTTTTTTTAGGTAATTGTCAGATTGAAATTTATTTATTTTTAAACTATTAAAAGGATGAAAATTGGCATTAATCTGATACATCCTCTTTATTCTTTCATCCATCAGTGGACTATTGAGTTGTTTCTGTGTTTCATTATTATGAATAATCATTATATGAACATGGGGATATAGCTATCTCTTTGAGACCCTGAATTTAATTTTTCTGGACATATACCCAAAAGTAGAGTTTCTGGGTGGAAAGAAAATCTATATTTATGGACTAAAAGGTTTTGTATAGTTGAAAAGTCAATAGTACTCTAAGCAATCTAAAGATTCAAAGCAATTTCCATCAAAAGACCACTGGCATTTTTAATAGAAATAGAAAAAAGATCCTAAATTTTTAAAAATATTTTTATTTATTTGGTTTAGTTGTACACAATGCGTTTTACTCAATGTGCTTTATTTGTACATTGTGCTGAGGATCGAACCCGGGCCGCCCACGTGCTAGGCGAGCACTCCACCGCTGAGCCACAATCCCAGCCCCTAAAATTTTTTGAAACAACAAAAGACACTCTGTAGCCAAGGTAATCTTGAGAAAAAAGAACTAAGCTGGAGCATCACAATTCCTGAAATCACAATATATTCCAAAACTACAGTAATTAAAGCAATGTGTTACTAGCATAAAGACAGAGTAGATAATTCAGAAATGCCCATTTGTATATGGACAATAAGAAGTGATGGAGATGTCAAGAATACATATTGGGGAAAGTAAAGTTTAACAAGTGATTTGGGGAAAGCTGGATATCCACATTAAAAAATCCAAATCCAAAACCAAAACCAAAAACAAAACAAACAAAAAGTTACCTTGTACCATAAACAGACCAAGTCAAAATGCATTAAAGACTTTTACAAAAAATTGGAATTCCTGGAAGAAAACATAATGGGAAAAGCTTTTCCTTGAGTCTTGACAATGATTTCTTGGATTTGACACCAAAAGCACAAGCAATAAACAAAAATAAACAAGATCAACTATATCAAAAAATCTCTGGACAACAAAGGAAACTATCAGTAAAAAAAAGGCAACCAATGTTATGGGAGAAAAACAAATCTTCAAGCTTTCTCACATGCATGCTCTCTTTCTTCACTTCTCTCTATTATTTACAGTGCTGGGGATTGAGCACAGGGCCTTACCCATGCAGGGCAAGTACTCTACCACCAAGCAAACCCTCCTATTTATTTATTTATTCATGACTGGATCTAATTATGTTGCACAGTCTAGCTTAGAAATTAAATCTTTTTATTTTAGTCTTCTCGGAAGCTGAGCACACTTAGTACCTGGTTTTGAGCCATCTACCTCATAACGGATTAATTAAAAATAAATAAAAAATTTCCATACCTCAACAACAACAACAAAACCCAAATAACCCAATTAAAAAAGGGGGCTGGAGTTGTGGCTCAGTGGTAAAGTGCTTGCCTAGCACTTGTGAGGCACTGAGTTTGATTCCCATCACCACATGAAGAAACTAAATAAACAAAATAAAGGTATTGTGTCCATCCACAAACTAAAATAAATAAATAAATAAATAAATAAATAAATAAATAAATAAATAAATAAATACAACGAACAAAGGACTTGAACAGACATACTCCTTATTAATCATATAAAAACAGGTCTATGAATACATCTTCAGTATTATTATTCAGGAAATGCAAATCAAAACTACAAGAAGATATCACCTCACAACTGTTAAGATTGCTACTGACAAAACAAACAAACAAAAAATACCAGATATGTGAAAAAACTGGAATTCTTAAACTGTTTATGGGAATATAAAGTGGTGTGGAAGTATGAAAAATATTATGGAGATTCCTCAAAAAATTGAAGATAGAATTTTCACATATACTTAGTCCCTCTACTCCTGAGATAGACAATGCTAATGGGAGTCTGATGAGCAGAGAAATTCCCTTCTGGAGCTCAGAATACAGAGCAGAAATTGTCATATGATTTTGTGCATCCATCTTTCAACATTAAATAGATGGCCATATGCATATGAATATGAATTGAATAGACAGAGAAAACACAAAAACAGATCAAAACTGAATAGGTAGCTTTTTCCATCACAACTGCTGGAAGAAGAAAATGAACAAATACAATATGAGGAAAACAAACAAAAAATTGAAATATAATGACATAATAGACATTCTGAAACAAATACACAAAAAATTCATAAGGAAAAATGATATTTATACCACAATAATTCAGATGAATACTTGAAGTACAGTAGTATAATATAAACTTATAAAAACTTATCATATAGTAGCTTATACTATCAAGTGAAAAATATTTCACAGGAAGGAGTAAAACAAAAGGGCTGTAAAACATGAGATAATTTCAACAATTTTTGTGTAATCTTTATATATTTTCTAATACTTCATTTATGTGCATTTTCAAAGCTTTGTTTTATTGTTTAATCATTTTGTTCTTTTTTTTTTTTTTTTTTTTTTTTTTTTGGTACCAGGGATTGAACTCAGGGGCACTTGACCACTGGGCCACATCCCCAGCCCTTTTTTTTTTTTTTTTTTTTTTTGTATTTTATTAGAAGCAGGGTCTCACTGAGTTACTAAGTGCCTCGCCATTGCTGAGGCTGGCTTTGAACTCGTGATCCTCCTGCCTCAGCCTCCCAAAGTGCTGGGATTACAGGCGTGCGCCACCACGCCCGGCCATTTTTGTTCTTTTATGCCCTATTTTCTTTCTTTTTCCATCTCTCTTCCTTTTGTCTATCATTATCTTTATAATCATACCATGTCATCAATAGAACGTTTCCCTGAAATTTTAGAAATATATAGTCTATATGTATTTAATGTAATCTTACAGGGAATAATTTGAGATGTTAAGATTTTTGTTTTTTAATATTGTCAGTTTGTCGTTTATTTATTTATTTATTTTTATGTGGTGCTGAAGATTGAACCCAGTGCCTCACATGTGCTAGCCAAGCTCTCTACCACTGAGCTACAATTCTAGCCCAGATGTTAACCTTTTGTTAGTAACAAAACACATTTTAATTAATATCCTTTATCCTCAAATAATTATTATGTTTTGCCTAATGTTTAAAATATTTTTGACATTATTTTACTCTTTTATAGAATAACATCATCTTTAAAATGCTAAATAAACTTATAACATTTAAAAAAAGTATATTTGTTATAACAAACTATTTTTGGCAAGAATATATATTTCAACAAATGAATCATTCTTTTTGTCTGTGAATACTAATTTACTCTAATATTAAAAATATATAAAGTTGGAATTCTGCACTATACTTCTTGTTTCCTAATTTTGATACTAGGTTTTTATTTTTGGTAACATTCCATGGACTCTTTCAAGATGTTTAGAAAAATCATTGACACATTCATTGAATATGGACATCAACATAGTTGGTTTTCAAACAATAGATATCATATATGAATGTTTAATATACTATTTAAATTTTATTTACATATGCTTTAAAATATATAGAGAGGTAGACATAGTACAAAGAATTAACTTGAATTTAGATAGTTATAAATTATTTTCATTATGCCAAATCAAGCATAGTGTTAGTATAACTGTAAGTTTTGGATGATTTATGTTTAAAAATAATGTTAAACACACACATTGATTGAATACTCATTGGGCTAGCTTTTGTGTTAAGGAAAAGACATGGAACAGCATAAGAATCCTCATTCTCCTATATTAGGTTAGATATCAGGAATATGACTCTGTAAGGGATTTGACAAAATGATATTACCTCCATAGTCAAAAAAAATATGTATAGAATGGTGGAATATTTAGGGGCTCAAAGGCCATTTTGTTGGAACAAAATCACTGTGAGAACATTTGATACAGCTCTGAGGTTTTATTATGCTCCACACATAACCAATAAAATAACATTTTTTCTTTATTATTCTCAGTTGTTTACTTTCTCATTGCCTCAGCCTATTGCTTTCAAATTATGTTCTGGATGTATCTTTGCATAATTAATAGATTCATTAAAGAACTTCATTAAAGAATTGTTTCATGTGAATTCTCCTTTACCTACAGAATGTAGAAACAGTAGAAAGTATCTTTAAAAATCACATTTATTTTCCTTTTTTTACCAGCAGGTCAAGGATTTAGCATCATTGAATATTTAAACTATGGTCAAAACCATCTCTGAAAGTTTTAGAGTGGCCAAAATATAGAAGATTAAATATTTAAACATGGTTTCTAAAATAAATCATAATTTTAAATTTTTATGTTTAAAATAAAATGTTTTAATGAAACTTCTAATTCTGGTTAGTTGCTATCCTACTTTGTAGTATGTAATGTGAGCACATATGTCTATGGGAAGGAGTTTGGGAAGGGAGTGTGACAACTTGAACTTGCTAAAGCATGTATTGAAATCCTTTCAAGTTTAAAGCAACTGCTCACTGTTAAATACTTGTTCAGCACAGAGCTCAATTCTATCTCATGCCTTTTCTAATGTACTCTTCCTTTTTAAGATTAGCTATCTAGAAAAACTAGTTGTTTAATTCTGGAAATAGTAGTGGATTTGAGCTTATCTTTGTTACAAAGTGGCTGGCACCAGTAGGAATATTTAAAAGTAGGTCTTAAAAGATAAAAGTACATTCATATATTATCACACAAATATGATCTTTATATGGACAGGATTGACACACTGCTACTATAAATTCTAATGCATTTTTAATGTCACAGTACTGATAAGAACTTACAGAACAAGTCAAATATTAAAATATTAAAATGCCAAAATCTCGTTTATTTTGACGTAACAAAGTCAATCTATTCATTTTGAAATACTATCTTCATATTCATATTTGAAATACTATCTGAAGTCATAAAATTGTTAAATTTGTGGGTTTTTTTTTGGAGAGTTTTGAATTTTCTTTCATCAATGTTCAAGCAACTCTTTTCAAATGACAATGATAATAATTTTTTCTTATAATATGACTTCTTATTATTTCCATCTTAGTAACTTTTATTATCTGGATATTTCATTCTTAAATCTTAGTAACTTTTATTCATCTGGATAGTTTCATTCTTAAAATCACAAACATCCGTCCCTGTGATTTTGATTTGCATGTTGTAGTTTTTAAAAGAGACACAAAATATTTTAACATTGTTTCCTCCAAATGTAAAACTATATCCTATCCTCCTGGATATGGCCAGCATGCATAGGTAGTAAAGACTGGCTGAATTGTTGATAGGTACCATCCAAGGACTAGTCAGGAAAGACTCTGCATCTGCTGCCAGGTTCTTCTAAAATAAGCACTCTCTTAGAACACTTCCCCCTGGAACCTGGTCACCATGCTGAGAACAAGTGTGAAGGTGAGTCCAAGTCCACATACTCCACCATCTGAGACTTGTCAGCACATTGAGATATGGGAGGGAAGAATCTACCTGGAAATGGAATCCTTCATCCTTATCTTCTCTGACCTCGAAAATTTTGAGTCATTTGCAGCTATTTTATAAATCCAAGCTATTGAGTGGGCCAAGCCAGATCACAAACATTATATAAAATAGACAAGAGATTCCTGTTATATTTTGTACAAATTCTTGGCCAACAGAATTTTGCATCCAATAATACTGCTACTTTATGCTGATAATTTTGAGTGTTTATTATGCAGCAAGAACAACGAGAAAAAAAACGTGAATTAAAATTTTATGATTTTGTATGGTATGCAATTATTAAAACAGATATTCTTTTCTCAGTGAAACTTCTTTTTTCCTTTTAAGAATTTGTAAACTTTTCCTGTTTCAATAGTTCAAAACTTCCAATCATGGTTTACTTTTTGCATTGAGATATTTTTTATGCATAATCTATGGAACAATATGGAAAGCATATTCTTATATATTTGTATTTGAATGCTTTATGGTTTGATATTTCTTCCTAGTTTTACTGGATGGTAATCTTTTTCTTACAACAGTATAATAAAAATTTCCTTGCTCCAACTTATATCAAAACTATATTTGTATGATGGATTTGTTATGTGCCAAACACTTCATCATTTTAGCACACAGAAATTTGACTTAAAATGTTGGTGACTAAATAGATAACAATGGTTTCTATTCATTACTTTCTCAATTTATCAAATGCATATTAAGTATTCCTTTATACAAAACTCTTTTCTTAATAGAATAGTTTATTTTTTTAAAAAAGGAAAATAACATAAGTCAAATGCCCAGTGCTGAACTTATATCTTGTGGTTTTACTTTTAGAAATCAGTACCTGGAAGATTAAAACAATCAGCTCCAATACTTTTGGAGAAGTTTCTTTTCTATGCCTCTCTGTCACAGGCACATACAAAAACACATGTATCACCACATATATTTATTATCAATTTCACATATTTCAATTAGTATATTTTCTGTGCAATTCATATATATGCTTGCATCTGGACTTGATATTAATGTAAGTATTTTTTCATAAAAAGGGAGTTTGTGAATAAGAAAGACTGTAGCATGAATCGCACATAACTTTCCTATATTCTTAGATGAATACATGACCAATGCAGGTCCACATCAAGTACAACCACAAGAATGGGAAGTTATACTCCATGTATGTATAATATGTTAAAATACATTCTACTGTCTTGTATAACTATAAAGAACAAATAAAAAAATATATACCCTCCAAAAATTGACTTTAATGATGAAATAATAAATGGCTTTTGACAAGGACATACAGCCTGGTGTGTCACTTGCCACAGATGAAGTAGATGCTGCAAAGTCACTAATAAGATGCTTACTCTAAACAGTTCCTCCTGCTGATTTGCATTTGGATTCTAGCATTTCCAGGGAAAACAATGGTGGAATGATTGTAAGGCTTATGAAACTGTGTATCCTATAATAGGTGTACTTTTTATTTCAAAAGAATATATACAAGGGGATGACCAGATTGCTTACCATTTAACTAGTGCATGAAAATAGTGGTGATAGGGACAGAGGCATCCCTAAGTCACTCAGTAGTGCTTTTCTTCTTTATGAACAAGGCTGAAAGTAACAGAGACTGTTATAGACCTTGTCTCATAGAAATGAGGGTTCTAAAACTTTAAAATAATATAGACCAAAATATGACATTTCACTGCCAGAAGCCAGAGGATTGTAACTATAATAATAATTATTAAGGTTCAAATAGTGGCCAAGAGGATCTGACTCACAGAGTTATGGAGATTGTTAATATAATGTAGCAATCACAGGAGTAAATAAACCGGAAGCTATGCTATAGAAAAATTAAGAAGACTGAGTGCAATTGCTTCAATAATGATTCATAATTTCATGCTCAGCTTTCAGACTTGAGTATGTTTCCGAACTGAGGAAAGTGGACACAAGTCCTGGAAGAAGAATCCTGCAGGACTCAAGTCCGTTATACAAGGGAAACAATATGTCAGCACTTCCTTAAAGGACCTAGTAGCAATTTACATAGCTAATTTTCTACCATTGAAAAGAGGAGTACACTGACATTGTTAGGACTCTTGGGCAGAACTATCCAACACTCCCTAGATATCAGGGTAGGGTAAGTGTAGTAGTGCATAGGAACCAAATAATAGATCAACTATTAGCTAAAGCCAATTTGCACTGAGCTAATAGCCTCTGAACTCAAATAATAGCCATCTCCCTTAACCCTGAATTTTTAATTGGAATTCACATATTTGACAGTTTGGAACACTCCTACATACTATTCTCCCTCTGTGTTCAAAGTGGGAAAAGCAAATAGGATGATTCTGAATTTAACTCTCTTTCCAGCCAAGATAGTAAATTAAAAATACCATATGTCAAAGTCCTAGAGAGACTAGTGTTACTTTAAACAACTAAATGTTGCAGAGGTGATCATTAATTTCCTATGTTTGCATTTAATTCTAATCATAAACTCTTATAGAAACCAGATGGATTCTAGAAGGTAACTGCAAACCATTGTGAACATAGCCAAGTACTCAATATAGTATTTTTGCTAGAGCAGATTGATATGACCCAGAGGCATGGCATTCAGCCACTGACTTAGTAAATGTATTATTTCCTACATTATTAAAATTTACAACTGGAAACAGCATATATTCTCATGCAATGAACAATTATACAAATTTAGTTTATAGTCATGTTAACTATTCTGCTTTCAAACATAATAAATTCAGAAGAGATATGAATGGCTTGGACTTACTGTAGAATATCACATTGATTCATCACATTGAAATCTAATCTTGATTGGGCTTTAACCCTGTGGATATTCAGGGGCTTGACATATTGAACAACTATTTAGGAACATTTAATCAGGACTGTGCTGGGACATCCTTTCTTAAGTAAATGCCAAGTTACTGCACCTGTGCACAAGAAAGGAAGCATGATTCTCAAGACATTAAAGGGGTATATTACCTTCTTCTCAATTTACGCAGGTGACTGATGGAGATTTCTATATGACCAGCTGAATAAAGAGAAAAACAACTGAGCTTAGTTCATGGATGGGTAATTAGTTCATTGTATGGGTGTACAAAAACAATGTACAGCAGTTATTTTATAATTCAGGGTGAATTTGAAAGTCAGCACGGAAGGTAATTTTTTAGGCAGTGCACCTGGCTTTTTGCCTTTGTGAAAAACACTAAAATGAATCTAAGTTAGAATACAAGCACTTTCAAGAATGGATACAAATCTCCTGGATGTCTGGTGAGAATCAGAAGAAAAAATGTTGGAAATGAGGAACAGGATGTTGTCGAGCAAAGCTGTGTGGATGGATATGTTGAAGTAAGCATGAAACATGGAGTTTTCTATCACGTATTGTCCTTCTCCAAGGAGTTCTCTCCATGGGAAAGACACTAAATAATTAAGTTAATAAAACTCCCATGTTAGTTGATGTCAGCTTTATACTATTAATGGCCATATCACAGCTTGCATGAAAGGATATGACAGAATTAACTATGGTAGCAAAGACAGAGGCCAATGACATAAATTCATAATTATCAAAGATGATCAAATCTGCCATCAATGAACATGAATAACAAACCTGTCAAATTACAGTATTCCTAGAGAAATTTTACTAGATACTTTATGGAAAAATTATTGCCTTTCACCCATTGCATCCTAGTAGAGTCAGGAGTTTGTTCTCACATACGTAGGTATATGGTACTGTGTCAATCAGCATTTTTTCACTGTGACCAAAATACTTGACAAGAATAACTTAGAGAAAGAACATTTTATTTTGGGCTTATGGTTTCAGAGGTCGCAGACAATTGGTGACTGGCTCCATTGCTCTGGGCCTGAGGTGAAGCAGAACATCATGGTGGAAGGGTTTGACAGAGGAAAGCTGTTAAGCTCCTGGCACCAGGAAGAGAGAGAAAGGGGCGGGGAGAGGGAGGGAGGACACAAGGAGCCAGGAACAAAATACAGTCTCCGTGAGCATACCCCCTGGGTGACAAGCAACTTGGAGATGAGGTCCTGGATCACATAAAATTATAAATCATCAAAGCCCAAAGAGGTAGAAACTAAGGGAAAAGGAAATCCAGAATGGATGGACAGTAGAGGATGGAGACAAGAAGTATCACTGGATATATAATACCAACTACTTTGGCAGGGTTGAAGTTCATTCCACTAAGCTATTTTGATAGGTTTCCTATCAAGAATAGATGTTCAATGGTCCTGAAGAAACTGCTCCCCAAAGATATATGCAGACTTGGATCCAAGTAGTGCAAATGCTGGAAAGAGATCATCATAGAGATGTGCCAACCAGATCTGATGTCAAGGAAGGGATTGTTTCTTAACTTTGAAAAGTGTGGTCAACAGACTTCATATACTGTCTTCTTCAGAGTCCATCCAAGCTGAGAAGATTGGGCTTGCCTGAGGTCAGACTTCCTCACACTTCCTTAGGAAATCCTTTGCCCAGTGACCAAACAAGGCACTGACTTAAAGGCCTGGCTTTTTCAGTCCTAGCAGGTAAAGCTATGATGGGCTCTTTCTGGAGCTCTGCCCCCAGGTCAGCCAAGGCTTTGTCTAGCCTGCATCACAATTTGACTTTGCTATCCAAATACTGCTTCTTCCCTGTTCTTTTCACAGGTGGTGGTTCTTAATAAATATCTTGATACCTTTACCTCCATTTCAGAGTTGGTATTTAGAAATGCCCAGCTGGATTCTTATTACCTAACATTAGTACATAGAGAAAGCTATTGTTGGATCCTATATATTATTTCTGGTAGTAAAATCAGTTTCTGGTTGGTAGCATAGCCACTATTTGAATGAATCCTCAACTTTCCTGTAAAATACCATTTTAACAAATATTCCTCTGCAAACTGTCTTTGGCTATTACTCATTTGTTCTAACTAAATGAGGTAGCAGTAATCCAGAATACCTAATAATAAAACATGATTATAATTAGATTTTCAATTCTCTTTGTGCCTCTTTGAAGATCTTACAAATTCTATTCTCTTTTCTTAATTCTCTGTTATTCTAGAGCTGTTATGTTTCTGTGTCTTTAGCATATGTTTAATGATTATGGCTTCAACATTTTTGGACTGAATAATGAAGCTTCATCCGACAACTGTTACTGGTAACATATGTTTTATGTCTATGAAGAATGCTGTTCACTAGCTATACATTACAATTTGATATAGTTTGGTGGACTAAATCAAATGCAAAGAGGGCCCATTATTTAATGGGCTTTAAAATTCAGTGCCTCATTTTAAAAGGAGAGTTGTTATTTGTTTCTGAGGTATTGGTTAATTAAGCAAATAGTTTGTCTCCAGTATTTTAATATTTATACTTGTCATCATGGCTATTTTTTAAAGTTTTTATGACCTATGATTGCTTTTTTTTCATCATTTCAACATTTCTGATAGAGTATATGAATACGTGTGCTTATAAATATTACTATGGTTTACATAAGTGTCCAGGAGAGGCTCATGTGTTAAAGGCTTGATTTACAGCTCTTGGCACTTCTGGGAGGTCCTCTGGTCATTAAGGTTATCCCCAATGGCTGTCCTATAACACACACTTCAACCATCATGTACTGTCTTGATACCCAAAAGCAATGTGACCGAATGGCCATAAATTGAAACCTCCAAAGCTGTGAGCTAAAATAAACCTTCCAATTTAATTATCTCCTGTATTTTGTGACAATAGAGAATGTTGAAAAACAGAGATATTAACATTCTAATAGTTTCCCCCAAATTTATTCTGTAATATGTAGCAATGTTTTGCAATGAGACAAATATACAAAATGTCTCTATTTGAATTTAAATGTAGCTGTGACAAAAAGATTATAGACTGTGTCATCAACTGAATGGTATACAAACTTAGAAAGCCAAATAAAAATGTTACAATGTAATTTAAAGAGATTTTGATCTCCAAAACATATATAGATATATGACTAATCTAATTTAAATAACTGACTTAAATATTGCTCGTTTATTCTAAATGTCTTTTTACAATAAAGACTTTGGAATACAAAGTAATTCTTCATTTTACATTCTACATAGCTTAAAGTGAAATGATGTCTGTTGCTTATTGAGATTTATAAGAAAAGAAAGTACAGGTACATTTAGCCATAGAGTTGGCATGTCACTAGGACAAGGATTAGTCACATTATCTCAGTAGATTCCCTAAAGATCACATTCTGTGCTTCATTTTTGTGGTCTGTAAACTCAATGAAAGGTAAGCTAAAAGTATATGAATGCAATTGTAATAGTATGGTAATAAGAGTATCTACTGTGCACAACCTTGTGATAAGTAAGGTCACTTAGAAATGATGCATGTGAAAAGTATTGGGGAGGATATGGCAAAAATTGGAATCATCACACACTATAGGTAGAATGAAAAATCATGCAACAACTAATGGAAAAGAGCATGAAGAGTCTTCAAAAAATGAAAAATATAACAACCATATGATCCAATAATTCTATTTTGGGGTGTATACTCAAAATACTTAAAATCAGGATCTCTAAGAGATATTTTTTGCATGTTCATTACAATACTATTAACGACAGCCAAGAAATGAAAAAAAAAAAAAAAAAAAAAAAACTAAATACCAACAGATAGATGAACTGATTTTAAAAATGAAGTATCTACATACAATGGGATATTATTCAGCCAGGAAAAAAAATGGAATTATGCATTATGTGACAACCTAGATCAATCTTGAAAATATGCTGTATGAAATAAGCCAGTTACAGAAGGAAATAATGCATAAGTCTACATATTTGAGGTATTTATTTAATAATGGGTAATGTAATACAGTTTGTAGTAGTTAGCATCAAAAGATTTATATACTATTTTTGTTTATTTCACATTCCACTTAAAGTTATTTCCTTACTACCATCAAAAGGAGGGTCTCATTGCTTATTATAACTTCCCAAAGTGCTATCTGTTGGCTTTAGTACTATGTATCCTGTGTTTTCTCAAATTACATAATGTATTATTGTCAATTACATAAATAATTTATTTTTATCCCTAATCTATTACAAGAAAATTTATATTCTGCTTAAAGATTCAGATTAAAATTTGTTTTATATACCAATATATTCAATTAGTATAATTTAATTTAGGATGAAGTAAATCAATTTTATGTTTTTAACCCTATACATATTTATAAAGAGCAGAGAAATAATTACAAAATAAAAAACATTTTGGAAAAAATGTGCTCATTTTAATTGATTGATGTAATCAAGTCCTTTCAAGTCATCTAATTGTGAGATTTTGTTTTTCCAAATGAACTACATATTGAATAGAGTGGAATATTCATATCCTTTTCCAAACTTTTCTAGAAGGTGAAGGACTTTTACTCATTTCATTTTCTTTGGTTTGAAAAGAAAAAGAAAAGAATCCACTGGGGAAAAAAATTTCCATTAGTTTTTGGATCTTCCTTACTATAAATAAATGTTAACACAAAAACACATGAATATGTGAAAATGGTATCTGATTTTTGTTGTGCCAGCAAATTTTGCACTAACTTCCAAGGTTTCAGAAAGTTAGATTTCCCTGATAATCATAACATAAATTATTATTCTGCTAAAAAACAGTTAAATTAATAATTGGAAATACCTATTCTATGTATCATATGTAATTTATTTATATTTCAAGTCATTTATAATATTACCGCCATGGATGTTATTCTATCTGATACTTTGAAGAAAGTAATTCAGTTAAAAATCATAATTATAAATATTTAAAGCAGATTTTTTCCCATATGTAAACTGAAGTATCTATAATTTGGCTAACTCTTAATAGTCAATAATCCTCTTAGTGTGGGGGGGTGTAGCTCATTGAAAGAACACCACTTGCTTAACAATTTCAAGAAACTGTGTTTGATCCCCTGCATTGCAAAAACCAAACCAGAGTTCTCTCAGAACTTGTTATACCCTGTCCTCAAGTATTTTACAATTCACAGTTCCCATGCCCCAGATCTATCATTAATTGTAACATTACCATCTTCTAATGATATTTGAACTTTCACATATGTATTTTATCTAAGCAATCATTTATTAAGCAAGAAATTCAATTACTTAAGCGCAAAGCCTAGGCATTTAATGTGTTTGGCCTTTGCATGATTGTAACTATTAAATAATGAAGAATTGGCACAAATAAAGTATTCATTGAAGTAATTAAATTTACTATTTTAAATACATAAATTTAATTAAAATAGCCTAATTAAGTGACTATTACCATTTCCACTATAGCTTTATTTTCCTTTGTCATTTTGCCAACTAGTTGTATTTTCAAAAATGGGAAAATCTTCAGATGTTTTATGTTCAGCTAATGTAATTGTTTAGATCTTAGTTGTACCCCAAAAGCTCATGTGTGAGACAATGCAAGAAAGTTTAAAGGTCAAATGATAGGTTAGGAGTGGTTTATGCTAATTAGTGCACTAATCTAATTGGAATTAACTGTAAGTAGGTAGGCTGGAGGAGGTGGTCATTTGGTATTGGCCATGTCTTTGGGGTATGTATTTTGTTAGTAGTGAGTGAAGCTCTCTATTCTTCTTGGTTCCATATCCTGAGATGCTTTCCTCCTCCACATCTTTCCACCATATTTTCCTGCCTCCCCTCAGGCCCAAAGCAATGGAGTTGACCATCTATGGACTGAGACCTCTGAAATCATGAGCTCCAAATAAATTTTCCCCTTTAAATTTGTACTTCTAAAGTCTTTTGGTCACAGCAAGGAAAAATATGACTATAATGGCCACATTTTCAACATGGCCTAATTTTATTATTCCATGAAAGTTTGAGGAAAATCCAAAATTATTAGTAACATTTTTATATTTAAATAAATGTGCCCATAATTTGGAGAAGAATACTAAATTATCACTGCTTTCATAAATAAATGAACTCAAGAAATGTTTTACTTATGATTGGTCCTTTTTAGACTTCATCAATAACCATGCTGACTTCTTCCCAGAATAATTCTTCATGACTTCATAATGTGAAACTTTCTCCTCCATTACTATTACATAACTTGCTGCTAGCTCTGTTGCCTCTTGTACCCTTTGCTTTGGTCAACTTTTGCTCTCAGCCTTAAATTTCTGTCCTATCTCCTATGTACTATTTCTATCATTCTCAACCTCAAGAGTGTGTTAGAATTGAATGGAACTCAATTCAAATGAAGAATAAGTTTTTCATTGAAAATAATACCCAAGGGCTATCAATTAATGGGACCATTTCCTTGCTGACATCAATAGGACATATCCAAATATGAACACTGTTGACAATTACAGAAAAATATATAATTGAGCAGTTAACAGTTGTTATGGTCATAAAATTAGTTGTATAATTAAAAATATCAAACTCTTAAATCTCAGGATTAAATAAAACAAAAATTTATTTTGTTTTATATTTATACTTTCACAAAATACAAAGACAGATAAAAAAAATCCTCTGCTGTCTTTATTTTCTCTGTGTGTAATATGAAAACTCCAAGGTTATTCATGTCTGAGGAAAGGAGGAAGTTTGACCTAAAAGAAAAATGCCATGACTACCACATGGAAGGAATCAAAGATCCTGAAGAGTAGTGAAAAGGAGGCTAGGAAGCATAAGCACACACAGAGGGTTTGGTCAGTACTACCTCCTTGTCTCAAGCATCATTAGTAGAGCAAGACCCAAATAGATTTAGTATCACTGGCTGTATTTATTATGAATAGGCTGAGAGATCTTTAAAATATATTGCAATATAATAGACTTATTTGTATAATTCATCAAATATGATTAACATGTATTATTACTTTAAGTGCACTAAGATGGCAGAAGGTAATCTTAAACTGTTCCATTCCTTTGTGCTTAATTATGTCATTTTATTATTCAGGAACTCGGAATGGTTGCTGCAGGTTTGCCTATATAGTTCCCTGTTATATTTCTCATGGGCAGTTGGCAAATGTGGGGATTAGCAGAGTTAGTAAAAGAAGTGGGTGTTGCCAATTAATGTTTTGAAAATGACTTAACAGTAAATTTCAGATACATGAGAGTATATTTGTGAATTAGATCTTTTATTTGTAATTTGCATGGTATGTTGAAAACAATTCTGAAAGCTATATGTAGTAGTTGTGCCTCTCCTTTTTTTTTTTTTTTTTAATTTTTCCTTCCTCAAACTTAACCATAGCTTATCTGTGCTATCTGCCTTAGGGAAGATTTTCTTTCCACAATGTTTTTTAAAAAAAGAAATATCCAGCTTGCTTTATTTAGTTATCTACTTATTTATTTTCCTTTCTATTTCTCTCTAAGCAAAGTATCAACAATGATTATGAAGCCCATATTTTGAGATAAGTGTTTTCATGCTGTAGTTTAAATTAGAGAAACTTTTCTGTTACAACACAGTACACCATGTAATGAATCATCTTGGGTCAAAGTCTTAATGGGTAAGACTATTTGCTGAAAGGAAATGAAAGGAAAGAAAGATGATTTTGTTCTTGCTTATATCAATTCAACTTTTTCACAAGATAAAATGTGATGTAAAGTTTCAAGAACATTATTTCTGACTTTAGAATCAGATATAAACATAAGAGTAGGAAAATGTGATTTCAGTTTTCATGCTTATCAGAATAAGAGGGAAAATAAAGCAGTATAATGAATCAAAGGTGTTGATTTCTTTATAAATGAATAAGGCAACATATTTGAATCTTTCTCTAGGCAGGGACTTAGGGCTCCATAAAATATTTCTCTTTCAGTAACGATGTTACTTTTATATAAGCTTTAATTGTACATATAGAAATAGTGTTTTGTAGTTAGGCTATACAGAATCTTACTGATTAATATAAAAATTTTCTTCCTTTTGCTTAATGAAGAAATAATAGATTTGATTACATACAACTTAAGGAAATTTATAAAATCAATGAAACTGTGGATAAATGACACACTGAAAGAAAACACTTGCAATTCTATAAGACACAAGGGAATAATGGGAAAATTAAAAGAAACCCTTTAAAATATGAAAAAAGATAGGCCAGAAGAAATAACTATACATGAAAATGATCACTTCATCATAGGGGAAATCTGAAAAATGCTTCATACAGGGAATTATGAAGAAATGCTTAACCTTACTAGCTGTCAGGGACACTTAACAAGGAAACAAATGATTCATAACAATCAGTATGATAAAGTTAGATAATAAAAAATTTTAATTAGAACATAGAAAATAAGAATTTATTTACAATGAAGATATACCTAGGTATAGCTATTTAGGAAAGAAATCTGACACTATTTGTTTTAGTCAGCTTTGTTGCTGCTGTGACCAAAAGGACCTGGTAATAACAATTTTAAGGGTGAAAAGTTAATTTGGGGACTCATAGTTTTTGAGGTTTTAGTCCATAGACATCTGGCTCCATTCTGCGTGGCTTAAGGTGAGGCTGAACATCAGGGAGGAAAAGTGTGACCAAAAAGAGCAGCTCACATGATGGTCAGGAAGCTGAGAGAAACTAAGCTCAGTTCACCAAATACATACCCCAGCGGCACACCCCCAATGATCCACCTTTCCAGCTACACACCCCCACCTTCAGTTGCCACTCAGTTAATCCCTATTAGGGTATTAATTCACTGATTGGGTTAAGGCTTTCATAACCCAACCATTTTACCCCTGAATGTTCTTGCATTGTCTCACACATGAGCTTTTGGGGGACACTTCATATCTAAAACATAACACTATTTATTAATATTATACATTGCTTGTGGTCCCATTTTTAGGCTGTATATCAGTGAAAACATGCATGTGTTTTACAGGGCATGTGTAACCTTCTATTAATCAAGAGGTACAGGGAACTTAGAATATTATGATTTAAGAACACACAAGCAAGATTCAGTTGATGTTACAATAAAATACCATAATATGTGGTTATAAGCATCCAACACACATAATTTCAAAAACCATTGATATATCTTAAAAGGATAGTATTTAGAAGCAAGTATGATGATAAAATGACTGACACTTTCATACACTGATAAGTAAAATAATTTCATTACTCTGAAAAATAATTTGGTTGATGATGCTTGTTCTTTTTCTGTGACATTGTTCAAAATTAAAAATATATTTTTTCTACCACCCATTAATTACTTCAAATTTATACTAGAGAAATAAAAACTTTATGTTTACACAAAATCTGTATATAAATGTTCATAGCAGTTTCACCTTTCATAAGAAAAAACTAAATAATCTATGTTAACTTCCACCAATGAATAGACAAATCATGACCCATCCATGCAATGGAATAGAACTCAGCCATAATAAAGAACAAAATACTGATACACCCAAAGATTTTGTGCATTCCAAGGGCTTATTCTGGGAAAAAAAAAGTTAATGGATATATGTTGTATGGTTTGTATTTCCTGTTGTGGTTTAGTGTTGCCGCCTGAAGCGCTTGGAGCAACGGAGCCGCGGGAAAAACTTCAGAAGCAAACTGGAGACAAACAGCTTTTTATTCTGATAACTTTTCTCTCTGGTTCTAACAACGACTAACACACGCCAAAACACACCACTAAAATGGCGCTGACCCGATCAGCAATTTCGGCCAAGTCACTCGAGATCCCGCAACAAGTCCCGTGAGACTACGGGAGGCGACAAAGCCCAAATCTCCACGGCTCATAGTCAACCGCAATTCAAGTCAATCCCCAAACAGGGCTCCTGCATTTCCCGCTTTTTGTTTTAAAAGAGGTAATGCTCTAGGACGTCTATGTGCAACCAACATTCTTACCCGTCATCAGATAATCAAGGCTGTGCCCTTGACTCCTGTCTTAGGTTGATATGTCGGCCACATGAGACTGTCCCGTGCGACTGTGCCTGTCTTAGGTTGTCCCCTCATCCAATGGAGCCCTTTAGGATCGACTATATATGATGACTAACAGCCGTCCAATTGTGAGGAGATGTTGCGGCTTTAAGGTGACAAGCCTTTTGGTGATGAGCCAAATTGCATAGCATATCAAATTGTTTAAACAAATCAGCTGCCCTAAGTTCCATCAAGTAACACACTGAATTCTCTAGACAAATACCCGCAAGGCATTGTCCCGTAAAGTCCCAAACAATGAAAGATCAAAATGTCCATTTGTTATAACATGTTGATGTAGGAGGCCCCATGCATGTAGAGCAGAGGCCACACTCTTGGTGAGGTTGTTTGATGTTTGAGCAGCAGGGATGCTTGCGGCGGCCGCGATCCCTGCAGCTGTAGCAGCAGACGTCTTTTTTATGTTTAGACAATGCCACCGGCAAATCTTCAGGGCCCGCTACCTAGAAACTCAAGCATCAATTATTAAAGGAAAGGCAGTGCTATTGCAGCACTGAGTCAAGAGGCGAGTTGTCAAACTACAAAATAGAATAATTAGATTAGAAAATTAAAGTTGATTTTTGTTCACATACATCGCTGGTTGAGCTTCTACAAACATAAGTTGGAAAAATGTAATATTTAGAACAAAACAAAGAAAGACTGAGGGTAATTACTGCATTAAAGATAGATTAAAGAAAGGTAAAGGCACTTTAGAGAAATAATTTGTTAGCTGGAACCCTTGAGTCTCTGTATACAGAGCAATCTTTTACCTGTTGAGATAATTGAAATTAATGAGCTATTAAACAAATGAAGTTAATAACAAATAAACAATCTTATGTCAAAACACCAAAATATCAGGTTATATAGCACTAGTCATATTTGTTTGCTAAAGAGAAGTCTCAGGGACACCTATAAATCAAAATTGAAAGTACCTTCATTTATAAAATTATTAAACTAAATTGAATACTCTTAACCTAAAATGAATTAAAGTTATTTGGATCCATATATATATATATTTTTCTTTTTCATAAGCGCTTTGTTCTTTGTGATGTCACACTGGACAGACAAACAAACATACAAACATATATTTGTGACGTCACATTAACATGAAATGTAGACAAATGTACAGACATAAAGACATGTATAAAAAGAAAAAAAAAATACAATTGTGTGCACACTAAAGAGAGATCTCCTTGTCCCGGCTGGGAGGAATGACACTTAAGTAGTGAAATATTTTGAAGGACTCTTTTGAGGGAATCATTCTGTACCTTCATCTTGGTCCTCTTGATTTTGTACCTTTTTTATTAATCTTGATTCTTCAATAACTTCATCTTGATCATTTTGATGTGGTACCTGTTTTATTAATCTAGATGGTATCCATATTGGAGAGGATTCGTCTTTTGGAAAAACACAAACAGATCCTCTTCCCCAAATTAATACTGGATCTGGACCCTTCATGTACCTGAAAGAACATCCTTCCAGTAAACCAAAGGTTTATGTTGTTGGTGTGGATTCCAATGTCTGTCTCCAGCAGAATAACCATTAGAGTCTAAAGTTAAAAAATTTAAGGTAAACAGGGCAACTGCCAATCTGTCCTTAGGACTTTTCCAATTTCCTTCTTTTTGTTTTAATAACATAATTTTCAGTGTTCGGTTTGCTCTTTCAATAATGCCCTGACCCTGAGGATTGTATGGGATGCCTGTTTTATGGGATATATTGAATTTTGCACAAAACTGTTTGAAAGATAAGGACGTATATGCGGGGCCATTATCTGTTTTAAGCATTTTGGGGATGCCCAATGCAGCAAAAGCTTGCAAACAATGAGATGTAACATCTTTAACTTTTTCTCCAGAATGTAAGGAAGCAAAAATCATGCCTGAGCATGTATCTATGGTCACATGAATAAATCACAATTTTCCAAAACTTGGCTCATGAGTAACATCCATCTGCCACAAATGATTGGGCATTAATACTCTAGGGTTAACGCCAAAATGAGGATTGGGCAAATGTGTCATACAAGATTTGCAATCTTTTACAATTGTTCTGGCTTGCTCCTTTGTGATTTTAAACCTACATTGCAAGGTGGTGCTGTTGACATGAAACTGGGAGTGGAATAAAGTAGCTTGTTGTAGCACTGAAAGTATAAATATTGTTTTTGTAAGTTCATCAGCCTTTTGATTACCTTCATGGAGGGGACCAGGCAAATTAGTATGTGCTCTAATATGGCCTACGAATAGAGGTTCTTTTCTTGCCCACAAAAGTTTTTGTATTTAATAAAACAATTTAAAGGCTGGAGTATGAGGTGCTATTGGTCCTGCTAACTCTAATTTTGGGACGGCTTGTACAATATAGTGGCTATCTGAAAAAATGTTTACGGGCTGGTCCCTAAAATTTTCCAGAGCTCTTACCACAGCTTCCAATTCCACTAGTTGAGCTGATTTGTGTGCAGTTATGTAAGTCATATTTTCTTTTTTAGTGACTACTGTAGCAGTACCATTTGAGAACCCATCTGTAAATACATTAAATGCCTTAGGAATAGGTTGATTTTTTGTTACCTGTGGAAATATAATAGGATGATTAATACAAAAAGATAATATAGGGGACTTAGGAAGATGATTATCAAAATTTGCAGAAGTAGAGCATTTAGCTATAGCCCAATCATTATCATTGAAGCATAAATATTCAATCTGTGATGATGAATAGGGAGTAATAATAGTAGCAGGGTGAATGCCAAATATTTTAGTAGAAGTTTTAAGTCCTTGAAGAATAAGTTTAGCCACCATGGAGGTATAAGATTCAATTATACTTTTAGGAGAGACGGGCAAATGTATCCATAATAAAGGCCCTTGTTGCCAAAATACTCCTGTGGGTGTATATTGTGAAGAAATAATAATCAACATCAGCGGTTGAGTTAAATCAAATCTATCACAATGAGCTCCTTCGATGGCTTTTTCTACTAACTTTAAAGCTTTCCTAGCATCAGGAGTCAATGTTCCTGGTGAAGATGGATCAGGATCTCCGCGAAGGATGTCAAATAAAGGTTTTAGTTGGCCAGTAGTGAGATTTAGTGTAGGGCGAAGCCAATTAATGTCTCCCAGTAGTTTTTGGAAATCATTGAGGGTGGTCAAATGCTCTTTATTTATTAAAATTTTTTGGGGTCTAACAAAAGTATCCATGATTTTAAATCCTAAATATAATATGGGAGATCTGGTTTGAACTTTTTCTTCTGCTATATATAATCCATATTTTTTTAAATTTTCTACCACATCACTGAATATATTAAATAAGATTTTTTGATTAGGGTGGGCCAATAAAATATCATCCATGTAATGTAGACACATGAGGTTTGGATATTTATTTTTAATGGCTTGGATAGCCTTTGTCCACATATATTTGGCATATGGTGGGGCTATTAGCCATTCCCTGTGGTAAAACCTTCCATTGATATCTCTGATCAGGGCCATTATTGTTCATAGAAGGAACGGAAAAAGCAAATCTGGGGGCATCCAGAGGATGTAGGGGAATAGAAAAGAAGCAATCCTTTATATCAAGAGTAATAAGATGGAAATTTTTTGGAATAGCTATGGGACTAGGAAGTCCAGGTTGAGTAGGGCCCATAACTTGCATGGTTTTATTGATTTGTCTAAGATCATGTAACAATCGCCATTTTCCTGACTTTTTCTTGATCACAAATATGGGGGAATTCCAGGGAGAGGTGGAAGGTTCTATATGACCTGCTTCTAATTGTTCCTGAACTAGTAGGTGGGCCTCTTGTAATTTCTCTTTAGATAGGGGCCACTGAGGGACCCACACTGGCTTATCAGAAAGCCATGGTATTTTCAAAATTATTTTCTCAGTGGCCCCGAAAAAAAATATCTTTTTCCTTTATGATAATGATTACTTTTAGGGTTAAGATTACTCTGTACTTTTTGATAATGTGTTCTTTTAGGGTTAAGATTACCCTGTAGGTTTTCACATTTAACATCTGCAGGCTTGGTTGCAAGGTGTACTCCCATTTGTTGCAAAATATCTCTTCCCCATAAAGTAACCGGTAGATTAGGTAAAACATAAGGCTGAAATGTTCCTTTATGGCCTTCATCATCCTCCCATTTTAAAATTACTGCACTTTTATCTGGGAGGTTATTATATCCCAAGCCTCTTAAACTGGTTGAAGCTTTTTGCAGAGCCATTCCCTGAGGGAAGAGGTCCCCTGACTCCTGTGGGAATCAGTTGAACCCCCATTTCAGGTGTTAACACTATTTGGGCGGGTGGAACAGAGGTCTAATCCTGCATTTCCTCTTGTTCCTCTGGCGAGGGAGTGGATGGGTAGTAGGGATTGTGTCGGGGAAGCATCTGAGTGGATGCTTGAGGATACTCCTTCTGCAATGCCCCGTACTTTTGTGGGCCCCGGGGTACTGGGCCCCGTGCCCCGTTTTTTGAATTCCTGAACAAAGGATTTCCATGGATGTCAAATTTTGAATAGCATTTATTGGCCCAATGATTTCCCTTTTTACACCTGGGGCAGCGGCCTGGGGCACGGTATGAGCTTGGTCTTATTTCTCTTTTGGGATTTTGCCTAGAATTGCCTGATTGATTATGATAATTTTGCCTGGAATATCCTGATTAATTATAATATCTACGTTTAGCCTTTGTGAAATTTTGTGAGGAAGCACCTCTCATTGAGGCTGCAATCACATTTCCTGTGACAAAGGCGCCATTTATATCTTTACATAGTTGTATATATACGGAAAGATCCTTTTTAGTTCTCCATGGCCTGATGGCTGCTTGGCACCATTTATTTGCATTTTCATAAGCTAATTGAACAACTAATGGCATAGCTTGGTCAACATCTGCAAACACACTACCTGCAGCTCTCAAAAGTCATCAGCAAAGTCGGCATAGGGCTCATTAGGTCCTTGAATCACTTTTGACAAGCTACCTTGTAGATCCCCAGGTCCTTGTACAGTTTTCCATGCCTCTAAGGCAGCTGCATTTATCTGAGCATATACATCTGGGTCATAATCTGTTTGAGCCTGTAAGTCTGCGAATTGCCCTTCTCCTGTGAGCATGTCTATATTATAGTTTTCAAACCCTGCATCCACGTTTCTTTTAGCCGTTTCTATACAAAGTTCTTGGAATTGCGATCGGCAAACCAAGAATTGCCCCCCGCTTAATGTTGCTTTACATAGACTTTTCCAGTCTGAGGGGGTTAAGCTAAAGGTGTTAAGGGACTCCAGCATACTCAACGTGAAAGGAGCTTGGGGCCCATAAGTCATTACTGCCTCTTTGAGATTTTTTATTGTTTTGAAATCTACTGACTGATGGACACTCTGTCCATTTTTCTTTTCAAATGCTGGCGGTTCCCAATGTATCTGTGAGTTGTCCTCGAGAGCGCATAAGCGATCAGAAAGACTTTTTATTTCTGTTTCTAGGGTATGCAAATGCCTAGTAATACCCTTCATATTTTCTGTAATGGATTCCACCCATGGGGGAGTAGAGGACACAAGTGGCTCCTCTACTTGACCGTCCTTTTTCTCAGTCTTTTTTAGTTTCTTTTTCCTCATTTTCTCAGGATCACTTTTACTAGATTCCTCACCACTGCTAATTTCACTGACAGCAATATCCTGAGGCCCAGGTTCCAGTGAGAGCAAGTATCCTTCAGCTTTCGCCAATAACTCCCGAATAGCTTTAATAGCTTGGATTTTTGTCATTTTGGGGTCTCTTCTAATACTCTCTTTACTGGTCTCAGTTGGCCCAGTGGAATCTACACTTTTTTGATCACTTTCACTTTTGTCTATATACTCCTCACTGAGAACAGAGTCAGGTATATCAAGGAGTCTGTGCATAGCCTCTATCACTTGGGATTCAGTTATATTCGAACCCATCTTTAGAGACCTTTCAGTTCTTACCTGTCCGCTCCGAAGTTCCCCGTACGGGCCGCCACCTGTTGCCCCCTGAAGCACTTGGAGCAACGGAGCCGCGGGAAAAACTTCAGAAGCAAACTGGAGACAAACAGCTTTTTATTCTGATAACTTTTCTCTCTGGTTCTAACAACGACTAACACACGCCAAAACACACCACTAAATTGGCGCTGACCCGATCAGCAATTTCGGCCAAGTCACTCGAGATCCCGCAACAAGTCCCGTGAGACTACGGGAGGCGACAAAGCCCAAATCTCCACGGCTCATAGTCAACCGCAATTCAAGTCAATCCCCAAACAGGGCTCCTGCAGTTTAGATGTGGTGTTCCCCAAAAGCTCACGTGTAAGACAGTGCAAGAAAGTTTGGAGGAGAAATGATTGATTATAGCCTTAAGCTAATCAGTGAGTTGTAACTGGAGGCAGGGGGATGTGGCTGGAGGAAGTGTTTTTTGGGGGCATGGCTGTGGGGTATATATTTTGTATCCAGAGAGTGGTGTCTTGCTCTGCTTTCTGATCATCATGTGAGCTGTTTACCTCTGCCACACTCTTTCACCATGATGCCCTGCCTCACTTTGAGCTCCTGTCTATGGATTGAAACCTCTGAAACTGTAAGCCCCCAAATCGATCTTTCCTCCTCTACAGTTGTTCTGGTTGGGTCCTTTTAGTCACAATAGTGAAAAAGTTGACTGAAACACTTCCTTTAAGATGACTTTTTCAATCTGACATAATTATAGTAATTGAGAACACATTAATGTTTTGTTTTGCTATGTCATGGTTCCAACCCTGAGTTTCCGGCATCAAAGGCAAAGACTCTGCCACTGTTATGGTTTAGATGTGAAGTTTCCCCAAAAAGCTTCTATGTAAGACAATGCAAAAACATTCAGCTGAGCACAGTGGTACACCTCATAATCCCAGTAATTTGGGGGACTGAGAAAGGAGGACCATGAGTTCAAAACCAGTCCTCAGTAATTTAGTAAGGCCCTAGGCAACTTAGTGAGACCCTCTCTTAAATTAAAAAGGGATGGGAATGTGGTTCAGTGGTTAAGCACCCTTAGGCTCAATTCTCAGTGCAAAAAAAAAAAAAAAAAAAAAAAAAAAAAAAAAGGAAGAAAGAAAGAAAGAACATTCAGTAGTAAACTGATGATTGGATAGGATTATGAAAGCCTTAACCTTATTAGTGTGTTAATTCACATGAATGTCTTAACCAGGTGGTAGCCATAGGCATGTAGGGTGTAGGTCATTAGGGACATGCCTGTTGGGATATGTCATGTCCCTGATAAGCCAAATTTATTCTCTCTCTGCTGCTTGGTGCCATGTCCCCAACTGTTTTCAGCACCAGATGAAAACACAATTCCATCTTGATGTTCTACCTCATCTCATACCCAGAGCAATGGAGTTGGCCATCTATGGACTGAGAACTTTGAAACTGTGAGCCCCAAATAAACTTTTCCTCTTCAAAATTGTTCTTATTATGTCCTTTGGTTACAGCAATGAACAAGCCAACTAAAACAGCCACTGAGACACAGCTCCACCCCTGATGTTAGTATTTAACAGAGCTTAAATTTGAAGAAGGATGTTACTTTTAAGGCAAACCAAAGGGGAGTATGTTTATGGTTATAGAACAGTTCTGTGATATTACTGGTAATATAATAATCTATACATGGTATGTACCTTCATGCTACTATACTGAAAGAAAAAGAAGATTGCAAGTAAACCTGATAAAATCTGAGTAAGATGTATAGTTTTTAAAATATGATTAAAATGTTAAATTCTTGGGACTGATAATGTATATTTTTAAGAGGATACCCTTGGGTAAAGCAGGACAAAGGGTGCAAATTATTTTTTTACCCAGTTATCATTGCCAACTTTTGAGTCTAAAATGATTTTAAAATAAACATTTATAAAGCAAGAAAAACTACAATTGGGAATTGATAGTACTAAGGTAAGTTTACAAATTGACTTCAGGAGAACTTAACTATGCATATTATATACTTTCCAGATAGGACCATAGGATCCTAGCATTTCTCACTGTTATTGTTTGGACATAAGGTGTCATCAAAAGTTTTGCTGTTAATTCAAGAATATTCACAAGTGAAATAATTAGCTTTGGGGAACTGTAACCTGGATAATGGTGTAATTCAACCCCAGCAGGTGGCCCTTACTCCTGGAGCCACGCCTTGTTATCCAAACTGAGGTAACACCCAAGTCACTGCAGAATGCAATAATTGTTCAGAACCCCTTGCTTCAGGACTTAAAGGTGTCTGCAATCTAGGGTAGCTCCTGACATTGGGTGGTAGCTATTGTGGGCAGATGGATCATGATTGGAAGAGGTGGGTCACTGGGCACATGCCCTTGAGAATTTATTTTGTCCCCTTAGTTCCCCCTCCTTTCTGTCTGCTTTCTAGCCACCATAAGCAGAACAGTTGTCCGCTGTCATGCCTTTCTTCCATGATGTTCCACTTCCTCTCAGGCCCGGAACAATGGGGTTGGCTTACCATGGACTGAACTTTGACACTATAAGCCAAAATAAGATTTTCTTCCTCTAAGTTGTTCTTGTTGGATACTTTGGTCACAGTGATGAAAATTCACTAACATAATGTTTATTGAAGTTTTTGTCTCTTTAGTTGGGATTTTAAACATTTTCATAGTTTTAAATTTTCTGAGCAATCTGCATACTGTTTTCCATAGTGGATATACTCATTCACATTCCTACCTTGATTCAGAAATTCAAGAATAATGAAAATAACACATAAAGGTTTATAGGAATGAGCACATAGCAGAAACATGTTTATCAGGTTAATCATCAGGGAGTGAAGAATTAAGAGAATTAGGCATTTATTACAGAATGAAATGTACAAATGTGTGTTTTTTTTTAAATCCAGTAATTGGTACATACATGGTCCACAAATTACAAATTTGAGTTGTTATCTTTCAAAGTAAGAGTTGGCAGCCAATAGGCGAAGCATAAATAAGAAGTTTCCAATTTTCAGTGTTTCAGATTCTGAAAATAAGACTCGATCCATGGAAAATCTGATGAAGATTTGTTGGGGACTTAAGAACACATCAGCCGAAAATGAACTCTTTGGCTGCTTTCCACACCCTGTTACGGACCTGACCTAAGCAGGAGGCGTTCCTCTGACATATCATGGGAACCAAAACTACTCTAAGGATAGGGTAGGGGGCTCCATCAATACCATTTGCTCATGCTTCCTGTGTGTTCCTGTATTCCTTTTGTTTATTGGTCCTAGTCCCCTATAAACGTCATCCACCTTCCTCAATAAACTTCAGTTCCAGCGTTGACGGGGCTCCCTGGTATTGTCCTGGATCTTCTGAAGGCAGAGGAGGGGATACCAGTGACCTCTTACCTTCCCATTTTCGCCTTATCGCTGAGGCAGGCTCTCCCAGCCTCTCTGCTGGACAGAGAAGGTTTGATTCCCGGGTTTAGGGAGAGCTACAAACTTCAGCCCCTCCAGTATTTTCCCTGCAAAGATTCTATGAGAACATTGGAAAAATATAAATTTGAATTTGAGTGCTGTTAATTTGGTTTATTTCTTGTTTCATTTGGGTGAGACTGGGGTACATTGATGAGGTTACTTTGTTTACTCATGGTAATTAGATTTATCAGTCAGCATTTGACCAAATCAGCAACCCCAAACAATAGCAAAGACCTGTTCTGAAGTTCAACAGTTCTGCACAGATTGTTCTTTTGTTGATCTCAGATGGGATTGAAGGAAAATTTAAATTAGCTCATTGTTTTTCTCAAATAGGCTCCTGATTATGTGTTGTATTTTTGTTTGTTCCATGATCTTTCTTCTTCCTTTGTAAATTTGAGCAGGAGTTAGTTCATAGAGCATATTTAGAAATAAAGATGCAAGACAAATTCCACAAGAACACTATGACCTCATATTGCATTAGGACTGCTAACGTTCGATTTGATAAAGGAAGTCTCTTGGCCAGTCCCAACAATGAAGCAGAGAGACTGAATGTATGATGATCATTAATCTCATCTATCACAACAGAAATGAGATAAGACAAAAGGGCCATTAATTTATAGTCTTCAATGTGTATTTAGAGTCAATATTCCAAAACTTAAACTAGTTGAGAAATTCAAAGAAGAAGCAGATTTTCAACTAGAAAATAGTCAGAATCTGGAAACCCTGGAAAAATTATCTGTCCAGAAGTCATGGATACTGTGATAAAAGTCAATGAGGCAAAATAAGTTGTTTCAATGCAAAGCATGTACATTAAATGAGTATATTAGACCTGGACTAGATAAGGAAAAATAAGGAGAAGGCAAAATGAGATGGGACTGGGGAAGTTAAAATATAATCATTCCCAAATTATTGTTCATTTGTCAAATATTTAAAATCTGGATACCTGACAAGGGTTTAGAATCTGGACTATAAATGTCTGTTAAATCAGGAAGATGCCAAGAATTTATAAAGTGTCTGTAATATAGATCAAACCTAAAAGTAATGACAGTCATTGATATCTTTCTCTCATTATATATTATTAACTGATTGTTGACTTTATTTGTGATTTGGGGTATATTACAGAGTCGATGTATCCTTTCTATGATACATTGCAGGCATATAAATGGTGCATAAGAATATTGACAAGTAACAGGAAGATATAGAAAAGAAGGATAATTGCTTTTCAATGTGGTATAATAAATGAGTATTATCTCTCATAATAAAATTACCTCTATTGTGGCTATTACTTTGTTCACTTAAAAATGTAAAGAAGAGCTGGACGCGGTGGCGCACGCCTGTAATCCCAGCACTTGGGATGCTGAGGCAGGAAGATCGCGAGTTCAAAGCCAGCCTCAGCAATGGCGAGGCACTTAGCAACTCAGTGAGACCCTGTCTCTAAAAAAAATAGTAAAATGGGCTGGGGATGTGGCCCACTGGTCAAGTGCCCCTGAGTTCAATACCCAGTAACAAAAAAAAAAAAAAAAAATTATAGAAGAATAAAATTATGTGAATTAACTTGATAATAAAGTTCTATTTACTATAGGAGGTATCTATTTTTATTCCAAATATACTGGATCATAAAAGAAAAATTATTTTTAGATAATATGATTTTTATAATTGCAAATTTATTTTATTAAATAATACTACTTATTAGTAAGCTCCCCCTATCAAAATTTTGCTAAAACATTATAATAGTATAAAGATCTGAGGCATGAAGACAGACTCAATGAAATACTCAAGAAGGGGATTATATGTTATGGTTTAATTGTTAGTGATAAGCTTGAAAAGAAAAATAATCACTAGCATATAAGAGCAATTACCTGATGAAGTCGTTGCTGCTGTCCAGGCAGGAGTTGCATTGCAAATTTACCCACATTTCATGCATAATTCAAAGTTACAATAAGATTAGCAACAATAGAATGTAAAAAGATAAGTGATATTGCCTGCTGGCTGGGATGCCAAACAGTAGACCAATGAGATTATCAACATATTTTAAAGCAAATAAGGTAAACAATAAACAGAAAATACTAAAACTGGAATTTTAAACCAGATAAAGTTCACAAATTTATTTCTCTCTCAATTTTCAAAGTGGAATAAGGTATAATAATTGGATATGAAATTTTACTAAAGTTAATATAAGAGTTTTCTACAAAGTTCAATCAATAGAATGATTTTATTTTAGTGAAAGGATGGTTGAGTTGAAGGAAGAATAAATAACTCAGGGGGAAATGATACCATTTAATGTTGTTATATTTTTAAAAACAATTTTTGGGTACATGATGGCACTTGATATCTTACTAAAGGCAACAGGTTCAATAGTTTTCTATACACAGATTTCCCCCCCGTTAGTCATAAATGCATAAGTTTAGCATTAAAGGGTGAAGCTAATGAGTGAATGAAATTTATATGACAGACTGTGTCTAATTGAATGTACCACCAGCTGTCCATTTACAGTTCATTTGGAATGTAATCATGGTTAAATAATATATTGTTGCTTTCGTTGTGTTTATGTTTGTGTCTTAATGTACTACGAGATTTCCTTGTTCATAAAAGTTTATATTATATGCTAATATATATTATTGAATAAATATAGCCTTGTTTTTATGTATCAAATATTTTATAATTGAATTTCATTACAAACTCATAATAAGTTTGTATCTAAATATTCACCCACCATCTAGGAATGATATCAAAGACAAATATTAAAGGTCACATTATATTTCTTTTATCTATATTTATGTTTAAAGACAATATAAAATATGAACAGGGTTATATATTTTCAAAAAGTAAACTTGGTTGCATAATTATTTTTATGGAACTATATAAATATATTACTAGATAATTAACTGGATATCATTTTTCTTTAAGATATTTTGTTTCAATCAACAAGTTGCCAGTTTAAGGATTTTCATAAAAAACTCTTCCCAAAGATGTTCAAAACTGTTCTTCAAAATTATCATTTATCAATCTCTTATTAGAGATAGTAATGCAATCTCTTATTAAAGATAGTAATGCATAAAGTTAAATAATATTAGTATTAGTGGGAAAAACTAATCACTATTATATCTTTATTGTAACATGCTATGTCCCAATAAAAAAAGCAATCTAATCCGCTAATTTCTTTTTGTCTGAAATTTCTACCACAATTCCTAGTTTGGTTTGCTGAATTTCTCTTACATGTATGCACTCATTATATAATGTACATGATAAAAACCTAACAAATCTAAAATTTGAAACAATGCAGAAAATCTCAGTACACTTCCATGAGTGAGCCATTGGCTGAATTTTCAGGGTAATTTTATTATGCTTAATTTTAACATCAATAATTCTAATCTATCAATAGCTAAATCATCAATATCCCAGTTGTAATTGTCCTGTGACCATTATAGTCCTATAAACTCAAAGGTGTTTGTTACTTTCTTTCTAATAAATGTGTATAAGTTTTCCAAACAGAAACTTGCCTTTGTTTCCCTCCATATTTCTCTCTTATGTATTTCCAATAATTCACAGAATATAGAGGTTAATGGTTACTTCTGAACTTAAATATTTTCAATGTGTGTTAATATCAGAGTTTGATAAAATTTAAAACCTAAAGGAACACTAGAAGAGCCAATGGGGTGGGAGGGGTTAGAAGGGGGAAAAAGTGTAAAGAAGAAAAAAAAAGATGGTAGAATGAGTTGGATATTATTACCCTAAGTGCATGTATGAAGCCACGAATGCTGTGAAAAGTGTACTCTATAAGTATAATACGAAATGTAATGCATTCTGCTGTCATTTCTAACAACTTAGAATAAAAAAATAAATTAATTAAAAAAAATAAATTTAAAAAAATATTAAATAACCCTTATTACAAGAGGGTAAATTACTTGCACATTAAAGTCTTGGATTTAGAAAAGACAATAATCACTCAAGCTTTTAGTATAATAGTGTCCCAAGGTTTCCTGTATTAATGATTAATAACCAACACTGTAGCACAGCAAGTTTGTATTGAATGCAAAAATGACCAAAAAGATAAAAAAAGAAAAACTTGGATGCTTTCAATAATAACATTTGAAATTCCCAGATATCTCAAATCTAATGTAAACCTAAGGGCTTCATAGAATTCAATACTCAATGATGGATTTTAGTACAAGAAGTAAAGCCAGTGAAAAAGCTGGGTATAAATATTTTCAGTGTGTGTGCATCTCTGTGTGTATGTCTTGCTTTTGAGCACATGCACACATATACATTTAGTAATCAAGCCTTATGCATATGTATAAACATATATACACACACATACATACCCATATATACATTCTCACACACAGAAACATTAGTGCTAATTGAAATATGATTTCAAAAATAGTTTCTTTTATATGATTCTTGAAAGGAGGAATTTTAAATATTTTGTTTAATAACATATCTTTGAATTAGTTGTTGTTACACTTTATAAAATTGTGACTGAACTATGTTACTTTAGATATATGTATTTTAATTGCCTCAAAAATAAAGTTAAGTAGCAAAAACTCTATTCATTTTTTTGTTTTGAACTCTAGAGCTTATTGTGAGTTTAAAAATCAGAGATAAAATTATTTGACATTTCATGTAGCTTACATTTTTCTATAATAACCAGTAGATACTAGTATAGGATATATATACAGAGAAAAACAAAAAAAATGTCTATGCCAATTTATTCATCATTGTTATGGTTTGTATATTGAGGGTTTCCAAAAAGCTCCTGTTAATGCAGGAAAATTCAGAGGTAAAATGATTAGATTATGAGAGCTGAAGTCTATTGAGTACATGGTAACTGAAGGCAGTAGACTGGAGGAGGTGGGCTATAATTTTTCAGTTGCTTTTGTTCTTAATGTGGAAATGCATATTATTGATTTCTCTTAAAAATTTGAATATATCAACTTCTCGCCAAAACCTGTCATTTATGCTTTGGATATGGACTCTCCCCTGAAAAGCTAATGTTTTGAAAGCCTGATTCCCAATGCAACATGGTTCAAAAGTGGTGGTTTAAGGCAGTGATTATAGTTCTGACCTCAACAAAGCTGAATTTGAATAGTGGTAATTCTAGTCAGGTGGTACTATAGATTGGAGGAAGCAGGTCACAGGGTGTGACCTTGGACTATTTCTGCCCTTGGTCCCATCCTCTCTCTCTTTGCTTCCTGATTTTCATGAGCTAAGCACCTTTCTTCACTATGCCTTTCTACCATAAGGTTCTGACTCATCTCAATCCCAGAGCTGTGATCTGATCCTCAGAAATCATGAGCCCATTAATATTTTCTCCTATAATTTGTACTTATCAGGTATTTTGCACACTGTTAAGGTTTGGATATGAAGTGTCTCCCCAAAGCTCCTGTGTTAATATAGGAATATACAGAGGTGAAATGATTAGATTATGAAAGCTGTAACCTGAATAAATTCATTCTAGTTTGAATGAACTAACTGGTTGACAATGGGAAGGAGGTGGGGCAAGGCTAGAAGAGGTAGGTCACTGGGCATATGCCTGAAAGGGTTAATTTTTCCTGGGCCCCTTTTCCTTTTCTTTCTTTGTTTCCTGGCCACCACAAGTGGAGCAGCACTTTCTTGCCATAACTTTCTGTAATAATGTTCTGCTTCATCTTGGGCCCAGGGCGATGGAGTTGGCCAATCATGGACTGAACCTCTGACAGTACGAGCCAAAACAATCCTCTTGTCCTCTAAGTTTTCCTTGACAGATATTTTGGTCACAGTGACAAAAAGCTGACTGATATGGTCATTGCAATAAAAATTTTGGTTGGTTATATTTTTTCTTTTTATAATCATGCAGTTCAAAGCATTTCTTAATTTCCTTTTGTGTTTTTCTTTGAAGTTTTTTAGACAAAATATGCTGTATAGTTTTCATGTACTTTTTGCATATACTTTGACCTTTTCTGTCTCTCTCTCTCTTTTTTTGTACTTATTTAATTATGTTGTAGGCAGATAATAGCCTTCATACTATTTCAAATTTTCAAATTTATTAACATTTTAATAGCTCAACACAAATGTTTATCATTGTTATCACATGTATAACTAAAAACAAAATTCCACATTATTGGTTGTAGTTTAAATATAAATGAGAACAAAGCAGTTGATGTACAGTGCTTGTATATTACTTTTTTTGGCTAATTCTCTGCTATTTGAAAAGGGGTACTAAATCCTCTAACTATATTTTGTGTCTATTCCTCCATTTATTTATATTTATTTTTGCTTCTTCTGTTTCTACTTGAATCAAGTGGATTGTTAAATAATTTATACATAACAAATATATCTGTTTAAAATATAAAATTCAATGAGATATGATAAATATATATACTCATATGACTACCACCTCATTCAAGATATAAAAATTTTTCATTAATACCAAATGCCTTCTTGTCCCCCTTGGCTACAGATATGCTCATGCTCAGTAAACCCATGCCACTACAGAACCACTCAGTGGTTTTCTGTAACTATATATCTGCTTTACTTTCTTTTTAACTTCATAAAAATAGAATCAGAAGGTACATCTTTGATTTGTCTTTTTTTTGTACTTTTTAAATTTATTTTTATAATTTTTAATATTTACAATTCATAGTGCCTGTATATAGCATCTTTTTACATACAACTGTTTGTATACAAAGTATATTTGTACAATTCAGGTCTTCAATCATGCATTTAGGAAAATGATATCCGTCTCATTCAACCACCCATTGTATATGTATGTGCACATATATATGAAATATGTTGCATAAATATAATTTATGAAAATATAATTTATGCATAAATATATTTATGAAATTTATGACATAAATATAATTTAAAATAAATTCATAATATTGCCCATTAGTATGCCATTTATCACAACATAATTTATCTTTTTTTTTTTTTTTTTTTTTTTTTTTTTGGTACCAGGGATTGAACTCAGGGGCAGTCGACCACTGGGCCACATCCCCAGCCATTTTTTGTATTTTATTAGAGACAGGGTCTCACTGAGTTGCTAAGTGCCTCGCCATTGCTGTGGCTGGCTTTGAACTTGCGATCCTCCTAACTCAGCACCCCAAGTGTTTGGTTTACAGGCATGTGCCACCGCGCCCGGCTTTATAATTTAACTTTTATCTGTTCTTGAACTATCAGTTTTTTTTCAGTTCTGGCTGTTACAAATTCACCTGATATAAACATTTGCATGTAGGTGTTTTATAGGCAGATTTTTTACTTTTCTTTGAACATCTTAGATATAATTATGTAATTATAGTGTATATTAATATTAAAATAATCCAATAATCAAATTTATCATATCTGTCGAATTCTTTTCTAAAATGGTACGTTATTTTGAGTCCCATCAGCAACATATGAGATTCCAAATTATTCTACATACTGATCAACTTGGGCATTTTCAGACTTTTAAATTTTGAACATTCTAACAGGATATTTTCTCATATTGGCTTTATTTTTATTTCTGTAATGCTTAGAGTTATAGACAATTTTATGCATAATTTGACAATTTTAAATGTTTTGTAAATTGTTGTCGTGTATTTCCCATATTTGCCAATTTATCATCTCTAGGTAAGAGTTACTTATAGAGCTGGGGATATAGCTCAGTTGGTAGATGCTTGCCTTGCATGCACAAGGCCCTGGGTTCAATCCCTAGCACCACAAAAAAGAAAAAAGGAAAAAAAATAGTTACTTGTACACTATCTATATTTATATTGCAGAATATAAATATAGCATGTTCTGTAGGTGTATTATATAAATTCACAATAGCATAAATATAATAATGTTATGGATTTATGTGATATAGTACATTATTTATATTCATTTATTTATTACATGACCATGATTTTATTTCATGATCTTATCTCAAAAGTTTTATTGTGCAAGATTTAATGTTATATCTATGAATTAAGTTTGAATAAAGTGAAATTAGGGTTAAAATTCTTTCTTTTTTTCTTTAGAGATATCTGATTGCCTCATAATTTGAAGCTCTGTTATTAACCAGATGCACTTTTATTGTTCTAAAGTCATTTTGTTGATTACCTTTATTATACTTTAATATTTTTCTTTATGATAGCCTGATTTTAATTTTAAAATTTCTGAGTCCCAGTACTTTAAATTTTATAGACTTTTAGAGTAGGGTCTTTTTTAAAATTTGATGATATCTGCCAATTTACCAGAGTACATTTACAGTTAATGTAATTATCAAGACTGGATTTATGATTCTTCTCTGCCAATTTTCCTCTAATTTCCTTTAAACATTTTGTATTTCTTCTTTACTTCCTATATTAATTTGTGATAATCACAAAATTTTTTCAATATTTTATTTTACACCTCAATTATGTTTTAGTGATTTATCATTTCAATGTGACAGTGCTGCACTAGGGATTTTGTTTCCTTAAATTATTATGGTGTAGTTAGTGTGTGATATTATTCTACTTCATGTAAAGTTTATAAAAAATTTTTCAACAATATAGTTTATTCACCTATTTCTGTCACTTATGATATTACTATTATATATTTCTCTATAGGCATTATATAAATTCTGAAATAGTGTTATAATTTTCATTTTAAAGAGTTTTATCTCCTATAAAACATGAGAAGAAATATAAGCAGTCATGCTTTCCTTGTAGTTTTCATTTTTGGTGCTCATTACTTTGCAATGACTTGAATTTCCATCTTTTGTTTTTCACTTCAGGTTAACAACATGATGTAGTGTGGTTTTGTAGTGCAGATCTAGTGCTGATAAATTTGTTCAGTCTTTGCTTAACTGAAATTTTCTTCAGTTTACTTTTATTTTTGAAAGATGATATATCAAGTGTATATATAACTATATAAATCACTGATTTGTCGTTTTACAGATTTGAAATGAATTCATATAAGAGAGAAAAAAATATCTTTCAAATAATTCCTTCTAGTAAAACTCAATAGGGTAAACGTATTTAATGTATACTATATTAAGGTACTTGTTAGAAATATACATTTTTAATATTTTATATGGACTCCTCATTATGAGGGGCCCAATCAACTTCAATAGTCTCTCTATGACTATTTTAAAAAAAATTTGGTAAACATCATTAGGAGGAAGAACTGAAACTACCTCCTATTAGTTGTAAACTTTGCAGAAAAATTCAACCGATAAGAAGATTACACCAGATGAATTTCATGATTGCTTTTTCTATTTCTTTGAGAAATGTCATTGGGATTTCGATTGGAATTGCAATAAATCTGTATAATGCTTTTGGTAGTATGGACATTTTGACAATATTAATTCTACCTATCCAAGAACAAGTTAGGTCTTTCCATCTTCTGAGGTCTTCTACAATTTCTTTCTTTAGTGTTCTACAGTTTTTGTTATAGAGGTCCTTCACCTCTTTCGTTGATTCCCAGGTATTTTATTTTATTTTATTTTATTTTGATGCTATTGTAAACGGAGTACTTTTCATCATTTCCCTTTCAGAGGCTTTGTCACTGATGTACAAAAATGCCTTTGACTTATGGGTATTGATTTTGTATCGGCTACTTTGCCGAATACATTCACTAGTTGTAAAAGTTTTCTGGTAGAGTGTTTTGGGTCTTCTAGGTATATTATCATCGAATAGAGCACTAATTTCTAGAATATATAAAGAACTCAAAAAACTTGACACCAAAAAAACAAATAATCCAATTGATAAATGGGCTAAGGAATTGAAAAGACACTTCTCAGAAGAAGATACATGATTAATCAACAAATATATGAAAAAATGCTCAACATCACTGGCAATTAGAGAAATGCAAATCAAAACTACTCTAAGATTTCATTTCACTCCAGTCAGAATGGCAGCTATCAAGAACACAAACAACAATAAATGTTGGAGAGGATGTGGGGAAAAAGGCACACTCATACATTGCTGGTGGGACTGCAAAATGGTACAACCGTTATGGAAAGCAGTATGGAGATTTCTTGGGAAAATGGAAATGGAGCCACTCTATGACCCAGCTATCCCACTCCTGGGTCTATTCCCAAAGGACTTAAAAATAGCATATTACAGTGACACAGCCACTTCAATGTTTATAAGCAGCACAATTCACAATAGCTAGGTTGTGAAACCAACCTAGATGTCCCTCTGTATATAAGTGGATAAAGAAAATGTGGCATATATACACAATGGAATTTTACTCAGCAATAAAAGAGAATAAAATAATGACATTCATTGGTAAATGGATGAAGTTGGAGAATATAATGCTAAGTGAAATCAATCAATCTCAAAAATCCAAATACTGAATGTTTCCTCTGATATAAGGAGGCCGGTTCACAGTATTGTTGGGTCGGGTACATAGGATGATTAGAGGAACATTATAATGGTCAAAGGGAAGGGACGGTAAGGGAGGGAACAAAGGGGGAAGGGGGGAAAAAAAAGAAAGAGTGGTTGAATAAGATGAATATCATTATTCTAAATGCATGATTGAAGACTTGAATGCTACGAATAAACTTTGTATACAAACTGTTTTGTGTAAAAAGATGCTCTATATGTATAGTATGAACTGTAACACATACTACATACTACTACTATAAATAAAAATTAAAAAAATAAAAAGAAGATTACTCTTACACCATTGGGAGCTATTCCCCCATGGTGAAACCAAGGCCTCTCAGCTCCACATAGAAGCAATAATCTCACATTTCACAATGGAAATCAAATTACCCCCTGAAGTGATAATGACTTTCCTAGAGCTTCACAGAAGGAGTACTGATAGATGAATGGATAAAGAAACTGTGGTATATATACACAATGGAATATTACTCAGCAACAAAAGAGAATAAAATAATGCCATTCACAGGTAAATGGATGAAGTTGGAGAATATAATGCTAAGTGAAGCTAGCCAATCTCAAAAATCCAAATGCTGAATATTTTCTCTGATATAAGGAGGTTGATTCACAGTGGGGTTGGGATGGGGAGCATAGGAGGATTAGAGGAATACTAGAAAGGTCAATGGGGAGGGATGGAAAAGGATGGGGGTTGGGGGTAAAAAAAAGAAAAAAAAAGATGGTAGTATGAGATGGATATCATTACTCTAAGTGCAAGTATGAAGACACCAATGTTGTGAATATACTTTGTATTCAATCAGAGATATGTAAAAACGTGCTCTATATGTGTAATATGGATTGTAATGCATTATACTGTCACATACAACAACTTCGAATAAGACAAAAAAGAAAAAAAAAGAGAGAGATAATGATCAACCAAACCATGACCTAACCACCGTGACTTATTCCACCAACTGTGCAAATATCCAAGCCATGCAGGCCCCAATCCTTGCCTTTGTTCTTCTTTTCTATAATACCTTACAATTTCTACTAGTCCCTTAAAGACAGATCTTTGGTTACTGTACCTCTACATATGTTCTTGGCACGGTAACAGTGATTAAAGTTCCTTTCCTATTCTTCACTGCTCATCTCTTTCATTGGCATATTGGGAGGGGTGTCAGAACCTGATTCTTTGGCAACACCAGGTTGGGGAACTTCAGCCAGGGACTCTGTAATATCCCTGCATCTATTCTCTTTTGAACCCAGTTCAATTAAGAATTAACTACCATCAATTTATTTAAATACTCTCCTAATGAACTTCGTGAATTCTTTGGCAATACCACTGCTCATATTCCTTAACTTCTCACCAGGATCTAAAATAGATGACTTTTTTTTTTTTTTTTTTTTTTTTTTACAAAGTGCATCATCAAATAGCTTCTGAAATCTTGTGCTTTGCTGATGCACTTCTTATCTCAGTAGCTCTTACTTTTAACTCATTGTTAGTGGATCTTTCAATTTTCCTACCTTTGACTTCTATTAGACATTCTGCCTGCTGTTTCGTCCTCTATTCTCTCTGTACTAACTCTTAAATAATTTCATTATTTTATTTTCTTTATTACTTTTGTTTCTACAAGCTCTAAAATACAGTTCAAGGAGCAGTGTGCTTGCCTGTATTAGTTTTCTTTTTCAGTGCAACAAATTACTAAAATATTTATTGACTTAAAAACACACATATATTATCTCAGTTTTTTGCAGGTCAGAAAGAATGACTTTACTGAGTTTGAGGCTCTGTCAAGGCTGAGTTCAAGGACTCAACAGGGATGCATTATCATCTGGAAAGTCAACTAAGCAATTATTTAATTATAATTGGTCTGCTTAACAAAAGGCCAATTAAATACAAGAAAAAAAAGTTCAACATCCCTATCAATCAGGGAAATGCAAATCAAAAGTGTGCTAAGATTTGATCTCACTCCAGTCAAAATGGCAAGCATCAAGAATACAAACAACAATAAATGTTGGTGAGGTTGTCTGGAGAAAGATACACTTGTACATTGATGATGGGATTGCAGACTAGTACAACCACTCTGGAAAGAAGTTTGGAGAGTTCTCAAAAAATTGTGCCTAGGGATGGAAGTTCCATATGGCCCAATTATCCCAAAATATCTAAAATTGACATACTACAGAGACACAGCCACATCAATGATTTTGCAGCACAATTCACAATAGCTAAATTATGGAATCAACCCAGATGCCAGTCAATAGATCAATAGATTAAAAAATCATGTTTTATATACAATGGGGTTCTACTCAGCCATTTAAAAATATGAAATTATGGAATTGGCTGGTAAATGGATGGAAATGGACAATATCTCACTAAGTGAAATTAGCCAAAGTCAGAAACTCAAAAATCAAATGTTTTCCTTCATATACTACAGCCAGAGTAAAATAAAGAAAGGGGGAGAAAAGATAAGATTACATAAAAAGCCAATCAACTACTAATTATTAGACAAGCAAAAGAAAGTCTGGTAGAGTAGAGGAAGGAGAATGACAGACAAGAGGGAGGATGGAAGGGAAAAGGGGTTATCTCGAAATGAAATCAATTTCCATGCATGTTTGAGTCTGTTGCAATGAGCCAACTACTTTGTATAACCATTAATCTCTAATAAAAAATTAATTAAAATTAAAAAAATAATAACTGACCTGTTTACCATTATAGATTCTTAGGTTTATCTTAGAGTTTCAACAATTTTTTTTAAAAAAAGTATTAGGCAAAAAATATTTTGATTTGCAAAATACCCCGATGCCCATCAGCTGATGAATGGATAGGGAAACTTTGGTATATATACACAATGGAACACTACTAAGCACTAAAAGAGAATAAAATCAAGGCATTTGCAGGTAAATGGATGGAGTTGGAAAAAATGATGCTAAGTGAAGTTAGCCAATCCCAAAAAACCAAAGGTTGAATGATCTCTTTGATATGAAGATACTAACTTATAAAGGCAAGAGAGAAGGAATGAGAGGAATGAAAGAGCTTTAAATAGAACAAAGAGGGGGGATGGAATGGAGGGGATAAGGGGATATAAATAATGGCAGACTGAGTTATCCATGATTACCCTAAATACATGTATGAAGACACAATTTTTGTAAAAATACTTTATATTAAACCAGCAACTTGAAAAAAAAAAAAAAAAAAAAACACAGATATTTATTCTCTCACAATTCTGGAGGCTAGAAGTCCAAACCCCAAGTATCAGCAGAGCCATGTTTTATATCCATACAACGGAATATTATTCAGCCATTAAGTACTGATACATGCTACCACGTGGATATTCCTGGAAAAATCTATGCTAAGTGAAAAAAGCAAGTAGGCATAAAAGGCCAAGTAGTGTATGGTTCCATCTACATGAACTATTCAGAATAAGCAAAAAGAGACAGAAAGTAGAGTCATGTTTGCCAAGGAGCAGGAATGAGGGGAAAACAGAGAGTGACTGCTAATGGGTATGGAATGTCTTTTGGGGATGATAAAAATATTCTAAAGTTACAAAGTGATGATATTGAACTCTGTGAATATATTTAAAAACACTGCATTATAAATTTTAAAAGGATGAACTTATGGTATGTGAGTTATACCTTGATAAAACTATATAAAATATTTTTTAAAAAATAAAAAACAACAAAAACAAAAAAATATTTTGATCAGATTCATAGTTTAGAAAATGACTTTGATTGCAGTTCTGTAATGGATGGCAGAATCTCTGCTTTGTTTTCCATCATGACAAACAGGAGAAATGTTCTTTAGACAGTAAGCTGGGGAAACAGTAGTTCCCAGATATTGCTTTTTCATTTTTCATAAGAAACTGGCCTTCGTTGCCTAATGTCTAATACCATGAGGATAAGGATATATGTGTGTGTGTGTGTGTGTGTGTGTGTGTGTGTGTGTATTGTTAGTTTTTTTAGTTTTTTGTTTTATGTAGTAGGGTAAATATGAGTACTATCATCTCTTTTTGAGCCTAAGTAAATATTCCCCCTTTTTACCAACTACCTGTTTCGATTTTCAGATATTGCTTATGCTCCCTTATTGTATGTCAGGATTCCAAAACAAATCATCTTTGTTGAAATTTTCATGTTTTTATCATCTGTTTATTGCCTTCACATGTAGTGTTAAATTAGGTATTTTCAAAGACACTAAATTTACCACCTTAGATACAACATTAGCACCAACTTTATTATTTGCTGAGGATATTCTCCCTAAACCCCTAATCTCCACACTACAGTAAGGTCAGATTCCAAAAAGCATTATTCATCACACTAGTAAATTCTGCATCTACTTTTTTTGCCTCTAGATAACAACTACCTTGAATTTACAGGGAAAAGAGATGATTTTATGAAGTGTCAATAGATACCAGCTAGAACTGGAAAGCATTTTAACAGTAGCAATTTAGTGAACTATTTGGCCAAACAGTGAAAATACATTGAAATGTCATCAGTGTATTTGAGAATAAAAAGGGAAATTCATATTCTGTGGCTTTCAGACTATCTGCTCTGAAATACTGAATCATGCTGATCATGTGGTTGCAGCTTTCAGTCTGATAATAGTAGGGAACTTCAAACCTAGAGAATGAGAGCATTTGATAGGACATGGGGAGGCAGTTAAAGTTCAGTATAAGAGATCCATTTTCACAGTAACACAACTTTTTTTTTAAAGTACACATCTCCATCTTGTTTACTTCATTGTTAATAAATGGAACAAATGAATTTTGGAGTCAAATAAAAGCACCTGAAAAATCATATTTACATGTAAATGTAAGTGTAACTCTAAAAGCAACATAGAAATGTCTGGGTAAACAGATCAGGTTATATACTCTACCAAGAACCACTAAGAGCCTGGTGATGAATGACCTCATTGCTGCTCCTGGCTAATTCCTAATACTTTTATGTCTTTACTAGGTGGTAGTTGATTTAGACATGCATTGTAATATTGCTACATTAACAATATGTGAATCTGTTTCATTAATTGAAAACTTTGGAAATAAGTTAAACATTTTTGAAGATCTAATGCAAATTTATGATGAAATAGTATGAATAATTTTAAATACAATTTTATTATTAACTAGATAACTGTTCATTTTAAGTTGTAATACCTGTAATGTCAGCTCTTGAATAAGGAATGTAACAATAGTCTACTTTTTAATTATTAGAGAATATCCTTTTAATTATTAGAGAATATTATCATCCTTTTTTTTTTTTTTTTTGGTGGGAGCAGGGGATTGGGTGGGGAGGAACCAGGTCCTGAACCGAGAGGTGTAACCACATATGCCCAGGTCCATTTTTATTTTTTTTTTATTTTGTGACAGAGTCTTGCTAAGTTTTTTAGGGCCTCAGTAAATTGTTGAGGCTGGCTTTGAACTTTTGATATTCCTGCTTCAGCTTCCCAAGCTGCTGGCATCACAGCCATGTTTTACTCTGCCCAGCAAAGAATATTATTATTTTTGCTTTTGGACAGCTAAATCAGTGTGGTCATTTTGATTACACTAATGTCTAGTAGAAGCTACATTTTTACAACACTGATTTTCATACTTTAACAATAAAACTCAAGAGACTAGTAATACTGTAGGAAAACTTTTGCATTACTCAAAAAACATGTTAAATGACAGTTATGGAATATCTACTGCTGTTATCCTGTAGTTGTTATTTTTAAAATTATCATTTATTTCTAGACTTTTGCATTTGCAAAGTTAGTAAAGATTTATTATCTGTTTCATGCTCTGCTTGCTGCACTACTCCTTGACCCCAGGTTACATTGATTATTTCTTTATATATTCTTTGAGCTCACATTAGTTATTTCTTTACATATTCTTCTCAAGACATTATTTTCTCTTTAATCCTCTGTTGTTGGATCCTGTACTCTCCAGCCTCTTTCCGCTCCATCTAATATATTAAGGAGTTCACTTTATCTCAACCATTGAATATGAGCCTCCATTACATTCATGAGTCTGTTTCTTGGGCTTTTTAGTCTTGGCTACACATATTGGGACCATAGTAAACATTTTGTTTTCATAATGTGTTTGTCTCTTACCATTTTGTCTTGATAGTCTCTTTTGGCTCAGTGTGTTATGTGTACTCTCTTCCTCTCAGTCCTTCCACCATAAAAGAATTATTAAATTTGCAACATGGATTTTTACAGAGAATTAGCAGTCTTAGGGCCACAGCTTTAATTAATATGAAGCATATGTATTTTACCAACAAAATTTCAGGGTTTGGAAATCATGTCTATTAATTTGGAGAATTAGTCATTAAAAACCTAATTTTTTCATCTAGAAAATAAAAATTCTCATTGTTAAAGGGTGATTTGTGGCCCTCTAAAATATATGCTAAGTCCTAATTTTCAATACCTGAGGGAATGATCTTACTTGTAAAGAAAGTTGTTCAGATGTAATTTTTCATTAAGATGAGGCCAAATGGAAATAGAGTGGATCCTTAAGCCAACATGACTGATGTCTTTACAAGAAGAAGAAAACACCATGTAAATACAGAGCCACAGAGGGAAAACACCAGGTGAGGACCGAGGCAGAATTGCAGTGCTGTAGCTTTGAGGTATGGAACACCAGAATTGCTAGTAAACTGCAGAAGCTAAAGAGGAAAAGAAAATATCCCTAGAGGCTTCAGAGGGTAGGTGCCCATGCCAGCATCATTTTGTTTTTCTTGCTTCAAGAAATGTGAGACAACTTATTTCTGTTTTTTAAAGCTATCCAGTTGGGCTAATTATTAGCATATCACTTGAAAAACCAACATATTGTCTTGCAGTGCTTTCAAGATGGTTATTAAATAATATATGATAAACATCTAACACAGAGTCTTACCCATAAAAGGGCTTTCATAAATGTTAGATATTTTCACTATGATTTCTAATATTCAACCTTAGAAACATCAAACTCCTTTTCCTATGTCTCTTTTCTTCTTCTTATGAAAGCTAACATTTCTCATTGATATGCTACAAAGAACCAAATATCCTTATTCAGTATACAAAAGTTTGAGTCACATTTAACCATTTATTTGAACCACTTATATCTCATTAGAAAATCTTAGACTACTTAAACAGTTCTTGCCAAATTCCAAAGGGGTTGCAACTGATCTTATAGTATGCATACTAAGAATTTCTAGTTTTTCTTTTAAAAACTTTATATTTTGGATTTCATCTAAGTTTATGTTACAGGGAAAGGATGGAGGAAGGTGGAAAACATAGACATTTTTCTAATAAAATTCCTTGGCACCGCTATGGGATTTGCTCATCTGTTTCCTAATAGCTGTTGTACTCCAGTGCTTCTGTCTGATCCTGTGCTGAACAGGTAATACAGGATCATAGCAGATGGAGAAAAAGAGCAGTATCAGAGGAGAGTCAGTAAGGAGATCTAGAGGATCAAAGACAAACAATTTGCAAACTGTGGATGTGATAATGAAAACTTAATAGAAATGTTTCAATGAATGTAAAATTTTAAGTCATTATAAGAAAGAATAGGTATTTTCACTTTTAAAGATGTCTATAATAGCAGTCATGGAACTAGTTAAGATAATAGAAATAATTTGAAAATGCCACTTAATTCATGCTAGGATCTAATGGAACAGTCTCCTAGGGCTAAAATTGCTCCCTGGGAGTGAGTTAAGCACATAGGAAGGCTGCATTAACTCCTTTAAACTAATGTGCCATCCCAAATCATCAGAGCCCCTCTCTCCCCAGTATGAAATCATACCCTAGGAGAATATGACTGATTACATTTAGACATATTAATTTTAACGTTGAAATAAAAAAAAAAAAAAAATGATCCCAGAAGCTTAATTCTGCATGACGTGCACATGATGAATTTGCTACATGAACTGATGCAGATCTTGTCTTCCACAATATCCTTATTGTTTATGACTTCAGAATGACAAAATAACCATTTTTTTTTTTTTTTTGTTTTTTTTTTTTTTTTTGTGGTACCAGGGATTGAACTCAGGGGCACTCGACCACTGGGCCACATCCCCAGCCCTTTTTTTTTTTTTTTGTATTTTATTTAGAGACAGGGTCTCACTGAGTTGCTAAGTGCCTCGCCATTGCTGAGGCTGGCTTTGAACTCGTGATCCTCCTGTCTCAGCCTCCCAAAGTGCTGGGATTACAGGATGCGCGACCGCGCCCTGGCTAAAATAACCATTTCTAAGATATCTAATCAAATGGGCAAAGAAGCATATTCTTTGAAGATTTTATTTAGCTTATTCATACTAAAATGATTTCAGGGAATAATAAGTTTGTGATTGCAATCAAGTGTGGCCTGATGCATCTATGCCACATTATTGCTAACAGTTGTATGTGCTCATTAGAGAAGAAATCAAGCCAACATAAACAATGGGAATGTAAGCATAAATGGTTGGTAGAGAACAAACTTAAAAATATCCTTTAGTCTACAGAGGACAAGAAACCACACCAACCCTCTATTTCCCCAGAGTTAATCAATATGAAGTTAATCAAAATCAACGACAGCTATTTAAGCAAGTCAGATTTGGCTCCTCATCAACAAGATGAGAAAGTTTGACTTGCTAGAAAGTGCTTATTTCAACATAAGATACAAAGTATATTAGGAACTTTAAAATGTAAAAAAAATTGGCATTTTCTTATTTATCATTTTTACTATTAACTAGAAGAAAAATAGAAAATACTAAAAGTAAAACAGACCAATGACTAGCTTCATACATGAGACATTTTAATCAAAATTTTGATATGAATTTAATAGCACATAGAAGGATAGCTAATTCTAGAGTACTAAGAACTACGACAATTTCTTTTCCACAATGTGAATTATATCTTTCTTTACAAAGAAATTTCTTATTCACAAATAGATAAGAAAAATGATTCCATATACTACCAACAGCCAATTAGGAGATAATAGGCTAATTTGCTAAGGCAATTGATTATCAAGTGATCCTAAAATGATATAAAAAAAAACACTATTGGCTCAGAATGTTACTTTAGCTGTTTATATATTTTTTTCTGAAAAAAATTAATCATATTCTTAAAATGTACCATATATGCATAAATGTCTTTCAGCTTATACCTTCATATCTAATAACATGTAATAATTATTTATAATATGTAATAGAAACACTACAATTATAATTAATCTCTTTTAAAAATTCAATCAGAAGTTAATATTTCATGTTTTGACTTCAATTATTTTTGCTTTGGAGATATATTTGTACAAGGAATAAACTGAAAAATATGGGAATATTCATGCTGTTTTTAAAAACTTAATACATTTTGACATGTATAGTCATATGTCACCAAAGAGGGACACATTATGAGGAATAGGTTGTTAGGTGATTTTGTGATTATACAAACATTGTAGACTACATGTACATAAGCTAAACCATGATATCACTAGATAATGTAATCTTATAGCACCACCATTATTATATATGTGGTCCATTTTTTACCAAAACATTCAGAATACAGTGCATAAATGTTTATGTAAAGAGCATATGTCATCATCACCATCATTATCTTACTACTATTAGCAAAATCTTCATTAGTCTATTAGACTTCAGCATTTTGCTTTAAAAATTGTAAAAAGAGTGTGTTGGATATGGTTTCTATAGCCTTCCTCATGGAAGAAATTTTGGACCATTTGAATCCACATGGCTATCTTGAAATTTGCCATAACGGGATTATGTGTATCACAGAAATTTGCAAGCACTACAAGTCAGATGTTTATTATTTTCTTCCTGTTAGAATAATTAGTTGTTCAATATTTACCAACACACCTCTGCAGACTTGAGGTTATAAAATAAATCTTACACATTTCTTTTCCCCTTTCTGTAGACTTTGATAATTTCACATTGTATGGCAAAAAAGACTTTGCAGATTTAATAAAGGCCATAGATCTTTAAACAGGAAATTTATTTTGGGTTATGCAGGTGGACAAAATCTAAGTCCATGAGCTCTTAAAATCAGGGAGCTTTCTTTGGCTGGACTCAGGATTATGAGACAGAAAGAAGTTGCAGAGAGATTTAAAGTATGAAAAGGAATTGACCCATGGTGGTTTGTTTTGAAAATTAATTGTTCTACAAGTTAGATATTGTGGGAAGCCTGTAGAAGCTGAGAATGATCTTGATGCAGAAAGATGGAGCCAGTCCTAGTCTTCATGGACTTGAATTCTGTCATCAACTTGAATCAGTCTGGTAGTGGAGTCTTCCCATAAGCATTGTGATAAGAACCTGACCACTGAGGGGTTGATTTTAGGTAGTAAGACCAGAAACAGAGAAATCAGCTGGTACCCATGGGCTTTGAAATTAAGAATTGTGAGACAACATGTTTGTCTTGTTTTAAATTGCTCTATTAGGGCAGTAACAGAAAATAGATACTTAAATCTATATACTTCATGATCTAATAAATTTCAAACATTTATTTTATTTTAATATCTTTTGTTGTAAAATGGACACAATACCTTTATTTTATTTATTTATTTTTATGTGGTGTGAGGATCTAACACAGTGTCTCACATATGCTAAGTAAGTGCTCTACTACTGTGCTACAAACCCAGCCCTCAGAGATTTATTTTAAAAATATGAAAATCTGAATAAATTGGATATCATCCTTGTTCATATCCTGTTACTCTGTTCACCATAGTTTTTCCAAGTTAATATTAATTGTCCTAATCAAGCAGGCAACAGTCTTAACAACCTTGATAATCTCCAAGCAGTTATTTATTACTTTATTATTATTTATTACTTTACTATTTACTTTATATCAATTAAGGAAGTTTTACAAATATCTCCATATGTTGAATCTTGGAATTTATCCAAAGATAGATCAATATTAAGAGATAAAAATTGCTATTACATAGATGTGTTAAAGATGCATGCTGATATTAGTAAATAGAAAAGTTTTTGTAGCTAATATTCACAAATAATGATAAATTATAAAATAGAGACTTTGAAGCATGACACATTTTCATTAAAAAACAATATAAAATGTAATTTGACAAAGATTTCTAATTTCCTAAATAATAGGTCAAAAAAAGCAAATGTTAGAAAACTTTGGAATTCAAACATAAACGCTATGATTATGTATTTTACCAATATTAAAACTATTATACAAATATTACCTCAATAAGTAATGGAAGAATTTGTATGACATACATTCTTAGCCTGTTTATTGTATTAAGAGGAAATAGTCATTAAATGGAATACAATTTGAAAAATAAGAGGATTTACCACATGTTAAAATCAGTAAGTCTTCTGTTAATTAAAACAAATTTTTTTATTTGGGAACTGGAGAGACAGAGAATGAAAGAAGCAAAAGTATATCTAACATTTTTTTTCACAATAGTGTCACATATATTTAAATTTTCTTCACTATTGAAAATAAATTTATTATGTATGATTCAATTTTCTTTTAGATGATAAATATTTATTTGGTTTGATTTTGTATGAAATATTTGTGATTTCAAATTACACAGGTTAATTCTTTTAAAATCACTATTTAGGGTAATGATCCTTAAATTACAAAGAAAAATAACTACAACCCACAAATTTTGATGAAATGAAGTTGTATTCTTTTTAGAATTGCATAACCTGTTTAATGATTATCTGCCTCTTAAATGAAATTTACAAAAAACAGTCTGTATCATTTCTGTTCTACTATCTTTATGTTTCTAATTTGCCATTAGGTTTCTGATTTGTAATTACACATTATTCATTTTAGAGTGGATTGTATTTAAACTTATTTGAACAAAATTTGAAATCATATTTGAAATATTTGAGAGATTGTTAAAACCATTTTTTTTTAACATGTTCATAAGCAACGGTCCCCACAGTCTTCTTCCGTGACAAGACCAAAGAACCTGGATGATGCTAATCTAGAAGGACATTCACAGCTCATGAAAGAATCATCACTGCTAATCAAATCAGAGAGAAAACCCACCACTCTGCACCACTGGAGACATTTCATGTACTGAATATTTCATAGGAAGGGGGCTTTAGCTGAAGTGGAAATTCTCAACAGCTTCAAGTTGCGTGCAAATATTTACTTAAACATTCTAGCCCAGTTCGAGTGGTGTGCAGCAACAGTGCCACTGAGCCTGGAGTGATCCTTATAAATTATGGTAATTACTAGTGACATGATTCTTGCTAGGTCACAGCAGCTTGCCTCGGCCCCTCTTGCTTTGCCAGCAATTCCCTACTTGCATGATTAAGTGGGCAGGGTGCCACAGGAAACCGGATGCAAACACAATGACAAATGTCTGTTTTGACTGCTAAAAATTGAACTCAATTGTTGGGTTGCAGAAACATCAAAACACAATCAAGGACTGATACCAAGCCCCTGAGTCAGGAGAATTGGTGCTAGAAGAGGGCTTGAAAGCGTTGGAAAAGGCTATGTCAGTTTGTCAAAATTTGCAACACCAATTTTTCTTTACACTGACACACAATGCCCTGTGACATTTTTCTTACATGTTTAAAGACTATTTTTTGTCTCTAACTGAATAGAGAGAACAAAATGTTCAAACAAAAAATAACATTTTTGTTTTCAGATTATTTTTTGTGGTGTCTTGACTATACTTGGGATGCTGGGTATAATCAAAGATTAAAAGGTCAAGAATTAAATAGGAATGAAGCACCATAACTTAAAACAGTTGTAAGTTTTATAAGAAATTTATTTGCATAAATATTAATAAACCAGTCCATAATTTTGGGATTTCAACAGCAAACTCTTACTTCTTGATACTTTCTCACATTTCATTCCTTTCTTTCAGAGTTAATCATTGTGAATTTCCTCTACTCTCAGAATGCCAACTAAAAGTTACCTACAGATCCTTTAGCTGTTTATATAAGGCAAGTGGAGTTTGTTTTAACATTTATATACATCTTAGTGTCTTGTAATTTAAGTACTCTTATTTGGATTGCAACCTAGAAACAAGGTTTCAAAGAAGAACTTTTAGAAGAAGACTTATGAGTTAATTGTACAGAGAAAGGAAAATAATGTACCAAATGTTTTACTGCTTTAAATATCATGGGTATAATGAATAGGACATGATAACAAAGTGATATGTGAATGATATTAAAATTAATTTTTATACATATACAAATCACACAAATAATAAATGGAAATATCAGCTAGTCTCATTGATGGTATATATTCAATTGAAATGGTAATAGAAACTAAAGAAATTATGATGATATTGAAAATTAATCAGTGGAAATTAAAAAATCAAGCTATCAAATTTAAGGTGTATTGACGTTTTATATTGATGTATGATGATTATAAGGATCAGGCAACAGAGTTAAAAGGGGAAGTAGGCAATGCTGTGAATAAGGTGAAATAACACTCTTTTTCATTAAATCTTTGTTCTTTGCAAGTATCTCTGTCTGTATTAAGTGTATGACTAATTTCAATGAAAACTGAAACTTATATTTTAAATAATTAAGGTATAAAATACAAATTCCTATCTATAATGATATGAACAAGGATTTGAAGAAAATATAGACTAATAATCACATTGATTTGCAGAAAACAAATTAAAGTATATTGTTATTAAGAATGTATTTATAAGTTAAAATAAACTTTAAGTTATAGATGGGATATCTAGTACTACACTGACTTGTTTCCACTTTAGAAGACAAATATGGGTGAAAATGATGTGAAACCATGAATGAAAATTAAATCAAGTATTCCTTTGTTATTGTATTAAGTATTTTGTATTACTTAATTTTGTAAGACTCTCAATGAGAATTGCGGCATTACATATAAAATTTCTGAAGATTTTATCTACTGAAATGATTCAGAGTTCAAAATTAAAAAGTAGAATTCAGAAAATGAAGATTAATGATCCAGTAGATGAAGACAGCTAAGGTTACACCATCCCCATTGAACTTAGGGAGCAGGTTTTATGTTGGTAATTTACCTGGCCAACCAAAAGGAACTTTCATATCATGCATGTAGTCCCTTCCCTTATGTATATATTTCTTTTACACTTGGGAAAAGGCAGATTAATGGCTATTTTCTAGGAAAATTAAGTAATACAGGTCTTACATGATAAATTGACTTTAGCATTATAATACTACTAAGATGTTTTGGGGTTCCTATAATGGGTTACATATGAGGAGTCCCCAAAAAACTCATGTGTGAGACAAAGCAAAGAAAGTTTAGAGGTGAAATGATTAGGTCATGAGAGTATTAACAAAATTAGTGAATTAATTCACTTGAATGGATTAACTGGGTGGTAACCAGAGGCAGGTAATGTATGATTGGAGGAAAGTGGGTCACTGTAGATATGTCTTTGGGGTTTATACTTTGTCCTTGGTTCTCTCTCTCTCTCTCTCTCTCTCTCTCTCTCTCTCTCTCTCTCTCCTTCCTGGTGACCATGTCCTAATCTGCTTTTCTTCACCACACTCTTCTACCAGGATGGTTGGCCTCACCTTGGGCACAGAGCAGTGAAGCTGGTCATCTGTGTAGGAAGACCTCTGAAACCATGAGCCCTAAATAAACTTTTTCTCTCCTACAATTGTTCTTGTCATGTCTTTTAGTTACAGTAGCATTTTAGTCAGCTTTTTTGCTGATGCAGCTAAAAGACCCAACAAGAGCAATTTTAGAGGAGGAAAAGTTTATCTGGGGACTCGCGGTTTCAGAGGTCTCAGTCTATAAAAGGCCAGCTCTATTCCTCCGCGCTCAAAGTGAGCCAGAACATCATTGAGGAGAAGTGTGGTTGGGGAAGAGGCTCACATGATAATTAGGAAGTAGAGAGAGAGATTCCATTTACCAGATACAAATTATATGCCCCAAAGTCATGCCCCCAATGACCCACCTCTTCCAGCCACAATGTACCTGCCTTTAGTTGCCATTCGGTTAACCCCATTAGGGAATTAATTCACTATGTGGCTTAATGCTTTTACAAAAGAATCATTTTTCCTCTAAACCTTGCATTTTCTCACACATGAGCTTTTGGGGGATAACTCACATGTAAACCACGACAGAGGTGAAAAAGCTGACTTAAACAGTTCTTCTGTCTGAAAACATACTGGGGAAGTTATGCCATTTCACTGGAGTTAGCATAGGCCATTTTTTTCAGGTTCTATTCTGCCAACTATTATTATCATTTATTTTCAGCCCCTCCAGTCAATGTTTTAAATCCAGGCTTTTTGCTATGTGAATCTATATCACCATCAAGATATTAAGCCTAATGTACTTCTATATTCTTCCTATTCTGAATGCAATTCATTCTCACACATCCTCCCCTATGATTCTACAAATGTAATTTGGATAAAGTTTTGCATCTTTTAATGTGTATTGCCCCTTCTCATAGGTCACATATTACAATCTGTCATAAGGTGTCTTCTAGAACTTGAGTCTGGTTTCTTACATCAGGACCCCAGAAAAATGAAGGATTATATTTTTATTAGACTCAGCAGTTCCTGAAAGGTAGCTATTTCAGCTGAGCATTCTACAGATTCTACATGGATGGGAAAATAATTTGTTCAGCCAGCAATAAAGGGATGGTTTTAATAGCAAAGAACAGGGCCACACTTAAGGTTTTAATATCTCCAACTTCATCTGATTTTGCTCGTATGCCTCCACTCTAGTTTTTCAGGTCTCTCTCTTACTCATTCTTTTTTTTTTTTTTTTTTTTTTTTTTTTACAAAGTTTTAACTTTTAAATTAAGAGACCCTTGAAATTTGGTATTCAGGTTTCTTTGTAGGTCATTTATAACATGAATGAATTTAAGATTTGGTTTTCAGAAATATCATCCATAAGCTACAGGATATAAGGATTATATTGCTTCAGTTTAGTTATTTGTTTTTAGTGTCAGTTATAGAAGTTTTGGGGTTTCTTTGATAAATCTTGAACATCTAATTTAAAACAATAATTTATTTTCTATACATAAGATATTCATTATTTTTAGTCATCCAACAACTACATTATACTCTCTAATTTCACTAATTTATATCATGGTAGAAAATACTTTGTCATCTCAATGCCTTACCTTGAATATGCATTTGATTAAAGGGGACTACAGGTGGTAACTTGAATAAGTGCTCCCAACCCATTGAATTCCCTATTTTGCTTTTTTCCACTAAAAGTATGGTTATCAATGCCTTTAAAAACAATTGTATCAGAGATTTAACTTTCCATAACCCATAGCCCATTCTTTAATCTCTTTTCATTTGAAATCACTGTTAGTAACAATTTTATATCTTACAGGATTTTATCATAGAAACAGAAGACAGAACCACTAGGAAGGAGACTGTATTTATACTCTCCATACAAGAGGAGAAAATAGTACTCCTGTAATATAAATCTTATTGTTTTACCTAAAATACATAATTTCCAGTAGTGCTCATGATAAAGCTGGAACACCTTACTTACAGTAACTCACAAGGCACTTTGGGACAGAGCCCAGGATCAAACTCACCAGTGTTGTTTTTGGTATTTAATTCCTTTGTTTTCTGTGATCTGGCTACACAGATACAATAAGGTACTATTTTGAGAAAATAATAGAGATTGCTTTGTCCAATTAAAATTGTGAATGTTTGTACTTTCTCTGCCCTTTATGCAGCTGTGAATTCGCTCCTTTCTCACTAGCCACATGGTGATATATATACATATATATATATATATATATATATACATATATATATGACAAATACATGTACATACACATATATATATGACAAATTCTTCATGTTAAATTTAAAATAGTCTCTCAGATTTTATAATAGAAGTAATAGTCCTGGAAATATGGACTTTTGATTACAAAAACTCTATTTATTTTTGGTGGTGGGAATGGTGATTGTGTGTATGTGTGTGGTACATATGTCCACATGCATGAAAAAGATAAGCTATAGATTGTATACTAATATGACTTCATGGCTTCTTTACTTTTTAAACTGCTATAATTGAAGTTTAGATTTTGCATTTAACATAGAAGCCTCTAACTACATATCTTGGCAATATTTTATTAATGACTTGCACAAAGACAAAGGCTATATGGCAGTAAGATACACAGATGGTACAAAACAAATGCAGCTGGGATAGGTGCAAACATTTTGTGTGACAGCATAAATATAGCATAAAAGAAAAGCAAACATAAAAACAGAATCACAACAACTCAAAGCAGTTCTCAGATGTGAGAAGGGATATACACAAATAATAACATGACATTCCACAGGGATGAATGTAAACTTCAGCACTTATTTATAATAACATATTGAGTATATTAAGAATGGTATTTAATTAGACTGAAATACTTCTGTGAGAGATAGTTAGCTAATGATCCTTTTTTGATTATAGCTTCATAATATTGTACACCTGTTTTTTAATTATTTGGCTGAATTTTACAGGAAAATTTGCCAGAGTTGACTTGTATCTCACAGCATCATCTTACAAAAGGAATACAGAATCCCTATGTCCTCTGTTATTAGTCCACTTGTAAGGTCCCTACCACCTGTGCAGTTCTATTCCTAATTAGATAGAGGGATACTCTTAATTGATCGTTCTATCTCAAGGCTGTTACATCAGAATCAGAGGCTTGTTATTCATTGCATTATTTCCTTCATTGCCTACTTAGATTAAAAGAAGATCCAGGGCTAAATACTTCATATTTATTATGGAGAAAACCACAGCAAATTTCTTTGGGGATCTGCTAACATATATAACTTGTCTCTTATACACAATAATTATCTCGTTCATTTGAATTCTTATAGCAAAATACTACAAAGAGGATTTATAAACAACATAAATTTAATATCTGTTTTGAGGCTGAAAAATCCAAGATCAAGACATCATAGGTGTCCCAGTTTTAATAAAGATATTTCTTGGTCCATAGATGGCTTTCTTTTCCCTATGTCCTCATATGGCAGGATCAAGGTATCTTTTTTATAAGGAAGGTCATCATCTAATTGTTTTATGGAAACTGAAGTAATTGGTAGAATTATATTCAATAAATTATATTCAATAAATTGAACCCACTTCCTTTTTATTTGCACTCATTTATCACAGTGCCATGCATTTAAAATTCTTTTTTTTTTTTTTTTTTTTTTTGTGTGGTACCGGGGATTGAACTCAGGGACACTCGATCACTGGGCCTCATCCCCAGCCCTTTTTTGTATTTTATTTAGAGACAGGGTCTCTCTGAGTTGCTAAGTGACTCGCCATTGCTGAGGCTCGCTTTGAACTCATGATCTCCTGCCTCAGCCTCCCAAAATGCTGGAATTACAGGCGTGTGCCACCAGGCCCAGCTAATTCTTAATCAACCTCATGTATTTGAAAACTTTAATGACCCTTTTATTTTTATTTTTTTCATTTTTCCCAAATCTAAAGAAAGTTTCCTTCAAACAGTTCTTGTTTTATTAGATTTCCTTAATTTTGTAAATTTTATCCATACTTCTCTTTATAATTTGTTATTTCTCAATTTCCTGCTCAAATTTTGTTTTCTGTAACTTAATACAGGCTCATATGTTTTGTAACTGAACAATTAAAAAGTACAATGAGTTCATAATCTGCCTTATTCCTGTTTCTACTTTCATCAATTTCAGCCAAATCAGGCATTCACTGTTAAAGCAGTTGTTATTTTCTCACCTGTGAACTTAAGATGATCTTGATGTGAACTACTCTGGTTCCACTTGTGTTGTTACAAATGGCAGAATTTCCTTCTTTTTATGGCAAAATACTGTTCCATTACATATACCACACTTTACCCATTCTTCTATTGATAGACACTCAAGGTATATTCCATATTGCAGCTTTTGTGAATAATGCTGCAATGCACACATGAGTGCAGATCTCTCTTCATCGTCCTTATTTCTGTTCCTTTGGATAAGTACCCAGAAGTGGGATTGCTGGATCATATGGTAGTTTTCCTTTATGAGGAAATCCCATACCCTTCTCCATGATGACCATATCAATTTACCTTCCTATCAACAGGGTAAAAGTGTTCCCTTTTCTCCTTACTACATATTGTTGACAGCATTTTTTTTACATTAAAAGGAAACAACAACAGCAACAACAACAACAATAGCTATTATAACAGATGTGAAGAGCTATCCCATAGTGGTTTTGAGTCGCCTTTTCCTAATGACTGGTGATATAGAGCATCTTTTCATGTATCTGCTGGACACCTCTCTCTCTCTCTCTCTCTCTCTCTGTGTGTGTGTGTGTGTCTTGGATATTTCAGTAATGACACACACATTCACCTGATTTTATTTCTCAAAGAATTCTGTGTTGTCATCAACTTGCACAGACATTTTGTAATTTTGAAGTAGTCAGCTTTTTTGATAAAATCAAGTCTAATCTCTGTTTTTCAACACTAGCTCTTCAGGTAAAATAATTTCATACCACTTCTGAACACAGGTAATTATTATGTTTGAATATACTCATTGAGTTCAACTTTTTCATCTGGTTCAACAAGGACAAGGAAAAACAAAAATTTCCCTATCTAACTTATAGAGTAGCAAGGATATTTCCCATCTAACATGAATTAGTTTAATGAGTAACTGTCAATAAAACATAAAACTTATATAAATCCAGGCATTTAATAAATATAATATTGTAAATTTCATCTTTATTTCTATCACTTTGTAAGATATCATATTACACATTATTAAAATATTGGTTTAAATTCATAAAATGTCCATATGCTGGTCTAAATATATTAAAAATTCTATATTAAAATCATACACATAAAATATCATTAAACTACAAAAATGTATAGAAATAAAATTTCTGAATTAAAATGTAGTTGTTGGTATGCTTTACTTTATTAACATGGATGGTTACTTTTATACTTATCACCACTTTTAGAACAGTGTTTAGAAAGGATTTAACCAATGTAATACTTTGCTGATAGATTTTCTTTAAAAATTATAAAGCTTTGTGAGGCCCCAAGCAACTCAGTGAGATTCCTCTCTCTAAATAAAATACAAAGTAGAGTTGCAGATATGGCTTAGTGGTTGAGTGCCCCTGAGTTCAATCCCTAGTACCCCCTCAAAAACTTATAAAGAATCTCATTATATTTCAATGATATCAATAGGTCTTATTTAATCTTTCTTTTGAATGATCTTATTAATATTATTGAAATATGTAAGTACATTCCTTCCTTGTGAACTTTTCAAATATTAATGATAATAGAAACAAGTTTACTTACTTGATAAGTTAATTAGAGTATTGATTTAGTCTGTTTTTTATTGCTAATAACACAGTATTGCAGACTGGGTGAGGTTTAGAAAAAGAGATTTATTTTGGCTCACAGCTCTAGCCCAAGGTTGAAGGGACACATCTGCTGATGGTCTTGGCTGGCAGAGTTCCAAGGAGGCTCAAGGCATCACTTGGTGATAAACATTGAGTGCTTTGTGCAAGTGCATCCTGTGGTCTCTCTCTTATAAATGACCAGTATTCAATACTGGGGACTTCGCACTCATGCTTTATTTCTAACCACCTCACAATACCATTTCCTCTACATACCATGTAGGATGAGATTGCCACTCTCTTAATATTTCACAATGGACACTAAACTCCAACATGTGTTCTGGAGGAGACAAACCATACTCAAATCATACCAAGTATATAATCCATTATTGTGTGTGTATATATATATATATATAATATGTATATATAAATATATATATATATATATTCAAGTAATATGTGTATATGTGTATACATATATTTAATAATATGTGTTCAGACATCATTATTTCCTATAAGTATTTTATTTTAATAGTGTAGATTTTAATGACAATTCAGAAGTAAAATTTGAAGATTATAAGAGATTCAAACTGACTGAAAGGAAAATAACAACTAAATAATACCTGTTATATTTTAGACATTAGGTATCCTCCAAAAGCTCATGTGTGAGCTAATGCTAGAAGGTTTAAAGGTAAATGATTTGTTATGAGATTTAACCTAATCAGTGCATTCACCCCTGATAAGGATCAACTGGATGGTAACTGTAGGCAGGTAGGTTGTGACAGGAAGTTGTGGGTTACTGACTTTGAGGTTTATATTTTGTCTCCAGTGAGTAGAACTCCCTCCCCCTCCCTCCCTCCCTCCCTCCCTCTCTCTCTCTCTCTCTCTCTCTCTCTCCCTCCCTCTCTCCCTCCTTCCCTCTTTCCCTCTCTCTTCTTCCTGGCCCCATGTTCCCAGTTGCTTTTTTCCATCACACTCTTTTGCCATAATATTCTGCCTCATCCCAGACCCCAAGGAATGGAGTCAGCCATCTAGGGACTAAGACATCTAAAACTATGAGCCCCCAAATAAAGTTTTCATTCTTGAAAATTGTTCTTGTTGGGTCTTCTGATAACAGCAAGGAAAAATTTTGAAGTCATTATTTCCAATAAGTATTACATCTTAATAGTGTTGGTTTTAATGACAAATCAGAAGTAAAATTTCAAGGTTATTAGAAATTCAAACTAACTGAAAAAAGAATAACAACTAAGTAATACTATTTCCCAAGACAATAAACATAGTTGTATACGTATATATTACTGCCAAATGTTGCATATTTTAATGGTTGCATATAAATAGCAATGTTAATAATGTTAGAATATCTTGATACTCTAAAATAAGCACAGCTTTTATATAATAAAGGATCTTAAGAAAAATGTTTTATAAAGAGTTTGTCTTTGTGTAATGAACTTTTAGAAAATTTTGGAAAATTCAAATCTATGTATTTTTTAAATGTAGTAATCAGTATAAGAAGACCTTATTTTCAGTACTAGATTCATAGACAACGATACAACAACTATAACAGTAAATCATTACCTAGCTATGGTTTACTATTTAAACAGATTTTTGTTTTCTTTCTACACTTCAATTTATTTCCTTATATAATTACTTTTTCATATAATATATAGTCCTTGAGTGCAAAGACTGTACTTATGCTGAGTCTTTCTATACGATATGATCCATTGATTAATTTATTAGTACTTGCATACAAAATGTGTTATTACACAAATCTAGTAGTAGAACAAACACAGAAAGCTTATCAATGTGATAATTAGGAAAATATAGCCCAATACTGAGGAGACAGACAAAACACAAAAAGAAAATTGAATTGAATAGAGTATGTAGATAGTCAGAACTCAGGGTCCAAACCAAAACAAACAAATGAACAAAATCATCCCCTCTCAACATTTTTGATCTAAGCTGTAAGCTAAAGGGCTAGGGATATAAATAAAACTTTTCATATATAAAGTACTACCTACTTTCTTATTTATCTACACTTACACACACACACACACATATGTATATGCATATATTTTCATATATATATATATGAAATAGAATAAACAATCTGTTTTGGTTTAGATATGAGGTATCCCACAAAAGCTCATGTGTGAGAATAATGATTAGTAAAATGATTATAGATTATTATATCTATATAAGTGGATTAATCCACTAATTAAGTACACCTATAATAATCTAGGGTGGTCAGTGTGGACAGGTAAGTTGTGATTGAAGGAAGTAGGTTACTGGAGGTATGACTTTTGAGTTTACACTTCGTCCTTGGTAACCAGAGCTCTCTGCTTCTGGTTGCCATGCCCTCAGCTGCCTTCCTTCATCATGCCCTTCTGCCATGATGTTCATGATGTTCTGTCTCATTTCAGGTCAACCATCTACAGAACTCTGAAACCCTAAGTCAAAATAAACTTTTTTCCTCCTCTAATTTTATGTCTAGTCTTTTGGTTACAGTGATGATAAAATTGACTAAAACACAGTAATTAGTTACAAGTTTTTATGTGTGACTTAGAACAATATCCAGATAACTGAATTTTTAATGGAAATTATACCAAAGGGAATTGTAGGTCTTTGGTATAGAAATATTTAATTGTACCCACAGATATATTTGTGTGTGTGTGTGTGTGTGTGTGTGTGAGAGAGAGAGAGAGAGAGAGAGAGAGAGAGAGAGAGAGAGAGATCTAACAGATAAAAATATTAAATTGATCATCTTATTTTCATTTTAAAATACTATATTGAAGGAGCCTATAATCAAGGAGATAGCTAAAGATTGCGGTTAGCTGAGAGCCATAAAAGATGTTCTAGTTTCCACCTGATAGTAATACATTATCCAAAGAATCTTTGTATGCCCGTGAACACTGCGTAACACACCTGTAAGCTCGAGCTGTAAGCACGTGTCCTTGTTAAAGCTATATATATATAAACTGGGTGAGTTTAGTTAGTGTGTGTGGGAAGAAGAAGGTGGTGGTTGGAGTTAGAGCGTTTGGAGTGATTGCTGGAGCCGGAGAGAGAAGAAGAATAAAAGACCTTTTTTTCATTTTCATCCTGCCTCCGAATTTTCCTGCGGCGTTCGTTGCTCCAAGCGGTTTCCGCTTCAGGCAGCAACAAGTGGTGGCCTGTAGAATTCGGCGGCAAGGTAAGAAAAAAGAAAATTTAAAAATATGGGAGACATTAATTGGCTTCGCCCTACACTAAGCCTCACTACTGGACAATTAAAACCTTTATTTGACATCCTTCGCGGGAACCCTGATCCATCTTCACCGCGAACATTAACTCCTGAGGCCAGGAGAGCTCTAAAATTAGTAGAACAGGCCATTGAAAGATCCCATTGCGATAGATTTGATTTTGCACAACCACTAATATTGATTATTATTCCTTCACAATATACACCAACAGGAGTATTTTGGCAACAGGGACCTATATTATGGATACATTTGCCTGTCTCTCCTAAAAGTACAATTGAGTCTTATACCTCCATGGTGGCTAAACTTATTCTTCAAGGACTTAAAACCTCTACTAAAATATTTGGAATTCATCCCGCTACTATTAATACTCCTCATTTCATCGTCACAGATTGAATATTTGTGCTTCAATGATAATGATTGGGCTATAGCTAGATGCTCTACTTCTGCAAATTTTGACAATCATATTCCTAAATCTCCTATACTGTCCTTTTGTATCAATCATCCCATCATATTCCCGCAGGTAATAAAAAATCAACCCATTCCTAAAGCATTTAATGTATTTACAGATGGCTCCTCTAACGGTATTACTGCAGTAGTCACTCAAAATGAAAAAATGATTCATATCACTAATCAAAAATCAGCTCAATTAGTGGAACTCAAAGCTATAATAATAGCTCTGGAAAATTTTAAAGAACAGCCTATGAATATTTTTTCAGACAGCCACTATATTGTACATGCTGTCCCTAAATTGGAGCTAGCAGGTCCAATAGCACCACATACTCCAGCTTTTAAATTGTTTTCTCAAATCCAAAATCTCCTATGGCAACGAAAAGAACCTTTATTTATAGGTCACATAAGAGCTCACACTAATCTGCCTGGTCCTCTCCATGAAGGTAATCAAAAAAGCTGATGCCCTCACTAAAACAATATTTATATTTACTACTGTACAACAAGCTACTTTATTTCATTCCCAGTTCCATGTTAACAGCACTACCTTAAGACAAAAATTTAAAATCACAAAAGAACAAGCTCGTAGAATTGTAAAAGAATGCCCATCTTGTGTAACACTTTTGCCCAATCCACATTATGTGGTTAACCCACGAGGTTTGATGCCCAATCATTTGTGGCAGATGGATGTCACACATGCGCCAAGTTTTGGAAAATTACGATTTATTCATGTCACCATAGATACATGCTCAGGCATGATTTTTGCTTCTTTACATTCCGGAGAAAAAGTTAAAGATACTATATCTCATTGTCTGCAAGCTTTTGCTGCATTGGGCATCCCCAAAATGCTTAAAACAGATAATGGCCCTGCATATACATCCACATCCTTCAAACAATTTTGTACAAAGTTCAATATTATCCACAAAACAGGTATCGCTTATAATCCTCAGGGACAAGGAATAATTGAAAGAGCAAATCGGACACTTAAAAATGTTACTAAAGCAAAAAGATGGAAACTGGAAAAATCCTAAGGACAGATTGGCAGTTGCCCTGTTTACCCTAAATTTCTTAACTTTAGATTCTAATGGATATTCGGCTGGAGATAGACACTGGAACCCACACCAACAACATAAACCTTTGGTTTACTGGAAGGATGTTCTCTCAGGTACATGGAAGGGTCCAGACCCAGTATTAATTTGGGGGAGAGGATCTGTTTGTGTTTTTCCAAAGCACAAATCCTCTCCAATATGGATACCATCTAGATTGATAAAGCAGGTACAAAGTCAAAAGGATCAAGACGAAGTTATTGAGGAGTCTAGATTGAATAAACAAGTACAAAATCAAGAGGACCAAAATGAAGGTATGGAGTGATTCCCTTAAGAGTCCTCCATTAAATTTACAACTTAAATTTCATCTTCCCGGCCGGGACAAGAAGATCTCTCTTCAGTGTATACACAATTGTATTTTTTTTTGTCTTTATGTCTGTGCATTTGTCTAAATTTCATGTTAATATGATGTCACAAATATATGTTTATATGTGCGTCTGTCTAGTGTGACGTCACAAATAATTAAGCGCTTAAAAAAATAGGTAGATAGATATAGATCCAAATAACGTTAATTCATTTAAGCTTAGAATATTCTAATTAGATAATCAATAGATAGATAGATAGATAAATAGATATTCATATAAGTTCAGAATATTTTAATTAGATAATCAGTTTAATGATAATCAATTTTGATTTATACTTGTCTCCGGGACTTCTCTTCAGCTGTGAATATGTTTAATGTTGTATAACCTGATATTTTGGTGTTCCGACAGAGGATCGTTTATTTGTTATTAACTTCATTTGTTTAGTAGCTGATTAATTTGAACTATTTCAACAGGTATAGGATTGCTGTGTATATAGAGACTTGAGGATTCCAGCTAACAAATTATTTTTCCAAAATGCCTTTAGCTTTTCTTTATCTTTAATGCAGTAAACACCCTCAGTTTCTCTTTGATTATTTCTGAATGTGATATTTTGCCAGCTTATGTTTGTGGGAGCTTAAGCAGCAATGTGTGTGAGCAGAGATCAACTTTTATTTTCTACTCTAATAATTCTTTTTTTAGTTTGACAGCTCACCTTTTGATCTCAGTGCTGGAATAGCACTGCCTTTCCCTTAATAATGGATGCTTGAGTTTTTAGGTAGCGGGCCCTGAAGATTTGCTGGTGGAAATGTCTAGACATAAAAAAGACGGCTGATGCTACAACTGCAGGGACCGCGGTCGCTGCAAGCATCCCTGCTGCTCAAGCATCAAACAACCTAACCAGCAGTGTGGCCTCTTCTCTGCATGCATGGGACCTCCTGAATCTATGTGTTATAACTTATGGACATTTTGATTTTCCATTATTTTGGGACATTACCGGACAATGCCTTGCGGGTATTTGTCTAAGAGAACTCAGTGCTTTACTTGATGAAACTAAGGGCAGCTGATTGGCTTAAAGAACTTGATACGCTATGGAAACTTGGCTCGTCAGCAGTAGGCTTACCGCCTTAAAGCCGCAGCATCTCCTAAAAATTGGACGGCTGTTAGCCAACACACAGTCGATCCTGAAGGGCTCTATTGGATGGCTGGTTAGCCTATGACGGGTAAGATCCCCAGAAGGGGACAACCTAAGACACGGCACAGTCGCACGGGACAGTCTAATGTGGCCGGCATGTCAACCTAAGCCAGGAGTCAGGACAGCCTAGACTCCCATGACGGGTAAGAATGTCGGTTGCACATGGACGTCCTAGAACATCCCCTCTTTTAAAACTAAAAGGGGGAAATGAAGGAGCCTATAATCAAGGAGATAGCTAAAGCTTGTGGTTAGCTGAGAGCCATAAAAGATGTTCTAGTTTCCACCTGATAGTAATACATTATCCAAAGAATCTTTGTATGCCCGTGAACACTGCGTGACGCACCTGTAAGCTCGAGCTGTAAGCACGTGTCCTTGTTAAAGCTATATGTATATAACTGGGTGAGTTTAGTTAGTGTGTGTGGGAAGAAGAAGGTGGTGGTTGGAGTTAGAGCGTTTGGAGTGATTGCTGGAGCCGGAGAGAGAAGAAGAATAAAAGACCTTTTTTCATTTTCATCCTGCCTCCGAATTTTCCTGCGGCGTTCGTTGCTCCAAGCGGTTTCCGCTTCAGGCAGCAACACTATATCAATGCTTTTTATTGTATCTCTATTTCTATAACACATATAAGGAAAAACAAAGTGTTAAACGATATGATTTACAAATTATAAAGCAACGTGTTTTGTTTATTTGACACTTATAATCAGATACATATTAACTTACTTAATTATGCTTTGTCTTTCATCAAAATTGGATTTTGTGACATCCTTAGTTTAATCTTATATATTCAATTGCCGTAAAAGTGTTTATTTGTTTTAGCATTAAATCTGAAAAAGACATTTTTTTCTTTTCATTATAAACTACATTAAGAGAAACAAAAAACAACTAAAGGTAACAGTTTTTTTTGCTTCCTGTTTATGGATTTTTTGTTCTTGCTTCTCAAGAAGAGTATCATGTGATTAGCAAATACATTTCAATCATGTTTCAGTCATTTATTAAATTTAGAGGTGTACAGAGCACCCTTTTAGGGCTGGGTGTGTAGAACAGTGCAGAGTGGTTGCCTAACTCTCCTCAGTTCTAGGTTCCATGAAGAAGCCCACCAAAAAAAATGAAATATAATAAAATGAAAAATACTCTTTCATCTATGCTTTTTCAAATTAATTTTTTTCAGATAAAAATGTGTTGTTCATGCTGTTTTTATATCTATTGCTTTGTAGTACAATTTAAGGCCTGGAATAGTAATGCCACCAGCTTCACTCTTCTTGAAACAGCATGGTATTGGCACCAAAATAGACCAGTAGACCAATGGAACAGAATAGAAGACACAGAGACTAACCCACACATCTACAATTATCTTATATTAGACAAAGGTGTCAAAAATATACATTGGAGAAAAGACAGCTTGTTCAACAAATGGTGCTGGGAAAACTTGTAATCCTCATATAATAAAATGAAAGTAAACCTCTCTCTCTCTCTCTCCATGCACAAAACTCAGCTCAAAGTGGATCAAGGACGTAGGAATTAAAGCAGAGACCTTGCACCTAATAGAAGAAAAAAGTAGGCCCAAATCTCCATCATGTTGGATTAGGCCCCAACTTCCTTAATAAGTAGACCCTTATAGCACAAGAATTAAAACCAAGAATTAACAAATGGTATGGATTCAAACTAAAAGCTTCTTCTCAGTGAAAGAAACAATCAGTGAGGTGAATAGAGAACCTACAGAATGGGAACACATCTTTACCACAAGCATATCAGATAGAACATTAACCTCAAGGATATATAAAGCTCTCAAAAACCTTTACACCAAACAAACAAACAAACAAACAACCCAATCAATAAATGGGCTAAGGAACTAAACAGACACTTCTCAGAAGATGATATACAATCAATCAACAAATATATGAAAAAAAGTTCAACATCTCTAGAAATTAGAGAAATGCAAATCAAAACTAAGCTAAGACTTTATCTTACTCCAGTCAGAATAGCAGCTATCAAAAACACAAATAACAATAAATGCTGGCGAGGATGTGGGGAATAGGGCACATTCATATATTGCTGGTGGGACTGCAAATTGGTGAAGGCAATCCGGAAAGCAGTATGGAGGTTCCTTGGAAAATTTGGAATGGAACCACCATTTGACCCAGCTATACCACTCCTAGGTCTATACCCAAAGGACTTAAAAACAGCTTACTACAGGGACACAGCCACATCAATGTTTATAGCAGCACAATTAATAATAGCTAGATTGTGGAAACAACCCTGACACCCATCAGTAGATCAATGGATAGGGAAAAATTTGATATATATACACAATGGAACACTACTCAGCACTAAAAGAGAATAAAATCATGGCATTCACAGGTAAATGGATGGAGTTGGAAGAAAATAATGCTAAGTGAAGTTAGCCAATCCCAAAAAACCAAAGGTCGAATGATTCCTTTACTATGATGATTCTAACATATAATGGCAAGGGGAGGGGATGAGAGGAATAAAGGAACTTTAAATAAAACAAAGGGGGGGGAGGGAAAGGGAGGGGGAAAGGGGATAGGAATAATGACAGAACAGGTCAGACATCAATACCCTAAGTACATGTATAACAACACAAATGGTGTGAAAATACTTTATGTCAAACCAGTGACTTAAAAAATTGTGCTCTTTATATGTAATATGAAATGAATTACACTCTGCAAGCATGTATAACAAATTGGAATTAAAAAATACAAAAAAAATGTGTTGTTCATAGGAAAGAACTCATAAGCTTAACAAAGTTTGTATAATTAAAGAGCTGACAACTTGCAAATTATTAACTGTTCATTGTCATGGAACTTTGAGTTATTTAGTCAATACTTGTGTTAAGTCCATAAGGATTTTACTATAGGAGCAAGTACGAATTTTTTTTAAAGTTATCACTTTCCAAAGTAAGGGCAAATGCATTTTTCCCACTTTGTTTTCTTGGACCATTTACTTTATAAAACATCTAAGTTCGTTCATTTGTTCTTTCTTTCGTTCTTATTAAAATTTATCTAAATCTTTTTAAAAAGTTAACTATGCCTCTTGCCAGTTTTATGATTCAGAAATGACATTCTCAGAGATCTCTCTTTGAAATGTAACCATCAAAAAAGATAGTACCCTCACTTCAGTTTCTGTGGGAGGGTAGTATCCTAACTTCCAGGGACACCTTGCTCCAAGTTGCAAGACAACTTTCTGTCAGAAATATAAGAGCAGTTTATTGTGTGTTCAGATAAAACTAATTAAGTAATACAGAGCAACAATCCAATTGAAAAGTAAATTTATGATGAAGTCCCTGTGGCAAATCCTCTTACTTGAGGTCTAGTTATTGTTTTTTACGAGTAATGGGTTATAACTATTTAGCTATAAAAAGATTGAGATTTCTTTCTATCTTTGAAATCCCTTTGGTGAATTGCCTTGACATGCATGACATTCTGATTTAATGCTTATTCGATCAGAAAACTTTCTTTTACTATTATATTTCTCCAATAGTCCACACTGTATGGCACAATGAGTTTCAGAAATTAACTTGTAAAGTGGATCACTTCTTTCTTTACAGATTCCTTAAAACTATTTAGTATTAGCCAGGTTCAGTATTCTATGTCTGTAATCTCAATGACTCAGGAGGTTGAAGCAGGAGGATCACAAGTTCCAGCACAAGCTCAGCACTGTAGTGAGACCATGTCTTAAAATTTTAAAAAAGACTGAACTGAAGATGTTGCTCAGTAGTAAAAATTCCCTTGAGGTTCAAATTCCCTGTATGCCCTGCCTCCAAATACACACACACACAAATACATATTTATTAGATATGTGTGTATATATTTATTAGCAACACTTTCTTTTTTCACTAGACATAAGAAAATGCATTTATGCCATACAAAATTACTTAAAACAGTATTTTTTTTTTCTTTTTTGAAGTTAATTAGGAAATAATATGTTAATTATAGGTAATTTAAATTTCTGTCATTCTTTGAAAAAGTAGATATGTATACTTAAAAATTTCTCTGTCAGTCATCATGTTAAAACAAAGCCTTTTCAAAATTTAATTATATATATATGAGCCGGGCGCGGTGGCGCACGCCTGTAATCCCAGCACTTGGGATGCTGAGGCAGGAGGATCCCAAGTTCAAAGCCAGCTTCAGCAATGGTGAGGCACTTACCAACTCAGTGAGACCCTGTCTCTAATAAAATACAAAAAAGGGCTGGGGATGTGGCCCAGTGGTCAAGTGCCCCTGAGTTCAATCCCTGGTACCAAAAAAAAAAAAAAAAAAAAAAAAAAAAATATATATATATATATATATATATGAAGTTTTACACATATGTATATATGTATATATCACACCTTAGTATGATACATTTAAATATAATACATGTTATATTATAATCATCCAAAGAAAACTGCTAGTGATAATTTGTATTTTCATGCAAATTTCACTATTCTTTTATTGGTGAAGTTACTTAAAACATTTAATTTTGTAATCATTTTTGATGGAAAACTACTGTAAATTCACTAATAATTGTTCAGAAGAATATTATAGGTATTTTTTAGGCAATGTGAGATGAGGAAGAAATGAAGTAACAAAGCTCTTAAAAGTGGGGATCTTGCAAACAATTTAAACTCTGCTTATTTGCAATTTTTAAAAGAAAAAATATTCAGCAATATCATCTGACCTTTGAGTATAATTTTAATCACTATTTTGAAAACCACACAACTTTTAACATTGGGACTTTAGTGAATTATTTTAAATTCTTTGTATTTTTCATATATCATCAAGGAATATCTTAATATGTCTGAAAATATGATTTTAGATTTTTATTTTGCTTATCTTCATTTTGTAAGTTTATGTCTACTGATATTACAAAAATAAATCCATTGGCAATATGCCAAAGAATACAAGTTGAGTGAAAAAAAAAAGGTAGAATAATACTATTTATATTTACATTTTTCATAGGAATTCAGATTGATTCCTATTTTTTCTTTCTTCATCTATCTTACTCTTTCCAGGATGGTCTGAAAGTCACCTTTTCATTTTTTAAAATACAAGAGTTGAGAATAGCAGTTAATTCTAGTTTTCAATTCACTAAATTATTGTCATATAGGTTATTTAAAAAAAAAAAAAAAAAACTAAAATAAACTTCTTGAAAAATGGCTTGTGTCCCAAATACCTAGGATTTGAAACCAAGCTGTTCTCTATCTCATCCAACTTAGACGTCCAAGTTGATACTTAAGAATAGCTATAAATTTTAAATATATATACATACATAATGTATATGTATATACATATGCACATGCACGAACAGTTTGAATTGAATTTCTTTGTTTTCTTACTGTGGTATTCAGTTGTGCCCTTACATTTTTCTTGCAAGATATCTTTTTCTTTTAAATTCAGATACAATATTTGTACTTTATTATGGGCTATAGTTTGGTAATTTGATACACATACATAATGTGTGTAGTAATCAAATTAGGGCAATAAGCATTTCTATCTCTTCAAATATTAATCAATTTTATGTCTTGGAAATTCTAGGAAAGAGAAGGAATCCAAATTGAAAAAGGAAGAATTTAAATTATCCATGTTTGCAGATGAAGTGATTAATGCATAGAAAATCCTAAATACTTTCACAAAAAAACTGTTAAAATTTACAAATCCAGTAAAGATGCAGGGTATTAAATCAAAATACAAAAACAGTAAAATTTTTTACACACTAGTAATGAGCTTGCTGAAAAAGAAATTATGAAAGCAGTGCCATTACACCATCTCCAAGACACCCTTTCCTAGGAGTGCGTTTGAACACTGCATGCAGCAAGGAGATACTGGTGCCATTCTTAATTACTCATAAGCAATAAAGGCAACATATAAAAACATATATTTCATAAACATCATTAAATTCAATTAAATAGGAAAATACACACAATGAAAAATTTTATATTTGTAAATATATTTATGGCCCAAAATTTTCCTGATGAATTACCATAAAGAATAATATTTTCTAATTTTCTGTAATGAGAATGAGATATTCATGTTCAAGTCACAAGTTCTTTTTGAATCTTTCCCAAACTTCACATTCAACTTCATATTTTAAATAAACATGTTTCAGAATAAGAACCTTATTTTGCAACTTTTTGCTTCTTTTTAACTATATCATCAGTAGCATTTATTCTTTGTTTCTATGGCCACTTAAAAAAAGAAGCATATTGCACACCTTTCTGAACATTATGTTTCCCCTGTGGACTTTGCTCAATTGACCTGGGTTTGAAGTAACTTTTTGGCACCATTGGTACTATTAATATTTTTATGCAACTATTTGCCATTACATTCATTTTCTGTAGCTAATTTTAAAAAATATTCAAACATCCCCCCCACCAAATTTTATAGATGCCCCTTTTAAATTTTACTTTTAGGTAGTATTTACAGGAACAAATTACAACATTTATGTACCTTTCTTAGCACCTTTGGATTCTATCTTAAGAATATATTATACAGTTTTAATATTTTATCTACTACTTCAAATGTGATTGTATGCTGCTGCATATATATATGCACATATATATATGCATATATATATATATATGGATCAAGTTTTATGATACAATGTATGTAAAAATAAATACTAAATAAAGAAAAAATAATGAAAGTTTGTGGTTGCATTGGTTTAATGAAAACTTATTCTTTGCAATTCAGGTAATGTTGAAGGACATATTACTGGTGCACAATTTAATTAATAATGATCATAACAAAGACACTATAGTGATTATGGTTCACTGGTGGTCTTATGATATGTGTTTTGTAGTTTAGGAATAAAAATCAAACTGAAATTACTGACTTTAAAATTATGAAAATTTCACTATGCACTGTCATTGTATACCCATTAATTTATTTTTGTTTTGTTTTGTTTGGTTTGGTTTGGTTTGGTTTGGTACCGGGTTTTGAACTCAGGGGCACTGGACCACTGGGCCACATCCCCAGCCCTTTTTTGTACTTTATTAGAGACAGGATCTCACTGAGTTGCTAAGTGCCTCACCATTGCTGAGGCTGCCTCAGCCTCCCAATGCTGTGATTATAGGCGTGTGCCACCATGCCTAGCTCAAATTTTATAAGACATATATGTTTTAGACGTGATGTTTTCCTCATTTGATATGTATTCTAAAAATGTCCAGGAGAATAATATTTTAATAGTAGTTGTGTTGAAACGTAAGAAAACATTCAGAGTTGATTCTAAACCCCTGACCAGCAGTAATTTGTGTAATAAGTGAGTCCAATTATATATTCTTTTTTTCTCCAGTTATCTTGGTCAATGTCGTATCTTGATCCATGATGACATCTCAAATGTATGCTATTAGTCCTGAAAATTTTGTACTCACTCACTTGATTGCAAGTTCCTTTAAAGTAAATGACTCTGGATCTTCAAACATACCAATGGCATCTATTTCTGAGAGGCTATGAATAATGTTTGTGGCGAGTCACATTTTTTTACATACATTTACATTTGAAAAAGGAAAACATGAATTGCTAATAGAATGATACCTATGTGCTCTCTTGATAGGGGAGATTTTCCCCTCTCTGCTTACTTATTTTGCTGTCTCATATATAACTTTTATCCAAAAGTTTATAGCTAAAATGGTAATAGAAACTCATTTGCAGTCATATAAGTGATATTTTCCACTTTATATCATGAGCAAACACTTGTTTTTTAAATATGTTTTTCCACAGGATCTGTTTTAGTCAAACATATCAATTCCATTCCTCTAAACATTATCATAAAAATAGAAGTAAAATTAAATGATTATTAGAATATAAAATACTATTTTTTCAAAATAACCAGTAGTTTTAAATATTAATTTATAAAGTTATTTACAACATTTCATGGTTTTTATGTTACTTACATGACATTAAATAACTCTCAATCACTAAAAAACAATAATTTAAGACCTCAAAATATTTAGTACAATTCTACCAAGGAAGTTCATTATGATGATTAATATAGTCAGTTCATTAAAAGTCAATATGAGAGTATCTCATAATTTTAAAGCACAAGTGATATGTCCTACAAATAAACTTGACAAAAGAGGTCCACATTGCTGCACTAATTGTTCTCTTATCTTTACTGTATTTTGACTAAAGCAATTAGCTTGGATTTAGTAAAGAAGAACAGAAATAGAAAACAAAATGTAAAGAACCAAAACAAAAAAAATTAAAACTATTCCATAAAAAAATTTTAATATGAAACTTGAATATGCTGAATGATAGATTTTTACAAAATTTTTTTTTTTTTTTTTTTTTTTTTTTGTGGTACCAGGGATTGAACTAAGGGGCACTCGACCACTGGGCCACATCCCCAGCCCTTTTTTTGTATTTTATTTAGAGACAGGGTCTCGCTGAGTTGCTAAGTGCCTCGCCATTGCTGAGGCTGGCTTTGAACTCGCGATCCTCCTGCCTCAGCCTCCCAAAGTGCTGGGATTACAGGCGTGCGCCACCGCGCCCGGCTACAAAATATTTTGACATGATTGTTCGTTTGATGATAATCTGTGGTTCATTTCAAGGAATAGTATGCTTACATAATACATCAAAATATATAAATTAGCCTCTTACCAATCACATAGATTATTAGCTAATAAAGTGTTAATACGCACATAATTTAAATAAATAAAAAAAATGCAACTGATCAGAAATAATTTGAAGACTACTTAAAAGTATTAATCTCACTTGGAAATAGTGATATTGCTTTCATTTTCCATGTGTTGTTTCAGTTAACTTTAAAGAATTTCATTTCCTAAATCCATTTACAAAATAAAATTTTAACCTTGAAATAGGTGATTTTGAGGAGGCGACTTTAAAAGACTTCTTAAGTGTGTTTTTATTCTTTAGAATTTTAAATTAGATCATTTACAGAGGATAGTAATAGAAGGGCATACAATATCATTTTGAGGTAACTTTTGGAACAAGTGAAATACAATATCTTACTCAACATATCAAATGCATGGTGGTTGCTTTTTTTGATCTAGATATTGTGCGTTGAACAATTATAGAAACACTTTATCTGCATTTTGAGTACATAAATGTTGAGAGTTAAAATATTCTATTTATAGTTTTAGTACAAGGTTGAATGCACTTACCACACTTCATTGGTTGCACATTTTATACTTAGAGAAAGTGTTAAGAGTCTTTTTTATTGATTCACAGGCTAAGCAATTTCATTTTTTGTTTTCATACTTTGACCTACAACCCTAGGATCCATTAGGGTACTACAATAGCAAGGTGTAGACACATCAACTACAAAGAAATAGAACTAAAATGACACTGTCTCCAGCTAGGGATACATTAATAGACCTGAGAATTCAAACGTAGAAAAGGCAATTTTTTCCTGCTGGGAAGTGGAGTTCTCAAGAGAGCCATCTCAGACTGAAGAACATGATATGAAAATCAATAAAGGCCCTATTGTGCTACTGATGTGTCCGGTAAGTGTCATTTTATATCTTGCTAGCGGATATCTAAAGGAAGTTAAGGCTACTTTGCTCATAGTAATTGGATGAATTCTCTTTCACGAGTGGTCTATTTTGCTGTTCAATGCAAAAGTAAAATATGCTTTGGGGTACAGTTTGAAATGAGATTATGATGGAAATAAATATGAAAACGGTTAGACTTTTCACAGATGTAATAACAAAAGCACTGATGTTTTCCACTCTCAACATCTCTATAATTGTACAGGAATTTAAGCACATGACTGTATATACTGGGCTATTTGACCAGAATTGTGGTTTGGGAAAAATCATATTGGTTAACCAAAGAAAGAAACATCACCATTGCCAACATCAGGGTAATTTTCTTATCATACGTATGTATTACATTAGGTCAGAAGAGTTATGTGCATGAAAATAATCTAAATATTAATTACTGGATTCTTTATCTTTATTGCTTATGCTATTGAATATCTTATTTTCCAGATTTCTATAATAAAATGTTTGATAATTTTATGGCACCTATCTTTAGTTTCCCCAAAAGTTGACTGCCAATTTTCTTATCATTTTCCTCCAAATAAATTACTCCATGAAAAGTCCTTATATTATCTGATTAATATTATCCAATATTTGAAAGAGACTGAGTAAAGTGAGAGGAGTAATTGAAATAGTAGGTTTATACTGAGCTTTCACATTTTCATCTATTTTTACTTCTAGCTTATTCCACCAAATGTTTGAAAAAACCTAGTCCCTTCAATGTATCCAGGTTACCTTGGAATTTTGAAACATCTGAATTTGAATACATATTTAATAGAAAAAGAGATTTGTTATTTAACAGTTATTACAAAATACTAAGTCAGAATTAATCAAGTTTTGAGAGATAACTTTATTGAAAGTCATTGTGCACTATACCAGGCACCCCCCCCAACAAGTATATGAACTCAAAAGTGCACATGGCCCATAAAAATTAGAAGAAGTGAAAAGAGAAGGGAAAATAATATTTTAATAAGAAAAAAGGAAGATGTTAAGAGTATTTTAATTACATATACTTTTATCAAGTATCTTATTTTATTTCAAAAGAAATGCATTTTTGCTGCCTTGAAAATACAAGATCTGTTTTAATCATCAGAACTGTATTTCTTCACATGGTTTAGAAATTGTTATATATTTATATCATTTAACTTTGACACAATAAAGTAATTCAATCTAGAAACTATGCATCCAGAATATACACAGAGATACTAAAACTCAGCAAAAGCAACAATAAATAAAACTAGATTAAAAACTGGGTGAAGTTTTTAAATGGAATTTCTTCAAATATATGAAAACATGATAAATGCTCAGCATCACTAATTATTAAGGAAATGCAAATAAAAACGACAAGGTATCACTTCCCTCTCATTAAGACGGCTAACATAAAACAAAACAAAACAGCAAAACAAAACAAAAACAGAAAATGATAAGTGTTGGTGATGATGTGAATTAATGAGCACCCTGATTGCTGGCAGAAACGTAAAGTGATACAGCCACAGTGGAAAACAGTAACACAGTTTCTCAAATTACAAATAAAAGTACCACATGATTAATCATTCCACTTTTGGGCATATAACCACAAATTGAGAGCAGGATCTCAAAGAGATATTTGTATTTCTGTCTTCAGAGAAACGTAACTTTGAGTATACATAAGAGTAACCAAAATATGTAAACAATCCAAGTGTTTATTGATAGAAGAATGGTTGAGCAAAATAGGAAATAAAGATACAATGAAAGAACAGGAAGGGTGCTCTAGAATATGTTACAATGTAAGTGAAATAAGTCAGCCACAAAGAGACAAATACTGATCAATTCTACAAATACTGTATGATTCCACTTATGCGGGGCATCTACAGTAGTCAAATCATAGATACAGACAGCAGAATGGTGGTTACCAGTGCCTGGAGTCAAAGATAAAATAGGAAATTTTTAATTTAAATTCATATGACTTCAGTTTTAGAAGATAAAAAAGTTCTGGAGATGGATAGTGATGATGGTTGCACAACATTGTTATGTAATTAACATTAAACTGTACCTGTAAAATGGTTAAGATAATAAATTTCATTATGCATATTCTATTGAATTAAACTTAGACATAAATAAATTAATCACTACTAATTAGCAAATTGCATTGCCATGCATATTATATTTTCTTAAAATCTGAAAATTAATCTGTAATATGTCCTGGTATATTTTTATGCTTTTCTGGCAGCTGCACCCAGAATGATATTTATGGGTCAATTTGAATATTATTTCCATATTGGTTTTATAAGTTATTTTTTAAAATATGGCATATTATTTTTAGTTAAGACCTCATAGTAATATAAGATTATATTTTAAAATAATTCACACAAATGAACAATAGAAAAATTGCCAGGAAATTTATGTATTAATTAGAAGGCTCAATCAACCAAGTGAGAAATGTAATGAAAATTGATTTTACATTAACATGCGAATAGGGGCGTAGTTATTATCCCATTGGAGAAATTGTCTCATAGCTAATGGCTTATGCACATCTTTTAGGAACCTAATGAAAGGGATGTTACACAATTTTAAATTTAGTAAACTGATTCAGCTACTTTGTTGGCAGACTTCTGGTGAGGTAGAAATAAGCCATATTATTTTACCAAAATTCTAGTAAATAGTGGTTGGCCAACAAGGGGAAGTAGACTATTTTATTTATGTTATCTACTAAAGATATAAATTCCATTTAAAAAAATAGCAGAGGTGGTAAAAATTGATAGGACCATCCCTGTTTTTCCACTAATGTGTTCAGGCAGAGAAAAGTATTCTACACTAGCTATAATTTCTGGGAGCTATGTCATTCACATTTGTCTGAAATTTCTGTGGATCTCCCCAAATCTGAAACATATTTTATTGATTATGAAATTGTGTGTTCTTTCAGTTGAGCTTTATAAAAGCAATATGCCATTGAGAATATCAGAATTCATAGTTTAAAATGAATAGTGTATCCAATCAAATTTAATATGCACACTTTTTTCTCATTTTTACTTGTGAAAAGGGAAGTCTTTCTATACTACATAGCAATTTAGCATGATGTAATAATTAAACTAGCAGTTTACATATTTTTCTTATATAACAATGCAAAATCGTGATAGTATAGTTTATAGCATCTTAAAGTTGATATATGGAATCTAACTACATACATGTATATATATGTATGTATATATATGTATATATGTATGTATGTATTGTGTGTGTGTGTATATATATATATATATATATAATAAAACCAATTAATAATCCTCTTGATGATTGAAGACCAGATGCAATTTCTGAAAACAAGATCTTGCAAAGTTTAGATAAATTTACCCATACTGGTTCTATTGCAAATTTTCTTCATCTTCACTCTCCATAGTCCTAAATATTTGATTATATTTCCTAAAATCATCTACATGGGGAAAAAGTTTTCTCTCTTTACTCATTCTCCCCCAGCATTTCTGTCCTTCCTAATGTTGATAACTATATCTCTAAAATAAAAAATTTGATCTGTTTCCAAAATAATAACAATTCTCAGCATCTTCAGGATGAATTTTCAACTCCCAGTGTTATATACAGAATACATCATGATCAAGATCATATTCACCTTTTTCTCTCATTTCTGTCCAGTTCTTATGGCTTCCCCATCTGTCTTTAGAAAATGATTTGTATTTCCTCTATAGTGAAACATTCATATGAATGCAAATTTTCTGTTCTCTATGGGTACGTTCTTTTGCACTATTATTGAACATAATGTAGCATCAATAGTTTTTTAATGAATTCATAAACTGAATGGACAATTAGGGATTGATAATTTACATGCATCAAATACATGAATCTAAATATAAAATTTCTAAAAATGTCAATTTCAACTGCATAAACATAAAAATCACATTTCTGCTGTTTATTTCTTTTACTAATTAATTAGTCTATATGCACATAAATGATAAAGAAAAAGCTTGTTTTTTTTTCCTCTGCCACCATAAATGTATTTTTATTTTGACCATTAAAATATTCTCCATAATGCATTATCCATTTCTATCTGTTTTAAGTACCAATAGTATTTTAGGGCCATACAGTGGACAGACAAGATTACCTCATTAGATAGGTTCTAACTTAAAGAATATACTTTTATCAATTATCTTCCCAAATATATTCTCTTTTTATTTTTCTTAATATCATGGTTTGTTTTAGATTCTGTGTTAAAAATATTTTGTGAGTCTGTCATTTTGTGTTTATACACCCTGTTAAAATTATATTAAAAACAAATTCTCTATAATTTAATGGGACTACCAATGATCATCGTAACTTTATGTAAATTAACAGTTCCAGGAGCCAGCCCACGTGGAGGGGTATGGCCTCATAATATATATTTTTTGTATACTATGTTTAGAATAGTTTCTGTTAACAGCAAAAGTAAGCAGAATACACAGATGCACTCACTGCCCCATACCTGTGTAGTCTCCCCCATTATGAACATCCTCCCTTCTCCAAGTGTTTACTATATATTTCTTATAATTATGAACCTATATTCACACATCACAATCACCCAGATTATATAGTTTACATTATGGCTCACTCTTGGTTTTGTACATTCTGAGTTTTAGCCAAATATATATATATATATATATATAGTATATATATAGAGAGAGACTATAATTATATATATAATTATATTATATATTTATTATAGATTTATTATATTATAGATTTATTATACATATAATTATAGTGTCGTGGAGAGTAGTTTCAATATATTGAACATTCTCTGTGCTTTACCTATTTACTATACCTATGTGGTCTTTTTACTGTCCCTATCATAGTTCTGCCTTTTCCAGAACGCCATATGATTGAAATCACAAGGTATATAGTCTTTTCAGATCAGCTTCCTTCATTCAGTAATAAGAATTAAAGGTGTCTTTTCCTGGCTTGGTATCTCATTCTTTTCTGGTACTGAATGGTATTCCGTTTTTGCCTATTTACCCATTTACCTACTCAGGGACATCTTGGTCCCTTTGAACTTTTGTCAATTATAAATAAAGCCAGTTTAAACACATGTGTAGTTTTTTGTTGTTGTTGTTGTTGTTTTGTTTTGTTTTGTTTTGTTTGTGGTACCGGGGATTGAACTCAGGGGCACTCGTCCACTGGGTCACATCCCCAGCCCTTTTTTGTATTTTTATTTAGAGACAGGGTCTCACTGAGTTGCTAAGTGCCTCGCCACTGCTGAGGCTGGCTTGGAACTCGCGATCCTCCTGCCTCAGCCTCCCAAAGTGCTGGGATTACAGGCGTGAGCCACCGCGCCAGGCTATGTGTAGGTTTTTGTATAAACAAATTTTTATTACCTTAAATACCAGATAGGGTGATTGTGTGATTTCTGAATTCTATGGTAAGAAAGTGCTTGGTTTCTTATGAAATTGACAACCTGTGTTCCAAGTGGCTGTACTATTTTTCATTCCTCACTAGCAATGTATGAGACTTCCTGTTTCTCCATTCTAGCCAATATTTAGTGTTCTCAATGTTCAGGATTTCAGTCATCCTATGAGGTGTATAAAGCTATTTTTTGTCATTTTAATTTGCATTTCATTGATGACATAGGATCTGGATGTTTTTATACATGCTTATCTACCCTCTGTCTGGTTTAAGGGGAGATTTTTAGGATTTTAGCTCATTTTTTTGCTAGGATTGTTTGTTATTTCTGAGATTTAAGAATTCTTTTCTTGTTTGGAGTAACAGCCTTTTATTAATTCCTTTATGAACATTTTATCTCTGTCTGTGGCTTGCCTTTTTATGCCCTTTACAGTGTCTTTCTCACAGGAAGAAAAAAAATTTTTCTAAGTTTAATGAATAACAGTTGATTAATTTCTTCTTTCATTGATTTTTGTCTTTTATGGAACTAAATACTCATCACCAAACTCAGTCACTTAGAATTTTTCCTATGTTATCTTCTGGGAGTTTTTAAATTTGTGTTTTACATTTAGATCTGCAATCCATTTTGAGTTAATATCTAAAGAATTATAAGATCTCTGTCTAAAATCATTATTTATGTGTAGAGGTTAAATTTTTCCAGCATCATTTATCGAAATCTTTCTTTTCTCTATTGCATCATCTTTTATTTTTAATTTTTTGGTACCAGGAATTGAGCCCAGGGGCACTTAGCCACTTAGCCAACTTCCCCCAGCCCTCTTTATTTATTTATTTAATTGTTAAATTTTGAGACAGTGTCTTGCTAAGTTGCTTAGTGCCTCACTTAGTTGCTGAGGCTGGCTTTGAGCTTGCAATCTTCCTGCCTCAGTCTCCTGAGCCACTGGAATCACAGGCATGGAACCACTACACCCAGCCATTGCACTGTCTTTGTTCCTTTATCAAAGATAATGCTGACTCTGTTTATGCTGATCTATTTCTGGACTGGCTATCCTGTATTATTGATCTATTTGTTGATTCTTTTGTCAATAACTTACTTTCTAGATAATTACAGTTTTATACTATGTCTTGAAACTAAGAAAGGTTAGTCTTCCAACTTTCTTCTTCTCCTTCAATAGTTTTTGACTATTCTGGAATCTTTGCCTTTCCACATAAATATTGGAATCAGGTTTTCAATATCTACAAGAGAAACTTGCTCAAATTTTGATTGATATTGCTTTGACTCTATAGAGCAAATGTTTTATCTGCATTTTTGATAGAATCATATAATTTTAAAGTTTCTGTAATAGATTGAATTAATTGATTAACAAATGTAAAAGATGAATATGACTTGGTTGTGGTAAATAATCATTTCACATTTCATTGGATTTAATTTTCTAATATTTAATTTGCTAATAATGTCTATTTACATCATTTATTTCTTGTTTGAATGACAGCAGATGGGTCCTTTAAGGAACTGGTATATTTCATCTAGGTTATTAGATTTGTAAGTACATAGTTTTTCATAGTATTACTTTACTCTATTTTTGTGTTTGTAAGGGTTGGCAGTAATGTTCGCTCTTTCATTTCTGATGTTCTATATTTGTATCATCTCTATTGTTTTGCTTAGTTGGTCTTACTAGAGACTTATTTTTTTTCATTTATCTCTTCAAAGAGTCTATATTTAGTTTCATTGATTTTTTTTCCTGGGGGGTGTGGGGGAATACCAGCGATTGAACTCAGGGGCACTCGATCCACTGAGCCATATCCCCAGCCCTCTTTTGTATTTTATTTAGAGACAGGGTATCACTGAATTGCTTAGCACCTTGCTTTTGCTGAGGCTGGCTTTGAACTTGTGATCCTCCTGCCTCAGCCTCCCAAGTCCACTGGGATTATAGGCATGAACATAGCAGTTTCACTGATTTTCTTTCTTCATTTCCTGTTCTATTTCACTGACTCTTTTTTATTCTCTTAATTGTTACTTTTCGATTCTTTGCTTATTTTGAATTTAACTTGCTATTATTCTAATTTCTTAAGGTGTTAGGTTAAATGATTTATGGTAGATTTTTATTCTCTTCTATTATATGTATTCATTGTTACAAATTTCCCTCCAACCACTGTATTCTGCAACTCACAAATTTCAATAAGTTGTGTTTTCACTTTTATTTCATGCAAAATATTTTAATTTCTCTGACTTTCCTTTATTCCTGTTTTATTTAGATGTGTGTTGTTTAGTTACAATTATTTTTGGAAATTTCCAGTTATTTTTTCTGCTATGATTACCAGGTTAGTTCCATTGTAGTATGAGAACAGACATTGAATTATTTCCACTTTCTAAATTTGTTAAAATTTTTTTTGACTCAGAATATGTTCTATGTTGGAGAATATTTTTATATGACCTTGAGGTAAATGTGTAATCTGTTCTTATTGATATAATAATCTATATTTGTCAATTATACTCAATTGATTGAGTTCCATTGAATCTATACTTACCTTGTGCATTCAGGACATATTTCTGATAGAGGGTATTGGAGTCTCCAACTATGCTAGAGGAGACTTATATATTCATCCTTGAAGTTTTGAGTTTTATTTCTAGTATATTGATGCTCCTTTCTTGGATGCACATGCATTAAAAAGTGTAAAGTCTTCTAGGGCAATCAACTCATTTATCATTATGTAATGCACCATTTTACCCATAATAATTCTTCTTGGTCTGAAGTCTGCTCTGAAGTTTATATAGCTGTTCTTTCTTTAATTTGCTCAGATTAACATGGTATATCTTTGCCTATAATTTATTTTAATGTACACGTATTTAAATTAAAACATTTTAAGACAACATATAGTTGGATCATGTTTTTTTTAATTCTAATAATCTATATTCTAATTGGTGCATTTATACAATTGGCTTGCAAAATTATTTTTAGTGGTTGGATTAATATCTGCCATATGTGTTACTATCTTCTATTTGTTCCTATCTTTGTTTTACTCACTTTTTTGCTTTTCTGACTTTAAACATCTTAAAGGGTTTAATTTTCTCCCTTATTAGCATATTCATTAGATTTTGTTTAAGGTGGTTCCATTCCCAGTTTTCTAAGGAAGCTCCATATGGATTGTTGCATATGGATTTTCATATTGACTGCACCATTTTTCAGTCCCACCAGCAATGTATGAGTGTGCCTTTTCCCCTCATCCTCGCCAACATTTATTGTTGTTTGTGTTCTTAATAGCTGCCATTCTGACTGGAGTGAAATGAAATCTTAGAGTAGTTTTGATTTGCATTTCTCTAATTGCCAGAGATGTTGAACATTCTTTGAGTATTTGTTGATTAATTGTATATCTTCTTCTGAGAAGTTTCTGTTCAGTTCCTTGGCCCATTTATTGATTGGGTTTTTTTTTTTTTTTGTTTGTTTGTTTGTTTTTGTTTTTGGTGTTAGGATTTTTTATTTCTTTATATATTCTAGAGATTAGTGCTCTATCTCACGTGCCTGTAGTAAAAATTTGTTCCCAATTAGTAGGCTCTCTGATCACCTCATTGATTGTTTCTTTTGCTAAGAAGAAGCTTTTTAGTTTGAAACTATCCCATTCATTGATTCTTTATACTAATTCTCTTTCTTTCTTTTCTTTCTTTCTTTCTTCCTTTCTTTCTTTTTTATTCAAAGTTGTTAGAAATGACAGCAGAATGCATTACGTTTCATATTATGTATGCAAAGTATATTCACATCATTGTACTTTTTATATATCAAATACATGAAAATCACATCCAAAGTTTCTGCAAATACAGTTATTATTACTACATTAACCAGCATTTCCTCCTGTCTCCAAATATTTGGTTTCTGAGCTACTGGGTCTGAGTCTTGATGACATCATGAAGCATTATTTCAGCATCCTTCATAATTCATGTCTGATAATTGCCACTCTAACCTGGCAAAACTGATTTCCTATCATGATAGACCTTGGAAGCTGGGATATTCATTTGCCTTATCTTGGTCAACAGATGCTTGCACTATAGGAGTCTTATTAAGGAACTTGGGACCTAATCTGACATTTTGGAGATTAGGGTTTACATTTTCTTCTAGTAGGCATAGTGTCTCTGGTTTAATTCCTAGATTCTTGATCCACTTTGAGTTTTATGCATGGTGAGAGATAGGGGTTTAATTTCATTTTGTTGCATATGGATTTCCAGTTTTCCCAACACCATTTGTTGAAGAGGCTATCTTTTCTCCAATATACATTTTTGATTCCTTTGTCTAATAATAAGATAACTGAAATTATATGTGTTAGTCTCTGTGTCCTCTATTGTGTACCATTGGTCTACAAGTCTATGTTGGTGCCAATACCATGCTGTTCTTGTTACTATTTCTCAGTAGTATAATTTAAGGTCTGGTATAGTGATGCCACTCTTCTTGCTAATTATTGCTTTAGCTATTCTGGATCTCTTACTTTTCTAGGTAAATTTCATAACTGCTTTTTCTATTTCTATGTGGAATGTCTTTGAGATTTTGATTGGAATTGCATTAAATCTGTATAGTGTTTTTGGTAGTATGGTAATTTTGACAATATTGATTCTGCCTATCCAAGAACAAGGAAGATCTTTTCGTCTTCTAGGGTCTTCTTTAATTTCTTTCTTTAGTGTTCTGTATTTTTCGTTATAGAAGGTCTTTCATGTCTTTTGTTAAGTTGATAAAATAGCATACTACGGGGACACAGCCACATCAATTTTTTTTTTTTTTTTTTTTTTGGTACTGGGATTGAACTCAGGGGCACTCGACCACTGGGCCACATCCCCAGCCCTTTTTTTTTTTTTTTTTTTTTTTTTTTTTTTTTTTTTTTTTTTGTATTTTTTATTTTAGAGACAGGGTCTCACTGAGTTGCTAAAGTGCCTCGCCATTGCTGAGGCTGGCTTTGAACTCGCGATCCTCCTGCCTCAGCCTCCCAAAGTGCTGGGATTACAGGCGTACTCGCCATCGCGCCCGGCTCACATCAATGTTTATAGCAGCACAATTCACAATACCTAAACTGTGGAACCAAACTTGATGCCCTTCAGTAGATGAATGGATAAAGAAAATGTGATATATATGCATCATGAAATATTACTTAGCAATAAGTGAGAATAAAATAATGTCATTCACAGGTAAATGGATGAAGTTGGAGAATATAATGCTAAGTCAATCCCAAAAATCCAAATGCCAAATGTTTTCTCTAAGAAGGCTGATTCACAGTGGGGTTGGGACAGGGAGCATAGGAGGATTAGAGGAACACTAGAAAGGCCAATGGGGAGGGAGGGGAAGGTAGGGGGCAAAAGGGTAAAAGAAAAGATGGTAGAATGAGGTGGATATCATTACTCTAAGTGCATGTATGAAGACATGAATGGTGTGAATATACTTTATATACAACCAGAGATGTGTAAAAATGTGCTCTATAAGTGTAATATGAATTGTAATGCATTCTGCTATCATATATAACAACTTAGAATAAAAGAAAAGGGAAAAAAAGATTTTGTTTAAATGTGTTTGAAGTGGTTGGCACAAAATTAGCAATATAGTTTCAACATTTATCCAAGTATAATTTCAAATAGCACTATACCACTTTACCTCTTCATAGACACTATTTTAAAAGCTTGAAAACATTAATTTGTCCATCTCATCCTCTGTATCATTGGTGTCATTCATTGTATAGATATGTATGCAAACACACACACACTAAAGCATGCATAATCATAAAATATTGCTCTTCATTTTTTTTTTGTTTTTAGTTTTAGATGGACACAATACCTTTATTTTATTTTTATGTGATGGGGAGGATTGAACCCATTGCCTCACACCTGTGAGTTGAGCACTCTAGCACTGAGCTAAAACCCCAGCCCATGCTGCTGTTATTATTTTGAATGAATTATTATGTTAGATCAAATAATAAGAAAAGTATATTATATATTTAAACATATACATAAAAATTAAGAAAAATAACAACCTTTATTTTACCTTTACTTATTCCTTGTTTGATGTTCTTCCTTCCTTTATGTAGTTTCATGTTGCTGATCAGTATTATTGTCTTTCTATTTAAAGACTTTTAACATTTATTCTAATATAGGTGTGCTGGTGATTAATTATCTCAATTTTTGTTTTAGAAAGTATTTTGCTTTCAATTTTGAAGTACAATTTCACAGTGTACAGGATACTTAGTTGCTCTTGGTCTGTCTGAAGAAACCTTGGCAATTTCACTTGTTCCACCCTCTAAATTTTCCTGACTTTCTGAGGCTTTTAGAGGTCAGAATCTAATTGCTTTGGACTGGCTATCCATTTGGCCAACTGCCACTTTTAAAAGTGGAGATATTGATATTTTTTACAAGACCAGGTGGCATATCTAGGGACTGTGTTGTCCTCTTTCAGAAAGATTGTTTTCTGCATTTGTCAACTTGAATTTCCTATAAACAAACAAACAAAAAATAGAGAATAATGATTTTGTTTTTCTCTCAGGAGCAAAGACACTCGAAGCATTTGAAGCTAAGGGAATAGATCTGAGATTTTACTACTAAAAGTTATCAGTAACAAAGAATATCATGGTAATTATGATATCAGGGATTTAGATACCTGGCATTCTTTCAAAACCTTTGGATATGTTGATGCTTTACTGCTCACAGCAATACTATGAAGAAGACATGTTATTATCATCTCAATTTTGAATGAATAAACTGTGATATGACCAGGTAAAGGTTAAAAAATTGTCAAACAACTATTAGATAGTGAATCAAAATTACAAATACTGAGTGTGAGTTTCAGATAATACTTAAGATTGCATGTAGTAGTACATAAAAATTATTATTTATATAAGACAAAGGAAACATGCAATAAGCAGTTACTCATCTGTAAAATTCATCAAGAAGCTGGGCTTTGAGGAATGGAGAGTCAGTGTGATATAATGGAGTTAAAATAAATCTTCATAGCCAGTAGGGTGTCACATTTCCTGTAATCCCAGTGGCTTAGAAGGCTGAGGCAGGAGGATCACAAGTTCAAAGCCAGTCTCAGCAAAAGTGAGGCACTAAGCATTTCAGTGAGATCCTGTCTATAAATAAAATACCAAAAAAAAAAAAAAAAAATGGCTGGGGATGTGGCTCAGTGTTCAAGTACCCCTGAGTTCAATCTCTAGCATCTCTCCAATCAAAAAAAAAAAAAAAAAAAAATCATCACAATTAGGTAGATACAACTCCCAAATTGACATTTGCTAGAGATGTTGTTATTTAGGACATTTTATTTAGTCTCATTGATTATCAATTATATGCTATATAAAATAAACACAACTGCACAACTGTAAACAACTCTTTAGTCTCTTTTGAGGATTAGAAATTAACAAGTAAAAAATATACCACCCTAAATGTCAGTTTTTTTTTTTTTTTTTTTTTTTTTTTTTGCTTCAATAATAAATCTATATATTTGATGTAAGAAGGTTTGGGACCAGATAATAATTGCAGAACTATTGGAATAATCAATGTACAAACAGTTAGGGGCATTAAGCATATTCAGAATATGTAAAAATTTTGCATGCAGAAGACATCTATAATATGACTGTTATATTGACTTCATGTTTGTACATCTTCACTCTCCTTAGAGAAAAGCAACTTGACAATATGTATCTTTTAAAAATGTATATATACCTCTTATTAGTAGAATAATTCACTTTAAGAACTCTATCTTGAGGCAATCACTCTAAACATGTTAAAGATATTGTAAAGTTCATTATAGCTTTTATGGTAGTAAGTAGACAACTTGAATATTGACAAGGAGAAGAATTAACAAGACAATAGTATTGAGGAAATATACATGGAAATACTATTGGAATATTAGACATTTTATTAGTATAACATGTAAGTTTTGTGATCAATATTAAGTACTACAGAGAAATAAAATAAAATAAAAATCATATAAATAATCTGGAAAGAAAAGAAAGATGGTTGCTGCAAAACACAAACACACACACACACACACACACACACAAAAAAAAAAAAAAAAAAAAGAATAATTGCTCTTTCAGTCACTTTTTGCATCATTGTGACCAAAACACCCAGCAAGAATAACTTAAATGACTGAAAGTTTATTTGAGACTCAGAGTTTCACAGGTCTCAGTTCATACTTGGACAACTCCTTTGCTCTGGGCCCAAAGCAAGGCAGCACATTATTGGGGTCAGGGGTGTCCCAGTGGAGGATAGCTACTCAACTAATGGTAAGGTCAGAAAACAGAGAGATGGAGGGCAAAGGGGTCATAGGGAAGATGTATCCTTCCAGGGCTCGCCCCCAGGGACCCATCTCCTTCAGCTATGCCCTACCTGCCTACAGTTACCTCCCAATCACTCCATTTAAACTAGGATGGACTGATTGTAGCCATCATAATCCAATTATTTTACTTACAGATATTCTTGCTTTAACAGAAGATTTTGAGGGACACCTCATATACAAATTCTAACAGTTGTTTTAATAACCTTTTCTGCTCCTATCATCTTAGTATTCTCTGGTATGAAGTGAATTGCTGTTGCTTCTCAGAACCAGAGAAGATCATTCCAATATTCTGTCTATGGGACTTCATCTAATGTTTCCTCATTTAGAACAACATGTGTATTTTAAAGATAATTAAAAATATTGCATGCTTCTCTTTATTAATGTGACTTCTCATTAAAATATTGCTCATTTAATAATAAAGTCTAAATTTGGTTTATTTAGTTAAGATTTTATAATGTAACTGTATTCTGATTTTATATTTCTAAGGCTAATTTTTAAAAAGGATATTGCAGAAATAAGAAATAAAAATAATCAATATGATTAGATGATTGAATAGTTAAGCCATTTATGCATTCTTTGTTGCAATCAGCAAAACTGTACAGAGCACTTTTGTTATCTACGGTGTTTTTGGTACAGAGAATATTGTGAAAACTAAAAGAGGTGAAATTGAAAATCATTCTCCAGGGGGACTAGCATTCTAGGAGGAGAGAAAAGTAAATTGTTGAATATATGGTGTAATAATTTTGGTTTTAGGATGTTCTATGGAAGGAAATAAAAAAGAATGAGAATGGTAAGTAGTTGATTATTTAAAAATAGTATGTTCAAGGAATGCTTCAAGTTCTTTTAAAAGGATGAGCAATGGGAAGATATGAAAAGATTGCATCCTAAGCAGAAACAAAAAATATTGTACTATTCCTTCTATTTTTTACCAGTTATAATGAATTTAAACATCCTCACAACAAATCCCCTAATCTAACCAATATCACTATGATACTTTGTGAAAGTAAAGTATGTGAGGAATACTTCATTACTATTTTAGATTTTAATTCTACATTATTTTAGTCTCCCAAGTTAGTTATTTATGTTTCACTATAATATTGTATAAATTTACTAACATTAATTCTTTTCCTTTTCTTCTGACATGTTGCATTTTTTTTGTTTGCACAACTATTCTGTAAGTTGGTATTGTAGATTTTTTGAATAGTGGATTTCTGTGGAACATATTTCTGTGTTTATTTTGCTGATAGTATACTCACTTCTCTGTTCAGCCCTTTTAAGTCCTCCAGTCTGTATAATAAAAATAATTTGAACTATTTATTTTATTTTAGAATCACTCTAAGAGGGACATTGATGAATATCATCTAGTTAAAGTCATTTTGATTTATCTAGGTTAATTTGATTAAAATTTTATTTTGTTGTTGTAAAATCACATGAGATCTTTCCTCGTAATATTTTTAGTTATGATACAGCATCATTGACTATAGATATAATATTATATAGTAAATATTTAAATTTACTCATCTTGGTTAACTCAAAATTTACTTTATGACAATTTGACTAGCAAATCTCCATTCCCATTGGCCCCAGAATACTGGCAACAACAACTTCATTTTTTGCTTCTATGCATTTCACTATTTTAAAAGCTTACATAAGTGGAGTCATGTGTTTGTGTTTTTGTATCTATCTTACTTACTTACTGTAATATATTTACGGTTTATCCATGTTGTCACATGTTGCTGATTTTTATTCTATGTCAGGATAATATTTCCTTGAATGTATATGATCACAATTTTTGAAATCTATTTATCGATTGATAGACATTTAGGCTGTTTCTACATCTTAGCTATTGTGAGCAGTGTAGTAATGAACAGGAACATGTTAACATATCTTTAACATCAAGATTTTGGTATACAAAAAGCAGTTGCATTTTTGTACGTTAAAATGAACTACATAAAAAAAGACATTAAGAAAAAAAAACCCTGCTTACGATACTTCCTAAAAGAGTAAAATACTCAGGAATAAAAATGAAGGAAATAAAGAACTTGAATTCTGAAAGCTTCAAAGCATCATATAAGAAGTGAAAGAAGATAGGACTGAATGAAAAGCCATTGTGTATTCATGAAATAGCAGACTACTGTTACAATACCCATTTTTCCCACAATGATCTACAAATTGAAGCAATCACTATCAAAATACCATGGACACTTTTTCCTGTAATAGAAAAAAATTATAAAATTCATATAGATCCAAAAAGGACCACTGATAGTCAAGAAATCCTGAGAAAGAAAATAAAGTTGGAAGCACCACATTTTCTGATTTTAAAATGTATTACAAAGTTACAGTAATATTACAGTAATATTCTGATATTCTAATGATGGAGAAGAATTGTCTAGATTCTACTTATACCTCAGAATTCCCTCCCTTTCAAAAATCTCAATTCTATCAGAAGTACTTACATATTTTAATAAAATTATACTCTTCCAAAATAAAATTTTTCTTAATGCCACACTTTAGAGTTCAGTTATTTTATGAGGAAAGAAACATTAAGATATCATTCACAGTTTCCATGCTAAGCAAAAGCTAATTTTAATCATGAACATATGTTTGAAGGAATCCATGCTGTTTCTAGAAAATGACTCTTAATGCCTAAAACTCTAATGATAGAATAGTGTAGTTCATTTTTCCAGTCAGGTCTAATCTTTTCCTTTCAAGTAGATAGGGCATAAATGAGTTTAAACCTGAGAACCTGGCTAACAGACATTTCATAATTAATTAGTCACTTTTAGAATCTGTTTAGTGTTGAAATCCACATATTGACAGGGCGAAATGAAGACAGAACAGATAAATATGAGTGTATATAAATTATCTCTCCTTCATTTAAAGACCCAAATTGACAATTTAACATTAAAATGAATATTATAATAATGTGCAAGTCTGTCATTCTCTCAACCAATGTAGCATCACTGGGTTTACCACAGTGTGGTTACAGCCATGTTTTCATTAACTTTAACATTTGTTTTAATCAAAGTACACACTTCCTCCAGGTTGAAGTATTGTAGTTGATTCCAAAGCATATCAATTTTCATGGTATTGTATAGATTTTTATTTTATTCTTTGCTATATTTTGCTTTATTTTCAGGATGGATTTGGGCCATCACCAAAGACTAAAAGCACAGAGTATTGACAATGAAAGCATATAAGTCTTTTGACACTAAGAACCTGAAAATCATCTCAGCAAATTTCTCTATGTTTTAAACTAAAAACCGCGGTTAACAAGATTTTATTTTTAGTCCTGGTTACACAATACTTCTTAATGAATTCATCTTAAAACCTGGGTGTTGTAGCCCAGATATATCTGATTTCTATAAACAAAAGCAACCAAAAATACCTCTAAGTGCTTTGGTTATTTTCTTCATAAAATCAGAATTTATCCATGTAAAAGTAATGAATACCCTCTAGTTTTATTGCAGTGAAATTATAATTTTATCCTTCATAATATATGTACTCCTACCATGGGAATGCATAATTTGACTCATTAATATCCAGAGAATCTTTGGTTGTAAATACATTGGTGCTAACCTGAGAATCAAGTGAGTAGTATGCCTTGGAAATCTAGTCAGGAAGATCCTATTATGGGTTTATTGATTGACTAGAAGAAATATATATTAGTTCTCATAAATATTCAAATCATACCAACTTACATTAGGTTAGAAAGAATGGAGAATACGAAAGAAAATGAAAAAATTACTGTGATAAAATCTAAATTTCACAAAAATATTAAAGTGTAAGTAAACTCAAGAGAATTAATGTGGCATCTGAAATTCAAAAATAACAATATTAAACTCCAGGAAACTCAAAGGAAACTTTGACTATAAACAAGCATAAGAGGTATTTGTGAAACAGAATACGGATACATTGAAATTTAGGATTTTTGTTTTAGAAAAACTTTTTTTTTTTTTTTTTTTTTTACTTCAAATGTTTTGTTATATAACTTTTACTATTCTCACTGTATCCTTGATAAATAATGACAAACCTTCAGAATCCGACACAATATCATCCCTTAATGTCTCTGGATCTTGTAAACAATTATCTCTTCACACTTAAGATACTATGTTTGCCTGCCTGTATCTGCTCACAAACTGCTAACAGAACGAGTATGGGTATCAGAATAATTTGTCAGTGACTCACAGGACTGAGTGTATGCCCAAAAAGCCATTTGTTGATATGGATCCAAATTATCAAACACTTACAATTTCTTATATGAAACAGTGATGAAAACTTAGCCACCAAAATACAATGATTGAAAACTTTTGTCAAAACTTACCTTTCCTTTAAAGATTTGCTGAAATTCCAGGCTGGGCGTGGTGGCGCACTTCTGTAATACCAGCACTTGGGAGCCAGCCTCAGCAATGGCGAGGCACTTAGCAACTCAATGAGACCCTGTCTCTAATAAAATACAAAAAAAGGACCAGTGGTTGAGTGCCCCTGAGTTTAATCCCCAGTACCAAAAAAAAAAAAAAAAAAAAAAAAAAAAAAAAAAAAAGATTTGCTGAAATTCCTATGGAAGAAAAAATTGATTTGAAAAAAATATTACTTACATATGTAACCCCCCCATGGAAGAAATGAACATTTTTTTTCAGATAAAAATAGACTACATTTGAATAAGCTAGAAAACTGACAAATCATTTATTATAGATACAGAATAAAGGCAGTGGGATATAGTTTTATCTGATGAAATTCTGATTAAATACCTTGGTACCGCTTCAGCCAGAAGCCAACCCTCACATAGGAATTTGGATATATTCATTTATTTTATAGGTAATTGCAGGAAGCACAGTAAAGAAGTAGGGAAAATGAACAGGAAGGAGAAAAGCCTATAAAAATCATGTTAATGTGCATGTTCATGTGGGCAATTAGTGACTCTTACTGAGGTTTGTCATATGGAACATGCCATATGATATCCCACCAGAGAACTCGAAGTCCATGGTATTTATCCACAGATCCTATGTTCCATTTTGTGAAAATGGACCCTGGCACATTGTCTCCAGGAGACAGCCTTCACCAGAGAAACAGGTCTGGGCATCAGTGATGTTTGGTACGTTAACTTTGGATAGGGTATATTTGAGGAGAGATCACTAGACACATGTCTAAATATATTTGGCCAATCATCTTGAAAAGTATTCCTCTGCAAACCAATAATAATGGATATGATTAAATAATATCCACCAGTAGCAAATTCTTAAAATATCATATAATATATTTCCTGAATGGTACCAATTAAATATCAAGTTGAATTCTCACATTATCTATTCTAACCATTATTCTTAGTTTCCTACAGACAACAAACAAGCAAACAACAAAATAGGAGCATATGTATGGGTTTTAACAATATAAATAATTTTGCCTTGAGATATATGGAAAAGTTTGTGTTATCTCATTTCAATACTAGTTAAAAAAATCTACCTCACATTCAGCAATAAAACTTCAAAAGAGTTTTTACTTATGAATAGTAATTGCCATATGCCAGATAATAGATTTAGGTTTATTTTGACCTATACTCCAATATAAGTGTGTTTCCATTTTATTTTTTAACCTTCTAATGCTTGACTTTAATAGTTTTTCTTAGGCTTTTTAAGATTATATTTAGGTATGTCAACCATACATATATGCCCTCTTTATTTTTGCATTAATATTTAAAATTCACATTTCTTGTAGCCTGTATTTTGAATTACAACTTATAAAATGCTGAGAATATGGCAAAGTACAAATACAAGAAAAATCACATTAATGTTTCATTATCCATTACTTGAATGAAATTAAAATTCATCTTTTGGTGATCTTTGTTTCCCTCCCTCCTTCTTCCTTTCCTTCTTCCCTTCTTACAGCTCTTTTGCCTACTTTTTTCATATCCATCCATCCATCCATCCATCCATCCATCCATCCACATCATCTAGTTAATGCTTCCTATATTTTTTGAGCCATTTTAACCTTAAACTTACCCCTCCAAAAAGTATTATTTTAAAGTCAAAATATTTTTTTATTTTATATTCAACTATGAATGTAAATATGAAATACATACATGTTGGAATTAAACTACCAGGGGGGAAAATGACATGAGGATTTCCAAAATTATACATACAATAGATAAATTCAGACTTTTATAAATATTTTAAAAAATGCAATTATTTAGATGAAAGTGCAGTAATGAAACTTATAGATGTACATTTGTTATACATCATACTAAAAATGCAGTGGTAATTTGGAGGAAATATTTAAAGTGAACTATTGTGTTGAACATAATGTCAGATAAGAATAGAAATGGGTCTTTATTGTACAGAATTAAATATTTTTGGAAAGAGAAGGATTCGGAGCTGAAAGTATTTCATTGAATAAATTAAGTTGTCATTCTGTAGATATGGATGTCTTTGAGGTACATTAATCCTTCTTTGTGATATAGAGAGATTGCCATAGGAATTACCCTTTAAAGATCATTTATGCTAGAGCTCATAAAATAAATGAAATACTTTTAGTTACTATAACATAAAGAATATTAGATTAGCTATACCACCAGTCTCACTTAATGTATTTGTTATAGTTTTAGTACATTCTTGGTAGCTTCACTTTACTCCTGGTACGATTCCCTGGTATCATGCCATTCTGACCGGAAGGAGATGAAATCTCAGTGTAGTTTTAGTTTGCATTTCTCTAATTGCTAGAGATGACTTATCAAATAATAATAGAGAAAATAGAACCCACATACTGTGATGTAACAGATATATATATACCCTAGCCGGGCGCGGTGGCGCACGCCTGTAATCCCAGCACTTGGGAGGCTGAGGCAGGAGGATCGCGAGTTCAAAGCCAGCCTCAGCCAATGGTGAGGCACTTAGCAACTCAGTGAGACCCTGTCTCTAATAAAATACAAAAAAGGGCTGGGGATGTGGCCCAGTGGTCGAGTGCCCTTGAGTTCAATCCCTGGTACCAAAAAAAAAAGGAAGATATATATATACCCCAAAATAAAATTCTCATCAAAATCCTAAGAGGTTATTTTAGATAACTTTTTTTTTTTTCTTTTAGAACTGTTTTGAATCATTGAAAATATTGCAAAACAAGTATACAACTTCTATGCTTGATTTTTGGCATGCATGCCAATATGGGAAAAAGTAGTGTTTTCAGAGAGTGGTACTGGGATGACTGGATATCTACATGCAAAGTAATATTTGAACTTTGCCAAAAATTGAATGTTTATGTCTCCCTAGTATTTATATGTTGAAATTCTAACCTCATCAAGACCAGAAACATGTCTGTCATCTGGAATTTTTAAATCTTTGTTCATCAAGTATACTGATCTTAAGTTTTCTTTTGTTGTAGTATACTTGTCTGAATTTGGTAGTTGTATAATTTTTTTTGATATGTAACATGATTTTTGAAGTATGATCTCTTTTCAGGTTTTTGAAATGTTTTGAAAAATTTATATTTATATTAATTCTTTCTTATATTTATATTAATTTATATTAATTCACTGGTATAATTGACTGGTGAAACCAGAAATTCCTAGAATTTTTTTTTTTTTTTTTTTTTGGTACCGGGGATTGAACTCAGGGGCACTTGACCCTGGGCCACATCCCCAGCCCTTTTTTGTATTTTATTAGAGACAGGGTTTCACTGAGTTGCTAAGTGCCTCGCCATTGCTGAGGCTGGCTTTGAACTCGCAATCCTCCTGCCTCAGCCTCCCAAGTGCTGGGATTACAAGGCGTGCGCCACCGCGCCCGCTAATTCCTAGAATTTTTGTTGAGGTCCTTGTTATAAGGATTTTGGCAGTGAAGACATTGCTAACTAAAACAAGCAAAGTAACATCATTTTTACTTCATCTCATAGCTCTGAGAGCGAAGCTTGAGAAATGAAATATATTTTTAAAGACTACTTAAAGTGAAAAGAATAATCAAAATTATTGCATAATTTAACTATGAGTAGGACTGGTTATTTCTTATAATAAAGATACAATGTAGACTTCTGAATATCAAGATCTATGAAAGTAACTTGAGTTCAAATACAGATTTCTTAATATAGATTTTATCACTTTAAATTTAATTTTTCAAAATTAAACTGGTGTCTTATAATTATATAAAATGGTGAGTCTCAGTTACATATTAATATTTGCACTTAATATAACAATATAATTGAGCTAATATTATTTCCTAGTAATTACATTTATTTTAGTTGATACTTAAAAATACAAAATTATACATATTTCTGAGTTAACATGTAATGTTTGATACATGCATACATAGCATAACATTTAAAATAGTTGTAAAACACATCTATATAGATGTGTTTTACAAACATTATAGTTACTTTATGGTAAATGATTTTGAAAAAATTTTTTCCCTAGCTTAGTAAAATATACAGTACATAGTTGCTATGTGTACCACTGCACTTTGCAGTAGTACACCAGATCATCCTGCTCCTATCTAGCTGTCTTTCCCTATCATTCCATTCCAGCTATTCTCCCCAGACCCCTTTAGCCAGCATTCTACTCTCAACTTACATGAGATCAACTTTATTTTATTCCACATCTTAGTGAGAACTTGTGGTATTTATCTTTCTGTGCCCAGTTTGTCTCACTTAACATGATTAGCTCCAATTCTATTCTTATAAAAATGACAGGATATCATTCTTTTTATAACTGGTCAAAATTATAATATGCCTATGTACCACATGTTCTTTATTGTTCATCAGTTGATAAGCACTTCAATTGTTACCATTTCTTGGCTATTATGAATAGTACTACAATAAACATTGACATGCAAACGTCTCAACATAATGATTTCATTTTATTTGTTCATTTACCAGAGTAGGATTTCTAGATCATATGGTAGTCTTAGTTTTAATTTTTTCAGAAACATCCAAACTTTTTGTTTTAGCAATATCTACATTAATTTACATTTTCGCAGTGTACAAATGTTTTCTCTTTCTCCACATCTTAACTGGCAGTTGTTATCCTTAGTGTTTGTGATAATAGCCAGTCTTACTGGAGCAAGGTGATGAACTCATTCTGGTTTTGATTTGTATTTCTAAGTTTACTAGGGATAGTGATGTTGAGAATACTTTCATGTACCTTTTGGTCATTTGGATATCTCATTTTGACAAATATGTATTTGGGTCTACTACCCATTTTTAATTTTTTCTATTAAATTTTATTTCTATTGAATGTTTTAGTTCCTTATTCTGGATAATAACCCCTTGGCACAAGTATATATTGCAAATATTGTAAACATTTCCTCCCATCTGGATGTTGCTTTTTCACTCTGATAATTGTTTCCTTTGCTTTCAAGAAAATTTTTAGTTTGATGTTGTCCCATTTGTCTATTTTTTTTTTTTGTTTTCCTATGCTATTGGGTTTTGTCCAAATATCTTTGCCCATTCCAAGTTCCAGAAGTTCCTCTATGTTTTTTTCCAAGTAGTTTCATAGTTTTTGATCTTCCTTTTAAGGCTTTCATCTATATTATTTTGATCTTTGTAAATCAGAGAAATAAGGGCTTACTCTCATTCCTGGGCATGTGGATACTCAATTTTCCATCATCATTTATTTAAAACACTGTTCTTTTACCACTTCATCTTTTTCTTCTTTTTTATGCTTGAGAATATTTTTTTTCTTTTTTAAAATTTGTTATAATTAGTTATACATGACAGTAAAATGCATTTTGTCACATTATACATAAATGGAGTGTAACTTCTCATTCTTCTGGTTGTACATGGTATAGTATAACACAGGTCATGTAATCATATATGCACATAGGGTAATAATGTCCAATTCATTCCACTGTCCTTCCTACCCCCATAACTCCTCCCCTCCCTTCTCTCTCCTCTGCCTTATTCAAAGTTCATCTATTCTTCCTTCGCCTACTCCCCTTTATTGTGAATTAGCATCCATATATGAGCGAAAACATGCTGGTTTTGGTTCTTTGGGATTGGCTTATTGCACATAGCACGATATTCTCCAGCTCCATCCATTTACCAGCAAATGCCATAATTTCATTTTTCTCTAAGGCTGAGTCATATTCCATTGTGTATATGTATCACATTTTCTTTATCCATTCATCTGTTGAAGGGTACCTAGTTTGGTTCCATAGTTTAACTACTGTGAGTTGAGCTGCTATAATCATTGATGTGGCTGAATCACTGTAGTATGCTCATTTTAAGTCCTTTGGGTATAAACTCAGGAGTGGGATAGCTGGGTCAAATGGTGGATCCATTTCACATTTTCTGAGGAATCTCCATACTGATTTCCATGGTGGTTGAACCAATTTGCAGTCCTACCAGCAATGTAAGAGTGTACCTTTTTTCCCACATGCTCAACAACATTTATTGTTGCTTGTATTCTTGATAATTGCCATACTGACTGGAATGAGATGAAATATTAGAGCAATTTTGATTTGCATTTTTCTAATTGCTAGAGATGTTGAGCCCTTTTCATATAATTTTTAATTGATTGTATTTCCTCTATTGTGAAGGGTATATATTCTGTACATTCTTTGTTACAGTGTGAGGTCACTTAGTTTTCTGTTCACATTTTTAAAGTTCTCTTTCTCCCTTCTTTTAAAAAATATTTTTAGTTGTATATGGACACAACTACTCTATTTTGTAGATTTATTTGTATGTGGTGCTGAGAATCAAACACTGTTCCTCACATGTGCTAGGCAAGTGCTTTACCACTGAACTATAAATCCAAACCATCTCCTTTTTTTAAGACCACCTTCACAAGACAATGCCTGTGTCATCATAACTTAGTAGTTAATCAGTCATAAATTAGAAGATATGCTTAGATTCTTTGATCCTGAAAGTTTTTTATTATAGAAATTGAATGATGTGTGTGTGTAATCACATTTCAAATTTCATGCAGTTTAAAAGTTTGATTTAATTTTTTTTTTAGCCTTGTGCATGTCCTAAATATCAGCAACAAGTATATGTGTGTGGGCTTCTACATTATCTAGGAATGTGTTGAAGGATGTTTTATTTTCCAGTGATAATTTAGTTACCTAGTGATAATTTAGTTATATGTAGTTATATGATAATTTAGTCACCAGTGATAATTTAGTTATATGTTTGGTCCAAATGAAATTACAGCCTTAGGTATCTATGACACTAACTATTCTTGATGATCACTAATGTTTTCAATAAAGTTCTGGGAATAGGGGTTTTTCCATCTCATTTTGTACTGAGATCAAATAGCAACAATGTTCAGAATGGGGATTGTCAGGAGCTAAAAATCTAGTTAAAACACTGCCAGTTTCTGGGGTATAAGGCTTAGACCAAGATCAAAAAGAAGTAAGTCCCTTTGTTGACTGTGTGTCTATTGTCTTTTAATGATTTCCATATCACAGAGTTGAAACATGGAGGTGGGAATAATGCTATGCAATAATGCCAAATATTGTACTGCTTTTCACTAAGGTTTGGTAGTTTTTCATGAATAAATGTACTTAACTTTTTTGGGGGGTCTTTGGTTGTTGTCAAAAGTGCTGCCATTTAATTTTTATATCTTGGCAGTGTTTTCATTCTTTTTTGTTTGTTGTCAGGGAACAAATTTATAGATATCTTTATTTCTAACTTCCAGATAAACTTTTGCAACTTTTTTATCTAATAGTTTGCCAAATATAACCACCACAAACCTGAAACATGCTAAAACATTGTTCTTCCTAATCTCTCCTACTTAATAAGTAGGTGTTCTATAGATTGACACCTTTTGTATTTTCCCATTATATATTTTGGATTAGAATCTTTTAGTTCTCTGCTTACAGTTCACAAGCTATCAGCCCTTAAATTCCCAGCCCTTAAGTCAAAGGCATATTGATTTATCATTGTTATTTTTTAATGGCAGCAACTCACTTATAGGTACCAGTTTCTGAATTAATTATGATAGACTTGGTGCCAAGTTAGTGTTCTTAACATATGGTCCCCAATCACAATGACAGAAAACCAGTTATTATTTCCTTTCTATTCTCCCTGTGTTAAGTTAGCTTTTCATCAGAGGCAGAACATCCTGGTAGAAGGGTGTGGTGGAGGAAAGCTGCTGAACCCCTGAAAAATGGGAAGCAAAGACAGAATATGAGGATTTAGGAACAAAATATATAAATGCCAAGGCACATGCACAGTGACCTACTTCTTCCAGCTTTCCCTACCTGCCTAGTTACAACCCAGTAATCCTACAAACTATTAACCCATCAAATGGATTAATTCACTGAGTAGTTTATAGCTGTCATAATCTAATCCTTTCACCTGCATCATCAACACAAGAACATTTGGGGAAATCTGATATCCAAACCATAACATTGTGTAAAGTATGTTGACAGGGGAGTTCTGTTGGTCACTCTAGACTCAGGCTCGATGAGGCTCCATCTCAACAAATAATTCCAAATACATAAATGGCAAAGAGGAATAACTTACTTGTTCAGTGATGTACAATCTGTTTCCTAACATGTAATTGGTAAGGACAAGTCATATGTTCATGACCAACTTCAAATGAGGCAAGAAATTGCAACCCTACCATGTACCCCTAAGGAAAGGAAAACTTATGAGAAAAACAAATAAAACACATCACAACTTTCACAATTTATGTTACAATGTGTATGGGCTAGAAAATTTGCATTCTGATGCTATTTTCTGAGCATATCCTATATCTTCACTGCTATATCAGGAAAGTAGGTATTACTCTGAGTTGGTAGCTCTAGCCTAGGGATGGAAAAACATATTTTATTTTCAATGCTAGCTTAGATAGATTGATAGCAATTCCCTAGGGTAGTGTGTTGAGAAGTATTTTGAAGCCTCTTCAAGGCTCAGTGGAAAAGATTGGCATGATTGATTAGTGTGTTTCAGATAAGCAAAACTATTATACTCATCTGAAATAGGTTGTTCAATCACTCTACTTTCTAGAGCTCTAAGCGTCCATTGTGAATAGCCATGCATGGGGTCTAGAAAGACAGAAGCATTTTAAAGAAAATGACATTTCAAGTAGTAGGGATATTTTTATAATGCTTCTAGAAATTGTGATATCTTAAGCATATTTTTATATTTTATAGAAAAGAAAAAGAAATACTCTCATGCTGATGGTAAAGTACTAACTTCAATGTTTTATTCAATTTTCTGTATATGTATACCTCATACCTCTATGTATACCTGAACATATATGCCTATGTGAGTATGTGTATATGTATATCTATATGAGTATTTTGACTCATAAATTTTGACTTGAAGTTCACATAGTGATAATCAATATGAAGTTAATAATCATTAGTTGAACTAAATGATAAAATATTTAGTATCAGTTTGGAAATATTTTTAGCAACTTTTTACTCAAAATCTACCTGTAAAATACTTCCCAGGACAACACTGATGTGGAGGAAAAGGATTATGAAGAAGGAATGAAGGATGAGGAAGGAAGGAAGGAATCCAGCTAGCTAGAGGTCCAAGTCTCTCTAGCTTTTTGTGGTTTTCTTTTTGTTGGCACTTGATATGCTTTCCTCAAAAGATCCTATGAGGCAACCACTGCAAATGTCTTTTCACTTGCATTCCTCCCACAGTGACAGACAAAATTTTCACTTCAGTGAGAGCTGCTACTATTATATGATTGCTAAATGCATACATTTTTAAGTAAAATATTTCAAATCAGGTTGAAAATCCCTTTCTTTTCTCATAATAGGACATTGACCAAACTACCTTGACTTCTTTTATAGAATGAATTTTCTCCAGAATTCTCTTCTACTCATTTGACAAAATTTTCTGTTGAAGCCAACATCAGTGTATGTTCCTTGCCTTATTCCCACTGTGAATGTAACCTACCATAAATTCATGTCTTCTGAATAATCTTAAAAATAATCTCCCTTCCATTTCTCACTAGTGATACAGACAGAGCCAAAGTATTTGGGTTTTCTATAACTGAAAATAAGTTCTCTAGTTATATAAATATTACTTCATTTATAATAAATTTAACTAAGAGGTTTTGTGTAGATTTGTATTTGTCACAATTGCGAACCAATTAAATCTTTTGATAGTCACATATTCTCATATACGAATCTGTATGTTTTTCAGTGTCCTTTTCATAACAAATCACATACAGTATAAAACATAGAACATTTCATTCGTTATAGAAACATAACAAACATTCATTGCAGAAAGCTCTTGGAATTAGATATACTTCAGTTAATTTTCTTCATTTTGTAGAGAAGAAAACAAAATCAACCAAATAAAATGTCTTTTCAAAGTTACAAATCATGTAGTGATTGAATCCATACTGTAACTATGCCTTTTGAATGCTAATTTAATACTTAATTTTCCTCTAAAATTTACTTTTAATTTAATAATATTTTATTATATTTTATCTTATATTTGTGAATAAAATAATTTGTATTTCATGTAATATATTACTTAAATGTATATTTGTATAACACAATACAATATTTGATAAGTTTACTGTACAGTTATGTGCATGTATTAGTGTTCTCCAGAGAATCAGGATAAATAAGATCTGCAAATAATCATGGACTTGTGCACACACATATGTACATATATGAGAAAGAAGAAGAGATGGATTTATTTACTTTTAGGAAAATTGTACACATAATTATAGACTGGTGAGTCAAAATCTGCAGTGTGGATTGGGAGGCTGGAAATCCAGAGAACACTGAATTTTGCAATTCACGTCTGTAGACTGTCTGCTGGCAGAATTCCTTCTTGCTTCAGGAAGGTCAGTCCTTTCTTGTGTTCAAGCCTTCAAGTGATTGAATGAGCCATACCCACATCATGAAGAATAGTCCACTTTACTCAAAGTTTGTCAATTTAAATGCTAATTTCATAAAATAGTCTTCACAGAAACATCCAGAATAATGCTTGACCACATATCTGGCCACTTTATAAGAGTTAACTTGACACATGCAATTAACCTTACAGTGCCCATTCCAGGGTAACGTTTGAGAAGACAGTAATCTCTCATTTCTGGATGACTTTATGTACTGCCCCAATAAGAAAGTGAGGCTAAGATCAAATTTTTACTGTCAGCACAGTGTGTGTATACCCCCCAAACACATAAATACTTTAGCCACATTTGGGAGAATTATTATTCATCCTGGGGATTTAAGAAAATCTTTCTCCAATCATTAGTTGATCACTAGGTTGAATAGCTACCAGAAAACCTAATGAAATGGAAATTTTTGCTTACATAAAAGAAATTTACAGTAACATTTTTTAATTCTCTGCCAAATATCAGTTAAATAAAAATAAAATTTAATTTTAATAAACAATCTTGGAAATCAAGAAAGATAACCAAGCAAACAACCAATTTTTATCAATTGGTTTACATAAAGACAGATTTAAAATTTTTGAACTAGCAGCTGAGACTTATTGTTAAAATGGAACTTGAATATCAATATGCAGCACTGATATTTTGTTATTTTAGATAAAAATATCAACTACATATATGCCTTTCCATCATATTATTCTAACCTTCTAAATTATGTCTTGAAAATTTAGTAAAAATAATTTGAATTGCTTATTGGAATCATCCAAACAACTTGATTATTTTTTTAAATCAATATTTGTATACCCACACATAAAATAACACATACACACTCAGTTAAAATTTTAAGATACAAATAGTGTCACCACTATTTATGTTATATTATTTGTGGAATCAGGTAGAGTGGTAGGTATATATAAACTGTCAAAAGATTTTCACTTTTATGTGGAATGTATTCTTTGTTTCTCTGGAAACACTTGCATTCTTAATTATATTTCTACAGGATGTGTTCATCTGTAAATAGGTTTTATATTATAAATTTAAAATTTAATTATTAAAAAATAAATATAACTTTCAGTTTTTTTTTTTTTTTTTTTTGCAGTGCTGAGGATTGAACCCAGGATGACAAAATCATCGAATTTTGGTTTTAGTTGCTTTGAGATGACTTCTTTTGTTGTACATTTTGCTATAATCACCAAAGATTTTCTTGTATATAATGTGTTCAAATTAATAAAATATATCATCTATGATTTATATGCTGTATTTCCAAAATCTGAAAAATAAATAAATAAACTAGCCTTTGAATCCAATTATTGCTTGATTTTAAAAAGTCTTGGTAAACTTAATATCGTAATTATTTCAGTTAGGTTTTAGCACATGATATGAAGAGGACTTCAATAGTCTTATTTCTTCTGTTATTTTATAATAAATTAGTATGAAATGTGACTTGAAGAGAATGAATATATTAAAAAGGTAATTACTTCCACAACTTTTGGGGTAAAAACTAAACTTTTACTGTGTTCCATCAGGTGTGCTATTTTTTAAAAATTGTCTCTGAAGGAGAGATGTGTTTAGCTTGTCTACCCACCAAAGCAGAAAATTAGATTACTCAGGAAGGCAGATCAGCAGAGCAGAAAGTTAGTTACATCTACAGGTGAGTGGAGGTGGTATTGAGATAGGAATTTGTGCTGTGTCACTGTTATTTGTGAAGTGAAAGTTGTAAAAATCACTCATCAAAATCTTTATGAAATAAATTTAATAAAAAACATATATTAGAAACGGGTTTACTTCCAAGGTGCCTTGGTTTGTCAGGATGATTAATTTCATTGTGGTTGTTGGGCTAAGGTCACTGTCTTCTTGTTGGCCCTTTGTCACAAAGTGCTCTTCAGCAAGTAGGAGCCATGGTCAGGTAATCCCAGAGGTTCCTTGGATTTGACTTCTCTGTGACTATCTCATGACAAAGCAGCCTGCTTTCTCAAAGCTGGGAAGGGAAGGAGTCTGTCTGTGTAGCAAATCTGCTAGCAATATAAAATGTGATGTTATAGAGATTTTGATTCCAAAATTTTATTGTTATTATTTCAGGAAATGATTACATTTATTGGATTAAATGTACTTCTGTTTGTTTGATACCATCTCAAATTTCAGTTTAATTTTTCTCCTTAGCTGGAATCCTTGAGTATGTTTTATAGTTAATTTGGGGGGAATCATCTAAATATGTGGGTAGAATTTATACATGAAAAAAAAAAGGGACATTTATCTGGATTTCACCTTTCCTGTGTTCCTTCTCTATTTGCAGAGGCTCTGGTTTCTGAAAAGTCTTTTGGCTCAGGACATCAAGGCTAGGGGTTTCATATCAGAATTCTAAACTACCCTGTGCATTCCTTCATCTAATAGTGTTAAAACCTAGTCTTTCCAAAGACCATTCTCTTCTCTTAAGTGGTTACCATCCTGTATTAACTACATAATTTTACTTACTTTACTGAGGCTTCAAGTAACTATATTGCATGTACAATTTGACCCAGGTTTATATTTATTATCTATACAAGGATTTCCCCAAAAGGAGTTAATCTGCTCATACCAGAAATGATAAGTCCCAATGCAGGGATCTAGCATGATTTGATGTTTTCTTTTTGCCTTTTCTGAATTTCTTCAGTAGCTTAAACATAACTATATTTCCCTCTTTATTTTATTTGTAAAAGATTATGGTGTCCAAATAAATAAATAACACTAAAAAAGTTCTATAACTGTTAAATAGTAAGATCTCTTAATATTTTACTGACAACTACTATGAAATTGTTTATTTACATTTTGCAGACTATCTCACTCTTTTAAGTCTGATATAATTTCTTCAGTAAGTATTAAACTTTACATTTTCTTTTTTATTAATAATTGTAAATTATTTTAAATCCAGATAAAACTTTAAATGATTGAATATTAGAATACTAATTTTTCTATACATATAAGCAAATGTAATGCAAATATAGGACTAATAGGAATTTTAAATATTTTTATATACATTTATTATTGTCACTGAGAATTCTTCAGAAAATGATAACTGAATTTTGATTTATTCATTTGATTTTTTTCAGTGTGTAATCTTCTGTGGGCTAGTTAGGTGTCTATCTATGTGTAGTTTTAAAATAGTAGTAACTGAAAAATATCAAGACTTTTTAATATATTTAGAACTATTTAAATCCTACCCCAAAGAAAATTAATTTGATAGTATGATTAAAGAATTTTCAGAGCTATTACAGGAGTCTTTCTAAGATGCTATTATAAACCATTGGTTAATTAATCACTAATAAGCATTTTTCCCTTTATTGGCAAATGAACCAAGAATTTTTTTTTTTTTTTTTTTTTTTTTTTGGTACCATGATTGAACCAGGGACATTCGACCACTGAGCCACATCCCAAGCCCCATTTTGTATTTTATTTATAGACAGGGTCTCACTGAGTTGCTTAGTGCCTCACTTTTGCTGAGGCTGACTTTGAACTTGTGACCCTCCTGCCTTAGCCTCCCAAGCCTCTGGGATTACAGGCATGTGCTACTGTGCCTGGCTTGAAGATAGGTACTTCTTACCAAAAGCTGTCAGTACCCCCAATGTGATACACTGCAGGGAGCTAGAGATTCAAGAGTATCATGCTGCACTTGGGAAGAGGAAAAGACCAGGCCAGGAAGACCTTAGGTCTGCAATGGGGGATTCAGACCTGCTGTGTTCTCCTCATTTCTATGGAAGGGCATTTGATTCCTGTCAAACACAGACCCAGGGACAGGCTCTGATCAGGGGCTCAGGTACACTTTATTTAGTGATAATGTACTCTGTGATGTATCAAGACTGCTTTTTATGGAGACTAGTATGTTTCTATGACTTACATAGTTCCATAAGGAATTATGCTAATCAACAAGGATTTCACTTACTGTATTTTAAAACATTTGAAGATTATCAAGAATATATAATGATGATGATGTCACAATCTCATGTCAGTCATGATCCAGTGGTCTGTACTTAAGTGTCAATATAAGGCATCAAAGCCAGTATTACAGAGTTTTCTGTTCATGTCTTTAGTTACAGAGAAGATGAAGAACATGGGAATATTTATTTTCATCATTTCCCAAACCAATTTTTAAAGACTGAAAAAGAATATACCAAATAAATGTCATTCTTATTACTCTTTAAATGTACAAAATTACTTCAAATGATTAGTGCACATAGTTTCTTAATATGTATATTTCTTAATATGTATATCTAATCAATTCTTGCAATTGAAACCATTTTTTGAAAAGTATTTTAAGATCAAAGAGAAAAAAATCTGCTGAAATGTTTGAAAATACAAATTTAGAATACTGACATTATAAATTCATAAACATTGCAAATGTTTATAAACCATATATAGCAGCCTAACCCTCTGGAAAATAAGTAAATTTCCCAAGAGTAATAAGAAATGTTGTCTTTTAGTCAGACCTGCATGAGACCTGATGAACATATATGCTGTGTGATAGGGAATATGATAGTCACAAACCAGTCAGTTACTGCAGAATTATATGTCAAAATGAATAATTTTAAAAGCTGATATTCTTTTTGTCTAAAAGCAAAGGGAACTTAAGCCTGGTAATTTACTTTATTTTAAAATAAAAGTAGTATAAATTTGAATTATTGTTTTTGCTCATCTGTCATAACAGTTATGGAATTCAATTTTTCATATATATTTTCAGGTACTTAGAAAAAAATGTTTTCCTTAATTTTCAGACTAAGTTCTATGTGAGCAATAAATTATTTTTGTTTATTTTATTAAATCTGTTAGGATTCTGAAGCATGATATAAAATGACCAGTTTATAATAAATGGAATATTCTTATGTACATTTTACCATCTTCTGATAAGAATAGAAAAGAGATAAATGCTTCTCCAAACAAAGGAAAATATGAAAAAATATTTGATGTTAAATTTTTAATGTATTGACTACACTTTTTAAATCATCTGTATTCTGAATTTCTATCTGCAAAGGCAACATAGAAGTTATAATGAACTCAAGACATAAGAATTTAAATTATTTCTAAAAGAAATGTAATTTTGTATGGTTTATCTTATATTTTATTTAGATTTTAACCATAGAGTTAGTAATAGTTTATTAAAGTGTCAGAAATCATGTGTTAGATATGAAACAAATTGCAATTTATACTGGAAATTTATTAAGATCTATATATCTTACCATCCAAAAGCCAGATACCATTGTTAAAAATTATTGTGAAGAAAAGTAACCTTTGTGAAATCAGAATAATTTTACTTAATCTACGGAAATGTTCAAGCTTTTATATCTGCCTCAACTTTGCCTGGGAGTTTAACAAAGATAAATGATGCCATAAATCAGAAGAGGCATTTCTTCCTGCTTCACACTTTATCTCTCTGACCTTTTCCCACTTATTTGTTTTATTAATTTTTAAGACAATGACACTTAAGAGTTCTGTTGCTATGGTGCTAGATATAGTTGCAGAAATATTCATACATTTGTGATTTAAGGAAAGAAAAAAATTAGTCTGCATTGAAAAAAGAAACAATAAGATCCAAATTGTTAAATTGCTAGTATTTTGTCTTATAATTGAATTTTCAAAAATAAACAATATTTTAATCTTTGGCAAATGTAGATGTATGATAAACATATAGTGTATATATTCATGTGTAAGTAAACATGTAAGAAAAGCCTTGTGAGTATAGATAATTTTTATTTGCATAGCTTGAAAGAGTCAAAATAATTTATCATGTCACATGGTATCATATTGGAATATTTGCCTGAATGTTGGAAATTTTCTAATTGATCATGGATCAATTTAATAAAAATGAATTTTTATTTTATATTAAATTCACCATAAAATGCTTAGCATTTCCCTTGTATTAGTTGACATCGAGTACACAGAAAGGTGTTTAAGGAAGGAAAATATGACTTAAGTAGAATAATTTGCATAGCAGAATTATATTTTTCCTCTGATGCATTCTGGATGTTAGAATTTCACAAATTGCTTTGATGCATGTAACAACTCTAAAAATTTAATTTAAAAATATATTTAGCCTACAAAAGTTATGTTAAGTGAAAATGGTCAAAGGTGGGATTTTGATTGTTTAAGATAAGTTAAAATGCAACAAATATTTTATCAAATATAGCACTATAACATTCGAATTGTATTTAAGGAGACAAGAAGGAAAGGAAGAAAGTTAATTTGAATTGTGACACTATGTCTACAGAACATGTAATGTGGGTTTCTGCAACATTTTATTTGTATCTCAGATGTAATTTAAAACCATCTGCACTATAAATTTGTTTTAAACATAAATTTAAATAGAAGACACATAAATTTTCATGTGTATTGTATTAACAGATCAGGGATCAATGCATAAATCACATTTATTCAAACATTTTGTGTGTAGTTAGTTATGCAGTATTGTCTATTATATGGAGAGCGGCATGTCTTAAATACATTCAATATCAGTACAATTTATGTGACAGGTAACTTAATGGGCAAACTTTTTTGCAATGTTTAGAACAGTACTCAGACACAGAAATAATATAAATGTAATTGAATATTGATGATGCTTTGTAAAGAATATTTTAAGCACATAGAACTTTCTACTTGATATTGTCTCTATAACATAAACATCAATTAAATATTAAGTTGTGATTTCTGACATTCTGTAAAGGCACTTTAGACAATGAATGTTTAATCTAATTGATGGTAGCACTTAATATGAATAAATAAACAGAAACAATTTATTTGATTGTAGCATATAACTATAGATTCATAAGAAATATCTTCTTGAGACTTAGAATAAATTAAGTGGTTATATACAAAATGCAATAGAGCATTTTAACTACAATTTTTGTGAACTTTGGTGGTTACTGTGTTTCTTTATTGAAAAAAAGACAGTATGAAAAGTCACAAAAATTCAAAATTTACCAACATACAAACATAAAGAAGTTTAAATGATAGGTGATAATTGTATAAAACAAGATAAAGTTTTTAACATACATATCCACTATGTCATCATAACTGTCGAGATGCTAGCTTTTCTATATAGTGTGTTTGTTTAATTATTGGAACAAATCTATGTAAATTTAGATTTATCATAGAATTTGTGAGCTTCAGTTAATCCTGAAAAATGATTTAGTGCTTCAGTTAAACCTGCAAAATGATGTAGTGCTCTTTTTAGTCTGGAATTCCATGTTTTTTGGTTTACTACTTTTCCATTTAAAGCAAAAGTTAGAGTAGTTTTAGTTTTACAACACAATTAAGAGGAAGGTACAAAGCATCCCATACATCCTTAGCTCTATATATTCATAGTCTCCTTCATCAATGTCCCCAAAGAGAGTAATATATTTGTTACAATTAATGAACCTGTATTGACACATCCTTTTCATCCAAAGCTCATAGTTTATATAAAGATTTGCAGTTGATTTTATATATTCTATGGATTTTAAAAAATATAATGTCATATTTTTCATTGTAATGTCATACAGAGTATCATCATTATCTTCATTGTTCTCAAAAATTGTCTTTGCTCTGCCAATTCATATCTCCTATACTCCAGACCCTTACAACTCTGATCTTTATAAAAAAACTCCATAGTTTTGCTCTTTACAGAATATTATAGTTGAAACCACACAATATTTATTGTTTTTAAATTGTATTACTTCACTTAGTAATATAACTTTAGGTAACCTCTGTCTTTCAATGGTTTTATGGCTCATTCTGTTTTAGTACTGAACAATATCATATTGTCTGGATAGAAGTTTATTTATCCATTCATCTATAACGTCTTGGTTACTTCCAAGTTTTGGAAAGTAAGAATAAAATAGCTATAAGTATCTCCATTTAGCCTTTTTTGTATGGACATAAGTTTTCAACATTAGAGTAAATATTAAGTAGTATGTTTTCTGGATCCTACTGCAAGCATTTTTGTTGTTGTTGTTGTTGTTTTTTAGTAAGAATCTGACACCCTGTTATCTAAAGTAGTTGTGCCATTTTGCATTCCTGGTATTAATAAATGAGAATTCTAGTTGCTTCACATCCTATCCAGCATGTGGTGTTTTCAGTCATTTTTCTGGATTTGGATCATTCTAATAGTTGTTTAGTAATATCTCATTATTGTTATCTGCCTTGCCCTGATGGCTTAAGATGTGGAGTATCTTTTTAAATGATTCTTTGCCATCCATGTTTCTTCTTTGGTTAGGTGTCCCAAAATAATATAAAGCTACAATAATTGAAACAATCTGGTAATGGTGAAAGAAAGGACAAATTTATCAATGGAAATAGTCAGAAATAGAAATGAAATAGAAATAGAAATGGAATAGTCAAAAATAGAACCATAAAATATATAGTCGGTTGATTGTGACAAAGAAGCAAAGGCAACACAATGAAGCAAAAACAATCTTTTCACCAAATTATGCTGGATCAACTGAACATACATATATAAAACATGTATGCAGAAAAAACCATGCGGACTTCACAAAAAATTAACTCAAATGAATCAGAAGCCTAAATGTGAACTGAAAAAATATGAAAATTGTAGAAGGTGGGAAAATCTCAGACATCATTGGGTAAAGTGGTAACTTTTTAAATACAATACCAATGGCAAAATCTATGAAATAAATATTTGAAAATTTGGACTTTATTAAAATTAAATTTATGGTCTATGAAGGGCAATACTGGGAATGAAAAGACAAGTCACAGAATAGAAGGAGATATTTGCAAAGGCACATCTGATAAAGAGATATTATCCAAAATATACAGAGAGTTCTTACAATTCAGCAACAAGAAAAAAACTGAAGCAAAGAACCTTAAATTAAAAATTTTGTTCTTCCTTTTAAATCAATGGTCCTAAATATTTAGGAAACGAAGTATTTGAAGGAAATGGTTGGTGCTGTAAACCATTTGTTATTGTTGTTGTTTTGTTAATCTGCCAATCAAGGAAATATCCTATCAGGTAAGTAGATAGGTCAATATAATCCTGAGAGTTAACATCTCACTTATGACATCATATGTGTGTATGGGGGTGGAGTTATTTACTCTTGAGCTAAAAACACAAATCAAGTTCAATTTGTTACTACTTTATACACCTAAGGAAAGTAATGTCACTGTTTCCATTTTCCTACAAAAAGTATAGTACTTACTTTCAAAGACATTTATTCAAATAAATAATTAAATGAAATATTTGGTTATTTCTAATGCTTTTTATTTAAGTTCAAACTTCAGAGAGCATGGGAGTATTATTATGTTCTATGTACAAAATTTTGTAGAGTTTAAATTATGTGTTATAATAAAGGAAACCTAACTACTGTAAAATAATTATTAATAAGCACAATACTTATGTAACAATGTAATCCATTATAAATTCTTTAGCAGACAAATTTAATTTATAAAGGTATCACTTTTCCATTTAATGTACAGTGATGTAGAGTTGTAAATTTTTTAACATTCAGATTATAGATCTGAATATCTCACATAGGAAGTATAATGAACATCAATTGTTTCAAAATAATTGCTGCCTTTTATCCTATAATTTGTCACAAGTCTGCAATAAATGGAGAAATAAAATATGTGTGTATATTATTCAGCCATACAAAAGAATGAAATCCTGTTTTTGGTGGCAATGTGAATGGAACTGAAGGACATAATAGTCACACTGAAACAAGCCAGGAACTGACACAAAAGACACATACACATTTTCTCACTAATATGTGGAATCTTAAAACATTGATCTCATATAGAGAGTGAAATAGGGGACATTAGAAACTGGGAAGGGCAGGGGCAAGGAGAGATGGCAAATGGACATAATGAGTATGAAAATAAAGTTGAACATGATTATATAATTTGCTTTTAATAACATATTTGAGTAACTATAGTCTTCAACAATCTGTGATAAATTTAAAAATAACTAGAAGAGTCTATATGTTTCCAACAAATGCAAATGGTCATTGTTTGAGATTTAAATGTTAATTACTTTGACTTGATCATTATACAGATGATACATGTTTCAAATTATTATACTATATCCCATAAATATATACTAATAGGTGTTAATAGGAATATATACAAAGTAATGAAAAAGAGCTATAATTGCCAGCTAAATTACTTATAGGATTTTATTATATGCTATATGCTGTTGTATAGACTTATATTCTTTAAATAATATATGGTAAATGATATTTTCATGTTTTATGATTTAAGGCAATATTATTTGAAAAGGCAAACACATACAATGTGACCTTCTAGGTTCTTTTTAACTGTAACTTTTATCATTATGGAACATCAACACTAAAATATAGTCAAAGGTTCATAAAAATCTGAAGGAAATTTGGAGAAATTTCCCACTAATTTTTTAAAGTTCTTTGGTTTATTTTTCACTCATGCTGATATTAGAAGTTAGAGTAAGACTTAATAATATTGGGAGCCATGCATACTCTATTGCTGACCTCTATAATAACGCCACTCTCTTTTTCACTTGGGATTTCCTAAATTATTTCCTAAAGTACTGAGGGTCCATTACCTTAAGCAAAAGTCACTTATGAGGGTGTCACCCAAAGAAAGTGCATTCTTTAGGGAAGAGCTTCCCCTATTAGGGCACTGCTCTAGTATTCCCTCCAGGCATGATTAATTGGATGAAATCTCCAAATGATAATATCCTGATAAGTGAATTTTTTAAAGTTGATAAACTGTAGAAGTAACTTTTTTTCACAGCCCAGACATCTAATGAATCAAAAAACAAAATTTGCCTCAAGGTATCTACTTAATTTTTCTTACTTTTCTAACCCATTTACATTAATATAACTGGCCCAGGTGTTTAATGATAATTGTATATTTAAGTATGTATCTCAGACAGTGTCATCAAGATATCAAGTGCAGTGCTACTTGGAGTAAGCAATGACAAACCTTTCATGTTGCAGACCATTTTAAAAACAGTTTCATCTTTCACGTCTATGAGACATTTTTGGGATAATCATTCTGTTTGTCAATGATATCAAATGACATTGGTGTCTATAAGTGCAAAATGGATTTTCTTCAGTAACAGACTAATACTTTTTAATAATATACTTTTATTTAGCCATTTTTGAGTATACACATAAACAACATCATAAGTGCTGACAAAATAAAAAATCACTTTATGTTCAAGAAAAGTAAGGAGACTGACGAACAGAAAAATGAAAATGCTTCATTATTAGTGTGTTTTTCGATTAGTTGAGAAATCAGATTGCAATTTCTCTACTTGCCATTGCTACAGATAGGTGATTTAGCCTCCTTGTGACCAGTTATTAAAATTAAAAGTAGTTGTGTAGATATAGAACGATTTCTTGTTGAACTTGCCTTCTCCATTTTTTTTCTATATTGTGTTCCAATTTTGTACATAACCTGAATCTCATTATTAATTATCCAGTGGCTGTTTTCACATAACCTGTTATTAATCCATATAAATTGATCTTCTCACCTGAAGTGTGAGTTGTATATCTTCACTCCCCCTCATATATTAAGCTTCCCCACTTTTTCAATTATCATATATAATTGGGGGAGATCACTAACCAATGTATCAAACTGGAATATTAAAATAATATATCATCTTTCTTATTTAAATATTGAATAAGCAATTTAGATATATTCTTTAAATAGTGAACTCATGTAAATTAGATATTTTTCATCTTATCTAATTCTCTAGACTTTCCTGATCATCAAGAATATTGTAGGATATTACTTTCCTATGTGCATATATGAATACACAACCAACATAATTCCACAACCAGAAGAATGGAAAGTCATACTCCTTGTATGTATAATATGTCAAAATACATCCTACTGTCATGAATAACTAATAAGAACAAATAAAAAATAAATAAAAAAAAATCCAAAAATTAATGGTTTTAGAAATTGCACAATAAAATTATAAATTACAAACAATCAAAAAATATTGTAGGGGCTGGGATTGTGGCTCAGCAGTAGAACACTCGCCTAAGCACGTGTGCGGCCTGGGTTCGATCCTCAGCACCACGTAAAAATAAAGACGTTGTGTACAACTAAAGCAAATAAATAAGTATTTAAAAAAATATATTGTAGTCATTTCCTAACTTACTTTACTACTTGGAGCTTGTTACCTTATGTGTGTGTGTGTGTGTGTGTGTGTGTGTGTGTGTGTATGAGTGATAGTGGGGACTGAACTCAGATGTGCTCTACCACAGAAAGACATTCCCAGCCCTTTTTATATTTTTATTTTGAAACAGTCTCTTTACTTCTCAAGGCTGGCCTCAAAATTGCAATCCTTCTGCCTTAACCTTCCTGAGAAGCTAGGATTTTAAACCTATGCTACCAAACCCAAAAAGAACTGGCTAATTTTCCATAGGTTAACTTGGGAATATTTTGACTACTTCAGGAAGCATCACAAAATATTCAGCAAACATTCATCTGTTTAAAATTACTGCATTTCTGGCACTAGTCTAATCCTTCTATAATTTGTCACTACCCCAAATTCCTGGATTTATCTTTTACTGTAGCAATTCATAAATCCTATAGGTCAATTTTTTTATGAGTTTGGTCCATTGTTCTCATGGCTTACAATATTTAAGTATACTTTTATTTATATGTTTACAAATCTATAATTACTGAAACAACTGTTTTTGTTTTTTTTAATTTGCTACTTCCCCCCCCCCCCAGGAATGTATTTGCTTCTGGTTTCTAAATCTCCATAGCATTATTATTTTGTTATTTAATGCATTGATTTGCTCTATCCTAGGATAAAAACCATTAAAGCAGACATGAAAAATAACTTCCATTTAACAGATCTTTAATCTTCGATTTGATTTTAGATAGAATTGAGCAATTAGTTGTAGACCAATATGCAGGTCAGGAAGAAATAATAGTAAATAACAAAAAAAGAAAATATAAAGACAGTAGAGAAATAATTGAGAGGAGTTAAGTGTCAGGTAGAGATAGAACCACTGAGTCCTTAACTGACTACTTTTAGCCAATTTTTTTTTCCTAAGGGAATTGCTAATATTGGTTACTTTCAGGAAGTTGAAAATATGTATTTACCTGGGCACAGTAAAATTATTATAAGGAGCAAGGTTTTCAGGGTTTTCTTTTTATGTTTCTTTTCTCATGAGTTAGAGAAGTAATGAGTAATGAGACTTCAATTCATGGTGGTTTCCACCTTAAGACATTTGCCCAATTTTGAAGCTGTAAGATACAAGCTTTTACATAAAATTCCAGAAGCAGGACAGAATTTTCTGAAATTTTATTATACAGAAGATACAGATATTTTAAGTTCAGGACTAAACAAAATTTATAATCCATTTTAGAAAAGTAACTTCCATAATTCTAATTAGCAGAAGATAATATTTTTAATTGGGAAGATAGGTCAAAGGAAAATTTGTTATGGGTAGATTTATGACTCCTCTGAAAAGATATTTTGAAGTCCTTACTCTCTGTACCTCAGAATGTAAACGTATTTGGAAAGAGGACTATTATGGATGTAATTTGTACAAATGAGATTTAAGTAGGGTGTACCCTACTTTAAGGAATGGTGTCATTGTGGAAGAGAAGAGAGACACAAGGGTAGGCTTAAAAATGAAGAAAGAATGCTATTTTGAAGATGGAAACAGAAATTGGAATGATGCATGTACCATTCAAGGACTGCCAATTGTTACCAGAAGCTACAAAAGAGGCATGGAAGAGATTTTCCTTCACAGTCCTCAGGAAAACCAAGTATTCTAGAATCTTGATTTCAGACACCTTGCCTTCTGACCATGAGATAATAACTTTCTGTTGTTTTAATCATCCCGATTTGTGTTAATATATCACTGACTGTAATCCTAGGAAATAAAACATTGGATTTTTAAAGGGAAAGTAAATAAAGAAGAATAAAAGACTTCAAACACTTTAAAATAATCTAACATGCATAACTGAAATCCTAAGAGCAGAGGAGAAAAAAATTGGAAACCAGCTATATATAAAGACTAGTGGTTAAGGACTAAAATTACAAATTAACTACTAACACATAGATTTCAGTGTTCTACAAACAGGAAATGACATGAAAAGAGCAATTTAACAAAGCTTCTAGAAACCAAAAACAAACAACAAATCTAAAATATAGTGAGTGTGAAAGAAAAAAAAAACACAGATTAAAAGAAATAGTGGCAGTCCAATGAAAATCACAAGATAACTCTGAAATTATAACAGCTAATAAATGCCAACCTAGTGTTTTATCTAGGGAAAATAACTTTTAAAAATTACACCTAAGAAACATTCATTCACATGTAAGAAGTCAAGGTTATTCAGTGATCCTGGTACAAAATCTGGAAAATTTGAAAAACAAGAAAGTATCTTGTAAAGAAACAAGTACTAGATGTTTAGTCTGGAGGAGAGGACTAAACAGTTTGGAGATGTGTTTGTGATAGGTGGACATCTTTCATGGGTTATTTGTTCATTCAATATGGAAAGTTAATTTTGAATTGTCAGAGAAAATAACCTTCTGAAAAAAGGGCAAAATTGTCACTTGTCTTATGGGGTTAGATTTACAAACTAGGAAGTTAATGGGATCCAGACACATCGTCAAATTCCCCCAAGGAGATTTTGCTGAATTATGAGGTAACACAGGAAATGGAGCTATTAGACCAAATACATTTTAGAATTCCAGTATCATTTTTAAAAGCTTTTCAGAGATTAAGAAATAAAAATAATGTTGGCCTAACAAAGTCATGTCCAATCTTCACCTTGAATAATTTGCCATAATTTGAAATTGTATTGGGTAGAAATTAAAAGCTCTGAAATCCTGACATAAAGAGCTTAGAAGTCATCACCTTCAACCTCATGAGAAAAATTCTCTGTAAGCTACAAATCAACCACTCTTCTTTGATCCATCAAAGAACCAAGGTCACTGGGTAAATAACTCTCACCCAAAAGGAGATACAGATGAACACACAGAATCCTCATTTGTTGGGAAGGGAAATCACTGCCAGGGCATGGTAGGACCACTTAACGGGTAACTGACTAATTGTGGGAAATTGAACATAGGCTAGTTTGAGAGAGAAAATGTTTTAAGTACTGGCTTTGATATGGGTTGAAAGAAAAACACAGTATTATGAATTTTCCACAAGCATTTGATGTCAATAGAACAAAATTTTCCTGGAACCTAACTGAGTTTTATTGGATCCTAAATGGTGAAATTTTGAAGCAGCATGAACCATCACTCACTGTTGCACATGCAAAATGCCTCAGTGTAAAAATTCTTTCAAAGTTAAAATAATCCAAGTTCATGATCCAGCACACAAGCAGCTACTCAAATGAGTTAAAAATGAGTACGTACCCAAAAACTTTCATGAGATTATTTATAGCAGCTTTATTCATAATTGGTTAAACTTGGAAGCAACTCATGCTTCAATAGCTGAATTGCTAAACAATCTGTGGGATACACAAACAATGGAATGTTGCTCAGAGATGAAAACATATAACCTATGGAGGAAATGTAAATGCAGGTCACCAAGGGACAGAAGCCAGACTAAAAAGTCAAACTACTATATAGTTCCAACTCTATTACATTTTGGAGTATTCAATACTACAAACAGTAAAAATATCAGTATTCACCAGAGGTTTGTGAAGAAGAAGGAGAGGATGATGAGGTAGAGCACATGAGATTTTTAAGGGAGTGAAATTATTCTGTGTGATATTAGAATGGTGGATACATGGCATGATAAATTTGATAAACCCCATTAAGCCATCCAAAACAAAATGAACTCTAAGGTAATTCATGGACTTTAGTTAATAGTAATGTATTAAAACTTAATTATCATGGATGCTAATTCACAATAAGGGGGGTGGTTTGGGAAGAATAGAGTTACTTTGGGTTAGGTAGAGGGGAATGAAGGGAGAGTATGAGGATAGAAGTATAGTAGAATGATTCAGACAATATTACCCTATCTCATTATTACATGACCAATGTGATTCTACATCATGTACAACCCAGAACAATGAGAAGTTATAATCCATAAATATATGATGTGTCAAAATGCATTCTACTGTCATGTATAGCTAGAACAAATTTAAAAAGAAAAAGAACTTATTTATCAGTAGTAATAAACATGACACTAACACAAGGTGCTATGTATAGCAGTAGAGAAGATATATAAATAGGTCTCTGTGTTTTCTACTTAATTCCTCTATAAACTTAAAACCACTCTAAAAAACAAAGCCTACTAATTGAGCTAAAAGACAAAAAAATCTTCAAAGCAACGCATAAAATTCCCCTCTGTCTTTCGCTGATGAGAACAAAAATCTTATAGTGCTCAGTATAAAAATTCTTGCCACATACACATATAGAACACTAAGCTCCAGAATATATAAAGAACTCAAAAAACTTAACACCAAAAACAAACAAACAAACAACCCAATCAATAAATGGGCTAAGAAGCTGAAAGACACTTCTTAGAAGAGATGTACATTCGATCAACAAATATACGAAAAAATGTTCAACATCTCTAGTAATTATAGAAATGCAAATCAAAACTACTCCAAGATTTTATCTCACGCCATTCAGAATGACAGTTATCAAGAATACAAGCAACAATAAATGTTGGCAAGGATGTGGTGGGAAAAGGCACTCTCAAACATTGCTGGTGGGACTGCAAATTGGTGCAATCAATCTGGAAAGCAGTATGGAGATTCCTTGGAAAACTTGGAAAGGAACCACCACTTGACCCAGCTATTGCACTCCTGAGTCTATACCAAAAGGATTTAAAATCAGCATACTATATTAACACAGCCACATCAATGTTCATAGCAGCTCAATTCACAATAGCTAAACTGTGGAAGCAACCTAGATGCCCTTCAATAGATGACTGGATAAAGAAACTGTGGTATACATACACAATGTTATGTTACTCAGCATTAAAAAAGAATAAAATCATGGCATTAACAGGTAAATATATGGAATTGAAAATATCTAAGAGAAGTAAGCAAATGCCAAAAAATCAAAGGCTGAATGTTCTCTCTGGTAAGTGGATGCGGATCCAAAACAGGGAGGGGGTAGGCATGGGAAAAATGGAGGAACTTTGATTGGGCAAAGAGGAGGGAGAATGGGGAGAGGGCATGGGAGCAGAAAAGATGGTGGAATGAGATGGAAATCATTACCCTAGGTATATGTAAGACTGAACATAGGGTGTGATGCTACATCATGTACATCCAGAGAAATGAAATATTGTGCTACAATTGTGCACAATGAATCAAAATGCATTTTGCTGTCATATATACCAAATTAAAATTTTTTAAAAAGTCCAAAATGAAGAGCCATAAGCAAGGATGAGACAGATAAACATTGAATATTTATCAAACAATAATCCTGCAATGATCACTGTCAGTTCTTGGTTAGTTTGAAATGCTCAGCACCTCATTCTATTTTCTTAAAAGAAGAAAGAGAATGCACTCTCAGATGGAAGATTATATTATTGGCACACTTTTTAGTGGTTACTTACACAGTGTACAAATATAATAAAATCACTTTGCAAGCAAAAAGGAAAGATAATATGACTAATAGTGAAGATAAAATGCATTCAGTTCCTGAATATACACATATCATGAATGTATTGGATTTGGTAAATAGTCCTTAAGAAAATCATAGCTAATGCACTTAATAGCAAAGAACTTCACAATATGAATCTATAAAATAAGTTGACATTATAAAACAAGCATAAAATGTTATTTGAAAATAGAATTATTAACATTCAGATTATAAGGTGTAAGTTACATTATAATTTCTCTTTTGACTCATGTGTGACCATATTGTAATTTTTTTAGGTTTTCTTTATTATTTTTATGCTCTAAAATAATGTCATAATTAGTGGAGAATATATAGGTCCTACTCCCTTCTTCAAAACATTTTTTGAATTGTGTTATGATTCAAAAGTCAATCTATATTTAAATTTTTGTTTAAATTTGTTGATATATCAAATCCTGTTTTATAAAATTTAAAGGCATGTATAGGTCCATACAACTTTAGGATTCCTATATCTATCTTCATGTTCAATTCATCCTTTTACTATTCCTTTATCTTTTGTTTGTTTTTGTTTTCTTTTGGGAAATGAACCCTCTGACATTTTACCACTGAGCTCCATCATTAGCCCTTTTTATTTTTTATTTGGAGAAAGGATTTCCTTAAATTGCTAAGACTGGTCTCCAACTTGAGATTCTCCTGTCTCAGTCTCCCAAATCACTGGGATTACAAGTATGTGCCTCCACATTTAGTATATTTTATTCTTTATAATAGTTTCTCTTGCCTTAATTTGTCTCAGACTCTCTAGTCAGCATTTGCAAGGAATATTTGGTTCCATATTTTTTCTTTCAAAAATTTCTTTGTCCTTCACTCTGCATTCTATAAAGATTATACAGACTGATTTGTGTATTAGAAACTACTCTGAAAGTTGATATAAGGCAGTAAAATTGTTGGAGGATACTTTTATCTAAAACTAATGTGAGAAAATTTAAATGTCAATTTTCAATTCTAGGTCATTGGATTATCTTTATTTCAATAGTTCAGGATTCAGTTGGAGAACTTATTTACAACATTAGATTTATATGAATTTGAAAGTCATAAGATCATATATTGCTTAATCATGATTTAGTGGAAAATGTTTTTGCACATTCAAAAGTATGATCAATTTTTTACATTTGAATGCACATTATGTAGCTTCTGCTCCATAAAGTCTTTTATATCTTCAAAAGGACACCAAGGCTATGAGTCCATCTGTGCCTCCATTTCAGTCCCTGTAAGAAATATGTTATGACTTAATTTATATAAAGCTATATAATAGATTATTGTTATCTGCTATTTTCTATTAAGGATACTTGTTGCATAAACAAAGAATTATTTTCAAATTATCCAAAAAAGTATCTATCTCAATATTAACAAAGTCTATGAGACATGTGTGTATATGTGTATGTATGTATATATATACATATATATGTGTGTGTATGTGTGTGTGTGTGTGTGTGTGTGTGTGTGTATGGGTATGTGTGTGTATTTTTAAAAGCAATGTTTTGCATCCTGGTTTAGATTTTGTACATTACTTTTTATTAATGTGCATAAAAACTTCAGTAGCAGATTTATTTGATCAGAGAAAAATATTATTTATATTTTTCTATTCATGTTAGTTTTAGATTAGCAAATAATTTCTTAATATTTAATTCAAAACATATCCTGAGAGATTTTACATCTATATATTTTAATTTAATTAAAACAAGTTTGTCAAATACCTGTTTTTACTTCATTTACACAAAATAGTAATATTTCAGTAAGTTAATATATGCTTAAATTTAAATGCAATCTGTGAGAGGTAGGTTTAATTTGCCATGTAAATATATTTAAAAAATCAATCCCTTTGGTAAAATATTTAGGTAAAACTAAGTGAAATAAGAGCCATTTATCTATTTAATAATAAATGCTTGTCTATTAGATTTGCTTAATTTTTAAAATGTGGATTTTTGGATTTTTTAAAAATCTGAGACTTCATCATCATTTCTTGAATTGCATCAAGAACACTGGAGATAAAATATATTGTCAAATACCTTGTGGTATTTTGAGGAAATGGAAAATAAAAAGAAAATACCATGGCATGGAAAGTGATCAGCTCTGTTTCTGTCTGTCTGTCTCTCTACCTCTTTCTTCAAAAACGGCATGATTAATTTCATATAAGCAACTGATGAAAGCAAATGTCAAAATCTTCCAGTTTTCACAAACAGTATAGTTATACAAGTAGACATGTGTCTTCTTTTAATTAAATTTAAACTGTGTTCTTTCAGTTAAAAATTCTCACAATAAATATTTAGAAAATAGCTTTTCATATCAAGTTTACTCATTCCTCTCCAAAATGTGAAATAAAGTAATGTGTGTGAGTGTGTGTGTGTGTTCCATCCAACTGATATTTTAAAAGACCTATATAGAATCATTTGAATTGGATACCAAAAATTGTATTAAAAAGTTAATTTTAAAGAAAATGGTTATCATGGTAATGCACATTAAATATATATATAGATATAGATATATAGATATATAGATATAGATATAGATATAGATATGTTTTTGTTACTTCTTGGGGACTTCTTCCCTGACCCTCCTCCAATACTTCCTTTTATTCATTAGTTTTAGCTTCATCTCACCCGATGGGACCACATATTCCTTTTAGGATCACTTTAGAAATATCTTGCAGTAGCATTTGTATTTGTAAAGAGCACGCTTCTTTAAAAGAAACTATTTTAAATGTAGAGAATACAACTATTCAAGATCTCAGGCACAGGTTGCCATCTGAGGATGTATGCAAAAGAGAAGTAATTTTTCAAGGAAAGGTAACCTAGGAGTAGTAATATATTAAATCAACACAGAATTCAGGGAAGATGGCAAGAAGGGCAGGGTGAGCAAGATTCTGAATGCAAAGTAATCTCAAAATTCCTTTTGCTGAAGGAGACCAGAAATTAAAGTTAAATGCATTACAGTTGTGTGTGCCCTATAACCTACAAGTCATTTGATCTTGCTAAAGTTGCAATCTTATGAACTTAAATTTCTTTGCATATTAAAAGGATATATAAATGCCTCATCTTCATTTAGGTTTAATGTGAACAAGAAAGAACTTATTCAGTGAATTCAAAGACGTAAAGTTCAGGCATTCCTGTCCTTATCTATCATGGTCATAGATTTTTCTCTCTAGTCCTTTTTTTGTACTTGCATATTTTGATTATTACTCCCATGATAATCAGCAAGGTTTGAAAAAAGAGTTAGTGATATGAAACTAAAGCAATGTGTTTGTTTTTGGTTTTCAAAATACTATAGCAGAATATGGGTTTGTTTGTGGAGAGAACAGGAAGAACAGAAAACATAAAAACCAGTTTCTCAAGAGGTAATTGATTTCAATCAAATAACTATTTTTTCAAAATATTTTAGAAACTCTTTATAATCATTAATATTAGGATTTTTTTTATGTGAGTAATGGGTTGAATTGTGGCTCCTAAAGAGGTATACTCAAATCCTAATCCCTGGAACCTATGAATATGACCTAATTTGGATCAAGGGACATTTGTAGATATAATTAAATTACAGGTCTCATGGTGAGATCATCCTGAATTTAGGGTGGGCCCTAAATTAATGAATGTATTCTTCCAAGAAAAGGCACAAAGAAAGCAAGAGAGAGAGAGAGAAATTTGGGACATGGAACACAGCAAAAAAGGTCATCAATAGGTGCAGATTGGAGTTATGCCACTAAAAGCCAGAGAATTACTGGAACCACTGGAAACTTGAGGAGGCATGAAAAGATTGCTCTCTAGGGCTTTCACAAGCATTATGACCCTCTTGACACTTTGACTTCAGACTTTTCTTCTCTAGAACTTTAAAGGAATACATTTCTATGGTTTAATCATTTTAATTGTAGTAGTTCTTTTTTTTTTTTTTAAAACGGCAATCTAGGAAACTAATACTGTGTGCAATATAATAGTATATATCTATAGAGCATCTTTTTACATAAAACTGTTTGTATACAAAGTGTATTTGTACCATTCAAGTCTTCAATCATGCATTTAGAATAATGATATCAATCTGCATTATGAATTGTAATACATACTACTATTATAAATACAACTTTGAATAAAAAAATAGTATATATGTAAATCAATCACCAATTGAATTAATGGTAAACAGAGTCACATGTAGTTCACTTTATGAATGAGATTTTCTCTTTTATAGAATTTCTTTATTCTAAATATTTGAATATTGCCAAAGGTATTCAAAACAATGTGCAATAAATTTTAAGATCAAGTCTATATGAATAGTACCAAAGAATGCTTTGAACTATGCAACATTATTAAATAACCCATAAGTGAATAGTGAAAAGTTATATGTGCAACAAAAATATTGTATATATTTATACAAATCAGTTAATCACTTCATAGTAATTTTATTTTGTTTGTCAATGTTTTTGTTCTTATGGATTTTATTGAAAGCTACTTTGACAGCAAAATTTGGAATGAAGTGGTAAATAGTAAAATACTACCCAGATGTGACTAGGATAATGACAATGCAAAAGAGAAGATCACATGAGGAGGATGTTATATCATATTCTGAAGAAAGAAAAGCAGAGACTACCCAGACTGCACCAGGAGAAAAGAAATTCTCTAGCCAGATTGATACTTAATTTCTAAGGGGGAATTTAAAGTGCATATCACTGAATATTGTATATGATTTTTTAATTCAAAATTATTTTCATTCATTCATAGTAAGTTATAAAATATCTACTAATAGTGAAGAGTAAGCTAACATACCACAGTTCCAAATCCACATTTCTCTCAAAAGTGTTAGATAAATTTTTAGATTTATGAAAGTTTATTGAAAATTCTCCTTAAGGTTTTAAGACTCAAATACTCCATCCTGAGCAATGTTTCATAGAGTGATGTTTCCTGAAGTATGCAGGCAAATACACACACACACACACACACACACACAAACACAAAGAAAAATAACAGAAAAACTGGAGTGCATGTTTAAAATAGAGTTCTCATTCCAATATAGGTGTCGAGAACTGTTAAAACTGTCAAAACTTAAATAAGATCTGAGACCTTGCTGCGCTACAGGTTCCAGTGACCATATTCCTTGTACTTCCTGTATTGCAGGGAACTTAGACTCCAAGGAAGTTGGCATTGTATATACCTATTTAATGATGAAGAGAGTCCATCAGATTAGATTATATGAGCAATGCCTTCTCTCTATTAAGAAAAGTTTTTGTAGCATCATAGATTCAAGGTTACTACTAATAATTTTTATCACTTCCCTATAAATTTGTACTAGTAGGAAAGTAGCATGGAGAGTATGAAAATACTCATTAGGCAATGTAAGGAATCTCAAATTTGCTCCTCATAAAAGTAAAGTTTATAAGATTGAGGTTTATTTTTATAGTTCAACTATTAGGTGTCCCCCAAAAATGAAAAATGCAAGAGAGTTTAGAGGTGAAATGATGGGTTATGAGAGACTTAAATCAATCAACACATTAATCCCTTTATAGGACTTAACTGAGTGGTAGTCAGATAAAGTGTGGTTAGAGAAGATTGGTCTGGTCATTGTGGGTGTGACTTTGGGGTATATATTTTGTGTCTGGTGAGTACAGTCTCTCTGTTTTCTGATACAATGTTCCCAGTTGTTTTTTTCTGCCACACACTTCCTTCATGATATTGTGCCTCACTTTGAGGCCCGAGGACTGGAGGTGACCATCTATAGATGGACCTCTGAAACTGTGAGTCCACAAATAAACTTTTCCTTCTCTAATTGTTTTTGTCATAGTTCTGAACAAGTTGACTAAAACAGATTGGTTTTCTTATAATGACATATGTCCATAAGGGAAAATCTCTAGGAATTGTTTATCTTCAATTTTAAAAATTTGTTCTAATTAGTTATACATGAAAGAATGCATTATGACACATTACACATAAATGGAGTATAACTTCTCATTCTTCTGGTTGGACATAATGTCGAGTTACATAAGTCATGAAATCATATATGCATATAGGGTAATAATGTCTGATTCATTCTAATGTCCTTCCTACCCTCATACACCCTCCCCTCTCTTTACTACCCTCTGTCTAAACCAAACTACCTCTATTCTTACCTAGCATCCCTCGTCTCAAATTTTTAATTATACTGAGTTTGTCTTTGAACTTTTGGTTAGATTGAAGTGAAATAGGGTGATAGATCTAAGAACAATGTACACAAGGTCACTTTAAGGAATTGGTGCATGAAGAACATGGGTTTTCTTCTCAAATTCATCTCTCAGTGGAGGAGTTAATATGTGATAATAGTGAATATTAAATGTGAAACATCACATTTGGGTTTTTCTTGAGATATTCTGTTACAAAAGAGACATCTTGTCCAGGCAGAGTGATAGAAGCTCACCTTCGGCCTTTCTTTTTATAGGAAATTAAAAAAGAAATTGTACTTGCTTTTTTTTTTTTTTTTTAAACTGGTAAAATAGTCACTACATGTAATATGAAAGGCTATTCCTTCTTTAACTATTTTGTGTTCAGTATAGGGCATATCATTTCTGCTTACAAAACAATTGCAAGTATTTGTACTATTTCTCCAATTACAAAGCAAAGGGATCTAAAAACATATACTCTTCTTAGGTCAGGCATTCCATTCTCACTACACTACACAGTAAGAACCCATGCTTTTGATTGAGAGTTCATTGTCTCTTGTTACCCATTTAGTTAAAAAAAAAAAAAAAAAAAAAAAAGGAAACTTGAAAAGAAGAAATGCTGACACTCTATACCCAATTATTTTTTAAAATATATTACAAGTCTGCTAGTCCTGTGAAATATTACATTGATTAAAATTAATTTTCACAATTCATCTGGAAAATAATCTTGGTAATAACCATATTCTTAGTAATTTGCTATCTATATTGGTTTATCTAAACTCTGAATAGATTTATACTGAAAATACTTTACCAACTGTTATCTAAAAAACATTTCATAAGTTGTGAACATTCCCACAATGATAGAACTTTTTATAGCTTAAGTTTGCATTTTCCAAAATATTTTTACATGCTTGTTGAGGTATAATCAACATAAAACAACATTTTAGACAGTTAAATTGGTTGATTTGGCTAACATTTTTTAGTATGTTAATATGCAAAATGCTTTTTCTTTACATTGATGTGTTTTAGCCATGACTACATATTACTCTTTGTACTGGAAAGCAAAGTGTGATTAAACACCTTGCAAATATATTTGGTGCATTATAATTATAGATAATAGTGGGATATATTATGCCATGTTGTACATAGCATAATTTATTTGACTAATTTAAATCAATGAATTACTGGTAAAATAATCACCACATGTAAGAAGGTATCTATTCTTGGACAAAACTTTTTTCACACTCCTTTGTAATTCCCTTTCTGTAAACAACTACCAGTTCAATTTTTGGCATAACAGAACATTTTTTAAAATATTTATTTATTTGCTTTAGTCCTCAGGACCACGTAAAAACAAAGGCATTGTGTACAACAGAACATGTTTTTTTTACCCACAGATTATTTCTAAAAATGTTGTATGATGAGCATTGCTTTTTAGAAAGATATTTATTTCATCAAGTATTTATTTAAAGTGGTTTAAATGCACTTTACTATATTTTATGTAATTTTGAATTACATGAGAATTATTCAAATTAAATTTAGGAAATAGCTATAGAACATTTGAATTCATAAAGTTCTGCGCTTTGGGGAAAAGAAAGAAAATGGTACTATGATTACTTTTTTTTACTGGTGTTATTAATTTTGTTTTTAAAAATATTTTGCCTAAATGTTTAATTATAAAATGTGCAATGGAAAGACAAGTCCAAATTTAGGAGAATTATGTTCTGTCTTTCTATATTGTGACATCTTTTTCCTTCCCATTTTCTATGTTCACACTGAATTACAGGAAGTTTTTGTAAAATAAAAATTTTCATTTTCTTTTGGAGTTGTTTTTTTTAATTTCTAAGAACCAGAGCACTATTGAAGACATTTGCTTTCCAGTGAAAAAAGAGTATAAAATTGAGTGTTTAATACTTATTTATGTTAAATTTGTAATTGTTTTGTCATCTTTAATAATATGAATATGCTGGGATAGGATACATTTTGTTAAAATCTTTCACTTATTGTTAACTTGCAATTTTTGTAATTTGCCTCTATTTCTCATGAAAAAGCATATTTTAATGAAATTTTGTGGAAATAACCTAAAAGATGTCAGTATGAAGCTCAAATGTTTGCTTTTCATACTCATATTTTATGTTCACATCTAAATCTTCTATAAAAACTTTCAGATATTTTTGAAGAAAATAACAGGAAATCAGATACAAATATCTATCTCATGTTCAGAGAAGTTTCATAAAACGTTTTAATAATCTGAAACAATAATTTAAATAACTTTAAAGAAATTATTCTAAACATTTACAAAGTTGGGCTAATTTCAAGCTTAAGGAATGGTGGATTTGAATATTTCCTGTAAAAAAAGTAATAGTATTTTTAAAAATCTCTAAATATTTATAGGTATAAAATAGTTCACTTCAGAGTCAATTTTTTATCAATAAAGTATTTTTCTGAAACATGAAAAATTGTTAAGACTAATCAATAACTTATTAGACATATTGGACTCAAATGTCATTTAAAAGTTTATAAATTAAGATATTTATTTGTTCCTTAAAAATTAATTTTAAAAAATCTTGTAATGCAGTGTATTACTGAGGGGAAATTTTATACTATGCATTTTGTGTGTGTCTACATTTCATTTTTTCAAATAAACTATTTGTGATAATGCAACATAAAAAATTTCATGGTTCAAAATGAAATACCAATTTTTTAGTCATTAAAGCATGCTAGATAACACATATGATTTCTGCTGAATATTATGAAATTATTCCTGAAATTATGAAAGTATGTGGGATATGTTTGTAGATTAGAGAGAGGTAAAGAGGGGTGGACTGTGTTTTGTTTTTGGATAATATATTACTTACCTAATACATTTACAAATTAAAGGAGAATGATAATTGGGAAATGAAGAAACCTAAATTTTAGTTCTAGTTTCTTTGCTCACTTGCTATGTGACCTTGGACACATCCAGTTATCCTAGAAATCCTTCTAATTTTTAAATGTTTTATTAGTGCAATGTAGTTATACACAGTGGGGTTCATTTTGACACAATCGTGAATAAAATGTTATTTGCTTCATTTCTGTCATAAGTATTTTAGCTTTCCCTCTGATCCTCCCTATTCTCTTGTCCCTACTCCAGTGGTCTTCCTTTTATTTATTTAATGTTCTTATAATTGGTGCCACACACACACACACACACACACACACACACAAATATATTACATATACATTATATATGTATATTATAAGTAATGTACACATGTGTACATGACGTATACATTATATACATGCTATATATACATGTGCTACATATATGTACATGTAACATATGTTATAATTCATTGTGGATTCCTTTTTAAGGATTATTTATTTTTAAGAGTCTCTGAATTAAGTACTATGTTTTGAAATGTGTTTACTATAAATATATTTTGATATTTTGGGTAACTTAGTGGTAAAAACAACAATAAATTGGATTTTGGTAATTAAGTACACATCTATACTACAAAAATGCCATGTCACTTTACTGGTTTTGAAAAAGAAACTTAGTACCAAATATTACACCATTATTATATAGGGACAGAAAAATGAACTAAATATATGGGTTCTTCTTTGCTAGAAATAAATCAGCAGATATGTTTTTGTTACACTTAGAAATAATCATGAATGAAAAATATGTCAACAACTAAAACCAAATACTTAGCATGAAAATAGCTGATTTAAATTTATGTAATTTGTTTAGAATATAGAGCATTAACTACTTTTAAACATAGTTTTTATATGTTTACTTCACTTGGCATTCTTATCCACATACTCTGTTACCATATTACCAACATGCAGTTGGAAGTGTGAGACTCTTGACCCTGTAAATTACTAATTACTGTTAAATTGGCCTCAATCAACTTCAGATTAATTGAAGTAGCATGGTTCTTTGTGTAGGTGAACAGTTTATTGAATGCTTATTTTGCTACATCAAGCTGAAAATGTTAAATGATAGGCCAAGTACTTCCTGAATCAATATGGGGCATGTCTCAGTTATCACTAGTGAGACTTTTCAAATTGCATTGTTGATTTTTTCATGTGACTATTGCTAGCTATGCATGAGTTAATGGACAACTAGCATATCAAAAGCCTATATTGAGTTTAAGTTCGTCTGTAGATATTTAGAGATAATGATTCCAATTTGTCAAGGACTGGTTGTATTTTTTAAAGATTTAGATATAGATTATAGTATAAGAAAATATCTACTTTCAGATATATAATTATTAGATAAAATTTCATAATAAAATTGTTGATCAGGGTTGCTACAATTTTAGTCAAATTCAGTAGAGAGCTCATCTATTAAGGAGTGCAGTATGCAGAATGTGGTAGTATCTTTATTTTAATCTATATCAGTTTATGGGGAATTGGATTAAATGTCTCTCATATTATTATCTTCCATATGTTCAAAAGAGATTTTATCCACCAAAGCATTTTACATCCCACTTAATCTTCAACAGAAGTGTAAAGTATAATAATGATTTGAAATTAAATGGTATTTGATGAAAATATTCTTAGATTCTTATTTTTATTGATATATGACCCATTTAAGGTATAAAATTCAATATATTATTTAAATAAATACACAGGCTTGTTCAAATACCACCCAAATTTTATTTTTGAAATATTTCCTCCTTCAACCCCTTAAAAAGATGGTATGTACCTAATATCAGTCACCCCCTTTTTTTCACCTAATTCCTTACCCAACACATAACGCTAGGTAAACCATGAGGTAATTTCTGTCTCTGTAGATTTACACATTCTGGATATTTCATATAATGGAATCATAAAGTGGATAGTTTTTTGGGGGGATGGGGATACTGTGGATTGAACTCAGGGGACTTGACCACTGCGCCACATTCTCAGCCCTATTTTGTATTTTATCTACAGACAGGGTCTCACTGAGTTGTTTAGTGCCACACTTTTACTGAGGCTGGCTTTCAATTTCCAATCCTCCTGCCTCAGCCTCCTGAGCCACTGGGATTGCAGGTGGGCACCACTGTATCTGATGTGAATAGTCTTTTGTTATTGATTGATTTCATTTAACATAATGATTGAAGGTGCATTCATGTTGTAGTACTTATCAGAAATTAAATCCTTTTTACTGATAAATAATATTCTATTTGTGGGTATACCACTTTTTTTTTTTTTTTAAATCAGTTCATCAGTTGAGGAATAATTGGGTTGTGAAGATTTCAAATTAAAGGGAGAAATGGCTCCACAGAAATAGTAAGAGATATGCATGACCCACTTTCATTCATTGATGTAACAACTAGACAGAATGCAATGATGAAAATAGACAATTTCACTATGACCATGGTCTAATATAATGTAGCTATGATTTTGAGTAAAAGTTTTTGCATGGATATGTTTTAACTTAACTCGTCTACTTACATAAGAGTGGTGTTGCTGGTGACTCTGCATTTGGCATTTTGAAGAACTGCCAGACTATATGCAAAGATAGTAGCAATATTTTTCTTTCATACTACTTATGTGTTTGGTGTCCAACTTCTCTCCATTCTTGCCAAATCTGAACTTTTTTATAATTAAAATATATACTTAATCTAAACACATTGTTCAATGTAGACATTTTGAAGTTTTATTGAATTTTTCTCTAATACCAGACAAATTCCTGATAGACATAAATCATGTAGTTTTCATAATAAATATCAGCCATGATGTTATAGTTTGGCAGAGGTTATCTTTAAGATAGATAAACTGAAAGAATTCCCTCTAAAAACTGGAAGACATGGATGCAACCTTTGACCTCTTCTATTCAACATCATCCTTGAAATTCTAGCCAGAGCAATTAGACAGAATAAAGAAATTAAATGGATACAAACAGGAAAAGAAGAACTCAAACTATCACTATTTGCCAAAGACATTATTTTATATTTAGACTATCCAAAAACTTTCACCAGAAAACTTCTAGAACTAGTAAAAGAATTCAGCAAATTAGCAGGATATAAAATCAATACCTGTGAAACAAACTGATTTCTTATACATCAGTTATGAACCCACTGAAAGCGAACTTAGAAAATCTACCCCATTCACAATAGCTCAAAAGAAAATAAAACATTTGAGAATCAATCTAATAAAAGAAATGAAAGACTTCTACAATGATAACCATAGAACACTAAAGAAAGCAATTGAAGAAGACTTTAGAAGAGGGAAATATTTCCCATGTTCTTGGATAGGCAGAATTAACATTGTCAAAATGGCCATACTACCAAAATCATTATACAGATTTAATGCAATCCTTATTGAAATCTAAATAACATTCTTCTTAGAATTAGAAAAGGCAATCATGAAATTAATTTGGAAAAATAAGAGACCCAGAAGAGCCAAAGCAATTCTCAGCAAGAAAAATGAAGCAGGAGGCATAACAATACCAGACTTAAGCTATACAGAGCCACAGTAACAAAAGTGGCATGGTATCATCACCAAAAGAGACACATAGACCAATGGTACAGAATAGAAGACACAGAGACAAATCCACATAAATAGAGTTATAAGGTGCCAGAAACAATAATTGGAGAAAAGAGAGCATCTTCAACTAATCTTGCTGGGAAAACTGGAAATCCACATGTAGCAAAATAAAATTAAACCTCTGGCTCTTACCATGCAAGAAACTCAACTCAAAGTGGATCAAAAACTTAGGAACTAGAACAGACACCTGTGCCTAACAGCAGAAAAAGTAGTACCAAATCTTCATTCACCATGTAGGTTTAGGAACTGAATTTCTTAACAAGATGGTTGAAGTACAAGAGGTAAAATCAAGAATTAATAAATAGGATGGTATCAAACCTAAAAGCTTAATCTTAGCAAAAGAAATCATCAAGAATATGAAGACAGATCCTACAGAATGGGAGAAAATCTTTGCCACCTTCACTTCAGATAGATCATTAATCTCCAGGATATATAAAGAACTCATAAAACTTTAACACCAAAAACAAACAAACAAACAAACAAACCTAATAAATAAATGGGCTAAGGAACTGAACAGAAATTTCACAGAAGAAGAAATACCATTGATCAACAAATATATTAAAAATGTTCAACATCTCTAGCAATTAGAGAAATGCAAATCAAAACTACTCTAAGATTTCATCTCACTCCAGTCAGAATGGCAATTATCAAGAATACAAGCAAATATAAATGTTGGCAAGGATGTACGGAATAAGGTACACTCATACATTACTGGTCGGACTGCAAATTAGTGCAACCACTCTGGAAGGCAGTATGGAGATTCCTCAGAAAATGTTGAATGGATCCATTCAACTATCCTACTCCTTGGTTTATAACCAAAGGACTTAAAATTAACATACTACAATGACACAGCCACATCAATGTTTATAGCAGCTCAACTCACAGTAGCTATTATGGAACCAACCTAGGTGCACTTTAACAGATGAATGGAAATAGAAAATATGGCATACATACACTATGGAATATTACTCAGCCTTGAAGAAGAATGAAATTATGTCATTTGCTGGTAAATGGATGGAGCTGGAGAATATCATGCTATCATGCTAAGTAAAATCAGCCATTCCCAAAGAACCAAAGACCAAATGTTTTCTCTGATATGTGGATACTAATTCACAATAATGGGAGGGGGCAGGCCAAGGAATAATAGAGGTACTTTGATATGGCAGAGGAGAGAGAAGGGAGGGGAGAAGTTATGGAGGCATAAAGATTAGTGGAATGAATAGGACAATATTCCCTATGTGCATATATGAGTACAAGATTGGTGTAATTCTACATCAATGTATAACCAGAAGATTGATAATTTATACTCCACTTATATATGATGTGTCAAAACACATTCTACTGTCATATATACTTAATTAGAACAAAAAATAAAATATTTGAAGAATAGAATAAAATTATGTCATTAGTGACAGTAACCTTAGGAAGATATTTTTAAACAATATTTTTTATTTGAATACAGTTTTTTTTTTTTTTTTGCAAATAGCTATATTCACTTTATCCACACATTATATATTGGATGGATAAAGATACATTTAGCTTTATTTGAGGAGTGACCACTTGTACTTAATAAATAACCATCATATAGGAAAAACAAAACAGATGTATATTTCCTCTGACTCCAATGAAACTGCAATATCTATTTCTCTACAAATAAATGAATATTTTATGTTAGGTGCCATGAGTTTTCAATTTAGGTCTCAGTTTTCTTATTCCAATTATAATCAATGAAACTAGAAATATGTAAATATTTGAGTACTAAGGACTATTAAATAATATTAGGTACATTTTATAAGACTAAGGAATAATTTAAAGATAACAAAGTGACATTAGAAACAGGAATAATGAACTATAACTTGAATTTTATTACTTTGTTATTTACTGTAAAGAAAGTATTTATCACACATTTTATGATTTCATTATATTCTTGCTTTTTTTCTTTTTTTAAAGCTTTTTAAGAGCAGAATCCCTTATTTGCAGTATTATATCCAAGTATGTTTAATATATCATAGGTTCTCATTAAATGATATTTGCCTGTCAACCTCTTTATTACCTAGGGAACAGTGGATGTTTTAAATAAAATACAGAATGTAAAAAAAAATTTCACATCAAATATTTCAGTTGAACTATCTATTCAATCATGATTACATTATTTGTAATATATTGGTGACCAGAATTAAAAGAGTAAATTTCCTTATAATATTGTATATTTATGAATGGATACAGCAAGAAATATTGTTTAAAAATTGTTCCTAAGGTTACTATCACTAATGACATAATTTTATTGCATTTTATGTTAATATACTATTTTATGTACTTGAATATTTCTTTTTATTATCTGAATTTTGCAAGTAAATAGTAAGTAATTGAAACCTAAATTTTGTAAACATTGTACATAATCTAATACTATATTTGATACATATTCTGAAATTTGTAAACTGAGTAATAATGCTGGTAAGCAAGTGTACATATACACTTATGTTATATTACAAAATATAGTATTTGTTATGTAAATATTTCTGGTGTTTTTACAAGCAGCATAATACTATTTGAAATTTCACAATTTTAAAATGTCATTCACAGTAAACAGTGGGCATAATGATCATTTTAAATATATGGAAACATATGATATTTAGACGTGTTGTTTAATACTAATACAGAAACTTCAATTATTTTCATTTTTTCTTTGGCCAAAATTTTATAAATAAAAGAGATTTGGCCTATTTTATTAATTAGATATCTTTCATAGTTTAACCAGATCCTTATGGACTTGTTTATTGAAACTGCATATCAATATTAATTAAAAGAAACCATGTAATATAAGAAGTTCATTACAGTAGTGTATACAAAATGTAGTCAAACTAACTTTAAGCTTTAGTGACTTTTATCCCTTAAATGAGAAAGAAGGACAAGGAGAGGGAAAAGATGAAGGAGGAGAAAAAGAAGAAAAAGTGAGACAGAAAAAAAGTAGAGGAAAGAGGAAGAGAAAGTTAAATGCCAACTTTAAAATTTCCCATTTTTAAAAAGATAATATCTATGGACTTTGAAATGCAAAACATAACTTGAATTAAAATATTTGAAAACACAATAGTAAAAAATTTAACACCTTACCAATGTTTGAGTTAAAATAGAACTCCAGATAATTTGTCCTTGTCTGAAATATAATTCATATCTGGATAGTATTCAAGTAAAAGATGTGATTTCCTATAAAATTTTCACAGATACTGATACTGTATGTTTATGAGTAATATTTAGCATTATTTGTAATTTCTTCAAGCCACACTTTACTAAATGCATTTGTTCTGCATGTAGATGGCATTTACATATATTTAGACTTTAATTTAATTAAGTATTAGTATTAGCATTTTATTGTACATTTGTGTGAGGTTAAGAGGTAATGTAGTTTAGGCTCGATTATGATACCCTAAAAATAAAATCATTGCTTTGGGCAGAGTTCACATTGCTTGCAAGAAAAAACAAGAATGCTTTAAATCTAGGAGTACATGTGGTGAAATGAAAAATAACTTCTTTATGAATTCATTGTTTTTTATTTGTTTGTAATGTTTGTGAATACTAAAGCATGCCAGTGTTTCTTCTTTAATTTTCCACTTATAATCTCTCTCATTTCAGATATTCTACTCTTAGCTGCAACACTTTTATTAGACTATCTCCATAGACTAAAAAATGGCAATAGAGTGGAAGTTAATCATGGTAAAGACTATTGGGTAAGGACTTTTTTGTTTTTGACTTTCATTTGTTTACACCTCACAATGTACCTGGCTCAAGAGTTAATGAATATGTGATTTTCTATCATTAGGTTAATTTGATTAAAGATATTAATTGGAGAAATGATAAACTACTGTTGAAATTAGTTTGATTTAATGTCTTGCATATTGAAAATTAAGATTTTTTCCATTTGCTTTAATAACTATGTCAATTGATTTTGTCAATATTGCATTCTCTGTCTTTTATATTTGGAGAATAATAATTGCTTTCAGACAGTAGTTTGTATTATATGATGGAGTATTGCTATAACAAGTTGTCATCAAATTTATTCTATTGGGATGGGTGGAAAAATGTTTTCAATATTTTTATTATATTATGTATTTTTCCCTTTTGATACACAAGGCTAATTCCTACATTAATAAAAAAGTGAGAAGTATGAAGTACATTTATTTTATTTTATTCATATTTTTGTTCATTTTAGATATGCATGACAGTAGAATATATTTTGATATATTTTACATACATGGAGTATAAATCATTCTAATCAGGATCCCATTCTTGTGGTTGTACATAATATGGAGTTTCACTGGTGGTGTATTCATATATGAACATAGTAAAGTTATGTCTGATTCATTCTACTGTCTTTCCTATTCCTATCCTCCTCCTTTCCCTTCATCCCCCTTTGTCTAATCTACTGTACTCTTATTTATTTTAATAATTTATCAGTAGTGGAATCTAGAAGAAAGATTTTAAGAACATACAGAAGCATTTAAACATATTACTTAAAGTCAACTAGGTTGTAAATAGTCCTATCAGTCTGTTTAAGTTGCTGTAACAGATGACCAGAGACTGGTTGATTTAAGCAGCAGACATTTATTTTTTCACAGTTAAAGAAGTTGGAAGTCCAAGATCAAGGGGCTGGTAGGCTTGGTTTCTGGTGTGGTTTTTGATAAGGTAGCTCTTCCTGTCTTGCAGAGGTCCACCTACTTCCTATATCCTTATACAACCTTTATTCTGTTCATGCAGAAAAAAATATATAGATCTCTGAAATTATACTCTTTTATAAAATTACTAGTCTTGTCAGATTTGGGCTCCATCCTATGACCTCATTTAAACTTAATTATGTCTGTAAAGGCCTTATAACCAAATACAGTCACTTTGGGGCTTTAACATTAATTTTGTTTGAAAAATTCAGTATATAATGGAAATATGACAAAATTTTTAAAATGAAAGATGACTTTGGCATGATACCCATTTAAGAACAAATAAATATGGTGGGGAAAATGATGACTGTGTTCTTACTGGTTATGTTGATGAGATGGAAACATTAGAGAACAAATAATTTGTGGTACAGTCATGGAAGCTATTTACAGAGTCACTAGTGTGGGCTATATTAAAGGGAGAATAAAGTTATTACAAAGAATGCCAGAAATATGAATACTAAAACATGGCTATTAATTTATATTGGTACTTATCTTAATAGATTGCATTTTAAATTGCTAATATAGAATTTTGACTTTATTAATTATTCCCCTTTTAAACCATTGTTTTGTGAGCATCTCCTCACCTCTCCTTGGTTAATTTCCTCAATTTCTTGACTTGCTAGAATTTTCCTTTCCAATATAAGGAAATATATTACCCCTGCTATTTTCATTGAAAATGCAGGTAGGATTTATCCTTCTGTTGTAACTCACAAGTAATTCAACTTAAACACGTAGAGCTCTTGCTGCTTATGTGAATGTTCTAGCTGCCTTATGTTCATTTTCTGCTTCTGCAATACAATCTCTATTACTTGTCCCTTAAGCTCTTGATGCAAACATGTAGTTTTAGCCCCCCAAATATATGCTGATTGCAAAATAAGTTCAGTTAAAAATATTGTGAATTTATCATGAAAAGCAGATAAAAACATAACTTTTTCAAAAGAGCTATTTTTAAAAAATATGCATCTAGAGAACTGGTTTCTCCAGAGATGACTCATAATTAAAGTGAATTAGTCCCTACTGACAGTGAAATACCTGACTTTAATTACATTAAATGTATTCTATTGTACTTCAGCAATAGAAAGGAAGTTCATAGTTACTTAAAGTAGATCTCTGTCAAAGAAACAAAGAGACCTACTGAGATTAACACTTTGCATTAGCCAACACCCCTACTTAAAATTTCTTTGCTCAAATTAAACTCAAATAATATTACTTAAGAACACTTTATAAGAAATTTGGGGACCAAATAATAGATTAACTGCTGGAATTTTATAGACAGATATCATATATATATAAAGTTGTATACACATATAAAAGTTGTATATATATAAAGTTGTATATACATAAAAGTTATATATATATATGTATATAAAAGTTGTATATATAATTATCAGCTTGTTGGCACTGATAAACATATCAAGCCTATAAATATGATAGCAACGATGCTTGAAAGAGAATCTAACATGAGCAATTCGTATTTTGAACAACAGCAGATGCACATAAAAAATATGCAATATTAGGAAATCTCTAATTTTATAAGTTGAAATCAAAATTGAATAGTAAAATAATTTTTAAAAATATTTTATTTATTTGCTTTAGTTGTACACAATGCAATGCATTTTATGTTTACGTGGTGCTGAGGATCGAACCCGGGCCGCACACATGCTAGGCGAGCGCTCTATGGCTGAGCCACAACTCCAGCCCTAGTAAAATAATTTTGTCTCTATTTTATTTCACCTGTCAAGGTCACTGACTCTAAGGATCCCATAACCTGTCTTCCCTGACATATGTAATAGATATTGGTCAGTTGTTCAGTTCATCCCTATAAATTATCAGATGATAATTTCTTAAATTGTTTTATCCAAGGTGATTTATTAGAAGATATATACTATGGAGAAAACCTCAAGTCCACAGGAACACATTTTTAGTGGTTGAATTACCAAACTCTCTTGTCTTAACTGTTATGATATATGGCCTCCAAAACACATATAAAATGTATTCATATAATACATATTTAAAACATGTTTTAAAAGATGAAGAGCATGAATAAAAATTTTAAATATATTTTAAGTAGTATTGTAAGACATAGTTTCTGTAGAATTATATGGAAACATCCCTTGCAATAAACTATATTTATCTCTTTGCATTTATATTTAAGTTTGACTAGTAGACAACTTTCTGTTCTAACTAATAATTAGAGATATTTTTGAAACAGTATTAACAAAGGAACTCAAACCCATGCAGTTTTCATTGTCTTTCCATTTGTTTGCTTCAACAGATAAGTAAATGGCAGGAGACTTCAGTTTCCTCCTCTATCAATACCAAATTAAAGTGGAATTTAAAGTAACTGTGAAACTTGAAACAATTGAATGGCAGTTAATCGATTTTAGGCTATTGGAAGGACAAGCAAAAGTCATTTTAAATAAAAAGGGAAATAATTGTTATATATGCTAGAAGTTTTGAGTTCATTCAATAGAATTTAATAACAAAATCTGTATCAGAAATCAGTATTGCAATTATCTAAAGTCTATGCTAATAAAATGAAAACTTATCTTTGTTTTCCTTATTATAGTTCTTTTGTACTCTTCATCAACAATAAGAAATGGATTGATAAATAATTGGGGAATGGTGTTTAATTTGAACTGATTGGTCTCTCACAGAAGCTGATAACCAAGAACAGGTTTTTAAATAAACTTCTATACAGTGTTAACTATTTTAGGATGATCTACATAATTTTAATTATGTATTTACCTACCTGTTTAGTAAGAAACAACATTTTTTCTCTAATAATAACTATATATATTCTATATGTTAACTATATTTTCTTTACCAGTTTTCAACACTTTTTACATTTATGTAAAAGACCTATGCTTGAATTTTCTTTAGCTTCCTTTAATCAGGATATAGAAAGTGACATCTGGTTTATAGGGATATGATACTTCAAGTAAAGAGTTAGTCATTACAAATCAACAAGTGATTGTGATTTGTTTAATGGTACATTCATTCAATACAATTATGGAGTGGGTTGATTAACATGGATTACCAATGACATCATTGTATTTCCCAAGTTTGAGTGGCTTTTTCTCAGCTCTATGTAATTTAAATAGTTTAACGTAACATTACTTAATAAATATATTTCTAAGTAGTAAATTAACATAAGAGATGAACATTTAAAAAACAAATTAGAGGGGAAAATAAAGTATTTCATGTCACTACCTCTTGTATTACCAACAGTAGATACTTTTGCCAACTGGTTTCTACAATTAACGACTTAAAATTCTATGAGTCCAAACAACTGTAGATGAATACAAAATCAGTAGATGTATTGAGAACATCTACGAGCTTGGGGTTATTTTTCTTATATGTTTCTATGGATTTCATCCTATCTGCTTTTATACTTCTGGAATTTATAAAAAAATATCTAAACATTATGAAATTTTTTATTTTGAAGTCAATGTTAGATGCAGTGTTTCATTAAAATAATTTTGAGTGGGAAGACTGACCAATCATACTTTCTCAACCTTAATATTTTCTTAACTATGTATATCTGGATATATTTATGCAAGTATATGCACTTATGTTTATAATAGTACTTCCAATTGTAGTTTTTGTTAATATATTTTTAATTGTAGATGGACACAATACCTTTATTTTATTTATGTTTATGTGGTGCTAAGGATAGAATCCAGTGCCTTACACATGCTAGGCAGGCACTCTACCACTGAGCTACAACTCCAGCCCTTCTAACTGTAGTTTTTTGATAAAGTTTATTCAACAGTCATTGAATCTTACTATGGACAAGATTCTCATGTTTAGTAGTGGTGTAAAAGTATTTTTTCTCCTTACATAACCATACACATTCTACAAAAGGATGATAGATGATAAGTGAAAGGAAATAGATGACCAGAATAATTTAAAATAGTATGTCTATGAAGTTAATCAGGCAATTTGAGACTCACTACTGAAAAAGGGTCTCAATGGATTAAGAAAGGGGCTTTCAAAGTAGAGTATTCCTGTGCTGAATCATAAATTAATGAAAGGAACCACCATTATAGAACACAGATAACAGCAGATTGAGGATATTGGGTTTGGGGAATAGGAAGTGCTAATGCACTAAGGCAGGCAATGTCTTGGTTGTTTTAGAAACAATAATAAAGAGTTATACAGAAGAAAAATGACTAAAATGTCATTAACAGGTATTAAGCTTGGAAGAAGAAGCACTTGAAAACTATTCATGCTGGCAGAATAGAACAGTCTTTAGGAAAGATAAAATTGTGTCACTTTTTTCTTTCCATTTAGACTGTATCTACTTCTCACGACAAAGAACCTAAATGTCGACCAAGACCTAAATGGCCCATATATTTATGTGTCAGGATTGGCAAATAAATCATTTCTTTGAACTCCATAGCCTTGGACAGTGAGACTGCCATTTCTGTGAATCTCTCAGTGTAATGGTGCTGAAAGACACACCCATTTGTGGGGGGTCACTGTTAATAGGGCAGATTCCATGCCTGGCATGGAATTCATGGGTTCCATAGCTTTGTATTCAGATGACTGCTGCCCTGGGGTGATAGAAATATGGGCTCACTCAGTAGCCTTGAGGTGACAGCTGTCCAGAGCCTAAAGAAGATAACCTGCAAGTACATTAGTGAAATTAGCCTGTTCCTGCTTGACTTTACTTTTTATTTACCTTGAAGTATGCTTTCGCACATTCAATCCCTTTGATTTGATTGCATATAAAATTCAGTATTCTAGATTTATTTAGCTGGTGGTTTTAGAGAAGCAAAAGAGAGAAAAATCCCCAACAAATAAGCTCTATTGATATCTTTCCTTGCATCATGTTTGATAATGTGTCACAGGACAAACCAAATACATAACCAGATCTATAACATGTTCAGTTTACAGTGCAAAGGACTTAGTCCTAACTGACTGCTCTAGAAAATCTGGACTCTATATTAAATACATGGGATACTGCTGCTTCTTCTTTAAATCCTGCTACATACAATTTTCCATATAGAAAAGTGTTCCAGTAAAATATCAAAATGGTCTCACTAAATATCATTAACTGAGTAATGTTTGAGATTTAAGGGTATTTTTTAAATTGTTGCTTGGTTTTTTTGTGCTAATTATATTTTCTTATATGTGATATATCCCACTTCAAATACTTAGGCTCTTTTATCACATAGTTAGCTCTTCTAAAGGAGTATTAATTTGAATTGTGCCTTTGAAGTTTCCCATTACTGTGGTATTTAAACTGAATTCATATGTATTTTTGGTGATATAATTCCCAGTATTCTTTTCATGTGTTCAGTTTTCAATGATTCTACTATTCCAATGATGTTATTTTAGTTTTCTATGTTTTCTTTTGTGCTGTAGTAAGAACTTCTTTCAATTCTTGGTAATATCTGCCTAGAACATTTTTTTAAAAAATTTATTTGTTTTAATTAGTTATACATGACAGTAGAATGAATTTATGCACTGTGATATATCATACATAAATGGGATATAATTTCTCATTTTTCTAAGTGCACATGTTGCAGAATCATATTGGAATATAGTCACATATATACATACAATAATAATGTCTGTTTCATTCCACTATCTTTCTCATCACCACATCCCCTCCCTCCTCTCCTTTTACTTCCCTATATCTAATCTAAGGTAACGCTATTTTTCCCTAGTGCCGCTGGCCTTATTGGGAATTAACATCCACATATTAGAGAAAACATTCTGCCTTTGGTTTTATGGGATTGGCTTATTTAGCTTAGCATGATATTCTCCAACTCTAAACATTTACTGGCAAATGCCATAGTTTCATGCTTCTTTAAAGCTGAGTAACATTCCATTGAGTATATATATATATATATATATATATATATATATATATATATTCCACATTTTCTATATCCATTCATCTATTGAGGGACACCTAGGTTGGTTCCATAGTCTAGCTATTTTGTATGTGATTGTTTATATTCTTTATTTCTTTAACAATTATTTATGTAATATAAGAAGAAAACTCAATAAAAAGTATAATCCTAGGCTCATTTTAATGTGGATATCTAAAAAACAAAAATACACACATGAGCATGCACACACACACACACACACACACACACACATAAACACCCCTTTTACCTTTCATAAGGTAACTGATTTCATTGAAAATAAAGAAAAAAATCAAATATGTATACTTTTTTATTGTTCATATCTTCCTTCTTTGGTCATTCAAAATGGATTGAATGTTTTGTTTAAATGTTGATCAACAAAACTGATAAATTACTATGTGACATTCCGAAGAAGAAGTTGATTGATTTGTAAAAGATTATAAAGGTTTTCTTCATTTTCTGGAGTATTTTTCTCATAGCTTCATGTTAAACATAAATTTTACTTTTGAAAGCACCATGTAAAACTTATGTATATTTGTAGAGATAATTCCATTTTATAATAGAAATACACAGAATTGAAAAATATAATGTAACTCTCAAATATATGTGGGTTTATGTGTATATATATGTTATATATGTATGTGTATCATACATATGTACACTGTATTACACATGCACTATATAATAGCATGTACAGAGTATGTATGTATATATACATATACTATATTATAGTATATTATATATACTCTACATATATATCATACATATAGGTATATATTATACACACATATTACATATATAGTATACTTACATAGTATTGTGTGTGTGTGTGTGTGTGTGTGTGTGTGTGTGTGTGTGTATGTGTTATAGTGTACTAGGGAATTATCCCAGGGACACTCTACCATTGAGTTAAATCCATAGTCATTTTAATATATTTTTTTTAAATTGTGAGACAGCTTATCTCTAAGTTGCCCAGCCTGGCCTTGAGTTTGGGATCTTCCTGCCTCAGACTCCCAAGTAGCTGGAATTATACATGTGTGTGAGCACTACAGCATCAAATATATTTTAATAAATGATATAAATATCTTTGCAATACAATTTATCTTTTCAAAAGATAAAAATGTGCTTAGTCGGTATTTTGTGATGGTCATTATTTCTTCAAATAGTAAAATTTGTAGTTTCATTTACATGTTTATTTTTATTTAATTTAATGAACTGCTGGTTGTGTTGATACTGAACAGGTAAAGTTTAATGAATTATATTCAAATTAAAATGGAAATGCAGTGTGTGATTTCAGTATAAACTTGGAATTTTAAAACATAATATGTATATTTTAATTCAAAAGAATTTGTTTATTGGTGTTCAAAATAAAAAAGTATATAATGTGCCCAATATGTTCTTTCTAAATTTGAATAGTACAATCTTTCGAAGGTTTTATGCAAACACAGTGACTAGTATTCACTTAAGTTAACTTGCATGCTGAAGTAGGAATAACAATGAACAGAAAATATATTGCAGATATGGTCAGTATTAGGTTATAAGATCATTTTGTTTGGATATTTCCAATCACCAAATTTAATAACATTTTTGTAAGTGTCATTTATTAATATCAGACTTTTCATGTGCCTTGAGGATTGATATTATACATTTGACTATATACTTAAATTTATTTTTCTCTAGAAAACTGAGTCAAATATCCACTTATTTCCCTTTAGCATGTTTTCTTTGTTTAAAGTTTACTTCATGAGAAGTTTCCACCATATAGACATAGGATTAAGGAAGTTCAAAACTTGATGACAATCATATGTTTGCTAAATTAGTTGCATGATTCTTTTGCACAGAAAATTGTGTGTGCAAACACTTTCATTAGATTCACATTATTCTTCTGGCTAAGTTCTCAAAATCTATTACTGAAAAAATAAATTTACATTTAAATGTAATCCTGCTATAGCTACAAGTTAAATCCCAATTTAGACCTGTCAACAAAAATTAAGCTTATATATATACAAAAGACTAGTCTGATGGAATGACAATCAGGTATGATGTCTATGACTTAGAATTTGATGTTAGTTAATGCTTTCTGAATAGGCAGATAATTGTAAGTTGCAGATTGAAGGCTTAGGAATGTGAATGCTGTTATACAGAAAGTTCTAAATTGAGTTTCCCAAGTTTGTGATGAAAAGCTGCTTTTGATTACTATGTGAATACAGTTAGAAAGTTGAAGAGAGAAAAGAAATGATGGGGAATGAAGAGAAGGGGTAGCAAACAAGATGTGATTGAATTATAGGATTTCAGGTTAGTATTTACAGTAATTTATTTTCTCTTGATAAAGTGTTATAAATTACTCAAAATATGGATATTTTGACATATCAGCAAACTTTTAAAACTGTTATTTACAAAATTAGTGAAACTCATATAAGCATATTTAATAATGTACTTTTGTCAGTTTTGCACACAGGAAAAGAGGAGAGAAATGAATAAACTACTGTAAATAGAGAAAAGCCTTCTAAAAGTTTTGTTAAAAGCAGGTCATTAGTGCTACTGACCATTTGATGTAAATGGTTTTGTTAAATTTTTAGGCATAAAAATATACTGTAGGTGTATAACAGAAACTAACATCAAAGAATGAAAACTAAATGATTCCAAAACAAAGAGCACTACTGGAGGCACTTCTTAAATTTGGTTTTTATCTCATTCTGTTTGGACTACAATAATCACACACCATAAGTAGGGTGGCTATCGAGCAACAGATTTTCTCTCTCATGATTCTGGAGACTGGGAAGTCCAAGATTAAGGTGCAGGTATATTTGCAGTGTGGTGAGGGTCAACTTTGTATAGCAGGCTTTCTTCTCAGTCTGTCCCCACATGGTGAGAGAGGCAAAAGTTCCCAGTGTCTTTCTAACGTTAATAATCCCACTCATGAGAGCTCTACCCTTATCTTCTAATCACATCCCAAAGGCCATGCCTCAATATTGTCACTTTAGGAATGAGGATTTTAAACATATGGATTTGGAGGGGACATAATTATTCAGATCACAGCACGTTAAGTTCTTAGAATCTGTTTTTGAAACTGGGACTTCCTTTATTCCCCATCTTCCTTACTTAGATTTCATGCACATTTGTAGGTTACTGTTGGTTTTGTTTTTGAAAAAAAAAAAAAAAAAAAAAACCTTATGTTTCAATGATTTGTATATATAAGAGGAAAGAAAAATACCTTGGGAAAGACTCATAAATGTGGGAAAGCCAATGAAAGCATTCAGGCTTAATTTTTTTTTTCTTTGGCATAATGTCAATGGTTGTCAAAGTCAAAACTGAGCAAACTTGGTTAGGGTAAGTACTCAGGAGAGTAAAATTGAAGTAGTTAATTAAATAGTGAAAGCAGGTAATGCCAAGAGAAGATATTAGGAGAAAATCTGTAAATTATTCCTAGGTCTTAACTATATACAGGTCTTTGTGGACTGTCATTCCTGTGATCCTGTAGAGTATATTTGGCAGCTAAGTTTTGGTCTTAGGATAAAATTGCATGCAAAGTCAGAGCATATATATTATCTTTTATGATTAGGGTGCAATTTTCATCTCTAATATCAGGACTTCACACACAATTAATTTATTCAAGTAGTGGCATATTTTATAAGAATTACATAGGAAGTACATACTGTCTGGGTGAAAAAAAAGATTACCAAGAGATAGGGTCAGATAATGCAAGAGGGTGCTCAGAATTTCTTAGATAATTTATAATATTTTCATTCATAACAAATTTTTGATTTGGTTATAATAAAGTTCCAGTGTTCACAGTCATTTTCCTAAATTATTCTTGTCTTTGTGATTTTCATTCTCTTTTAGATGTGTTACTCTAAAATATTTTGTGTTGCTTATTTTGTGTGTGAAACATATAAAAAGCACATGATTCTGCATAGGATTCCTCTTCCTTCTCTCTTTTCAGATTTGTAACATGCCTACTGATTCAAACTGCAGATTAAGATGAAGAAACCGAAGATAGTCTCAAATATACACAGATATAGACTATCTAAACAAATATTCGTTCTTGGTATATTTGTGTGAACATACCCCAAAGTCTGAAGAAAAAACAGTATATACTAATTCAGAAAACATGTAATCAAATCAGAAAATGAAATATCCAACCTTGTAGAATTCTCAGGGAAAGGTGCCTACATGATACCAAAAGTGGAAAAATCTATTTCTGACTGCATATGGTGGGCCAAGGTCAAAAAGCCGGTGCACTAAAATATATAAAATTAACTTCAGTCCATGTATTTAAGGTGTATATGAAACATAAATGTCATACATGACTTTTGACTTTAAAAAAAAAGGAACCAAAAAAATCTGAAATGTGAAACACTTTGGCCACAAGAATTTCAGATAAAGGATAATCGATGTCTGCAGCAGAGATTTTAATTACTGTCTTGATTCTCACAGCAACAGGAGCACGCCTCTGCTGGGAACTCTTGGTGCAAAGGCACGAGTTGAGACTGCCCAGTTGTGATGGTGATGTCCTGTTCAAAGGAGGTTTTGTGCTTGCCAAGGGACTACCAGTCTTGACCCTGAGTTCGGACACCAGCTGCCCAGGGGTAAAGAATTGTTAGAGCAAAGTTGATAATTATATATAATGCTAAGTGAAATTAGTCAATCTCAAAAATGCAAACACCGCATGTTTTCTCTGATATAAGGAGGCTGGTTCACATTGTTGTTGGATCTGGGTACATAGGAGGATTAGAGGAACACTAGCATGGTCAAAGGGAAGGGAGGGGAAGAGAGGGAGCAAGGGGGGATGGAGGGGAAAAAAAGAAAAGGTGGTTGAATAAGATGGATATCATTATCCTAAATGCATGATTGAAGACCTGAATGGTACGAATATACTTTGTATACAAACAGTTGTATGTAAAAAGATGCTCTATATGTGCATTATGAATTGTAATACATACTACTATTATAAATTTTTTAAAAAGGAAAAAAAAAGTTGATAATTATAATTGTGCTTCATCCTTCAGCTTGCTTGCTTTGAAGAGACTTTCTCACAGAATATCCTTTTGATGTTAAAACCTATGTAATAAACATGCAGAGCTGGCTCTGGGTCATGCATTCTTCATCAGGAGATGAAGAACCATCAGGCCCCAGCTTTTCTTTATGTGTGTTTGTCTTTTGTCCATCCCCCATAGCCCCTCCTTGTTTTCTGAATTAAGGGCCGTCCAGGTGGCAGCGAGTCAATCTGTATATTCATATAATCCTGGAGAATTATACATTGAGACTTACTTAGAATAAATTATCAATATATTATAAATTTAAAAACACTATGTTTATGCATTATTTTATTAGAATAGAAGGAAAGGTTTAAATTTGTATTCAAAGGTATGTATCCTTCACCAGGTGCAGTGGCATACACCTGTAATCCCAGCGGGTGGGGAGGCTGGGACAGGAGGATCCTGAATTCAAAGCCAGCCTCAGCAACTTAGTGAGACCCTAAGAAACTCAGTGACATCCTGTCTCTAAAAAAAAAAAAAAAAAAAAAAAAGTGGGGGGGTGCTGGGAATGTGGCTCAGTGGTTAAGCACCCCTGGGTTCAATCCCTGGTACCAAAAATTGTTGAAACAATTATAGAAATGACAATGAAGAAGGATATTTTCAGCTGTTAAAAATGTAAGATATTTTTGCTGTAGATAATTGCCACCCCATTCCCCAAATTTTATGTAGGAGCCCTAACCCCCAATGCAATGTTGTTTAGATATGAAGTTTTTGTAAGATAATTAGTGTAGATGAGGTCATTAGGATTAGTACTCTTAGGACACACTTGAGAGTGTTGTCTCTCTCTCCCTAGCACATTGGGGGATAGGGAAAAGGCAACCATCTGTAAGCTAGAATGACGGCCCTCATAAGTTTAGCTGTAAATTGATTTTCAATTTTCTAACTTTCAAAATTTTGAGAAAGTAAATCACTGCTGTTTAAGTCACACAGTATATGGTATTTTGTTATGGAAACAAAGCTGACTAATGCAGCATATGGGCATTAATGTAATATACTTATGTCCTGCATTGTTTTCTGTGGAGTAGAGAGAGCACATTGTGGATAATGGCCAACCTAGTTTAAACAAAAATGCACTGTGATTATGAGAAAACACAGGCCTCTAATCATATTCTCCATTTGCCAATAACAACTACATTTCTAATGTATCATCTGAAAAAATTAAATTTTGAATTATTTTCTTTATTAAATTGTTTGATATAATAAAAAGAAAGTTCTAAAATTATTTTATAAAACTATAATTGATAAATTGCTAGTCACATAATTTATATGTCTCAAGGTCAATAAATAAATATTTGTATGGAAATTGAGTTTTTAGAGTTCTTTAGTATTATATCATTATCATTTTTGATCATTACATAGTCTGGCTAAACATTTTATTTTATAATCTATCTAAATTTAGCTATTATCATATAATGACAAACTCATTTCATGCACATATTTTATTATTCTTTGAATTTATTCCCCAAGTGAATTTTCAAATCAAAGAATGATGATTTAATAGTCTTCTCAAACCTAAAATCTAGAAGTAGATATTATTTAATATTTATAAGAACATTAATTCTTTACTTTGTCCCTACATAAAAACAAAATCTAATTATTTTCCAATAATAATGATGTTTGTTATTAAATAACATTACTGACAAAATATTTAATAATGATCAAATTATGTCAACAATTGTAAATTTCTGTAGTGATATTAAATGCATTAATAAAACGTGTTTTTTTAAAACTGTAATGATTCAAATTTTAAATTTGAAGTTGCTGGCTTATAATTTGTATCTTTAAACATTCTCAGAGATCCTATAATTTCAACAGCCAACCTGCACTATTGTTTTTGAAGTGGAATTAAAAAAAAAATCATTACTACAATGTGATTGATAATATTGATTCTTAAATGCTTAATTAAATAGTTTCTCAAATTAAATACTTCTAGACATTTCATTGTCACCTGATACATTGTTTGGCCTCAGGGAAACCAGGAATACAGTATCCAATATTCAACATCTAGAAAAAAGGAAATATCTGACATTGATAGAAGCTGGAGTTAGAATGTTCTCAGACATTAAAATATATTAAAAATTGAAACAAGGACCATCCTTTTCAGAAATGTAGAGGGAAAAACGTTTATTTCATGAGGCATTATCATAGAAGAAGTTCAGTCTTAAATATGGAATGAACATTCAGGCAGAATATCAATGTTATCTAATCTTTAAGATATTAGAATCTATGCAGATGTTTTGAAAAGTGAACTAAATTTTGGTGTGAACTTTCAGTTCCCAGTTCTCCATATAAAGTGTGTAGAAATCTCCACAGCATCCTAACATGTATAAAGCTGACCAAACTGAAGTGTTAATTTTTTTAGACCCCTAAGAGTAGTGAGGTTAGAGAAAAAATTGCTTCCCTCAAAATTGGAGAGACAGAAAGGCAGACCCAGGAATCATAACAGAGCAGAAACCTTCACAGGAAATAGCTCAGGCTAAAACCATCTGAGCTGTGATTGATGAAATGCTGGAGGCTGCAAATGGACAAGTTAGAGTGTCAAAATTTCAGGGTAGCCCAGGCTTGGGAGGGTGTATTCTTCTATAAATTTTGCCTGGGTTCTCACATTATGTATCAGAGAAAAGTTCCTTCATATTCATGGCAGGGGAAGGGGAAAAGGAACCATTTCAAAACATGGCACAGCATTCCATATGTTTTTATAAGGTCTGCTCTCAGGAGAAACTGATAAACCACAATGTGACAAGCTGAGGTTTTACCAGAGCCCAATTGACCTGAGGGAAGGATAGCTAACTAAAGACAGATATAACCTTCCAACAGGAATAAATGAAAGGCCCCACCTCAGCTCATTCTATCCATCCTGTCTTCACTAAAGGGTGAATAAATCACTGAGAAGCACTGGTGAACATCACAGTTCAAGTACATAGACTCCCTAAAAGACTGAGTCCTAATGCTAGGACTCTAGAACATCTCCCAACTCCCCACAGCTTACAAATGCATTATCAAAGACCTGTTTATAAGAGTTCCTTTTGCACAGTTCAAAACTGGCTACCAAGAAAAAAAATGTATAAAGCATTCTGAAAGGCAGACTGAAGAGAAAGAACAAGTCTATGATCGGAATGTTCATGCCTACCCATAATTCATATGTTAAATCTTGATTCCCAGTGTACAATTATTAGGGTTTGGAAACTTGGGAGGTGATTAGGTTATCAGGACAGCACTCTCATATTTCAGCAGAATGCCCTTATAAAATAGACTTGAGAGATGTCCAGTCTCTTTTACTATGTGAAGACAGAACAAGAAGGCTCCATCTAAGAATCAGAAAGTGGGCTCTGACCAGGCATTAACTCTGCCAATTCCTTGATCTTGCTTGGACTTTTAAGCCTCCATAACTGTTAGAAATAAATTTGTGTTGTTTATAATCTAATGGTTTTAGCATCCTAGTCTTATAAGCATCTCAAGTAGACTAGATGAGTAAACATTAGAATCACACATAGCAAGGACATTGAATAATTATTATGAAGGGCTGGGGTTTTATCTCAGTGTTTGAGCACTTGCCTTGCATGTGTTAGACACTGGGTTAGATCTTTAGCACCACATAAATAAAAATAAATAAATAAATAAATAAATAAATAAATAATTGTGTCCATCTACAATTTAAAAAAAAATTTAAATAATTATTATGAATATAATGAAGACCCTAATTTGGTAGACAGATACAAGAATAAATGGTCAGTGTAGGCAGAGAGATGGAAATCCTATAAAAAGATCCTATTAAAGATCTACAAAGAAATGCTAGAGACCAAATACAAAACACATAACAGAAATGAAGACTACCTTTTGCAACAGTTTTAATGTTTGTCCCCTTCAAAACTCATGTTGAAATTCAATTGCCATTTTAACAGCATTTGAGATCAGGAACTTGAGTATAGATTAGAGAGTGAGGGCTCTGACTTAATGGACGGTGTTAAAACCATTTTAAAAGGAAGAATTTGGTCCCTTTTTGCTTCTTTCCCCTTTTGCCAGAAGGCCTGACCCAGAGGCTGGTGCCTTGATTTTGGAATTACCAGTGATTTCCAGTGTTGAAGTGACCTGTGACAGTAACTCAGGGTTCCTAACACAAAATGATTCCATTATGCATTGAAAGAGTTAAGATAACTTCTCAAATGAGTAACTTAGTCCCTGAGAATGACTTATTGGGTCTATTAACTTCAATGAGATTAACAATGAACAAAAGGAATTGACCTGCCTTGTTTGAAATATATCCTAATCTGTTTCATTCAAGTGAGAAACATGAAATAGATATGCACATAATTTATAGATATCAAATTATCTCCATTTAAACAACAGTTACTGAACACCTACTATGTGAAACACATGAGATAGTTACATTGCAGAACACAACTGTGTAAAACACACTGTCATGATCTGGATGCTTTATTCAAATTGGAGTTTTTCAATGATGTCAGGAAGTTAATATGCTAGAAAAGTGTAAGCAAACATTATCTTCTAAAGAAAGAGAAGAGAATCAGAAAAGAGACAATGCTAAAAGCATAGAACTAAGTATTTCAGGCAATATAAATACATCATACATTTAAGTGTCCTGAAATTTTGATACATTTCTATACATTAAGCTGAAATATTGAAATCTGCATTTCTTTATTATAGGAAATGCCCTGATAAATAAACACTTCTGAAAAGAAGAAAAGGAGGGTAATAGATTTCTTTATGCTCTCTACTAGAGCTTAAGACACTGAATGGATGCTTAAGTGGACAATATTTCATTTATATATAAGGAAAAATAAAAGTGCCAAAATTTTCCCACTAGGGAAAAAAAAAAAAAAAAAAAACAGGCTATAAACTCAGGCAAGAGTTGTTATGTAAATAGGGCAAACATGGCCTCAATATGCTGACCTCAAACTTATTTCCTTCTCCACAGAAAGCTAGGAATATTACCCAAGTCTTGAGACTTCAAAAGTCTATTGCACTATTCTATCAAAATACCTCCCACAGCACAGTTGGCAATATGGTAAGAACAATGAACTCCATGATCGCAGATCACTTTACCAGAAACAATGCTGTGTAGAATACCATGACAGTAGATAAGGGATTATGTATGTAAACAAGTGAGTTTTGGCAGATGCAATTGTATAAGAAAGTGTTTTAGTCAGTTTTTTGTTGCTGTGACCTAAATACCGGACAGGAGTAACTTAGAGGAGGAAAGGGCTCACAGTTTCAGAGGTTGAATTCATGTTATCCAACTTCATTGCTCTGGGCCCTAGATGAGGCAGAACATCATGGAGGAAGGACATGGGAGAATAGCCCTGCTTACCTCATGGTGGATAGAAGGCAAAGGGGTGGAGAGGGGCTGTAGGGAAGAACCACCTGAACAGCACATGTTCTTAGTGACCCACCTCCTCTAGCTAAGCCCCACCTGCTTACAGTTAGCACCCAATCCGTTCAAAGTAACCTACTTAGGTTGCTGCTCTCATAATCTGATCATTTCATCTTTTACTATTCCTGCATTAAAACAGGAGCTTTGGGGGGACACCTGATATGTAAACCATAACAGGGATGACAGATTAATATCAAGAACAAATGTTTATTCCAGTATGAATAAAACATTGCCCCTTTCATGATGGAAGTGGTACTATGTAATTAACCTGGAAACCATGTACCTGACAGTTTAGTGTTTGTCACTGCTGCTAACAGATTCAGCACTTAGAAGTGACTTAGACCATCCTTGATGAATAGAAGTCTATATTGATGAGATTATCATAACTTCTATCCCTGCAATAGTATAAGATGCTATCATTAAGTATTCATATTTTAATTTTAGCATACAACCTATTACACATTATTAGAATACTATGCTAAATGCCTGATAAAATTAGGAAGTGATCATTTTAGGAATATTTATTCTGATTATATATGCTTATATCATGCTCTTAAACTAAGTCACTATAATACTTAAATGAAGTAAATAATCACTATTGATAATGACTATAATCCTTATTTTGATATGCAAGAACTAGTTATCTAAAAATGGTCAATATTAAGATAAGAAATAAAAGAAAATATCCAATACTAAACAGATATTAGTTCTTACTAGGTTGTTTATATTCAATTACTATTAACACTTCATGTCATTGAAATATGTACACATTTTGATAAATGCCCACCTTTAGCAAATATATGACCAAAGTTGCTTTTCTGCTATCAATTCTACTTTAAGGAATGTTGTCTCATGCTTTGAAAATCCTTTCAGCATTTGTATCTTTATTTAACGTGGATTTTATTTAATTTGCATTTAAGGAAATGATAGCTACATTTTGCTGTGGATTAAGAATTTGTTGTTCAATTAAGGTGAATTGTTGTTTATATTATTTAATTTTCTTATTGGTACAAATACTATGGCAAATATTTATTGATAGCCTCATCTGTGCCCAATCAGGTAAGTTAATTAGGCATGATTTTGGTATATGTATGTGTGAAAATATGGGGATCAGAATTGTTTCTTTTATTTTTGTTTGAGAAGCTGGTTGGTTGAGGGGTAGAGATTATTATGAATAGGAGACAAAGGGAGTGGCAGGGGAGAGGTGTGTATGTAGGCATAGTGGTGGTAATCAGCTTTATTCATTTTACCATAAGGATTCATGTCAACTAAATGTTATTTAAAATGGCTACATTTTTTACTAGATAAAGGAAGTAATATAAGGGCTGAGAAAGCTGAAAAAAAGATTGCACTTATAGTTTTATACATAGAATTGTAAATCCATGATAATAGATATAATTTCTTAAAGATGATTTTTAGATAGAAAAGATATAAGTTTCAAACAACATTCAGATTTTTCAGATACAAAGACAGCATAACAAACAGGCATTGGTAGTCCAGTCAAGTTGGAGACTGGGATGTCCCAAATACCAAAAAGGTAGATATTTTTAACAAACTATTTTCCATGTAGTTGTATCATTTTGATTTCCTACCAGCAGTGTTTGAAACTTTAATTTCCTCCACATTCTGGCTAATACTCATTGTAGTCAATCTTTTTAATTTATCCATATTAACAATGATGTGGTATCTTGTGGTTATATTTTCCATTTGCCTTAAGAATAATAAAATTGGAACATGGGTGCAGTGGTACATGCCTGTCATCCAAGCAGCTCACAGGCTGAGACAGGAGGATCTTGAATTCAAAGCCAGTTGCAGCAGAAAGCAAGGTGCTAAGCAATTCAATGAGACCCTTTCTCTAAATAAAATACAAAATGGGGCTGGGGATATGGCTCAGTGGTTGAATACCTTTGAGTTCAATACCCAGTACCTCCCCCCAAAATAAATAAATAAAAATAACATTGGATATCTTTTGTTATGTGCTTAAGTTTCTCCTTGGCTTATGATGGAATTATGTCGTGATAAAGCCATTCAATGTATGTTGAAAATATCTTAAGTATAAAATGTATTTAAAATGCCTTATTTATCAAACAGCATCGCTTCGATTAGTGTACCTTAATTAATTGTGCTCAGAAAATATACATTAGTAATACTTGAGCAAAATCATATATTATATGTACATGAAACTGATATCATAACAAAATATTGAATAGGTCATGTAATTTTTTAATATTATACTGAAAGCGAAAAGCAAAATGTTTGCATGGTATGCTTTCTACCATCATAAATTAAAAAAATTGTACATCAAACTTGTAAGTTAGGAACAGGTATATCTTTGATGGAGTATATGTTCAAATCTTTTGTCTTTTTTTTTTAAAGATTTTTTTTCTGATTGTTGAGTAAAACAAAAAAACAAAAAAAAATCACTTAATGTAGCAAATTAGTTGTTTCCTCAATAAGGTTTATTTAGGTCAGCAAACTTGTCCCATGTCCTATGAACATATGTAAAATTGTATTGGAAGACAGCCAAATTAATTCCTCTAGGTATTATCAATGCCTGCTTTCATCAAACAACAGCAGAGTTGAGAAGTTGCAACAGAAATTTAAGTGTAAAAACTAAAATACTTCCTAGATGCACCTTCATAGAGATAGTCCAATTATTGTAAATAAAATACAATAATTTTTGTCAATACATTATCAGTATATATTTTACAAGCAGCATAATAACAAACCAAATTAATTTTGTCTAATCTGACAAAATCTATTTTACTAGGTAATTAATTTTATTTACATATATAAGGATTATTCATATTTTTAGTATACTTCTACTCACATATTTTAAAATTTAATTTAAATTTCCTCTAAGTTTTGCCTTATTTTAATTGAATAAAATTTTATTGTTCCATTGATTTTTCATCCACTCATCTGAAAGGATAATTAATTTTAATTTCTTTAGTGTACATCCTTGAGAGAGTGAAATGTTATCTTAAATTAATAAAGTTTAAAATGCATTAATATCTTTATTAACTGATATCAAAATATTAGTGCTTTAAATTTGTCTTCTCTCACATGTATTTTCCATTATTTTAGGTATATTATGATGATGCAGAATATAATGGGATCATTGCCACAAAAACTCCAAAATATTGAATACAGTTTCTTCACTGCAATGCCTAGCTGGGAAATTTCCTCTGGAGGCTTAATTTATATATAATCAAGTATTTCAGGTTGATATCCCAAGTGCACATTCAATAGTCTAAGAGCATCCAATGGAATTATCTTTTCAATATTTGAAATATCACTGTAGAAGACCCATTTTGAAAGTTTATATTGATTTCTAATGCATAGAATCACTTTTTGAACAAATCTGATAGTAATTTTATTTTAATTGTACCATTGTATTAAATCTGCTTGATTGCACAGATCCATATGTAAAAAAATTATTGTGTAGACAAAAGGGAAAATGTATATAAAATTAAAATCATTGGCTAATTTTTAAGGAGAATATGTTACCTAAGACATATTCAAATCTAAATATAAGCTTATTCAAAATAACCTATTCTCTTTATTTGAATTTCTGAAGATAATAATTAATAACAGATTCTGAAATTACATGGGATAAAAAGCATGTGGGTCCCTAAATTAACATTTTAGATTCTGCTGCTTAAATCATCACTTTAACTACAGGTAATTGATTTTCAATATCAAACTGAACTATGAGTTAGGAGAAGAAATTTCTGAGGTAAGAAAGTACATGCACACACATACACGCACACACACACAGTCACAAACTCTATAATGCCTTTGAGAAACATGAACAAAGGAAAAGCTTAAAACAACAAAACAAAGGACCCTGTGGTCAGTTTCTTTTGAGTTTATGAGTTTTTATTATCTCAAAGAGTTTCCCATGAGAACCAGAAATGTAAAATCAAAAGTTCCCAGGGAACGAAGATGAAAGTAAAATGATTAACGGCTGAACAAAAGAGCATAAACACGTTTAAGTACTCTGTCACTAGAATTTCTAATAATATACTTACTGTGACATTCTAGAAACATCTGTTTTCTCAAGTGTTTTCCCTATATACATTAACTTTTAAATAAAGTTTTAAAAAGAAAAACTTCAGAAAACATTTATTTGAAAACATCAGTGACAGAGATATTAGATAAAAACAAGTAGAATTACTAATGAAAAATTAAATACAGTCATTGATATCACTGAATTTAGAAAGATTATAACAAACCACTTCATGTAGTTATTGGGCATATTTTTTTAAATGCAGAGAATATAAATGATAGTCAGACAATTTGAAGTCACTAAAATTAACTTCCCCTAAAGCAGAACTTCTGTAAACACACAAAAGAGAATGGAAAAAACAATTAAAAATGGTTAATGAAACAAAGTCACCAGAATATATTGCTTTAAAACTTAGAAAAGGTTCATTTATAAAAATCATTCTCCAAATTATTGAAGCTATTTTCAAAATATAAATGCACATTTAAAAATTTAATAGAAAGCAAAGTTAGATGTCTAAGTGTTCAGATTTAGATGTCTATGCCTAACAAAGAATTACCACAAATGGGTACCTCTGCAACTGTAATAATGAGTTTGGACCATTTACTCAAACACTACTTTTGGCATTTCTGTTAATGAACAGATTTTATGAAATGATCACTGACTTTTAGTTCTAAATAGAAAAAAATTACAGTCTCTAAATTCTTTTAAAAATCAGGTTATGTAGTAACTTCCCCACTCATAAAAATACTGTAGAAGTTTCAAAGCCACAATTAGGTATGCATAAATGCTGAGTAAAACTTTGAATCATGTACTTAATGATATCACATTAAAACCAAGAAGGGTTTGTAAAAATAACACAAGAAACAGAAAACAGACCCAATGCCAATAAAATAGAAAAATACATTCTATTAGCATATTAAATAAAACTGCAATGTTATGAAGTGCTAAATGTAATTTGAATATTTTCAACAGACATTTAACTGAAATTTTAAATAAAACTGCAATGTTATGAAGTGCTACAATGTAATTTGAATATTTTCAACAGACATTCCCAACTGAAATCTAAATTAAATGTAAAAAAAGGAATCATCAGAGGATAAAGACAACCTGTAATAGCATAAACTATCTTAAAAGGCATTGAGGTATGTTCTTAACATTGTTTTTTTTAATTTGAATTTAAATTATATATGTATTTTTTCTACATGGAGATGGTTTGTTTTTTCATATTTTTAATTGGTGCACAACAATTGTACATAATTGTGGGATTTCTTGTTACATATTTGTTTATATACATAAAGGTTTATTTTAAATAAAAACAGAATCATACATATCAATATGATATTTCAAACACAAAAGTGGACAAATAAGAGAAATTTTGTATATTGAATAGTCATATATTCAATGAAGAAAAAATAAAGGGAAAGGAATCAAGAATTGCTTTTAAGAAATAGCAAGTTAGTAAGGCCAGACTGCTATACTATCACAAAGCACTACAGACTGGGTAGCTTAAGAACAACAAAGTGCATTTCTCACAATTCTGGAAAGTGGAAGTTTGAGATCAGACCACCAGTTGGTCAGTTCTGATCAGGGTCTTTTTTCCAGATTGCAGATAGCTGAGCGCTTCTTGAATTCTCACATGATAAAAACAGAGCTTGTGAGCTCTGGAGTATCATTTTTAAGGGCCACATGAGGCCCCAAAGTCTGGAACTAATTTCCTCCCTACAGGTTCTTCCTCCTAATACCATCACATTGGGAGTTAGGATATAGAATTTAGGGAGAGTATCATAAAATTCAGTACATGATAGAATGTTAAAATTTGAAACAGTATAATCAGAGAAAATGCCTCACTGAATAATTACAGGTTGAGCTAAGATCTGAGTAAACTAAATTTAAATTTAATCTCTTAAATGTTTCTATAGTCAGTGTTTCTTCCCAGCATTTAGTTAAAAGTACCAAGTTAGAAAATTCATTCCTTTCATTCCTTTTTCATTTTTTATTCTTTTTTGATCATTCATAAATCAAATCAGTATAACCAGGTTCTTTGTTTCTGTTACTTTGTCACTAAGTATTTCCAAAATAAAAAATAAAAAACAAAATCTAATAATTAAATGACTATTAAGCCTTATTAAATAGAATTCCTGATTCTCCTCTACAGCAAACCTACTACTTTTGCCAATCTCAGTACCTGAGCATCAAAACATTTACACAAATATTTTATTTAATTTCTCTCCTCTCATTATATTTTTGTCAGTTAACTTTACCTGTTCCTTAATCTTCAAAATGGATTCCAATCTATGTTACATGATTTTCATTTTTATTTATAAAATTTAGAGTACTGTGTGAATTTTCTTATTTATACATCTGTTATTTTCTACTTTCCCAAATAGGATTTTTTTTGGAAATTAAGGTCTGTGACTATCTTGTTAGTATCAGTATTTCCAGTGTCTTAACTGTTCAAAATTCTTTGTGGAAAAAAATTATATATATAATAGGAATATAAAAATTAAATATAAAACAAACAATTATTTATATATAACATAAAAATTATATAGATACATATGTGTGTATATTATACAAATATATCTATCTATATATACATATACGTGTGTGTGTATATATATATGCATATATATATATGAGAAAATGGAGTAGAAAATAGAAGCTTCATTGAATTTTATACGTGTTTCTGACTTAGTTACAAACCTGAGATGACTCAAGTAAGTTTTCCTGAAAGTGACACAAAATGCCAAACCAAGAAGAATAGGTGTTCAGGATAGAAAGCTAAACTATGGTAGAGAAAATGAAATTACATATTTTATGACAAAGTTTGTGATTGAACTATTGATTATTGCCAAGAAATTTCAAATAATTTGTTCAAATATATTACCTCAGAAGTAACTGCAATATCTTGAAAATTAAACCTTTTAAATGGGGCTAAAATATAATGGTGTTAGAATGAGATATGAGGATGTTAGAGTGAGACATTAGAAATTTTTTATTTTTTTAAATATTAGATCCTGATCCAAAAGACAGCTCAAGTTTTCCTAGGACTGGATTAAAGGCAAAATTATATATATATATATATATATATATATATATATATATATATATTATGGGTCGTGTTAAAAATTATATACTACTTTCATATGAAAAGAGTAAATAAATACATATTTTCTGCATAGAATGAAGAATCAATTAGGAATTTACCAGTAACGATCTCACAACTTAAAAATTCAATAATTGACAACATGATAAATTGAGAAAGAAGCAATCCCCATTATAATATGTTTTGACCTGAAGGTCCAGAGTTCTCTGATGGTATCAGCAAACTCTTCTGCCTTTTCCAGTGACCCAATGTTGTGAGTTCAGAATCCATAAATCTTAAATTTTAAGTATAAGAAAAATAAATGTCTGAATGTGAAACTCATTTGTCAACTTAAGCTAAATGTACACAGTAGATGAAACATTACAATATTTTTTTCTCTTTTACTATTATGTAGCAGTAAGAATATTTACTGGTGTTCATTATATATTATAATTATTCAATTACAATGTTTAGTGAAAAATGCAAAAAAATAACAGGTTGGAAAAATAATCTCACCACTTTAGAATTGTTACAACAAAAGTGGTAATATATTAAGATATATTCTTGTTCAAAATTGATGCCACTAACATTTTAAATCCTGTTCATGTTTTTGCTTTTGAAGTAGTATGGGTAGTTACTAAATTGTTAATTTGAGTTAATGAACTTAATCCTGAATCCAGGTACTTAATCATGCTGTATGATAATTATCAAATGATACTTTAATTTATCACATAGATTAACAAAAATGTCACAGTTAAAACTATTTCAGTGATGCATTTGTAAAAGTGCTTCTACATTTTGGAATAGTTTCTTATTTACTTACTGAAAAAAATTTTAAAAATATTCAAGTAATTATATTACTAATTTGGTATATTGGAATAATTCAATATGGAGTTCTGTTTGTATCTATAAAAATATTTCTAGTTCTATATCCCATTGAATAAAGGACCACTTTTAAATGTCCCATATGGATATCCATCAAGAATGCATTGAAAGAGCATAGCAGACTGGTTTTCCTACTTGAAGGTTTTTTCTTTTCCACATTTGGATTTAATATTTACTGTGCTGAAACAAGACCTCCTCTAATTATCCATTATTTGTTCTAGTTAAAAATTCCAAATTTTTAAAAATGGTATTTTTGTCTAGGTTCTCTTTTTTCATACACTCTAGAAATTTTCTTCTTTTGTATGGAATGTTGTAGGGAACTTCCGGACACTGTCTGCCAAGGGAATGGAAAAGCTCTGGCTTTCTGGCTGCTTGCCACATTACCACACCCTGTTACAGGACCTAGGCTAAGCAGGGGGCGTGGCTGTGAGAACTGAAACCACCCCAAGGATAGGCCAATGGCTCAGCCAATGGCATCCGCCCATGCTCCTTATGTGTCCCTATGATCTTTCTGCTGATTGGCCCATGTCCTCTATAAGACCGTCCAACTTCCACAATAAACCGAGTTCCGGCATTCTACTGACTGGTCTCCCCGATGCAGCTCTGAGTCTTTTGAAGGAGGGGGAGGAGGCGTTGGCGGCCTTTACTTTCCCGATCCAGTCTCATCTTTGGGGTAGGCCTCTCTGGCCTCTTTCACTGAATAAGAGAGGTCCATCTCGGGTACAGGGGGGCTAAAGACCCCAACCCCTTACAATATTCCGACAGAATGTAAATTCCTTTTGTATGTTATCCAAGAGGAAGAAAGTATAATCTCCAGGTAGTCTAAAGATCCAGGTTGGGAACTTGAACAGTGCCAATTTCACATTGGTGGTCCAGATAAGTCAGGGGACTAACTTCATCTCTAGATGTGGAGGTATCATGTGTGTAAGAGCAGAAAATAAATTGATAATGAACCTCTTTTATTCTATCACTTTTAGTCTATTTTGTATTAGTCCCATATAAAAAAACTACTGTAAGATTTCATTTCACTCCAGTCAGAATTGCAGCTATTAAGAACACAAACAACAATAAATGTTGGAAAGGATATGGGAAAAAAGGTACACTCACACATTCATTTTTGGCAGGACTGCAAAATGGTGCAGCCATTATGGAAAGCAGTATGGAGATTCCTTGGAAAACTGGGAATGGAACCACCCTATGACCCAGCCATCCCACTCCTGGGTCTATTCACAAAGGACTTAAAAGCAGCATACTGCAGGGACACAGCCACCTTGCTGTTTATAGCAGCGCAATTCACAATAGCTAGGTTGTGGAACCAACCTAGATGCCCCTCAGTAGATGAGCGGATAAGGAAAATGTGGTATATATACACAATGAAATATTACTCAGCAATAAAAGAGAATAAAATAATGACAATCACAGGTAAATGGATGAAATTGGAGACTATAATGATAAGTGAAGTTAGCCAATCTCAAAAATCCAAATGCTGAATATTTTCTCTGATATAAGGAGGCTGATTCACAGTGGGGTTGGGTTGGGGAACATAGGAGGATTAGAGGAACACTAGAAAGGTCAATGGGGAAGCAGGGGAAGGTAGAGGGCCAGGAGGTATGAAGGGAAAAAAAAAAAAAAAAAGAAGAAGATGGTAGAATGAGATGGATATCATTAATATCATTATCCTAAATGCATGATTCAAGACATGAATAGTATGAATATACTTTGTATACAAACAGTGATATGTAAGAAGTTGCTCTATATGTGTATCATGAACTGTAATGCATGCTACTGTCATATATACAACAACTTTGAATAAAACAAACAAACAAACAAATAAATAAATATTTTAAAAAGAGCATGAATTGATAATTTAGAGAATGAGAAAATGGTTGATGAATCAAAAATCCCTATGAAGTAAAGAAAATAGAATATATTCTAGGTGATTCAAGTAAAAAAAAATTAATGTAAACTGATAGGTTTAAATATTAAATATATATGTCACTACCTTAAATGAAATGGACTATAAATTTCAATTATAAAACTAATATTTCAAACAGGTTTAAAATAAACATCTGATGCTTATAAGATGCTTAATTAAACATAAAGATGGAGAATGTTTGAAAATATATAATAGGAAAATACAGTTTATGAAATCTCTGCAGAAAGGTTAAAAAAGGAGACTTAAAGGCACAAAGACCTGTAGGGAAAAAGAGTGAGGTTACTTGATGATTAACAAATTGATCAACCTGGAAAACATTATATTTTAAAATTTGTATGCACCTTATAAGCAAAAATAAAAATGTAAAATATCTTCTAGTCCATTTGGACTGCTTAGTAAAATACCATAAACTGGTTAGCTTATGAATTACAAAAGTTTACTTTTCACAGTACTGGGAACTTGGCTAGGAAGTCCAAGATTAAGTAAAACTTACTTGATGTCTGATGAGAGACTATTTTCTGTTGTGAGGTTTTGTTGTTGCTCAGATTGCATGGCACTCACAGATATACTATGGTGGTTATTATAGCCGGGTGAGGTGGCACATGCCACCTTCAGTTTGGGAGGCTGAGGTAGGAGGATTGTAAGTTCAAAGCCAGACTCAGCAATTTAGCAATGCCCTGAGCAACTCAGCAAGACCGAGATCCTGTCTCTAAATAAAATGTAAGAAAGGGCTGAAGATGTGACTCAGTAGTTAAGTGCCCCTGGATTTAACCCTTGGTGCAAAAAAAAAAAAAAAAAAAAAAAATTAACATCAAAATCACACATGGCGCCTCTGTGATATCAATCAATTAAAAAAACAAACAAACAAAACCTATTTTCTATTCATGTATGGATTTAGAGAAAATAGAATCATGTCCAAACAACAAAAAGAATCAAATATTCTCATTTCTGACAAATATAAATGCTGCTCTTTTTCCATGGCTGTTCTAGCCTCACATTGTTCTTTCATCTTCCATATAAGAACTGTTGAGATATCCATTTGTAGCATAATCTCCACTTTCTCAAAGAATCCAATGTAGGGCACAGCCCTACTTCCCAAAACCTCTGATAAATCCCCTAAGACAAATCAGTATAATAAATATTCAAGACTCATACTGAGAAGCCACTTGATTCCCATGTTGTGTATTTACTATTGTTGCAACAAGTCAATAAACCAACTTTATTCAAAAACAGGCATTTTTCTCATGATCTTTTTGGGAACATTGGGATGTGATAAATAGAAATGTGTGTGAAATAAGATTAGGGATTTGGAAGAAGGAAAATACCATCAATTGGAAGATCCTAAAGGGTTTTTAAGTTTAGTAATATGACAATTGCCCTTGACACTTTATAATTTTTTAAAACTACAAAAAATCACACAATCTACATTTCTTGCATTAAAAAATGTTCAAGAATCAAAACAGTTCATTTTTTGCTTATTTGATCTGATTCTAGAATTTAATTTTTGCCTACAAGATTAATTGTAAGAGATTAATTGTAAGACTGATTTGAATGATTATATATATGGCTAGGTTATTTGGATTGAGAGATTTTATTACAATCTATTTTTCGGATGTATTTTATCTTTAACCCTATTTATTTCAAAATAGCTCTATTAATGAAACTTGTTTAGTATACCAAAAAAGGTAATTATAAGCCTGGCACAATGGTACAAACCTGTAATCCCAGCAGCTCAGGAGGCTGTGGAAGGCAGATCGTTCAAAGTCATTCTCAGCAAAAGTGAGGTGCTAAGCAACTCAGTGAGACACTGCCTCTAAATAAAATACAAAATAGGGCTGGGGATGTTGCTCAGTGGTAGAGTGCCCCTGAGTTCAGTCCCCCGGTACCACCCAACCGCCTGTGACCAAAACGTAATTCTAACTAAAATCTAATAGGTATTTTTTGTGGTAATAAAACATAAGTCTCTTAATAACCTGATGTCCTCCCATTCCTTCCCCCATGGACTATCTTCAAGTACACCAATTATATTCCTACCATGGCTTTACATTTGCTGTTTCCTTTGCTCAAAAAATTTCCATATTCTCATGTCTGACTCCCTCATTCTGTTCAGGTTTCTGCTCCACTGTGACCATTTCTGAGATCTCGTTTTCTTATCAACTGACCTACAATGCCACCGACTTTTGATCATTCTCCATTTCCAAACCATGCATTGCCTTCTTTATAACATGATATCAACACATTACCATGTTCTTTTCTTTCACATCATAAAATCCTAAGAAATATTAGACAATAAATAAATTCATTAAAAAGAAAATGTAGGGAATGTTTGTCTGAGACAAAATCTATGATCATTCTATTTCTATTTCCCCATGTTATTTCTAAACACATTGAAATGTTTCCTAAGTATGAGTTACAGAATAAAGACAAAATATGAAATCGGTTTCCTTTAAATTCTTCTCATATTTTTTCACACTGTGTATTTTACATGCCTGTTAATAAAAGGTATGCCCTAACCTGAGACTAAAATACTCTAAAAGCAATCTGTAACAAAATATTTTCCTTTGTCAAACTTCAAAGCTTTACTGCTAACCTGGAGGTGGAACAGCATTGGCATGCAGGTTCAGTTCAGCATGCTAAACGATCTTGAACATTTCTTATAGTTTCTATTTACAGGAACTTCAACTTTTTATAAGTTAATGAACAAAATAGCAACTTGCCATCTTAAACTATATCACAAGATAAATTGAAAGAGATGTGATGTTTTCACCTTCCTGATGAGACTCAAATATGATAGATGAAATGTCAGAGCATTCTAATAAATGCAAAGGCTAATAGCCTATTAATCCTACTTGATATGTGATATACCAAATTAAGAAAGATTATTTTTTTTTTTTTTTTTTTGGTACCGGGGGTTGAACTCAGCGGCACTAGACCACTGGGCCACATCCCCAGCCCTTTTTTGTATTTTATTAGAGACAGGGTCTCACTGAGTTGCTAAGTGCCTCGCCATTGCTGAGGCTGGCTTTGAACTCGCGATCCTCCTGACTCAGCCTCCCAAAGTGCTGGGATTACAGGCGTGCGCCACCGCGCCCGGCTAGTAGAAAGATTATTTCTGTACTGCATCTACTTTTAAGCTTCCTTAAGTACCCCTGCAAGTTAAAAACAATAGACTTCATGGTTTATAATCCACAATTTATTTAACATAGCAAACTACTGCATTGGGGTTGAAAATAGGGAAGTGCAACTATTTAAATCAATTTCTGCTCTTTATTAATTTTTATTGTATATACTACATAAAACTTGCATATATGTAATGTTTCTGTGATATAGATTTATATTATATATTGCTATAGCATATATATTTTATTCTCTGTGTATGTGTATATGTGTATGTGCATGTGAATGTGTGTGTGAAGAGTTTGCTTTCTGTGCATCTTTGAGAACTTTCATAAAGAAAAGTTTCCTTTCTTTTTGTTTTCTTTTTCTTTCCCCCCCCCCTTTTCTTTTTCTTTTTTTCTTTTTTGGTAACATTGGTGATTGAACCTAGGGGCACACTACCACTCTGATATATCCCTGGACCACATTTAAAAAAAAAAAAATTGAGACAGGTATTGCTAACTTGCTGATGCTGGCCTTGAATTTGGAATCCTCTTGCCTCAACCTACCAAATTGCTGTGATTACAGGTCTGCACCACTGCACCTTGTAGAAGAATAGTTTTTTAAAATTCCTACCACTACCACCTCATCATTATCTACAAATGATGGAGGACCAAATATATTTGACTGTATTTTCTCCATAGTGTAATGCTTGCTCCATTGTATTAAATATAATTAAATTTAAAATACACTTCTGATTTGCATCGCTTTTTCACATGATTTATCAGGAATTGCTTTTGTAACATGTCATGTCTTAAATATTAGGAAGTGTATTTGGACATGTGATTATTATAAGCATGCAATATATAAACTAGCACATGTAATCCAATGTTTAAAACTAAAGACTTGGGGATGTTTTCTTATCCAGTTTCAATTTTAGAAAAGAATTCACATGACTCTGAGAAATCATTCATTACTAGATACTAAGGAAGTACTGAAAAAATGATGAAAGAAGAATATTTTAATTTAAGATGTTTTAGCTGTTGCTTCCATTGAATGCTGTGAGTATTCTTTTATTATTCTGTACTAAGGACTATGACAGAACCAATAACATATAAATTCAATATACATTATTCCAAAGAAAATAAGCACTTTTGATGTGTGTAGGTGTTTTGAGTGACTTCCCTCTTCCTAATACAAAGCTGATTGAATCAGAATTTCCATTATAAAGTTATTTCAGAAGTCAAAGTTATGTTTATTTAATTTATCATTCATGGTGAATGACTGGATACTTTAGATCTTACTATCATAGCAGTTGTGTTATCTTGTGCTGCAAAAATCTTGTTTTCCTTTACTTTGGTCTTAGTCTTTTGATGGGCCCTTGGCTATTTAAGGTATCCTAGAATACAGTGAAATTTCTATTACATTTAAAACTTTGGACTTGTAATGCATTTTCCCACTCATTTTGGAGCCCTGTAGACAGATATATTTGTTGTTATAATGGCAATGGATAATTTCTGAGGTGTATAAACTTTTAAAGTCCACACTAAATGTCGTTTACCATCCAAATGGCTCAATAAAAGAAATTCAAAGTCTTGGATTCCCAAAACTCTAATCAAGGTGACTTAATTTTAATCACAATGAAGTACAATTAGAATGTGATTATAAGGTCACACAGGAAGCTTAATTTATCCTATTAAACCCTGATTCGAAAATTAATATGTGATGGAAAACCATTGTCAGGGTAAATCATAAGAAAATAGAAGAAGGCTCAAAAGACAGTAGTGAACAATTTTGTTTGCAAAGTACAGAACATACCATGTTCACAAGGAAAGGATGAAACTAACAAGATTTGTAATTAATTGCCTGCTAGAATATTTGTCTGAAGTAGTCATTTATTTTTACTCTACATTGATGCTTTGTACACATCCTTGTAATTATTAATTAGGTTTTACATAGAGAGTGATACTATTAAGAGTTGCCAATTTGGATACTATAAGCACTGAAATTTGTGAAACTGCATATGAATTAAAGACCAATTATAGTTTGTTTTTCTTTTTTAAATTTTACTCTCAATGTGTTTTATTGCTATACTTCCTCCAAATGTATAATCAACTTTGTGGCATATAAACATACTAGTGTCCAGACTACAGAATATGATACATGTAGAAAGGCAATGTCATATTAGGGATAAATTTTGTTTCCCTCCTTACAAGATAACAAACTCACTACTGTGCTTTCTCAAATTTATGAGGGTGGCCTAGATCCAGAGCTGGTTGACTGAACTTGATTCCAGTATTTTAAGAAACTTCCATGTGAGGGATGTGTGTGAAGGAAAGATAGGAAGGAAATGAACTTTTAGTTAAGTGCCTATATTATATACTAATAGGTTGTTTGAAAATAGTGAACACTTGGAGTGACCTTGGTGGTTAGAAGAAAATAAATTTTAAAATTCCACAGAGTAGCACAAACTGTCACCCCTCAATGCAAATCAAACACCTGCTCTAATGAACCATTCTCATGCCCATGATGCAGTTTCTGTGAATTGCTTATATTGATGGTGTGCAGCATGTCATTTACATTCCATGATAAATAATAAAACACCTCCAGTGGCATTGCAGTTCCATTATGCTTTCTATTATATTCTGTGACCATGTTGAAATTGAATTTTAAATTCAAAATCTACCTTGGCTTGTTGCAATTTTACAACTGGACTTAAATTATTTAAACTTTTTTTCATGGCCCTTTTAAAGATATAGACCAGAGCTTAATAGTTACTAATTAGTTCATCTGAGTAAAGAAATAAAATGGATAAAAATTTATAACATTCTTTTCTTATAATGATTTGCTGTATTAATCAATTCTGCATCTAAAGAATATTCAATATTTCTAAGTATCATATCATCAAGATTGGTCTAAACATTACACTGAATACTACATTGAATTTTATTCTTTGATGCATAAAAAAGTCATTTTTTTCTGTCCATTTTGAGTAATATTCCACCCTTTATCCAATTAGAACAAAGAATTTATGTGATCCAAATAAACTAGTTGCATATATGAGCAGCAGTATTTCAAGGAGACTATGCCCTCTGTGATTTATCAGGAAACCTTGTTAACTTGTAAGTGTGATTCATACTGTGCTTAAAACCAAAGCTGGCCAAGGGAGAAGAAACAAGTAGAAAGACTGGATTCTGGATTTGTATTGGTTTTAGTAACTGTCTACAAAATTTATTCTCTAACGCTTTTAACTATGAAGTCTTTTTGAAATATGTCACTATACCCTGATCACTTACATTTGGTGACTTCAATACCTACAATTTGGCATGCACAGATTGACTTTGAATGTTAATTGTTATTGCTACTCTACTATTGTTATCATTATTATGATTTAGTAAACACTCTATTTTATCCCAGGCATATTGCTGAAATCTTTACATGCTTAACACATTTATTTTTCACTGCAATAGGATGAAGCAGATGATCTTACTGTCTCCATTTCATCTTTAAGAAAACATGGGTTTATGAAGGCTACCATGAGACAGGCAGAAGAGACAGAGCAGCACCACATCTTCCTCTCAAGTTTCTTTTCTCCGACTTTTAAGTCTTCATGCACTAGTCAATTATTCATTTCACATACAGACAATTTTAAAATCCAAACTTATATGCACTATGTTCTTTCCAAGATAAAACTGTTACTGTAAGTAAATATAAACTTTTCTTATCCCTAAATAGTACTTGGTACTGTATTCAGTATGTTTGTCCCATCTGCTGTCATTAGGCGTGAACCCCAAGATAATTTTTTTTTTTTTTTTTTTTTTTTTCAGGAGGATCGAACCAGGCGGGGCATGTGCTAGGCGAGCACTCTACCACTGAGTCACAACTCCAACCCCCCAGGCAATTCTTAATGGATATGTTAACACCATCAAGACATAATCTTTGGTTGCATAAACCCCTGGCTTTTGTTTTCATTATTCCAAAGGTAATGTAATCTGTATAGACATGTGATTTGGTATCAGCATACACTAACTTGATAAATGCAGCAGAGTAGTTTACGCTCCATGTTTTAAAATAAATTTAAAGGCATTAATTGTCCTTCGTATTTGTTATGATTTTCCTGTACATATACTTAATCTTGTTTTATTTTTAATCAATTTATTCAATATTTACTACTCAATTACGTTCACTACATTTTGCTCTAATTTTGGTTCCATTTTTCATGGAAAATATGTTTATTTTATTAAATATTAACAAAATTTACTTAATAATAAAGAAATCCAAACAGATTTTAATTGTGATAAATGATAGGGACACATTTTTACATTTTCTTTTAGTGTCCCGCAGTTCTATGGATAGTGCTCATAATTGATTGATTAGTAATGCAGAATATCATTATCAGTAGAATTTTATGCCCCCCAAATATTTTGAAGTCCTAACCCTTATAATTGTGACTGCAATTTTATTTAGAAATCAGAATTGTTTCTTTCAGATGATGAAGTGGATCAGGATGAGTCCTAATCCAATATGATTGTGCCTTTATAAAAACAGGGACATTTGGACAGGGAGAAATGCACAAAAGGAGAACACAAAGTGAACATGAAGGTAGGTGATGAAGGAGATTACTCTGTCAACATCTTGGTTTTTCTTTTAGGCCACCCAGTTTGTGGTAGTCATTACAATACACTGAGCAAACAAATAAGAATATACCATGCTGTTCTGCTAAAAGAAGAAGTATGCTATATGTAAATATGTCTTATAAAAATATGTAACCCTAATTCACTGATACATTTTGTTCAGAATGACAAATTTCACTTTTGAACAACTAAAAGTCTATGAAACTTAAAAACATAGAATTTAAAAGCTAAATTATATATTTTAAAATTAGGTGGCTATTATATACATAAAATGTAGAAATCTCATATTTGGAATTTCTATTTCTTTAGTTTTGGAATTAGCCATAATTATGGACTTAATGTAAATGCTTTGTTAATGTCCAGTGAAGCGTCAGTTGTATAGAATTCCCTAACTAATTTTTTTTTTCAGATTTCTACCTTTCCAAGTATCCAATATTCAAGATTTTATAACAATGAACAAATATACAGACATAGTAACACAGTTCAAAAGTTACTAAATACAGTTTTCAATTACACTTGTAGGAAAATCATTTTTAAAATTGAAAGAAGTTTTACAAGAAACTGAAATTGTTTTTGACATAGGCTGAACTTTGTTGCAGACTTGAAACAATGTTTATTTTTGTATACAAATTAAATTTGGAAAAATCCAGGCTGCTGTCCAACAATAAGCTCTAAAGGAGGGAGTTCTTAAATTCTTGTTGCTTACTATTTTCTGTGAGATTAAGAACAGTTTTGATGAATACTTTAAAAACTCAAGATTTTGGGGGACTAATATTGGACAATTTAACTAGAATTTTGAAAGTACTTGGCAAAAGTCACTAATTAAACATGCATTTCAATCACCTTAACATTGTGAATATATTTGTCTAAATTCATAAATAATGTCAACAAACATTTAATTCTAGTAGAAACATTATCATTATCCATATACTTTTGACATGAAACTACCTCTTTTACAGAATGTAAATGCCCTTTTTCTATGTGCAGTGCTGAACGTGAGTTTAATTTCATAATTTAATTTCATAAGAAACATCTAGGATTACACATAATAATTAGTCACTCAGAAGAGGATACCTTATATTTTCAAACTTAAAGGCATCAATAATAGATCCTTCATCTCTGATGCATATCTTCATTTTTAACTTTTAAAATGTGACTGAACAAAATTGATAGAAAAGAGTTTTAAATACCTTATGACTGACTTTTCATTTTGAAAAGCATTCTAGCAAGTCACTTTAACATTGTGAAAACATTTTTATATATGTAATTCAATTTACTTTTGACTCATGTGAGACATTGCAAGAAGGTTTAGAGGTGAGATGATTGGGTTATGTGAGCCTTAATCTAATTGGTGTATTAATCCACTTGAATGGATTAACTGGGTGGTAAATGTAGGCAAATTTGATTAAATATTAATTAAAATATCTTCTCATAATGTGTGATAATTATATTTTTGTGCAGGAAAATATATAATGCATTAAAAATTCAACAAATTAATGCAGAATATTTAAGCTGCACTTAAATGATATAGAGCATATTTTATAAAATATGGCAACTTTCTAGTCAATATAGACTAAGAGATGTAGTGGCAAAAGTAATTCCATAATCCAATGTGTCAACAAACATCTACTCTCCATTCACATAAACAGAGACCTAAGTAATTCCCTAGATTCCACTGTTATGTGACTCTATTTACTTTGGTCTCCAGTTCTAATCTGAACATGAGTTAGTTTCCCTAGTAGCCTGTTCAAACTTGGACAAAGTTTTAATAAAACATAACTGAAATACATGTGATTTTAAATCCTAATTCCCATTGTGCTGTACTTAAAGAGCCAATCTGAAGTGTATATTACACAGTTGCAGAAACTGACCCAACACAATTGAGGATAGGGTATTTTATATTTACAATGCTATTTTGAAAGGGCATCTATAACAAATCATTATACAAATGTGTAACTATAATTGAAAGTGAAAATGCCATGCTTGGGTTATTTCTATATCTTTTGTTAATTTGCTAGCCTCCTGTTTTGAGTATGAGTTAGAAGTTTAGATTTGATGATTCTGTGATTTTTGTACTCAAATACATGTGGAAGAAAGGAAAATTCTTAACTAGTACCATGGATATATTTCAGAATATGGACTGACCTCTCACTTTCCCCCCTCTCTTTAATTATCTATTGTATATCAGCAGATCAGAAACTTTCCCTGAGAATGGTGGTGAGAATATAGGAAAACTTACTAGTTAGGAGAGTAAGCCTACATCATTTCTGTTTGAGTAAAAGGCAAATGCTGCAGATTCTATGTCCTATATAATAATGATGACTGCTCTTTCTTCATACCCTGACAAACAAGGAAAGAGCAGCTTAAAACTCATTGATGTGTCATTTTAACATGTGTAGTGTGTCTTCAGCTTGAAGAAATTCAGAAAGTTGGATAAAACAAGTTTCAAAACAGAATTTAATCCAAAGATGAGGCAAAATGATTTGTATTCCTATTTATCTATCATTCAGATAAGACTTACATTCCAAGAATACGAATTTTCCTGAAAAGTGACATGTTTTTATAAAATTTGATTATTCTCCCCACTTGGTGTATGTGGACAATAATTATACATTTCTATGTTGTCATACACCAGCAGTGTAACATCATCAATTCTCTTTCTCACTTTGAAACTTTGCTTTCTTCTTTTAATTATAAGGCCTTGAATTAATATTAGCATACTAACACAAGGCCTTAGAATTCACCCAGAAAATCCCCTTTCTCAATATTTTTATTTCAGTCATATCTGCAAAGTTCCTGTGACACATAAGTTCATATATTCATAGGTTCTAGGCATTCAATTCTGCCTATCAAAATCCTATTCAGTCAAATGCTAATCTACATATTGCTGTAAAGAAACTTGCAGATGTAATTAAGGATAATAATCAACTGATCCTAAAATAGGGAGATAATTGGGGTACTACCAGTGTAATCCCATGAGTTCTTAAGAGAACAGTAGGAAGGCAGAACAGTAAGAGAGATGCAACAGAAGAGGAAAGTGGAAGAAATTCCATGCATGAGAAGGACACAATATAATTTTGCTGGTTTTGAGATGGAGGGGAACATGAGCAAGGAGCTTATATAGTTAAAGTTACCAATATGCTATGCTAATTCTCAAAACAATTAGTGGTGATCTTGTCAGAATTGATGAGTTGTGAAAGTGTTTGAGAAAAGAATTTAGAGAATTCCCTAGGGCTAATCTTGACTGAAACTACCTATGGGTAAAAGTGGAAAATGGAATAGAGGAATAGTTATAAACATGAATTTTTAAAAGCATGCAATAAATACCTGTCATGTGCTTTAAAATGTAGTGAAAGACCAAATGCTAAGAATCAGTAGAAAGTGTATTCTACTAATTCTGTGATAAGAAAATAGCTATGACTTATAGCCTCCCCTTTACTGACATTTTATGTTTAGTTTGCCTCATTACTCACATAAAGTATTTGTACTTTTAAAAAGTAGGATGTTTAATTAGAGCATGCTTGGATATTCTTTCTTTTGTCTTTCTATAATTGCTTACTTTTTTCCATTTTCCCTTTAAAACATATATGCAGTATGGTATATAATAGATGCCCAATCATTTCTCTTTATTTTCTCATGTCCTGCCAGGTCTAATGGAAAAGACACACATGCTTGTACACATGCATACACACACACACACACAGAGAATTAACGGGCACATCTAGGAATAAATTTTCATTTCTACTTGACTCACTGGGTAGTATTTCTTGTGAATAGTTCATAGGATATCACTATATCAATGAAAGATAAAGTTTCTCAAAATTATACATGATATCGGAGTACAGAGTCTTAAAATCCATAGACTTGTGTAACTAGAAATGACTGTATTAATTATATTACTAGCCTTCTGTACCCATCGACCACACCTCACCAGTGCATGAAATTCTCCTTATTGAGAGATTATGCCCTTTCAGTATTCCTTAAGCTTAAAATGAATACTTTTGGGGACTAAACCCATGTAGATTTGAAATCACATGACCCCCCCTTATAAAGAGATGGTTTTGCATTCCATTTGCAATAACCTTAACTGAAGACAAATGTATAAAATAATGTATTCTTTATACCAGCTAGTAGTTGATATTTTTGCCTACTAAGATTAGGATATGTAAATCAAAAGCTACTTACTAACCATTTCACCATGCCTAAACTTTAAAGTAAAAAGCTAGAGGAAAAACAACCAACAAATTTACATGCAAGTATTATTATATTACTCTGATGACAGTGACATTTTCTTGCTATGTAACTTTTTCAATCCAATTTTAATTACTATTATAATTTTATTTGGTTTAATATAGACTTTATTTTTGAAGAAGTTTTAAGTTAATAGAAAAATAGAACAGTTCCCATATTATCTTTCTACCTACATATGCAGTCTTTTTCACCATCAATATCTCACACTATAAGGAAACATACATTACAATGGATGAACCATTGACATCATTTGACACATCTAATTCACACACCATTATTACCCAACATCTAAAGTTTATATTAGGATTCCTCTTTGTGTCGTAGTTCCATAGGTTTAGACAAATGTATAACAACATGAATCCCTGAATATAGTATACAAAATTGTCTCACTCTCTTAAAAATCCCCTATGCAGTTCTACATCCCCACTCCTTTCCCTCAAGCTCCTGACAAACACTGGTCTTATTATCTCTATAGTTTTACCTTTTAAAAAAAGTTATGTAGTTAGAATCATACAATATGAGACCCTTGTGTATTGACCTCTTTCACTTAGCAGCATGTATTTAGGATCCTACATGTCTTTTTCACAGCTTGATAGCTCATTTCTTTTTTATTGGAGTGATATACTGCTGAAAATGTTAGGAATTCTTTTCACTTCCCATAACAGATAAAGAAATATAATGACTCTATCAATTTTAAGTTACCTCTATCAATTTCCATATTTGCCTTTGATTAATGCTAACCTGTTAAGAATGCTATTAAAGGTTTGAGTCAGATTTCAGTATTTAATTTTATATTTGTAGTAAGTAAAATCATCATTTACTAAATATTGCATATTTTAAAGCATTTACTTATTGTTAATGATAGAAGCACATCAAATAAAAATGTGGTCATCATATATTATGACAGTGTTTATTGTTTGTTATATATAAGTGATATTGTATATGTGATAAAACATTTTAATTTCTAATTTAAATATCTGCATGATGATGATGTTATAAATTGCTATTCTAGAAAGTTCTTAATCTTTGTTAAAATCACACTGGGTTCATAACAGTGTGTGTATACACACAAACATATATACACATATATATACATATATATACACACATATATACATATATATACAGATATATATGTTGTAGATGGACACAATATCTTTTTTATTTATTTTTATGTGGTGCTGAGGATTGAACCAAGTGCCTCATACATTCGAGAGAAACATTCTACCACTTAACCCCAGCCCCAGTCCCATAACAGTATTTTTAAATCAATCCTGTGTTTATTATTAAGCCTTAATTATACCTATACATTTAACTTCTACTTTATATCTCAACATTATAAAAGCTATTTATGCAAGGCCCAGAGCTAACATTATCTTAAATGGAGAAAAATTGAAAGCATTCCCTCTAAAAACTGGAACAAGACAGGGATGCCCCCTCTCACCACTGCTATTTAACATAGTACTGGAAACTCTGGCAAGAGCAATTAGACAGACGAAAGAAATTAAAGGGATCCAGATAGGGAAAGAAGAGCTCAAATTAGCACTATTTGCTGATGACATGATAATCTACCTAGAAGACCCAAAAAACTCTACCAGAAAACTTTTACAACTAGTAAATGAATTTGGCAAAGTAGCAGGATACAAAATCAATACCCATAAGTCAAAGGCATTTTTGTACATCAGTGACAAAGCCTCTGAAAGGGAAATGATGAAAACTACGCCATTTACAATAGCATCAAAAAAAAATAAAATACCTGGGAATCAACTTAACGAAAGACGTGAAAGAGCTCTATAAGGAAAATTATAGAACACTAAAGAAAGAAATCATAGAAGAACTCAGAAGATGGAAAGACCTACCTTGCTCTTGGATAGGTAGAATCAATATTGTCAAAATGTCCATACTACCAAAAACATTATACAGATTTAATGCAATTCCAATCAAAATCCCAATGTCATTCTTCAAAGAAATAGAAAAAGCAGTCATGAAATTCATCTGGAGAAATAAGAGACCCAGAATAGCCAAAGCAATCCTGAGCAAGAAAAGTGAAGCAGGGGGCATCACCATACCGGACTTTAAATTATACTATAGAGCAATAGTAACAAAAACAGCATGGTATTGGCACCAAAACAGACTGGTGGACCAATGGTACAGAATTGAGGACACAGAGACTAATACATATAAATTCAGCTATCTTATATTAGACAAAGGTGCCAAAAATGTACAGTGGAGAAAGGATAGCCTCTTCAACAAATGGTGCTGGGAAAACTGGAAATCCATATGCAACAAAATGAAATTAAACCCTTGTCTCTCACCATGCACAAAATTCAATTCAAAGTGGATCAAGGACCTAGGAATTAGACCAGAGACAATACACCTAATAGAAGAAAAAGTAAGCTCCAATTTCCAACATGTCGGATTAGGCCCCAAGTTCCTTAATAAGAATCCTGTAGCACAAGAACTATTACCAAGAATTAATGAATGGGATAGATTTAAACTGAAAAGCTTCTTCTCAGCAAAAGAAACAATCAGTGAGGTGAATAGAGAGCCAACTAATTGGGAACAAATATTTAATACATGCACATCAGATAGAGCACTAATTTCTAGAATGTATATAGAACTAAAAAAACTTAACACCAAAAAAGCAAATAACCCAATCAATAAATGGGCTAAGGAATTGAAAAGACACTTCTCAGAAGAAGATACACGATTAATCAACAAATACATGAAAAAATGCTCAACATCACTGGCAATTAGAGAAATGCAAATCAAAACTACTCTAAGATTTCATTTCACTCCAGTCAGAATGGCAGCTATCAAGAACACAAACAACAATAAATGTTGGAGAGGAAGTGGGGAAAAAGGCACACTCATACATTGCTGGTGGGACTGCAAAATGGTGCAACCGCTATGGAAAGCAGTATGGAGATTTCTTGGGAAAATGGGAATGGAACCACCCTATGACCCAGCCATCCCACTCCTGGGTCTATTCCCAAAAGACTTAAAAACAGCATATTACAGTGACACAGCCACTTCAATGTTTATAGCAGCACAATTCACAATAGCTAGGTTATGGAACCAACCTAGATGCCCCTCAGTAGATGAGTGGATAAAGAAAATATGGTATATATACAAAATGGAATTTTACTCAGCAATAAGAGAGAATAAAATAATGGCATTTGCAGGTAAATGGATGAAGTTGGAGAATATAATGCTAAGTGAAATTAGTCAATCTCAAAAATCCAAGTACCGAATGTTTTCTCTGATATAAGGAGGCTGGTTCACAGAGTTGTTGGAAGGGGGTACATAGGATCAGAGGAACACTAGAATGGTCAACGGAAAGGGATGGGAGGGAGGGATTAAGGGGGGGGGTTGGAAAAAAATTGGTGGTTGAATGAGATGGATATCATTATCCTAAATGCATGATTGAAGATCTGAATGGTACTTATATACTTTGTATACAAGCAGTTGTATGTAAAAAGATACTATACTTGTGCATGATGAATAAGTAAATAAATAATAAAAAAATTAAAAAAAAAGAAATCTTAAATAATACTTTTCTTTCCTACAGATTTTAAGTATTATTTAACATCTCTTTGGCTAGGATGGGTTACATAGGCTGTTCATATCTTCATTTTCTGAAGATCTCATTTGAACTTTTCCAATAATTGTTGTTATCCTGATTTTCTTATTCTTTAAATGTTTTTAAGTATTTGATTTTTTGAAAATATAATCCCTGAATGACAAATAATTTCATGAATACTAATTAACCTTCCAAACAATCATTAGTAATAGATTATGTATGAATTGTGATATTTTGCAGCTAAAACGCAGAGACAAATAAGTGATTTAATCACTGTTGAATAACTGTGTTTTCTCCTTTGTTTATGATGACCCCCACTGACTAGTTTTATTATTGGATGTTGAGCTTCTGATATATCTCACCTGAGAGAAGAAAGAAACTTCTTCCTTGAGAATAACATGAAACACTTGAAGATAATGTTTTTCACCTCAGGCCCAGTTATTTGCAATTCATTTACATTTCTGACTTTGTATACCTTCAGAAATTGATATATTACATCTATTTAACAAGAATTTATTAATGCACATGCTACCAACTTGACTTTGAATTTGAAATGTTATCTTAATTAAATTGGTGTTCTTGTATTACATGTGCCTGGGGACCTGGGAAGTAGATGAGCCCTATAAATCAAAATATGAATAATACACATGAATTTTAGTTTATTAAATGTCTCTGGATACCTAGATATAAAAAGAACTATTTTAAAAGAGTATGTGTTGTTCATTGGAGTGCTTTTCTCCAGTGATTTCCAGCTTTCTGGACTTTGCTTACAATTGCACTCACCTTTCAATTTTGTTAATTCACAGGAATATGATCAAGTGTTTCTTATGGCATAAAGTAATAAAATACATAAATATGTACAATATATGCATTTTATAAATGAATTTATTGTTACACATAATTCTTTCTCAAAGATTTGTAGATTTCAGAATAGTTCAATTCCCAAAGTGTGAATGGCACTATATTTAAATTTTAAATGTGTTTTGATTTAAAATAATTCTTGAAAGTAACTGATTTCCAAATGAATGTTGATATCTGTTTATTCTATTATCTTCTATTTCTTCTTTTATTCCACTGAATATATTATAGGATATTCTACTTATTCTTTTACATAAATGCCTCATTTGTCAAATCATTTTTTCTTTGACCAATGGTCTCATATCTTATGCATGTAGGAGCCTATATAACTTTTTATTTTGTATTTCAAATTGAAAATGTAATAATTTAAAGATAGGTGTACCTTGTATTATATCTGCATACAGTTTAAAAATATTAGTGATTTGTTCATTGGATTTCTAAATCATATAGAACCTAAATATGAGAATCCTTAATAATATTATTAATGTGTCTATGTCTACAGCATGTGCAATATGTTTAAGGTGTATGTATTGGCTCTCTCTTTTTCTTGAAATATAATCAGTAGTCAGTTATATACAATGTTAAATGAAACTGTATAAATGATTATGAATATTAATTTTATGTCATAATAGTCTTTCAATACTTGCAGGTAGTAAATACACTCCTCCAAATTTATGAAATCTTTACAATATCTATTTTTCTGCTGCTGTGTAGGGAACATATACATATGTGTAATACACATAGTAACTGTATATGTTTCCTATGTGTATGTGTATGTAACCTATGTAGAGAAAATAGACATTTTCTGTCAATATGAAACTTGTAGTTTAGCAAAAATTCAAGTTTTACTCATATTATTTTTCATAAAGTAGATAATACGAGTTGGATATTAAAAATTAGAAGAGAATACTATGATCTGAGGGTTCCCAAACTATTTATAAAATAAGTAGCATTTCTGCTGATCCTTGCAAAATAATGAAGTTTGGAAATGTGGAGAATAGGAAGACATTGGAGCACTACAATGAACATAAAATAAACAGCATGAAAGAAAGTATAAAAAACACAGAGCATATTCTTGGGAAAATAAACTATTCAAATTGATATAAATGAATATCTTATGTCAAATAATTTTAAAAATTCACTTTTTAAAGGATCTTTGATTTCATTTTCTATTGCATAAGGCATTATTTAATTTTTATTTGACCATATGTTTTGATTCATAGATTAGTATGATAAACAATATATAGTATACATAAAACACTTATGAAAAATTGAATAAAATCTATGTATATTTATCATTGACATCTGTGACAGAATGGATTATAAATTACCCAAAGACAAACATATTATTTCTTTCTCTTTTTCTTACACTCTTTTTTTTTAAAAGAAAAACTAATTATATTCTTGCACCAACTAAAACTACTGTTCAGTAAATATGACATATTAATGACCTGAGTGGTTGATGGTAGAAATTTATATCTAGATTATATGATTTTTCTGTCTGGTTAGTGTATGCTATAACATCTCAGAGTTTTTAATTGCAAGTAGTTAGTATGGCTGCCAGTCAGCACATTTTTGCTAAATTCTGTCTTTCTGATGACATTCCATATGACAACAACTCTCGGTATGGATGTCAACAAATCAAGTTGATACCAGCCTATGTGGCATACCAATTTTGAGTGGCTAAATATCATGGTTATATTAAGCTGCTATTAGCCTCATTGTAATTAATTATACTGCATGTTAGTCATGTAAATAACTACAAATTTAAGGATTGAAATTTAATTTTTCAATAAATGTGTCATTTTATTTATAATTACACTAAGTATTTTTAATTATCAAGATAAAAATTAATATAAATGTGTTGGAGTATTTTTACTATCTGAAATATTCTATTTCTTTATTGAAATGCCTTCTTTCATTCTTATGAAATTATGAAAATTTATTATTATCTTTTGTTAAATAAACTTTAATTAAAGTTATATCATCTTGTGAATTAATGGTATTTTTCAGTTGACAATAAGAAAATACATTAGTTTGTCTAATGTAGCTAATTCTCACTGCAACTGTAATCTTCTAACATCTGCAGATATATATATTCATTAAATTCTCTAATAATACAAAGTAAAAGATTAATTATCAACAAATCTATAAAGATTTAGAAAGAAGCAGAGGTTACAACATAATTGCTGAACTAGATTTATTTGTAACAATTGCCATTTTTAGAGCTGTATCTTTTATTTGTGTTTCCATAAAAATTTTTAAATCAGTTATAACTAGCCCTCATCAATCTTTTATTGCTTTGTTTTCCATTGGAAGAAAATCATTATAGAATCTTAAGGAGTTATTTTGTCTTGTTGATAAATAATTGAAGGCAATTTGCTCTAAATTTCACATCTATTGAAAATGCACTCAGTAATATATAAGCAATTTCTGTTAATATTTTTTGGTTCCAAAATACACAGGTTTACCTGGTACAGGTAAGTTTGTTATACAGAGTCATATTGTTCCTCCTGTAAGACTCTTGGGGAATTGCTGTTCAAAGAGATTTCCCTCAAGAGAGGAATTTTACTTCTGCAATTGGCTCCTCAGGGTGCATGTCACCACTGAAAAGCACCCTAGAGGAGGGTAGATCCTTCTCAGAAAGACCTGTAACTAATATCCAGACAGGATATGAAACCATAGGCCATTTTGTTCTAAATAAGTAAACACAAATATTTACTTCAAAGCTCATTCTAGTTTTGTTCAAGGCTTCATGGGCACACATCACAATTCATTTCTACTTCCTATCAGTAATTCTCCACCAATTCCTTATTTGTTGATCTTTAAAAAGAATTTCCCTACTCACCAAATGCTAACACAATGTCTCCTCTGAAAAACACAACCTGTGATGAAAGTATTTTCACAAAAGAAAGATCCAGATGAAACATTGTCAATGTGGTTCTTCTGCCTCAGATAGGCTACAGACTTATTTAGAGTACAAAAATGTTATAAATGTAAAACATGTAGAAATTATTTATGCATAAGAATAAGGACACATGCAATTCCAGTCAGAGAAGCCAGTAGCTTCCCTCTGGTTTCTCTCAGAGAAACTTTCCAAGATTACTTGAATCCACTGAAACATACCAATAACAGAACCATTTGTCATAGGCTCATTAGTGGTGGTCCTTAAAGAATCAGGTGAATCTCCTTGTCTGTGTACATAACTTATACCAGTCATTTACAGAAGCCATCTTTATACACATATATTGCAGCATGAGATAACACACCAGCCTTAACCATAGAAACATACAAGATGTCCTTGTGTTTTTATGCTCAATTATTATAACATCTAAAGCATAAAATCCTTCTAAGAACTCTTGGAAATTTGTTAATTTTCCAATTATTTCAGTTAACAGTTATCATTTTTGGATATACTCATTGACTTAAAATGTATTGAATATCACTTGACAATGGCCCAAGCTAAGCACTCATTATAGACAGTAGGTAAAAAGAAGTGCCCTTGTACTCAGAACTAAATCCAATACTCAGGACAAGAACATAAACAAATAAAATAACTGTTGCAAGAGAAATAATTACAAGGTAAGGCAGAGGCACAATGAAGTGAGCAATTTACCCTTCAATGTGTTTTATTGATCTGTATAAGCTATTCTTATTCCTTCAACTGTGTTACCTCTGTATTGGGAAAACATAAAACACAAAGGTACTTTTTATATTCACGTGTAAACTTAACTCCTATTAACAATATTCTTTTAGAGCTCTCTTCTAAAAATAAAAAAGGAGGAGGATTTTTATAGGACATACTTAGTTACATACATTTTGAATATTAGAGAAATTTAAAAAGTGAATCTGTGGATCTCATCTATGATTTGCTATAAAGTTGAGTTTCGTGTATATTATTAGATGATTTGCTAGAAAGTTGTTGTATGTATGCTATTGTTATATCAATGTGTATTGATTTCTTGAACTTTTAAGGAAGGAAAGATCTCTTAGAACTCTGAATATACAATATACTCTTTGCAATTTATATTTTGCTAAACAGAAATTACTGATAATTTGAGTAATTTTAATTTTGTGTTTATTTGTTTTCTCTTTCTTTTTCCTTCCCTCCTCTTTTCTTTCTCCATTATTTCTGTCCCCTCACCCATTCTTTTTTCTTACTTTAGTAAGTGTTCTTACCATAATTTTATCTAAAAGTTTGCAGTGTTGGGTGAAGAGTTAGAAAAGGTACATATAAAGTATAACAAAGCTCTGATAGCTCATTTATAATTTCACTTTTAAAATATGCTTTGAGTATTTTTCATTTAGACATTTAGAGAATCTAGATGATTTTGTAGTATTTCCACATAGATTAGGGAATAAACATCTGCATTTTTGCAAAACAACTATTGGAGTAAATGATGTGTGAGTCATAATGATCCACTCTACTGGGTAATAGTGAAGCCAGATTTAAAGCTAGGTAGTGAGTGTAGTCAGGCAAATCGGGTCTAACATCGAGCTTCATAAAGAACATGGAGTCCATAAGGAAAATGGAGTCAGCCTGAGTCCTGGAAAAACACAGAGCAACTCTAAGGGAGATAAGATGGTTAATGTTCCCAAGTTTAGGACCCATCTTATGGAATGTTAATGAAAACAGCTCCAGCAAACGGAGATGCTAATCAACTAGCCCTAAGCCCTTCCTGTGAATCTCACTCCGGCCATGGGCCCTCCAGTGTCACATCTTTTGACATTCCTGTCCCCTGTCCCAGGAAGGACAGAGATAGGGAACATGAAAGGGACAAAAGAAAGATTTCAGATATAAAAGGGAGAAAGCCTCTCCTCCCTTTGGATTCCTGGTTTCCGGGTCCCCTTCTCCTTCTGGGAGAAGTCTTTTGCTATCCTTTCAATAAAGCTGTCCACTTTCCACTCTACGCTTGCCTCGGAGTGCTTCTTCGGCGTTATTCTTCAGCGTTCAGGGAGCAAGAACTCGTCACGGTAAAAAAGCGGTTTCAATAGGATGAAGATGCTATAGTTAAACATGGATTCCTCAGCCTTTGGGGAGACATCTAGGCTTAACATACTCAGTGACTTCTCTGGAAAATTGTCTTGACAAATAGCATTGGTATATATATTTATTTTTGCCTTTGTTTCTCACAACTCCAAAACATCATTTAAAATCTGCTAAAGGTTTGAGAAACAAGTGGCTCATACAATGATTTTATTTGATCTTTTCTATATATATATATATATATATATATATATATATATATATATATTTTAACTAAATCCATTGGTTTTTAAACTGAGAACTTTTTAAAAACAAATTGATTTGAGATACTTTTGTGTCTGCTCAAACAGCTTTTCAGTGGATGGTACTGTGATTTTCCACTTATTAGAATTACCTATACATAAAAGAAATAAAAGGTACAGACTTAAATTTACACAATCCTTTCATATAAACTAAAATATATAAAAACATAAATAAGAAAGCTTTGTTTTTCTGTTTTACTTTTTTTTTTTTTTTTAATTTGTAGATGGACACAATACCTTTACTTTTGTTGTACCCAATTCGCAGGAAAAAAAGTCTCACAAGCCACTTGCTTAACAGCCAAAGAAGCCTTTATTCGGGCTGGGGGCCACCAACTCTGACCTGCATGAGGAAGGGTGGGAGAAGATGGCAGCCACTCATAGCAAGGGCAGGGTTTATAAAGCACAGGGTTAATATGCCCTCAGGTGGAGATGGTTTAAAGGTGGGTTAATATGCCCTCAGGTGGAGATGGTTTAAGAGTGGGGTAGTCTCTCTTCACCCTAGGATTCTATTGCAGGTGTTGTGTAACCCTTTGTTCCTGGTTTATTCCAGGAACAGGGGGCGGATCTGACCTTAAAATGGCAGATAATCTAGAATAGAGTAGCCTCTGCTTATAACACTTTTTATTTATTTTTATGTGGTGCTGAGGATTGAACCCAGTGTCTCACATGTGCCAGGTGAGCACTCTACCACTGTGCTACAACCCCAGCCCTTGGTTTTCTTTTGATGCCCCTCAAATTATAGGATTTACCCACCCATCCTTATAAACATTGTGCTATACATTTTTATCCTTCACTGTTGAATTTTGAAGTAATTCAACCAACCATTTAACACCTTAGTCCACAGTCTGCCCTTACATCTCAAGATCACATTGACCAATGGAGAAAGAATTAGCCCTGGTCTGGTTAAAAATCAATAATGATGACTTACGTACAAGTCATAGCTTTCATCTACATACTATTTTAAAGTAGAAAGAAAAATAGGAAGTAAAAACAGAAGAAATAACAAATATTTTGTGTAATTTTGTGACTATAATTTTCCTTATATATAAAAAACTCAGTAGAGTAAGTTTATAGTTGAAAAAGGATGAATTATAAATAGGTTAATACTAGCTCTATTTCAAAAACAAAGAAACAATCCTATAAATGCTTCTGGAAACAGGTCTGCTACATCATCAAGCAACTCTGCCTGCTCTAAAAGGTCTGGATTATAACCCTAAGAACATGTAATAATGAAATAAAATGTGGTTTAACATCCAAAACTAGTCACTCTTGAAAATAAAATTGATTAATATAAATATTTACTATTAAACATTCACCTATAAACTGGACTTTCTCAATCAAACTGGAATATATATTCACCATATTGCCAATGTGAACTTATACCTAAACTTAAAACTCTGGGTTGTTAGACAAACATATTTCACCTTTTACTCCTTCACTAACTGGAACAACACTCTATACCCTCTCCAACTGACCTTTCAACATAAAACATAGTATCCTAGCCAAGTTTCAAAACTGGGCTCTCCCCCTTCCTTTATCTGTCTACCATAATGATTCTCAGATGCTTTGGTCTCAAGACCCTTTTACACTGTAAACAACTACTAAAAACTCCAAAGAGCTTTAGTTTATGTACTATAGCTAGTGATATTTATCATATTGACAACTCAAAATAAAAATTTAAAGTACATACAGATTTAATATAAAATATATTTACCCATTAATAAATAATGATGAAAAACTGGTTAGAGAGAAATAATTATTTGGTATTAAAATAATTATAGTTTTGGAAACAAAGTAAAAATAAATAAGAAAAATAGCAATGCATTAGGCTGGGTGCAATGGTGCATGCCTGTAATCCCAGTGGCTCAGGAAGCTGAGGCAGGAGGACCATGAGTTCAAAGCCAACCTCAGCAAAGGCAAGGCGCTAAACAATCAGTGAGACCCTGTCTCTTAAAAAAAAAAAAAAAAAAAAATATATATATATATATATATATGTGTGTGTGTGTGTGTGTGTGTATACATATATATACATATACATATATATACATATATACATATACATATATATACATATATACATACACACACACACACACACACACAAAATAGGGCTGGGGATGTGGCTCAGTGGTTGAGTGCCCCTGAATTCAATCCCCAGTATGAAAAAACAAACAAAAAAACACAATGCATTGAACTTATCTTTTAAAAATATGGCTTAATACAATTATCATAGTCTTCTGCATTCAAGCCACAGAGACATGCTAGTTTGGTTGATGTATAAGAAAAATATGCAGTATCACACAGATATACAGTTAGAAAAGAAACATATATTTGAACAGTCTTTTCAAATACTTGTTTTCACTCTTTAATAACATGATAAAATTAAATGGCAATTTTGCAAAGAGTTGTTATCATGACTAATCTGAAATAAGATGAATAAAATTTTCAAGTATTTTTACATTAAAATTTATTCATCTATTTTGAACTTTGTGTGGACCATTTGCCTATGTATGTTTCATAATATTTTATAATGATCATTTGTAAAATAGTGCTTCACTGAGTTTATAGGTCTTGCACATGATAACACATTTCATGACATCAAAAAGGCATCTTTCATATTTAAAAAAAACAGTCTCATGAAAAGTCCGTAATTATTGAAAGCTATCAGATTGTGGTTGTGGATACACACTGTCGTGCTATGGATATAAGGTGTCCCCCAGAAGCTCCTGTTTTAATGCAGGAACGTTTGGAGGTGAAATAATTTGAGTGTGAGAGTGATAGCCTAATCAGTTCATTCTAGTTCAAATGGATTGACTGTATAATAAGTTTAGGCACTGGGTTAAGGCTGGAGTAGATGGGTCACTAGGACAGTGCACTAAAACGATTCATCTTTCCTGCTTCCCCTACCCCTTGTTTTCTCAGTTTCCTGGCCACCATGAGCAAAGCAGCGCTTCTCTATTATACCCTCACACCATGATGTTCTTTCTTATCCTGGGCCCAAAGCTATGAAGTCAAACTACCATGGACTAAACATATGAAACTGTGAGTCAAAATAAACCTTTTCTCCTCCAAGTTGTTCTTTTCAGGTGTTTTGGTCACTGTGATGAAAAGTTTACTATCACATACATTTTCCAAAAAGTAATTCTCAATTTAAACTCGATTTTTTTTAAAACACAATTATTGTTAGGTCTTTTCTTTGTTGATAGCAACAGGTTGATTTTACTTTCTGGAAAAATACATTTGTTACTTGTCACCTATTCATTTAAAAAATATTTAGTTTACCTGGGGAAAAAATCAGTAGACAAATGATTTTTTTCCCTACACAGCCACCATATTTTGTAATGTAACAGAGGGATTTCATTTATATTTTCCAATACGTCACAAAAATATTAAACAATGTGTATTAGGTTAATATTTAATACAATTAATGATCTTACTATTTTGTAAAACACAATCTGAAGCACAATTGGCATTTAAATAATCTGCCAATACTACTTTGTATTCTACAGCTTTATTGAATTTATTCATTAGTTCTAACTTGGTTTTTTTGGTAGAAATCAGAGAAACAATTTCACTTATGGTGTTTACAAAAATATCTGTATCTAGGAATAAATTTAATGAAGGTTGTAAATGTCTCCTCAATGAACACTACAAACATTGAAGGAAGAAATTAAGAAAACATAAATAAATAGAAAGATATTCCATGTTCATGGCTTGGAAGAATCAATATTATTTAAATGGACATACTATTCAAAGCAAACTATAAATTCAATGCAACCCTTATCACAATACCAGTGACACTGTTCACAGAAATAGAAAAAAATAATCTCCAAATTCATATGGAACCACAAAAGATTCCAAATAGCCAAAGTAATTTTGAGCAAAAAGAAAAGAGCACAAATATCACAATCCCTGATTTCAAAATGCACTACAAAGCTAGAGTAATCAAAACAGCAATTAATTGGCATAAAAACAAACATGTAGATCAAAGGAAGAAAATAAAACAAAAATTAATCCGTATACTTACAGTTAGTTGATTTTTGACAAAGATATTAGGAAAACACTTTGGAAAAACCATAATCTCTTCGATAAACAATGTTGGGGTAACTGGATCTCCATTTGTAGAAGAATGGACCTCTTCCCCTACCTCTTACCACTTATAAAACATGAATTCTTTATTGAAGACTTCAATGTAATCCCCGAACCAAGAAACTACTAAGAGATACGTGGAGGGACTATTCCCTGACACAGTATGGGCAAATTTTTTTTTTTTTTTTTTTTTTTTTTTTTTTTAAGATAACAACTCAATCAACAAACACAACAAAAGCAAAAAGTAGATTATATCAAACTACAGAATATTTTCTACACAACTGTGGAAACAAAGTGAAAGACAAACTTCAAAACAGAAGCAAATATTTGCAAGCAAGAACCTGAAATTGAGTAAACATCCAGAATATATGAAGAACTCAAACAATACCAAAAACCAGTTTGATTAAAAATGGGCAAACCACATGAGCAGAAACTTTTCAAAAGACAACATGCAAATGGCCAAAAGGTATGTGAAAAGCTGTTTACCATCACTAATTATTGGGGGAAAGTGAATTATAACCAGCAGAGATCCATACATCCCAATTAGAATGGTTTTAATTAAAAAGAGAAGAGGTAACAAATGCTGGCATGAATATGAAAAAAGAGAATCCTTACTGTGGTTAGTAAGTCATTATGCAAAACAATATGGAGTTTCCAAAAACAAAAAAAAAATTAAAGTTACAACTGCCATGTAATCCTGCAAACCCACTACTAGGTAATTATCCAAAGGAAATTAAATCAGTATGTCAAAGACATATTTGCATTCTCATGTTTATAGCAGCTTTATTTATAATAACCAAGATATGGAATTAACCTAGGTGTCCATTAACAGACAAATAGGTGAAGAAAACCTGGAACAATCATTTAATGGGATACTATCCAGCCATTAAAAAAAAAAAAATGAAATCCTGTCATTTGCATCAACATGGATAAATCTGGAAGCATTATAATAAGTGAAATAAGCCAAGTACAGAAAGACCAAAACCACATCATCTCACTCATTTGTGGTATATCAAAAAGCTGTTTTCATAATACTGAATTAAATGGTTACCAGAGGAAGTGGGAGGGTAGATAAAAAGAGGCACTAAATAGACACCAAATTACAGTTGACAGAAGGAATAAGTTCTAATATTTTCTTGCATATTAGGATGATTACAGTAAACAATAGTATATTGATATTTCAATATAACTATGAGAGGATTTTGAATTGTCATGTTACAAAGAAATATTGAAAAATTATACTATCCCTCATAAATGTGTACAATTATTATGTGTCAATTAAAACTATTTTTTTTTAAAATCTGCAAATGTGGCATATAAGAATACAATGACTACTGGTTTTATCCAGTGTCCCCAGATTTGTCTCATGGCACTAGTAATTTATCTTACTACTGTTTGTGTCTAATCCATACAAACATTAACAAGGCAAATAACGTTATTTAAAAAATAGTTTTGAATCTAATGCTGCAGAACGCTATTTCTCTAAGGATGGTCTAATGAGTTACCTGGACCATATTTACCTTTTTGCACTAAAAAGTAGATTTTTATTATGCATGATTAGCTGAAACGGACACTTGAGAGGAGAATGAATTTTTTGCAGTCTCAGAATTGATGTTTATACAACTATTATTTGAGAATCAGTGCTCCAGGAGTTTCCACAAAGGTGAAGGTCAAACAAACATTTCAAAGCCAAAGTTTTCCATTCTCAGTCTTTGTTCTGCTTTTCCTCTTTTAATTGTTCTTATCCAACTTTCTAGGATAAATCATTAATATGGTAGTGTAGACCTGACTTAGGCATCTGAATTTATACTATTTCTGATCATGTGCCTGTAATTATTAATGTCTTCTGCTTATTTCTGTCCTTCTTAGCAAAATTATTTCTTTTTCCATTGTCTCATTCTTTTGGAAGGGTAATGTCAAGTGATGTGAAGAATAGAGCAAGAAAGCAAGGAAGGCAGGATTTAAAAAAATTATTTAGCACGTTTTCTCATTGACTCCAGGATCCCTAGCATTTACTGGTAAGTTGACTATAGGAAAAAGCTGTATTGAGAAGGATTTATACATAACTTTTCAATGCTTTTGGAACCAAGTACAATTCTTTGAGCTTAGTGTGTCCTATCTTGTCACACATTACCATACAAGGTTATTGTTTTTTTTTTTCCTTATTAATTTCTTTAAGAGCTAATTTGCTCAGTTTCACTGAGCCTTCAAGAATATTGCTTTTTCTTCAATTGTTATTTGAATTCAAGTTTTCTCCCAAGAGATTTTGGACACCATATAAAAAGGGATACTACCTAACACTCTTCAATCTTCTCTAAACATTCTGTAAAAGCTAAGGTCATTTCTACTGAATGCATTAAAAATCTGCTATCTTTTGGGTGCAATATAAGTAATGTTACAGGCTTTTTATATCTGGCATCCTTGTTTGAAGTCTTTAAAGCAAGTCTCTTTGTTTCTATCCTCAATTTCTCCACACTGTTTTTGCTACACAAAGCACTACCCGTCAACACCTTCTTTGCCCAGAGATCTCTTTCAACTTTCTAATATTTTCCCACTTCCATTCTTTCATACTTTCTGCTACCAAACCATCTGTCTGTGGCTGACAAAATCCTACATTCTCAACCTATTGGGTGAATTTTCCATCTTCAAACTTTATTTAATGCTCATATTTCATTCTCTCCTTGGAGTGCTTCTTGGCTTCTTCTTAATATCACATTACACAACCAGGGTCTAGAAACATTTCATGTGCTGATGAAAAGCCTAAATGTTGATTTCTAGAATTATATGGCCAATCATGATAATCAATAGTGCTATATGTTATCTTTAAAGGTACTGTGGTTGTACTTTATCATAATCATTCAACAAGAATATACTAAGTGCTTAGTTATGGCTGTGTTCTATGCTATGTAATAAGGAAATAAGACTCCTTGAACTCATAATTTTATGGTAGTATATAGAGATATCTATATGTAAACAATTAATTACTATGTGGTGTTACAGTCCCTATGAAAGATGGTTATAGAGATTGCAGTTTGTTCATGAAAAGTGGAACATTTGGGTAGACTTGGATAGATTAGAAGAGTTTTATGGAAAAGAATAAATTTTGAACTATATTCTAAATAATGATTAATAGGTAGTTAAATGGAGAAGGGAAAATATGAAATCATAGAAGTGGTTAAGCTGCCATTATGATATGTATGCTTCCATCCTGTTCTTAGAGAGTTTGTTCACCTAAATGATTGTATTTGTGACAGAGACTATACCATTTTATTTTTGTTCTTTGTGTCTGGCACAAGACATAACATAATAGATATCCAGTAAATGTTTATAATGAACAAGTTATTTCCTGCAGTTGATGTAAAATTTTAATCGAAAAGCCAAAACAAGAAGCTAGTTATTGTTTATTATTCCCTCAGTATTTTTTTTAATTATGTTATACTTTCTACATTTAGTAGGATACTACCAAAAAAAAAAAAAACAAAACAAAACAAACAAACAAACAAAAAATACAGGCATAGTAGCACATGCCTGTAATCCCAGCAACTCTGGAGGCTAAGGACAAAGCATCACAAGTTTAAGGCCAGGCTCAGCAACATAATAAGCTCCTAAGCAACTTAGGCCCTGTCTCAAAATAAAAAGTAAAATAAAAGGCTAGGTATTTAGCTCAGTGGCAGAGTGCCTCTGGGTTAAATCCCCAGAACCAAAACAAAAGAACAACAACAACAAAAATATGGCACAAGAATAAACCATCTTTCTATCAAGACTTTAAATTGAAGTTTATAAACTTATGCCGGTAGATGGGTACAAAAACTTTACATTTGTGGATTTTAACATATTATTGGCTGTTTCTCAGAAATACTTATTTATGAAATGGCTCAGACACAAGAAGGATGAAGGACCCAAAAAGAAAAATTTCATCCTTGAGAGGGAAACCTTATTCATTATGAAGACCTGTACTATTATACACATCATATTACATAATATTTTTGTTCACATTTTTCGATGCATTTATAAATATTTAGAAAAAGAACACTCAACAGATTTTTGAATCTGTTTCTTTCTTTCAACCTTGCTTTCATAAATGGTTTTCATTTATTCTCTGCCATGTACCTTTGCCTTGTGGTGATATTTATAATGAGTCAATCAGCAGAGGTGACTGACCGAATTGATTTATGCCAGATGAACCTATCCCCTTCACATAAAAATGGCATGAACTCCATAAATCTAAGTTCTAAAGGTGCTGGCCAGCTTTAATGAAATCAGAGATGTTCACCCAAGAGGAGTGAGCAATGCCTTTCCCCTCTATTACTTTATCCTCAAAGAGCAAGAGGACTTCCAAGATGTAGCTGTTATAATTAAAAAAAAAAAAAAAAAAAAAAAAAAAAAAAAAAAAAAAAAAAAAAAAAAAAAAAAAAAAAAAAAAAAAAAAAAAAAAAAAAAAAAAAAAAAAAAAAAAAAAAAAAAAAAAAAAAAAAAAAAAAAAAAAAAAAAAAAAAAAAAAAAAAAAAAAAAAAAAAAAAAAAAAAAAAAAAAAAAAAAAAAAAAAAAAAAAAAAAAAAAAAAAAAAAAAAAAAAAAAAAAAAAAAAAAAAAAAAAAAAAAAAAAAAAAAAAAAAAAAAAAAAAAAAAAAAAAAAAAAAAAAAAAAAAAAAAAAAAAAAAAAAAAAAAAAAAAAAAAAAAAAAAAAAAAAAAAAAAAAAAAAAAAAAAAAAAAAAAAAAAAAAAAAAAAAAAAAAAAAAAAAAAAAAAAAAAAAAAAAAAAAAAAAAAAAAAAAAAAAAAAAAAAAAAAAAAAAAAAAAAAAAAAAAAAAAAAAAAAAAAAAAAAAAAAAAAAAAAAAAAAAAAAAAAAAAAAAAAAAAAAAAAAAAAAAAAAAAAAAAAAAAAAAAAAAAAAAAAAAAAAAAAAAAAAAAAAAAAAAAAAAAAAAAAAAAAAAAAAAAAAAAAAAAAAAAAAAAAAAAAAAAAAAAAAAAAAAAAAAAAAAAAAAAAAAAAAAAAAAAAAAAAAAAAAAAAAAAAAAAAAAAAAAAAAAAAAAAAAAAAAAAAAAAAAAAAAAAAAAAAAAAAAAAAAAAAAAAAAAAAAAAAAAAAAAAAAAAAAAAAAAAAAAAAAAAAAAAAAAAAAAAAAAAAAAAAAAAAAAAAAAAAAAAAAAAAAAAAAAAAAAAAAAAAAAAAAAAAAAAAAAAAAAAAAAAAAAAAAAAAAAAAAAAAAAAAAAAAAAAAAAAAAAAAAAAAAAAAAAAAAAAAAAAAAAAAAAAAAAAAAAAAAAAAAAAAAAAAAAAAAAAAAAAAAAAAAAAAAAAAAAAAAAAAAAAAAAAAAAAAAAAAAAAAAAAAAAAAAAAAAAAAAAAAAAAAAAAAAAAAAAAAAAAAAAAAAAAAAAAAAAAAAAAAAAAAAAAAAAAAAAAAAAAAAAAAAAAAAAAAAAAAAAAAAAAAAAAAAAAAAAAAAAAAAAAAAAAAAAAAAAAAAAAAAAAAAAAAAAAAAAAAAAAAAAAAAAAAAAAAAAAAAAAAAAAAAAAAAAAAAAAAAAAAAAAAAAAAAAAAAAAAAAAAAAAAAAAAAAAAAAAAAAAAAAAAAAAAAAAAAAAAAAAAAAAAAAAAAAAAAAAAAAAAAAAAAAAAAAAAAAAAAAAAAAAAAAAAAAAAAAAAAAAAAAAAAAAAAAAAAAAAAAAAAAAAAAAAAAAAAAAAAAAAAAAAAAAAAAAAAAAAAAAAAAAAAAAAAAAAAAAAAAAAAAAAAAAAAAAAAAAAAAAAAAAAAAAAAAAAAAAAAAAAAAAAAAAAAAAAAAAAAAAAAAAAAAAAAAAAAAAAAAAAAAAAAAAAAAAAAAAAAAAAAAAAAAAAAAAAAAAAAAAAATGAAGGTATGCAGAAGTTAGTTGCAAGTGATTGTCACTAAAATATTCATTCTCATGATAAACAAGAGTGATTTGTTATGTTTCATTTTGTTTTCTAAGAAATGTAATAATAAGAAATAATTAAAGGGGTGTCTAATTGCAGCTATCAGTACCAGAAATCTCCTCCTTGTAGCTGGGTCAAATAAATCACATAGAATAGGGAAAACAGAAACCAAACCAACTCATGGAATCTTACTGACAACATGCTGCAAAGTGTTAATCTTCACAAAAATGTTACTTACATACTCTATTGATTATTAAAACATAATTTGCCTTCCAAAATTATTTATTAGTATTTCATTATAGTAATTAGCCTTAATTTTTCATAGATATTGAGAATAAAACATGTGTGTACACACATACACACACACACACACACACAAACACACATATGCATGCACAGAAACCTGATGTTTGTCTTTAACATTTATGTGCAATTGCTTAGTACTTCTTAATTATAAACTTTCAAAATGCGCTTAAAAGCTCTGACTTTTTTGGAAACAATTAGCAGAAAAGCAATTAGTATTTCAGCCAGTCTCTGAAAACCATGAGGATGATAACTCATAATCATATCAATAAAAAACAGATTAACATTATCAATGTAGAAGGTTAGGAAGATTTGTACGTCTATGAAATCAGGCTCAAATTAACTCAGGACAAACTTGCAACTCTAGAGTCCTTTATGTTCATGATTATTAGGCACTTCCACATAAGAACTCTTCCTCTGTAGTCTCCAGATATACTTAATTTTGGTAGGGCTGACACAAGTGTACAGTTTAAGTTACATTAAAAAGCAAAAACAAAAACAAAACAAAAGTTGTTTTTTCTTTTAAATATCATGTAGGACTGTGCTTAGGCTCTACATTCCTGCCAGGTGTTTAGGACCAAATTGGTCCTAAACTCAGCTGAAACAAGATTACCTTTCTTCCCCATTTTAGGCAGATTTATCTGTCCTTGAGTACACACCTACCATAGTAAGGAAGTAATCCAAACTTTAGGGATGGTACCAGAATATCTCAGAAATGACTATCTCCTAAATTAACAAGTGAAGTACAACTCCAACAGAGAACAGGTGGAATGTAGCCTTTGAATCACCTCTTTAAAAGCTTCCTGTTCCTGCTGATGGGCAGAATCACAGCCTCTGGTACAGGAGTCCTCTGTGTTTTTCATTTGCTAGCAAAGCAATAAAACTTTTTTTTTATTTTTCCCAAGAGGGGAAAAAAAAAGTTCTGACTTGCCATATGACCTTCACAGAAGGCTACACTGGATGATTTAAGGTTGTAGGTGTTTCCTCTAGTTTTAGCACTTTTTATAAAAATAGTCACTATTAACTTTGCATAGGACATAGAAAAAAAATATGAATCTTTGGCCTATGCCTTATTACACTGGACCTAGCTCATGGTTTCATAGAATACAAACATGCTTTCAGAAAAGAGCTTCCCTGGGCCTACAGCCTCTGCAATATATCTGTTTTGCAGGTGGTAATCACAGCCTTGTGAATGAAAGGGCCTTACCCCATGCCAGTTTCCATTGATACTGGAATGGACCACTAGAAGCAAAGGCCAGTTGGAAAAATTCAAACTTGAAGAAAAGATAAAAGTTATATACTTGACATCATGCTTTCAGAACATCAGACTCCCACTTCAATTTTTTTTAAATGGGGGATTTTACATAATGAAACTTGGTTCTGTTTAATACTAATAGAGATTTTGTAAAAATGAGAGGGTTCCTGTTTTAGTCAGCTTTTTCACTGCTGTGACTAAAGCATCTGACCAGAAAAATTTTAAAGGAGGAAAAATTTATTCAGGGGCTCACAGTTTCAGAAGTCTCCATTCCCTGAAGGCCAGCTCTACTCTTCAGGGTGTGAAGTGAACCTGAATATCATGGCAGGAGAGGGTGGCAGAGGAAAGCAGCTCACAATACGGCAATCAGGAAGCAGAGAGACTTTACATGCCAGATACAAAAATATACCAAAGCCATGCCCTATTTCCACCTCCTCCAGCCACACCTACCACTTCAGTTACCACTCAGTTAATCCCCATCAGAGGATTAAATCACTGATTGGGTTAAGACTCTTGCACACAAATCATTTCTACTCAAAACCTTCTTGTATTGTCTCACATGTGAGCTTTTGGGGGATACCTCACATCCAAGCCATAACAGTCCCTATTTATGGATATAAACTCATGTCAGTCTCTAATTCTCAAAGTGTTCAAAATATCTATACCAATTCATTTATAAGAATGAAGAAGAGATAAGGAATTTTATGTTCCAAAGAATCAGTAGATATTTATGTTTTATTTTGAGCAACTTGTAATATTTTCTTTTCATTCTTCTTTTCTTAATTCTAAAGTAATGGATTATAAAAAGTGTTTTTATATTCAAATAGGAAAATATCAAAGAATATAACAATTATCATTTCAGTCTAATTTTTCCTAGAAGAGGGATGTTAGAAAAATAAAAACAATACTCAGCTTTATGAGAAAAGTTACTTAAATTATTTGAGAAAAATATAAAATGTATAGAGCTATATTTAATGTTTATCAAATGCTTTAATTGAAAAGCAGGCCACCTATCTTAGAGTTAGAAAAAGATCTAAAAGACAAACATTTATTTCTATGAATTCATTTTGACTAAAATTATAAGTAAATCTAATAGCCATCTAAATAAGATAAAATAATTACAACTAAATTTACATTTATCTCATTTATTTATGCCATTTACATTAACAACTATTTCATGCTTTAGAGGTTAATTGTTATCATCTACTTGAGAACATAAGCACAGTATTGCATGAGTCATTTTAAACTAATATTAATGTGTTATTAATAAAGCAGATAATAGGATTTATTATTTTAACTAAATACAATTTTGAGGAAACCACACACAAAAACAACAACAACAACAACAACAACAACAACAAAAAATACTTTGTTACAAGATGAGAAAAATGCTAAATGGTTAATCTTGATAATATTACAGATTTTTTCTTGCTTCTTTTATATTAACTCATTAGAAAATTCAAGTTTCTATAAACAGAAAACTGAAAATTAAGGCAATTCAGGTTTTAAAAAATATTTCTTATAAAATTGGCAGTATCTTTCAAGTACATATTTTGTGTTTATTGCTTCAAGTTTCAGGGCTCTGGTTTACTTCACAGAGAGATGTGAAGAAACACAGTGTAGTCTCATTTCATAGCTTTAAATAATGCATATCAAAATAATATGCCAATTCAACTCTACCTCCTTCCCACAATAACCAATTACTTGCTGGGTACTTTATCATTATAAAACTTGCTGACAGAAAATTTACAAATGTTTATTTGTTGGATGGGGAAAATTAAAAAATAAAAAATAAGTCTGAGTTTGTAAGAGTTATTCCTATTTACATGTTTTTAAAGTATCATTTTGAAGGAACTAAGCATCAATATAAATGTACTGATAGAATAGAGATTACTGCTTTATTTGGTGTGCTTTCATTGCTGGCTTGTGAATTTTCCTCATGCACTGCACTAATTGTTTTTTTTTTTTTTTTTTTTTTTTTTTTTTTTTTCGGTACCAGGGATTGAACTCAGGGGCACTCAACCACTGGGCCACTGGGCCACATCCCCAGCCCTTTTTTGTATTTTATTAGAGACAGGGTATCACTGAGTTGCTAAGTGCCTCACCATTGCTGAGGCTGGCTTTGGACTCGCGATCCTCCTGCCTCAGCCTCCCAAGTGCTGGGATTACAGGCGTGTACCACCATGCCTGGTGCACTGCACTATTTTGATTCTCATCTCCAACACATGTTCAATTTAAAGAAAAGGTAATTTCTTTAGATTTATGCACTGGTTAGTGGAAAAAATTATTGCAATTGAATGGTGATATTACATAGAATTCATTTATTCATTCATTTACATTCAAGGAATAGTTGTAGCTCACTTAAATGAGTCTCATACTCTTCTAGACACTGGAGATACAGAGGAACTGCACTTAAGTTACTGATATGCCAGAAGAAGAAGCAAGAGATATGTTAAACATCAAGATCAAGTTTGGTAGGTGCCCTGATACAGATATTCAGCATGTGTCAAAACAGGATTGGAAGAATACATGGAAATTTAAAGAGTAGAGAGTCAAATTCTGAAGTTTTTGTTAAATTTAGTCAAATGAAGCTGTGTGAAGGAGAGTTGAAGGGATGGTGCCAAAAATCTTTAGTAATAGGCAATAGGCAATGATATTTGGTATTGCTATGGAACTTGTAACTGTGGGTCTATAGAACAGGAGTGGATATTTTGTATAGGGACTCTGAGAGATTAAGATAGTTTAGTAGATTTAGAGTTTTAAATTTTATTATCAATGTTATAGGAAACATTTATAGGGTTTTAGATAAAATAAATATGATGACATTTTCTGATTGCTTCATAGAGCCATGATGTGGATAAGATAAGGAAGCTTCTAGGGGAATTAGAGATTAAGATCCAGTGATACAGGGGTTTTCAAGATGGCAGAATTAAGAAGGTCACTATCCTGGATGCTCTGTGACATTAAACCAAGAAAGTAGATAGGCAGCTTCTCAGCAAGATGGGTGAACCAAAATAAAAAAATAAATAAATAAAAAAGGAGGGTGGTGGTGGAGTCTTTATTAGAATTTAATACTGTACATTCAAAGCAGATTGGAGACTCAGGAGGTTGGATATAATAAGGAATAAATCCTAAGTATAACAGCTGGGAGGCACCAGCCAGAATGGTCCCACAGTGAGCAAAGTTGAATGATAAGAGAAGTAAAAGAACCCACATTTTTAGGTGGCCTGAGGCATGTCTGGGTATGGAGAGTTTAGAGATCAAAGACACTGCATGACTGAACTGGAAGGCGTGCTAAACAATATCTTTGTATGGGAAGGAAGGTACATCTCTCCACTACATGTGGAGGACAGAGGAAGGAACCATTTACAGCTGCAGTGCTGGAACTGGCAGCTGGGTTGGATGATTCCTGGCAAACCTGAGTTTGACCTGAAATACAGGCCTGACAAACCTACACTGCACAACATAGAGTGTACCTAAGTGACCAGGAGAAAATCAAACGTGGAGAGAGGTTTACACAGGGGAATACTGGTTGTGGAAACCTACTAGCTCTCCCCCTCACCCTCCAATCCACCTGCCTGAAGGACTAGCTGGGAGAGATGCACCTGTCTGGGAATTTGAAAGCAAGGGAGTAGAAGGATTGAGTTTGGAGTTTGAATCCAAGATCAGGAAATGTGGCATCCATAGGTGATGTAAAGGACTAAGAATTGGCACCACCATCACACAAGCAGAACCCAGAGGAGCACCCTGGGGTGCAGTGTTCCAGCATGGACAAGAAATTGCTGAGCTCTGGAGGTGCACTGACTTAAAATATCCAGACTAATTGGCTTCAGCAAAAAACCTAAGACTAAACCTCACCTTCAGAAGTTTAGCCTACCAGATTACAGTAATCTCTCTCCCTCCAGCAAACCACCCTGATGGGGAAACAAGCATTTCACTCCAGACAACCCCCACCCAATACTGCTGAGAAGGGAAGCTAAGAATCTTTTGATCCCCAACGGAAACCATTCTTTAAATTTTCATGGAGATTTTCTTTTTCTTTCTTTTTTTCTGTTTAATTGTAACTATAATGGTACATATTCATATATTTTTTTCTCATTTATAGCATTTTTGAAGTCAGTTATTTTTCATGGAGCAGTATTTTTTGATGTCTTTTTTATTAATTTAATTTGTTATACATGCTCTTAGAGTGCAATTCCTTTCATATTACATATAAAGAGCACAGTTTTCCAAGTCATTGATTTTACACAAAATATTTTCATAACATTTGAGTTTTTATACATGCACTTAGTATATTGATGTCAAACTCCTTCTGCCATTGTTTCTATCCCCTTGCTCCTTTCCCTCCCCTCCCCCCTTTTTCTATTTAACGTTCCTTCATTTCTCTCATTCCCCCTCCCTTGCCACTATAATTCAGTATCATCCTAGCAAAGGAATTAATCGACCTTTGTTTTTCTGGAATTGGCTGACTTCACTTAGCATTATTTTCTCCAACTCCATCCATTTACCTGTAAATGCCATCATTTTATTTTCTTGTAGTGCTGAGTAATGGTCCATTGCATATATATACCAAAGTTTCCCTATGGAGCAGTATTTTGAGGACTAGGATGTTTCATTAGTATATTTAAGTTTTGTTTTTATTCACTTATTTTGTTTTTATTATTAATTTTTAAAAACTATATATATATATATATATATATATTCTCTCACTTATGTTTCCCTTAACTCTCTTTCTCTCTTTTCTTCTGCTAACAGCCAATGTTTATAGTTCTCTCTTTCACTCTTCATTTATTTTTTTTTACTTCTATCTTCTCTCTTCCTCCTTCATAATCATCACATCCTACATCACTTTTGTTATCTCCCTGTCCATCGTTTGAAAGTGTAAACCCCTTTGAAAACTTGCTGTTTTTATTGCTGTCAATAACTGATCATATCTTTTCAGTTTATTGTGACAATTAACATTGTAGATGTCATAGCAAGAACTATTTGGCTTAATGCTGTATATTGTTTGCATTAGTTGTTATTATTAGTCTTCCTCTAAATTATGAGGTACAGGAAATCTTCAGGGATACTGTAAGTTCACAGGGTAGAAACTCTAGTGCCTCACATCCATACTGTTAGGTGGGTAGACACACAACCAACATGAAAAAGCAAGGGAACAAATAACCTCAAACAAACAAAACTACAACATTAGCAGAATCCATCCACACCATGTGGAAGAAATGTCAGAAAAGAATTTAGAATGCATATAGTTAAACTGATCTTCAAGATAAAGAATGATATAAGAAGTAAAATCAGAGAGAAAATGCAGGAAGTAAAAGATCACTTCTATAAAGAGAGATTCTGGGAAAAAAAATCAAGCAGAAATCCTCAAAATAAAGGAATCAATAAGCCAAATTAAAAATTCAACAGAAAGCATTAACAACAGACTATATTACTTGGAAGACAACATTTCAGGCAGTGAAGACAAAATATATAATTTTGAAAATAAAGTTGACCATATAAAATAGGTGTTAAGAGAACATGAACAGAACTTCCAAGAAATATGGGATAACCTGTAAAGAACAAATATAAAGATTTATTAGCATAGTGAAGTTTCAGAAATACAAATCAAAGGAATGCACAATCTTTACAATGAAATAATACCACAAAATTTTCTAAACCTAAATAATAAAATGGAAAATCAAACATAGAAAGCTTACAGTTTCTGAAATATACAAAGTTACCACAGACACACAACAAGATATTTTATGATGAAAATGCCTCACAATAAGAATAAGAACAGAATTTTAAAGTGTGCAAGAAGAAAAAATATAAAGTTCACATTTAAAGGGAAATCAGTCTTATCTGAGATGATTTCTCAACTCAATACCTCAAAGCCAGGAGGTCCTTGAATAGTATATACATATATCTGAAAGAAAATGGATGTCTGCCAAGAATACTACATCCAGAAAAATTAAGCTTCAGAATTGAAGATGAAATAAAAACCTTTCATGCATGCAAACATTACAATAATTCACAACTAGAAAGCCTGCCCTACAAAACATACTCAATAAAATATTTCATGAAGAAGAAATGAAAAATAAAAGTAAAAACCAGCAAAAGAAGGAACTACACTAGAAGAATAGTTAAACAAAGAAAAAGATAATTCAAAATAAAATCCAGAAATGAACCAAAATGACACAGAATAAAAAGCATTTCTCATTAAAAATATTGAATATAAATGGCCTAAATTCATCAATCAAAACACATAACTGGCAGATCAGGTTATAAAACAAGACCCAAACATACGTTGTCTCCAACAGACTCACCTCATAGGCAAAAACATCCACAGACTGAAGTTAAAAGGATAGAAAAAAAAAATCTATCATTTACATGGATCTTATAAACAAGCAAGTGTTTCTATTCTCATATAAACTGGAATTCAAGCCAAAGTTAATCAGAGAGAACAGAGAAGGATGTTTCATACTGCTTAAGGGAATTATATATCAACAAGACTAACAATCACAAATATTTATGCCACAAGCAATGGAGCATCTTTGTATAGCAAACAAACACTTCTCATTTTCAAGGATCAAATAGATAAAAATTCAATAATACTGGGTGACTTTACCAACACTGAATCAATCCTCCAAACAAAACCTAAATAAAGAAGACATTGAACTAAAAATTGCTCTTAATAATGTAGACTTAACAACCACATATAGAATATTTCTTCCATCAATTATTGAATACACTTTCTTCTCAGCAGCACATGGATCCTTGTCTAAGATAGACCATATCCTAAGCCACAAAGCAACTCATAACAAATAGAAAAAAAATAGAGATACTACCCCGAATTCTATCAGATCATGATAGAATGAAATTAGAAATCAATGATAAAATAAAAATTGGAACACTTTATGACAAAGTAATATGGTAATTAATAACAAACCGCAGAAAAAATCAGGTATGAAATTAAAAAATACTTAGAGGTAAGTGAGAATAGCTACACAACATATCAAAATCTCTGGGACACTATGAAGGCAGTGCTAAGAATAAAGTTCATTGCATTGAGCTCATTCATTAAAAAAATAGAATGTCAATGAGTAAAAAACCTAACATTACATTTAAAAGTCCTAGTAAAATAAGAACAAATCAACACCAAAAGCAGTAGAATATAGGAAATAATTAAAATCAGAGCCGAAATCAATAAAATTGACAAAGAAACAATTTAAAAAGTTGAAAAAAATGTTTGTTCTTTAAAAAGTAAATAAAACTGATAAATCTTTAGCCACACTAATGAAGAGAAAGAGAGAGATAACTCAAATTACTAAAACTTGTGATAAAAAAGGAAATATCATGATGGATACTATTGAAATACAAACACTAATCAAAAACTATTTTGACAATGTATACTTCAATAATAGAGAATCTTGAAGACATCAACAAATTTCTAGAGACATGACTGTAGCGAAATTATGGTAATGGGCTGAGGTTTTTAGCCACCCCCCCATCCCCCGTGGGCCCAGGACGGACCTTTCTTTGTCCAGCAAAGAAAGGTAGGGAGAGCGTACCCCAACTATGAGATGAAACTGAGAAGGTAAAAGTCGCTGATGCATCCCCTCCACCGCCTTCAAAAGACTCAGAGCCACGTCAGGGAGTTCAGTTAGGTATGGTGCTGGAACTCGTTTATTAAAGAAGGAGGACAATGTTTTGTAGTGGACATGAGCCAATCAGTAAGCAGATAGAAACAGGTAAAGAGCAAGGGCACATTTCATTGTCAAAATCCCCTATACGGTGGTTCCGTTTCTCACCATACATCACAGCCACGCCCCCTGCTTAGCCTAGTTCTGTAACAGGGCGTGGCAAGCAGCCAGAAAGCCAGAGCTTTTCATCTCCTTGGCTGATGTGTTCGGAAGGCCCGACATATGACCTGCCTAAACTGAATCAAGAGGACATATATATCAATTTCAAGCAATAAAATAGAAGATGCTATCAAAAACCCTACCAAGAGAGAAAAGCCCAGGACCAGATGAATTCTCATACTAGTTCTATAAGAACTTCAAAGAAGAATTAATACCAATAAACCTTAAATTATTCAATGAAATAGAAAAAGAGGGAATCCTTTGAAATTCACTTTATGAATATAGTATCACTCACTCTGAAATCAAAACAAGACAACGATATATCAAGGAAATAAAATTTCAGACCAATATTCCTGATGAATATAGACACAAAAATTCTCAACAAAGTTTTGGCAAATTGCATACAAAAACATATTAAAAAGATAGTGTACCACAATCAAGTGGGATTCATACAAGGGATGCAAGGATGGTTCAACATAGAGAAATAAATAACATAATTCGTCACATCAATAGACTTAAAGACAAGAATCATATGATCCATCTCAATAGATGCAAAAAAAAATTTGACAATATACAGCACTTCTTCATGCTCAAAACACTAAAATACCTAGGGATAGTAGGGACATATCTCAACATTATGAAAGCTACATATGCTAAATGAAAGGCCAACATTATTCTAAATGGAGAAAAATTGAAAACATTCTAAGAACTGGAACAAGACAAGGATGCCTCCTGTCACCACTACTCTTCAATGTTGTCCTTGAATCTCTAGCCAGGGCAATTAGACAGTAGGAAGAAATTAATGGGATATGAATAGTAAAAGAATAACTCAAACTATTACTATTTGCCAATAACTTGCTTCAATATTTAGAAGACACAACAATTCTACCAGAAAACTTCTAGAACCCATAAATGAATTCAGAAGAGTAGCAGGATAAAAATTGAACACCCATAAATCCAATGTGTTCCTATACATCAGTGATGAATCCATTGAAACAGAATTTAGGAAAACTATCCCATTCACAATAGCCTTAACAAAAATAAAATATTTTTGGAACCAGTCTAATGAAGGAGGTGAAAGAATTCTACAAAGAAAACTACAGAACACTAAAGAAAGATATTGAATACCTTAGAAAATGGAAAGATCTCCTATACTCTTGGAAAGGCAGAATTAATATTGTCAAAATGGCCATACTTCCAAAAGCACTATACAGATTTAATACAATTCCTATTAAGGTTCCAATGATATTCTTCATAGAAATATAAAAAGCAATAATGAAAAGCATTTGGAAAAATAAGAGGCTCACAAAACAATCCTTACCAAGAAAAGTGAAGCAGAAGGCATCATAATACCAGAACTTAAATCAGACTCCAGAACCATAGTAACAAAAATAACATGGTATTGGCACCAAAAGAGGCATGTAGACCAGTGGTACAGAATACAAGATACAGAGACAAACCCACACAAATACAGTTATCTCATACTAGACAAAGATGCCAAAAAAGGTAGCATCTTCAATGAATGGTGCTGGGAAAATTGGAAATCCATATGTAGTAAAATGTAATTAAACCCCTATCTCACACTCTGCATGAAACTCAACTCAGAGTGGATCGAAGATTTAGGCACTAGAACAGACACCCTGTGCTTAACTGAAGAAAAAGTAGGCCCAAATTTTCACCATGTCGGCTTAGAAACTGAGTTCCTTAATAAGACTCCTAAAGAGCAAAAAGTAAAATAAAGAATCAATAAATGGGATTGTATCAAACTAAACAGCTTATTATCAAAGGAAACAATAAAAAAATGTGAAGAGAGAGCCTATAGAATGGGGGAATCTCTTTGCCACCTTCACCTCAGAGCATTAATCTCCAAGTTATACAAAGAACTCAAAAAACTTAAAACCAAAAATAATCTCCAAATAACCCAATCAATAAATGGGCTAAGGAACTGAACAGACACTTCACAGAAGAAGAAATACAACTGATTAACAAATATTTGAAAAAATGTTCAATATCTCTAGCAATTCGGGAAATGCAAAGCAAAACTACACTGAGATTTCATCTCATTACAGTCAGAATGGCAAATATCAAGAATACAAGCAACAATAAATCTTGGCGAGGATGTGGAGAAAAAGGTATACTCATACCTTGCTGGTCGGACTGTAAATTGGTGCAACCACTATGGAAAGCAGTATGGAGATTCATCAGAAAATTTGGAATGGAAACACCATTTGACCCAGTTATCCCACTCCTCAATTTATACCCAAAGACATAAAATAAGCATACTACAGTGACATAGCTGGATCAATGTTTATAGCTCAATTCACAACAGCTAAACTATGGAACCAACCTAGATGCCCTTCAAGATAAATGGATAAAGAAAAAGTGGCATACATACATAGTGAAATATTACTCAGCCTTAAAGAATGTAATTATAGCATTTACTGTTAAATGGATGGAGCTGAAGGATATCAAGATAAGTGAAAAAAGCCAATCCCAAAGATTCAAAGGCCAAATGTTTTCTCTGATATGCCAATGTTAATTCATAATGGCAGGGGATAGTTTAGGGAAAATGGAGGTACTTTGAACTAGACAGAAGAAAGTGAAGGGAGGGGAAGAGGTAAAGGGGCTTGGAAAGACAGTGGAATGAATCAGACATCATTACCCCATGTGAATATGTAATTATACGACTGGTATAATTCTACATTGTGTACAACCAGAAGAATGAGAGTTATACTCCATTTTTTAATGATATATCAAAATACATTCTACTCCAATGTATGACTAATTATAACAAAAAAAATACCACACCGATATTTCATCTCATTCCAGTCAGAATGACAATTATCAAGAATACGACAATAAAAATTGGTGAGGATGTGGTAAAAATGGTACACTCATACATTGTTAGTGGAACTGCAATTTGGTGCAACCACTATGGGAAGCAGTATGGCAATTCCTCAAAACACTCAGAGTTGAACCACCATTGATCCAGTTATCCCACCACTTAGCATTACCCAATGAACTTAAAATCAGCATACTACAGTGATTCAGCCACATCAATGATTATAATCAGCTCAATTAACAATAGCTAAGTTATGGAACCAACCTAGGTACCCTTCAATAGATTGATGGATAAATAAAATGTGGTACATATACACAATGGTATATTACTCAGTCATACAAAATAATGAATTTATGGCATTTGCCAGTAAATGGATGGAACTGGAGACTATCATGTTAAATAAAATATGCCAATCCCAAAAATCAAAGGCCGAGTGTTCTGTCTGATATGCATATGCTAACATGCAATAAGAAGGTGGAGGGAAGAATCTAAGTTCATTGGATTATACAAAGGGTAATGAAGGGAAAAGAAGGGAGATGGGAATGGGAAAGACAGGAGAATGAATCAGACATAACTTTCCTATGTTCATATATGAATACACGAAGAGTGTAACTCCATATCATTTACAACCACAATAATGGGAAGTTATACTCCATGTATGTATAGTATGCCAAAATATACTCTACTGTCACATATTTCTAAAAAGAAGAAATGAATAATTTAAAACAAGATCCATTGAGACATTAAATCAGTATCTCAGACAAGAAAATATGAAGATGTGTACTAAGGTACTGGCTTTCAGCATAGCCAAGAGCGATTCTGAAATGTTGGATTAATAGTACTCCTCTCTTAACACTGACTGAAGAAGCAAACAGTGTCCCTAGAAAAGGCTGGAGAGCACAGATTTCAAAGGAAGTCAGGATTAGTAAAGAGGATGAGATTTTCCTTCTATAATTAGGTACTATTTAAGGCAGATAAAATAATTTCAGGAATAAATTCTAAGGAGTGGATTAGAAAATTAAGAATATATAATTGGTGATTTTCATTTTTTTGGTTAAGCAGAATGTGAAATTATTCCATCATCTTTGAGATGGGGTTGGGAAAAGGCACTAAGGAGACTGGTAAGTATCTAGAATAACAAAAAAAGGAATGAGAAGGAGATAGGTAGAGATATCTGAACACATTTTTATCTCACTTGAAAGTTAATGTCTATGTTTTACTTTTTGTTCATTTGCTTTTCAAAACGTGTATGGTAGTACTGAGTAAAAACTAATAGTAAGTGGTCCCACATTGACATGGATTGCAAATGGGAGGAAATTATTGCTGAATCTGAAGAAGTCCAGAAAATATATAGTTATAGTTTTGGATAAACCATTCAACAGATACACCTAATAGTATAGGAAGTCTTTAATCCAAACTTGTTTGTTAAGCAGTTACTGTATGCTGTGCATTTTAAAGCACAAGGAAATATGAGCTTCTTCAAAAGTTTAAAATATTATGATGTGTATGTTATATACTTATCATAGAGTTTCAGCGTTTGAAGTTACATTTGTTACTTTGCTAAGTTGTCTGAAATTAACAATCGCATTGCTGACTGTATTTATTAATTTGCTAAACAATGATTTTGAGTAGCTGTGTTTTTGTGCATGCATACAAATATGACTACAAGCTGAACATTCCTACTCTCAACAGATAGAATTACCACAACATAGTTACCTGCATGGGGTATTCTTGGAAAAAAGAGGTACATTGGAAACATATTTATCTCATTTTTCATAGAATGGAACAAGATCAACTGAAATATTCTGAATGGAATACTATTAATACTTTAAATCTGAAATAGTTAAATTAAAACATAACAATTCAAGCCTATATTTTAGGTATGATGTGCCATTTGATTTTTTAAAAATCCAAAATTTCAAAAACAATAAAAGAAACAGAATAATTTAATGAAAAATGTACCTTTATATTTGTATTTTTGCCTTGAAGATATCACTATAAATTCTTAAACTCCATACTCTCAAAGTAAGAGGACTTTTACCAATTCCCAAGGAATATTTCTGAATATTCCAAAGATCATAGCCAGTTTCTTCTGGCATTACCACCTCAAATTTGAGCAAATCCATACTATTTTTTGTCACTCTCAAATGGGTCACATCCAATAGAAACATACAGTTTTAACAAATTAAACCATCAGAGACAAAACATGTTTAATAGAATCCTCTTGAAAATGAATAATGTGAATGTATGATTACATGACCCACAATAATAAATTCTAAAGCTTCTTATTATTTTATGATTTTAAGATTGATTTGATGTCTGCTCCTCAGAATGTCTTTCTACAAACACTAGTTCCCACCCACTCAGCTCAGCAGTGGGTTTGGCTCACAACCAAACATGAAAGAATGATCTAGGTGTGGTAATAAAGTATAACTAAAGCAAAAAAATAATGCATACTTAAGAATATTAAACATATTTAAAACAATGTGAAATATCCCACAACAAGTCCTAAATGAGATAGGCAAGCAAAAAAAAAAGTCAACTTTGACACAAAAAGATTGAAAAAATAAAAATAAGAACCACCACTATTCAGTTTGAATCAGCTCTTCAGTACAAACATTGCTCATCTTGATCTTATTCCTCTAACTATTCTTCTCATAGCTCCCATTTTCTCCAGATTGTTTACTTTAAAATTATTATTTATTGAGGGTCTTTTTTGCTAGACTGAAATGACTGGCATAATTTGAAGTTTGTTTTATTTTATTTTTATTACCTACATATTATTCTTGTGATTGGCATTTAGTAAAGATGCAAATATTTGTTTCATAAATGAATGACAATGAAACAAAAACATATGATGAAGGCAAGTGGAGTTAAAATTTCTATACTATTGAAACCAAAAATATTGTTCTTATTTGTAAAATAGGAATAATAATGTCTGCTATAAGATTGATAAATAGTTCTGAAATTTTCATGCAGGTCATCCAAATCATCTAGATTTCTTTTTATAGTAGTAAAAATGATTGATAAATACAAATCACTTCATTATTTTTCCCCAATAAATTTCTAATGACTTTACCCTTAGCTTCTTAAAGATAAACTTTTTATTAACAATATAGACAGAAAGTCCCCAGCGACTAGGGTCAGGGAGGGTGAGGAGGACTGGGAACATGTTGGGCAAAGGACACATAATTTCATGTAAGCAAGAGAAATAAGTATAAGAGCTCTCTTACACAAAATGGGGACAATGCAGCAGTGTATACTTGAAAATCACTGAGATTAGATTTTGAGTGGTCTCACCATGTACACACACAAAGGTAAATAATGTGAGATGACACTTGTGAATTAGCTTCATTTAGCCATTCCATACTTCATACATATTCCAAAACATCATGATATAAGCCATCAACATATACAAACTTTATTTGTCAATTTAAAAAGCAGAAAGGATTTTTGGTGTTTTTATATGTAAATTGTGTTGGAGGAAAACATTTTAAACTTTGAAACTCATAAGCATTGGGTAAATCCTAGGTTTGTAATTAGAAAAAGCAGAAAAAGAACTAAATTTATATAGGGTTAGCAACTTTCTTGGAAGATTACCAGTTGGACTTTGCTTTTTTAAAAAATCTATACAGAAACCCCATTTCCAAAATCATCAACTCTCTTAAAGAAATGATAAAGATTAAAAGTCATATATGACTGGAAAATTAAAGGCAAGGTCCTCTTACTCTTTCAGGGAGAGGTTAATTATGGAGGCATAAATGCTGTTATGGAATTTATGGTCAGATAAAATTTTGGTGTGTTTGTGGAGGCTAGATAATTGAAAAATTAATAGGAATTTGAGTATGTCACTGAAACAGTACAGAAGCAGACATTTTTATACAGTGAGAACAACAGACATCTATGACAGTGAAAACTGGTTATGTTTAGGGATTATTTGAGCATCAAACAGCAAAAACATTTTCTTTTGTTAATTGAACTTACTACTAGAAAGAGCTTGGAGAAGTGGACTTTCACTGTTATTGGTGTGCTGAAACTTGCAACTTCATCTCAGTGTGGAGATGAAAATTATTATATATATTTTTTCCAAAGTAGAACTATCTTCAAATCCATGCCCAATTGGGTAAGACTTAGAATATCAGAATGAGCCAGAATCAAGCTCATGAGGGACCATAAACATCATTTTGGAATCTCTCAGAAAAGTTAATCAGCCTGAAAAAAAAAAAAAAAAAAGGTGGCAGCTATTCATGATTCCCTCTAGAGTGAAGATATATGGTCCAGACCTTAAATACAATTGTGAACATGGGGAGTCAGAAATAATACAATTATGCTCTGAAGTGGTCTTTGACAATGGAGTTCTGGTAGAATTGATTAATTTTCTCCATCAGAGTTAAAAAGATTTCTAGAGAAGGGTTTCCCAAACTTCACTTGGGGGATCTCCTTTAAAATCCAGATGTTAATGAGTAGTTCTAGGGTAGAGACCATGAAGGGCAAAACGTCACACTGGGGACAGCCGTGCAGCCAAAAGATTTATTCAATAGCCTTCGTGGCTGGTAGCAAAAACCGGAGAAGAGGTGCTCTGGTTGAAGATCGAAGAGGTGGGAGAGGGGAGTCAGGGAGAAGGGAGTGTACAAGCTCTGGTGGGAGAGGGGAGTCAGGGAGAGGGGATTGTGCAAGCTCTGGACAGAAGGTGGGTGCTTGGTCACACCGGCTAGGATCTCTGGAGCTGTCAGCTAAAGCAGCTGCTGTCTGGCTGGAGGCTGGAGCTGTCAGCTGGGAGCGGCCCTCGGGCTGAAGGCAATGGGTCTGGAGCTGTCGGCTGGGGCAGCTGCCATTGGCTGGAGGCGATGGGTCTGGAGCTGTTGGCTGGGGCAGCTGCCGTCAGCTGGAGGCGAGGGGTCTGGAGCTGTTGCAGTGGCTTCCTCCTCTCTGCAGAGTTGAGCTGATGTATCTGTCTTCCTCCTCTCAGCAGCGACGAGCCGATGTTGTGTGTCCATGTGTCTCTCTCTGTCTCCCAAACAGGGCCCTATATAGGGATTTCTGGTGGGGGGTTCACTAGAGCAACCCCAACACCATTGGCTCTTTGCCCATAGAACAGGGCAACCTTTAAGCCTATTGGCTCTTGCCTGGGGAAAAGAAACATTCTGCTCGGGGGAAGGAACATCCTGTCCGGAGAAGGAACATCTTACTTTTTGACACTTGTGGTACCATTACACATCATCTGAGTGTTTGTTAGAAATGTAAATCATGGTCTGATAGATAGGTTACCCTCCCCCCTCAGAGTTTTCCACACCCTAAGAGAAGCAACCTTGTTTCATTCTCCGGACTTGTCTGAGATGATGCTGATACAACTGGTATACAGAGAATATGTTAAATAACAAGGCTGTGACTAGAGACAGCTTTGAACATAAGTTGGTATCTGGAAAATTGAATTGGTTTCCAGTGTAGAAAAGAATGCATCAAAAGTTGGAATGTTGTGATTGCTCTATCATAAATCTTGTTATTTTTACCAATGCCCCCCCCCAAAAAAAAATAATGTGGTATTTACCCAGATGGCTGAGAAATATCATGGTTCAAGGTAATATCATATTTATTTTTATTATAATAACAGCTTTTGATGCAGTCTTTCTCAAACTCTCCAGGAGAGCTTTAAAAAATAATAATCCAGAAACTCTACATTGAATTATAGTGTGGAGTATGATCTAATGATTCTTTCTTATTGTAGAAGAGCCAGAATCTTAGGGGAACATGGAATTAAAACTGAGGACATCATCTCTTCTAAGTAAATGTCTTAAGTTCCAGATATGTCAAAGGTAGACACAGAGACAAGGCTTAGCTGTGTAATGGCACCACAAGTGTCAAAAAGTATGATGATCCAAGTAGGAGGAGAAAAGAAAGCTTTCCTTGGTACCTCTGGTTCTCCTTGAAATACCCAAGTTGGAAAGGGAGGTTTTAAGAGAGCTGGATAAAAGAGGCATTCACAGTAAAGAACTGGGGAACAGGAAAAGTGAAGAAGAATCAGAGGAGCAAGGTCCTTGGGTTTAGCCACATTGGAAGAACTCACTAGTACTGTGAAAATCTCATTTCCAGCTCTCACTGGCTAGACAGGCAACAAAAGCTTGCAGACTTTTTATTCAATCAGTGAAGGTGAGCTAACTCACCTTTGCTTTAATTAAGTAAATTATATACATTAAAAATAACTAAGAAGAACCAATTTAAAAAAAAATAAAACAAATAGTTTCTTTTCAAATTAAGTGATAAAAGGACTCTCATGCTTCATTCAATCATTTTTGTAATATAATTTTTAAATGAAATGGTATATTTTCTCTGATGCAAATTTGCTATAGTTTGTTAGAGTTCATATAAATAATTGTAGTCCCTTTAAAAGTATCATGGCTGATTTGAATATTCAATATTATCAGACCTTATAAAATCACATTATATATTAAATAAATTTGGGAGAGTTTAAAATTTAGGTATACTGTTTTAATTAATGGTCAGTTTCATGTTGAATATTTGTTTTATACAGACATAGATTTAAGAGTTAAAGATATGCTTTTTAAAAAAAAAAAAACTTTTCTTTCAGTTCAATTAACTATATGTTGTTTATAATTATGAGGTTATTGGATATATTTTCCTAAATGGATTTTCACTTTCTTATCAGTTCTCTCATTAAACTTAAACAGTCTTAAAATGTGACTTTCTTTTTATGTGAGTTTTATACATATACATGTATACTGAGGAAAAAAAAAAAACTTTGCCTATTTCAAAGCATGTTTTACAAATCTACATATAAGATGTAGTACTAACTTCTAATTGCAAAGATGTTCTCTATGCTCTACTGTTCCTTTATATTCCAGACATTTGCTTACTCCCTATTTTTTTTGTAAAAGCAAATTTTGATGACTGTTTCTTTTTTCATGTCTTTTGTACTATGTGCTCTGTTACTAAGAACTATCATTTGCTTTTTGCAAGTGAATAGAAATTGGACAGGTTTTGCAGTTTCCTTTAAGACACCATGTAATAAGTTGCTTTCTATTATACTAACAACACATCTGAAGAGATTTTAAACACTATAGCAGTTTTTTTTTTTTTTTTTTGAAAATTTCTTAGTTTCTTTCTGGTATGTTGCTGTTCTATATATCATAAAACAGATAACCTGTCAGTGTGGGGAGAAATTTGGTAGCCTAACAAAGGCAGGTCACCTTTAAATAACAGCTGTCTCAGAAAATATTTGTAAAGAGGTGATAATAGGCTCTGAGGACATTGTTGCCAGTATGCAAATGAATCATGAGATCAGAAAGCCACACAGAAAAAGTAATGACTCCTGTGGGAAACATTCCATCTCTGTATATACCTTACTGTTAGATATTGTGGTCAGAAAATAGTATAAATATGGATCGTGCTTCAAACATAAAGGGATTCCATATAAAAAATGTAAAAGTAGTTTATTAATATTAAGAATTATCTATCTTGAGCTCAATCTCTAGATAGTATTCATCAGGATCATTTGCCCTTTAAGGATACATTTAAATCCTTCCATAACATCATTAGGCTATTTCTTTATATATTTATATCTAGTTTCATATTTGTATTTAGTTTTTAAACTAGGAGGGTCCATAGAATTACCTAATCACACTCTTTAACCTTTAAAATGAGATCTTAAGAACTGCAATCACTTCCTCAAGGGTCAGATATATACAAAAAAGCAAAACAAGAATTCACCTTAGCTGAATGCTGTGGCACATGCCTGCAATCCTAGTGACTTGGGAAGCTGAGGCAGGATGATCTAGAGTTAAAAGCCAGCCTCAGCAACTTAGCAAGGCCATAAGCAACTCCATGAGACCCTGTCTCTGTCTCCAAATAAAATACAAAAAGGGGTTGGAGATGTGGCTCATTGGTTAAGTGCTCCTGGGCTCAATCCCCAGTACCAAAAAACAAAAGGAGAATTCACCTTAGACCCAGTGACTACAGCTATTCAGTGTCTGAGGGCCTTTCATATATGGATTTATTTTGCTTACTCATTTGTTTGATGATTACATAATTGTCATCAAATATTTCTTTTACAGGAATTGAATTAAAAATAGAGTTTCTGTTTTCTAAAATGAATCACATGACATACACCTAGCCTTCTGTAAACTGACAAAAATATAATTTATGTAAAATTTCTCAAAAACTACTACAATAGTTTATATTTTCGCGGTACATCAGGAAAAATCTTCCAAACCAAAATGTATATCACAATTATAATCACTTCCAAAAATTTAACATAGTAGATATAGATTTTTATTTGTCTTTCTTTTGTTTATTTTTTTTCTTTGAAGCATATGCTTTTAGAATCTGACAGTAAAGTAGTTAACAGCCATGTTATTGCAGAGAACCAGAAGAAAAATATATAGTTTATATGCACACATACACATAAAATGATCATTTTAAACCATAACCAATACATATTTTTTGTTTGTTTGTTTGTTTGTTTTGGTACCGGGGATTGAACTCAGCAGCACTAGACCACTGGGCCATATCCCCAGCCCTTTTTTGTATTTTATTAGAGACAGGGTCTCACTGAGTTGCTAAATGCCTCGCCATTGCTGAAGCTGGCTTTGAACCCACGATCCTCCTGCCTCAGCCTCCCAAAGTGCTGGGATTGACAGGCGTGCGCCACCGCACCCGGCTACCAATACATGTTTTGAAAACATTACCAATACATTTTGAATGGCAGACTTAAGGGTTTAAACAAATAATTGCAAAATACTATTTCAGTCAGATTGCATTGAATAACTACAAAAGTCATTTGATTAAATGATTCCTAATCAGTACCATTAATGGCAGGACCCTGGCAACATGTGAACATAATTATGCTATCATTGCTGTCAATAAAGGCTGATCATTGAAAACAGTCTTGTTGGATGAAGAGATAAGCACCATTTATACTGAAATAGTGGAAAATTTCTAAAGAAGTCTCAATACGATTACATCTACAAGGAAATAAGTAAGAGACTGAACTTTTAAAATTATTTATGAAGAGCATAGGCATACATTTAAAAATATTCATATTGTGTAAAAATTTTAAAAACTCGATAAAGACTAGAAAAATAAGTGATACCTTTGCCATTCATAATGTCAATGATGGAATTTCAGAAACTCAAATATCTTCTTGTTTATTTTGAAGAAAATCACTTAGGTCTGTATTGAAGGCAAAATTGTCTGTTTTTGTGATTCAGAACTTACTAAAAAATCTAAGGACTTGCCCATCAGTTTTTTAATCCTTATAAGACTGTTGTTAGGTTTGCCTTTTGAAGTGATATTATGATTTAGGGATGTAGTGTCCCCTCAAAAGCTCATTCGTGAAACAATTCAGGACCCTTCAGAGGTGGAATGGTTGGATTGTGAGAGTTGTCACCTAATCAGGGCATTAATCTATTATATGGATTATTTTGTTCATAACTGTTGGCATGTAGGGAGTTATTGGAAGAGGTGGGTCATTGGGGGCATGCCTTTGGAGTTCACAGTTTGTCCCTGGTGTGTGGAGTTCTTTTTCTCTGCTTCCTGTTGCCCTATCCTGAGCTGTTTTCCTTTGCAGTACTAAACCTCTGAAACCATGAGCCAAAATAAACTTTTTCTTCTTTAAGTTTTCTTGTTAGTTCATTTAGAGACAGCAAGGCAAAAAGCTGGCTAATGCCGGGCGCGGTGGCGCACGCCTGTAATCCCAGCACTTTGGGAGGCTGAGGCAGGAGGATCGCGAGTTCAAAGCCAGCCTCAGCAATGGTGAGGCACTTAGCAACTCAGTGATACCCTGTCTCTAATAAAATACAAAAAAGGGCTGGGGATGTGGCCTAGTGGCCCAGTGGTTGAGTGCCCCTGAGTTCAATCCCTGGTACCACAAAAAAAAAAAAAAAAAAAAAAAGCTGGCTAAAACAAGTAAACAGTACAGTCCAAATAGGAATGGCTGCAAATGGAGTCAATGTGATGTTCCTGGTGTTCATTTTAAGGAAAGGCAAAGAAATAAGGATTTGGTGTTTTTCTTTTTTGGTTTGTTGTATATTGCTTTGCTTTGGTTTTAGTCTCAGATAATTTTTGTCATTGCATCTCAGCATAATCCAGGATTCAGGAAAGATTCATTGTACTTTGTCATTCTGCCTTGTGAAATTTTTATAGTAGGTATCTGTGCCAAGCCATGGTAAAATCTTTTAAAAGAAGGTGTTTTTTAACATATAGCACATAACCTTAGTATAAAATAAAGAAAACAAGTCTTTTTCTTATCAATTTAATAATGTATGTTTTTGTTAACTAAAGGAAGAAGTTATTAGAATTCACCAGTTCTTAATGTTTTAATTATTACTATAGATCTAGATGACCTTTTATGACTGAATAATAGCATCGGATCCCTTTTTATAATTATTCAATGATGCCTGGAATTATAAAACTAAATCTATAGAAGTATTTACTGCTGTACAATACTAAAACAACTTTAGATGTGATTGATTTTTTAAAAAAAAATTATCCCTTTTTCAACACTAGTAGGGAGGGTGAGGAAAAAGAGAATCTTAATAAAGCATTCTAATTTCATTGAAATAGATACATTCATTTAGTTTCTTTAACATTTGCCATTTGTCTATATTAAGTCTTATAAATATTTAAGTGTTTATTTGTCTTTAACTTCTTAATTTATTATTTTTCTATTCAGATCACACATCCCTAATTCAGGGTGTGATGTAGAGGGAAAAATTACCAATTTTTAGAGATCGAATAGGAGACTAAATAAAACACTCCATAAGAAGGCAGTGGGACAAAAATTAATATAGAGACACACATTCAGTGAGAATTTATAATGACATACTCTCCAACATTGACATAAACTACAGAAATAATATTTTGTGTGTTTTTTTTACTGGAGATTGAATCTCAACTTTGTGCATCCTAGGTAAGTGCTCTACCACTTAGTTACATCTCCAGTTTCAATATAATTCTTTTTTTTTTTTTTTTTTTTTTGGTTCCGGGGATTGAACTCAGGGGCACTCGACCACTGGGTCACATCCCCAGACCTTTTTTGTATTTTATTTTATTTAGAGACAGGGTCTCACTGAGTTGCTAAGTGCCTTGCCATTGCTGAGGCTGGCTTTGAACTCGCGATCCTCCTGCCTCAGCCTCCCAAAGTGCTGGGATTACAGGCATGAGCCACCATGCCCGGCAATATAATTCTTTTAATATTTAGAATAGCATTTGTTTTAAACCATAGCGATCATCATGTGATTAATTTAAGAAATCAGCATTAACAAGGACTTACATGATAATATATTATTTTTCTAGCACAGCAAAGTGCAATATATAAGATTTCTAGTATTGGGGAAGTGACTTTGTATCCCTTTAATGTTCCAGGCTCTTTAATTCTTTCTGTCACCATGTAAAGGATCTAAATCTTCACTTACTTATTTAATTCATCATCACAATAAGACTCCTACAGATCTAGCAACAACCGAAGCTATTCATGCACTAGCAGATGCACACATCATAATAGTGAATAATCATGAATATTTAAGGGTGAAAGAAGAATAACACTGTTTTCTTCAGTCTGCATGTATTATGTTTTCAAATACCTACTGAACTCAGACTTAAATACATGTGTGGTTAGTTGGAACTAACTGTTTAATTACAAACAAAACCAAAGGTATTTTTATCAAGTCAAGAGAACCCTGAGAAACTTATTGAGGGATAAGAACATTTTGAAGTACATTTCCTTTATTTTGCATTTAATAAAAACTGTTGTAAAACTCCATTGCACATTGTTTTCAAATTCATTTTTAAAAGACTTCCTTCTAAAGACTGTGACAGTGATGATATGCCTAAGCAGGGGCACAGTCTGTATAGAAATTACTGCCCTTGTCTATTTAAAGTATAATCTGTACTATTCTATACATTTTTTTAGTGAAAAAAATAATGGTTTAATGATTCTGAAAAATAAAAATAATCTAAACAATATTAGTTTACCTTTACATGATATTTCTATGTTTTTCAACCTGTTTTCTATGTATTTCATATTAATAAGTAATTCTTCATTAGAATACATATTTACATACCATGCATATTAAGCAATAGGCAAATATCTTTTGTCACACTGATGGCATTTATTCAAATACTTCAAATCACATTTTTGTTAGCTCAGAATTTTATATATATATTAGCATCATTTTACCTCTTTTTCTTTATTTATAAATGGATTAATAATACCTATCTCATAGTATATGATTAATATCAAACTATGAGGATTATTAAGATGATGAAATTAAATCCTTCAACTTTTTATTTTCCTTTGTAGTAGACATCCTCCAAGTCTTGGGCTGAACTCAGGCTGAAATGTGCAGGTTGGATATCACCAGTATAAAAAAGTGTGCTTCTGTTCTGGTGTTGCTCTTTGGTTATTATCTAAGGTGATGAAGAAGAATCTTGTACAGATCAAGTTTGATAGTAACAAACTCTTTTTCTTAGGTTCCCACTTATTGTTTCTACTAAAATTCAATATTTAACAAAGTCTGTAAAAGACTTACTTTCAATCGCATGTTGGAGTTGGGCAGAATTTTAAAAATTGCTTATCGAACAGTCTTGAAATCAGTCTTACAAGAACTGTTTATACTATGGAAATTGAAAAATGCTTCAAAGTGGAGCTTTTATTTGCCTGACCAAGACCTGCCTAGAATTTCTAGCTTAGCAACAACACTACTAATTCATTATGATGCTTATTAATGAAATATTTCTTAAATATTTTAATGCAGTCATCTCTCTGACTAAACTTTGGTCAAGTAATTGACCTTTTGGGTTTTTCTAAAATTCCTTAGGCATATACTTATAATAGGTTAAATATCATTTCAAAGGCCAAAATTGTAATATGACATAATGAATGATTATAACTTAATTCTGAGAGGACAAACTTACCATTTTAAGGTGTATTGTTATGATGTATTGACAATGAATGTCATCCAAACAAGTTGTAAAACAGAACAAGAGTCCACCTTTTATATAACAATTATAAATTACTTTTTTCAGGTCATGGCTATAGATCAATGGTAAAGTTCTTGCTTGGCCCTGGGTTGAATCCACAGCACAACTGTCCAAACAAAAAGTCTTGCTTGTACTATTTTAGTACATTTTTATCTGTTTTTTTTTTCAATTATTTCTCTACTGAAGTAGAATTCTGACAATGTTACTTCCATTTGTAAAACTCATCTTCCTCTCTTTGTTGTTCACAAAATATAAATATAATATAACCATAAAAGTCCACAGTTTGGCATTCAAGACTTTATATGATTTGGCCCAAAACTATACTTTCCCACTCTAATATTTTATTATTGTCTTTAAATACATTAAATCTAAGTTTAAGGAACTTATGAACACTCAATATTCTAACCAATCTTGGATGGGACCATATTTATGTGGCCTCCTGCTGAGATGGTTTAATTCCTAAAGGCCCTACATTTTGCTTCAGATCCATGAAGCAAATTCATAATTTTTTGAAAAGTTCTTTCTTGTGACTACACATAGTGATTATAGAAAAATAAAACCTTCTGAGGTTGAATAGAACTATTTTTTTTGATGGGCAGTGTTATTTTTTTTTATTCCAAGTTGTTATATATGACAATATAATGCATTACAATTCATAATACACAAAATAGAGCACATTTTTATATATCTGCGGTTGTATAAAAGTATATTCTCACCATTCGTGTCTTCATACATGGACTTAGAGTAATGATATCCATCTCATTCTACCATCTTTTTTTTCACCCCTTTTTCCCCTCCCTTCTACTCCCTCCCCATTGACCTTTATAATGTTCCTCTAATCCTCCTATGTTCCCTGTCCCAACCCCACTCCTTATATCAGAGAAAACACTCGGAATTTGGATTTTTGGGGTTGACTAACCTCACTTAGCATTATATTCTCCAATTTCATCCATTTACCTGCGAATGCCATTATTTTATTCTTTTTAAGTGCTGAATAATATTCTCTTCTGTATATATATCACATTTTCTTTATCCATTCATCTACTGAAGGGCATTTAGGCTGGTTCCACAGTCTAGCTATTGTGAATTGTGTTGCTGTAAACATTGATGTGGCTGTGTCCCTGAAGTAAGCTGTTTTTAAGTCCTTTGGGAATAGACCCAGGAGCAGGATGTCTGGGTCATAGGTGGTCCATGACCAGTTTTCCAAGGAATCTCCATACTGCTTTCTATATTGGCTGTATCATTTTGCAGTTCCACCAGTATGTATGAGTGTGCCTTTTTCCCCACATCTTCTCCAACATTTATTGTTGTTGTATTCTTAAGAACTGCCATTCTGACTGAAGTGGAATGAAGTCTAAGAGTAGTTTTGATTTGCATTTCTCTAATTGCCAGTGATGATGAACATTTTTTTCATGTATTTGTTGATTGATTGTGTATCTTCTTCTGAGTAATGTCTGTTAAGTTCTTTGGTCCATTTATTGATTGGGTTATTTGTGTTTTTGGTGTTAAGATATTTTACTTATTTGCGTTTTTGGTGTTAAGATATTTTACTTCTTTATATATTCTAGAGATTAATGCTCAATATGACATGTGGGTAGTAAAGATTTGTTCCCAATTAGTAAGTTCTCTATTCACCTCACTGATTGTTTCTTTTGCTGAGAAGAAGTTTTTTAGTTTGAATCCATCACATTCACTGATTCTAGATTTTAATTCTTGTGCTATGAGTCTTATTAAGTAAGTAGGGGCCTAATCTGATATGATGGAGGTTTGGGCCTACTTTTTCTTCTAATAGACACGTAGTCTCTGCTTTAATTCCAAGGTTCTTGATGCACTTTGAGTTGAGTTTTGTGCATGGTTAGAGATAGGGATTTAATTTCATTTTGTTGCATATGGATTCCAAGTTTTCCCAGCACCATTTGTTGAAGAGGCTATCTTTTCTCCAATGTACCTTTCTGGAGCCTTTGTCTAATATAAGATATCTATAGTTGTATGGGTTAGTCTCTGTGTCCTCTATGCTATATCTTTGGTCTACCAGTATATTTTGGCACCAGTGCCATGCTGTTTTTGTTACTATTGCTCTGTAGTATAGTTGAAGGTCTGTAGTGTGATGCCACCTGCTTCACTCTTCTTGCTAACTATTGCTTTAGCTATTCTAGGTCTCTTATTTTTCCAAATGCATTTCAGGACTGCCTTTTCTATTTCTATGAGGAATGCCATTGGGATTTTGATAGGAATTGCATTGAATCTGTATAATGCTTTTGGTAATATAGTCATTTTGACAATATTGATTCTGCCTATCCAAGAACAAGGTAGAGCTTTTCATTTTCTAAGGTCTTCTTTAATTTTTTTTTTTTTTTTTTTTTTTTTTTTTTTTTTTTTTTTTTTATTTCTATAGTTTTCATTATAGAGGTTTTTCACATCTTTTGTTAAGTTGATTCCCAAGTGTTTTATTTTTCTTGATGCTATTGTAAAGGGGGTAGTTTTCCTCATTTCCCTTTCAGAGGACTTGTCACTGATATACATAAATGTCTTTGATTTGTGGGTGATTTTGTATCCTGCTACTTTGCTGAATTTATTTACTAGTTCTGAAAATTTTTTGGTGGAATATTTTGGGTCTTTTAGGTGTAGAATCATATCATCAGCAAATAGTGTTAATTTGAGTTCTTCTTTTCCTATCTGTATCCCTTTAATTTTTTTTTTCTGTCATTGCTCTTTCCAGTGTTTCAAGTATTATGCTAAATAAAAGTGGTGAAATAGGGAATCCCTGTCTTGTTCCAGTTTTCAGAGGGAACACTTTCAATTTTTCTCCATTTAAAATGATATTAGCCTGGGGCTTAGCATAGATAGCTTTTATAATGTTGAGATATGTTCCTGTTATCCCTAGATTTTTTTATAAAGTGTTTTGAACATGAAGGTGTGCTGTATTTTGTTGAATGCTTTTTCTGCATGTAATGAGATGATCATATGGGTCTTATCTTTAAGTCTATTTCTGTGATATATTACATTTATTGATTTCCATATGTTGAACCAACCTTCATCCCTGGGATAAACCCCACTTGATTGTGGTGCACTATCTTTTTGATATGTTTTTGTATTAGATTTGCCAGAATTTTATTGATAATTTCTTCATCTATGTTTATCAAAGATATTGCTCCAAAGTTTTCTTCTTTTGATGTGTCTTTGCCTGATTTGGGGATCAGGGTGATATTGACCTCATAGAGTGAGTCTGGAAGAGCTTCTTCTTTTTCTGTTTCCTGAAATTAATTGAAGAGTATTGGTATTAATTCTTCTTTGAAGGTCTTATAAAACTTAGCTGTGTATCCATCCAGTCCTGGGCTTTTTTTGGTTAGTAGTTTTGTTGATGGCATCCTCTATTTCCTCACTTGAAATTGATCTGTTTAAATTGTGTATAACCTCCAGATCCAGTTTGGACAATTTATATGACTTTAGACATTTGTAAATGCCTTCATTATTTTCTATTTTATTAGAGTACAAGTTTTCAAAATAATTTCTAGTCATCTTCTGTATTTCTGAAGTGTCTCTTGTGATAGTTCCTTTTTCATCACGGATGTTAGTAATTTGAGTTTTTTCTTTCCTTCTTTCATTAGCATGGCTAAGGGTATATCAATTTTATTTATTTATTTAAAGAAACAACTTTTTGATTTGCCAAGTTTTTCAATTGTTTCTTTAGGCTCAATTTCACTAATTTCAGCTCTGATTTCAATTATTTCCAGGCTTCTACTGCTTTTGGGTGTTGATCTGAACTTCATGCAATGAATTTCTCTCTTAATACTGCCTTCATAGTGTCCCAGAGATTTCGATATGATGTATCTGCGTTCTCATTCACCTCTAGAAATTTTTTAATCTCCTCCTTGATGTTTTTTGCAACCCTTTGTTCATTCAGTAGCATGTTGTTTAATCTTCAGGTGTTAGAGTAACTTTTTTATTTTTTATTTTATTATAGATTTCTAATTTCATTCCATTATGATCTGATAGAATGCAGGGTAGTATCCCTGTTTTTTTAATATTTGCTAAGAGTTGCTTTGTGGCATAATAAATGGTCTATTTTAGAGGAGGAGCCATGTGCTGCTGGGAAAAAAGTATATTCATTCACTAAAGGATGAAATAGTCTAGATATGTCCATTAAGTCTAAGTTATTAATTGTGTTAATGTGGTCTAAAGTTTATTTATTTAGCTTTTGTTTTGGACAATCTATCCAGTGGTGAAAGAGGTGTGTTGAAATCTCCCAGAATTATTGTGTTGTGTCCTATTTGACTCTTGAACTTTAGAAGAGTTTGTTTGATGAATGTAGGTGCTTCATTATTTGGGGCATATAAATTCATTATTATTATATCTTATTTATGAATGGTTCCCTTAAGCAGTAAGAAATATCCTTCTTTGTCCCTTTTTATTAACTTTGACTTGAAGTCTACCTTATTTGATATGAGAATGGAAACCCCTGCTCACTTCCGCAGCCTGTGAGAGTTGTATAATTTTTCCCAACACTCACCTTCAGTCTGTTGATATCTTTTTCTATGAGGTAAGTTTCTTGGAGAGAGCATATTGTTGGATCTTTTTTTTTTTTTTAATCCAATCTGTCAGTCTTTGTCTTTTGAATGGTGAGTTTAGGCTATTAACATTCAGGGTTATTTTGAGACATGAGTATATTCCCAGCCATTTTTGTTTATTTTTGGCATTTAACTTGACTTGGTTTCTCATCTGGTTAGTGTTTCCTTTAGTTTAATATTTCCCTTTGCTCATTTTCATTGTTGTTTTTCTTTTCTTCTTCAAGGAATATTTTTGCCAATGATGTTCTGTAATTTAGGCTTTCGAGTTGTGAATTCTTTTAACTTTTGTTTATCGTGGAAGGTTTTTATTTCATCATCAAATCTAAAGCTTAATTTTGCTGGATATAAGATTCTTGCTTGGCACCCATTTTCTTTCAGAGCTTGATATATTTTGTTCCAGGATCTTCTAGCTTTTAAGATCTGGGTTGAGAATTCTGCTCATAATCAGTTGTTTTCCCCCTATATGTAATCTGATTCCTTTCTCTAGTGGCTTTTAATATTCTCTCCTTATTCTATATATTAGACATTTTCATTATAATGTGTCTTGGTGTGGATCTGTTGTGATTTTGTACATTTGTTGTTTTGTAAGACTCTTGAATTTGGTTTTTCTATTCATTCCTCATGTTTGGAAAATTTTCTGTGATTATTTCATTGAATAAATTACTCATTCTTTTGTTTTTGAACTCTATGCCTTCTTCTATCCCAATAACTCTTAAATTTGGTCTTTCTAAGCTATCCCACATTTCTTGAATGTTCTGATCATGATTTCTTACCATTTTCACTGTGTGGTCTACCTTTTGTTCAAGATTATATATTTTGTCTTCATTATCTGAGGTCCTGTCTTTCAAGTGGTCTAATCTGTTGGTGATGCTTTCTATTGAACATTTAATTTGGTTTATTGCTTCTTTCATTTCCAGGATTGAAAATGAAAAAAGAAAAAGAAAGAGAAAAAAAAACACACAAAACCAAAACCAAAACCAAAACAAAACAAAACCCCCACAAAGACAAACACACAAATAAATCACAAACAAAAAATCTTGAAGGAAGATTTCCTGCTTCCTGTCACATCCAGTAAGTGTGGTCATCTGTTGTCAGCTGTCAGGTTTTATCGCCCCCCACCAGATGTTAAAGGTAACCAAGTAGTCACATTACCAGCAGTAGCAGCTGCTGAGGATATGGGGTAGAGTTACAATCTGCGTACCTGGTCAGCCAGAGTTCTGAGCTGGGAGTTGTCCCCCCTGGTAAATGGCGCTGAAAGGTGACCCAAGATGTAGGCACATACTTTCCATGTCATAATATAGTTTCAAATGGAGGGAGCAATGCAATGGCGTTGGCACTGGGTTCATATATGAGCTCCTCCGCTGTGTGTGGCGTGTGTGGTTGTTGGCTGACTTCAAAGCCTGTGTAAATTCCTTGGATGTATGCAGGCTACTGTGCGTAGGTGATTCCTCTTTTTCTTTTTTCTCCCTCTGCTGCTGCAACTTTCAAAAATGGAGGTGATCGACCCACCTGGGAGTAGGGGAAACACACAGTACCTGATTGGTGTTCCTGTGCATGGGAATTTGCCAGGTAACTTGCATGAAAGCATGTTGGTTAGCTAAACTTTCTGTGCTGTTCCTCGCTGGCACTGCTGCAGGTGTTCTTGTTCATTGTTTGTCTCCTGAGCAGCAGTCCCATGTGAGTGAGTAATTGGGAAACTCACCCACACTATAGTCTGTTATCCTACAGCTTCAAAGTGGTATGATGACCTTAACTGTTTTGTGGGTGCAGGAGTATTGCTAGCAACTAAAAGTATTCTCATTACAGAACCTCAATTACCAACTGACAGCTAATGCCATCTCTCTCTGGTCCACCATCTTGGATCGACTCTGGGCAGTGCTATTTAAGGATAGTTTTAAAAGTGAGTTTGTGTTTGTGTGTATATGTGTGTGTGTGTGTGTGTGTGTGTGTGTGTGTGTGTGTGTGTGTGTGTTTTTAGGTGTGAGTACTTGTATGGATATATTTGAAAGTAAATAAATTGTTACTGGCAATGATGGCTGCATCTGCTTGTTGCACTGTCTCCACCCCAACCTTGAATAGAAGGCAAAATAGTCATATATTAGAACTTTCTCCTTATTAAGCATTTGATATCAATTTCTGATTGTTAGCATTTCTTGAATGGTAGGGAGGTTAAAAATTTCTAAATAAATTAGTGTGGGTCCCCCACCCTTTTTGGGGTACTGGGGATTGATTCCAGGGATACTTTAGTACTGAGCTACATACCCAGCCGCTTTTATTTTTCCTTTTGACACACGGTCTCACTAAGTTGCTAAGGTTGACCTCAAACTTGCCATCCTCCAGCCTCTGCCCCCTAAATTGTGGGTTTACAAGTGCAAACTGCCATACCCAGCTCTGGTTCCGTCTATAAATGATCATCTATCACTTTATTACTTACCTTACTCTTTTTATCTCATGACACTTATATGAGAAAACATTTGACCTATGAATTTCTGAATATGGCTTATTTCACTTAGCATGATATGTCTAGTTCCATCCATTTACCAACAAATGACATAATTCCATTCTTATATGGTTGAGCAAAACTCCATTGTGCACATATACCACATTTTCTTTCTGTGTTTTGATTGAAGACTTTAATCCAATACTGTTATAGTAATTTTTTATAGGTAAGGATTTTTGTCATGCTGTTGCTTGTTCTATTACTCTAGTATAGTATAGTTATTTTGTTCTATTACTCATGTCATGATATCTTTTGTTAATGATTTTGAAGTAGTATAATTTGATCCCCTTTTATTCAGTTTTTGTATTATCTACTACAGTTTTTTTTTTCTTTGTGATTATCATGAGGCTTAAAGAAAACATAGTTTTAATAGCTGATTTTAAGCTGATAATAACCTTTATAAAACATAATACTATTATGCTATAACATCATTATGGCATTTCAGTATTCTAGATTTGACTATTCACATAACTCTATCAGTTATTTTTATAATTTCATAGGTTTTCATGTTGAAAATTATCCCTTGTTTTGACTCAGAGCTTTCTTTTGTATTTCTTGTTAAGTATATTCTAGATCTGCTTTAAAAGGCTGACTCAGTTACTTTTTTGGCACCCAGCAAAACTCTTTTAAATTCCTCAGAATCAACTGATTTGAGATCTTAATCACATCTATAAAACTTCTCTCACTAAATAACAATATAAATTTATGGAATGATGCCTGACTTTATTCAGAGTTCAAATGCACATAAAGAGAAGGGATTACATAGGAAATTCACAATAGAAGCAGGAGGCATGAAACGTGTTTTGGAATTCTGTGTACCCCAACAGAATTATTCACTTATTACAGAAGAGCTAAAGGATGCATGACAATTTTAACCGAGGTCATTGCAATATTGATTGGGAGAAGCAGAAATTCACATCTAGGATGTTTGGTTCCAGATATTCTGATCTTAAGTACTATAAAATACTGTCAGTCTCAAACAGAAATGAGCAAACAAAATTTACCATAATTTTATTCTTTTTTTTTTCTGTTTCCTAAGTTTCTCTCCTGCTTTGTCTTTTACTTGCTTTTATTTTAATCCCAAATACCCACTCTACCTACTCCAAATATACAAATGGCTTTGCCTTCCCACCTTTATAGCTGATTCAAAGCTTATTTTTTTATTAAAAAATAATGCTTTCTTTTTCCCTCACTCCTCTCTTTTTAAACATGTTCAGTTGCTATTCAGTGTTGAAAATCCTCATTTATTCATTTAAAATATACAAAGAAAATAAACCATATATGGCAAGAAGCAATTGGCACACTAAGTATGCTAAATGCAATGGTTAGAGGAAGTATTTGGTAATCATTTGATAGATGAACCAATAGTTATTACTTGGTGTGTAATATCACATAAATGCCACTCAGGAGATATTTACAAAGATACTTTACATATAAACTGTGTTAACAGTATTTAGTTAATTTTATGTACAGACTCATATACAATGTCTTTTATTTGTCTTTGAATACATATTTGCTTTTAACTAATTGTGTGGCACTTTTGTAAGTTATGAGATACTTGACCAGAAAAAGAGTTGTAATGTGTGGGGTACACAGGTAGAGATGATATTGGCAAAATCAATAGAGATGATATTGGCAAAAAAAAAAAAAAAAAAGAAGAAGAAAAAAGAAAAAAGAAAGAAAAAAGGCTACTGCTTCCATGTTTTCTCTGTTCAGGGTATTGGCATCATTATTGCAAGGTATGACTCTTTTTGGATAGTTGTCACAGTGAACCATAGCTTAAAATGCTCTAAATCTTAAGATTGGGGCACATCCAAAAATAATTGTTGAAAAAGACTGAAAAGATATCTGAAATTAGGAATTACAATTTATATCTAAGAAAAATAAACAATAGCTATTGAGTTTCAATATAAGTTTTGTTTTATCTTACTAGAGGGGTATTAGTTACTCTTTTTTTTCCATTTTTTTTTATTCTAATTTGTTATACATGTTTACAGAGTACATTTCATTTCATATTAAATATAAAGAGCACAATTTCTCAAGTTGCTGGTTTTATATAAAGTATTTTTACAACAATTGTGTCTTCATACATGTATTTAGATCCATTCTATCATTCCACTGTCCTTAAACCTTCGAATCCCTTCCAATACATTAATTGGATTTACTCATAGTGGTTCATGTTTTTGTCGGTGTTTCAGACAACAAAATTAATAGTATACTTTCTCATTTCCTGAACTACAATACTAAATGTAGGGACTTTTGTTAGTGGGCCCATGTCAATAAATTTGACTTTATCAAACTTTATGATTCTTCTACCATTCCTAATTAGATAAATTAAAATGTTAATCTCTTTTAGAAATACACTCACATACACAATCACAAATAATATTTGTCAAGTTATCTTTAGCTGTAACAATGAAAAAACAACTTATATTCCTAGCAAACTTCATTGTATGATGCTTCTTAACCAATTATTTCTCCCATTGACTAGCCCTGTTTCTCCCATTGACTAGAATGAAATTATAATACTTGATTATAGAATTATTCTCACTTTTTAGTAGCATCCAATTCACGGGGGAAAATGTGTACTAATTTGAACCATCTCTCAAGTCACATAAAATAGCCTCAATACCTTTAAAAGGAAGCATTGAGATCTCTTTCACTGAGACTGACCCTGGTGCCCACACACCATGCAAAAGCAAGAAATTCCAGAAAGTAGTAAACCTAACTGTGTATGGCTAGAATTATAGTCCTGGTGGTCTTTAACTAAGGGAAATAAACACCAAGGGACATAAATCATTTAGTATACATTATACTTGATTATACACAATTTGTCCTAATCTGGGAAAAAATTAAAACTCATTTTTAAAATATTTTTCTCAAATTAATATCATGCAAATTATAGAATTAAGCAATTCAGAAAATATCATACAACATGGAATAGTATCTACCATTAGAAATTAACTGTATAAAGCAATCCTTTATTTCTTTGGCTCTTTAACCTCAAAAACACATATATCATTGTTCACTTGAAAATAATGATTTGTTTCTTTTATTATGATGTTAAGTCCTTGAAAATAATGATGAGTATACATAATCCCTCTTTTACAGAAGTGTAAACCAAAGCAATATAATTAAAAATATATATGGGAGTAGAGGCCATCTGAAAATATATTGTCCTGTGAAAAATATGTTCTTTTTAAGATTCTTGCAGCTAAAACATTAAATGGACACAAATAAATAGCTTATTTGTTTCAAGTGTCCAAATGAACTATATAGAAAATCAATTTTGTCTAAACAAAGAACAGATGGTAAATAATGTACTTACATTAAAATGACTATGATAGTAGTCACCACATAAAAATAAACACTGGGTTGCAGTTTCTCCAGTCTGAATGTTATAGACAAGAGAAAAGAATCATCACAAGGGAATGAGAGTCAGTCTCATATAATTTATTTTTATTACCCTCAGAGTAACCAGCATTATCATTATCATAAACAGATGAGTAAAATAGAGCTCTACAATAAGTCATAATAGAAGAAAATCATTTAGAGAAAGCATTAATGTTGTCATTTTCTTTGAAAACCTTGAATGTGAATGAAAACAAAGGAAGTCTAATAAATATGTTAAATGAATGGCTTACTTAGTTACCTGAACACAAAAGATCTATTATCCAATGACTTAATTGACTCAGTGTGTGTAGCTTTTAATAGCCCAGCATATTGCTGCAAGCATTTTTCTGCAGAGTTTAAATTCTATACCTTATTGTCTTTTGATTTGATCCAAACTCACCAATGTCTCATAACTCTAAGTAGAAAAAAATAACTATTTCTCAGTGGAGTTAAATGAATACAAAACAAAACACTGTCACAATATTTATAATAATATGTTGTTCTATAGTTTTATGATTGCTTAGGGGATTATTTGGGCTGAGAATTTAATGAAATTATAGTTATCATGAGTAGTCAAAACTTCTGTGATTTTTTTTATTTGCTTCATATCAAATTCATGATGTACTCCTGCATTCCCGAATTTGGATCATATCAACTTTTTCTCTTATGTCTTTTAAATCTCTGCTATTTCAAATAAAAGGAAGGGAAATAAAATGGGTAAGAAGAGGATGAGGAGGAGGAGAAGAAATAGGAAGAGAAGAAGAAGAAAAAAAAACTAAAGAATAAGAAGAATGGAGAATAATGAAGTACTATCATGAACTGAAATCAATTTCCATGCATATATGAGTTTGTTGGGATGAACACAATTACTGTGTATAACTATAAAGCTCTAATAATAATAATTTAAAAAGTAAACTAGTAAAGCTTTTCTAAGGAAAACCACTAATATTGTATTATGTTCCTCAAATATGCAAAGCAGTCATCAACGAAAGAGACAATGGAAAATCTTCAAGTTGATTTATATAACATAAAACTTTTAATTAAAGAATTCTAATACCAATAGAACAGCACATTAATCATATCATTCCAAGGTTTTGCATAGCAAGGAATAATAAAACGTGCTATCTGATTATAGTGGCAAAGGAAATGGAAGAAAATTTTTCTCAATAGGAGAAAAATTAAAAAAGAAAGAAGTTATACCTTCATGTGTGGTTTGACGACAACCATTTTTTGGTTATTTCCTTTTCTTTAAATCAAAAATTACTTGCTTGTTTGCTTTACCTCTTTTATATAAAATATAAATTATTATTTCTAAAAATATAATTGTCTCTTAGTTACTCTTTAGGTAAAAATACTTCAAATACATTACAATGACAACTTATCCTTATATCTTTTTTTAAAAAAATATTTTTTGTAGTTGTAGTTGGTACAATATCTTAATTAATTAATTTATTTTTATGTGGTGCTGAGGATCGAACCCAGTACCTCACATGTGCAAGGCAAGTGCTCTACCACTGAGCCACAGCCCCTGCCCCTCCTTATATCTTTTCACATCTACATTTTTGTATTCCCAGTTAAAACTCTGAAATCTTTCATCTTCAGAATACTTCATAATTTTTTTGTTACATACTGCATCATTTCAGTTATTACTACAAAGTTTTATCCCATACCATCTATTAGATACATCTATTTCCCTGGTACCTTTTTCATTCTGCATGACAAATATAACAAAAGAAAAAATAATTAGCTACTTAACTGATCATGAAGACAAAATAAAAATATTTAAACACATGTATATGTTTAAGCATACATAATATTACCTATCAATAAATCTGTCTATCTATATTAATCTTTAATCCAAAACAACCACTCTTCAAAGTATTTGGGGTTTCAAATTAACCTATGGATAGTAGTCTGAATTTTGTAGCAATCCCCTGTAATCTATAATAAAATCTATAATACAATATAATAATTTATTTTATTATAGATTATCAATGACACATAATTGAGTATAAATGTGATATTACTCTTGTCATAAGTCTGTTTTAGGAGGATCTATCCTTAATGGGAGGAAGAATGTGATATAATAAATCACAAAGTGTTATTTCTTGCTCACTTTGCATATCTTTTGGAGTTTGGTTACAAAGTTTGCTGAGTGGTCTCCTATTTTCTGGAATGACAGAAAGACAGGGAGAGGGAAAGGGAGTGGGAGAGAGGGAGGGCAAAAGGGAGGGGGAGGGAGAGGGGGAGGGAGAGAGATAGGGATAGGAAGAAGGAGAGAGAAATTGAATGGTAATTCATGTGGTTCCTAAAGCTACCACCAGGAAAAATCATATAGAATTGCTATTCAGGCAACTAAAGAGGAAAGAAGACAGTAATGGCAGAAAAGGAAATTGCCAGTTTGTAGAAAGGAGATCCTAGGAGTGGGTCTCAATGGTAAAGAAAAATCAGAAGGCCTAAGGTTCTGGTTGTGAAGTGAGCTGGGGAAGGCTGTCTGGATGTCTCTGGGCATGGAAATGGACAGCAACAGTCACATGGGGACCCCATCATTGTTTCCAGTGTGCTCAGGTTGAGGTCTCCTGCTTGGATATCATTACTATCAGCTTCATCTGCACTACCTCTTTTGGCTAACCTTCATGGTGGCCTGAGCTCCTCATCATTTCACATCCTTCCTGACAGCTTTCGCTGATCCTGAGATAGTATATGTGCAATCTCCTGGAAATAAGTTTTGTAGAATGATACCTAATTATTTTTTATATTCAGACTCTTCAGTACTAGATTTCAAGGAACTTTAAAAGGTCAAGGAATTTCTCTTGGAAAAATATGAGAAGAGCTATTTCAGTTTGAATATAGCTCTAACAGCATCTCTCTCCTAGTCTCCATGATCTAATCTGCCATGACTGGCAGCAGCAGCAGTTCAAGAGTTGCCTTTGGATGCTTCATCAACTATTACACAGCATTTGCCCCTCAATCTCAGTGATATCCCACCAACTGTCCTAGCCTAGTGGCTTGACCATAGAGCTTAGCTTTTGAGATGAGAAGTAGTATGACTGATATCTCTAGAAAGTGGCCCCAAAATAGCTTTGGCATCATCTTCTGACGATTGCTGTTCTCCTTAAAAACCATGATGCCTCAGCAGCAGAATAACTCTTTTTTAATAATTTATGATCAATCAAACTAGGGCAGAGATCAGTGAGACACTCTGTTAACATCTCTCCCAAACCTTTTATGACTATCCTATCCTCATCAAGCTAATTTACCTCCAAACCCTCGACCACTAAATCATTTTTGTAACTGTGTCTAATGAGGATCTCTCTTGCTATGGGGGCCTTCTTCTCACTATAACTCTAGTGATGCCATGCTTGTTGGCATTTCTGTGGATTTGAGACCAGAACTGACCTTATTTTTCAGAGTAAGGGTCTTGGAGGTGGTGAAGGTGCAAGTGCTTTGTTCGTGAATTTCATGCAGTATTTACCACCCTGAAAATGCAAGTTTTGGTTTCTGAAACTTTTCAGAATTTTTTTTTAGAATATTAACCTATGGGTGGCTGAACGTTTAGTTGGAAAACACACAAATGTGGAGTGCCAACTAATGAAAGATAACTGCTAATTTATTGACTTTGAACATTGGGTGAATGATGATTCCATTTTGAAGATACAGATGATAAAATAAAGCCAGATTAAACATATACAAAATTTTTTTAAAAAATACAAATAGAATCCAGCAACATGTAAGAAAGGTTAAATGCCATGAGTATATATCCTAAGAACACAAAGTCAATTCAGCATATAAAAATAAATCAAGTAATATGCCTTGTAAATAAAGGGCAAAACCAATATGATAATCTCTGTAAATATAAAACAAAAATCATCGTATAAAGTCTAACACTCTTTTATGATTAAAAAATATTCAACAAACTAGAAATACAAGAGACCTTCTTCAAATCAAGAAAATGCACGTGTGAGAACCTCACAGACATCTTACTTAGTGATGAAAGCCTGAATGCTTTCACCATAAGACCAGGAAGAATAACTGCTTTCATCATTTTTATTCACAATTGTATTGGAGGTGTTAGCAAGAGCAATTAGGCAAAAATAAATATGTAATACATTAAACAATTTTTATTGAAGCATTCATGTTGGAAAGTAAAAAGTAAAACTATCATTATTTTAAAATGATAATCTTTTATATAGAAAATAGAAAATCTTTAAGAATACACAAAAAGCTGTTTTAGTGAATCAGTAAATTCAGTAAATTTGCAGATATATAATCAATACAGAAAAACCAGTTGCATTCCTGTACACATGCAATGGATATTCAAAGGGAAATGAAGGAACTAATTCATTCACAATAACATCAAAAAGAAAAAAAATATTTTGAAATGAATAAAACCAAGTAAGTGTACAACTCACACTCAAAACTACAATAAATGGAAATACCATTTTCATGAAATGAAAGATGACAATACTCTGTAAATTGATATGCAAATATAATAGAGTCTTTATCAAAATCTCAGAAGCTTTTTGTACAGAAATTGACAAGTGGATTCTGAAATTCACATGAAATTATAAGGTTCCCAAATATTCTAGACAACCTTAAAAAATAGATCAATATTGTAGGACTCATATTCCTGATTTCTAAACTTACCACATAAGGATAGACATAAGAAAAGATCCATTTATTTATTTTATTTTAAGTACTGGTGATTGAACTGAGGGGCACTCAATAACTGAACCACATCCCTAGCCCTATTTTGTATTTTATTTAGAGACAGGGTCTCACTGAGTTGCTTAGTGTCTCATTTTTGCTGAGGCTGGCTTTGAACTTGTGATCCTCCTGCCTCAGCCTCCTGAGCTGCTGGGATTACAGGCCTGTGCCACTGCACCCGAGCAAGATCCATTTATTAACGGAATATAATTGAGCATGCAGAAACATATTCTCACATTTAATGTCAGTTGGTTTTCAATAGGTGTCAAGAAAATTCAGGAAGGAAAATTAGCCTTTTCAACAAATGCTTATGGAAAACAAATCATCCACACTCAAAGAATGAAACTGAGACTCTACCAAATTATTAGAATAAAACATAAGCATAAATCTTCACGATTTTGAGATAGGCAATGCTCTCCCAGATATGACATCAAAAGAACTACGAGAAAGGAAGTAGTTGATAAATAGCACTGCACAAAAACTAAAAATAAATTTGGGGGCTGCAAAAAACAGTGGAAAAAAATAAAAAAAGAAACTTCTCAGAATGGGAAAAATATTTTTTAGTCATATGTATTTAAAAGATAAGAATCTATAATCTATAAAGAACACTTACAAATTAACAATAAAGAACAAAGTTCTGCTTTAAAAGTAAGCAAAAGATTTGAATCGACATTTATCCAAAGAAGATACACAAAGTTGTCAAGGGACACATGAAAACATGTTCAAAAACATTAGTCTTTAGGGAAATAAATTCAAAAGCATAGTGAGCTAAACTACCACCATTAGGATGAGTCTAATAAGAAGATAGTAATAAATGTACCAGGTGTAGTGGTGCACACCTGTAAGCCCAGCAGCTCTGGAAACTGAAACAGGAGGATCAGAAGTTCAAAGCCAGGCTAAGCAACATTGGGAGGCCCTGAGCAACTTAGTGATACTCTGTCTCAGAATAAAAAATAAAAAGAGCTAGGAATTTGGCTCACTAGTTAAGCACCCCTGAGTTCAATCCATGGTACCAGTAAGTGAATAAATAAATATATAAATACATACATAAATACATAAATGCTAGTGGTCATGTGGAAAACTGAAATATTCACTCATTGACATTTGGAATATAAAGTGTTGCAGTTTCTGGTAAAATGGCTTAGCTGTTGGAACCAAAAGCAGACATAGTTACCATATGGAGCAGAAATTCTACTCCTGTGTATTTACTCAAGAAAACTGAAAGCATATGTTCATAAAAATATATATTCAAGTGTGTATAGCAGTGTTACTCATAATAACCAAAGCACAGGAACAACTCAAACGCCAATCTTCTGAAAAATGGTTGATAAAAATGTGGTATATCCACAAAACAATCCTTTATTCACCTCTAAGAAGGAATAAAATATTAATATATGTTACACCATGGAAGAAGCTTGAAAACATTATTAGTGAAAGAATCTACATAAAAGTAATACAACATACTATGTGGTTCTATGTATGTTAAATATCCAGAATAGTCATATGTGTAAGGATAAAAAGTAGATCAGTTGTGCATAGATTGGAGTGATTACTAATGTGTACTGGGAATTTATTTTAGTGGAAGAAGGAAATTGTAAAAAATGTTATGGAATTATTTAGTGATGAAAAATCACACAACTCTATGAATAAACTAAACCCCCTGAATTTTGAATTTTTAAAAAATAAAAACAGGTTTGAGATCAGGGCATGTAAATTACAAGAATGAAATTCTCATAATAATCTAAACAAAACTTTCACAGACATAGTTTCCAGATCATACAAGACAAGTCAATATGTTTCTAGAATTCAAATCTGAAAAGAGAATAAGTTTGGCTCAGAGCATATTAATTAGGTCATATAAGCAGTGACTAGGGTATAGAAAACAAGTAACTTCTGACTTGCCCAGAAAATGTTGAAAATTAACTCTTTTATCAGGGATGCTGTGCAGGTTTTCTTCAATGTAAATAGGATAATGAGGCCAGTTATAACTGGTCAAGATGATAATAATTATTTCCTTAATCCTAAAAAAGTATTTTTCTCCTCTTTCTTTTGATTCTCTAATTACTGGTTTTCATATATAATATACATATCATATATAAGGTATACATATATGTTAAATTAGTGCTATATATATATATATATATATATATATATATATATATATGTAAAGGTGAAATTCACTGTGGCATATTCACATGTATATGTATATGCATATACATATATATGTTGTATGTATATATAAATATATACATATGTATACACATACATAAGTTGGTCAATTTCATTCTACCATTCCTTCCTTTTCTGGTACCTTCAGTTTTCTCCTGTATCCTCTTCCTCTGCTCCACTGATATACTTTCTATTTTCATGCAATTCCCACCCCCAATTCTTTTCCCTTATTTTGGTCTAGATTCCACAAATGAGAGAAAATATTTGTCCTTTAACTTTCTGTGTCTGGCTTATTTCACATAGCATGATGTTATCCAATTCCATCCATTTAAATAAAAATTCCTTAATTTAATTCTTATATATGGCAGGGTAAAACTTCATTGTGTATATATACCATATTTGTAAATTTAATTGATTTGCATTTCCCTAATTGCTAGGGATACTGAACATTGTTTCATATAATTATTGGCCATTGGTATTTCTTCTTTTAAAGAATTTGTATCTATGCTGAAGGATATAACTAGAATTCAATAAACTCTAAGAACTCAATAATTAGAAGAATAATTGCAGAAATGTGAAAAACAGTTGAACAGACTTGTCACAAAATGAGACACAAAGATGGGAAATAAGTACAAGAAAATGTCCTTTACATGGAGGGTCATTAGGGAAATAGAAATATAACTACAATGAGATTGCATGGAATATAATACTAAAAACAAAAAGAAAGTGGCAATAACAGCTGCTTGCAAATGATACAAACAACTGAACCTGTCATCTATTGTTGGAGGATAAAAAGTGGTGTGGTCATATCTGCAATATTTTTGGCCATTTTCATATCATTAAATATGCATATTTAAGCATAGTATAAGTAAGTAAACTCAATTCATAGGAATTTGCCCAAGTGAAAAGAAATCTTGTATTCACACAATATACCCATTTTTAGTCACTTAACATGCATATGTAAAATATGTGTATTATGAGTATGTTTATAATGTATATATGTATATATTATACATACACAATTACATAAACATACACAATCACATGTATATAAAATCAGTATTTTTCTTGTCACTAGCTATTTGTTATGATATATACTAGAGAAGGATATATCTTTCCCATACTTCTGAACTTATCCTATTTGGGTTTTTGTTTAATGTTTTTATTTTTGCCAATCTTCTTCCTAATTAATATGTTTCTTGAAAGTGGCTAAGTTCTTTGCCTTTTCTACTTCTATATCTACCATCCCATTGAACATATAAGGAATTCAGTAAGCATTTGGTGACAATTTATACATATTATTAGTATAATATATATTTTACAAAGGTACTTTCTTCTTATGACACAACAATAGTGTATAAATTGAAAATTGATTATGGTCACAAATTCTTTGCAGTGACTCTATCTAATCATAGTGTTTATGTCTCCAACCCTTAAAACTGATCTGACCTCATGACTGGTTTTAATGGTATGTGACAGAAGTGAGGTTTTCTTACTTGCAAAGTCAAGGTCCTTTTAACTTCTACTCTCTTGAAATAATGTCTTGAGATCACAATGGAAGAAAACTGAATTAGCACCCTGGAAGATAAGGTCCCATGTGAAACCATTCCCAATTGCCATCCATGAGGGAAGCCATCTCAAACTCCATTCTAACCAACCTTTTGTCATGGCTCACCTTCCAGATGAATGGTGTTATGTCAGTTATTCCAGGCAAAACTAATAGAAAAACTGTCCTAAAACCCACATATCCATAAAAATATAATTTATATTTGTAAGACCTTATATTTTGGGGGTAGTTAGTTATAAAGCAATATATATCTAATATAGAATTTGATACCTAAAAGTTGTTTTCTTCTGTGTTTAAAAAAAAAAAAAAAAAAAAAAAACTTTAAAATTTGTGTCATTGGCTTTCCTACCAAATAGTGGAATTTGTATGGAAAGGCAATAACTGTTAATGAAGATAGGGAAAGAAGTAAACAGAGTGACAGACTGGAAAGAGGCTGGGCATAGTGGCACACACCTCTTATCCCAGCAGCTTAGAAGGCCAAAGCAGGAGGATCACAAGTTCAAAGCCAGCCTCAGCAACTTAGCAAGGTCCTAAGCAGTTTATCAAGACCCTAGCTTAAGATAAGAAAATTAAAAAATGGACTGGGGATGTGGCTCAGGACTTAAGCGTCCCTGATTTAATATCTGGTACCATAAATTAACAAACAAACAAACTTGTTGGTCTGTATGAAGAAATTTCTCAGCACACAAATGTTCAGTCCACAGTCCGATTGTGCTAGGTTAGCTATCAAGACAACAGAGAAAATACCCAAAGATGCCATGAGAAACGTAATTTTTATTGAAAAATGCTTGTGAGTAAGGACTAATGACAATGGGCTTCTATCACACACGATCATTGTCCTTTGCAATGTTTTGCCAAATAGTGTCTCCCTGTCCCTCTCAATGTTTGGTCCAGTGGTAGCCGGCGAGAAGAGTGGCACTTGTCTTCTCTGCCTTGCCCTCAAGTCTGTGCCAGTAATCACAGTGAGAAGGGTTTATAAGTTAGGCTATCAAGGCAGTGACATCTTCTGGTTTGCTTAGTCTGATGGGTTCTATGCATGACCAGCATTCCAAGAAGTGGTTGTCCTGGCATGAGTACAAGAAGGCAGTGCCAACAGAAAACCCTACCTCTGTTTGCATTATGTGTGAGAAAGAGAAAGTCAGAGTCTTTCAAGACAGAATTTATCAAGACAGTCCTGTCTAAGCCTGCTCTTCTTGTTCCCTCACTTTGGCAAGGTCCATGGGAATGGAGAGAGGCATTTCAGGGACATGATGTTTTAATGGCCCCCTTCCAAGGATGGCACATGACATATATACATACAGATATTTATATTCAGATAAAATTATGATATAAATTTAAGCTTGATTGAAAGAGGTCTTATTTTATCATCTGTATTTATAAAATTCATCGTATTTGAAATGACTATTTTTGGTAATAATAATTAGTTAAATTTATAATACATAATTAAAATAATTAAATAATTAATTGCATTAGCCATAGCAGAAAGTAGACTATTTTAAAAATCTGAAAGTTGTCTCTTATCCCAAGTATCAGATGTGTTATGCTAGTCACAAACACACATTCACACTCTTATTCATATTCATACATATATGTATTTAGGTAATTATATAAATATTATATATGTAATTATATATTTTAATTCATATTAATAGAAAGTTTTAAACACAAAGGTAGGGAAGCTCATAGTCAATTATTGGCCACAATTGGATGCTTCTGTGAACTATGTCAATTAAAGACCAGCTAGAATGACAGTAATTATGTGGCATTAATGAAGCAAAATGGCAAGTGTGTTTGTTATGCCACCATATACTTTAAAAGGTCTTTATTATTCAGCACAAATTAGTATACCTGGGAAATTTTAAGATGCTGTTTGGAGAAGAAAGTTAGATGTTGTCTAGTCTGTTATTCAAAGGAATCCTACCAATCATTCTCCTTTGCATATTCTTAGTTATGCAACCAAAAGCAAAGTAATTAACTGAAAAGCATTCTATAAACACAAAGTAGATATCACATGGTGAAAGAGACTGGGACAAGGCTTCTCCATATTAATATTTCCTCCAGTTTCTTTGAAAATATCCCGTGATATTGAAAAGACCATGATACAAGATAAAAGGCCTCCATTTACATCTTTATTAATCACAATCTCAGAAGGTATTATAAAATCCACACAAAATTAAAATTTTTATCAATATTATGTCATTGTAAAATTCATATACACAAGGAATAAAGAAATCTAGGTTCTTTGAGTTCTTTCTAGCTTCATTAGTTACATAAATCCCATCATACCTACTTTATGAATCACCATGGGTAAATTTTGACAAGTCCTAATATTCTCTGTATGTTAATTTTTCATTCATGAAAAGATGATGTGAGACTACAGAATCTTTATGAAACTTTCCTGCTCAGATTTCCCTAGGTTATAGATCTAAATGAAAATATAAGAGCACTTTTCTAATAGAGAAAACCCTCATTGTTTAAATGGAGGTATTATGTAATTCTGCATAATCTTCCTGACAAAAGGTGAACCTAGGTAACTGGGCTTCCTCCATTAGCTTGATTAGGTCTTTGCAGTCTTACCTAAATGGGAAATTAGGTGTGACCATACAAGGGCATTTCTACGTATGATGCCACAAAGACTGTTCATGACACTCATATATATAAAGAGCTTATTAACAATTAAGGCAAAAAATGATGCTTGTTGGTCAGAAAACGTCCACAGTGTTTGGTGACATCTAGATGTATTGTTTTATTTTTTCATAAAATTTTTGTTAGTATGTACTGCAATATACAAAGTGTTACACATGACTATTATTTAAATCTGTGGTTCTTTTTATTCTGTAGACAAGCTGAGAAACACTCATGGCACCTACGACTTATTTGGAGTCTATGTACACCACCCCTGCCTCCTTCATCTTTTACTCTGAACATGTGTATGTCAGATTTTCTAACTTTTTAACGACAATAGAGTATGCACAGAACCCATGATTTTGAAATTACAATTATATAATCAGATAACCATTTTAACCAAATCAGTCATATATTAAGACTGAAGAGGAAAACAGAATGACTCTTTGTAAAAAATCAAAACCCATTAAAGTCTTGAAACTCAAATAGTGTAAAAATAAAATGACAGCTGCTTGCTAAATTAGTAATAATTTGTCTAGGTATTCATTTTCTGAATAAAGGAGCTTAACACGCAAATTTATTTCCACAAAACAGTATCATTTCTGGTCTCATATTTTATGAAAATCTTATAATACATATTTTATTTCACATTTCAAATAAAAATATTTTATCGATAAGAAAAATTTTAAAATTTTGAAATGAGCTTTTTTACTAAAAGGTTATAACCAAAGTATTCCAAAATCTTTACCTAGATGTTGATGTAATTTTACTACTAATATTTTGAAATACTTTTGATCTTTTGCCTTGACTGTGATGAGTATTATTACAATAAGATTGCAATTTTCTTGATTAAAATAGTCATTTGTAATGTTAAAATGGGGTATATTTTATTCAGAAGGATATGACTTGCATCTTCTAATCTTTTGGTGCCCATTATAATCAGACTCACTGGTGCCGCCATTTATAAAATATTTATAAATCTAAAAAGCAAATTCTGAATGACTATTAGGAGAAATTGTCATACAAAAAGAATCCCATCTAGTTATTAACACTGTAAATGTATTTGAAATAAAATGGTGACCATGGAAGAGTTTAATTTTTCCAACAAATTTTTATGAAGAATTTTTAACAGTGGATTATTTAGTGAATAATAAAAGATACATTAAACTTATGAATTTTATATGACTTAAGACAAAAATTTTGATTAAAACATTTTAATAGATAATTTTGTGTCTTAAGTGCTTCATGATTTCAGAAAATTGTACAAAAGTATATACACATCATATACTAACTAGCATTATTATAATACATATTATATTTAATTGCAAATATACTAACACAGATTCCAACAGATTTAAACCAATTGTTTGTATCAAGTTGTTTGCCTTGGTGTTTTCGCATTAAAGGTACTTGTGAAATGTTAAGCGTTTCTGTTTCTAGATGCCAAAATAAGGCTAATTATTGATTTGTAAATTTAAAATACATTGGTTAAAACTGCTTGAATATGGATGGAAAGAGAAAAAGAAGAGTTCAGTAATGAAAAGGCATCAGATGTTAAAGTTTAGCAATAGCAGACATTGCATAGAGGAAATTGATTAAATAGTAGGAGTAGAAGGTCAAAAAATTCAGAGAATTATCCAGAATCAGAACTTCTAGGACTCTAGCAACATTGTTACAAGACATTAAAGAGTCTGACTTCTGGTTAAAATATGTGTGATATTTTTCAGGCCCAGCTACAGGTCATTATAGAGGCTTCACCTGGCAGGCTCCACAGAACAAAGCTGCTGTCCCCACAATGAAGTTAGTGCACTACACTGATCGCAGACTCTGAGGAGGGTTTAGTCAAGAGCCTAGGTTCCTCTGACTGTCCAAACTTGCAGAAAACTGTACTCATGGTGTAAGTTTCCATTTGGTGGCTTCTTTTTCAGGCAAAGGTGGTCCTTGTAGGAAGCCTTCCTGAGGGACCTCTAACTTGGTATTTAGTGTTTTCCTACTCACAGTGCCTCCCTCTCTCTCTTCCACTAGCTCCCAAGTCCATAATACCACAAGAGTCTTTTGTTTATTTGGGGCTCTTTCTGCAGTGAGATGATCCCTAAATCTCTGTACTGATAAGTTACATCTTGACTAGAACAGTTGTGCAGTGGAAGAGGTGGGTGCAACGTGAGGAGTTCTTGTTATTACCACTTTAGCCTCTTGCTTATATGATTACAGTGATTGAAGACTTGATAATTAGATCATTATTTTCAATTCTGCTTGTTTTATTAGTCAGCTCCCCTAATGCTTGGTGGTTCAGTTCTCTCTAGATCAATTGAGTTCTGGATAGGCCCCTAACCAATGCATTTTTATCATGTATATAAAAAGCTAAGTTTAAAATTTTTCATATAAGATGTGAAAGAAAATAAAGATGTTAATACCCAATTATTATAATAATTATTATTATGTTTGTGTTGAAGGAGTAAGGAGCTTGATACCAGAATAGCAGAATATTTGTCAATAAGTAGATGGTATTAATATCTCCCCTATCTCAATGTAGAATCCATGACATAGTATATGAAGGCTGCAAGAAGAATTAATATAGGGTATAGAGTCAGGGTAGATATAAGACAAAGTAATTTTTACACATGAGAAACAGAACAAAGTAAATTTGAGTGTTAATAAATATATAGACTTTTATTTTTATAAATACCAAAAATAGTTTAAATATAGCAAACATCTACCAGGTACATTTTTCATGGCAATACTCTTTGATTGAACACATTTTACAAATAATGCTTAATTTGCCCTTAAGCAAATCTGGAATTCATATACCATTTGATCCTGCAATTTCTTTCTTTGTCATATGTACAACAGAATTCTCACATAGGATAAATTATTAGGCAGTATTCTAATTTGTTGCTAAGATTTCTCACTACACTGGTACACCTGACAGTATAAATGCCAGAACAGTGAATCCAATGCAATAACTACCCTGATTACATTATATTATATGGCATAGTTGAAGTTAAATAGGAAGATACTGCCAGGTAATCCTAACTAAACACATGAGCAAAAAAATTTCTCCAGTTAGTTAAAGAGGAGACAGACAGACCCACTGCAACTGGTCTGGAAGGAAGCAAACATGTTATGAGGGACTGTAGGAGAGGGGCATCCTCTAGGATCTAAAAGGATGTCATAACTCCTGAAAGATAAAGGAATTAAGGACATTAGCCCCCAAACTACAAATAAATGAATTTATTCAACAACAAGGAAGACTGAAAGAGGATCTGGAGCCACAGGTGAGAACAGCAGCCTGGTCAACATCTTGATTTGAGCCCAGTGAGATCGTGAATCCAGCCTCATGCTGCCTAGACTTTGGACTTATAGACACTGAGAGTTAATTAATTGGTGTTATTATAGTGTTTTCCATAATTTTTCATGCAGCATGGAACATCAGGGAGAAATGAGTGAAAAATGATAATTGTTTCCTTCCTGGGGAAGGAAAAGCAACATACAGAGGAAACCATTCAGTCCTACATAGTAGTTAACCCTTATGTTCTCACATCCTATGAATATGACATATATAAAACCCAATGAAATCTTATAGGATGCTATGAAATTGCTCAGTGTAAGTTTTTGTATGTGTACTATCTATAGGACAATGGATATAATGGGTTAAGAATATCAGATTATAATTTCAAAACAGAACATGGGTCACAGATTAAAAAAACTAAGTGGAAAAAAAGTAAAACAGAATAATGTATTTTATATAACAAAATATAAATTTATGTACAATGAGAAAATTTGTTTAAAAACATTAGTGTAAACTTAAAACATATAAACAAAAAGGGGCTACTAAATTCATTAGACTACTTTTAAGGAAGAATTTTGGAGTCAGGAATCTAAATAAAGGGATAAATAATAAATTAATTAGTTAAGCAATTTCCTGAGGAACAGCAATGACAATGTGCCATGAAATGGAGGGTCAGGATTAACTTAACCTTCAACACAGGAAGTGAGAGAAGGGGAGAGAAATAAAAAGTCCCATTAATACTTACTTTTCTTAGGAATTTTGGTCACACTCATGCTTTTTTTTTTTTTTTTTTTTTTTTTAAATTCCTATTTACTTCTAGTGATCAACTTAAATCTCCCTTCCTCATAGAAGTTACTCCATGGGTTCCACTTGAAATTTCATTCCTCTATGCAATTATGCATTCTCTCGCATGTTGCATTTTTCTTTTAAAAACACAGAATTAATAACGACTTTTGTTTTAATGTGCTATTTTTTTTGGTATTTGCAAAAAAAAAATAGTAAATTCCATGAAAGAGGGACTATCTTCTTTTTTTTTTCCTTAAATATGTAAAAAAGGATTTAGAAAAAATTAAGGAATGATTTAAGTGTTGAATTACTTTAGGCTAGAATGAATCAAAACAGTTACCACTTACCCTTTTTAGAAGAAAGTGACTTTTTTGAAGTTTGTCTCAAAAAATGATTATGCAGAAATGATCACATATTCCTTCTACCTTCTGCCTACTTTACCCCAGGAAAACCTTCCTCTAACTGGCAGATTGAGGTTTTGAATTGGAACATCTAAAGTTATAGTCCACAGTATTTATGAATCTGCTGACATGCACATGGAGTATTATTTTGTTTCCTCATATCTTTTCTATCATGGAAATGATTTTGAACCCAAAAGGTATGACTTGAGTTAATTGTGGTTAAAATTTAAATTTTATTCCCATCAAGATGTATTTCTAAATCTGTTCCTTATTTCTTTTGTTTTCTGTTTCTTTGCAATAGTTATATCTTTTCCCTCTCTGGGTAAGTTTCTTATACATATTTACTTCCTTTTAGTCTAAAACTGACAGAAGAATTCTGACCATCTTAGAAAATGGATTTCCTTTGGAAATGATGGTTGGATAAAAAAATTAAGGGGTTTCTGACACATGGATATTTCTACTTAAGTTTGTCATGATCTACTTTTGAAAAATATCACTTGCATATTTAATAAATTTACATGTTTATTAAACCAGAAATGCATTCTGTCATTTTTTTATAAAGTAGAAAAATAGGAGGAACCAGATCACCTTTAGTAGTATAATATTAAAGGCTTACTGCATCCACCAGATGCTACAACCAAAGGCTGTCACTTCTCTAAAAATCACGCAAGCAATGCATACTTGACCAGTATATAGCACAATTAAGTGCAGATCAATTATCTGATTTTTAAAATAGCCATCAGTTAACTCTGTAATATATTTGTTTAAGATGTGGTTCTCACTCACACAAGAAAAATAAATTATCCATGTGGAAATTTGATGGGAAATCTGTACTGTAAGTTTAAAACAAAGGTTATATAAAGAGTAGTTTGGAATCTGGTTATCCATAACTGAAATAAAAAGCAAATTCACACAAATTCTTACACTATTGAAATTATGTTTTAGTCTATATGCTTATTTCAATTTCAGTCCATTAATTATAAGGGAACATATTTCAAATAAAGCAAGCAACTTACCCTCTAGATCACAAATAATTATATATATATATATATGTATATATATATAGCTCATAGCATATATAATTAATAATTATACATATATATAGCTATATATACATATATCTTGTATGACTCAGGGATCTTTCTGTATCATTAGGATTTTCATTCAGAATTTTCTTTAATACATTATAGTAATATAAAACAAATAAATCCATAGCTACCTAACATAAACTGTTAACAAAACCAAAATATTTTAAACTTTAAAATTAGAATAGACTTTATAATTACTGTGACAACCACTTTCAAAACATTAAAAAGTTGAGTCACATTTCAAAAACCAAACTTTTAGGACCAGTTCAGTGTCCTATAGGAACTGACAAAATGCACATGAAATCTGCCTTATGAACAAATATAAAAGGCAACTGAGAGATTTATACATTGTGGCTTGACCTGATTTTCAGAAGCCAATTAAGTCCACAACAATTTAGTTTAATATCTGAGCTTGTGTTCCCTTGATTTACAACTAACCAGAGCTCATACATAAACCTTCAAGTTATCAGTACATTTACTCATATTTAAAAAAAATTATACTTCACTCTTTATTAATTTATTTTTAAATTTTGAGGTTGTTTAGTACTTCAGTTTTTCAAAACAGTTGAGCCACTGCCCCAAGATATATGTGCAGGAGCCCTGTTTGGGGAGATAGCTAAGATTGCAGTTGACTATGGGCCATGGACATATTTGGGCATTGTCGCCTTCGTAGTCTCACAGGACTTGGCCTGGGATCTCGCGGGACTTGGCCCAGGATCTCAAGAGACTTGAGCCGTGACTCAGCATATCGGGCTAGCGCCATTCCTGCTCGGGCACGTGAGATGAGACCTGAGAGAGAACGGACGGGGTTATCACTATTGTATAGATATATTGTAGTTTCTTGTAAGAGTAGGTGTCTTGGTTTCTTGTGAGAGTGTGTATGTGGTGTTAGAAATTACAAGAGACAGAGAGAGAAAGATTAAAGAATTTTTTCGTCTCCATCCCGACTCCTTCCCGCGGCGCCACCGTTCCGGGCTGCAAATCCCTTTCTGACGACTACATATATGTGCAGGAGCCTTGTTTGGGGAGATAGCTAAGATTGCGGTTGACTACGGAGCCATAGATATCTTTGGGCATTTCCGCCTTCCGTAGTCTCACGGGACTTGGCCTGGGATCTCGCGGGACTTGGCCCAGGATCTCGAGAGATTTGAGCCGTTACTCAGCAGATCGAGCTAGCGCCATTCCTGCTCAGGCGCATGGGATGAGACCTGAGAGAGAAGGGACAGGGTTATCGCTATTGTATAGATATATTGTAGTTTCTTGTAAGAGTAGGTGTCTTGGTTTCTTGTGAGAGTGTGTATGTGGTGTTAGAAATTACAAGAAGCCGGGCGTGGTGGCGCACGCCTGTAATCCCAGCACTTTGGGAGGCTGAGGCAGGAGGATCGCGAGTTCAAAGCCAGCCTTGGCAATGGCGAGGCACTTAGCAACTCAGTGAGACACTGTCTCTAAATAAAATACAAAAAAAAAAAAGGGCTGGGGATGTGGCCCAGTGGTCGAGTGCCCCTGAGTTCAATCCCCTGTACCACCAAAAAAAAAAAAAAAAAAAATAAAATAAAATAAAGAAATTACAAGAGACAGAGAGAGAATGATTAAAGAATATTTTTGTCTCCATCCTGTCTCCGGACTCCTTCCCACGGGCCGCTGTTCCGGGCTGCAATCCCTTTCCGGCAACAACATATATGTATATACATAATTACAATATATCCATAATAAAATTAGTCTGAGAGATACCTAAAAAAATCCCTCTCTATATATCCAAGAATGTCCTAGTAATATATTGAATCTCCTAGACCATATTGATCCATACTACCAAATATATGTTTAATAATAACATCACCCATATTATTTTATGTTTTGTTCTATTGGTGTTAATACAAAAATTTAAATTCATAGATACATAAGCCTATAAGATACTGGCAGTAATAATATTGTGCTGGGTGTGGTGGTACATGCCAATAAATCCAGTGGCTTGGAAGCTGAGGCAAGAATATCACAAGTTCAAAGGCAGCCTCAGCAATTTAGCAAGGCCCTAAGCAACTTAGCAAGACCCTGTCTCAAACTAAAATATAAAAAGGGCTGGAGATGTGGCTCAGTGGGTAAGCACCCCTGGATTCAATCCCCTGTATAAAATAATAATAATATCATGCCCTTAGTATTTTTTTTACAAACATGTAACAATCAACTGTTGATTAACTGCAATCTAAGAACAAAATCAAAAAGTGATTTATACTGATAATATTTTTGAGTAATGCCCAAATATCATTTGAGTATAGTGGTGATTATGGTAGTAGTTCTAACAATACTAGTTTAGTAATTTCATGTAGAAAAGAAAGAAGTACAGGAGAAGAATGAAGAAAAGAGAGGAGAGCAACAAAGTGAAGGAGAAGAGAAAGAAAATGATGAAATGTAAAACAATTAAAATGAATAATCGTGAATGCCTTGCTTTAATAGCAATTATCAGCCATTAAAATAGTATAAATATATCTATTTAGTATTTAGTACTGTATGTGATTAAATTTGCATGTACATTGATTCATTCAATTCAAATTCAAGAATCTTGTGCATTTTATATCAGTATGCTTCTTCAGTTGATTAAATTCTGTTTGGTTTAATTAAATATTTAAATAGTTAATGCATGTCTTATTGCCTTTATTACTTTTTTATGAGTATGTTTGCCTTATGCTTCCAGATCATCCATTCCAATGCACCTCATTTATAAAAGGAAGATGTAGGAAATTTTCAATTTCACTATTGTAATGAGACACTGTTGGTGCTCTGCCATATCCACCAGGATTCCTCTGTTATGTCTGGGTCTTCTTTGATAAATTTACTTCCAAGGGTCTCATCTACCACTCTTCTTAAAAAGACTGCTTTCTTTTAGCAGAGTTACAGAAAGCTAGATGTACCTGGACTTAAACTCCCCTGGAGCCTGACTCCTTTGTGTTGGCCTGAACCAGACTCAGGGGCAAAAGTATACTCCAGAATATCCTTGTTGAAACTTTCCCTCCTTTTTTTTTTTTTTTTTTGTGGTGCTGGTGATTGAACCCAGGGCCTTGTGCATGTGAGGCAAGCACTCTACCAACTGAGCTATATCCTAGTCCTCCCTCCTCCTTACCATTGCTTCTTTCTTTTCCAAGTCTTCCTTCTCTCATACTTTACTTAGCAAATAACCTTCATAGAAACATTTGTCTCAGGTCTACTTCTAGGAAAATTGTCCTAAGATAATTTTAAACAAAATAAATAAATTGGTCAATTAATTTTTGGATTTTTTGGTGGAAACTAAAGTTTAAAAATCACTAAGAAGAAAAATATATTATATGAGCACATGTTAAAACCCGCATTGATTTAACAATTTTTCTATCATTGGCCAAGCGTTCTGAGGGCAGTAGGTGTCTGTGTTCAGTAGCTCAGAAGTATAGAGGAGAACTGTCAGATTTTATTATACTTTAAAATGCAATCCCTGTTATTAGAGAAACACCACAATAGGAAATTAAAGGTAGTGAGAAGTTACTGCAAATTATCATATGGCATCCATAAAATGTAATAATTATTGTTATAAAAAGAGAAACAATTTTTCTGAGTTTTGTGATGTATCTATGTGTATACAAATTAATAGACTTAGATCTGGGTTTACACAATCTGTATGCCATTCTCTATACATATTTTGATAGAAAACAAAATTAAAGTAAATTTGTCAACTTGCCTGTGGAAATGTAAACATTGAAAATATCTTCAATTCTAATTTTAAAGATTTTATAAATAATTTTTAGCAATCTCATATCCAAAAAACCTTATTGATATTTTTTGGGGGTATAGTATTTAAAAATAATTATCTGGATATACAAAGTTCTGTATTCTTTGACAGGAAACTTGGAGTCAGCACTAACTAGTTTTTACCAGAATCATGGACAGGATCCTATACTTTGATGGAATTTAAGAAAGAGAGTAAGCACACATAATTATTTACCTTGTATAGCAAGGAAGTCCAGAAAGTCTAGAGATAAATTTGCTTTGAAACACAGCTAGATCTGAAGCTCAATGTTCATTAGCAGGACAATGTTCCTTTATTGCTCTTAACTCTGCTTTGCCTGTCCCCCTTCACTTGCTGTTTTTCAAATATGTGTATATTAATTATACAGCATAGCTAATTTCATTGTGGCATATTTGTATATTCATACAACATAATTTGGTCAATTTCACTCCCCACTCTTTCCACTACACTAATAAGTCCTTTCTACATTGATGACTTTTGATCTAATTCTCAAATGGATATTTGTAATCAGGAGTGAAAGTGTTGATAAGAAGTAGCTAATGTGTAGGGTAAACTATTCTCTAAATGGTGTGCCTCTTTCTACAATCTCAACAAAAGAATGATGTATGATTTCATTGACACAGATCACACTGAGATCTAGTCATAGTGTCAAGGGGTGTGTGTTGTGACACACGACTAAACCAGTCAGGGTCACTCCAGGTGAACTGGGCTGGCACAAAATAATTACACAGAGACAGAGAAATACCTTTTTCTTTGGGTTCTGTGATGGCTCCTCTAACCCAGCTCCTGCAAAGGAGGCAAGGCAAACAAGAAAGAGAGAGAGCATACCTGGAGCCCGGTTTTATTGGGGAAAAGCCATTCAAATGAGGCAAGAGGTCAGCTTTCAGGGGGTTGAGTCTAGCTTCATGATGTCTTGCTGTCAGCAGACTGCCTGACATCTTGGAAGGCCATGCCCTTCTCATGTGCTGTGTGGGGATCAAGGGCAGAGCAAGCGAAAGGGACACACAAGGGGAGGTTCCATGGAACATTCTGTACCCAAAAAGGCAAGGAGTAGGATTACAAAGGGGCAGGTGGGTGTAACTCAACCACACCAGGTGATGCCTATTCCTGGAGCCACACCTCATTATTTGAGTGGAGATAAAGCCCAAGTTATTGAAGGGTGGAATAATTGTTCAAGATCTTTTGCTCAGGACTTAAAGGTGTGTACAGTCCAGAGCGGCTCCCAACAGCTGTGACTCTGATGGGCCAAGCCTGGACTTATACCTACGGTAATCTTAATCACATATACTAAGGACTGGAGAATTGCTATAATTAGGAGAAATGGATACCACATAAATAAAAGAAAAAGGTGTTCTCGACACTGTCTCGACTGTCAGACCTGGGATGTCACCAGGTTAAAGTCTCATCCTAAAATTACCACATCAGAGTCTTCTCACGTATCCAACAATTGATTAAAGGCTAAGAAGAAATCCAGAAGAAATCCAGGGAATGGAAGAAAATGGTCAATGAATATTGATTCCTCCAAGTTTATGTGACGAGACATACTGAGAAAATGTGCTGTTGAGTGAATTTAACAAGACAGAACTACAATTTTTGTTAGAGTTTAAAAGTGGCACTCCCTGGCTCTTGTAACCTTTTTTGCTCAATTTTAACTTTATGTTCAACGATGCTAATTGTAGCTTATCTACTGGAAATTCACCGCATTTGTAAAAGACTGGGTATTACTTAATAATAATGTTAGTTTATAATTTAATATATTAATCCACATATTTATTTGGCTAATAGATACTTATCGGTCACTAGTCAAGCATCAAGAACAAGTCTTAAGATAGGACATAATAAAACTGGTAGCTCATTTTCTACTATCGAAAGTCTCAATGTCCATTAAAGAAGAGGCCCATGTGGAAAATCTACGCAAGGACCATATTCCACCATTTCAACCTTTGTTGTTCATGTATCTCACACAATATGTAGTACATAGAATATGTCCCAAATGTCCACATTTATTTATTAATATGTTTAACAGCTGATATCAAAATTTCCTACATGTGAAACATTTAATGTATCCATAATATATTTAAAATGTATTTCAGCCAATTCAAATTCTTCCTCAAATTAATAAGTGAAGATTAAGACTCATTTATTTAATTTAAGTAAATATCTAGTTAGTCATAGATATTCTTTTCTCCTTATATATTAGAAGAAATTTCATGAAACAATTTGGAAAACATTTTGTATTTAGTCACATGTCATCACAAAATACAATAAACTCAACAAGAGAAATTTATTTTTCACTTTTCTGGAAGCTGAAAAGTCTAAGATGAAAGGTTGGCATTGTCTGGTTTCTTGTGTAGCCTCTCTTCCTGACTGGCAGCCAGCCATGATGACTTCATGTGGCCTTTCCTTTGTGTTAGTCTGGAGAAAGAACAGGTGAGCTTCCTGATACCTCTTCTTTAAAGCATACTGCACTTGTAGGATCAGGGATTTGCTCTTAGGATCTCATGTAATATTTTTTTTTTTTGAGGGGAGGAGGTTATTGGGGGTTGAATTCAGGGGTATTCAACCACTGAGCCACATCTCCAGCCCTATGTTGTATTTTTCATTTACACTGAGGTCACACTGAGTTGCTTAGTACCTCGCTTTTTGCTGAGGCTGGTTTTCCACTTGCAATCCTCCTGCCTCAGCCTCCCAGCAGCTGGGATTACAGGCCTGTGCGACCTCACCCAACTCATTTAACTCTAATTATCTCTTTTATGACCTCAGTTGCAAATATAGACACAGAAAATAAGTGCTTTAACATACAGACATATGTGTAAATGTAACTTAATAATATGATACTCTCCTTGCATCTCTGTTTTTCCTTTTCCCTAATTCTTAATATGTTTATTCAGTTTCAGAAATAATAAAGGACAAGCAAGTTTTATAATTTAATACACTAAATAAATAAATAAATTACAATTTTATGCTGCTTTTAACCCAAAATTGTGACAGAAAATAGAGTTAATTCCTTCTATATTTAAAGCTGCTAATATTATATATAATTTTATCTTCTTAAAATTTTTATTTAAAAAAAAAACTAGAAAACTTGGCTTTTGACAACTGTGGCTCCTCTTTCTCTCTCTTACCCACACTACACACACACACACACACACACACACCACATAACCATCACTATTGCAATGGGCTATCCACAGGCGACAGCCACCCCAAAGGGAGGGAGAAAGAGAATGCAGCAAAGCAGAGGGGAATTCAGAAGTGACAAGAATATCTCAGGGTTAGATGTTTCTAAAGCCAGGGGTGGGGAAGAGAAAAAGAGTCTACCTCCTTGATTTTCTCCTCTTTGCCTTTTTTCCCCCCTTTGCTCTATAGAATTTTCCAGAATCAGTAGCAGAAGGGGACAGAAATCTCTAGTCTAGAAAAGGAATTAGGAAGGGTGGCCAGGGCTTCTGCCAGCTGTTAACTAAGAGTTGGAGCTTGAATGTGCATCTAAATCTGTGAGTGCAATTATCCCTCTCCATGCATTGTTTTTTTCTCTCTCTTCCCTTCTTATCCCCTTTTCAGTCACCACTTGCAATTTCCTTGCTGTCAGTTTCTTCCCTTATTCTTACTGTGTGTGGCTGACTCTGGGAGAGATTTCTTGCATTCGATGGGGCTCAGGTTAGGTCAGAGAGCAGGAAGAAGTAAATGAGCACAGGGCAGGGGCAGAGTTGGAGGAAAGAGTTTCAGGGCTAGAAAAAATGGTGAGGAGGTCTGGCCTGTCACAGGGAGGTCTGGGAACAACTAAAGAAGGAAGAAGGAAACCAAGAGGGGACCCAGGACTTGAACTTCTCTTGGTATACTGTCTCTTTTCCCAGTGTTCATCAGCCCATCCACTCCAGAGCCTTCAGGCATCCAGCTGTTTCGGTGGCTCCTGTTTGTGGTCCTTGCAAGATGAGTCCAACAAGGCTGTCACAACATGCATCCTAGTCCAGGAACACCAGATACCAGATGACACAAACCCAGAGCAATTGCTTGGCCTGGGGCCCCTCAAGTCCTTTGTACACTGAGACCAACAGACCCATCCTGATAGTAAGGAACAGTTCCTGAATGATCAAGATGTGGTCTCATAAACATAGATGTATATCTTCCTCAAATGAGTTAGAAAAGATTTTTGTTTTGTTTTGTTTTGTTTTGTTTTAGTCTAACAAAAGCTATGTGGGGACACTCAAAGACAGTGGAATTGCTGATATGATTCCATACAGACAACATCTTAAAGAATCCACCAAAAGACTTTTAGAACTGATAAACAAATTCAATAAAATATCAGGATACAAAAGAAACATATGAAAACTGGCAGCTTTTCTACTTACCATTAGTTAATTCATTGAGAAAGAAATCAGGAAAATATCCAATTCACAATAGCCACAGAAATGTAAAAAAAGAAAGAAAGAGAAAAAGATACCTAGAAATAAACCTAACTAAAATACCTCCAAGATGAATATTACTTAACACTGAGGAAATAAATTGAAGAAGACATTTAATACTGGAAAGACCTCCCATGTTACTGAATTGGGAAAATTAATATTATTAAAATGTCCATACTGCCCAAAGCAATCTACAGATTCTGTGCAATCCCCATCAAAATACCAATGACATTTTCCACTGAACTAGAATAAAACAATTCTAAAATTCATATGGACATATTAAAGACCCTGATAGCCAATGCAATCCTGAGCAAAAAGGATAATGCTGGACATATAATACCTGCTTTCAAAACACACTAAACAGCCACAGTATCAAAAATAGCTTAGTTTTGTTTTACATATATGTACACACACACACACACACACACACACACACACACACACACACATATATACATACATGTAGACCTTTGAAACAGAAGAGAGGATGCAGAAATAAATTCATGCAACTTTAGCCAATTTATTTTTTCAAAGGAGCCAAAAACATACATTCAAGAAAGGACAGTCAGCCGGGCGCGGTGGCGCACGCCTGTAATCCCAGCACTTTGGGAGGCTGAGGCAGGAGGATCGCAAGTTCAAAGCCAGCCTCAGTAATGGCGAGGCACTTAGCAACTCAGTGAGACCCTGTCTCTAAATAAAATACAAAAAAGGGCTGGGGATGTGACCCAGTGGTCAAGTGCCCCTGAGTTCAATCCCCGGGACCACAAAAAAAAAAAAAAAAAAAAAAAAAAAAAAAAGGACAGTCTTTCAACAAATGGTGCTGGGAAAATTGAATATTCACATAGAAGAGCCATTTAAAATATACTTTTGTATATCACCCTATACATAAATCAACTTACAAACTGTTCATAGACCTTAATGTAAAACCTGCATTTTTGAATCTATAAGAAAGGAACAGGAAAAATATTTCAGGACATTGGAACAGGCAATGATTTTCTGGATAGGATTACAAAAACCAAGAAAATAAAAGTAAGAATTGAGAAATACAATTGCATTAAAAAGTACAAACAAACAAACAAAAAACTTCTTCATAGCAAAGGAGACAATCAGTAGAGTGAAGAATCAATCTGCTGAGTGAGAAGAAATATTTGTCTGCTATTCATCTGATAGAGCATTAATATCCACACTATAAAGAATTTAAAAAAAAAACTTAACCAATAAGAAATAATATGGTTAATGAATGGGAAAATGATTTGAACAGACACTTCACAAAGAGGAAGTACTGATGGCCAATGAGCACATGAAAAATGTTCAATATCTTTCACCTTTAGGGAGATTAAAATCACAACTATATTGAGATTTCACATATACTTGATGTTGTATTGTTGACCAAAAAGAAGAATGAAATCTGGACATTCACAGGGAAATGGATGGAACAGGAGGATATGATGTTAAGCTAAATAAGCAGACACAGAAAGATATGTTATGACATTTTTTTTCTCATATGTAGAAACTACAAAATAAAAAATGATGATCTGAAAGTTGAAGAGAGACTATTAGGAACTGGGAACAGTGGGAGAGGAGGGAGGAGGGGTTAAGGTAGGAGTGGTGTGGGGACATGAGCAATGCATAACGTGTGCATGTATGGAAATGTCACAGTAAATCTCATTCATTTGTAGAGTTACCTGTGTTAATAATTATAATTTTGAACAGTACTTTAGAATAAAACCATAGGAGTCCTAAGTGGGTACACTCTTTAAGTGAGTCAAAGGAAAGCCTCTGTTATAAAGGGCACAGACTCTCTGGGATGATCCTGTACAAGTCCTGACAAGTAGCTGCTGGTGAAGTTCAGATCCCAGAAGCCAAAAACGCATTCCTAAAGTTCCACTTTTCCTTCCTGCATGGGGTATTTACTTAAAAGTGAGATACTAAATCTATTGAGATAACCACCATTTTTAGGCCAATATTTTCTTTTCCTTTTCCAATTTTTCTTCTTTGGGAAATAGTGCAATGTGGAGATATTCAGTTTTATTCACACAAAACTAAGCAACTAAAAAACAAAATCAACAGAAATTTCTGTCTCTCCATGTGTTTTTTTTTTTTTTTATTACATTTAGACATTTAGACAGTTATGCATAAGCAAGATTATCAGGATATGGAAGTTAATGATTTTTTTTTTAATTGTTTTCCTTGTTCAATGCTAGGAAACCAGGTAGAAGTTTGAAAAAGTGAAACCTTAAGTTCTCCTCATGTGATAAATTTGCAGAACTCCTGGGAAGAGGAGGAAGAAAGCCAAGAGTAGGTAGAAAAACACTTAATGGGGGAAGTGAGCTATTAGACTTACATTTTTAGAAAAATTTTCTATATATCTGGCATTTGTGCTGATTAATCTTTCATTGCTATGACCAAAATATTGGATAAGAATAACTTAGGGAAGAAAAAGGTTATTTTGGGCTCAGAGTTTCAGAGGTCTCAGTCCACAGATGACTACTTCATTGGTCTGGGCCCTTGGTGAGGCCCAGACTGAGTGAGAGGTGTGGTGGAGGAAAGCTACAGAGCTAATGGCAGCCAGGAGGCAGAGAGAAGAAGAAGGGGAGGTGAAAAGGGTTACAGGGAATATGAACACTTTCTGGGCATGACCCTGTGCCCCATATCCTCCAGCCATACCCCAGCTCCTATGGATACCACTGAGTCAGTCCATTTAAACTAGGATGGACTGATTAGATTGCAATTTTACAATTCAATTATTTTGCCTCTGAATATTCCTGTATTAACACAGGAGCTTTGGGGGATATCTCATATCCAAACAAAACGTGAAAATTTGAAAATAAATGTGAAAATAATTACAAATTTTGAAAATATTTCTCAATACATCTTTGTGATTTTGTGTAATCCTTGAAGTTTTACTGTAAAATACTGTCAGTTCTAGAGTGAGTTATCTCCAATGATGTAAATAAGACAGTCTGGACCATATTTCCTTAATATGAACCTGATCACCTGCATCTTAGCTATAAATCCTGTTTATACCTACTGTATTTAAATGTGGTGCTGTAGGAAACATTCAAAATTAAATTCCTTTTGTGAATCTCAGTTTGGAAGAGCAACAACCCAAGACTCTTGCACTTCTGTGTTCAGAGACTCTATTCTTTACCTTGCACCAGGGAAGGACTTGTTTGGAAGAAGAACATGGACATTAGTGATTGGGAAGGGAGGGGGAAGGGCAAGCAGGGGGTAGAGGAAATAAAAGGAGACCCAATAAAAACTCCATATTTGTATATCTAGAAACACAAATTAATATGTATTAATAATAATAACTACAAAATACTAGAAAATGTCCATGGAAATGTTAAATCTAGACAGAATAATATCATACTTAATAATACTTTTGATACTAATTTAGAATTTATTCATCTTTTTGGAAATTTAAGGAGTCATCTTTGCTGCACCCAAAACCTACACTAGGAATCAGCAAGTACAAATTTTAGTTCTAGATATATCTGTTTTATATCTTAGAAAAGCCTTTTGTTTTCTCAGTCCCCTTAATTAAGTAAAGAAGCAGACATACAATGTGTACTATCTTTTTATTTTTGCATATTCTAAAATAGTCATAAATTTCTCAGCTTGTGCTTTGTTTATAGTTATCAACTTTGCTGTTTCTCACAATTTCATATTCCAACAGAAAATCTCTTACCGATCAAATATACCTGAATTTTAGAAAAAAAAAATTATCAAGGTGAGTCGACTTGGTTGTCCCATACAATTACTTAGAATAAAGGGATGTTTCCTGAATGTGAATTGAGAGGCTCAGCTGGTTCTCTATTTTCCATCAAACCTTTCCCAATCCCCCTTCCCAGCCCAAACCAGTGAACTTGTATTTAGTCTACAGACCCTTTGATGAAAGCAAATAATGACTGAAAGGTCTAAATATTCACTATTTTGTCAAATTATTCCAAAAACTATGATTTTTACTCTAAATAAATGTATGGCCTTCTAAACCTTTTAAAAGGTAAGTTGTAAATGGAGAGACTGAAGATTAAAAAATTCATCAATAAATCAGATATATCTAACTCTGAACTGAAAGCTTTCACTCAAACCATTTTAATTGCCCCAGTAAAATCTTTTATACATACTACCTTCTCTGTTCATTATTCTGGTCTGATTTACTATTTTACTGTTACATTTTCTCTCCTTAGTTTCTGTTCCATTGTTGACCACTAGAGGTCACTCCTCTTTCTGAAAAAACAATGTTCTCAGAAATCCTGCCTCTCTGGCACTTGATCTCCATTCTAGCTCTCTCTATCCCCAGCTGAGCCGAAGCAGGTTCCACCCTACTCTTTCATCGGTGTATCTTTTAACTCTAGATTACTGATGCTTTGAGTTACTTGCACCTGTGTGGCTTAACCCAACATTTTGACTACAAGTCTGAGTTCTACTCAGCCATTTTTGGATCCAGGTATCATCAGTCGTATCTAGCACTCTTTGTGCAGTTTCCTCCAGCATTCAAACACAACTTTCACCAGCAAGTCTTCTACTCATTGGTGGGCATTATTACTCTTTCCTTTTAATTTTTTCAAGGTATAGGCTAACTTCCAATGAAATCACATGAAAAATTATGATACATAAACTCTAAAATTATTTGTTGACTTTCTATGTCTACTTATATTGAATGTGACTCTCTTAGAGACAACCTAGTTCTGTCTGTTGATTTTGTATGTTGAATCTTTTCTCTTTCTGGGATCCTTTGTGCATCATAATGATTGATGATCTAGTATAAATACTCCAAAATGATAATTGATGTTCTACATGCAATTTTACCCAAGTGTTAGTGTAAGTATTAATATTTTTAATACTTTGAAGAATGACTAGAGACTAAAATAACATCCACATAAACTAAGGTCTCAGGTCTCCCAGTAAGGAATTCACTCAATAACTACAGGTTATGATTATAGTTTGAGAATATAAAAAAGATTAAAGAGATTATGCTCATTTTAGTTACTGAATCCAAACAAGCAGATAATTGAGCATACTCATAGGCAAATTAGCAAACTGATGCTGGGGCTTTCTTGGTCACCCTTATGGAGATGCATATTGGCCAACAGTCATATAAGTATTAACCCATCAAAAGGAATATAGCCAAAGCTGCATCTTTTATTTCCTGGAAATGTCTAGTGAAAACTGAGTATAAGGGACAATATTCCAGGTTTATTAGTTTTGCATTACACTAGAGATCTAAGACAAAAAAATTGTATTGGGTTGCTGGGGGATCAGTATTATTGCACAGGGACTAAAAAGTGATAAGTTTTGGTGATCATATTAAGTTATATATATACATATATATATGTGTGTGTGTGTGTGTGTGTGTGTGTGTGTGTATACATATATATAACTTATTATATATATGTACCTATAATTAAACATACATATCTAAAGCAAAATGTGAAATGATATGTACATGTTTAACTATCATGGATTATAAGTATATCTAATATGGAGAGAGACCAGAGGCAAAATTTGCAATATAATTGAGGAAAAATACTGACTCACATTAACTTTATTTAGACTTGTAGCCAAGTCACAAGTACTCTACATTCCTTTAGAACAAATAACATCAAATGTTACTAGTGATAAATGTTAATGAATATATGTATTTGAATAATGCAATAAATGAGAAGCTCTATTACATTGCACTGAGTTTCTCTTGCTATTTCTTTCATTGTTGTAATGGTAGAAATTAGTGTTACATACCCATATTGCAGTTTACTAGAGTCTTGGCTGAACCACTATAAAAAAATAGAAATAGGTTGGACGCTACAAATGAGTGCTTATATCCGTGGGTATCAGAAGTACTGAAACAAAGACAACTATCAAAAGGAACAGAAGAGATTGATTTTAATGATCTTTCTTTGTTTTGAGATCTATATGTTTTAAAAATCAAGGCATTTTTTCCTTTCCTATTATAGCTGATGTTATAAGAAAAACAGTCAATATGGGAAGAGCAACAGAATACAGAGTTGAGTTAAAAAAAAAAAAAAAACTAAAGTTGAAAATGGAAAAAATAACTGTCTTTCTCTAGATAGTTGAACCGATAAATACATATTAATTTTCAAAGTCACTGACTTCCCTTTTAAATGTTATTTGTGTTGGTTATTTCATTTCTGATTTTATGTATTCATTTAATAGTCATTTGTTTAAATTCATCTATTGGGCAAAGTGCTGAATTCTACAAAACCTCAAAACTCAAGACCCTATGGGGAGACATACCTGTGTATACATAATTGAAAAATTTTCACCTATGTTCATTACTTTCCTGTGATGAGTATGCTTGCCACATTCTCATAGCCTTTCTGAGTGCTAAGAATCCTGAACACTGTTTTAGATACATGTATGTGTGTTTGGCAGAGTTGGAAGGGAGTGTGGTTGCTGCATTGCTTACAGGGCTTAGCTGAGCTAGGGACATATGTAGAAAGGACTTTGGTTGAAAGAACTGTGCACTGTTGAGGTAGGTGTTGACAGAACTTCTATACCAGTTACAAGTAAAAACCAGATGGACATCTTCCCAGTCCAGGCTATGGTGATGCTCTCTGTTACAGGAATGGAGGATCGACTGGTATCAGCTTCTGGAGCCCTGGGACTCAGAGACTCTTGTGCCCAGCATTCAAACTGGCTCCCTTTATTCCAAGGGACACTCTGGATCTGCTCTTCCTCTTCCTCTAGGCTCTAATCCACTCTCCTTCCCTCTGTGATCCCAAATAATTGGTGGGTTTGTGCATTGGTTGCTTTTCCTTGACTTCATTCTCAACCTGCCATTTGGTACATTCTATCTACTCAGTTTTTATTGGGATTATTTTCTTCTTCTGTCAAATAAAAAATTCAGCTTCTACAATTTCTGTTATACTTTCAAGAATTATTCCTAAGGTTCAAAAGGGATAATAAATCCTGAAATAATTATTGATTCTTTTTTAATTTCTTTATAAAAAAAAACATTTTATTTCTTTGGGGAGGTCATATGAATGCACTATGACCCATTACACCTGCACTAACTCATCTTGGGGGACATATGAAATTGTGTGGAGGGTTTAGACTGCAAAAATGATTGTATTCTATGTGTGTTTTGTGAATGAGGGTAAGGAAATATAAAACCCTGTAGTTTATACAGAACAGACAAGAATGAATTGTTCAAACCAGGATAATAGTACCCCTGCTAGGAAATATTAAAAGGGAAGGTTCTGTATGTAGGAATTGTAGTAAAGAAAGACACAAGAATGAGAATTTTAGAATATTTCTTTATAAAACACTGCAATTCTAGTACAATGTGAACCATAGTAGATGTTATAATTTGGTGAGGTTAAAGAAGTGGAAACTCACTTAATTCATTTGGCAGAGTATTAGATAGCACATAGTATAAATTTAGGTATAAATTTAGAACTGTTATAGATGAAGAGTGTCTTTATTTTTTCTATCAACTATGCCATGCATAAGTGTCAGTGAGTATTCTTTATAAATAGAGACCTTGTACATTGCTAACATATAATCAAGTAGATGAACAAATATTATTAGGCATAAGTTCTGGTGTATACCAAAAATACAAGTGAAATATTTTTAAGTCTACAATTCCTTGGATAGTATGCAGCATGATGTTTTGGGGAGATAATTTTTGTTTTGCTTAATTTTCCATTCAGTTTCTTGCCATAAAATGCAATCTAGTAACTCTTTTCACTGCTGAATTTTTTTATCTTAATTCTCTTGTTTCCATTTCTTCTGTTTAAGAGGTTGTGCACTACTTTCTGTGATTGAGAACTGCTTCCTGGTGTTCAACAGAGTCATTTAATTATTCAGTTTACTTTTCCTCATTTACTCAAACATATTTTCAATACTACTGAAAGAACATGAATGCATAAATTAGATTTGATACTGGTCAGAGGAAACCTTCACTGATTAACATACCATTAAGGGCCATTAAAAACAAACCTATGTGGCACACAACTGCAATCCCAGGTATTCAGGAGGTTGAAACGCAGGGATCACAATTTCAAGACCAGCCTGGACATTTAATCAAGACCCTTGTCAAAATTAAAAATAAAAAGAGCTGGTGATATAAATCGGAGGTAGACAACCGGGGTTCAATCAATTTCACTTTTATAGAGATATATATTAGCAACTCAGTTATCAACAAATAATGAAGCTTTAGAAGACAGAATGTGAGAATCATTTTTGTATTTTTTAAGACAAAAAGAAAAAAATCTTTTTTCATCTGCTTATAGCTTCTTTATACACTGAAAGGTTAATGTTTCTAAGTAAGTTATAATACTTCTAAAGTAACAGCTTTTCTTCTGACATTGAAGTTGGGAAGAAAATTGCTTTCCTAAGCACTACTCATGTTTCAAAAAATATGCTAATATTTTCATTTATTATTTCTCCCAGAAAATGCTGTTAAATGAATAAGTTTAAATGAAATCATTATATTGAGGCTTTTTAAATATTATGGCATTGCATTGCTCTTGAAAAAACAAACATATCTATAGAATTTCTCATTAGTTATTTTATGGTTTTGTATTTTGTTATTATAATCTCAATTGAATTTATATTTAGGTTACTTTCTCAATAACAAAATATATGTATTCAAGGTGCTTTCTTATTTAGAAGTTCTAAGTAAGGTTTCTATAGTATAGTTCTTGCATTGTTCAAGTTAGAGACTCATTTTTCAAAAAACACATCATGAAATAACACTTGCAATGCCAGGAAAGGGTTATTTTGAGTGCATATTTTTGTTATTTGGATTTAACAACTCTGAATATAAGTCACAGAATGCAAAATTTTATAAAGAGCTAATTACATTTGACTTTTCACATTTTCAAAGGCATAATCCATTCAGTTGCTTGCTATTGCCCCAGATTTTATACATTAACTGCCATTAGTGATATTCTGCAAATGAATAATTTGATAAAGAATATTTTTATTTTGGAGATCAATGCTTCAATTGTGTTATTATTCATTTTTTTCTTAAGGTATTTCAAAAATCATTATTTAGTTGACACTAAGAGTTTTTATAAGCTCAATTATTCTTATCAGTAGATTAACTCGACATAAAATTAATTTGTCAAAATACTACAAAACTTTTCATTTCTGTACCTATCGTGAAGTGGTCATGTATTGAATGATTAGGAATTGCTCCAGACTATCAGTCTTAGTGGAGCCCTAGAATATAAGCACCTACCAGGTCTACCTGAACCATTTAAATCATCCCTTAAAATTGGGTACTTATGTATACTTAAACAAAAATACTACTTAAATTTCCAACTATAAAAATAATTTCTTATCTTATTCATAAATTCCAAATTACAAGTAGCTGGAATTTAATTATTTTATCCATTATGATTATTCTTAACAATAGATACCAACATTCTCTTATAACTGACTTCACTTACATTCTTTGATTCTCTAACATAATTTTGAATCATTTATAAACACAAAGACTTGAATAGAACCAATGTACTTCTCATGAAAACAATGGATCTAAACTAACCTGAAAATAAAATGGTGATTTCAAAGTTTGTGTTTCCTAGGCAATCTATCTTGGTTTGTTAAAGAAAGACAGTTTTCTTCTGATTTGAGATTATAAAACCTAGCTTTTTAAAATGAAATATTAACCAAATCCCATCAAAAAGACCAAACGGAAGTGATTGGATCAAGAGTTGCACAACTGCTATAAAATAACTGAATGAAAACCGAAGAAAGCTTATCTGAGCTTGGATTAAAAAATAGACAACAGCTTTTTTTGAGGAAAAAACAAAAAACAATTGAATCTCTATAACAGGTAAGGTATCTGATGAAATAACAGTGGGCAGAATTTCTGACAGGCAGAATTTGTGTTTTGGAGTACCCAAAACCCTAACCTATGAGTAGAGTAGAAGACAACATGGACTCTGCTGGCGTTAAGAGAGACAAAGCCATACTTTATCCTGCTGCACCCAAAGAGCTTATAAATGTCTACGGTTCCAAAGACACATAGTGAAGACTGCTGTTAAACTCAGTGAACCCGCAGAGAAATCTCCTCAAAAGCTTTCCAAAATTTCTTCTTGACGCATTTATACAATTGAGAGAATGTAACTTTTCAGCATGTGATGTGTATCTGAGTTTGATTCCCCAATGTCAGTTTAAATAACAAATGAAGTTGTTTAGATCTGAAAATAGAGGATGAAAGTCATAATATGGGGAGTTTTTAAAACATTATTTATGTATTGAACAGAAATATTGTTTGTTTGCCAACTGAAGAAACAGTCCTGCAAACAGTATTGAATTATTTGCCTTTGGATCATCAGATAAAAAAAGAACTGGAAAAGTCTTTTAAGTGTTTAATTCCAAAATCAGTTTTTATAGATCCAAGTTTTACCTAGTAATCTAAAAATATTTAATTATTAAAAAAATGTTCAAGTGGGATACAGGTCAAAATTCAAACTTCTGTATAAGTTATAATCCTCAATCTTTCTTGTTTGAAATAAAAAATCAAGACAAATAGAAAAATTTGTACTTACACATTTTAACCAAGCTTCATTTCTGTGTTTCAGTTAATTTTTTCTACCATATTAAACTTAAATAGATTTTTAATTCAGAATCTTATTGTAAAGTACAGTACATTTTAAGAGAAACTACCTTTCTAAAACACAATGTACTCTAAATTCATTAAAAATAATGTATTTATACTATTATACTGTAATCATATAAATTATATTACAATGTCATAAAAGACATTTTAATGGCAATAACTATTATTAGCAATGACTATTTTATTTTCAATAAAAATGTCGGTCATTGACCAAACATGACAATTACCAGCCTCTCACATCAGGAAAATGAGCACTTATGACATAAAATAAAAGAAATGCTCCAACTACAAAGTCAAGTATTTCCATCTTACCAACTAATAAAGGAAAATGACTTTTAAATCACCCCAAACCACTTAAATTACTTTTCAGTGTCCACTTCACACATTACATTATAACTTCATTATCATTGAGACATATGCTCTGCTAATTGCAATATTAACATCTAGGAAATAGCCTTTTAAAAATTTATGGTAGAATCTATTTGATGACTTACTGTGAATATTTTACTAACAGCTAATGTAAATCTAATGGTTTTAAAGAAGTGCAATTTCTAAGCAGTAATTTAGACAATATTTAAATTAAAGTAGAAAACTTTAAGAATAAAAAGTTTTTAATAAAAATTTACTTTACAATTTTTCTGATTTTAAAATATTTTATTTTCACTTATAATTGAAAAATGTAATCTGTATTTTCTAAAAAATGGTTCACACTTTCCCTAAATTAAATAATTATCATTAAATTCTCTCTAATTATCAAATAATATATTTAGCTTCATAAAATAATGTTTCTAAGAATAACAGGGAATTAAATTTCACTATTTGGGAATCCCCAGAAAAATAAGCAAATGTCCAATATTTTCATATTTATGTCTCTGAGCAAAAATGGACTACTATTACATAATACTTATCATCTACCATTATAATTTGTGTATTTTACAGAGGCAATTGATAATAAATTGTTAATGAAATAGCAATTTCTTTCACTCTATTTATTATTGTGTCATGTGTTAGAAGCAGAATGATTTCATTTGCCTGTGCCCATCCTGGTGTGATATTAAATGAAATCTGGAAGATCCTCCAAAAATGCCTGATTGAGTGTTTTATCACAGTACATATAATTCACTATAAATAACCTCTTCTGCTGTTATTCAGTGAAACAACATTTCAGTTGCATCGATAGTACTTAAAAATGGGGTATTACCCAAGTTTTTATTTTGATCTTTAAAAATATTATATTAAAATTAATCTTTTGTTTTAAACTTAAGAATGTCATTGGACCAAACTGGTAAACAATTGAATGAATGCAAAGAATATTTTTTATATCTGTGACTGGGAAAGAATTAGCTTCTAGAATGCATTGCAGAATTGAAAATCAACAAGAAATAGAACCACTCAAAATAAAAATATTAAATTACATGACCAAGGAGTTTTTAAAAAGAAAATCCAAAAATGCTGATGAGAATATGACAAGATAACCCAAAGTCATTGCAGTAGTAAGATAGTGACCATTCAAAAATATTTCTATGTTCTAAATCCTAGAACTTGTGAATATGACTTTATTAGAAAAATGGGTCTTTGCACATATAAATAAATAAAGCATCTTGAGATGAAATCATCATGGATTATTTAGGTGAACCTTAAATTAAATGATAAACTTCATTATGAAAGGGAAAACACACATCCAGAAGAGAAAGCCATATGATTCAGGCAGAGTAGAATTATGTAGCCATATATCAAGGAATGCTTGATCCACTAGAAGATAGAAGAGGCAAGGAGTATTCTTCATTAGGGAATTCAGAGGGAATGTGGCCCTCCAGATACATTAATTTTGTCCTTTAGGCTCACAGTTTTACGAAAGAATAAAACAAATATAATTGTTAACAAAAATATAGGAAAATGAAACATTTAAATAACAATGAGTAGTTACTGTACATACATTGTACTGAAAAAAACATTCTTTAGATGATTTCAAGTACTAACAGTAATGAAAGGACATAGGAATTCTCCCATATAACTGAAAGAAATAGAAATTGGTATAACCATTTTGTAAGCAATCTGGCATATAACTTATGATTCTAATATTGCACTTCTGGCTGAGTATCCCTGGAAATTTTTATACATGTCAAAAGTGTAAATGTATGAAGACAATTGTTACAGTATCATTTGGTGCAGTGTGCAGAGTTGGAGGCAATATGCATGTATATTTCTGAGAAAAATGGAAAAACACAAAGTGATATAAATGGTAGATACAGCTAATGAAAACACTACTGTCTCTGTAATATACACACATATGTATATAAGTATATAATGTTGTGTATAAACACATAATTTGCACATATATATATGTACACAAATGTACTTAGATAAATTAGTGTGCAAAATATATCACATGAAGAAACATCAAGCACTTTACAATGTTTACCAACATGTTAGATAAATGTAGATGGAATGTGGGTATAACAGAAATGAATAAATGTATATTACTGAAAGAAATCCTGTATGTACCACTGAGATGAATAGGCAATGAACAACTGGAGATGACTAACTCAATGATTTGGACAAAATGTCTTCCCTGAAATGTAGTAAATAAATCCATAAATTCATTGAGTCCTTCTATATCCAAAGTATTTTACATAATTTATGGACAGAAACATCAATTAAATATTTTCTTGGCCTAAAAACTTCATAAATAGTAGAGGAAAAACAAATGCAGGTGCATATTAGGGAGCAAATTGTGATAGATGTGCAAAGGTGCTTATGCAAGAAAAGGAATGAAGAGATTAATTCTAAACTGGTGGCTTGAAGACATATGGGGACAAAGTAATCTGAGTTGCACCTTCAATACTTGGGTAATCTTGATGGGAGAAGAAAAAATGGATATGAGCAAAATGCTGCATATAGTTTAGTAAAAAACATACTGAAAAATACAAGTAGTGGTTACCAGATGGGTTGAAGAAGGGATTAGAGTGGTATTGAACAGGAAGCAGGAGGTGAGTAGCAGGGATGGAGTCACATTCTGTTTTGAAGGATTTATCAACCAAGAGCATCATTTTGATTACTTTTATGCAATAACCAGTCAGACAGACTTGACTATATTTAAAAATATTTGTTCAAAGACTTCAGGAAAAAAAAAAAAGCCAAAACCAGAAATGTATTACTAAGAATTAAGTTCAAAGTAACAGGCAATGTATAACGGAAAATCAAAGAAAAAAAAAATGAGGACCATGTGGAGATTAGAGGTGATCTAAGCTTGGATTTTGTTAGGAATGAGGCTGAATAAGAAAGAGATTTCAAGATCCACTTTCTAGCTATATTATATTGAAACATGCTCTAAGACCTATAAGAGCCCAGGTTATCTGATACCACCAGGCTTATGGTGAAGAAGTAGTAGTAGTGGAGAACATTATTGTGACCAGGAGGAGAAAGATGTGCCTGTGATCATAAAACCACAGGGTTGCAGTCATTAAGCCACATCTCCCACTGTTTGAATATTACTAATGAAGTTGTGAGCATAAAAATCACAGATTGCTAGTCTTGGGAGATAAGTCTGTGGTTTTGAGTTTCCCACTGGGCGAAACACCAACTGGCAAAGATTTATAAAATGAATTTTCTATAAATCAGACATTTTCATATCTCTCAAAATTATATTGAAATTTCTAGGTTTTATATTACTAATACCAATAGGTAGAGCATGAAATAATTTAGACTACAAAGAATATTCATTTTAATGTAATTCAACTTAGAAAACTAATAAAGCCCCAGATGGTTCAATATGTTTAAATTGCTTTTTATTAGTTTCACTGAAGAAGGAGAATTTAATTTGAAAAGATCAGATGTATGGATTAAAATATAAATTTCCATGTATTCAACAGAAGAACAAAATCTATGCAAAGGTGATTTATCTTTTATATGTTTTAGTGCCAAAGACATTTGATTTATTGAAGACATCTTCTTTCAGTGAAGTTTTAAAAACTGAAAGTTTTCCAAAGAAAAATACATTTCTTTGCAAAAAGAGAATGCAAAAATAAGAAAAGGGTGTGAGATAATGTGGTCCACGACTAGGTATATGCTGTGGCCCTCATTTAGAAGTTATCTTGAACAATGTTCTCAGTAAGATTTATCTGTGAAGAATTGAATAAAATTATTTATCTAACTATCTACTTACCAACCCATTGATCTGCCTTCACACTAATAATCATCTGCAAATCTAACAAAATGGATACTCAACCAGAGTTGTTCACTTGGTGAAAAATTCTTAATCTAAATAATAAGAAATATAATATCTTAATAAAAATGAATTTATGGGTGACATTTTAATTTTCTTTATTTCTTTGATTATATCATTTTTTATTTTAAAACAATATTTGATATAAATATTACATAACTATAATTTATTTTTATAAACAATACAGTATTTCATTATTTATTTTATATTTTATAATTTCTAAATGAATCAAGTTTTGGATATTTTAATTTTCTTTCAACACAGTAAATCTACATTTGCTTAAGAAAAGTAATATTACTTCTCAGTTTATATGACTTTTTTTTTTTTTTTTAAGAAAAATGTAAAAGAAGTTTCATTACTTTGTTATCAAAAGAGAAACACAGGGGCTCCTTTCCCAGAGACCGTGATTCTGCCCATCAGCAGGAACAGGAGGCTTTTAAGGAGGTACTTCAAAGGCTACATTCCTTGTGTTCTTGGTTGGAGTTGCAATTCACTTGTTAACTTTGGAGATAGTCATTTCTGAGATCTTCTGGTGCCATTCCCAAAGTCTGGATGCCTTGGTTCCTATGGTGGTTGTGTACTGAAGGACAGATAAATATGCCTAAAATGGGAAAGAAAGGTAATCCTGTTTCCCTGAGATTAGGGCAGGAGATATATTAGGGAGAAACAGGGAGAAAGGAAGAGAAACGTGCATTTAAAAATAATTTGCAGTGAAAGAGCAGCAAGAACTATACTCAAGACATAACGTGAACCACTGTTAAATTTTCCCAATGTTAATTTTTACATTTCCATTTCTATGGAAAAATGGGTGATGACCTCTCCACCAAGCTGCTTCCTACTGAAAGAGGGCAAAGCTGGGGGAAGTAAACCAAAGTCCTTGTTCTCTATCAGGAGGGGCATGGACAATTTAGGGTGTTTAGCATCAGAGCAGTTCAGAGGTCCACAGTGACAGATGACAGGTGAATAAACAAGGCATACACAGGGCAGGGATCATGCTAAGACAAGAATAAGACAGCAAAGCATTACTTTTTGGTAAACAATTAGCACAAATCAATTAATACTTCAGCCAGTCTCCAAAAATCATGAAGATAGTAACTCATAATCATTATCAGTGAAAAACAGTTCAAATTTATGAATGTAGGAGGTTACGAAAATGTGTAGGTATGAGATCAGGCTCAAATTAACTCAGGACAAACTTGTGACTGTAGAGTCCTTTGTGATCATTATTATTAGGCACTCCCATACAAACACTCTTTCTTTATAGCCTCTAGCTTTACTTTCTTCTGGGAGGGCTGACTCAAGTGTACATCTTAACTTACATTAAAAAACAAAAACAAATATTGTTTTCCTTTTAAATGTCCATGTAGGACTGTGCTTAGGCTATACTCTCTTGCCAGTTGTTTAAGACCAAATTGGTCAAAACCAACCTTATTCCTACCTACTCTTAAGTCAGCTGAAATTCCTCAGAGATCACTTTTAGCTCCTTTAGCTTTCCTCTACCAGTGGTGCCATCTGCCAGGATGGGTCAGGGTCAGTGCCTGGCTGACCATACATGGCTTCTTTTGGAGGCATCAGGGACATTTCCCTCTCCAAAGACTCTCTTCTTTGCAGAACGTGCACTGTTTGGCTTCCTCTCCTCTAGGGTCCACTCGATCTCCTTGATTAGCAGATTGGGTGATTCACCAGAGTTGCAGGGCCCAGACAGGGGTCCTGTCATTCTTTGGGTCCTGGCTGACCTTATAGGGCAAAGGCCATTGACTTGGTCTCCAAGTGTTTTATTTTAAACATCCAGCAGGCCAGGTTCATGAGTCTTAAAGTGGGCAAAAGAGGTTATAATTTCAATATCTATATTTTTACAATTACCCCTCTCATTTAAGTGGGGTCAGTATTGGTACTGTAAGTCAGCATTATATCCTATCTGTCCCATAGGTGATGGGTTATTATCTCAAATTAATTCAAGTTGTTTTATTAGAAGCAGTATATCTGCAAAACACTAACAGATAACAGTTATAAATTTTATAAGGAAAATACAAACTGAAATTAACAGAGAAAAAATATACATCTTGTACAACATTTACAAACCAAGAAAAATAATTTTTGTAATTTTGAACTTCTAGTTAGTTTTATATTATATCACCTGTTTATTATGGATCACAAAAATCTTTACAACAAAAATCAAACACAACTTTAAATGAGCTGAAGTCTAGCCTGTTATGGAACCATTCTAACATGGAACAAGGTGAGAAGCAGAGCCTTAGCTCAGGTAAGGTGGGGCTCTTGACAAATAACACAATACAACATTACATCTGAAACATGAATCAATCAAAGGCTTTTAACTTTCTTTTTGTGGAAAAAGTATCAAAATGCTTCCATGTTTTACAATGTTAGGCTTTCCATATTACCTTCCAAAAATACATTTAAATTCCAATTCCAGTGTGAAGAGTAACACAAAATTGTATATACAACTTACTGACAATAGATTACTTTATCCAGCTATAAAGCATCAAATGACATGAATAAATGCCAAACAGAGTTGTTATTTATATACAAATCTGAGACTATTGCTACAGATAATTTTTGTTTGGAGAACACCAACTTGGTAAAGTTCTTTCCCCTCAACTCTAAATTTGAATGTTTAATTTTTTAAAGTACAATTTAGAATCCATAGTATATAATAACAATAATCACAGGTCTGCATGGGTAAGCAGTACTAGCAAAAATCAAAGGATAGCCTTAAATCTCATATACATTTAGAAACAATGTTAATGATCATAAATAGATTTAGTCAAAGTAAACAGATGTAAGACAGGTCTTCAAATGACAGTGTGGCCTTTCTATGTGAATATAATGTATAAAAATGATTGGTTACCTTGCCAGTGAACCTAGATAAACTTTTATTTTATTAAATTGTATATAAAACTTAGACAAGGGTCAGATAGTTAAAGATCTCAGATATATACTTATGTCTAGTCATATATACTTAGGGTGCCTAATATATTGTTATAACCTAAAATAATAGTTGTTTATCTAACCAGTACAAAGTAATCATTTAAAAGACTTTAAAACAGGTACAAACTCTAATTCCTTTAAGACTTAGTTTTCCTAAGTAATAAAATCTTATAGATACAAGAAAATTATCTTGATAAAAAAGATCCAATCAATGTTTCAGACTTTGCTTCATTTTAGTACATTAAAGTTCAAATAACCTTAACTGATTATGCTAATTATAGCCACTTTAATCACAAATACAACGTTTTTGAGATTTATTTTCTGCAAACCTTCTGCAACTTACTTAGACATTCACAATTTGTTTACACCTTTAGTTTTTCCTCTTTCATCTTGGACTTTAGCACAAGAATATTACTTTACCAGACAAGACATTTTCTTATCCAGAAATGTTTCTTTTATCTTTTAATTTTCTATACTAAAATATATTTCCATACATACAACTTTCTTTTATCTTTTCTAGTTTCAGACTCTTTTTTAATTTCACATTCTGAAACAATCCTTATGAATGTAATTTTTGCATTTAATGTACACAACAAGTTTCATTCCAGAAGAGGGTTGAACTATCTGTATACACAAAACTGTGTCTTAATCCTTTCTCTCCCTTTCCATAATGTTCTTTAGGCTTCCTTGAAGATCCCTTTACAGAGATTGCCTAAAGAACACAGGTCGGCCTTAGTTTCTGTCTTTTTCTTTTCTGGGTGCAGTTGTTTATTATGCCAGTCTCCCCAGGCATTTAGTTTGATGGGATACTGATATAGCAAGAATTGCTTTTCTCCAGTGATCATATCCCCTTGCCAAGTGAGGTGTCCTCTCAGATCTTAAAAGAGGAGACTATTACTGTCCCCTGGCCATAAACCAACAGTGCAGGAATGTATTGCTACATCTGTTGTGGCCAGTACCCCCCCCCCCCATGGACAAAAGGGTTGGGAGGCAAGGCAGAGGCCATAGGTGGTTTTTTTTTGTTGTTGTTTTTTTTTGTTTTGTTTTGTTTTGTTTTTTTTTTTTTTCTATAGCCCAGGCAGCTTTTCTGCATGTTTTCCCCCTACATAGGGCTAGTGTCCTTGACCCAAAGTGAGATGATCTGCTGTTGCCTGGGATTAGGCTGAGAAACAGTGCTAGGAGTGCCAGCACTAGGTTTAAAAAATTTAAATCTTTTTTAACCCTTTCTTCTGGTGTCCTGCTATTCTTGCATAAGACAGGCAGTGCATTTTGGCACCTTCAACTAAATTTCTGACCATTCAGACCCATTATCATACAGTTGCATGCATGTCTGTATATATAGTATCTCTTTCATATACTTTACCCCTGACAGACCAACTTTAACTCCAAGATTATACAATAATTCAGAAAAATCATTCAAAGTCCAGATTATATTATAGTAAACTGTCTTTCTTTTAGACAGGCTTACACCTTTAGATGACCCATTCAGCCGTGATCTTTCTGCTCAAGAAAATATTAAAATCAATGCAACATGGCCCATGTCTTAAAGGGTCAGTAACAGATACAAAAACTGACAAAAGAAGGTCACTGAAACCAGGGCTGCAGATGGAAACCTGTAATACAGACAGATAATCATGTACAAATTTCTTCAATTTACTTTTTTTTTTTAGTACTTATTTTTTTAGTTGTAGTTGGACACAATACCTTTATTTTATTTATTTATTTTCATGTGGTGGTAAGGATTGAACCCAGGGCCTCGCACGTGCTAGGCAAGTGCTCTACTGCTGAGCCACAACCCCCGCCCTTTACAGACCAATTTTAATTGCAATATTGTAAAATAATCCTGAAAGCTATTCAAAAGCCACATTGTTACAGTAAAATATTGTTTCAGACAGGCTTATACTTATAGGTGGCTCTTTCTTCAACTTATGTTACCTCTGCCAGACCAACTCCAATTGCAAGATTGTGGGGGGGGGGGGGGAGAAATACAGAGATAGAGAAAGAGAGAGAGAATAAGAAAACAACCCCAAAACTATGACCCACAGATGGGAAACTGAGCAGCCACATCTTTCCCAAATGATTACCAAAAGATCCAAGCAGTATTGGCCTTAAAAGGGGAAGTAACAAATCCAAACAAAACAGTCAACCAGAGAAAATTCCAAACCCAAGGCTAACAAACAGATGAGAATCTAGAACAGACCAGAAGGGAGTAAATATCCCTAGGATTTCAAGTCCCACTTAACCATTACTCATACACCAGTGGTGCCACAGATGTCCCCACAAAGAGGGACCTCAGATATTCCCTCAAAGAGGAACCAGATGTGTGAAACTGTTCTCTTAACTCTCCTGCAGTTGGCTCTGAACAAGTTTTCCAGCAGCCTTACATCCTCAGTATGGAAGTAGTGTTCCTTGGAGAGCCAGGCCTGCCCAAGAAAGCCAAACTGGGGGCTGCTTTTGAGTCCCATCTCGGGTACCAAATTTCTTACTGAAAGTTCAGTCTTTATCCCCAAAGCTGATTCAGTAATGAGGACACAGTCTTGAGAAAAAAGTAAAAGAAGTTTTATTGCTTTACTAACAAACGAGAAACACAAAGGACTCCTATCGCAGAGGCTCTGGTTCTAGTTTATATAACCTTAATTTCAAATATCGAATGTATAAAAATATTAAATACATAAATATTTACTGATTTCTAGCTAAATATATAAATATTTACCAGATTCCATTTTACATCAGTTTAATAAAATATCCATCAAAGATGTTCAGAACATTTGAATTATGCACTTATAAATATATTTTATATAGATATATATTTAAAATGTGAAAATACATAAAAACATATGAACAAATACTTCTAGTTTCATATATGAAGCTCTAATATGTGTGTAGATACATATTTATCTATCTATCTATATATATATCTTATGTATGCTTACATGCACAAACACATACACACACATTTAGAAAAAATATAACTCATTATAGTTAATTATGTGTCTATATGCATGTAAATGCATACAGGCATTTCTATATATCATGCTTAGGTGTGTGTGCATGCATCCACATCTCTATATATACCTCCACATATATCTAGATATACACATATCTGTGTGTATATATGTATGTGTGTGTGTAGACAGAGAGAGAGAGAGAGAGAGAAAGAGATTCTATGGTTATCTAAATAAATATTTTCCATTATAATTATTTTTGTATATAATATTAATTATGGCCATTTCTACAATATTTGTAGTAATGATTACAATATTGTACAATACTGTCAGCCCCTAATTCTTTTCTGAGACTAAATAATTAAATTGCCATTTGACATTTATTACTTTCCTCAGGATCAAATATTGCATAGTTTTACATTGTAAGAAATATATTGTAATCTATATTTACTTGTAAAAAAAAAGTAAATAATAATATTTATCTTTTATGTGGTATCTTGTGGCCCATGTCACATTCAAAGGTGACATATACAACCTGTTTCTCTTTTCTTCTCTTTCATTCTTATTTTATTTTATTTGGTTGTGGGGACTAGAGATTGAATTCAGGGGAACTCAAACACTGAGCCACATCCCCAGCCCTACTTTGTATTTTATTTAGAGACAGGGTCTCACTGAGTTGCTTAGCACCTCACTTTTGCTGAGGCTGGCTTTGATTTTCCTGCCTCAGCATCCTGAGCTTCTGAGATTATAGGCGTGCGCCACCATGCTCAGCTCTTCTATTTTTTAAATATGCTTTCTGTTATAATACAGTAACTACAAATTGTGAAAGTCTCTTTTTGTTTGCCCACCATAATAAGAAAGTTTTACCAATTGTCTGTGACTTAACAACTTGTGATTGTTTGACGTTAATTTTTTAGCTTTAGGATGGTATAAAAACACTCATTAAACTGTTCTCTTTAAGCACAGCATTCCACAAATAACATGAGACATACAACACTTTGTTATAAAATAGTCTTTGTGTTAGATAATTTTACCCTAAAGTAGGTTAATGTTAGTGTTCTGAGTATGTTTAAGCAAGAGTATGCTAAGCTACAGCATTTGGTAGGTTAAGAATATGAAATGTACTTTAGACTTTTGGAGTTCATATCCCACTGTAAGGGGAAGAAAATATATATATGGTCTCATACAATATATACATAAGTTTTTGAGTTTACCATTTTGGCCAGAAATATTTATATTTATTCAATGTATTTGCAATGGGTTTGTGTGATTTCCATATGTATCTGTAAGTATAATTGTATGTGAGAAATTTGTGCTTTTTTATAAAATATTTTTGTCTTTGAAACATTTGTGTTAGTTTATATTGGTTGTTTATTGAATTTATTTATATTACTTATTTATAGAACTGTTTACTAACTTTCTTATATACTCAATTTTAAAATTCAAATATTTTATGCTCCTTGATATTTTAACATTTATAAAATATTATTATTATGTATTAGTATACTAAAGCCTTTAGTAGAATATTGAATTATAAAAGAAATTTTATGATTGATGACTAAAGTGAAATAATTGGATAATAAAACCTAAGTTTTAGAAAGACAATCAATCACTCATATCTTATTGTATTAATCACTAAATCCTTCTGAGTGTTTTTCCAGGCTCTTTTCAAAGACTGTTACTGAGAGAAACCATATCATTTTTCAAAGCCATTTCTTTTATTTATTTATTTTTTGCTTTGTTCACACTCTAGTCTGTTTTGACCCTAAATTTACATATAAAATAACCCCAAAATAGTAGTAATATATGATTCTTATTTTTCGTTTTTTTACATGGCAATATAGAAGTTGTTTATAGAAAGTTCGCCATGGGCTTTCAGAATCTTATAATCATTACTTCAACATAAAGTTCCATAAAAAGCCCGGTGCTTTGGCACACACCTGTAAACCCAGCACTTGGAAAGCTAAGGCAGGAGGATCATAAGTTCAAAGCCAGCCTCAGCAATGGTGAGGCATTTAGCAACTCGGTGAGACCCTGTCTGTAAATAAAATACAAAAAAAAAAAAAAAAAAAAAAGGCTGGGTAAGTGGCCCAGTGGTCGAGTGCCCCTGAGTTCAATCCCCCGTACCAAAATAAATACATAAATAAATAAATTCCATAAAAATATTGATGTGGGGCTGGGGTTGTGGCACAGTTGTAGAGCCCTTGCCTCACATGTGTGAGGCACTGGGTTTGAATCTCAGCACCACCTATAAATAAATGAATAAAATGAAAGTTCATTAACAACTAAAAATATTTTTAAAAAATTTTAAAAAGTAGATGTGATTCTTCTCAATAATTTGTCTATTTTCTCTGAATAGCTTCTTTCCCTTCAGAATTATTAATATGTGTGGCCAAGAAATGAATTAACAGTCCAGGAGTAGAAATCTGACATATGCAAAAATAAAAGCTCTATAGTCCTAGATACTTTATAACAACATCTGCTTCTGTAAGAATTATTGAACCTGGAGAGGAGATTTCAGCCTCCAAATAGAGGACAAAAATTAAGAAAACTATAATAAGAAAGGTAAGAGAAAAAATATTTACTTTGTCAGTGGGGTATACTTCCATAAGCACACAGAGCCACACCAAGAAGAAACTTATTTGCCTACAATTTATGAAATAGTGGAAATTAAAATTAAAATGAATGTATAACTTCCAGAGCATTCTGGTACCTTGCCCAAGAAACTCACTTCTTTCCTATCTTTCATGGAATGGTGGGAACATTGACATAGCCAGTGTGGCCTAGCTGTACCAGGGATTTCACAGTCAGACTTAGGAGAATGAGGAGCTTCCACCTAAATAATTAACCCATATGAAAAACAACCATCAACCCTAGTGGATCAAACTTAAGTTGCATTCTTATCAACAGCAGCTCATCCAACAGATCCATCAGAACAAGGAGCCACTAATGATGAAGATGAAGATGATGCAATGATTTCAACCAAGTGAAAAACACAGACAGTGGCCCTACCTGAACATGGAGCCAAATCAAAAGCCCCTTTCAACCATGAATCTAGCTAATAGACCTATACAACTGTAGAGCACAGCTGGTAGCCTTGTCTGGCCAGGAAAACAAGTCAATGTCATCAGCTGATACAAAAGTCCAACTAACAACCATGTTAAACCCTGGTAGTGGAAGCTGACCCACCCAGAAACCCCTTCTGGGTTGACTTATGGAGTCACTCTTGGTCAATATTCTTTAAAGATTGATTTTCCTGCCAAAGATAACACCACCAAAAGAAACTAACAAAGTTCTAGTTATCTAGCCCTAAATAACTGGAGATCTATGAATTGCCTAAGAAAATATTCAAAATGATTATCTAAAAGAAGTCAAATTAATTACAAGGAAACAATGAGTAGTAAACAAATAAAATAAGAGAAAAAATCCATTAACAAAATTTGAAGCAACATAAACAAATATAAACCATTAAAAATCCTAGAGATGGAGAATGCAATGATAGAACAGGAAAATTCAGTATAGAGCATTAACAGCAGACTCAGTCAAGTATAAGAAATAATTTGTAAACTCGATGACAGATTATATGAATAAAAAAACAGTTAATGGAAAAAGATAAAAACAGAATGACAGTATAAAACACCCGTATGACCCCAGGGGCACAATAAAGATAAATAATATGCACCATGAAAATTCTGGAAGATGAAATTAAAAACAGAGAAGAAGTTCATTTAAAGAAATAATGGATGAAAACTAAGTATGGTAGAAAAATTCACATTCAGATTCCTGAAGTCACAGAATAGTTTTAACATACAGAGGCATACACTAATATGTATTATAGTTATATTGTTAATCATTAAGAAAAATTTGAAAGCAGTGATAGAAAAGTGAATCATTATATACAAAGAAACTTTCATCAGACTGAGTGGATTTCTGAGTACAAATCTTATAGACCAAGAGAAAGATATTACATTAGAAGAACAGAAAGATAAACACTGTTAATAAAGAATACTATATATAACCCCCCCCCAAAAGGAACAAAAGTAACAACAGTCCTAAATAAATAGAAACCTATAATTTACCATACTAGAAATGCCTAACCAGAGGTTCTAAATATTGTTCTTCAATTTTAAATGAAGAAATGGTAAATAGCAAAATGAAAGCATATGAAAACACAGATCTCATTAGTAAAGATAAATAAAAAGTAGAAATCAGGTTTTTTAAATATTCTAAATGTGATGAGTAGATTGCTTTTAAAACTAGTATAAAATTTTTTAAGGTGTAAAGAATAATTTTAATCACAATATATTATTAATATATACACATTTCAAAAAATAAATAAATTCCAATAACAGAAACATAAAGAAGTGTAGGAGCCCTAATTAAGGAGATAGCTAAGACTGCGGTTAGCTGTGAGCCAAAAAGCATTACCACCTTCCATGATCTCGTAAGACTTGGCCAGGGACATTTCGGATCGGGTCAGCACCATTTGCATGATCTCGCCAGACTTGGCCCGGGACTTTGTGGAGGGGGTCGGAGCCATTTTGTGTGGTTGGCAGAGTGTGGATAGCGTGTGGGAGTTGTTGGAGCCAGAGAGAGAAGCTAGCAGAATAAAGAGACTGTTTGTTTCCAGTCCGCCTCTGAACTTATTCCCGCGGCATCGTTGCTCCAATCGCTTCAGGCGGCAACAAATAAGAAGGGGGAAGGAAACTGAAGAATATTAATATGCAGTATAAATTAAATTTTTATCACCTCAAAATTGACTTTTGACTATAAAACATATTATACAAGCCTAGTAAACACACAAAAGAAAAAGAAAGCAGGCTGCAGGTGGTGGTAGAGCACTTGCCTAAGTCCTCTATCTCCAGCACAATAGAAAAAGAAAAACAGAGAGAGAAAGAGGGAGGGAGAGAGTGACAGAGGGGGATGGGGGAAGAGAGAGAAAGAGAAGAATAAAACCATATCACAATAAAAATTATCCTGGATTGTAGAGAAAAAGAGATGGAAGATAAAGTAGTGGATCTAGGCATCAACCATTGACTCCTCCATAGAAAAGGAAGTAAGCAGCAAAAGAACAACAGACCAGAGAGTTGGTGACAGAATGAACAATCTAAAACTCAATATCAGACAGTTTGAGACCTGGAACAACTTGAAGTTTGATTATCAGAGGGAAAAATAGGAGTAGAATTCCATAATGCTAGACTCTAATGACAATGGGATTCTGCAGAAGGGCTGAAAGATTGTTGTTAGCTGAAAGTTACTTAGCTTCCCTCCTCCTCACACAGGCAAGGTGAGAGGTAGTATGTAATTGATCCAAGAGCAAATTGCTCCCAGGGATCTCTATCCAAACAAGTGCTCTTCCTAAGGTTTATAAGTACATGACTTCACTCTGAAGTGATTGCAGTTAACAGGGTTTAGTTTCTTCTCTCAAAGTGGTGCTGATACTGGAAACAGCAGAGAATATATACTGAGTGGGAGTGTCAATACATGGATATTCAGTGAGCCAGATGTACTTAAAAGCAAGAATTTTGTATAAAAGTAGTAATAATCATTCCAGAAAATAGGTAGATATAAAAACAATATAAAAATGCAAGGGAAGAAAGAAACCCAAATAGCTCACAATACTTCAACAATAGATCCTGTTGATAGCACTGTGGAGGAAAGTTCAGATAAAGTATTTATAAAGTTTACAGTTAGGATGTTCAATGAACTAAAAGATTAATGAGTGAACAGAAAAAATTTACAGAAAGTTAAAGATTATTTCAATGAAGAGATATTCTGAGAAAAAAATTCAACAGAAATCCTTGAAATAACTCAATAAATCAAATCAAATATCCAGCAGACAGCATCACCAATAGATTATGTCACAGAGCAAACAGATCCTCAGATTTTAAGATAAAGTATATAATCTTGAAAATAAATACAACCATGTAGAAAATATTAAGAAAGCATGACTAGAATATTCAAGAAATTTGGGATAATATTAAGAGACCAATTCTAAGAATCATTGATGTACCTAAAAGCACTGAAATACAAACAAAGAAATACACAACCTTTTCAAAGGGATGATATAAAAAATTTTTTTTTCAAAAAATAGAATGTCATGAAAATCAAATTACAAGAAGAATCTGGAATTCCAAATAGGTATGATAAAAAAGACTTTATCTGAGACAAATTATAATTAAAATATCTAATATACACAATAAAAATAGAATTTTAAAAGACTCAAGAGAAAAATGGCAGATCACATTTATAGTAAGCTAAATCAGCTTTCTACTGGTTTCTCAGCCGAAAAGCTAAAAGCCAGAAAGGCTTGGAATACTATTAACCATACCCTAAAAGAGAACAAGGACCAACTATGATTACTATATCCACACTAACTACACTTTGGGATCAAAGGTGTAATAAAAACCTTTTATAACAAATAGAAACTAAAACAATTCATAAATATTAAGTCCATACTACAAAACATACTCAGTAGAATATTTCTTGCAGAAAAAAAATAAAAAAATAAAAATCAAAGCCAGTGTTGGGATGAAGCTCACTAGATGAAGGGTCAATTAGAAGAGAATCAACTCTAAATTAAGTTTTAAAGTAAGTAAAAATGGCAGGAAATATAAGTCATCTATAAAAACAGTGAATGTAAGTATTATAAACCCTCCAATCAAAAGACATAGATTGGCAGAAAGGATTAAAAAGCAACACCCAATCATATATTGTTTACAAGAGACTCATTTCACAGAAAAATACATCCACAGACAAAAGGTAAAATTTTGGAAAAACATATACCATGCAAATGGAGACTAAAAGTAAACAGAGATAGCTACTCTCATATTAGATAAAGCAGATTTCAAATCAAAATTAATCAGAAGATACCAAGAAGGTCAATCCATACTGGTTGAGGAAATCATCCATTAGCATGAGAAAATGCTATTGACAGAATAGCATTTTATCAATAACTATTGATAGAATGTGAATATTTTATTCAATATTTTATCAACAGCTATTGATAGAATGTGAATATTACATGATAGAATGTAAATATTTGTGCCAAAAATGTTCATGCATCTATATACATAAAGCAAATCCTTTGCAGTATAAGGAATCAAATAGACCATAATATAATAATATTGGGAAATTTCAACACACTTCTCTCAGCATTATAAGTAAATACACTTTAGAGATAACAAATGCAATTAATCAAATGGACCTAGTAGACTTTTATAGACTATTCAATCCATCAACAGAAATAACTTTCTTCTCAATGGCACATGAAATTTTCTCTAGAATATATCACATTTTAAGACACAAACGAGTCCTGGAAATAATGGAACAAGTCCAGATCATAATGGAATGAAATTAAGCATCAACAAAATAAAAAAATCCATTTTAACTCCTAGAGATTAAATGAAACACTTTTGAATGAAAAATGAATCATAGAAGAAATCAGCAGAGATTAAAAAAAACTTCTTAGACACAAATTACAAAATAGATAATACATATTAAAGTTTCTGGGAATTAAGGCAGTTCTAAGAGGGAAGTTTATAAAATAGAGTTTATAACTTAAATAAAAATTAGAAAAATCTCAAATAAAAACAACAACAACTAATATTACAACTCAAGGCCCTCAAAAAAGAACAAACTAATTCCAAAATCAGTAGAGGGCAAGAAATAATTAAGAGCTAAAATTGATGAAACCAGAAATAAAAAATACAAAGGATCAGCTAAACAACAAGTTGGTTCTTTGAAAAGAGAAAAAAAAATCAATAAATTCTTAGCCAAATAAATTAAAGAAAGAGAAGACCAAAGTCCATAAAATTAGAGATGAAAAAAGAGTTATCACAAGAGAAAATTCTGAAGTCCAAAAGATTGTTAGAAACTATTATAGAAATTTATAATGTAATAAATTGGAAAATCTGGAAGATATTGATAAGTTTCTAGGCACATATGACCCATTAAATTTGAATCATGATGATGTAGAAAACCTAAATAGAGCAGTATCAAGTGATGAGGTTAAAGCAGCAATTTAAAGCCTTCCAACAAATAAAAGCACAGAACTTGGATTCTCCTCCAAGTTCTACCAGTGCTCTAAAGAAGAATAATGCCTATACTCTTCAAAATAGAAAATGAAATAGAAAGTGAGAGAACACAGCCAAATTTATTCTGTGAAGCTAGTATCATCTTGATATGAAAACCAGAAAAAAAATACATCAACGAAAGAAAACATCAGCCAAATATCCCTGATGAACGCAGATGCAAAATTCCTTAATAAAATTATGGCACACCACATTCAAAAACACATTAAGTGCATCATGATGAAGTGGGTTTCCTTCCAAAGATGCCAGGTTGTCTCCATGTATGTTAAATCGATAAATGTAATTCACCACATAAATAGAGTTAATGACAAGAACTCCCATAATTCTTTCAATAGATGTAGAAAATGTATTCATCAAAACCCAGAACTCATTCATGTTAAAAATTCTATAGAAACAAAGGATAGAAAAAACATGCCAACATTGTGAAGGCTGTATACAACAAAGTCAAGGCCAACATCATACTAAAGGGAGAAAAAGGGAAAAAAAGTGAAGGGATTTTCTATAAATCATTAAAAATTCAAAATGTCCACTCTCACTCTTCCTGTTCAACTTAGCTCTTGAAACTATTCCAGAGAAATCATGCAAGAAAAAAAAAATTAAAGGAATAATATGAGGAAAAGAAAACATGATTTTATATTTAGAAGAACCAAAACTCCACTAGATTTTCAGAACTGATAAACAAATTCAGCAATGTACAGGATCAACATACAAAAATCAAGAGCTTTCCCAATCTACAATAATGAATCTGCTGAAAAAGAAATCAGGAAAACCATCCCATTCACAATATCCTCAGAAAAACATTCTTAGGAATGAATAACCAAGGAGATGAAAGACCTCTGCAAAGAAAATTATAGGATACTGAAAGAACTATTCAAAGAATACCTTACAAGATGGAAAGACCTCCTATGGTATTGGATATGAAGAACTAATATTATCAAAATGCTTATGCTACCAAAAATACTATGCAAATTCAATACAATCCTTATCAAAATACCAATGACATTTTTCAGATAACTAGAAAAATAAAAACAGTTCCAAATTTATTTGAAGAATTGAAACCTAGAATATACAAAGCAATCTTGAGCAAGAAGAGTGATACTGGAGTTATCACAAACTCTTGTCTCAAATTGTAGTAAAGAGAAAGATAGTCTCCTGATAATCAACAAAGGTGCCAAAACATGTTAGGAAAATAATAGTCTTATTAACAAATGATCCTGGAAAACTTGATATCCATATGCAGAAGAATAAAACTTGATTTTTATCTCTCACCCTGCATAAAAGTTATCTAAAAGTGGATCAAAGACCTGGGATTAGACTAAAAACTCTTTAACAGCTAGAAGAAAACACAGACTCAACAGGCTAACATTTGGTTCAGACAGTGACTTCCTTAACAAGACTCCTAAGGATTGAGAAATTAACAAGTAGATGGCATCATATTAAAAAGAGCATAATGTAAGAGTCTATGGAATGAGTGAAAATCTTTGCCAGCTAATCTTTGATAGAGCATTAATGTCCAGAATATATAAATAACTCAAAAAAACCTAATACCAAAGAAAAAATCAATAAATGGGAAAAAGATCTAAATGACTTTTCTCAAGAGAAGAAATACAAATGACCAACAAATACTAAAAAAATGTTCAGTAACCCTAAGTGATCAGGGATAAACATCAGTATGGTTATGTCACTATAGTATGCTGATTTTAGTTCTTTGGGATAAATACTGGGGAGTAGGATACCTGACTCCTAAGATAGTCCTACTCTTAGTCTTTTGAGGTATTGTATTTACATATAGACATTGTATAAATATATATATATGCGTATATATATATATACATGTATATGTGTGTGCATATATATATGCATATGTATATTTTTAAAAGCTACAAATAAATGGAAAGAAAATCATCAGAGTAGAAAATGTAAAATGATGAGAGGGAGAAGGGAAGGGAAAGAGAAAGTACTGGAGACTGAAATAAAGCAAATTATATTCCATGCATATATGATTATGTCAAAATAAACCCCAATGTTATCTATAAATATAATGTGCTAACAAAAATACTCTCAAGGTCTTCCTGTGTGTAGGTTAAACCCACCCACAAAACTCAGGACAATTTTTCCATCTCAACTCTCTCTTATTACAGATGGAAATATATTTACAGGCTCCAATTTGAGAGTAGCAATTTTATGCCTATCAGGAAGTTATTTAAAACAAAAACAATAACTAAATAACAAATACCAAATACTTTTAATTTTTCAGCTTGTTTTCATCATGTATGTAGCTGATAAATGCTGATAAATACTGTCAAAGTCTTTAACTTTTAAATACTTTTAGTGAAATGCTAATCATTTTCTTCCCCAAATGGGTGATCCCACTGTCTATTCCCTAATTTGTTGTTGAAGTTGATAACAGATCTAAGAGACAAGAATATTCTAGTGCAAGGAAACATTATTGTAAATTGGCCACAATCATTTTTTTTTTTTTTTTCTTCTTCACTCTCATGCTCTTCAGAACTATAAGCTTGGAGCTAGAATGGGATGTATGATAGATTTAAACAAGGAAATTTAAAAAAAAAGTCACAAAAAAGAAAAACGTCAATACATCCCAGTCATTTCAGACATCTTGGCCCAAAACCCAACTTGTAAGGTCATATAGCACCTACAGAACAACACTTGACCCACAAAGTGACTGTAAGTGCTTAAGACAGCTATACTGTCATCTTATAACACAGAGGCAAGCAACCCATCTAAACTGAGCTCTTCCTAAATTTCCAAAGCAGAAAATTACAAAAAAGTAAGTGGTTGCAGTCTGAACCCACTTTTGTCATGAAAAAAATGATACTGATATAATGGAATACAATGGTAAATAATTTTGTTTATGTAAAAATAATTAGTAAACAATATTTTTCTGTATTTTACAAGAAGCAGGAGTGATAACAATAGGTTAAAGAGAGAGAGAGAGAGAGAGAGAGAGAGTTTTACTGAGTCAATGCCTTTTTTTCTCAGTACTATTTTAGATACAAGCAGTAAAAATGCAAATAAGTTAAAATCTTGTTACATTAGGAAATTTATGTGCAAATTCAACTAAAATTGTTCAGAATTTAATATGACTCATGTTAGTGAATTATTTTTTACCAAAAACTACATAATGCTGTATAACATTATATATTAAATATGAGGATACTATTAGATGGTACCAAATTTTTATGTGTTAAATTTGATAGACTAAGTCATGATAAGATTTTTCAACTTTTAGACTGTGACAATTATCTATATCCAAATCCATATATCTCTATATCTCTGTATATCATACCAACTCTTCATGAAGTAGGGATGCTTATTATGACCATTTAATGGAGTTGATAATTGAAAACATTAAGTAACATCTAATAAGTGATAAGCTGAGAACTCCTGAGAACAAATTTAACTATGATGCTATTTTGCAAATCCAGCATTGGATAATGAATTGAATTTAATTTAGCAGATAAAGTTAATTTATGTATTAAATTTTATAATGCAGTTTGAAAACTGTTTTAAAGTTGTTATCTATTTTTAAATTTTACAAATTACAGTAAATACATATGCCTTTGTCCACATATGTGCAATCTAATACAAATGTATTATAGTAAATTAATGGAGAATGTAACAAACTGTTATTAAATACTTTCATTTAATTAATGATTTAATGTGAATTTCATGTGCAACATATCGTCCAAAACCCTCTGAAACATTTTAATTGTTAATTGGCAGAAATTATATACTACATATTTATTTTTATGATACTACTTTTGATTTCAAAAGAATTTTTGAACTATATCAAACAAGTATATCTTCACCCTGAATTGTTAGCTGTACTCAATAATTTTATAAAAATTTTTCAGGTGACTCCTTTTGAAGAAATAACTATATTTTTTTCTCACAGATAAATCTATATTCAATACCTATTTAGAGTACTTGTTAATAATAGTTTAATAGTAATTATAATGTTTTATTTATATTAACAGATTTTCCATTATGATAATCATAAAATTCACATAAACTTAAGTTATAATTTTATTTTTATTTCTCAAATATTGATCTTCTTAAGAATATCATGATTAAAGCTTCTTTTTCTATTTGATATTGGTTTGTAAATTGTTACAATAGTGGAGGAAAAATTAAGTAAGAACCAGTTAAAGCTAATGACAAGTGATAATATGATATTGCCTTCTAGAAGCTGCATTTTCCAGATGCATAGAATGATTCCATAAGCCTGAAAAAATGATTTCTGTGGTTATAGTCTTTCACATAAACTGATAAATTACTTTAACTTCACGTTATTTTTGGCCTGAATTTCATCTTAATTAAATACATACAATTGCTGAAAATCAGAAAAGGTTCAGCAATTTAGCTAGGCATAGTGGTGCACACCTATAATCCCAGCAACTCAGGAGTCTGAGGCAGGATGATAGCAAGTCAAAGACCAGTCTCAGCAAAATGGTGAGACCCTCAACAAATTAGTGAGATCTTGTGTCAAAATAAAAATTAAAAAAAAAGAATAAGGATGTAGCTCAATGTTAAAGTGGCCCTAGGTTCAATTCGCAGTACAAAAAAAAAAAAAAAAAAAAAAAAAAAAAAAAAAAATCAACTCATCATTTTAGAATAATACTAGTTGCCTACTTAGCAACCTTGTACTTTTTTACATCTGTTACATAATTTGTTAAGAATCTTCTTCATAAAATGTCACATTTATTGTTTTTTATTGTTTTCCTATCTTCATGATTTTCTGAACTACGGTGATTTAGAAAAGAGAAACAGATGTACACTAGCTTAACAGGCCACAATTATAGATGACTGAAAGAAAGAAAAAAAACACACACACACACACACTCAATTGGCTAATGCCACAGAATGATCTTCAGTGACACAATGGTTTATTTCCTAGATTCACATTCTCTCTAGAGATATTGTTGAATCCAGTGATCTTTTTAAACTATTATATTCTCGTTTTTAATCCTAAGGACAGCTTAATAACTATACTTACTAACTAAATAACAGAATATTTTGTTAGTATTTCAATTGCAAAAACAATGTCCTCATTTATCTAAGTAAGCAAACACAATGTTAAGCAAAATTTTGCCTCTGTGAAATGGATAATGATTTCAACTAAAGTATTTTTAATGATTCATGTGTAGTAACTCTCTCTAGTGAACTCCATCTTTTTCAATTATGTATAATAAAAATAAAATGTTTTATGAAAATATTTAAGGAGTACTTTTCTGAAAATAATACCTGTGAAGACAACTGAAATTACCTCAAACTGCATTAGAGAGTGCAGAGAAAGCTATGATACTAACATGTGCCACAGAACACATTGCTGATCATTTCAAAGTGTGGTGATATAATTTATAATTCTGCATTTTAATGTTATACATACAGCATCTTATTAATTTTTATGTATTACAATTAATTATATCTTAAAATAAAAAATTATTTTTTCATTTTTTAAAGAAGGTTCTACTGATTTAAAGCACACAAGAAATTTCTGCAATACTCTTAATATGCTCATGTTTGTGCTGTAATTCAGAATAATTAGATCAAAATCTCCATGGAAATTGAACTAGATCGCATTAATTTTATCCATCTTAATAACTTCATTGATTTTAAGAGTTTCTTCTTCCTGGCAAACTTTTCCTACATTTTATACATTAAAATGAATAAGATGTAGTTTATTTATATTTTGGTCTTTCTGTAATGAACATTTTCATCATAAAGGAAGGGTATTTAGGAGAGAAAGGAGAGAGTTCCACAGAATGAAATTGACCAGAGCATGCTGTGTGCATGTATGAATATAGCCCAACAAATTGCTCTTTTATGTATATTTATTGTGCACCAACTTAAAAGAAACAATAAATAGAAAGAAGACCAGTAGGATAGGAGAAAGGGATCAGGGGAAGGGAAAGGGAGAGTACTGGGAATTGAAATGGAGCAAATTGTGTTATATGCACTTTTGAATGAACCTCACTATTAAGTATGACTATAATGTGTTAATAAAATCATAAAAAAAGATGTTTACATATTTATAGAAGGATTTCACATCAAACATACTAATTATGATTCAAGTTGTAAATTTTTAGTTGAATAGGATATGTTCATACAGCTCTGACAACTTCATCAATTATTTTAGACAAAAATAAATGGCCTATGGGATTGTGACTAATAGACAGCTTCTAAAATGACTGAGGCAATTCAACAGGTTTATTGATGTGCTAGAAGAAAAAAATAAAGCCCACGGAATATTTTATGAAATTCTTAATAAGGAATTTATTAGTATCAGAATTCATGTAATCTTCAGTATTTGTCTTGGTTTTTGCTCAAAAATTTAATTATCTATAAAATATCTTAGATGTCAGTAAAAAATAAATTTTCTCTCTTACATCTTAAACCAAAATGTATTAAAGAAAAATTTCTATTTACAAACAAAACAATGAAATTTTTATAAGACAATAAAATACATATAACAGTGTGAGATTCAGCAATTTCAGCACAATTATAAAAACAACATAATCTATGGTTTTCAGAAATGCTCACACAGTAGGCCATTGCATCACTGTTCATTTCACAGAAGCAAAGACAATGTTGTGTGATAGTTAAGAGCTAATTACTCAGAATGTTCATTCACGTCTGAGTTCTGCCAGTTATCCATCTTGAGAACCCATGATTTAGTTCTATTCTCTAAAATAATAATGATAAAATTATTTACTTATTAATGTAGTTCCGAAGGAGGACCATATTTCATGTCTAGTAGATCTTGTGTGCTCTAATAAATCTATTATTATCTTGCATACCTTAGACTTACTGGATTTATCCATAAAGATAAACTGTTGAATCCTATTCTCAGTATTTCTAGATTTCAACTATTTGGGGGCTATCCTCTGGTTAAATCTGATTTTGATCAGATTTAGTTTTCCTGTATGAAGAATTTCATATACAATTTCATTCTTTGAAATATAACATTGAAGTATTTCATTTGTGACCTTTCAAGTATCTGCAGATATCAGTTCATAGAGAATAATATTGTCCAAATGTTTAGTGGTAAATTAATATATTGTAGATTTCAACACTTTGTCCTTTTTCATTGTATTTAGATAATTAAGCAATGAGACAGAACAGAGTGTGAATCCTATGGCATTTATTTACATATGGTAGGCTATTACAGTCATGAGGCTGAAAGCCAGAAGCTATCAAATGAGTAAAGTGTGAATTAGGCAAATCATGTCTGGACTGGCATGTCTAAGTGTATTATGAAATGTGACTCATAAAACTAAATTAACATATATAGAAATGCTTTAAAATAATGAGCAGGGTGCATTTCAGCAAAATCCATAGCTAAGGATATTTGTAACTTGAACAGTGTTAATTAAAACAAAAGCTCAGAATTCTTGTTGAAAACATAAACAGCTGAGGTTTTATTCATTTGTTTTTGTTGGGATTTATTACTTGTTTGGCTCTTACGTGTGATTTGTTAATGCAGATATTGATATAACTATGTGTCAAATCATCAAATATAACAAATGAAGTTCATGCTTCAGCTAAGTTTATGGATCTAGGCTGCATAATTTGCTTAATTTTTCTATAAACTTCCTTTGAAATTCTTCTACCGATACCCACCACCATTTAATATTATTTCATTGAGAAGCAGTCATTTTCAGATAGATACATGGCTAATAATAGCTTCATAGGTACTATTGTGTTTGTACTATTAGTATGTGCAGTCCTAATGTGTCATGTATAATTTGTCAACCTTTCTACTCCTTACTCAGTTTCTCCTCATTAACATAATCATAGAACATCCATCAAAAATAAGAATTTTTTTTCTCAGTACAATACTATTAACTAAGTTTCAGAAAGATATGAATTTCAGAAATATGAATGTTCTATTGACATTCATATTCTGTTCATTGATCCAATCCAGGATCTCACATTCCATTTAGTTATGTTTATTTAGTTTCTTCCATCTTGTGACATTTCTCAGTCTTTCCTTGACTTAAAGGAGTTTGACACTTTGAAGACTATTGGTCAGTTATTTTATACAATGTTTTTAAATTGGGTTTGTCTGATGTTTGCTAATGCTTAAGTTGAAATTATGTATCATTGGGAAAAACACAACAGAAGAGATTGATATTCCCAATGCATTGTATAAATGGGTACATCATGTCGACATACACTGTTTTAATATTAACATTGATCACTTGGATACTGCCAGTATTTTCTACGGTAAATTAACTATTTACTACAGTAAATTTACTATAAATTACCTTTGTAATTATTAAATATTTTGGGAGGAGCAAAGTGGATAATATGCATATATCCTGTGTCTGCTTGAATTTTCAGCCACTAATTTTAATTTCACTCTACATTTATTAACTGAAATTCTTATCTAAGGAAGAATTGTCACTTCTTCCCCATTTCTTTATTTCTTCTGTTGTCCATCTATATCAATATGGACTAATAATATTTATTTTATCCATTAGGTAATAATATAATAATATTATATATTTTGTTACCTGAATTCTCTGAACTTTCATCTTTGAAGGCTGTTTCAGGTTGGCCCTATTCGCTTCTAGAATGCATGGTTCGCCAGGCGCGGTGGCGCACGCCTGTAATCCCAACACTTTGGGAGGCTGAGGCAGGAGGATCGCGAGTTCAAAGCCAGCCTCAGCAATGGCGAGGCACTTAGGAACTCAGTGAGACCCTGTCTCTAATAAAATACAAAAAAGGGCTGGGGATGTTACCCAGTGTTCGAGTGCCCCTGAGTTCAATCCTCCCTGGTACAAAAAAAAAAAAAAGAAGAAAGAAAAGAAAGAAATAGAATGCATGGTTCAGTTGTGCAGTCTACATATTAAATCAGTTCACATGTTAGTGAGTGAGTATTGATACCATGAACTCCAAACTAGCCCCACAGTGATCATTTTTGCTTTTTATTTGTTACTTCTTTATCTGGCTTTCATTTTATATATGTATTTGTATATTTGTTCAAACATAGAGCACAAATTAAGTAATTTCATAATTTCTAAACCCATATCTCAATGAAAAACAAACTTATCATCTAGGGTCCTGTGTTTGTTTAGTTTTTGTTGTTGTTGTTTGTTTGTTTTTTTAGTCTTTAGCCTCACAGTATAAAGTAAAAACATTCTTTTCATAAACTCTTTCATCTGTATATTTCTTCCTAATGTGTTTAACTGTAGTTTGTTATATAATTAGATCCATTAGTCACTATTTGAATAATTTGGTCTTCTTCCATGCTTATCTGCTTGTTTTTTTTTTTTTTTTTTTGTTTTTTTGGTTTTTTTTTTTTTTTGGTTGTAGTTGTGTTGTTGTTTTTTTTAAAGTTGCATATGGTAAATTCACTCTTTGTTTTACAGAGTTCTGCAGCTTTTGACAAATGTGTAGTCAATGTGTCCAACACCACAACTGCATATACAACAATTTCTTCACCCCAAAATGGCTTCATGCCACCCCTTTATGAACAAGCTTTTTCCCCAACTATGGGAAACCAGTGATCTCTTTTCCTGCCTACAATTTTGCCTTCTCCAATGGATCTTATAAATGGAATTTGGGAATTTAGCCTTTGGATTTTACTTTGTTCTTTTAGCAAGATGAATTTAAACTTCTTTCATATTTTTGCAGGTATAAATAACTTATTATTTTTTTATATTCAATACATTAATTTATTTACTTATTTTTGTGTGGAGATGAGGATCAAACCTAGTGCTTCACAAGCCAAGCACTTTACAACCCCAGCCCACTGATTTCTTTTCCAGAGGTCTTTGTGTTTTTTGTTTTTGTTTTGTTTTGTTTTTCAATTTTTTTTGGTGATGATTAATAAACTTCTATAGATATTTGAAAAAAAAAAACATGTGTTTTTTGTGAACATGTATTCATTTCTCTGGGGTAGATTCTTATATGTGGAACCACTGAGTCACATTTAGTTATATATTTGACGATGTAAGAAACTGTCAATTTCTTTTCCAAAGTGACTACAGCATTTTACATTGCCAGCAGCAATGTACAAGAATCCCATTGGTTCTGCATCCTCCATAGTACTTGATATTGCCAGTTGTGTCCTGTTCGAAACATTCTAAGAGGTGTGTTTTTGGAGGCCACATATGAACTATGGGTTTGTTTGAACTATTAAGGCAGGAGAAAGCTGCTTCTCTGGGAACTCCTGGTTCGAGAAAGCCCAGATCATGCTGGCACCTTGTCTTAGCTCACAGCCTTAGGTTCAGACAGCCTCCCCTAAATGGGCATAATATGCCAAACAACTAACAACCTGTTTACTGAAAGACCCCTGCCATACCTAGAACCAACCACTGAAACTATCAGTTGTTCAGTTCCTGTTCCTATCAGGGCTGGAAGACCCATCAGAAGCCCCAGTTTTTAAATCTAATCTTTGGATTTGTCTTTATTTCTTGCTGATCATTTCAGACTTTTTATTTTCTCAGACGGCTCATATCTCCTGAGCAAGAACCTGCTCTGTTGGGATGCTGGACACCCTGTCATAGTGTGTAGTTTCATCTCATTGTGACTTAATTTTGCATTTCCCAGTAATTATGTTGAATATCCTTTCATAAACTTATTTATGTTGTGTGTATGTATGTGTGTGTGTGTTTGTAAGATATTTTTTGCATGTATATTGTTGAAATTTGAGGATTTTAAAAATATTTTCTTGATAATAGTCTTCTGATACAAATGGAATGGACAGGTATTTTATCCCAGTCTTGATTTATCTTCTCATTCTATTAATTCACACAAGTTGTTTAAAGTTTTATAAAATTCAATGTGAAAAATTTGTTTTTTAGCAGATCATAGTTTGGGAGTTAAAACTTCACATTTTTTGTTAGACTGTTTAATGTTTCACATATCAGATTGATTCTGATGTTTGCTTTATAGCTTGTGAACGTATTTGATTCTTTTTGTATAACTTGTAGTGTATGTTGTTGTTGTTGTTATTATTATTATTATTATTATTATTATTATGAACATTGAAAGCTAGACATCTTGCATAGAACTGTAATACTGAGCTAGTTTTGATTCTTGGAAATGGACATGCCTTTTCTTCTGCAAGCCTTTAGAGTAGGCATTATATTAATCTAGTAAAAAAGAGTAGTGTGTTTGATATTATTGGTGATATGTTATACTCCATTGTTCCTCAGGATTTCAAAGTCTTGTGGGACTTAATTATATTTAGGGAAGAATTTGGTTTGCAGCAAATTCTGAGGTTTAGGTCTTTGCCATGTGCCTCAGAGAAGAATTGTCTCTACATCTTTCTATCCCACTCCTATCCCTCTCTCAGTAATGTTCTCCTGTTTCATGCATTCAAAGCATGTTACCTTAATTTAGAAATGGTGATTGCAGGTGCACAGTCTCAGTTGATTTGATTAAGCCTCAGTCTTAGGCACACAAACTGTCTTGTTTCTCTAGAGATGTGGGGCTTGGTACATAAAAAAAAGATTTTATGTTCTCATTGCTTTTCTGTCTCCCCAGTTACAATGAATTTTCACCAAAGTGCTAAGGGCAGGAGTGCTTGCTGCCTCTCCCTTCCTTAGCCTTTTATTCTATATTGGAGATAGGAAAATCAGAGTGATGTATTCTTTCCACAGGCATAGTCCTTGATAGGGATCCTAGGTAAACATCATGGCACTACTTGGGGGTTATCCCATTCTTTTTCTGGAGCACCCAGTGATGTTCCTACAGAATGAACCTGCTCTGTAACACAATTGGACTTCATCAAATGCCAGTTATTCTGATCATCTTTTCTTTGCCATGCTAGATTGGATAAATCAGGATATGTCTATGGCTGCCCACATTTTCTTTCTCCCAGCAGATACATATTCTCTTCACATTTTGGGCCATTTTTTTTTTTTTTTTCCATTCAGTGGTTTTACATTCCTAGGTCTCAAATAAGTTTGAAAAGCATTTCAAATTCAAAGTTTGTTTCTATCCATTGATAAAGGCAGACATGTGCAATCTGTCACTCACCAAACAATGGCCCTTGCCCTGAAACATAGGATTGGAGATAAAGAAACCTTATGGTCTGTTCTGGATTATTGCTTGTATGGGAATGTATTTCCCTGTTTTCTTTGTTCTGCTTAAATGTAATCTATGGCCCTCAGGATCTCCCCAGCTTTACATATTTTAAAACTTTTATTGCCACATGATGTGATGTGAACGAAGGGAGCATTGTCATGTTCTGACTAGTGCAAAAGGCTGAATTTTGTGCACTCTTCTCTTGTTATAAGTAAATGTTGTATCTTTTCTGCATGTTGTCAGTTCATGAATCTTGTACTGGTTTTACATGACACATATCTACTTTTGAACTGAAGTAATTTTCTGTCCTGTGGCACAGCCTGACCCCACAGTGAATGGTGAAACATATATATTTTTAAATTATAATCTGAGAACAAAACTCCTTCTAGACTTCTATACCTCAGGGGGAGAATCCTGAACCTAGTCATAGTATTCATGAATACTGCACATTTTTTTTTTTTTTTTTTTGTAAAACACAGCAAATAGAAGCTTTCTTTATGATAAAATCATGATCGTTTTTAAAGTTTTCAATACAGTGTCAATGTGAAATTTACAGTAAACTCTGAAAGGCATTAAGTCATAGGTTTTTATGTCATTAGAATTGTCATTTTTCATGGTTCTTCAAAATGAAAATTTTAATGTAATAGTATAGAGGCAAGCCAAATTGTCTCAATTGTATAATATGCTAACTTGTATAGAAATGATTCACTAAAGAGTAATGATCACATATTTATAAACCCACTTAGAGGTTATACATTAGCAGACTACCTTTAATTTCATTCTTCATGTTGCTCCATGGATGAAAGATTGAAGAAAAAGTATTTTCATTGTTGTCTTTGAAGATTTGTTATGAAACATTAACTTTTTTTTTTCTTTTGGTATAGGTGATTGAACACAGAGACACTTAACCACTGAGTCATATCCTTAGTCCTTTTAATATATTTTATTTAGAGACAGGGTCTTGCTATGTTGCTTAGGACCTTGCTAAATTTCTGAGGCTGCTTTGAACTCATGATTCTTCTGCTTCAGCCTTCAGAGACTCTGGGATTACAGGCATGCATCACCTTGCCTGGCCATTAACTTCTTGAGTACCAAGGCATTTCCTCCCATATGGTACACTTTGTAATTAATTGAAATCATGTTATTGTTATTCATAGACACATTTTCCCAGATGTGACATTGTAGATCTAAATGATAGCAGTGGGCTGGATGAGGCCTGGAAGAGATTTACAGTGGATGAGGGACTTATGAAGGTGCTATAAACAAAGCGTTCACCCTGAATTTATAAAATAGGATAGCCAAAGAAATTGAACCATCACTGAAGAGGAAGGTAAAGTATGAAGGGTTAATAGTGGTGTTCTGAGTTGTGTTGGGAGTACAAAACCAACTTATAAAGTGGAAAATGAGTCCTAAAATTTTAATCCAGGAGAAATAGCATGTAAAATTCACAGGCAGTGTGAGGGAGGACAGGTAGGTTTCCATGAGAAGAAGTTTCATTTTTCAAATCAGCTTTGGTCCTTCTTTAATTCAGTGTCAATTACATGTGACAAAATATAGACTAATAATTTACTAATGAACAGCACCAAAATGGACATGTAAGATTTGAGGATGAACAATCTCTCTATGTATCAGATAACTTCAGTAAGAAGTAATGTCAAATCAATCAAGATTGACCTTGATATATTATTTTGATTATTAACTTTGAGAACTTTTTTGCTAAGTTCTAAAATATAACTAAGCAGCTCTCTATGCATTCATATCTTTGGGTAATTTTACAGATTTATCTTTTATAAAGGTATTTTTAAATACCTTTTGGATTTTGGAAACCTATTACTTTGAAAATACTAAGTAAGAATTCAACTTCATTTCAATAACCCAACACTAATTTTAGTCTTCACTTCAACAATTTATACTTTTGATGTTCAACAAAAAATTAAATGGTAAGTGACATAGTTTAGTTATTTGGGAAGCATGAAAATGCAATAAGAAATGTCAAATTGAGTACTAAAGTAAAGGACACACATTTAAGACACATGATAAAGTAAGTTTAGTAAGCACTAATTTCTCAATATTGAGGCAAAATTATAAGTCAAGTATAGTGTTTGTCTATTCATTATTGCACTTTCCCTAAAATTTCTAAGGGAAATTTGTATTCTAAAATTATCCATATCTTTATGTATTTTAAAATTAATGTAGGAAAACAAGAGTAATCAATGGACAAAGACTGGAGAAGAATATTTATATTAAAATATGAATGAACAACCTAGACCATAACATCATGATATAATGAATTGAATCTGATAGCATTTAGAAAGCTAGGCACACCAATATGGGGATAATTCATATTTTAATATTGATGGCAAACATTTTTGAGGTAAAATATGTATGAAAAGGGGGAAGAACCTATTAAAGATGCATGTAAAGAGAAGAAGTTTATGACATTTGGAAAATGGCATGCCAGCTATTATTTTCTTAGAAAGCTGTTTTAAACTTGAAAATTAGGATGAATAAAAATCAGATTACGAGAATAAAAACAACAATTATTTTCTGACACATTGTTTTAAATTGTTATGATGTCTTTAAAAAAGGGAGAATTATGTCAGACATATATAGCAGTTTAAATAATAAATGAGAGAACCAAAAGAATATGCACAATAAAGAACTGAAAACCAACATAAATTATAAATTACCTTCAAGATATTACTGAAAAAATACTCCCCCAGGCTTAATGGCTATACTGGTTCACATATTATACACAGAATAATTACAATATGCTTTATTTTTTGGATTTATTATTTAAAGGGTAAGATTGGTTCTTATGAGCACTAAAACATATATTGATTAAAAGATGACAAGTCCCTGAGGATGCAATGAAAATAAAATGTCTCAATGGTAAAGAATAAAAGTCTTAGAAATTTGTGTATCCCTACTCCCTAATATAGTTTTATATCTCCTTGCACAAATTTATGTTTAAATGTAATGATATTTATTATAATTATATGAATTCACATACATCATTACAACCTGTAATTCCAAGTTATTGCATAGATATTTGAAAACTCATATGAATACTTAAAATATGTTGTGTGGAATCTATATGTGATAGATATTTAATATTTGTAATCCATTTTAAAATGTATGGATAATATTATTTCTGAGAACCCAAATTTTTCTTACTTAAATTTTCTCATTAAACCTGTACTTTTAGTTCACATTTTAGACTTTGTATATACCAAGGATAAATTTGTCCTAAAATGTTTTGTGTTTGAAGTTTTCTTACTGATTATCCTCTTGCTTCCTTGGAATAACAAGAGCTTAAAATTTGAAGAGTTGCATTTTTTTATTTCATTGTAATTTTAATTTATCAAAGAGCTTAAATGTAGCTTAAGTATAGATTTCTTTTATGAATAATTGTGAAGTACAAAACGTACAATTGATTGGAGATGTACTTAGTGTTATATATGAGGATTTAAATTTTATATTAAAACATATACAAGTCAATTTTTTTAAACTTAAAATGCTATTGCATGCTTTATGTACATTCTGAACAATTTGCTCAGAAATACATAGCAATCTATCACCAAAATTATTTAATACAATATCACCTAGGAATTCAATGACTTATTTTAAACTTTGTTGATAGTAAATAAAAAATTATATTAATACTGATTACAATGAAAAAATGAAAAGGATGTCCCTTGATTTTGAGTTTTTACCTAATCACGTCATTTGTGTTCACCAAACTTTCATTTTTTAACTGTTAGGTATCCTGGACTTTTTGTTTGTTTATATTTTGGAGTGTTTGTGTGTGTGTGTGTGTGTGTGTGTGTGTGTGTGTGTGTGCACCTGCTTAAAGAGATATAACTTGCCTACCATAAAATTCATGTATTTAAATTGTACTTTCCAAGGTATTTTGTATATTTTCAGAGTTAAGAATCCATCAAAATGTTCTAATTTTTAGAATGTTTTCATCATCTATGATGAAAAAAAATATTGTGTGCCCATTTGCAGGCCATTTTAGCAAAAGCAACATAGTAAGATTTAGTGAGGGTGAAAAGTGGTGCCTTAATGGGATGTGATTAATGTAGGGAAGGAGGAGAAACTGGGTCCTCCAGGTCCTTATGAGGCAGATAGTTCAGAGAATAGGGGACACATAGAAGCTGAAAATCTGGAACAGAATTCCTTGTAAAATTTCCATGTTCTTCTACCCTTAGGAAGTTTTTCTGTGTACTAGCACTATGTTTTCAGAGAACAATTCCATCATATGGAAAGTATTATTTATCTTTAAAATCCTATTCATCTACTGGGGTATAAAACCATCATTTAAAATTCCAATTGGAAAGTTATGGATAGAAATCAACATTCTAAAAGAAACAAGGTTTTGTTATTGACATATAAATTAGTAATTCGAATGTATTTGTTGAAACTATTTATAATACCTTGAGTCAAATTGTGGCTATTCCTCTCTGTATGATTTGACTAAGATTTGATTTTGTAGTCAAGGACACAAATACTCTGATACAGCATATGTGCTCTAGATCATAAACATTTGCTTGTGAGCTGCACCCACTGATTAACCTGTTGGCAATGTACCTTTTTATTTGGTTTGCTTATAAAAACAGGTCTATGGAAACGACTAGGGTCCAAAAAGTTCTCACTGGAGGTTCAAAATGAGACTGGGGCCTGGGTAAGTGCTATAGCCACCTCCAAATAAATCATGTCCCAACTGCACCTTGCATCTTCTTCTACCTTCCAGGATCCCAAATCTGTTTCTTAGGGTCTGAGCACCTGCAGGATAGCAGACTATAAATATATGCTATTTTACTATTTAGAGTATTCCTTTACTATCTATGTGCAAGAAGTTAGATTTTAAGTTTTAGACCCATCTCTGAAACTGTTACAAAAATAAGAAAGTAGGAAATTAGTTAGTTTTATTATTTATATTAGTAAAATTGAGGAAAGTTTAATTAAAAGAAAATGAACAATGAGAATTAATTATACTATTACATCATGTACATTATTATAAATAAATATAATGTAATTTTAACCATTATTTTACCATATTTTAAATAATTCCAATATCATAATATATGTAACTTAATTTAAAATATTACAAGAACATTTTAGCAAAAGCTTAAGGTGATTAAAGAGAATATTTATCAATATAAAATGTTGCTTTTTCTTTATTATTTTCAGAAAAATAATAACACCAAATTATTTTCAATTTGTTTAAATTCCTGTGAGCATGCTTTCAATAAACAATCTTTAGTAATCTTCAACTAACAATGGCTAGAAGTAGTAAATTTCTACAGACACTAATTAGACATGCATCTTTAATTATTTGGAATTTAGTTTTGCTGTGGCTGTCATAAAACTTTTGAAAATAATTTGAACTTCATAATTAGAAAATTAATGTGTCATGAAAATATTTTATCTCATTGACAAAGAAAGATATTTATTCTCTCTGCCTCTCTTGAACACGAGTAAACTTAAAAGAGCCCTTTTTTTGGTGGAAATATTTGTTATTTTGGAAATAAATGAAGATGGATCCATTTGTTCTCATGTCACATCTTTATCATTACCTTAAAGTATGGAACACTAGAAATTTTTCAGAAAATATACACATATGGAGATTAATTTTGGCAAGGATATAATTTAAAAAGTACATGTTCTTCTAATCAATTATTGCATAAAAACATATATATTTATATAACAGTCAGTTTTATTTCTATCACAAAGCACATTGGAACCTTAGCATTGACAAAGGTAAATGCTTATTACTTGATAGTATTTTCTATCTCTAAGAACCAGTGTCCTTTTTTGTACTTCGCTGATTGGAAATCTCCCAAGATTAAATACTTAAAGTCCAGTGTGTGATTGTGACACATTCCACCCTACAAGATCATCTGTCTAATAAGATAGCAAACTAGAGAATTGAGAAATTGATTTTGCCAAGTTTTAACTTAATGGAAAACAACCTGGTTTCAATCACACTGGAAGGTGAAAGATAGAGTTGCTTATTAAGACCCAGCTACATTGAAGTCAAGTAACTTTCTGTCTTTAGAGATAAGATGTAACTGAAGAGTGGTCTCTAACAAAAACAAAAACAAAACAAAATAAAGTAAGTCAACAAGAAAGACCCCTTTATGACAAATTTGTGTTTGAAATTTACCAATTTATGAACACAGCAAATTACATCAGAAGCCTCACAATATGTTTATTTTTTAGGTAGTAGAACAATGCAATGGATTTATTTTTATCTTTCTTTAATAAGTAAGAAGAAATTTCTGGACCTCCGAACTTTTTCCTTTCTAAATATCTTATACCTCTGTTCTTCTCTCATTTTAGTGAAACATGCAGAAAACTTGACAGATCAAAACTTGATCAAAAAATATACCTTAACAACAAAAAGACTCCATGATTTTTATTTGAAAGAATAAAATTCTAAGTGGAAGAGAAAAAACCACTTCTTCACCATTGAGTCCAAATCTGTTTCTTCCGAGGAAACACATCTTCTTCATTTTACGATTCTGCCTAAGAAATTTAAACCCCTTTACTTCTTCCACTTGTACACAAATAGTTTTTAGTCACTAGTTATGACCACATAACTTGATTGTATGTTACTGTACAGCTAGAGAAAATCATACTTAGGGCTCATATCATGGAAATGTCAAGACAAATCCTTTGTCATTTACTGAAAACTCAATGTGTATAGGTTTCTGCACATATTTAATGATAGACTATTAGCCTAATGAGCAAAGGACTTTGCTTCCTATATACTCTTACCCTGAGAATGTACTATTATTAAAAGCAAAAGTGGAACTTAACTTCCTTTTAATTATTTTCTACCCATAATACTGTAAAATATATTTTATTTTCTAGTCCAACTTAGGTGAATTTTTAAAATGTTTATGTCATTCTAGAAAAGAGAACATTTTTAAACATTTTTAAAATGTTTATGTCATTCTAGAAAAGAGATTGAAAGGAAGTTACTGGTATTTTTTTTAATATTGTATACTGAATACTTTAAAAACCAATTGTATTTATAGGTAAGAAAATGTTTTAGAAAAAAAGAAAATATAAATGTTTCAGTGATATGAACATTATATAAAATAAGTTTTCTTTTTTAATAAATTGATGCTCAATAAAAGGTCCAAAAAGTAGTCCCTGACTTGGTAGCAATTTTCTTTAATTTATTCACATATCAAATCAGCATTAGCAGTTGTAACAGTTTTATGATAAACCAATTATTTACTAATCTTAAATGGGATACATCTGGGCTATAATAAAAACTACAACATAGACATAATATAGACCACTGAATTACTTTCCAATAACTCATTTTAAACCATACTTTTAGTTCCATTTTCTGTTAGAAAGTTGGATGGAAACTAATAAATTGAAAAGGAATTTTATTATAAATCATATCAAATCCTCTCCAAAGTTACTGTGGTCCATAGGTCATTAAATTTCTCATTCTTTAGAATGAGTCTGTTGCTGTTGCTTAAAGACCCCCCAGAGCAGGATACATTCATTTGCTTGTTTTCTTCACTATCTTAATCGACATGTAAACCAATTAAGAAAAAGGAAGTTTTGCTTGAAGTCTTTGAGACAGAGAATACAATGGAACCAAGGTATGATTTTAGAGCTTCCTGCTCCTTCCCCTCACCCCCAATAAATACAGAAAGACACAGAAACAGAACAGAATAGAGCCAATAATAGTGTTATTCAAATTAAAGCAATAGTTCAAGGAATTTTGAAATTCTTGATTTGAATTTGACTTTTTAAATTACATTTTACTCTTTATTAAAGCTTTAATTAAAAGAGAAAAAAGAATAACTATGAAATTAAGACACATACATACCATGAAATTAAGGCTATCACTTTGCTAAATGTTGTTATGATACATCATTTTTGTGCAGAAGTCAAAATAATCTTTATTTGCCCAAATTCTGTGCTTTATGTAAATGTCCTTGATTTGAAAGCATGTTGCTCTACACTGATTCTTGTTCATTGCTTATTTTAATTTTGGTCTAATCATTTGTCTTAAATGATGCAGATGACTGACATCTATGCTTGTGACCCACTGAATTACATATTAGCTAAGGTAAATATGTGGGCTTTAGAGAAGTAAATATCACAAAATAACTGAAATTCAGAAATTATAAGAATTTAAGGATGGATTTAAGAGACTTCTGCTTATAAAATTTTTTCATAATGAAGAATAGAAACAGTACTTAGTTTTGTGATTAAACTAAAAGAAAATCCCATTCTTTGTTACAATTGCAGGTAGTGATTGAACCATTATGATTAAAGAGGATTCTGTGATTTCCTGATAAACTTAAAAAAGAGTTACCATTTGAAAATATTATTTGTATAATTAAGAACTTTTCACATCATTGTGTAATCAATAGAAAGTATAGAATTGATAGTTGACAATTTTATAAAGTTTCTACATTTTCTACATTCATTCCTACCAATATACATATCTATATTCAAATTAATAATCTCATTTGATTGCTAAATTGCCTGACATATAATCTGAATTTATAATTATAGAACAAATAACATTAATTGAAAATAATAATAAAATAAAACAGTTCACATTTTTGTTTATCATAAACAGAAAATATAATCAATTATAAATTCAAAAAATATAAAATACAATTAATTTGTGTTTATGTGTGAGATAAAATTGATATTCAATACTTTATGAGCATGTATAGTTTATTTCAGTCAATGAAAAATGAGATGATTAACAATGTATCTAAAAAAATAAACCAATATAATGTAAGCATTATATGATCCAATCCAATATATAATGGTTAATTGCAAACAATTTAGAATTAATTAGAATAGAAATAATTAATATTTTTCTGTTTATACATCTGCATATCTTTAAACGATATCATTAATTGGTCACAATTCAATAGGTTTAAATATATTTCTTATGCATACAGAGTTCTTGATAGTGTTAATTTCACTTTCCCTCTTTTTTAAAGACCAGTATATGAAGGATTGAAAAGTACATATTTTTTATATTTTATTTTAATGCCTTATATCACTACTGCAAAGAAATACTAATAGGACTAGTAATACTCCTTTGAGTATAGTACTTTCCTCACACTGTTTTAGTTGTCCATATTAATTTAGAGGAGAATCTAGACCATTAAAATTAAAACAATTAATCTTTTTACATTATAGCCACAGGTATGTTATTAAATTATAACTTAGCTTTGACTAATGACTCTTTGTCAGCTTTCTGTCTTTGGGACAAAGCATCTGAGATAATCAGCTTATAAAGAGGAAGGATTTATTTTGGCTCATGGTTACGGAGGTTTCAGTACATAGGCACCTGTCCTTTTACCACCCCGTGGTAAGGCAGTACTTCACTGGAATGGAGCACTGAGAACTTCACTCTTAGGATGACAGGAAAGCAGAGCAGACAGACAGGAAGGAAGGAGGGGCTTCATTCCAAATATTCCCTTCTAGGACATGCCCCTACTCACCTAATTTCTTTGTCACCCTCCTATCTAAAAGTTCCACCACCTCTCAAGAGTGTCACAGGCTGAAGACCATGCACGTTTTTGGGGGACACAATATCAAAATCATCTAAACACCCTCTAATGCAGCTAATTATCTGTAATTTTTTATTGCAGGGGAGAGTAATTGGTGTTGGTGAAGGCAAAGAATTTATTTTATTACAAGACTATTAAGGAGTAATTTTAGAACTTTTTGAGGACACATGTAAAATCATCTCTTCGCTTTCTTTTCCTATGTTTGATAAACTTTCATTTCAGTATTAATTATCCCCTTTCATTTGATGAGAAATATGTAATGAATAAGTATACACTTAAGCTATTGAATGTGCATCTACAATTATATGGTTTGACTGAATTGCAAAGTATTTTACAAATACCTTGTCTGTAATATTTAAGTTCTCATATTTCATGATCATTAAAACCAATGTGATGAACATTGGGAAATACTTGAGTTCAGCCATGATGATTTTGTAAGGATAGAAGTATAGAAACTGTTGAGCATAAGAATATAAAGCTGTTAAACCTTCCTAATGTATATATCTATTCAAATAAATATCTGTGAGTGGGGCATGGATCATGTTTCCCTCTGAACTGTTACAAACACTAATGAGTGGAATTCTTTTTGAATAATTTTATTTTTATAATTCAAAAATATTTTAGTTTTAAATGTTTTCATTTTCCTAATGGTTGTATTCATTGCTTTAGAACTAGAGGCTCTTAACCCTTTATATATTTTTAAATGTTTTTTCCTAAGTATATAATCACAAATGTATTTTTGCATCCAAAAATTATTGTTATTCTTAGAATTGGCTTTCGTACACTAAAACATATAAATGTTTAGCTAATTTTCTTCTATAAAATGTTTGGTTTCTTTTTGGTTAACGTTTAGATTTTTTTAAATTATTTATTTACTTATTCATAATGCACAAGTATAGTATCTTTTTACATACAACTGCTTGTATACAAAGTATATAAGTACCATTCAGATCTTCAATCATGCATTTAGGATAATGATATCCATCTCAATCAACCACCAATTTTTTCCTTCCCCCCCCCCCGTTGCTCCCTCCCTTCCCCTCCCTTTCCATTGACAATTTTAGTGTTCCTCTGATCCTATGTACCCCCTTCCAACAACACTGTGAACTAGCCTCCTTATATCAGAAAAAACATTCGGTATTTGGATTTTTGAGATTGACTAATTTCACTTAGCATTATATTCTCTAACTTCATCCATTTCTGCAAATGCCATTATTTTATTCTCTCTTATTGCTGAGTAAAATTCCATTTTGTATATGTACCACATTTTCTTTATCCACTCATCTACTGAGGGACATCTAGGTTGATTCCACAACCTACCTATTGTGAATTGTGCTGCTATAAACATTGAAGTGGCTGTGTCACTGTAATATGCTGTTTTTAAGTCTTTTGGGAATAGACCCAGGAGTGGGATGGCTGGGTCATAGGGTGGGTCCATTCCCATTTTCCCAAGAAATCTCCATACTGTTTTCCATAGCGGTTGCACGATTTTGCAGTCCCACCAGCCATGTATGAGTGTGCCTTTTCCCCCACATCCTCTCCAACATTTATTGTTGTTTGTGTTCTTGATAGCTGCCATTCTGACTGGAGTGCAATGAAATCTTAGAGTAGTTTTGATTTGCATTTCTCTAATTACCAGCGATGTTGAGCATTTTTTCATGTATTTGTTGATTAAATGTGTATCTTCTTCTGAGAAGTGTCTTTTCAATTCCTTAACCCATTTATTGATTGGGTTATTTGCTTTTTTGGTGTTAAGTTTTTTGAGTTCTTTATATGTTCCAGAAATTAGTGCTCTATCTGATGCGCATGTATTAAATATTTGTTCCCAATTAGTTGGCTCTCTATTCACCTCACTGATTGTTTCCTTTGCTGAGATGAAGCTTTTTAGTTTAAATCTATCCCATTCATTAATTCTTGGTAATAGTTCTTACGCTACAGGATTCTTATTAAGGAATTTGGGGCCTAATAGGACATGTTGGAAATTGGAGCTTACTTTTTCTTCTATTAGTCGTATTGTCTCTGGTCTAATTCCTAGGTCCTTGATCCACTTTGAATTGAGTTTTGTGCATGGTGAGAGACAAAGGTTTAATTTCATTTTGTTGCATATGTATTTCCAGTTTTCCCAGCACCATTTGTTGAAGAGGCTATCCTTTTTCCACTGTACATTTTTGGCGCCTTTGTCTAATAAAGATAGCTGAAATTATATGTATTAGTCTCTGTGTCCTCAATTCTGTACCATTGATCCACCAGTCTGTTTTGGTGCCAATGCCATGCTGTTTTTGTTACTATTGCTCTATAGTATAATTTAAAGTCTGGTATGGTGATGCCCCCTGCTTCACTTTTCTTGCTCAGGATTGCTTTGGCTATTCTGGGTCTCTTATTTCTCCAGATGAATTTCATGACGGCTTTTTCTATTTCTTTGAAGAATGACATTGGGATTTTGATTGGAATTGCATTAAATCTGTATAATGCTTTTGGTAGTATGGACATTTTGACAATATTGATTTCTACCTATCCAAGAAAAAGGTAGGTCTTTCCATCTTCTGAGTTCTTCTATGATTTCTTTCTTTAGTGTTCTATAATTTTCCTTATGGAGGTCTTTCACCTCCTTCGTTAAGTTGATTCCCAGGTATGTTATTTTTTTGATGCTATTGTAAATGGGGTAGTTTTCATCATTTCCCTTTCAGAGGCTTTGTCACTGATGTACAAAAATGCCTTTGATTTATGGGTATTGATTTTGTATCCTGCTACTTTGCCAAATTCATTTACTAGTTGTAAAAGTTTTCTGGTAGAGTTTTTTTGGGTCTTCTAGGTATATTATCATGTCATCAGCAAATAGTGCTAATTTGAGCTCTTCTTTTCCTATCTGGATCCATTTAATTTCTTTCGTCTGTCTAATTGCTCTGGCCAGAGTTTCCAGTACTATGTTAAATATCAGTGGTGAAAGGGGGCATCCCTGTCTTGTTCCAGTTTTTAGAGGGAATGCTTTCAATTTTTCTCCATTTAAGATAATGTTAGCTCTGGGCCTTGCATAAATAGCTTTTATAATGTTGAGATATGTTCCTGATATTCCTAGTTTTTCCAGTGTTTTGAACATAAAGGGGTGCTGTATTTTGTCAAATGCTTTTTCTGCATCTATTGAGATAATCATATGATTTTTATCTTTAAGTCTATTGATGTGATGTATTATGTTTATTGATTTCCAAATGTTGAACCAGCCTTGCATGCCTGGAATAAACCCGACTTGATCTTGGTGCACTATCTTTTTGATATGTTTTTGTATCCAATTTGCCAGAATTTTGTTGAGGATTTTTGCATCTATGTTTATTAAAGATATTGGCCTGAAGTTTTCTTTTTTGGGTGCGTCTTTGCCTGGCTTTGGAATTAATGTAATATTGGCCTCATAGAAAGAGTCTGGAAGAACTCCCTCTTTTTCTATTTATTGAAATAGTTTGAAGAGCATTGGTATTAGTTCTTCTTTGAAAGTCTTGTAGAACTCTGCTGTAAATCCATCAGGTCCTGGACTTTTCTTTGTTGGTAGCTTTTTGATGACATCTTCTATTTCTTCGCTTGCAATTGATCTGTTTAAACTGTGTATAGCCTCCAGATCCAGTTTAGGCAAATCATATGACTCTAGAAATCTGTCAATGCATTCAGTATCTTCTGTTTTATTAGAGTACAAGTTTTCAAAGTAATTTCTAATTATCTTCTGTATATCTGAGGTATTTGTTGTGATATTCCCTTTTTCATCACAAATGTTAGTAATTTGTGTTTTTTTCTCTTCTTCTTTTCATTAGCATTGCTAAGGGTCTGTCAATTTTGTTTATTTTTTCAAAGAACCAACTTTTAGTTTTGTCAATTCTTTGAATGGTTTCCTTAGTCTCAATTTCATTAATTTCTGCTCTGATTTTAATTATTTCCTGTCTTCTGCTGTTCTTGGTGTTGATCTGTTTTTCTTTTTCTAGTGCTTTGAGGTCTGATGTTAAGTCATTTATTTGTTGGTTTTTTTCCTTTTAAGGAATGAACTCAGTGCAATGAATTTTTCTCTTACTACTGCCTTCATAGTGTCCCAGAGATTTCTATACGATGTATCTGTGTTCTCATTTACATCTAGGAATTTTTTAATCTCCTCTTTGATGTCTTCTTCAACCCCTGTTCATTCAGTAGCATGTTGTTTAGCTTCCAGTTGTTGGAGTAGTTGTTCTTATTCCTTGTTTTGTCATTGATTTCCAATTTCATCCCTTTATGTTCTGAGAGCATGCAGGGTAGTATCTCTATTGTTTTATATTTGCTGAGATTTGCCTTGTGACATAATATATGGTCTATTTTGGAGAAGGAGCCATGTGCTGCTGAGAAAAAAGTGTATTCGTTTACTGAGGGATGAAATATTCTATATATGTCCGTTAGGTCTAAGTTATTAATTGTTTTAAGGAGGCCTAAGGTTTCTTTGTTTAGCTTTTGTTTGGATGATCTATCCATTGGTGAGAGAGGTGTGTTGAAATCCCCTAGAATAACTGTGTCGTGGTCAATTTTCCTCTTGAACTTGAGAAAAATTTGTTTGATGAATGTAGGTGCTCCATTATTTGGGGCATATAGATTTATGATTGTTATATTCTGTTAATGAATGGTTCCCTTAAGTAGTAAGAAATATCCATCTTTGTCCCTTTTGATTACCTTTGGCTTGAAGTCTACCTTATTTGAAATGAGAATGGAAACCCCTGCTTGCTTCCGCAGGCCATGTGAGTGATAAGACTTTTCCCAGACTTTCACCTTCAGTCTATTGATGTCTTTTTCTATGAGGTGTGTTTCTTGGAGACAGAAAATTGTTGGGTCATTTATTTTAATCCATTTAGATAATCTGTGTCTTTTGAATGGCGAGTTTAGGCCATTAACATTCCTGGTTATTATTGATATGTGATTTTTATTTTCATCCATTTTTATTTGTATTATGATCTTTAGCTTGATTTGGTTTCTCTTCTGGTTGGTATTTCCCTTAGTTTAATATCTCCCTTTGTTGATTTTCGTTGTTATTTTTGTCTTCTTCTTCATGAAAAATTTTGTCCAGGATGTTCAGAAGTGCTGGATTTCGAGATGTGAAATCTTTTAACTTTTGCTTGTCGTGGAAGGTTTTTTTATTTCATCTTCGAATCTAAAGCTCAGTTTTGCTGGATATAAGATTCTTGGTTGACATCCCTTTTCCTTCAGAGCTTGTAATATGCCATTCCAGGATCTTCTTGCTTTTAAGGTCTGGGTAGAAAAATCTGAACATAGTCTGATTGGTTTCCCCCTGTATGTAATCTGCTTCCTTTATCTTGTGGCTTTTAACATTCTCTCTTTGCTCAGTATATTAGGCATTTTCATTATAATGTGTCTTGGTGTGGATCTGTTGTGATTTTGTATGTTTGGTGTTCGGTAGGCCTCTTGAACTTGGTTTTCCCATTCATTCCTCAAGTTTGGAAAATTTTTTGTAATTATTTCATTAAATAAATTACTCATTCCTTTGGCTTGAAACTCTGCCCCCTCCTCTACCCCAATCACTCTTATGTTTGGTCTTTTTATGTTGTCCCATAATTCTTGAATGTTCTGTTCTTGGTTTCTTATCATTTTGCTGTGTAATCTAGATTTTTCTCTAGGATATATATTTTGTCTTCATTGTCTGAGGTTCTTACTTCAAAGTGATCTACTCTGTTGGTGATACTTTTGATTGAGCTTTTATTTTGGTTTATTGCTTCTTTCATTTCTGTTTGGTTTCTCTTTAGAGCCTCTATCTCCCTATTGAAGTAATATTTTACTTCCTGTATTTGTTTATGGAGTTCTTTGTCAAAATGATCTTTCACCTCCTGTATTTGCTCCCTCATCTCATTTTTTAGTTCATTCTTAAGTTCTGCTAACTTTTGGAATATGTAATTTCTAAATTCCATCTCTGGCATTTCACCAACTGTGCATGCCATGGAATCTACTAAGGAGGTATATTGATTTGTTTGTGTCACCTTCTTCCCTTGTTTCTTCATATTGCTTGTGCGTCTATTCTTCCTGCACTGTGGGACCTTGTCTATTTTGATTTTACCTTAAAACCTTACGTTGCTCCTATAGTACCATGCTATCATATCCCCTTATATTTCCTTTACACTTTAAAATCAAACACTTTCTATTCAGAGAATCCCAGTTTGATCACAATGTACAGATTTAGTTAACCCAGATATTGTTTCCAATTTACTCTGTACACTTCTGATGGGATTTTATAGTTTCAAGTAATGGACACAGAGGTGATATGTTTAGGAAGATGGAAGTGAGTGTATTGACTTCTTCTTTCTTAGAAAGTATGAAAAGAGAGTTCTATGGAAGTGGTTTAGTATCAGCAGACGAGAGAGGAAAGAGAATCGAGTGAATGATTAGGTGGAAAGACCGATTTATATATAAAACTAACTTATGCAGCAGTTGATTGAAGAAATAAAGAAAGATGGAAACGAAAAAAAGAGGAGAAGAAAAAGAGAAAAAATGACCAATGAGTAGAAATTAGTGTAAGAGAGAGGAGAGAGTGAGTCTAGAAAATAGAGAATAAACTATATATAACATCGCTTTGCTATATATTTCAATTGTGCCCATTCTAGAAACCCCAATTTCTGCGTATAACTTGTTTTTGCCTCTGTTGAGAATGCAATGGCAGGGTGTAAATAGGGAAGATGAAGGAAGAAGAAAAAAATATAAAAGTGAGAAGGAAGAAAAGAAAGAAAAGAGGAGCAGAAGCACACAAACATACTGCCAATCAAAACAAAAACAAAGCAAAAACAAACAAAAAAACCCCCAAGAAACAACAAAACAAACAAACAAGCAAACAAAAACAAAAACGTTGAATCCAAGAACAAGTCTGAAACAAAATGGACCCTTGGAAGCCCTTCTTTTTTCCCTTCCAGTTTAAGCCAATTGACCCCGATCATGTCCAGTCAACAACCCTGTTAGTGGAGTCAAGGCTGCACCTTTGGTCTGTTGCAGAATGGCACAGTGGAATAGTGGTAGGGGCTTATCCTCAGGCTGGGCCCTGTTTACAGCAGCAGGGAGATGCTACTATGGGCCCTGGAGGCCAGGCAAACTGGTGGCTGGGTCTCTCCTTCCGGCGGGCGGGTGCCTACCTCTTGCTCTGGTCCCAGCTGGGCAGGTCACACTCTTTCTGGGAATGGAGGAAGCCCTTCCCCAGGTATGGCCCTGCATGCAGCAGCAGGGAGATGCTACTCTGGGCCCTAGAGGCCAGGCAAACTGGTGGCTAGGTCTCTCCTTCCTGCGGGCGGGTGCCTACCTCTTGCTCTGGTCCCAGCTGGGCAGGTCACACTCTTTCTGGGAATGGAGGAAGCCCTTCCCCAGGTCTGGCCCTGCATGCAGCAGCAGGGAGATGCTACTCTGGGCCCTAGAGGCCAGGCAAGCTGGTGGCTAGGTCTCTCCTTCCTGCGGGCGGGTGCCTACCTCTTGCTCTGGTCCCAGCTGGGCAGGTCGCACTCTTCTCGGGAATGGAGGAAGCCCTTCCCCAGGTCTGGAACTGCATGCAGCAGCAGGGAGATGCTACTCTGGGCCCTGGTGGCCAGGGAAATTGGAAATTGAAAAACCAAAATCTTACTACCATTAAGCCAGCTTCCCTAAGTGCAGGTTGTCTAATGTTTAGATTTTTAAACTTCTGAAATTTGTTTTGCCATATAAGGTAATCATCGTATTTTCCCAAAATGACTAGCTTTTGTCAAATGAACACTTAATTGAATTATCTATGCTTTGTCAAATCATTCTTCCTATTTTCAATTTTTATATTCCTAAGACTAGTCCTATATTATCCATTACTGTTTATTATTCTGAGTTTCAGAATTCCTTTGCTATTGAAGAGTTTGATTTAAAGTGCCTAAATTAATCAGTGACATGGTCACATGGAGTAACCATTAAGAATATTAAGTGCTTCCACCCATGACCCATTATTCTCCATTTCTGGTTCTAATGCCATTTAAATATCTGCATTACCTGAATATGATTTCTGTCATTTCTACACTTAACATATAGAAGTCAATAAACAAAAATACATACATATGGAATTGTGAATGAGGATATTGCTTATGAAGGCCAAAAATGAAGCTAATGGAGTCACAAAATATACATGGGAGTAAGGTGTCATTAATAATTTGAAAGGACTACTGTTCTTGGTGGTTACTGTAGGTAGGTATAGCATGGCTAAAGGATCATGGAAGGTCTGTCCCTGGGGATTGTATTTTGTCCCTGACTGTTCAATCTCCCCTTCTCTTCTCCCTGGTTGCCATGAACTGAGCAACATTCCTCTCCCACTCCTTTCCATCATGATGTTCTGTCTCACCTCAAGCCACCAATATAGTCAGTCAATCATGGACTGAACCCCTGAAATCATAAATACAAATAAACTTTTCCACCTCCAGGTTGTTCTTGTCAGGTATTTTGATCACAGCAACAAAAAACTAACAAAAAACTTAACACAGTAGGTAAAATGTGGATAGGCTCATAATTATGTCAGAAATTGGTAGATAATGAAGGATCTAGATAGGTGTGGTAAAGTACGGTTTGAGTTTCGTTTTTTCATAACATTCAATTAAAGATTTAGAGCTGAATCTTTGTTTTTAAATACATTCAGAAAGAATCATTTTTCTTTTGTATATTTAATAATGTTAATGCTAGTATATTAAATCCATACTGATTTTTGTGATTTAATTGTGTAATGAAACATCTCATTTAATTTATTACTTTCTCATTTGTTTCCAGAATAATCATATACTTTCAGAAGGAATGCATGTTTTGTTCTTCAGTGTAATGGAAGTGCTTTAGTATGTGATTAGTATATTGATGTTGAGTTTTGGTTTAAGATGTGTAATCATTACCAAGTTAAGGATATAAAAATCTGTTTCTTCCCTAGTCATGGTTTAATGATGACTTTTACTGGAGTTCTTTTTTATTTTCCATTTGATGAATTTTACATAATACATTTCTAGCAACTATTGAAATAATTATATCTCTCATTTTATTTATTGATGTCCTTCATACATTTCAAGTATGTCCTTCATACATTTCCTTAAATAAAAGGACTCAGTCAAGTCTTAATATTCTTTAAATATCCTTATGACCTTAAGTTTGTTATTTTCTTAAGAGTTTTTATTTTTTATATGTAGTACATAATCCATTTATGCTGGTCTTGCAATATGGAAAGAGTATCTGTTTTCTGTCTATTGTTTTTGTTATCTCTTATTTGTGGTTTAATTCCTCATTCTTTCTTTCATTCTGGAACTCTGTCTCCTTACTGATACAAATTCTAGAGAAGAATTTTCAACATCTCAATTTATATCCTTGAGTTCCCTCTGAGTTTTAGTCCTTTATCTTACCAATTCCTACTGTCCTTTCTTTTCTTTTTATGGTACTGGGGATTGAACTCAGGGACACTCAACCACTGGGCCACATCCCCAGCCCTTTCTTGTATTTTATTTAAAGTCAGGGTTTCACTGAGTTGCTAAATGCCTCGCAATTGATGAGGCTGGCTTTGAACTTACATCCTCCTGCCTCAGCTTCCCAAGTGCTGGGATTACAGGCATGAGCCACCACGCCCGGCTTGTCCTTTCTTATTATATTAAGATTCCAGCTATACTATGACTTTCCGATTCTCTTTACAGAGAATGTGTCTTTTTATACTCTGCTTACATGTACAACAACTACCTGAATTATGTTCAGTAAATAATCAGGATTTTTTTCTTTAGTGATTAAGTTTAACAACGCAGAAGTGGATTACTTCTAGAAATTTGCTTTTCTGATTATTCACGTTTCTCTCTCTCTCTCTCTCTCTCTCTCTCTCTCTCTCTCTCTCTCTCTCTTTCAGGATACATTTCCCGTCTACGGTGTTTTTGTTGGTTTATTTTCTCCTTACTTATTCTTGAATAACAGAAAATACTTCCATACTAGAGTGGTGAGGTACTTGATAAGTGAAATTTCCTCAACCACAATCTTTCCACTGTGAATGTATGCATTTCCTTCTCAAAATTAATCCTGGATCTCCGGATACTGTAAAAAGTTCTAGAAATATTTTCCATCCTTATTTACTAACAGTTCTACATGTATTACTCTGCAAGACAGCATTTTCTCAAAGTGAAATAAAACTAAAACTTTGAGTAAATGGGATATGAGAAATTCAAATTGCCAATATGTAAAGCTATTAAAAATTTCTACTGCCTCCATATCATTTACTGTAGAAGTAACTTTTTCATCATACTGCAATTTTATTGGGCATTTCTATGTACTACTGTTTTTTGTTCACTTTTGTTTGTTTTCTTTCTTACAAATTTCAATTACTTTCCTTGGAATTATTAAGAATTAGAAGGAAGGGAAATTCAATAATATTTCACATAGTGTTTTGCAAGTTGTAGCAAGAACTATAGTAATCCATTTTTCTCATGATGTACTTGATATGTCTCTATATTAGGTATATAGTCTCTTGTATTGAATAGTATAATGCCTTTTTCCTTATATGCAAAAAAGGATTATCTTAACACTAGGGTACATTTTGTTTTCCAATCCAACTCCATCTGCCCCACAGTGGTACTATATGTTCCATACTGAATCTAACATAATGTCTGCCCCCTGTCTTCACTGTGAGTGAAATTCTTCTTCTTCTTCTTTTTTCTTATCTATATAAGTACATACATTAAAGAAATGTTGGAAAGGACTATTAATGCCAATAAACCAAACACAAAGAAATATTTTTCTCAGTAATCAAACTTTCTAAAATCACTGCCAGTATATATTGCTATAAAGATTGTAATTTATGGTAATTAATATATTTTAACTCTACTTGAGTCTTACTGGTCACAAGACATTATCTGAAAAAAGAAGCACCAATGTTGCAATAACAACAAAATTGTTCAAACACATGAACCAACAACCCCAAGTTTTCTAAGTGGACTGGACTATTGTAGGTCAAATTCAGAGGAATTTAGTCTAATGAAGCCACATAGTGTAGCATCGGATTTAAGTGCTGAATACTTCTTAATATCCTCTGGAATTTGTTGAACACTGTAAGAGTTCTAATATGTGAAATATACAATTGTTTAATTCATATTAATAGTGTATAGCTGGCAAATAGCTAACAAAATTGCAAAGTCTAATCATACACTGCAACTAGTTTTAATTAATCTCCATGGCTCAATGTTATAAAAGGGTTTTTATTCTCAAAAATCTTTCTTCAAATTACAGAAAGTGCTGCGAATCATTGTTTGTCGGACCTTAACACTGTCTGCCAAGGGGATGGAAAAGCTCTGGCTTTTCTGGCTGCTTGCCATGTTACCATGCCCTGTTACAGACCTGAGCTAAGCAGGTGGCGTGGCTGTGACTTATCTTGAGAACCAAAACCACCCTAAGCATAGGGCAGAGGAGTCTGCCCTATGAGATGTGCCTGTGCTCTTTACTTGCTTCTATAAGCTGCTTACTGATTGGCTTCTGTACACTATAATACTGGCCATTTTCCTAAATAAACCTGACCTTCGGCGCTGACCACTGACTGGGCTCCCCGGTATGTTCCTGTGTCTTTTGAAGGCAGGGGAGGGAATGCCAGCGGCCTTCACTTTCCCAATCTAGCATCTTCCTTGAGGTGGACCCTTCTGGCTTACTTTGCTGGACAAAGGAAGCTTACCCCAGGTTATGAAGGTTTAAAGACCTCAACCCCTTATAACTTTGTGACAATTGTTGATATCAAGCTGATGGATACTGGACAATGTGAAAGATTTTCTTATTTTATTGCTGTTATTATTTTATTCTATATATTTCTGGGTTAGGTTAGCTTTCTGTTCCTATGTTTATTAACTGACATAACACCTATTATTAAATGAACTGCTTGTTTTTATTATTTTTTTCCTATTACTCTGATTGGAAAGAACTATATCTAATGTAAAAACAAAACAACAGAACTCTTAACTATTCCCTGTCAAATATGTTGTACGTATTCCTTCTTTCCTGCCTTTGATCTGATCATGGAATTTTATACAGATAGAAATTTCACGCAGGCAAATGAAGCAGTTGTTTGTTGTGTTTATGAATTCTGTGATCTTGCTTGAAAAAATCTCCCCCTTGTCTAAAATGATACAGTACATTCTACTTTTTTTCTACTTACAACATATTTCACTTTTATAACATTTTAAATGTTGATTTTTCTAATGAATATGAAGAAAGAAGTAATGTTGATTTTGGGGGGTGGGGAGGGTTGGCATTTTGAATTTTTTGTATCATAATTCTGGTACCTTAACTGGTTTGCTTTCAGTGTTTTTAATTTTTCATATGGAGATTTTGCTATTTTATTACCAACTCTACAATAAATGTAGAAATTCTCTGCCTGATTCCTACATTTCTACAGAATTCAATATTAAAGTACTGGCAAAATACACAGGAGCCCAGGTATAAGGAAATCTGGGTTCTTGCTCTAAACCTGCTATTTGCTAATGGTTGGAGATTGGCCAGTCCTTATTCTCTCAACTTTGAGCTTGTCCATTTTATTAGAAATATGACTTTCAAAAGCCCAGACAGGACAATGGCTCTTTAAAACCATACTGTTTTGTTGTCCCTTAAATTGCATCAATTAGTAGGAAACTGGCTTTGAGCCTAGTGCTATTGTTCAAATGCCACCTCCTGGGGAAATTGACCTTGTCTTTCTATCTGATAACACAATTTACTTGCTTCAAATTCAGAACAATATCAGTCCTTCAATTCTCACATTATTGGCATTTTGTCTCTCCTCATCACAGACTTGCTTTTATATCTGGCTCCTAGAATTCACTTTGCTCTATGTTGCCAACTTCACATTTGCTAATGTCTCTGATACATGCTGAACTTGCCCAGAAATCTGGAAGTTTTTGCAAGCTCACCAAGTAGCCTTTATTGTGGAAAATTCAACTCTGTACTCACCATCTCTTCAAACTTTTCTAAGATTATGTAAAATTGGGTTGTTAACTCTTATAATTTTTATGTTTCCTTCAATTCTGACATTCCATAATTTTATAAACTGCATTGGTGTCTTTAATTTGTTTCTTCTAATGCATGGCTTCATTTTCTTTTTTAAGAAATGTAGCTCACCTTGGGTTTTCCTCTCATAAAAAACAAGAAAATGATTTAAAAAGAAAACCTTTTTGTTGTAAATTGAAAAATTGTATTAGTACGTATTTATGGTTTACCATGTGATGTTATAGGTACATTTTTGGAATGACTTAAGGTAGTAAACAGAACATTTGATATTTACTATCTTAGCAATTTGTAAATAAACAATACTTTATTGTTAATTAGTGTCATCTTGTTGCACAATAGATCTCAAAATTCCTCTTACATTTATCTGAAACTATACACTTTGACCAAAAACTCCCCATTCCCTTTCTCCTGATACTCCTTGCCTCTCATAATGACCACTTTACTCTACTTCTATGAGCTCAACTGTCTTTTACTTTCCTCATATCAGTGAGATTATGAATATTTATGTTTCTATTTCTGACTTACTTCATATAGCATAATTTCTTCCAGCTCATCTGTGATGTTGCAAATGGTAGAATTTCCTTCTTTAAAAAGTTTGAATATTAATAAAATTATGTGTATGCACTATAATTTATTTATGGTTACATTATGTATATATACTAAAATTTCTTTATCCATTCATCCATTGAAGGACATTTAGGTTCTTTTCATTTCTTAATTATTGTGAGTAATATAGCACTAAACATGGGAATACAGCTGTTTCTTCAATATTCTGATTTATTTTTCTTTGGATATATATATCCAGCAGTGGATTTCTGGATCATATGGTACTTCCATTTCTACTTCTATTTGGGGGTAGGGATTGGGGGAGTAGCAGGGATTGAACTCAGGGGCACCCAACCACTGAGCTACATTTCCAGCTTATTTTGTGCTTTATTTAGAGACAGGGTCTCACTGAGTTGCTTTGCACCTCACTTTTGCTGAGGTTGGCTTTGAACTCACAATCCTCCTGCCTCAGCTTCCCAAACTGCTGGGATTACAGGCATGTACCTCCATACTCTGCTCTAGTTTTTCAAGAAAACTCCACATAGTTTTCCATAATACATGTACTGGTTTAAATTTCCAGGGACTGTGTACAAGGGTTCCTTTTACTTGACATTACTGGCACGGATATTTATTGACCACCCTTGAATGTTGTTGTTTGTTCTATTTTCTGTATAAAATTCTCTCTCATCTAAGTTTCATATAAACTCATCAGATTTAACAAAAAGTTTTACTTCCTGGTCTTTTGGGATGGCTACTTTTACAGTTGTGATTGTTCAACATCACCTTGTTCATGGAACTGTCTGCAACTAATTCTCTTAGACTTTTGCATTGTGGTGTATACATTCTCATAACTACACACGGATGATTTCTAATTTATTAATAGCAATCTTTTCAAACATGGTGATTTTGAATACCAGACTTGTTTTGTTCTAAATGCCATTGTCTTCATTGATAATTTTATCCTCTCCACATCAACTAAATGAAATCTACAGGACTTCATTGAGTATATAAAGCCTGTTGCTTAATATCTTGGATATGAGACATAATCAAATAACACTATTTAAATTTAAGTTGGTTATACTTGATAATTCAGGGTTAAATTACTCTGTATCTTTCATTTTTACACATTTTTCATTTTATTTTAAAGTATTACAACTTATTCTTTCATGAAATGACATCATTTCCTTTCTCATTTTGTGGAAGATCTGCTTCATTTTTTTCTTTCTACTTATGTCATTCCAGCTAAGCATAAATTTTCTATAGTCCCAAAAGTAAAACAAAAAGGAAATGTAATTTTGTAATAGACTTAATTGTGTCAGATGTAGTTGTTCTTTCACATAAAATTCTTGTGTGGATATTAATATTTGTCTTGTGACCTATGCTAGCCAGAACACAGCATTGCATTACTTTATGACAGAACAGTAAGACACTACAAAATAGGAAGTCAAAGAGAAGGAAAGAAGAAGAAAAAGGAAAACAAATGCTGGGGAATAATGTGAAATTATTAAGAGGAAAAAAATGTTATTTTACCTCCCTGAAATTTTTTTTTTGAATGCACTTTTTCCTAAACTGAAATCATCAGAAAGCACTAAGGTTTTTCTTTTTTTTTTTTTTTTTTTTTTTTTTTTTTAATGTAATAACCTTGACTATGAGACACAGGTTTTTCTTCCTATTTATAACAGCCAAAGAACTTCAAAGCCCCTTAAACTTGATAAGAAATTTAATTATATTTTGTCATCAATAATTTATGGTTCCAAATTATACTAAATTGGCAGCTGGTGATGTGAAGTGCAAATGAAATCAGGCCAATTCTAGCCAAATCAGGCATAAAATTATATTTTAATAAACTTTGATTCTACTTCCTATTACCCTTTTCTCTTTATCATGCATGCCTGAGCTCCATGTGTAATTTGTGTACACAGATGCTGAGTTTTATTGCTTTGGTAATTTAGAAATCTGACTGTTGTAAAGGAGATATTAGTACATACAGGCAGAAACTAATGAAAATAGTTTTCTTATTTTTTTTTTTTTTTAATAACTGAGGTAATGGAAATCTATTGCTTAGGAAACTGCTAAAGAGAAAAGATAAAAGAGACAAACATATGCCTTCTCTTACAAAGGAGTTAAATTGTAGCTTGCCTAAAGGCTTTTGTACTAATTAATTATATAACAGGAGGAATTAAAGTGGATACTTTCGAGAATGTAGCCTTTAGGCCAAAGAAAGTTAGTCAAATTAATTTGGCACGTCTATTTTTATAGGAAATGGGCCTTTTAACCTAATATTAGACAACCATGATATAATTTTAAAACATGAACATATGAATATACCAGCCAGAAATTGTGAGCTGTTAACTGAATGGTGGGTGGATAAATCCAAACCTCTTGTAATATTCTAAAAAAAAGAACAAAACTTTGTGGAATATTCATGCTTTATCATAACTAAAACAGCTAACTTTCAATCAACTGTAAATTGAGTAATAAATACCAACTCAAGTGTGCTCATTCTTTTGTGCAAAACTCATTCTTTTGTGCAAATCTTTGATTCTTAAAAAGCAAAGCCAGTCTAAGGAAACCTTAATAGGTAAGATAATAGGGAAGCAAGCTGCAGGACTAAGATTGACATATATTCAATAACAGAAAGTCTCATCTACATGTAAAAATAATGGAAAAAATTCCTGATAAATGACCAACATGAAAGGAATTTTACAGAATATGTAGAAATTAAGGTTTTAAAAGCAAGCAAGTTTATTTTCAGTAGGGAAGAGATGAAAAGGAAGGGACACTCTTTATTTGAAGAAAATAAGAAACTTCAGTAACATGAAAGAAAATAGCATGTCTGAAATTTAAAAGGCAGCAATACCTGCATCCAATACCTGAATTCAAAAATTCATCTAAATCCAAACCAAATTAAAGTAAAAACAAGTATTGTTATTTTGGAGTGCCCTTATGAATATGATACCTTTTTAACTATTGCAAACCATGAGCTTTTGCCACAGATGCAAATAAACACATACTTTCAACAGTATAAAACTCCTATAAAAAGTAAGGAGCAAATGGGAGGGAAGATCATTTAGCTTGCAGACTACAAAATGACTTAGATATAATGTACCAGCCATTTGGTGATACTGACAAATATAAATTTGAGCAACTGATAAAATACTAGAAATATATCAGAAAAAATAAATTTAAAAAATTCAAAAAAGATAAAAGGAAAGGCAATATTGCATTAAAATATGAGTAAATTATAAGTTTTCAAGAAGTAATATATCTGCATTAAAAATGAATAAGTAAAAACAGTAACAACAAGAGGGTATCATAAAATATTTAATAAAAATGGTCAGACATCTTGTTTGAAAAGGAAAACTGGCCAAAAAGATAGAAAATCTGTATAACTGAATTCTCTGATGAAGTCAATCAAACTAATATTGAAAAATGTAAAACATTTTTTCCTCCTAGGCATAATGACTTGAGTGTGTATATTTAAATGGACCTTGAGAGTACCAGTGAAAACTGGCCTACCAAAATAAATTTGTGTACATTATTTTTAGTAATTCTGTTAAGCTTTGTAGTTAAAATATCCCCAGGATCTCTGGTAAAGTAACTATCAACAAGAACTAGAGAATTATAAGATTTCACCAGTGAAGAGCACCCCATAAAATTTGCTTGCAGAAGACACAGTGATTTACATGAAGCTGATGGTCTTCCAAGGGTCTAGTTAACAAAACAACAACAAAAGTCTTCTTCCCTCAGTAGATCAAGGAATTATTTACGCATGAGTCCTTCTTAAGCAATCCACTAGAGGAAAAGTTCCATCTGACTGAAAATTTGACAGGTAAAATGTCAGCAGAAACATTGGAAATTTGTGTAAGAAGGTAAATAATAATGCTTTATATATATGGTATCTCATTAGTATGTAAAAAATTTAATGGTCTGTGTATCAGTAAAAAGTAAATTTTTAAGAAATATATAAAAATATGTATTATGTTATATGATGATCTATGGTGTTTTACAATAAATAATACAATTTTATAAAGGACTAAAAACCATAGAATTTTATTAGGACAAAAGAAAGAAAAATATAGAATAAGCTTATGAATTGTCATAAATATTATACTACACTGTTGGAAGTAATAGAAATTACTTTGAAGTTAAATTATTTGAAATCAATGAATTGGATATAAAGAATTAAATTTTATAAATTTGTGAATGAATAAATGAAACCAGTTGTATGATTTTTTTGAAGAAAACAGGGCTGGATCCATTTATAACCTGAGTATAGAGAAATGTTTTCTAAATTGATTCAAAATAAAGATGTGATAAAAGATTGATAAATATGAATTTATAAGATAATTTACACACTGTTGCATAGTCAAACAACAAAATGTAAAATTATTACTGACAAACTGGAGAGAATATTTGAAATGTATATTACAAATAAATGGCTAATATTTGTAATGTATAAATGATTTTTAAAATTTTTTGAGAAAAAAGAATAACCCATGGGAAATATGGGGAATAAGCAAAACCAGACAATAGAAATGCAGCTGCAAAAATGGCTTTTAAGCATATGAAAGGATATGTAATCTTCTTCATAATTTGGTACATGAATATAACCACTACACTGAAATGACATATGTAAATTCTTCAGTTCATGCTTAAAAATTTATGTATGTCAACATGGGTTGACCAGCTTGATTGGACAGATCCTTATGTTATTGGAAGAGAAGTAAATTTGTACATCTTTCTTGGGGAGAAATTTTGTGAATGTATACCAAAACGATAGGTATATGGACATACTGACTAGTCTTTCAATTCTGATCGTTTATTCTGAAAAATCAATAATATAAGAATAGACATTTCCAAAGTGCTGCAAACAACTTAGCAGGCAATATAGGAAAATGAAATATATATTTAAAATTTAAATATGTTATATTCACATAGTGGATATATAAAAAACATGTTATATCTATGTGGATATAGCCATGTTATATCAGCCTTAAAATGACCTATTTGGATTGACAGGGAATTAATTTCTGGAATTTACTGTTAGATAAAAAGAGACAAAGCACAAAAATATACCTATATACATTATTTTTTATTAAAAGAAAAATTAGAAAATGAACATATATTTGGTTACTGCTGTAAAAAATAAAAACCACAGGATAATTACACCAGATAATGACAACATTAATTGTTAATAGATAGGTTGGAATAAATGCAAAAGCTTAATGGTTGACATAATATAAAATGTATGGAAAAATAATATTTCTGAGAATGTTTTTTTTTTGTTTACTTTTATCTTTTAGAACATAATTTTTTACAAGATGAAAAAGCATAAAATCAAAAAAAAAATAACAGAAAATGGGTTACAAAGAGAAAAGAAAAAAATGGCAAATCAACCTAAAACAATTTGAAAGGTCTGAAATGAACACATAGAAGGGAGGAAAATTTAAAAAAAAATATCTAATGCACATACTACTTTAACACAATATTTGACTATATAGCTTCTGGCTAAAGGCAGCTGTAAACAACCATTAAACTCTGGATATTAGTTCTGTTTTTCACACCAATATCAGCTACTAATTCTCAAGGAACTTAGTGCATCTTCAAAGAGGGAGCAAGAGGTAAACATACTGTGAATATTGCATTCCCGACAAGAACTGTTCACAGAACTCTTGGAATATAAGGTCACTTATTTCAATTCAGCCTTTGAGGATTTTCTTGGCCTTTGATAAAATCTTTTTAGCCAGGGGAAAAAACAAAAAACTGTTGTCATTTTTACCCATATAGGATATTGCTGCCGACACAAAATACCCATATGGAACAAATCAAATTTGGGGAAGAGAAGTATATATGATCTTGGAAGCAAATAATCAAAAATAGGTTTAATCATCCAATAACATATGCTATATACTGATATTTTTCCAGTTTCAGAACAAGGACTAAAGTCAAATTGTATTTCATAGCATTTTACTTTCCAAATCACATATGGTAGCTGAATCTGTGCAAGAACAAATAAACCAAATCAAATCAAATCAATTTCAGTAATATGAATCAGGGTTTCCCAAAGTTTAGTACCATCAATTGCAAATTTATTTTGCAAGTTTAAGTGTTCATGGTAATTTTTTTAAATAATGATATATCACAAGCAGTAACTGAATAAATTAAGCTTAATGAATCTGAAACATTATACTAATTATATTCATTTAAATAAGTGTCTTTATGATGAAACCTTCATAAAAATATTTATAGGGTTTAAGTAATCACTAAATGCTGTGAGTGCCAATGAACTTTGAATCTACTCTATGTGGTGTGACTTTTTTTTTTTTTTTTTTTTTTTTTTTTGTGGTACCGGGATTGAACTCAGGGGCACTCGACCACTGGGCCACATCCCCAGCCCTTTTTTGTATTTTATTTTAGAGACAGGGTCTCACTGAGTTGCTAAGTGCCTCGCCATTGCTGAGGCTGGCTTTGAACTCGCGATCCTCCTGCCTCAGCCTCCCAAAGTGCTGGGATTACAGGCGTGCGCGCCACCGCGCCCGCTTGTGGTGTGACTTTTTGAAGGCATGAAAATGTAAGGCTTGGGAAACTTTGCTGAATAAGGAAGACTTAGTGAATAAGTTAAAAAAAATAAGACTAATGTACTGCCAGAGATTGATAGGCTACAGAAGATATAGTTGTATAGCATCATGTACCTTCACATAAAGCAATAAATCTATTTATTGACACATGACATAAAATATTTTGGTAGAAGACTTGCAGATATTATGGATGCTCTTAGTTTTCTACTCAAAATTCAGTGTTTTCATTTATGTTTTATTTTTGGTGGTGTTGCTAGGGAATAAACCCAGGGCCTTGTGCATGCAAGGCAAGCACTCTACCAACTGAATCCCCAGTCTATTGTTTTAAGTGTATTTATGTGTTAAGCTGTTTCTCCAAATAAATGATTAACATCACAATAATAATTAGAATAATTTTTCTTACAGGGCATGAATTTTCCAGGTATCTCGTCCCATAATTCTTATGAATAGTTTGGTTTTCAATGCTCTCATGCCTCTTTATTTATGATAAATATTCCTGTATAGGTCAAGAATTACCTATTTTTTTATTTCAACTTTATTCTAGGACTTTGCATAAATCATGAGATTCTTATACATATGGTATTTAACTTAGGTCTTGTTGGTAATATTCCTGTCCTTCAATGGAATGGACATATTGTCTTTACTTGCTTAACAACTTAAAAAAAAAATGTTCTGGTTTATTTGGGGTATCAACCTTTTCTTCCAACACACATCAGTGTTTCATTGTTTCTGGTATAAGTGAGCATACTTCCTTTTCCTAGGAGAGAGTTTGATCTTTGCATTGTTTATATTCATTTGTTTCAGAAGGTAAATTTATTTTATATGAAAGTGGATTCACCTTAGTTTTCCAGGATTATTTTAGTTTGCATTTTCTGAAGAAACTTTTAAGAAGAGTGTTTGAAAAATAAAATGCAGTCTGTGACAAGGCAATTGGCCTATGTCCTATTCTCTGATTCTAGATTTCTATTACAGTTGACAATATCTCTACTGACACAGGTGACATAGCTGATAGGGTAATCTAGACTTCTTCTGATGGTCTAATTCTCTGGTGGTCCGTGATCACCAAAGTCTTCATTGGCTCAGGCTACTCTACTTGGTAAATTTAAGGAAAGGAATATCTATTGATATTCCTCAGTAGATCATTTTGAGGTTAAATATAAGGTATTTCTTTCTCCATTTTTTTTTTTTTTTTCAGAGAAACCATTATCTTCAGAAGAACAGAATCCTTCATTCCCGCCAGGATAGAATTCCTTTTCTTTTCTGCAACTCCCTTGGCACAAAGAACCCAATATTAAATGACATTAGCCAGGAATAGAAGTTTAATGCAACTCTCTCTACTTCAACTACTGAAAGTGTTACCCCTCTATCAGTGGGACTTCTAGGACCAGATAGTCTAATATTGGTGAAAACTGGAAGCTCAATATTCTTCACTTTGGTCATTAGGAGTAATGAAGGGCCTTTCCTATTTCAGTCTTTTAGTTCTCAGATCCATTCATTATATCTATATGGAAAATTGTAATCATGAATACTTAGTGTTTTTCATATTAACAATTCTTAATTTTGAAATAACAACAACAAAAATAACTGTGATACTCATATTGGGTCAGATATTTTTCTAATTTCTTTATAAAAATTTTTTTTTATTTTTATTTTTTATTGTAATTTGTTATACATGTTTGCAGAGTACATTTCATTTCATATTACATATAAGGAGCACAATTTTTCAAGTTGCTGGTTTTATATAAAGGACCAGATAGTTCTTTATATAAATTTTTACAACAATTGTGTCTTCATACATGCATTTAAGATAATCAGGGATAACTCAGTCTGCTATTATTCCTATCCCTTTGCCCCCTCCCACAAACATTCAAAATTATGTTTGCATATGGCTTAATTTGGTTAAGTAACTTTCCTAAATTCTCACAGGTGCTAAAGTTGACTAAGACATTTGGGTATTCTAACTCCAGAGATCAAATTAAACTACTTCATAATATCTCTTAAAAGTTTTTTTTAACACAATATTTTGTTATCCAAGAATATTAGATATTTCATAGTTATATTGCCATCATATAAACCTTAAATGTGTTAATAATAGAATTTAGCAGCAGTTTAGATAATTTTAAAATCCTTTTGGGAATATCAATTATTAATGGTATTCCAGTTTTTATGAGGAAATATAATACCAGTTATATTTTTAAAACATGGAAAAGCATACTATCAGTTTGCTGTTTTTTTCTTGCTTTCACAAATTTTGGTCATAGAAAAATTGAAATTTTTCTGAAATTTGCTTTGTTACAATCACTAAGTAATTATATATAACAACACTGAAAAAAATCACACATCTGTGTTACGGTTTTAAAAACTTTTTATAAAATAAAGAAGTGATTTTGTGTGCCTGCCACAGATTTTTAAAGTTCATACAACATATAGGGCAGAGACTAAATAAAACAATGGAGTTTCCACAAAGTTTAATGTGCAAAATGACATTAAGATGAAATTAATCTCAAAGATAGCTACTTCTAATTCATGAGAGGGCCAGCTGTTCTCAAATATTAATTTTTTCAGAATGAACTGCTAGTATTGTGAAAATACTCAGGCCTCTTCTCTGCCACCAGAGGTTCTGAATCAATTGTCCTGAGGTGATGTCAGGTCAGTCAACTAAGTGAAATGTAGGAATCATCTATGTTGCCCTATTTTTTACAACTCAGAAAACAGTGGTTGATTCTGGATGTTAGAGAACTTGGTAATAGAGACTACAGTAGCTGAGCTGGATGTGGAGAGTTGGACTGTTAGATTTACTCTACGTATGTTCATCCCAAACTTCAAACGATAAAGTTATCTTTTATTGAGCCCTTCCATTTTATTCTTTAAAGACATTTCAACTGAAGGCCAATATTTAGATTCTTTTTCTTCACACCATAATTTACAGCCATAAAACATTTATAACACCATATGATGAGGCTCAAAAGAATGTTTTTGAAAGACCAAAATTGAGCAAAGAGAACATACTAATAATCTGAATTGTTTCTTAATTTTCAAGGCAAAGTATCTACTTCATATAATTATTCTGAGATGTTAATTAATATATTTTAATTGCCTTTTAGAATGCCTCAAAAATATTTATTACATTTTCAATAAATTATCTCTTATTAATTTTATTGTTATTATTGATAGTAATTATTCAAAAGATAGATATTTAGTTGGTGAGTTGATGATAAAGAATTCAAGCATTAATATGTCATAAGTTTTCCATCTACATTACTATAAAATCACTATAAAATTCAAGCTTTGCCAGATACAGTAATTATAAGTGAGCTTAAATTTTTAAGCACTTCAAATTTCTTTAAAATTAACTTTATGTCTGTAATTCAGACACTCCTATAAATTGTGGCTTAATTTGACTCAGCTCTTGCTTATAAACCAACTTTATAAAAAGTAACTTTCCAACAGTTGGCACTTTAATATTCCTAAGGAGTTAGGCTACTTTTAAAGTATTAAAACTAGTTTTCACTTCTTAAAAAATAATTATTTCTAGAAAGTTATTGTAGATTTAGATTATAACACTGCACTATAATTATGGTTCAGATGGTACTGTTATTCTTAGCTCATATTTTCATTTGTATATAACTTCATGACAAGTACCTTTTTGGGCTAGAATTTCTCACACTTTTCAAGCAAAAAATAGATTTTTTTTCCTGTAGATTGTTTGAATAAGCAACAATTCACCAACTGCTAGGATAAAAAGGGTGTTTGGGAAGTGCTGTGAGAAAGTTTTCTTTTTCATATTTTTTATAACTTTTAACAGTTATTTTCAATTTACATTGTTTTTAGGGCTTTAACATTATGCATAGTTTCAACTCTCCATAATCTAATATAAAAATTATTTATTGGATTGTAAAAAAGGCTATAGAGGTAATACAGTGAGTTTTTTAAAATAAAATTAGCGAGACATTTGATCTGAAGTTTGTATAATTTAGACAAGCTTTGAAATCAACCTGAAATATTTTCCTTGATTGAATTGTATGCTTACTGATATCTTGACTATTCCCTTATGATCAGTTCATTTGTTGTCATACCCCTGAATTGGCTAAAGTACACAAAGAGGAGAGTGTTGGTAAAATCCCTGCTAATGACATTATAGATAAAAGTAGACCTTTTTGTTTATAGACTATGAACGCAGAGTTGAGAGAAAGTTCTACTTCAGGATTTCCACAAACACCCTGAAGGCACCATGGCCCAGACCTGATTGACAGCCACCAGGCACTCAGTATCCATGACTGTCAAACACTAGACTCTATATGGAGTGCTGGGGAAACCAATGCTGAATAGTGAAGTTGAGTTTGTTGATGTTCTTTTTGCTTTTATTCATATTGCTTTGACATCTGGGAAGGGACCTTCTAGACTCTCTTATGCAAAAACTGTCCTATATTTAGTAGTTGCTATTTGCAGATTCTGCTTGTATTTACTGTTCTACATGGTTGTCTGCAGCAAAGTATTTGCTCAAAAATTCAGACCATGTTTTCTATCTTACAAGTTGTACAAATCTATTCAAGTACTGCTTCCCTTATTTTATATAGCTATGTAACAAGACTGGAAATAATGACTTTTCTGACTGCTTCATCAAATTCTGGCCACCTTGCCAAATCTGGCCTATCACACTATAAAAATGGTAAGGATAAAAACAGTGATAACTAATAAAAGTTTCCCATTATTAAGTTCCTGCTATATACTCACTGTTTACATGTCTCTATCTGGAAGCTGTATTCAGATAGTTCTTGGTTTATACACTGTGGGAAGCAGCAGAAGCTGTCCTCCTACTCCAGAGATACCAAAGACCTAATTCCCAGAACCTGTGAATGTTTTATGACATGTTATATGGTAAGGAGAAATTAACATTGTACATGAAATTAAGGTTTCTTTTTTTTTTTTTTGGTGGTACCGGGGATTGAACTCAGGGGCACTCGACCACTGGGCCACATCCCCAGCCCTTTTTTTGTATTTTATTAGAGACAGGGTCTCACTGAGTTGCTAAGTGCCTCGCCATTGCTGAGGCTGGCTTTGAACTCGCGATCCTCCTGCCTCAGCCTCCCAAAGTGCTGGGATTACAGGCGTGCGCCACCGCGCCCGGCTGAAATTAAGGTTTCTAATCAGTTATTCACCAGGTGGAAAGTTTCTCCTTGATTTTATTGGTTAGTCCAATATATTCCCAAGAGAGAGGTAGGCGATTCAATGTCAAGAATGGTGCACCATGAGAAAGACTCAGTCGTTGGTGGATTTGAAGATGGAAAAAAGCCAGATACATGCTAAAAACCTGGTAAAGGCAAAGATGTGGACTCTCCCATATAAATTACAGGGTAATCTAACACATTGATTTTAGTCCAGGGAGATCTTCTTTAGATTGCTAACTAACAGAAATAAAATCAATGTGATTTTTGTTAAGATAAGTCACCAAGTTTGTGAAACTGTGTTATAGCAGCAATAGGAAAATAATACAACTATCTCTGGCTATGTCTATAAATGTGCATGATGGGGAATGATCAAAGATTATCAAAGAATATAAATGTTCCTTAAAATGATCATTTGATGGTTTATCAAAGACATCATAGAAGTCCTATGTATCCTGAAGATGGTTCATTACATAGACACTTTGGAGAAACTGATGGATTTTAGGAAAGGATATCAAGGTACAAATCAAGTATGAACCAAGTGAATCAAATATAAATAAAACATTTGAAATTTCCCATGAGTAAACTAGGAGGAAAAAATGCGAATAATTGAGCATTGTCTGCTTTACATATTATATTATTTTGTACAAGATTTCGCTGAAGAATTGAGTATTTCAAAAGAAGATACCATTTTTCAAGTTAGCAAAGTTTGTATATGTCACATATGAATTGCTGAATTAATTAATTCTTTAACCACACAGCTTCATTGGTAGAGTGGCCTGGGTGTCATAAATCTCAAGAGTTAGAAAGAAGTTTTTTCTTCAGTGCAGACTTTGATGAAACTTACTTAAAATGACTGATGAAATTAACTCCAAGTTTCTTTAATATCTTGTTTCCCTTTTATTATAGTAAATTAAATGCCAAAGGATAAACCAGATGTGACAGATTTAATTGTGTCCACCCAAATAATCATAAGCTGAAATCTTAACCATCAGTAGTAGCTCATATAAAGTGACTGCATTTAAAGACATGATATTTATAGAGATCATTAAATTAACACAAAATTGCCAGGGTGGACCTTAATCTAATATGATTTTTGTCTCATAAAATGAGAAGATTTGGACTCAGAAATGCGCACAGTGAAAGCATGTGCACTAGAAGATAGCTGTCCACAAGTCAAGAGAGAGACTTGAAACAGGCACATTCCTTATGAGCTTCAGAAGGTCCAACTCTGCGGACATCATGATCTGCACTTCTAATATCAGAACTGTGAAAAAATAAGTTTCTGCAGTTTAAACTACGCAGTCAATGGTGCTTTGTTATGACAACACTAGCAAACCAATATATCAGGTCAAATTGATCATATTAAAAGCACCAGTGCTGTTTTTTTTTTAATGTGTTTCATAGCATTTTGTAAATGTCTGGTTGAAAGGTAAACAGAATCAGTTTACTTGGTATAACTAGTAGCTGACTAATCAAGCAACAGAATCTTAAAAAACAAAGTTTCAAAAGTTTTAAATTAATAATAGAAATGTAAAGAACAGGCAAATAAAAACTAGGAAACAGCAAACTTTTTTTCCCCCCACATGAAATCACCCAGAAATGAGACTAGTGCCAGCCTACAGGAAAGTTATATCATCCAGAACTTTATGGAAAACTATTTGAAGGAAAGAGAGCAGTAGTGTGGAAACAGAAGGGAAGGCAAGTACAGACTGCCAGACTGAAATAAGAAGGCATAAGTCTGGAACTGATGGAAAAGTGAGAATTAACTCAGAAAAAATGTACGCAGCAGCAGAAGCCCAGCACCTCACAGAAGGAAATTTCTGTTAAAAACTTTGTCTTATATTTGTGTTCTAGATAGCTCTGATGGATAGGCATTATAAAACTGTGAAAATAAAAGACATGCTATATTTATTAATGTAATAACTCACCTGGCATCTTCACTGCACAAATAAGCAAAACCAAACACCAATTAGTTTTATTTCACTTTGATCCGGCTTATTCTTTTCCTGGCTCATTTTTTTCAGAAGCAATACTATAACACTTTACTTTTTGTGATGCTCTTCATTCTCTAAAATAAAATTTGATAGTACTAGTCACTGAAATCACTAGTCATTTTAGATGTTTCTTTCTCATTTGCTTAGCATTGTGAGTTTTGTTTGTGTGTTAAGTTCAAATTAAGTATAATTTGTGCCTTCAGAAAACATGCACTAATAGGAAGTATAATTAAATAAGCACACAGTAATTTATAACAATCAAAACCTAACAAACAATTGGTGAGAAGAAAAGATGGAGAAAATTGGAGAATACTTGAAGCCACACTGGTCTAATAGCTCTTACTTGATGATCACCAAGATAAACAAGTCCCTTTTTATTTTACCTTACTGTTACCTTTCAAATTAGTTAGATCTAAGTTTTTTTTCCCCCATGAGAGATGTTTTCTGACTTTCTTGAGCATCTTTCAAATTGGTGTTATTGCCTATTTTCATTACTTTATGATTCCTCTGGCCAATCTTTCTCACATAAATCTTAACCCAGTTATTATTTAGTATGGCTATAATTCAGGGCTATGACATCTCCAAATGCAGTAATTACGTATTATTTTCCCTTGTCCAAAATATAACCCTAATAATGATTTAAATCTCACCTCTTCAGTATCCCTAAAGAAAAACATGTAAAAGTAAAATTGTTAGAGAAAACTACAAGCTTACAGAGCTATGAGAACAATTTTTCCTTCTCAAGTATCCCTGAAAACTGTCCTTGTTTTTATTTGAAATTCCAATATTTAAGACTTTGATTACTAACTATATTACCTTTTATTGCTGGATTTTTACAAAATTAAGTTACTTTGAAGAGGCAAATAAGTTACTAGTGAGTGGGAAAGTGAAAGCTATTTTTCAGGATAGAATTTAAACTGGGGTGCTTAGTCTTTTTGACTGCCGTAACTAAATCATTATGAAGTTGGTGACTTTAAAAAGGTAGAAGAAATTTATTTGTATGTTTTCCAGACCAGGAAATCTAAGACTAAGCTATCTTCATATTCATTGTCTGGCAATGGTGCACTTCTTGAATTAAAGAAAGTCATATTTTAGCTGTGTCCTCACCTGATGGGAATGTTGAGGGATATCTGGGAACTCATATATAAGTGTACTAATTTGATTCATGAGTGCTATACACTTATGACTTAACCAAAGACCCCATCTCCTAATTGCTGTCATCTTATGATGAAATTTCAACATATGAATTTGAGGGGAAAGCAAACATTGAGCACAGAAGAAAGTTAATAGTTCTGAAAATTACAAGTAGATTGGCTTAAGGAATGAGATGTGGGAATAAAAAGAGTGGGGAATGTAGAGCAGAAGAGGGAGACTGAGACCACTGAATAAGAACATATAAAGTATATAATTTTTCATTGATGTCATATTTTTTACTATACAAAATTAACTAATATCAGTTTTACAAGTTCTATGAATTCAGACATTGTAACTTTTGTTTCTTACCATTCTCCAGGTTCTGTATCAAGAAAGTCATGTCAAAATTTTTAGAGTCTCTCTATGATTATGGGAACAACAAGTCGAAAAGCTGGGAAAGCTGGGTAAGAGTCATAATAGAATTATTTTAAAATACGTATTTCTTCTTGTGGGAGAGAGAGGAAATTAGGAGGTCATAGTCTTCAAACTGTAGATGAAATATAATTTCTGTTAGTGACTTGAATGAGCCATGGATGATGACTTTCTCATTATATCATTGCAAAATCTTCAGAATAAAATGGTAAAATGTTAAAAGAGGTATTGATTGATGAATCATCAATAATAAAAGTTAACCCATTTCTTTGCAAACATGTTGTCATCTTCGTGTTTTTTTTTCCTCAGTAGATGCTTCCAAACTACCTGGGAATGTCCAGCTTGTAAACTAACCATGGTTTTACTATGCTTTTGATTTCATATTCTGGAACTATTATGAAATACTGTTGTTTTATTGATATAAAAACACCATCTTGTTTACTGACTGATAACATGAAGATTTGTATTTATATTTCTTTAATACATAATACCTAAGGTTTTTTTTCATTAGTGAGTGATTTCTTCATCAATTTCCTACTTTCACTTTTCTTGGTACTTTTAATTTTCCTTAGGATTTTAGGTATTAAGCCTTTTTTTTTTCCCTCTAGCTTCACCAGACTGCATTAAATTTCTTTATTGTAATAATGTTATACACACACACACACACACACACACACACACACATGTTTATGACATGTGTATCACCTTTGGGCAGCAATGCTGATTCAACTTATTTTAGTTCTATTGACATAACGCAACAATATCCATAGCTGTATAAACTGCATGGGTTAAACTTACAGAAGGAATTTCAATGTGACATTTTTGGCTCTGGGAATATAACAAATAGAATATAAACTTGACACCCACCCCATCACCTTTATTTTAAAATATTTAAAAGTTATTACCTATATTTTAGAAATGTCTTAATAGTAACAGTACATTGATGAAATAAAACATGATCTATCATGAACCATAAAAGATCATAAGAATGATGAAAATAATACTTAGAATCTAAGTAATCAAATATAAAAATGTTTATGTTCATTGTAAGTGATATGGAGATATTAAAATGCCACAAATTCACTTAGAAAATGTGTTTTATGCTGATCATTTCAAGCTCTTATTTAATTTCATGTGTGCAATTGCTTTTGTTTGATCAATCAATCATATAATATTTTAGTAAAATGTTTTAGCTGCCCATAATTTTAATTTCTGTTTTTTATATTGGCTAAAAAAAACTCATGAGAACACTATTAATAAGTAGAATTTTTCCTTTGGATTACATTTATACAATTACAGTTTCATAAGTAATTATTTTCTAAGTAATTATTCTATAATGCACTTTCTATGAAAATGGCATGTGTAAGGTAATAAGGTTCAAAAGTGCTATGTGATTGCTAAAAAGGGAAATATGGAGAAAGTGTACTGATGTTAAAACACAAGGCCTAGTGTAATCATACCAATACCTAACAGGTTTCTGAATTTTAGACCTTTTCTTTAAGTTTTCTTCCTTGAAGATATATAAACCTGTCTGTCTATCCTTTTCAATTACAGGAAAAAATAACTCAGTATTAGATTGTAGACAGACTAATTCAATTCAATAAACTTTAAATCAAGATTATGACATAGGTATAACAGCAAGTCATGTGAAAAAAATGAAAAATGCCAAAGTTTAAGTTAAAAAAGACTTAAAGAGACGTTCAAAATTTTAGTACTATAAGCCTTGACCTTGGTGCCTTTAAGTGGATTTCTTAAATATTAAAACTTGTTCAATTGCTGTTAAAACCCACCTCATTTCCAAGCACTACTACAATTTTAAATTGTATTCCTTATTTAGAAGCCCCGAAACTCCCTCTTTGTTACTTTGTAATCGTTGACATTTCTAAATTCGAAGATATAAACTAAATATTTTATTCTTTGGAGTTTTTATAAGTTTTTTTAATAAATTTGACCCATAACATCATGTCAAAGCTTTAGATTTGAATATTCCTGCTAGTAGAGACATGAAAATTCATATTTCTATTAATTTCTCTAACAACACATTAGATGTTTATCCCCAGACCTTAGTTTATAAGATACTTTGGGATTTCTGTTTCTACTCAATTGAGATAGGAGTCGTGTGTATATCTGATTTCTTTAATAATCACTTATTGACTCATGAATCCAATATGCACAAAGAAGAGGAAATCAAAGAGCCACAATAGTTCCTTTGTATACTTCATGTTTTAGGTCCCAGATGTGTCATGTACTAAAGGCAATTTAGGGATCTGCACTGGAGTCTACACCTAAATAGTTATGGTAATAGAGATGTTGGTGGAAAAAAAAAAGTATGTAAATACTTTAAAGAGAGTCCTTATTCCCCTGTTGATCCCTAAGAAAAAGCTGGCATCCTTTGCTAGTTTTAGATCAAAGAAGACTGCATGATTCATATCTGAAAACCATAGCCATCTTTCTTATGGCCATTGTTAAGAGGTTTTTTTTCATGATTATAAACACACAAAGGCTTGACAGCTTAGTGGCTATGTTTTTAATGACTTCTGTAACTTAAAAAATTAGAACAAAAGAAAAATATTTCATTTATTTTCTGTGAAACAAACATAGTTTACAAACATAATGTAGGGTTTCACTTAAAATGAATATTTTGTAGTACCAGATTCTGGTAGCTTTCAATGGAATTGATCTATGTTTTTATTCTTGTTTTTAAAAGATATAGTCTTTAAATTTATTTATATGTCCTCTAAAAAGACTGAGGGTTCTCTGGCTTTCTGTATCTCAAATCTACAAGTTTAAAGTAGTGTTTTTCCTCCTTATATCTTCAGTTCTTTATTATTTCTTTAGTCAGTGTGCATTAAATGCTTACTGCTTACAAAAAACAGCAACATTGTTTTGGAGTGGAAAATGAGAGTTCAAATAAGAGTAAATATCTAACATTTGATTAGTGCTTAGACAATATTTTAGTATTTATAGTGCTAAGGATGTCGCCACTGAATTTTGAATAATTGAAACATTTCAAATGTGTTTATTTTATGTATATCATAGATATTTAGAGACTTTGTTTTGAGTTTAAAGTCTTTTGTGTATTATATTTGCAAGATGCAAGAAATATAGGCATTTTCACTCTGCTAAACTATTTTTAAAATGAGACAATGTTAATTAAATATTGTCATTTACTAAAATTTATAGGTCATGGAGAGATATTGCCAAATATCTTATTTGTATAATGTTACAAGTTTATTAGAAATTTTGCCACTGCTGATTTGATTCATATGGAAATTACCTCAAAGTAAAATTAACCTGTCAGTCCTATAATTATTAATTATGCAATTATCTTATAGGCAAGCAACAAGAAATAAGAAGAATATTAGACATATATAATGCCAGAGATCAATTATAATATTATTTACTATATAAGTAATTATGGTTTTGATCTCCATTTTTTATTGTAATATTATATTATCAAAATACATAATTAAATATATTAATAATTCACTACATAAAGGAGAGATGCATGGGACAACTAAATTAAGGAGACAACAGATCACAGCAGTGTTGGCTTTTAATATGGTAATAACTTTCAATGTCAAGAACATGGTCTCTGTCTTTCTATGCAGCTCACTTACAGCTTTGTGTATGGTTTACCATCCAATTTAGGACTTCCCCAGCACAACTCCTATTTGTTTAAAATGAAAGGATTTAAAGTTCACAAGTAATAAACTTTAAGGCACTCTCTCCCCTATAAAGTACTCATGGTCTTTCCAAAATCCAATAAATTGTGATTAGAAAGATTTGTGATGGTCTCTAAGAGTTCTATTTTGAACTACCACACCAGTTGTGGCATGTAAAACAAAGATATTTATTACTTATTGGAAATCATAAAACACCAATGTGCTAGTTTAAGAAAATCCCCCCATAGCATAGCTGAAAGAATGTGGCATATTCAGACAGACTTGGTGTCAATACAAGAATCTTTCCCTTACTAGCTGAATATCACTTAATCTGCATTTCATCTTCCACAAGTGGAATAATAACTTGTTAAATATTTTTGTGAAAATTAGAGATAAACTATGCAAAGGATACAATCTTGCATATTAATATAGAACAAGAGATAGTAACTACTCAGTATAGTAGAATAAAGATTTTTCAGTTGTAAATAATTCTTAAAGTTAAAAAGGTTTATTTTAATTTTGGATACATTTATCACATGTACATATTTCTCAAGTTTATTTTAATATAATTTTCTTATGTTAAAATTCCTTTATTCTTAGGCTGATCTGAAAATAAAATTCTTCACTTTGAAAACTCATCATTAAGGAATCACCCATAAAAAATCTATAAAACTGTAGTTTAAATAATTGATATTATTGAACTCCACGATTTTTGTATGTTAGGGCCATTTGAAAGTTATAATCCTAAATTTTAAAATGATACAGTAAATAGATTTTATTGTTGTTTGTTTGTTTTGTTTTGTTTTCGGTACTGGGGATTGAACTCAGCAGTGCTTTACCACCAAGCTATATCCTCAGCCCCTTTTTATTTTGAGACTCCCAAGTGTCAAAATTTAGGCTATCTGTAAGTTGCTTAGGGCCTTGCTAAGTTGCTGAGGATGGCTTTGAACTTGGAATCCTCCTACTTTAGCCTTCTGAGTCACTGCAATTACAGGTGTGCACCACCATGCCTGTTTTGAATAGCTTTGCTGTAACAACTTTAAACTTCAATTTCCTGAGACCAATTAAATTAATTGTGGCTATATTACTCAACTTGTAGAAGACACTGGACACATAGTTATTATGTTGATTAATTCTCCAGTCCACCTCTGTGGTCAATATAATCAACAGAGAGAATGTGCCTTGGAACTCAAAAAACAAAGTGAAACAAAACAAAACAAAAAATAGCTTCCATCATTTAGGCAATAAAGAAATTTTAATATATTGCAATATAATAGTGTTTATTCCCAGAGGAACAGAAACACTTTATTTTTTCCAGGATACTATTACTTAATTTTATTTAAAACCACTTTTTCTGAAAAAGACCTGGCACTAATTGTAGTTCACTGTGTCATCCTGAAAATACTCTCTTGGTCTCCTCAGAAGGATTAAAAGAATGATTCTACCCAAAGTTCATTTTTCACTCCCTTTGTTTTCTAATTTAAGGCTCTTAAGAAGAGGAAAGCAAAGCATTACTTCTATTTCCAATTTACTTCTACTTTCCATATGATCGGAGGCCCCATTTATAAGAAAGTCATGCAAGCTTAAATGTAGTATGGTCCAAAGAGATTTTATAATGGTTAAATATGAGAAAAAAATGAATAAGAACATATTATAGCTCCTTTAGTCTGATTTTATTCTTCAAGCCAATGACTTAATTAGCACTGGATGCAAAAAATGTATTACATACTTTATTTCAATACACAATTTAATGATGTCAGTTAATTATACTTTTTTATCAAACTCATAACCCTGACGTTTAAAAATATATTGTAATTATTTACAAATATTTCAAAAAGAAATATTATTTAAAGTAGTTTTAGTAGTTAACATAAGTTTATGATTATTTCTGTTATTACAATGAAGCAATGAAACTGGTTAAATATTTACCTGTGATAAAAATCTAAAGCTTAATCACAACACTGATAACATGTGTGAATTTTCTTATATAAATCTATCTTAAAATTTCCCCTGAAATTAAAATTTAACTTACATTTTTGTAAATATACTAATAAATGTGTTTTTATTTATTTAAATTCATCTAGTGAAAAAAGTAAGAAAGCATTATTTTAGAACCTAGTTTATGAATTTTAAAATAATAATAACCTTACAAAATAAATAATAGTAAATATTCTTAATTATTGCTGATAAAACCAAGCCTTAATTATATTATGGAGGGTACCATTACTTAGCTACCAAAAGGATTAGATCTGTGGCATAGGTAGCATAAAAGAACCAGATAGTATATTTAATGATTTTATTTTTGAGTGCTTTCCTTGTGATATTAGGCCCAATAAGGAATTATTAGAAGCATAAGAAAATGATCCTGAACTATGTATGATTTCCTTGTATACATTTGTCTGGAATTCATGAAGGCTTGCCCTATGAAGTCAAGAGATTATAGTTTAGATGCAATTATTTTCAAACATGGATTCTGATGACTTGGCCATTAAGAGACAGTAAACATGTTTTAATATAAATTTAACTTCCTGTTTGTGGTTATATGTTTATTATTTCCTTTCAAAATACATTTATATAGTAAAAATCATAATGTAAACCTATAAATAACTAAATGTTCATCAATTTTTTTCTGTCAATGTCTATAGTATAAATTCATTTAATGTCAATTTTTAAAAACTTAATTATGAATGAAGGCACCAGATTGGCTGCTAAACATTTATACTGCAATTATCTTGCATGAGTGGAGATACATTGCAATTAGTCAAAAATTTACTATCAGAAGGTAATTGCATTTATATGTTAAATACAGAACTTAAAACCTTATTTAATAATGTGGTAGTTGAAAACGATTTACTTACATTGAACAGATGCAATGTTAGATGACTAGAATACACAATTCCTTGCTATATAATTTTATGTATGTGTATCAGAGGTCTTGAATTGGATAAGATGAATTTAGACATGTGAGTTGTTAATAGTGTTAATAATATACAAACAAAACAACAAAATAAACACAAACTAAATTCTACTGGATGAAGAGAATTGAAACAAAGAGGAATGTTTGGGGTTAGGATGTTTATTATTGAATCCAGTTCATATTGTATCACGTTGTACTCCAGTTAATTTACACTAAATTCATATCTGAAAATTCCAATAAAAAATGGTTATAAAATATTTTACAAAATATTTTAGATAGAAATGCACATCCATCAGCATTGGTTCTAAAGGTCTTGACAGCCTGGTGGATAATGGTTGAGACACAAAGACAGATTACCCCCAGTGCAAAGCATTGGCTTTCAGTAACAGACATGACTTAAGTCAGTTCTGGTGGGTATAAACAGAAGCTGAAATTCATTTGATTGACATTACTGTATGATGTGTGTTCTTGTTTTTTGTTTCTGTGTGTTAATAGCAGAATCAATTAGCTGTTCTCAAAGAAAGACTGAGATAAAAGAAGACAAAGGAAGGTCAGTTTAGCTAATATTCAAAATGGAAGAGGAGAGAGCACCCTCAAAACCAATTTAAAGGTAAAGTTCTTTTACATACGGGGAAAGGGATTAGAACCAACACCCAAAATACTGTTCTGAGACTACAGCAGGACTATCTTTAAGCCTAGATTAATGTGAGTTTGGGGTGACAAAAAATGAATTATGGCAGCATGTCAGCCTAAGACTAAATAGAAGTTATTGAAAAGGTTGAATGTGAAAATACAAATGTTTTACTGAAAATAAGAAATTCAGGAAAATATGTTCCTGTATCATGATTATATGCTTAATGATACACTGCATAATTACAGTATTACTTCTAATAAGAAATTTTCACATTTAACTGTTGCAAAGTTCTTCTAGGGGTTTTATTTATTTATTTTTTTTTTTTCTAAACAGGAATGTGATATGAAATTTATTAGTTTATGTGTATATGTTTGGCCACATTGTGAAATGTAATTATATGTAATTCACTTCATTAAGTACTTAGAATAAAAGCATACTTTACTCACTCACCCAGTATCACAAAGGAGAGGCTTCTCTGCAGAATATAGGCTATTGTGATGGAAGGCACAGACATGACTAAGTATGGCCTGGACCAGCAGATGTTTTCTGTTTGTTTGTTTGTTTTTTCACCACACACAAATCCACTAGAGCAAAAATAAGGACAGAAGTAATTATATATATCCTCAGACTCAGAAAGTATAGTTTAATCCTGAGAGTTATAATAAAAATATATGTAATGTGTGGTTAAGTTTTCTAATGAACCATTTGAAAATATTATCAGATCTCTTTAAGGAATTTTTTCCCTTCATTTTGTTGTAGTTTGTTGTTTTTATTATTATTATTTTCAATCTACAGGCAGTTTAAACTACTCTTTAGATTTTCCTATACAGAAAATTAAATGTAAGCTTGAATTATGCCTGTTTTGATTATTTGTTTATCTTACATACAAAATTGAATCATCCTTCATGGCTCATTTCATTTTTCAATAATCTCTCCCAAGGAATTTTAGCATATATTGAATATAAACTTTTAAGGGAAACAAACTCATATTAGTTTATTACAATTTTTCTTATACTTTTGCCTGTAGTTAGCTCCTGTATCTGTCTTTCTCAGAGATATTTTTGAATAAAATATAATTTAAAACCTGCAATATAACTAAGATGGTATCAAATTCATATTACCCAATGAAAGCAAGAGCAGTTTTCAAAAGTAAGGTATTTATTGTTATTGCTTGTTCGATATCTGTATATTATTCTGTTTTCTGTATTTTTCATCCAAGCTGTTAACTATATTTATTTTCAAGATTATTTTATACTCCAGAAAATTTATAGGTACTAATTTTTTAAATAATAAAAAAAAATTAAGCCCTTTTCCAAAATGATAATTTAGGCCAGATAATATTAAATGGAAACATTCATGTAATCCTAAAAAAACAAGAGTTTATTCACATAACATTAAGAAGATCAAAGATAAACTTTTGTATGGCTTTCATTAGATTTTAAAATGAACTTTAAAAAAATGCTTTGTGTGCTATTTTTAAAATTCTCTGCAGGCAAATTTATATCTTGATATTTGTGGGAGGGAGGCTCTTACTAAAGCCAATTCCACATATCTTTGCCAAACAATGTATAACGAGCCTATCAATATTTTAGCAAGTCAATCAGTAGATGAACAAACCACAGATTCCAGAAATACTGGTTGATGTTGGGAACTTCAATGCTTCCTTCATTTAGGGAGAAGGCTAGAGATGAAAGCAAGCAATAGTTTCCTAATTTGACTAAAATATTTTTAAGTGCTGAAATATATGTATCACAAATTAAATACAATTGTGTCTAGTACACTAACATTTGTGCCCAATTTCTCAATAAATGTATTTCTAAAGTTTTCAAAAGAAAATACACACTTTATTTTTATAGACTAATTTTGAAGTTACTCTAATTTAATCTTTTCTATAAGAACTGTTTCTTATTTTTAAATTCTGAAGAGGAAGACTGTCTCATCAAAAAATGTTGTTGTCCTAGTTTTAAAACATAAGCCTTTTGTATGTGTGTATTGTGGGCATACAAACAGGAAATATCACTCATGCATACCATTTATTTCCTTAAGCTTATAAGTAAGTACTTTAAGGTGGTATTGCTTTCTCAATACAATGAAATTATCATATTATATTGGGTAGTTAAGTCTAAATATTTTGAAGAAAATGAGTATAAGAATAAAGATTCAAATGTTTGTTTATGACTTCATGATTATTTTAATATCATTCTTTGTCTACATTTTGTATATTGTACCTGGCTTACAAAACCTAGTAAAAACCTTGGTTTTATATAAAATAAGACAACAGATTCCATATAAAAATTTATGGAATAATTCTATCAACATAGTGACTATTTTTCAGCCTTACAATATATCAGAGAAAATGATTTATTTCGATGGTGCATTTCCTGTATCTTTTTTTTTTTTTTTTTTTTTTTTTTTTTTTTTTGGCACTGGGGATTGAACTCAGGGGCACTCGATCACTGGGTCACACCCCCAGCCCTTTTTGGTATTTTATTGGAGACAGGGTCTCACTGAGTTGCTAAGTGCCTCGCCATTGCTGAGGCTGGCTTTGAACTTGCGATCCTCCTGCCTCAGCCTCCCAAAGTGCTGGGATTACATCGTGCACCACTGCGCCTGGCTCATTTCCTGTATCTTGAAATGAACTCATTGACATTTGTTTAACCTGATGAAGAAAAAGATTCCAACTATATGTCATGAGAGCCGTCATGCTGCTGAAAACAGTCCACAGATCTAAAATGTGAAATGTGATTAGTTTCACAAGTATATCTGGAATTATTTATTTTTATTTTTGCCATTCTTTTGAAGATAAATGTTATTTAGTGATTACTAAAGCTACAGTGTTTACCAAATGTAATGTTTGGCCTGCAACTTGGAAAACCTAGCAAAAAGGCTTCATATCTTCCTGAGAAGGTAATTGTGAAGACTCAAATATGAATCCTTTTCCCTAGGTTTTCCAAGTTGCAGGCCAAACATTAAATTTGGCAAACACTTAGAGTTCAAAGCCAGACTCAGCAAGGGCAATATGCTAAGCAATTCAGTGAGATCCTGTCTCTAAATAAAATAAAAAATAGGGCTGGAGATGTGCTTCAGTGGTGGAGTACCCCTGAGTTCAATCCCCAGCACCCCTCAATAAATAAATTAATAATAAATAAATAAATAACTTAATCTGTTCAGCTCACAAATTTGAATAATATTGCATGTGGCTCAAGCTAATAAAACTATCAAAAGTTGAAATATAAAGCCAGAATCCTAATCGATACTTTTACTTGTCTGTTTGTTTCAATAAAACCCAAGAGAGTCTGGTTTTCCTATCACTTGACAAATATAATTTTTTTTTTACCCTCCATGAATAAGCTAAATGGAATTTGAGGTTTGCTTGGCAATAAATTACCAGGTATAGATTGGTCTGAATGGTCTGAGCACCAGTGGTCCTCAAACAAGAAGCTGAAGGTAATTTAAATTTATCAAAATATTAAAAATAGTATTCTGAGTCGTTATAATCAGTGGCTTTGATCATTAATACAACCTGAGTGTGATTTCTAAAAAAAAAAAAAAAAAAAAAAAAAGCATGTTTAATTCCAGTTGGTGTATGTTGTGATGCTGAGTAGGGAAGATTAGAATCAATTAGAGCAACACAAAAATTTTGAAATAGAAAAAAGCAACTTCAAATGAAGCTACTAACAAACAATCCACTTCCATGAAGTTGTAGCTTTTTAGCTATTCTATAGATATTTCTGTTAAGTTCTCCCCTTAACAATTAAACCACACAAACCACTTTTCTTTTCCAAAAGTAAATTTTGTAGATGAATTAACATTTTATACATTATTATTTTGTATTTGTTCAAATGCTGGAAATGTTTTTCATATGTCTGAATTATAATATTTTATATATTAAAATAAACTGTTTTTACCCAAAATTAAAAATTATATTTAATATATATTTAAATTTATTACTTAGAAAAGTAAATTCTTCTGAAAAAAAAACATATATCTAAACAGACTATAAGGTCCAATTTATTATATTCCTGTTATATAAAAGAAAGTTGACATTATTCATGGTGTTCCTAAACACACATTCTTGGGATTCATCCATTTGAAACCTGTCTTGAAAATCAGGATTGGGTCCTTATTCCCCCTCACGGGATTTTGTTGCGGGAGTGTTGAAGATTCAAACACCCAGAGAAAAGTTATGTCAAGGCAAGAGCAAATAGTAAATTTTACTTAAGAAACAGAACAGGGCCATGGGGAGAGATGCCTCTGGACAGGAGAGGATCCATAGTTGGTGCCCAAGGGAGAGGGGATATCTTGCCCTTTTGGGGGGAGGCTACCAGGGGGTTGAACTCAGGGGCACTTGACCACTGACCCACATCCCCAAGCCTATTTTGTATTTTATTTAGAGATAGTGCCTCACTGAGTTTCTTAGTAACTCGCTTTTGAGGAAGCTGGCTTTGAACTGGTGATCCTCCTGCCTTAGCCTCCTGAGCTGCTGGGATTAGGAGTATGTGCCATGGCACCTGGCTGTCTTGCCATTTTATAGATTTCAGGTTTCCTTTCTTTTCATGCATAGTGACCAAAAGGCAGGAAGAGAGCCTTGGGGCAGGGGTGGGGTGTGTGTGAGGGGGTGTGTGTGATTGCTTTTGTTGGAAAATGTGATCATTCCACTCCCGCTGGAGGCTGTTAGCAACCTGGTGATGAAGAGTGAGCAACCTGGTCACTATTTACTTCACTTTGATAATCAGCTACCTGTCTTTTGCCCCAGTCTCTTCTTAGTGAGGACAAAGCTAATAAGCAATCAATGAAATAAAAGAGTGAAGGATGATTTATTACTTGTACATTTAAGGAGAAAACTTTGAGATAACTCCCAAAGCAATGTCTCCCTGATCAAAAGAGCAAGGGGCTTTCATTGACAAAACTTATGCATATTCATATTGGAAAGACTCATCATATGTACAGGGGAACATATTTCTGAGCACAATCATACATTATATGCTCAAAAATGTAAGATGGGAACACCTTCTGCACAGAGAATTTAACAATATAGTGAGATTATGAGTGAAGTTTAGTTTAGGTCAGGCAGGAGAGTTAGTTAAGGTAACTCAATGATGTTGGCCTGTTCCTTGCAGGTTTCTCTTGTGGAAACCCCCTTTATAGCCCCACACCTCTTTTCAGTTTAGCTGCCAATTTTTTTTCTTCTGTAAAATGCATGGCTTAAAGATAATAGAAGCCAAACAGTTCAAACAGCTGTGACTCCATTTTGTTATCAGCTGCCTCAAACTGTGGCGAGTCTCCTGTCACAAGTCAAGAATAAGCCAGGGTATGTTAAGCCAGCCCATGCACAATAAAATAAGGCAAAAGCAGGGCCCTGTAGGGACCTGCAATGAAGAGTCAGCATATTCCATTGTTCTGAGGACAGCCTCCACCAATGAAAACCTCCTTAGTCACGCACGGCTCCCCTGGCCAATCAGGTGAACCCCCTCCCTCTCCTTGCTTCAACCCCAATAAAAGACTCACCTCTCCTGAGTTTGAGGCTCTCAGTACAGATCCACCGTGTTGCTTGAGGTCTGAGAGCCCGATCTTAAGCCCAAATAAAGGCTCTTTGTTTTTGCATGCACTCCAGATTTCTTGGTGGTCTTTGGAGTCCATGCTCTGGGCATTACACTCTGAAGGGCATTATCTGAAATAAAAAGAAAAACTGGAAGGTTTGTTAAAAGTCATTTAAAGGGATGGCAGCTACTTTCCCTGCAAGTAGAGGAACTTGCCACACATAGTTCCTGCCTAGCACTTAAGAATGGGAATTGAACATTCACGAAATGTTTTTACTAATTCATCAAGTTACTGATAAACAAGTTACAAAAATAGATATAGTTTAATAATACTGGTTTTATAACCATGATAGAACCAATTCCACAATTTTTAATTTGACAGTGGTATTATAACACCAATTTAGAAAAAAAAAACACTAAAATAAGTATAATTAGAAAGTAAAATATTACCAAATATTTTTTTTCTAGAGAAACCAATTGCATTTTAACATTCAGCAAAGTTATCTTTAAAGCCATTTTCTTGACATTAAATTTGAGCTATTAGCTTAAATACAACTATTCTTAGATGGACAACTTTCTACATATTTAATATACATAAGGCTACAGATTTAGGTCTCTGGGTCTTAACAAGTGTCAGTACAGAATTTTAAAAAAATGCCTAGTAAATAGAAGGGGCTGTCCTTGGGGTATAACAGAGGGTTTCCCCTTTGAAGAAAAATAAATTGTACTTTGAACCTATCCTTTGGTATCTTTGTTTGAAATGTTAATTAGAATAGCTGCTTTAGCAAGAATTAGGACAAGAGCTAAACACTGCTGACAGTAAGATATCCTCTCCTGGGAACGTTTTTATGTTTCAGTGACTGCTGTGGTGTTTAGTGGTTGCAATTGCTACACCCTAGCCAGAAAAATTGTTGCAAAATAGAGACTATGCCAGTTCTCAATGTACCTAATATTTTCTCTTAAGTAATAAATATTTAATTTTAAAAGTATTTGCACTGCAAAAAATTCAAAAAGCAAAAGAGCACTAAAATGTGGATTGTATTTACTTTTATTTTTCCCTAGATTTTTTGAGATAAAATTGGAAAATAAAAATTGTATGTGTTTAAAATGTACAAGGTGATATTTTGATGTACATGTACATGATGAAGTTGATAAGGAACAGACAGATGTGAGTGGTGACAACATGAGGTTAAAAGAATAATTCTATCAACTGCCCCACTCTGCTGAACTCCACATGCTTTCACTTTTAAAAAGCCGTTTACCTGTAGCCCTGCCTTAAATAATATGATTTTTGGTGATGGTGCCTCTATACCTGTGCTTCCTGGCACTGTCTAAAGTAGATTTGTTGCATCCCTCAGCAAACTACCTGTTATCTGCAGAAGAAATGCAGTCCCCAAAATGCCAATAAGAATAACACAAGTAACCCTGAATGGGGTGACTTTTATGTTTCTTAAACAGACCACATCCCAGAACTCAATAAAATGAGGTTTTTTTTCCTAACCATAAAATCTGTAAGAAAACGTTCCAATTAGTACCAGTCAGCATGGGCCAATGTGACCTAGAGTTGTTATGACAGTAGAGTCTGATGTCATCCTGCTGTCCTTTTCTAATAAGTTCATGCCTGTTGCTCCAAGTGACATGTCTGAAATATTTCTGGCATGATCACAAGAATCAGGGTTTGTAGGTCTCTGCCTGCCTCAGTTTCCTGGCAGGCCTCTCTGCTTTGTAACATATTAAAGACAGATTTTGGTGGTAGTGCCTGTATACCTGTTCTTCCTGGCATCATATAAAGCAACTTTCCGGCCCTTCATCACTACTCCTGTCTTCCATTAATATATTGGGATGGGTGGCCAAGCCTTATCTGTTAACCAAGTCAGAGCTCAGACCTTCATCCTTATTAGTAATTTAATCCTTATTAGTAATTTAAGCTGAGAATGGAAGCTAAGTGCTGCCGCTCCACCCTCAGAGAGGCATGGTGAAAGCTTAGAGTGAACATTGCCTGCTCTCAGGGCAACTGGCCTTTGTTTCTACAAATTGCAACTGCTTCTGTATGGCCAGTGAGAGAAGCAATCTAGAAACTTCTCAGTTTGATCAAACTGCATGAAGTTTATTTTTACTTTTTCCATTTGTGTTTATTTCTCTGATGATAGCCAGCTCCAATCCAGTCAGGGTCCCTCTGCTAGGCTTCCAGTAATGGTGAGACTATTGCTTTTGCATAGTGAGTCTATGATATAGTATTGTCCTTGCTTAGGACGACAATCATTTTATGTGGCAACTAGTTCTGTGGGACTCACCATGGTTGGGGTAGTTTATATCCCTCATAAAGATTCTTATTAATTAGGCCTATTGATTGTGGGATCCTAGGTAACTATAGAAGAAATTGGCTAAGAAGGGGGGAAAAAGGTTAATGAGGCAAATGGTCAGAGATGGACAAAATGGAGTTAGTTCAGTGAACATGCCCTACTTTAGTAATACAGTGTCAAGCATGCTTTAGTGGAAATCAGGAGAAGAGGGCTATGTCTATGCATACAGGTATTCCTACTTGTACCTGGAAACATCAGTAAAGGTTTTTAAAAGAGGTGACGTGATGAATAAAATATAAAATCTTGAGAAATAATTAATAAAAGAGGGGTAGGAGTTGTGGAGAGTAGTCATCTTATATAGTCATCTTATCAGTTTATTTCAATTCTGAGTCACCAAAAGATTGTATGATATTTCAGTAACTGTAAACAATTGAATCTGGTCAATCTATTGTGCTCAAGGAGAGAAGAATGGTAAAGAGAATTCAAATCAGGGGTCTTTTTAAGGACCTAGGCTTTATTCAAAAGGAATGGAAATGCATTGATATATTTTACATATTAGGTAATGTCATGTTAAAATTTGTGTTTTAGAAAATCAAACTCTGACTCCAGAGACTGAGGATGAGACAGAAAGGGCCACATGCAGACATTTGAACTAATCTAGAGTAGAGGTGGAAGTCTGGTTAAACTAGCTAGACATGGTGAGTGTAGAAAATAAATGGTCATATTTAACAGTGTTCAAGAAGTTAAAAAATCTTGCTAATTATGTAGGAAGGGGTTAAAGATTTAATACACAAAAGAATTTGGGACAGGCAGGTGCAGGATAGCCCTACCAACACCAGTGGAGCATAGGCAGGCCCAGGACAGCCACTTATTGGAGAACTGGGGTGGAGCCCTCCATTAGATTCCCTATTAACCAAGGCTGTGGTTGAACTCGCCTGCCTGCCTCCATCTTGGAACACTGCAGCCATCACTGTAAACTTGCTCATGTGGGAGACTCCACCTTCTGACAACTGACAGGGCCTAGATGCTGCAGCATCACACACCACAGTATAGCAAAATTACGGTAATGGGCTGAGGTTTCTAGCCCCCCTCCCCGTGGGCCCAGGATGGCAGGATGGACCTTTCTTTGTCCAGCAAAGAAAGGTAGGGAGAGCATATCCCAGCTGTGAGACGAAACTGAAAAAGGCAAGAGTCGCTGACGCCTCCTCCCACCGCCTTCAAGGAGTTCAGTCAGGTGGACGTTTATTGAAGAAGGTGGACAACGTTTTATGGTGGACATGAACCAATCAGTAAGCAGATTATAGAAACAGGTAAAGAGCATGGGCACATTTCATTGGCAAAATCCCCTATAGGGTGGTTCCGGTTCTCACGATACATTACAGCCACGCCTCCTGCTTAGCCTAGGTCCACAACAGGGTGTGGCAAGCAGCCAGAAAGACAGAGCTTTCCATTCCCTCTGCTGACGTGTTCGGAAGGCCCCAACACCACAGTACTGCATCTCTGAACAGGTGGCCCAACACCATTTGACGGCCTGCTCTTTCAGCTTCATATCTGAAAGTGGTTGCATCCATCTTGAGACACCTCTATATGGGGACACCTTTACCACCATCTCAGGTTACCTCTGCAGCCACTATCACCATTTTCAGTTGTGGCAGCTTCCATCTGGGGATACCAGTTTGGGATTGGAAGCCCAACACCAAGATGAGACATCAGTAACCTGCAAGGACACTATAAAATTATAGGATAGAAACTGTAACACCTTGAGTTCTGCCCACACCAACCTGTGCAGGACCCAGGCCCAGGGTAGGTCAAGAGTCCACCATCCCACTTCCACCTGGGAGTACAAGGCTAACCCACTTCCATCATGAGACACTGCAAACATAGCCTTAGCCTTCCTCACACAGTAGCCCCTCAGAGCAGGCATCCAAAAGACATTGTAAGGCCCACCCTTTCAGTCCCATCTCTTGAAGACGTCGCATCAATCTTGGGGCATCTTCACTGTTATTTCGAGTTACCTCCGTTATTACCGACACCACCTTTAGTTGCAGTAGCATACATTGAGGGACACCTGCAGGGTCTGAAAGCCCAAAGTTAGGTGAGGTACAGACAATCTGTAAGGATACTACAAGAATATAGGGTAGAAACTGTAATATCTCAGATCCACACTGCAAGAAAGGAAGACAAATAGACAACATGATAAAAACAAGGGAGGAAAGTGCAGCTGGGTGCGGTGGCGCACGCCTGTAATCCCAGCACTTTGGGAGGCTGAGGCAGGAGGATCGTGAGTTCAAAGCCAGCCTCAGCAATGGCGAGGCACATAGAAACTCAGTGAGACCTTGTCTCTAAATAAAATACAAAAAGGGCTGGGGATGTGACCCAGTGGTCAAGTGCCCCTGAGTTCAATCCCCGGTACCACAAAAAAAAAAAAAAAAAAAAAAAAAAAAAAAAAAAAAAAAATACCCATATTGAAGGGAGGAAAGTGCCCCAAACAAACCAGGATACTACAATAACAGAACCCATGCTCAGTGAAGTTGATGAAATGTCAGAAGGAGTTCAGAAGATTCATAATTAAAATGATCTGTGAATTAAAGAATGACCTAAATGAGAAAATACAGGCAAGAATTGATCACTACAACAAAGATATAAGTGAACAATACAGGTAGCAAAAGATTACTTCAAAAAGAGACACAAACTCTGAAAAAAGAACAGTCAGAAATCCTTGAAATGAAGGAAACAATAAATCAAATAAAAAATCACATTAGACACCATCACCAACAGACTAGATCGATTGGATGAAAGAACATCAGATAATGAACACAAAGTATACAATCTGGAAAATAAAGTTGACCACACAGTGAAGATAGTAAGAAACCATAAACAGAACATCCAAGAATTATGGGACAGCAGCAAAAGACCAAATCTTAGAGTAATTGGTATAGAGGAAGGTACAGAGTTTCAAACCAAAGGAATGCCCAATCTCTTCAATGAGATAATATTAGAAAATGTCCCAAGCATGAAGAATGAATTGGAAAACCAAATACAAGAGGCTTATAGGACACAAAATGTACAAAATTTCAACAAATCTACACCAAGACACATTATAATGAAAATGCCTAGCATACAGAACAAGGATAGAATCTAAAAGGCCGAAAGAGAGAAGAATCAGATCACATATGGGGGGAGATCAATTTGTGTCATAGCAGATTTTTCAACCTAGACCTTAAAGCCAGAAAATCATGGAACAACATATACCAAGCTCTGAAAGAAAATGGATGCCAACCAAGAATCTTATATCCAGCAAAATTAAGCTTTAGATTTGAGGATTAAATAAAAACCTTCCATGATAAACAGAAGTTAAAAGAATTTATAACTGTAAAGCCAGCACTACAGAACATCCTTGGCAAAATATTCCATGAAGAGGAAATGAAAAACAATGATGAAAGTCAGCAGAGGGAGGTATTATATTAAAGGAAAAATTAATCAGAGGAGAAACCATGTCAAGTTAAATACCAAAAATAAACAAAAATGGCTGGGAATACAAATCATGTCTCAATAATAACTCTGAATGTTAATGGCCTAAACTCACCAATCAAAAAACATAGACTAGCAGATTGAATCAAAACAACAACAACAACAACAAAAAAAAAAAACCACCCAACAATATGCTGCCTCGAAGTGACTCATCTCATAGGAAAAGACATCCACAGGCTGAAGGTGAAAGGTTGGGAGAAATCATACCACTCACATGGACTGCAGAAGCATGTATATCAAATAAAGTAGACTTCAAGCTAAAGTTAATCAAAAGGGATAAGACATTCTGCTGAAGGGAACCATACACCAACAAGACTTAACAATTATAAATATATATGCCCAAATAAATGGAGCATCTACGTTCATCAAACAAACTCTTCTCTGTTGGGACCTTACACTGTCTGCCAAGGGGGTGGAAAAGCTCTGGCTTTCTGGCTGCTTGCCATATTACCATACCCTGTTACCTGACCTGGGCTAAGCAGGGGGTATGGCTGTGAAAACCAGAACCACCCTGCTGGTCACTGATTGACTATGGCCCATTATAAAGCATTGTCCACCTTTTCAATAAACGAGCTCCTGCATTGACTGACTGGACTCCCCGGTATGTTCCTGGGCCTTCTAAAGGCAGGTGGAGGGAATATCGGCGGCCTTCGCTTTCCCAATCTAGCATGTTCGTTGGGGTAGGCCTCTCCGGCCTCTTTTGCTAGACAAGAGAGGTCCATCCTGGGTACAGGGAGGATAAAGACCCCAACCCCTTATAACTTCGTAACACTTCTCAAATTCAAGAGTCAAATAGACCATAACACAATAATTTTGGGTGACTTGAACACACCTCTTTCACCACTGGATAGATCTTCCAAACAAAAACTGAACAAAGAAACAATAGAACTTAAAATAAATAACTTAGACTTAACTGACTTATATAGAATATTTCATTCTTCAATGAGCAAATACACTTTCTTCTCAGCAGTATATGGACACTTCTCTAAAATAGACCATATATTATGCCACAAAACAACTCTTAGCAAATATACAAAAGTAGAGATACTACCCTGCATTCTTTCAGGTCATAGTGGAATGAAATTAGAAATCAATGATAAAATAAGAAATAAAAGTTACTCCAATACCTGGAGACTAAATAATATGCTACTGAATGAACAAAGTGTTGCAGAAGGCATCAAGGAAGAGAGTAAAAAATTCTTAGAGGTGAATGAGAACACAGAAATAACAGTGAAATTATGGGACACTATGAAGGCAGTTCTAAGAGGAAAGTTCATTGCGTGGAGTTCATTCCTCAAAAGAAGAAAAAGTCAACAAATAAATGACTTAATATTACATCTGAAAGCCCTAGGAAAAGAAAAACAATCCAAAAGCAGTAGAAGATGTGAAATAATAAAAATAATAAAAATCAGAGCTAAAATCAATGAAATTGAAACAAGAGAAACAATTGAAAAAATTGACAAAACAAAAGTTTGGTTCTTTGAAAAAATAAATAAAATTTGCAGACCCCTACCCATGCTAATGAAAAGAAGGAGAGAAAAATCTTAAATTATTAACATCCATGTTGGAAAAGAAAATATCACAACAGACACTACAAAAATACAGAAGATAATTAGAAATTCTTTTTAAAACTTGTACTCCAAAAAAATACAAAATATTGCAGGCACAGACAAATTTCTAGAGTTGTATGATTTGCCCAAATTGAATCAGGATGATATATACAATTTAAACATATCAATTTCAAGTGATGAAATAGAAGTTGCCATAAGAAGCCTAACAACAAATCAAATCCCAGGACTGGATGGATACACAGCATAGTTCTACAAGACCTTCAAAGAATACCAATACTCTTCAATTTATTTCAGGAAACAGAAAAAGAAGAAGCACTTCTAAACTCATTCTATGAGGTCAATATCACCCTGATCCTAAAACCAGGCCTTTAAGACACCTTAAAGAAAAAAAACAAAAAACAAAACAAAACAAAACAAAACTTCAGAACAATATCTCTAATAAACATATATGCAAAAGTTCTCAATAAAATTCTGGCAAAATGGATACAAAAACATATCAAAAAGATAGTATACCACAATCAAATGGGATTCATTTCAAGGATGCAAGGTTGGTTCAACATATGGAAATCATCATCACATCAATAGACTTAAATATAAGAACCACATGAACATCTCAATAGAAGCAGTAAAAGCATTTGACAAAATACAGCACCCCTTCATCTTCAAAACACTAGAAAAACTGGGGATAACAGGAACATATCTCAACATAGTAAAAGCTATCTATGCTAAGCCCCAGGCCAACATCATTCTAAATGGAGAAAAAATTGAAAGCATTCCCTCTAAAAACTGGAACAAGACAGGGATGCCCTCTTTCACCACTTCTATTTAGCATAGTTCTTGAAACACTGGCCAGAGCAGTAAGACAGATGAAAGAAATTAAAGGGATACAGATAGGTAAAATAGAACTCAAATTATCACTATTCACTGACAATATGATTCTAGGCCTAGAAGACCCCAAAAATTCTACCAGAAAACCTCTAGAACTCATAAATGAATTCAGCAAAGTAGCAGGATACAAAATCAACATCCATAAATCTAAGACATTTCTATATATCATTGACAAAATCCTCTGAAAGGTAAATGATGAAAACGACTCCATTTACAACATGCAAAAAAAAAAAAATTAAAATTAAAAAAAATGAATAAAACCCATGGGAATCAACTTAATTAAAGATGTGAAAGACCTCTATAATGAAAACTACAGAACACCAAAGAAAGAAATTAAAGAAAACCTCAGAAGATGGAAAGATCTACCTTGTCCTTGGACAGGCAGAATTAATAATGTCAAAATGACCATAGTAACAAAAGCACTATACAGATTTAATGCAATTCCAATCAAAATCCGAATGACATTCCTCATAGAAATAGAAAAAAGCAGTCATGAAATTCATCTGGAAAAATTACAGACCCAGAATAGCTAAAGCTATCCTTAGCAAGAAGAGTGAAGCAGGTGATATCACTATACCAGACTTTAAATTATACTACAGAGCAATAGTAACAAAAACAGCATGGTATTGGCATGCAAATAGACAAATAGACCAATGGTACAGAATAGAGGACACAGAGACTAACCAACCTAATTACAGTTATCTTATATTAGACAAAGGTGCCAAAAATGTACATTGGAGGAAAGATAGCCTCTTCAACAAATGGTGCTGGGAAAACTGGAAATCCATATGCAACAAAATGAAATTAAATCCCTATCTCTCACCATGCACAAAACTCAACTCAAAGTGGATCAAGGACCTAGGAATTAGATCAGAGACATTATTAGAAGAGAAAGTAGGCCCTAATCTCCAACATGCCAGATTAGGCCCCAACTTCCCTAATAAGATTCCTATAGTTCAAGAATTAATATCAAGAATCAATAAAAGCCGGGCGCGGTGGCGCACGCCTGTAATCCCAGCACTTTGGGAGGCTGAGGCAGGAGGATCGCGAGTTCAAAGCCAGCCTCAGCAATGGCGAGGCACTTAGCAACTCAGTGAGACCCTGTCTCTAATAAAATACAAAAAAGGGCTGGGGATGTGACCAGTGGACGAGTGCCCCTGAGTTCAATCCCTGGTACAAAAAAAAAAAAAAAAAAAAAAAAAAAAAAATCAATAAATGGGATAGATTCAAACTAAAAAGTTTCTTCTCAGCAAAAGAAACAATCAGTGAGGTGAATAAGAGAGCCTATTAATTGGGAACAAATTTTTACCCCATGCACATCAGATAGAGCACTAATCTCTAGAATATAGAAAGAAATAAAAAATCTTAACACCAAAAAAAAAAAAAAAAAAAAAAAAAAAAAAAACACAAAATAACCCAATCAATAAATGGGCCAAGGAACTGAACAGACACTTCTCAGAAGAAGATATACAATCAATCAACAAATACACAAAAAATGTTCAACATCTCTGGCAATTAGAAAAATGCAAATCAAAACTACTGTAAGATTTCATTTTACTCCAGTCAGAATGGCAGCTATTAAGAACACAAACAACAATAAATGTTGGAAAGGATATGGGGAAAAAGGCACACTCAAACATTGCTGGTGGGACTGCAAAATGGTGTAGCCAATATGGAAAGCAGTATGGAGTTACCTTGGAAAACTGGGAATGGTTCCACCTTATGGCCCAGCTATCCCACTCCTTGGTCTATACACAAAGGACTTAAAAACAGCATACTACAGGGACACAGCCATATCACTGTTTATAGCAGCACAATTATATATAGCTAACCTGTGGAACCAGCCTATATGCCCTTCAATAGATGAATGGATAAAGAAAATGTGGTATATATATAGCCAATGGAATATTACTCAGCAATAAAAGAGAATAAACTAATGGCATTCACAGGTAAATGGATGAAGTTGGAGAATATAATGCTAAGTGAAGTTAGCCAATCCCAAAAGTTCAAATGCTGAATGTTTTCTCTGAGATTAGGAGGCTTATTCTCAGTGGGGTTGGACTGGGAACATAGGAGGATTAGGGGAACACTAGGAAGGCCAGTGGGGAATGGAGGTGGCAAAAGGTTAAAAAAAAAAAAAAAAAAAAAAGATGGTAGAATGAGATGGATATCATTACACTAAGTGCATGTATGAAGACATGAATAGTATGAATATAATTTGTATATAACCAGAGAGATGTAAAAATGTGCTCTATAAGTGTAATATGATTTGTAATGCATTCTGCTGTCATATATGACAACTTACAATAAAAGAAAAAGAAAAAAAAAAGATTGAGATGAGCAAAGCTGGATAAGGGCATGAATTTCTTTGTACTTATATAATACATATAACACATATTTAATATGTTGTATATGAAATATACATACTTTAGCATTTCAGAAACCTTTCTTAGCTAAAACAATGGGCCATCAGTGAAAACATGCAATACCTCATTAGTTTTTTATTCATTTGTTTAACTTAAATTTATTGAAGCATATATTTAAAGAGTACAATTTTTATGTGTGTATTGGGAAATGCTATTACCTTAATTAAATATAGAACATTCCATCACTTCCAGAAGCTCCCAGTGCCCTCTTGGAGTCAGCCAGTCAGCAATCTTATCCCTCTTCACCAGAATATAACCAATGATCTGATTTTGACAAAACAAAATCAGTTTTACATGTTCCAAATGTATAAATGGGACTATGCAGAAGTGTAGAAGTTGTCATTTTCTCTGGCCTTTTTTTTTTTTTTTTTTCCCTTAACAAATGCTTTTGAGATTTACTCATATGATGGCATATTACTCATTTGTTCCTTTGTATTACTGAATATAATCCATTATAAAGACACAAAAAAACAGAAATATCTTTAAATTACTTCTTTTTTACTTACGCTATATGTTTATCTCTGAGATAATATTTTTATTACCTCTTATATGTTGATTATGCTAATAACGATTATGCTAATAACAAATAGCAGGGAAGATTTAGACTTCATTCTTTTTTTTTTTTTTTTTTTTTTTTTTTTGGTACCAGTGATTGAACTCAGAGGTACTCCACCACTAAACCACATCCCCAGCCCAATTTTTTTAAATTCAAAAAGTTGTTGTATTTGTAATAGTAGTATGCATTATAATTCATAATACACATATAAAGCCTCTTTTTACATAACACTGTTTGTATACAAAGTATATTTGTACTATTGAAGTCTTCAATCATGCATTTAGGATAATGATATCCATCTTATTCTACCACCTTTTCTTTGTTTTTCCTCCCTCCATCCCCGCCCCCTTGCTCAATTTTGTATTTATTTAGAGACAGGGTCTCACTGAGTTGCTTACTGCCTGGATTTTGCTGAAACTGGCTTTGAACTCATGATCCTCCTGCCTAAACCTCCCAAGCCTTTGGGATTACAGATGTGGGGCCCCACACCTGGAAAGGCTTCATTTTTAAGCACAGATTTCTTATTAAGCAGAATAATATTATAGACTGCAAACACCAAGAGACAAAAATCTAAATTTGGGTAAAATTGATTAACATATCTTATTTAATCTGACTAATTTGACTTTCTCATCATCAGTTATTTATCATATTTTATGTGGTTGGTAGAGGAATCTGAAGTTGGTGAAATATATGAAAAGATTTTCCATGAGAATGGTGAGTACCTTTATAATAATTTACACCCTTGATACACTCTCAGGGCAAAGAAGTGCCCCCTCCACTTTTTTTTTTTTTTTTTTTCCTTAGAGAAAGAAAATCTCCCGCATTACTAGAAACCACATTAGACTTTGTCTCATTAAGTTACTTGGTATTCTGGGAACTCAACTTCCAAAGGGAAATTAGAGTGGTAGAAATAATAGCTTGGGCAAGGATGTAGAAGAAAGAAAGAATTGATTGGAGCTAGTTTTATGACATAAGCTTCTAAGTATGCTATTTCCTGAAATACGAACATAGAATGATCTAGGTTGGAATGATTGATACTGTTATGAAAACATCAAGTTGCAAATAGCTACTGAATGCTTACTTGGGGAAAGCAGTACGCAGTGAGATACAGAGGCTTGCAAGACAGAGAACAAATTTGACTATATATGTTAACTTGGGATGAAAACTTAAATATCATGGGATAATCTAAAAACATATATAATGTTAGTGAATATGAACAAACATTACTAGATGAACTACTACTGAATCAAACTATGCTATATTAGAAAAGAGATAGCTTTAGGAAAATGTATACAGAAGAGACTAGAACTGAACAATGAGGTTTGTCATATGCGTGAGGTAAGACAGTCTTGGGGAGTGAATGAATAAGTGAATGAATGAATGAATAATATACAAAAACTTATGGTTAAGCCGGGCGTGGTGGCGCACGCCTGTAATCCCAGCACTTTGGGAGGCTGAGGCAGGAGGATCGCGAGTTCAAAGCCAGCCTCAGCAATGGCGAGGCACTTAGCAACTCAGTGAGACCCTGTCTCTAAATAAAAATACAAGAAGGGCCAGGGATGTGGCCCAGTGGTCGAGTGCCCCTGAGTTCAATCCCTGGTACCACAAAAAAAAAAAAAAAAAAAAAAAAAAAAAAAAACTTATCGTTTGCAACTGGCTTTATTGGTTGAAAAGCATGACTTGGTCATTGACCAAGGGGAATTCTATGAGTCTCGCAATGAGAGCTACATGGAACTTTTCTAAATTCAGTATTCCTGGCAAAGGTCTTGGGGACTGGAAACACATAGCCCAGGTGTTTGCAATGATAGAGTTTGGGGGATTTGGGTTATTTAAATCTCTCTCAGACTCCTGATGTTTACCAGCTTTCACTGTTTCAATGTTCTGTGTTGATTGCTTTTAAATAAAAGCCTCCCATGGATGTACAGGGTGGAATCTGGTAAATCCTTTCAAATATTCAAACTGGAAAAAACAATATGACTGATTTTTATTATTTTTACTGATTGGTATGGGGAAACACTTGCTGAGTCAATAACTTCATGGCAGATGTAATGAGTCAGGTTGACTTTTTCCAAGATTGACAATAAGTCCAGCGATGTGATTATGATTGGCCCATGATGAGCATCAGCACATAATAGAGTTTATAATTATCTATAATCTTTCTCTACAGGCAATGTGATGATTACACCAGTTTGATAGGAATAACCACCCTTATAATTTTCCATAGTAATATGGTAATTAAAAGGTAGTTAAAACTATGAAAGTATGTGATTTGTTCTTCTTTTAGAAATATTAACATTAAATTTACTATTTATGAATTTAATATATTTTCATTGTTACAATAATTTAAAACTACAGACTTTTAAAATCTATATTTAATACCTACATTTAAAATTATAGTACCATGTTATTATCTTATATATATGATATATATGTATATATATATAATGTTACATATGTAAATATCTAGAAAATTTATAACATGTTTTTATAGAAAATGAGGAATTTATTTTCCTCCAAGATTACATATTGGTATTTTCCCTATATAAAATATTCAAAAAGATATTTATGAATCCATTCAACTATTCAATATTAACAAGGAAGTTTTCTCAAAACTGAAAAAAAACACATCAAAATAGAATTATGGTAAAACAAAAACTGATGATTGCTACTATTTTTATAAATAAACAAGTTACAACATATTATAAAATGATATTCCATTTTGAAGAACATAAATATACTTTGTATGGTATTGATTTCAAAATATTGGCCAGCTCACTTTGAGATAATTTCTAAATTAATATTTTTCACTATTGCAATTATATAATTATTGCATCTGTTTATGAATATTTTAATAAGATTTTATTTTATGTCAATATTTTAGAAATATTCCAAAATCTGCTAAATAAACGAGTAAAGCATTTCAATCATTGAAATAGGAACACTAACTCATTGAAAGTTTAGGTTGAGTTACATTAGAAACCAAAATGCATCTGAGATGTTTACTCTACTTGTATATTTATATATAAATATATATATATATTTATATATAAATATACATATATATTTATACAAATGCAGATATAGATAAAATTACAAATATACATACAGACATGGAGAAAAATGTAGATGTAGATACATATATGAATAGATAATAGCAGAAAATCCAAGTCTCTGTGTCAGAGATCATAATTGATTTATTCACAGCGGGAACAGGGAGATTTATATTGCAACACTTAGCTCCACATGCCCATCACTCTACAGGCAAGATGATGAGACACAGATGAGTAAGTGGGATTGTTATGTAGATGAAGGCTGCAGAAATAAAGATTTCTGTGTTTATATTGAAGAGGAAAGCCACCTTCACTTGCCTCCTGAGAGAGAGAATTCCAGTCTTTTCAATGTAAGCAAATTATTTTCTCTATAAAGGAATGGTAGTATCCTGGGACTCTAGCCTTTGAAATTTAAACAAATCTCTCCAACGGGAGCACAAGGTAAGAGTCTCCAAGTTCACAGTCTAGGATTTTATTCCTTTTGAAATATAAACACATAGGAAGATGTTTCTTTAAAACGTCTGGAGACCTCAAGCTATTCATACCTCCTTTGTGCTACCCTGGTTCACTTCCCTGGAATACAAAATTTAGTTCTTGTGAAGATAATATGTTTCTCATTATTAAGATGAGATAATGTGGAGATAAATGGCATAATAATATATAATAATAATGGAAATTGTGGGATAATAAAAAGACTTACGCCATGGAAAAAGCAAATGTTTCTGGGGGAAGTAACAGCAAGCATTCTTTATCTTTGTAATATATCAGGTCTGCATATCACCAAGCTACAACATTGCAGGAACTTGGAGAAATCCAGGGGAGATTTAGTTTTCTTTTGAAAGTATTTTATGTCTTTTATTATAACCCTATTTGTATTGATCTGTGAATTAATGAGCATATAAAAAGCACAAAATGTTTCAAGACAAACATATTCCTTCATGACTTTCCATGGATTAGCTTCATAGAATGTTTGATTGAGAATGACTGCAATGGGTTATTTAGAACATGGCTCTATTCATCCAAAATCGATCCCCTCAGGAGTAATGGATGGTTGTCATGTCAATTTCTGAATAACCACAATCTACCATGGCACATTACTTCTTCCATTATTTTGAATTTTGCTTTGAAGAAGACAAAATTTTATTACATGTTTAGTGTTTTACTCCAGAAGCTTAATTCCTTCATTCAGGTTGGATGCTAGGAATGAGTTATAATTACTTAAAAGTAAAGAAGGAAGAAAGGAAGAGTGAGGGAAAGGGGAAAGGAGAAAGGTTCTTTGACAACTATTGGCTGACAGCTAGTTGCTGGGAGCTAAGCTATAGGTTTCTTTCTTTCTTTTCATTTTTCTTCTTCTTCTTTTTCTTTTTAGTATAACAGTAGGATTTATTGAAGACCAGAAACAAAAACAGACTTCTTGCAGTAGAATGGGAAAGTGATAGGTTTCTGAAATAAACATAGCAATCTTCACAAAATATCAACAATATTTAGAGAAAGTCACTAATATGAAAAAAATCAGACAAGACAATTCCATTATAGAGTGAAAACTGGGACAGGAAATTCTATAATTATCAAATAAATATTGTTTTCCTCTTTTGCTTGGTATGAATGACTACAAGACGACTACTTCTTTACCTGTGCTAACTGTAGCTCTATTTCAGGTTTTTCTTCTTCTTTTTGATAGGTGTAAAACATCAGATTATAATTCCTTTAATTTCCTAAAAGCATCTATTTCAGAGATGCGCAGGATTCCCCTGATGTTTGTTCTTTATAGTTTTAATACGTTAATAAACTTGACTTCAAACATAGGTATGTTTCTGGTGTTGCTCTTGTTGTGGTTTGTTTTATGTGTAGAAGATGAAGATTTTAGGGTAAGGAAACAGAACAACTGGAGTCTGATATGGAAATATGATGCCTTCTGTGTTTGAGGAAAAGGAGGAGGTCATAGTGATTGAAATCTATCAATAAGATGAATAATAAGAGATGTAATCAACAAACTAAACAGTAGCCAAATAAATTAGGAATGGAGTCTTGAAATAATAATATCTTTGAAATTTACTCTGGATGACATGGGAAGCCATTTGAGGGTTTTGAGGAAAGTACTTATCGTTATCATAAGTTTTAACAAAATCGTTCAAAGTAGACTGAGTTTATGTAAAAAGAGGTAGATACAAAATCAAGGAAGTCAGCTGAGTGGTTATTTTGTTAAAATAAAATTATGTTGGAACAGATTTAGCAATTGTAATAAATACATATCCAAAGCATAGATAATAAACATGAACCAGTTTTTATTTCTCACTTCTGAACATATTTGGTGTGCTTATAATTCTCATTCTTTTGTAAAGGGCAATAAATTTATGTGAATTTGTGTTCACACTGTTTTTGCAACTGAAACAAATAATAAGAATAAAAAATTTTCAAAATTTTAATATTGCAATTTTTAATTTATTGTTATAAACCAATACTAATGTAATCTTTTAAAACATTTGTGATGAATATTACTTAAGATATTTAGCTTTATTACTGAGATTTTTCAAATTTACCATTGTGGGAAAAGCTAAAATAATTAAACAATGTTTAGGACAAGTTATACATTTATTTAATTACTTTATCCTATAACAATATAGACTATTTAAAAAATTGGAACTGCACCTTTCATTAATTAAAATAAACTTTTTTTTAAGAATCTCCTCTTATAAGGTAAAAATGCTTAGCTGGTTCTCAGTCATCCAGTTCCAACTTCTTCTGGCTCTTCCTTTATAATCCATGACTACTATTCACATCTTCCTCACACACCATGCCTCATAGTCCTTTTACCTGAATTTCTTTTTCTTTTCAAAAAAGTCCATGCATCTTACAAGTTCATGTTGATGAATACTTCTAGTTTTGGAATGATTTCTTGAATATTTTTCAGACAACTATTATAATTTTAGTGTATGTAAAACCCCTTTCTTGCCACTTGTCAGTCTTTATTTCCCCCTGCTACAAAGCCCAACAAACATCACCACTATTCTAAAGTCTATTAATTTTTGTAGCTATAATAAAAATTGCTATTTTTGAAAATAAATAATAGATAGTGGAGAACAATATTTGATTGAACCTACTGGAACTAACTCTTAGATGTGAATATAGTCTTTGAATTTTCTCTTATTACTGAAAAAAGTGAAGTTTTCATCTCTTTCTCTGGTAGCAATTGGGGCAGAATATTCCGATCTTCTGTGATGCCTGTTCAGTTGGTTTCTTTGTCCTTGAGAAGTAGGATTATCATTCAGTGATAACTGACTCCTTGTCATTTAAACAATGTCAGTGTAAAAGCTGTAATTATTTTGTATTTATTCATTAATTTATTCAACTTAGTTTAGCAACTTAACTTTTCTCTCACCTTAGTTGATGTTTATGTATTCAATTCCTTTACTCTTTTTTCAAAGATGCTCAAAATATATTTATTCTACCTCAACAGTTTTTAAGAAACAGAAACTATTGAGGCAACTATGGCATTTGCAGTTGTGTTTTTCTTCTCACATTCCTCCATCCACTGCCAGCAGACATTTCAGTTCTGTGAATTTGGTTGGAATTTGAGGATTGGCATAAACTTTGGAAAAATAAATATAAAATTTTAGAAAGACCCAAAGAAATCACAGCAAACTCTAATAAAAGAGAAAAAATATTCATTTTTTGGTACTGTTATGAAGATAAAATAATTAGTGTAGATGGGTCTTTTTATATTTCTACCAATTTTGAAATACCACATTTTTATAATAATGATAAAATCAAAGAGTTTATGATGTTTATTTGGATATATGGGGAAATACTTTTTATAACTTATTTTCACTGATTTCATAAAACATTCTCTATTAATAATGACAAAAATGTTTTATTATGAATAAATATTTTATATTTAAAATGAAAAGTTGATTCATTGTTTTTGCAAACAACAATATCATTCCAGATGTTTTGGAAAGTTAAAGTTGGGTAAATTTCCTATTTACCCTATTAAAATACAGATTTATGGAATTATAAAACTTCATTGCCACTGTAAAACTTGAAGATAATGATAAAATATGAATCATCAAAAATAATTCTTAAAAAATGTCAGGCAATAAAAGAATAACTATCTATTTAACATTCTCTAACTTAACAGTCTGTAAAGGAAAATTTTTAGTAAAAACTTGTTTCTGTATTGCATAGCTGGAAGATCCAATAATCTGGAATGTATTAAATTAACAAGTGGATTCCACTGGAAACATTTAAAAATTCTACTTTTTCCATACTTTTTGGTGCCACATAATTTTCCATAATGGTGGGATATTCATATATGCACAAAACATAAAAATTCTATCTATTTGATGAATTTTATTCCCCAGAATTTCTACTTTCTTTTCTCTCCTCCCTGTTCATGGTACCTCTCCTCAATTGGTATCCCTTTGATTTTCATGCAATCTGCCCACATTTCTTTGACTTTTTTCTCTCTAGCTTCCATATATGAGAGAAAACACATATGACTCATGAGTTTTTGAGTTTCAATTACTTCACTTAAAGTTCTCAAGTTCCGTCCATTTTAATGCATATCACATAATTTCATTCTAGCTTATAAATGAATAAAAACTTCATTGTGTATATATACCACATTTTCTTCATCTACTAACATCCATTGAAATACATCTAAGCTGGATATAATTTGGCTACTGTGAAATGTGCTGCTATAAACTTGGATATGCAAATATCACTATAGTATGCTGACTTTCATTCTTGAGGATAAATATTGAGAAGTGGTATGTCTCTATCACATGGTGGTTACATTTCTAGTCTTTTGGGGAATCGCCATACTGATTTCCATAGTGGTTGTTCTAATTTACAATCCCATTATAAAAATTCTTAAGGAAATGTACAAACATCCAATCCGTGCTATATTTGCTTTATTATGTGTTCAAATAAAAATTAAGTTGCAATTCTGAACCCGTGTGAAAGACTTCTGAAAGAACGGTCAAAATGAAGAAGCAGGAGAGAATGTGATATACAAACTTTAAAAGAAAAGTGGACTAAAAAATATATACTCAATAGTCAATATTTTAGTTTTAGGGTTCACATTTGCCAGCCAGGAGAAACTGAAGAACATATTGAATACTCCAAGATCCACTTTCTCAATTTGTAAAATGGGAACACATAATTTTCCTGTTAAAGTCAGAAGAGAGTTTTGGATGATCAAATGAAGTAAGAAAGATATAAAACCTCTGTATACTTTAAAGCATTAAGCAAATATAATTTTAACTTAAAAGTTTAGTGTGCACATTATCATGAGTTCTAGTCATTTGAATAAATATTTCCACTTTTACTATAACATTTATTTTTACATACAATACTTTATTTTTCTCTTTTGCAAACTAAAACATCATCAATATCACTACATTTATACACACTAATTCTCAAATAAAAAAGTTCTTCTGAATTTTCATTTTAACTCAGATATTTGCAGAAATTCACAATGTAAAAATCTCACTCATACTATTACCATTGACACTGAATTGCTAGATAAATGGCATGTCAGTTCTCATTTATATTTCTGAATGTCTGACAAAGAGTGACAGCTGCTCAGAGTTTATAATTTGGTGTCACATTAGCTTAATGAATGGAGCAATTTCCATAGGAAAATACATATGAAATTAAATCTTGAAGACCTAAACAATGCTTTCTGTGAGGCTAAATATTAAATGGACACATTTAATAATTCTTATGCAGTGTTTGAAGACATAGGGAAAGAACAGCTGAAAACAATTCTGAGATTGTGAATGCTCCGTGTGTGTATGTGTGTGTGTGTGTGTGTGTGTGTGTGTGTGTGTGTTAGAGCATTAGTTATATATTTGAATCAAAATCCAGTCTAGATCTGTGGTATCCTGTGTTCTACACAATGTTGTTCTTTTGGTATTGCCATGACTCAATTCGTTTTAATATTGGTCAAAAATGTCTGCTAAAATATTTAATTCTCCTTCATTTTGTATATATATATATATATATATATATATATATATATATATATATATATACATATATATATATGCACACACACACACACACACACACATATATATATATATAAACACACACACACACACACACATATATATATGATATAGGCATGCTCTAGAAAGCTGTTTAGCAACTTCTGAGATTGTATTGAACCCTTTCTTAAAAATTATACCATGCAGTGATGGCACTATGGGTTGCATAAATTTGGTTGTATAAAAAACAGATTGCTATTTAAGACATAAATATATATATATATATATATATATATATATATATATATATATATATATAGCTTATTATGCTGGGTAGATGGGTGATTGTGAATGAGAGTTCCTCTAGAGTGAACAATACATCATATAGAGATGAAGGGAAGGAGCCCAAAGTGGACATTTGTTCATAGCAAGAAAACAATGAAGCTTAAAAAGCTTTGCTAATTCTTTTGAGCTGGTAAAAGCTGAAAGCTTTGAGTACTAATACAATTGGCCTTTTTCATTATCATAGTTTCTTAATATGTTTTTGGATAAGGAAATATAACCTTGAGTTGAGTATAGGATAGCAAGTTGATGGTTCCATAAAATGAATATAGTTCTGAGTTTCAGGAAAGAAGTCAGGCAAGAAAAGGGTGATATCTTGCTTCTGTTTGGGAAAAAAAAAAAAAGGAGGAGGGTTAAGAAGAGATCTGAGATGCCTGAGCAACAAGAAGGCAAGTACTTTGAAGAGCAAGTTAATTTTGTAGAGAATTTTGGGGTGGGAGTTCACGAGTAACAAGGCACTTTAAGAAGTCAGATGCTGATATGTTACTGGCTTACTGGTTTGTGTTTCTATACAATTCCTCCATTAAGGAAAATCTCCATTAAAATATTCCTTAAAAGTACCCCTTCCTGATGATAATTGTGTTATATAGAAATCTAGCGAACTGGTTCACTGCCCTGTTTCATATGTGTTGACTAACTTATGAAAGTAAAGGTACTTACACTAGCCCCAGGAGGCAAGACAGGTTGAATTGAAGGATTCAGGGAAAATATAATATCAAAACAAGGAATAATGAGGGGGAACCCTAATAAGCCTCTGAGATCCCTAGAGTTTGGAGGCAAAGCTGGGTTTCCATTGTTTGAGGGGTGGGCAATAATAAAGTGTGTATTAAGTCTTAACATGTATCAGTTCTTTAAAAAGTTTAGTCTCAGCCAAGTGTGGTGGTGCACACCTGTAATCCCAGTGACTGGGGAGACTGAGGCAGGAGGATCACAAGTTCAAAGCCAGCCTCAGCAATTTAGCAAGGCCCTAAGAAGCTCAGTGAGACCCTATCTCTAAATAAAATACAAAATAGGGCTGGGGATGTGGCTCAGTGATTGAGTGCCTCCGAGTTCAATCTCCTTTACTCCCCTCTCCCCCCACAAAAACATTTAGTCTCTGGAGACATCTGAATAGCACAGTTTATGTAAGCAAAGGAGTGTCACTAGTAATTTGTGGCAGAGATGATTAAAAGATAGCCACATGATCATTTGGTCCTCTTCCTTTCTCCAAATATGTTCTTTTCGCTGTCTCACTCTCTCTCTTAGGTAACACATAGGAGTATGGATTAAACTTGACTTCTATCTTCACGTTAAATTCATGTGAGCACATATTTTGAACAAAAATTCAAGAACAAGAGTCCAAAGACACAGATAAACTTTCAATATAACTAGAAGTTCCCCAACTAAAAGTTCACTATTAATATTTCCCTAATAAATGCCTAATAAATGCCTCTAATCCTTGGCTTTTACTTTGAATAGCATTTCAGGATATCATCTTAATCAGACCAAGTAGAGACAGGTAGCCAGCAATGGGCCACAATTAATGACTTATTAAGCAACTTCTTATATGGCTTTTGATTTTCTGCTTTCTTTGAGAAAAAAGAGAGAAACAAAAATAAATAAGACAGAAAATCATTTTTCAATGCATCTTAATAATAAAAAGAATCCAAATCCCCAAAGAGCATGGAAAGGATGTATGTATCATTCCTTTTTCTTCTGCAATCTTCATTTTCTTTTATAATTCACCTTTTTCCCAGAGTGGTGAACAGCTAGTCTATGATCTAGGAATAGCAGAGAAGCAAACAAACAAGAATCTTAAGAAGCTTACATTTTGGTGGGTCAGATACTAAGCATAATAAAAAGGAAAATCTGATTCATGACCACCCAGGGATGTCAAAACATATGAACAGTTTAAAGAGGTTAAAAGAATATAGAGGTTTTCAATCAGTGGTTACTGTCAGCCTTAGTGATGAGGCAATATTTATAATATGAGTTTGATTTCATTAACATTAAAATTATAAGCTCAGCAACTCCTTATACTTATATTTTAGTGTGTAATAATGTGAATATATACTTCCATTTCACCTCTGGAGAGAAAAAAAGATCCAGGAAAGAAATTATGTCTTATACATCTGTGGCATTCAAGTTTCCTCACTGTGCATACTTGAGCTGATTTCAATACAAAGTGATGTATCTATCAGAGGACTTGGGGAGTGAGTTCATAGTCATTTGGAGGACTGAAAGTACTTTCTCTCAGCTGATCTTCTGAAAATGATTTCCTACATAACAAGAAAGAGTGGGCTGCAAACTAAGCTTATGTATTTATCTTTTCTAGTGAGTTTTACATAATGCTTTCACATTGCTATTTAGATGTCTTCTTTTCAACTTGACCCTCTGCCCCCTTTTTATGCCATTCTTATGAAGCTTGTCAAGTGGTATTTCTTCAGCTTTTGTTAGTGCATTTTTTCAGCTTTTGTTGTCTGGAAAAGTCTATTCTTTTTTTTGGGGGGGGAGGGTAATGGGGATTGAACTCAAGGGCACTCGATCTCTGGGCCACATCCCCAGGCCTTTTTTGTAATTTATTAGAGACAGGGTCTCACTGAGTTACTAAGTGCCTCACCATTGCTGAGGCTGGCTTTGAACTCGCGATCCTCCTGCCTCAGCCTCCCAAGTGCTGGGATTACAGGCATGTGCCACCGTGCCCGGTTCTCCTTATGTTTTTGAAACACAGTTTTTCCAGGTATAATATTCTTGTTTTTTTTTTTTTTAGGCACTTTGATTATATCACCCCACTTTCTTTGGGTCTGCAGATTTCTGTTTCAAAATGTGCTTGAAGTCTTATGGAGTTTCTCTGCAATGTGGCAAGTCATTTTTCTCTTGCTGATTTTAAAAATTCTCTTTTTATATTTTACTTTTAATAAATTGCCTATTGTGTGTCTTGGTACAGACTTCTTTCATTTCATTCTCCTTGGCTCCTTTAGGCTTCATAAATCTGGACCTTTGTTTTGCTCCCAAAATTTGGGAAGCCAAAGTAGATTTCAATCTTTTAAAAAATAAAGTCTACTTACAGTTTAAATGGAAATCTTAATACAAAGTCTAACATTATCATAATAATTTTAAGACAGTCATTCATTTTTAAAGAGGATCTCAGGTTAATATCACTATCAGAATTATCAACATTATGTTTTTTTGAAAAAATACAAGCCATAGAAGTCTATATTACTTAAAAATTTTATTATTTTCTTCATTAATATTGTCATGATTTCTCACCAGCATTGTTTTGTATTAAGATTCTTATCATGTGACTTTTTTAAATCAGCAAATTTGAAATACAAATTTTAAAACAAAGTGTTAATAGAAGTCCTTTCCAAACCATATCATTGTTTAACTAGTTATCCATAAAAATGACATAACCAATTAAAAAATGAATCTCACTCTACAGGCTAACCATGATTTAAGATTAGAAACAGTCTTCAGAGTGCCTCATGGCAGAATGTGGGTTAGGATTTAGCAAAGAAATTGTATAAACATTTAAACGCTCTAAGATGACAACAGTGATAATGGTGATTGCTCTTGGATTTTGTGGTCTCAAAAAAACATCTGGGGAGAATTCTATTAAAACAAATTCTGAAAACATTTTAAACAGAGTGTGTTTGTTAGTCCCACTGTATCTACAATACATTTAGCCAATATGTGGCTATCATTCATAAGACTTTCTAAGATGATTAAACAATTTCATATTTGGGAAAAGCAGTCAATAATATAAGTCCAACTGAATATTTGTACAAACGTTTGTCCAGCATTTAGATGTTTTATTTTTATATATAAAGGTTTGCTCCAGTACCCAAAAGAGACAAATAATAAGCCAACTGGGTAATACTGGCTCATTTACCTGGGTGGACATGTAATTCTTAATATATTAGAACATATTTAAAATAACTGTAGAAGCATACATTAATAAATTTTACACTTAAACTGCATTCATTATATTAGGCCATGACAGTTTTTATTTGAACCAAATAAATATGTGTTCTCTTTTGGTCAATATGCGTTTTAAGAAACAGAAATCATTGCTTAAATAAACAATAGAAAAATTAATAAAAAGATAACATACAAGAATAAAATCTCATATGTGACATTTTAATTCCTTAGTCTCTTAGGCATAATTATAAAATAAATTACTTGCAGAAGCTTGGTGAGGCACATGAGATAGTAGCATTCTTTTCTTATGCATATCATGAAAAAGCCATGGATCCTTTCTTAACATCTTAAATTACCACAAAAATTCAGTGATTTGGCCAAATAAGATTCTAATGTTTATGTCTGGATATTGAAATTATCACTATTTTTGAAACAGTGTCAACAATACTAGGAGGTTTATTATCCAATTATTCTAGAATGTTTTAAAACTTGAAAATCACAGTTTTCCAAAGTTAAAAAAAAGTTGGTAGATGTTAAAATAAGGTAAAATCAATTTATGCAACATATAGCTATCATAGAGGATTTTTTTTTAATCACTTGAAATATTTTCAGAGACACCTTTTGCACAAATTAAAAACATGTTAGTCTTTTATCTGTTACTATAAAACTGTTTGTGAATCTGAGTGATATAGATTTATTTAGATCACAATTTTGGAGTTTCAAGGACATGGTGCTTGGCTTTGGTGAGGGTCCCATTAATTACATTACATGGCAGATTGCATCAGAAAGGAACTGTGTGCAAGAAAGTGAAAATACATGGTAAGACGGGATGCCAAAGACCAGAGGGGACAGTTTTGCTTTTTTGTGACAAAGCTTCTGACAAAAATTAACTTAAGTCCCTTAAGAACTATGTTAATTTCTTCCAAGTACAATACCACCAGTGACCCATTACCTTGTTATAAGTCTCATCTCTTAATGATTCTATAACCTCTCAACATTGGCATACGGAGGACCAAGCTTCCAACACAGGAGCACTTGGGGAACACATTTACATCTGTACCACAGCTCATTAATATAGAAAGCAAGTATGACTAGTTGAGAGTAAGATTGAGAGAAAGGTTTTAATGGAGGTTAAAGTGTATAAGGCAGAACCTAGCTTTTGTTTGCTATTTTATTAGGTTTTTACTAATCAATTGTTTATGACTTATAGGCTCTTGAGATTTTAATAGGAAGGTGTCTAAAACAAATGTGTCTGATTATATATGTCCTTTTCAATTGGTGTTCGATTAGCTTTGCAATTTTCCTTAAATGTTGGCTTAGCATATCATGGATAAATTATATTAATATGCTGATACTGCACATGATACTAACAAGAGTACTTTATTCAAGCTTACAAAACAATAAAGTTAACATTAAAGCCACTTTTATATATATGTATATTTGCTTATTTTATTAGTAGGAATTTGGCTAATATAATCCTAAAGGCTGCAATTTTCTGTTGTGTCTTATTTCAACAATAGTGAATTTAATTTTTTATTGAGAAGAATTTGATACATTATCCATTTCCTTCTATTCCAGTATTGTGAGGGGAGAAAAAAACATATCATTTTAAAATGTCCATTAATATTCTCAATGAGAGGTGATAACTTAATAAAATATGCTTATGAGAAAAATGTGCCAACACACAGTACAGAAAAATCAATTCCATATAAATTGAATATATAAATATTAGTGTTAAAAATAAAGTATTTAGAGGAAAACATGAGACATCTTTCATTTTTCTCAACATAGAGTGGACAAAGACATCTGTACACAAAGTGCATAATATCTTTACCAAAAATTTTTTAAATTTATACACTGGACCTTATTGATAGTAATAACTTTTGTTCATCATAATACATCATTAATATAAAAAGTAAACATATTAAATAGCATAAAATATTTCAACAGTATATATCTGACAAATGACATATTCAGTAATATGTGCATATGTCTGTATGTATTTGTGTGTATATGTATCTATATATGGAAAAACAGACAATACTGTGGCAAATGGGAAAAAGTTTTGAATAGATATTTCACTAATAATATCCAAATGTCCAATGCAGATTTGAAAATGTGCTCAAATCCATTTGCATAAGGAAAATTAAAATTAAAATAATAATCAATGTTTAAAATAAAAAGATGGTACAGTGGATGTTATGGTGTATTGTGCGGATCTATCCTTGAAAACTCATTCCAAGAGTTGCTGAGATGACGGCAGTCCAAGAGTTTAATTGATCAACAAATGCCAAAGCATCAAGGACTAACCCTTCAACCCAAAGTAGGACAAATCCAAGCAGCTACTTTAGCTTGGGAGCTTCCCCTAGAATTAGTAGAGGTTTTTGTTGCAACACAGAAAACTTTAGCTTCTGGCCAATCCTATTTCCTACCTTATCTATAGAGGTGTTGACGAGTCCTTCTCAAGGAATTGGACTGATGACAATTAGTGGTCTGAGAAAGTGGAATTTGGAATCTGGATCACTTTGCTGATGTGACCATAAGGACCATGTTACAAATGGTAAGTAAAATACTCTGGTATGTAACAACATTATAATGGTTAAAACTTTCATTGGGGTAATAATGATTACAAGTGTCATAGTATACCAGAATGTGAGAATACACTTGTGAAAAATTATATCAAACATTTAGGAAATATATGGAAAACAATAATTAAAATGAATACAGAAGTGATTGGCTGCACTTGGGGCAGTCAATGCTTTGGGGAGAAGCCATGGAAGGCTAAGAATAGTTAACCAATTTACAGAGAAAATTGCAACTTGAAGGCAGAAAAAGTTGCAATTCATAACAAGGAATAAGAGTGGCAGATTGTAGAGAAAGTTAAGCTTTTAATTATGATAGATCTGCTATGTCAAAGTAATTTGGAAGAGTGGGACCCTCAGACATAATAGGGCACAAGAATTGAGGCACTCAAAGACCATGCATGCTTTATTCTCCTAAATCCTCTGACCATGACAACATAGTCTTTCAATACATACCAGTGCTTCTTAGTTGTTTGTAAACAATGCAGAGAGCTGTTTTGCGAGAAACCCAAAACTCTTCACAACCTTCACCTTTCCCAGTGGATACCAGATGAATAACTAAGATCAAATCATAATTTAAATCCAGCAGAGGGATAGTATAGTAATTTAAGAATGGAAAGACACTGTATCACAATACAGCTATAGGACCTACTTTTCAAATAAGTGTAGGCACCAAGACAGTATGCATGAGACTGGATATTACATCTGTAACTACTGGTTTAGAAGCCTAAACTTCAAGAGCAATAATATTTCCACCATAGGGCAGGGCAAAAGTGCGTTTAAATTTTAAATTATAATGCCAACTTGTTAAATCAGGATCTAGATGCCAGGGACCAGAGAAGGCTTTCAAAGTTGATCCTGAGACACAGAGGGAAGACTTAGAATTAAGTAGGGCTGATATTACTCAATAGGAATAGGAGAGAATATATTTGATTTCAAGGAAATCATTTAGAAATATTTTGATAAATCTTGCCGGGCGCGGTGGCGCACGCCTGTAATCCCAGCACTTTGGGAGGCTGAGGCAGGAGGATCGCAAGTTCAAAGCCAGCCTCAGCAATGGTGAGGCACTTAGTAACTCAGTGAGACCCTGTCTCTAAATAAAATACAAAAAAGGGCTGGGGATGTGACCCAGTGATCGAGTGCCCCTGAGTTCAATCCCCGGTACCACAAAAAAAAAAAAAAAAAAAAAAAAAAAAAAAAGAAAGAAAAAAGAAATATTTTGATAAATCTTTTACAAAATTTCTAGATAAATTTCAATCTAAAAGATCATGATGACCTGGGATTTGAACACTTAAGGAATGAAGGTCTTACCAACCAAAGATAAACCACTTAGATCAGCAAAACTGCTAGTGAGAATTAGTGAAATTTAGAATGGTTGATCCATGAGCTATAAAATGAGTATCATTTACAACCTTGACAACACTACCAATTGCATGGATTTTAACTTTATCCCATTCATCATTTTCTTGCAAGGAAAAGTGGCATTTCTGAATCTTGGAGGTGTTCCTAGATTTATTTTCTCCCTCCCTTCCTCCCTCCTCCCTCCTTCCTTCCTTCCTTCCTTCCTTCCTTCTTCCTTCCTTCCTTCCTTCCTTCCTTCTGTGAAATGACTGAATTTGAGTGACACTTTAAAGAGAAGTGAATGTGGGCTGTGGGTGGGATGATGTGTCATCCTGATGTTGATTCCATCCGTACTCCTTGAACTTGACCAACAGCCCATGGCTGAATTAGTATATAGGATTTGCTTTTTTTGCTTTTTGACAAACAGATATTCGCTGCCCCAAATCACAATGAGGCAAAGAGCCAGCTTCCTCACTCTTAAATGGGAATATTTTGAAATACATTTTTAACTGCACAGGGCCCTATAAGATTGATTGGGCCTTGGTGTCTGTTCAGAACTTTTAGACTCTTCCCAAACTTCCTTCCTTCTTCTATAAGCATTGATTTTATGATTTCCTGCACCTATCTGCACCCCAGAGTCTGTTTCACAAGGAACCTAACATGTAGCATAAAAAAATAATGAAATGTGTGGAAATGATTTAAACAAATGGAAGTTTTGTTTTACTTGGTCAAAGTGTCAATTTTATAACAACTTTGAAAAAATGTTATTATACACTGAATCTGAGCAGGAGTATGACATATGACCCAGATATTCAAGGCATTTCAAATTCACAGACATCACACTTGTTCACTAAAAGTTGTTTTCAACAGGGACCCTCACAGCATGGTCTACATAATAGACGTCAATTGGAAACTACTTAAATGCTTGCTTATGGTACAATAATGATAATAAATTATACATTCACAATATGGTACTATACAGCAATGCATGTGAATAAACAATTACTATAACATGAATGACTCACATGAAGATACTATAGGAGTACTAGACACAAGAGTACATGTTTCCTTTTATATAACATTAAAAAGGTAAGATAAGCCTATGTTATTTTGAAATTGAGTATTGGTTATATTTTGGGATTGACTAGAATGGAGTATAAATGGAGATGTGGGGTTCTAGTAATGTTGTGGTTTTGTCCTGAGTAGACTGTATGGTAGTTTGTTAGGATTGACACCGGGCATATCATTGTCTTAATACTTCAATAAAAGTGGTAAAGATTCCCCATCTTAATGTGTTTTTTTCTAGGATTACATGTTAACTTATTTAACATATACATTTATAAATTTACAAAAAATTATGAAACAAAGTCCTTCCAACCTAATACTATGCAGGGGGACGAAGGAGAGGAGATTGGGAGAGGTATTAGAGTTGAAAATTATAAAATTATGTTTTTATGTAGATGTGAATATGTTTCAATGAAATTCACCATTCTGTATAAATTAATATGTATAAATAAATTAATACATAAGTGAGCTGTAAATCCAAGAAAAATGTTTTTAGCAATAACAGTGTCATTTGTTAATTTAATATTCCATATACTCAGATTATAAAACGTTTAAAACAATCCTGAAAACTCTTTTTTTTCCCACCAGTTATTGAACCCAGGGGTGCTTAACCACTAAGCCACATCCCCACCCCTTTAAATTTTTTTAGTTTTGAGACAGGGTCTTAATAAGTTACCTAGGGCCTCTCTAAATTGCTGAAGCTGGCTTTGAACTTGTGATCCTACTGCCTCAGCCTCCTGAGCCACTGGGATTACAGGACTGCACCACAATACTGAAAAACTCTTTATTTATCATTATTTATCATTAACTGTTATTTATCAGTATTTCTTTCCAAGATTACTAATGGCAATTCCAGTTTCAACTAGTAGAATCCTAATAGGTGGTGTGGCCATTTAATATCTGTTTGTTTGCCAAAAATGCTTGATTTCCCCATGCATTTATCCACATTAGACTGCTATTTATTAAACATTTTGCCCCAATAGGACACCTCTTCCATGAAGGTAAGTGTATTAGTTTAAGATAAAACATATTTTCTTCCTTTGGGATATTATAGCTTTAAAGTATAATTTTCTTGCATATATATATGCAAGTAGCATCTGCTGTTTTAGAGGAAGGATGACTTACATGTTTGTAAGCTCCAAAGAGATTTTCACAATACTATTAATCAAACACATACTTAATGTTTGCAATGCTATTAAATAAATATCTAAATAAATTGTTTTTCATTTAATTAGTGTTTTAGTCAGCTTTAACCTTTTACAGAGATAGTGAATATTTGTACATAATAGTTGGATTTTGGTAGATTTTATTTCTTATGTAAGCTACTTATAGACAATCTCTTTATTGCCCCCTTTTAACACAATTTTTAAATTTGGTTTGCTTTTCACTAATGGAACAGAAGAAGAAGTGAATATGAAACTTTGTAGGTTAAACTTTAAAGCTATATTTCTGTTCCTCCAATGGTTTATTTTTTTCTTCCTTCTGTCATAAGAGTAGAATATCCTTTGATTCTTAACTAAAGGCTGGGTAATGGGAAAAATGTGGAACAGGGAAACATTCAGTCAATAATTAACATAGAAAACTATAAGGAAATGAATTGGTTGTGTTCTCATTTGTTTCACAGAATCAAAAGAAGAAACTAACTTAGAAAAATTTTGGGCACAATAAGTTGAGTCTTCTGTCTAAAGTATAAAAAATGAAGCTAAGAGAAATTTATATTACTAGATTAAAATTTTCTGAAAACTCACTTTCCTTTGTAGTTTTAGGATTTCATCAGAATCTTCAAATAAAATACCTCCTAAACACCCTTTCATGTTTCAGGTGGTATTTTGCTTAAACAACAAAGAGTATTTAAGGATTGAAAAACAATTAAAACCTGAAGCATGGCTACCCCTAATGTTTCTCCCCTGTTGATAAATTATGCACCTGCATTTTCTTAGCACTCGGCTGCTTTGATTTTGATTTTTCTTTTCCCCCCGCTAAAAACAAATGACATGCAATAGTCAGGGGAATTATAGCCAGAACAAAATGCATTTCTGTTCACTACCTGAATAAACAGTGAAAAAACCAAAAACAGACAAGGTAAAACTATGAATCAGAAGAAATTTTTAGAATAAAACTGGATAGTAAGCCTGTCTTTTGAGTGTCTACTCATTATGTTGAAAAATATATATAATCGTATCTTTCAGTACAATTTTTATTTGCCTCATAATTGGGAATTCAAAATTGGAATAATTAAATTCTGTTGCTGATAGTTTTCTTTCAGAAAGTTTTTTTTTTTTTTTGAAAATACCTTATAGCTCTATTCAAACAGTAATCAGATCAATTGTTTCTCAGTTGTTAACAATACAGAACAAAAACCCTATGATGAGTATTCTTTCTAGAAAACTTTGTAAACAATTGGAGATAATTCAGGTTTCTTTACTGTTCTTTCAGAATAAAGTGATTCATTGAAAAATGGTATAGCTTACTTCTTTAAACCAAAACCTCTTTAGAAACACCAAATTTCGCTGGACCCATTTTCACAGGCTTGGAAGGCTGACACAGAAGGATTGCAAGTTCAAAACCACCCTCAGCCAAATCGAGGCACTAAGCAACTCAGTGAGACCCTGTCTCTAATAAAATACAAACTAGGGCTGAGGATGTGGCTCAATGGTTGAGTGCTCCTGGGTTCAATCCCCAGTAATCCTTCCTCCCCAAAAGAAAAAAAGAAACACCAAATTAAAAAAAAAAAAAAAAAAAAAAAAAAAAAAAAAAAAAAAAAACAAGCAGGTGTTATATAGCTTTATTGACAGTTTTCTATAGCTTCTCTAATGTCCTGCACAAAGACACACAGACACATGCACACACATATGGACAAACACAACAAAAACTAAGAGGAGAGGTTTTGTATGTAAAAGGACTCATGATAAATGAAGTAAGAAAGAATTTTTATACTTCAGAGGGACTGACTTCAAATGATCTTTAACAATTTATATTTAAAAGGACACACGTGTAGGGCACAATTAAGAAATGATGGAAGGGATTGTTTCATATTGTTCTTACTTAATTGTATACAAGCAGTTGTATGTAAAAAGATACTATACTTGTGCATGATGAATAAGTAAATAAATAATAAAAAAAAATCTATACTATACCACACTCTGTTGGGAGAATCAATCCTTTTCTAAGTGGAAATTTATTTTCAATTCTCTGTCAATGACATTTCCATGAAAGGACACTTCTTTTCTTCTTAATGAAGTGTTATTTAAATATTCCCCTCCTATATTCTTTTAAATTGACTTTTTTCTTGATAAGTAAAAAGCATAAAAGAAATTCAGCATATGGAATGAACAAATGACTAATGTATATTTAATTGGTAGATATATATTTCTCATTAGATCATGTTTAGACAGAAAAACAATACTGTGTGTACTTCCATAGATAAGACAAAGTAACTGGACATGTCTTTCATCTGATGCATCTCATATTCAACATCTTATAAAATAGGATCACTCTGTATGTTTAAGGAAAACTGTTTTTTATGTCTGTGTGCATGTGTACCTGTGTGTTTTGAAGCAAGTTCTTTTTCTAGAGAAATAGTTATTACTTAAAACATTTAATATTTTTTAAACTTGCCATTTTCAAACATCAATTGTTTACAAAAGGCAATATACCCAATGCATCAATAAGATTGCATTAATTTTAAATCAGTTTTCACCCAAACATAAGACATGTTTCTATAAAGGAGTATGAACTTAGAATATAAGTGCAGAAGCAAAACCACTGGCATAGCTTTTATAAATTAAGCAGACAGTAGGGAAAGTATATGTGAATGACATCTCCTTTAAAACTGGCAAAACAGAGTGATATTTATTTGTATTCAATATTAATGACAAATTCCCTGTATCAAGTCAACAGTATTTATTGACCTGTATTGAGTCAATAGTATTTATTGAGTTTCAATAAGAAGACTTGTGTTTCAACTGCCAAACATTTCCACATATTTATTGTTCACAATTAATCACTCGTCAAATGCCAATTGGAATAAAAAAACTTTTGAGTAAATAAAGCAAATATGTAGTTACATGGTCCTGGAAAGGTTATTAGATTTTATTTCATATGTGTCATTTTTTTTAATGATGGCAGAAATTGAGAGGCAGAGAAACTGAATGATCCTGCATCACATGCATGTTAGTATAAAAAAGCTTTGCTCAGACCCAGTTCATGCTCTTTCCTGTGCTGGATTATTCTGTAAATCTTAATTAACCCGAAAAGGATTTTACAAGGTAAATCAAAATGTTTTATAGGGAATTTCCAGAAATTAAAATAAATTTATATGTGCTACTATGTACACAGAAACATATTGAAGGCCCTCTAATACTAAGAGATTAGAAGTAATTTTTCATTATCTCACTGTTATTAGATAGGTAAGTACACCAATGATACTAAGAACTTTCTGCAGCTTGTATCTTTGCAAGTCAAGGAAGAATATAAAACTACCTAAAATATTTGGAATTATTTTTCACATAATGTTTTACAAATGAAAATCATTTGAAAGCATTTACTATATTTTTAATTCATAACATTAGTGTCATAAAGGTTACACATGCTCTGCAAATGGTTTGGATTTTTTTTTTTTTTTAACTAGAACTGAAGATTGAATCCAGGGGCACTTTGTCACTGAGCTGCATTTCCAAGATTTTTTAAAATATTTATTTATTTGCTTTAGTTGTACACAATGCAATGTATTTATATTTACGTTGTGCTGAGGATCGAACCTGGGCCGTGCACGAGCCAGGCAAATGCTCCACCGCTGAGCCACAACCCCAGTCCTCCACGATGTTTTTTAATGTTTTATTTTGAGACAAGGTCTCCCTAAGTTGCTTAGGGCCTCTCTAAATTGCTAAGGCTTGGTGAGAGATAGAGTTAAAAGTGGATCAAGGATCTAGGAATTAGACCAGAGACACTAAACCTAATAGAAGAAAAAGTAAGCTCTAATCTCCAACATGTTGGATTAGGTCCCAAGTTCCTTAATAAGAATCCTGTAGCACAAGAATTAATACCAAGAATCAATAAATGGTATAGACTCAAATTACAAAGCTTCTTCTCAGCAAAAGAAACAATCAGTGAGGTGAACAGAGAGCCTACTAATTGGGAACAAATTTTTACCACATGCACGTCAGATAGAGCACTAATCTCTAGAATATATAAAGAACTCAAAAATCATAACACCAAAAAATCAAATAACCCAATCAATAAATGGGCCAAGGAACTGAACAGACACTTCTCAGAAGAAGATATACAATCAATCAATAAATACATAAAAAAATGCTCAACATCTCTGGCAATTAGAGAAATGCAAATCAAAACCACTCTAAGATTTCATCTCACACCAGTCAGAATGGCAGCTATTAAGAACACAAACAACAATAAATGTTGGAGAGAATGTGGGGAAAAAGGCACACTCATACATTGTTGGTGGGACTGCAAAATGGTGTAGCCAATATGGAAAGCAGTATGGAGATACCTTGGAAAACTTGGAATGGAACCACCTTAAGACCCAGCTATCCCACTCCTTGGTCTTTACCCAAAAGAACTGAAAACAGCATACTACAGGGACACAGCCACATCAATGTTTATAGCAGCACAATTCACAATAGCTAAACTGTGGAACCAACCTAGATGCCCTTCAGTAAATGAATGGATAAAGAAAATGTGGTATATACACACAATGGAATATTACTCAGCAATAAGAGAGACTAAAATCGTGGCATTTGCAGGAAAATGGATGGAGTTAGAGAATATAATGCTAAGTGAAGTTAGCCAATCTCAAAAAGCCAAATGCCAAATGTTTTCTCTGATATAAGGAGGCCAATTCACAGTGGGGATGGGATGGGGAGCATAGGAGGATTAGAGGAATACTAGAATGGCCAATGGGGAGGGAGGGGAAGGGAGGGGGCAAAAGGGTGAAGGAAAAAAAAAAAAAAAGATGGTAGAATGAGATGGATATCATTACCCTAAGTGCATGTATGAAGTCACAAATGGTGCGAATATACTTTGCATACAACCAGAAAAAAATAAAATAAAATAAATAAATAAATAAATAAATAAATTGCTAAGGCTTGCCTTGAACTTATCCTCAGCCTCCTAGGCAGCTGGGTTTACAGACTTGTGCCAATGCTCCTGCACTTTATATAATTTTTAATGATTATATAAGTTATTTCAGTCCTGAAGATAGAGAGAAATGTCCTTTTTAGTGATCTAAGATTTCATTAATAGTTAAATTAAATGGGTAGTAACATAACCTTCTCAAACCTGAAACTCTTTTTTTTTTTTTTTTTGTAGGATAGGACTGCTAAATTTTATTTAAAATTCCAACATTTTATTATGAGCTTTGCATTAGAGATCACAGTTAAGTTTTTTTAATAATGTATTGCCTATAAGCATTATTATAACACAGACTTAACTTATTCACACAAGGAATACCAACAGAAACACAGTTTGGTTTCAATATGAAAATATAAAGTATTTCTTAGGTCAAACTTTCAAACTGAGCCCACTATTTCATTATGACATGTTCTTTAAAGAGTCAAGATTTATACCCAATATTACAATTATGTGACAATCCTAGAATTATCTCTCGTCGGTATTCATGATTGATTTTGGAATATGACATATTTCCAAAAAGACAGGTGCAAGGCATTAGGGATTTTTAGAATATCTGTTTCTTCACAACCTTCTTTCATCTGAGTAGTATTCTGTAGTTCTCCATTGAATTTCTCACCACATCTCAGCTTCTTAAGAGCAAGGATTCTTGACCCTAAAATGAAGGTGTCACATCCTCATTACAAGAATGTGGGGTGGGGAGAAGTGAGAGGAAAATAAAGTTATTCATTACTAAGGCTAGAAATGGAGTTTGGCATTTTGATAAAGAATAAATTCAAAGAAATTGGTGCTTTATGGGAAGGTAATTGTATGTATTATTATCCTACACAAACAAGATAAATTTTAATATTCTCAGGTAAATATAAAAATTGAAACATTTCATTACTTAGTTAAAATTGTGTCAATTGTGTTTAATACTACTGTGTTTAGTACTATTGTGTTTAATACTATTGTGTTTAATACTACTTTTCAGACATTTGAGGATTTTTGAGTACTTCTATGGCTTTCAATGTATTTTATGTCATTAAATTTAAAATAATTTTGTTTAGCAGTTACAAATGACAAAATAATTTTATCACAGTTTCCTTTTTATGAATTTTTATTTGTATGCAATTTGCAACTGGGCATCAGGTACTTATTGAATGCTATATTATATACTAAACAGATGAAAGAAATAGGCATTTATGGATCTATATGCATATGTTGAATTACATGGTTGAAATGAGGACATTCCTGATTTACAAATTGGTTCTTTGAATATATTTTAACTCTTATTATTGTGAGTTCATAAAGCTGGATCTTTATGTATATTTTTCCTGATTATAGAAGTTCACAATATTAATTTTGTTACTGAAGTCCAACATTAAAAGTTTTTTTTTTTTAAATTATATGTTTGTGACAAATTACTGACTATGGTAAAATCATACTACAAAAGCTGTGATCTGTCCTTAATACTCATTTGTTGCTGAGAATTTCCAGAAATTGTACTTAGAAAGGCAATAAAAAGAAAGAGATGTATTGATGACAAGTATGCTATTACCCCAGTTATATCAAAATGAGGTGAGGGCTCTGCTCACCAGAAACTAAATATAGACCCCAAAGGCTCATCCTTAGTGACCTATTCTTCCATCTTTCCAATTGCTACCCTTTAATTCATTTAAATCATCAACCCATCAAATCAATCAACCTACTGATTAGGTCACAGCTCTTATAATCTAATAATTTTTCTTCTGACCATTCCTGTATTGTCTCACGTGTCACCTTTGGGGAATATCTCATTTCCAAACCATAACAGCCATGGCCTCTGTATTTCTTGTGTTGAATGTGTTAGTAAATCTTGATATTGATTTGTGTGAGTCTGATCTGGAACTCCTATCATTTTTTTAGATCAGTAGGGAAAACTTTGAAGCTAAAAGTAATATGAAGCATTAATTTATATTTGGTTTCTAAACATTTGTTCATCCATTTTAAAACAATAAAAAATCTACTTTTTCCTTTTCCAAACCATAAAATTGTCTATGTAAATATTATTCAATATTTTAATTTAAAAAATCATGTTGAAAATACAAAAATGTACTCAAATTAATGTTACAACACCCATTCTGATATTTTCAGCAAGTTTTTATACACAGGGTTTTTCTAAATTTTAATGTTTATCCTCTTTCAAGCAGAGACTTAAAGTAATAAAAAAAGTTATTTTAGGAACTAGCATTAGCACTGAAATTTGCATTTCATAAAATTAAAAACTAACAACCTATATTAAAACAGTCAATTTTTCAATTTCTAATGGAAAACAAGCAAAGTTTTTTCCTATTTAAAAGAACTAAGGAATGACACTAGAAAAAAGAAGTAAAAACTATGTTCCTAGAGATAAACAAAATGAGAAAAATAGGAAGAAGAAGAAGAATGAGGAGGAGGGGGAAGGAGGAGGAGGAGAAGAAGAAACAAAACAACCCCAAACCAGTGGTGGACAATATTTGGATCAGAATAAATAATTAGAATGTTTATAGTATCTAGACGGTTGATCAATCCAATTTGTTGATACAGTATCATATTATGTATGTTATGAAACATGTTAAGACTAGATTCACAAAGCTGATGAACTTGTAACATAAGTACAAATGTATAAAGTTATTCCTGGAGAGACTGAGTAGTAAACTCAAAGTGTTCCTGCATGCAGTCATCTCTATCACTTTCTGTAATGGAGATAAAAGACAAAATCAAACAGTCCATCTCAAAAAGTGAGTGGAGCACAGAGGGGGACAAATAACAGTTGGACAGCCATAAGGGTAGTGATTTTACTGTCTGTTCATGGTTGAGATAGAACACAATTATCAATTAATGCTTGGGGAAAGAATTCCTGGTTTCAGAAAAGTGCATTGTCCTTCCAGAATACATCAAGATGAAGAGGAAATTAAGTAAGTTAGTGAAATGAAAACTGAATGTGGGAAAGAAATTTTAGAAACATATAGATGGACTTAGGTACAACTACCTAAAAGCTTAGGTTAAATTGTGTGGTGAATAAGAGTTCAGTGAGTTGAACAAAGGAAATCTATAGTAACACAGAAAAAAAGTGTTCCAGATATTAGCAAATCCATTATTTGATGATAATAAAACATCATCTAAAAGAAGGGGTAGGGAATATTTAAGTTTTAAAATCTAATATCCTCTACCTCTTCAATTTTTTGTTATAGGTTATATTTTCATGTTCTTACAAAATTTTAATTTTTATTGTGTATTTTTAGAAATTGATTAATTCTCTGTAAAAGTATGGAACACACAAAAATGAATATAGCAGTTAGCTGTGGCCATCAAATGATTTTACTAACAGAAGTCATTCATTTTCCCTGTAGAATAATGTCATATTTACTACTCCAAACAATAAGTAACTGTGTATGACATTAAAGTATCTCTCATCTATTTCATTTCATTTGATGAGAATGTTAATGGTTTTCCTAAAAAAAAAAAAAAAAAAAAAAAAAGGAACACTTTTAAATGTAAGTCATGACTCAAACTACTTTCCCTTTGTTGACTTCAATTTTTAATCTTTTCAAATTCTGTCCAGTATTAGATCAATTAAATGTCATGATGGAATAATAAGTGACATTTATCAGTACTCATCAAATTTAATTATAATAGTACAGAACAATTACTTGGTCATTAGCAACTTGTTCAATGGCTTCTTGGATTCTCTTTATCAGAATTCCTAATAGATGCATATGGTGAAATATCATCACTTTATACTGTTACCTTCCTATAGGAAATGATTGAAAGAAACCACATGAACTAGGCAGTGGGAAAAGAATACCCTATGGAGTCAACAATAGTAGATTTAGCTCTTTTGTACCCACGTTAAAATTTTGCATCTTTTAGAGGACCGTAAGCAACATACAATTTCTCTTTTCATCTTGCCCTGGAAACCACAGATATCACTACAATGAAGTTTTATTAACTTTGCTCTAATCACAGTGCCTGTTTCTCCAAATGTAACTTTCAAACCACTTGTACATGCTTCTCTGTGTTCTGATCTCTGCATGCTTCTTTAATTTCCAAATTACATTTTATTCATATATTTTATAATTGAAATACCACATTATTGAAACTTTAAAAATGAGGCCCAAATTGTGAGATAGATCTGATTTTTTAAAATTATTTTAATTTCTATACTAGCAACTGTTTTCCTCATTTCACTGAATTCTTTCTCTGTATTTTCTTTAAGTTTATTGAGCTTCCTTTCATAGTTATTTTTAGTTCATTGTCAAACAGTATATGAATTTTCATTTCTTATGGTCGGTTATAGACACCTTACTTTGTCTGTTTGGTTATATCATGTTTCCCTGAGTTTTCTTGATTCTGTGGCCATGTGTTGGTGTCTCTACATTTGAAGAAGTATTTGTCTTCCAGTGTTTACTGAGTGGCTTTATCTGGGAAAGCTCTATTGCAGGCACAGTGCTAGGGCCTTCAGAAGCTTGAGGCAGATATAGCTAGTGAAGCACTAATGCCACAAATGTGTCCTGAGTATGGTGTATCACTGTGGGCTCTCCAAACCACAGGACTGCCAAAGTTGACCTGACAAAGGTGCAGGCCAGAATTCAAGCTTATCACTCAAGTATGTATGTGTCACACATACTTGATAAGCTCATATGTATGTATATATACACATACATACATATATACACACATATATGTATACATATGCACACATCATATATACATATATGATATATATGTCATTTCCCTGTCTATATATAATTATAAAAATAGGATTTATTAGATTCACTTACACAACCAGAAGCTGGGTAGTATGACAATGGCTCTCTGCACACTGGAGACCTGGAAGAACCAGTAACTGAGGAGCTGAAGCCTCAGAACAAGAGTGATCAATGATGTTAACCCAGGCAGGGACAAAAGACCTGGAAACTCCCGGCAGAGTAACTGGGCATAGTCCACTTTGGAAAACTAAAGTCTAATTTTGCATTTTTTTTTATTTTAACTTTTTATACATGTTTACAGAGTACATTTCATTTCACATTAAATATAAAGAGCACCATTTCTCAAGTTGCTGGTTTTATATAAGGTATTTTTACAACAATTGTGTCTTCATACATGTATTTAGGGTAGTCATGAATAACTCAGTCTGCCATTATTCCTATCCCCTTGCCCCCTCCCCCCTCCCCCCCTTTGTTCTATTTAAAGTTTTTTCATTCCTCTCATCCCCACTCCCTTGCCTTTATAAGTTAGTATCTTCATATCAAAGAGATCATTCAACCTTTGGTTTTTTGGGATTGGCTAACTTTACTTCGCATTATTTTCTCCAAGTCCATCCATTTACTTGCAAATGCCATGTTTTATTATTTTTTAGTGCTGAGTAGTGTTCCATTGTGCATATATACCAAAGTTTCCCTATCAATTCATCCACTGATGGGCATCTGGGATGGTTCCATAGTCTAGCTATTGTGGATTGTGCTGCTATAAACATTGATGTGGCTGTGTCCCTGTAGCAAGCTGTTTTTAAGTCCTCTGGGAATAGACCAAGGGGTGGGATAGCTGGGTCAAATGGTGGTTCCATTCCAAATTTTCCTAGGAATCTCAATACTACTTTCCAGATTGGCTTCACCAATTTGCAGTCCCACCAGCAATGTAGGAGTGTGCCTTTTTCTCCACACCCTCGCCAGCATTTATTGTTGTTTGTTGTTTTGATAGCTGTCATTCTGACTGAAGTAAGATGAAATCTTAGAGTAGTTTTGATTTGCATTTCTCGAATTGCTAGAGATGTTGAACATTTTTTTCATATATTTGTTGGTTGTTTGCATATCATCTTCTGAGAAGTGTCTGTTTAGTTCCTTAGCCCATTTATTGATTGGAGTATTTGTTTTTTTGGTGTTAAGGCTTTTGAGAGCTTTATAAATCCTTGAGGTTAGTGTTCTATCTTATGTGCTTGTGGTAAAGATTTGCTCCCATTCTATAGATCCTCTATTCACCTCACTGATTGTTTCTTTTGCTGAGAAGAAGCTTTTTAGTTTGAATCTGTCCCATTTATTGATTCTTTGTTTTAGTTCTTGGACTATAGGGGTCTTATTGAGGAAGTTGGGGCCTAAACCAACATGATGGAGATTTGGGCCTATTTTTCCTTCTATTAGGTGCAAGGTCTCTGGTTTAATTCCTAGATCCTTGATCCACTTTGAGTTAAGTTTTGTGCATGGTGTGAGAAAGAGATTTAATTTCATTTTATTACATGAGGATTTCCAGTTTTCCCAACACAATTTTTTGAAGAGGCTGTCTTTTCTCCAGTGAATGTTTTTGGCACCTTTGTCTAATATAAGATAACTGTAGGTGTGTGGGTTCATCTCTGTGTCTTCTATTCAGTACCATTGGTCAACTGGTCTATTTTGGTGCCAATACCATGCTGGTTTTGTTACTATTTCTTTGTAGTAGAATTTAAGGTCTGGAATAGTAATGCCACCAGCTTCATTCTTCCTGCCAAGAATTGCTTTGGCTATTCTGGGTCTCTTATTTTTCCAGATGAATTTCATGATTGCTTTTTCTATTTCTATGAGGAATGATATTGGGATTTTTATTAGTATTGCATTGAATCTGTATCGTGCTTTTGGGAGAATGGTCATTTTGACAATATTAGTTCTACCCATGCAGAACAAGGTAGATCTTTACATCTTCTAAGATCTTCATTAATTTCCTTCTTTAGCGTGCTGTAGTTTTCATTGTAGAGGTCTTTCACTTCTTTTGTTAAGTTGATTCCCAAAAATTTTTTTTTTTTTGAGGCTATAGTAAATGGGGTGGATTTCCTAGTTTCTCTTTCTGAGGATTTGTCACTGATGTACAGAAATGCCTTTGATTTATCTAAAGTCTAATTTAGAAAGAGTTTGAATCAGATGTCTTCAGGTGATCACAACAGCAATCAGAAAAGCTTTGGGAGAAGAATGGAGTTTTTGCATCTGCTGCTGCTTCCTTATTCTTCTAAGTCTTTGTTTCATCCAAGATTCCAACCTATTGGAGGGTGCTACTCACACTTAGGGTGGGTCTCCACTTCAAGTCTCCATCCCACATGTCAATCATTTCTCATTCCAATTATTACCTTCATTGACATACCCAGAAGCCTTTTAATATTAGGTGTCTCCTAGTTCAATTAAGTTGAAATTCAGATTAGGTATTATGCCATCCTAAAATATGGACATAGGGATCTGCCCCTTGTGGGATTTTACTGTGGTAGGCCCAGTGTTGAGGGCTAAAACAAAGTCCTATGGTCACTTCCCTCATTTTCTTTCATGCAAAAGGTATCTTTCAGCCGGGCATGGTGGTGCAGGCCTGTAATCCCAGCACTTGGGAGGCTGAGGCAGGAGGATCATGAGTTCAAAGCCAGCCTCAGCAATGGCGAGGCACTTAGCAACTCAGTGAGACCCTGTATCTAAATAAAATACAAAAAAGGTCTGGGGATGTGACCCAGTGGTCGAGTGCCCCTGAGTTCAATCCCCGGTACCACACACACACACACACACACACACAAAAAAAAAAAAAAAAAAAAAAAAAAAAAAAAAGCATATTTCCACATTTTCTGCTTCTTGGGGTAGTTAAGGGTGATGTGAGGAATGTAAAACTGTTTTCCTTCCCCTCTTCAATGCATATTTTCCTATTATAGTGCTATAATTAGGTGCTGTGATCTCTCACCTAATTTCCTTAGTTTTGTGAAGATATATTCATTCATAGATAATAGTTCCAATGAATGTTTCTGTGGGGATTGATCCCTGAAAAGTCTTAATCTGCCATCTTGCTTCATCCTTCTCTAGGTTCTTATTTCTTTAGTATCCTAGTTATTTTGTATCTGAGACTGAACAATATCTTTTGTAAAGTTCCTGCCTGGCTTGTGGGCATCATAGTCCCTTTGAAAATACATATTGACTCCATCCAACACCATCCAGGCTGTGGACGGCAGGGGAACAATCTTCAGCCTGCAAATGTTCCAACTAGACCCTCCAGCATGCTTTCCCAGCTCTGTCCCCCAACCTCAGAGACACCATCTGAAGGAGCCCCAATTAGGAAGGGTTATTGCGGCTAGCTGGAAGCCATAAGTTCCATCTGATATGTATGTGACGCACCTGTAGGCACCCGCAAAGCTAAAGGTATATAACCGGGTGAAAGCGGTCGTATTTAGGAGAACGAATTCATTCAGATAGAAGAAGTAATGGCTGGTCAGAGTTAGGCCAAGGCTCCCGAGGAAGAAAGAAGAAAGAAGAAAGCTCTAAGAAAGTAGAAAAGCTCTCTCTAATCTTTCTCTCTAAATATCTTTCTTTCCCTCTCTAAGCTCTCTCTAAGAAAGTAGAAGTAAAAGTAGTAATAGCTTTACTCTGCCTCCGAGTTTTTCTCCTGTGGCAGCTGTGGCTGGCCATGACAGGCAGCTTACAACCATCCCCACTGGGGTCATCATGGGAACAAACCCCAGCCTGCAAGAGTTCCAGCCAAGCCCTCTGGTGTGCTTTCCCAGCTCAGCCCACCCACCTCAGAGACTCCATCCCTGCTCAGGACAGCAGGGGAACAAGCCCAGCCTGGAAGCATTCCAGATCAGCCCTCCCACCTCTGAGATGCATCCCAGCTGGGGAAGGGAGGGGAACAAGCCCCAGCCTACAAACATTACAACTAGGCCCTCTGGGCCTGCCCACCTTTGAGAAGCCATTCCTGCTGGGGACAGTGGGGAATAAGCCCTGGCCTGCCTGCAAGCATTCCAGCTCAGTCTGCTTGTTTGTATTCTCAGCTCTGCCCACCCACTCAGGAGCCACAGGTATTCTCTACCTCTCCCTACAGGTCAGGGAACAGGCCCCAGGCCCAGGAACAGGGAATATTACATGGGGATACCTATCTTTTGTTTCTCCTACTAATACCCTAATTCCCATGATTACCCTCTCACTAGTTAAATAACCTAATACCTCTATCTTCTCACATCCTACCTCACAATCATTTTAGCCAACCCATAAGTCCCCCTTTCTACCATTAGATACTGTGAACCACCACACAAAAATACTGACTAAATGGTAGAAGATAATTGATCTCATCATTTATGGTTAAAGTGTCAAAATTATAAATATAAAAATATAAACTAACTGATATATGGCAATATGTTGGGTACTTTGACTGCTGTAATATTGATCTTACCCTTAAAAGTTATGCATCGGGTAACCTGTAGGATAAGACAATAAGACAGAAACAGGAATACCTAGACTTACACTGCGAGAGAGGCAAACACAAAGATATCATGACAAAACAAAGGAGGAAAATGCCCCAAACAAACCAAAATACTACAGCAATAGAATCCATAGAAAACACAGTAGGTGAAATGTTGGAAAAGGAATTCTGAATATACATAATTAAAATGATTCAAGACTTAAAAAAATGACCTAAATGAGCAGATACAGGCAAAAATTGATCTCTCCAACAGATAAATAAGAGATCAAATACAGGCAACCATCGATCACAACAACAAAGAGATAAGAGAACAAATACAGGTAGCAAAAGATTACTTCAAGAAAGAGATAGAGAGTCTGAGAAAAAAAACAACCAGAAATCTTTGAAATGAAAGAAACAATAGGCCGTTTAAAAAACTCAATAGATAGTATCACCAATAGATTGAATCACTTGGAAGATAGGACCTCAGACAATGAGGACAAAATATATAATATTGAAAATAAAGTAGACCACACAGTGAAGATGGTAAGAAACCATGAACAAAATATCTAAGAATTATGGGATACCATCAACAGACCGAATATAAAATTTATTGGAATTGAGGAAGGTGCAGAGAATCAATCCAAAGGAATGCAAAATCTCTTTAATGAAATAATATCAGAAAATTTCCCAAACAAGAAAAATGAATTTGAAAATCAAATACAAGAAGCATATAGGATGTCAAATGTACAAAATTACAACAGATCTACACCAAGGCACATTATAATGAAAATGCCTGGCATATAAAATAAGAATAGAATTTTAAAGGCCATAAGAGAGAAAAATCAGATAACCTATACAGTAAAACCAATTTGTATCACAGCAGATTTTTCAACCCAGACCCTCAAGGCAAGGAGAGCCTGGAACAACATATACCAGGCTCTAAAAGATAAGGGATGCCAACCAAGATTTTTTTTTTTTTTTTTTTGGTGCCTGGGACCGAACTCAGGGGCATTGGACCACTGGGCCACAACCCCAGCCCTTTTTGTATTTTATTAGAGACAGGGTCTCACTGAGTTGCTAAGTGCCTTGTCATTGCTGAGGCTGGTTTTGAACTTGCAATCCTCCTGCCTCAGCCTCCCAAGTGCTGGGATTATAGGCATGCACCACCACGCCCTGCCCAACCAAGAATTTTATATCCACAAAATTAAGCTTTAGATTTGATGATGAAATAAAAACCTTTCATGATAAACAAAAGCTAAAAGAATTTACAACAAGAAAGCCAGCACTACAGAACATCCTTGCAAAATAATCCATGAGGAGAAATTGAAAAACAGCAATGAAAACTTTAAAAGGGAAGAACAATAATAAAGGAAAACTACCCATAGGAGAAATCAAGTCAATCTAAATACCAAAAATAAAATAGAATTAAATAAAATTTAAAATGACTGGTAATACAAATCATATCTCAATAATAACCCTGAACGTTAAAGGTCTAAATTCACCAAGTAAAAGACATAGGCTGATAGATTGGATTAAAAAAAAGACCCAACAATATGCTGCCTTCAAAACACACATCTCATAAGAAAAGACGCCCACAGACTGAAGGTGAAAGGATGGGATAAAATATAACACTCACACGGAATACTTAAGCAAGCAGGGGTTTCCATCCCCATGTCAAACAAACTAGACTTCAAGCCAAATGTAATCAAAAGAGATAAGGATGGACATTTCATACTACTTAAGGGAATCAGACATCAACAAGAAATAGCTGTCATAAATATATATGCCCCAAATAACGGAGCATCCACATTCATCAAACAAACCCTTCTCAAGTTCAAGAGCCAAGTAGACCACAACATAATAATTCTAGGTGACTTTAACACACCACTTTCACCACTGGATAGATCTTCCAAACAAAAGCTAAACAAAGAAAATGTAGAACTCAATAGAACAATCAATAGCTTAGATTTAACTCATATATATAGAGTATATTATCCATCAATGAGTCAGTACACTTTCTTCTCAGCAGTACATGGATCATTCTATAAAATAGATCATATATTATGCCATAAAACAACTCTAAGAAAATATAAAAAAGTACAGATACTACCCTGCATACTATCAGATCATAATGAAATGAAATTAGAAATCAATGACACAATAAGAAACAAAACCTACTCCAATACCTGGAGACTAAATAATATGCTATTGAATGAACAATTGATTGCAGAAGATATCAAAAAGGAGATTAAAAAATTCTTAGAGGTAAATGAGAACACCGATACTACATATTGAAATCTCTGGGACACTATGAAGGCAGTACTTAGAGGAAAATTCATTGCATGGAGCTCATTTCTTCAAAGAAGAAAAGGTTAACAAATAAATGAACTAACATTACACCTCAAAGCCCTAGAAAAAGAAGAACAAATTAACCCCCAAAAGCAGTAGAAGACAGGAAATAATTAAAATCAGAGCTGAAAACAATGACATTGAAAGAAAAAACACAATTGAAAAAATCAACAGAAGCAAAAGTTGGTTCTTTGAAAAAAATAAATAAAATTGATAAACCATTAGCTATGATAACTAAGAAAAGGAGAGAAAAAACTCAAATTACCAATATATGTGATGAAAAAGAAAACATCACCACAGACACTACAGAAATACAGAGGATAATTAGATGTTATTTTGAAAATCTGTACTCCAACAAAATAGAAAATGATGAAGACATCGACAAATTCCTAGAAATATACGATATGCCCAAACTAAATCAGGATGACACACACAACTTAAATAGATGAATTTCAAGCAAAGAAATAGAGGATGCCATCAAAAACCTACTAACCAAGAAAAGTCCAGGTCCAGATGGATACACAACCGAGTTCTACAAGACCTATAAAGAAGAACTAACACCAATACTTCTCAAACTATTCTATGAAATAGAAAAAGAGGTAACCCTTCCAGACTCATTCTATGAGGCCAATATTACCCTGATTCCAAAACCAGGCAGAGACAAATCAAAGAAAGAAAACTTCAGACCAATATCACTAATGAATATAGATGCAAAAAATCCTCAATAAAATTCTGGCAAATTGAATACAAAAACACATAAAAAAATAGTACATCACAATAAAGTGGGGTTCATTCCAGGAATGCAAGGTTGGTTCAACATAAGGAAATCAATAAATACAATTCACCACATCAATAGACTCAATGATAAAAATGATATGATGATCTTAATAGACGCAGAAAAAGCATGTGACAAGATACAGAACCCCTTCATGTTCAAAACGCTAGAAAAATTAGAGATAACAGGAACATATCTCAACATTGTAAAGGCCATCTATGATAAGCCCCAGGCCAACACCATCCTAAATGGAGAAAAGCTGAAAGCATTCCCTCTAAAAACTGGAACAAAACAGGGATATCCTTGTTCTTGAAACCCTAGCCAATGCAATTAGACAGACGAAAGAAATAAAAGGGATATAGATAGGAAAAGAAGAACTCAAATTATCACTATTTGCAGACGATATGATTCTATACATAGAAGATCCAAAAAACTCCAACAGAAATCTTCTAGATCTAATAAATGAATTCAGCAAAGTGGCTGGATAAAATCAATACCCATAAATGTAAGGCATTTCTGTACATCAGCAACAAATCCTCAGAAGGAGAAACTAGGAAATCCACCCCATTTATTATAATGTCAAAAAAATAAAATACTTGGGAATCAACCTAACAAATGAAATGAAAGACCTGTACTGTACAATGAAACCTACAGCACACTAAGGAAAGAAATTTAAAGAAGATCTTAGAAGATGGAAATATTTACCTTGTTCATGATAGGTAGAATTAATATTGTCAAAATGACTATTCTACCAAAAGCACTATACAATTTCAATTAAATCCCAATCAAAATCCCAATGTCATTCCTCATAGAAATAGAAAAAGAAATCATGAAATTCATCTGGAAAAATAAGAGACCCAGAATAGCCAAAGCAATTCTTAACAAGATGAGTGAAGCTGGTGGCATTACTATTCCAGACCTTAAATTGTATTACAAAGCAGTAGTAACTAAAACAGCATGGTATGGGCACCAAAATAGACCAAATAGACCAGTAGACCAATGGTACAGAATAGAAAACACAGAGACTAACCCACACATCTACAGTTATCTTATATTAGACAAAGCTGCCAAAACATACATGGGAGAAGACAGCCTCTTCAACAAAAGGTGTTGGGAAAACTGGATATCCTTATGTAATAAAATGAAATTAAACCTCTATCTCTCTCCATGCACAAAACTCAACTCAAAGTGGATCAAGGACCTATGAATTAAACCAGAGACCTTGCACCTAATAGAGAAAAAAGTAGGCCCAAATCTCCAACATGTTGGATTAGGCCCCAACTTCCTCAATAAGGCCCCTATAGCGCAAGACTTCAAGTTCTCACATTTCTGCCTGGCAAGCAAAAATCTGACATGTTAATGCTTTCATTTTATTTAAAAATCTTAGCATTCAATATCTCAAATCAAAATTATCAGTTCTTACTTATCTAAATGTCCCGCTTTCCTCTTAATATCTACATGTATGCTTGAACATTTGATTTCACACAGAGCTGATTCATTGAGTTAGTGCATGTAAGAGGTGAACTTCAATTCCCTTTATTCACAGTTAACGTTGATTTTGGCCACTGGTCTCCATACAGTATGCTCACTTAGTGCCAGTCCTGGGACTCACCATAGAAACTGGAGTTTCTTTGTTCTCTATTGCCTGGTGTGATACAAAGTAAATTATTCAATGTCATAGAATTTTGAACTACATACAGGCATCTAATTCTTTAAAAATATATTTCTAATATAATGAATTTATGGGTTTTATGAGCAACAATTGTTTTTTATGTAGCCATTGAATGGAAATTGCCAATTTTGTAGAACTGAGTTGTATTCAGCCTTATCCTTTTGCATACTATAAGATTTGGACAGTCATTTATTTCTTCTTTAAAGTGGGATAAGAAAGCTTCCACAGCTATTTTATAAAATTTTAACTAAATTAATGAATAAAATATTTATTAATCGGGGCTGGGCTTGTGGCTCAGCAGTAGAGCACTCGCCTAGCATGTGCATGGCCCAGGTTCGATCCTCAGCACCATGTAAAAATAAAATGCATTTTGTACAACTAAAGCAAATAAATAAACATTTTAAAAAATATTTATTAGTCAATGTAAAACATTAAAATGAGTGATAGTTGTGTATTTCATTAAGATTAATCATTTTATCATTAATAAAATTCAATTACATGACAATATAAAATGAGTATAATGTTAAATAAACTAAAGAAATCCTAGTGACTCTGGATTCTTAATTTAAGAGATATAACTTTCTTGAACTAAGTATTTTTTATAACCCCACAATTTTATAATCCAACAATTTTATTCTGAAACATGTCTTCTAAAATTAAGTTCACTAAATCCAATACTCAATATTATAGCATACAATTATGAACCATGTTTAGATAAATAATAATACTTGTTTTATTTTTTTAAAAAAAGATGACAAATAAGCAGTAGAAAATAAATCGTCCCCTTCCCATTACTTCAAAACAAGTCTGGTGTCATCGGTTGTACTATGGATCAACTCTGACCCTAGATATCTGTTTATCATCTTTTCCACTGGTAATTTACATTTCACTCATGGAAATCTGACCAATATGCTGTGCTTGTGGCAGAGTCTTGCACAGCTGGTGCAACAGATTAAGTTGCCCCAACACTAAAGTAAATGATTGATGGCCAAGGTTTTTATACATAAAATGCAGTTTTGTTATATAATTACCAGAGTTATATGCAACACTATATCTATTCCTTGACTATAAATTGAAGGGTTGTTCTGTCTGAGTTATGCAAGAAATTATAACCTAATTTGTAAAAACAACATCTGTTGTGAACAAGAAAAAACTCTACCAAAAAATGAATGATTCTTTTTTCCTTTGGTTCTGTTGCCATTTGTATGATCAAGAAAACTGAGAGTATTTTCTTTGTCTACAGTTCCTTACAAAAATATTTATATCTGTACCTCTGCATTTGGTGACAGTTAAAGGCTACATTGTTTTACATGCTTAGAAAAAAGAAGGAAGAAAATAAAATGTTCAGTTTCTTATAAATGTATTTTGATTTTGTTCAATATACAAAAACATTGATTTTATTACTATATTTTGCACATGATGAAGAACATTTTTATCTTTACTAAAACATGCCAGTACTTATAACAAATAAATTATTACAAATATTCTATCATTGCTTCACAGGTGGGATAATAAATAAATCATCACTTGGGGAACAATGTGCTATTTCTCAGTTCCTTTTGAAACTTTCTTTCCAAACTGCCTATGTATGTTCTATCAGTCCTGTAAGTTTCACTTTAAAAAAGATTTGCTCCTGAGGTTGAGTGAATTGAGTGTAGTATAAAACATAAAGAATTTGGTGGAAGGGGTCTTGGTCAAGTTGAGGAGCACATATGTTTTATCTAAAAGTCTTTATATTATGTTACACACTGTTCAGGACAAATAACATGTTGATGGGTCTCTTTACTGTCTGTTGGCAGTACATAATTGGTAATAAATTTTCACAGATGTCTCTGAAATTATACTTTTTGATTTAGTTGTACCTTCCTCTTATCATAACTCATCCCATAAGAATATAGATATAAGAATGTGGACTCTAATCCAAATGATAAACAGGGTAATCTCAGTATGCTGGTTCATTTTATGTGCACCCTAGGCTAGACTACAATACCCAAATATTTGATCATCTGTTTAGATGTCACTGTGACATCTTTTGTAGGAGATTAACAATTAAATCACTACTTTTAGTAAAATCAAGTATCCTTTAAAATGGAGGAGCCTTGTCTAAGCAGTTGAAGGCTTTGAGAGAAAGAGAGAAAGTCATTCTGATAGGTTCACAGTAGTGTCTCATGGTTTGAATTTGCATTCTCTTGATGGTCAACAATATTGAAAAAAAAATTTATGTGCTTACTTGCCATCTGTCTCTTTTCATCGAAAGGTGTCTTCATGTCTTTTGTTTAGTTTTGATTTTTTTAATCTTTTGAGTTTTTAGAGTTCTTTATATATTCTGGATACACTTCTTATGGATATGGTTTGAAAGGATTTATTTCAATCTATAGTTTGCCTTTTTATATGTTTGAAAGTTGTTTTCTTTCACTACAAGAACAATGACATTTCTTCTCTTTCTGGCTTCTTTCTTTTTAATTTTAATCCTCTATTATGATAAATTGTATCTCTTAAGTTTAACATTCCATGTTTTGCTGTTTTCAAGATTTTTTTTTATCTTTTGCTTTCAGAAGTTTAATGATGATGTGTATTGGCATAGAATTCCTTGGGCTTGTGCTATTGGAGGTTTACTTAGTATTAAATCACTTGTGTCTTTCCTAATCAAAGTTTTCTGACATACCCCATTTTTTAAAACATTTATTTACTTGCTTTAGTTGTACACAATGCCTTTTTTTTACATGGTTCTGGGGGATCAAACCTGGGCAACACACATGCTAGGCGAGTGCTCTACCACTGAGCCACAACCCCAGCCCCTGACATACACTTTGAACACATTTTTAGCTCCATTCTTATTTTCTCTTCTGGAGACTTTTGGGACAAATTAGCATCTTGTATTATTTCCCTTCAGGCCTTTGAGTCTCTTTTCATTTTGTGCTCCTGTCAGTTTTTTCTCAGTTATTAAGGTTGAGCATAAATCTCCCAATTTTCTATCCTCAGCTTCACTGATTCTGTCTTCAGTCATCTCCACATTATTGTGTACTGTTGAGTCCATTGAGCTTATTTTATTTATGCTCTTGTATTGTTCACTTCATTAATTTACTTTTTATTCTTTATTTGCATAATTTTTGTTTATATACTAAGAGTTTTCTGTGGTTTATGGTGAGCTAAGGTTTGTCTTCAGTTGTCTGAGGGAATTCACCTTTATCCTAGGAAGGAAGGAATCCACCAGGTTGCCTTCTGTTGTTATGTTGCGAATTGAGAACTGTTGCTTCTATTTGCCTTCTTCCATTGGGAAGGGGATGAAAAAACTAAAATTGTGTTGTTACTTTGTCCATGCAGTTCTAGGATCTCAAACCAGTATTGCTTCCCTCTTTCTACCATCTGGATTTTTCCTTTGGTTAGCTTGTGCATTGTTGCTAGTTTTTATATTATAGGGGAAAACAAGATTAAGTCTGCATCTTATTCAGACTAGACATGTTCAATGAATTCTTAAAGTATCTGTATTTAGGCACTAGCATATCATATCCAATTAGACTTTTAAATCTAAAACGTTTACCTTCTGGAAGTAAACAAATAAATGAGGACTGGAGTCAACAGATTTGCCAAAATATAACAGGAATAAAATAGAAAAATCTTTTGGTGGAAATAAGATCTAAACAAATAGAGCTATATCATAGATATGAATAAATGACTATTTTACTGTAGATTGTAATCATCCATACATTAATCTACAAATTAAAGGTGATTTTTAACAAAATTTCCAGCATTTTCATAAAATCTATGCTGATTCTAAAATTCATATAGGAGCAAAAAGGGATCAAGAAGAGGCAGGGGAATTTAGGAAACAAAAAAAAGAAAGATGAGGGAAAAAAGAGGATGAGAAGGGAAAAAAGAGAAACTAAGAAAAACAGAAATTAAGAGGAAATAAATATATGAAAGGACCCAAGTGCCAGAAAGACTTATGAATCTATAATAATTTAAAAACTTGATATTGCCACAGGGTATATCAGCAGACAAATTCAAATAGAGTTTAAAGTGTAATGCTTATTATATGACAGGGCCTATATTCTGATGTACCAGGGAAATATTAAACTACTAAATTAATGGTACTGAAAAATTAATATTTAATTTAATTTATTAAATATTTTACAAAAATTACAAATCATGTTTTATAAAAACTAAAATTTAGCATAGTGACAGAAACACGACCAAAATTTCTATTTAGAAAGTGTATATGAAATCCTTATACTTATAGTGTGGGAGTGGTTGTAGCTAGCTCAGTGGTATAGCACTTGCCTGGCAAGTACACATGCTCAAGTGTTCTTGGGGTTCATCACCAGAAACAGACACATACACCACTTGCCAAGGGTCTTAAAAATCAATAAGAAAGATATCAGGGATACTACAACTCCTAGGTCAAGAAAATGATGGTTTACAAATGGACAATGGATAGGGTTCACTCAACAGGGAAAACAAGACAGCAATGGGTTATACTTCACATTATATCTGTAATTTAACAATATTTATTTCATGACTCTAATAATGTATGAATTCCTAAGGGCAAGAATTGTACCTTTTTATTGTCATATAATTCTGTTCTTACTTTAAACCCAATGCTTTTATATATACTAAGTGCTCAATATTTTTAAATGTCTGAATCAATACAGTTGCATTATATTCAGCAAAATTATGTCATTTCTTGAAAAAATATTTCCAAAGGAATTTACTTGATTTTTCATAGTAGACTTCAATAATATTTTCATCAAATTATACCAACTAAAAATATAGGAAATCTTCAAATAGTATATATTTGCAACATATCTATACTAATTAATATTTTAAAAGAAATTTCCATAGAGCAAATATTTTGAAATATTTATGGATTTTATTTCACCATTTAGCTACATTTATTAGCAAATTAGAGGTGATTTTGATTAGAATCACTACTTAAAGCGGTTTATAGATTTAGGTTTCATGAAAATAGATTACTTAAAATATATACAACACAAACACACACATGTTGATATTGAGAGAAATTTGGAATGAGCAGATAAAAATCAAATTGTATAAAAGTATGTTAAACTAATTGCTATATTTATAGAACATCTTAATTATATAATATTTGACTTTTGTAAGTTAAATAAAAGTTCTGTATCTCAGTGAGGTATTTGGTTTCCAAATTTTTTAGAACTTAAACAATCATCCAAACTTTTTTAGAACTTAAACAATCAATAATCATGTAGTAATGACTTTTGAAAAGGAAAAATAAATTAAGAATATTGCAAACAGTATTACATGCTCATTACTCTCAATTATTTTGTTTGTTTGTTTTGAGGGCTTGAACCCAGGAGTACTTAACCACTGAACAACATCCTATCCCTGTTTATTTTTTATGTTGAGACAGGGTCTCACCAAGTTGCATAGGGCCTCATTTAGTTGCTGAGGCTGGATTTGAACTTGCCATTCTTCTGCCTCAGCCTCCGCAGCTGCGGGGATTACAGGTATGAACCACTGCGCCTGGCTTAATAATTCTTTGTTTCTTCTTTTATATGACAAACAAGAAATATTGTAGAACTGAATGCTGTTTCTTTATGGGATAACATATTTATAGCTCTATGCAAAGTAAATTTCAAAATGATTCACATGTAATTTTGTAGGTATTATTGTTTATGAACATGTAATTATATCTATTAATTGATGACATAATTTATGAAATCGTTTATGAATTATTATTGTTTTATTTTCTATGGAAAATAATATTGTAATGCAGATAATATTATCGTTTGTATAATTTATAAGTCATATGTGTATGGAAATTTCCAAAATTTAGGTAAGTTCACAAAAAGAATAAGTTTGAAATTCTGAAAAATATTTTAATGGCATATAAACTTAAAACATTGAGAAACCGGTAGAAGTATTTGGACAACTTTTAAAATGATAAAGAAAGCATGGACATGACTGACTTATCCTCTGAAAGAAAATAATTTTATCTGTGTTCCACATCATATTAAAGTGAATCAATTCTAAATAATTTTATTTCAAATTGATATGAAAGATCAAAATAATGAAAATAGAGAAATTATTGGACATGTTAAAATATGTCATGGAAGTCTATTATCTTTCTAATCACATTGTAAGAAAGTCAATTAGAAATGCAAAAGTCAGTCCAAAATGGAAATGCCACAAAGCAAACTATTTGGTATCTAGAACTCCTATATTGAATATTTCAAGAAGGGCAATTGAGTTCCAGTAATACAAAAAAAAAAAAAAAAAAAGATAATATTCACTGTCTTAAGACAACAGAATTTATACTGGCTAAATTTCTGACTTTTATATGGCTCTTTCAAAAGCAGTGATAAATGACCAGACTCCTTTAATCTTTTATTTTTTTCAAAGTCTCTGAACTCATCTGAATCTACGCAGCATAAGAGAAAGAGCATGTACACTGTGATAAGAAAGCACATCATTACATGACTTGTCTGTATCTAAAGAAAATTTACAAATTGACCTAAAAAATTAAAAATAGAGAATTGGGCACCATATAAACAAAATATTCATGTAAAAGAAATAGAAAAACATAATATATATAAAAAAATTTGTGCAAATTTTTCTAGTAAACGGTAAAAATGAAAAAAAATAAAGTAGAAAAGATTGATATAACTTTAAATTTTAATTTTAGAACAAACACTTGACTTTGAAATAACAGTTTTGAAATATAAAAATATAAGTAATAAAACTACTAACAAACAAATACTCAAAATGATTTTTAAACTTCTCTAATATTCTTACTGCTATGTAAAACATTTCTAATTGTTACAGATACAAGAGGATTTATAGTTGTAAAATTCTTTTCAATATCTCAGTAAGACTTGAATGATGAATATTTATTTTAAGGTAGCAAATGTCATCGAAATATAAAAATCTGAAATTTTAACTCATAATTTTTGACACATGATCGTTGCAAACTAATAATTAAATTGAATGAGAGTGATACTGAGATATTAATATAAATATTTGTACAATGTGTGCAAATGTGTATATGTGCAAATGTGAACTTTACTTTGACATACAGGATAATGGCTAACAGATTTAAAAGTGTGTCTGGACAAGAAGTTGCATTGTCAGTCAATAAATGCTGAGAATGGATTATAAGACAGATAACCATATAACATAATATTTTTTTTAAATACACTTTTTATCCTATAGAGTTATAGAGTTAGAAAATTGTGTTATCTTACTGGTCTTTCAATCTCAATGTTAGGCCCAAATAAGTGAAAAAATTCAAATAATACTAATGGAATTTGCAAAATTCTGTATTAGGCAGTAGTTGAAGCTAAAATAAGAAAGATTCTACTCCAATGTTGGAGAATTTAGTAGACCTGTAAGAGAAATAAAAAAAAAAAAAATATGTTAAGAGGTTGGCTTCAAATCAAGTGACAAATCTCTGGCTGTTCACAGAGCCTTAAAAACCGTCCTCTTTTAGTTAGCTGCCTGACTCTCCTCCATGTGAAAGGATCCCTAGGCTCATGTGGGCATCTTGCTAATCATTTGCATGTAGAATACTAACAATAAATATTGTTTAAATCAAGTTTTTGAAGCATAAGAACTACATGTGTGCACTGTAAGAAACAGTGGCAAAGTGCTTGCTTAGCATGTGTGAGGCACTGGGTTCCATCCTCAGCACCAGATTAAAAAAGTGAACAAATAAAATAAAGGCATTCTGTCCATCTACAACTACAATTTTTTTTTAAAGGTGACAATTTATTTAAGGCAATCTTTTCTACAGATAAAAAGTAAACTAAAGATATAATAAATAAAGAATGTAACAAATTTGACTTATGAGAGTAATTTTTATTCCATTTTTAGATTTCTAATAGACAATGATTCCCTGAAAAATAAAATTTAAAAGTGTCGGTCTTTGAGATTCTGCATCCTTTCCAACTTGCACTCAGTTCCATTCCTAGGTTTTCAAAATAATATTGATTTAAATGGTGAGTGTTTAATCCACTACAATCCCACAATTTAGGGTATAGGCTTCCATTTTCATTTATGCCTGGCTTAAAGCTCTCTCTTTGCACACATGTACAAAAGCTTCAATAACAATCATTGATGTACTAAGTCACTCCTAAGCACCATAATTCTAATGCTCTTGAGATTCTGACATGAGTTTATTTTGCTAATCCTTCTCACTTTTTTTTTTTTTTTTTTTTTTTTTTTGTACCAGGGATTGAACTCAGGGGCACTCAACCACTGGGCCACATCCTCAGCCCTTTTTTGTATTTTATTAGAGACAGGGTCTCACTGAGTTGCTAAGTGCCTCTCCATTCTAAGGCTGGCTTTGAACTCGCAATCCTCCTTCCTCAGCCTCCCAAGTGCTGGGATTACAGGCCTGTGCCAACACGCCCAGCTCTCACTTTTTCTTAATTTACTTTGCTCTCTATTGAATCAGTTTGGCTACTAAGGTCCAAGTGTGTAAGGATAAACAGTTACAATGTGAAATGGCTGCATACTGTTTATTTCAAATGTCATCAATCTAATTTCAATGGCTTTGCAATAACCAGTGTGGTAGTGCATGGTTGAAAGAACATTGGTTTTTTAGAATGAGTGTGATCTAAGTCAAATTCTCAGATCTGTGGTATCTAGCTGTGAGAACAAACACTGGGATGGTGGATATATTGGTCAGCATTTAGTAAGGAAAGAGAAATCACACCAGGTATTCTAATAGAAATTAATATTTAAAAAATGTTAATTCAGCAAAATTTTATAGTAGGTGACTTCAAAGTAAAAACACTTTAAGGTATCACAAAGGTGGCACTGCAGGGAGTATGTGCCATTCTAGATCAGAAAAAAAAAATGATAAGAGAAGGGAATGATTAAAACTTAGGGACTTGAGTGCCCCATGGAGTTCAGACTCTGTCCTTGGAGAAGAATAAATGGTTCTTTTGGTGAATTTAGGAGCCCCATTGACTTGGGACATCTACCTTAGAACAGGGGGCATCACCTGGCTGGTGCTGGTGTCTATGGGTGTCAGATAACCTGCAAGGGGATTCATGTCTTGTTGCAGAAAAGTACTTCTAAGATGAATGAAGCATCACTAAAGTAGCCTGCAAAAGAACCAGGGAGAGTAGAGATACCACAGGAAATGTATTCAAAGCTGAAGAGGAATAAGAAAGAACATTTTCCCTCTAGCTTTGTCCTGTCATTTTAGGACTTATTAATTTTCAGAGACTAACAGGATGAAAGTTGGCAAAGCAAAAACAAAGGTTGCTATAACATCACAGAGCATCACAGGACATGAGTTTGGAGCTAGGAGATTAGTAACTTAAAATTGATCACAATGGGGATACTATTATGTATTTATGAATACATAATTGGGATAACTTGTGCTTTGCTACATATATAAGATAAATGTTATTGCAGATAGATATACACTGTGACAGCAATGATGGTTATGATGATGGTAGCAATAAACCCCGACATAAACCGAATATCCTGACTTTTTAATGTTAGAGTGGAAAGGTATTACAGCATATATATGTATATATAATATATGTATATGTACACACACACATATATATTCTAAATACTAAAATACTAAACTAAGAGAAAATTTGTGTCTTATGGTTCTTTGAGCTACAAACTTGTATTAATATTATAGAACATACAGTGTGATGCTAAATTGTGGAAGAGATGCATACTATAACCCTCTCATTAAGTCTAGTAACTCTTATATCTGTAGTGGGTATGTGTCAGGTATGTGACAGTCATACATGCATCTCTGTAAGTGTTGCATTCTTTTTGCCCCTGCCTGCTCCTTTCCTGGCTGAAGCATTCCTAATCTGTAATCTTGCAAACCACATACCTGTTTACAATTATTTTTTCCTTCCTTTCCCTTTAGGTGAAAGAAAGATGGGAGGTGGCTGAAATAGGGAGTAGTTCCCTTTCCCAAGTAAGATTAAGATTCACAGTGGTCCTCTGGTAAAGTCCGTTCTGGAGAGTACAACTTTTTTATACAGAAGACTTTGTAATTTACATTTGTTAATTTTCACCTCTGCCTGACATAGCCTAGCAATGTTTCTTTGATCCTTAATATAACCCTATGAAGTTCCAGGAGGGGAAGCCCATGAAAGTGTAGGAGTTTCCCTAAGACTGGTCCCAGGAATTTGTCAGTGTAAAGATGGTTCACATTCAGCTTCCAGCAATTTTTCAGTTACAATTTATGTGTTGTTATCAGTTTAATCTTCAAAGTCTTCTGCTTCAGGTAAGCAGGTCTCAGCAGTTCTATGTGTATAAATTCTCCTGTCTCTTCAGAGTTTAGGAATGGTAGTTTGCCCTGTGAACTCAGTTTTCTAATGGGTAACAGAATAATCCGTTCTTTTATTGTAAAAATAGGCGAAACAATTTGTAAGCTCTTTATGCATTGGAGCTGAAATCATACTCATCAATAAGGGAAAAATAAAAGTACTCAGTGGCAGAAAGAAAACTATAATAAGACAATAAACTATAAAAGCAAGAAGGAGCTTTCTTTAATTGATTATTTACAATATGGGCTGATTATATCAACAATTGTTTTTTTGCCTTAGATTTCATTATGTTTCCTGTCATAATTAAGACTGTATACTAATTAATATTCAGATTCCATGTTATTTGGGGTATTTATTTTTTATGACATTAAGAAAATATATCTATCTGAAGAACATTAAAAAGCAATGTTTATTTAAATAGGTAATTATGTTTATATATTTTATGTCATGTTATTTTATATGTATATGTATATATATATATATATATATATACACATACATACACACATGTGTATTTATTCATGTATATATTTCCTGAATTGTACTTAGTACTCATATGGGATTTATTATGAATTATGACAAATTTTTAAAAATTTCAATTAGTCTTTAAAATCAGGATAATAAGAATATTCAAAAATATATTTAAAATAATATATTGTTGCTCATAAATTCATTCTTTCACCCTGAAATTAATCTTTATATGATTACTGTTAAGTAACTTTATATTTTAAAATATATCATGCTTAAATTAAGCTCAATCTAATCAAGTAATAACATTTTAGAGAATTTAGTATAATTGTTCCAATAACAACTCTTATCTTTTGACTGTCAATAAAAAATTAAAAATAATTACTTAAGTATTCCTTTTCTAAATATCAAAAATAAACATTTAGTTTTGACTGCTTAATCTTTTATGCATAAACATATAAACAAACTCCTTTTCAGGAAAAGTTTTATTTAAAACTAAAATCACATTTCATTGTGCAATCTAATTAAAACTTAAGATCAAATGTAATGTAAATTTGCAGAAAAAATACAGTACTGTATATAAAACAAATTATACTAAATATGGAAATAATTTTTAAAAGTCATTTTCAATTTATTTGTTATGGTATAAAAGATATCAGGCACAGCCTAGTACTAAAGGTTTACTTCTGTTCCTAATTCTGATATTCCCTTATATTTCCTTTTTAACATCATGAAATTAATAAAAACAAGGGCCGTATAATAATAAAATACCTATATAAATAGTAATGTGTTAGAATTTCTTTATTTTTAATTTATTCTTTCTTTTATTCTTTTCTACTGCTGAATAGTTCAATAGAGTGGAATTTTCTCTTTCCATTGTGTTACTAAAGATCAGCTATTTCACCTGTGCCTTGGTGATTTATACTGTTTACTTCTCAGATAAGTTTGTAAGCAAGTACAAGTATTTTGTGGGCCCTTTCTTTAGAGAAAGAAAATTGATTCTTCTCCTCACATTTCAATTGAACATCTATTGTTTTATATAGTAATCTGGCACATACGAAAAAATAAATAAAAAATCTTTTAGGCCTTCCATGCCAGTTAGTGACTACTGAATTACCTAAGCAGGCTTAGAAATTTTTTTTCACAATATCTGTAGTATGTGATTAACATATCATTATGTTATATTTTATTGAAGTACCTTTAGTATCATTTATTTTGCTTGTGCATGTAAGATATGGGTCACACTTTTAATGTTTATTTTGTTTGATCAGTATCTCCAACTCTGGGGAATTCTAGATGGTTTTGTAGAGAAACTGTGGTCAGAATTTAAGTAACTTTTGTGCCAGCTACTTTTACACTGTTTCTAAACTTACTGAATTCAATCAACCACTGTAAATTTATGATGCTACAACCATCACTGACCTGGACAAGTCAGAATAAAATTCCATTATCACAAAGAGAATGAGTTTCCAAAGTTTTCATTCTGGTAAAATAAAGAAGGATCCTAGATAGATAATGTCTCTTAGATGACATTACACAACAAACTTTTGATAAAACTAAGGGAGATATGCTGTTAAAACTCAGGGAAATTGTTCAAATTCTACTTCAGAAAATAATTAGATTAATCTCCAAATCTACAATGTGTTTAGTGAGCACAAAATTAGTAGGCATGTTATAAGGCATAGTTTCCATATTCCTATTTCCAGTTGATTTCATATGTACATAAAGTAAAGGAAATAAAGTATGTCATGTACCATGTTTGTATGTTTAGAGTATTTCAACCTATAAGTGATACTCAATGTCACATCATTTATCCTTACCTTATGGCTTCTTTTAGAATAAAAAATAGATACAAAATTAATTTAGATATTTGGATTATGACATTTGATGGAAAATAAACTAGCTATCAAAGTATAAGATTTAAAATGTAATCATCTTACCAAAATTTGAAAATTATGTTCAATTTTCTCCTGGCTTGAATATGTGAAGTGAGTTTTCTGACTTGAATAAGGGGTTCTAAAAATGAATATGTTTCTTCTCATCTACAAATCAAGAACAAAGACCAAAATCAACAAAAAACTAACTAGGATAAAACAAACAAAACAAATAAAGATAAATACAGACCAAAATGTAAAGAGAAAGTGGGGGTAGAATTTGTAGAACTCAGGATAAGACTGAAATAAGAAGCATGGTAAAGGGAGTTAGTTGTAGCACAAGATTTTAAGATTTTTTTTTTTCCAGAAAAAAAATTGTCAGCTTGAGCATTGAGTTTTGAGATGATGACACAAATTCCTTTTTGGAACAGATGATGGAGAACAGCTATCATTCAGATTTTGTTAGCCCAGCTTGGCTCCTAGAAGCAGAGAATTATTAATAAAGCAGGAGTCAAACATACATACATATATGTGGCAGGCACTATATTTCTTGACAGTGGAAGGTAAGATCATGTTAACATTGGCAACAATCCCTGTCTTCCTGTGTCCATTAACCCAGAAGAAGTAAAATATAAGTTTCATCTTACACAAACTTTCAGTTATCAAAAAATAAATTACAGAGTCTGAAACAACATGCTGGCCCTTCGCCAAAATGATATATTCTTAATGTCTGGCTGAAACATTAGTGCAAAGGCAAACAAGAATTATTAAAACTAAACAAACAGTAAAAGATCTATTAAATAATACTACATTTGAATGAAAGAAAGAAATGGCAGATGAAGCATCCCCATGTAAGAAAGAAAAATCAATTTCACAGAATTATTTTAAGAGAAATAATGTGTTTTTCCCCATTAATTAAATATATGAAATTAAATTATTGCTTCTATGCTGGAAGAATACCTTCAAGGGTAAGGGAAAGATTATGAGAAAACAGGTGAGAATGAACTTAAAAACACATTTAATAATTATCTGGGATATCTTAGTTGTAGCTTAAATAAATTAACATTTTAGTGTTTCATAAAAATTTTGTGAGATAAGTACTATTATCCACCTCTTAAATTTGAGGGGAAGGTAAGGAAACAGAGAGACAGAGATTAAAAACTGGTCAAAAAATAAACCATCATAATCAGTGAGCATTTAGAAAAAGACAACATACAATGTCCACAGATTTGTGAGGAAAGCAAAATGGTTATGTAGTGGAAAATAGCTGATACGTTAAAAAAATTGGTGTTGGGTCAACTGGATAGTCATAAGAATAATAAAAACAGATCTGGATTCTTATCTCATGACATAATTTAATGTCATTTGTAACTGATTGTATACAAAATAAAAAGCTAAAGTAACAGGTCTATACAAGAGCTGGGAATGGTAGCACAAGCCTGTAATCCCAGCAACTCAGGAGGCTGAGGCAGAAGATGGCAAGTTTAGGCCAGTCTGGGTAACTTAGTGAGATCCTGTCACAAAAACAAAAGCAAACTAACAAACAAAAAGCCTTGAAATGTAGCTCTTTAGTAAAGCACCCCTTGGATCCCTTCCCAGCACCAGACACACTCACACACACACACACACACACACACACACACACACACACACACACACTCACACACACATATTAAAAAAAAAAAGTAAGGAAATACAATAAAAAGTCTTTTAAAGAAAGTACAAGAGAACATTTTCAAACCATAGATTAAATTAGTTTAAGTATTCTTAAACAGACAACAGAAACAGTGAAGAGAAATATGTATAAATTGACTAATATTAAAATTAATAATATGTTCATTAAGAGATGCCAATAAGGAAGTAAAAATGCAACTCAGTGTTGGAGAAATATTTATAAAACATATATGTGATAAAAGAATTCATAATCAAAATAGAAAAGAAATCTTTCAAATCAATGACAATGTAATAGAAAAAAGGAGCACTAAGATGGATAGCTCACAATAAAGGTTATCCCAGTAATGAACATTATAAGAACATTGAGAATGAACAATATGAAAATATTCTTAAAATTGCAAAAGAATCGCAACTGGCTAGGTGTAAATTAAAACCCTAATGTGACACAACTGTACATTAACTATAATGATTAAAATGGAAAAAAAAAAAGATGGAAGATACAAAGGGTTGACAAAACTAAGAAGAATCAATACTATAATCAAGTAAGGTTAATGAAGAAGTATTCAGAACATTCCCCATGCATCAGAAATTCTATAAATAATCCTATAGTAATAAAAGCTTAACTCATGAGATATGCAAATATAAATTGTGGCTCAAATATAAAAACCATAGATTAAAAACTATGCTCAAGATTCCATTCATTGGCCTCTGAATAAACTTTTCTTCCTTCTCCCCAAACTGTTTGGTTGCTTGAGAATAGTATTGAGTAGGAAAAAGAACCCACAGTGGGAGAGAATGGGCTCCATCAACAGGTTGAATGAAATCCATTTTGAAGGATGACAATATACTTTACTCAAAGTATAAGCAAAGGCTGTTCTTTTTTATAATAGCAATTGGGGGGAGGGGTACTGGGGATTGAAATAAGGCACACTCCACCAGTGAGCCACATATCCAGCCCTATTTTGTATTTATTTAGAGACAGGGTCTCACTGAGTAGCTTAATGCCTTGCCTTTGCTGAGGCTGGCTTTGAACTCAGGACCCTCCTGTCTCATCCTCCGGAGCCACTGGGATTACAGGCATAAGCTACTACCCCCAGGTATGATAGCAATTTGAAAAAGAAAAAAAAAAAAAATATATATATATATATACATTTTACCTATTGTTCTCTGACATCACCCAAATGACCAGAGATACCTAGAACAACTACCAGTTGGCATGTAATCTCTGAAAATTATAGTTCTATGTAGAGTATTAGAGGTAAGATATATGAAATATTTAAAATTATTTTGAGGTGACACAAATTTTATATAAAAGAGTAGCTGTACAAATTTATGAAAATATTAGTTTAGTCATTTTATGAAGTAGGGTTTTAGAATATACACAAAAAGCAGAGTTATTTTACAAACTAAGAAAAAAGGAGGACTGTTAAAATATTCTATTTTACAGGAATGTATTTAATTTTCTCCCAATGAAGCATTTTTAGTGATAGTTTTCCCACCTCTCTGATTTGTGTAAAAGAGAGTGAGCTTTGTTTCATTAAGAGTTATGTGGTGAGATATTGGGAAAATCTGCCTGCTGCATCAACACATTTTTATTAAAGCTACCTAAGAGAATTTGAGAATTTGATTAATATCACTAGAGAAGACAGGATGAACATTTATGTAATAACATTTGAAAAGGAGAAAATTATAGAAACAAAACTACTTCACAGAACTTAATTTCCTAAATTAATTTTCATGTTACCTTAAATAACACCATTTTAACTGATTTTTAATATAAATAATATTATTTTTTAAACTAATGTGTCAACTAAGTAATTTAATTTAAATGATAGTATTTTCAAACTTGTATGTTATATATTTGTACAGTTCCTTATTGGTAGTAAAATTATTTTTAATGTAAAATTAAATGACAGAAGATTAAATATATGCCTATAGAAAAAACTCATGAATTTTTAAAAATTCTTTGATTCAAAACTTCATTCACCATAACATTTTGTTTAGAGCCAGGTGCAGTGGCAGACACCTGTAATCCTAGTAGTTTGGGAGGCTGAGGAAGGAGGATTGAAAATTCAAAGCCAGCCCCAGAAACTTAGCTAGTCCCAAAGCAATTTAGTGAGACCCTGTGTCAAAATAAAATATGAAAAGGGCTGAGGATGTGACTCAGTCATTCAGTGCTCCTTGGTTCAATCCCTGTTACCAAAACCAACAAAACAAAACAAAACAAAAATACTACCTTATATTTTGTATAGGCTTCTTCCAATTCTTTAATACCATAAGATTAGTATAACTTACAGGTGAGTATTAAAAGCCAAAGAACTTAAGCTATCAATCTATTCATAATTAAATTATATTGAAAGCATTTTTATTTCCCCAGCTTTTAAATCATGATCTTTTGTAGATTTAAATTACTTTTAAATTAACTAAATAAAAATATTTATTATACAACTCATTCTTTTGAGGAAAAAAAAAGCATTTACTTTTGTTTTTGAAAATTTGGAAAAGAAAGAGAAACTAAAAGAAGAAATCAAAACCAAAATTACATGAAAATATAATCATAAACCAAAAACATTCTATTAAAGAATTTCAATCTGTTCTGACTTTCAGAATTCAAACTTTTTACAATTCTTAGTGTATTCATCATTTAAAAATATTTTCATATGCTGAAAGCTTGGCAGTATTGAAGTTTAATTTTAAATTATTTTCCCCCAAACTTTATTTAGTTTTTTAAACTACACTATTGAAAAATTATGTTACATAGTTGAGATTATTTACTTATTTTTAAAGATAAAATGGGGAAGAATCTGCTTTTAACTTATAAATTTATGATCTTATTTATTTAAAGTATCCTGATTATAGAAAAAATAATAACATCCAGAATCTAAAAGCCTCAGTACTGGCAACTCAACCCAAGGGTGGTTTATAAAGTCAGAAACTTTTATACTTTGGTCTGTGAAACTGTTGAGTGACTATTATGTGAAATTACATTTAAGATTATATTATATATGTTCAAATTTGATCAAGATCCATGATATATATTTAAAAAGTATAAGAGTTTGTTGCCAGATTTGTTACACTATTTTGAATAGTGCTTGTAAGGTGATAAGTTACTAATTATCCCCAATGGTTTTGATCATTTTCATACTGGGAAGTGGATGCATAATGGACAGTTTCAGAGTGAAATATAAGACATGAGATATAGCCATGTTTCATTTGAAAAATCTGTAAAATAAGGGAACGTGGATTTCTTTTAAATGGAATTAAAAAAAAATAATATTCACATTATGGAGTAAATGAAAGGGTTTCTATAAGATAGCTAAAATATACTTATAATCAACATGCTTTAAATTTTGTATAACTAATGAAAATATGCCTTTATTTGTCTACTTCTTTGTTTTAATTTAAATAGGTTTATGAGGTCTTTTACCATCTTGATAAAAGTATTATGTCAAAAAAAAAAAAAAAGCCTTTGACTATAGCATTGTTTTTTAATAAGATTGATGAAATGTACAGGGATTGAAAGTGTTAAAAATCTGAAATGGTTTAACAACCTTGTACACAAATCCCTTACTTGAGGTCATTTTAAATTGGCAGTCCCTGTTCTGAACACTTTTTTTTTTTTTTTTTTAATCTGACTGGAAAGAAGAACATGGATTGGTAGCCCCTGGAAAATATTAAATAATATTACTACTTTTCTGAGGTCATGATTCAGCACTAATACCAAGCCATTTCTTCAGGAAATGGTTTTGACTGGGTAGTTCCCTGGCAACAAAGGCCATAGCAACTCCAGAGGAGGCATCAGTAATGTGTTCCTTCTCAGAGAACTTTGATTGATATTACAGAACCTATATTGCCTGTGGGAGCAGGACTCCTAACAGTGGCTATGACCTTTATCATCTTCTTTTTTGATTTTTCTTTTGAGTCATTACAGCTGCTTTTCCACTGAGTAGTAACCTATGCCAGTAGGATACTCTGGTGAGAATTTTTTCCCTCAGATACAGAAAACAGAAAACAAACATACAGCAAAATGTGAAAACAAGCCTGTGTTACTTTTTGCAATCAAAGGTTGATATGGGACTATTTGCTTGTTGCTTTTTTACATTCTGTTTTTCTCACTTTGTTTGCTAGTTTTAAGTGATGAAAATAAGCTAGGCAATATGTTCACATATACAGTTAATTAGTATTTCTAAATATTTATTTTTGTATCATTTACAAAAGAGAAATACAAAGTTTGCTTGAAAGTTCAGTTCAATTATGGTAATTCCAAAACTTGTTTCGAGTGCATACCTAGGATTTCAACACACATTCTATTTTCACATTTTTTAAAATTAGATTAAGAACAAAATGTTTTCGATGATTACAAATTTGCTAAGCATTGAGACAGTACCACTTGTTTGGTTGATTTTAATCTTCATGTTGAGGTGGGGGAAGGGCAAGGGACAGTCAGTGTAGATAATGAATGATTGGGTCAGATTAGGGAGATGGGGGCTTTTTTGAAAGGAAGAGAAATAAAATGTTAATACCTTCAATACACTTCCCCTCCTCACCTGTTGCCAAGGTTACCTGCCTTCTGGGAACAGTTCTATCCCACAAAGAGTTGTTAATGAAGTACCTCCTGGGCCACTCCCTTCCTGTCTGTACCCCTAGAGGGTAACTTTCCCACCTTTTGGTCCACCTTTTAGTCACATAGGCAAGATCAGGGGAGAAGGGGAAGGGGAACATGAGAATAAATCACCAACTTGGACTCCCTCCTCTCCCTTCGTGGAGGTCTCTCTCTCTCTCTCTCTCTCTCTCTCTCTCTCTCTCTGTTCTATCCTTTAAATAAAAGTTTTGCTCTTGTCTTAGCATTTCTCATGTGTTCAGTCTTCAACACTGGCGGAACAGACCTGGATCTTGATTGATTCTTAATGCTGGTATCAGTGTTACCTATTTTGGATAAACTTTTTAATCCTATACAGAGCCATTTCCTTTTATTCTTTTTTTTCCTAGTTGAAAGCAACACTCTCAGTTTTTCTGTGAAGTAGGGCATAAACACATCTATTTGATCTATTTGTAGCAGAAATTTCTTGGTGACCAATTCAATACAGTCTCTTTTCTTCAATGTCACCTCACTATTTTAGTTGAAAGATGTAATTATTTCCTTACCTCCCTGTGTGACACAAGTTCTGGCCATTAAAATATAATATAAACAAGTAGGCCAGAGGCTACTTGAGAAGAGGTTTTTTTTTTTTTTTTTTTTTTTTTTTTTTTTTTTTTTCCTTTTTTCCCTTGATAACAGAAAATGGATACTACTGGAACCATCACCATCATCCCTATCATTTTCCCCTCTTCCATCATCCTCCTTGCTGAAGGTGCATTAGTAATCCTGAATCCATTTGGGAAAGACAAAGGGAGCTTCAGTAATGCTGATTTTGTTGAGTAGCTAAGCTAATATGCACAGTAGTTTCTTGACAATACTTCTAAGGGAGGAAAAAATATTGTTGATTTTAAGGTTCTCTACTGTTCTTGAATGTGAAATTTGTGTTACTAATTCAATCAATTTCGTTTATAAAAATAATCTTGAAATTGAGCAGATTATGTTTTGTACATGTACAAATGTCATAATGAACCTCAGTATTTTGTATTATTAAAATGCACCAATAAAAATAAAAAATAAAAAAAAAAATAATAGTTACTGTTTGTGTTTTATTCTTTTGTTTTTGTTTGGTACTTGGGATTGAATCCAGGAGCACATAACCATTGAGCCACATCCGTAGCCCTTTTTATTTTTTATTTTGAGACAGGTCCAACTAATTTACTTAGGGCCTCACTAAATTGCTAAGACTAGCTTTGAACTTGTGACCCTTCTGCCTCAGCTTCCAGAGTCATGAGGATCAGAGGTGTGTGCCACTTTGCCCATCATTACTGTTTCATGGACTTTGATTTAATCTTCTTGCATAGGCAGTTATTTTAGAACATTTTAATTTTCCTTTTTGTATGTAAAGAGTTTCATGGATGATTTGATAGATGCTTGGCAAAGGTGATAAATAACTTGATAGCATGTACTGCAGAGCAAAGATTCTCCACTGCAGTACTATTGACATTATGGGTTCAATAAGTCTTTGTTAGGATTGGGTGAGGTGGGGGCCATGCTTTGCACTACAGAATATTTAGGAATGTTCATTTTTTATTTATGCTTTTTGGTTACACATGACAGTAGCATGTATTTTGATATCTCATACATACATAGAGTATAATTTCCCACTCCTGTGATTGTACATGATGTGGAGTTACACTGGTCATGTATTCATATGAGAATGTAGGGAAGTTATGTTCAATTCATTCTACTGTCTTTCCATTCCCATCCCTTATCCCTTCCCCCATCCAAACCTGTGAAGTTCCACTCCACCCTTCCCTACCTATTGTAAGTATCCACATATCAGAGAGAACATTTAGCCTTTGGCTTTTTTGAATGGACTTATTTCACTTATCTAGATAGCCTTCAGTTTCATCCAATTACTGGCAAATGCCATAAGTGCATTCTTCTTTATGTTGAGCAATATTACATTGTATATATGTACCACATTTTCTTTATCTATTCATCTGCTGAAGGGTATCTAGGTTGTTTCCATAGCTTAGCTATAGTGAGTTAAGCGGCTATGAACATTGATGTGGCTGCATTAGTATAATATGCTGATTTTAAGTATTTGGAGTGGGATAACTGGGAATGGTGGTTCCATTCCAAGTTTTCTGAGGAATCTACATACTGCTTTTCATAGACCAGTTTGCACCAGTTTGCACCAATTTGCAATCCCAACAGCAATGATGAGTGTGCATTTTCCCCCACAACCTCACCAACACTTAGTTACTTGTGTTCTCGATAATTCCATTCTGACTGGAGTGAGATGAAATCTCATTGTAGTTTTGATTTCATTTCTCTAATTGCTAATGATGTTGAATTTTTTTTCATATATTTGTTGACCATTTGTATTTCTTCTTCTGTGAAATATTTGTTCAGTTCCTTTTCCCATTTATTGTTTTTTTTTTTTTTTTTTTAATCTTTTCATGTTATTTTTTTGAGTTCTTTATATGCCCTGAAGATGAATGCTCTGAGTTGCCGGTGGCAAAGATTTTCTCCCATTCTATAGCCTCTCTCATCATGTGCTTCTGTCCTATGCTGTGTTAAGAAGCTTTTTAGTTTGATATCATCCCTTTTATTGATTCTTAATTTTACTTCTTGAGCTTTAGGAATCTTGTTGAGGAACTCACGTCCAAAGCCAATATGATGGAGATTTGGGCCAACTAGTTCTTCTAGTAGGTGCATGGTCCCTGGTCTCATGATTATGTCCTTTAACTACTTTGATTTGAGTGAAAATAAGGGTCCAATTTCATTTTATTACATATGGATTTCCAGTTTTTCAAGCACCACTTGTTGAAGAGGCTCTCTTTTCTCCAATGTATGCTTTGGGCGCCTTTATTAGTAAAGATAACTGTATTTACGTGTGTCTTGTACCAGCTTTCATTTTTTCTCCATTTGGAATGATGTTGGCCTTGGCTTTATCATATATAGCTTTTACAATTTTGAGGTATCTTCCAACTATCCCTAGTTTTTCTAGTGTTTTGAACATGAATGGATGCTACATTTTGTCAAATGCTTTTCTGCATCTGTTAAGATTGTCCTTTGATTCTTATCTTTAAGTCTATTGTTGTGATAGATTACTTTTATTGATTTCTGTATGTTGAACCAACCTTGCATCCCTGGGGTGAATCCCACTTGATCATGGTGCACTATCATTTAAATATGTTTTTGTATGATATTTGCCAGTATTTTATTAAGAATCTTTGCATCTATGTTTATCAGGGATATTGGCCTGAAGTTTTCTTTCCTTGATGTGTCTTTGTCTGGTTTTGATATAAGCATTATACAAACTTCATAGAATACATTTGGAAGGGTTTCCTTCTTTTCTATTTCATGGAATAATTTGAGGAAGATTGGTGTTAGTTCTTCTTTGAAGGTCTGTTGGAACTCAGCTGAGAATCCATCTGGTCCTGGGATTTTCTTTTTTGGTAAGCTTTTGATAGTGTCTTGTATTTCATTGCTTAAAATTGTTCTGTTTAAATTGTGTAGGTCCTCCTGATTCAGATGGTGTAGGTCATAGGTCTCTAGAAATTTTTTGATGTCTTCAAGATTTTCTATTTTATTAGAGTATAAGAGTGATATTTTATTAGAGTATAGAGTGATATGGGGTATAATTGTTATGAGGGAGGAGGAGAGAAGATAGAAGTAAAAAATTAAAGGAAGAGTGAAGCACAGAATGACAGAGATTTGATGTTATTGGAAGAAAAGAGAGAAAGGGAATCAAGAAAAACGGAAAAAAATATATATACAAAGTAAAAATTTTAAAGTATTAAAAATAAAAGAATAAAAAATAAAACTAGAATATGCTAATCAAACATCCTAGTCCTCAAAAAACTGATCCATGAAAAATAACTGTTTTCAAAAATGTTAGAAGTGAGAAAATAAACAAAAGAGTGTATAAATGTCCATGTACCATTACCATCACGAATGAACAGAGGAAAGAAAAAAGAAAAAGAAAAAGAAAGGAAGAAGGAAAGAAAAAAATGAGAGAAAATATATCTCCAAGAAAAGTTGAATTCATTCTCTTAAATTCTTCTTAACATTTTTAGGTGCGGTTGTCTGAAACATGATGCTTCTCTCTCCAGATTGCTGGAGTGAGAGAAGTAATCCCATAGGTAGAATTCCTGGAAGCAGGGTTTAGGTGTAAGTGGCTGCAAACTCCATTGAATACCAACTGGTGTGGAGATTTTAAATCAGCACACCTCCAGGCCCCAGTGGCTTCCACTCATGTGGTGGGGGAACCAATTCTTAGTCCCCTACATCACCTGCAGCCCCCAAGTTTCATAGTCTGGGGTTCATTTTCCAAACAGAATCTCTCCTGCCCACACATTTCTGAAATCTCAGCCACATGTGTCTTTCCCAGCAGGTCCTGCAATCACTAGTGTTAAGGTTTGGATATGAAACATCCCCCAAAAGGTCATGTGTGAGACAATGCAAGAAAGATTGAAGGAGAAATGATTGGTTTGTGAGAGTCAGTGAATAAGTCCCTGATTAACTGAGTGGTAACTGAAGTGGTAGGGTGTGGCTAGAAGAGGTGCGAACATAGCTTTCAGGGTGTAGCTTTGGGGTATATATTTGTATCTGGTAAGTGGAGTCTCTCTGCTTCCTGATCAAGATGTGAGCTGCTTTCTTCTGCCACACTTTCCCGCAGTAATGGTCAGTCTCACTTTCATTCTGAAGGAATGGAGCTGGCCTTCTATGGACTAGGACCTCTGAAACCATGAGCTCCAAATAAATTTTTCCTCCTTTGAAATTGTTCTGGTCAGACATTTTAGTCATAGCAGAGAAATACCTGACTAAAACTAATACCATGCTGGATTGGAGGGGGAGAGGTAAAGCTGGTTGGGTTTCCACAACCAGTTTTATCCTGTGTAAAACTCTCTCCACAGTTGATTTTTTTTTTTTTTTCCTAGCCACTTAAGCACACTCTATGTTGTGCAGTGTGGGTTTAATGGGTCTGTATTTTAGGCCAGACTCTGGTTTTCCAGGAATTGGCTCCCTCAGCTGCTTGGCTGCAAAATGGTTTCTTCCTTTGCCCTCAGCATGTTGCCAGGAGAGATGGTGGTTTCTTTTTTTCTTTTTTTTTTTATTTATTTATTCATAATGCACAAGTATATCATCTTTTTACATACAACTGCTTGTATACAAAGTATATAAGTACCACTCAGATCTTTAATCATGTATTTAGGATAGTGATATCCATCTCATTCAACCACCATTTCCCCCCCTTCTCCCTGCCTGCTCCCTCCCTTGCCCTCACCTTTTAGTTTAGTTGGACAATGTCCTTCATCTCTAAAAAGTCTGTATTCAGACATACCTCAGGCCTTCTAAAATTGAGGTTTCCTTTAATTCCTTTATTCCCCCACTTTGTTTGCGGAGGGACCATTCTTGCTAGTGTTTTTGCTCTGGCTGCAGCAGAGGAGGTGTTCCTAGGGATTTCTTCCTTGTTTTATTATATCCAACCTCCTGAGTCCCTAAGATCTGCTTTGAACTTCGGGTTTTAAATTCCAGTAAAGTCCCACCCCTTTTTTTTTTTTTTTTTTTTTTTTTTTTGGTTCACTCACCTTGCTGAGAAGCTGCCTGTCTGCTTTCTTGGTTTCATGCAACAGAGCAGAGAAGAATGTGACCTCCTCTACTCTGCCATCTTGAAAAACCCAGGAATGTTCTTGGTCTACTCATGGAATGACAGGAGCAGCTCCCTCCCAATGAGAGCAGTTAGTGTCTCCAAACACTGCCAAATGAATTCTTGGGGCAAAAATCACAGGATGAGAACCACTACTCAAAGCATTGGATAAGAAATATTAAACATGAGTAAATTTACCTTTAAGCTTTTAGTTTTATATTTGATAAATATTTTGGTATTGTAATATGTATATATGCAATATATATATATATATATGTGTGTGTGTGTGTGTGCGTGTGTGTGTGTGTAGATATATAATTTAGATTTATAAAATTGCCTTGTGTAAAATGACATAAAATAAATTATAAATAAAACTTTCAAGGATCAATATCAGAAGTGCTGTAGAGTAAGGTTTTGCTTATGTAACATGAAAATCACAGGATTGTCAGTCAATAATAACTTTGAAGCTGTGCAACAAATAGTTTTCACATTAGATAACATTGAGGGGTTACAAACTTAGAGATTTAAAGGACATCAATAGCCAATTAGGGTAATAAAGTCCTTTAAGTAACTTAAGAATCTTCACTCAATAGAGACTGATAGCTTGTGAGTGTTGGAAGTGAAATCAAGCCCTTTATCACAGAGATATTTAAATGCAAAGACTTTAAAAATACCAGTCTAAGAAAATGTGCGCTCATATTCTATAGTCAGTTTCCAATCCCTAAATATATCTCTAGGGGAACAATAATCTTTTCATGTTCAACTGGAACAGTAACATAAAATACCAACCTTTTGTATTGTCTTTGAATCAGGTCATCTTATTATTATCATTTAAAATGTTTTAAACCTGGTACCAGGAAATGCTTTTGTTTGTTTATTTGTTTTTAGATTAAAATAAAAATAATTAACCAGGTGGTGATGATTTAAAATGGCTCTTAGTTGTTCATTCCTTCATCTTGTAGTCCAACAACAATTTATGAATTAACTCTATGGAAACTAATTACATTAAAAGCTGAGGAGCCGGGCGCGGTGGCGCACACCTGTAATCCTAGCACTTTGGGAGGCTGAGGCAGGAGGATGGCGAGTTCAAAGCCAGCCTCAGCAATGGCGAGGCACTTAGCAACTCAGCGAAACCCTGTCTCTAAATAAAATACAAAAAAGGGCTGGGGATGTGGCCCAGTGGTCGAGTGCCCCTGAGTTCAATCCCCAGTACCACAAAAAAAAAAAAAAAAAAAAAAAAAAAAAAAAGCTGAGGTTGCAGTGAATAATGATGAATAATATTGATTCCAAGACACTGATAAAACTGACTAAGGAAAACAAAATTATGTAATCTGATATTTTATAATAGTAGAAAGTATTAATAAAAATAATAGAAAAAATCCTAGTTCATCTCTTTTTAACATCTTTTTTCAAATGCACATAGTATTATTTGTTGTGAAATAAACATTCTCAGCCTAAAGAAAAATGTAAAAAATAATTCAGAGACAAATTCTAACATGATGTTATTTTGAAAATCAGCAAGACTTTATGACAAAGAAATTCCCTTTTAAAAAATCATTTGAGCAAATAAGATTAATTATAAATGATTCCATGAAACCATATTTGTTGCCGCCTGAAGCGCTTGGAGCAACGGAGCCGCGGGAAGAACTTCAGAAGCAAACTGGAGACAAACAGCTTTTTTATTCTGATAACTTTTCTCTCTGGTTCTAACAACAACTAACACACGCCAAACACACCACTAAAATGGCGCTGACCCTATCAGCAATTTCGGCCAAGTCACTCGAGATCCCGCAACAAGTCTCGTGAGACTACGGGAGGAGACAATGCCCAAATCTCCACGGCTCATAGTCAACTGCAATTCAAGCCAATCCCCAAACAGGGCTCCTGCATTTCCCCCTTTTTGTTTTAAAAGAGGTAATGCTCTAGGACGTCTATGTGCAACCAACATTCTTACCCGTCATCGGATAATCAAGGCTGTGCCCTTGACTCCTGTCTTAGGTTGATATGTCGGCCACATGAGACTGTCCCGTGGGACTGTGCCTGTCTTAGGTTGTCCCCCTCTGGGGATCTTACCCGTCATTGGCTAACCAGCCATCCAATGGAGCCCTTTAGGATCGACTATATATGATGACTAACAGCCGTCCAATTGTGAGGAGATGTTGCGGCTTTAAGGCGACAAGCCTTTTGGTGATGAGCCAAATTGCATAGCATATCAAATTGTTTAAACAAATCAGCTGCCCTAAGTTCCATCAAGTAACACACTGAATTCTCTAGACAAATACCCGCAAGGCATTGTCCCGTAAAGTCCCAAACAATGAAAGATCAAAATGTCCATTTGTTGTAACATGTTGATGTAGGAGGCCCCATGCATGTAGAGCAGAGGCCACACTGTTGGTGAGGTTGTTTGATGTTTGAGCAGCAGGGATGCTTGCGGCGGCCGCGATCCCTGCAGCTGTAGCAGCAGACGTCTTTTTTATGTTTAGACAATGCCACCGGCAAATCTTCAGGGCCCGCTACCTAGAAACTCAAGCATCAATTATTAAAGGAAAGGCAGTGCTATTGCAGCACTGAGTCAAGAGGCGAGTTGTCAAACTACAAAATAGAATAATTAGATTAGAAAATTAAAGTTGATTTTTGTTCACATACATCGCTGGTTGAGCTTCTACAAACATAAGTTGGAAAAATATCATATTTAGAACAAAACAAAGAAAGACTGAGGGTAATTACTGCATTAAAGATAGATTAAAGAAAAGGTAAAGGCACTTGAGAGAAATAATTTGTTAGCTGGAACCCTTGAGTCTCTGTATACAGAGCAATCTTTTACCTGTTGAGATAATTGAAATTAATGAGCTATTAAACAAATGAAGTTAATAACAAATAAACAATCTTATGTCAAAACACCAAAATATCAGGTTATATAGCACTAGTCATATTGTTTGCTAAAGAGAAGTCCCAGGGACACCTATAAATCAAAATTGAAAGTACCTTCATTTATAAAATTATTTACCTAAATTGAATACTCTTAACCTAAAATGAATTAAAGTTATTTGGATCCATATATATATATATATATATATATATATATATATATATATATTATTTTCTTTTTCATAAGCGCTTTGTTCTTTGTGACGTCACACTGGACAGACGAACAAGCATACAAACATATATTTGTGACGTCACATTAACATGAAATGTAGACAAATGTACAGACATAAAGATATGTATAAAAAGAAAAAAAAATACAATTGTGTGCACACTAAAGAGAGATCTCCTTGTCCCGGCCGGGAGAAATGACACTTAAGTTGTGAAATATTTTGAAGGACTCTTTTGAGGGAATCATTCTGTACCTTCATCTTGGTCCTCTTGATTTTGTACCTTTTTTATTAATCTTGATTCTTCAATAACTTCATCTTGATCATTTTGATGTGGTACCTGTTTTATTAATCTAGATGGTATCCATATTGGAGAGGATTCGTCTTTTGGAAAAACACAAACAGATCCTCTTCCCCAAATTAATACTGGATCTGGACCCTTCCATGTACCTGAAAGAACATCCTTCCAGTAAACCAAAGGTTTATGTTGTTGGTGTGGATTCCAATGTCTGTCTCCAGCAGAATAACCATTAGAGTCTAAAGTTAAAAAATTTAAGGTAAACAGGGCAACTGCCAATCTGTCCTTAGGACTTTTCCAATTTCCTTCTTTTTGTTTTAATAACATAATTTTCAGTGTTCGGTTTGCTCTTTCAATAATGCCCTGACCCTGAGGATTGTATGGGATGCCTGTTTTATGGGATATATTGAATTTTGCGCAAAACTGTTTGAAAGATGAGGACGTATATGCGGGGCCATTATCTGTTTTAAGCATTTTGGGGATGCCCAATGCAGCAAAAGCTTGCAAACAATGAGATGTAACATCTTTAACTTTTTCTCCAGAAAGTAAGGAAGCAAAAATCATGCCTGAGCATGTATCTAGGGTCACATGAATAAATCGCAATTTTCCAAAACTTGGCTCATGAGTAACATCCATCTGCCACCAATGATTGGGCATTAATCCTCTAGGGTTAACGCCGAAATGAGGATTGGGCAAATGTGTCATACAAGATTTACAATCTTTTACAATTGTTCTGGCTTGCTCCTCTGTGATTTTAAACCTACGTTGCAAGGTGGTGCTGTTGACATGAAACTGGGAATGAAATAAAGTAGCTTGTTGTAGCGCTGAAAGTATAAATACTGTTTTTGTAAGTTCATCAGCCTTTTGATTACCTTCATGGAGGGGACCAGGCAAATTAGTATGTGCTCTAATATGGCCTACGAATAGAGGTTCTTTTCTTGCCCACAAAAGTTTTTGTATTTGATAAAACAATTTAAAGGCTGAAGTATGAGGTGCTATTGGTCCTGCTAACTCTAATTTTGGGACGGCTTGTACAATATAGTGGCTATCTGAAAAAATGTTTACGGGCTGGTCCCTAAAATTTTCCAGAGCTCTTACCACAGCTTCCAATTCCACTAGTTGAGCTGATTTGTGTGCAGTTATGTAAGTCATATTTTCTTTTTTAGTGACTACTGTAGCAGTACCATTTGAGGACCCATCTGTAAATACATTAAATGCCTTAGGAATAGGTTGATTTTTTATTACTTGTGGAAATATAATAGGATGATTAATACAAAAAGATAATATAGGGGACTTAGGAAGATGATTATCAAAATTTGCAGAAGTAGAGCATTTAGCTATAGCCCAATCATTATCATTGAAGCATAAGTATTCAATCTGTGATGATGAATAGGGAGTAATAATAGTAGCAGGGTGAATGCCAAATATTTTAGTAGAAGTCTTAAGTCCTTGAAGAATAAGTTTAGCCACCCTGGAGGTATAAGATTCAATTATACTTTTAGGAGAGACGGGCAAATGTATCCATAATAAAGGCCCTTGTTGCCAAAATACTCCTGTGGGTGTATATTGTGAAGAAATAATAATCAACATCAGCGGTTGAGTTAAATCAAATCTATCACAATGAGCTCCTTCGATGGCTTTTTCTACTAACTTTAAAGCTTTCCTAGCATCAGGAGTCAATGTTCGTGGTGAAGATGGATCAGGATCTCCACGAAGGATGTCAAATAAAGGTTTTAGTTGGCCAGTAGTGAGATTTAGTGTAGGGCGAAGCCAATTAATGTCTCCCAGTAGTTTTTGGAAATCATTGAGGGTGGTCAAATGTTCTTTATTTATTAAAATTTTTGGGGGTCTAACAAAAGTATCCATGATTTTAAATCCTAAATATAATATGGGAGATCTGGTTTGAACTTTTTCTTCTGCTATATATAATCCATATTTTTTTAAATTTTCTACCACATCACTGAATATATTAAATAAGATTTTTTGATTAGGGTGGGCCAATAAAATATCATTTATGTAATGGAGACACATGAGGTTTGGATATTTATTTTTAATGGGTTGGATAGCCTTGTCCACATATATTTGGCATATGGTGGGGCTATTAGCCATTCCCTGTGGTAAAACCTTCCATTGATATCTCTGATCAGGGCCATTATTGTTCATAGAAGGAAGTGAAAAAGCAAACCTGGGGGCATCCAGAGGATGTAGGGGAATAGAAAAGAAGCAATCCTTTATATCAAGAGTAATAAGATGGAAATTTTTTGGAATAGCTATGGGACTAGGAAGTCCAGGTTGAGTAGGCCCCATAACTTGCATGGTTTTATTGATTTGTCTAAGATCATGTAACAATCGCCATTTTCCTGACTTTTTCTTGATCACAAATATGGGGGAATTCCAGGGAGAGGTGGAAGGTTCTATATGACCTGCTTCTAATTGTTCCTGAACTAATTGGTGGGCCGCTTGTAATTTCTCTTTAGATAGGGGCCACTGAGGGACCCACACTGGCTTATCAGAAAGCCATGGTATTTTCAAAATTATTTTCTCAGTGGTCCTGAAAATAAATATCTTTTTCCTTTATGACAATGATTACTTTTAGGGTTAAGATTACTCTGTACTTTTTGATAATGAGTTCTTTTATGGTTAAGATTACCCTGTAGGTTTTCACATTTAACATCTGCAGGCTTGGTTGCAAGGTGTACTCCCATTTATTGCAAAATATCTCTTCCCCATAAAGTAACCGGTAGATTAGGTAAAACATAAGGCTGAAATGTTCCTTTATGGCCTTCATCATCCTCCCATTTTAAAATTACTGCACTTTCATCTGGGAGGTTATTATATCCCAAGCCTCTTAAACTGGTTGAAGCTTTTTGCAGAGGCCAGTGCTTGGGCCATTGGCGTAAATTAATAATGGAAGAGTCAGCTCCAGTATCTATTAATCCCTCCATTTCTATTCCTTGGATTTTTATTTTACACATAGGCCTCCTTGAACAGTCTCGAACCCAGCAAGCCATGGGACTTGAGTCAGTGGAACAAAATCCTCTATTGTTCCCTTCTTGAGGCATACCCATTTTAAATGAATTATGTAAATTGGGAAGGAGAAGCAACTGAGCAATTCTATCTCCTTGATTAACAGAAGTTATACTTTGGGGTGAGCTAAGCATTATTTTTATTTCCCCTTTGTAGTCTGAGTTTATTACTCCTGGGGTCACTTGCAAACCTAATAAGCTTTTAGGACTACGCCCGATAATAAGTCCTACAGTCCCTGAGGGAAGAGGTCCCCTGACTCCTGTGGGAATCAGTTGAACCCCCATTTCAGGTGTTAACACTATTCGGGCGGTGGAACAGAGGTCTAATCCTGCATTTCCTCTTGTTCCTCTGGCGAGGGAGTGGATGGGTAGTAGGGATTGTGTCGGAGAAGCATCTGAGTGGATGCTTGAGGATACTCCTTCTGCAATGCCCCGTACATTTGTGGGCCCCGGGGTATTGGGCCCCGTGCCCCGTTTTTTGAATTCCTGAACAAAGGATTTCCATGGATGTCAAATTTTGAATGGCATTTATTGGCCCAATGATTTCCCTTTTTACACCTGGGGCAGCGGCCTGGGGCACGATATGAGCTTGGTCTTATTTCTCTTTTGGGATTTTGCCTAGAATTGCCTGATTGATTATGATAATTTTGCCTGGAATATCCTGATTGATTATAATATCTACGTTTAGCCTTTGTGAAATTTCAAGAGGAAGCACCTCTCATTGAGGCTGCAATCACATTTCCTGTGACAAAGGCGTCATTTGTATCTTTACATAGTTGTATATATACGGAAAGATCCTTTTTAGTTCTCCATGGCCTGATGGCTGCTTGGCACCATTTATTTGCATTTTCATAAGCTAATTGAACAACTAATGGCATAGCTTGGTCAACATCTGCAAACACACTACCTGCAGTTCTCAAAAGTCGATCAGCAAGGTCGGCATACGGCTCATTAGGTCCTTGAATCACTTTTGACAAGCTACCTTGTAGATCCCCAGGTCCTTGTACAGTTTCCATGCCTCTAAGGCAGCTGCATTTATCTGAGCATATATATCTGGGTCATAATCTGTTTGAGCCTGTAAGTCTGCGAATTGCCCTTCTCCTGTGAGCATGTCTATATTATAGTTTTCAAACCCTGCAGCCGCGTTTCTTTTAGCCGTTTCTATACAAAGTTCTTGGAATTGCGATCGCCAAACCAAGAATTGCCCCCCGCTTAATGTTGCTTTACATAGACTTTTCCAGTCTGAGGGGGTTAAGCTAAAGGTGTTAAGGGACTCCAGCATACTCAACGTGAAAGGAGCTTGGGGCCCATAAGTCATTACTGCCTCTTTGAGATTTTTTATTGTTTTGAAATCTACTGACTGATGGACACTCTGTCCATTTTTCTTTTCAAGTGCTAGCGGTTCCCAATGTATCTGTGAGTTGTCCTCGAGAGCGCATAAGCGATCAGAAAGACTTTTTATTTCTGTTTCTAGGGTATGCAAATGCCTAGTAATACCCTTCATATTTTCTGTAATGGATTCCACCCATGGGGGAGTAGAGGACACAAGTGACTCCTCTGCCTGACGGACCTTTTTCTCGGTCTTTTTTAATTTCTTTTTCCTCATTTTCTCAGGATCACTTTTACTAGATTCCTCACCACTGCTAATTTCACTGACAGCAATATCCTGAGGCCCAGGTTCCAGTGAGAGCAAGTATCCTTCAGCTTTCGCCAATAACTCCCGAATAGCTTTAATAGCTTGGATTTTTGTCATTTTTGGGTCTCTTCTAATACTCTCTTTACTGGTCTCAGTTGGCCCAGTGGAATCTACACTTTTTTGATCACTTTCACTTTTGTCTATATACTCCTCACTGAGAACAGAGTCAGGTATATCAAGGAGTCTTTGCATAGCCTCTATCACTTGGGATTCAGTTATATTCGAACCCATCTTTAGAGACCTTTCAGTTCTTACCTGTCCGCTCCGAAGTTCCCCGTACGGGCCGCCACCTGTTGCCGCCTGAAGCGCTTGGAGCAACGGAGCCGCGGGAAGAACTTCAGAAGCAAACTGGAGACAAACAGCTTTTTATTCTGATAACTTTTCTCTCTGGTTCTAACAACAACTAACACACGCCAAACACACCACTAAAATGGCGCTGACCCTATCAGCAATTTCGGCCAAGTCACTCGAGATCCCGCAACAAGTCTCGTGAGACTACGGGAGGAGACAATGCCCAAATCTCCACGGCTCATAGTCAACTGCAATTCAAGCCAATCCCCAAACAGGGCTCCTGCATTTCCCCCTTTTTGTTTTAAAAGAGGTAATGCTCTAGGACGTCTATGTGCAACCAACATTCTTACCCGTCATCGGATAATCAAGGCTGTGCCCTTGACTCCTGTCTTAGGTTGATATGTTGGCCACATGAGACTGTCCCGTGGGACTGTGCCTGTCTTAGGTTGTCCCCCTCTGGGGATCTTACCCGTCATTGGCTAACCAGCCATCCAATGGAGCCCTTTAGGATCGACTATATATGATGACTAACAGCCGTCCAATTGTGAGGAGATGTTGCGGCTTTAAGGCGACAAGCCTTTTGGTGATGAGCCAAATTGCATAGCATATCAAATTGTTTAAACAAATCAGCTGCCCTAAGTTCCATCAAGTAACACACTGAATTCTCTAGACAAATACCCGCAAGGCATTGTCCCGTAAAGTCCCAAACAATGAAAGATCAAAATGTCCATTTGTTGTAACATGTTGATGTAGGAGGCCCCATGCATGTAGAGCAGAGGCCACACTGTTGGTGAGGTTGTTTGATGTTTGAGCAGCAGGGATGCTTGCGGCGGCCGCGATCCCTGCAGCTGTAGCAGCAGACGTCTTTTTTATGTTTAGACAATGCCACCGGCAAATCTTCAGGGCCCGCTACCTAGAAACTCAAGCATCAATTATTAAAGGAAAGGCAGTGCTATTGCAGCACTGAGTCAAGAGGCGAGTTGTCAAACTACAAAATAGAATAATTAGATTAGAAAATTAAAGTTGATTTTTGTTCACATACATCGCTGGTTGAGCTTCTACAAACATAAGTTGGAAAAATATCATATTTAGAACAAAACAAAGAAAGACTGAGGGTAATTACTGCATTAAAGATAGATTAAAGAAAAGGTAAAGGCACTTTAGAGAAATAATTTGTTAGCTGGAACCCTTGAGTCTCTGTATACAGAGCAATCTTTTACCTGTTGAGATAATTGAAATTAATGAGCTATTAAACAAATGAAGTTAATAACAAATAAACAATCTTATGTCAAAACACCAAAATATCAGGTTATATAGCACTAGTCATATTGTTTGCTAAAGAGAAGTCCCAGGGACACCTATAAATCAAAATTGAAAGTACCTTCATTTATAAAATTATTTACCTAAATTGAATACTCTTAACCTAAAATGAATTAAAGTTATTTGGATCCATATATATATATATATATATATATATATATATATATATATATTTCTTTTTCATAAGCGCTTTGTTCTTTGTGACGTCACACTGGACAGACGAACAAGCATACAAACATATATTTGTGACGTCACATTAACATGAAATGTAGACAAACGTACAGACATAAAGATATGTATAAAAAGAAAAAAAAATACAATTGTGTGCACACTAAAGAGAGATCTCCTTGTCCCGGCCGGGAGAAATGACACTTAAGTTGTGAAATATTTTGAAGGACTCTTTTGAGGGAATCATTCTGTACCTTCATCTTGGTCCTCTTGATTTTGTACCTTTTTTATTAATCTTGATTCTTCAATAACTTCATCTTGATCATTTTGATGTGGTACCTGTTTTATTAATCTAGATGGTATCCATATTGGAGAGGATTCGTCTTTTGGAAAAACACAAACAGATCCTCTTCCCCAAATTAATACTGGATCTGGACCCTTCCATGTACCTGAAAGAACATCCTTCCAGTAAACCAAAGGTTTATGTTGTTGGTGTGGATTCCAATGTCTGTCTCCAGCAGAATAACCATTAGAGTCTAAAGTTAAAAAATTTAAGGTAAACAGGGCAACTGCCAATCTGTCCTTAGGACTTTTCCAATTTCCTTCTTTTTGTTTTAATAACATAATTTTCAGTGTTCGGTTTGCTCTTTCAATAATGCCCTGACCCTGAGGATTGTATGGGATGCCTGTTTTATGGGATATATTGAATTTTGCGCAAAACTGTTTGAAAGATGAGGACGTATATGCGGGGCCATTATCTGTTTAAAAGCATTTTGGGGATGCCGAATGCAGCAAAAGCTTGCAAACAATGAGATGTAACATCTTTAACTTTTTCTCCAGAAAGTAAGGAAGCAAAAATCATGCCTGAGCATGTATCTAGGGTCACATGAATAAATCGCAATTTTCCAAAACTTGGCTCATGAGTAACATCCATCTGCCACCAATGATTGGGCATTAATCCTCTAGGGTTAACGCCGAAATGAGGATTGGGCAAATGTGTCATACAAGATTTACAATCTTTTACAATTGTTCTGGCTTGCTCCTCTGTGATTTTAAACCTACGTTGCAAGGTGGTGCTGTTGACATGAAACTGGGAATGAAATAAAGTAGCTTGTTGTAGCGCTGAAAGTATAAATACTGTTTTTGTAAGTTCATCAGCCTTTTGATTACCTTCATGGAGGGGACCAGGCAAATTAGTATGTGCTCTAATATGGCCTACGAATAGAGGTTCTTTTCTTGCCCACAAAAGTTTTTGTATTTGATAAAACAATTTAAAGGCTAGAGTATGAGGTGCTATTGGTCCTGCTAACTCTAATTTTGGGACGGCTTGTACAATATAGTGGCTATCTGAAAAAATGTTTACGGGCTGGTCCCTAAAATTTTCCAGAGCTCTTACCACAGCTTCCAATTCCACTAGTTGAGCTGATTTGTGTGCAGTTATGTAAGTCATATTTTCTTTTTTAGTGACTACTGTAGCAGTACCATTTGAGGACCCATCTGTAAATACATTAAATGCCTTAGGAATAGGTTGATTTTTTATTACTTGTGGAAATATAATAGGATGATTAATACAAAAAGATAATATAGGGGACTTAGGAAGATGATTATCAAAATTTGCAGAAGTAGAGCATTTAGCTATAGCCCAATCATTATCATTGAAGCATAAGTATTCAATCTGTGATGATGAATAGGGAGTAATAATAGTAGCAGGGTGAATGCCAAATATTTTAGTAGAAGTCTTAAGTCCTTGAAGAATAAGTTTAGCCACCCTGGAGGTATAAGATTCAATTATACTTTTAGGAGAGACGGGCAAATGTATCCATAATAAAGGCCCTTGTTGCCAAAATACTCCTGTGGGTGTATATTGTGAAGAAATAATAATCAACATCAGCGGTTGAGTTAAATCAAATCTATCACAATGAGCTCCTTCGATGGCTTTTTCTACTAACTTTAAAGCTTTCCTAGCATCAGGAGTCAATGTTCGTGGTGAAGATGGATCAGGATCTCCACGAAGGATGTCAAATAAAGGTTTTAGTTGGCCAGTAGTGAGATTTAGTGTAGGGCGAAGCCAATTAATGTCTCCCAGTAGTTTTTTGGAAATCATTGAGGGTGGTCAAATGTTCTTTATTTATTAAATTTTTTGGGGGTCTAACAAAAGTATCCATGATTTTAAATCCTAAATATAATATGGGAGATCTGGTTTGAACTTTTTCTTCTGCTATATATAATCCATATTTTTTTTAAATTTTCTACCACATCACTGAATATATTAAATAAGATTTTTTGATTAGGGTGGGCCAATAAAATATCATCCATGTAATGGAGACACATGAGGTTTGGATATTTATTTTTAATGGGTTGGATAGCCTTGTCCACATATATTTGGCATATGGTGGGGCTATTAGCCATTCCCTGTGGTAAAACCTTCCATTGATATCTCTGATCAGGGCCATTATTGTTCATAGAAGGAAGTGAAAAAGCAAACCTGGGGGCATCCAGAGGATGTAGGGGAATAGAAAAGAAGCAATCCTTTATATCAAGAGTAATAAGATGGAAATTTTTTGGAATAGCTACAGGACTAGGAAGTCCAGGTTGAGTAGGCCCCATAACTTGCATGGTTTTATTGATTTGTCTAAGATCATGTAACAATCGCCATTTTCCTGACTTTTTCTTGATCACAAATATGGGGGAATTCCAGGGAGAGGTGGAAGGTTCTATATGACCTGCTTCTAATTGTTCCTGAACTAATTGGTGGGCCGCTTGTAATTTCTCTTTAGATAGGGGCCACTGAGGGACCCACACTGGCTTATCAGAAAGCCATGGTATTTTCAAAATTATTTTCTCAGTGGCCCCGAAAATAAATATCTTTTTCCTTTATGACAATGATTACTTTTAGGGTTAAGATTACTCTGTACTTTTTGATAATGAGTTCTTTTATGGTTAAGATTACCCTGTAGGTTTTCACATTTAACATCTGCAGGCTTGGTTGCAAGGTGTACTCCCATTTATTGCAAAATATCTCTTCCCCATAAAGTAACCGGTAGATTAGGTAAAACATAAGGCTGAAATGTTCCTTTATGGCCTTCATCATCCTCCCATTTTAAAATTACTGCACTTTTATCTGGGAGGTTATTATATCCCAAGCCTCTTAAACTGGTTGAAGCTTTTTGCAGAGGCCAGTGCTTGGGCCATTGGCGTAAATTAATAATGGAAGAGTCAGCTCCAGTATCTATTAATCCCTCCATTTCTATTCCTTGGATTTTTATTTTACACATAGGCCTCCTTGAACAGTCTCGAACCCAGCAAGCCATGGGACTTGAGTCAGTGGAACAAAATCCTCTATTGTTCCCTTCTTGAGGCATACCCATTTTAAATGAATTATGTAAATTGGGAAGGAGAAGCAACTGAGCAATTCTATCTCCTTGATTAACAGAAGTTATACTTTGGGGTGAGCTAAGCATTATTTTTATTTCCCCTTTGTAGTCTGAGTTTATTACTCCTGGGGTCACTTGCAAACCTAATAAGCTTTTAGGACTACGCCCGATAATAAGTCCTACAGTCCCTGAGGGAAGAGGTCCCCTGACTCCTGTGGGAATCAGTTGAACCCCCATTTCAGGTGTTAACACTATTCGGGCGGTGGAACAGAGGTCTAATCCTGCATTTCCTCTTGTTCCTCTGGCGAGGGAGTGGATGGGTAGTAGGGATTGTGTCGGAGAAGCATCTGAGTGGATGCTTGAGGATACTCCTTCTGCAATGCCCCGTACATTTGTGGGCCCCGGGGTATTGGGCCCCGTGCCCCGTTTTTTGAATTCCTGAACAAAGGATTTCCATGGATGTCAAATTTTGAATGGCATTTATTGGCCCAATGATTTCCCTTTTTACACCTGGGGCAGCGGCCTGGGGCACGATATGAGCTTGGTCTTATTTCTCTTTTGGGATTTTGCCTAGAATTGCCTGATTGATTATGATAATTTTGCCTGGAATATCCTGATTGATTATAATATCTACGTTTAGCCTTTGTGAAATTTCGAGAGGAAGCACCTCTCATTGAGGCTGCAATCACATTTCCTGTGACAAAGGCGTCATTTGTATCTTTACATAGTTGTATATATACGGAAAGATCCTTTTTAGTTCTCCATGGCCTGATGGCTGCTTGGCACCATTTATTTGCATTTTCATAAGCTAATTGAACAACTAATGGCATAGCTTGGTCAACATCTGCAAACACACTACCTGCAGTTCTCAAAAGTCGATCAGCAAGGTCGGCATACGGCTCATTAGGTCCTTGAATCACTTTTGACAAGCTACCTTGTAGATCCCCAGGTCCTTGTACAGTTTTCCATGCCTCTAAGGCAGCTGCATTTATCTGAGCATATATATCTGGGTCATAATCTGTTTGAGCCTGTAAGTCTGCGAATTGCCCTTCTCCTGTGAGCATGTCTATATTATAGTTTTCAAACCCTGCAGCCGCGTTTCTTTTAGCCGTTTCTATACAAAGTTCTTGGAATTGCGATCGCCAAACCAAGAATTGCCCCCCGCTTAATGTTGCTTTACATAGACTTTTCCAGTCTGAGGGGGTTAAGCTAAAGGTGTTAAGGGACTCCAGCATACTCAACGTGAAAGGAGCTTGGGGCCCATAAGTCATTACTGCCTCTTTGAGATTTTTTATTGTTTTGAAATCTACTGACTGATGGACACTCTGTCCATTTTTCTTTTCAAGTGCTAGCGGTTCCCAATGTATCTGTGAGTTGTCCTCGAGAGCGCATAAGCGATCAGAAAGACTTTTTATTTCTGTTTCTAGGGTATGCAAATGCCTAGTAATACCCTTCATATTTTCTGTAATGGATTCCACCCATGGGGGAGTAGAGGACACAAGTGACTCCTCTGCCTGACGGACCTTTTTCTCGGTCTTTTTTAATTTCTTTTTCCTCATTTTCTTAGGATCACTTTTACTAGATTCCTCACCACTGCTAATTTCACTGACAGCAATATCCTGAGGCCCAGGTTCCAGTGAGAGCAAGTATCCTTCAGCTTTCGCCAATAACTCCCGAATAGCTTTAATAGCTTGGATTTTTGTCATTTTTGGGTCTCTTCTAATACTCTCTTTACTGGTCTCAGTTGGCCCAGTGGAATCTACACTTTTTTGATCACTTTCACTTTTGTCTATATACTCCTCACTGAGAACAGAGTCAGGTATATCAAGGAGTCTTTGCATAGCCTCTATCACTTGGGATTCAGTTATATTCGAACCCATCTTTAGAGACCTTTCAGTTCTTACCTGTCCGCTCCGAAGTTCCCCGTACGGGCCGCCACCTGTTGCCGCCTGAAGCGCTTGGAGCAACGGAGCCGCGGGAAGAACTTCAGAAGCAAACTGGAGACAAACAGCTTTTTATTCTGATAACTTTTCTCTCTGGTTCTAACAACAACTAACACACGCCAAACACACCACTAAAATGGCGCTGACCCTATCAGCAATTTCGGCCAAGTCACTCGAGATCCCGCAACAAGTCTCGTGAGACTACGGGAGGAGACAATGCCCAAATCTCCACGGCTCATAGTCAACTGCAATTCAAGCCAATCCCCAAACAGGGCTCCTGCACATATTGATAATTATTTCAATATTATGATATTGAAATTATTTCAAAATTGTGGTTTTAAGACAACTAAAATTAATGTGCTTAGCTTCATTCTCTATTCAAACCATTATCAAGGGTAAACTTTTGAGGATAAATTAAATTACTTTAATATAAACATTAAAATTAAATTAATGCTATTAATAATTAATATTAAATTAATTAAATTTTATTGAAATTTGTCTTAGAACAGAGAGAAATATGAAAGTGAGCGGAACTGAATTTTAAAATATTTAAAGATTTATTAATCGCTATTAACTCTGAAATTAAATGTTTATTTTGGCAAAGCAAGCTGGCCCCTCTGCCATGGACTTGATGATCCTATGGTTGAAGGGTAATTGGAACTATAGGATTCCTTTTATTTCTTCACTTTTTAAATTTATATAGCTTCTGATTATTTAGAAAAGTAAGTAACATGCCCCCATTTTTTATAACCACTGCAGACAATCTTGAAGCTCAGCCTAAGTCTTTTTGGAATTCACTATTCTAGAAGCTGCCTTTATTTGGAGAACACATATCCTAGCTTTCTCCATCTTCTGGGTAGAATGACATTGAAACAAAAAATTTTAACATGCATCTCTCAAATATCCACATAAATATGGAGCCTCATTTATACACTTTAGTCTGCTAGTTCACACCTTCTCTTGGCTTTTTTCCCTTCCCTGCCTCATTTATCTGAAACTTTTACCTGTAAATCCTGCAGTCTGCATCCAAATAAACTCCTTGATTCAGAATTTTTATTTAACTAGGAATACAACACTTTATTAATCTGCAAGAAAATATGAACATCTCATTAAACTTCAAATCTGTTAGTCTATATGAACAATATAATTTATAAAGTAGGACTTATATGTTGACTCTGAGTGATGACTGCTTGGGGACATTAAAACCTGAGATGAGAATAATATTTATTATAATAACAGTGAAATACACAGTGAACATCCCTACAGAGTGGTACCTTAAAATATAAGTTGTAAACTAATTTGAACACTCCTAAGAATAAGCTTCTTAATGGAGTGACTAGGAAACCAGAAAAAATATTCATCCATTATTCTAACCAACATTTGTTTAGTATTTCATATGATACAAGCATAAATCTAAGAAGTGTGAATAACAAGGTGACATATGATGAACTCACTTTGTTTCATATGTCACAGAATGGCAATGTTGTTTCAGGACACACATAGACATATTTAAATATATTTTCTAATTTATTTGACAGGAATAATTTATGTGACAATTTGAATGGTACGAATATACTTTGTATACAAACAGTGGTATGTAAAAAGATGCTCTATATGTGTATTATGAATTGTAATGCATACTACTATTATAAATACAACAACTTTGAATAAAAAAAAGAAGTCTAAAAAAAAAAACCTTCCCCCCTCCAAAAAAAAAAAAAAAAAAAGAAAGAAAGAAAAATGGTCAATGCAGAGACATAAGAAATAAGGAAAGAACAAAGAATAAGTATAATTTATCAAGATATAAATTTTAACATCTCGTTTTTTAACTATAAAGAATTAAGATGACATTTAAACTTAAGAGTCAAGTGACATACTGTTTTTTTGCAGTGTCATGGGACTGCAGAGAAGAAAATTTGTTTATTTTTTAGACTAAAAAAGAATATGGAACTTAGATTTTCACCATAACTGATCACATAAATGTGCAGTTACTGAAGCCAGGAAAGATAGAGCCCTCTTTAGTGAATTTCATATTTGAGTTGTTTAATTTACTTGTCCTCCAAGAAAAATAATTAAAATTTGAAAGAAAGAGAAGTAGCTGAATATAAAGCAAATTTAGAATCACTAGCTTGGGAAATACTAGCATGATAATAAATTAATCTCATAATTTTGAGAGATTAAAGTGTATATTGTGAATATAGTACCTTTTTGCACAAGTTGTATATTCTGATCAGATTATTCAAAACCTGATAATTGAGTCAAATACATTTGACTATTTGATTGCCACTGTATTTCTGGATCCTCACAGTTTTCAAACCTATTAGAAAGGAACATACTGAATCAAAACTACTAAATTTTTAGTGACATTTAATTTCTCTTCATGATTTGAGTAGTCCTTATTATATTCTCTGGTGGGATATCATAAAAATGTAGTAGCAACTATTTTGTTTTGAATTTGGCTTCTTTGTCTTGAAAATGCTAATGTTAGGACCTTTCAAGTGTTTTTTCTTTTCTTTTTTCTTTTTTATTGTACTAACCACAGAGTTGGATATTTGCAGTCCCTAAACTTCTTCATTGAATATTAGATATTTAAAATTAGAAGCATCATGCCCCAAATAGTAATAATAATGTAGTTGAATATTATTATACTATGCATATTTGATAACAATTCATATATTTCATAAGCTCCATGATATAATCAGAAACTGAAATATTTCCATAGAAACAGAAAATTTCTCAGTATAAATCAAGGTGTTAAGATTGAAAATGTTCTCCATCTTCTCAACTCACTTTCTGATTTTGATGTTCTTCTCTCCTACTAGCTCCTTTTTACTTATTGATATATATCATCTCAGCAGAATGTTCATCTCATAATGAAGGAAAATTGCATGCAGTAGGGGATATGACAAAACCTAAAATATTTAGTGTTCTTTGATTGCTTTGCAATATTTTAAAATGACATGTGCTTTAGTATTTTAGGTTACAATGACATATGTTAACACAGTGGGATGTCTAAAATGTAGCATTTTAACATAATGATGCTATTATATGAACCCTAAAAAGGGCAAAATGGGTTGTAGGTAGAATAAGTGCTACATGTTAAAATTCACCATAAATTGCCCTCTTTAACCCAGTCTAAGGGAGATAACTGTTTTAGAAGAGATTCTGAAGTCTGCATTTAAGTGTCCAGTCAAACTACTAACACAAGTTTGTGTGAGTATTCGGGAATTGAAATAAACCACTCAAGTGGGCAAGCACTTTGCCTCAATATGGATGGATAATGAATACAGCTGAAAAGGTAAGAGAGGGGACCCCCCTGCACATTCCTTGTTATTAATGGAATGGCTGAGTGACAGGAGTGCTCATTGTCACAATAACATAAATGCTGCCCTGCACTCATCAACCTCAATTTGAACACTACATCATGAAACTCATTTCCAGAGATATTGATGATACCATTAGTTATATTTGAAGCTTCTGAGTTCAAATACCATTGATTGTGTTTAGAAGTGCTGCTTAACTTTCTAACTATGCATTCATTTAAAATAGGGATTCTTCATTAATGTAAACATATATTTTTTTTAGTTTTTTTTTCTCCAATCAGGATGAATTTGCCTGAGACGGATAAAGTAAAGTAAGATTCCAGTGCTGTATATTTCAAGGTCTATTTGTGTGTGTGTGTTGAAAAAAGAATGTCCAATTAAATCTATAAATCACATGATTGTAAGAAATATTGCATATTTAAAGATACATGTTTTAATATAGTAGGGAAATCATATTAATAGTGAAATTTTGTTTTATTTAAGATTGTTTGATTTGTTTTTAAACTTTTAGTTTGAGAATTTTTAAGTATAAATAATGTTTAAGATATGGCATGTTAAACACTTGTAGATACTTTACATAGACTCACTAATTGAAATTTGCCAGGTTTTTGCTATGTTTAGTTTGTATCTTATATCTTTTTTATTCTTTCTGAAAATTTTGAAATTAAGTTGTAGACTTCATTCAAGTCCATAAAATTCTTCAGAATATAATACTTTACTATATAAGGACCATGATTCTCCCAAGAAATTTAACATTCTGAATATATAAAATTGTTCAGTATATAGTGAATATTTCTGTGTGTATGTAATGTGTGTATGTGTGTATATGTGTCTGTATATATATAATGTATACATATATTTAAAAATATTTTTAGATGTTAACGAACCTCTTTTTAATTTTATTCATTTATTCATATGTGGTGCTAAGAATCAAAGCCAGGGCCTCACACATGCTAAGCAAGTGCTTTACCACTGAGCCACAACTCCATTAGATTGAACAATATGTGAGTGTCTAGGCTGATTGCCTTATAGAGAATATCATATTTAACTGTGTATTGATACAGGACACATATGTACACAAATATATTTCATAAGACACAAGCTATACTTTTTCCATTGCCTCCCATCAGAGGACATAAATGTCAGCAGATGGTTTCTACAGTCAGCAATGCCAATTTTGATTACAAGTTTATGGTAGTATCAAAAGGTCTCTTCATTGTGAAGAGTTAATTTTAATAATAATTATTGTGTGATGTAGGGCAATCATGTTGTTATTTTATCTTTTCAAATTTATTTACATAAAGCTGTCCACATTAATCTTTTTATTCTGTTTGTAAATGTAAATGTTAAAATTAATGACATTGTGAATTTTCCCACTCTCTTAAAAATGTCTCATAATCTTTCATGTAGAGTTTTCAATTTTTCATTATTGTTTAAAAATTATTCAATTTCAGTTAGATTTTCACCAGAAGTCACTTAGTAAACAGATCACCAATTTCAGACAGGAAGAATCTATGTTTTCCTTTTGTTACTAATACATAGTTTATGGCCTGAGACCAGGAAATGTTGTTTTTGTAGGAGCTTACGTTTTTCTTTTTTTTTTTTTTCATTTTTATAATTTTTAATATGTACAACTCATAGTGCATATATTTAGTATCTTTTTACATACAATTGTTTGTATACAAAGTATAATCGTACAATTCAGGTCTTCAATCATGCAATAAGGAAAATGATATCCGTTTAAGTTTTTCTTAGGTGTTCTAAATACATATTAAATTTTCAGGAGCAACATATGCACAACCCAAATGAAACACAAGAAATTAAAGTATTTACAATAGAATGAAGGGGAAATGAGCAAGACAGTGTATAAACGCACGGGATATATGCAATCTTCACTTCATAAAGAGGAGTATGGACACGAGTCTACAGGAATATAAAAATGTAAACCTCTCATGGTTATGAAGTTCTTATGGAGTTTTAGACAGTTTCATCTGGTATCTTGACATGAGTCACATATAACATGCAAAAGACAAATGCTTATAATTCATGTTCCAAAGTTTTATCTTAAATCTGCCCAGTTTTAGACTATAGGGAGTAGAGCCCAAACCTGTCGCTGCCTGAAGCGGAAGTCGCTTGGAGCAGCGAACGCCACAGGAAAATTCGGAGGCAGGATGAAAATGAAAAAAGGTCTTTTATTCTTCTCCTCTCTCCAGCTCCAGCAATCACTCCAAATGCTCTAACTCCAACCACCACCTTCTTCTTCCCCACACACACTAACGAACCTCACCCAGTTATATACATATAGCTTTAACAAGGACACGTGCTTACAGCTCGAGCTTACAGGTGCGTCACGCAGTGTTCACGGGCATACAAAGATTCTTTGAATAATGTATCAACGTCAGGTGGAAACTAGAACATCTTTTATGGCTCTCAGCTAACCGCAATCTTTAGCTATCTCCTTGATTATAGGCTCCTTCATTTCCCCCTTTTAGTTTTAAAAGAGGGGATGTTCTAGGACGTCCATGTGCAACCGACATTCTTACCCGTCATGGGAGTCTAGGCTGTCCTGACTCCTGGCTTAGGTTGACATGCCGGCCACATTAGACTGTCCCGTGCGACTGTGCCGTGTCTTAGGTTGTCCCCCTCTGGGGATCTTACCCGTCATAGGCTAACCAGCCATCCAATAGAGCCCTTCAGGATCGACTGTGTGTTGACTAACAGCCGTCCAATTTTTTAGGAGATGCTGCGGCTTTAAGGCGGCAAGCCTACTGCTGACGAGCCAAGTTTCCATAGCGTATCAAGTTCTTTAAGCCAATCAGCTGCCCTTAGTTTCATCAAGTAACGCACTGAGTTCTCTTAGACAAATACCCGCAAGGCATTGTCCCGCAATGTCCCAAAATAATGGAAAATCAAAATGTCCATAAGTTATAACACATAGATTCAGGAGGCCCCATGCATGCAGAGCAGAGGCCACACTGCTGGTGAGGTTGTTGATGCTTGAGCAGCAGGGATGCTTGCAGCGACCGCGGTCCCTGCAGTTGTAGCAGCAGCCGTCTTTTTTATGTCTAGACATTTCTACCGGCAAATCTTCAGGGCCCGCTACCTAAAAACTCAAGCATCCATTATTAAGGGAAAGGCAGTGCTATTCCAGCACTGAGATCAAAAGGTGAGCTGTCAAACTAAAAAAAGAATTATTAGAGTAGAAAATAAAAGTTGATCTCTGCTCACACACATTGCTGCTTAAGCTCCCACAAACATAAGCTGGCAAAATATCACATTCAGAAATAATCAAAGAGAAACTGAGGGTGTTTACTGCATTAAAGATAAAGAAAAGCTAAAGGCATTTTGGAAAAATAATTTGTTAGCTGGAATCCTCGAGTCTCTATATACACAGCAATCCTATACCTGTTGAAATAATTCAAATTAATCAGCTACTAAACAAATGAAGTCAATAACAAATAAATGATCCTCTGTCGGAACACCAAAATATCAGGTTATATAACATTAAACATATTCACAGCTGAAGAGAAGTCCCGGAGACAACTATAAATCAAAATTGATTATCATTATAATTGATTATCTAAAAATATTCTGAACTTATATAAATATCTATTTATCTATCTATCTATTGATTATCAAATTAGAATATTCTAAGCTTAAATGAATTAACGTTATTTGTTATTTGGATCTATATCTATCTACCTTTTTTTTTTTTTTTAAGCGCTTAATTATTTGTGACGTCACACTAGACAGACGCACATATAAACATATTTGTGACATCACATTAACATGAAATTTAGACAAATGCACAGACATAAAGACATATATAAAAGAGAAAAAAAAAATTACAATTGTGTATACACTGAAGAGAGATCTTCTTGTCCCGGCCGGGAAGAATGAAATTTAAGTTGTAAATTTAATGGAGAACTCTTTTAAGGGAATCACTCCATACCTTCATTTTGGTCCTCTTGACCTTGCACTTGTTTATTCAATCTAGACTCCTCAATAACTTCGTCTTGATCCCTTTGACTTTGTACCTGCTTTATCAATCTAGATGGTATCCATATTGGAGAGGATTCGTGCTTTGGAAAAACACAAACAGATCCTCTCCCCCAAATTAATACTGGGTCTGGACCCTTCCATGTACCTGAGAGAACATCCTTCCAGTAAACCAAAGGTTTATGTTGTTGGTGTGGGTTCCAGTGTCTATCTCCAGCCGAATGTCCATTAGAATCTAAAGTTAAGAAATTTAGGGTAAACAGGGCAACTGCCAATCTGTCCTTAGGATTTTTCCAGTTTCCATCTTTTTGCTTTAGTAACATATTTTTAAGTGTCCGATTTGCTCTTTCAATTATTCCTTGTCCCTGAGGATTATAAGCGATACCTGTTTTGTGGATAATATTGAACTTTGTACAAAATTGTTTGAAGGATGTGGATGTATATGCAGGGCCATTATCTGTTTTAAGCATTTTGGGGATGCCCAATGCAGCAAAAGCTTGCAGACAATGAGATATAGTATCTTTAACTTTTTCTCCGGAATGTAAAGAAGCAAAAATCATGCCTGAGCATGTATCTATGGTGACATGAATAAATCGTAATTTTCCAAAACTTGGCTCATGTGTGACATCCATCTGCCACAAATGATTGGGCATCAAACCTCGTGGGTTAACCCCATAATGTGGATTGGGCAAAAGTGTTACACAAGATGGACATTCTTTTACAATTCTACGAGCTTGTTCTTTTGTGATTTTAAATTTTTGTCTTAAGGTAGTGCTGTTAACGTGGAACTGGGAATGAAATAAAGTAGCTTGTTGTACTGTAGTAAATATAAATATTGTTTTAGTGAGGGCGTCAGCTTTTTGATTACCTTCATGGAGAGGACCAGGAAGATTAGTGTGAGCTCTTATGTGACCTATAAATAAAGGTTCTTTTCGTTGCCATAGGAGATTTTGGATTTGAGAAAACAATTTAAAAGCTGGAGTATGTGGTGCTATTGGACCTGCTAGCTCCAATTTTGGGACAGCATGTACAATATAATGGCTGTCTGAAAAAATATTCATAGGCTGTTCTTTAAAATTTTCCAGAGCTATTATTATAGCTTCGAGTTCCACTAATTGAGCTGATTTTTGATTAGTGATATGAATCATTTTTTCATTTTGAGTGACTACTGCAGCAGTACCGTTAGAGGATCCATCTGTAAATACATTAAATGCTTTAGGAATGGGTTGATTTTTTATTACCTGTGGGAATATGATAGGATGATTGATACAAAAGGACAGTATAGGAGATTTAGGAATATGATTGTCAAAATTTGCAGAAGTAGAGCATCTAGCTACAGCCCAATCATTATCATTGAAGCACAAATATTCAACCTGTGACGATGAATAAGGAGTAATAATAGTAGCGGGATGAATTCCAAATATTTTAGTAGAGGTTTTAAGTCCTTGAAGAATAAGTTTAGCCACCATGGAGGTATAAGACTCAATTGTACTTTTAGGAGAGACAGGCAAATGTATCCATAATATAGGTCCCTGTTGCCAAAATACTCCTGTTGGAGTATATTGTGAAGGAATAATAATCAATATTAGTGGTTGTGCAAAATCAAATCTATCGCAATGGGATCTTTCAATGGCCTGTTCTACTAATTTTAGAGCTCTCCTGGCCTCAGGAGTTAATGTTCGAGGTGAGGATGGGTCAGGGTTCCCACGAAGGATGTCAAATAAGGGTTTTAATTGTCCAGTAGTGAGGCTTAGTGTAGGGCGAAGCCAATTAATGTCACCCAGTAATTTTTGGAAATCATTGAGGGTGGTCAAATGTTCTTTACTTATTAGAATTTTTGGGGGTTTAACAAAAGTATCCATGATTTTAAAGCCTAAATATAGTATAGGTGATCTGCTTTGAACTTTTTCTTCTGCTATATATAATCCATATTTTTTTAGATTTTTTGTTATTTCACTAAATATATTAAATAAGATTTGTTGATTAGGGTGAGCTAATAAAACATCGTCCATGTAGTGTAGACACATAAGGTCTTGATATTTGTTTTTAATGGGCTGTATAGCTCTGTCCACATATAGTTGGCACAGTGTAGGGCTATTTGCCATTCCCTGCGGCAATACTTTCCAATGATATCTTTTATCAGGGCCATTATTATTAATAGAAGGAATTGAAAAAGCAAACCTGGGGGCATCCAGAGGATGTAGGGGAATGGAAAAGAAACAGTCCTTTATATATCAAGGGTTATAAGGTAATAGTTTTTTGGAATAGCTACAGGATTAGGAAGTCCAGGTTGAGTAGGGCCCATAATTTGCATTGTTTTGTTAATTTGTCTTAGATCTTGTAATAGTCTCCATTTACCTGATTTTTTCTTAATTACAAATATGGGAGAATTCCAGGGAGAGGTGGAAGGCTCTATGTGTCCTGCTTCTAATTGTTCTTTAATTAATTGATGGGCCGCTTGCAATTTTTCTTTGGATAGGGGCCACTGAGGGACCCAAACTGGCTTATTAGAGAGCCATGGTATTTTTAAAATTGTTTTCTCAGTGGCCCCTAGAAAAAATGTCCTTTGCCTTTTTTATTATGAGTAGGATTTTTATTCTTAACACCTGCAGGCTTGGTCACTAGGTGTAGCCCCATTTGATGTAAAATATCTCTTCCCCATAGGGTAACTGGCAAGCTGTTTAAAACATAGGGTTTGAATGTTCCTGTATGGCCTTCATTGTCTTGCCAATTTAAGATTACAGCACTTTGAGCTGGGGTATTACTGTATCCCAAGCCTCTTAAACTGGTTGAGGCTTTCTGTAGAGGCCAGTGCTTAGGCCATTGTTGTAGATTTATGATGGAAGAGTCAGCTCCTGTATCAATCAGCCCCTCCATCTCTATACCTTGAATTTTTAATTTGCACATAGGCCTCCGTGAACAGTCCTGGACCCAGAAAGCCATAGGTCCTGAACCAGTGGAACCGAATGCTCTGCTATTTCTATTTTGTGGCATGCTTTTAAAAGAATTATGGAGACTGGGAATGAGGAGCAGCTGTGCGATTCTGTCTCCTTGATTTACGGAGATGATGCCCCTGTGTGTACTTAGCATTATTTTAATCTCTCCATTATAATCTGAATCAATAACCCCTGGTATAACATTAAAGCCTAATAAACTTTTGGAACTACGCCCAAGGATTAGTCCCACAGTTCCTGAAGGGAGAGGTCCCCTGATTCCCGTAGGAATCAGCTGAACCCCCATTTCAGGTGTCAGGACCATCCGGGCAGTAGAACAGAGATCTAATCCTGCACTTCCTCTTGTCCCTCTGATAAGGGAGTTAATGGGTAGGAGGGGGACTGTGACGAGGAATCATTTGAATCTGAGGGCCTTCCTCCTCTAGTGCCTCGTACATTTGTGGGCCCCGGGGCATTGGGCCCCGTGCCCCGTTTTTTGAAATCCTTGATAAATCATTTCCATATATATCATATCTAGAATGGCATTGATTGGCCCAATGTATACCTTTTTTGCATCTGGGGCATCGGCCTGGAGCACGGTATGAATTTGATTTTATTACCCTTGGGGGATATTGCTTAGCATATCTTGGTTGATTATAATAATTTTGTCTGGAATATCCTGTTCTAGGTTGAAACCTTTGGGAATTTTGAGGGGAGGAATTTTTCATCACTGCAGCAATTACGTTGCCTGTGATAACAGCCTCGTTAATGTCTTTGCACAGTCTGATATAAATTGATAAGTCTTTTTTACTTCTCCATGGCCTTATTGCATCCTGGCAATATTTATTAGCGTTCTCGTATGCTAATTGGATAACTAGGGGCATAGCTTGCTCGACTTCTCCAAAAACTCTAGATGTTGTTTTTAAGAGCCTATCTACAAAATCAGCGTAAGGTTCGTTAGGCCCTTGTATAACTTTTGATAGGCTGCCTTGCAGATCCCCTGTGCCTGAGATTGTCTTCCAGGCTTTCACAGCTGCAGTGTGTACCTGGGCATACACACCTGGATCGTATTGTAGCTGATTTTGTAGTTCGGCGAACTCACCCTCCCCTGTGAGCATATCTATATTGCGATGAGGGAAACCTGCTGCAGCATTTCTCTTTGCTATTTCTGAACAAAGTTCCTGGAATTGAGTTTTCCAGATTAGGTATTGTCCCCCACTTAGTACCGCTCTGCATAGACTTTTCCAATCTGAGGGGGCTAAGGTTAGGGTGTTAAGTGACTCTATCATACTTAATGTGAACGGAGCTTGAGGCCCATAGGTCATTACCGCCTCTTTAAAATTCTTTATTGTTTTAAAGTCTAGGAACTCATGATATCTTTGTCCCTGTTCATTTTGAAATACTGGCAGTTCTAGGTGCTCCTGCGGTCTATGTTGTTCGAGAGCGTATAAGCGCTCTGAAAGGCCGCCAATTTCTACCTCAAGGGCACGTATACTCTGATCCATACTCTTTATTGTTTCTGTTAGGGATTCTATCCATGAAGGAGCAGAGGGCGCTAGTGGTTCCTCTATTTGACGGTCTTTTCTCTTTTTTAATTTCTTTTTGTTCTTTTTATTGGAGACTGTGCTCTCCGAATCGCTTTTTGATTCCTCTTCACTACTAGCTTCATAATTCCTAACCGGCTCAGTAGAGGAGACTGTACTTTCATGGTTTGGCTCCTTGTTACTATTATCACTTTCACTAGTATCCTGAGTTTCAGTTTCTAAGGAGAGTACATACTCCTCAGCTAATTTTATTAAGCTTCTGATGGCTTTTGCAGATCTTACTTTTGAATTTACATTCCTACTCTCCTTGCTGGTCTCCACTGAGTCAGAGGATATGCTTTCTTGTTCACTTTTCTCACTATCCTCTGAGTTCTCAATATCAAAAATTTCATTCATGGCTTTTATAAACCGACTTTTTGTTATATTTGCTCCCATCTGTTTAAATTTTCTTTTTTCTTACCTTGCCGCCGAATTCCCCGTACGGGCCGCCACCTGTCGCTGCCTGAAGCGGAAGTCGCTTGGAGCAGCGAACGCCACAGGAAAATTCGGAGGCAGGATGAAAATGAAAAAAGGTCTTTTATTCTTCTCCTCTCTCCAGCTCCAGCAATCACTCCAAATGCTCTAACTCCAACCACCACCTTCTTCTTCCCCACACACACACTAACGAACCTCACCCAGTTATATACATATAGCTTTAACAAGGACACGTGCTTACAGCTCGAGCTTACAGGTGCGTCACGCAGTGTTCACGGGCATACAAAGATTCTTTGAATAATGTATCAACGTCAGGTGGAAACTAGAACATCTTTTATGGCTCTCAGCTAACCGCAATCTTTAGCTATCTCCTTGATTATAGGCTCCTTCACAAACCAAAGAATACGATTAACACCTATACATGCAAGATTTATGAAAGATGCCAGGCATTTATCATACAGACTGCATAATATAAAGGTAATAAAAATCTCAAATCTGTGGATTGACAAAATTATTATTTGGTTTTCGAACACATTGATTCAAATTTATTTTGTATTGATTTTATAGTGGAAAAGAAAGTTGAAAGATGATTTCAGAAATTGGAAGAGAAGGGGTAACCATAAACATATTAATAAAAATAATTTATTCTTAGCACTCAACTATTTCAGTAAACTCTTTCTGAAATTGTTCATTTCACTATAGAATTGCCAAATAATCTACATAAATTATGGTTTAAAAAGTAATATTTCTAACAAAATCATTAACTATAAAAATGAGCAAAAATATATAGATTCATACCCTGTGGACATACAAGTTAATTATTCAAGAACAGAAGAACAGTGTGTTTGGCCAAGTGATATAAATGATATAAGGCATGCGGCCGCCAAGAGAAACTTTATATGAATAGCCAGTTTTCATGAAAATCACATATTTTATTATTAGTTACACTGAATTTATGAATGTATATTAAATAATAACTGTATTATATGCTTGTAACATTCTCATAAAATATAACCTACAATTAACGGCTGAGAAAGCAAGTGATGCTGCACCATCTATAAAGTATATCTCAGGGCGGGGGTGTAGCTCAGTGGTAGAGAACTTGCCTGGTGTACTCTACGCCCTGGGTTTGAGCCCTTACCCCAGTAAAAATAAAAAACTATGTAATAAAAATATCAGAGAATTACTATCTGTAAGCAGTAGGAAGTAAACATGTATAGTGACTATCCATGGCGACACTTGCAAATGTACCCCACTTGTAGAACCCCAATAATCATGTGCACACAACCCTTTTATGATGTAACGAGGCATGTAATGACTTAGAAATAGTATAAAAACCCTAGTCCCTCGCTCACTCATGGAAGTGCCTTCAAGCTGACAAGATGATCAGAACCTGTCAGGCTTCCCATGGAACTGAACCATGCCAGCTTCTTGCTGAGTTCCAGTCCAGGCTCCGTGTCTGTTCCTGTGAGCGGCTAAGAAGATGTCCCTTGGTGAGCCCTTGGGAACTCTGGGAGATAGAGGCTTAGTTAGGAATGAAGTAAATTTGGTCGTGAATAAAACTTTGGCATTGCAAAGACATATCTGCCTCTGTCTACTTAATGTGCTTGGGACACTATCCCAACAAATTTAAATAAAATGTCATATTAATAAAATAAATATAAATAAGATTAAAAGTTAACATTGTTCATCCTGTTTGTAAATGTTAAAATTAATGACATTGTGAATTTTCCCACTCTCTTAAACATGACTCGTTATCTTTTATGTATAGTTGTCTATTTTTCATTATTGTTTAATAATTATTCAACTTCAGTCTATATGTTACATTTCTACCAGAAATCACTTAGTAAACAGATCATAAATTTCAGACAGGAAGAATCTATGTTTTCCTTTTTTTACTAATGCATAGTTTATGGCCTGATTATCTGTTATAATCTTTAACAGATCACAGAAATTTTTCAAAAAAAGCAAAAATTTTCACTATCCAAAAAGTATGAAGTGATGGTGGGTTGAATATGGGATAATGATCACTGATAAAAGGAAAACTCAAAGTAAAATCTCATTTTATCTTTAGATAAAATAAAACACTGACATAATAATAAATAATAAATTCTCAAATTCATCACTACTAGTAACAACAGGTTTTTAGACACAGAAAGATGATTTAAACATAATCTGTTTAAATTATTCACGAAGTGAAGTACAATGCTGAAGACTAGATTCCCCTTGGACCTGGGTAAATTAACCCCTCACTTTAGCATTTTCCACATGATCTCCAAGGTTCCCTAAGTCTGGAATCAATTTTAGAACATGACAATATTTATGGCAGTAAGGTTGTTTGGGGAAAACCCTTACAGAAATTTTGATCAAAAGTTATCTAGTGTGGTTCATCTCTGTCAGTGATCTTGACCTTTCCGGGGCAATTTTCTATTTATCATTTCCCCAAAGCCATGAGATCACAAGCATAAGCATAAAAGTCATAGTCTTCTGATGATGAAAAAAATAGAAAGGTCAGGGGGTGGCCCCATTCTTGGCTTATTCTAACCACTAATTGCAGAGGAGATTTTTGATAGAGCAAGACATATATGTAACCAATAACTTAGAGCTCTGTAAAGGGAATTTGAATATTGGGAAATCAGTTTATGTGGTACAATGTTACATGAAAGAAAAAATGGAAATACCAAATATTATTTTTCTTCAGTGGTAGAGAGTAAAATGAAGATTTAATGTTTGAAATTTTTAAACATTATGTATGTGAATGTTCTGCGCATCTACTTCAAAACAAGAGAAAATATTCAACCTGAGAATTGAAGACTGCCAAAATGGTTCAAATCTCAGCTTGGTCTCTACCTGGGCAGCATTTTATTAACACTACCTGTGAACTACCTACAAATTAGGGAAATAAGTGTACAACACATTTTCTGGCACATATAAGATGCTTTGTAAATAATAACTTTGCTCAGAAACATAAATTTGTAAACATATTCTTCCTTCAATCTATAATCTTTTATTCATTTATTAAGACAGTTCATCCAGGTGCCATATTCGCTGTTAGGCACTGGAGATACAACCACGGATAGGACAGGTTACCACTGATTGGTAGAACTGAGAATAAATAAGACAGAAAGATTCTTAAGAATACTAATACAAAATTATGTTCCATGAGAGAATAAGACAGGGACTGAACTGAGAAAATGCTTAGGACCTCCAGGACCAAATTCATTAGATTTGAACATATCCATCATTAATATTTTCCTGTTCAGATCCTTGAGCATTGATAAAGTAGCATTAGTGAATCATTTCCAGGTTAGGTATATGCCCAAGACTATATTTCCAGTACCATGTTTGTTTTGTCCAAGAACAATTATTATTATTATTATTATTATTATTATTATTATTATTTTTGTGTGTAGCTGGGGATTGAACCCAGGGCCTTCTGCATGTGAGGCAAGCACTTTACCAACTGAGCTATAACTCCAGCCCTAAGAACAAATTTCATACTCCCTGTTACTTTAAAAGTTGCCTGGCAAAGATATTCTCCCATTCTGTAAATTTTCTCTTCATGCTCTTAATTGTTTCTTTGCTGGGCATAAAGTTTTTAATTTGAGAAGCCATCCACTTATTGATTCATGGTTGTATGTCCTGAGATTCAGCAGGATTTGGATGTCAGGGCCTGCACCAATATGTTGCAATATAGAGCATTATTTTCTTCTAGCAGTTTCAGTGTTTCTAGTTTATTTTCTAGGTCTTTGATCCACTGAATTGATTTTTCTTCAGAGTGAGAAAGAGAGAGGTCTAGTTTCATACTTCTACATGTGGATAACCAGTTTTCCCAACACCATTTGTTAATTTTTTTTTTATTTTTTCCGATGTATGTTTTTGGCACCTTTTCCAAGGATCAGATGACTGTATTTGTGTGGATTTATCTCTGTCTCTTATTCTATTCCATGGATCTTCATGTCTGTTTTTATACCAATACCATCCTGTTTTTGTAGCTATATCTCTTTAGTATAATTTGAGAACAGCTATTGGGATGACACTATCATCATTCCCATTGATCAGTATTTCTTTGGCTATTATCAGTCTTTAATTTTTTGTATGAATTTTAGAACTTTTTTTATATTTCTATGAAGAACATCATTGTTATTTTGATGGATATTTGCATTATATCTGTATAATATTTTTGATAATATGAATATTTTGAGAATATTAATTCTCCTATCCAAGAACATAGGAGGTCTTCCTATCGTTTGAGCTTTTCAATTTCTTTCTTATGTGTTCTATAATATCCTATAATTTTCATTGTGTAAGTCTTTTACCTCCTTGATTAGAATTATCCCCAAGTGTTTCAGTGTTTCTTTCTTTCTTTTTTTTTTTTTTTTTTTTGAGGTTATTGTGAATGGCATTGTTTTTCTGATTCTTTCTCCATAGATTCACTATTGAATCATAAGAAATCTATTGATTTTTGTAAGTTGATCATGTATCCTGTTACATTAATGACCTAAAATCAGCATATTATAGTGATACACACATAATCAGTGTTTATAAGAGCACAATACACAATAGTCAGTATGGAACCAGCCAAGGAGTCCTTCAATAGATGAATAGATTAAAAAAATGTGGTATTCAATGGGGCTTTACTCAGTCATAAATAAAATACAATTATGTCATTTGCTGGTAAATGGCTGGAAATGGACAACATCGTGCTGAGTAAAATAAGTAATACTCCAATGTCAAGGGTCAGATGTTTTCTCTAGTGAGGACACTAGAGAGAAATAAAGAATTTAAAAAGGTGGAATTCCCTGAGCATATATAGGAAAGCAAGATGTATAGTAAGTGGGCTGAAGGGGAAAAAGGAAGGACAGGAAAGGGAGGAAACTGGAATGAAATAGACCAAACTAAACTATGTGCATGTATGAATATATTACAATAAATTCCACTTTTATGTACAACTATACTGCAATGATTTAAAAATAAATTAATAGAAGGAAAACTAATAGAATAGAAGAAGAGGGTCATTGGGAGGAAGTCAGGGAGGGAAGTAGGTAGTGCTTTAGGAATTAAATGAAATAAGTTATGTTACATTCATTTATGAATATGTCAAAATGAGCCACATAATTATGTGTAGCTATAATGAATTAATTAAAAATTATTTAAAGGCAAAGAACAAAAAGTCAAAAAGAAGTTGGCTGGATTTTAATTTAGCTGATCACTGGATTGGAAGAGACAGATTTTTGTTTTATAATAACACTGATTTGTTTTATGCTTTTGTTCTAGTGATGCTGTTTTCAGTCTTAATTTTGGCAGTGAGTTCACATAGCAAATTTACATGGGTAAGATTTTTAGGTCAAAAAACAAACAAACAAACAAAACCTTCGGACCCCTTGAACAGTGGAATGAGACAGACATTATTACCGTATATACATATATGATGTATGATTACACTACCCGTGTGACTCTGCACAATGTAAAGCCAGAGGAATGAGAAGTTGTGCTCCATTTGTGTAAAACGTGTGAAAATACATTCTAATGCCATGGATAACTAATTAGGATAAATTTAAAAAAGAATAAGATTCAATTTGATCGGCTAAGAATGTAATGGAATATTTTATTTCCAAGGCAAGCTAACCAGAGCATAAAAGATGAGGGACTAGAATTTGAAGAAATTGACAATAAGATTAGAAAGGAGAGGTATCTGAGGGTGCTTAGTGGTGATGGCTGATTAGGTAATTTTGAAAATCTGGGATATCTGATTTGCAACCCAAAGTTATTCTGGATAGTGTGCACTACTTTACCCTATGTTGCACCTTTTCTTCAACAAAAACTATGATGAATGTTGCATAGCTCTTGTTTAGAATAATGAAATATTAAGTAGTAAACAACTACCACACTTAGAAAATAGTCAAATTAGCAGCTGTTGGTGAGAAAGGTGATATAAAGCTATGCAACCCCTTCTCTCCTAACTTGACAGCAAGGAGGAGATGTGAATGGGAAATAAAATAAATTATTAGAGATAGAGATGGGGTATAGTTAATGGTAGGTGCCATTGGAAAGGATTGATGGATATTCAAATAGTTGATAAAGCTTTATTTATGTGTGTGTGAGGATGTCTCCAGTGGAGATTGGCATACTTAGTGGAGACCATTTCATCTCAGTGTGGACAGGCACCATCCAATTTTCTAGGGGTTTGACCAGAAAAAGAAAGTAAAAGATTTCCTCTCTTTTCTTCTTGGAGTTGAGATAAAGTCTTCTTCCCTTATCTCTGCACGTGAGAATTTCAAATGCTTTTTGTCCTTGAACTGCAGAATTTATGCCAGAGGTCCCTATGTTCTCAGAGTTTTAGCATTGGGTTGATGGTTACACCATCAGCTTTCCTGTTTGATGTTTTTGAACTTGGATTGTATCTCAGGGTCTCCATTTTGCAGATAACCTGCCATGAAATTCTCAGCCTGTAGAATTGGGCAAGATAATCCCCCTAATAAATCTCTTCTGATATATCTATATCTTTGTTTATATGTCAATAGATATAAAAATCTTATAATGATTTTTTACTCTAAAAGGACATTGACTAAATTATAAAATTAAAATAATTTACTTAGCTCCAAAAATGATTTATTAATATAGAAACATTCCTTGAATAAGCATAATATAAAAGGCACCATGTGAGATAAATATTTCATTGTCCAGTGGGACAGAGGTCTTAAAGCATGCACGTGCACACACATGCATACGCACAGATATACGCATGAAAATAAAACAGAATTCTTCAAAATATTTTGCAAAATTAAGTAATTGTGACAAATGTGTGATGACATGCATTCACTATTTTGGTAATGCTTTCACTATTTATAGTTTATATAAAACCTCTGCCTATTCATTGTTCCCTCTACCCTTACCCCTGACAACCATTACTTTTTTACTGTCAGTATAGTTTTGCTTTTTATATTATGTCATATAGTTGAAATTATAAGGTGTGTAAATTATTCAAATTGACTTATTTATTTAGCAATATGCATTTAAATTTCTACTTTGTATTTCTATAGCTTATAAGTTAATTTTCTTTTAGTGCTCTATGATACGTCATTGTCCAGAAGTGCCTCAGTTTTTTTATCCATTCATCTATCCAAGTTTTGACAATTAGAAAAAAAGCCACTGTAAACATTTATGTGTTAGTTTTTGAGCAAAGGTAAATTTTTAGGTCTTTGGGTGAATGTCAAGGATCCTGGAAGATGGATTTATGATAAAAATAAGTGAAGCTTTTTAAGAAATTTCCAAACTGCCTTTCAATTTGGAAAATGATACTGATTGTATCATTCTGCATTCCCACCAATAATGAATGAAAATTCTTGACTCATATTTTTGGCAGAATTAGCTGTTGTCAGTGTTCTGAATATTAGGCATTCTTATGGGTGTATAGTGAAATATTTTTGTTGTTTTAATTTGCATTCACTTGATAAAATATAAAATGGATCATCCTTTTTACTCTTATTTAATATCTATATATGTGCTTTGGTGAGGTGTCTGCTAAGATTTTTGATCCATTTTTAATCAAATTGCTTGTGTTCTTATTATTGTATTTTAATGTTTTCATTGTGTTTTAAGGTCCCCTCTGACATAGTTTGGATAGCATCCTTTATCTGATATGTCTTTTGCAAGTATTTTTGTTCAGTCTGTGTCTCATCTTTGCAATCTCTTGACAGTGTCTTTTGAAGAGTACATACTTTTCAGTTTTAATGAAGTCCACAAAATCATTATTTTTTTCATGAATCATGCTTTTGATGTTGTAAATAAAAAATCTTCAATAAATGGATGTCATCCATATTTTCCCCTATATTATCATGTAGGAGTATTGTAGTTTGAATTTTATGTTTAGGTCTTTTATCCATTCTGATTTAATTTATGTGAAGCATATAAAATCTGTGTCTAGATTCCTGTTAATTTATTTACAGTTTTTTCAATGAGTGTCTAGTTCTTACCACTCCATTTGTTGAAAGGGTTATTTTTATTCATTGTATTGACTTTGATCTTTTGTCAATTATCATTTGACTATATATGTGTGCGTCTATGTATGGGTTCTTCATTCTGTTCCATTGATTTGTCTGTTCTTTCATGAATACCAACCTCTAGATTACTATAGCTTTACAGTAGCCTGAAGGAAGGCACTTTCTTGATTGCTATTGCTTCCCCCCTTTTCTTTTATCTTTTGAAGTGCTAGGGATAGAAACTCAGGGCCTCACACATGCTAGGCAAGTTCCCTACCAATGAGCTACATCTTAGCCTTCATTACTGTAGCTTTACAGCACACATTGAAATCACACACTGGCTATTTTCCAGCTTCATTATTCTTTGGTATTATGTTGGCTCTTTAGGATTTTTGCCTCTCCATATAAATTTCAAAATCAGTTTGTCAATATCTGTAAATTAACTTGATGGGCTATTGATTGAAATTACATTGAATCTAGATCAAATTAGGAAGAACTGACATCTTGACAATATTGAGTTTTCCCATGAATATAAAATATCTCTCCATTAAATTTTTCCTTTTAGATGTCTTTCATCAGAGTTTTATAGCTTTCCTCATATAAACCTTATAAACATTTTATTTATGCCCAAGTATTTTATTATTTGGGGTGCTAGTGTAAGTGGTATTTTATTAATATAAAATTCCTCCTGCTTTTTGCTGCTATATAGGAAAGTGACTTTTGCATGTCAGTCTGGTATTCTGCAGACTATCTCTACTCACTTATTAGTTCCAGGTATTTTGTTGTTGTTGTTGTTGTCAATTCTTTGGGTATTTTACATACATGGTGATGTCAACTTTAAAAAAAGAAAAAAGTAAAGTTTCATTTCTTCTTTCCGGGCATGTACACACTCTATTCCCTTTTCTCATCTCATTTAATTGGCTTGGACTTCTAGAAGAATGCTTAAAATCTGGTGAAAGGGGACCCTTGCCTTTTTCCTCATCATGGTGGAAAAGTTTCTTGTGTCTTACCAATAAGTATGATGTTAGCTGTGTGTTTTCTGAAGACATTCTTCATTCTTTGAATTGAGTAGAATTCCCTTTTATTCCTCATGGAATGAATTTTTGCCATGTATGGGGTTATTTGGTTTGGTTGGATATGTCAAGTGTTTTCTTCTGAATATATTGACATAATTATGTGATTTTTCTTCTTAGTTGGCTGATTTAATGGATTACATTAATTGATTTTCAAATATTTAAAAAGTGTACATACCTAGATAAATCCCCCCTCATTGTGGTGTATAGTTCTTTTTAAACACTATTTTATGTAAGTTACTAATGTTTTGTTGATGACTTTCATATTCGTGTTCATGGGAGATACTGGTCTACAGATTTCGTATAATGTTTTTATTTGATTTTTTTATGAATATTGCATACCACATGCTAAAATTATAGAAACAGTATAGGTCTTGTGTTTACCAGATTTTTTATTTAATTTGATGCTTTGTTATCTGGAGGTTTTTTCTCATCAGGGATGGACTGCTTCTTCCACGGTCAGCCATAGGAAATGACCCTCCTGTGAGCATTTCTCATATGAGAAGCAGTGATTTATACTTTTAACCTCTTCCATAACTGGGATCTTACATTTTGGACCACATTTCCCTGCCCTAATACCCCATGCGCCTGTATTGGATAACTAGGCACAATCCCTATACCCTAGAGCTTACTGAAATTATTCAAATTTGCCTAATATATACCTGCTTAGATTCCTTTCTCTGATTTTCTCATTCCTTCATACAGAAAATGTAATAAAGACTTTTTGACACCCTGCCTCCACCACCAATCCTTTCTCTTGAGACTTATTAGTGTTCTGTTGTATGGCCCAGTGTAGTATATGGCATGATTAACTCTTTTTTTGGAATTATGAGTAATAAACTACGTTTTCAAAGGTAATTGTCTCCTGATCTGTTGGTGTCATCATACTCAAATAATAATAAACCTGCATTCTAAAGCAGAGTTGTTTTGCATTGATAAATCCAAAAACTACAATTGAATTGCATTATTTCACACTTTTAGACTTATCAATTGATCCTCACAACTAATAGAAATAATGCAAAAAAGGATACATAAAGGCAACTGTAAAATTGCATGTAGAGTATCAATTAAACTCAAACTAGCTGATTAAAAAGTCTGAGGCAGGAGGATCACGAGTTCAAAGCCAGCCTCAGCAATAGGCGAGGCACTTAGCAAATCAGTGAGAACCTGTCTCTAATAAAATACAAAAAAGGGCTAGGTATGTAGCCCAGTGGTTCAGTGCCCCTGAGTTCAATCCCCGGTACCAAAAAAAAAAAAAAAAAAAAAGTCTGTTGCCTTTTAATCAAAGTGGCACCGGAGCATGATATTAAAAATTAGTACATTTTTTTCTATTAATTATCCCAATGAAAACATGAAGAAAATGCAAGTTCTAGTCTACAAAATACTCAAAGTTAAATTTTAAAACTATTTTTTTAGTACTATTGGTGGAGATTTAAGTATTGCCCTGAAATGTTATAGAGTAAATCCAATTGTTTCTGGATGATGGAAATATAAATTTATTTAGTTAATGGAAGCCAAGATAATTAAAATTAAAACCATTTCTTGAATGAAGTAGCTTAGAGAAGAAGACATAAGGCTACTAATAATGGATATTTCAAAAATCCTGGTTATGAAGAATTTTTACCTGAACAAATGTAATTATTACTAAAAGAACTCATATATTTGTTATTTTCCAAAATATTGGTATTTTAGCCAATAAGATAATATTGGATAAATTAGTAATAGCAAAAATAGATTATAAACATGGAAACAACCTAAAGAAATGTTGTTGTTTTTTTAAGATTGGTTTCATTGGAATCAGGGAAAAAAAAAAAAAAAGATCTCATTCACCTTAGCCACTTAATATTCTAATATTCCTAAAATATTGCCATTTCATGGCTGGTAGATTAGGTGGTCATATATGGAGAATGCATAAATTGCAGCTTAATTATTGATGTACTCTCAGATGTACTTTCAATGAGGTATTCAATTTTTCAACCAAAAGAAAACTATCCCTCCATAAAGAGGACAGTAAAAATAAAGCAATTTCATTCAGTGAAATATTTTAAATACTCCAATTCTGCCATAGGGATTTCTGTAAGCAATGCATGTTTTATATATGTCAGTTGCCTGATATTTTTAAAGACTACTCAAATAACAATTAAAGAAGCAAAATAAATTATTCCTATTGGCCTTAGGTGTTAAGTGAATACATTATTCAAAAGCAAACTCTGATCAAGTAGCTCTGTCATCAAAAACAAAAAATGTTAAGATTTACTCTGTGACATTGCACTATTTATTTTTAATTTATAATTAATGGAGAAAAAAACAATTTGTTTAATAAAAATCTATAGAAAAAACACTATCTCTAGAGATTGATTGGGATATTTGACCTGAAGCTTCTACTTTTTAAATCATGCCCTCATCATTTACCGAAAGGTTTTGGGAAAGTTTTAGCCTATTATTTGTTTTATGTTCTTCTAAATAAGAAACACGAAAGCTTCTATTTCCTCAGGTTCTTGTTAGGTTTACATGAAAAATAAAATTACGGAGCACCTCATAGCTAATTCTGTTTGAGCTCCTTTATCACTCAGTCCTTCCTACCACCTCTGCTCAGTATACACCAGCTAGACTTCCAATGCTAACATCTCTGTTTCTCCTTAAGGGCTTTTAATGGTTACTTGAATCTACTACCCTTCCTGTGTGACAGACTGTATGTTCCAGTAATAAATACCCTCCAGGAACAGCCCTTCACATTGACTCACAGAATTGGTGGTTTAAAGATCCTGGTACTCTCATTCTTGTGTGCCTTTTTCAGTAGTTATAAGAGGTAAATAACCTGTAGCTTACAGAGAAAACTAGCTTACTAGAAATCCATGTCTCCCTTCTCTTCCCTGTTATTTTCCTCTTTATCTAATTTCATTTGGGTTTTTTTAATCTCAAACATTGGCATTTGGAGGACCTCATTCTAATGTAGTTATTTTCTAGATGACATTCTACAAAACAGATATCCAGAATAAGATTTTTAAATGGCAACAACGAAACGATTGTCACTGATAATTTGGGAGTATGGCATGCTGTAGCATCAAAATTTCTGAGATTTCCATAAATAGATGAATTGGTATGGATGCAAGTGACAAGGGATACATTGGCTTGTGTATCATCTCTAGTTTTGAGATACATAGCAACCATAATAGTTTGAAGGATGATGGAAGGGTTTGTTTTCTGTAATACAAGTAATAAAAAAAAGAGAATTTATTGGCTCAACTTAACAAGTTGCCAATTCATGGCCTGATACAAAAGTTAGAAGACATATCAGGCATCAGTGCAGCATTTTTAAGAAATAGCCTACTACAATTGGAGACAAAATAACTTAAATTCTATACCGCGGACTTAATTTTGAAAGTAGGCTAGTTATAGAGGAGGATAACATAAAGACCAGTATTTTTGTGTGAGATACAAATTTTATACAAAACTTCTTATTGAAAGTGTGGCTCTGTTATCAGCATGTGTCAAGTTCTGAATCAACCTACTTTTTTTTTTTTTTTTTTAATGGGGTGAGGTTGCTCATTCATTAATTGGTAATTCATTAAATCAATGAGGAATAGCCTATTGGAAGTTGGAAAAGGAGAATAATGTAGACAGTGGTGATGGTCCACTGTAGATATGGATTCACAGTGGTAGAGATTTTAAGAGAGCAGAGCTATCTAATGTAATAAACATAATAAGTAGGAAACACATGGCAATGATGATCAAAGAAAGTAGGGCAAAATCTTCATGAAAAGAGTGACATAAGGTCATCATTAAGTGTACAAGAAGCACAGTCCCATTAAGGTCTATGATGCTGGTTAGATATTAGATAGTTTGCACTACTAAGATGAAATACCTGAGTCAGGTAACTTTGTAAAGTGAAAAATGTTTATTTGACTCATAGTTTTGGAGTCTGTAAGTCCTAACAGTTTATCACAATCTCAGAAAGAGCTAGTTGTTGACTATATGACTTCATGACAAGTGACAGATGGCAATGATAGAAGTCCATGTTGGAGTAAGTGGTCACATCATCAGCCATGAAGAGAGAGAAATGGGTAGGACCAGGATCACTCCTTTTAAAACAATACTCAGAGAAAATTTAGGGGTTCCTATGAAAACCACTAAAGATTAATTGCATATTACTTCATGTCCCAAATGACCTCAGGACCTTCCATTGAGCCCCAATTCCCAACTATTCAGCCACTTCCCAACAGGGCCACCATGGGGACCATGTTTTTAATCATGAACTACCCTTGAGGGACACAAACATTTAAAACATAACAAGTTTCAGACCATGTCTATAATAGTGGGTCCAATGAGTTTGCAGAATATAGTCCTCATATATGTTATATACTCAGATATTTCCCCAGTTTCTGAGTATGTGATCTGTAAAGATAGTTTATCAGCTGGTCTAAGAATCAACTTACTTTGTTCACCTATATTTAGTAAAAGTCATAATGATGGGACGCTTAGGTAGCCAAGTAAAAACATTAGAATTACATTCTCCATTGTATAGAAAATTGTAAATCAGATAGAAACTGGAGGTATAAAGGAAGGATAGAGGTTAATGATATTAGCTTTGAGTTAAATGATTAGGAAGTGTTTTCTCAATAATCTTCCCATATAATTCATTATTCTAACCCCTAAAGAAGATGGATAATGGCACATTATGGTGATCTAGTGTCAAATAATAAGGTGGCATCACCAGATCACCAGTTGCAGTTGCTAGATTTGGTACCTGTAAATAGAATAGGTTAAAAAAAATGACTCAATGTCATTAATCATCAAAGAAATGCCATTAAAAATAATAAGGAGGGCTGGGTTGTTGCTCAGCAGTAGAGTGCTCGCCTAGCATGTGTGAGACACTGGGTTCAATTCTCAACACCACATATAAATAAATAAAATAAAGGTATTGTGTGTCCATCTACAACTAAAAATATTTTTTTTAAAAAATCATAGCGAGATATTACATTATACCTATTAGGATGCCCATCATCAAATAAAAAAAATACACACAATACACACACACATACACAAATGATAGAATATGGAGAGCTTTGAACATTTGTACAACATTGCTGGAAATGCAACAACACAGCCCTTTGTAGCCACTGTGGAAAAAAAGAGTTTCCTAGAAAAATCAAAAATAGAGCTATTAGCCGGGCGCGGTGGCGCACGCCTGTAATCCCAGCACTTTGGGAGGCTGAGACAGGAGGATCGCGAGTTCAAAGCCAACCTCAGCAATGGCCAGGCACTTAGCAACTCAGTGAGACCCTGTCTCTAAATAAAATACAAAAAAGGGCTGGGGATGTGGCCCAGTGGTCGAGTGCCCCTGAGTTCAATCCCCGGTACCACCAAAAAAAAAAAAAAAAAAAATAGAGCTATCATATCATTCATCAGTCCCACTCTGGGTATTTCTACAAAAACATTGAAATCAGAATCTTCACTATCTTCCTGAAGGCATCACTGCACCTAGTACACTAGTGAATTCCATTGTCATTATTTATTATTTCCTCTGTAATTTCAAATCCCTCAATTATCAGAGAGGTCAAGGCATTCACTCTATTATCATGTCATCTCACTTTACAGTGGGACCCAGTTGTAACAATTGAATATTTTTCTGTACCAGGTGATTCCTGAACACTATTTACCAGCAGGATTGTGTCCTTGATGTGGACAGGCAGTCACTGCCTGTGACTTTACACCTCTTTCTTCCCACTTGTTTCTCCACGTCATTCTTGGCACAATATATGCCACTTTTGGTTCTCAATAACTAGAAAATGAGATGTAATTAGGACATCAAAATGGTTATGGTTATTAGTATTAGAGGAGTGAAACTTGTGGAAGAAAAAGGGGAAATTAGGATTGGGTAGAGGACCAATAAGGTTCAGTGCAGACTCGAAAGAAGCTTTTGTCAGCCAGTGCTGAGCTCTGGAGAAAAGATTGCCTTTCAGGGAAGTCCCTTTGTTTGGACTTGTTTAACTATGGCTAACATAATTGATAGTAACAAGAGTGATCCCTCAACTATATACACCTTGCTGTGTCATTTTCTGGAAGCAGAATCCAAGAGAAACCTGGCATTTCCTTGAAATTGATATAAGCCCAGAGGAAGCAAAGAGCCATTTCTAGCAGCTGGGCATGAAGCCTTCTCATGAAGGTAGATCTCAACAGCACATTCTTATGCTGCCACAGATATCTCACTATTTGAGGGATACTACTTCATAGTTTGTAAACTATTCTTTGCAGATATGTTTTCCCAAAATTTCTTCCAAATATATCCCATTTCACACTTGTGAATACATTCATGGATCCTGATTTATGTAAAGGGTAATATTTTTCATTTTCTAATCGAAAAATCGTGTGCTTTTGATGAAGTATTGTTGAAAATGCTATAATTATAAAGTGTTTCTCTCAGTGCTCCTCTCTTAAGCCATGGCTCTCCAATGAATTTGAGTGTATTTAATTGTTTTGCCAGTATTTTATTGCTTCATGGAAAGCAAAATGACATGGATAAACTATTACTTGATCTTTCTTATTCTACTTACCAAATAATTGACTATTTGCTTAATCAATCTTCGCATGGGTCTTTGGTTAATTTCTATTGTGGTGTGAAAAATAAGGAACAATTACTGGAACATTTATTGCTGCAGTTTTATGGCAACACTTTATTACAACTGCAAATCTGTAGTTCATTTTCCTTTTAAGAAGTTGACAAATAATCTTAAAGGGGTGTTTTTCCTCTCTGTGTAAATAATATAAACTACCCCATAGAATCAGATATGGTGGCACATAGGATAGATAACAAATTGTTTTTGGTTTGCTTCTCTGAAGAGTATTTTTTATCATGATGTCAAATAATCATTGCTGACACATTTCTATGTCACCAAGGTCTAATAAAATCTTTAAATTTAAGCAATCCAGAGCCCTCCTTATTTAAGGGGCATGTACAAAATAAGTTAAAGCAAATTAGGAAAGAAAATTTTGCTTCTAATTTTGCAGTTATAAAGCCATGTTTTTTCTCTACTGGAATGGTTTTCTAATTTTAAATTATTGCATAATTACGGTAGATTACGGTAATGGTTGAGGTCTTTAACCCTTCATGACCTGGGGGTGAGCCTCCTTTGTCCAGAAAAGTAAGCTAGAAGGGCCTACCTCAACGATGAGATGAGACTGGGAAAGTAGAAGCCGCTGGAGCCCCCTCCCCCACCTTCAAAAGACTCAGGGTCACTCCAGGGAGTCCAGTCCAGTAGCGTTGGAACTCAAGTTTATTGAGAAAGGTGGACCACGTTTATAGGGGACTAGGACCAATAAGCAAAGAGATTATAGAAACAGGTAAAGAACACGGGCACATCCCATTGGCAGAGTCCTCTGCCCTATTCTTAGGGCAGTTTTGGTTCTCACAATACGAGCAATGCCCCCTGCTTAGCTCAGGTCCATAACAGGGCGTGGAAAGCAGCCAGAGAGCCAGAGCTTTCCATCCCCTCAGCTGACGTGTTCCAAAGGCCCCAACAGCACAATGTATACTTCATTGGCTCTCCTCACTCTTTCCTCTCCAAAAAAAAGGACTAATAGAAATCACCAATATTATTATCAATATTAGAGAACACAATATGTTGGAGTAAGTGTATAAATTTTTCTTTTCCTTTATGAAATAGAGCTACCTTCACATTCACCCAAATACTAGTTGGTTTAATAGAATTTACCCAGAATATAATTTTCTATTGGTAGAAAAAATAACCTAATGTACTAAATAGAAGAGAATTTATTTAATCAGATACTGAATACAAGTCAAAAATATATAACAGATAGAAAAAAATAGAAAAATACCTGATGTTTTACCCCATCAGCTTATTTAACAAACATTTATTCTTTCCAAAAATATAGGCATTCAAATATATGTTGTTTAAAAATAAACTATGAGGAGGAAAAAACAGACCCAAATGTTTTTAGACCTTGTTTCAAGAATATGGCATTAATGATTTAAAATAATATCAAAAAAGTTTCATATGATAGCACTCATTACTTCTGTTAGGCAATGCTAATAACATTATATGAACGACATTAAGAATTTAATACAATAAAATGATGTATGTGATTCTATTTTAAAAGTTAACGATTTCAAAATTTTGGAAATGGTGGGGAGACAAAAGAAATTAGCATATAGAAATGAGAAAAGTCACAAGTGATTGAGCCATCAAGTTGTAGGTGGCAGGGGAGAAAGAGATCACATTTGTGTGCATTATTGGGAATAAGATTTGAAAAACAAGAAATGTAACCAAGAGAATGAAGAAATTAAATGGCTTGTAAAAGAGTGAGATCTCTGAAAGTAGAGAAGGTAGACTGGGGGCATATTAGCTAGGACAAACAAAAAAATAAAACCCAGCATGAATAAATGCCCCTCAAGAGGAACTAGAATGGAAAGTAGGGGACAGAAAATAGTCTTATTACCTGTATGAGAAATGTACACAGTGAGAAGAGTAATTAATAGAATATAAATTGCAACCAAACTTATGAGAAAATTCACTGTGGGGGTGAAAACTAGGTCTTATCTTTGACTAGCAAGAGAGGCTACTTCTAGTTCAGTACAGGGAATTCATAAAACTTCTATATCATATCACAATTATATGGTACCACCCACAAATTCACTTTCCAAATTATGTAATAAGATAGCCAGCTATTGTTAGACAAGATAAAACAATGAAATGTTCACCCTCTCTTATCTAGCTTTTACATTCCTTCTCAACACTGGGGGACACTTCTCTTTGTTCAAATTTCTGCTAGATTCTATCACTGCAAAAAACCATCTTGGTTACTTTAGAACAATATACCATTTTCACTTAGTGCCACCCAAATGTTTTGAACAATCTTCTTATAATTAATAATGTAAATTTGATATAAATCTGTCTATGTCTTTTCTGTCTTTGTATCTCTGTAAAGTACGCACTTTTGGAATAAAGCTTTGTATTCTCTTCACTTTTCTTCAAACATTGCAAAACCTCAGTCTTATAAAAGATGTCTTAATTCACATTTTCAGCTAAGTTTTATATGGCATCTTACATGTATATCAATATTCATGTGAAACAGGTTTTTCCTAAGTTTATTTCCAGTTGTTGGTCCTATCATGAAGTCATCCCTCCACAATTTTATCTGATTAATTCTGTTTGTGCCTCAGGATGTAGACCAAATGTCTCAACTGCTTTGATTGATGCTTTTGTTTTAATTAATGTATTAGATGCTCTTCCTTTCGACTCCTTTAACCCCTGCATGTATCTTTATCAGAATATTTACAATACAGCATTAAATGTCATTCTTTTTTCCTACAGTAAAATTTTGTTCATATCTATGTTAAAAGGTTAAACATCATACTAGCTACATAGTAGATGAGCCCTATACTTAGTATACTGAGTATCTATGTACTCAGAAATTTAGAATGTTATCTGTGTCGATCTTATGTGTTATAGTGCAGCCCAGATAAATGCTTGTTTAGGTGACTTTTTGAGGCTAATATATAGCTTCTTAGTACATTATAAATATTTATAGGAGAAGATCTCATTTTTGTGGAGGTTCTAAAATTTTAGGAGTCAACTATAACAAAACAAGTGAAAAATACAAAAGGTATAGCAAAGAGTAACTAGAAGTATGGAGCCATTAACTTCCTGCGAAACACCACTTTTTAAATATAGGTGACTCAAATTCTAGATTTTAACATTTAGCACCTCAAAGTTATCATAACAGTTAATTTCTGTTTTTCAGAGAGTACGATTAACAAAACCATGCTTTGTTCTCTACTGTTAGTGATGTAGATGCTGAACTTTCTCCTCCAAGTGGTCTTTTTTTCTGACCTGCAGACCCAAACAGTCCACAGATAGTTAATAATAGATGTTTTCTTATGTATCTTTTATCAGAGCCTCAGCTATGTCTCAGACCGTAAAGTTCTTCTTACTGTGACCCATATGCTCATTTAGAGCAGAAGCAAAATTGACTTTTGTGTTCCTTACTTCATCAGACACCACACACTACTCTTCATCTTCATCACTCAACCTGTCCCACAGAAAATGCTGCTCTTCTAGTGGTTGACTTTAATTGGCCCTTATCTCCATTCAAGAGCATGTGACACTGACTTTGATGACATCTTTGACATTCATAGATGGTCTTAAAAATTTTTTTTTAAGAAATAAAATACTCCAGAAATTTGAAAGATACATGATGGTAAAAACATCATTCTCAGCATTTTGATAATCGTTTTAATATTAATTAGAATACTGTCTGTCATGTACATGAATCTATTTACCAAGATTCAGTGCTGTAGGTATCCTTAATATTACAGGCAAGGCTTTAGGGTTGAAACTGAGTTTTAAAAAATTGCCAAAGCCAAAGGAAGGAACATACACATAACAATATTTTTAATGTACTAATAGAAAGGTATATATAAACAGTGTTGGAAGCTGTAGTGATAGCAGGAAGAAACACTGAGTTCAACTCTAATGGAAGACTACAAGACATGTTCAAGGAAGGCTTCACTGAGGAACTAATATCTAAATTGAACTCCGTGAAGACCATGGCCTCCAATGCATATGAGTATAAAGGAGTCATCTAGCAGAATGACTTAGTGAGAAGCTATATATAATACACATTGGCTGGGATGTAGGAAATAAAATTTAGGGAAGGGAAATGAATCTGGTAGACAGTGGCAAAACTGCCCAGGGACTGCTATGCATGATAAAGAGTCTGTGCTTTATAAGTGGAAAAGGATAATAAATAACAACAGTACCTACCATATTTCACTGCTGAAAATGTGTTACATAGTATGCCAGCTACTTAATAAATGTTTAATTTAATCTTCAGAAAAAAATCATGAAAGGTATATATCTCTACTTGAGAATTGTTTTAAAGTTACTAAGGAAAACAAAGCTTTGAAACTACCAAATGGCTATGAAAACAATTTAATCCAGTTGTTCTATTTGTAAAGTCATCTCAGTTTCAAATTAAGAACTTTAAAACAGTGTCATGGTGTGGGTACTTACATAATATTATTATTATTTTTTTTTTTACAGAAATTGATCTGAGGATATGAAAGGAGGAAAGGACTTAGGATATTCTAAGGAAAGATGCTGTGCTAATAGAAAAAGGCCAGACAGCACGCAGGGCATAGACATGACACCTAGATGTTTAACATGCATAGTCCATGGACATTGCTATAATTCACGAACTTCACTAGAATCATGTTAAAGAGAAAAACAAAATAAAAAAAAAATCTATTGATAATGTTAAAGAAAACTTTCCAATCTGTGTTTGAAACCAGAGAGATGCATAGATACTTGTCAAGTCACTAACTAGAAAGGAGAGAGCATTTTTCATAAAAAACATTCAATTTCTTCTCAACCACAGGGAATTTTGATAGATTAAGACTGTATGGAACTTTATATGCTAATGACAGCTGTATATTAATGTAGTTTATTTGCTTTGAAATGCTAGTTTTTGCACTGAAATGTATGTTTCTGAATTCTTTTACTGGATTTCTAATATTGGGTGGTGGTGATGAGGTTGAGGGTTCTTAACACTAACATCTGGATTAAAGGTTTTACCTTTGTGAACATTGGACAGATTATTTTTTTAAGATATGTTTGCTGTAGTGACTATTATAGTCCTCGGAAAATATGCATGAACAAGTATTTTGGACTAAAAAATATAACTGCAAAATGTCCCTAAAAGAAAAATAAATTTTAATTTTATATCTATAAGTATAAATTATTTGCCAATATAAAGTTTAGCATTTAATTGTCCAATTAAAGGATAGATGAACTTCTCCAATAGTTTATTACTCACAGATATTGTCACTATTATTATTCTCAGTTTGGGATGTTGTTTATGAGAAACCACATGAAAGAGAATATTTTAAAAGCTCCAAAGAAAGAAGAAAAACAAGCGTTTTATGAGAGGATTAGGAGAATGTTTTGTGTGTGGGGAGGGTGGAAATAGATGATAAAGAGTATAATATTATTAAATATCACTTTTCCTTTTGATTTGAAATACAGGAAATGGTACATGGTTAAAGAGGAAAATTAGACATGAAAATTAATTTGCAAATTCAAAGCAGGATAAGACATTTCTCAAAAGGAAAATAATTTATTGTAGGAAATAAAAAAAAGATTTATATATATAATACAATTATATTATAGCTTAACTGAAATAATTATTGTAGTTAATCTATATTTTATACACAAACTATGAATAAAATTAAGTGACCTAATCAAAACTATATAACAGGCATCAGGAAGATAAAGATTGAAATGTTCCTGTTCACAATTGCATGCTGAAGGTTTCCACCATCAGTACAGAACCCATGTCTGGGTTCCACAAAATCAGAGCTGAGGAAAGAGTCAACTAAAAGGAGTTCATCTGGAAATCAAAGATAGGCAGCAGGCATGAATAAGTAGGATAAGTGAAACAGAAAAAGAGGAAAAGGGAATTAGAAAAAGCCAACAAAATATTATAATAATGTTTGTCACCACTGAGGGTAATAGCTGTTCAATCCTGCTGAATATCTAAGTAGCCTTAAAAAATAACATTTTAGAATTGTCTGCCTAAGCAATGAAATGGAGAAGCATTTGTCTATTGTTCTTAACTCCTGTAGGGTTAAGGATGGTCCTGGGGTTGGTGAGATTAATCTTTCTTGTTTCCATTAGGAGCCTGTATTCCATGTTGAGTGGATTCCTACAAATATCCACATGTCTGAAATCATCGAAGCCATAAAAAGGAAACAAGGGACATATAACACATTTTAGGAGTGAGGTAATTTAAGCTCCAAATGGGAGCAAGTCTGCACAAAAATATTTTCTAAAAGTGAAGCTGGAATCAGATGATACATCATTAGATGAGGCCAAGAACAGGCGAAGCAATGCAAGCGTGGGCTGTGTAGCCCAATGCTGTGTTCACATTTCTCATGCCCCATATCTGCCATCACCACCTAAACCTAGTTGAGTTAAATCCATCTCCAGCTCTTTAGAGGGTAGATATTAGTAAATTCTATGGAAAATGAATGCAAGAGAACTAGGGAAACAAATTGCACCTTTTAAAAAAATATAAAGTATAGTCAAAATTACCCAAATCATTTTGAGTTGAATTTTTCAAAATTTGTGTGTTATATCTTTGCCATCAGTATATATTTAACTCATTATAATTTATTTGTTCCAAACATTTTATATAGGTATTTGTGCCTTTTCCTAGGCATAAGAGTATTTTTAATTGCTATTTAAAAAATCATTCCTTATTTCAATTTTCTCTGTGTTTGTATATTGTGATAAGCTCTATATCAGGTGTTGTATCTTCATTGAGACTATTAACTTTAAACTAGGGAAGTTTTTTACAAAAAAAATATTGTGCCAAATACAAACACAGGTCTAGTGGAGTGCTAAAGAGCAACGATAAATCATAAACTGAATGTATGAAAGCTCACGTTAGCCAGATGGTTTATTCATTTAGTAAATCATAAGCAAGTAATAGTGAGTCTGAACAGCTTGGAAAAATATTGGAAGACAGACTCTCTAGCTGAGAAAATTACTAGTGTACCACCTAGTACCACAAGTGCCAACCAGACAAAGAACAAATAAATGATTCAGTGCTCTGAAAGCCAAAGGTATGGCAAGGCAAGAATGGGGTTGATTAGAAGCTATAAACATATTCACTTGGATTGGTGAGTGGCCAGTTCTGGGAACAAAATTTTTGGATCCATGTCATATTTTCAGTAATGAATCTCAGACTTGAAAAGGCAGTTCTTCCTGGAAGTTGACTTTTTGGTTCTGAAAAGGATTATGGTGTTCTCTGTTGGGGCTTGCACATGCCAACAGGATTAATGCAGACTGAAAGATCAGGTACTCCATGAAGCCTATGGTCTTACTGTAGGGTAAAGTTTTTCTGAATAATTTATTATGTTAGCATATCAAGTACCTAACACAGTTACCAAATATTTAAACCTAACACTGTCTAACAAATTGTTAAATGTTTTACTAGTTTTTTTTTTTTTTAATTTTTATATTAGTATATCTCACATTTCTGGTGCATTTATTGAATTTTACATAAAGTATTTTATTTAATTCTTTCAACAAATGCATGTGTTAGATGATATTTCCCTAGTTTTATAAATGCCAAAAAAAAAAAAAAAAAAAAAAAAAAAAAAAAAAAAAAAAAACCAAATAGCTCAGCTATATAAAGGAACCTGTCCAAATTCTAACAGCTAGAAAGTGTTAGAGAAAAATTTCAACACAGGAAATAAAACTTAGAACTTGTACTCACACTTATGTTTTATAGATATTTATTTATGGCAAAGTCAATACCAAAAAATATGTTAGTTTTTACTGCAATATGATATTGTAATATGATAAAATATTTTTTTCTTATAAATAATGATATAGATTTTTATTCTGTTATATTCCTAGCACATCAATTACATATGAGAAATAGCTACAATATTACATGCCAGGCATATAATATTTAACTCTCCTTTCTCAATCCTGTTGAGTATTTTCCACAAAGATACAGAGTATAAAACTCATAAAGTAAGTTACTAAGAGTCAAAATGCTATTAAGCAGAAGAAAAAAGATTCAAAATGCTTTATCTTTTATCACTCTGCCAATATGTGGAGAATCCACATGGGCATAACTATCCCATGCACTGTTTTGCCTTCATGCTGCCTGGAGAGCAATGACACTACAGACAGGATGCTGGACAACCTCTTTGCAAGAACATGCACAAGGAGTTACTGTTACCATAGCCATACTAGAGGAAAAATCCTACCTACCACAAACATACACAGTAACCTGTAACTCTATATTGTTCTAATTCCTTTTCCTTTCCAGAGGTATCCTTTCTATTCCTGGTGTATTTACAAAGCCTTATGGAAATCAGCCAAAGAGATTGCACAGCATATGGTCCAAAGAACGAGAGATTAATCTATTTTCTGACCTCATGGTTTAATGTGACGTTTATTACTTCAGCATCATTTTTTTTTTTTTTTTTTTTTTTTTTGGTACCGGGGATTGAACTCCGGGGCACTTGACCACTGGGCCACATCCCCAGCCCTTTTTTGTATTTTATTAGAAGCAGGGTCTCACTGAGTTACTAAGTGCCTCCCCATTGAGGCTGGCTTTGAACTCGCGATCCTCCTGCCTCAGCCTCCCAAAGTGCTGGGATTACAGGCGTGCACCACCGCACCCGGCTAGCATCATTTTTAAAATGCTGATTTTTCTGCCTTGTTTTCATGATAAAAAGAGGAGAAAAAAATCTGAAAGTTAAAAATTCCTTGGTATTTGGTTTGTCTAGTTTCAATTTACTGATCTTGGTTGCTCAATTAACTATGAACACAGCCATGATCTGTTCAGTCATTCAATACATCAGAACAAATTGTGTTTAATAGCACTAAACAATCAATGGAATCTTTTCTTTTGATTGGCTTGTCATTATTCCACTATAAATACCATTTTTTGTGCTTTTAGTTTTGCTATTTATGAGGCTAATCAGTCCTATACCCTCTTTATCTACATGAGGAAAAATAAGATAAGGCAACACTCCATTTTTTTTTTTTTTTTTCTGTAAAGAGTCAGAAAATATTTTTGACTTTGAGGCCACACAGTTGCTTTTATAACTACTAGACTTGTATCACAAAAATACGGACAATATGTAAGTGATTGATTGTGATTCTATTTCAATAAATCTTAATCCATTGTTTTTTATAGACATTGATATTATATTTTATATAATTTTCATTATCTTAACAAAATATCCTTCTTTTGATTTTCAAAATTATTTTTAAAAATGTGAATGTTTTTTCTTAGTTTGTGAGTTGTACAGAAGCAGGTGGTTAGCTGCTTTTTGGTCCACAAGTTGTTATTTGCTGAACACTGAGTTAAAGAATAAAGAAAGGAAATAAACATGGACTTTATTTAAAGGGACTATGGCTCAGTGTTAAAGTGTTGTTACTTTTGTATTTGTCAAAGGGGCTTTTAAATAAGAAATATTTAATACAATTAAGTAACCATTACAAGACCAGTTTGACAACTAAAAGAGAGCAAATACGTAGTGTGGACAAATATACATGAGATGTAGGTATCTCATCAATTAACCACTGATAATTTTATAAATTGAAGTAGGGAATCATGTTTCTATATCCCTTTGAATCCGTATTTATAAAAATGGAACTAAGATTTAATTTTAAAATGTTACAAAAGTGCTCCATGAATGAATAAAAATTGTTGGTTCTCTTTTATAACATAATACAGAAAATTACACATTAGTTGTGTGTTCAATGTATATAAAGGTAAAAAGTATGGCATTCTGTAAATAAAGAATGAAAGAACTTTTATTACAATAACCAGGTCATCTTTGCAAATTCTTATTAATTTTGAAGGCAAATATGATGATAGAAATATTTATATTAGACTACTTAGTAATTTGATATGCTTTGAGAAATATTTATTTTTTTTTTTGAATATGGTAAAGTTTCTAAAAACAAGCCTCATTTTTTATGGAAAAATGATATCACAGCAAACTCTATTAATAGTTGCACTCATTTGTTATTTTTAGAATTGGACAATGCATAAAACTAAGGCAAAGAAATATACATCTATCAAGTGAAAAATAATTTTCATCAATGTAAATAATTACCAGAGGACCCAAACACTTGCAAAGTCAGAATAAAATACAATGATTTCATACCAACTCAGTGCAAGGTTTACTAATGAGTCCAATAAAGAGAATGAAATATGAAATAGACAATCAGAATTTCTCTCATATAATATTTTTGTATTTCTTTCTGTTCAAATCTGGTACCTCCAGGTACCTAAAAATTTTCTTTATCCTAGTAAATATTCTGTGTTTAATTATATTTTTATCTTTATTTATCTATGTCATAATATATCTTTCCTTCAATTGATTCAAGAGTGATAAAATTGATATATATAATGATATCCCTAAAAGACACAGTAAAATATTTTATTATTTTAGCCAGTAAGCATACTAAAATTAAATGATTACCTTCAACTTATTGTTCTCTAGTTATTAATAAAGATATTAGGTCACAAATTTGGATGTGAAGAAGTTTATAAGGAACCTCATGGTGGTAAATATAATTTTGAATCTGAATCTTTTTATGAAGCTAGACAAAATAACTGGATAACAAAACCAAATATAATGTGGGCAACATTTCCAAAAATCCTAAGCAAGAAGTTATGTTATAATACTAAAGTGTAAGTGTTGGGAAAAGCCACCAATAAAGACTTTCAACATGTCACCCTCTCTCTTGGAGGGGAGGAGAGAAAGCAATGTCATGTCATGTATATACATAAGGAAAAGAACACATAAACATCAGGTACTCACTAGGAAACATGGAAGGAGAATTTCAGAATAGCATCAGAATTTTGGAGGCATTTTGTCTAAAGGACTGCATCAGACTAAAGGTCTGCTCAAAGGTCAAGACCACAAATTTGTACAATTTAGTTCAAATTTACAATGAAAATTAATCAACCAGAGAACAATTCCAGAAAGATCTACACATTTACAAGAAACATTTGGAAACAGGATGTAAATTATGCTAAAAGAACAATAGAGAACAAAGAGAAGATCCAAGAATAAATGGGAAAGGACAAGGCCAGAGTTCATAGGACACCTCCACAATTTTCCCTATTTTAGATAACAGTAGAAGAGGAAGCTCTGTGAAATCAGAAAAATTATCTTGAAAAAAAAAATTTCTGGGTCAAATGGTGGTTCCATTCCCAGTTCCTTGGCCTATTCCCAAAGGACTTAAAAACAGATTACTACAAGGACACAGCCACATCAATGATTATAGCAGCACAATTCACAATAGCTAGATTGTGGAACCAACCCAGATGCCCATCAGCAGATGAATGGATGGGGAAACTTTTGTATATATACACAATGGAACACTATTCAGCACTAAAAGAGAATAAAATCATGGTATTCTCAGGTAAATGGATGGAATTGGAGAAAATAATGCTAAGTGAAATTAGCCAATCCCAAAAAACCAAAGGTCAAATAATCTCTTTGATATGAAGATACTAACTTATAAAGACAAGAAAAAGGGAATGAAAGGAACGAAAGAGCTTTAAAGAGAACAAAGGGGGGGAGGGAAAGGAGGGGACAAGGGGATGGAAATAATGGCAGACTGAGTTATCCATGATTACCCTAAACACATGTATAAAGACACAATTGTTGTAAAAATACTTTATATTAAACCAGCAACTTGAAAATTTGTGCTCTTTATATGTAATATGAAATAAAATGTACTCTGCAAACTTGTATAACAAATTAGAATAAAAAAACAACAACAAAAAATTTCTAAAAATTTAAGATATCAGAGTTCACTAAAAAAATGAATTACAAAAATGAAAATTGTGAAATTCCATGCAATGCTTTTATCAGGAAAAAAAGAATTAAAAAAAAAAAACAATAACACCTCTATATATTGGAGTTGCAGAACAAAGAATGATAGAATGGCGTCTCTGTAGACACTGAAATCGTATCAGTGAGATGTACACACAAAAAAAAATCAAAATTATGAATTATGAAAGGATAAAGTAATATGAGCTAAAAGAAATCAGATGAAGAACATTATAACAAGACTCAGAACTAAGATTACAGAGCTATAGAAAACATTAACAACAAATAAAAAAGCAATTCAGACTTCAATGTATACAAAGATACATATACACAAAAGGCAATAATTTCATATCTGATTAAAAGGAGAAAAGGATCAATGTTTAAAAAATTATAATGGAACAAAAGAAAAAGGGATTTAAATGCAAGAAACATTGAAGATTAGTAAAGAGGATACATTACTCCAATGTTAAGAAAATCAAGAAGCAAACCAGTACAAGGAAACAGAACAAATGCTAACAACTGTATTCAAACAACCTGCCCTGAATTGTAGAGATATGAAATTAGTCATTGAAATAGCTCACCATAGTCTTGGAAAGAAAGACTAACAAAATAAGTTCCTATAAAATTACTGGGCTTTAATACAAAAGAGAAGAAATATTTTGGGAATCTATGCCAATAGTTGCTCAGCTTATTCCATGCAGAACCAGGTACTGCATACTTGAAGCAGTACACCTAAATGGACAGGAGCCTGGATTTCACATGGGGGAACTAGTTCATTGATCCATGATCTAATTAAAAGAGGAGATGTTTGAAAAAAATAAAGCTATTTTAATTTATTTTCAATCTCCTTTACTGAGTAGTATCTTGTTCAATACTGTTATGAAACAAATCTGTCATATTCATTGAGGTAAAACAAAACTCAGAGGTTGTCAGAATTCAGTGCAGTAGCAGATGAAGAAAATGTGGATCTTTTCACATGTGAGGGAGAAACCAATCTTCTAGAGATACTTTGCTCAGTAGTCCACATGGTCAGCAGGGTTGGCCATTAAACCCATGTGAAGAAAGGACCATAGGAAACTTAAATATATACTATATAAGGTTGAGAAAATCCAATAAATCTTACATTCATACATGATACTTTTTATAAACCAAAGACTTTGAAACCTTAACCCAGAAGAAGTAAAAATAAGTAAATAAATAAATATGCAGCCGAGCGAGGTGGCGCACGCCTGTAATCCCAGCACTTTGGGAGGCTGAGGCAGGAGGATCACGAGTTCAAAGCCAGCCTCATCAAAGGCAAGGCACTGAGTGACTCAGTGAGACCCTGTCTCTAATAATATACAAAAAAAAAAAGGCTGGGGATGTGGCCCAGTGGTCGAGTGCCCCTGAGTTCAATCTCTGGTACCACCAATAAATAAATAAATAAATAAGTATGCAAGTAGAATTCTTATTTATCCATTGGGGGAGAATCAGTAAATATATTTTTCTACTAGTTTTTTCTAGTTTTTACTTCTATTATTAAAATGCACCCTAGGCAAGGCCAGTTTCTGTGGTGCACGACTATGATCCAAGCGACCTGTTAGGCTATGTTGAAGGATATCATGTTTGAGGCCAGCCTCAGCAACTTAGCAAGATCCTTTCTCAAAATAAATTTCAGAAAGGGACTATGGCTATAGCTCAGTGGTAAAGCAAACCTGGTATTACTTGCCAGTATTTGTGGGGGAAAATATTACTCTAGTAGCCTCTTTAGGATTATCATTCATGAAATTTAGAGTAATTCATCTCTTTCTTGATATAGACATAAATAGGAGGTGTCTTATTACTAAATATGTAGAAAGAGCAAATAGGCCTTCGCCTAATTTAAAATGTTAATTTTATTTTCCTATTTCTTATACTGAAAAGATGTGCCATTGAAAAGTTAAGGCAAGAGGAACAGGAGGAGGAAGAGGAAGAAAAAGAAATTTACTCTGCAGTATATGTAAAAACTTTGATTCTAATTTAAGGCTTTTTGTCATTTAAATCTTGAATGGAACCAAACATTGAATCTTTATTGGATATGAATGCATTTATGACATTACAATTTCACTTTAATTGGAAAGGTAAATGAAGAATTGATCAAAACAATTCCAGCGGCTTCTCCTATCTTCTAAGATATAGAGGTACTTGGAACCACAATTACATTTGATGCGTTAACATTTTTGTGCTTTTTTTGATGAATGGTGTTAAAACACCTATTTTGTTCCACTCTTTTGGATAATCATACCATAACTCATTAAATTTCAATTCCACTCCAATTATTTATTTAAAATAAATGTCCAGAGGAGTTCAGAAGTTTTGATAAATCTCATCCTTTATTCTAAGGTGAGGGGAGAATTTTCTAAGTTTGGGAAGTCTCACTAAGAAGCACTGACCAGAGTTCTTCTTTGAGACCATACTATGTAACTTCCTATTCCTTATCATTAATATAGCAGACTACGAAGTCCAATTTAATGCATTATTGAACAAAAGGAAAGATATTGTTATATTATGTAAACCATTGATTGATGTGGGAATGCTTGATTTACCTAGAAAAATATTATTGATATAAATCATCATGGTACATATTTAATAAATGGTTTCCATAATGTTGTTTCTGATCCTTCCCATGGATGGGTACCATGATGTAAGTTAAAATTGTGATTTATGTCTTTTATGTTTCCAGTGATATAAATGTCTCTAGAAATACACACACACACACACACACACACACACACACACTTGCATGTTATGCATTGCTTTACTTTCCTTAAATATGAGTTAATTGTACCCTTAATTCTTAAATTAAAAAGTTGTGGGGGAAAAAAGGAGATGGAGAAAAGGAAGAGGAAGAATTCAAGATTGGATAACAGAATTTTGTATCAAAAACATTCAAATCATCACAGCAGTCTTTCTTATTTTACATTTCAGTTTTGGATTTCTGACAATTACCTAATGGAGTTCCTCCAGCATGCTCTATTTTTTAAAAGAAACTTTCCATGAATGCAAGAAATCACTTTATATCTAGATTCACTGAGCATATAAAACATATAATCACATATATCTTATAAACTACTGAAGAATAAACACAATTAAATTTTATTTACAATCTTTACAGTCTTTATTTAGTATGTTTTATTAAGTGTATTTCTTTATGTGGAACATTATAGGTCAGACTATTTCTTCATAAACTGTTATAAAAGAGCTTACAGAACATTTCTTCATAAACATGTTATAAAAGAGTTTACATAATGAATGATTAATCCCTACATTTTCTTAAACTTATATGAAATAATTTTTTATCTTTCATCAAAAATAATCATTTGCAAAACTTTCATAAACACATCTGCAGCACTTAGAGTTACAAAATTATTATTTTGAACTCTGAAGAAGTTTAGTGAATAAGACATGATTCACAGAACTCCTTAAAATATATATAACACATTTTTGGGGGGCTGGGGTTGTGGCTCAGTAGTAGCATGCTTGCCTAGCATGAGTGAGGCACTGGGTCTGATTCTCAGCACCACATACAAATAAATAAAATAAAGGTCCATCCATAACTAAAAAAAATAAAAATAAAATATATATATATATAATCACACATTTTTAATTTGATTCCATTGCCTTATTTTTATTTTTGTCTTCTAAAATATTGTCATTCTTTTTCATATAATAAATGTATGTTTACATAATATTACAGAATATTTACTTACATAATTATGGGTGAAAATCAAATGTCATCCAATTAAAAATTCAAAAATCCTATAGAATAAGTACTTTTATTTGAAAAGAAAAATCTTTGTTATTTACTAAATAAGCTCCTTTTATTGAAAATATTTTTTGTATGAGGAAAACAATTTCTATTGTGTTTGATTACTTCTTTTGAAATCAGAAGAGGTAGAAACAGGGAGGGTCTCTTTTGATATATTTTTGTAAAAACACTTCACTTTAACAGCATTCAGAACCTCAAGCAGTAGTATATAAGTGTTTTTTTTTGTTGTTGTTGTTGTTGTTTTTTTGATGAAGTTTGTGCCAACTTTTTAGGTGGTTGGTGATTGGCTTGACATTATCTCTCCTTTTGATTCACATAGAATGATTATAATGTTTTACAGATGAAAAAATATTTTGCATTACTAGCATTGTTATATGATTTTGATGCAACTTGGCACACTAGGAAGGTCTATTGATTTTAAACATTGATACAAGTTACTTTAATTTACTGACTTCAATATTACAATTTATGAGAATAAAATAGCAATATTTTAAATCTAAATTTAAAGTTTAGATATAATTATGAACTATACCTTGGATGAATAAGTTTGTTTTGATAAAGATTGACATTCTAAAGGTTAGTCTTCATTTATTAAATTTGTAAACCTAAGTAAATATCTAAATTTATCTAGCATTGGAATGTATATACATCCAATAAAGCCTCTGTCACTGTGTCACTGCATCTCACTTCAATACAATTTAAGGTCACTCAGTTTTGATAGCTTACAGCAAAGATTGATAACCCTTAATCTTTGTTAAGCTTCTTTATTGAAGACCATCAAGATTTAATTTTTTTTAATCTTACGACTTGGTAGATAAATGGCTTATGAGTCCCTTTCTTTTCTAACTTTTCTAATTAATCTGAATGTCATTTGAGAGGACAGGGAATAGAAGAGTTGAGGGGAAAAAAAAGTCTTGCAAGCTAACTCTTACAAATATGTTTTTTATCAATGTCAACTCCAAGATAATGCCATCTGTGCTAATCCCTAACCCCCTCTACTATAGAGCTTTAAGTTGTCTTTCACTTTGATTTATCAGACAGCTGACCCTGGCCTAACCCTGTCAGCTTTAGTTCAGAGGAACTCTCACAAAAGATAGGCCTCTGATCTGACAAATTGATTGGCTGCAAGGAAGTTTAACTGGAAAAGGATCTCCCTAACAAGTGATAAAGCCCTTTTATTCCTAGTTTGCAGTTTGGGGTATGTGGGCAGAATTTATAAAATATCCAACAAAAAGGGAAACATTATGAGCACTTTTGTAAAGCTAAATATAAAGGAAAGCAATAAAAGTTCTGTAGCTTTCTGTTTAATGATAGCTCTGAAAGTAGCAGCACTGTATTTCATTTAAAAGCTTTAAGTGGAGGCTAATTGGAAAAGATTGTCCTAATTGGGAAACAAATATTAAAATTCTTTTAGTGTTTCCTAGCTGACTGTAAGTAGAGCATAACAGTTTGGTGTGGAGATAATAAATTACAATCTATAGAAAAGTGATTCATCAAATTAAGGAACATGTTGATATGATATCCTTTCTCTGATGAAGCTGTTTTGTAACTTTTGTTCATAACACTTTGATCCTTGTCACATAATTTTGCCATTATCAATTAACACTTTTACACATCTTTATCCAAAAGGTGTATGTCACTTATATTATAACAGACGTAGAAACATTTGATAAATTTTGTAAAAATCAAGAAAAATATTGAAAATTAATATGAAATCCAAAAGCTCTATTCTCTAATACTCTTCATTGTTTTAACTATACCATATTGCAAAAGTAGGATTATTCCTACCTTTTTTCTTTGACATTTCTTTCTTGCTTTACATCTATCTCATTTTTTTCTATCTTCTACTTGTTTCTTTTCATTTTTTTTCCCATTCTTCTACTCTATATCTGGTAGGTTCTAAATGAACAACAGCCTCTATATCTCTCTTTGTCTTTGGGATATTCATGACAACTGTTATTCTTATGATGTATTCCAAACCAGATCAAAAATAAAGAAAGAAAAACTGGTTTTATGTTTCTATGTAAAGAACTGCAACTCTGCAATACTGATTCAACATTAGGAGGCAATAGAGTACACACACACACACACACACACACACACACACACATATTCTCAGTCCTCATTTTTGTCTGCAATGACACATTAAACTTGGAGGAAGGAAAGGAATCCTGACACCAGACAGTTGAAAATCAATCATGATGGTAACATCAAAATTGAGAGTCTGATTTCTCCCAGCAAGGGCTGTAAGTAAGCATTGCTAACACTGGTAACTTGATAAAATCCTGTGGCCCTCCTAACATCCATGCTAAGATTGACAACATGTTTTGTTCCTTTGCAACTAGCCTTCATTGATTTCTATTTTTATTCTTACTTGGTCCCTTGGCCTTCCTGGCAATGATGTTAGCCATGTGATAATTTTCTCTTTCATTCTACATCTGCCAAAGTGAATCAGAGTAGGTTGCAACCAACATAATTGCAGTTGTCTGATCAGACATTGTTAAAAGAAGAGAAAAAAAAAAGAACTCTAAAATGACAGTCCATTTAAATGTTACAACACTACCGATTATATATATATATATATATATATATATATATATATATATATATACACACACACACACACACACACACACACACACACATATATGGGTATATATATTCTACCAATTATACCTATATACGTGTGTGTGTGTGTGTGTGTGTGTGTGTGTGTGTGTGTTGGTGACAAGGAAATCAAGTTTATTCAAGGGCTAGACCCCTGAGATAATGGAGTTGTAAATCACCAAACAACAACTACCTCAGGGAACTGAAATACATAAAGAGGATTTTATAGGGAGGAAAAGAAGGTAGTCAGGTAATACACAGGAAGGCTATACTGAGTCATGGATCCAGGCTCAATAACAATCTCTGTCACTCAGAGGACCTTTTCCTTTCTTTTCTGCTGGGATATCCTTGCATTAGCAACCAGTCTTCATATCCTAGTCCAGTCGCTACAATTGGTTAGAAAACTACATTATTTTCTTGCAAGTTAAGCATTATTCTACTTTTAATTAAAAAAAAAAAAAAAAAAAAAAACAGGATTAACAAGTCTTTGGTCCACACTTCGATATTACCTGAAGACCATCAGACACTCTGGATTCTAAAAAGTTAAAGAAACATGACTAATTAGGAGGTCTAGAACCATTGTTTTACTAGTACCCTTTCATGTAAGAGCTGACTCCAGCTGTTTATGTCTCAGTTATTTAAAGATGTTTTCTTTAGAATTTACAATGTTGGGAAAAGGCAAAAAATGGAATACTTTTAAAAGGGGCAGTTTGAAAAATAGAGGTAATCTAGAATAGGGTGGCATACGACAGAATGGCAGTCATTATTGATGTCACTTACACCTCTACCCTTGATGTCTCCTCTTGGTAATGTTCCCTCCACTGAACCTTCTCATTCTACACTTGGCTATACATTCCCACTTTTCCTATCGGAATGACCATGGTCTCTTTTCTCCCATTGCGATAGTTCCTGAATAGTTTTTTTTTTTTTTTTTTTACCATTTTTTTTCTTAGAGTATTACATATAAAATATCACCTTCATTTTTTCTGTACTTTTTATTTTTTAATTAAATAATTATACATAGTAGTTTGGTTCATTTTTGACAAAATCATACTTGCATGAAATTTGATTTACTCAACTTCAGTTCTCATTCCCCACATGTCCCTTCCTCTCCCCTCTTCTATTGATATTCACTTCACTTATTTATTTGTTTATTTTTGATTGGTGCTTTCAGTAAATATGTGAAGGTAGAATTCACTGTGATATATATATGTATATATATGTATATATTTATACATATATATAAAGGATATACATTTATAAAGGATATTACACACACACACACACACACACACATAAAGAATATAATCATATTCTTTGCTGCGTAGAGCTTTTTAGTTTGATGACATCCCACTTATTGATTCTTAGTTTTATTTCTTGAGTTTTACAGGGGTATTATGCAAGTCAGTGCCTACACTAATGTGATGCAGTGCTGACCCTATGTTTTCTTCTAGAAGTTGCAAAGTTTCTGGTCTAATTCCTAGGTCCTTGATTCATTTTGAATTGAATTGTTTGCAGAGTGCAAGAAATAGTTCTAGCTTCATTCTTCTATATATAGATATCCAATTTTCTCAATATCATTTGTTAAAAAGACTACCCTTTCTCCAACATAAGTTTTTGGCATATTTGTGGAATATCAAACGACTTATCCGTGTGGATTTGTCTTGGTGTCTTCTATACCATTCGTCTTCTTGTCTGTTGTAGTGCTGATACCATGTTGTTTTGTTACTATAGCTCTGTAGTGTGATTTAAGATCAGGTATTGTGATGCCTCAAGCATCACTCTTCTTGTTCAGGATTGTGTTGGCTATTCTGGTTCTTAATTATTCCAAATGAACTCTAGGACTTTTTTTTTTCTAGTTCTATGAACTAGTTCTAGTTTTATTGTTATTTTGCTTTTGATAATATGGCCATTTTGATAACATTAATTCTGTCTATCCAGGACCATGGAAGTTCTTTCCAACTTTTAAGATTTTCTTCCATTTCTTTCTTTAGTGTTCTATGATTTTGATTATACAGTTCTTTTATCTTCTCGGTGAGATTAATACCCAGGTATTTTATTTTATTTATTTATTGAGTTTATTGTGAATGGGATGAATTTCCTATTTTCTTTCTCATCACAATCACTGTTGGAGGATAGGAAGCTATTGATTCATGTATGCTAATCTTGGATCCTGCTAATTTGATGAATTTCTCAGCTGTAGAAGTATTTTGGTGAAGTTATTTGGGATTTTTTGAAATATGATCATGTTATCAGCAAACAGATAATCTGTCTTATTTTTGTATTTGTATACTTTAGTTTTCTTCTCGTGTCTGATTAGTCTGGCTAGAGTTTTAAGAATTATATTGAATAAAAGTGGAGAAAGTGGACATCCTTTCTTGTTTCTGATTTTATAGGAAATTATTTGACTTTTTCTTCATTCAGTATGATGATGGCTTTAGATTTGTCATATACAGACTTTTTAATGTTGAGGTATGTTCCTGTTATCCCTAGTTTCCCCAGAGATTTTAACATGGATTATTGATTTTAAACATGGATTTTATCAAAGACTTGTCTACATATACTGAGATGATGATCATAAGATTCTTGTCCTTGGTTCTGTTTATGTGGTGAATTACAGTTATTGATTTGTGTATGTTGAACCAACCTTGAAACCCTGCAAGTTGATCATTGTGCATGTGATCATGGTGCATGATACTCTAGCTGTGTTTTTGAATGTGGTTTGCAAATGTCTTCGTAAGGATTTTGCATATATGTCTAACAGACATTTGTATGAGTTTTCTTTCCCTGATGAGTCTTTCTATGATTTTGGTATCAGTGTTGTACTGCTTTTCATAGAGCATATTTGACAGTGTAAACTCCCTTTAAATTTCATGGAATAATTTGAGAAAGAGTGGTGTTACTTATTCTTTAAAAGTCTATTAGAACTCAGCTGAGAATTCATCTGGTCCTGGGTCTTTCTTTGCTGGAAATCTTTTAATTGTTACTTCAATTTTATTACTTTGGTTGGTCTAGATTATCTATATTTTCTTGGTTAAATTTGGGTAGATCATATGTGTCTAGAAATTTGTCAATGTTGACCATGTTTTCAAGTCTACTATAAATTTTCAAAATAGTTTCTAATGATCCTTAAATTCAGAAGTGTCTGTGGTGATATCTCATTTTTCATCTCTAATTTTATTTATTTGGTCTTCTCTCTCATTTGGTTAGTTTGGCTAGAGATTTACAAATTTTACCTATCTTTTCAAAAAATCAAGTTTTTGTTTAATAGAACTTCTGTCTTTTTTAAATTCTCAATTTCATTAATTTTGGCTGTGATTCTTATTATTTCCTGTGTTAAGGACTTAAGGTGGATCATAACCTTATTTATTTTGCATCTCTCTTTTTTTAAATATAGGCACTCAAAGCTATATGTTTTTCAGTTACAACTTATTTCATACAATCTCAGATTTTGATATGTTCCATCTCTTTTTTCATTTGTTTTGAAGAATTTCTTAATTTCTTTCATTTCTTTTATGATCCATTATGAATTTAAGAGTGCTGTTTAATTTCTATGTGTTTTGTGGTTTCTACTATTTTTCTTGTGGTCTTTTTTATTGCATTATGATCTGATAAAATGCATGGGATTTTATTAATCATTTAGAATTTACTATGACTTACATAGTGACATAGAAGGTGATTTATTGTGAAAAAAGGTTTTATGAGACACTGAAAAGAAGGTAAATTCAGTTGTTTTGGAATGAAATATTCTAAAAATGTCTATTACTTCTACTTGATTTATAATATTGTTTAGATAGGAAATACCTTCATTGCTTTTACATTTGGATGATCTATTAGTGGTAAAGTTATGTTTTATTTTGGGGGAATATATTTTGAGTTTAATGTCAAGAAGATTTTTTTTGTTTGTTTTGTTTTGTTTTTTTAATTAGGTGTGTTGATAGTTGGGGCATACATATTTACTATCATTATATTGTCTTGTCATATTGTTTCATTTACTGATATGTAGTGATCTTCTTTGTGTCTTCAAATTATTTTTTTCTTGAAATCTGCTCTATCAGATATGAAAATAATTAATCCTTCTTGTTTCTGGATTCCATTTACATGAAATATGTTTTGTTTATTCTCTTACTTTCAGTCTGTACATATCTTTACCTATTAGATGAGCCTCTTTCAAACAGCATATTTATTTTTTGATCCATCATGCTAATCCATGTGTTTTAATTGGAATGTTGAGACCATTTATATTCAGTGTTATTATGATTATGTGTTCGTAGTTTCCTTCCATTTTGATTTGTTATATTTAATTCTTTATTTTTATTTAGTTGTTTGCTTTTATATGGATCTTCATCTGTTTGGAAATTTGAGAGTTTGTTTTTTGTGTTCTTATGTATGCAGTATATCTTTGAGTATTTTGTAGTCATGGATTATTTTAGTTTATCCTTCTTGTCATGAATTTTTTTAGTTTATTTTTGTTAAGGAAAGGTTTTATTTCCCCATCAGTTTTGAAATATACCTTTGCTTTACATAGCAATTGTGGCTGGCAATGTTTTCTTTTAGACCTTGGAATGTCTCATTCCAGGTCCTCCTTGATTTTAGGATCTGAGTTGAGAAGTCAGAAGTAAGCCTTATTGGTTTGCCACTATATGTGACCTCATTTTTTTTCTTGCAGTTTTCAATATTCTTTCTTTATTTTCTTCATTGGTCACTTGATTATGATGTGTCTTGGTGAGGTTCTGTTTTGATTTTTGTCTATTTGGGATTATATATGTATCCTCTATATGGGTATCTATCTCATTTCTAATGTGGGGAAAGTTTTTTTTTTTTTTTTAATATTTTTATTTATTTGCCTTTAGTTGTACACAATGCGTTTCATTCAATGCGTTTTATTTGTACGTGGTGCTGAGGATCGAACCCGGGTCGCCCACGCGCTAGGCTAGCACTCCACCGCTGAGCCACAATCCCAGCCCTAATGTGGGGAAAGTTTTTGTTATGGACACAATGAAGATATTCTTACTGCCTTTAGTCTGTATATCCATGTTCTCTTCTATCCCAATGAGTCTTAGGTTTGTTTTCTTGATGCTGAACCAGATTTCTTGTATAATCTGATCATTTTCATTTATTCTTTTGTCCTTTACTGCATACTGAATACTCAAGTTGATATGCCTTGTCATTAAGACCTCAAGGTCTGTCTTCAGAGCCTTAAATTCTATTTTCTAATGAATCTAATCTGTTGGCAATGCTTTTAAGTAAATTTTAAATTTACTCAATTTGTCTCTCATTTCCAGGAGTTTTGACTGGTTTCTTTTCATTGTTTTTTATTGAAATATTCTTTCTTCTCATGTATTTACCCTCTTAACTTGATCCTTTGGTCTTCTTTTAGTTCATTGAACATTTTAATCATCAATGTTCTTAATAATATTTCTCTAAAATGTCACCCAGTTCCATAACTTTGAAATCCTTTATTGGGGAATTATTAATTTAAGAGAGAGATTTGTTTCCTTCTTTTTGCAGGTTTTCATAGGTCTTAGACTTGTGCATCAAATGAGATGGGTTCCCCTTCCAATTTTATAGGAGTTCATTACTGTGTGAGTATTTATTTTATTCTTGACTTCTATGTTTGATGTATGAGTAAACATCCAGGAGTGAGACCTGTGGTGAATGCTTGTTCCTTTCTAGAGCTTGGTTTTGCTTTGGATTTTGGTCTTCTCTACATGTTCAAATAATGCTGGGATTTAGGTAGGGCCAGATAGCATGTGGAATGGGATCTGAATACCTGCCTGAGTTGTTAGTATTACTCAGCATTAGGATTTCTACTTTGTGAATTTGAAGTGTCCCAACTCTTTTCCAGCCCCTCTAGAGGAAGGTGCGGCAAGTATAGCACTAATGTTAGCGACGGATGTACAGCCTTAAGTTAAATGTCTGTTATTATCTACTTTGGCACCTCTAACACTAGCTGCCACCACTATAGGAATGGTGGTGTAAGCATTTAACATCATCAACAACAAGAAACTGTTATCTAAGTCAGGCATTTAATGCCAGACTTTTACAATGTCATTCAATGAATTAGTAATCACAACATGAATAGGATTGGAATTACATGAACTAATTAATTTTATTAGAGAATGTGTTTGCAGTTTCTTAAATGAAGTTAAAAATAATGTAGGAAGACAAAGAAATTTTGAAATATTTGAAAAGTGAACAGAGAAGAGGCAGGAGAAAGGTAGCAGATGATAGCTATGCAGAAGGAATAAAAAAAAAATAGAAATAATGAAAAAAACCAAAAGGGGAAAAAGGAACAGGAAAAGTTGACTATTTGTGAGAAAAGAGAGTAAATGTCAACAAGCGGGACAAAACCAAGGTATGCTCCAATAAATGTAAAATTGAAACAACTCAAACCCACATATAACTTTATACCACTTCATTCAAACTGTTACGGTTTAGATGTGAGGTGTCACCCAAAAGCTCACAGGTGAGACAGTGCCAGAAAGTTCAGAGGAGAAATTATTGGGTTGTGAGAGTCTTAACCCAATCAGTAATTAATCCACTGATAGGGATTGACTGAGTAGTAACTGAAATGGTAGGGTGTGGCTGGAGGAGATGTAATTGGGTGCATGGCTTTGGGGTATATATTTGTATCTAGCAAGTGGATACCTTTCTCTCTGATTCCTGATCATCATGTGAGCTATTTCCCTTTGCCACCCTCTTGGGCCATGATGTTCTGCCTCACCTCAAGCCCAGAGGAATGGAGCTTGCTGTCTGTGGATTAAGACCTCTGAAACTGTGGGCCCTCAAATAAGCTTTTCCTCCTTTGCAGTTGTGCTGTTGGGGTCATTTAGCCATATCTGTGTAAAAGCTGACTAAAATACAAATCAAGGCAAATAATAGATGAAGAAAGCATTTAAAATGAAAGTGAAATCATATGTGTGTGTGTGTGTGTGTGTATTTGAACCTAGCCACAAAGTTAGAATACATATACCCACATACCCACCCACACAACTTTGCAGAAAAAGAAAGTAAAAAAATAATAAAATATAATGGAATTTAAAAAATAAAATTAAAAATACAAAAAATGAGAAGGGATACTGAAAATAAAATATAAAAACCTTGATGAGAAATAAACTTTTTAAATTTTTGTCTGCTGAGGTGATCAAAACTGTTGGGAAAGATAGGTTTTTATTTTTTTTATTTATTTTTATTTATTTTTGTCTCTGTAAACCTTGGGTCAAGAACTGGAGGATTGTTAAGTGCAACATTTATATTTTTCTCAACAAGGTGACAGTCAATATGACTAGTAGCCAAAGCTGGTTTTAGCAGTTCTCAGATTTCTGTTCCCCACTATCCCCAGTATAGAATGGGATGGGATGGACGGGAGAGTGTTGACAATTTTTTTTTTTAAGTCATTGATAGACTTTTATTTTTTATTTATTTATATGCAGTGCTGAGAATTGACCCCAGTGCTTCACACATGCCAGGTAAGTGTAGTAGCTACTCTGAGCCACAGCCTCAGCCCAGTGTTGACAACTTTTGCATTCCTATAGTAAAGATGGTTTGCCAAAAAAAAAAAAAAAAAGAGAGAGAGAGAGAGTTTAAAAAAAATAAAGCAAATGAAAGGAAAATTATAAATTATAAATATAAAATTATATTTATATCATTATATTATATATAATTACATATAAGAATTATATATATTATAAATATATATATAAATTTTATGTATTTATTTATAATTATATAAATTTTATACATTTATAAATAATTATATATAAATATTACATACAACTATATATAACTATATTATAAAATTATAACTTATAAAATTATAAATAATATAACCCAACATTTTAAAAATTTTGTGTATATATACATATATATACAAATATATATGTATAAAGAAAATACAGTATTTCTAATAGCATATATTTCTTCAATGCACTTTGGATGTAAAAATGCAGGTTAGACTGTCTGCCATACTAGATGTAGATATTTGACATCTGGAGTTTGAAGTTTGGAAAGGAAGATAGGCATTTAAAATATCAAAATGAAACAGCAAACCAAGAGTGATTGTGATGTTAAGTGTCTGTTTTTTTCTGCTGAACATCCCAACTTCATGTGCATGGAAATTTGTCAAAGGACAACACCACTTAACTCTAACTACTATGAGAATGGAAGCTGCCATTGTCTAACTTCTATATCCAGTTAACTAGAGTTATGTGTTCCTGCTAGATAGCCAAGAACTACAGAAATGAAAGCTATTTATCCTTAAATACTCTTACATTAGTAGCAGTATAAGCAAATATCAAACATTTATGCTTCTTTTTAAATTAATGACCAAGGTAAAGTATCCCTGGATCTATAATATTTAGGAGAATATATATACATATGTATTCTCCTAAATATTATATATATATAAATATTATAAATATTATATATATATATTTCTTTAAGATTGAAAAACACAAATAAGAACACTCTCAGTTGATACAGTGGGAAATGGGTAAAATCTGTCAAATACAAAAATTATTTTAGAACAAGTGTCTACTCTGCTTTTAATAATAATGTCAAAATATTTTTTCTCAAAGAGTAAGTTACAATTGTCCAGGTAATTTCTTGATTTAGATTTCTATGAGAGCATTTTTTTCAAATGAGGAGCTATTATCTTCATATTTAACCACAAATTATTATTTATTAATAATAAATTATTTGTCCCAGAGTCAACCTAATGATTTCTATCATTTCCAAGCTCTTAATTCTACCTGAAAGCTAATATAGACCTGATATTTCTAGCTGTAGGTTTCTCCTATTCGTTAGCTTTCACAAATAAAGAAAAAAAAAGGAAGAAAAAAAAATATTCATTTCTTTTAGTAATTCTCTATCTATGTCCTTCAATTGTACAATTTTTCTTGATAAAAAGAATAATGATAGTAGTAATAGTAATAATGATATTATTCTCTTCAGGTCATATTAGCTTAGCATTTAGATAACACCAAAAGACACAGATAAATCAAGGAAATATCTGATTATGAAACTTGTTTACAAATTTAGCTGGAGAAATTTGAAGATGCAGCTCTACTAGGACCTGTAAGGTTCCTGGACCAGGTGGTGAGGGATGGAGAAAAGACAAACACACAAATAGAGAAAAACCTGGGTCCTGGTGGTTCATTCACAATCCTGGTAGGGAAGGAATGACACAAAACAAGCTCAGCATGTTAATTTATATAGGTATAAACATCAAAAGGGTTTATTGTGAGAAAGTTTCATCAAAGTTAGTAGAACATAGTCATGAGTATGCGCAGCCCTATTACTATTATCCACTTACACCCATAATGTTCTACACCCCCTAACCCAGACCCAGCACTGGCATCTGAACCTCAGGTAAAGAACTGAATACTTCCTTGGCTGGCACAGAACCTCCTACTGAACAGGGTGTCACCATAGCAACCAGGCAGTCTCAAATCCATGCCTTAGCACTGAGAGTACACAGGAGAGGCATCACCTCTGTCACAGGATAGTTCAAGACCCGTAATTTAGTCTCTGCTCCTGAAACGCCTCTTAAGAAATATGCTATGACAATGAAATATATTAAAATAGCATCATAGCTTGTCCAATAATGTTACTTTAAATTCTGTAAAATCCCATGTGCATTGTCTTTAAATTTTTAATTAAAGTGTTATATTTAAATGTTGGATTATGTTACATGTCAAGTCAAATTATTATATATAGTAAGGCATATAGTACCAGTAGATTTAGTAGTGAAGTCTGAAAATTTATTCATTGATAAACTGATTTTGGAAAAATTTTCTGTACATAAATCATTGTAATAGAATTTTGAATTATAAGCTTTCCCTAATATTTTATTAAATCTGAAAATATTTTAGTGTATACTTTTGCTATGAACAACAGACTTTTTAATTTTGTTTAATGGAAAACTGAATGACTTACTTGTTTAAACATATATATTAAATACTTTAAAAGAACAGATTTCAAAAATGTAGACTAGACACTGATTATTAAAAACTAATTGTTAATCTATTTTTTACTCAACTAATTTTTAAAAGAAATTAGACTTCAATATAATTTAAAATTTTGTTTGCATTTTATAATCTACTTATTTTTGTGTTTGCATCTGATTTTACTGATGTAATTTAACATGTTGAATCATTCAGTCATGCTGGTTTTGATTCACATGCTTTCCAAGCCAGTTTAGTTATTTTCAGCACAGCATGAAAGAAGGATTTTCACTTTAATTCAAATCATTTGCCTCACATCATGTCAATGTATACATGACAGTGTTAGCAGAAATTTTACCCAATATGCTATAATACATGATGCATGAAAAAATATAAAATTATTTTATCTTTTTTAGGTTGAAATCATTGCTCCTTAGAAAGTATTTTAAAGGAATAATAGCTGAAAATTGTTTTCTTTTTCCTTTTTCTTTTTTTTCTTTTTTTTTTTTTTTTTTTTTTTTTTTTTTTTTTTGGTACTGGGGATTGAATTTAGAAGCACTCAACCATTCAGCCACATTCCCAGCCTTATTTTGTATTTTATTTAGAGACAGTGTCTCACTGAGTTGCTTAGCACCATGCTTTTGCTGAGTCTGGCTTTGAAATCACAATCCTCCTGCCTCAGGCTCCCCAGATACTGGGATTACAGGCTTGTGCATCGCGCCCACCAATAACTGAACATTTTTAAATGCAGTTGTATCCAATAATTCCATACAGGTTCAATATTTGCTTTAGTCTGCTATAAATGGAAAGTGTTGAAGAGAAATGTCATTTATTACTATAAGTCTTTTTTTTTCCAAAAATATCTAAAAATGTATCCTGTTTACAAAGTTTCTTTCTAGTGATGCTGTTAAATCTATACATTTGTTTATTTTAAATCAGTTTGAGGTTATTTAATATCACTAGTTTCACATTTTACCAGAAGAGAGTGCATAAATAGCTATGCTATCTAGATTTTAGCCCATGAAACATTTCCTAACAAGCATTGCCATGTCAAATATAAGTGGATTGGCTTTAGAAAATTAGTCAAACTGCTTTACTATTTACCTGTGAAAATTGAGGTCTTGGGTTCACATAACTAAATGAATTTCCTTGAAAAGTATTTTTCTGAGTTGCTAAATCACAACTAAATCAACCATTTCAGAAACAAAAGAACACTTTCTTGTCTTATCCTATGTATTTCCTGAAATTCTAACAAGGGTGGTTTAAAATGCATACATTTACATAAAAAATATACAGCAAATAATATTTTGTAACCATTTTACTATCTTTTTTCCTGTGTTAAAGTGGTTGACATTTATCCTATATTGAATATTGTTGTTATACAATTGGAAAAAGGAAGGTTTATTTAAAGATATTTAGTCATACCGAAGATCATTTTTTGACAGATGAATTTTAAGAGCTAGCAATTAAATTAAGAGTAAACTAGAATCTGTATAGCAGTTGACAACCTAAACAGTTACTCAGACCCTCCATAAGGGAAGCACATGCATTTTAAATTAATTTTTACATGTTACACCGTAAAATTTGGGGATAAAATTCAAATGAATTATACATGTTGTTAAATTGCATTAGATTAATAAGATGAAATACAAAGAAATTAAAAATAATTCCCAAGGAGCTGTGGTTATGGCCCAGTGATGGAAATTTGCCTTGCATGTGCCTAGTTCTGTGTGTAATCCTCAGCACCACATAAAAATAAATAAAATAAAGGTATTATTTCCACCTATAATTTAAAAAAATAATAATTTCTAAATCATTAGTGCCAGTTACCTTGACACATGTCCATGATGTTTGGATATCTGATTGGACTATTGACATCTATAAAAATTAACACTGTGGGTTATGCTTGAAAGTTATGTTTAGGACACTTTTATATGTTCTGATATTTTCATGTAAATATGGCTTAATTGACTGCAGTGTATTTAATTTAATTTCTATTTTTACTTATTTTGAAACATTCTGTTTTCTAGTAAAATATTTACAAACAGTATAGTTAAAATTGGTATTTTGAAGTCATCTCATCACATACTTGGCTTCAATAAAATATAAATATGAAACCCTTCTAATCTTGAAAATCTATAGGAAATGAGAATCATAAGCTACTCTTCCAAATAAAATAGATAATTATTTTTTTTAAATTTTAATCAAATGCACAAGGAGAGAACTTATTACCTCTAATGGGTTATCTCAGTCATGTAATTTAAACTTCACATAAATTATTTGTTAATAAATCATGCAGCCTTAATTTTCTGCCATCACAATTCAAGGACAAGCACAAAGACTTCCCCTCTATGAAAAGCAAATATTCAATTTAGAGTCATTGCGTGACTAGTCCTCCCTTGGGCAATGCAATGCTTAACTAAATGCTGCAAACATCAGTGTGTCAAAGACCAAAATGGAGTAGGGAAAGAATGTAGTTAAAAGGCAGACCAATTGTGTAAAGTTTAACACCTTTATCAAAGTTAAGAGTATGGTTTTCTGTTGTAATCAAGAATATGTCTGGGAGCACATCGGTTCTTTCAAAATTTCATCAATAAGGAATGGAATTAACAACATAGAGACCACACTAAGAGCAATAAATCTGGCCTCACCAATTATACAAAATACAATGACTCTGCACAAAAACTCGTAAGTGATTTTTCTGCAAGTTTATATTATAGTACTCATCACTTAGAGATGGCGTTATAAAGGAATTCAGAGAAATTTTCAGAAAAAAATGTTTGATTTTTTGAAATAATTATTTTCCTTCAAGAGGGCAGAACAACAAATTACAACTAATATTCACAATTTTTAAAATAATGTGAACTTTGTTCATTTTTTAACAGATATAAAGCACATTTCAGTTACTAATCTGTGTTTCCAATGAATAGAACTATTTTTGTAATATGAATATGAATATAAATGGAGATTTAAGTAGAAACCCTCTACTATATTCTTAGAAAGTTTTACTATATTGATACCTTTGTGATATTCTTTTAATTAATAAGCACTATAAATTTTTCTAACACTAGGAAAGTTAGCTCCTTTGTAATATTTATCCTTTCCAGAGTTTCCTTGTCAATTTTCTGGCATTTGTTGAAGAATGTGAGATTTATATTTTATTCTACTTTATCCTTCACCCCAATAAATCCCTTGTTGACATTCTTGAAGTAATTAATTACATTTTTATAGCATCTAAAACCCACAGGGCCATTCCATAATTAATACCTGTGTGTAAATTTTTTTCCAGTGGTAAAAATTTAATGCAAGCCACTAAACTCTTATAAGAAATGCACATTTTTTTCTTTGTTAATGCTTTTCACTTATTCACCTTGAAAATTTAACTCTAGTATTCAATGCCAGACATAAGTCTTTAGTAGAATAAAACTAAAGCTTCCAATTGGTTTTCTTCACTGGAATCAATTTTTTTTTAATTCCTCTTTTTTTAATTCAAAGTTGTTTTATATATAACAATAGCATGCATTACAATTCATAGTACATATATAAAGCACCTTTTTACATAACACTTTTTGAATACAAAGTATATTCATACTATTCATGTCTTCAATCATGCATTTAGAATACTGATATCCATCTCATTCTACCATCTTCTTTTTTTTTTTTTTCCATTTCAAAAATCCAAATGCCAAATGTTTTCTCTGGAATCAATTTCTTTAGCAAAAAATTAATTTGTATATTTATAACCAATGTAATATGCCATTGATAAATCTGTTATTAATACATTTTAGTCTTAATATGTCTTGATTCCCTTTATCTTCAAAATCAAAAGGTACCACTTTGTTTTCATGTCCTTTTTAAAAATTTTCTGGATTTGTTCATACAAATAGTTATTGCCAGCCTCATTTTATTGATGGAAAAAGTCAACTTGAGCTGATTATGTATAATGTAAAAACCTTATAGAAGTAATTTGTACTTAATGCTTTAATTTAATAAAACAACAAAAATGTGGAGGAAAAACTTTTTATGGTAAAATATTCTTGAATTAGTCTTTTAAACTGCTTTTTTCCCCAGGTTTTTAGCATTAATAATTTAAATTAAAGTATCTATTTATATCACCATCAAGAAAAATGACTTTTTAAATTATTAATTATCTCAGGGCAACTGGGGATTTGAACCCAAGGGTACTTTACCACTGATCTACATCCCCAAATTTGTATTTTTTATTTTGAGACAGGGTCTCTTTATGCTGCTTAGGAAGCCTCACTAAGTTGCTGAAGTTAACTTTAGACTTGTCATCTCATGCCTCAGCCTCTGAAATTGCCAAGGTTACAAGCATGTACCACTGCACCTTGCTAAAAAAAAATCAATTTTCAAAGAAAAAATTTTGAGCTCATGGGCCTAAAATGTACATTTAAATGTGTGTTTTGTGTGTATGCATGTATATGTATACATTCATTTTTAAAGATGCCTAATAATACTGATAAATATAGAATGTGATTAAGGAATCATAAGCCCATTGTTTACAAATAGTTTCTTTCAATTTTGTGGTACTTGTTTCAGATATATTAAATTTACTAAATTTCTTCTCTTCTCTCCCCACCCCTCTGTGGTATTCCTTTAAATACCCTCTATTAGAATTTCATATAAAAAGAAATAAAGAACATGAGTATAAATTAAAATAAGTAATAAAATTCAAATTTTCAAAACTGGGTGATCCAGACATGGTGGTACACAACAATAATTCTACTGAGACAGGAAGATCACAAGTTTGAGGACATTCTGGGAAACTTAGCAAGACCTGTGTCAAAAATAAAAATATAAAAAGGGCTGGGGGTATTGCTCAGTGGAAAGCACCCCTATGTTCAATCTCCAGGACTGCAAAAAATGAGTTTAAAAAGTGGATGATAAAATCATTGAGCATTCATATTAGATATTAATTCATATTAGATATTGCTTTGAACATTGAACTAATTTAGTTTTATATTTTTAAATTCCTATCCTCTCAAAATCTTCAGTGGCCTATTTCTTTATTTACCCATAGCTTGATGACATAACCTTGGAATTGAGTATGCTTTTCTTTGACTTCTATGGTTTTGCTTCATTTATTGACTCATTTTTTTCATTATTCATTACATATTTATGGAAAATAAGCATTGTGGTAGCTTTTGGAAATAAAGTGGTGACCAAAACGTAAATGACTATGAAGCATAAAATTTAGGGGTCTAGGCAAACACTGAAATATACAAATATTTAAAGTGATTGGTATGAGAGTTGTCCTCATTTAATCATTGCACATTGTACATATTATCACCCTGAACCCATAAATATGTATAATTATTATTGGTCAACTAAAATTACAATTTTAATTTAAAAAATAATTTTAAAATATGCAAAAGATTAATAGAAGTGTGCAGCTATATAAGAAAGACCACTATTTAGTGTGGAGGTGAGTAGGACTCTTGCCATAGAGATGTGAGAAATACAAATACAGAAGATTTTTAGGTGAGAGAGAAGGGTCTTTTATTCCCTCTCAGTCAAGAGGAAAGAGCTAGCAAAGGTCAATAATAAAGGGAGAAATATCAGATAAACTGAAACAATACGATAAGTATAGGCAGTAGAACTGAAGCAAAAAGTGTGGAGAAAGTACAAGAAATCCTTTTTAGGCTCAAATAGTAAACTAAGCAAGAAGTATGTAGGCATTCTGATTTTGTCACAAAAGCAGTGTGGTATCATTGATGGAACAGATGTGATCAGACTTGGATCAGTCATAGCTCTCAGTCAATAGTGTGGAAAATAGATTAGAATCAGTAAGAGTGCAATATCTACTGTGAAAAATGGAGAAAGTATGAAAAAATATTACATTTTTTATGAATTTCTTCTCTCTATGTAGAGAGATATAAACTCATTTTTACATACATTTTGTAGATATATACATATTTATATACATTATGTTATAAATTTCATATTGTAATCAACAGAAAAATCTAGATATCAAAATGTGTATCATCTTCAAATTGAACACTGACGTCATTTTCTTAGCAGACCCATTTTGGCTTTATCAAAGCATGCAGTTTTGGGATTGAAACACACAGAAAAGCTAGCTTGTCAATTAGATTTGATTTTGTCCTAATTTCAAGGATATGATTAATCCATCAACCATTACTTATGCCAAGCAGCAGTCAATGTATACAAAGCAGAAAAATTGCATCAAATACATTTAATTCTCAAATTCCATGCAGTTTCTTAATGCTACAGTTATTTTCTCAAAGATGCTTTTGTATTTTGACAAATTTGTGGGATGATCTTTATTTCTCCTGCAAACAAAATGCATTTCACACTAATTGATCATTTTCCTCCAAACACTGATCTGCTATGGTTGAATAAATCCAGTTATTTGATTTGGTGTCACATAATATTGTTTTCTTTCAATTTCCTCCTTATGAATCTGTATGTGAAATACAGAGTTCAAAATAATTTTCTTAGTACTTTAATACCTCATAATTGAAATAAATTTGTCAATGTGCTATAAGTCTTTTAGTAGTCATCAAATATATTATTCTTTTAAGCAATTATTCTGAGATAACTTGACATTAGCAATATACTTCAAATATTTTATATTTACTAAGATATACTTAAACATATATTACTAAGTAGTGAATAACCCTTATTATAATGGTACAGTAATGCAATACATTAGAAACTAGTGCTTAGAATGTGTAGTAACACTAAGTTTAGTTTTATTTTATTTGGTTTGGTTTGGTACTGGGGCGTTTTACCATTGGGTTACATACGGAACCCTATTTATTTATTTATTTATTTAGAGACAGCATCTTGTTAAATTGCCAAGGTTGGCCTCCAACTTGTGGTTCTCCTCCTGCAGCCTCCCAATTTGTTGAGATTACAGGTGTGTGGTGCTATAGGTGTTCTTATCTTTTATAAGTTTCATAAAAATGAATTTTATTAAAATTAACAAGTTATTCAACATAATTATTATTTTTATGTATGCTTTTGGTTTTACTGCTCCTTTTTCACTGGGCAAATTGAAACCTGTTATGTTAATTTTTCAATGACAAAACTGAAGAACTTTCCAAGTGTTCTTGCCTCAATCTCTGGGTCGCTTATTTATCTGGTGCTAACTTTGACTTTTTTAAATACAGGGTTTCATAGAAATGTTATTCGCTGGTCTAATTTTTCATTTTTTTATACCATTGAAGGTTTTGAAAATAGCATATTTTGTTAACATACATTCTCAATTTGTGAGACATAAAATTTAATCTGTCTTTAAAAATCTGTCTTAGATAACAGTATTGTATACCATATTCCTGATGTACTTTATAAATATACATATAATTATGTGGACCTCTTTATGTATAAGGCTTTCCATAAACTCATATATTTGAACTTATCAGCTAAGAGATTGATGCATAATTGCACTTCTACAGTTTTCTTCATTTGAAGTAAATCTCAATAATTTCTTTAAAAAAAATGAATAATTTAAAGTATTATCTTAAGTAATAGGTAGGTTAAAACAGGCATTAATAACAAAGAAAACAAATGTTCTTGTCTAATCACATTCTTTATGCATTGTAAATATATATGAAATTCCATATTGCCTATATATTTCAATAAATATTACTCTCTTATGTGCTTACGATTCTTCTAGTAGGTGAAAATATTTGAAAAATTAACATAAAAATTAATAATTAATTGGGTGACCTTAAGATATTCTTTTTTTTACTCCTAAATACAGCAAGAGACAAGAAGAGACCAAGAGAGTAAAGAACTGTCTGAAGGATCTAATCCTTGTGGTAGAAAAAATATACTAGTACAAAGTCATTCACAGCAGATTTTTCAGGCAAAATGATAGAAAAGAAGAAGACTAGAGTTCCAGAAACAGGAAGGAATATGGAATAAGAGCATGGAAGTTACAAGGTGGTAACAAGGGAATAATTTTGGAGCATTGTCAAAGAAATTCAGTGTTGTAAATTCATAATTACCCTTTGGAAGATGGCATGTGATATTTTAGTCACATGTTTACTTTTCATAAATGTGCTGTAGAATGAGTTTTCCCTGAAAGAATGTGGTATATTACTTAAATATATCCTTTGCAGAAAATCATTGTATGAAGAGATGTGAAAATATTCAAACTAGATGAATTGAAAGCTGCAAATCAAATTTATCAAGAGAAAATTTGCTTTTCTAAAATTCCTAGCTCTTAAAAGTAAAAATAAATAATTTTTATAAAATGGTTTTATCATAAAATTAGGCAAGCAGACCACTTTTCTCAGATTGCCTGATTACTATTTAAAATCTGTAAATACTGAGAAGCAATTAAATTAGATGGAAAATATTCTATTAAAATCTTATTATTTAAATGAAAATGACTCATTTTTCAGCAAGTTGTCATAACCATATATCTAAGTTAACAACAGAAGAAAAAGCATTTGATTTAGTCATCCCTATTTCTATTTAAAGAACATAAAAATGCCCATGCTGTATTGACTGAAAAGCATTTTTAGATTAATTTCAGCTATAGTTCTTTCAAATAGTAAATACATAAGACTGTTCTTCTTTCTTATTTGTTCTGAAAGTATCACTTTTAGATATTTTTATTAGTTTTTTTATTTTAAGCATTTTTAATCATATAGCAATAGCATTCATTCTATTCACTCTGCTATGATACTGATCTCAGAGCTTTTTGTAAAATTGAAACTCTACACCTATTATGCAAAAACTGCCCCTCAATCCATTCTCCCAACACTGATAACCACCATTCTAACTTTTTGTTCCTATTTGTTCTGATTTCTATGTAATCTTTAGTGATATTAGCTTATTAGCCATTTATATATCATCTTTGAGGAAATGTCTATTCAAGTCCTTGGTTCATTTTCTATGGGGTTATTTTTTTCCTATTGTGAACATATTTTGCATCTAATTTTACAATGCAATTTTTCTTTTTAATGTTAATGCTTTTTTAAAACAATAAAATTATTTAAAGTTTTATTTTAAAATTATATAGTTTTTATTATGTTGATATATTCACCTTCTATACCTTATTTGTACAGGTTTTTCCATAAAAGTTTGAGAATTTTATCAAATATCTTTACTGCACTGATTGAAATAATCACGGATTTTTTTCTCATTTATTCTGTTCATATGGTATATCACATTTATTGACTTTTGTATGTTGAACTATTTTTGCAGCCCTCAGATAAATTCTAACTGACCATGGTGAATGTGTTGTTTGATTCTGTTTCCCATTATTTTGTTGAGGATTTTTGCATCTATGCTCAACATGCTTGTAGATTTTTTTGCTGTTTTTGTAAACTTGTCTGGTTTTGGTATCAGGATAGTGTTGGCATTCTAAAATGTGTTTAGAAGGGTTTCCTCCTCTTCAAGTTTTTGGAATAATTTAAAAAGGATTGGTAGTAATTTTTCATATTTTAGTAGAATTTAGTAGTGAAGACATCTGGACCTGGGTTTTCCTTTGATGGGATGATTTTTATAATTGGTACGGTCTCACACTTGTTATTGATCTGTTCAGGTTTTTTATTTCTTTCATTATTCAATCTTGGAAAGGTGTATGTGTTCAGGAATTTGTTAATTTCTTATAAATTTTAAAATATGTTGGCATATAATTCTTCACAATGTTGTTTAATGATCTTTTATTTTCTGTGGTGTCAGTTGTAAAGTCTTTTTTTCTCTGATTTTATTTATTTGACTCTTCTTATTTCTTTTCTTAATCTTTGTAAGAATTTGTCAACTTTATCACTTGAAGAATTAGCTCTTTTGCTTGGATTTTTTTTTTTTTTACTGTTTTGTTAGACTCTATTTCATATATTTTTATTGTGATCTTTATTAATTCTTTGTACTAATTTTGGGGTTAGTCTTTTTTGTTTGTTTGTTTCTTGAGATACCATGACTGATATTTTTAGAGCTTTTCAAAAATTTGAATATTGATTGCTAAAAACTTCCTCTTAGTTCTCCTTTTGTTGTGTCCCATGGTTCTTTGCCTGTCATATTCCCATTTTCAATTGTCTCAGTATTTTCTTAAACATTCTTTTTCATTTCATCCTTTATTCATTGGTTGTTCTGTAGTAAGTTGCTTAATTTCCATGCATGTGATAGCTTTCAAATTTATTGTTACTGATTTCTAATTATGATCAGAAAAAAGATATAGAATAGTGATCAAAAAAGATGCACAATATGATACAAGATACTCAATAAGATATCAATTATTAAAAATTGGCTGAAACTTGTCTTTTGACCCACCACATCATCTATCCTGGAAAATATTCCATGTGATGTTGAGAGAAATGGATATACTGTAGTGGTTAAAAGCATGTTCTGTAGATGTCAACTACATTATTAACATCCATTTGGTTCTAGAAGGTAATTTGACTGCTGTTTCTTTGTTGATTTTCTGTTTGAGCAATCTGTTCACTGCTAAAAGTTTATAGTAAAGTCTATTAACACAGTAACATTAGTGTATTGAAATCTTTCTTGTTTATATATATTAATATTTGCTTTATATGTTTGTGTTCTCTGATATTGGGTGCACGCATATCTATAATCACTACTTTCTCTTGTTGAAGTGACACTTTTATTATTATATAGTGACTGCTTTTTTTTTTTTTTTACTCTTTTCATTTAAGGTCTACTTTGATAAATGTGGCTACTACTGCTTCATAGATTCCATTTACACAACATCTTATTCATCTCTTCAATTTGTCTATGCATGTCACTAGGGTTGGAAAAAGTTTTTGTAATAGCATTCAGTTGAGTCTTATTATTTCTTATCTATTCAGTCACTGTATGTCACTGTATGTGTTTTTATTGGAGTAATCATGCCATTTACATTTAAGGTAATTAATGATTCATAAGGTCCTACTATGCCCATCTTGTAACTTTGTTTCTAATTTTCTAGTTTTGTTATAGTTCTTTTCTTTTTTCTATTATAGTTTTTTCTTTCCAATTAAGTGATTTACTCTTAACAGTCTTTTGTCTCCTTGTTTGTTACTTTTGGTTTGTCTATTGTAGATTGTTGATTATGATTACTATTAGACTTACAAAATCTTCTTTTCATTACAGTAAGCTATTTTTAAATCATAATACTATAATGTGATTATAAAAACAAGAAACAAAAAGATAGTAAAACACTATACTTTTACTCCATTCCTGGTCACATTTTCATTTTTTTGTTCTATTTTTACACTTTTATTTCATGTCAATCTCTGAACATAGTAATGGGGTTATTATTGTTTTGTTTTTAATCTTTAGATTAAAGATTTGAGTAAATTAGACCCCATGCTTGCAATATTAGAGCGTTTTTTTTGTTTTGAAGTCACACATTGTCTAAGTTGAATTTCTTCAGAACAATTTATGTTTTAGATTTTTTTTTTTTTTTTTTTTTTTGGTGCTGGGGATTGAACCTGGGGCCTTGTGCATGAGAGGCAAGCACTCTACCAACTGAGCTATATCCCCAGCTCTATTTGTCTTATTTCTTAGCTATGTTGAAAGAACCAAACAACTCTTATAATTTACTAGCTTATATGACAAGTATTAAGGGAATAAGTTTTCAGGTTAAAAAAAAAAGCAATAAAATTTCACCCATACACAAATTGTAAATTAGGCACTAATTTCTGAATTACTTTTATACTTTAAAGTTTAATAGAGAATGTTCCTGTACAGTTGGAATTTGAAATTCACACATACACGATAAGATTGCTATTCCTTTTATTGATTTTTTGTTTGTTTAATTAGTTGCACACTATAGTAGCATGTATTTTGGCATATTATACATATAGAGAGTATAACTTCACATTCTTCTGCTTGTACATGATGTAGAATTACATTGATCTTTAATTACATATGTACATAAGATAGTAATGTCTGATTCATTGTACTATCTTTCCTATTCCCATTTCCCCTCCTTTCCATTAATTTCCCTATGTTTAGTCCAAAGTAATTCTGTCCTTCCCTAACCACTCACCCTTGTTGTGAATTAGCATATACATATAAAAAATATTGACCTTTACTTTTTTGGAATTGGCTTATTTCACTTAGCATGGTATTCTCTAGCACATTCACTTACTGACAAATGCTAAAATTTCATTCTTCTTTATGGCTGAAAAATATTCATATATATCACATTTTCTTTATCCATTCATCTGTTGAATGGTACCTAGGCTGGTGCCATAGTTTAGCTAATGTGAATTGAGCTGCTATGAATATTGATATGGCTATGTCACTGTAGTAAGCTGATTTTAAGTCCTTTGGGTATAAACTGAGGAGTGGGAAAATTGGTTTCACTCCAAATTTTCTGAGGAATCTCCATAATGCTTTCTATAGTAGTTTATATATGCTTTCTATAGTGGTTATACCGATTTGCAGTCCCACCAGTAAAATATGAGTGTACCTTTTCCCCCACATTCTTGCCAACATTTATTGTTGCTTTTATTCTTGATAATTTCCATTCTGAGTAGATTGAGATGACATAAGATTGACATTTTTAACTTTTAATATCCTGGTTGTAACTTTAAAGTGGACATGACCAAAGTAACATAAAAAGTTCTTATACGGAACATAGATTCCCACTGAAAGCTGTTAAGATTTGTTCCCAAAATTTCAGTCTTTTTAGTGAATTATATTTAAAATAAGTAACATATGTAAAATAATTTTAGACAATTTGAATATAATGTATTGAAACAAAATACTAATTAAAAACACTAAAATCCATGCCTGAAATACAATAAATTGTGCTTGAATTACTTAAGTGACCAAAAAAGAACATTTTGACTTAAAAGTTATACCTCCTTGGCAGTAGTACTAAATGTGAGAGATTCTTAAGAAATCTAAAGAAAGCACAACCTAGAAAAACAAATTTAGTGAATTATGATACTATTTTATCAGAACAATCTTGGGAATGATATTTTGGAGTTCAGTAATTTTTATGCCAGATAAAATTTATTTAGGTATTATCATAACAACAGTTTTAACGTAATTTGCAGTAAGAATGGAAAAGGCCAACATCAGTTCCAGTCATATATTAATATCACTTTTACTTTCTTTAGAAATATTACTGGTTTTCTGGGTTAGACAGAATAATGTCATATAAAATATATTTTTACCCCAGTTCTCAGAACATGTAAATATGTATATGGAATTAAGTAGTCTTCAGATAGGAGATTGTCCTTTTTTATCTAGGTTATTCCAGTGAAGTCAGAAGAGTCTTTAACATGAAAGAGGAAGGAAAAAGAGGAGTATCACAGTGATATTATATAAAAATATTTGATTGGCCTCTGCTGACTTTAAAGATGCAACAAGTTCACAACCAGTGATTTTGTACAGTGTCTGAGCATATGAAAAGGTCAGGAGAACAGATTTTTCCCTACTGCCTCCAGAATGGAATATACGAGGTGGATGCCTTGATTTTAGCCCGAGTAGATCCATTTCACATTTATTACCTCAATAACTGTAAAATGACATAATTTTATTTGTTTAAATCACTAAGTTTTGGGTAATTATTTTAGATCAAAAATATAAAACTAATTTCCTTACTCCTTATTCACTCTTTCATTTCAAAAAGTGTTTTCTCTCAGTTTTTCATTTCTTTTTAAAAAATTTCTTCTAATTAATTATATAGGACAGTAGAATGCATTTGATACATTGTACACAAATGGAGTACAACTTCTTATTCCTCTGGCTGTACATGGTGCAGATTCACACCTGTATTGTAGTCATACATGTATATAAGGTAATAAAGTCCATCTCATCCCATCATCCTTCCCATCCCCCCAAATACTTGATATTATGTAAGCTTTTAGAGCTAGTATATGAATATGTGATCATTTTCAGATCATTGAGGTTTAAGAAATAAAGTTACAATAACAAGTGCTTAACTGGGTGTAGCTCAATGATTGAGCACTTGCCTAGTATGGTTAAGGCCCTGACACCAACCCCAACACACACACACACACACACACACACACACACACATATACACACACGGGGGGGGGGGGGGATGCATGCTGTTTTTTTTTTTTTTTTTTTTTTTTTTTAAGATGTATAAGGAATATCCCAGCTTTCTCTAGTTGGATATTGTCTATGTATATGTGACATCTGAAAATATGACAATTGAGGATGGGAGAGTAGAAACCCAAAGCAGGTTGCTGATAAACTTACTATGAGGGATAATTTGTATTCTTTCTGACTTAACCCTTTTTGGCTCAGATTCACTATTCCTGGCCATTATAATTAATGCAACTCACAAAGTGCCAAATGCTTTACTGACAGGTTTTTAAAATATTTCTTCCAAATGCATTTATCTGAATTACTAGGCTTAAAATACTATTAAGAAAGAATTAAAGCTATCATGCCATTAATTGAGTTTAGTGAGTCATTGACATGCGTTGATTTTCATACATTTTAATACTTTGTTTTAAAATCTTACAAAGGGTCATTATAAGATTCTCCATTCTAATGGAGCATGTATTCAATATTTTTTCTTTGCAAATGTGAATATTTACTTATTTTCTATAGGAAATTCATTTTATTAGATTATTGAAAATTTTGTCTTTAGTTATCTAATATACAAATTTCTTTTGTTTCTGCAATATTATTTGATAAGTCCAGATATAAAAACTGAATTGGAATCATTTTGTTCAATATTTTTATACATTAAATATTTCAAAACAAGAAGTTGATGGGTATACATGATGAGAAAGTTGTCAAGAATCCTCATCCAAATTTGTGAACATGAGTGTAATATTTTCATTGGAATTTTATTTTAAACATAATTTGCTGACAAGTTTAGCTATTTTTCATGAGTTTAAGGAAAAAAATTAACATCTTTGGTAGAGAATTTTAGTTTATTTTTCAGAGGATCTGATAGTAGAATTAAACAAGATCTAATACAAAAAAAATTTCCAATTGCACTTTCTAGATGAAATCAGAATTGATACATGCTATAAACTTCCACTTTAAATGTGGTTCTCTGTATTGCCAAGTTTATTCTTAGTATCACTGTAGGGCTCAAGCCAAACTATCTTATGGTGCAATAATATAGGCATCAGTCTCCAAATCTAGTTACACTCAGCCGACAGGTAGTTATTTAGGGAGACCATCCACAGGGAGTGATTGGAGTCCCATCTGTTTAAGCACTGGCTGCCAGTGATAGCAAAAGATAGGGAAGATCCATCATTCTAAGTGAGGGATCAATGGCTGAGAGCACATTGTGAGAAAGCAAGTCAAGAGTGTTATTTTGTATTGGGGAAAAGTCAGAATGATATTGACCCTCACTAAGTCATGTAGAATTGGATTTAGGGGACACACTTTCCACTGTGAGTGCTCCCTGTACCTTGTTAAAGTCATTCAAACAGCAGTTAGACAAGACACTTCAAGTCAGTACCTATCATTAAAAAGAATAAAAGTATGTCCATTCAACCTCTCTTCAGAGAAAAAGAAAAATATCAATGCTGTAGGACTCCCCAATCTCTACTGTCTTTTGAGATGAAACACACAAGTGAGCATTTAATACTCAAACACAATCTTCTCCCATCAAGCAGATGGGTTGTCTACTTGAACAGGATATAGTTCAATCAATAAATGGAATCATAGGCTATTATCTCTGAAGGGTATCTATGATATTATCTAGTAAAATCTTCTCAAATTAAATGTGACCTAGAGAAGCTAAGTGACTGCCTCCATGATTAAATACAAACAACAAAAAGCTGTTGGAAGACTAAGGCATACATTTTATTCAAATCCCTAATTTAGTATTTTATTCTCCTTCCACAATATGATGCCATCCTAATTAGACACTTATCAGGTAAATTGTAATTTTGGGAATATATGAACATTTTATATAGTAATAACAAAATGACACAATATAATAAACTTGTAGAAAATACATTAAAATTTTAACAAATATTCAACACTTCTCTTCTAATACTGTATAATCTGAAGACTAAAAATTCAATTTCCTAGCATAGCTTGTCCCTTCCATGCCTATTAAACCTCATTCAAATGATTTTATTCATACATGTTTTGGAAGTTGACATTATCCCATTTTTGCAAGCACTACCATGGAAGCCTTTATTTTTTCTTTGGTCCCATTAACCAAGGTCTTTGTAACTATCCATGGGTATTGGGATGCAGACTTCAATTATATGTGGCTTGGTATCAGTGCAGTCAATAATTTGGGAAGAGCTTTCCCATTCCAGTTTTAAAGCTGAAGTGTTCATTTAACCAGTGGTGCAGTGGCTTCCTGATTCCCCTCGATTGTGGCAGAATTCGTTTTTCTAGCCTTATAATTTAGTTATATTTTTCTGTGCATAATACCTGGATTACCAAACAATGAAAAATCTGCCCCTTTTACAGTTCAAAACTTTAGAGAAATATATTTTCATTTATTAATTCATTTCTCTTTTTCTGCTTGGAATAGTCTGTATGTGTTTTGTTACATAAACCTGAATTCTAATACAAAACTGGCATATCTTGTTTAATAAAATATTCTAATGAAAGAGGGTATGAATTAAGACTTCAATATTAAAAGAAAACTTTATAAAGGAAGCTGATTTAAGTTAGACTCACAAACAGCTAAGATTTGATTGCTTAAGAGATAAGAAAATGCCAATTCAGTTGTCAGAGGCAAACTGAATTTAGGACAGCAGAAATTAACTTGCATACAGCTACTTTTCAACCATGTACAGATTGCTCATCACAAGTCAAGTAGTATAAATAAAATGGGTTTGAATCAGTGTAGATAACTGCCTTTAGTGGAAACTATGGGGCAATTTTGTAAATACAGTTAAATTAATGGGGAAATTAAACTAGAGAAGGCCTTGAAAAAAATAGAAGCTTTTGAAAGAAATGGTCTTTGAAAGGTTTTGAAAAGGGAGTGCCATGATAAAAATGGTGTTTAAAGCATAACATGGGCATTGATATATAAAACAGTAGAGAAGCTGGACTAGAGAAATATTAAGATTAATGATGCTGGAATGAAGGCATAAATATAAGAGCAAGGTCTTTTAGGGAGAGATACTGTCCATAGCATAGGGATTCATTTAGTGAGCAGTTAACTTTAGAAGATAGACACTAATAAAAATTTTCATATGAGACTATAATGGACTTGAAACCTCAGGTATAAATAAAGAGCCATACTGAGCTGGAAACAGGGCAAGTGTGCGTAGATGATATAGGACCTCAGAAATGAGAGACTTTCTTCTCTCTAGTCTTTTGGCTAAAGTCAATGAAAAACTATTGTGAACAGAACTCAATGTAATTGAAGGATCTTTCATAAGGTTATTTGGAGGGTTATTTGGAAAGTGATTAAGGACATGGACAACAGTAAAGTTAGATAATATAAAATTCATATAGGTCAAATCTACCTATGGTATTCCATGGCCAAGGCATAGAAAATGAAAAAAAGAATTTTGGATATTCTTTTTAAAAATGTGCATAAATATAGTAACTCCAGACAATCTTTAAAATGAATAAATGATAACAAGTGTTGATACCAAGATTTTCAAACCATATTCAGGTTTAACATAAATGCAAATGATGCCCCCAAATACCATATGCTTGATTCTCTTTTGTTTCATTTTTCTTCTAAAGGAAGACCTGAAGCACTTTTCCAGACCAGACACTGGGGCTTTCCTTCTTGAATACTACCTTTAGGAACTTCAGAGAGTGTCAACAAGAAGGGTCATTCCTATTTGTGTCCCAGTGCTAATAAAGGGAGCTACAATAGCACATCTGGGGAGTGAAAAGGAGCAGGGGACAAATAGGGTAAAGGAGTGATACATAGGACACTTACAGATAAGGTACCAAGCTCCTCATAGTAAGAAGAATTAAGCTATTTTTGATCTACCTCACCAAGAAGAGGAAACAATTATCCTACCATTATTTTTCTCATCTTCTGTTTTTTTTTTTTTTGAAACCACAGTTTGAGAATACAAAATGCTCTCTTTTTTCCCCTCAACATCCTTCATCTTGATAGCAACTATTTTTTTTTTTTTTTCTTGAAACACAGTGTTGTTTCCTCTGGAAATATCTGTAGACAATTTAGAAGCTCTCAAGTAGCTGGAAATATATGTCAGGGAGCACCCCAGAAAGTGGGAATATGTCTTTAATGGTATCATGGAAAGCAGCATGAACTTAGCCCAGAGAACAATTAATGCTGTGTCAGGTACCACTTCTACAGAAGAGGGTAGTGGGTGGGATACATTTAGCTGCTGCTCCTGCTGTTGGTGCTGCTGCCACCACAGTGGCTAATTGCCCATTGCCCACCACCTACACACTTGCACCCCACAAACATGCTACTGTGGGCAATTGTTTTGAAGGACCTAATAATAGGTTGGGGTGCAGGATCTTATTAAGCAGAGGAAGAGTGCAGATGGTCAGTCATGCTCGGAGTAGCTTCTACTGCCCTGATTTGAACTTGCCATTGTCCAAGGAACATCAGGGAAATCAATAACTGAGAGAATTTACTTGCTAACATGTATCCTTGGGCTGTGGTAGGTAAGAACTCAGAATGTTTTGCTCTAAATGACACTATAACCCTGAGTCCTCCCTGCACTTCCTGATCGGGAGAACATTGTGAGAGTGACGATAATAATTGTTAAATGTTGAAATAAACCTTATCATATACAGAGGCCATTAGGTTTCTGGGATGGTTGTGGGTACCACACACTCAGCAAGATCTTGGTTTGTTACAAGAATGATAGTACTCACACATGACTGATGATGGCTAACATGGAAGAACAGAGATAGATGCAGTCTATTCATGTCTTTTATTAATCTGTCAGACAAGCTCACATAAGTTGAGAAACTCCTGTAGGTTCATAAGATTCTACATGGTTTAACAAGTTAACAAATAAGCAGAGTATTGAACCCACTTAAAAATGAGGCTGATGAAAAGGATTGATCCCTTCAACAATCATTTACCATAGATCTCTGGGGGTCAGGCATTAAAGTACTAGTAAACACAACTGCTTCACATCCTCATGAAGCTTATAATGGCATGGAGCAGACAGTGAAGCCAAAGAAACCAGGAAGCAAATGGTCTTGTTGTAGATAATGGCATGTAAAATAATTCTAAGAAGAGTGTATTATAGTAATTTAAGATAATTTTTATAGATATATCAATTGATACTCAGCATCTATCTCAGTCTTTTTCTTTTATGCTGTTACATGCAGTCTAGAAAACCTGCAGTCAGATTTTGAATGCTAGAAGTCCACAAATTAGAAGGCCCAAAATGGTGTATTGAAAACAAAAGTGAGATTTTTGGGGTTTATTGATGCTAGAAAATATGACTATAAAATTGAATGGTTTTGTTTTTGTTGTTGCTGAAATCCCATCAAGTCACTTTGTGAAAATTGAGAAGATGTGGTTAAGTGCAGTTCATGGAATGCACAGCCTTCTGGTTCCCCACATTTCTGGTTATAGCAGAAGGAGTGTGTTATGGATGCTTCTGCTTGTTCTGGGAGGGATATTTGCTTATGGTCCATCTGATTGAATACTCCTTATAAGGAAGTCCAACTGCTACAAGGAAATCATTTGGATTTTGTTTTTACTAGAAGAACTGTTTCTGAAGAAATTACCTTTATTGTGATAACAGAAGGATGAATAGTAGTTAAAGCTTGTGATACCTGGGGTGATGATGCCTTTCAGGCAGAGAGAAGAGTGAAAAACAACAACAACAACAACAACAACAACAAAAAAAAAAACCCTGACACTAAGAAAAAAATTATTTAAAGTACTAAAAATAAACAGGGTGACTGGGCTGTGGTGGGGAAGGGGATCAGGTTCATGGTGGATGTTGCTACAGAAATAACAGGTTTATTACGTAAGGAAAAACATTTTGAGATTTCTGTAAGAACAAGAGAGACTACTGGATATATATAAAAGGAGCATAACAAACCCATTTAGCTTCCAAAATATTTCTCAAGTTATTTTTAGAGAACTGATAATAAGAAAAAATGGATGTGGAGAATGCAATTAGAGTTCTATTGCAATGGTCTTGGCAAAAGTTGATGATGATATAGAATAGGGTGATGGGCATGAACGAGGCAAATTGGCAGATTTAACATACAGCTAAGTCATGGAACTTAGTAGATAAGTGGCAGAACAAAAGAGTAGAATTTTTGTCTTATTTTGTTTTCATGCTTTTCTTCTAAGCCCATTTTGAAATCTTGGGTGCTAATACACTATGACAAAGACCATGCTAGATCAAGCTTGCCAGGGAAGACAACATTTATCCAGGCAAGTGATTATTTTAATTCCCAGACTGAGGCCCTATTCTCCAAGTTTTGAGTGTCCTCAGCTCTGATGAGTCTATAGTTGTATGTTTTTTTTTTTTTTTTTTTTTTTCAAGAGAGAGCAAGATTCTAGAAAAAGTTATGGAAATAATCAGTTCAGTGCCAAATAGTTTGCTCTATACTTTATCCTTTTCTAGAAGTTAATCTCTTATCTGTTAATTTTCCTGAAACTAATTTTTTAACCTACCCAGCACCTTTTTTATAACTACATGCTTAACTGATGAGGGATGAGTAGGTGGAGGGATTGCTTAAAAACTCTTAAACATTTCTTATTATCTGGAAATAAAAATTACTGTTAATCTAAATCTTAATCTTCAAACATTTGAGGTCTCTGTGTTAAAAAGAATCAAAGTACATAAAATAAATTAGTCATTTCTTCATTGAAAAATGCTTCCTTTAGTGTATTTTATTCAGCTTTCCACCACTCTTACTAAAATATCTGATAAAAACCATTTAAAGGAAGAAAAGTTTAATTTGTCTCATGACTTCAGAGATTTAGTCCATGATTAGCTGACTCCATTGCTCTGAGTCCATGGTGAGATAGAACCTCATGGCAGAAGGGAATAGTGGAAGAGCACTGATAGACCTATGGTGGCCATGACACAGAGAGAAAGAAGAAGAGGCCACAGAAAATATGAACACTTCCAGGACATGTCCTCAATGAAATAACTCCTCTGTATGTAGGCAGAATATCCTGGGAAAAGAGTCTCACGGAGGGGTACTGCTTCACTCATATTCAGAGAAATGGGAAGGAACCACAGGAAAGTTGAAAACTTAGGGCCTGTCCCTGAAGGACCTACCTCCTCCAACCATAGCCCACCTGCCTACAGTTAACACCCAGTTAGTCCATCCAAACTTGAATGGACTGATTAGTTTACACCTTTCATAATCTAGTAATGTCAACTCTGAATATTCCAGCATTAACCCAGGAGACTGAGAAACACCTCATATCCAAACTATAACATGGTGGTAATTTGCCATTACCCAGATGGCTATTCTTTTGTCACAGATTATTTTTTGTCTTTTAGTTTTATTAGCCTTTTTTATTATGCTCACTGGATCATAGACATGTAAGAATAAGAAACACAGAGGTATTATGGAGGAATCAATATGAACTATCTTGTAAGACCAGGTCTCAAGTGCACAAAAGTTAACCTGGACTGAGGATCCAAAATTAGTTACTCTGAAATTGTAATACTAAGAGAATAAAATGTCTGCACTGCCTCCTTCCTTTCCATGCAGCAATGATTATAACTGAAGACAATGTAAAACAGTGCCAAGAGCTTTGGAAAGGATGTCAAAAGTTTAATCTCCATCTCTTTCACTAAATGTTATTCAAGCAATTCTCCTTTAAAATCTATGGACATCAATACCTTCATTTGTAAAATAAGGGACTTGAATCAGATGGTATCCAACACTAATATACTTAATTATCAATAAAAGATTTAGGTACAAGAGTTAGCACTAAAAGGGTCCCCAAGCAGTAATAGAGAATGCTTAGGCTACCTGATATTCACAGGAACTTACTTTGCATCAATTAAGGTCATTGTTATCAATATTTAGAATTGCTTTATGTAAATCTGTCTTTATATATTTTGAGATTTTATTATTAATTACCCATAAATGTAAAATAAATACAAATTTCTGGGAAATTGAAATCACTATTCAATTTTAATGTGAAAATACCTTATCTTATACAACAATATAGCTACAAATGTTTTTTCACTCATCGTTGCTGAACTCATTTTTTTGCAATTTTCATTTAACATTTTGTAAATATATGTCTTATATATGTCTCATGTGAAAACACTGAAATTTTTAAATAACAAATATTAAACTATTGTCTTTTAACTAGATCATTTAAACCATTTATATTTACTATATTTTTGAACATATATCTATCACCTTTTACTGTGCATTTGTTACTGTATTCTTTTTTCTCTTTTGACGTTTTATGTGTTGTTTAATTGATTTTTATCATTCCACCTTCTCCTAGCTTTTTGTAATCAATACTCTTTTTAGGTATATAAAAAATGCTCCTGTTTATTTTATTTTTTATGATTGATCTAGAGTTTACATTTTGAAAGCTTAATTTCTGAACTCAAATTTAGTCATTTTTTTTTTTTTGTATGAGACATTTTGAACCCACTGTTATTTAACACTCTGATTATATGGTATTCAATTTAATTCTCTCTTTTTAAGACCATAAAATATTACTATTTGTTAGAATATATTTAACATTTTGCTTCTTGCTCTTTTGTACATCTTTCATTTTTGCATCCAAGATCTCCTTTATTTGATCATTTTATTTCTACATCAGATTTTCTTTTAATGATAATCTATGGATAATCAGCTATTATGGATTTATCTGAAATATATTTATTTTACCTTTTTTGTATTAGTATTTTTAGGTCTGCTGTAACCAAGTACTACAAGCTAGGTTACCTTAAACAACAAAACAATTGTCTCACAGATCTAGAAGACAGAACTCAAAAATCAGAGTGTCTGCAGTCTTGATTCTTTCTCAAGACTTTAATTCCTGAAGTCTTAATTCACCTCTTCCTGTGACGTGGTGGAATCTTGCCTCTTGCTTCAGTGATCAAAATATTGTTCTCAACACTAGCACAGCTCCTGTTCTTACTGAGAATAAATGTTTTGAGCATGTTACAGTAAAATATTAAATTCTAGTGGATTTTCTTGCCACAATAGTCACTTTTTCCATACTTCAAATGGTCATTTATAGGACTACAGTATATTTGGAAGAAAAAAAAATATACTGAATCTGACACTTAACTAAAATATACTAGTCAGGAAGCTTCACTCAGCATTCTATAAATTAAAATTCTAAATGGTATTTCAATTGTTAGAGATAGAAAAAATTCTTCCTAAAAGCAAGTTTTTGTTGTACAATTATCATTTAAGTCTTTCAAAAAATCAAATTGTTGGCAAAATTTTATTTGACAAAGTTTATTTATTTTTTGTTAAAGTATGTTTGTTCTGTATTTTGAAATTACTTATTCATTGTTATCATCATTAATATTATTATTAATCTTATTTATTCTAAATAGAAGGTTGCAGGAAGAAGGAAATGTCTTATACAAATTTGTGTCTGTTGGTCAAATAGATATGTCAATTATATAGAACTGCAGTGTAATGTCATTGTTTCAAACATGTCAAATATACAACATTGTGATACCTATACAAAAATATTTTGGATATCATGGAAAACTTCCACAAGACTTATTAGTATTCTAATTTATTGGGTCTAATTTAGTTTTAAATAAAGATTATATCTATTTGGAAATATTTACATTACAAGTTGTCACATGTTTAGCAAAGTAGTCAGTGATACCATAGCCAGCATTACTTGAAACTTAAAAGCATCTTATTTTTTTTAATGCAAGCTCTTTACTTTTAATAGGGGAATTTATGGTTTTAAAAATTGTGTAATCACACTTAATCTGTAACATATCTACTTAGATCAGTGAGTCACAGATCATCACCTATGAGCACTTTTGCAGAAAAGATGCTCAAGTTAACTGTCACTTTCTTAATTATAAGTTCAGAGGTAATTCTCTCAATTTTTTCCACCACACAGTCTAAAGATTTTCATAATTTAATATGAGAAAAGCCACATCCTACGGAACAGTGGCAGGTGTATAGGTTAATCACAACAGTAGCCTCTTCTGAATGAGAAAGATTACTAAGTCATCTGGTTTTTAACAGAGAACATTAGTGAAGTGATTCAGATGAAATGTGAATCCAATGATACCTCTCAAAATTCAATAATCATATAAAACCCAGTGGTGTGTAAAAAAATGAAAAATAAAACTAATAATAAAAGATATTATCATGTTCAGGTTCAAATACTATTTAAGAAATGTCATTAGGTTTAATTATCAAAGAAGGAACTGGGTAATACTATTACAGAGATGGGGACTTCCAAGAAACTGAGGAAATGTAAACACACCTTCTTCAAACCCTGATTCTTGTGATCAAGTCAGAAAGAGTTCAGATATGTCACTCCGAGTAACAGGAATGAATTCATTGAAGAGATAAGAAAAGGGCAAGAGGAACTCTCAAGGGAGAGAGTGTGTCCTCTCAGAGAGGAGAGGGACAATGTGCCTTTCCTGCATTCCAATTTTATTGGGGATCCAGAGAATTTTCCAGAGAGTCCGCCCCAGGTCCACCTCTTGACTTTTGACTGACAGCAGGGTGACGTTAGACTTTCAAGTCCCCACTGTCATGGCAACTCTAGGTCACCTTGGCCCATGCTGAGCAGTTCTAATTGGATTCTTAACCATGCATTCTTACAGATTTTTTAAAATTTATTTATTTGCTTTAGTTGTACACAGTGCAATGCGTTTATGTTTATGTGGTGCTGAGGATCAAACCCGGGGCATGCAAGTGCTAGGCGAGTGCTCTACCGCTGAGCCACAACCCCAGGCCCATTCTTACAGATTTTATTATTGGGAGGAAGTATCCTTATCTCCCAGAGTTTCAGGATCTGGTCACAAAATCCTCCTCCTTCAGAGTAACTTGTGTTCCTCCTTTCAACATTATTTTGGGCCTGCATTTCTCTTGCAGTGAACAGGTAGTTTTGCTGAGGAATGTGGCATATCCTGTCCACTGAGGCCAGGCAGGGCTATAAGTAAATGATTCTTGAAAAAGAAAGAAATAGGGGGTCAGCACAGTGGGCCCATTTTAGAGAATTATTTTTTCTAACTTCATGTTCCCATCATACTTGTCTGTTCCCTCACAATACAAGGAAGTGGGTTTTATGTGCATGTTTTGGCACAGAGATACCCAGCACCACGGACTACACTGGGTGGAACATATTTCTCCCAATCTTTGAAACAGACCAAGAACATAGATGAATTAAAAGAGGAAACAAAGGTATTTGGTTTGTAAAATGATGGATAGATAAACACACCAATCAAAGATCTGAAGACCACAAGACTTGTTACTTCTGTTAGTCTTGCTTCTCCCACTAACTATATTAGTTCTGGAGAGTGAGTAAGTCTTTTAGATACCCATTACTTACCTGTGTACATACAAACCCTGTGATAGAAAGGTCTCACACTCCTGACATGGTGCATGAATTTGTTTGAGATCAGATCATTCCAAAATATCCTTTGCTGAAAGCAACATCCTCACCTGTATTAAGAGGTTTGGAAAACCAGTCAACAAATAGGAATTGATAAATACATCTTATTTCTAGAGTCATATTAATCTTTTCCCACGATATCACTAGTTAACTGAGTTTTATTGAAAATGGCAATCATAATTTAAAACCCTAGTGAGTGTATTTGAACTCTTACAGCTTCGTTTGAGTACAGGGGTTTTTGCCTTTGCTTATAATGCAAAGTGAGCATGAGAGTTTCCTGCTGTGTCAATTTTTAGTAAGTGAATGTTTTTCCTTTTTCTTCCTAACATTATAACTGTAGGAATGCCATTTATGTAACAATGTATATAAATCCTTTATTGTATTATACAAATACTTAAAGATATTAAAGTGATATAATACAGATACATAATATGAAAATAACCCGGTATTTTCCCTATAACATCTGAGAATAACTGAACACCCAGGAAACTGGAATTTCCATGTGACTTGCAAAAAAAGATGCTAAGATCTCATTAGATCCACTTTATCTAATTCAGAAATTGTTGTACTTCAGCCTCCTTTTAGGCTGACATTTATCTCTATGAGCTCTACATGGAAAGAATTTGTTAATCAAATTAATAGTATATATAAAGTGAAAGACTATTTCAAACTACTTAAGATATTAAGTGCTTTGAGCACTTATAGCACTTTTGAAGACCCCATTTGCTGTCAAATAATTGAAATGCTAATCTAAAATAGTTCTTAGCTAAGCACTAAACTAATTCTCCCAAGGGATTCCACTAAGTAAGGGTTCTTCCCAGATGTATAATATCAATTTAATAATATTAGGTGAAAAATATATTTTTTAAAAATCTATAATTCTGCTGGGCGCGGTGGCGCACGCCTGTAATCCCAGCACTTTGGGAGGCTGAGGCAGGAGGATAGCGAGTTCAAAGCCAGCCTCAGCAATGGTGAGGCACTTAGCAACTCAGTGAGACCCTGTCTCCAAATAAAATACAAAAAAGGGCTGGGGATATGGCCCAGTGAGTGAATGCCCCTGAGTTCAATCCCTGGTACCACAAAAAAAAAAAAAAAAAAAAAAAAAAAAAAAAAAATCTATAATTCAGGATTTAACTAACTCAGAAAAAGATTTCCTCAATTTTTAAATAAAGTTTTTATCATTTTGTCAAAATGAACATATGTGCATATACATATTTAGATTTTTTTTTTAAAGTAAGATCATGCCTATAATAGGAGGCTGAGATAGGAGGATTGCAAATTCAAAGCTAGCTTCAGCAACTTAGGGTGGTCCTAAGGAACTTAGCAAGACCATGCACAAAATAAAAAGTAAAAAGGGCTGGGGATGTTCAGTGATCAAGAACCACTGGGTTCAATTCCTGGAACAAAAATAAGTAAATATACAAATAAATATTGGTTTGAAATAGTTTATTGACTTTGGTGTCTTACAGTGTGGAATTATGAGGTATGAAAGTTATGACATTGAACCACATTTTTAAAAATATAGAATTTTTAATATTGTCAAAGATATTTTATTTCAAGTTTATGGCACTCTTTATTTTTCCATGTGAACTTTTGGATTAGCTAAAACTTATAACTACTCATTAAAAAGCAATAATAACACAGCAATACCGACATGTCACATCTAGTAGTTATAGGAAAAATGAAAAATCACTAACAAATTACACTATTATTTGACTTTGATTGATTTCCAATGAATTTGCATAGTTATGTGTTTTATGTGTTTTGAATATATATTAAAAAGCAGGTGAAGAAAATTATATGCAATCATAAAAATACCTTTGACTGAATCATGGAAAGTGGAAGGGTGGGATGGGAAGTGAGGAAATTGGCCTAGATTCAGCTAGATAGTTTATAGGTACCTTCCTATAAAGTTATTACTAAGCATTGCAAGGGTGTCATCAATCATAATCACAGTCTGGAATTATAGAGCAAGCATAGTCTGTCCCTCAAGAACTGATTAAAGAAAAAGATTATTTTACTAATAAATCCTTTGTTGCAATACATTTTTTATGCTTATATTTTGAAATTTCTCGACTGTACATTCTGAATTATGCTATGTATTCAAACAAATACATCAGATATTCTTCTGGCATAAGGAAGCACTACATGTTGTAACAGATTTTTTTTATAGCAGCAGAACACATATTTTCAATTTCTTTTTACTCTCTTAAATATTAGTTCTAATCCCCAATCCTATTAAAGGGGAATCAATAAGAAAGCTTCTTCAAATTCCAGTTATTGTCATGTCATGTATGTATAACATAGCTTAACATAAAAACTTATTATATATATATATATATATATATATATATATCATAAAATCATACATTTGAGTGTTTGTATACTTTCAACATAAGAGGAATCCATTTCACAAAAAGTATGTGACTCAGTTAAGTCATAAACTAACCAGCAGAGGAGCTCGGACTCATTCCAAATTCTTTAAATTTGTAATTTCTTCTCATCTCAGTACCTTAAAGATTTAAAACAAAAATAAACTGTGTTTACACCCATCAGATAAGAAATGAGCTAATAAATTCAAATGGGGAGGGGAATAGCAATGAAGAAATAGGGAAAAAAAATCTTTGCTAGTGAAGAATCAGTATGGATTTCTTATAGATAGATTCTTTATAGATAAGAGCTGAATGAAGTCTACAAAGAGGCAAGGACTTTGACAGATGTTTTGGGAAAAGAATATGTTAAAGAAGGGAACCAAGGGCTGGGGCTGTGGCTCAGCGGCAGAGCACTCGCCTCGCGCGTGTGCGGCCCGGGTTCGATCCTCAGCACCACGTAAACATGAAATGCATTGTATTGTGTACAACTAAAGTAAATAAATAAATATTAAAAAAAAAAAAAAAGTTGGGAACCAAGAGTTGAGAATTCTTAGAAAAAATATGAAAACTCAGTGTGTATTAATTCAATGGAAGTAGAAATAGAACAATAATATGTTATCACTTGGAGAATTGAAGAAAAAAGTTTGGAATTTAAATATGGGCTAAAGTAGAGGAATTAATTCCAGCAACATTTATATTGGAAAAAGACTAATATAAGCCAGACAGCCAGGCTTTATGAGACCAAAGAAGCTTTGTCCAGTCAGTGAAAATAACTGAAAATGTTATTGATGTTTTCAGTGTTATATGGTTACAGATATGAAAGAACAGTGTTCAGGAAGATGCAGAGCCAAGAGGAGGGGCATCTGGCACAAACTGGGATTCCAAGACAGCCTTTCCTGAGAGATGCTGCCTGCAATGCAGATGATCAAATCGACAAGACCAAGGAGCAGGAAATACTAAGTTAAGAAATGCTGCTAAGCCGGGCGCGGTGGCGCACGCCTGTAATCCCAGCACTTTGGGAGGCTGAGGCAGGAGGATCGCGAGTTCAAAGCCAGCCTCAGCAATGGCGAGGCACTTAGCAACTCAGTGAGACCCTGTCTCTAAATAAAAAAAAAAAAAAAAAAAAAATACAAAAAAGGGCTGGGGATGTGGCCCAGTGGTCGAGTGCCCCTGAGTTCAATCCCTGGTACCAAAAAAAAAAAAAAAAAAAAAGAAATGCTGCTTACCAAAAATGCTATAAAGAGCCTCTTGAGGCCTCCCACAATGCATCTCCCACTTAGTGCCTACAACCTGTGACTAGGACAGCAGAGCTTTTCTAAAAACCCTTTACAGTTAAGAATTCTGTGCCTTAAGTGGTGTTTTCTGAACATACCTTCCTTGTGGCTATTTATCCATAGTCTCCAGGAACTATTAGGGATTCAGAAACGGATGAGGAGGGCAGGGGCAGGGGCTGGAGATGGTAGAAGGGAGGATGGATATGATCAATGCATGGTATTTGCATATATGGAAATGTTACAGTAAAATTAATTCATTTGTGCAATTGATATGTGTAAAAAAATGAACAATGGAACATAGGTAATGTAACACCACATGAACACCAAGTGTTCACCTAAATATTTAATGAGCTAATTTATGAATAAGTTGTTATAAATTTTTTTAAAAGAAAATTATATTAAAATAAAAAAAAACAGGATTTAACTTAAAAAAAATCTCTTCTCTCAAACTCTTAATGCTGCTCCTTCTCCCATTACATTTTCTTCAAAGCTCTTTGTTATCTCCACTTCCTGGCTATTGTCTGGGGGTTATTTGCTTGACCCAAATTAACTGTGCCACAATGCTTGTTCTGCTGATTTTAAATAAAACCTTAACCATAGGAATCTAATTCACAGAAAAAAAAAAATATTGCAACATTCTCATCAGATAAGTAAAGAAACAGAGCTTCAAATAAGTAAAATTCCCAAGTATGTGCAGCTTGTAAGTGAAACTGCTACTGTGGGAGAATACTGTAACCCTGACCCCATCACGGAATTCTGTATGTCCGAGCCTTTGCAGGAACAGAATGTGCTGGACCATCTAAGAATGATTCTACTGCCATCACTGTATGCTCCAAATTAAGTTGTATAAACTTCATCCTTAAATGTGAATTGACATAGTAGGTATCTCTTATTTCTGAGAACATGCTACTTTATTCATTTAGAGGGAAAGCAGGTATCTCATGGAAAAGGAGGAGAATTAGAAATAAAAATGTATTAGAATAAGAATAATAGGAATAATAATAATCTTTGGTACCAGAGATTGAACCAAGGATTGTTTAGCCAGTAAGCAACAACCCCAGCCCTTTCTGTAAAATGTTTTATCTTGAGACAGGGTCTCTCTACGTTACTTAGGGCCTCACTAAATCGCTGAAGCTGGCTTTGAACTTGGGATCCTCCTGCCTCAGCCTCCAGAGCCACTGGGATTACAGGTCTGTACCACCACACCCAACTTCTGTATAGTTTCTGATCTAAGTAAATAGATTTCTAAATAAAACAAGCTAAATCAGAGGAGGGAAGGGAAATAGTCAAGTGACCTGAATTTGTTTTCTGGAATTCCATAAAAGATTGTCATAAAGCAGGAGTGGGAAAGAGTTAGAGCTAGGGCAGATCTGAAGAGAGGTGATTGGAGTAGTCACTGTGGTCTGAGGGAAGTTGTACCAGGTAGGGAGAAGGAATATATCTGCAGTTGAGTTGCACTGGAGTTGTCCAGGTTAGCAAGGCAGGAGTCAGCAGTTAATGACAGTGTGACCCAACCAATTCCTATCCAAAGTGAAGTCAATTCCTGCCTCAGTTGTTTCGTCCTTTCCATCTGTCAGAAGGAGTCAGTCTGCACCATGATTAGAACAGCCCTGGGGATCCACTGTCCATCCATTACTATATCCTAACCCACTGGAAGCAAAACTTAAATACTGAAATTTTACAGGACATGAGAAAGACACCTACCTACAAACTGTTATAGGTATTAACTCAAAATGTCACCAAATTACTATTTATTTGGGTTTAAAATGGAACTGCTCTATCACACAATTTTTAGTAGACTTTCTCTGCTTATTTTCCTCACAAACATTTCATTAAAGTTAGATGATCAAAGCCTCTACTGAATTCTTCCCCTGTTGCCCTGGGAAATAACTGGCATCAATCTTCCTATAATACCCTTACTTTATGAGTAGCTACATTATTGAATTTATTATGTTTTATTGTACTGGAATAACTAAAAAAAAATGATCTCTCATTTTTTACTATTTTACATATATTTTAGTACTTATCACAGTATGCTTGATTGAAATCATTTCTAGTTTTCTTTCAGCCTCTCTATAACAAATACTTTAATCTTTGAATAAATCCAGTAACATTAGGTTTTGTAAAGACTCATTGAATATTTGACAATTGGAATAATTATCCAACATATGATGACATTTGATTTCGATATTTTAAAATGCATTAGGTTTACCATGTAGATAATTCTAGAAAACGAATTAAAATGTTCAACTCACCACTTATGTTTCTTTACTAGTATATTAAAATATTGTTTCTTATTTAATCATAAGTAAGCTAGTAAAGCAATTCACACTTGGACATATCATTACAATTGGTTTCCAAAATTTTTTTTCAAATTTACTTTTTATTCTAAGTTGTTAGAAATGACAGCAGAATGTATTACATTTCATATTGTACTTGTAGAGCACATTTTTACATATCTCTGGTTGTATATAAAGTATATTCACACCATTCGTGAATTCATACATTCACTTAGGGTAATGATATCAATCTCATTCTACCATCTTTTTTTTTTTTTTTCTTGACCCTTTTGTCTTCTCCCTTCCCTTCCCTCCCCATTGGCCATTCTATTGTTCCTCTAATCCTCCTATGCTCCCCATCCTGACTGTGAATCGGCCTCCTTATATCAGAGAAAACATTTGGCATTTGGCTTTTTGGGATTGGCTAACTTCACCTAGCATTATATTCTCTAACTTCATCCATTTATCTGTGAATGCCATGATTTTATTCTCTCTTATTGCTGAGTAATACTCCATTGTGTGCATATACCACATTTTCTTTATCCATTCATCTACTGAAGGGCATCTGGGTTGGTTCCACAGTTTAGCTATTGTGAATTGTGCTGCTATAAACATTGATGTGGCTGTATCCCTGTAGTATGCTGTTTTTAAGACCTTTGGGTAAAGACCAAGGAGTGGGATAGCTGGGTCATAAGGTGGATCCAATCCAAGTTTTCCAAGGTATCTCCATACTGCTTTCCATATTGGCTGCACCATTTTGCAGTCCCACCAACAATGTATGAGTGTGCCTTTTTCTCCACATCCTAGCCTCGCCAACATTTATTGTTGCTTATGTTCTTAATAGCTGCCATTCTGACTGGTGTGAGATGAAATCTTAGAGTGGTTTTGATTTGCATTTCTCTAATTGCCAGAGATGTTGAATGTTTTTTCATGTATTTGTTGATTGATTGTATATCTTCTTCTGAGAAGTGTCTGTTAAATTCCTTGGCCCATTTATTGATTGGGTTATTTGTTTTTGTTTTTTTTTTTTTTTTTGGTGTTAAGATTTTTGAGTTCTTTATATATTCTAGAGATTAGTGCTCTATCTGACGTACATGTGGTAAAAATTTTTTCCCAACTAGTAGGCTCTCTATTCACCTCACTGATTGTTTCTTTTTCTGAGAAGAAGCTTTGTAATTTAAATCTATTCCATTTATTGATTCTTGATATTAATTCTTGTGCTACAGGATTCTTATTAAAGAACTTGGGGCCTAATCCAACATGTTGGAGATTAGAGCTTGCTTTTTCTTCTATTAGGTGTAGTGTCTCTGGTCTGATTCCTAGATCCTTGATCCACTTTGAGTTGAATTTTGTGCCTGGTGAGAGATAGAGGTTTAATTTCATTTTCTTGCATATGGATTTCCAGTTTTCCCAGCACCATTTGTTGAAGAGGCTATCTTTTCTTCAATGTACATTTTTGGCACCTTTGTCTAATATAAAATAACTAAAATTATATGTGTTAGTCTCTGTGTCCTCTATTCTGTACCATTGGTCTACCAGCCTATTTTGGTGCCAATACCATGCTGTTTTTATTACTATTGCTCTATAGTATAATTTAAGGTCTGGTTATCTTTATAATTTGGAAGAGATTATTAATCTCTCTAAGCCATAGGTACTCCAACTATAACTTATTGTTGTTTGTACTGATTAAATTTACATGATGTAAAATAGCTATAAGGAATGTAGGACCAAGTACATGCTTAGTAAATGATAGCAATCAACACCGTTTTGCTCTGTACATGATAAAATTTATTGTATACTAAGTACACTGATGATTTCTCTTTACTCTTGGATCCTGGACAATGTGGACCAATATTAAGATTTAGAATGAAAATGTAGGCATACTGGTAATGTAAATTTAGAATTTGATATGTAATATACTACATTTCAAAAGACATTCTTATTTTGTATAGGAATAAACTGTACAATATCTTTATCGTATTATTATTGTAAATATGTAGCAGTTGATTTTTGAGGACTTCATTGAAGAACTCTGGAGCTATGGTGAAGGATACAGCAGGGAGCATGCACAGACTGAAGTTCTAGGAAATGAAAGAAGAAAGAGTTTATCCCATCTGTTTTAGTCAGCTTTTTTACTGCTGTGACTAAAAGTTCCAACCAGAACAATTGCGTAGGAGGAAATGTTCATTTGAGGGCTTTTGGTTTCAGAGGTCTTAGTCCATAGAAGGCCAGCTCCATTCCTTGGGGCTCAAGGTGAGGCTGAACATCATGGTGGAAGAGTGTGGCAAAGGGAAGCAGCTCACAAGGTGATCAGCAAGCAGAGACATAGAGAATCCACTTTCTACATACAAAATATACACTCCATAGACACTTCCTCTAGCCACATTCACCCATCTCCAGTCACCAGTTAATCCCATCAGGGACTAATTCACTGATTAGGTTAAGGTTATAACCCAATCATTTCTCATCCAAACCTTCTTGCATTGTCTCACACATGAGCTTTTGGGGCTACCACATCTAAGCCATAACACCATCTCTCAATTTCCCATGTGTGACCAATTAAACTGAAATCTCATTTACAAGATTTTTTGTAATAGTTATGAAGAAAGAAATAATGTTGCCACTTAATCTCCTTTTCTTGATTTCAAAGGAGGATATCCACATGACCCGTACCCTCCACACTCTCTATATATGGATGTCAACCACAGGATAGTGACTTGTCTCTATGACTTTCTGGCTGCCATGCACAGATTTCATTTAGTACATTCATTGTAGTTTGGATCTGAAGTGTCCTCCAAAGGCCCAGGTTTAAAATGGTTGGTCCATGCACCACAGTGCTGTGGGGAAATGTTGGAGCTATTAGAATGTGGGGCTTACTGGAAGGTCTTCAGTTCTTTGGAGATGCACCTTTGAAGGGGACTTTGGGACCCCCGACTTTTCCTCTTCTTTCCTTTACTATTCAGACATTAAGTGAATGGTTTTAATCCACATGCTTTCCCTGCCATGTTATGCAGCCTTTCCATAGGCCCAAAGCAATGAAGATGATTTATGCTGGATTAAAACCTCCAAATCACAGATAAAATAAACCTTTTCTCTTTTATTTATTTATTTGTTTTTGTAGCCTATGTTAATTAAAGTGAGGAAGAGATAGTTTCTCTCTCATAATATCAGTATCTGGTAGATTTTTTCCCCAGTGAATTTAGTCATTTAATTTAAAGCAGGCATGATGTATGTAACACACATACAGAGAGCAATGCATTCATTCACTCGATTTGTAACATCATTCACAAGTTACTTTAAGTATTATGCATTGCTTTGGAGGCCCTTCCAAGCACCTAGCTAAGAAAGATTCATTCAGAGCAAATGGATAATATTTTAGTGCAAGATTCTCTGTCATGAGCTGTCCATGGCTTGCATGTGGGTCACTGTGCATGGAAGCCTAGTGAATAGAAACATCTGGTATCTGGAAATGACCAGTGAACATTTTCTCTGGTCAATTGCCCAGGGACAATATGAATTTCTATCCTGCTCTGCCATGGCCCAAACAGCACCTGAGATGGGTGTGACTTGCCAAGATGTCAATCAACCGGCTGACTGAAAGACATGAGGAAGCAAGACTCTGCCCTTGAAACCTTATCCCTGCCTTTTATGTACCCCCTTAAATAAATTATTGGAGCCATTTTTTCTTTGTCTAGTTCCAGCACTCATGTGGACTAAATCTATCAGGGGCTTCTTTTTTCTTTTTCTTTTTTATATTTATTTATTTGTTTTAGTTGTACACAGTGAATTTTTATTTTTACGTGGTGCTGAGGATCGAACTTGGGCTGCACACGTGCTAGGCGAGCACTCTACCGCTGAGACACAACCCTCCCCCAGTGGGGCTTTGTTTTTGTAAATATATTTCTGAATATTTGTGTTTTGTTATTCACTAATTATTTGAGATTTTAAGTTTTAGGGTGGCTTACATCCTCCTGGGAAGGAAGAAGAACCCCCTAATGAGAAGCTGGCTGTTGCCCCTGTTAATTCACCAAAACTTCACTAGACTCAAGTGATTAGATTGTCAATAATTTGTTAAATATAGGATCAAAGAAATTCTTGAGTCAGGATGACATTCTGAGGGCTATAACCCACAGGAATCACTGTGGTTATACCACATTTGTTCCAAGTCATTGATAAATGTGAATTATTATTCGTCAAAATTGTGTTTAGATAATACTAGTTTTTCTGAGGAAAATCAATTCTAACATTCTTTATTCTAATTCCCAAACTTTATGAAAGTATGCAGAAATAAGCTTATATAAGCATTCATAAAAACTACCATAAATTTGATGTTTTACAACCTCTGACTGAGATTGATGTGCAGGAAGAGTATGGGAAAAGGTCCCAGAAAGAAGATGTATGAGAAAGGAAAGCAATCAAGTTTGCAAAGGAGTTGAACCTTGACTCAGGCATAACACTGTTCTCAACTGACTTTATAAAGACAATTAAGAATTTCCTTGAATTAAGGCAAGTCACTTGGCCTTTATGTGGTCTGGCACAAGCAGTCTCTGCACATGAAAAGATACATATATTTTAGACTGGAAAAAAAGGTATACTTTAGACAAAAGAAAATTCCCAGGACAGGATTTAGTCATCATGTGGTTCCATCATCCAATAATCTTAGCAGCCAGGGAATGAGTGCCTTCCATCTGCAGGTGAATCCAGGTACACAACACAACAACATTCACTACAGCCACTTAGTATCACTGGAGTTCAATATTTTGAGGAAAGAATTCTCATGCATTGTAGTTCATCTGTTTTTCAAGAAAAACAGAAACAATAATGTTAGAAAAACTACAGCCCTCACTATGTGGATAGTCTAAAGACCACAGCTGGTACTAAGTATCTATTCTGTCACATTAGTTCCAAATTCACCTGACCCCAGGCTATCACCTCCACTCATGGGAGTAGCTTACTTGATGCAGTGACCCAGAATTTTGTCTCTATAGTTTCTGAGTCCATAGTCACCAACCCCTTCTCATGCTGTAAATTAAAGTTTAAATTATCGCTGCATTGATTTAACAATTAAAATGGTCATGAGAGTACTAAGAGATGTCCCAGATGTAGGCCTAGATAAGCATTGTGCTAGTAACTATGCAACAAACAGTTCTTTAGAAACAAAAGAAAATACATGCTTGAAAGTATTTTCTGACTATTTTGTGTGTGAGATAATCCATCTGAGATCGATTTAGAGATACCAACATATTGTAAATGAATGAAGACTAGTAAAGATCTATATACAACTGGCCCTGCAGAGCAGGTTTGAGAGTTGAGACCAACACAACACTGCCAAGATATGCTATATGCCAAGCATATGCACCCGAACCCTGCTGTGTAATGGCAGCTATACTTCCTTTTCATGCTCAGTCATTAATCTGCCAGAATGATGTCTTCTTTTCTTTCCTGCTGGTCTCTTGACACAATGCCCAGATATCTCAATTGAAGTATAGCTTAAAGTTTGATTCTTTCTCTGTTGACTAGTGGAAGAAATATTCCTTTGAGAACCAAAAACTTTTAAAACTTCTTAGACTAGAGTGCAAAGACAGGAAAGCAAACTCCCCCAATGCATCATAAGGAGAGATAGTAAGCATAGTCTTTCCCACTGCAATCTTCCAGTTACTTGAACTATGAGTTCTGTTGACTAGAGGGACATGGCACCGTCCAATTACCAATGAGGATGGGTGACTGCTGCTCTCAAGGATCTTCTTGAAGCTCGTCCTACAGCAATGTCTTCAAAAGGTACTTCAGCTGCCCTATTAGAATGGCAGCTTCTCAGAAGTACAGTATGTGGTAGGAGAAAATCATAATCATGCATTCAGCACCATATCTCCTTTTTACAAAAGAATTACTTTGGTGTATAATAATGTTATATAGCAGCTCTTGCCAGAGGAGTAAATATACTCCTAGCTTTCAAATTGCAGTACTGTCAGAATTGTGGAACTGTGGGAAGGAAATTCAACTCCATTCCTGGAATGTGTATTAATTTCTGCTGAGTTGCTCACTGTCCCTTTCAGTGTGGAAAGGACCCATTGTAATTAACACATCATAAAATAGCATTGCTATTTCTTTGAGGGGGTAAAATAAGGGCCTACCATTGGCCTTTGCTGTAGGTAAGTTCTACATTAGCAGGAACGGTTAGATCAAACTAGGCTTTTAGGTTTACACATACCATCTGCTTCTTGTATCCAAATCACTGCATCCATGAGAACATGTACCAGCCTGGAATGTCAATAAAAGATAGACAACATCAGCTGGCTATGTCATTTTGTCTACTTTGTAGTTTTATGGCTTTTCTGTGGTAAATGCTGTCAGGTAGATGATAGCATGTGATAAAGATTTTCACATTTTGTTGAAAGATAAGAGAGTCAAGTTTCTTAATTTACTCAGGTACTACCATTTAGCAGTATTTCCTCATGTTAAATATGTTAAATAAATCCATATTACAAATTAATGGTAATCTTATTAGAAAATATTAAATTAATTTTTATATTTTCTTTCTGAAATTACTTGGCTATAAGTATATTTATATTACAGTTGGGTTTTTGGGTCAACAATTTGCATATTTGAAAATTTTCTCAGAATAGAATCAAAGATATTAAATTGGTTTTTAAATGTAATGATATGCTTTAATAATACTACAAGTAATTGTTTATATCATGTTACTTTTTGCAAAAAAATTATAACTACATTATTTTTTAACTTACATTGCAAACAGAGATTTTATGTTTGTTTGTCTTAGAAGAACATGATATAGCTGAGTTCCATGTCTTCTGTGGCTGCTGGGTAAATAGTATTGTTTGTAGTGATTTGTTTGTAGTCTCAACCTTTTCTTCTATACACTCTTCTAGCTTCTCATTCACACTTTATTCCTACAAATGTTTCTATATCATTTACCTTCTCAGATTTTTTATATTGTAGGCAACATTAAATGTATTATAATTGGAAACCTAATGAATTAGGACATTTACTAAACCTGATTTTTTTCTTTATAAAATATTCTTTATAAATTTTAAAAAGTGATCTCCAAGATATGCTCTTGATAAATAATTAACTGCAAGATACTAATGTTTTTGGAGGGATTTCACACCTCATTTACTCATCTTCAAATTTCTTAATTTGTGAAAATAAATGTATATAAAAATAGAAAGATTTGGTGCAAAATTAGAGTGGGTCTGCTCCCAATTCTTTCTTTCTTTGACTTGTCATTTATGGGTGCCTTTGTGATATAGGTGTGTTGATGGAATTCTTCTGGATGACTGACATCTTATGTAAAGACTTCCACATATATTATAAAAACTCTCCATAAAACTGTCTCCAACACTATAAACCCCATATTACTCATGATCTGAACATGCAGAGATGAATAGGGCTATTATATAGAAAGGATTTACTTTAGGGATTCATAGTAATGACAAAAATATAAAATGCATGACACTAGTGTACTTCAAATGACAGTATATATGGATAATCAGCAATATAAAATATATAAATGAAGTCATTGGGGATTATTGCTATATTGAGTCGTGGTCATCACGATGCGATACACCACTAGCAACTACCTATATCCATAGTAATCTCACCTTTCACCCCATTAGAGTTTTATGGTTGTTTATGATAATTGGAAAAAGCAAGTATTTCTCTTTTGAGGACCACACTTATCTGAATATAATTAGGACACTCATTCTTTTACAAAAAATGGGAGTTTTTTTGTTTCCAATTGTGCGTACCCTAAAAATTAATAGAACTTAAAAATGGGATAGACTAATCATAGAAATAATCATTGTTTTTGTTTTGTTTTGTGTTTTTGTATGTTTGTTTTGTACCAGGGATTGAACTCAGGGGTGCTTAATCACTGAGAGACATCCCCAGCTCCCCCACACACTTATTTTTTGAGACAGGGTCTTGCTAAGTTTCTTAGGGCCTCCCAAATTTGCTGAGCTTGGCTTTGAACTTGCGATCCTCCTGCCTCAGCCTCCCAAGCCAATAATTATTGTTCTAACCAAATAAGATTTATCCCATAAACTGATTCATAAAAGGTTGTCAATGTCATGGAAAGTTGGAGTCATTAGAACATGTACTGAGATTTAGAACAGAGATTTGGGGAGATATAACTTGTGGAAGGAATTAGAGCTTCCCATAACTTTGCTGTAGAGTTTTGCAGTTTACAAGAGATGACATACTGTAGATTATTTAAAAGTTTTTCTTCTTGAGAGGATAAAAATTGTGAACCTATAAAAATAAAATCATTTGTGCAGGTCACATAACATGCATTATCCTGTTTAAAAGTCTAAGTAATCAATTTAAATAATATGTTTTAATTAATTTTATTGCTCAGAATATTTTGTTAGAATACTATGACTTGGTCATGCATTGAGTTGTTTTTCCACATTCAAGATATACTTAAAATCCTATGTAGTACCTTTCTGATATCTAAAACAATGAATTGTGTTCAGGGAAGTTACTGTAAATAAATATGCTCAATCCATTCATGTGTACTTCTTACAATAGAGTGAAAAGTAAAAAAAAAAATAAAAAAAAATAAATAAAAAAGATGCTGAACTGATAACAATAAAAGTCAGAATATGATTTACATCATTAATAAAAAGCCATCAGTAGTTTAAAAGAAAAAATTATGCAAGAATAAGGCAAATAATAAAACTATAAATGAATAAAAGACATTTTAATCTTGTCACTAATAGGTTGTTTTTTGACAAGGGCATAAGTGAATAAATCTTGGCATGAATGTTTAGTGGACTTGCTAAATATATCAAGTTTCATGATTTGGCTGGGGTATAAGCAATGGGCAAAGTTTTAATGAAAATATAATTAACAGTTGAACCCTGACTGCAGACAAGGAGAGGGGAAATTTTCATCATTAAGAGTTTGTCTTAATTAGTCATTGGAAAGTCAGTAAAAGGTCAGAAGTAAATGTAATATTCCTTTATATTCCACAAATACTGATTGAAAACCTTCATATCACAGCTTCTATAAAGTCATTTTCTGTGAGAAGGGTAAACAGGTCTATCTTTCCACATAAGAAAATCTTACTATGGTAGAAAGACTAATATTTTTATAGACAATAATAACACTTGAAAGTTTCCAAGAATGGTAAACACAAAGATATTTCAATGGAAGAATCAGAAAAAAAATTGATTGAAGGTTGTACATTTGAGATAAATGTTGGAGGATTTTGAATGTCTGGGATGGAAGGTAGCAAATGGGAAATATTTCAGACATGGGGACAAACTTGCTGGAAGATCTTAAAAAACAATTAATAACTTTATAGTTAAAATAAAGGCTATATTCAGAACCCCCCAAAAAAGCAATTTTGTGAATTGTAGGGTCACCAAAGTAGAAATTTATATGGTCAGAATATGTTATTAAAAAATGCAAATGATAGTTTACAATGACAAAATTCAGTCAGAAATCTAGTTAATGATCAAAAAAATTAAAAGTCTCATTGAAAGAGTAAAATTGAATAAAAAAATCCCTCTTTCAAATGCAATTAGTAAATTAAAAATAGGATTATATTGCTTCTAGCAGTAGCTTTGATGGGCTGCTTAATTTTTTTTTTATGGAACCCATGAAATTTCTAAAATAAAAAAGAAGAAAAATTATGATGAAGAAGTTAAGAAGTTGTTACATAATACCTTGCTGTGGAACAGTTTACATTGAAAACCAAACATTCCTTTAATTTAAAAGCGTTGATTCAAAGGGATAAACAAAAGTTGATGCAAAGGGATACACAAAACTTCCAGCTGGAATAATTTTGACTCAACAATAAGGAGAATTGTGGAAAATTAAATGGAAAATTAAATCTGTAATGCTATACAAAATTCTCTCAGAGTGTAAGAACAGGAAACCGAAGATGGAAACAAAGGGAGAACTTATAATAAACAGGAAAACACTGTAGCTTAAGCATTTTTTAAAATATTTTTTTAATTACAACAAAAGAGAAATAGATAAAATGGAACAAATGAAAAATAAAAGACTTAAAGAAAAGTTTCCTGAGGTAAAGAAAAGGCTTAAACAAAGAGAGGGTTAAACAAACTTAAAGTACCCAGACTTTAAAATCCAGTCATCCAGGAAGACAGAGAACATTGTCTCCCAATTTCTGTGGGAGGATAGGAACCTAACATATCTCCAAAGTGTGAAGGTACCATGTGTCTGGAGGATGGGGGAAAGCTTACTTTTGAAGGTTTTATCTGCTTTTCATATATAAATCAACATATTGGTGTTTAGAAATCAGAAATCATTTAAATAATGAATTCTTAAATGTTCTATGCATTTCTTAGCACCAGGATCATAATATCTCAGGATGGGAATGACTTTTGCATAGAAAGTTAAATCTCTGAAGTAAGGACTTCAACACAAGGAAAAGAACCATCTTCCAGCAGCAGCCAAACAAGTAAGCAATGTGGATCAGGGTCATTATGTTGTTCCCTGACCCAAACTTTCTCTCACATAAATGAATTTTAAAAAATATGTGAAGACACCCATTGAGATTCTAGTTTGGTACAATTTAAACTAGTTTGAATTTCCCATTACTTGGGAAACCATGGTTAAATTTCACTCAAGTATGAAGACATGTAGGGAGATTATTTTGTAAAAAGGAAAATGTGGAAATTATTGGAATATGTGGTGTTTATGGGAAAATGTCTGCAAGAGATTATACATAAGATATTATAGGCATTAAAGTATTGAGCATTTGGAGTAGTTGAGAGAGTGAATTAAAGGTATTGGAAAGAAAAAGATGTACAAAAGGAAGAACAGAGAACTATGTGAAATGTCTTTCCTACATGACAGTATTGTGCTTATTTTGTTAAGTAAATAATGCTCAATGTGGTGCATTGGGCCAGTCAACATATTTACCTGCTTCTACTTTAAAAGAATCTATTTGGAAAATATGAAGATCACTTTGCAAATTATTTCTTTAGATTCGTTTTTATTTATAAGAAATATGTGTTTTCTCTTTTAATATTAGTATGGATTAAACATATTTTCAATACATGTTTCTTCCAACAGCCTCAGATACAGATGCCTTGTACTAATTTGAACAGCATAAAGGAATCTTATAGAATACTTATCTGATCTGATTCAACTTAAGCTTCATCTAATGCTCATGCATTTGCCCTGTTTTCAGAGTTAGGGGAAAAAAATTAAAAATGAAATTTCTAGCAACATTTTTTTTTTTTTTTTTTGCTGTGAGATAAAGGGTAGCAGAAGAGCTACCCCATGAAGCAACAGCTCTTAGCTGCAGTTCACTTGGTCAATATATTTGACTCCCAACTGCTATGATATTGGCTCCCAGATGCTTCTACTGACCATTTTTTTTTTCAATTAATGGGAATAACCTATGAACTTATTTCCCCACCCTAATCCTCCTATGACATTCTACTGCTAAAGATGGACTTGTAAATGAAATTTACTATCCAATTCCCCTGCTTCAATGGGGAGAGGGGCACTGTGCCATACTTAAGAATCAAAGCCCTCTCCTATGGGTCACACTAAGGCTGACACTCCATCACTTCTTATCTTTTTCTCCTTTTATAACCTGCTCTATTTCATGACTTAGATCTTTATAATGAAGGTCGATCAATCTTGTGTACCAGAATTCCTGTTTTAGACTTTATTCTAGGAAATTAACCCCAAAGGATAATTTTTCATAGTGCATGTAGACATGGCACAATAATAGTGTTTCATCCTTCACTTGCAATGGGATTCCCTCTACACTCTCACTCCAAGACTTCTCTATTGTTTTGGGATCCAAGACCCTCTGAGATCCTCTTAGTATATGTGTGTGAGAGACTGTGGAAGTGAACTGTGTGTGTGCGCAAGGAGTGGGGGATCAATGCCCTGTGGGTCAAACTTTGTAGAATGGGAAAAAGAATGACATAGATGAAGTTTTCTTGCTTCTCTCTTCCTTCCCTTTTCCTGCCCATGAACTTCTGGGAGACGAACAGGAAATAGAGTCTTCATTTTCTCCACTAAATACATCTTGAAATCCACTGAGAGACCAAGCAGTCAGCTTGCCAAAGAGGGAATATGTTTGCTATTATTTCTCTCTCTCTCTCTCTCTCTCTCTCTCTCTCTGTCTCTCTCTCTCTCTCTTTACTTTTAGAGTTTCAGAGATACTAAAAGCAATTAATGACAAACTATTTTGGATATTTTTTTGTGAATTTAAGAATTGTTCATTTTTTTCACAATAATTATTCTTCTATAGGTATTAAGTAGGCAAAGGAAGAAAATTCTGGAGAAAGAAATTTCAAATTAGAAAAGAATTGAACTATATCAAGGTAATAAAAAGCAACACATGGAGAAATGATACACATGTATCCTATAAAAGAGAAGAAAATATGTTGTAACTCTCATAGACGGAAACCAAATTTTCATAGAAGGGGCTCAGACATACTTTAGCATTATTGGGGACAGGTGGCTAAATAATACTCTGTTTGCATGAGAGATGAACAATCTTGTAGGTAAGGACCCATCTTCATTGAAGGGAGAATTAAAGTGTATGCAAAGACAATGCCTCATTGAAAAAGATATGCCACCATTCTGAGCACCATTCCGTCTCTTAAGTCATACAGAATTGACTGAATCATATATAATGATTCAGACTAAAGATGAAAGAGTCACTTTCTGGGAAAAAGTAATTGGGGTCATAATAATGTATTGGTGTTTAGCCTGTTTGAATCAAGCAGGGAAAGGAAAAAAGGTAAACTTAAAGGTTCATGATACAGGTTAGAGATACAAGAAAGCAGGAAAGGATATAATTTTAAATGAATTTTAGGGGGAAATTATTTTAGCCATGTAAGTGAACAGACCTAATAACCTTTGATAATATTAAGCACATTTTTAGTTACTAAAAAGGTATTTTAAAATTGTATTCTATTTCATTTGCTGTTTTCTTACTTCTGTTTGTAGAAAACCTATATCATTTAGAGTGAGTTGTGCACTAAGAATCTTTAATCTACACAGAAGGCTGAAGGTGCCTACTAGGAAACAGGAGATAGCAGTAAAACAAAAGACAGGACAGGAGTGATAGAAAATGATGTATATTTTGCCAACTGCAACAGAACTGTTTATAGTGAGACAACTCCCAATGATTCTTGCAAAAGCAAAAAAAAAAAAAAAAAAAAAAAAAAAAAAAAGTTAGCTGCACAGTGCAAACAGAAATAGCAAAGAAGAAACTGATCAGAACAGATATGGTGAAAAGAAGAGGCCTTCAGCCTTGTTACAAGAATTAAAAAATTTTAATCTGTCCATCTTGAAATGTTTCCTCAACAATTTTCAATACACTTTGTGTCAAAGGAAGAGAACTAGATTATTACCTAAAAGATGAAGATGAAGGAGTTAACTGGCTTCCATCTTGGAGTCAGAAAAATGAACATCCACCTTTCTGTTCCTCATAGATAACAAAGTTCAGGCAAGCTCAGCAGCATAAGCAACAGGAGTCAGGACTGCTCATGTGCAGGACTCCTCAGGTGCAGCTGCACTGAAGGAAAAATGATGCTGTTTAGGCTAATGAGATAAAACACAATAAAGGCCAATGTAACCCAGCAGAAAGGGTCCTAAATGCACAGATCTATCAGCTGCTTTCTCTTTCTCCATCTGGTCTTATTTTTTTTTCTCTGTATAATTTGTTCATTTCCCTACAGTCCCCCTTAATATTTTCTGATTCTGGGCCAAGCTGATATTGATTATTTATTGTGAGTGCCCTAAAACTGATAACATTTGATTTTCTCCTATTCATGAGTCCTTAGATGAAATTAACTATGTTTTTCAAATTCTAAAGTCTATATAAGACACCAACATCAGAATAAGTTTGTAAGTGTCCTTTCAACTACAAAACAGCTTGGCAAGACTTAAAAATATATGTGCATAAAATATGTAGTTTCTTATAAGGGCATAACAAAAGCAAAGCTTGTGTTGGAGTTTTAAAAGACATTAAGTGAAACACTTTTCTTCAATCCTGTTTTTGAAACACACTAAGATGAAAGAAAAAGAAGCCCTTACTATTAATGCTGACTGGGAAATGTGGCTTTAATTTTGGACAAAGGATCATGCTTATACTTGATCCTTAAACGAGGATTTTACCATTTTTAAAAGAATTGACAGCTTGGGTTTCTCACAGGTGTCAAAAATTTTACCTTATAGCTCACTACAAAGGATAAATACACTGTATCAAGAAGATAGCAAGAGCAACTCTCCAATTCTAGTAGCAATAACAAAATCTCACAATGTCCTCGTAGGCCTTGAACAGATCAATCTTGTAGTTACTTCTCCTACCCTGAGAGAAAAAGGACACTAGAAGAATTTTCCCTGAAATAGAAGGATCTTCACCTCTCTGGAACGTCTCTACATATGTCTCAGCTCTCTCCTAATGCCCTCTCCTGCCAGCACAACCATTGCATAGGTCTTCTCTATGTGGACACAGCAGCACAGAAGGTGCCCTCATGCAGGAGTTTCCCAACAGGCCTTTCTCCCAGCAGTGCTCAGGCAAAGCATCTCATCAAATCACTGCCTTATGGCCTGGGAGCTGTTTCTTTGTGGGATAGTTATACAACACAAATATATATATATATATATATATATATATATATATGTGTGTGTGTGTGTGTGTGTGTGTGTGTGTGTGTATATATATATATAATAACTCCCCTTGCATGCACATCTTTAGATTTATGTCAGCACTTACTTCAACCAGTCTGAAAAGAACAGATTCCAAACTCCCCTTAGGTTCAATGCAAGCGCCTTGTACAGAAAGAATTTCAGCAAGCTCTGCTTTCACTTTCAGTCATCAGAACCACTGAGTTTCCCAGAATTTAAAGCGTTTACCTAATTTCTTAACTCAGTAATTCACTTGATTTACAAGTAAAGCCACCTTGAGTTCTTATTATTACTTTTAAGTTCCAGTGGATATGTTTCTGTGACAATTTGCTATGGTGTCTTGTTTTGAACAGAACTCTACATTTGTAAATATTTTAAGACATTTTAATTACAAATTTTTGTTTTTTTGAAAAAGTTTGGACTCTGAGAACTTAAATTATTTTAATAAGCCTAATAACTCAGGTATGAAAAACAAACTATTTTTTAAATTTTGGCTTAATTCATAAACTGAGTTCCATTATTTCTGCAGAAAAAGCAAATTAGTTAATTCCAGTTGAACTTCCATGACCTGATATTTTTATGAGCATTTGTGTTATAATTATGGTATATGTGAGGTAAATGGTCTATAATCATATGGGAGTATAAGCATCTAACAGTGACATGTTATCTGCTGTCTCTGTTTTTCTGCCTAGTGAACATAACTTTGATGTTACCCTTTAAGGTGTGGGCTATTCCTGGTCTCCAGAGTTTAGCCTTTACGTACTCCTTATCTTAACTTTTAGATTCATAAGGATTTGTTGGTCATGCCCCCGCTGTCTGGGACAGCAGGAGACCTGTGATCTGTGGAATTACCTCAGTTTCTATCTCCCAGTGTTTTTTGTTTGTTTGTTTGTTTGTTTTTTAAACCAACATCTCCACTTTTGTGACACCATTTCCTGAGAGTGAGGCATGATTGTCTGACAAAACTTACAAACCATTTGGGATTGGTACTGTTCTCCCTCCTGATAAGATTGTTGAGGGGAATTGGAAAGGAGCAAGAGTGCAGGGAATGAAGAGCTGCCTGAGTCATGCGCGTAAAAAAACACAGGTGTACAACCTTTAGATTGAACCTCAGCACAGCTGTAACTGACTATGAGCAGGGCAGTGGCAGAGAATATTTAAATGAAGGTAAAGTAAATAACTGTGCTTAATTTGCTTGTTTAAGAGAAGAAAGTTCCAACCAACTGGAGTTGAGAGTCAGATCATGCAGGGAAGGTAGAATCAGGGAGGATTATGTATGGTGTAGTATTTGGTTTTCAACAAAAAGCACATGCAAATAGTTTTTAAAGATTTATATTGAAGAGATTCACTTTTTAATGTTCCTATTTTAATTGATATCGCTATAATTTCAAATTCCATGTTTATTTTTAGATTATGGAAATATAATTTGCATTTGCATATCAATATTGTTTTCTACAACTTATCTCAGTTGTCTTATTAGATTCAAGGCATTTAAAAATTTTGTTGATATCTTTTGGAGATAATCATATCATTTGCAAATAGTGATAGTTTCTTTCTAATCTGTTTATATTTATTCTATATGTTAAAATGTATTATATCTATAATGGAGCTTGACTCAGCCATAAAGAAAAATGAAATTATGGCATTGGCTGCTACATGAATAGCACTGGAGAACATCATGCAAGCGAAATAAACCAGACTCAGAAAGTCAAGGGTCAAATGTTTTCTCTATATATAATGAAGCTAGAGCAAAAAGGATAAAAGAAAAATGTGGAGGAGGACTCTCATGAAAATAGAGATCAGTGGAGTAGAGGAAGGGGGCTAAGTGAGAGGGAGGAATAAAATGAAAAGGGAGGAACTGTGGAATGAAATGGACCAAATTATGCTATGTACATTTATGAACATAGCACTGAGAATTTCATCTCTGTGTATCTATAAAGCAAAAAATTTAAAAATTGATCAGTCAGTAGCAGGAAGGCTATGGAGTAGAGGAAGGAAAAAGGTGGAGGAAGGAGGTGATGGAAAGAGGAAACATTGGAGACTGAAATGGAGCAAATTAGATTCTGTGCATGTATGATTATTTAAAAATGAACCCTAACATTGTGTATAATACACTAATATATTAATATAAATAATCTAAAATACATTATATAAACGTGTGTCATAATTTTACATAATCATTTTTTTTAGTTTTACTAATTTTCCCATCATTTCATTTATTATTTAACAATTTTTTGAGATATAATTCATATCAAAGACTATACAACATGGGGATGTAGCTGAATGGTAGAGTAATTGCATAGACTGCAGGAAGCCATGTGTTCAATCTCCAGCACCACAAAACAAACAAACAACATACAATTTGATGAATCTGAACATGTGTATCACTCCCTGCTTTTTATATTCTAACTATTGCCATGGCTAGTTCTTTCAGTATGATACTGACAAGGAGTGTTAAGAAAAAACATCACTGTCTTATAACAGGTGATAGGAAAAATTCAACATTTTAACTGTGTGTCTTTATCATTTTCTTTCAAATAATTTATTCTGCATTTATGTGAAAATTACCAGTTTTCTTCTTTCACCTCTTATTATAGTGAATAAATTAAGCAATTTCTTAATATTGAAATATCCTTATTTCACCCACATCATGGATATAATTCTTTATATATTCTGAATAGTACTTGCTAATACTGATTGATGTATTCCTGTTTATCTTAATGAGAAATATTTGTGTCTAGTATGCTTTTCTGTTAATTTTTTTTGTAGTTTTGGTTCCAGTTTAAGGCTCTTTTTTTCATGGAGCGAAAGAGAGCCTGGGCTAATTTCATATCTATTTGTCATGGTTACTCTTCCTTTCCCTCAGGCCTGTACTGTAAGTAGTGCTATCTCAGGTCTCAAGACACTTTGTTAGGAGTACTTGGTAAGGTTCATAAATAAGAAACTATAAATGCTGCACTGTTCACTCACACTTTGATCTCCAGGGATTCTATATTCTCTTGTCAGCCTACACCAATCCTTCAGCACTTTTTTCTCTCTCTTAGAAAGTTCTGGTTTCTCCTTAGATTTTAGGATAATTGTTTTTCTTGAGATCTCTGTTACCAATGAGTAAAACAAAAATCATGGGTCTTCAACCCATGTAGTTTTGTTGTTGTTGTTGTTATGAGGGATAAAGCAATGTTCTTGCCTCTTTCTCAGTCCTACCTTTAAAAAGGAATGCTTGGAAGTTCATCTGCTCAATATTCCCAACTCTTGGCATGTGTTCCATTGTTTAAGATAATTACAAATGCAGTTCATAGGATGAGAAATAATCATCTTCTCTCCTCAAACCAGGATGTCACCTGGGCTAAATGCATATATACCTCCCATCTCCTCCATAAGTAAAGAACCCCTCATTCTTATTACTAGTATGTGGCTTTTTTTCATAGAAGTTTTCTTGCCTTCTCTACTATTTATGACTCATTTGCAACCTACAAGTAATAGAATATCCCATTATTGTTTTGGGAGGCAAAAAGGAGACATATACTATTTTCTGAATGGTAAAGATATTGCATTTCTGAGCAACGGTGTTCTATATTTTATTCCTACCACCCAACTGTAGGTAAAATGGAAAAGATGAAGGGTCTTCCAATCATCTCTTACATTGTCAATAGCACATTATGAAAACACATGGCATGTGAGATTGAACAGTTCTACATCTCATACAACTATATCAAAATCCTTTAGATTGTGTGATTAAAACAAGGCTTAATTTTAGAACTATGAATTTTTGCCTTTGAAACATGCACTCTTGTATTTTAGAGGGAAATTGGAAAAGAATGCTTTTGAGATGTAAGCCATATATTATTTTGAACCATAAAAATTTAAAATAGATATCAGAAATTTTATGATTTGTTTCTTACTACCTTTTGATTGTTTCAATATAAAAAATAAGATGAAATACAAAGTAATCATATTAGTATTTATCTCAATTGATAAACCATCTCAAAATTTTGTTCAAAAGTATGAGAACTTCTTTTTTTTTTTTTTTTTTTTTTTTTGGTGCTTGGGATTGAACCCAGGGCTTTGTGCTTGTGAGACAAGTACTCTACCAACTGAGCTATATCCCAGCCCATGAGAACTATATTGAAACCCCTAATTGCCCCATAATTATTAACTACATAATTAAGAAATGTGAACCTTTTTGAAGAACAGGTGTACTTTAAAATCATGACACATTTAAGCAGTATAAGATTCAAGGATGAATTCCCCACAGTAAAACACAGAAGAGGACTTCATAAAATTGTAAATAAATACTATGTATCTGGGTTTCTCTTTTCAGATGCATTTAGTAATACTCATGATCTGTTATAACAATATTTTTCATTATTTATTGCCAGGTGCTCTAATAAAATCATTTATTACTATCACTAAAACATTTTTGTCATTAACACCAGAAAAATGAATATTAGATGTCTAGACAGCTATCTTATATATTTGAGCAGAGAGTTTTGCAATGTTTTTATGACATTTCAGCATAATCTTGAAATAAATGTTTAGTGAGAACAATGGATTCTAGTAATGTACCAGAAAGAACAGGGTAATTGAGCAACTGGATTAGTAGATGAAAAAATATTCAAAGTTTTGGTATGCTTCATGAAGGCTAATTTTTCTGCAGCAAATTGTAAATGTAAATTGACTTATATGTGGACTTCTACAAAGATATATTTCTTAGAATCATAGAATTATATTAAACATTTGAAATAATCTAGTATAATCTTCTATTCTAGAGGGAAAAAATAAATGCTAATCAACAACACTGAAAGGCCTCTCAATTGATATTTGTGGTAGAGAAAATCATAAGACTCTGTAGCCTCTGTCACAAAAAAATTCATAAAATTGTAAAGTTTTATGTGGTTTATTTTGAGACAAAATATATATGTTCATGTACATTCCCGAGAAGGAATATATCCCCTAACAATCCAAATAAAAACTATCTAGCATATATTGCAACAGATAAGTATTTAAACTATTGTTCAGTAACTAGATTAACAACATTGATATCTGCAATACAACTTCATTTAGAAATAAAGCAATACTACTAACTCAATTCTAAAATTGATAAAATGTGCCAAATCCATAAAATTGAGTTATATTCATTTAGCTTTTGGCATTAGTAGGAGATTAAAATTCAATACATATATATTATATTATTGATAACATTCTAAAGTTGTTTTCAACGCTTACCTTCTTAAAATGCTATTATTCAGAATTTTCAATATTAATATATTTCAAAAGTCTATGTATTTTAGTGTTTATAAATTATTTTTAAATATAAAGTCCAAATAAAAATGTGAATGAAATGTAAAATTTCTAAATGTGTCAAAAAATATATGTTTGATAGAAGCATAATTGGTATGCATCCTAAATGTATTTAATATGTGTTATGACAGAATAATAATTGAATAATAATAACATAATATGTAACAATAACTGTGGGGATTTGACTTAGGAAAAACTACTAATAGTTATTATAAAATGAAAGAAATGGTTGAATTGCTTTGCTGGTCCATAAACTAACATCCATCAAATATGTTATGTTAGTTAATTTTTAGTTAAGATTCATAGTTCATTTTATTTTTTTTTAAAATATGTGCCAAGCCAGGCGTGGTGGTGCACGCCTGTAATCCCAGTACTTGGGAGGCTGAGGCAGGAGGATCGGGAGTTCAAAGCCAGCCTCAGCAATGGCGAGGCACTTAGCAACTCAGTGAGACCCTGTCTCTAATAAAATACAAAAAAGGACTGGGGATGTGGCCCAGTGGTCAAGTGCCCCTGAGTTCAATCCCCGGTACCAGAAAAAAAAAAAAAAAAATGTGCCAGACATTAACAGAACGGCAAAATGTTAGTTTTTCTCTTCAGGATGGCTTGTATTCATTCTTGGGTACATCTCATTTTATCCAATAGAATAATGCAAAACAAAGATGCTAGGAAGGAATGAAGAAAGGAAGGAAGGAAGTACACGCTTCTAATAGGAGGTATAACAAATATGAATTCTTTTTAAAGACAGTCTCAGGGAGCTTGTTTGGCATATGTGAGCACCTGGATTCAATCCAAAACCTACCCCTCCACCAAAAAAGCAAAAAAAAGAAAAAAAAAAAAAAAGGAGTTTAAAAAATTGAGGTATTAAATGAAATGCAGGAAAATCTAGTATAGTTTGCAGATGAATGATGAACAATGTATTAATTAATCAGCTTTATATTGCTATAACAAGTAATTGTGATAATCAATTCATGAAGATTAGTCTTACAGTGTTTGAGGTTCCTGTCGTTGATCATCCAGACTGGGAAGAGAAAATAGAGAAAGGAAGAGACAAGGATTTTGGAATCCCCTTCCAGGGTATAGCCTCATTGACTAAAACCAAATATTAGGCCCCACTTTTAAAGATTTCCACCATCTCCCAATAGTGCCATTCTGAGGAACAAGCATTCAACATGTGGGCGGTAGGGTAATATTCCAGACCCAACTTTTAGCAGGCAATTTGTAAAATTGAATTAGAGAATTTGTTCAAGAAATACTTGTCTTCTTTAGTGTGAACCTGGGCATGACATGAATTTTTCAATCTCAGTTTATTCATATTAAATTGTATATAATGTTACTGCATTGATTTTCATGTTTTTGTGATAAGTAAGTAAAATCAAGAATGTGGAAGGGCTTTATAAACTTAAATTTAGAATCTGTATTAACTGTAAAGTGTTTTCCAAACATTACAATGGTTGAATACTTTCTTCCATATGTGGGAGAGAAAGAGGCAATAATAAAAGGGGACCTCATGAAAACAAATAGAATAGAGGAAGGGGAAGAAGAGGGAGGAGAGGGGACAAGGGGAAGTACTCAGAAACAAATCTACCAAATCATGCTAGGTCAACACGTGATATACCATAATGAATCATATATATATATATATATATATATACACACACATATATATGTACCCTCACACACACACACACATATATATATATATATAAAATTATAATGCACTATTTAAAATATCAATGACAAGAATAACAGAAGGGAGAGCAATAGAGTAAAACAAGTACTCAGGGTGAAGTAGGAGAGGTAAGAAAGGGAAGGTACTGGGGAAGCAGATTGATCAAATTCTCTGTGTGTATATATATATATGACATAACGAATCCCACTATCACACATAATTATAATGCACCAATTAAAAATAGTTTTCCATGCATTAAAATTTATTCAACTCTTTATAGCTCTATTATGACATTTGCATGTAGTTAGTCACTAAAAATATTTTTTAAAAATATGGTATATGAAAATGTTTTCACTGAAAATGTCTGGTTTAATGAGGTATGGGGTATAAAATACATGGTATATTTAGGTATAATAATTTCTGAATCATATTGTCATTTTGAATATTAAAAAAGATAATATATACTTAAGCTAATTCTTTGCGTGTATTAGATATTCAGTAAAATGTTAAAATTACAGTTAATTATTAGATACTGAATACAATGTTATAATCATAGTTAAGTATCATTCTTAATAGGAGAGCATTTTCCAGTGCTTTTGGCATTAGTAGGAGATTCAAATTCAATATTTTCTCCCAATAATAGATAAAATTTTTTTTGCTTAGTGTTTATTTTTCAGTAAAGAAACTGAATACTTTGTATCATTGACAGTGAAAGGCAATTTAAAAATACCTCTAGTATTTTTGTTTTCTTTTTCACTAGAAACCAAAGGAAACACCGTGATTTAACTAGCCTGTGTAACACTTTCAAATTTGTAATCACTCTTGTTCTATAGTGCCAGAATTATTTGGTAAAGTCCCTACAATTTTGTGATTTGTTAAAAAACAATCATCCTCTTGAAGCCCTCAAACTTGTTTTTTACATGAAGTATGAATTTAGATGACTCTACATTGTGCTGCATAATAAAAAATTTAAAAATACCAGCTGGAACTAAGACCTGCATAAAGGTTTTACTGAATTTGTATTCTGTTGTTTACTTGATTATCATCTCTTTTAAATTCAGCTTATTCAAAATAGAAAGACCTTAAAAGGAAAAACAAATGTAATTAATAGTTTTTATAATTTTTTTCAACATTTGCATGAAAGACAATGTTTTAATATTAGTTAAAGGAAATGAAACATGAAAAAGAATGCATTCTTAATAATAATAAGTTAATATTTGAAATAAAAATATCTATTGTGAATTTCACATTTTTAGGGATATCTAAGAAAATGACTTATTTTACACTCAAATTACATTTGAAATAATTGAACATAAAATTAGATATGGACAAAATTCTCACTTAAGTAATATCTTTCAAGTTTTTTTGATATCAGAATGTTCTTCCTGTGTACTACATATCTGAGCCTGGGAGAGGAACTTACTGCATTGTTTAGGTCACACACTAGGCAATATAAGTACCTGTTAGAAATTCATAAAAATCTTAAAATGTTGCGCTCAAAAGGGTTTACAAATTGTTTGATACTGTTGAATTTTTTATTTGAATGAAAATTTACATTGATTCAATCACATAAAAGTAATGCAATCATAATTACCTAGGAGCCACTGAGCAGGAGTTAGAATTTAGAGTTTTCATTATTCTCTTTTCCAACCATATCTTTACTCCCACCCTAATGTGGCCTTAGAGGCAACAACTCCAAGGAAACTCTGTAGCCAATTTGATACATCTGAACTACAGAGAGATGGTCACACAGTTATTTAGTGATAACCTTCACTGGAATTTATTTGTCCAAGGGCCATTTGTGTTATCCTTAGTTCGTTGTTGTCTAACGTTAGTGGGCGAAGCATTATTCTTACCAACAAAGCTTCTCAGCAGTAGATTTTGTCCTGTTTTCTGTTTCTTTATGTTTGACTTTCTGTGAGGATATGGCAAAACAGAACCAAGGAAAAATAAAACATATGATACAGACAGGAGTAGCTCATACATTTCCTAGAAAACACCAAGTTACCTTTCAGGCTGAGATTAGCTGTAAATTAAAGGGTATAAGTATTGATTTATTTAAATTTACACAAAATTTTGCAGTCCCACCAGCAATGTATGAGTGTGCCTTTTTCCCCACATCCTCTCCAACATTTATTGTTGTTTGTGTTCTTGATAGCTGCCATTCTGACTGGAGTGAAATGAAATCTTAAGAGTAGTTTTGATTTGCATTTCTCTAATTGCCAGTGCTATTGAGAATTTTTTCATGTATTTGTTGATTAATTGTGTATCTTCTTCTGAGAAGTGTCTTTTCAATTCCTTAGCCCAGTTATTGATTGGGTTATTCGTTTTTTTGGTGTTAAATTTTTTGAGTTCTTTATATATTCTAGAAATTAGTGCTCTATCTGATTTGCATGTATTAAATATTTGTTCCTAATTAGTTGGCTCTCTATTCACCTCACTGATTGTTTCTTTTGCTGAGAAGCTTTTTAGTTTAAATCTATCCCATTCATTAATTTTTGGTATTAATTCTTGCACTACAGGATTCCTATTAAGGAAATTGGGGCCTAATCCAACATGTTGGAAATTGGAGCTTACTTTTTCTTCTATTAGGCGTATTGTCTCTGCTCTAATTCCTAGGTCCTTGATCCACTTTGAATTGAATTTTGTGAATGGTGAGAGGTAAGAGTTTAATTTTATTTTGTTGCATATGGATTTCCAGTTTTCCCAGCACCATTTGTTGAAGAGGCTATCCTTTCTCTACTGTACATTTTTGGCGCCTTTGTCTAATATAAGATAGCTGAAATTATATGTATTAGTCCCTGTGTCCTCAATTCTGTACCATTGGTCTACCAGTCTGTTTTGGTACCAATACCATGCTGTTTTTGTTACTATTGCTCTGTAGTATAATTTAAAGTCTGCAAAATGGTGCAACCATTATGGAAAGCAGTCTGGAGATTTCTTGGAAAACTGGGAATGGAACTACCCTATGACCCAGCCATCCCACTCCTGGGTCTATTCCCAAAGGACTTAAAAACAGCATATTACAGTGACACAGCCACTTCAATGTTTATAGAAGCACAATTCACAATAGGTAGGTTGTGGAACCAACCTAAATGTCCCTCAGTAGATGAGTGGATAAAGAAAATGTGGTATATATACAAAATGGAATTTTACTCAGCAATAAAAGAATAAAATAATGGCTTTTGCAGGTAAATGGATGAAATTGGAGAATATAATGCTAAGTGAAATTAGTCGTCTCAAAAATTCAAATACCGAATGTTTTCTCTGATATAAGGAGGCTAGTTCACAGTATTGTTGGATGGGGGTACATAGGAGGATTAAACGAACACTAGAATGGTCAAGGGGAAGGGAAGGGAAGGGAGGGAAAAGGAGGGAGCAAGGAAGGAGGGGGGGAAAGAAAAGGTGGTTGAATGAGATGGATATTGTTATTCTAAACGCGTGATTGAAAACCTGAATGGTATGAATATACTTTGTATACAAACAGTTGTATGCAAAAAGATTCTCTATATGTGCATTGTGAATTGTAATACATACTAATATTAAAAATAAAAAATAAATAAAATATTAAAAAAATACTAAACCCAGAAAAAAAATTTACACAAAATTGCCTCTTTCCACCTTCTTACTTGTACCATACAGTTACATTCTGATTGTTAAACTTCATGCTCTTTAACTTGGTCCTTCTCAACATGACATCTACATCTTGTCACTGGATGGGATCCAAGGAGGTCCTCAAAAGGGAAAGGGGGACCTCAATTCAGCCCTTTCAGGTTCTTGATTTACACCACAGAAATGAAGTTCAGAATGAGTCAAAAGAGGCACCAGTAGAGATTTATTCAGGGAAGCAAGATTTACTCAGAAAAGCAAATAATAGAGCAGAATAAATGCTCAAAGAAAGAGTGCAGGCACTCCAGAATGAGACAGGATTTGGTGGTGTCTGGGGATTCTTCTATAATAGGAAGCCTTGTAAATGGTAAGCATGAGAAGCATCAGAGGTGGCCTCAGGATAATGAGCCCCATCCCTTTGCAGAGCACCAAGTATGCCATGGTTATCTGGGTCTTCTCAGAATCTTCAGGTTGGTGTTATCTACCTAATAGCACCTGGATCTCTAGCAATACCTATCTGGAGGCTTTTTAAAATCAGCCTAGAAATACATTCCCTAGGGGCAGGGATTGTGGCTCAGTCAGTGGTTGACCACTCGCTTAGCATTTGTGGGACACTGAGTTCTGATCCCAGCACCACATATAAATAAATAAAATATAGGTCCATTGACAACTAAATTTAAAAAAAAATACATTCTGCAAACTAACAAAGTATGTAGCTACTAATTAATTGAATTTAAAGTACTTTTTGGGACAATTTAAGAAATCAGGAATGGAGAAATACAGGTTTGCGGATGAAAGTGAGAATGTTTTAGAGTTCATGGAGTTTTTAGATATAAAGCTACAGTTCTTTCTTCTGTTCCTTCCTTCCTTCCCCTATTTTTCTCCTTTCTACCCATCCGTATTTTTTTTTTTCCTGCCTCAGTCTCACTCCCCTATTTGACTATCTTCAGTAGTTATCAACCACACTTGGGATAAAATCCAAATTCATTAGCCCATTAATAAAATATATCCTACATCTCTCCTTCAAAACGCTTAATTAGTCCTTCCTTTTCCTGGTTTGCTAGACTGCAAAACATTTTCAGATTTTTTCCTTTGTATTCACTTTGCCTGGAATTACCTTTCCCAGATCTCTGTATAGTTGGTTCCCTCTTGTCAAAATCACCTCTTTCAAGAGTACCCTTCCTTCTAACTACCCAGTCTTAGGAAACCACGAACCATTTTGGCGTTCCACACAACTTTCATTCACTATGTAGTGTGGTGTTCTCCATATATTACAGTATGTACTTTCTCATTTGTTTATTCACTGGCTTCTCACCAAAGCAGAGAGTTTGGTCATTCTTTGTTTGTTTGTTTGTTTGTTTGTTGAATTTTTAGACCACAGTGAGAAGTGAACATTTATCAATAAGTTATATAAATGAACATCCATCTGGTTTAATATGATATTGGTATTCTACATAAGTTCAATAGTCATATATGTCTCTCATCACATATTAAAGTACAAACTCAAACCTAGAGCTCTACACTATATCTGTATCAATTTTGGAACCTTAGTATTACAGTAAATGATTGCCTTACACCTTGAGTCATGTCTCAAAATCATTGTAGGTTAAATGAACATTCTCTTGCTTTATTTCAGTATTTTTCACTTTATTCACATTCCAATTTTCTTTACTCTCATAAGAGTTCTTTCCAGGATATTAAATGCATGCCCTCTTAAAATATTTCTATTACTTGTATGTATCCTTGTATTTTAAAAATCACATGGTTTTTATATTTATATTTAATTTATATTCTTTCTTTTAATCCATTTGTTATTATTAATTTCCAATCTATCCTTTTTAGATCTACCATGTTGCTTTTAGTACATAAAATTAATAGCTTCATAGTGCAAAATAGTATTCCACTTTAGGCAAACGCTGTAATTCCTTTATCTAGTGATAAAACATGAGACAAATCAAAATGAAAGATTTATGCTCATCAAATAACATAATAAAAATAGTTTAATGGAAGGTAATAGACTAGCAAAATATATTTGTAATATTTATAATTTCTGGGGGAACCATAACTGTAATACACAAGATTTTTCCAATCTATAAAACTCAAGAAGAATGGGTATAGGATATGGGAAGATAACTCTCTTATCTTAGTTTCTCCCTACTAACACATTGGTATTCCTTAATAAATATTTCATAACACACACACATACACACACACACACACACACACACACACACACACACCAATTAATAGCAGAAATAACTGAGTAAATGAATACTTGAAAAAAATGTTCATATTAATAAATGACATTATTACTTAGGCTTTTACATATATATAGATGTAAGTAAATCAATTCTCTTATATGTGAATAGGGTTAAATCATTTTTAATGAAACATATGTACACATTTAACTCAGCCCTATTTCACAGTGAAATTAAAAACTTATGTGATCATTAATACAATGTTCCCTCAGAAATAGAAATTTTAGCGAGTTTTATTAAAGGGAGAAAAATATCTTGGAAAAATTGGTTTGCTGAAAATGAAAATTAATATTTAAATAATTGCCTCTTCTTGTTGATAATTAAAGCAATACATGATCTAACATAGTTTTCACTTTACATTATTTTGTAATTTTCAAAAATTTGTTCATATCTGATGATTTTTCTTTCTGTTTATTTTATTTTGGTAGTTAGCATACATTTATTTTATTACTTGATATTGTGTTGTATTTTCTAACCCTCTACATGGTATTTTCCAAAATGATATCCCCTTGTGAATTATTCTTGCCCTTTGACCTTGGCTCTGTTCAGTTTATCACTGCTCAATTTTTCCACAACTATGACACAAGAGGACATTCTGCAGTGTGATGCACTTTGATCAGGTCTCTAACTGATAGAGTTGATTGTAACTTATTGGACCTTTTTTTCTCCCCAGTTTAGGTTTTGTTGGTGAGAAAAGTGAAAAACAAACATTATACAGTAAAAGGGAAAGAAAAATAGCTTTAGCTTTAATCATGGAAAATTTCAACTTTAAAGGAATATATTTATATAAACGGAAGAGCTAAAACACCAACAGGTAATAGAGTAAGCCATTAACCTTGGGATATATCTTGTGTGGTGCTAAGAAAAGTCAGTTTGTTTCAAAATGATTAACAGTTCATTTTTCTAACAACCTTCAATAACTAGACTGCAGGTAAACTTCACAGCATTTTTTGAAGAAAACATATCATGGCTTTAAAAAAGAATCTGAATTCTCAGGTCAGCAGCAATGTAAGGGAAATTACATTTGGATCAAGACCCACATGGAGGTCACTAGCAATTTTCCCAGATGTTTTCCTAAAATTAAACTGCAAATGCTATAAATAATCATTCATGGGACTTAAAGGAAATATAGCTTACCTAACATGATGACCCCTGAAGTGACATTCTAGATCTAAGTGGTACTTTATTCTCAGAAATAGTAACCAAATAACATTTTTGTGTTCAAGGGGAAAATTTAAGGCAACCTAGTGTCAAATAGAGCCAACTAAAAGGAATTTAGTTGTATGTCAAAACTGTTTACCTAAGCAAAGAGTCAGGTCTTAGTTAATTGGTTATTTTTTGTATCAAAGCTTGTTAATATCTTTTAATTTATTTCATTCGTTTTTTTTTTTTTTTGAAATATGATTAGCACTCATAGCACAAAACTAAAAACCTACAAAAAAAGTTTTCATGTAAAGTAAATCCCCTTCCCGTTTCTTCTCCAAGCTACATATTCAATTCTCAGTAGCTACATCTGATTTTACATTTTGTGTATTCTTACTAGAGAGATCTTGACTCATGTGTTATGATAGGGATATGTACCAACACAAGCTCAGCGCTGTATGCTCCTGGGACATCATTCACACAGACTATGATGGAAATGCTGCCCATGAGGTAGAGGAGCACAGGAGGTCTGCTGTCAACAGAAACATGTTTACAATGGACAGCAGCCTGAAACATAACCTATTTTGCATTATTGTTCCACTTAAGAGTTTCATACTGAATATTATAAAGCTACATCATCTTTTGATATATTATGGTGCTCCAATTTATGAATATACTATCACTTAACTGTTATGCCAAGAGAATGGACCCTCCCAAACCACCAAGGAATCCGGAGTGCGTGCAAGAATAAAGAGCCTTTATTCAGGCTTAAGCTCGAACTCTCAGACCATACCAACACAGTGGATCTGTACTGAGAACCCAGAACTGAGGAAAGACTGAGTCTTTATAGGGCTAGAAGCAAGGAGAGGGAGGGGGCTCACCTGATTGGCCAGGGGAGCCCATGTGTGTCTAAGGAAGTTTTCATTGGTGGAGGCCATCTCCAGAGCTATGGAATATGCTGACTGTTCACTGCAGGGTCCTGTAGGGCCCAGGGTCCTGCCATTGCCCTAGTTTATTGTGTCCGGGCTGGCTTATCATATGTGGGCTTATTCCTGCCTTGTGACAGGAGACTTGCAACAGTTTGGGGCAGCTGATAACAAAATGGGGTCAGAGCAGTTTGGCTTCTATTGTCTTTAAGCCAAGCATTTTACAGAAGCAAAAAGAAGCAATTAAACTGAGAAGAGGCTTGGAGCTGAAAAAGGAGGGTTCCACATTAACCAATATTTATATATTTATTATTTGAAAAATAAAAATTATATATATTTACATTGTACAACATGATATATTATGTTATATAAATACATGTCAAAATGTGTCTAAAAGATTAAGGCTAACTAATATATATGTGTGGCCTTATATGCTCACATATTATTTGGTGGTATGCATACATAAGACCTACTGTACTTTTTTTTTATTTTTTTTAAAGATATTTAGGAACAAATTTTATTTTTTTTTATTCTAAGTTGTTATATATAACAGCAGAATGCATTACAATTCATATTATACATATAGAGCATATTTTTACATATCTCTGGTTGTATACAAAGTATATTCACAACATTCATGTCTTCATACATGCCCTTAGGGTAATGATATCCATCTCATTCTACCATCTCAAAAATATAACTAAAACAAGGAATTCACGTAAATTTCTCATTCCTTTTTACTTTTTACCCCCTTGCAGTACCAGAGATTGAACCCAGGGCCTCACACATGCAAGGTGATCAGTCCACCACTGAGCTACACCCCCAACCCTTCCTGTTTTCCTTTGAGACAGGGTCTAAGTTGCCCAGGCTGGCCCTGAACTTGCAACCCTCCTGCCCTAACCCCCCAAACAGTCAGAATCATAGGCACACACATACACCATGTCCAGTTTCTTTTTCTCATTTAACATTTCACATGGTCACATCCTACTCTACTTTTTAAAATATATAATATATTATTAATTGTAGCTATCATGTTGTTTAGTAAGGCTCTTTAACTCATTTCTCCCAAGATAAACTTTTGTAACCTTTGACTGACATATTCTCATTTCCTCCATTCAGCATCTGATATCCAGTATTATATTCTAACCAACATTTATTTATGAATTGGATATTTAATGTGAAAACAATGTTGTAATAATATAACCTACATTTTAATTTTCAAAATTGTTGTCAAAATGTTCCTAATAGTTGCAACCAATTTATAGTCTTACTAACCAACAATGCAATGAAATACTTAATTTTTATTTTCTCGTAACAGGAATTGAATCCAGGGGAATTTACCCATTGAACCACATCACCAGTCCTTTTTATTATTTCTTATTTTGAGACAGGGTCTCACTAAGTTGCTTAGGACCTTGCTAAATTTCTGAACTTCCCTCAAACCCTTGATCATCATCCTGCCTCATCCTCCTGAGTCTCTGGGATTACAGGTGAACCACCACACCCCACTAATTGTTGATCATTAATCAGATAGGCAAAAACGTGTATCTTAATATATTTTAAAATACAAACTATAAATCAACTATTCATAAGGATAAAAATACATTATGGCAAGAAAAATAATCATAGTTGTATATGCAAATCAATAAAATATACTTTAAATTTTAACTTCACAATTTACAAAATTTTTCCAAACTTTTGAATTGCACAATTTATAATTAAGTAGATCTCAATCATACTTCAATAAAGATGTCATAATTTTAAAAATAAGGATTCCATTTAATGTTGTTTCTAAATATACCATATTATGTAATGATATATTCTGTTTAGCTGGTTGATGATGACCTTGATTGTATCCACCTGTCTCTATTATTCCTCGAGGTAGCTATTCTGGATATGTTCTTATTCATGAAGAAGCAAGATTAATAAGAGAAGAAGACTCAAGTCCATGCTGGCATCCTTTTTCTAGCATCCTAATATCTAAAGAAAGTCACATGGGTGAGCAAGAGCACCCCAATCCCAATGGAAGAAGCAAAGACAAAAATGAAGAAAACATATTGTACATGTAATAGGAGTTTAGAAGATGAGATATACTACAACTATGGCATAAAATTGGAGAATAAAGTTTCTGCATGAGTCAAATATTTAATTGAACACTGATTAAAAATCTGGACATATATGATATATATTTCTAAACAGAGCATATAAATTATTTTTATAGAAATTGAACAAATTATCCCATTTACTTTAAACAAATAAAAGTTTAATTGTCACAATTTTTTTTCTTAGATTAAAAGCAGACTCAAATGCTTACGACTGTACTCCTTTTCTATAAAATGTCTATTGCTTATATTTGCTTAGTTTTCTATTCTGAGGTTTGTTATTCCTAATTGACTTACCATCTGTAAATATTTGTCTAATTCCTTCTATATTAAAGATAAGAGATTTGCTTATGAATTAAAAATATTTTTTCTCAAATAATATTGTTTGTATTTTGACTTTGAGGGACTTTTGTTTTACAAAATGTTTTAACCTTATGAAGTCATATTTTCAGCTTTTAATGGTTTCTAATATTTAGAATCTTCTCTAAACTGAAAGGAACTCTATTATTTTTTTCCAATATTTACATGTTTTACTTGGAAATATTTCCTTTTTCCTGAAATTTTTTGAGTAAACTCTGTTTTTGTTATATTTTGCTTATGTTTTGACCTCTAAAATTAATGGAATTATGCATCTTTTCCTGAAATTAATGTAATTTTTTAAGTACATACTAATTTTAATACATTTGAGATTATTTCAGGACTTTCTTTTATTTCCATTCATATTTTTGAACATGCCAATGCCAAATGAAAACATTATAAATTTGTGATTTAATACACTGACATCTTCTATAATTTTCTATACAAAAGCTTGTTTGCTCTTTTGCTTTTTTGTATTTCTCCATGAACTTTCCAATTGACTTGTTTGCTTCCCTGCTACCCACCCCAATTACATTTTTTGCATTGGGATTCTAATTACTCAGAGTAACTTAGCAGAAGAGGAATCATTATGCTGTTAATACTTCCTATTCAGATGTTCTTTTAAGATGGGTCTCAGCCCAAAGGACTTAAAAGCAGCGTATTACAGTGACACAGCCACTTCAATGTTTACAGCAGCACAATTCACAATAGCTATGTTGTGGAACCAACCTAGATGCCCCTCAGTAGATGAGTGGATAAAGAAAATATGGTATATATGCACAATGGAATTTTACTCAGCAATAAAAGATAATAAAATAATGGCATTTGCAGGTAAATGAATGAAGTTGGAGAATATAATGCTAAGTGAAGTTAGTCAATATCAAAAATCCAAATGCTGAATGTTTTCTCTGATATAAGGAGGCTAATTTACAGTGGTGTTGGGTCGGGGTACATAGGAGGATTAGAGGAACACTAGAAAGGTCAAATGGGGAGGGAGGGGAATGGAGGAAGCAAGAGTGTACTGAGGGGAAAAAATAGAAGGTGGTAGAATAAGGTGGATATCATTATCCTAAATGCATGATTAAAGACTTGAATAGTACAAATATACTTGGTATACAAATAGTGTTATGTAAAAAGATATTCTATATGTGTATTATGAATTGTAATGCATGCAACTGTTATAAATACAATAACTTTGAATTAAAAAAAAAGATGGGCCTCAGCATTTAACGTAAAAATTTTACATAGAACATACACATTTCTGGTATATTCCTAGTTGCTTTCTTTTATTTTAACATTTTTTTCTTTATTCAAAGGATATTTTTGCATTAGTTTTTATGTGCTAGACACTGTCCCAGGCATCAGTGACCTGAATGAGAACTGAACATAGTCCTGTGATAACCAGGGCACTGGTCTCTCCAGCATACCCCATAAACCATCATTACTATAATAACAGCAATTATAATTATTGCTTTATTGGTAGTTTCTTATAAATTTCACTTAAATAACTTTTTAAAGAATTATTTGCACTAATGGAGCAATATTTGCATGCTCTCATTCCTGGTAAACAAGTTCCAGTGACAGTTGACAACGGAGATTTCCTAGTATAGAGAGATCAGCAAGAGAAGGAGCTTCAAGTGGTGAAAGGAGATAAAGGACCAAAAATAGTAAGAAAAAACAAAGAATGAGGCAAAAGTCAACCAAATATCCAAGAGGAGTTTCCCTTGACTTTCTTTTTTGAATGTAGGCAGAAAATAATTAAGAAAAATATGTAGTTCTTCCTCAACTCTCTATGCAAGATAATCCAGTAATAGATGAGTATGATTAGCCATTTTAGCCCAAACCCAGGAAGCAAGAATATATACCCTCCTAAAATAAAATGTGATTTATATTCAGTTAAAGCATACTGACCATTTACTTCATAACATGTTAAGTCCATACAAGAAATTCCCTTAAAATTTTTCTTAGTCAGTAATGTAAAAAACTGAAATTCAAAGGAATTAAGTAATACACTTGAAGACACCTAACATGAGGAACCAGCTGCACAAAACCTAGATTTTGCCTTTACATTCTACTCTTATTGGAGATCAATATTTGTTCATGATTCTTTCTCTTATTTTGAACTTGCAATGAAATAACAAATGCCATTGGATTAGCATAACCCTCACCTCTAGTAAGTTATAAACCATTAATGTCAGGACAGCCAGCTCATCATCCCCCCTTCCAGTCAATACTTTCCTCCAGTGACCAAAATTTGTTGATTTTTTTTCCACAATTAGCTTTCCCTATTCTAGAATTTCAAACAAATGGAAGCATTTACAATGTATTCTGTTGCATAAAGCTTTTTTCATTCAGCATAATACATCTCAAGGTTCATAAAATGAATGATGGTTTGTGTATGAATGTGGTACATTTATCACTAAGTCCTCTTTATTGCTAAACTTGATTATAAATAAAAACATATGGATGTATCATTTAGATAATTACCACTTTTCCTTTCTTTTACAGATAAATACCAGAGATATCTACAGATTTATTATGATTAAAGGTGCCTGAACATTTGTATTTACTTTTTAAGGGGAAAATTTTCGTTTTCATTGATAAATATTTATGGTTAGTATTACTGGTTCATAGAATAATCACAAAAGTTTATAACCTATTACCTTCCTACCAGTAAAATATCAGGGAAAATCCAGAATAATTGCTAGCCTACACATATATTTTACAAGTTAACCTACCTAAGCTCATTCTCCATTCTTGTTGTTAAATTATTGATTTCTTCACAATTTCCATATTTTTCATTAATTTAATATATATTTTTGGTACCAGAGATTGAACTCAGGGAGCACTCAACCACTGATCCACATCCCCAGCCCTATTTTGTACTTTATTGAAAGACAGGTTTTTACTGAGTTGCTTAGTGCATCACTTTTGCTGAGGCTGGCTGTGAACTCATGATTCTCCTGCCTCAGCCTACCAAACCCCTGGGATTACAGGTATGAGCCACCACACCCAGCTTGTTAATAATTTTTAAAAATTTATTTGTACTAGGGTTAGAGCCAGGGGCAATTTACCACTGAGTTAAGTCTCACCAGTCCTAGATATTTTATTTTGAAACGGGGTATAGCTAAGATGCTGAAGTTGGCCTTGAACTTGTGATCCTCCTGCCTCAGCCTCCTAAATAGCTGGGATTACAGGTGTGTAGCACCACTCCTGGGTCCCGTGTTTTTTAATGATTTCTCTCTCAACATGCCCTCTGCTCACAAAAATTGAAGTAGTAGTTAATTATATCCACTGTTTTAATGCCCCGCAACATTCCACACTGAAAGGGAATATTAATTGGGTCACTCTTTGATCCTCAAGAAGCAAATTCAGCATCCGTACATTTGGGCTTGCTCTGACTCAATAGCAATGGTTATGTTTAATTATTTTAAAGTGCAAGATTTAAGAATTCTTTTTCTTTTTGTGAATTTTTATGTTTGTTCAAAGGGGTAAGAGTTTAACAAGATTGAACAAGGCTGTTATAGCAACTTTCCTGTGATCCTGCCCCTGCTCAAGACATTTAAACATTTTCTTCTTTTGTGAAATAAAGAATGTGTCCTGCTATCTCTGAAGAGTTCCATTTGCATTGGCTTATCTTCTACTGGAAACAACTGCTGCAAAGAATGCAAATAATCTTATGAGTTTAAGATCTCATTATATTACAAGACAACTTACATTAACTTTAAGCTAAGAAATATTTCTCTTCCTTGAGAACATATTTCTTTTCCCAAAGTAGCTCCCAAAATTAAAGAATTGGGTACAATATTAAAATGGCATTTATAAAATTAAAAATAATATTGAAGTTCTTAGTTTATGTTATTTAAATTATTAAAATAGTGACTGCATATATTTTTTTTTCCAAAGCAAGGTAAATATTCCTTTACAATCCTTTAAATGAACAATTCAAGCAGATTTTATTAGAAAAACAGGTGAATGCATCACCAAATGGATTTTAGTATCCTTGTTATTTCGGGGCCAGCACTGCCTGTGACTGCCTGATAACCTGTACTGTTTCCTGATCCTTCTCCATTCTGTCAATCCTGTTTTGGTTGGTGAAAAAGAGTGCTTTGACTAGAAAACAGGTATGCCAGCAATACACTCCTGTCAAACAGACGGCCAATTCTCTAAGGTCAGTAATCTTTAGGGAAACAAGTGAACTAGCTGAAAAAAAAAAATGAACTTGCAACTCACATACTGGATTGCGAATTGTTTCCCTCAGAGGCATCAGTTGGGCATTTAACAGCCTGATGCACTCTCCATTTAGCTGAAGACCTAAGTTTACTTAAAAATCAACAACTGAGACACTTAGTCTCTGCTAAAGAGTCTGCTAAGAAAGGAGAATAGAATTTACATAGTCTTGTAAATCTTATAGCTTACTCCCTAATGTTAACTTCTGGTGATTTTGGAAACTGGTTAATAAAATTAATTTTGGGGCTGTGGTTGTGGCTCAGTGGTAGACTGCTCCCCTAGCAAGGATGAGGCTCTGGGTTCTATCCTCAGTACCACATAAAAATAAAATAAAGATATTGTGTTCACCTAAAAATAAAAAAAAAATATTTAAAAAAATAAAATTAATTTGGCCTTCTGTTCCATCTACTGCCACTCATTTTCTGAATTCTGTCTTTCTAATTCCAGTTTGATAACTGGATTCCAACTGTCATCTAGATTTGTTTGATAATTATTCTCAGAATTGCAAACACTGATGCATGACCTATTTTCAAATAACTTTGACTCAGACACTAGCATCTCTCAACTAAGTTCTAAATTTTTATTTAAGATCAATATTCTTTTAGTACATAGGTTGTTGATGTTACTTTCAGAATGATATTATATAATATTATTGCAAGAATTAAGAAATTAATGTAGGTGTTAATAAATATACTATTATTATATTCAATCTCCTAAGTCTCCTAAAGTTCAGTTTTAGAGAATCAATTTTATGTGATCTGTTTGTTTTCTACTATCTAGTTACTCCCTTGTTTTATATGATTCACAATCAATTGCTAAAAAAAAAAATTGATGTTGGAATAGATAGCATCAGAAATAAGTACAACTTATTCACATCGAGTTTTGTTTTGTTTTGTTTTGTTTAGTTTTCATTTAGAAACTAATTGACATTACTCATTGTTGCTAGCCTCTTGGAGGATGGCTGCTTGATTAGTTGATTAGCAACTTTCAGTCTTGTAATTTATGTTTTAACAAAAAAGTCAGAGAAAATTAAAAGGAGTGTTAACAATACATCTCCTTTTACAAAAGAAAACAATATTTTTCACAGAAGGGATGATAACTGAAGACACACTATTTTTATCAACAAGTAACCAACAGGAGAATTTTATTCCACAGAGCAAAAGAATTTCCTCATCTGATAGGATACTAATGAACTTCAGACAGAATCTCAAGAGAGTCTAAAATTAACTGCATATAAATTTCATACCTGAACTCAATCTCAGTCAATAATTAGTATAAAGCAAAAGACCTTAAAATATTAGCAGAGGAAACTAAGAGAGAAATAAAGAATAGTTATTCATAGTCTTTCATACATATTCTTTGTAATATGGAATTTCACTGATAAATTCATTTTATTTAATATTAAGTGTTTAATAATAAAGTAACTCACTTTTGAAAACATGATATAATGGTCTGATATGCATTATATCCATAATTATATTCATGAAATAAATAAGAAGCATTTACAAATACATATATCAATAATACTGAATAACTAGCAAATGTTCGTTGTTTACTTCATGCCCAGTACTGTTCTAAGAGCTTTATGTATATTCATGTTTATTTCTTACAATTGTTCCCAAGTAAGAACAGTTGGCCCACGCATTTTACAAATTATGACAGTGGGAATTTAGAGATTAGTGAGGAAATTTGAGAAGTTCTGGAGTTAAGCTTTGTCATTTATACAAGAAAATTTATTTGGAGGGGTGCTTATGTATAAGATGGTATAGCAGGCTAGATTTTGTTCTTTGTTTTTGAAAATGATTGTCAAGCAATTATTTCAATCTACTCTAAACTTACAAATCAATAATTGTTCTAATAGAAGTTTGACGAATAAATTATAAAAAAATACTATTTTCTGTGAATGAGAGTGATATAATGTGATACTTAAAAAAATATTGCATTTCAAGAATATGGATCTGACTTTTCACAAATTCACACTTTAGATTTGGTGATTAGGATAAACTACAACTAGTTAACAGTACTATCTTAGTTTTGACTGGGTTATTTAGTTAACAATTTTAAGCATAGATGTGATATATTTATAGTTGAGTCTAATTTAAATAAAACTAAAATTAAATTAGTCGAACACAGAAATTTTATGTAAAAATACAAAAAGCACATTTGATTAATTTTGCCACTGTCTTATATAATTTCTGGTTTTAATTAAATTTAACATTTTAGAAAATAAATCCTTAATTGTTCTCTGCCCAAATAGATTAATGATCAAGATGTCCACCTTCCTCTGACTCTCTACAGACTTATACTATCTGTTACTACAGCAGCCTCCTATAATTATTATGTAGTCCCATTTGTTCTCATCTGCCCATTGCCTACCCACTTACACATTAAAAAACAAAAAGTGTGAAGGAGAAGAAATTAGATTGAAAGGAAGGAGTAGGTCAAGAGGACAGGATGAAGGAACATTACAGAAATTGCTCCTCTAGTTCATTGTTCGTATCTACCAGTCAGTAAGAAAGAAAAAATTCAGAAAAATTGCGTTTAAAAGTTACTGAAACCGGGCGTGGTGGCGCATGTAATCCCAGCACTTTGGGAGGCTGAGACAGTTGGGAGGATCGCGAGTTCAAAGCCAGTCAGCAATGGCGAGGCACTTACAACTCAGGTGTGTCTCTAAATGGGCTATGTGGCCCAGTGGTCGAGTGCCCCTGATTTCCCCAGTACCAAAAAAAAAAAAAAAAAAAAAGTTACTGGTATTACACATGATTTTCTATTATTCACCCAAGTGTTGCCATATTTTCCAAAAGCAGCTTTTATTGCTTTACTGTCTTCTCAGTTTTGTATGTGTGAGCTACTCAAGAGTTTTTTTATACTATTCATAAGAAAATATTTTATGCAAATGGATATATATCAATATAAAAATCCCTTGTATCCACCAGAATTAAAAAAGCAAAACATTATAGATATAGCAACAGATCTTTTTGCTTTAGTTAATTGATCACATTTCCCTACATTTTTCCACAAAATATTCTATATTTGGTATCTATAAATCCTATTAGGAGTTTAAATGTGTATCATAAAAATATATTGTTTTAGTTGGCCTCTTATACTTTATGTAACTAGAAATCTGTTTTGCATGACTTTTTGCCCTTCATATTTTCATGTCATTGTGTTTTAATATCTTTTCATGTTGCTGCAAATAATTCTATAATATTTATTTTGGGGGTTACATTCAAGATCACACTTCAATAAATTCACTTACACAGTAGAGGTTTTTTAGGGTGTTTATCTAACAGTATGTATTTCGGGTTATGCTAGATTAAAGTTTCACATTATTAGTTCTTCCTGAATTATTTCAAATGTTTTGTTCTTTGTTTGTTTCTACTTTTGTTACAAATGTTGCAGTACATTCAACCTAAAGTTTTATGTTGAAAATATTTTCTCTTTTTGTTTGGGATAATGGATATAAAATATCCCCCTATTATATTAATGTGTATGTCTGTGATTACTATTTAACTTTTAACCGTTTAAACTTGCATTGGTTACTGAAGTTCTCTCTTACAGTGAACTATTCTTACATTCTGTCTTTAAACTATAGATTTTAGTTAATTTGTAGAAATTATTTATTTGAAAAAACCTTCATTTAGAAATATTTCCCTATCATGTTTCTTTCTATATGTATCTATTTACTTATGTACATATCAATTAGACACAAATATCCTCACAATTCTGTTAACTTTTCACTTTGATGTTCTGGACTTCAAAAAAGTTATATTTTACTCTTATTCACTTCAGAACTTCCTTCTTATAGGGTACATATCAGATTACATTTTCAAGTACTTCATATCCTAAAACATTTGTGTTTTGACAATGATGAAAACATTAAGGTAGATTAAATAAAACTCTTGTTAATTCGGGATTTGGCTGTCTTTCTGTTTCATCCTCTTCTTGAACAGTAAAATCCATGGGAGCTCCCAGGGCACTCCACTCATTATTTGATTCTTCACTCATTCATTCATTCACCAAACACGTGGGGAGAGAGACCTGGTTAGAAGGAGGGAGCAGAAAGAACAACAGATAAATAAAGCAACTTTGAAATTAATTTGCTCTTTCTATGTTTTACTTTGCATTTTAGGATAAAAATAAGAGTATCATTACTATTGGTGAAGTTATATGGGTATTATTTGTAGCTATTAAAAATATCTCTCCTTAAAACTCACAGCACAATCTGGAGGCAAGCAGAAATAAAATTGGAAATTAGTAATGGTTTTCACCCACCACTTGTTCCAGAAACACATTTTGCGCTTAAATAAGGGAAGCATGGTCCAGTTTTGCAATGTTAATAGCTGCCAGTTTCTCAAATATATATATGTATGTATATATATATGTGTATATTATATATACACACACACACACACATATAGATATATAAATGTATTTTAATAAAGATCACTTCCTGACTAGTAATAAGTTAGGAAACTGGCCTCAAATTCTGATCAGATCCCTCAGTATTAGTAAAAAATAATATAAAACAACACAGAAACCAGCTGATAGGGGTTTAAGATTGCACAATTAAACCTGAACGTACATGATACTATACACAGACTGGAATATACATCATTGAAATGGTTATAAGGATGAAACAATCCTGCTGAAACCAAATTTCCTCCACGTTATCCCAATTTTCATGAAAGGAAAACTGGCATGTAATTTTCTTCTTTATAGATATGAAAAAGGAAGCAAGAAGGCAAAGCTGAGAGAAACAGATGCTACCCACAGGGCAGCGGTGGCATTTGGTTGTTTTGGTCTTTGTACCAGCAACTCCCACTCCTGCGGTGGAACCAGTTCCTGCTGGACTACACCGTTTTCCTTGCGGTCAAGACACGAACAATGGAATTATCATGGCTTCTTGATTTCTTTGTGGTCACCCAGGGTCCAGAACAAGGAGTCTTGTTCTATACAGGTGTATCTATAAAATATCAGAGCCTGTTTGGCATGATATTAAAACTTTTATTTCAATAATATGGCTCCTTTTGGGGAAACTACTCCAAATCAGAGAGGATGTAGAAACTATGATGTAGTTCAAACTCTGGGCAGCCTCTGAATGAAATACTGTTTCTTTAGAAAAATAGTAGCTGCCTTAGACATTAAGATGATGTGTATGGATATTTAATATAACATTTAGTATGCCCTATAAATAAATGTCCTCAGTGTTCTTCAGGGTAATTGGGATCTCAAAAGATTTGGTTCAGATCCAGACAAATAACATATTCTGTGTTCAGCTCAGTGTTTTTTACAAAATGCCACACAGCAAAAAATTGTTTACTTTGTTGGACAAACCAAATCGGTTCTCAAAAAGTGACCGGTGCTTATAAAAAGCTATTATTACAGAGTAGCTCCAAAAACACCACCTGAAAGCATATGACCAAGAGGGAAATTAGCCTGTGTTTAGTATTTACATTGGCTACCAGTTTCATAATCACTGATTTATGTGAAAACTGGTGCAGAAATTCTACAAACTCTGCTGTTTTTGATACCTGCTTTTTGTTTTGTTTTGTTTTGTAAAAATGATAAACTTCAGAAAATAAAATGTCAGTGTTGAATAAAAAAAAAAAAAAAAAAAAAAATATCTCTCCTAACATTCTTTTTATTGCCTATTTCCCCAGATAATTATTAGCCTATAACAAGGTCGCTGGGTTTTGGACTGTTGATAAGAAAGCAACTGGTCCTTTACACTTAATGAGAACTTTGAGAGGCAATGGCTGACTAACACTTCTGCTCTTAATTGCCCTAATCACCCACAAAAATAGACTAAAATGAACACAATTGTTCACAATTATAAAACTATAATTGAACACAATTATAGTTTTTTGGGTTAAATTTTATTTTAGGGCTAGGGTTGTGGCTCAGTGATAGAGCACTTACCTAGCATGTGTGAGGCACTAGGCTCCATCCCCAGCATCACATATAAAAATATAAACAAATGAAATATATTTTTAAAAAAAGTTTTATTGTAGAGGATTTTATGACGAGCAAATGCTGTTACCAAGCCAGACTCTAATGGAGGCAAAAAGAAAGTTGAAGAGAAATCAGTGACTAGGTGATCATGGTTTGGATTATGAGAAAGAATGAAACACTGAAGCAAAGACAGTGAAGGAATCACACAGAGGAGGGTATTTTAGTTAAATTGTGCATAGTACTGGCAATTGGGTTTAAGACCACACAAGTTGAAGAAGTAGTCTGATCCATCTCCCACCTCTCCAGAAATCACTAGTATGAAGGATGACCCACAGTGAAAGCTTTACCAGACTCCCTTTGAATGTTCATGTCAGTTTGACAAGGAAGCACATTTCAAAATTTCCTAGAATGAAAAATATTGATTGTGAACTGTTTTTGAAAGATGATCAGCAAGGGTTTATTGACTAAACTACAGTGAACCAAATTCATCAGGATTATAGGAAACCAGTTAAATCATAAAAATAATTAAAAAAAAAAACAAGTAATTTTAATATGAATTTAGAAGCTAAGGGCTTTTTCTGGATGGCTCTGATTCAAAATGTGGAAAATTGAATTGATGTTACATAGCACCCATCAATATAGGGGGATATTTTTAGCTACATAAAACATAAAGGACTATAGCGGCCCTGACTGGATAGCCTTAGTTAAGAAAATTATTTATATAAAATGTGCTGATCCCTTTAAAAGTCTTTATTCATATGTGCATGCTCCTTTTACTACACAATATCGTGTTTTGATGTTTTCCTTGGTCATGCCTGCTCCTCACTTGATTCTAGATTATTGAGGAGTATCAGAGTCAATTAATGAATAATCTTTGTTCCTCAAGAAATCAGCATTTCTGGTATGAAAATTATCTATAGAACTAAGCTGAAGAACATCAATAAGAAGAACCCTTACTATGTTGATAGATGTATTCATGGAGGAAAAAATAAATCTCAAGAAAATGGAATCATTTTTTGAGTTATACCACAGTGGGGTAGGGAAACCACTGAGAGACACTGAAATCCCATAATAAAATCAAGCTCTTGAAAAAACGGAGCAATGTCAAGTATTAAGAAATATTGATTCAGTTTGTAATTTTTCATTTATGTCAATTTTAATCTCTTAAGAATTTCCATATAGTTATTAAGGGAAAAAATCTAAAAGGTGAATAAGACTTACTTCCCATCTGTAAAGAAAGCAAAGATGTAGGAGACAAAGTTTGCATGCTTCACATAAAAGGTTCCCAAATTGGTTGTCAAAAAACGTCATCAGTGGCATCTAGGAAATCACTGGAGGCCAAGGATGTTCAGCCTAAGCTTTTCATAAACCTGTTAAACAGATTTTATTGCTGAAGTTCATAGTAGGACTGAATTAGAACAAAACATTTTCTGTCTTTAAATCTTGAAGTTCACTATTAATGAAAGTTCATGATAGCAAATAATTTTGAAACCTCATGAATATTTTCATAGAAACATTCTCCATGCCCCAAGTAGTCTGAAATGATAAAGGTCATTTGCTTTACTTTTTTGTGTATATAAAAATAAGAATCACAAATATATGCTATTATTATTATTAGGATTTCAACTTTCTTATAGCAAATTGTCTCTCCAGTCCCAAGAGTATTATTTAATTATATCTTGGAAGACTATTTTCTTCAGAAATTTCTTATACTTAAATAATAAAGTTCATTTCAGTAAATACCAAATCACCTTGTAATTTTCAAATATCTCCATTTGTGAACAAGGGATTCAATCAAGGAACATATAATTATTTTATATAGATTTGTATAGATTTTCCAACAAAATAGCTTTTAGGTTATGGTAAATTTCTAGATTTAATCCAGGGTAACAATAAGAAAAAAATAATGCATTTTTATCAACACTCTCAGAGGAAGCTTGTTAGGTTTGAATTTTCAATGTCACCTAAAGACCCATATGCTGAAGATTTGACTGCCAGTCTTTGGGGCTATAGAGTTGTAGACTTTGTAGGAGATGGGGCCTAGCTAAAGGCAGTTAGTAATTGGGGGCATGCCACTGAAGAATAAATTGGGATTTGGGCCACTTCTGCTCTTCTTTCGCCTCCCAGATGTCATATGGTTAATAGATCTTCTTCACTATGTGCTCTGGACCATGAAGTTCTGCCTTGACATATGTCCACAGGCAAGAAGGTTAAGTGACTATTAGGTTAAATGCTCCTAATTGCCTAGGAAAGCTTGCCATGAGATGAGGACTCTAAAGAATGTCATAATGAAGGAAATGGAGAAGAGAAATTGACTACTTCATTTATTTCCAATAGTTAGGTGAGAATCAAAGCAGAGTGATCTTTGTTATGAAGTAAAGGAAAGTAATCATAAAAAGTCTGAAGAAATCCATCTGCACAGTAGGCAGGCAACCTAGCCTATACATTCCTCTGCTTGTAGGTGCAGTGTGTCCCTCCATTGTATCTTATCCTGCCACTGCCAAGAAGTGGCAGGATAAGTGTGTGATAAAATGTCCAAAACTTATCTGTTGAGTCCAAGTTCTTGCTTTGGGATCAGTAAACAGTATGTGAAGTTTTTGTAGCAACCATGAAATGAAACCTCTAAAATTTTGGGCCAAAATAAATCTTTCTTCCTTCTAAGCTATTAATGTATTTTGTCAATGTATTTTGGCATAGTAATGGAGAAAGCTGAGAGAGCTAACCTTCTTCTTAGACAATTGAAAGTATCAATAAGTTAGCTTTTAGTTTTTCATTGCTGTGACTACACCTAACCTTGTGGTTAACAAACTTTTGAAACTTGGTTTGGAGAAGGAGTATGGTAAAGTTTGAAGAAGTAGGGTAGAGAAAACCTGACAAAATTGCAATAAGTAGTTTCATTGCTGTGACTACACCTAAGTAGAGCTTAATGGGCAATTTTAATGTGATCTCAGAAGACCAGAATGCTGATAGGAATGCAGACAGTAAAGACTGCGGTGATAAAGTTCTAGATACACATATGAACTCTACAGAAAATTGGACTATAGGCCTTTCATTTTGCGGTCTGACAAAGAACTTGTCTACATTTTGTTCATGCCCACAGACTTTGTGGGGAAATGATGTTAAAGGAGATAGACTGCTTAATTAGGCATTGGAAATCTCAAGATACACAGTATTCAAGTAATAGCATGGGTACTGATGGCTGCTTCTAGCCAGATTTACAGTGATAATATGGAGCAAATCACAGAACAGAAAGATTGGCCAGAAAAGTAGCCATTTGGTCACTTGGCCACTTAATGCTTGTTTAAGAAATCAATACTATTTTAAAATAGAAGCCAAGTACTTTGTACCAGGACAATAGGAAAGATGTCCTGAGGAATCAGCAATACACCACCTATCCTAGACTAAAGGGCTTCTGTTTGAGAAGAGAACTTGAATGCACCCTGCTCCCACATAAGAAATTATCTTGATTTTTTAAATCTGTTTTTGCCTATCCAGGTTCTCAGAGGCTGCTATATTTATGGTTCAAGTAAGTCCAGTTACAATTTGGGGGCAGTGGCAGACTTTGACATCCTCACTATGATGCTGGTTTTGTAGGCAGGTATAATGCAACAGTTATAGGTTCATGGAGGCTTCCATTGATATCTATTGTTATTATTATTATTAATATTAATACTGGAAATTGAACCTATGGGTGCTTTACCACTGAGCTACATCTCCAGACCATTTTAGTTTTTATTTTCAGAAAAGATATCAATTACTTCTTAGAACCTCACTAAGTTGCTGAGTCTGACCTTGAACTTATAATTTTCTTGGCTTATTCTTCTGAATCACTGGAATAACAGGCATGAACTACCACACTTGGCTTCTACTGAGATTTTAAATGAAACTATGAGAGCAGTAGATTACAGCATTAGAAGCCTTGCATGTGTTGTGAGCAGCACTATTAATAATTACTTGGAGGTGGATTGGTTTTAAATGCAAAAAGTTTTGGGTGTGCTGGAGCACCCCAACTAACATTCAATGCACACTAATTAAACACTATAAGGAAACAACACAATCCTAGTGCAACCATGAGCCCCAAAATATCTCTGATGCTACATGACTTCTCTTAGCCAAAGAGCAGATATTGTCTTTTTCTGGTGGTTCTCTCCAGATGACGGTTGGATGTCAGGAATAATGGAGTTCGTCCAGGGATGGACAGCAAGGTGGCCAGTCTCACCAATGTCCTTGGAGCAAAACCCTTCAATGTGGCAGGACAAGCAATTTAAATATAGTTCCAAGTTGGTGGTGTATGTTGGTGATTGGTTACACCCAGTGAAAGTCACTGTCTATTGGTTATGTCCAATGAGGTAATGTAATTGCAACTGGGCATGTTCTTTGCTCATGTCCATGGAGCTATACTCCCAATCAATTGTAACCAGTCATGCTAAGCATGCCCATGCTAGTGCTCCTTATAGCTCTTTATCAATTGCAAGCAGGCATGACTAAGCAGTTCAGTGGCTGCTATTCCTTATGGCCAGCAACTTAGTGAGTCCCAGCGTGTCCCAGCATTTCCATGGCACATGCTCCTTACAGCAAGCATTCCCAATGGGGCAATGATTAAGGCTGTCAGATCCAAAGCTATGGTGGGACCACCAGAAAGTTCAAGATGCCAAGAACATGGAATGCTTACAGAGAAAAGCTGGAGTCAGTGAGCAGAGTCAGCCCAAGACAGTGACTTCATGAACTACAGCCAGCAAGATCATAGGAAAGGGGATTCCCAAGCCCTTGGGGACCTACTTTCCTCTACCATATGCCTAGAGGCCGAATGGGAGTATGGGAGCTATAGAGTTTAATGTTTGACGAGCTGGATTTGTTTCTTCCTTTAATATTACTCTTTTTTTTTTGGGGGGGGGGGGTATTTTCCTATTCTTTTCTGGAAAGAGGATGCTAACTCTGTGCTATTGTATGTTGGAAATATGTAACTTCCTAATTTTATTTTTGCAAGGACTCACAGCTGAATTTGCTTTAAATCTAGAAAAGACTGTGGACTTAGATTTTTGAGCAAAGCTGCAATTGTGAAGACTTTGGGGACTATTAAAGATGGACTAAATGTATTTGGCATTTTCAGATGGGCCTGAGTTTTTGGTGGTCAGGGATGGAATGGTGTGGTTTGCATCTTAATTGTTTTCCAAAGGCTCATAATCTAAAGACTTGATCACCAGCCAATGGTGCTATTGGGAGGTTGATGAGCCTTTAGGAGATGGGCTTCATGGGGAGAGGTTAGTCACTGGAGGCATTCCCTTGAAGGAGTTCTTGGGATACCAGCCTTTTCCCATCTCTTGTTTGTTTTCCAGCCATTCTGAGGTGCACAAACCTCCTCGATCACATACTCCCCATCCTGGTATTCTGCCTCATCACAAGCAAAAAATTTTCTGAGCCACTTGACTGCACTGAAACATAAAAAACCAATATCCAAAATAAATCTTTTCTCCTTATAGCTATTTATCTTGGCTTTTTATCACAGTAATAGAATGCCGATTAATGCAAAATTGGTAAAAGCATTTAAAAAATGTACATATCCCTGACAATCTGCCAAAGTGATGAACAAGTATTTTAATTATTGAGTATTAAAAGTATTTATGCAAATAATTTATAAATTAACACAATTAATCGAAACTTCATAAAGAAAATGATATCACTTTCTAACATACTGAATATATTAAAACAAATCTTGTCATTTCCTTCAGCTTTCTATCACATAAAACCTAAAATATGGAGTGCCTTAAGCAATTATTGATTGTACTAGAAAAATAAAATAGTGAATCTGTGAACTATTTCCATATTAGTTGTAAACATGAAGCAGTTATATTAAATTTAATAATATTTTATCAGTATTACATGAACAATCGGATTATTTCTAAGAATGTGGATTATCAAACAGTATTATAACACAGTCAAATTATGCATGTAATCTTAATGAACACAGAAAAAATGTTCTTGCAGTTATTTTGAAAATACACACTAAATGAAATTGGTATCATAATCGTAGCTACTTGGAAGGCTGAGACAGGAGAATTGCATGAGTCCAGGAGTTCTTTGACACACTTAGAAGCAGAGTGAGATCCTGTCTCTAAAAATATATAAACAACAGCAAAATATCAATTCCTATTAGACAACCTTCTACTAGCCAACACATAAAAGGATTACAATTTTTAAGAAAACTTGATTGATTCAAGTAATCTTTTGTAATAACAACAGGGCATGTGATGTATAGAGGGTAAACAAGACAACTTCATAGATATTAATTATTTTCATAAGTATTAAATTACTTTATGAGATAAATAAAAGATATACTATGAGTGGAATCTTAGAGGTATGTTACAAGGTAGATGATATGGATGATGCAGGATAAAATAAATACAATAGACGGATATAGATAAACTTTCTATAACCTGTTTATGAAGGTTCTCTACAAAGGATGTATGAGTTCTTGAGTGTCTAATGCTTCTTACCATATGTAAATGTCTTTGAATACATAGATGGAATATACAAGTGTCAATAGCATATTAACTAATTATTGTTAAGTTGAAATATTAAAAAGTATTTCCATTTTTTTCTTTTAAACTGAAATTTAAGACATTCCAGATTATACATCCAGCAGTTTAATTTGTTCTTTAAAGGTCAGAATAACAAGAAAGGGAATTAATGACAATGTAACATGCCATTTAAAAAATTAGTTGATATATGTCTCAAATTTGTAACTTCTTTATACCCTCCCCCCAAAACAAACACTTAAAAAATTCAAATGAGAGCAAGTAAAACAAAACAAAACAATATATGGGAAAATGCTCTTAGAGAAACACAGTAAATGGTAACAAACTATTTGCACATATTAAGTACTGAAGAATATTAACTTCTGTAAAGATGGTAATTCTCTCTCTTCATCACTAGCTATGTATAGGTCACAAACACTTGAAATATGGCTAATACAATAGAGGAACTGAATTTTCAATTTTATTTGAATCTGATTTACTCTAAATCTAAGCAGCTACACAGGACTACCATATTGGACAGTTTAGTTTAACCTGGTGTGATCCAATATTCAGCATTCACAATCAATTCACCATAGCTGTGTTTCTATGCTCATGCAAGGAGCACTTTCTGTTGTCCTGAACCCATTGCCTCAACTCTTATTCCTGTTTCAAGGACCTCAGCTTTGTCTTCATATTGTCCACTATATTGGTCACATTTCTGTTGAGTAAATGTTAGTGATCTTTTGGGCTCAGGCTCCAGTTTACTGTCCTGTTTCTTTTTAATACCATCTACTTACCAGCACACAGCCGTGACAACAGCACAATCTTAAAAGAATAAATAAAACAATATTGTTTAACTTTCATCTTTATATTTCCAAGAAACGTAAAAGGAGTTTCTTTAATTAATTTAGTTTGTATAAATACAGATTATACATAAGCATGTGTTATATTTTTATATCATATTAAGTACAGCACACAAGGTATTAATTATTTGATGTCCTTATATTGTTTAGCAATATATTTTTCTTTCTCTGCATTTACATACACACACACACACCCCAATAAAAAAAATACACACAGATAATATATGTTTGCATATATCGGTATGAAGAGATAAGTGTATGTTCATTTGTATATGCCTATATAGGATGTTATATGTGCAAATTCTTATTTATATTCATAAACTAATGAAATAACTCATAATTTAATAGACTTTAAATACTTGTTATTAATTCTCTCCAAAGATGGAAACATGACTTGCTCTCGCATTGAAAGCAAAGATCTTTCTTATTTCCAGACACACAGAGAGTCACACAGAGAGTATATTGCTTAAATTCCACAAACCTAGCCCTGTGTCAGTAGTAGACAGAGAAACGAAAAAGTCACATGTCCAGTTATAAAAGAGCTGTCTCTTTCCTGGTAGAAATGAAATTCTTCAATGATTTGAATTCAATGTAGAAAAATATAAAAGAAAACAAATGAGACTAACAAACCAGATTTTCTGGGATCTCTTGCCCAACAGAAAATAGATGTCTGTAGCAAACAGAGTTTACCAGATGGTCAGACTATAAAACCAAATCTTTAATCATTGCTGCCACTAATGGAAAATAATATATCAGCTGTAAATGAACCAAAACCAAAACAACACACAAAATACTAAAGAGGCAAATTAAAATAGAAAGGAGCCATCAGCATTTTGTTTTCCCTTTTGATAGGAATCTAGGAAATATATCACTGGCTGTACACCACTTTGGGAATAAAGTTTATCCAGGTGCCAGGTAAATCCACTGGGCATCTTGGTGGGATCTGCAAACCTATTAAAAGATAGAATTCCCCATAAAAAAAAAATCATGATTTTTGTACAAATATAAAAACAGTAAATGTAAATGATTTTATTTGAGTTAATTAAATGAGAGAACTGAAAAAGATGCTACCACTGGTTTAAAAGAAAATACAAATACATGTTTATAGATTAGGAATGGACCCAAAGATTATTTATCATGAGTTAGATTATCTCTCTGTGGGGCAGACTTTATTTGCATGATTATAGAGAAGAAATATTTTGCATTGTTTTCAATTATCTACAAATTATAAAGCTGGGGAAAAAAAAACGTCTCAAAATGGAATAAATGTGCAGAGCTTCTACAGAATCAGAAGGCTTTGAAGAACATATGCTGTTTTCCACTGAAGCAATTTGTTCCCTGCAGCAAGCCCATACCCAAGATCCAAGTTTCCACTGAAGAGCAATTTGTTCCCTGCAGCACCCAGCCCATACCAAAGTGCTGGGAAGATCCAAGTGGATCTTTGAAGAGCAATTTTTTTCTTCTGGGCTCTACCTACTTGTCTGCAATCCAGCTTTAATTTAACCAGATTACTAGAAATATGACATGGTTCTTGCCTCCTAGCACACACTGATGCTGCTTTCTTATGTCTTTTGTCACCATCTAGCTGACCATAAAATTAGATTTCTTAGAAATCAGTAAGAGACAAATTGAGATTAGGTTTACCATACTAATCACTTTGACAGCATAATTTTGTTCTCTGGTCACTCCTTAAACAAGGCCAGTCTCTCATTGCAGTCTTGCAACTTGCTTTCCTCCTTGATGACCTAACATCACTAAGGTTGAATACCTGAAGTCTGTGGTAGAATCAGAATTCTAGTGTATTAAGGCCCTTATTTTACAAATGAAGAATTTAAATATTGTAAAACTAGTAAATGGTTTCTTCTGTACAACTTCAACTAAAATTCACATTTAATTGGTTCTAAAATAATCCATGCTCAATGACAAGCACTGTATTAGATATCAGAAAAAATGTACTCTAATATTTAAAAGCAACACAATCATTATAGGAGGAAAATATAGACAATGAAGTATATAAAATAAAGAGAGAAACGTGATATACCATATTCATCACATATGAAGATACTGACCTTTGAGAAACTGAACAAAATTTTTAAAACCATGGTTGTTAATTATAGAGTTGAAATCTAGAAGAAATGTCATGATTCTGACTTTCTATTACACTTAATATTTTCTTTCTTATCTCAATTTCAATATTTCAAAAATCCAGTCATGAATGCCTAGAATACCCCAATTATTAAACATGAAATTAGAACATAGACTAATTTATAGCTACCAAATAATAATGCTTCCTTCAAAAAATGACATACTTAGGTAAACATATTTTCTTGACTAAACACATTTCTCTGAAACAGAATGAGTTATGACTAGCATAGCTTTTATGATCCTGAATTATACTGTCTTCATATCACATATAGCATAATGAACTATGAGAGTTAGAAACTAATTATTATACCTGCTTAATGAATTATATCTCACTACATCTAAATTTAAACTTAAATATTCATAGAAATGTAACTTTTGCCATCATTGTGACCTTGCCATTTCATAATTTTACCAAAAAAAATGTTCTTAGGTAGCTTACTGAATATTATGTTTAGTGTTTGTTTTCTTCTTACCCAATAAGGTTTGTGTAAAACACACAAAAATTCACTTCAAAGCTTGATTGTTTGTATAATAGGGCAAATCAAGCATTATATAAAAGAGAGCATGAAAAAGAAAGATGATTTTTATAATAAATCAAAACTAAGCAAATTTTACTTTTTTAAAAAATTTCCTCATCATTTCCTAACAAGAAAAGCAAAATGAAAATTAAAAGATTAGAGATAATATTAGTAATCTCAGTGAGCATATTTATTTTTCAAGATGCACAAATATTTTATATCTTACACCCTGATCTCTAAGAGTAATATTCTATATTAATTTTATTTGCAACTGTTAAAACAATATAATGAAATAGATATTTAATTAGTTTTATGAGATATTTATAAATACTTATTGATTTTTCTGTAATTTCTAATAACAGCCTGGAATATATTAAATTATAGGTTTATGAAGATATATAGTCTTGCTATATGTCTTTATTTATGATCTAGTTTAACAGAAAGGCAGATTTAATTTAATACAGTGAAAAAATTGATGTTTAGTACTTGATAATTCTTTTCAGGGATCTTCTGCTAGTAGAGTGCCATGAAATATATATATATATTTTGTGTGTGTGTGTGTGGGTACCGGAGATTGAACTCAGGGGCAACTGACCACTGCGTCACACCCCCAGCCCTTTTTTTTTTTTTTTGTATTTTATTTAGAGACAGGTTCTTACTGAGTTGCTAAGTGCTTCGCCATTGATGAGGCTGGCTTTGAACTCACAATCCTCCTGCCTCAGCCTCCCAAAGTGCTGGGATTACAGGCGTGCGCCACCGCACCCGACTATGAAAAGATATCTTATGACTGAATAGTGGCAATTTTATCAATGTCCTGAAATAAAGCTATTTATTTTAATGACAAATTTTTACTGATAATCTTCATATACTTCATTTTTGTCTAATAACCATAATAGGACAAAAAAAAAAAATAGGAAAGCAGCTCCACTATTGAGCCTGCTTTGTCATCCCACTGAATTGTTTACCAGTGTTTTTGCTATGTCCACACTTTTGTTGCTGCAGGTGCTTAGACTAATGGCTCCTGATGGACACTTTTCTAAAGCATAGTCCCCAGGCTTTTGGCAAAACTTCTCCCAGAAGTGCCTGGGAGTTATGCCCTTCCTCTGCTCCTGATGGTTTTTGTTTGGTGATTTCATGTTGCAGTGACTAACTTGAGTTGGGTGCTCCTAACCCACATTCCCTTACGCCAAGGGGAAAGATCCTGGAGCTAGCTCCCTGTGGAATCAGAATAAAGCTAGCCTCATATAAAGCCACATTCTATAGAAGTTCCTTCCCCCTTTCTATTCTGTTCCATTATTTCATTTCTCCAAAAAATCACCATTTCAGACTCTGAACATAGCCTGCTTAAGATATTTACATTCTGAAATTTTTGAATATATTTCTCTTGTTTCATTTTTGCTCTATTATGGTGCATTTTTCATACATCTGTTGGTTATTTCTCAAAAAAAAAAATAAAGTATGTCTGATTGAAAGCTCATTACAGAGAAAATCATATAAAAGTGCTTACTATGGTTTATTTGGGTTGATAATATCTGACCCCTACCTACGTCTCTGCACTAATCTCACACTATTTTAATTCCTAAAACTCTATTTTAAATGTTATTTTATCTCTAGAATATAGAAGGTTTATTCTTGCCTTGTGTCATTTGCATTAGTGGACTCTTTTTTCCAGGGCTCTGCTCTTCACTTTCTTCTCACCATTTAGAACTCTCTTCACATAGCATCACTAAGTGGTCTCCCCTAATGTGGTCTCTAACTTATTAAACTCATTGATAGTCTCTTGCATTTCCTCACATTTTTATTGCCATTACCATTGTTTAATAGAATATTTTACTGGATTATTAGTTCTCTCTTCATTAGAATCTCAGAAACATTGTTTATTTTACTTACACCATATGCCTGACTCCAATTACTGCTTTATACAACATAAGCAACCAAAGCATTTTGTGGCACAAACAATGATTTAGCATCCACCAAGTAATATATAGATATTTTTAAAAGAAAAAAAAAATTGTTCTAATCTAGAGGCTTGAAATTGATTTTTACTCTGTCTACATGCACAATCCTTTTGTCTTCATTATAACTTCCTTTCTTGGTTTTGCTTTCACAACTATTATTATGTGGGGATGTGGATGGAATATACATAACTTATTCATATTTTAATAGGAAATATGATTATATTGGTGATATAATTATTTCTATATTAACAAACCACATAGTGAAAGTTAAAAGAAAATCTCTAAAATAAACTTTTATGTTGTTTTTGTCCATTATACAATGTTTTACCCTCACAACAGCAGTAAAATTGTATATTGCTGTTTATTTCATTTGTCTTTAAGTAACAGAGGAAATAGAATCCAGATATGATTATATTGATTTGTAGTATTCTCATACTTTGTGAAAAATATTTCTGTGTGAAGACATAATTTCCCTTCTTATTTAACTCAGTTGTTTTCTCTATAAAATTGCAATTATCATGAAGAATCATTGTAATAACATTTATGGTTCATCAATAACACTTTTTTCCTTAAAAATTTATTTTGCTGATCTTCTAGTTCAAGATGAAAAATTAATCCATGTACATTCAACTCCAGTCACTACAAAATTCTTAGTGAAATGACAGTGGTCAAATGAGTACTTAAAAAATAAACTAATATCACATAATGAACTGACCAAATTGAGAAATACATCATTTTTACCAGGGAATACATCTTCAGGTTTAGGTAAATATTTTCCCTTATTCCTTTTTAGATGTAAGGTTTTGACTACCAGTTATTACTGTTGTTTTACTTAAATCCTGTCCTCAGTTATCCTTTGTTGTTTTACCTAAATCCTGTACTCTCCTTCACAACTAATCTCTTTGTCTTGAAATGATCTCATTTGAATTTACTGTTTCCTGTCAGTACCTAACTGCTACATTCTGAAACTGATACATTTTGAAATAATAGGAAACAAATTCCTTACCCATATTCAATAAAAGTAGAAATTAGTAACAGAGACATTAAGACAAAGCTATTTAGAATTAGAAAAATATATTCAGAAAATAGCAGCTGTAAGAAAATTAGGATAAAGACATTAAGAACATTTATAAATTGTTCACCAAATTTGTGAAGAAGAGAACTTTGTATATTAGAAAATTCAGGTACTTATAGCATCTACTTCAATTCATCATGTAAACATATTTAGAGTAGTTCTTGGCTCTTCAAGTTTATGGAACTCTTGATGACTACAATCACTCATGTGTTTATATGCTGAAATGTTAATTTGATCTCATGTGTAGGTGACCATGTATATAAACAATAACTTTAATGTCCTTAAGTATATCAACCTGACACTAATTAGACTCACATGAAAACCAAATTCCTTTTTTTTTTCTCAAATTACTTTTTCTCTAACTAAAGTATGTTTCATTTAATATAATGGATTAATGTATAGTTTCCATTGTAATAAGAAACTAAGAACTATGTCTAATTTGTAAATGATATTTCATATGGAAATTTTATTTAATATATTATGATATAATGTGTCTCATGTAGAAAATTCCCAATAAGACAGAAGCAAAATCAAGGTTTGAAATGTTTAGACATTAGCTGATAAACTCATGCTATAGTTGTTAATAATATTAAGAAATATAGAGGGATCCAAGATGGCGGATTAGAGGAAGCCGCACTTCAGGACAGCTCCATGGAAAGAATCCAACAAAGCAGATAAATTGCCTTTCATCATATATATATAGGCTGAAAATACCGATCTCCTGGATGGTTTGATTACCACTACCAGAGAGAGAAAGAGACAAGCTGTCTGCAGCGGCTGGAGCCGCGAGGCTCCTGCAAAACCGCCTGGGTGGTGCACAGGCCGTGGGAAACAAAGTCAGTGTGGGGAGACCGCGCTACTACTGCAACCCCAGCCACTACTGCAACCCCAGCCAAACTCACGGCACACCAGCGTGAAACCGGCAATAAAAACCAGCGATAACAGCCGGCGGGATTGGTGCTGGGGAACCACGGGAGACCGTGGGTCCACACACCAGTTCAAATCCACACTCCATCTGACGTGACCCTCAGTAGTGGGGCCCCGGACAGAGCGGCGCAGAGATCTGCGATCAGCAAACAGGGGCAGAGTGGAGCGGGCCACAGTCCGAAGCAGCGCTGTCTGCACCACAGTCACAGGTGTGGGTTCCCCGTGCCACTTCGGCAGGGAGACATCCACCCAACAGCTTTGAAATCGATCGGCGAGGATACGGGAGTCTGCGGAGCTGCTGTTGACTGGAAGGAGAGCACCGCCATCTTTGAAAGCTGCAGGGGCTGGTCCTGACAAAGGGGAGGAGACGGAGAGCGACGGCTGCATCCATCCAGGGACTCTCCAGCTCTCTGAAGACAACGCACAATTGGGTGAGACTTGGGTGGTCAGCAGGGGAAGGCGTTTCTGAGGCTAGCTCAGCGGCCACAAGAGGCTGCAACTGTGGGTGGGCTTGGGGAGGGGGTGCCTTCTGGAAGGTCCCCTTCCCGGCGCCATTCATCTGCTGACACACACAATCCCCCTGGGCCACTCCTTCACTGAACCATGCAGCCACTGGCCTAAGATGCAGCCTTGATTTCACTAACAGGATCACAGACTGTGATCCAATAGCAATTGGTTTGAACTGGAAAGGAAAAAAAAAGGGGGGCTTCCCAGGTCCCGTTTTGTCTGAGACTTGGGGTTCGACTTTTTTTTTTTTTCCCTTTTCTTTTTATTGGTTTGCTTGATTTTTTGGATTGCAGGGAGGTTTTTTTTTGTTTTGTTTGTTTTTTTTGTTTTTATTTTTCTTTTTTGGCTTTGTTTTGTTCTGCTTTTTTTTTTTTCCTTCCGCATTGATTGTTAGTGTGTTTGTTTGCTTCCGCTCCTTTTTTCTTTCATTCTTTTCCTCCTTCTCACTCTTGTATCTTTTCTTCCTCCTTCATCTTTCATGTTTACATCCTGCCAGTGCATACTAAACAGAGGCAAAAACAAGTTATACGCAGAACTTGGGATTTCTAGAACCGGCGCAATTGAACTGGATAGCAAAGTGGTGTTATATATAGTTTACTCTCTATTTCCTTGATTCTGTCTCTCCTCTCTCTTACACCAATTCCTACTCTTTTATCATTTTTTTTTCTTTTCCAACTTACTATATATATAAATTGATCTTTTTACCTAATTGTCAACCCCATTCTCTTTCTTCCATCGTCTACTGATACTAAACCACTTCCACTAAACCATTTCAATAGATATCTCTTTTCATACTTTCCAAGAAAGAACAATTCAAGACACTTCCTTCTTCCTAAACATAACACCTCTGTATCCAATACTTGAAGCTATAAAACCCTATCAGAAGCATACAGAGTAAATTGGAAATAATATCTGGGTTAACTAAATCTGTACATTGTGATCAAACTTAGATTTTCTGAATAGAAAGTGTTAGGTTTTAAAAGTGTAAAGGAATTATAAGGTGATCTGATAGCATTGTACTACAGGAACAACATAAGGCTTTAAGGTAAAATCGAAATAGTCAAGATCCCACAGTGCAGGAAGAATAGACACACAAGCAACATGAAAAAACAAGGAAAGAAAATGACACAAACAAATCAAGACACCTCATCGGTAGATGTCATGGCAAGCACAGTTGGTCAAATGCCAGAGATGGAATTTAGAAATTACATATGCCAAATGTTTATGGAACTTAAGAATGAACTCAAAAATGAGATGAGGGAGCAGGTACAGGAAGCAAAAGATCATTTTGACAGAGAACTCCAAAAACAAATACAGGAAGTAAAAGATTACTTCAATAGGGAAATAGAGGCTCTAAAGAGAATCCAAAAAGAAATTCCAGAAATGAAAGAAGCAATAAACCAAAATAAAAGCTCAATTGAAAACATCTCCAACAGAATAGACCACTTGGAAGAAAGAACCTCAGACAATGAAGACAAAATATATGTCCTAGAGAAGAATTTAAACCATACAGCAAAACTTGCTAGAAATCAAGAACATAACATCCAAGAATTATGGGACAGCATAAAAAGACCAAACTTAAGAGTGATCGGCGTAGAGGAAGGGGCAGAGTTTCAAGCCAAAGGAATGAGTAATCTATTTAATGAAATAATTACAGAAAATTTTCCAAGCTTGAGGAATGAAATGGAAAACCAAGTTCAAGAGGCATACCGAACACCAAACAAACAAAATCTCAACAGATCCACACCTAGACACATTATAATGAAAATGCCTAATACACAGAGCAAGGAGAGAATACTAAAAGCCACAAGAGAAAGGAAGCAAATTACATATAGGGGGAAACCAATCAGACTATGTTCAGATTTTTCAACCCAGACCTTAAAAGCAAGAAGATCCTGGAATAGCATATTTCAAGCTCTGAAAGAAAAGGGATGTCAACCAAGAATCTTATATCCAGCAAAATTAAGCTTTAGATTCGAAGATGAAATAAAAACCTTCCACGACAAGCAAAAGTTAAAAGATTTCACAACTTGAAAGCCAGCACTTCAGAGCATCCTGGGCAACATTTTTCATGAAGAAGAAGAGAAAGATGATAACGAAAATCACCAAAGGGAGATATTAAACTAAAGGAAATACCAACCAGAAGAGAAACCAAATCAAGCTAAAGACCATAATCCAAATAAAAATGGATGGGAATAAAAATCACATCTCAATAATAACCCTGAATGTTAATGGCCTAAACTTGCCACTCGAAAGACACAGATTATCAGAATGGATTAAAAGAAACAACCCAACAATTTGCTGTCTTCAAGAAACACACCTCATAGAAAAAGACATCAACAGACTGAAAGTGAAAGGATGGGAAAAGTCTTATCACTCACATGGCCGGCGGAAGCAAGCAGGGGTTTCCATTCTCATATCAAATAAGGTAGACTTCAAACCAAAATTAATCAAGAGGGACAAAGATGGATATTTCTTATTACTTAAGGGAACCATCCATCAACAGGATATAACAATCATAAATCTGTATGCCCCAAATAATGGAGCACCTACATTCATCAAACAAATGCTTCTTAAGTTCAAGAGTAAAATAGACCACAACACAGTTATTCTAGGGGACTTCAACACACCTCTCTCACCAATGGATAGATCATCCAAACAAAAGCTAAACAAAGAAACTTTAAGCCTCCTCAAAACAATTAACAATTTAGACCTAACGGACATATATAGAATATTTCATCCCTCAGTAAACGAATACACATTTTTCTCAGCAGCACATGGCTCCTTCTCCAAAATAGACCATATATTATGTCACAAGGCAACTCTCAGCAAATATAAAAAAATAGAGATACTACCCTGCATGCTATCGGACCATAAAGGGATGAAATTGGAAATCAACGACAAAACAAGGAATAAGAAAAACTACTCCATCAACTGGAAGCTAAACAACATGCTACTGAATGAACAAGGGGTTGAAGAAGACATCAAAGAGGAGATCAAAAAATTCCTAGAGGTAAATGAGAACACAGATACATCATATAGAAATCTCTGGGACACTATGAAGGCAGTAGTAAGAGGAAAATTCATTGCACTGAGTTCATTCCTTAAGAGGAAAAAAACCAGCAAATAAATGACTTAACATCACACCTCAAAGAATTAGAAAAAGAAGAACAGACCAACACCAAGAGCAGTAGAAGACAGGAAATAATTAAAATCAGAGCAGAAATTAATGAAATTGAGACTAAGGAAACCATTCAAAGAATTGACAAAACTAAAAGTTGGTTCTTTGAAAAAATAAACAAAATTGACAGACCCTTAGCGATGCTAACGAAAAGAAGAAGAGAAAAAACTCAAATTACTAACATTCGTGATGAAAAAGGGAATATCACAACAAACACCTCAGATATACAGAAGTTAATTAGAACTTACTTTGAAAACTTGTACTCTAATAAAATAGAAAATACTGAATGCATTGACAGATTTCTAGAGTCATATGATTTGCCTAAACTGGATGTGGAGGCTATACATAATTTAAACAGATCAATTACAAGCGAAGACATAGAAGATGTCATCAAAAAGCTACCAACAAGGAAAAGTCCAGGACCTGATGGGTTTACAGCCGAGTTCTATAAGACTTTCAAAGAAGAACTAATACCAATGCTCTTCAAACTATTTCAAGAAATAGAAAAAGAGGGAGCTCTTCCAGACTCTTTCTATGAGGCCAATATTACATTAATTCCAAAGCCAGGCAAAGACACATCCAAAAAAGAAAACTTCAGGCAGCCGGGCGCGGTGGCGCACGCCTGTAATCCCAGCACTTTGGGAGGCTGAGGCAGGAGGATCGCGAGTTCAAAGCCAGCCTCAGCAATGGCGAGGCACTTAGCAACTCAGTGAGACCCTGTCTCTAAATAAAATACAAAAAGGGCCAGGGATGTGGCCCAGTGGTCGAGTGCCCCTGAGTTCAATCCCTGGTACCACAAAAAAAAAAAAAAAAAAAAAAAAAAAAAAATTCAGGCCCATATCTTTAATGAACATAGATGCAAAAATCCTCAACAAATCCTGGCAAATCGGATAAAAAAACATATCAAAAAGATAGTGCACCACGATCAAGTGGGATTTATCCCAGGGATGCAAGGCTGGTTCAATATTCTGAAATCAATAAACATAATACATCACATCAATAGACTTAAAGACAAAAATTATATGATCATCTCAATTGACGCAGAAAAAGCATTTGACAAAATACAACACCCCTTTATGTTCAAAACACTGGAAAAAGCCGGGTGCGGTGGCGCACGCCTGTAATCCCAGCACTTTGGGAGGCTGAGGCAGGAGGATCGCGAGTTCAAAGCCAGCCTCAGCAATGGCGAGGCACTTAGTAACTCAGTGAGACCCTGTCTCTAATAAAATACAAAGAAAAGGGCTGGGGATGTGATCCAGTGGTCGAGTGCCCCTGAGTTCAATCCCCAGTACCAAAAAAAAAAAAAAAAAAAAAAAAAAAACACTGGAAAAACTAGGAATATCAGGAACATATCTTAACATAATAAAAGCTATTAATGCAAGGCCCCGAGCTAACATTATCTTAAATGGAGAAAAATTGAAAGCATTCCCTCTAAAAACTGGAACAAGACAGGGATGTCCCCTTTCACCACTGCTATTTAACATAGTACTGGAAACTCTGGCCAGAGCAATTAGACAGAGGAAAGAAATTAAAGGGATCAAGATAGGAAAAGAAGAGCTCAAATTAGCACTATTTGCTGATGACATGATAATCTACCTAGAAGACCCAAAAAACTCTACCAGAAAACTTTTACAACTAGTAAACGAATTTGGCAAAGTTGCAGGATACAAAATCAATACACATAAGTCAAAGGCATTTGTGTACATCAGCGACAAAGACTCTGAAAGGGAAATGATGAAAAATACCCCATTTGCAATAGCATCAAAAAAAAAAAAAATACCTGGGAATCAACCTAACGAAAGAGGTGAAAGACCTCTATAACGAAAATTATAGAACACTAAAGAAAGAAATTATAGATGAACTCAGAAGATGGAAAGACCTACCTTGCTCTTGGATAGGTAGAATTAATATTGTCAAAATGTCCATACTACCAAAAGCATTATACAGATTTAATGCAATTCCTATCAAAATCCCAATGTCATTCTTCAAAGAAATAGAAATAGCAGTCATGAAATTCATCTGGAAAAATAAGAGACCCAGAATAGCCAAAGCAATCCTGAGCAAGAAAAGTGAAGCAGGGGCATCACCATACCGGACTTTAAATTATACTATAGAGCAATAGTAACAAAAACAGCATGGTATTGGCACCAAATCAGACTGGTGGACCAATGGTACAGAATTGAGGATACAGAGACTAATACATATAATTACAGCTATCTTATATTAGACAAAGGTGCCAAAAATGTACAATGGAGAAAGGATAGCCTCTTCAACAAATGGTGCTGGGAAAACTGGAAATCCATATGCAACAAAATGAAATTAAACCTTTATCTCTCACCATGCACAAAACTCAATTCAAAGTGGATCAAGGACCTAGGAATTAGACCAGAGACAATACGCCCAATAGAAGAAAAAGTAAGCTCCAATTTCCAACATGTTGGATTAGGCCCCAAGTTCCTTAATAAGAATCCTGTAGCGCAAGAATTACTACCAAGAATTAATGAATGGGATAGATTTAAACTAAAAAGCTTCTTTTCAGCAAAATAAATAATCAGTGAGGTGAATAGAGAGCCAACTAATTGGGAACAAATATTTAATACATGCACATCAGATAGAGCACTAATCTCTAGAATATATAAAGAACTCAAAAAAACTTTACACTAAAAAAAAACAAATAACCCAATCAATAAATGGGCTAAGGAATTGAGAAGACACCTCTCAGAAGATGATACACGATTAATCAACAAATACATGAAAAAATGTTCAACATCGCTGGCAATTAGAGAAATGCAAATCAAAACTACTCTAAGATTTCACTTCACTCCAGTCAGAATGGCAGCCATCAAGAACACAAGCAACAATAAATGTTGGAGAGGATGTGGGGAAAAAGGCACACTCATACATTGCTGGTGGGTCTGCAAAATGGTGCAACCGTTATGGAAATCAGTATGGAGATTTCTTGGAAAACTGGGAATGGAACCATCCTATGACCCAGCCATCCCACTCTTGGGTCTATTCCCAAAGGACTTAAAAACAGCATATTACAGTGACACAGATATCTCAATGTTTGTAGCTGCACAATTCACAATAGCTAGGTTGTGGAACCAACCTAGATGTCCCTCAATAAATGAGTGGATTAAGAAAATGTGGTATATACGCACAATGGAATTTTACTCAGCAATAAAAGAAAACAAATTAATGGCATTTGCAGGTAAATGGATGAAGTTCGAAGACTTAATGCTAAGTGAAGTTAGTCAGTCTCAAAAATCCAAGTACCAAATGTTCTCTCTTATATAAGGAGGCTATTTCAAAGTATTGTTGGATGGGGGGTACATAGGAGGATTAGAGGAACACTAGAATGGTCAACTTAGGGAGATTCTCAGAAGACCCAGATAAATATATTGAGGTATTTCAAAACATATGCCAGGTGTTTGACCTTACCTGGAAAGACATTATGCTGTTACTCAACCAGACTTTAACTTCTAATGAGAAGGAAGCTGCCTTAAGAGCAGCGGAGCAATTTGGGGATGACTTACACCTTGCTCATGCCCTTGTAGCACAGACTAGAAGCAAACCCAATTACCTGTCAGTAGCACAGGCAGTTCCCAGGAACGATCCTGATTGGGACCCAAATGATGAACAAGATGCTTGGAAACTTAGTCACTTTCAAATGCTAATTCTTGAGGCCCTTAGAAGAGTTAAGCAAAAGCCCATTAACTATTCTAAGACGTCAGAAATTGTTCAGGGTCCGCAGGAAAGTCCTGCTATCTTCATGGAGAAACTCAGGAAGGCGATGAGAAAGCACACCACCGTGGATCCTGAATCCGCAGAGGGCCACATAATTTTAAAGGACAAATTTATCACCCAGTTGGCCCCCGACATTCAGAGGAAGTTACAAAAATTGGCATATGGCCCTGATCAGTCTTTAGATGATATTCTCTGACTTGCTACTTCAGTCTTTTATAATAGAGACCTGGAGGAAATAAAGGTGAAAGAGCACAGAGACAGAAAAAAGACTGAGACGCTGGTATTAGCTCTTAAAGGAGTAAGCTCCCAGGGTGGAAAAGGAGTGAGAAATGCTCCCCAATCCACAAAAGGGACTTGTTTCCATTGTGGACAAGAAGGACGTTTCAAGCGGGAGTGCCCACAAGCAAAGCGGCCACCTCTGAAGCCCTGCCCTAAGTGTCAAGGCAACCACTGGAAGAGTGACTGTCCTGAGGGGCGTAGGCCCTTGAGGCCAGACTCTCCCACACAGGCCTGATGGGGCCCGGGGTGGATTCTGGCTCCCGTAACTCCTATCACCACACGTGAACCCGGGTTTGCTTCTCTGTAGGGAGCCAAGAGGTCAACTTCCTCTTAGATACTGGTGCTAGTTATTCTGTTCTCATGACTATTCTGGACCCCTGTCCTCTAAAACCATGATGGTGCAAGGAGTGTCTGGAAGGTGTATAACTAGAAAGTCCACTCCCCCACTGAGTTGTGAGTGGGAAGGGATGATGTTTTCTAATGCATTCCTGATAGTTCCAGAGTGCCCCACCCCTTTATTGGGATGGGATTTACTTTCAAAACTTAAGACCTCAGTATACTCAGGAGGAAACACACCAGGCCTTATCTAAAGGAGGTAGCCTCTTACCCTCAGGGTGGATTCAAATGGAACACAGCAAGCTTTATTTACCTGCTAGTTCCCAATGGAAGATTTTACACACCCCTACACCAATCTTTCCACCTAGGAGAAGAAAATACTCTCAAATTAACCCGAGAGATATTTGAAGGAAAAAATATTTCAAAAACTATCCATCAAATAGTCAAGGCCTGTGAAATGTGCCAAAGAAATAACCCACTTAACTCTGCCAAGAAGCCCCCAGGATTACAAAGGACAGGACAGTTCCCTGGGGAAGACTGGCAACTTGATTTTACCCACATGCCTAAGAGCAATGGATTCCAATATTTACTGATGATGGTAGATAAACTTTTACCGAATGGATAGAAGCCTATCCCTCCAGAACTGAACAGGCAGGAGAAGTAGTCAAGGCCTTATTACAGGAAATAATCCCATGATTTGGGCTGCCTCGCAGTCTACAAAGTGATAATGGAGCAGCTTTCAAGGCAGCTGTTACTCAGGGAATATCCAAGGCCCTAGGAATTAAATACCATCTCCATTGTGCATGGAGACCTCAGTCCTCAGGAAAGGTAGAGAAAACTAATGACATTTTAAAAAGGCATCTAAGAAAAACTCACTCAGGGAACCCACTACCAACGGCCTAATGCTACTCGAGAATTAGGATGGACGCCAGAGTCACAATGCCAACAAATTGTGATTTTACAAGCTAATGATTGGTTTGGGACAAACTGGCTTTCTAGACCTGGAGTTATTTGGCCAGCACCCAATGGAACACAATGGATATGTGGAACCAACTTGTGGCCCTGGCTTCCCCAGGCTGGTTAGGAAGATGTACTATTGGGTATCCCTGGATGCAAGGGAGATGGACCCCAATATAGAACAACCAGCAAACCTCCCCAATCTCAAACACCGATGGGGACGATCTGTGTTTCACTGGTATGATCATCTAGCTTCACTGTTTATTCCACATATTGGTTTAGAGGATGTAATGTGGCACGTGGAAACCTTGAACAATTACACCCAGACCGCGCTTCTTGAGGTTGAGGAAAGTATCTCTCTCCTTAACACTGAAGTAACGCTTATGAGAAAGGCCATCTTACAAAACCGTATGGCTTTAGATGTCCTCACTGCAGCCCAAGGCGGTACTTGTGCCATTATTAAAACTGAATGCTGTGTTTACATCCCTTTCAGTTCTGGCAATGTGACTAAAATTCTTAAAAACTTGCATGCTCAGATAGAAGCCATGTGTTCACCAGCCGTGTCATGGGGACAATATTTTAGTTCCTGGTTTTCTGGTACCTCATGGTGGAAAACATTGCTAGTCTCTGTTGTCCTCATCATACTCATTGGTATATTCTTATGCTGTGGCATTTATTGTTGCATTAATCTCATTCCAGTACTCATAAATTCTTGTTTCTCTTATAGACCACCAGTCGCTCAAATGGCCCTTCAGCCTATTGACTCTCAACTGGACTTCTATCGTGGACCACTTGATAGACCCGATTTTTAAACGGGGACTCCAAACTGCTGGCCCCACTTCGCCCCCTCTCAGCTCGAAGAAGTTAGATTCGGTCGTCGCCCCATGTCCTTACAGCAGTAAGGAGTTCCTGAAATTAGAGGGGGGAATGAAGCCAGATTTAAAGCTAGGTAGTGAGTGTAGTCAGGCAAATCGGGTCTAACATCGAGTTTCATAAAGAACATGGAGTCCATAAGGCAAATGGAGTCAGCCTGAGTCCTGGAAAATCACAGAGCAACTCCAAGAGAGATAAGATGGTTAATGTTCCCAAGTTTAGGGCTCATCTTATGGAATGATAATGAAACAACTTCCAGTAAATGGAGATGCTAGATGCTAATCAACTAGCCCTAAACCCTTCCTGTAAATCTCACACCCACCATGGGCCCTCCGGCATCACACCTTTTGACATTCCTGTCCTAGGAAGGACAGAGATAAGGAACATGGAAGGGACAAAAGAAAGATTTAGATATAAAAGGGAGAGAGCTTCTCCTCCCTTTGGATTCCTGGTTTCCAGGTCCCCTTCTCCCTCTGGGGAAAGTCTTTTGCTATTTTCAATAAAGCTGTCTGTCCACTTTCCACTCTAAAAAAAAAAAAAAAAAAAAAAAAAATTTAAATATTAAATTCTACCTAGCTGGAAAAAGGGAAAAAAAAAAAAAAAAGAAATATATATAATATTTAAACATTCTAAAACAGTGGAGGTTCTTCTCTCCATGATTCCAGATTGTTCCTTAAATATCACAATGTAATACTTTTCACAGTTATTTAAATTATTAGCTTATGAAATTATTTTCTTTAATTCTTAAATATTTGGAAATTTTTAAATACTTTATTTTAATTTCTTCACATCTATTTTTTAAATTCATTTTTTGAAATGAGTAAAGGCTTAAATAAAAGAATAGGTCAGTATTTGTAGCTTAGGTAGTCTTGAGAGTTAACAAATGAAATTGATTCTCAAAGTCCTAAAAACAGAATTTAAAAAATCGACTGTAAGTGAAGTGCTTGGTTAATGGAACATTGACACTAAATAGAACTGTAGCAAAACTAAAATAAATAAAATATTTACCCTATTTTTATAATAACTAAATGCTCACAGGTACACCACATCTGGGTGGATTATGACTGTAGAGATTCACCAGCTCACTACTATTGGTGCTCAGATTCAATAATGTGTAGATTGATGAGAAAGGTTAACATTTGTCCATTTGGGGCTATTATTTATGTTGGAGGCAATAACAAAACAGCAATAAACCAGAAATCACAATATTTATTTCTTCTCTAGAGCACCCCTTGTTTTAGTACCAACTCCTCAGCAGTGAGCTAATTTTAAGCTGGTAAGATAGTGCCATTTGAAAACCAACAGAATGTCAGTATTGTATATTATGAAGTTAAATTGCATCACAGGGAAAATTCTTTAAGTGAAAGAATAAAAAATAATTCTGAAAGTAGTATTAGTTTTTACAAAATGTAGGGTGATGTTATAGTGGAATCACATATTTATGACCTTATTGAATAAAGTTATATATATAATATCTGTCTATCTATCTATCTACATACCTATTATAAGTTATATTTAAAGGCCAGTCTAACTCAGTCTTTTCCATTTCAGTCACATAATATATTTTTCATGCAGCCCACCAAAATGCCTCATTATCCACTTTTCTATTTATATGGAAGCATCACTTTCATAATACAATTTCTTTTCTAAATACACTTCTTTATTACAGTATAAAATTTCCATAATTGGGAAACCCATTTAGTTCTAATCTTCTTTTAATTGAAAGTATGTGAACTATAAAATAGCAAAATGGAATGTATCTTCATGAAATTCTCTTTTATCTTTCTGTGCATAAAAGAGCACTCAAACAGTCTAATTAGTAATAGTGTTAATAGCTTTAAAAATATATTAAAGCACTAAAATTTTGGTAGAACTTACAAATAATGGCATCTATTTTAGAAATATGTAAATCTGCTGATTGGTATTAGATTTTAGTGGGTAATTCTAGTTGAAAGAGTGGATAAATTATGCATGTATATTAAACGAGTTAACAGTGTCATTACAGAAATTGTTCATACTATATAACAGTTCCTTTAAACTCTTAGATTTTCTATTTTTATAAATAAAGGATTGTAGTTATAAAATGTGTTCAACTGTTTATTTGCACAACACATTCTTGTTGCTTATCAGTTTAAATGTTTGTAAAATATATATATATATATATTATATATTGTTTATACACACACACACACACACACACACATATACCATCATACAAATCTGACAAAAGAAAATGCAGAAACCCCACCCTTTAAGGCAAAATGCAATCCAATTTCACTCTTTTACTGTCTTTTCCTCTACCCTGACTATTCATTCTTTCACTCTCTTGTTTTCATTTCATTAGCTCTATGACTTTTTCACTAGCCTTATGCCCTGTATGGAACACTACTTTCTGACACAGCTGCATCCCTGTCCTTCTACATGAAAATTTTGTTAGTACTTGTATTTAAAATTAGGACCTATTACGTCACCCCTCACATTTCCAAATCGTTTGCCATATTATTTTTCCAAATCACTTATGTTCCTCTTACATATTGTAAAATGTACTTGTTTTTCCAGTTCATTGATATCTGTTTGCTCCACTAAAAGTAGACCCACAAAGATAGGGTTATTTTACAACAAATGAATCAGCAACTTCAAATAAAAACATGTGGCACATAGTTGATATTCAAATAACTGTCAGGTGAATAACTGAACAACAGCAACAAAAATAAACAAATGGAAGAATATCAAAGTTCATGTTGAAGACTAAATACTGAAAATGTCATTAAAGCCTAGGTCTTTCTTATACTAAGGACATGATATGATCTTAACTGCCTAGTTCAGTAAAGCAGTCACATTCAGGAAAAAAAAAATCAGGAATGTATACTAAGCGAATAATCTTAGTCTGTATTTTCAATACAGAGATTCAGTAGAGTATTTGACGACTAAAATTATTCATTTCTTTCTTAGGCATTCATTTTTAGTAGCATTATTCTTAAAATTTTTGGATTTGGAAAACAGTGTGGGAGAACAAGGTTTTCATTCTGCTGCATCCTGATCTATAAATTGGAGAAGTGGAACAATGAATCATTGAAAGAGAAATCCTCAAACACTTTAATCACAGGACTATAGTATTATGTTCTTCTCTGTGAACTGAAAATATCCCACCATAAATTAGAGTTGCCCAATCTATTTTCACTCATACGTGTGGTAAATGTACTGACAAATAATTCATTATTGATATAGATGTGGAAAATAATTTTGACATATGAGAACAAGGACATGCTGGTAGAGAGGAAGCTTTGGGGACGGTCTGATGACTTATAAAGGCATAATGCCTTCAAGGAACTGTGAACAGCTGTAGGACTAGCTGGGGTGTGATGTTTGTGATGGGAGATCAAACAGGAAATCTAAACTATAATGGGAATTTTATACCTAACTAATTTTAAATTGGATTCATCCTGGATGTTTTTAAGCCTAAGAAAATAAGAAATGAATAGATGGAATTTGAGGCAAAATAGTATTTTTGACAACCATTTCTTAGTTACTGTGCATATATTTTCTATAAGAGATTGAGTTTTGCAAGTTTGTTTCATTGTCAAATATAAAATTGCTATGTAGAATAAAAATGTGAGTCATGTTTAAAAACAAAGTTAAAATGTAATGGGTTTGTAAATTTAAAAAAACTAAATATTTTTATAATTGGAAAGAAGTCTGTTTTATTTGAAAAAGTAAAGCTTTTAACCATGAAGTTATCATAGACTAAATTGATAAAAAAAATAATTTTATAAAGTGTGTAATTTTAAAACCATAAAATATGGTAATGTAAACAAACATTTATAATTCATTCTTTAGCTCATGAGAGAGCTTCTGAAGTTGGTTTTAATGCATAGTTAATTTGAAAAATTCACTTCAGTTGTTAAGTGATGTGTTAGCTTTTCTGCTTATTCTGTTTACTAGTTAATAGCAATTTTATGTACATATACTATCAGTTTGATCTTTGGAAAGTGATAATATATTTGACTTCACAAAACTATTCCATATTATGAAATATTCAAAATGTTTTTGCACCTTTTTTCTGTTATTTGAATTTGTCTCCTAAACTAATAAATTTTACATTAAATTCTTTTCAATTATCAAGCCAATATATTTGTGAAAGGAAGATAAGTTGAATTTTTTTTGCCATAACTTTGAACATGTGTGATCTCATTGAAGTCACCATGGGTGTGAAGTTGCCTTTTATATTTTGTAAGTTCATTTTACAAGTATGCAAGACAAATAGCCTTTGATTAATTTTACACAAAACACAAAAGACTGGTAACAAAACAGTGTGGTACTGGCAAAAACACACACATATAAGCCAATGGAATAAAATAGTGAACACATAGAAAAACCCACACAGCTACATCCCTCCATTCTTAATAAAAATTCCAAAGTATCCACTGGAGAAAATATAGGCTCTTGAACAAATGGTTCTGGGAAAATTGGATATCCACATGCAGAATATTGAAATTAGGTCCTTATCTCTCGCCCTGTGTAAATTCAATTCAAATGGATCGAAGACTTTAAAGTGAAACCTGAATATTTAAAATTGATAAATGAAAACAAGGGAATTACTTGAAGACAGAGGCTCAGACAATGACTTTTTGGTCAAAACTCCAGGAACTCAGCAAATAATAGCAAGAATTGACAAATGGGATTGCATCAAGCTGAAAAGCTTCTGTAAGGTGAAAAAAAAAAAAAAATTAACACAGTGAAGAGACCGACTACAAAGTGGGAGAAAATCTTTTCTAGTTACTTTTCTAATAGATATTTTGTATCCAGAACATATAAATAACTAAAAAAAAAAAAAAAAAAAAAACCCTTAATATACTAAAAAAACCCTAACAAACAAATGGGCAAAGAAACTGAACAGAAACTTCTCAAAAGAAGAGTATAAATAACCAAGAATTATGTTGAAATATATTCAACACTTTGAACCATCAGGGAAATGCAAATCAAAACTTCATTGAGATTCCATCTGTTTTAGTCAGATTTTCTTGCTGCTGTGACCAAAAGACCTGTCAAGAATAATTTTACAGGAGGAAAAGTTCAATTTGGCACTCATGGCTTTAGAGATCTAAGTCTATAGACAGCCTTCATCATGAGCCCAAGATGAGGCAGGACATCATGGTGGTAGAGTGTAGTGTAGTAAAATAGTTCAGTACAAGGCTACCAGGAAGCAGAGAGAGGGCTCTGTTCACCAGGGACAAAATATATACCTCAAAGGTACTCCTTCAGAGAACTACCTCCTCCAGTCACACACTATTTGTCTGCATTTACCACTCAGTTAATCCATTTGAATGGATGAATGCATTAATTAGGTTGAGATTCTTATAAACTACTCATTTCAACTCTAAAGTTCTTGCATTGTCTCACTCATAAGCTATTGGTGGTTAACTCCTGTACAAAGTATAACACCATTTTACCACATCAGAATGGCTATAATCAAGAATTTTTTAAAAATGCTCTGAGGATGCAGGAGGAAAAGAACCCTTATAAATTGTTAATGAAAATGTAAATTAGTGCAGCCAATATAGAAATCAATAAGGAGACTCCTCAAACCACTAAAACTTAGAACTGTCATATTATCTAACTATACCATTCCTGAGTACACACCTGAATAAATTAAAGTCAGCATGATATAAGACAAAAAGAACCTCCCTTGCTCAAAGATTGGAAGAAAATATATCATTAAAATTGCTATAATGATTTGGATATGAAGTGTCCCTCAAAGAATTGTGTTGAAAACTTGGTCCCCAGTGCAGCAATATTTATTACAGCATACCATGGTTATTGCAGCACAATTTGCAATAGCCAAGTTATGGAATCAGCCTGGGTTTCCATCAACACATGAATGAATCATGAAGGAGTTGTATATATACAATGGAATATGATTCAGTCATAACAAAAAACAAAATCATGTAATTTACAGGAAAATGGATAGAATGGGATATCAAAAGTATAAGTAAAATAGGTCAGATAGACATGTTTGACATCTATTGCCTTCATGTGAAATCTAGGGGGAAAAAAAAGACCCAAGAGTATCAGAAAGACTATTGGAGAATAGGAGGACCCAGCCACCAGCTCTCCTGGCCTCAGGCTCTCGCAATCACCAGGACCAAGAACTGCTGGCTCCACCCTGGGGAAGGGCCCTGCTGCCCACTTGCCCAACACACCATTGAAACAACTAGACTGGGAGGAGACCCAGGAGGAGGAGAGTAGGGAGAAGAAAGCCAGACTGCCTGCTCTACCACACTGAGGCCAGGAGGGGATCTGGAGAGAGAGGCTTGCTCCACCCCGCCGGCAAATCCTAGAGGCAACTAGTGTCTGCCCAGAGAGACACAAAAAACTGGGATCCCATAGCCACTCAACCCAACACCAACAAAATTATACGCCTGAGGCTACCACTGCCACAAAATTGAGTTAGCGACACTACTATCAAGGAACAACAAAAAGGTCCGGGTAAGACATCACTAAGGTCCCGAGAGACCAGGATGCACCAAAAGGTGCAACCAGTTATGATGTTGTGAACTAACAGGGAATCTTCCATGGGGTTGTCTATCTCTTGCTTCTTCTACTAACAGCCAAATTCTAATGATTATAGTATCACTAGTCAAATAATCTAATACCTCTGTTTTCTCACATCTTATTTCATAAATGTTTAAGCCAACCTCTAAGTCCTCTCTTCTTTCATTAGATACTGTAAACCAACACACAAACATAGAGTCTAAAAGGAATAAGATAACTGATCTCATCATTTATGTTTATAACGACAAAACTGTAAATATAAAAATAGAAACTAACTGATATATGGACACACATTGGGTACATTGAAAGATCTAATATTGGTATTTCCCTAAAAAGTGAGGTTCTGGGTAACCTAGAGGGACTTTATAAGACAAAAGGGCAGAAGTTGTAATACCTCAGGCTTACCCTGCAAGAGAGGAAAACACATAGACATCACAAGGAAACAAGGGAGGAAAATGCCCCAAACAAACCAAGATACTACAACAATAGAAACCATAGAAAGCACAGTACGTGAAATGTCAGAGAAGGAGTTCCAGATATACATAATTAAAATGATAAGGGATTTTTACAATGATCTAAGTGAACAGATACAGGCAAAAATGTATCTCTCCAACAAAGAGATAAGAGATCAAATACAGGCAACCATCAATCACACCAACAAAGAGATAAGAGAACAAATCCAGGTAGCAAAACATTACTTCAAGAAAGAGATAGAGAGTTTGAGAAAAAAACAAACAGAAATCCTTGAAATGAAAGAAACAGTAAGTCACTTAAAAATTTCAATAGAAAACATCACCAACAGATTGGACCACTTGGAAGATAGGACCTCAAACAATGAGGACAAAATATATAATCTTAAAAGTCAAGTTGACCTCACAGTGAAGATGGTAAGAAACCATGAACAGAGTATCCAAGAATTATGGGGTACCATCAAAAGACCAAATTTAAGATTTATTGGAATAGAGGAACATGCAGATTCAAACCAAAAGAATGCACAATCTCTTTAATGAAATAATATCAGAAAATTCCCCAAGCAGGAAAAATGAATTTGAAAATCAAATACAAGAGGCCTATAAAATGCCAAATGTACAAAATTACAACAGGTCCACACCAAGGCACATTGTAATGAAAATGCCTAGCATACAAAATAAAGATAGAATTTTAAAGGCTGCAAGAGAGAAAAGTCAGATTACCTATAAGGGAAAACCAATTCACAACTCAGCTGATTGTTCAATTCAGACCCCTCAAAGCCAGGAGAGCCTGGAACAAAATATACCAGGCCCTAAAGGATAAGGGATGCCAACCAATAATTTTATATCCATCAAAATTAAGCTTTAGATTTGAGGATGAAATAAAAACCTTCCATGATAAACAAAAGCTAAAAGAATTTACAACAAGAAAGCTTGCTCTACAGAACATTCTTGGTAAAATGTTCCACGAGGAGGAAATGAAAAATAATAATGAAAATCTGCAAAGGGAAGAGCTACAATAAAGGAAAAAACCAACCAAAGGAAAAACCAAGTCAACCTAAATACCAAAAATAAAAAAAAAAAAACTGATAATTCAAATTATGTCTCAATAATAACCCTGAATGTAAATGGCCTAAACTCACCAATTAAAAGACATAGGTTAATAGATTGGATTAAAAAAACAGACCCAACCATTTGTTACCTTCAAGAGACACATCTCATAGGAAAGGATGCCCATAGACTAAAGGTGAAAGGATGGGATAAAATATATCACTCACATGGTATACTTAACCAAGCAGGGGTCTCCAACCTCATATCCAATAAAGTAGACTTCAAGCCAAAGTTAGTCAAAAGAGATAAAGATGGACATTTCATAATGCTTAAGGGAATCATAGATCAACAAGATATAACTGTTATAAATATATATGCCGCAAATAATGGAGTATCTACATTCATCAATCAAACTCTTCTCAAGTTCAAGAATCAAATAGACCACAACACAATAATCTGGATGACTTTAATACACTGCTTTCACCACTGGATAGATCTTCCAAACAAAAGTTAAACAAAGAAACTATAGAACTCAATAATATAATTAATAATTTAGACTTAACTGACATATATAGAGTATATGGATAGATCTTCCAAACAAAAGTTAAACAAAGAAACTATAGAACTCAATAATATAATTAATAATTTAGACTTAACTGACATATATAGAGTATATCACCCATCAATGAGCCAATACACTTTCTTCTCAGCAGCACATGGATCATTCTTAAAAATAGACCATATATTATGCCATAAAGCAATGCTAAGCAAATACAAAAAAGTAGGGATACTACCTTGCATTCTATCAGGTCATAATGGAATGAAATTAGAAATCAATGATAAAAAATGAAAGAAAAGCTACACTAACACCTGGAGACTAAATAATATGCTATTGAATGATCAATGGGTTTCAGAAGACATCAAGAAGGAGATTATGAAATTTTTAGAGGTAAATGAGAACAACAATACACATACCAAAATCTCTGGGACACCCTAAAGGCAGTGTGAAGAGGAAAGTTCATTGCATGGAGCTCATTCCTTCAAAAAAGACAAAGTCAAAAAATAAATGAACTAACATTACATCTCAAATCTCTAGAAAAAGAACATATCAACCCCAAAATAAGTAAAAAACAGGAAATAATTAAAATCAGAGCTGAAATTGAAACTAAAAAAACAATTGAAAATATTGACAGAACGAAAAGTTGGTTCTTTGAAAAAATAAATAAAATTGATAGACATTTAGCTATGCTAACAAAGAAAAGAAGAGAGATAACACAAATTACCAATATCTATGATGAAAAAGGAAATATCATGAAGAACACTACATAAATACAGAAGATAATTAGAAATTATTTTGAAAATTTATACTCCAATAAAATAGAAAATAACGAAGGCATCAACAAATTTTCTAGAGACTTATGATATGCCCAAACTGAATCAAGATGATATACACAATTTAAATAGGTCAATTTCAAGCAAAGATATAGAGGATGCCATAAAAAATTTACCAACCACGAAAAGCCCAGGACCAGATGGATACACAGCTGAGTTCTACAAGACCTTTAAAGAAGTACTAACACCAATACTTCTCAAACTATTTCATGAAATAGAAAAAGAGGGGACATTCCCAGACTCATTCTAGGAGGCCAATAACACCCTTATTCCAAAATCAGACAGAGACAAATCAAAGAAAGAAAACTTCAGACCAATATCTGTAATGAATATAGATGCAAAAATTCTCAATAAAATTCTGGCAAATTGAATACAAAAACACATCAAGAAGATAGTGCATCACAATCAAGTGAGCTTCATTCCAGGGATGCAAGATTGTATCAATATAAGGAAATCAATAAATGTAATTCATCACATCAATAGGCTCAAAGATAAAAATCATATGATCATCTCAATAGATTCAGAGAAAGCATTTGACAAAATACAACATCCCTTCATGTTCAAAATGCTAAAAAATATAGGGATAACAGGAACATACCTCAACATCATAAAGGCCATCTATGCTAAGCCCCAGGCCAACATCATCCTAAATGGAGAAAAATTGAAAGTGTTCCCTCTAAAAACTGGAACAAGACAGGGATGCCCTCTTTCACCACTCCTACTTAACATAGTTCTTGAAGCCCTAGCCAGAACAATTAGACAGACGAAAAAAATTAAAGGAATATGGATAGGAAAAGAAGAACTGAAATTATTACTATTTGCAAATGATATGATTCTATACATAGAAGATCCAAAAAATTTCACAAGAAATCTTCTAGATCTAATAAATGAATTCAACAAAGTAGCTGAATATAACATCAACACCCATAAATCAAAGGCATTTCTGTACATCTGAGACAAATCCTCAGGATGAGAAACTAGGAAATACACCCCATTTACTAGAGTCTCAAAAAAAAAATTGGGGAATCAACTTAACAAAAGAAGTGAAAGATATCTACGATGAAAACTACAGCACACTAAAGAAAGTAATTAATGAAGATCTTAGAAGATGGAAAGATCTACCTTGTTCATGGATAGGTAGAACTAATATTGTCAAAATGACCATTCTCCCAAAAGCACTATACAGATTCAATGCAATACCAATCAAAATACCAATATCATTCCTCATAGAAATAGAAAAAGCAATCATGAAATTCATCTGGAAAAATAAGAGACCCAGAATAGGCAAAGCAATTTTTAGCAAGAAGAATAAAGTGGGTGACATTACTATTCCAGACCTTAAATTGTACTACAAAGCAATACTAACAAACACATCATGGTATTGGCATCAAAATAGATCAGTTGACCTGTTGTGGCATGTCGGGATTGCTGCGTTACTTCTTAATGGGGCCGAGGTCTAAAGCTACCCCCCTTTTGGGGCCCTAAAAGGGGGCTCCTTCTGCCAGCAGAGTTAAAGTAGCTTACCTGGCGAAGATAGGCTTAACGGGCAAAAGTCGCCGAGTGTCTTTACCCCCGCCTGATTGATGGACACCACGCCACACCCAGGGAGTTTTGGTAGAAAACAATGCCAAAAACCTGGTTTATTGAGGAAGTTGGACGGTCTTATATAGGACATGGGCCAATCAACAGAAAGATCATAGGGACACATAAGGATCATTGGCAGAGCCATTGGCCTATCTTTGGGGTGGTTTCAGTTCTCACAGCCACGCCCCCTGCTTAGCCTAGGTCCTGTAACAGGGCGTGGTAATGTGGCAAGCAGCCAGAAAGCAGTGTAAGGTCCTGATAGTGGCATTTTCTATAAATCCCTCTCCTTTTTCATGAAAGATATGGTGTTGAAAGAGTTAACTTTGACTTCTACTTGCTGCTGTTCAGTTCTTTATTCACATATATGGCCACCAGGTATCACTATTTCAATTATTTAGATCCAGACTAACTCTGTACATTTATCTTTTCTTGAAAAGAGTAACACAAACCTTTTTCTATAAGTACTTAATTTCTAGTTAATAAGCTTTAAGAGTCTTTTTGTGATTAAAAATAAGTTTCTCTTACTTTTAAAGAAGATATAAATCCCTTAGAGTAAAAAGTCTCCCATGAGCTAACGTGCACCTTTGCCCTGCTTCTAGATTTTATAAACAACTGCTATAAAAGAAAAACAATAGTGCTGTGGAATCCCAGACAAAGAAGGTTGACTTTTATCAGACAGCCTAAATAGCATGCAGAGAAAACAGTTTCAGTCACGTACAGGGCCTTGAAAAGGTGCAAGTGACCTCAAAACCTTGAAATATAAAAAATAAGAAATTTAATATGTCTAAAAATTAAGTCACGTCTGTAATAAAATCACCAAAGAAAGTGTAAACAATCTGTGCTGCCAAATATTGTGCTTAAAACCTAAAAGAAAGTGAAAAGTAAAGAGAGAAGATTCCACAGCCTGACTCGCGTGTCGGTGTGTTATTTTCCCCATCGCTGCTTCTCTGCCTTCGTACTTTGTTGAGCGCTCACGTTGTACCCCCCGACTGGGGCTGGTACAGAATAGAAGACACAGAGATGAACCCACACACCTACAGTTATCTTTTTTTTTTTTTTTTTGTGGTACCAGGGATTGAACTCAGGGGCACTCGACCACTGGGTCACATCCCCAGACCTTTTTTGTATTTTATTCAGAGACAGGGTCTCACTGAGTTGCTAAGTGCCTCACCATTGCTGAGGCTGGCTTTGAACTCGCGATCCTCCTGCCTCAGCCTCCCAAAGTGCTGGGATTACAGGCGTGCGCCACCGCGCCCGGCCTACAGTTATCTTATATTAGACAAAGGTGCCAAAAATGTTCACTGGAAAAAAGACAGCCTCTTCAACAAATGATGTTGGGAAACCTGGAAATCTTCATGTAATAAAATGAAATTAAATCTCTTTCTCTTACCATGCATAAAACTTAACTAAAGGTGGAACAAGGATCTAGGAATTAAACCAGAGACCTTGCACCTAATAGAAGAAAAAGTAGGCCCAAATCTCCATCATGTTGTTTAGGCTCCAACTTCCTCAACAAGACCCCTATAGCACAAGAACTAAAACCAAGAATCAATAAATGGGATAGATTCAAACTAGAAACCTTATTCTCAGCAAAATAAACAATCAGTGCGGTGAATAGAGAACCTACAGAATGAGAGAAAATTTTTATCCCAAGCACATCAGATAGAACAGTAACCTCAAGGATTTATAAAGCTCTTAAAAGCCTTCTCTCTCTCTCTCTCTCTCTCTCTCTCTCTCTCTCTCTCTCACACACACACACACACACAAAAATAAATTTAAAAAAATAAGCCAATCAAGAAATGGGCCAAGGACCTAAACAAATACTTCTCAGAAGATGATATACAAACAATCAACAAATATATAAAAATATGTTCAACATCTCTAGTGATTAGAGAAATGCAAATAAAAACAACTCTAAGATTTCATCTTACTCCAGTCAGAATGTCAGCTATCAAAAAAAAAAAAAAACAATAAATGCTAGTGAGGTTGTGGGGGAAAATGCACACTCTTAACATTGCTGATGGAACTGCAAATTGGTTAAGCCAATCTGGAAAGTAGTATGGAGATTCCTATGAAAAAGCTGGGAATGGAACCACCATTTGACCCAGCTATCCCACTCCTTGGCCTATTCCCAAAGGACTTAAAAACAGCTTACTACAGGGACACAGCCACATCAATGTTTATAGCAGCACAATTCACAGTAGCTAGATTGTGGAACCAAACCTGATGTCCATCAGCAGATGAATGGATAGGGAAACTTTGGTACATATACATAATGGAACACTACTCAGCACTAAAAGAGAATAAAATCATGGCATTTGCAGGTAAATGGATGGAGTTGGAGAACATAATGCTAAGTGAAGTTAGCAAATTCCAAAAAAAAAAAAAAAAAAAAAAGGTCGAATGATCTCTTTGATATGAAGATACTAGCTTATAAAGGAAAGAAAAAGGGAATGAGCGGAATGAAAGAGCTTTAAATAGAACAAAGAGGGGGGAGGGAGGTTGGGGGCAAGGGGATAGAAATAATGGCAGACTGAGTTATCCATGATTACCCTAAATCCATGTATGAAGACACAATTTTTGTAAAAATACTTTATATTAAACCAGCAACTCAAAACATTGTGCTCTTTATATGTAATATGAAATGAAATGTACTCTGCAATCCTGTATAACAAATTAGAATAATAAAAAATTTAAGAAAAAAGATGTTTGATGATGTTTATTGTGAGATCCACCATCCGTATTTTTTTAATTTTTTTAAAATTTGTTCATTTTAGTTATACATACAACCTGTATTTTCTATTCCTGATTTTATATTTAAGGGAATTTTTTAAATGTACACCAAGTAGTATGTAAATTAATGGTCAAATCAGCATTGCTAATAATAACAAGATCATGGAAGGAAAGGATTAATTCAATTGCTAATTAGCAGAATATTTGGACAAATTTTGTTTTGTTAAAACAGTGGACTCTAGACATTGTAAAATTGTTCATCAATACAATCAACAGTCAAGATGAGTAAATTAGAGCTTCAGAAACAGCAAAACACAATATTCATCAATAAGATACTGAGTAAAATCAAACATACCTGAAGTTTACTTACAGCACATTGTAGCTGCCTGACGTACAGCCACAATACCGCGGGAGGAGATTCGGTGGCAGGAATCTATTATTCTTAGTCTATTTCTCTTTATCTCTTCTTCTCTTCTTAGCTAAACTCTTTTCCTTTCTTAGTCTCATTTCTTTCTTAGTCTCTGTCTCATTTCTTTCTTAGTCTCTGTAGCTCTCATTTAGTCTCTGGCTTTCTCATTTCTTTCTTAGTCTCTGTAGCTCTCATTTCTTTCTTAGTCTCCGTCTCATTTCTTTCTTAGTCTCTGTAGCTAAACTCTTTTCCTTATACTCTGACTCTTATTTCTTCTTCTGACTACGTTCTGGCCGCTCTGACTCTTTTCTTCTTCTCCAACCTGAACTCTTCTTCCGACCGACTGAGCGACTGAACGACTGACTGACTGAATGCCGCTTCTGACCGCTTTCACCCGGTTATATACCTTTAGCTTTGCGGGTGCATCACGTGCATATGATTATTATCAGGTGGAACTTATGGCTTCCAGCTAACCGCAATAGCCATCTCCCTGATTGGGGCTGCTTCAGCACATTCCCTTTTTTTAGACTTGTCATGATGTAGTGTTCCTCTTTATCTCTGATTACTCCCCTCATTCAGAAATCTTTTAAACTAAATTTAATACACTTACTCCATAAATGAAATATACATGCAAACTGTATCTGCTGTAGATATACATACAATATGTATAGAAAAACATAAAACTGATATGTGTAATATATGAACAAAAGTTGGGAGAGGTATAGGATGGGAAAATTTGAAACACTGTTACACTTTTAATTCTTCTATTTTATGATAAATTCATATTGATAATTCTCAAGTTCATTTTATAAATCATTGTGCGAGAGGACTTCCCAGCCTGTCCACTGCTGAGACGACATCCCAGCATGGGACCCCCCGCAGAAAAAGCCCTGGCCTGCAACCTTCCCAGGTAGGCCCCCACCAACAGACTTTCCAAGCCTGCCAACCAAAGAAAGATGATCCCAACACAGGACAGCAGGAGAACATGCCCCGGTCTGCAAGCTTCCCAGGTTCTCGGTAACACCTGGACGTGATCCGGGACAACTGGCTTAAACTGGAAGGGGAAAAAAAGAAGGACTTCACAAGGCGCTGTTTGTCTGAGATCTGTTCCTGAGATTTGTTCCTGGGTTCGACTTTGGTTTTCTTTTTTGTTGTTGTTTAATTGTGTGCTTGGTTTTTTGTTTGCTTTTATTCCTCTTTTCTTTCTTTTCTTCCTTCTAACTTTTGTCTCCTTTCTTCTTCCCTCATCTTTCCTATTTACACCCTTCCATTGCATTCTCAACAGAGGCAAAAACAAGTTATATGCAGAGATTTGGATTTCTAGAACTGGGGCAAATAAATTATACAGCAAAGCGGTGTTATATATAATTTATTCTCTTTTTTTTTTCTCACTTTCTCTTTCCTCTCTTTTACACTAATGCCTAGTTATTTGATATCTCTCTCTGTTTTTCTTTCTTCTTCTTCTTTTCTTTTTTTCTTTTCCATCTTTCTTTTTTTCTTCTCTCAACGGTTGCATAAGTTTGGTATATATATAAATCGTCTTTCCACTAAATCATTCACTCTCTTTCCTCTCTTGTCTGATGCTATTAAACCAATTCCATAGAATTCTCTTTTCACACTTCCTAAGAAAGATCAACCCAATACCCTCACTTCCTTCTTCCTTTAGTTTACTTATCACCTCTGTGTCCAAAACTTGAAACTATAAAACCCATCACAAACATACAGAGTAAATTGGAGACAATATCTGAGTTAACTAAATCTGTACATTGTGATCAAACTGTGATTATCTGAATAGTAATTGTTTGATTTTAAAGTGTAAAGTATTTATAAGGGGATCTGATAGCATTGTACTAAAGGAGCATCATAAGGATTTAAGGTAAAAACGAAATAGTCGAGGTTCCACAGTGCTAGAAGAAAAATCACACAAGCAATATGAAGAAACAAGGGAAGAATGTGACTCAAACAAATCAACATATCTCCTCAGAAGATTCCACGGCAAGCACAGTTGGTCAAATGCCAGAGATGGAATTCAGAAATTACATATTCCAAATGTTCATGGAACTTAAGAACAAACTGAAAAATGATATAAGGGAGCAAATACAGGTGGTAAGAGATCATTTTGACAAAGAACTCCACAAACAAATACAGGAAGCAAAAGATTACTTCAATAGGGAGATAGAGGTTCTAAAGAGAAACCAAACAGAAATTCTGGAAATGAAAGAAGCAATAAACCAAACTAAATGTTCAATTGAAAGCATCACCAACAGATTAGACCACTTGGAAGAAAAAACCTCAGATAACAAAGACAAACTATATGCTCTGGAGAAAATTGTAGATTACACAGCAAAATGGTAAGAAAACAAGAACAGAACATTCAAGAAATATGGGACAACATAAAAAGACCAAATTTAAGAGTGATTGGGGTGGAGGATGGTGCAGAGTTTCAAGCCAAAGGAATGAGTAATGTATTCAATGAAATAATAGCAGAAAATTTTCCAAACTTGAGGGAAGAATGGGAAAACCAAGTGCAAGAGGCTTACCGAACACCAAACGTACAAAATCACAACAGATACACAACAAGGCACATTATAATGAAAATGCCTAATATTATAATGAAAATGCCAAGGAGAGAATATTAAAAGCCATGAGAGAAAGGAAACAGATTACATATAGGGGGAAACCAATCAGACTATGTTCAGATTTTTCAACCCAGACTTTAAAAGCTAGAAGATCCTGGAATAGCATATTTCAAGCTCTGAAAGAAAAGGGATGTCAACCAAGAATCTTATACCCATCAGAATTGAGCTTTAGATTTGAAGATGAAATAAAAACCTTCCATGACAAACAAAAGTTAAAAGATTTCACAACTCAAAAGCCAGCACTTCTGAACATCCTGGGCAAAATATTCCACAAAGAAGAAAAGAAAAATAACAATGAAAATCAACAAAGGGAGATAATAAACTAAAGGAAATACCAGACAGAGGAGAAAACAAAACAAGTTAAATCCCATAAACAAATAAAAATGGATGGGAATAAGAAAAACATCTCAGTAATAACCCTGAATGTTAATGGCCAAAACTCACCATTCAAAAGACACAGATTGTCAGACTGGATTAAAAAAAAAAAAGTCCCAACAATTTGCTGTCTCCAAGAAACCCACTTCATAGAAAAAGACATCAATAAACTGAAGGTGAAAGGCTGGGAAAAGTCTTATCACTCACATGGGCTGTGGAAGCAAGCAGGGGTTTCCGTTCTTATATCAAATAAGGTAGACTTCAAGCCAAAGCTAATCAAAAGGGACAAAGATGGATATTTCTTACTACTTAAAGGAAGCATTCATCAACAATATATAACAATTATATACCTATATGCTCCAAATAATGGGACACCTACATTCATCAAACAAACCCTTCTCAAGTTCAAGAGCAAAATAGACCACATTTATTCTAGGGGACTTCAACACACCTCTCTCACCAATGGATAGATCATCTAAATGAAAGCTAAATAAAGAAACTGCAGGACTCATTAAGACAATTAATAACTTAGACCTAACAGACATATACAGAATATTTCATTCCTCAGTGAGTGAATACACTATCTTCTCAGCAGCACATGGCTCCTTCTCCAAAATAGACCATATATTATGCCACAAGGCAACTCTCAGCAAATATAAAAAAGTATAGATACTACCCTGCATTTGATCAGACCATAATGGGATGAAATTGGAAATCAACGACAAAACAAGAAACAAACAAACAAAAATATTCAAACAACTGGAAGCTAAACGATATGCTACTAAATGAACAAGGGGCTGAAGAAGACATCAAGGAGGAGATTTAAAAATTTCTAGAGGCAAATGAAAATGCAGATATGTGATATAGAAATCTCTGGGACACTATGAAGGCAGTAGTAAGAGGAAAATCCATTGCACTGAGTTCATTCATTAAAAAAAAAAAAAAAAGTAAATGACTTAACATCACACCTCAAAGCACTAGAAAAAGAGGAATAAATCAACACTAAGAGTAGTATAAGACAGTAAATAATTAAAATCAGAGCTGAAATTAATGAAATTGAGACTAAAGAAACAATTCAAAGAAATGACAAAACTAAAAGTTGGTTTTTAGAAAAAATAAATAAAATTGACAGACCCTTAGCGATGCTAACAAAAAGAATAAGAGAAAAAAACTCAAATTACTAACATCTGTGATGAAAAAGGAAATATCACAACAAACACCTCAGATATACAGAAGATAATTAGATACTTTCAAAACTTGTACTCTAATAAAATAGAAAATACTGAATGCATCGACAGATTTCTAGAGTCATACAAATTGCCCAAACTGGAATGGAAGGCTATACACAATTTAAACAAAAAAATACAATACCTCTTTATGTTCAAAACACTAGAAAAAACTAGGAATAACAGAAACATATCTCAACATCATAAAAGCTATTTATGCAAAGCACCAAGCTAACATTATCTTAAATGGAGAAAAATTGAAATCATTCCCTCTAAAAACCTGGAATAAGACAGGGATGCCCTCTTTCACCACTGCTATTTAACATAGTACTTGAAACTCTGGCTAGAGCAATTCAACAGACGAAAGAAATTAAAGGGATCCAGATAGGAAAAGAAGATCTCAAATTAGCACTATTTGCTGATGACATGATAATATACCTAGAAGACCCTAAAAACTCTACCAGAAAACTTTTACAGCTAGTAAATGAACCTAGATGTCCCTCAGTAGATGAGTGGATAAAGAAAATGTGTACATATACACAATAGAATTTTACTCAGCAATAAAAGAAAATAAAATAATGGCATTTGCAGGTAAATGGATGAAGTTGGAGAATATAATGCTAAGTGAAGTTAGTGAATCTCAAAAATCCAAATACCTAATGTTTTCTCTGATATAAGGAGCCTGATTCACAGTGATGTTGGGTCCGGGTACACAGGAGGATTAGAGGAATTCTAGAAAGGTCAAAGTGGAGGGAGGGGAAGGAAGGGAGCAAGGGGGGATGGAGGGGAAAAAAGAAAAGGTGGTTGAATAAGATGGATGTCATTATCCTAAATGCATGATTGAAGATTTGAATGGTACGAATATACATTGTATACAAAGAGTGTTTTTTAAAAAGATGCTCTATGTTTTTTATGAATTATAATGCATACCACTATTATAAATACAACTTTGAATAAAAGAATAAATAAATAATTATGCATAATTACATAATTTCACAAGAGAAGCATGAATCAAGCAATCATGATAATGCATCATAGAAACAAATTCTTAAATTTTTAGCTAATGCTAAATAATATATAAAAATTGGAAATCTTTGTCACAGTCACATTTCCTTCATTTAGGAAATTGTGTGTGTGTGTGTGTGTGTGTGTGTGTGTGTGTGTATACAAATTTATGTATATAAATTTCTGTACAAAGAAATGTATTCTTTGGTTTTAATTGGACTGTTTTCTAATATAACAGAAAACAAGTATGATTAATAAATTAGCAAAATATGAAATGGTGTTTGTAAAATTTATACAATAGCCAAGTATTATGAAAATCATACAAGTTAACTGTCTCCTTGGTTTAATTATTTTTGATGACTTCTTGCTTTTCTTTTACCTTCTAATAACAGTGAGACAATATTAAAACATTTTAATTGTTTCATAACTGAATTCTTATATAGACCAAGTGATTAGTTTCTTGATGACCCTGAAAAAGAAATTAAAAGAGCAATATTTCATTATAAAAATTATTTAGGTAAAGCTAATAACTGAATATATATTATGAATATACATGATCTGAAAATAATAATTATTAGACTGTTACATTGGTTAGTATTCTGGGTTGGATTTTTTTCTATTAAAATTTATGTGTTGAAGTCCTAAACTCAATTACTCCAGAACATGAACTTATATGGAAATAGGATCTTTATTAGATCTTACTAGTTAAGATGAGAACATACCAGAGGAGAGTGGGCTCCTAGTCTTATGACTATTGAAGAGCAAACCTTGGACACAGACATACACGTTGAAAGACTTGGGAACATAAGGGCAGAGATGGGATTATGCTTAATCCAAGAGATACCAAAGATAGTAACTCAACCATCAGAAGCTAGGTAAGAGTTATGAAACACATTCTCACAGCAGAGAGAACCAACCCTACCAAAAAACAATCTTGAACTGTCAGTCTCCAGGATTGTGAGATAATAAATTATGTTTTTTAAGCCATACATGTGATGGTACTCATTTACAGAAGTGCTATCGAACTAATACAAGTAGTCTGAATACCTTGCTTTTTTAGAAGAGATTGTTTTGAAGAAAATCTCTGGTTCTCTTTTTATAAGGTAAGTGTAGCTTTGACTTCTTGATGTATATTGGTTATTGATAATGAATTTTAAATTCTAACTTCTGAAGTATAGTATCACAATTATATTGTTGAGTCATCCATTGCTAACCTAAATTAAAACAGAGGATGAATATTGATGGAAACTTTATTTTCCTTACTTGAACATATTTTACAATCTACAAAAATAATGACAAAAAAATTATAAATTGTATAGAAGAACAAGAAATAAAAACAATGTGAACTTTTGTTAGGAGACATTAAGCATATTATTTGGTCTGACATATTTAGTGAATTATTTTTTTATTTCCTATTCCATGGCATATAAAAATTATTTACAGTAAGGAAATAAATACATTTTAAATATATATTAAAATATTTAGCTGAAAATAATTTTCAATTCATTCAAAATCACTTCAGGGAAAGGCAAATCAAAACCACAGTTTTATATCATCTCAGCCTAGTTAGAATAACTATTATCCAAATGACAAAACATGACAGATGCTGGTGAAGAGTTAGAGAAAGTGGAATAGACTATTGGTGGCACCATATGTTAATATAATCACTAAAGACAACAGCATGGAATTTCCTCAAAAAATTAAAAAAAGAATTACCATAAGATCCTGCAATCGCACTTGCTGGAATATAAACAAAGGAAATGACAACATCCTGTTGAAGAGAACACTACAGTCAGGTGCTTATTGTAGCAGTATTCACAATAACCAGGATATGGACTTAACCAAGTTGCCACAGATAGTTGAATAGATTTAGGAAATGTGATATATATACAATGGAATATTATTCAGCGAATGAAACATAATCATTGTCAGGAACATGGAGAGAACCAGAAGACACTGTGCTAAGTAAAATTTCAGGGAGAGAAAGACAAATAACTTATGTTCTCACTTATTTGTGGAAACTAACAAATTTGATCTCATTTAAAAAAGAGTAAAAAGGGGACTGGGGTTGTGGCTCAGTGGCAGAGCGCCCACCTTGCACGTGGGCGACCCGGGTTCGATCCTCAGCACCATGTAAACATAAATGCATTGCATTGTGTACAACTAAAGTAAATAAATAAATATTTTTTAAAAAGAGTAAAAAGGTAGGCAGAGGAGACCAAGAAGAGCAGGTGGATGGGAACTACAAAAAGGGGTACCAAAGCAAAAGTAGATAGACAAAGTAAAGAAGGGTTTGAAGAGGGAAGAAGAAGGGAAGACTCAAGTAGTAATCTTGATGACTTGCTAGTTAGTGGCAAGTGAGTTAAAGTGAAAGAAAAACACTTCTGGGTTCTCTACTCTTTTAGGAGCCCAGACAATTATATTGAAGAATCCCACTAGATCCTCAATGAAGAGTCAAGAACGTTTTGAGTAGGGGGAGAGAAAATTGACCTTTAGAAATAAACTCAGAGCATTCTCTGTAAGAAACCTAAAGAGAAAAAACATTGCAATACCCTTATGTAAACACCAAAACAACAACAAAAAGTTTGGTAGGTACATCAAACATTTTTTTAGCCAAGGCCCAACTGCAAGTTGGATAGACATAGAAACTCACAAGAAAAGTATGTTTACCTCAGTTCCTGTTAACAACAGAGCAGATTCAACATTTTTTAGAAGAGTATTTTTTTTTAGAAATAAATATAATTGATATGCTGAGAATGAAATGTAAACATATAAAATGTCAATTAAAATAGGAGAGAATATAAAAAAGAAAACAAACATTTCAACAAATAGAAAACAGTTACAGATGTGTAGATTTTAATCCAACTGTTAAGATCTGTATTAATATTGATCTTAAATGTGAATGTTCAAATACAGAAATTAAAAGAGACCATCAGAGTAGAGAAAAGAACATGTTCTAAAAAAAAAAACCCACTTTCTATATAAAGGCTAATAAAGGTAAATGAAGGAACAGAGAATGGTATTCTGTGTAAACACTAAGGAAACATGGAGTAAGTGTATGAATTGTAGTTAAAGCTGGATTCTGAATAAGGGGAATATTCAGAGATAAAGAAGGACATTACATAATGATAAAAGGGCCAACTGTCCAACAAGACATAATATCATCAGGGTGTATGCACCTAACAGAAATATGTCCAAATATATGAGACAAAAACTGATAGGTCTGCCAAGAGAAATAAACAAATCCACAGATACAGTTGGAGATTTCAACACCTTTCATACCTTAATTGATAGATCTAGCAGGCAGAAAATCAATAAAGATACAGTTGAAGTGGACAGCCCCATTAATCTACTGGATCTAATTGACTTTTATAGACTAGGTCATCCAACAGCAGCAGAGCACATATTCTTCTGAAGTACACATGGAACATTTACCAAGATAAACAACATTATGAGCCATAAAACACACCTAAACTAATTTAAAAGAACAGAAATCTTACAAAGTTATGTTCTCAGACCAGAATGATATTAAATTAGTGGTCGATAACAGAAGGTAACTGGAAAATCACAAAATATTTGGAGATTAAACAGCATAATTTTAAATAGGCCAAGAGTCAAAGAAGTCTCAAAAGGATTTATAATAGGGCAAATTGGATATGTGACATATGCAAAATTTCTATTAGTTCTGTAATTATTTAGTAAACCTAACATTGTTTGAAAAATTAAATATTTAAAAGGCTGATTATATAGCTCAATTGTAGAGCTCCTACTTAGCATGCATGAAGCTGTGGTCTCAAATTCCTAGTACCACCAAATAAATAAATAAAGTCTTCAAAAATAGATATAGCAAATAGATTGACAATAGATATAAAAGACAATAAGACACTGTTAATAAATAATACTAAATACAGAAAATAGGAATAAATAATGGATAAAAAAATAAAAAACAAATGGCAAGATACACACCTATATCAATAGTTATGTTAAATGCAAATGATTAAAAAGGTGGAAATCACAATAGATTGCAAAAGGACAAAATCAAACTATATTCTGTTTATAATTGTAAAGAAGTTAAATTGAAAATATAGGTGTGTTTAAATAAAGCTTATAGAAAATGTACAAAGCTAGCACAAAGAAATTAATAGTGGTGAATCAACATATGACAAATATATTCTATAGAAAATACTATTACCAGGGATAAGATATTTATTCCAAAATGAAAAAATACAACTCATCAAGAGAGTATGCAAATACTAGACACTTATTCATCTACAAATAAAATTTCAAAAGCAAAAACTAGATGCTACAGCAATGCAATAAAGAAAGATAACAAAATGGGAAAAAATTCTATATCATTATTTTAATATTCATTACAAATAAACACACATTTTAGAAAACCTACTATATCAACAGATGTTGGAAAGTATTTGGTAATATTCAACAGTTACATGTGACAAAACCCTCAGTGTGCCATTTTTGAAAGGAAACTCTCACCCTTATAAAATATCATGGAAAAAAGACTAGAAGTTCACATCTCAGTAATTGGTGAATGACATTATTTTCTTTCCATGATCAAAAACATTTTGATATCCAAAATGTAATATGTATAGAAATCAATGTGGATAACATATGAAATAACTATATCCTGAATAATAGAATTATGATAAAAATTTAAGATGACCCAAATTGCTGGTGGTTTATACCATGTTATCAGTAGGAATTTTTATTTTTATTTTTAAGATGTTTACCATCATATCAAGTGACCTACTGATTCAAGGAAATTTAAACAATGTCCACGCAGGCTATTGGTAAAAATGAGCAGTTGTAGGGAAAATACGGTAGGGGCTGAAGTTTGTAGCTCTCCCTAGACCCGGGATGGACCTTCTCTGTCCTGCAAAGAAGGCTAGGAAAGCATACCTCAGCGATAAGGCGAAAATGGGAAGGTAAAGGTCACTGGTATCCCCTCCCCCACCTTCAGAAGACACAGGAAAATACCAGGGAGCCGGTCAGTGCTGGAACTCAAGTTTATTGAGGAAGGTGGACGGTCTTATAGTGGACAAGGACCAATAAGCAAAGAGATTATAGAGACAGGTAAAGAACATGGGCAGATGCCATTGGCCTATCCTTGGAGTGGTTTCAGTTCTCTTTTTACATCAGGGGAACGCCCCTTGGCCAGGCCAAGTTTCAGTACCAGGAAGTGGGAGAAAGCCGGAGTTTTCTACTGGTGTGCTGTTTAATGTCCCCAACAAGCAGTGTCATTCTAAAAATTATATTAAAATGCAAGAAATCTAACATATCCACATCAACATTGAAACAGAGGAATAAAATTACAGGTATTTACAAATTTCAAAATGTACACAGTTCACATACATTAATTATAGTACAATAATTTTGAAGAAATGCAAAAATAAAGGCATTCTCAGTCACTGTGTGAATACATTCTTTTGTGAAGAAAATTTAGGAAATTTAGTGGTTTTAAATAAAACATTACCTTTAACTCTTCAAACACCTGGGAATACAATGAAAATATAAGCAGTAAATATCTAAAAGAAAAAATTGAAAAAATCTGCTTTGTTGTATCTGAAAATATAGTTTGGCTTTTGTATACATATGGTTATTAAACTCACTGATTATAATTAGTAAGATAGTCAAAAAAGAAAACACTGAACTTCACTCCCAGCTCAGGACACAAACTTGTTTATGTTAAGCTATAAATTTTAATTTTATTAAAATATATAAGTGTATACATCATAAACTCTGAATTATAACTTAAATCATTTATATATTCAGAATGCTTAGCAGACAAAGAATAGATTTTAAAATTAAAATCAATCTGTAAGTGCACTGGTGAAGATATTTTTCCAACACAGATACCAAATATTCATACCTACCTTTGGTGTTATTTTTAATGCAATATGTAATTCTGAAAATTCTAAGGTTATATGTACTATAGAATATATATTTTGGACTACACACACACACACACACACACAATCACATATAAAGGAAATTAAAATGACATTTGCCCATAATATAACTTATTGAAAGCTCTTCTGACAATGGATGAGATAAAATTTCTTTTATTTATGTGACTAGAGCTTCTTGTTATATCATTCCAATCCTGTAAGTCCATTTCTTTTTTCCCAATTTACTTACATTGGGCTGATCTATGCTGAGATTTTTTCCTGTGGCAATGAAAAATATATACAGTGACAAAATCACTAAATATTGTTTTAATTTTTGGCGTTTTAAGAGGATTTTTTGTTTGTTTAATACAAACTATAAGATTGTATTACAGGAGAGTTATGTCGTAAGTGACCTGACAGGAGAGTCAGATGTATGAGTGTCAAGTGGTAAGTTGATAAAAGTATGAAATTATAATAAAGAGAATAATTAGAATAATTATCAGACTATTAGATTATACCTCTTGATTCCCATGTGATTGTAAGGAAAGGCTGGTTCAACCAATTTGCAATAACTTTTCTTAAAGATATCAAAAAACTGAGGTCATTTATCAATTGTCACCCTGAAATCCTCAGAGAGAGGCTCATTCCAAGAAGTACAGACACCTAGATGTCAATTATCTGGTGCCCAAACAACAGGTGTCATGACTTAACATGGCTTCTGGAAATTCATTAGAATTTAGCCGATGTGAAAAAAAAGTAGGGAGCAGGAGGATAAAGTTGTGGAGAAACACTTTTGAAGCACAGAACTTTTAGACACAGGTACTCAAAAGTACTAAAATTTAATCAAGTTTAGACAATGCTCACCTTCCCCTTCAAAGAACCACCAAAACACAGAGAGCTACAATATAATTATTATTAAATATTGCAATTAATATTTAATACAATTTAATAATATACAACATGCATATACTGAATAAGTCTACATTATAGCTAAAGAGTATCCATGATTCACACCATAAGAAAGATAATATGAGAAACCAAAATAAAGACAATAAGATAATTTGGGGCAGCTGGTGCTTTCAAAGAAAACCAAACCAGATGAAAGTAAAAAAGCAAGGAAGTTTTTAAGAATATTACAGCAGAAAAGAGACTGAACTCTATTGAAACAAAAGACAAGAGTGTTTGGGTCACAGAGCCGAACTACTGGAAAGTTACTGGAGGACTTTATTTGGCAACTCATTCCAAATAAGAAAAGCAAGGGTCGTCATTTTAAAAATCAATGGATGTAATCAATATGGTATCAACTGAACTTGAGCAATCATGTGATAGAATCTAGTATCCATTAATGTTAAAATCTTTCATCAAATGTGAAGAAAACATTTTCTAAACTTGGTAAAGAGTATCTATAAAATAGTGACAGTTAAGATCACACTTATTTTCAGGGAAAAAAATCTGGGATATCATATCTTATCAGTATAATTTAACATCACATCAAATTCCTGGGTAGTGCAATTACTCAAGAAAAGTAAGTAAACTATTTACATATTAGAAAGGAGGAAACAAAACTGCTTTTATCTTATTGTGTACACAGAAAAGTCTAAATAATCTGAAAACAAAAATGATTTAAAGAAACAAACACAGCAATAAAACTCCTGCAACTAATAACAACTAAAAATTATAAGATATAAGGTAAAGACAAAAGTCAACTTGATTCCTATATGTCAACAATGGGAACAATTAGAATGAACAATTTGAATTTAAAATTAGTATAATGTTATTTATAATAGCAAAACTATGGAATGCATAAGGTATGACTTTAACAAAAATAGTGTTTACAGTGGAAATTTCATAACTTTGATAAAAGAATTAACAGAATTTAATGAAATGAAAAGGTATTCTGTGTTAACTAGAGTAGATGTCTCAACATATTGACTTAGCTCTTTCCAATATGAAATCAATGCAATAAAAACTAGCAAGTTCTTTCATAAAAATTGTTGGAGTCTTCTAAAATTTATATGGAAATCAAATGAACTAGAAAAGCAATAAAACATTGAAAAGTAAAAATATAACAAACAAACAAAAATTCCAAAAGACTCATGCTACCATATTATTGCTATGAACATAAAGCAATAGGAATAGCTCAATATAGCTGAAAGATTAAACACATAAATAAACAGAAGCACTTAAAGAGCAAATAAATAGATTAACTTAAACATAGTTGATTATCTCCCAATAAAGCACAAAACAATTCACTGAAGAAACAGCATTCTTTAAAAAAAACCTAACTAACTAAATAAATAATGGGAAGTGTGGAGACAGTGTTTTCAAACACACATCCTATTAATACCAGTTGTTAGAGAGGATATATAGTCCAGAAATATTTACTACTGGGGCTGGTGCTGAAAATGACACAAGGTCTTTGGAAGACATTTCAGCAGTTTCTTATAGAGCTAAACATACTTTTAGATTTGATTAAGTAATCCTGCTTCTAGTACTTACCGAATTGACTTGAAAAAGTGGAAATGGACAAAAACTAATTATTTACGATGAAGTAACAAGCAACCATTATCTCAAGAATGTGATCTGGGTCAAGATGCAAAGGGATGTCATATTGATAGTGTGTTTCCTGATATGTTTTGCTGAGGATGACACTTTATTTCTGCATAATCATGAAAAAAACATTAAACAATATCAACTGAGGGACATTTTACAAAATAGTTTATCATTTTTATCACAAGTTTCATGGTTATTAAAGCAAGAAAAGTCTAAATATCTCATCATGAGAAGCCTTAGAAGACACAACGACAAAATTCTATTTTTTATTCTGGATGGTATCATTAAAACATGATAAAAGGAAAAAATATGGAAATTAGTTAAAATAGTATAACTTTATTAGTGATAAACTAATGAGAATTTTTAATAGTGGTAAAGGCTGGTGTATGAACCTTTGTTCTATCATCACAATTTGTTTATTTTTATTAAATCCGAAATACTTCTAAACAATATTTATTTAACAAGGAGACCCCAGAAGGAAAATCTTGCAAGTTCTTAAGGAATGAAGGACAATACTTTTAGATTAGTGTCTTAGGGAATTTGAATTAATGTGCAAATTGTATTATGTAACCCTGAATCTATTTTTTTGTAACTATACAAATAGATAACTTCTTTCCTATAATCTTGAGTCTTAGCGTCATAGGTACCTGATTAACTATCACTAACCATAGGGAACATTCTCAAAACCATTTATTTAGCAACACCAAAGAACATAATGCAGTAAGGAAGGGTGAAATAAATGATATTTTCTTACTTTTCAATTAACTTCAGATAAATTTTTAATGAGTGAGTATGTGACAGGTTTAAAATGTGTATTCAATCAATTTTTACTATATATATGAAATTAATATATAATGTAAATAATATATATTATTCATGAATAATAATATAATTATATAATATATAATATAAAATAATACGTAATATTGTGTTATATAGTTAATAATAATATGATACAGAAATATAATAATATATTGACTTGTAATGTTAATTTATAATATATTCTATATTATGTATTATTCATTTAACATATTGTAAATTAATAGTACATATTAATTCCATAAAATTGTTTAAATAACCATTTTATTATATAATGTATGCAACATAATATATTATGTAATATGTATGATGATAATATATATTAATGTCATAGTCACCAATCCATTTTTCTGCTATGCTTCTTAAAATCTTTAAATTTATATCTTTTATGTAATTTTTCATTATCTTATTTCAGAAAAAAAATATTATCAATGGTATGTAACTTATTTAGCCCTTGGATAAATGTGAAAATCTATGCAACTCTCTTTAAAATAATACTATGTAAGTTTTTCATCTAATTCAACCATTTTAGGTATAACTCAAGTAATGAAGTAAATGAAGCATTGACTTATAAATAAGTCAGTGAAGCACATTATTCTTCAGGAGGACTAGTATTGCAGCCCAGTACCTGAAAACTCACACAGGCACATGGACACACACAGAGAACCCTTAAACATCTTTTCACCTTGTGTTTTGGAACTAACCTTCCATACTACTGGGCACAAATGTAAATAGGAGCAAATTGTTTTATTCTGTGTGTCTTGGTTTTGTCATCTGTGTACAATCATTTAGGACTTTGCTCATAATAGACAATTTATTAACCATGCTCTTCCGTTTTCTTATAATTTTAGCTCTAACTGTTCTAGCAGATCCATCTCACTTCAAAAATGACAAACTTCTTAAAAGATGTGTACCATTTGGGAGTACATTGAGCACATTTTCTTCCCAGTTTTTATGCCAGCACACCTTAGAGGATTGTATTTATGCCACAGTACTAAACTTTTATATAAATATGTATAACAAAAATGCATAGTTGTTATTGATTCATCATATATCCAAGTAGAAAAATAATAATATTAAGAAATTTAGTGTAATAGAGCTATCATTTCTAAGAAATAAGGTGTGTTCTGTATGGTTCTAAATTTAGTTTTGTACCAAAATGTAAAGCAAGAAGAAAAGTAAAGCAAGAAGAAAACACACACATGCTCTACCCATGTGTGTGTGCATAAATGCACAAACATGTAAAAAATATATATGTGCATATGTTTTATGTTAAATATGTTTTATGTGTATATGCATTGTTTTGTTATGCTAGAATTTGTTTCAAATCCTGGGGAAACAACAGTAAGCAATGCAAACTATCTGCCTTTGTGGTTTGTACAGTCTATAGGGAGATCAAAACATTATGCTAATAAATGTAGAATAAGTCCAAAATCTCCCACAGCACTGAATACTATATTGGGAAAATAATGTGAAGATGCGATAAGAAAGTGGCTTGGGGCTTTCAGTGGTGGGGAGAATTCTTCAGATAATTTTGTCAGTAAAGCCTTTTCTGTAAAAGTGACATTTGATCTTAAGCTTATCAGATAACATACAAAGTATTAGGAACAGGATTCACTAAATGACCCTGAGGAGAGAACACTGTCAGAGTGTTTGAAGAGCAAAAATAAGTCCAGTGTGACAGTTGGGAAATAAGTGAGGACGGATGTAAAAGATGAGGTTCAAAAACTCAGGCAGTCAAGTGTCATCCTCCAGTAAAATTTTAGTGCCAAAGGGCCACAATATATTAGCACGGTTTTACCTCTAGAGGAACAGTATTAGGGAGAGACTTCAGAAATACCTGAAGATGTCTGTAGTTGGCATTGAGGAAACAGCAAATTAAAATGGACTTACTCTCAAACATGCTTTATTACACTAAGAGGTTGAAACACTATTATGAACCTGCTCAGATTTTTGATGAACAAGCAAAAACATTTTGTTTTGCATATCAGATTAAAAGTTAGGGCTCTTCCTGATGCTAAGTACAAATTATGTTCTTTTATTCCATTGCAAAAAACATAACTCTTATTATGATGATAAAATCAGTGACTTTCATTTATCCACATGCTAAGATTTTCAGTAAATTTTCCCATGATTTACTTTCTTTTATTAAAAGGGTTGTTCTGTGAGGCATATGAGATAGTAAAATTCATTATTGTTAACAAGTTTTTGTATGAGATAGTCAGATTTGCTTGATCTTTCAAAATTAAAATGAAGAAAATAATAATCAAGGAATTCTGGTGCTTGGATCATATGTGATATAATTTCAAATCTTACCTTTCTACCTATTTTCTATATTAATCATATCAAACTCTTTCCATGATTTATATTTATTAGGGACAATCTGTTACTTCCTGACTTGGAGCAACAATGCCACGGGAGAAAAACTAGGAGGCAGAAGGAAGATGGAAGAAGGTTTTTTTATTCTTTGGCTTTAACTATCTCTCAAAACTCTAACACTGGCTCTTTCAGCAATCTCTCTGACTCTTTACTTCTTTTGACTACTGACTCTTTACTTTACTTACTTCTTTACTTTACTTTACTTCTTTACTTTACTTTCTTTTACTCTTACTTTCTTAGAAAGAGCTTAGAGAGAGAGAGAGAAAGAGAGAGAGAGAGCTTCTTTCTTCTTTCTTCTTTTACTTTTACTTTCTTAGAGAGATCTTAGAGAGAGAGAGAGAGAGAGAGAGATTCTTCTTTCTTCTTCAGCAGCCTCGGCCTGACTCCGACCAGCAACAACTACTTCTCTCCTTATACTCTGACTCTTATTTCTTCTACAGATGCGTCACGTGCATATGATTATTATCAGGTGGAACTTATGGCTTCCAGTTAGCCGCAATAACCATCTCCCTGATTGGGGCTGCTTCAACAATCTAATAATTTTTTCAGTGATAGTTATCTCATTATATATAAAGAAATTAATTTTAACAAGCCAGTTAAAAATATATTTTGATTGTTGTGTTAAGCACTTGATTAAGTCATAGCATAAGTGATTTTCCTCATGGTGCTATACTTCTATGTTTGTTATCTCTATCTCTGTGAATTTGGGTTCTTTAAAGACCTATGAACATTATATAAATTGTAATAACCTGTTAAAATATTAAAATTAGCTCAGATAACATTGGTATGCCATAGAAGCAGTAGTTTCCAAGCTTAGTCCTCAGTTTTATGTAGGATATTCCTGAAAAGCCTCATTTCAGCATAGATGTAGCCTTCCCTTAGAAACTTAGAAATGCCATTTTGACCTCTGCATTCTGTGTTGCAATATTTCAATGGGAACACAATGAATTATCTTCAAAGATATGATGACCTTAAAAATTTCAAGTATTAATGGAATAATTTAAGGACAATGAAGAAAAGTAAATAATCTAAATAATCTGAATCATTTAAACTATAAGTCATTCAAGCCATAATAAAGGGTAGGATTTATAAAATGGGTATTAGTAATTTGTTAGGTCCCTGTACATAGTCTGTACTAAATATAGATATGATGCATGTTTTGGTACCACACAAGCATTTATTCATGCAAAAAAAAGAGATATTTTAACTCTAATTCTCAATGTAGAAAAAGAAAGGACAAAATAAAATAAAAGGAGGAAACTTGAGTAAATGTTTGAATGTAACTTTCTATTTAAATCATCAGAAAACAATAAGGTAAGGTAGGGACAAACAGTGAAGTCAGAAGGTATGACTTAGGTGAGGAACAATAATGTCTTAGAATTGATAAGGAAGAGTGAAGTAAGAAAACTCAAGTCTTTCTCTGTGGATAAAGACCTAAAAAGGCACCAAAAAAAGAAAAGCATGTTTGGAAGGTGGTTTATGAGAACTTTTAGAGACTGGTTTCAAGAATCAATGCAGAGCTAAGTGAAGAAATATTTTGGACAATTGGAAGCTAGAAAATGTTGCTAAGGATAAAAGGTAGGTTTTCTGTTTGTTTGTTTGTTTGTTTTTTGTGTGTTTTTTTTTTTTTACTGGGGATTGAAATCAGGGCATTTGACCACTAAGCCACATCCCCAGCCCTACTTGGTATTTTATTTAGAGACAGGGTCTCACTGAGTTGCTTAGTGCCTTGTTTTAGCTGAGACTGGCTGTGAACTCCCAAACCTCCTGCCTCAGCTACCCAAGCTGCTGGGGTTACAGGCGTGCACCACTGCATCCAGCAAAGATAGGTTTTAAGAGACAAATTTGACAGTCTTCGTGATGTAGAAGATACATAGTAAGTTTGATGAACTATATGCTGAAAACACAACCTCAATAAGATAGCTGGTGAATTGTCATTTTAAATATTTCATTTAGTTCTACAAAGATGGTATGTTGTTTATTTGACAGATGAGCACAAAGTCCTGTGGAGTTTGTAGCAAGTCCTCAGAGACTTAGTGTGTATTCCACTCTGAGACTCAAGTGACTATAGTAAGCCAGGTACCCAGATGGGACAGAAATCAGAAATCTTAATAAAAATCACTATCTGGTTGGGAAAAAAAAATTAAAAATAAGATAAGTGAGTCATCCAGAGCCACAGGGTGATCACGTGGCATTTCTGATTCTACCAGATGGTAAACATAAGAATCTCATTAGAAAGAAAGTGTTTTCCCCATGTAAGTACTTGTCCAGACACATAATACTGTCTGGGTGTCCAGACCTACTCCAATGCAGAACATTTAGCTGAGCACAAGACTCCGATCATTTGCTGCTGCACAAACATGCTTTTTGCTGTAGTATCTGTGCATGATGGATAAATGCAGAAAACTTGTGGCTCCCCATGACCCATTTTACAGCTGTGTTGGGAGGGCAGCTTGTTTTCCAGAACCAATACATAATCATGTTTGTGGTATTTCTAAACCTTAGAGGAGAATTTCTGAGGGGTGATAGGATAGAATGCTAGTCATTACTAAACATCTGGTATATAACAGATGGAGAACCTGAAAAGAGAAATGGAATTCCTGCTAATCTGAGAGTTGGTAGCTTTATCTTTTCTCTTTGTAGTGTTACTTTAATATGGAGACTGTTTCCTTCCCTAAATTTTTTTATTATCTTAAATTTATTGTTGAACTACTCTATATTATATTGTCACATTTAGCTATGAGAATAAGGAATTTTCTTTTATCATGAAGTTCATAGTCTAATTGAAATTTTCCAAAAGTACTATCTATAAAATAAAGGTGATAATATTATATACTATAGTTAACAAGGAATTGCTATAATGCAAAAGGAAGAAGGAAATAATAGCATCATGTTTCCTTAAGATTATTCATTTTGGGGCTGGGGCTGTGGCTCAGCGGTAGAGTGCTCACCTAGCATGTGTGCGGCCCAGGTTCAATCCTCAGCACCACGTAAAAATAAATGCATTGTGTGCAACTAAAGCAAATTAATAAATAAATAAAAAGATTATTCATTTTTCCCAGTTTTGGGCAGGAAATTAGTATATGACTACATATTTTATATAATGTGTAGTCTTCTATAGTGGATGTCAGATGCATGCTATTCTTCAGAATAAACTAATTTATCCAACTTTCTATAAGACTGGTTTAGGAAAAAAACACATAATATTGTATTTGATAATTATTCAATAACTTCTTAATTTAAGAAGTTGGGAATGTACTTATAATATCTACATATAATATCTACAAAATCACATCCAGCTATTAGCATTATGAAGTTAGTTCAGTGCCATTTTATGTGTTGGTTTTCCTCTAGCACCAAAGGCTTTTTTTTTTTTTTTAAACACAAGGCCATCAAACCAACATAAAATATTCTGGGATAGGTAGAAAGTGTATTGCTCCTTAGTCATAGGAGATGATGATGTACTCCTCAAACAGTAAGCCACTTATTTATATTTTATAATAATTAACAGATTAACAATAATTTTAGAGGAATTAGATTATGAACAACAGATTAAAACAAACTTATCCATTCATTGATACAAATGCTTTGTTTTCTTCCCTGGATGCTGAAAAAAAAAATTGCCTTTGCAAAATTCCTTCTGACCAAATATCCACAGCAATATCAACAAAAATATTGAGCAAAAATTTCTGAAGGAAAATTAAAATATTGTACATTGGGATTGTTTTTAGGAGCTATACCTACTGAGTAATTGATAAATTATTTCAGGCTGTCTACAGCAGAATATACTGACGTTTCTGTTAAAACCTGTATTCCTGGTCTCTAATCCCTCCTATTGAATCTGATTAATTATGGGTAAAAAATAGAATAGGTACACTTTTGATAAGCTGGCAATCTAGTGTTTCTTATATACACTAAGACATAAAAAGCAGAATATTGTTATTGTTGGTTTCTTTTTATAGTGAATATTTTTATAGTGTAATAATTGTGAATCTTGGAAAATTATACTGTCTTTAAAATGGTAGTACTCAGCAATCAAGATAACCCCCTATGAGGCAGTGGTCAAAATTATACAAAAGAGGGAGCTTGAAAGACAGTCTAAGAGGACTATTTGAGCTGACTTTACATGAACTGTGGAAAAGAGCAAGGCATGATGAAAAGAAATCTCACTATAGTTTGCAGGTTGGACTGGAGTGTTGACAGTAGGAAATGAAAAGGGGAAAAATATAGGACGATCAGTCAGAGTGTGCTCTAAAACATCTCAAGGAAAATGGGAAAAGGAAAATACTTTATAGCAAAGTTCAAGGATATTGGCAGGAAATGTAGGGAGAAAACGCACAGACCTACAGATAGGAAATCAACAACAGAAGGAAAAAAAAGTGGAAAAGAGGTGTGAAGAAAGCTTCTAAGAATGAAAAGGCAACACAAATCATGTGTCATCAAATTGTCTTTAATTTCAGAAAGAAGTGGAGAGACCTTAAAAATAATTCACTCTTATGTTGGGTGTGGAATGGTGTTAAAATTATATCACTACAAGAAATTTTATAGCAAGTTAGGACATTGAAAATGTAGCCTAAATGTCAGAAATATAATAAATGATATAAGGGTGTTTTGCATCAGCAAATAACAAAATGCACATCATACAGAATAGTCTTTTTATACAGGTGAAGACTATGCTGAGGGCTTGCTACCCAGAAGGGTGAGTTATAGAGATATGACTGGTTTGCAATAAATTACTTTGATAGGGAAATGCCTTGGCATTTAGGGGGCAAGCAATTAATTCTCTAGGAGTGAGGAGGCTGTATTTCAGAGAGCAGTGAGTAGGGCAATGACAGAGTTCTGAGAGCTAAATTTCAGGACATAAATGCATTTCTATCTAGCTTCTGCTTGAACCCATACATAAATATTTGAAAATATTTTCTCTTTTCTCCTAAAATCTGGATCACCAAATTCCATCTAGTCTGATGACAATACATGAGAAAAGCTCAGATACAATTCTTGCAGACAGAATAGAACTTAACAGATGTGGGCATTTATTTTCTATTTGTATGATGTCAGTCATTAAGTTCCTATGTGAGCATCTTACATACAAAAATATACTATTTCAAAATATAGTATCATTAATATTGCTGTACCTATGAGCCATCATCAGACTAATCACAGAAATTGACATCATTTATACAAAACTGAAGTTGACTTACTTTGAATGATTAATAATGAAGGGAAATTATCAATCCTGATGTCCTCTCTGCTCTATTCTCCATAATATGTTTGAAGTTGGTGGGGGTATGTTATCAACCATGATCAGAAACCATTTTATATCATGAATAGTTTTGAAATTATTGTATTATTGATTCATATGCAATATCAAGAAATAGCCTATTTAACCCGTAATTGCTAAATATTATGAAAAGGAGAAATTATGAAAAATTTAAATCTTAGAATTCAGTTTAAAATAACTCCAGTTTCTTGAAAAAGTCATTTCAGAATCACAGTGAATATTATACTTGATTTCCAATTCTCCCCCACACAGGTCTCCTAATTTCTACAGAAACAGCAACTAATTCTGATATGTAGCTTTCCTTATACTCAAATCAAAATCTATAACATTTTGCACTTTTCAGACACAGTCAATAGGGATTTTCTATTACAGTCTTCTCAAGTTTAATGTGATGTTTTATTTCAATTTGTCCTCAATAAATCCAGATATAGTCTAAAGTCACTCTACACATTGGGAGGATGAAGAAATTCTGTATATATCTAAAAAAAAAAAAAAAAAAATAAAAGGAATATTTTAGTTTTGGGGGAGAAATAACTTGGGTTGATCATTTCAATTGATATCAAAATTTGGGTTTTAAAATCCAGGCAGGATTGAGAATGCAGCTGAGTTGTAGAGAACTTGCCTAGCTGCAAGGGCTCATGCCTAAACCCCAGCAACACAAAAGACAAAAGAAAAGAATAGAATACAGGCAAATAACATGTCATCTGCTACATTTTGTTAGACAAGTAACAAATTTTTTTAATTGGTAGACCTTTATTTTATTTTTTTATATGTGGTGCTGAGAATGGAACCCAGTGCCTCAGACATGCCAGGCAAGTGCATTACCACTGAGCCAAAACCTCAGCCCATAATATAATTTTTTGAGAAGGAATATTATCTACACTTGTTGGTATAAGTCCCTTACCATTTCACCATATCTGTTATGAAAAATATCTACTCCAAAATTAATTGAATAAGGATTTAATTAATGTTCATATCTGAGTATAGAACAATAATTTTTTGAGAAACCATAGGAACAAAATAAAAACAAAAACAACAAAAAATAAAAATTTAAGCATATTTTCTATTGCATTTAAACTAAACTCAGGAGAAAGTAAAATAATTTTCTCTTTTATGTCATAAGCCACAAACTCACTAACCTAGATAGAAACATCAAACATTTTGTTTCTTTCTTTGGGAAAAAAATATTTTTAAAATAATATCAATTTGAAAACATTCTCACATTTTTGAGGGTTGAGCAATATAATCAGCAAATGAAGTCTTCCTAAAATGAGTTAGAAAAGATTGAAAACTTCTTTCTACCATAGTAATGTATGGTGTATTAAAAGGTAAAATTGCAGGCTGAGGATATAGCTAAATGGTAGAACACTTGCTTAGCATGTGCAAGGCCCTGGGTTTGAGCCCATGTACTGCAAAAAAATAAACAAATAAATACTAAAGTTACATAATAATGCATATATATTGCTGTGAATGAGATGTATTATGCAGAGATATTTGATCTTTACAAAGATATGTTGTAGGTGTGAATGATTATTATTAGAATTCTTACTCTTTTTTATTCATATCTTATTTACAAGGTCTAAGAAGAGCTATTAAATTTACGTAGTGTGTTAACTAGCTGAAAATGTTTTGGCAAGATATATTTGATCTTGCCGTTGGCAGGACAATCATTTATATAGAACACAATGGAAAAAGTTATTATTTCCAGATAAAAGAAAAAGTAGCTACTGCTTCTGTAGAAGTCATAATTTCTCTATTTCTATCTCTCTCCCCCTTTTCCCTATCAAGAATACCTCCATCAATGATGCTCTATTGGCATAGGATGAAATCCATAATATTTAGGTAAGCATAGAAGGCCTTTAAGATCTGACCACTATCTAAATCTGCTTAAGTATTTTACTGTTGTATGAATATACACATACATATAAATAAATCATATGTTCATATACTTACAGCTCCCAGTGTATATTCTCAAAATTACTAATCATTACACATATCATTCTCTTTATTGTCCGTCCACCTAATGTATCTTATAAGATTTAAGAATTTTCCTGAAGGTTAAATTTGGGAAATTTTTGCTATTAGTCATAGTTCAATTTTCTTATTTAATTCTTATTCATAGCTCTGTCCAAGTATTATACACTATTTTGTGTTGAATTTATTTTGCTTGAATCTCCTGAAAAATTAGAACAGTGCATTTTTATGTCTCCTTTTGTTTCTTTGTGCCAGGAATAGAAGAGTTATTAAAATAAGCAAAGAGTGTCAATTTATATTTATTGAGCATCTCATGTATCTCTCACATCACTCATAATTTTATTAACACTATAATTTTACAGATAAAAAAATTGTATTCAACATCACTTTAATACTTGGAATTCCTGAATTTTGCATTTTAGAGTGCACTGCTAAATTAGCATAACTCATATCTAACAACTTAATTTTCTCTTTATTTTACTCACAACACTATTGTTTTAGTAAAAGATATGCTTTCAAAGGCAGTAATCATGAAGTAACTCTTCCATATTTTTCTAAAGAATATGCCGTCTACAGAATCATGGTAAGTCTTCAGGTAAGGTGAAACTAAAGTTGTGGTTAGAGGTAGTAAATCAAGGCTGATCCACTTATCTATCTTTGATTTATGATGAATGAGTTCTTTTTTCCAGGGATGTGTGAGTAAAGTTGTTTCACTCACCCACAGATGATTTATTTTGGGTGATCCCCTTGTCCAATGAAGATTTATTACAAAGGATCCACTATCCATTGTGATTAAGTGTGTGTAGTTGGTTTGGCCAGAGGTAAGCAAGAATACTGAGACACACATGCACATCTTATCCAAGCCTAAATCACTGAATTTAAATACAACCAGGAAAATGACATATCTTATGAAATCATTTTAACAATGTATAGTTTTCCACTATTTTATTTACTATGTTGAAATGGGATTATTTATTTAGAAATTTACTTTTGTGAATATTAGTTGTCCCACATGCCATTTTAAATAAAGAACAAATACTTTTCCAATCTGTGTTGTTCAAAAATTTGTAAATGAACTTTGTTTGATTAATAATCATGTGAATGTGATCTGTTTAATATGCAAAGTAATGAAAGATTTCAAAGAGTATATGTTTAAAACAAGAAAATATATCAGTTCATTATGTCTATTTTTCTAATAGAATTATTTTTTTAATTTAAACTTTTAAAAATGTTAAATATTAAAAATATTAAACTTTTTTAAACAATAATATGCACTTTCTTTTCCCAGGAAATTCACATCTGTATTTGCTTTCTTTATTTTTTTCACCAGTGTATATCATCTTTAATTTCTCCATGTAGAATTTTTCCAATTATTGAAAGGGGGTCATTTTCTTCCCTAAAATTAAAACTAATTTATAACTTATCTTTATCCCTTTAAAGAATAACTCCTGACTATGTGACCTATTTATTGATCATAAAAATCTAACTGAGGATAGTGAAATTTTTCTTCAGAGTATAGCTGATTACTACTATTTTTTTATAATTGCCTAGATGACTATGATTTGATTTATGCTTGATTTTATTTTCAATATTTCATAATATGACAATCTATTTTTAATTTCTTTATCCATATACCTTAGTTTATGTCTCATTTATATCTATATCCATATATGTGTGTGTGTGCATATATATTTACTTGTGATTTATCTATATCTAGGTATCTGTCTTCAAGTTTTCCTTTTAAATGACAGATGCCTTTCTTTAGTATTCAGGGGGCAATTAAATTTCATAATTTCCCATAATTGGTGTTGATCATTCTGCAACAAAACTGACACTGTGCTCCAGTCACAGGATGATACCTAGGTGATCTACATCAACCAGGGTAGAGGCTTGTGTGCCACAAGACCACCAACAAAGATCACATATCTTGGTCTGTTTCTCTTTCCAGCTGTTAAGGAAGTATACTTAGGGGCTTTTCCCTTCCCTCTTTCTCTCTTAGTTACCCCTCCCATGTTGGTCAAGGTTCAAGGTCAAGCAATTATTTTCTCAATTTCTGCTCCAGTAAGCAAACACCAATTCCCTCCAACTCTCAAACTCACCATATGTTTTATAGAATTTTATTAAGATTTTTTGTGTCTACGTTTATGAAAAATATTGGCAGGTAGTTTTCTTACTTATAATGTCATTATCTGACTTTGGTACTTTTTTTTAAAATTTAAGAATAAATATTTTTTTTTAGGTATTTTACTTGTCCATGTTTGGTTTTTAAAACTGTCAACTTTATCAAAATACAATTTTTCATCAATTTAAATGTAAAGCTAGATAAGTTTTGATATATGTACACAGTCACACAACACAGCTCCAAAATCAAGAAAAAGAACACTTTCTCCCTCTCAGACTGTTTATTCATGTTCATTTACAATTTTATTGATCTACAGGCCCAAGAAATCACTGAGCAATTACTGTCAGTCACTATAATTTTGTCTCTTGTGTAAATGTATAAATGTTGAATCCTAGAGCACAGTCTTATGGGGTCTAGCTTCTTTCATGGAGCTAAAAAGCTTTTACAATGATGGTTATAATTCCATTGTATTAATATATTAACTCATTTCTTTACCTGCTGATGCTTAGGATTTTACTACTATGAATAAAACTACTCTGAACATTTGAATTTCTGCGTTTGTGTGGACATATGTTTTTATTATTTATCTTTATTAATAGGATTACTGAATCATTTGGTAAGTGTGAATTTATCTTTGCAAAGATAGATTTTTAAAATTTTAAAACCCACCAAGAAAACAGTTTTAGTCCCTCATGAGCACTTAGAATTTGCTAGTCTTTTTTCCTTTTGGCAATTTTAATCTATACACAGTGTGACATTTTTGTTGTTGTTGTTCTAAGTAGATATACATGACTGTATTTTGACATATTATACATACATGGAATATAACTTACTCTAATTAGGATCCCATCATTGTTGTTGAACATGATGTGGAGTTACTCTTTTTTATGAATAGTGTTATTTTTTGTGCTTTTAATTTAAATTTGTGTATTAACTGATATTACTACATGTTCCTTCTTGTTCTGATGCCATTCTTATATTCCTTTTGTTAATGTGCCTTTTTAATTACTTTGTCCATTTTCATTGGAGTGTCTCCTTATCACTTAATTTTAATGTTTTCAAATTATTCTGGATAAAAGTACTTTAAGCTATGCATAATTTATGATATTTCCATGCCCATATCATGCCCTAATTCCCCTTTTCTACAATGTATCTTGGAATGTACCTCAACATGGTAAACTGGGATAATCTAATTGATCACCTTTTCACTCCTTCTGTCAGAAACCACAGTCTTGTCCTGAATTTAATTCATTGCCTAAAAACTGGTGTTTCATATGTATATACAGTTTTAGGTTTTATGAAGATGTAAATTTTTTTGCAGCAATCCATTCAAGAGTATATAATTCACTCTCAAATTTCAAAATTGATATTTTAGTAAAAATAATGTTGAATTGTCTTTAAAATCAGGAAGGACTTTTCAAAAATAATGTTGGGGTAGCTGGTTAAGCATTTGAAAATAGTAATTCTTTCCTTGCCTTATGTGTTTAAGTCATTTATTGTTAATCACACATAGCTCCAATAACCTTAAATAATAAGTTATTAAATTTTCTGAAATAAACATATAAAAATACATTTAATATACTCCAGTATATAAGGCTTTTTTGAAAAAATACCTACAAATAAAAGATACAAAAGGAAAGCTACACTATATTTATATTTTATAGACTATATTTTTCTGTACAAATTTCTTATATATTTATATTTTATAGACTATATTTTTCTGTACAAATTTCTTAATCCACTATTTTAAAAAAGACTTCAAAAACTTGTTGCTAACTCAGAAAACATATGTGTATGTATATATATACATATATATATATGTGTATGTCTATGTGTGTGTATATACATATATATTTATATATACTTAAATATATATTTGAATCCAAAATTCTTATCCAAAATGATAAAATTGATAAAAAATCGATACAGATATGAACAGATATTCCTTAAAAAAATAAAAAGAAGAAAATTACTAGTATATATGCATTGCACAGTTCATTCTGATTTATCTCTCAAATGACATTAAATATTTTGATCACACCACATTTTTAGATACTCTTCTGTGGTGGTAAGTATAAAAATGACATGGCCAAATTGTCACAGCTGGTTTAAAGAAGTCCCACCATTTTAGCTGTTAACCTGGCATAGTTATAAATAACCTTTCTTTCTCTGTCAATATGATGCTAGTTTTAATAACAAATTATGTGCTTGTCATATATAAATAGGTACACAAATCTATAGGAAATTTGGATGTGTTTGTTGAATCTAACATGCCAGCTTTCTATTTCTTTTCATTTACCCTGTAGAAATTCTTACATATATGTGTGGAAGACCTGAAAAATGACACTTTTATAAGCATCATTTATAAAATTTGCAAACCAAATCAAGAAAATAAACCTTATGGCAGATACTTTGAGGTGTTTTTTTTTTTTTTTTCAAATAGTCATTTTTTCATCTTTTTCTGGCTAAAAGTGTCTATATTTTTCTCAAGTATTGAACATATACAGGTACTTCATGAGCACCTTCTGAACAACAGACGGGGAGGAGTAAGGGTGGCATAAATATTCAGTAGTCTGTTAATATCATCAATTCAATTACTTAAGTTTAAATATAGGAAGGCAATGCCAGTATGGCTAAGAAGATGTGAGGCAAACTTGTTGATGGTATTTTTGAGGAAAATAGAACTTGATTTGAATATTGCTTATATGTGACTGACCATTCTCTTCCAATGATTCTGGATCAATAAGTGGATGACAGTCATGGCTGTATCATCTGGGAATTGTAAGGGGGACCCGTAGGTAGACAGGCACAGATAGGGAATATAACTTGGGTACTTGCTGCATTAATAGTGTTGCTGGTCTGCACAGATTCTAAAAGATGCACTCTATACTGTGTGTCATGTGATATAATACTCATGGTTTAAGTTGAATCCAAGAGATTATAACTGATCCAAATGTCCACTGGTAAAATAATGGAAAAATAAACTAACTTATAATTATGAAATTTTTGCTTTTGTTAAAAAGTTTTGAATGATACCTGAGTAGGTTATTTTGTTTTATGGAGATAAAAAATAGATATTATATCTACAAACACATGTCATATTTATTAGTTATACTTGCTTACTAATGCAGGCATGTGATGTGCACTTGATGGCAAAGGGAAAGCTTTGGAGGAATACACACAAAAGGAACACCAATGAATATGTTTAAAAAGGGCAATAAAGAATAGGTTGTAAATTAATTCAAAATTGTCCTTAATCTGTAATTTAGAGAATATATTGTACATACTAAACATGTACCATATACACATCAATTTGAATTAATATGTAAATGGTATAATAAATATAATTGGAGAAAAATTAAACCTGATTAGATGGAAAAGATAAAACATTTTATCTTTACTTTGTAGAAAATATGTTTGTACTTGATTGCACACTATAGAAAGCTTAAAGCAGAGAATTAGGATCAAAAGAACATCTTTATTGGGAAGCACAGCAATGGTTTCTAATTTTATCCATAGGTATTTTATAACTTATCATGTTTCAGTTATCAGGAAAAGGAAGGTCTGCCTGATTCCTAGGGATCCACAAACTCTGCCAATCATTATCCGCTTTTTTTTTTTTTATATTCTAGTTTAAAGTACCCTAGGCTATATTTTTCTTTAATAGTTGAAAAGTTCAGGGTTAACATAAGAGATAAGTTAGTACTATAATCATTTAGGTACCATTTAATGCACTAAAGTAGTAATTTACCAAATGGTACCCTAGAGGCTTAAAAAATTAATGCATATCCTAGAAGTGCCTAAATTAATCCCAGGGTATAGTTAATAAACTGTGAGACACCATTTTATTGTTTCTATAAATTGTGGAGTGAATTAATTTTTGTTAACAATTTCAGTGGAAAGAATCTATGTTATATCTTTGTTTGAATTTCATTTTTAATTATTAATTGTTAATTTTTTATTATAATTTTATTTGTTGGTACATTTTTCAGGCTAATAATTTGTTAATATTATTCAAATTGTGAGAGAAAATGAATCATTACTAGCCTCATGCTCATGATACTATCATATAGGATAGCCTGGATTCCTACAGTTCAATTAATAAACCTACTTTAAAATTGCCTAAGGGAATATGAGTTCTGCCACAAATTCTTTCTGGAAACTGCAATAAATTGATTAAAATATGGATGTTTCAAATGGTTTGATTATGCAAAGACACAAATATAATTTAAAAATTCATCTTAATGGTGAAAGTAGTGGAGATAATTACATAATCTAAATTAATCCAATACTAATATTTAATAATCCTTTTGTGTACTTTGTTATAGATATGCTGCTTTATTTTGATTTTAGAATTTTCTGTACATCATAATTCCTTCACTGAAGTTCAAAAAACAAGGCACTATAAACACTGTAATCTATCAGTAGCCTGCAATGTGAATTTACGTAACAGTTTCAACAAAATCTTGGTTTTGGTAAATAACTTACTGGTAAATAACTTGGTTTTGGTAAATAACTAAATAATTTTCTATAGAATATTCTCCATATCACAGATAATATTATCTACCCAGTTTCTGGCCTACTCTGAAGATATTAGATTTTGCCAGCTTATAGATTTGTGAGAACCAGTTTTTTAAAGTATCTATCTTCCCACCAACCCCCACATCTTATGTATACATATGTATATATAATCATATATACTTTCCTACTAATATTTCTATCCATGAGTGTTCTTATTTTTAATATATCAACCATCTGTGCAGCTCATCTTGACATACATATTTAATGGAGCCCTACCGGTTGATTTGTCATTTCTTGACAATCTATTATATTGTATTTCATTGTTGATTCACTTTACTACGCATTTGTTCTGTCATTTATTTATATGTGCAAAATGTGTCTTTGAAGAACTGTTATTTGCTAAAAAGTGAACAGAACTCAACACTTGAAATGTAAGACAGTCATTTGCTATATGAGCACTATGTGTACAAAATATATACTTGAAAAATATCTAATTTGAATTGGGATATGCTACAAGCATGAAATTCACACTGCATTTAGAATACTTAGTAATGCAAAAATAGAATTAAAATTCATTAAAATTTTCTCCACTGTCAACTCTTTTTTTAATAGGGACATAAGAAAATTTTAAGTGACTTGCATGACTTCTGTTGGGCAGTGCTAAGCTCGACCATTTTCTTTTTTCCATAATCTACACCTACTTTTCCAAGCATGATTACAGACATCACTATGTATCATTCCGCATAACAATATTTTATGGTATGTTATAATTTTTAACATAATTTATATTTCCCTTTGCAAACATCATTAGTTGTATATGTTTGGCATGTAATTGCCTCTCAAATTGTTAGACAGATTCATTTTTCTGATGCATACAACAGTGTACATTTCATGTGCTAAATATTTCATGGTAAACTAATTTAAATTCCATTCTTTCTTTAATCATGTATTAAGCACCCACTATGTATCAGGTTCTATTTTAAGTAGGGAAGGCAAAATGGTAAAGAAAAGGAAATAATCCTGCTGTCCTGAAATTAAATTTGGGATGCAGTACACAGAAAACCTTAAAAACACAAGAGATTTAATTTAGAAACACTTCAAAGATATAACTTTAATAAAATAAGGAATTAGTATTAGTTTATGTTAAGAAAGACATTCATAGTAAATTGACATGTGAACTCAGAGCTCTGTTACAGAAAGAAATAGCCTATTGATGTGGTGCAGTGTCTCACAGACAGAAGACAGCAAATAAACAAGCAGAAAACTATGGACAATTTGAATCACTAATGGGCTTAGAAGGTATGAGAAACATCAAGAAAACTAATATGGCTGGAGTGAAGTAAGTGAATATGCATAGAAGAGTAAACATAATAGGATGCCTGACCAGTCCCAGGTTAAGTAGCGTCTTCTGCAAAATGCAAGTTTTTTGAATATACCCTATTAGTACAATGAAAAGACAATTTAATTTTGGCACATGTGGATTAAATTATTTCATGAATGTTTTAAATACATTGCTCTGTGGCATAAAGGAAGAATTTTGAGACACTAGGTGTGGTTTGTTAGAGCCAAGGAAAATATTTAATAAGTAGATTTAGTTTAAAAAAGGAAAAAAAGATGGTGTCTTAGAAAAACAAATTTACAGTGGTGATAAAATACAGAGATTGAGAGTTTATATATCATTTTAACTTCTACGTTGTATATATTGTCTGGTACAAATTAACCAGTGATCTTTCTCTTCTGTTCAGTATCTGCACAGTGTTCCAAGGTCCATTTTAAAGCACTTTAAATACATATTATTTATATTCATCTTTAGTGAATTTATTAGGCAAATACTGTAATTACTTCTGTTTAACAGAAGAAAATGCTGACACTAATAATAATTTTTAAAAATTATTAAATTATTTTTTTAATATCAAGTTGTAGTTTTGGGAATCCTTAGACAACTTGAATCTATACTACTATTCTTAATACACATATGTCACTTTTTAAAGAATCTATTGAGCAAATGCATTTTAGTCTGAGGAGTAGACATGGAATTTATAGATCATGATTAGATATGTGGAAATGCAGTCACACAGTTCATGCCTTACTTGGAGGACAGAAAGTTCTAAGTAGTTCCCCCATCCTTTGAACCTTAACATGCCCCTATTTCTGTCCTTCTTGGCCTGTCCTGTTTGATGTAGGATTTTGAATGACATTCAACCATCCAGTTCCCACAGTTCAAGCTTACCGCTCTTCAAGTATCAATCTCATTCTCAAAGTAGCTCATTTTTCTACATGTTTACAATGTGACCTTCCTTTCCCTTTGAACATGGTGCTAGAAGATTAGATTCATCCATCCCTTCCATGAAGTTCACAAATGTATTGGTGCATTCTTAAAGCTTTTCTAGTTCTTCATATTTTATCTTTCCATCCAAAATAAGTCCTTTTGTCTTTCCTATATGGAAGTATCTTCCTTTATAACATACTCCACATAACTCTAAACAAGAATTATGAATTTGCTAATGAGTTATGCATTTGGAATACATTAATTTTTATTCCTCACTTAAATTTTAAATATAATTTTATTCATAAAGTTCATTTACTTTGTTGTGTTTGCTCATCAGAAATAATTTATTTCAGGTCATTAATGGGTTGAAAGGAGCAAGGCAAAAGAAAAAAATTGTTTAATTATAATGACATTAAGAAGTGCTATCAATAAAAGATACCTTGGACATTCTGCCTTCCACACTTTTGGGCTGAGATTTTTTTGCCTCTCTTTGACTGTTTTGCTTTTTCTTCAAATATTACTTTTTTGATGATTCTGAGTTCATTTGTATGTTAGATTTGCTCTCAGATTTATTTACTGAAATTACTATTAAAAAAAGTGCTGTGTTAAATGTTAAAATGCTATTAGTTTTTGAGCATTGGTACTTGGGTGGTAGAAAAACCTTGGTGGGGCTGGGGACATAGCTCAGTTGGTAGAGTGCTTGCCTTGTATGCACAAGGCCCAGGGGTTCAATCCCAAGCAGCAAGAAAAAAAAAAAAAAGAAAAGAAAAGAAAAAGAAAAAAACTTGGCTGTTCCTAATTCGTACCCAACTTAAAACTTTAGGGTACAGACGAGAATGCTAATATTGGTTTCTAAATTCAATGTTCTGGGGGAGAAGAGGAAGTATTATCTGGTTTTGATGGTATTCCCAATTAATGACCCTAAAATGTGAACAGGAACTCTATAAAGCTTTTCCAGTAAGCTGACTTTGTCTGGGACAGCTTCATAGTCACCTGCAGTCATCTATAGCTTCTTGTAGGTTTATTTCCACTTAAAGGTATTTCCATTAGCTTTCTTTCAGGAATTATTCAAAACTCTACTTTCCTGGTGATATTTTGTTATTTTCTTCAGACATACAATTGATTTCTTCATTTTGAAATACTTTTTTTAAACCAATACAAGTTAAATATAGGAGGGAGAATACATATTTGTACCCAGTTTGCAATATTGATCCATTTTTTCAAATAATTTTTCTTTCCTAAAAGACAAAAGTGATTTTCTTCTTGACTTTTTGAAGAATTTATTGGTTGCCTACCATGCCCAGGGTAATAACCATACTTCTTAATACAGTACATAAAGCTCTTTATGGTTTTGCTACCACTTTAGCTTAAAGTGCAATCAACCTTACTTTTCTATCCTGCGTTAGTCTTGGTGAAATAGAGTTTATGATCCTTGAAATCCATGAGTTTCTTCTCACCTTTTACTAGACAGTTTTTACCTACTCTTCACCTGGCTTAAATTTTTTCAATCTTTATTATTCAACTCTAATGTCAATATGCATTTACAGGATAAATCTTTTGAATTTTTTCTCAACATGATTAGATGCCTTCCCTAAAACCTCTTACCATTTTAGGTATATAGCTATTTCAAATTTTGATATTATATTATGTTTTAATTTTTCACAGTCTCTGTGCAAGGCTGCTTGCTTCATAAACACGGTTATGTTTTATGTGTTCAGAGCATCAGTGTCTAGTCTTAGAACACTTGTGTGGAAAATGACTGACTAGCCAGTGCGGTGATGTGTGCCTATAGTCCCAGAGGCTCAGGAGGTGGAAGCATGAGGATCATGAGTTCAAAGCAAGCCTCAGCAATTTAGCAAGGCCCTATGCAATTCAACAAGAACCTGTCTCTAAATAAAATACAAATATCTATCTATAGAGATATAAATATACATATATTATATATAAAATTATATATATGCATATATGTATATATAATATAATATAAACATATAACCAGTGACTTACTGGTTAAGTGGCCCTGGGTTCAATCTATGGTACCAAAAAAAGTTTTAATAAATAAATCAATGAATAAATATATGCATGTGTGTGTGTGTGTGTGTGTGTGTGTGTGTGTATATATATACATATATATATATATTCACTGAATGTTAGATATTCATGAAATAGTACAAATATCTTAATAGTATCAACACAGGAGTATATAATAATAACTAAGTAAGAATTGGTTTTATAAATGCCATCATGGTAAAGTTAATCAGATGAACTTTACTTCAGGCCTATCTCTAATTTAATGTTATATGTGGAGATAGAAAAGACTTTTGATCAAACTTAAAAAGTATAATTAAATCACTCTGAGAATTTGTTTTCATACTTGGAATAGCCTAGGAATTTTTATCTTTGTAAATAAATATTCTTAAAACTTACTCATCTTATGCCTCTTCTCTTGAATAATTTTGAATTTGGTATATAAGTTTAATTATAAAAAAGAGAAGCAACCACATATTCTAGTGTTTAAAATCTTATGTAATAGTATGTATCTGTTTCAACTGTTAAAGTTCACAGCCTCTATTTTCTATGACTATATATAACTTTTTCTAATCAACTGCATTTAGTCAAGTTTATCTGAAATTTGTTATTCTATTTTTGCTAATTTTTGAATTTCTTTTGTGTCAGATAACTTTTTAGCAAAGGAAATATATCTGCTAATTCATAAATTTAATATCACTCCTTTGTTGTAAAAATGATTTTTAATACTGATTGTCAATGATTGAAAGTTAAGAAGACATTGCAAAATTTCTTGAACATAAGGTCCTAAAAATTGGTGACCATATATTGGTTTTATGTGGGAGTACCTATCCACCCTCTATGAATTAAGTTCAAGTTTTAAAATAATGAAATTTATTAAACAATTGATTGGTATTCATATGGATTCCATAGGTTTTATGATGTACACATTTTAGAGTTCACTGTCATCTGTCAATAAAAATAACCTTCTCAATTTTTTTTATTCTAATAATTTCCATAATAAACTCATAATAGAAGATATTTTTCTCAGTTAGTTCAAAAGGTCAATTCAAAGAAGAATCACAACTGGCAAAGAGGGGCATAATTTTGGCTGTACATGACAGCTGAATTTATTATGAATTCAGTTGTGCATATAATAAATTTTTCAAGATGTTAATATCATATTTAGTATTGTGTAGCTTTGATCTATCATGAAATATTCATTGTCAAGGGACAGATTTTTCTTCTTTCTTTATATAGTTTATTAGTGTCATGGTGTTTGAACACTTATTTCATCCACATTATTTAGTATCAAAATAAATTTTTCTCCAGAAGTTGTATTAGACACAATAAAGAAAGGAGAATATAATGATGATGATGGAATATTTCAACAAAATATGAATGTTTTTCTATGTTGGATGCTGAACCTCTGTTCTGGGTTAAAAAATATTATCCACTATGGACATGGTAATAAGAGATAGTAGTTGTTGTGAAGTTATATAAGTGGTTGGGGTCTTTAGCCCCACCCCCACCCCCGGAACCCAGGATGGACCTCTCTTGTCCAGCAAAAGAGGCCGGAGAGGCCTACCCCAACGAAGATGCTAGATTGGGAAAGCAAAGGCCGCCGGAATTCCCTCCTCTGCCCTCAAAGGACACAGGAACATACCGGGAGACCAGTCAGTCAATGCAGGAGCATGTTTATTGAAAAGGTGGACAATGCTTTATAATGGGCCATGGCCAATCAGTGAATTATCATTAAGCTTATGAAAAGGAAGACACTTGTTTATACTTATGAGGGTAAGTAGTCATTCTTTTACTTCAGAATACATGTTATAATGATAAAATGAAGTTATTGAAAAAATCAAGGAAATGTTCAATTTTCCTCCTTAAAGAATTTTTAAAAAGTCGAATATAGATGTCCATTTATCTATGGATCTAATTGTTTCATATAAATCATAGTTTCTCAATTTGTATGCATGGAGTAGTATAGTAGAAAATGGCAATGTGGCTGGGTGCAGTGGTACAAACCTGTATTCCCAGCATTTGGGAGGCTGAGGCAGGAGGATCGGAAGTTCAAAGCCAGCCTTAGCAATGGTGAGGCACTTAGCAACTCAATGAGACCCTGTCTCTAAATAAAATACAAAAAAGGGCTGGGAATGTGGCCCAGTGGTCCAGTGCCCTTGAGTTTAATCCCTAGTGCAAAAAAAAAAAAAAAAAAAGAAAAGAAAAGAAAAAGAAAAAGAAAATGGCAATGTGTATATGTACATATGGGTAAACTGGTGAAGATTTTAAGTTATGCATGTATGATCTAATGAAAAAGCACATTTTATTATAATTATTTTAATGTTAAAAGTAAGAAACTCTTTAAAGAAAATTTAAAATATTAAACCAGTATACAATTTCAAAAGTAATGTTTATAAGAATGCTTCTTCACTGAGAAACAAAATTATTACATTATTTATGCATGAAATAATGTCATCAAAACTTTCATCATTCTAATCAATAAATAAACTTTATCAAGTACAAATTTTAATAGCAAATGGGAGAAGCATCAAATAACTGATAAAACAACAATAATTAGTTATTAACCTGATTTTACAAAGGTGAGTTCTTCCTTGTTCTTTGTCAGTAAATATTAGCATCTATTTTAAGCAATCATTGAATATTTTATTACATTTAACTGTCAGTCAAAAGAGCATATTCTAGTGTTTAGTATCATTCAAATACATTTCAAACTGATAAAAATAGCCGGGCGCAGTGGCGCACGCCTGTAATCCTAGCACTTGGGAGGCTGAGGCAGGAGGATCGCGAGTTCAAAGCCAGCCTCAGAAATGGCGAGGCACTTAGCAACTCAGTGAGACCCTGTCTCTAATAAAATACAAAAAAGGACTGGGGATGTGGCCCAGTGGTCGAGTGCCCCTGAGTTCAATCCTCAGTACCAAAAAAAAAAAAAAAAAAAAAAAAAAAAAAACTGATAAAAATACACATTATTTTCAGTGTCCTTTTAGCTTACAACCTTTTGATATTTTGAGTCAGCCCAATCTATGTGCATTTTTTTAAGCATTTGAAAATGAGAACACCTGTTTTTATGAGGATGACACTTACATAGTTAATACCACTTTGACAGCATTTATTATAGAATTCAAATGTAAAGCAAGTTTATTTATAAGGGAACTTCTTTTATGATTCTTTGCATTACAATTGTATAATACACACATAAATTTATCTAAATTTTCCTTAGTATTTCATTTTTTTTTAATCATTGGTATGTCATTTTGAGTAATTTATCCATAAGATTTTGTTTGAGAAATTACTTGGAGAATGCGCACATTTATTTTCACCACTTCCCTGAAATAAGTATAAAAGAAAAAAAAAAAAATTGTGTATTAATGGTATAATACATGATGACAACTGGTCATTTATTCATCTGCAAAGAAAACAAATTTAATAAAACTTCAAGATGATGCTGTCTCTCATTGACCCATGATAAATTCATAATATTGCATGTGAAAGTTACAACTTTTTTATTTTCATAAAGAGCCCCAAGCAAAAATGGCAATTTCCAATGCAGAAAAGATAATCTAAGGTAAACCAATTTGTTTGGGGATACAACTTGTTCAACTTTTGCTGCTAATTGGTCAAGATTTGCTAATTTGTCAGCCCCAATTGAAATGTTGCATCTGATACTGTTGTAACCATACCACATGATTTATTTTACTATTTCATTGTTCATTCTTAGGGAAATAAGACATTTGGACAGAGGAAGAGATGAACTTTCAGAACATAGTGATGCATAATTATGATAAACATTACCATATTTACTGATTTAAACTTTGTATTTTGGGATACTATGTTTTTGCTGTGAATTGATATCTAGGTTGATTTTATTTTAAAGTTGTGCTAAGAAAGAGATTCCTGAAAAGTTATATACAAATAAAGTTAAAATATTTAAGAAAATTGCAAGTCTTCTGTTAGCTCCCTAGATATTAGTAACTCCATTTTGGTTCTGGGACTCCATATTGACCCAAAACCAAAATTTACAAGCTGCCAAGAAAAAGAAACTTAAGATACCCTGTTCCCATACACCACCCCTCACCAAGTTCCTTAAATGCAAAAAAAAAAAAAAAAAAAAAAAAAAAAAATTGTTACCCAATCACCTGCACCTAAGGTCAATTAGCTTGCTTTTGTTCTGCCTCCAAAAGATTATATAAGCTTCCATTGAAATGACACTGGCAGTTACACCTTGCAAAAGGGCAGCGTGGCAGATATTCTTTGTCAATAAACCTTTGTTTGAACTCAGTGATGAGTCTTATGGATATTTGTGCCAGCTACCTTAACATCTTCATGAATACAAATTTGATAGATTTTTAAATGTGTAATCTGTATAAGAATTTTTATTAATATAAAATAGTTAATTTTAATTAGTAACAATAATTTGAAAACTGCGGATGGTAAGCAAAAGGAAAACGACCAAGAATTGTTTTTCACTTTTCTAAATTTTAAATTTGTAGAATTGCACAAAATCAAATAACACTGGAGAATATAAATATTATTAAAAATATGCTTCTGAAACTCTCCATGTCTATACTGTACTTTAATAAACAATTGCAAAAAATTACATTCTTTTTAAGAAACGCTTATTAATCTCATTAACAAATAAAAATTTTGTACGAAATTTTTAGATGTTGAACTCAAATACAACAATCAATAAATGCTTTATGCCAACTATTCAGCAAAGTCAATTTTGTTCTGTTCTTTATGAATATCTCATTCTAGAAAATAATAATGATAATAATAACATATAGTATTTTAAAAGAAAAAAATGTTAAGATATGCATAAAAAAGCATAAATATGTAAATGCATTTTTAAGGATAAGAATTTTCTTTGTTTATATATAAAAATATTGACTAAAATGAACTCAGATTAATTAGGTAAATTCTGTGAAAATCAGTGGGAGTTCTACAGACCTGGACACAAGTCCTTCAGATTGAAATAAGAGTTACTTAATGAAGAATATTCATAGAGTTAGCCATAGAATATTCCAGTAGATTTTCGACTTTTTAAAATATCTTCAGTAAATAATACATTTTAAATATTTTATTACTATAGATATAATACACTCATCTTAGATCACACACGTGACATGGTCCAAATGTCCTTGTGCATCAGGGCACTATTAGGAATTTAAACAACTGGTCATCAGTGACTTTTTTTTTTTCTTTTCTGTAGATGCTGAAAGGTAGATTACATATACAGTACATTATTTTCTATTAAAAATACTTCCGTAATGCTTGGAAAAGCTTTTTAAAAAGTAATTTTCTTCTATAGGGGTATAACAAATTACTAAAGAAAATAATACCAAATAAAATTGGTGGATGGTTGAGGTATCCCCATGTGTCAGGGAATTTCATGAATTTAGAGTTTTAAAAAAATTTTAATCTTGATTCCCAAATTAAAGAATATTATGCTATTATACTTCATTTAGATTTGATGAAGCACTTTTCTTTTTCTTTAGTTTTCTTATTATTCTCTTAAGTTTTAAACAATACCAGGATATACCTTGACATAATCACAAAAGCAAGAAACACAACCTGCTCTAATTCAGTCCTGAGCACTCCCACTCTCACCCCACACCATCTTCTCTCCCCTCCTTCCACTCTAGAGATCTCTTTTCAATCCATTTACAATTTCCTTTTTTTTTTTTTTTTAATTAGTGTCCTGTGGATACACACAATGGCAGGACCCACCATGCATGCACACACAAAAGTTCAGTCAGAATCATTCCACTGTTCTTCCATTTTCTAGTCCCTTCTTCCTCTTCCTCAATCCTTTTCTACTGATCTTTCCTCTGTTTTGATGAAATTATCACCCTTTTTAAATTTTAAGGTTATAAAGGCAGATCAAATATTCACAACATTTGGTAAGTAGATTAATATGTTTTCCTTTATTCACAAATTTCAGAAAATAGTAAAAATAATCAATAGGCATATCAAATATATTTAGATATAATTGTATCACATAGAAACTACAATATTGTTTTCATATTTGAAATGTTCACTTTTATTAGGCCATAAGTATCATCCTACTGAGTATTACCGATGAAAACGTTGCATATAAACATTTTACTAGAGTTTGCACCTATTAATTCTGAACTCCATTTTCAGCCAATTTCAGGAACAAATTATAGATACTCTTAATATTAATTAGTTAAAAGAAATAAAATTTAATGTTTTTTATTATTTCTTGTCTTGCAATCTTCTGTGATATGTTGAGTTTTACTGTCTATCTTATTAAACATGTATTATTGCACTTATGGTATATTTGATATTATCAGTTGATGCATTTACTTTTGAAGTGGAAGAGTTTCTAATTTTCATACCTTTTCTCATTTCTTCATTCCCCAAAATAAGTCAAATTCCTGTAAAGTCATTCTGTAGATTTCCAGACTGACACAGAAGAGTGGGTTAAGATGGTCTTGGCTCCAGGGTGTCTGCTCCTTCGTTTCTTAGCTTGTAATTACTAGAAAGCTGTGAACCAAGAGTTCCATCCAGGATTCTCTAATGACATCCAATTTTATATCTTACCCTCTCTTTTTCTTCATTCTTCATCACTTCTTCCCTAGAATGCTTTTATGGTCAGAAGAGAATCAGCCTAAAAATTTATGTAATATTTCAAAATTGGAAGGGACTTCCAGCCCTTCCTGAGAGATATTTTCCAAACTTATTTTAAGGAAATATGTAAGGGTATTAGGCTTGAATAAATGAGCAAATAGGATTTTGTATATATGAGTGTACATACTCATGCATGTGTGTGCGTGTGTGTGTATATACATACACATACATACACAAAGACACAATATGTCATTTATATTTATTTCTTTTTAATTAATAGACTATTTCTTACATATTGTTCACAAGAAAATTGAGTCAAAGGGTGTTCTCCAAAACTACTGTCACCGCACATAAACAACCTTCCTCACTATCAACATGCGTTACTTTATAAAGTGGCACATCTACAACAATGAACCTACATTGACACATTATTATCACCCCAAATTTATAATTTATTTTATGGCTCATTTTTGGCCTTGTATATTCAAAGATTTTGATACATGTACATATATGTACCAACCATAAGAGATTAATACAAGTTTTCCCATTTAAAAATTATTTGTGCTCTAACTATTTATTTCTCTCTGCTCCCAAACTTTTGACAGCCATTAATATTTTTACTATATCCATAGTTTCACATTTTAGAGTTGGAAATAAACTATTGTATTAATCTTCCAAAATTGTGGTACCATTCTGCATTTCCACCAGCAATAAGTGAGAATCCCTGTTGCTCCACACCTAACCAGCATTTGATATTGCCTCATTTTGAATTTGGGTCCTTCTTGTAGATATGTGATAGTATCTTTCTTGTTTTTCTTCTCATGCCATTCTAATGACACATGATATTAAACATTATTTCAAATGCTCACTTTTCATCTATTTATCTTCTTTGGTATAATTTCTGGTCTGATCTTTTGCCTGTTTTTCTAATCAGGTTATTTGTTTTCTTATTGTTTATTTTTTAAAGTCCATTGTATATTTCATATTACTGTCCCTAATTAGATACATCCTAAAATATTTTCTTCCAGTCTATGACTTGTCTTTTCATTTTCTTGATATTGTCTTTTGCAGAGTATGATTTATCAATTATAATGATATCCAGGTTATTTTTTATTTCTTTAGTGGTTTATTCCTTATCATAACTATCCCCAAAATTCATGTAAGATTTATTTTAGTGTGTCTTCTATAATTTTCACAGTTTTGAGTTTCACATTTAATTCTATAGTCATTTTCAGCTATTTTTTGTGAAGAATGTAAAGTTTGTATCTCACTAATTTCACATGTACATATTCAGTTTTTCCTCTATCATTTATTAAAAAGATTATCTTTGTTCCATTATATTGCTTTTGTCAACGATCAGTTGACTTTATTTTTGCAAGCTCACCTCCAAACTATCTTTTCTATTCAATTTATTTATTGCTTATTTTTCACCAATATCATGCTGTATTGACTATTGTATCTTCATAGAAGCAATATGCAATTTTTAACATATTTTTCTTGTTTCTAACTTATTTCAGAGTTTTACACAGACTAAATCTCAATATTCGATCATCATTTTAAAATATAGAGAATTACTTGGTATCTTATGAAAATGCAGATTCTTTTAGGAAGACCCTTAGTGGGCCCAATCTTCCCCATCTCATATGAGCCCAGTGCCTTAGTCAGCTGTTGACAGGTGTGATCAAAATAACCAAAAGGAAAAACTTAGGGGCATAAAGGTTTATTTGGGTTAACGGATTCAGACATTTGGTCCATGCATGGCCAACACCATTGATCTGGGCCTGAAGTGAGGCAGAACATCTTAGTGGAAGAGTGTGGCTGAGGAAAGCACCTGGGGATATGGAACTATGGAACAAAAATAGCTTTGCTTAACAAGGACAAAATATATATCCAAATTGATATCCCCAGGGACCCAACTCCTCTAGCTACAACCTACCTGCCTACAGTTACCACCAAGTTAAGCCTTATCAGGGGATTAATGCACTGATTAAATTAAACCTGTTATATCTCAATCATTTCATCTCTATAATTTCTGGCATTGTCTAACACATGATCTTTAGGGAGACACATATTGATATACCACAATATTACAGTAATAATATTATAATAGTAATATTGTATATCAATATTACAATATAAGAATAGTATATTCCTTAGTAGACTTCATTAATCAAGGTTTTATTTTTGGAAATTATTTGGTGAAATGGTGTAGTTCTTTGAATTAAAGTAGTACTTCATTAATCTTATTTACTATTTTATTTTAAATATGAAAATTACTGTCCTTATTGACCAACCTCTGATATTCTGAAAATGCAAGTGAACTAAGACCAAACTAATGTGACATATATATTAGATTTTCACCTAATTGATAATGCACAAAGTCACATTTTATTTTATAAAATTTCTGCTAAATTTCCAAGTTTTAGAAACAAAATAAGTAATTTTCAAGAATATATAAAATCTATTGAAGCAAAAAGTAAAATAAAAACACACAAACAAAAATAGAAAAGAAGAAAAAACTAAAAAATGGAAGAAGAGGCTAAAGGTCCAGTTTTTAATTTTAACTGAAAAAAATCATAGAAAATTAGATTTGTATAACCATATAGAAATTTTACAAACTTATTTTCTTGCATCTGATTGCATTCTATTGTATTTTCAAGGAAGATCATTTTCAATTTGACCTCTATTAAATTTCAAAGCATCCAATTGTTTTCAATGCCATTACTGTTTTTTCCTACTATGAGTTCATGCATTTTTTTATTTCCTCCATTATTTACAAGGTTTCCACTCTTGAATACCTGAAAATATCATTAAGTAGATGAAGTATTGAAGAAGATAGATTTTGCTTCCCATTAACAAATACAGGCCTAAACCAAATCGATACTTAGCTTAGATTCTCTAAATCATTTATCTATATTCAAATTGTGGATAAGTGTCTTTTCTTCCTTCAGAATGAGGGAAACTGTTAGTGAAGAGAAAAGATGTCAAAATGAATTCTTCATATTAAAACAGTGATACACTCTAGAATTACTCAGCATGTATATAGGAAAGGAAAATTCTGTTATTTTGTTTCTTGTGGCATCTGCATAGGTGGGATAGAGAGAAATACAGTGTATATGACCTGTGAAACCAAAAGGGAGGATTGCATTGTTTGATCCAGAACCGTGCTGTCTTCCTCAGATCTATGAAGCTATTTATCTACCTCATCACTAAATAAGTTTCCAGCATATAATGGTTAACTTTGTATCTTGGGAACTGACAGTCTCAGGTGTTGCCAAAAGCAGAGCAGGTAATAAAATCCCCCATTTAGGACCTCCTTTCCATTCTATTTGTTTTCTTCCTTGTCTCTGGGAGCTTAGTTTATAAATAAGAGACTTAACATTTCTTATTACTTAGGGCATTTCTGCATCTTCCCCATACATCTCTAACCTGTAAAAAATAATATTTTCCTTTTCTCCCCCTCTGTAGTGACTGGATAAATGTGACCCCAGGCTACTGAAGAATGCAGAATGTAAGTTGGTCAAGCTTAACTCTTGATATGAAAACCATGGGAAACCTAGAGATGAGGAATTAAAAAGAATGAAACATTTTTAAATTTCATAAACCAATTTGAAATCTTTTTCAATAATATTTACTGATGCTTTAGAAAACTAAAAATCATGAAATTGAATAATCTCTTGAGTAATACTAAGTTATTTCTTAAACATAGACAATGTCTTATCAGCTAATGAAAAAGAGGAGTGATATGCTAACTCATTGTACCATGAAAACCCTGTCAGCATTAGATAGGCCCACAGGATACAGACACAGAGTTACTTTTGCATATATGTGTTGTTAAATGTAGAATTTATTCAGATATGGTGAGGTAAGTTGAAAAATTATTGCTGTTGTAAATGTAGTTTGTTACAGTTCCCTAGAGCTGGGGACATCCCATTGCATGCAACTCCATGCCATGCAAACTCCCAGGAGTTTGAGCATGGACAGGAGACTTTATTGTGATGTCTACAGGAAGGAAAAGGCAAGGAGAGGCACTGTAAACAGAAATAGAATTTGCTAGTTTTGAATGATTCCAGTGGGCTCCAGTGTGTAGGGGCTGTCTTGAATTCTCTGATACTTGTCCCTGGAGTGATATTAGGACAGGAGGGATAGGGGCACTACCTGTGAGAGCTAGATAAAGAAGTCAGTTGGCCAATTTTTTTTTTATCTGGATTTTTTGGTTTGCATATAAAAAATGTGCTACTCTGACAGTCATTTGCTACTGGGATGTGCAGTCATTCCATGATCAGTAAGACACTATATGCTAAAACATCATAAAATATACAGAAAATGTGATTAATATAATATATGTGTATAGTATTCAGGCTTATACTCCATGTTACATACTTATATAAATACACATATAATACATATAAGTATGCATGTTTATATAGCAGATACTATTTTCTGTATTATATATCCATGAATGCATAATCTATGTAAATGTATTAAATAATATAAAATATGCATTTGAAGATGTTTGGCTTCCTTAGATGTGTCTTTTAATCAAAGCGTACTGTTTGGCAACTTTCCACCACTGACAAAATACCTGAGAAAACTAACTTGAGAAGAGGAAAGGTTTATTTTGACTCACAGTTTATATAAATACACATATAATACATATAAGTATGCATTTTTATATAGCAGATACTATTTTCTGTATTATATATCCATGAATGCATCATCTATGTAAATGTATTAAATAATATAAAATATGCATTTGAAGATGTTTGGCTTCCTTAGATGTGTCTTTTAATCAAAGCGTACTGTTTGGCAACTTTCCACCACTGACAAAATACCTGAGAAAACTAACTTGAGAAGAGGAAAGGTTTATTTTGACTCACAGTTTTAGAAGTTCCATTCTATGGTCACTTGGCTCTCTTGCTTTGGGCCAGTGGTGGACAGTACATGTGAGCATGTGGTGGAAGAGATAGCTTATTTCATGTTAACCAGGAAGCAAAGAGAGGAAAAGGGAAGATCTGGGGTCTCCTTGTCTCTTCAAGGGCATGCTCCCAGTGACTTAACTGAAAGTAGACCCCACATCTCCAAGGTTCTTTTACCTCCCATAGTGCCATAGGTTGTGGATTAAGTCTTTGACATGGACACCAAGGGGCATTTAAGATCCAAACTATAGTATGTTTTCCTTAGCAAAAGTTTTCAATTTTTAAAGGCAGATAAAATTGTATATATTTACCATGTACAACATGATATTTTGAAGTATCTTTACATTGGGAAATAACAAAATCTAATATATGCATTACTTTACATCACTATAATTTTTGTGGTAAGACAGTAGTCATTTAAAAATGTAGCTATCTATATAATCCTATGTTATGTCTACAAAATTATCACGTGATATTTGATGTTTTAGGAAGAATTGACTTAAACTTGGAAATGAGATAAATAATCACTACAGAAATGCTGTGTTTGGATTGAGGAAAGTAATTATAAAATGACAATTGTTAATACATATAGTATCTACATATTTTCTATTTAAGTTGGTGATTAATATTTTTATCATCAGCCAAGAATTAAGAATTGTCTAAAAATTTTGAAACCTAGTAAAATTAGCATAACAAGGTTTCTGAAAGCTTAGTCAGGAAATTATTTTGATGTTAAACTATAATTCGAGTTTTGAATAAAAAACTGATATTTTATTGTCCATCTGATTCCTTTTGGATTTTATCATTAAATTGGCAGGAAAAAGTAAGCTTGTTCACTAACCAAAGTTGAAATCACAGTAGAGTTTTACCGCAGTATGTAAATAAATTTCCAATTAAAATCCTATAAATAAAATTATGTAGTACCCTTCTGCTTTCTAATAAAGTAGGAGACCCCTAAGTTTTATTGAATATCATGATATTTGAATTAATGATCTAAAACTTTGCGTATGTGTGCTTTATTTTCCATTTTAAAAACTCTTAAGTAAATTTATCTTAAATATTTCCAACGTTTCAGTTTTATTAGTATTTATTAAAATATAAATGCAGGGGCTGGGATTGTGGCTCAGCGGCAGAGCGCTCGCCTCGCATGTGCGCGGCCCGGGTTTGATCCTCAGCACCATGTAAACATAAGTGAATTGCATTGTGTACAACTAAAGTAAATAAATAAATATTTTAAAAAAATATAAATGCAGGGCCTAAAGATAAAACATCATTTGGAAAACCATCATAAAGACAAATTTATTTTAAATTACCAATTTTTATTTCTCTACTCTAAATTGGCTTTCAAACAAATCACTAAAATGACTTGTTATGTGCTAAGCAATTCAAGCATATGGATATAAACAAAGGAAATAGAGTTTTCTGGTAATCAGTTTTGCATTGCTATGACTAAAATATCTGACACCTTAAAGGAAGAAATATTTATTTTGGTTTGTTGTTTTTGAGGATGCATTCCATGGTCAGCCAGCTCCATTAGTCTGGGCCATAGGTAAAGCAGAACATCATAGCAGAAAGACATGGAAAAAGAAATATTTTGCCTAATATTAGTGGGGAAGCAGAAGGAAAAAAAAAAAGATTCCAGCAAAAATATAAACTATTCTAGGGCACACCTCCAGTGATCTACTTCTTCTTAGTAGGTCCTGCTTCTAGGTACTTCATTCAGCCTTCAATGAATTAACCCAGTCATGAGGTCAGATTCCTCATGATTTAGTGACCTCACAAAAGCCCCCACCTCTGAGCATATGAGACTCTCCAGATCAAAACCATTAAGTCTTAAAACTTAAAATGGACTTGGACTTTAAAAACCACCCAAAATAACTTAAAATAATCAAGTGAGTTTAGAAGTATGCATACAGAGCTATGTTACAATGAACTGGGAGTCCAGGTATTTTTCAAATTAATTTTGCAAAATACAATTTTAAATAAGGTATGTAAGAGCAATGCTATCTCAAATCCCAAGCCTGACATTTTCTCCATGATAGGGATAACAAAAATATTATAAATCCAATTCCAACTCTAACCTACAGATATTTTCTGCCAACTATGCTGAATTGAAAATATTTCAGTTATCTGTTATCCATAGAAATTGTACTATATCTGAAAATACTTTGCCATTGGTGTTGTCTCAGAACAGCTCTAAGCCCCCATGAATTTGCCGTTCTTTCATGGTAAAAGTACAAGAGAGGACTTTGATTTTTCCATGTAGAATGTAAGAAACTTGAAAATTATCATTCCATCCTAACAATGAGTAAAAAATTGAAGCAACTGACAAAGAAATAACTGTTATTAAATCTCTGAATATGAGAAATAATGACACAGGGCAACAATACTGGCCCTTAAGTTGGACAACTGAATACAGAGAATCACAGTTAACCATGCAAAAACCCACAAGAACCAGATATAATTAATTGATGGATGTCTGGAGTGTGTAAAACTCTTAAGAGATAAAAATAATTTTGAGGGATCCAGTCATAATGGAGCCTCCATTATTTTGTCAGTTTTACCTCACAGGTTTTCCTGGTTTTAACAGTGAAAATCAGAGAAATACCTTGAGATTCTGGAAAGAAGAACAGGAAAAGGAATCATTTTGAAATACCAGAGCATTCTTTACTTAGTGAGGTCCTTTCTACCTAATGTAAATAGACATGAAAGGAAACAAAACTTACACTGATAGGAAAGGGAAAAAACTGGAGATATCTTTGATTGCAGATGACATGATTATCCATGTAGAAAATCCCAAAGCATCACCAAAAAAAACCCTAAAATTAATAAGCAATTATAGTAAGGTTTCAAGACCTCAGGTTTATATGAACAAATTAATTACTTTAAAATCAAAATAAATTTAAACTAAAAATTTCCAATGAAGGAAATCAAAGAAGAACTAAATATAGGGAGACCTATTTGATGTTCATAAATGTGAACTCTCAATATCATAATGATTTTGCTTATTCCAATTTGATCTGCAGATTAAATGCAACCCCAGTCAAAATCTTAGCAAGTTTTTCCATAGATAGTTGTGAACTACTTCTGTAGTTTATGTGGAGAAGCAAAATACCCAGAAGGAGCAACACAATATTGAACACATTTAACTGATTGATATAACCTGGTTTCAAATTTTACTTTAAAGGTTGGGTAATCAAGGCAGTATAGTACTGGTGAAAGAAAAAAATAAGATCATTGGTTAAAAAAAAAAAAAAAAAATTAGAGAGCCCTGAAAAAGATACAGTAATTATCAAGTGATCTCCAACACAGTAGTAAAAGAATGCAAACAAAGAAAAGATAGTCCTTTCATTAGCTGTTACTGGGACAACTACATGCAAAAGAGTGAATCAAGACACTCATCATACACATTTCAGAAAAATAAATTTCAAAAAGAATCACAGGAGAATAGAGCAAGATGTTGGAAGATAAAGATCCTCAAACGATCACATACCCAAGATGCTCAAGTCTGAATTGCCATTCATGTACCTTCTCAGGAGCAAAGGAAGGCACATAGGAGACCATAGTGCTTAGTTTTACTATATCTAAAAGAAAAGATGCATTGAAGAAATCAGGGAGAAAATAACTCACAAGTAGCCCTCATTCCAGCTTAAAGCAGTGTGGAGAAAAATGTTCCTGCTTGGAGGAGGGAAAAGGAATTCATTTCAGGGTTTAGATTTGAAATTCTATACCAGGTATACCACAATGAGACACAGTTTTGACCAGAGCTCTAAAACCCCTAACCCCGGGCCAATACCCACAGACCAAACTGCTGAACCTATATTAGTCAAGCAGCAGAAACAGCTTCCAATGCTCTTCCCTCAACCTCAGCAGAGTCCAGAGTAAGCTTCTACCCACTGGGGAACAAAGCACAAAACAGGACTTTGTCTTAAAGCTCAGTGCATAGCCTGCTATGGTAAGATCAGCATCAGCCATTAAACAAAGTCCCAATACCCAGGCCAGAGATCCCAGACAGAGCCTCCTGACCTGCCCCAAATCAAGTGTAGAACTGCTACTCAGTGGGGCAGACCAGAGATTCAACAGTCATCATTGCATCCTTAGAGTGGGCCTGTCCTCCACCCCTTGAGACTGTGCATGTCCCTATGCCTGTGAGACTTAGGCATGACCCAAGTTAGCATCAGCCCCTGATCAAGGCACTGTCTCCATTATCCATCCTCAAACTTTTCAGCACAGTTATCACCAGACAGATGGTCACATGAAGGCCTTTAAACATGGAATGCTGAGGACATGGAATGACTTTGGAAGGAACCCTTTCCTTTCAACTTTTTGAAATAGTTTGAGAAGAATTGATATTAGTTCTTCATTAAATTATCTGATACAATTTATCAGTGAAGCCTCAGGTTCTGGATTTCTTCTTATTAGATGTCTTTTTACCAGATTCAATTCCCTTACTCATTATAAGTCTGTTTAAGTTTTCTACTTTCATGGATCAATTCTGTTAGGTTATATGTGTCTAAAAATTTATCCATTCCTTCTAGGCTTCTGATTTTTTAGTGTGTAGTTCTTTGTAATATTCTTTATTGATCCTTTGTATTTCTGTGGTATCAATGGTAATGTCTCCTTTTTAATCTCTGATTTATTTGGATCTTCCATATTTTTCTTAGTCTATATGAAAATTCATCAATTTTATCTTTTCAAGAAGTCAACTTGTCATTTATCTTTTACAACTTTTTAATCTTGATTTCATTTGTTTCTGCTTTAATCTTTGCTATATTTTTCTTACAATTTTGAATTTGGTTTGAGTTTGCTTTTCTAGGTCCTTGAGATATATCTGGCAATTGTTAATTTGAAATCATTTTTATTTTGTCTTTTATCTCATTTTATCTTCCCTAAGCATCTTTTGTTGATATAAATTCATTTCTTGGTACTAATTTTGCTATATTTCACGTGTACTGTGTTTCTATTTTCATTCATTTTAAGAGGTCTTTTAATTTTCTGTTGGATTCATGTTTGAACTATTGTTCATTCAGTAGCATTGTGGAGGGCCTCACAATTTTGCATACTTCTGAAGTTTCTTTTACTGTTTATTTCTAGTTTTATTCCCTTGTAATCAGAAATGATACATGATATGTTTTTGAATATTTTGAATTTGTTGAGGCTTTTATTATGACTTAGTATACACTTCATTATAGAGAATGTTCTATGTGTTGATTACAAGAATGCATATTCTGATGCTTTTGCTTGAAATGTTATGTAAATACTAAGTCCATTTAATCTATACTATAGTTCATATATGATGTTTCCTCATTTATTTTGTTTTGTTTTGTTTTGCCTTGATGATACATCCATTGATAAAAGTCAGATTTTGAAGTCTCCCACTATTATTTTATTGGATCTTATATCTTCCTTTATATCTACTAAATGTTTGTTTTAGAAAATGGAGTGTTCCAGCACTCCATGTATATACATTTACGATTGTTTTATCTTACTGTTGAATTGATTCCTTAATAATTGCATAGTGACCATCTTTTTTTCTTTTTTTAGCTTCTAAAGTTCTAAGTTCTACTTTGATAAAAGCATAGCTACACTTACTTGCTTCTGGCTTTCATTTGCATAAAATGTGTTTATTTCATCCTTTTTCATTCAGTCTGTGTTTTTATTGGTGAAAAAATTTGGCAAAGGTGTAAAAATCTTCAAAAAGAACCATCAAAACACAGAAATTAAGAGTTCAATAAGTCAAATAAAAAAATTCAGTTGAAAGCTTCAACTTCAAACAAGATCAAACAGAAGTCAAAATGTGAAATTGAAGGTATGTCTTTTGAAATATTCCAATCGTATGGGAAAACAAGAAAGGAAAACTAAAGGAAAATGATACATAAGAAAACCTGAGGACAACTCCTAAGGTCTTTGGACACTATTAACTAAGTATATACATTTGGGAGTTCCTACAGGGGAAGCAAAGGGAAAAAGCTAAGAAAACCATTTAATGAAAAAAATACATGAAAACATTACATTCTTGTGAAGATGTCATGTTACCTTTTTCCCCCCTCATGTTTCTTTCAGCCTACATTTAGATTTGTTTATCTTATAGATCAGTTATATGTAATCCTTTTATAAGGTGGCTTTTATAATAAATGACTTTACAAAAAAATACATGTAATATGGTGTCAGTTTGTTGTGCAACGTCAACTTTGTTTCCACTTGAACACCAAGTGCAAAACTCTTTATAGTTTGTTTGGATGTAAATAATGGCTTTTGGCTCAATGCATAGCATGATGTGATAGAAGAGGTACTCTGTTTCTGACTGCCTTGCAAGATGGGGAATAATGTAGTGAACAAAGTAGGTGTAGTGCACACAACAGAAGATGGGATTGCTTGCGATGGAAGGGCTATAGATATTTCCTCAGAAATTACTGTGGTAAATTCTGCCGCAGGTAAGGGCCTTTGATATTGTCAGCCTCGGGTATGGTAGAGACCTGAAGCACCTATTTTCAATATAGATGGTGGTGCTGATAGGTAATGGAAAAATTTGAGAGGTGAGACCATGAGATTAAGGGGATAATACTATAAACTAGGCCCACTGTATAGACCCCACATCTTTATTTTAAATGCAATTTGCCTGAAACCCTGCCTGGCTTAAGTCATTAGGTTATACTACATTCCTCAGCAAACTACTTAATTCTGCAGCCCCAAAATGCTGATATGGAGAACGCAAGATATGGCAGAGGTAATAACACATACAGACCAGGTTCCAGAACTCAGGAGATAAGAACAATTTCTTCTTACTAATATTTATACTAACAGGTTTCAATTAGAATGTGTCAGCATAAACCAAAGTGACCTAGAGTTGCCTTGAACTTTTACCATGTGAGTGGAGACTTGGAGCACTGATGTCATCCTGCTGTCAATCAAAAGTGAAAAGGTAGACCTGGGCAGAATTCTCTGGAAAATTCCTTAGGACCACCAATAAAATTTAAGGGCAAGAGAGGCACACCATTCCTCTTTTCTTGTTGTGGGACAGATGAGGCTGGACACTGAGAAATTAGCAGGAAGCAGGTTTATTGGCTGTATCTACATTTAGAAGGGGGGCTTTTGCCACAGTCCATCCATCCCTCTGAACCCTGAGTTCAGAAAGTTTCAGAACTTTATACCCAGTGTGTAGGGGGAGGGACTCAGAGGCTCACATCTGTAGATATCCACAGAAAAGCAGCTTCTTTTCACTGTTCTGGGCATCGAAACTAGGCCTGAATATAAAAAAAGCAAATGCATCTGTGGAGGCCTTGAGTTAGTCTTTCTTATCACATCCTGCTTCTGAAACATACCTCCAGCCTGAAAACTCTGTTGCAGAACTTCTTGCTGATAGTCTAAGAGCAGTTATGGTGAGGGTCCCTGGAAAAGCTCAATTAAGATTTTCTGGGGAAGAGGGGGTGCCGCTACACTCTCTAAAAGGAGCTGCTCTCCCTTGAGAATGTCCCTTTTCCACTTTTCCTGTCCTTTCTCATAAATTCATGCCTGCTACTCTGAGCAACCTGTCTAAAATCTTTTTGGGTTGACCACAAAAACTGGTAAGAAAGGACCTTCATGGCTGCCTCAGCTTCACAATGTACCCTGGCCCTATATCAGTGCAGCATGCCCACACACAGCTGTCTCTGGGTAGAGGCCTTTGGAGGCAAGTTCAGAGCCCCTGTCTTGGTCCTGTTGGTGGCACATGCTCACATACAACATGGGGGATGTGGCAGCAGATTACCTGCTCCACTTCACTCAACTGTGAAATGGTTAGCCTCAGTCCTAGTATTTGAATGGGTCCACAAGAAAATTCCCATGGGGAGGAAGAGGCAGAGGCAGAGGCAGAAAAATGGGCTGATACTGTTAACTCAGCCCTGATGCCAGTAGTCTACATTCAGCTGGCCACACCCAGAATCCCAGAGGATAAACAACCTAGTCTGTTACCTCTTGAAAGAGGCACTCTCCATCTCCTTATGTGCTAAAACACCTGCATCCTATAATTCGGAGCACTGGACAGGTTTGGGTGCTAGGGTACAGTTACCCTGCAGGGTGAAATTGATTTTGTCAGGCTTAAGCCCATGTGTTAGTGTGACAGAATATCTGCAGGGACCCAGGGATGGGAATATGTAGGAGATTTTCACTCCTATGGAAGTGTGAATATGAACAAAAGTTTAATTCTTAAGATGACACCCTGGGCTTTGAAGGTTGGCAGGAAGATAATAGACATTTTTCTATCTTTTTGTGAGGAAAAGCTACTGAGACTCAAGGTCACTTCCCTAACTGGGCTGCAATCCCATGATTGCTGTGAAATTTTTGGTAACTGGAATTGCCAAAGTCCATGATTATGGAGTTTGCAGTGACTTTCCTTTTCATGCCTCCCACTGCAAAGGGTAGTCCTCCGCCAGCTGGGGAGCTGGCAACAAAGTGTCAGACAATTATGTTTCTCCTTCTATGCTACTGTCCACAGCTTCCAAGTCTTAACAAAGTTCTAGTGTCTTTCATACTGAGTTCTAGTATTCTTTCATGGTCATTTATCTCAGGATATAGCTATCCACCTCTTTGGCTTTTCTTTGTGGAGGAAGAAATGAAAGCTGGATACTTTTATACATTCATCTTGAAACCCCAAAACTCTTTTCTTCTTTCCCATAGCCCTCTGTCTCCTATTTAATATTCATATAATAAAGAAGTCAATTTATTTAAGAAACTTTGCTGTATACACAGTGGATGCTCCTCTTACATGCTTTACCATAGATTGGATTGTACTGTCTTAATTATTTGATCACCTTTATTTTTAACATACTAAGCTTTAAGCTTTGCTTGTTTTATTTTTCACCATATGATCCCCAAATTAACACTCTGCCTGATATGTAAAGGCACTCATAAAAATACTATATATAAAAAGAGAAAAAAAAAAGAGGAAAGAAAGAAGGAAAAGGAGGGAGAAAGAGAAAAGAGGAAGAGGGAGAAAGGAAGGGAAATATCTAAATATAATCATAGTCATTTCTTAATTTATAGAAGTGATTGGAAAAGTTACCTGAAAGTTTTCCAGCACATAAAAGAGGATGCTTAAAACAATAGCAAAATCAACAACATGGTCAAATGAAGAAAATCAGGAGATATCAGGAAAATAGTCTACTGCTGAAGTAAGCTTTTTATTTGAGAGTGCAAGCCAAAGACTAGTAGAAACACAAATGGTGTCTCTCATGCTGTGTTTTTCTGACCTGGTTAAAAGACATCTGTCATGTGTAAGCTAGCCAAAGGATATCAACATATGCCATTTTCAAATTAGGGATAGACTGCCAGGATTGGTACTGGTTGTTTGTCTTTGCCAACATTTTGTGAAACAAATACTTGTTTCTCTTTAGAGTTGCCAGTCTCCAGCCTACTGTGAGCCAGAGACAGAACAGAGTCCACCTGGACTGCCACACTGCCTGGCACCACATCTTACGTCAGATCTTCTTATATCCTTTGAAAATCTCTGCCAACAGCACAATGAGAAACAACACAAATAACACTGCATATGCTTGTAATTCTTTCATAATCTTGTTACTTTAAAACAACTACATTCCAATAACTTTCTTCCAAATTTAAGGAATAACTTTCCTCCAAATTTAACATAAAACTTCAGATGATAGGAAAGCTTTAATTAATTAATTATTATTATTATTATTTTTTTTTGTCAGTTGGCTCAATAAAAACCACATTATGTGTTCTAATCTGCAACTCTTTCTTGGAGAAAAGGTAAGAAAACCAAGAATTTGTAAACTGAAGAAATGAAAATTCAGTTAATAAGGGAAATTTCTGTCCTTTTCTCCAGAAAGGCAGCTTCAGCATTCCCCACTGGCTGGACATCCATACCCAAATGTTATCATAAATATGTTGTGGATTTCAGTGAGGAAAAGAGAAAAAGTAAACTAAATCTATTAGGGCACACATTCAGCAGCAAGACCATTTACTAGTCAGGAGTCTCCTACAGGCTCAGGACGGAAATTTTAAAAAAAAAAATTGTTTGCAAAAGAAAAATATCTAGTCACTAGTGAACACTCCATTATCACAAATTTGTGATTATTTGGTACAATTTGACAGAAAGGTTTAAGCTGTCATATTTATTATTGATTGATTTTTGGCCACTTAAATGTTTACTTTGTGGGGGGAGTTAAGACTAATTTTTGAAACACTATGGGAAACTTTTGTAGATTTTGTGTACACTATTATTGAGTATTTTAAAAAATATAACTAATTTAGAGGTGATTATGTTTACACTTTGGGGCAATACATCAATGACTTAAAATAAAATAATCTCCCTTTAGAATGAAGTCACTTGAAAGCAAGTACAGTGCAAATGAATATAACTTATAGCTGGTAAGCATCTCATTAGCTGAATAAATCAGGAAGAAGTAGCTTATGCTACTCAACATCCATTTTTATTGTCTAAATACAGCTGCAACATAATGTCTTTCATAACAATGTCTAAATATTAACCTGATAACAAACTGCATAATTAAAACTTTGAAAAGCATTACTGTATAGTTTTAGTAAATCTAGTTACAACTATTGAGAAAATAAATTTATTTTTATAAATATTACCATAAATATCATAAAATAAATAATTATAAAATATTATAATATTTGAGAATATAGAAAAACCACAATCCTTCATCACATTCAAATAAATATTAAGCTTGTTTTCAAAACCAGATCTTAGCAATTGAAGAAGTTACTTGAGAAATAACCTGCAGTGCAACCAAAATGCGTGTGTGTGTGTATATATATTTTCCCTCAATCTTTGACCAATATGTCATATAGTCTATTACTAAAGAGTGCAAATATGCCTATATTTTAGGTTTTTTTTTTAATTCAGAGTTTTGTACCTGATATCCAAAATACTAGCTCATTTAAACATTTGGAGTATGGACATGTGGAGACCAGGTGATATATTTAATTTTGGCAGGAATTTTACAATGAATGCACTGATTCTCAGATCCACCTTGACGTTATTTCACTGGACATTCAACCTTTAGTATATTACTGCTACTCAAGAGGATCAGCCAGTCACATAATAACAAACTGATTATATCGAAACCTTTCTTAAAGTGAAGAGGAACACAAACAACATTTGTAGTTTTTGGAATTGATAAAAAATTTGGAGATGAATTTGCCTTGCCAATTCATATTGCCTTTGTCAATACATGTCTCTCAGAATTTGAAGTCATGGCATCACACATAATATGGTCCAGGTTAAAATGATTACTTTAGTGCTGGGATTGTGGCTCAGTGGTAGAGCACTTGCCTAGCACGTACACGGCCCGGGTTCGATCCTCAGCACCACATAAGAATAAAGGCATTGTGTACAACTAAAACAAATAAACAAATAAGTAAATATTTTAAAAATAAATGAATAAAATGATTATTGTGAATAAAAAATGATAAGATGAATACTGACAACTGGATCAATGACTGCCAAACTTATCACCTGTCAGCTACTCACCTGATGGAATTAAGGCATGGTATTTCAAAGGTGAGCATACAGCATGGAAATGGGGCACCCAGTCATATACTTTAAAAACAAATATTGCTCATGTTGCAGCTGCAATCTTGCCAATAACTGAAAGACATGAGTCTGGGAACCAAAGGGAAGAGGAGAATGAATGTCCTCTCTCTTCATAATTTCCATTGCTCACGTTCGGGAATGTTGGGTTCTCATCTGTAAATCTTACGGCTTGTGGAATTAGAAATCCTGATGCAAAAGACGGAATACTTCAGCCAGAGGGTGAAGCAAAATTTTTTTATGTGAAATACTAACACCACTGTCTTTGCACTGTAGGTTTCCCATGCTATTAGATCAGAATCCATGGAAAGGATTTCCTATCCTGAAAACATTAAGCTGGTAAGACTCTTATATTTGTAGGAACTCCGGAAAATAGACAGGTGCCAGGTAAGGAGGAGGAAAACAGTTCAAAAAGTAGCAAGCACAATTAGAAAAGTGGTTGACCCATGAGAAGGGGTCTTGTGTTTACAATTCCAAAGTGTTACACCCTGAGGGGAAAGAGTGACCCTAATCTTCAGAAAGATATAAAGAATTCAAAGGCAGAAGGGTTCTCTCTCCATTTTCTGCTGCATGTTTAGAAAGGTAAAGAATTTTATTATGAAATAGCTGTGTAACATTGGTAGCCTTATAGATTTTCTTGGGTTCATTTCCTTTCAAAGATGTTTCCTTTGCACATATGTATAACAAATAAGTATGGCTCTTAGTTTTATAAAAGTCTAAGAATTGCAGCATGTAGTAAAAACTATAAGATGTGTCCTGTGCCTTCAAGAGTAAATCAAACATCACATAGAAAACCACGTGACTTACAGAGACCAGATAGAACAAAACCTTTAACTAAAACAACCTACACAGAATGAAAACTGAAGATGAGGAAAGGTCACTGAGGTCAGTCCAATAGAGGATGACTAAGAATGGATCATATCATTCTCTCCTTGAAAACATAACTTGACTTGTTGAAATACCCACTTTAATTCAGTTAAAATTGGCAGAAGATGGAAATTCTACATTTTACCAATTGATAAAAGAAAATTATTACACAGAACTACATATTATCCAAAGGTTTGTTGTGATTACAAGATCTATTTTTCTACATTCCAAATTGATTTATTATATAAATGTAACAACAAATCAAGACATAATAAAAATAAAATAAAATCTATCTAAAACAAATGACAGCATTATTACAAAGCAGGAGATAGCAAGTGATTACAATGTCTTTGAACAGTATATATAAAAACATCCTCAGATGTACATGTTTCAATTTCAAATGAGCAAATAGTTATACTTCTGAAAAGAAGTTATTCATTTAATAAATAAAAAAAATCAAGAAGCAAATTTCATATTTATAATTTCATTTACTATTTAGAATGACTATTTTTTCAAGGTTAGTTGAAAAAGCCTTCCTTATATCTCCAAGTGATATATCAAGCACTTATTTATCTTTTCTAGCTGAGGAACAAGAACTTGGTTGAGACCAGAAGAGTTATTATATGTTACTTCATACAATTATCAAATCCTGCACTTAAACTCACTCTTTATTTTTATTTTTATTTTTTTAATTTTTTAGTTGTAGTTGAACACAATACATTTATTTATTTTTATGTGATGCTGAGTACTGAACTCAGGGCCTCACACGTGCTAAGCTAGTGAGCACTCTACCACTGAGCCACAACCCCAACCCCTTAAACTCACTCTTGAAATTCAATCCAATTTGTTTTTCCAATATACTGTCATATTTGATCTTGTGTCCTATTATATCATGTTAGCATTAAATCACTAGTAAACTTTATACAGGATAGCATGATTCCTTATCAAATACACTCAGTGAGGATATACTAAAAGGAAATTATTTAATAATTTTGATAACTAACACAAAGTAATTGAATATGGTATTCATTTGTGTTTTAAATTTTTGCTATTTTGAATATACCCACATGGGAAGTTTAATATTCAAAATTAAAAGTATTAATACTTATATAAGGTGAACTTACTTTTTTCAGAAATACATTTTAACCTAAATATCTGTTATAAACATAACAAAAATATTACCACTATTTAGTAAGAAGAGAGAAATTAAAAAAAATTTTTTTCAGAACAATTCCAGAATATATCTATATGGAAATTTTTTGTTTGTTTGTTTGTTTGACAGACTACTCTAATTTAAAGATCATCAAGCAGAAATTCTAAAGTTAAAATTTCTTGCTGTTTTTTCCAGTTAGTTTTTTATTACAGATCTAAGTCTTCTCATCTATCACAGTAATATTTCTACCAGATAAAGCTTAAAAGAGTAAGAATCTCAGTTTTGTATGATTTGGACTTAAAGATGTTTGGTTAACTATTCAATGATTTTTTATTAGTTAATTAAATTATCTCAACTCTATTCAGATTGGGTTAATATTAGTATGTGTAACACCTTAAAATTACCATTTAGTGAATACTGAACATGGAAAATCACAAAGATGAAAACTATATAAGGTGTAGGTGTAACTTTTCAAAGAAATTATACCTAAAAATGTTTCAGCATTATAATATGATAAGCTAAGTGATCTTCATCCTTTGGCATTGAAACAATTTCTATAAGTAGGTATTGAAATTATTTCTATTTTTATAAGTTTATTCTATCTCAAATGATTTTCCTATGTGGAAAACAACTTTGATATGTGATTTTAAACTATAGGTAGGTATTGATTTAATTACAACTTTTACTTTATGCATATATTTTTGTTACCTGGTTCTATTTAAGGTAAGGAGAATTTAATTTTGCTTTTAATTATTATATGAGGTAGTCCTAAGCCCCGGTGATACAATAATAATAATATAAATTGACAGCATATCTCACAATCATAACATAACTGAGTAAAAAAAAAACAAGTTTGAATTATATTCTGCTTTATCAAACCTTAAGGAAAAGAGTATTTACAAAGATCAGTATGATTTATCACACTGATCTAGAATTTTGATGATTGGTAAAAATTAAAGGTTTAGAACTGCAATTTCTAAATTTTCTGTATAGCAATTTCTGCGTATGACAGAAACACTGTGCTTGATGGACTGCTTAAATCACTTCCTTCACTACTGAACTGAAACTAAGAAGAAACATCTGTACAGAACAAAGTGACACAACTCAAACATTTCAAGCATAGAAATGAAGAGGAAAGGAATGATTCATCATATCATAACCAAAAAGTGATTTTATCTGTACAATATAATTATCTTAATTGGTGTTAGTTTAAATGAGGCCCAAATTTGCCAGTCATATTAAATTACTACTAGTTAATTATGAGAGACTACAGGAAAATTTTAACCTCAACAAATATGACTGCACCTGCAGCTTAAATTGTATGAATGTATGCATTTGAAAATCAGCCTAAAGAATTTCATTCTCTAGTAAAGAAATGGTATAGTAAAGTAATTACTTGTCGCATGAACATATTATTGTTTTGAAGCAGGCTTCCTTCTGTATATCACAGTTCACATCTATATTTCTGTGCTATTGCATGCAAAGGTATTAAAGTGCTTTATGCAATTAAATGTTCCCAAAAACTATTAGGTTAAGATTATTATGTTATATGGTATTTTAGCCAAAAATAAATGACTGGTTTTTCATATTCTAAAACGGATGTTCACCCTATTAATTATTTCTTATTTCTCCATAATTGATTACTATTTTAAAACCATTTATTTTGAAATGATTCCAAGTAAGGAGAAAAATTGCAAGAAAACTACAAATAGTTTTCATATGACCTTCATAATATTCTCGAAATGTTGTCACCTCCCCATATTTGCCCTATATTTGCCCTATTTTTTTACTCTATATGTATGTGTGTGTATATATGTATATGTGTGTGTGTGTGTGTATATATATATATATATATATATATATATATATAATTTTTTATCAGCTGCTGAGAGGAACTTGACATCATTTTTCCTTAGAGTTCACTTTGCATTTACCAAACACTAGAACAGTCTCTTATATAGCAATGTTATAATTTTCAAAAATCAGTAAAATAACAGTGATATAATACTACTTTCTAATCAATAGACATAATTTAAATGTCATCAATTTTTCCTGTAGTGTTCTTTCTTACAAATTGTTTTTACTTTCTGGCTGAGTTATCTAGTCCAGTATAACATATTGCATTTAGCTTTCATATCTATTTAGTTTTCTCTAATCTGGTCTATTTCCTCAGATTTTCTCAGTTTTTCAGAATCTTGACAATTGTGAGAATGACAAGCCAGTTATTTTGTGAAGTGTCTTTCAATTTGGCCTTGTCTGACGGACCCTTGTGATTAAATTTGGGTTAGGTAATTTTGTCAGAAATATCACAAAAGTGAGGTTCTGCTTTTCTCAGTGCATGATGGCAGGAAGTGACTGGTTGGCATTTTTAAGCAGCTTCATTTAAAGATGATGATACCTTGGTTATCATTCTTTTCACAATGTGGTTCTTGGTGTATAAAAAAAATTGTACTAAGCCATTGTATTTGTTTCCTATTGGGAGAACAGGATTTTTCTACTCTGGTAGAATTGACTCTATAATAGTCTTTTTTATTTGACATTTTTACCTTTTACTATTTCAGAAACATATTTAAAATTGATGTCTGTTAGCTTTCTAAAAAAATGTATTACTCATTGAACTTGGGTGAATCAAGTTCTTTTGTTGTCTTCAATCACCCGGATAATAGCACTACAGTGGAAATCTATAAAAGAAAGATAAAAACAAACTACAGATGATTACCACTTATATTTAATTTTCTTTCATCCTTTTCACCATGTGTATTCTATATATGAGTTCCCTTCATAAAGTACAATAAATAAAACAAGGTTTAAATTCCTTACTCATAGATAAATGGTTGAAAAAAAAATCAGGATTCATAAAACTGTTATGAAATCTCTGAGTCAATCTCACCTAATCTAGTCTTGAGAAATTAGATTTTTTTTTCTGAAAGTCATCCTAAAAAATGTGATTTTCTCTGAATTTGTAAGTAGTAAACTATTTTATCTCTTTGAGTAGTTCTATAGGTTGGTAGTAGAGCATCTCATTGAGTAATCCTACAGATCACTGATTTGATCAAAGTGAGCTGAGTTCAAGAAAGTCATTTCTCTTTCATCCCTAATAAAATCTCACATTACTCCTGAGGCAATGGAGTTGGTTTTTTGAGGTTACCCCCAACCACATTCTTTTAATTTGTTCATCCCCATAGTGTAGCTGCAGGCCATGAATATAGTCCTGGATATGTAGACAAAAATTTGACTTCTTGGACTTCAGACATAAGTAATTGATCAAAGTCTATCTTTATACTTAGGAAAGTTCATATTTCTCTTCCATTTCACCACTTAAATTCCCTGAGGAAAAATGAATATTAATGGATATTTTTAGTTGATTTTCATAAAATAATAATTTCCATACACATCCAACATAAAATATATAATTTTATCTTGAGTGTATGTATCTTTTAGGCGTTATAAGATACATTTATTCTTTGGAAGGAAATTTGTAACTTGCCAATGTTATGATGAGAATAATAGTGGAACAGCAATTATATGGCATAATCTCTAAATTATTTTCCTACCCTACAAGTTCAACTCAATTTCATAGAAATCTTCATGGTTTAGGAAGTTGGCCCTTTTCTTTTTGTTTATTTAAATATCATGAACCTACCACATATAATATATAATCTTGTTAATCATTACATGGACTTGATATATAATTGATACTTTCAAAAGAATCTTATGATTTAGTAATTCATTCACTTTAATATGATAATAGATGCTGAATACCTCTTCCGGGTCTACTAAACTAGCTGGTACACACATCTCCCACTTACTACAAGGATTGTGTTTAGGAAATAGCACCTTATTTCTGCCTCCTACTCCAGAAAATTTCCCTCAGACAAATAGCACCCACTTTAGCAGGTTTTATATGCTCATCCCCTGTTTTGAGGGCAGGCTTTGGCTAGTGACTGACTGGTTCAGGGTTCAAAGTAATTTGTTCCAAGAAAGCACTTGTGAGCTACAGCTTCCTCTTAGTATTAGACTAAAACTAATTTATATCTGATATGACATTTATTTATAGTTTTTCTACCAATCCTTGCTGTTTAACCAACAAACCCCCCCTTTTTTTTCATATTGAGTCACTTGAAACAAAATCCTATCTTAGATTCTGCTTCTAAGAAATCTAAATTAAGACAGTGCTGATCAGGAGCCATCCTAGGAGTGACACCTACAGATGTGATTTCTAGATGGCAAGGGGAAATTTTATCTTTGATTTAAGCATAATATTGACAGTTGTAGAGTAATATAATTTCTAAAACTTCATTTTATTTAGAATTGACTGGAATGGATACACTGTAAGAATACTATGCATGAACAGTATAGTGTCTCAGATATTTGAGCTAAATATGAGAGATAATTAATTATAAGAACAGTAGAATTGGAAGGCTGCTTCCTTTGCCAATGATAAATTGACCCAAGAGAATGAAAAGCTCTCATTTTTTAGTCAATAGTTTAAAGCAATTTATGAAAGTCAAAGGATTCTTGACATTCTTAAAAGAGATTTTCCTTTTCTGCTGTTAGATGAAGGATGAAGACAATTGGATATCAAGCAAAGGAAATAACTGTAGAAAACAGTAGAAATTCAGAATGGACTGAATTCTCTGCTGACTCACATTCTTTATTCAAGAATTAATGAAATGAGAGAACAAAAGGAAGACACGAGATATGGAATGGGGATATAAAGAAATATGCACCAGGATGCTTGAAAACCTAGGTGGCTTTTGTTAGAGGATAGTGTAACCATTTGCTTAAAGACTATGAAGAGGAGTTAACTAAAATAATATGCTGACAATATAATGCTTTCTTTTCTCAGGATCTGCTCCTACCTCATTTCCTTGACAGAAGACCAATAAAAATGGTTAAATCTGAGTATGAAAAAATTATACAATTGGTTTCTTCTAAAAGAAAGGTATTTTAAACTAGAGAAAATGAAAATATCTACAGGCAGAAACATGAAAGTGTGCCTAAAAGTAGATATTTTAAGGCGTTTGAGTGAAAGTATGTGTGTGGGTGTGTGTGTACTTGAAAACTAAATAATAGGTTTTGTCAATATCTGAATACTCTCAAGCGACTTGATATTTCATGATCTGAAAAAGTATTAAGAGCCAATTCTTATACCTTGCTGGGATGGCACCTGGAAACTAGGAAGGGAGCAATGGTCCAGTGTAAATAAAATGAACCTTCTGAAGAGCTGAGGTCAAGTGTGGAAGAAGGGAACAAAGTCACAGACAAGTAAGGAACACTAAAATGTTAAGACAGAGGAAACCAGAAACTGCTTCTTCCTAGACAATCCTGGCACCACACACATCCTTTACAATGGCTACAACCACAGCCCAAAGAGGAGGATATTGATATCATGGAGAAGCTTACTGATGAATGTTCTCTGTAAACTGATCCTGAAAGAAAGAGATGCATAATTGGAGGCCTACTTCCAACTGACTACTAAGCAGAATGTGTGTACTAGAACTCAACTAATTTTTTCCCCACAGTTATTAATGTTTATTAGTCCTATTCTTTTTTTAAGACTTTTTATTTATTTATTTTTAAATTCTAACTTTATGTATGCTTGCAGAGTGCACTTCATTTCATATTACATATAAAGAGCACAATTTTTCATGTCACTGATTTTACATAAAGCATTTTCACAAAATTATGTCTTCATATATGTATTTAGGGTAATGATGTCTAACTCATTCTACCATTATTCCTATCTCCTTGCCCCCTCCCTTGCCCTTCCCCTGTTTGTTCTATTTAAAGTTTCTTCATTCCTCTCATCCCCCTCCCTTGTCATTATAAGTCAGTATCTTCAAAACAAAAAAATCATTTGACCATTGGTTTTTTGGGATTGGCTAACTTCACTTAGCATTATTTTCTCCAACTCCATCTATTTACCTGCAAATTCCATGCTTTTAGTGCTGAGTAGTGTTCCATTGTGTATATATACCAAAGTTTCCCTATCTATTCATCTGCTGATGGGCATTGGAGTTGGTTCCACAATTTAGCTATTGTGAATTGTGCTGCTATAAACATTGATGTGGCTGTGTCCCTGTAGCAAGCAGTTTTTAAGTCTTTTGGGTATAGACCAAGGAGTGGGATAGCTGGGTCAAATGGAAGTTCCATTCCAAGTTTTCTTAGGAATCTCCATACTACTTTCCAGATTGGCTTCATCAATTTGCAGTTCCACCAGCAATGTATGAGTGAGCATTGTTTCCCCAAATCCTCGCCAGCATTTATTGTTTTTATTTTCGATAGCTGCCATTCTGACTGGAGTAAGATAAAATCTTATAGTTCTTTTGATTTGCATTCCTATAATTGCTAGAGATGTTTAGCATTTTTTCATTTATTTGTTGATTGATTGTATATCATGTCTGCTTAATTTCTTAGCCCATTTATTGATTGGGTTATTTGTTTTTGTTTGGTTGTACATCCTTGAGGTTAGTGTTCTATTTGATGTGCTTGAGGTAAATATTTGTTCCCATTCTGTAGGTTCTCTATTTACCTTACTAATTATTTCTTTTGCTGAGAAAAAGCTTTTTATTTTGAATCTATCTCATTTATTAATTCTTAGTTTTAATTCTTGTGCTATAGGGGTCTTATTGAGGAAATTAGGGCCTAATCCAACATGATAGAGATTTGGACCTACTTTTTCTGCTATTATTTGCAAGGTCTCTGGTTTAATTCCTAGGTCCTTGATCCACTTTGAGTTGAGTTTTGTGCATGGTAAGAGAAAGAAATTTAATTTCATTTTATTACATGAGGATTTCCAGTTTTCCCAACACCATTTGTTGAAGAGGCTGTCTTTTCTCTAGTGAACATTTTTGGCACCTTTGTCTAATATAAGATAACTGTAGTTGTGTGGGTTCTTCTCTGTGTCTTCTATTCTGTACCATTGGTCAACTGGTCTATTTTGGTGTCAATACCATGCTGTTTTGTTACTATTGCTTTGTAGTACAATTTAAGGTCTGGAATAGTAATTCCACCCACTTCATTCTTGCTAAGAATTTCTTTGGCTATTCTGGGTCTCTTATTTTTACAGATGAATTTCATGATTGCTTTTTCTGTTTCTGTGAGGAATGATATTGGGATGTTGATTGTGATTACATTGAAACGGTTTTGTGCTTTTGGAAGAATGGTCATTTTGACAATATCAATTCTACCTATCCATGAACAAGGTAGGTCTTTCCATCTTCTAAGATCTTCATTAATTTCTTTCCTTAGCTTGCTGTGGTTTTCACTGTAGAGGTCTTTCACTTCTTTTGTTAAGTTGATTCCAAAGTATTATTATTATTTTTTGAGGCTATAGTAAATGGGGTAGATTTCCTAGTTTCTCTTTCTGAGGATTTGTCACTGATGTACAGAAAAGCCTTTGATTTATGGGTGTCAATGTTATATTCAGCTACTTTGCTGAATTCATTTATTAGATCTAGAAGATTTCTGGTGGAATTTTTGGATCTTCTATGTATAGAATCATATTATCTACAAATAGTGATAATTTGCGTTCTTCTTTTTTATTCATATCCCTTCAATTTCTTTTGTCTGTCTAATTGCTCTGATTAGGGCTTCAAGAACTATGTTACATAGGAGGGGTGACAGAGGGCATCCATGTCTTATTCAACTTTTTAGAGGGAATGCATTCAATTTTTCTCCATTTAGGATGATATTGGCCTGGGGTTTAGCATAGATGGCCTTTATGATGTTGAGGTATGTTTCTGTTATCCCGAGTTTTTCCTAGCGTTTTGAACAGGAAGGGGTGCTGTATTTTGTCAAATGCTTTCTCTGCATCTATTGAGATGATTATATGATTTTTATCTTTGAGTATATTGATGTGATGAATTACATTTATTGATTTCCTTATATTGAACTCACCTTGCATCCCTTGAATGAACCCCACTTGATCATGGTGCACTCTATTTTTGATATGTTCTTGTGTTCGATTTGCCAGAATTTCATTAAGAATTTTGGCATCTATAGTCATCAGAGATATTGGTCTGTAGTTTTCTTTCTTTCATGTGTCTCTGCCTGGTTTTGAAATCAGGGTGATATTGGGCTCATAGAATGAGTCTGGAAGTGTTCTCTCTTTTCCTATTTCATAAAGTAGTTTGAGTAGTATTGGTGTTACTTCTTCTTTAAAGGTCTTGTAGAACTCAGCTGTGTTTCCATTTGGTCCTGAGCTTTTCTTGGTTGATATGGCATCCTCTATTTCTTTGCTTGAAATTCATCTATTTAAATTGTGTATATCATCCTGATTTAATTTGTGCATATTGTATGTTTCTAGAAATTTGTCAATGTCTTCGATATTTTCTATTTTATTGGAGTATAAATTTTCAAAAAATTTCTAATTATCTTCTGTATTTCTGTAGTGCCCGTTGTGTATTTCCTTTTTCATAATAGATATTGGTAATTTGAGTTTTCTCTCTCCTTTTCTTCCTCAGCGTAACTAATGGTTTAGCATCAACTTTTTCAATTGTTTTTTGTTTTGTTTGTTTGTTTCAATTTCATTAATTTCAGCTCTGATTTTAATTATTTCCTGTCTTCTACTTCTTTTGGGGTTGATTTGTTCTTCTTTTTCTAGGGCTTTGAGACGTAATGTTAGTTCATTTATTTGGGACTTTTTCTTATTTGAAGGAATGAACTTCATGCAATGAGCTTTCCTTTTAGTACTGCCTTCATAGTGTCCCAGAGATTTTGATATGTTGTATCGTTGTTCTCATTTACCTCTAAGAATTTTTAATATCCTCCTTGATGTCTTCTGCAACCCATTGTTCATTCAGTAGCATATTACTTAGTTTCCAGGTGTTTGAGTAGCTTTTGTTTCTTATTTTATCATTGATTTCTAATTTCATTCCATTATGATCTGATAGAATGCTCTGTAGTATCTCTACTTTTTAATATTTGCTTATAGTTGCTTTATGGCATAATATATTGTCTATTTTAGAGAAGGATCCATGTGCTGCTGAGAAGAAAGTGTATTGGCTCATTGATGATAATATACTCTATTTATGTCAGTTAAGTCTAAGTTATTAATTGTATTATTGAGTTCTATAGTTTCTTTGTTTAGCTTTTGTTTGGAAGAACTATCCAGTAGTGAAAGAGGTGTGTTAAAGTCACCTGGAATTATTGTGTTGTTGTCTATTTGACTCTTGAACTTGAGAAGACTTTGATGAATGGGAAGCTCCATTATTTGGGGCATATATATTTATAACAATTATGTCTTGTTGATGTATGATTATCATTAAGCAGTATGAAATGTCCATCTTTATTGCTTTTAGTTAACTTACTTGAAATCTACTTTATTTGATATGAGGATGGAAAACCCTTGCTTGTTTATGTAGACCATGTGAATGGTACATTTTATCCCATCCTATCACCTTCAGTCTGTGGGCGTCTTTTGCTATGAAATGTGTCTCTTGAAGGCAACATATTGTTGGGTCTTTTTTTTTTTTTTTTTAATCCAATCTATTAGCCTATGTCTTTTAATTGGTGAGTTTATGCCATTAACATTCAGGGTTATTATTGAGACATGATTTGTATTACCAGTCATTTTTTTTATTCATTTTTATAAAAATTTTTGGTATTTAGCTTGACTTGATTTCTCCTTTGTTTGTTTTTTCTTTTATTGTAGTTCTTCCCTTTGAAGATTTTCATTGTTGTTTTTTATTTCCTCCTTGTGGAATATTTTGCCAAGAATGTTCTGTGGTGAAGGCTTTTTTGTTGTGAATTCTTTTACTTTTGTTTATCATGGAAAGTTTTTATTTCATCATCAAATCTAAAGCTTAATTTTGCTGAATATAAGGTTTTTGGTTGGCATTTCTTTTTTTTTTTTTTTTTTGGTACTGGGAATTGAACTCAGGGGCCCTTGACCACTGGGTCACATCCCCAGACCATTTTTGTATTTTATTAGAGACAGGGTCTCACTGAGTTGCTAAGTGCCTCGCCATTGCTGAGGCTGGATTTGAACTTGTGATCCTCCTGCCTCAGCCTCCCAAGTGCTGGGATTACAGGCATGCGCCACCACGCCCGGTGGCATTTCTTATCTTTTAGAGCTTAGTATATGTTGTTCCAGGATCTCTTGGCTTTGAGGATCTGGGTTGAAAAATCGGCTAAGATCCAAATTGGTTTTCCCTTATAGGTAATCTAATTTTTCTCTCTTGCAGACTTTAAAATTTGATCCTTATTTTGTATGCTAAGCATTTTCATTATAATGTGCCTTGGTGTAGATCTGTTGTAATTTTGTACAATTGGTGTCCTATAGGCCTCTTGTATTTGATTTTCCAATTCATTCTTCCTGCTTGGGAAATTTTCTGATATTATTTCATTGAATAGATTGTGCATTCCTTTGGTTTGAATCTCTGAACCTTCCTCTATTCCAATAAATCTTATTTTTGGTCTTTTGATGGTATCTCAAAATTCTTAGATGTTCTGTTTATGGTTTCTTACCATCTTTACTGTGAGATCTACTTTATTTGCAAGATTATATATTTTTGTCTTCATTTTCTTAGGTCCTGTCTTACAAGTGATCCAATCTGTTGATGATGCTACCTATTAAGTTTTTTAAGTGGCTTATTGTTTCTTTCATTTCAAGGATTTCTGTTTGGTTTTTTTCTCAGACTCTTTATCTCTTTCTTGAAGTAATCTTTTTCTACCTGTATTTAATCTCTTATCTCCTTGTTGGAGAGATCAATTTTTGCCTGTATCTGCTCACTTAGGTCATTTTTTAAATCCCAAATCATTTTAATTATGTATATCTGAAACACCTTCTCTGACATTTCTCCTACTGTGCTTTCTGTGGCTTCTATTGTTGTAGTAAGTATGTTGGTTTGTTTGGGGCATTTTCCTCCCTTGGTTTTCATGATGTCTATGTGTTTTCCTCTCTTGCCGGGTAAGCCTGAGGTATTACGGCTTCTGCCCTTTTGTCTTATAGCATCCCTACAGGTTACCCGAAACCTCACTTTTCAGGGAAAGATCAATATTACAACATTCAACTTACCCAATGTGTATCCATATTTCAATTAGCTTCTATTTTTATATTTACAATTTTGTCACTATAAACAGAAATGATGAGATCGGTTATCTTTTACATACAGTCTCTATGTTTGCTTGGTGGTTTACAGTATCTAATGATAGCAGGGGGGACTTAGGGGTTGGCTAAGATGTTTATGATGTAGGATGTGAGAAAACAGAGGTATTAGACTATTTGACTACTGAGAATGTAAACATAAGAATTTGGCTGTTAGTAGGAGAAGCAAGAAATAGGCATGCCCATGTAAGACTCCCTGTTAGTTCACAACAGGATAACTGGTAGCACCTCTAGTAGAGTACCTTCTGATGCAGCCTGGTCCACAGGGAACTTAGTAATGTCTTACCAGGACCTTTTTGTTGTTCCTTGATAGTAGCCTCAATATCTCAGTTTTGTGGCAGTGGCAGCCTCAAGCCTATAATTATCTTGATGTTGGGTTGTGTAGCCACAGAACCCCTTTGCAGTGTGTCTCTCTGGGCAGGAGCAGGTTGCCTCTCCAAGTTGCAGGTGTGGGGTGGGCCTCTCTCTCTGGATCTCCTCTTGGCCTTGGTGAGGTAGAACAGGCAGTCTGGCTTTCCTCTCCCCACTCTCCTCCTCCTGGATCTCCTCCCAGTCTAGGTGTGGTGGAGGGTGTCGGGAAGGCAGGTGGCAGGGCCCTTCCTCAGGCTGGGCCCTTCCTCCTGTAAAGCCCTTCCTCCAGCCGAGCCCTTACTATGGCCATGCCCTTCCTACAGCCAAGGCCTGTTGCTCCTAATCCTGGTGGTGGCATGAGCTTTAGGCGGTCACACAGGCAATTGGCGGGACCCTTCCTCTGGCCAGACCCTTCCTCTGGCCAGGCCCTTAACTCAACTAATCTTGCTTGATGAGATACCTTTAATGGGAATCATCCTTTTGAGGACTCTCTAGTGGCCTTACAAGACTTCATCAGATTTGTGCTGCAATTTCAGGATCTTTTTGCCATCCTATGTTTTCTCTGACACGTTATATCCTCCATTGTACTCTGAAGGCTATCTCCTGTCTATGCCTATATCCTGGCTTTCATCCAATTTAGTAGCTTCCAAGGGTGCCATTTTGCCCTACATTGTCTTGTTACAGTGAACACAGCTGAGGTATAAACTCAAATATATGACAGTAAGAGTCATAGAACTCAAAAGTTATTTAAACTCTTTATCAAATCCATTTCTGTTATGGTGAGATCAGGGCTATGGTTGGGGAAAACTAAGACATTAAAACATAAATAGCTGGATGAAGTCCTTAAGAACTTTGGTTGTAGCTGGGCGCGGTGGCACATGTCTGTAATCCCAGCACTTGGGAGGCTGAGGCAGGAGGATTGCAAATTCAAAGCCAGCCTCAGCAATGGCGAGGCACTTAGCAACTCAGTGAGACACTGTCTCTAATTAAAAAAAAAGGGGCTGGGGATGTGGCCCAGTGGTCCAGTGCCCCTGAGTTCAATCCCTGGTACCAAAAAAAAAAAAAAAAAGAACATTGGTTGTGCATATTTCTGTAACTTGTTGAAGGTTTCAGAATTGATCTTGAATAATAACTAAAATTTCATCTGTGCAAGAATGAAATGGCAGAGGCATCTATTTTAAAAGGCAACATGCAGTCTTTAAGGAAATTATTCATTTTTCATCTTGTTTGTCAGATTGGTAACCAGTCATAAATTAGCAGCATAATCTGGATTGAGGCATGCTGAACCTGATAAACAACAAGATATTGCACCCCAAGGGACTTCAACAATTTGTAAGTATGTTCCAGTAGGAGCAGTGGAGTAACCTATAATTGGAATTGGGCAATTTATCAAGTATGTGGTAATATAAGAATAAGTAAGTAGCTAAATAGCAAAAGACTTTTACGTGTTCATATGTTCAAAAGCCAGTGGCTCTTCTGCTAATTTATTGTGGAATGTGCTGTAAATAGAGGCTTTTTCAGTTAAAGTGAGATTTGCCCTCATCCAAGGGGAAAAAAAGAATGGATAAGTAAGAATTAATTCAATAAGTGTCCTTTCTTGAGATAAGGGAATATTGTCAAGGTTACCAACTCATATTAAGATGGCTCTTAAAAGCTAAAAGAATATGGTGACCCACTATGAGTTAAATAAAAATGCCTGAATTGTATTGGAAGGAGGAATAAATATTTGGATGAAAGTGTCTATGTTGGAATTAATAGCAAATTTTAGGTCAAATTCTATGTTCTACAATACAGTTCAAAGAAAATAACTTCACCTAAGTAACCCAGAATAATGGGTAAAAAGGAGCACCACTATTCAAATAATTCAATGTTGACTCTACTCTGTGGGCAGATCTACCCACAGGAGAGGAGCAGTCATCACAGAAATGGATTTGTTATAGTCATGGGTATAGGGGCATCTACAGCAATACGGTTAGATAGTGGTACTTAGATGCTGTATATCAAAGAAATAAAAATTATTATGATGATTAGCCAGGAGAAAAGAGAAGTCAAGAAGCTCTGACATGAAGGGAGTTTTGTTTAAAGATGGTTACAAATCGACATTATTAGAGATATACTGGATGAATAACATAAGACTAATTTGATTAATAACCAGAATCTATAAAACAAGAATGAAGGAGCAGGTGGCATTGCAATATAATCAAAAAGCTTTGCTCAGTTCCTGCACCTGGGAAAATTTAGAAGTCTGGTACTCACTGGAATCTTGGAGCATTGTAATATTTACTGTAATGGCTCCCCCAGTAGGTCCCTGAATGACTCATAGTTATTTGCTTGCACAATTCAACTCTAAAGAAAGAGTAATATCAGACATTTTCAACTATATGGGTTGACATTGGTACTTGAAGATATAAAAAGTTTAGGTATGTCTTATGCCCAGGAAGATAATCAAAAACATACATGGAATAACATTCTGTAGCAAAACAGAAAATGAATAGTAAACTATAGCTACCAAAAGAAACAGTGATCTATTATGAAAAAATAGACATCATGACTAGAAGGTTTATTTGAAAATATCCTGTGTTGAGTTAACAGATTACACATCAAATTCAATATCAGACTGAGATGGAATTGATAATTAAAGAATTAAAGGAAGAAACTCAAAACAAATCATTACCATAACTGAGTTAATTAGCATATTATTACCAACAGGGGACAAAACACATAACTAAACACAAAATATATGACTTAGCATGAAAACAAGAATAATCATGCAATAAAAGAAGCAAGGGAAACATCAAAAATTTAAAAGGAAAAAGAGTTTCAACACAAAAACAATAGAAATATCATGTATGAATCTAAGAGTGCATCATGTAGTGGGAAGAATGGGATCCATAAGAGTGGGAAGTTATACTCCATGTATGTAAAACATGTCAAAATACACTGAACTGTCATGTGTATTTAAAAAGAACAAATAAAAAAGGAGTTAAAAGTCAATTGAAGAAACAATGTTTAAATATAAGACAATGTTATTTTCCTGTTAGAAATTGAGTAGGTACATAAAGTTCCAAGAAAACTTGATAGTAATCAATTAAGACCAAATTGATAATTATGATGATATTGCTATATAAGGAAGCAGAAATAATTCTGTGAACATCTAAGGATAAAAAGAACACCAACCATCATTCATGATGAAAAAATATATTTTACTTCAAGTTACCACACATCAAGTTTCATTAAAAATTTACATAAATCTAGATTTTTTTGTTGAAAATATTTAAACTCTTTTTGTTGGGGGAAAAAAACTGTTTTCAAGCAGAAAAAGTTTTTTAAAAACTCATATTTGGAATCATTACTATAAAATAAAAGGGCAGTTCATGAAAGTAAACATAGAAAATACAGAGACTCTAGAACGAACTACTAATAGAAGACAAAACAAAACAAAGCTGTTACATAAATTCAAGCACAGAAGCCAGAAGAAAGTGTAATATCTTGTAGAACTCTATATATGGAGCCCCTAAGCTTCAAGAACAAGTGGAAAATAAAGGTATTTCCTGCCAAAAAAAAAAAAAAAAAATTGAGAGAGTTTACCACCAGTAGATACCACCAGACACAATTCAGAAGCACATATTTCAGGCATGAGGAAAGTAATTTCAAACAGAAGGGCTGGTAGGCAAAAAGAATTTGCAGGAAAAAAAAAACTGAAAAATGAGTGTTAAGATGAATCAGGATACCTGGTCAAAAGATTTTTATGTTACTTATGTTAGGTTTCATATTTGTATTTTTTGTTCTGTTATATTTTGAGATATTTTAAAGCATATATGAGTGCTGACTGATGGGATAGAGTACTGAGGAAGACGCTGAGGATGTAGTTGAGAGGACAAGGAGAAAAGTGATGGAATATGAGCTAAGAATGTCAGAACAGCTGTAATCCAGAACACAAATAGAGGCAGCATCTTTTAGAAGTGGAATGATTTTTTTTTTAAATTTAAAAATAAGATGAGCAGGTAAAGAATTGGTCACATTTCATTTTCTTTCCTTCTTTTCTTATATTTATCATTTTTCCCCAATGTGTGAGACATAACCAGAAGTTCAGAATAAGAGAAGGAATGGAGCACATGGTTTGAGGGAGGTAGAAAAAGTGTGTAAGAAAGGGAGAGAAGATTGTTGACAGAGAACTAGATTGCCAATTAGAATTGAAAATCCTCCTGCTTCTCTTCTGCCATCTATGTCTATTGCTCTTTTGCCCATTTACTTTGAGTTTTTGCATTTGCTTTTCCTTAAATTATTAGCAGTTACATGTTATTGCATTATAATTCTTTCTAAATATATATCTCCTATCCAGAGTTGTTTTGTGATTTTATACTGTTTCATATTATTATGTTTCCTTCCTTGAAAACTCTTAGTAGGGATAGCAAATTACTACAAGAAAAGCCAAATTCTTCCCCATAGCACATCTTCAGATCCAGCTAATACTGTTTTTCCTTCTCATCATGTGTTCAGGCTGTTATCTTTTTGAAAGGCAAAAATCACACTGTGACAACCGTGAAGGCAAGAGATTTATTCACTAGCCTTTGTGGATGGTGGGAGGTCAAAGAGGTGCTGGGAGAGAGGAGTCAGGGAGAGGGGAGTGTGTAAGCTCTGGTGGGAGAGAGGAGTCAGGAGAGGGGAATGTGCAAGCTCTGAATGGAAGGTGGGTGCCTGGTCTCGCCAGCTGTGGTCTCTGGAGCTGTCAGCTAAGGCAACTGTCTTCAGGCTGGAGGCTGGAGCTGTTGGCTGGGGCAGCTGCTGTCGAGCTGGAGATGGTGGGTCTAAGGCTGGTGCAGTGGGTGCCTCCTCTCAGCAGGGATGAGCTGTTGTGTGTTTAGCTCTGAATGGATTGGAGCTGAAATAGGGATTTCTGGTGGGGGGTGTATCAGAGCGACCCTTACTGCTATTGGCTCTTTGCCCATGGAACAGGTCAACCTTTAAGCCCATTGGCTCCTGCCTGGAAAATGAAACAAGGTTGCTTTGCTTAGGATACTGAAACTTCCCTTTGGGGGGTGGGGGGATGGTGGGGATAGCCTATCTATCACTTTTACATTTCTACTTCCTTCTTCTCATTAATAACTATTTAGTCTAAAAGGTTTCTTCTCAAACATACCTCTATATTTATAATTTTAGATAAAATTCCAGATTTTATTGTCCCATAGCAGAATGGAATCTAACAACACAAACACTGAAATCCCAACAACCTAACCAAACCCTATGTTATAATATGTGGCTTACATAGCAATCAAAATAGATTTTAGTGAAGAAGGATGAGTAGGGTAAATTAATAAGCCCACATTCTAAAATTAAAGCAATAGTCATTTAATTCTTTAGTAAATAAGTAATAAAAATATTGATTAAATTTTGACAATTGCTAGTTTCAAAGAAATGGTGATAAATATTGACCATACAACTGGGAAGTTTGCTAAACCAGTCTCTAAAACACTGTGTTGAGCATGTTCTTATCCTAGTTGGTTTAGCCAGTGTGGGGTATCTCTTCTTGTTTGCTCTTGTACCTTTAAGTGCCCAGTGCTTAATGCTCAGTGTTTGGGACAGTTTCCACTTCCTTTCAACATGTTCAAAGGTTCTGTATTTGTTGGGCTTTGTATTCCCAGTCTAAACTCCCTTTGTGTGCATTGACCTTCTTTTTGCTTGTTTATATTATTTATCATCGCTGTGGACTCAGAATGCCTTGGGAAGATATAGGACACAAATATTCATTTAAAATTCTCCAAAAAAAGATGAGTCAGTGTCAGTTTTGAGTAATACTGTAGACTTTTCTCTAATTTCCTCCAAACCAGAATCATTTTATACAGCAAAATTTGTAGCCTTTTTGCACCAGTAGTTCTGGCATTGATGCTAATTACCTTAAGCTAAATATCATGCTATATTACAGCTTGTTCATCTCTGAAATATTAAAAGCATACTGGCCACTGTTGTGTCATTCTTTTCAGGAATTATCTACTAAATAAAGATAAGATGTTTTGCTTACTTGTGTGTAATAATTTGGTATTGCTGTGAGGGGAAGATTAAAAGGCAAAATTGGAAGCTATCTTTTATTGATACTCATTTCACTCTTTGTTGTTTAAGTATCATTTTTGTAATTCCTGGATAAGAAAGGAAATAAGCACCTAGAGGAATAATAGACATTTCTATAAATGTTTATCCCACATGACAAAATGTTTTTCTCTCTACAAGTTAATCCACAGAATAGCATATGAGTAAAAATGAATAAATTAATAAGTAATCTGCAGAATAAAATGTTTTTCTGTCTTTGTTCTTCAAACATGCATTTTTAGTAATGAGTATACTCTAAAAGAAAGTCTGCACTGTAAAAAAAGGAAGACAATCACTATTTTTAAATGTCAGTTTTGTTCTTATATAATGATACTTTCACTGAATTAAGTCCTTAGTAGAAATGTGAGAAGTAAACAATATTTTTTTAACTCTTGAGGGAAAAAGCCTGCCAGGTATATAGAACATTTATTTTAGGAAAAAAAGTACCTCTTAAGCAACTAATTTTTATCTAGAAATATTTTTTTTTCTTATAATATCATTAAGAGTTTCCAAAGTTGCACACAAATATTTTAAATCATTTTGGAAAAAAATTCAAACTTTTTCATTATCCTATATTGAAATGTTGCATTATAATATAGATCATAAAATCTTTTTGCACCTGTAACATTTTAAGATATGTATGTATATAGCAAGAGATATGCTCAAATACACACATATCCATGTGTATAATTATGTATGAACATATTTTAAAACCCATTGGGTTTGACATAGAATATAAGAATGCAATGAACTAATGTCTGCAATCAAACAGTAGAATCAACTTTAATACAAAACAATAAAATGTTCAACTAGATCATAGTCTTACCGAAATAAATTACTTATTTTGTATTTTGTAGTTTTACTCTAATGAAATCATCAAAATGGCTTTATAAACAATGACAGAATATTATTATTTGTTTAGAAATAAAATGTATGGTTCAAGGACTTGTATAAATCAATAGGACAGATAATTTAGCTTCACTTATGTTGGAAGTTATGAGCTGTAATAGGATGTGCCAAGAGAAGAAATAAAACTCCAGCCAATGGCATATTTATTTCACCTTCCAAAATCAAGTGACTCAAATGTCTCCTAAAGGCGATGACACTGTTAAAACAATTTTGCAAGATCTCTTAGGAAAGTATAGTTACAATTTGTTGGGAAAAATCTAGATTTTAATGAGGTACTCCAAATATATTTTTTAAATTCTGAAGACAAACAAAAGCACATTTTGACAAAAGTTTATATTATTTATTAAAAGATTTTCTTGAAAATTGTATTTTCAATTTTATTTTAGATATTTTGGAATTCTCCTTACTTTTAATTATTCAGGATCAACAGAATTGTTACAACAGATTAAAATACTAATGGTAATGTTAATATAATAGCACCTTTATATGCTACATTACAGATACATTACACACAGATTTGAATTTGATTTCAAAAGTTGTAGTGTTTGCTTTGTAAATATGTTGCTGATACATAGTTTTTAATAAGGTATATAAAATCATGTACTCAATTTCAGTGAACAACATATAAGTAAGGCAATTTTAGTGTTGAGGTAAATTTGAAAAAAATAATTTGATTATGGAATGAAGTATTGTCCATCAAAACAACTCCAAACATTGTTTTGTTTCTGTTGTCAATTGCACCAGCCAAATTTAGAAGAGGTAAAAATAAAGCAGCTCTCCACCCTCATATTATTACTTTCTAAATTGTCTGACTACATACCTGGAAAAATAAATGCCACTAGACAACATGTAGAAAGCAAGATGCACTGCAGAGTATTGAAGAAAGAACATTATTACCAAGAAGTAAGTCTGACTAAATGTAACATGGCTGAATATTTAATTATTAGCTCGTTGGACATGAGCCCAAAGGAAATGTTTAAATTATTCATATGCTAGACATGAAAGATTTTAATATTATTTAATAAATGAAATATTTTAGATAAAACAAGGAAAGAACACTGGTAGGAAAATTTTATAATGATAAAAAAAACTAGCCTCAACCGAAAAAAAAAAAAAAAAATCTCCTCTATAAACAGAAGAATATTGCTAAGTAAAAATAAATGAAATATTTAAAAATACTGTTAAAATGTTTGTATGTTAATGTAATTGCACCTGATGTAATTTTCATTGACTTGAAATCTGGGTATATAAATTGATGCTTTAATTGGGGGCAACATGAGAAAAAGTAACCATTCATGCATTATTCTTATTAAGAAAAGCCAGATTTTACATAGTTAATGTTAATAAAAACCCATCAAGTGATAAGTAATGTTCAGAAAAATATACAGGTCAACTCAGACATATACTTGTTTTGTTTGTTTTATTTTGGTGTTTGTCTGTAGCCTCTGACCCTTCGTCTGGTAAAGAATCTCCCCCACCAAATGGACAACATAACCAAAGTAACCTGTCCCTTTTGACTCCAGTGATACAGAGCCAACAGAGTCTAATAAAACTACAGTTTGCTCTGCAAGATTGGCAATTTTCAGGGAGAAGAATCCCTACATTCTGGAGTTGCTATTTGAAAAAATAATGTAAAGTTTTCTTGCCAACAGCTATGGTGCTTGCTACGTGAAATTAGTTTAATCTGAGCAATAGAGAGAGGGATCCTAGAAAATATTGTTTGAATACCTGCATCCACTAACTTATGTAGTTAATTTTGTTTTAGAGGTTTCAGAATAAATTTCCAACTCTTGTTTAAACTAAAGTTGAGTTGCATTTCTCTTATTATACAATTAAAAGTAATGACAAGGTATAACTCAAACATGTAGAATAAACCTGATGACTATAAAGGAAAATAATTCCTGTTTCTACACTCACAGAATATTTTAGCTGTAAATTTTGGGAAGCTCCATATTGTCAGCAAAATTTAGAAAGTTTTAATATAAAATGAATTAAGGGTTTGAGTTCTCCTTGTCTTTCATTAAATTTTTCTTGTTCTGAAAAATTGTGCCTAATTCCATCCTATTATTTTATGTTTTGATAAATATTTCCATGAATAGAATCAGTATTATTTAAATTACATGATCAATTTGTTGGCCAAATTTCTTACATATTCTAGTATTTAATCCTTTTATTTTGTTCCTACTTTTACACAAATTGAATCAATAATGACATTTTTATTATTTTTTATTGGTGCATTATAATTATGCATAATAGTATAATTGTGTCATAGTTGGATATGCACATAACATAATTTGATCAATCTCATTCCCTAGTACGTTCCCTTTTATAATCTGCACAGAATATTTTCTTTCTTAACCACAATGACAGTTTCTTCTTACTCTGACTTCTTTTTTATAAACCATCCCTTTTATTCAATTCATGCAGTCTCTTATTTTTCAACTACTTTTTCAAAATATTATCAAGGAAATTTAAAGAACCCATTAATATTGTGCAGCTCCTTATATTACTTCTTATTTATGCTACATTTAACTGTTATACTTAGTAAAACTTAAATTTTGCCTTGTGATATTGAGGTATTATCATCTCGGACTATGTTGTCTGAAATTTTTAAAATTGATTTATTCTAATTTGTTATACATGACAGTAGAATGCATTATAATTCATAGTACACATATAGAGCATAATTTTTCATGTCTCTGGTTATACACAAAGTAGTCACTCTGACTCCTTATAAAATAGTTTTAATTAGATTTGTATCTTCAAGAATAAAATCAGGATATATTTCCCTTTATCAGAAATATGAACATCATGCTGTTTTTTATAGAAAACAATAAAATTTTTCTATGATTCTTCAAGAATTTGATTTCATTAAGAAATTATTCCATGTGGAATATCACAAGGCTATAAATATTCAACAAATATGACAATATTACCATAACAAAAGGACATTCTCATCTATCATATCAAAGAATAATTATAGGAAATTGTATACAGGTCTTAAGAATTTCAATTTAGGTAGAAGTTAATGATGTTATAAGGACTCTAGGAAATAGATGAAGTATAAAAGTAGAGAATTATAAACTCATTTAAAAACATTTAATAAAAGAAGCAGAGAAAATAATGAAAGGCAGAGAAAAAAGATCATAAAACAATAAGAACTGAAACACTATAAGTGTTATGGGGACGAAGATACATGTAGAATTTCTTCACCCAGAATGACTATAAACAAGTAAAAGTGAAGAGATTTGCTCAGAAGAAATCATTTGGGGAACTTTAACTGGATTATTAGAAAATCCCATTTGAGCAGAACTACTGCAGAAAGGAGAAAGGAAATGGCAATAAAAACAATCCTGGTCAATGAAAAAGATGTAAGTCATGAAAAACAGCTCAGAGTAACCATTGAAAAATATTGAGAGGGCCTGAATGACCCACACAAATATACTTGTATTGAGATTTTAAACTGATTAATCAAATTTTTCTATCATTGCACTCCATTTTGTGATGTAATGTTTATACATTCTTCATACTTTTAGCACTTTAGAATTGTGTAATTATTGAAGGAACATCATGCATTATACTTGTTACCATATTTAAAATTATGTTGCATAATGGAAATAATGAATTTAAAGTTATTAAGTGACAGAAGAATCTGATATTGTTTTTCAATATATAAGGTAAGTGGCTATAATTCTTTGTGAGACGTTAAGAACATATGTAATATGGTTTGAAAGGGTCTTTTGTTTTATGGAAGATTTGATACATTATTATTCTACAATACATAAGTTAATGTTATTCATAACTCAGATATCAAGAGCTAAGGACCTGCTGGTTTAAGTTAGAAAATGCTTTGAAAAGAGAAAAAAGAAAGGTGAGCTGTTTATTATTGATTTAAAAAGCTTATGAGAGAATGCATGTGGTACATGGCCACAGAAAATACACTACTATATAGAAAATGATAAACATCTGTTAGTAAGTTTTTTTTAATATTTATTTATTTGCTTTAGTTGTACACAATGCGTTTATTTGTATGTGGTGGTGCTGAGGATCGAACCCGGGCCGGCCCGTGCACGTGCTAGGCGAGCACTCTACCGCTGAGCCACAATCCCAGCCCCAGTAAGTTTTTCAAATGCTATGATTTCCAAAGCAAAATGAAGATTCCTATAAATCAGATTCAGGAATATTCTTGGAGGAAAGAATTGAAAGTTATCTTACAATAGAAATGGCTTAGCAAAGAATGAGAAAATGAACTGAAAGTAGGCAGAGGAAATAAATAGGAAGTAAAAATGTGAGGTATTATGAAACATGATGATAATGTCACTTAAAATGGGATTATAATTTCTGATTTTGAGTAATAAATTAAGAGATTAAAAGCATCCAGATCTTTGGGGCTGGTGTTGTGGCTCAGAGATAGAACTCATGCCCAGTATGTGCAGGGCACTGGGTTCAATCCTCAGCACCACATAAAAATAAATAAAATACAGTATTGTGTCCAACTACAACTAAAAATAAATATTTTTTAAAAAGCATCCAGATCTTGCATACATTTTTTGGACAAATAAAATTTTGCCTTATTATATAGCAAATATATTGGATTACACAATTATGTTAATGTACATATATAATGTATAATGCAAACACAGATTTTTTTTTTACCTTATTTTCCAAAACCACAGTATACACTTTCTCCTAAGTGAGGACTCTGATTTAAAATTTGCAATTTCAAAAATAACTATTTGAGTTATTAAAAATCATATTTTAAAATATCAGTGAGAATAGAAAGTTAAATACACTCTGAGACTGTATCATAATAACATACTTTCTGTCATGATGTTTTAATTATGTAAAAAGAACATGAAACAATAATGTTTAAATCAGAATTTCTATAAACTCTAGAGTAGAAGCTGTGGGCAAAGACTGTATGTAATTTGATGCTTTGAACCAAATAAGATAATTCATTCACTATAAACATTGGTTATGGCAAATTTGATAAATTTGTTTATAGTAATAGTGCTCATGCCTGCATGGATATTGGCATAATTTGAATAAAAATTAAAATTCAATGTCCACACCATATCCATACAAATTACTTCAAAATATCTGAGAATAGAGATTTTAAAAATACTAATTTATGGATAAAGCTAACAAATTGTCTATGACAAGCACATTTTACTAAGTGGGATTATCATGCCTTATTTTCTTTCAGTTACAGTAAACAATAGTTACATGTTTAAGTAGTTGCCTAATTAATAACCAGCTGATTCACAGATTGTTTTCACGGTATTTCTATGGACTCCAGAGAGTTAAGTGTTTTATTTTATCAGTTCCCATACTCTCTGTATAATTCAGGCATAATTTATTCCTTGTTATTTTTTAATACAGTTGTCCTTTCATAATGGAGGTTCTTAATATCTAGACTCTATCCTCACATATTCAGACTACATAGGAAAGATGATATGAACTTCATTTCTTGAATTTGCTAAATTACTTCATGACTTGTCAGTTAAAAATATGACAGATTTTAATTTAAACCCAAATTATAAAAATTTATTATTCTTATTGCATTCACAACAAAATTTTTCTCTATCTTCTATTTATAACCTGAGTTAATTTTGGTTAAACTTTAATAGGTAAGGGAGGGAGCAAGATGGGAGGGAGGGGGAGAAAAGAAAAAAAAAAAAAAAAAGGTGGTTGAATGAGATGGATACCATTTTCCTTAATGCATGATTGAAGACCTAAATTGTACGAATATACTTTGTATACAAACAGTTGTGTGTAAAAAGATACTAAATATATGTACTATGAGTTGTACATATTAAAAATTATAAAAATAAAATTAAAAAAATATTATCAAATGTTTTTCTTATTATGTATGTTTTCACATTATACAAATTGAAAATAATCAATGAACTTGTGTCCCTCTCTAACTCACAATATCCTATCTTATGCTACATCCATATTAGTTATATATGTGTATGTGTGTATGAAAGTATATGAGTGTAAATGTATAAACATTATCCACTCAGAATTTGCATGTTCTTAATTGTACAAAAATCAAAGGGAAATATCAAAGCCATCTCTGTACTTCAGAATGAATTTTGTGGTGATATCCTTTTATTAAAGTTACCTGAGCTGGGTGCATTGGCACACACCTGTAATCTCGGCAGCTCAGGAGGCTAAGGAAGGAAGATCAAGAGTTCAAAGTCAGCCTTAGCAAAAGTGAGGCACTATGCAACTCAGTGAGAACCTGTCTTTAAATAAAATATAAAATAGGGCTGGGGATGTGGCTCAGTGGTTGAGTGGACCTGAATTCAATCACTTACAAAAATGTTACCTATTAAATTCTATATTTTTTATTATAGCATTCTCAGTAAGTCAAAAATTTTGGTAAAGGGCACACAATAGGATAGGTCCAGATTATAAAATGAGGAGTAAAATGAACAATGGTTCTGAAATCTTGAAATTTAAAGTCTCTTGAATTTACAACAACTATTGAAATGGAAAATATGACACAATATAAATATAACATTTGGATATTTTTAGAAGTTTATTTTTTATCATACTTGTCTTCAGAAACGTGTATAAAACTAATATTAAAATAATCTGATCTTGTCTCAGGATCAAGCAGAGAAGTAAAGGAATGCTAAGATTTGTATTATGTTAATTCATGCAAAATTCATGTTGAAATTTAATTCCCAATGCAACAGTACTAGGCAGTGTGATTTTGGGAAGTGATTAATCCACAAGTGGAAACCTCATGAAAAAGATTATAAAAGAGGTGAGATTAAAGAAATGCAGTCTTTCCTTTTTACCATATGAGTATAGCATACGCCATAGAGGACACAGCAACAGGTGCCATTTTGGAGGTGAAGACTCTGTCCTTACCAGACAACAAAACTGCTGGTGCTTTGATTTTAAACTACCAACCTATAGGACTGTGGTGAATAAATTTCTGTTTTTTAATAAATTACCCAATATCCATTATTTTGGTATAGTAGCACAAATGGATTAAGGCACAGAATATATGTTTTAAAAAAAAAAAAGTACATTTTTGTGTAATCTTTGAAGATCCCAAACTCTAATTTTAAAATATTGCTATTCCATAGAGAGAGTATTGAGGGTCTAGCATCTCACATGAAGCAAGGCATATTCAGTGGTAAACCAGCAAGTAGCAAAATAAAGAAAAACAACTCTTCTGGAATCCAGTTAAATTTATTTAAATATTCTTGGTGTGTACCACTTTTTTAGTCTCCTAATAACTTTCATATTTTAAGATGAAACAAATTGCTTTAATAATATAAGGATCAATGTCAGTAAGTAGTAATCATATTAACAGTTACTTACAAACAAATTCTTTCCTATCCTGAAGAAAACCTGTGTAGCTTTGCAACAGACAGTAGGAAATTTCTCATCATAGAAAATACAAGAAAAAAATCAAGCAAACAAGAAGAAAAAAAAGAAAAAAGAAGAAGAAGAAGAAAATATAAAGAAAGAAAAGCCAATGCAGGTGTGTCAGAAATTACTATTTCTCTTTATTAATGCGTTATTCTAATTTTCCTGGTATTCAATCAGGTTTTTGTTTGTTTACTTTTTTGGTGTTGTTGTTTGCTATTTAATTTCTTCTGTTTAAATGTGGGAATGGCAGTGGGGGCTATCCACTGGAGTGTGTGCAGAAATGAAATGTACCATTTCGCAGTCTGACACATTGACAACCTGAGAATGGTAGTCACATTGTTTCTCCTGTTTTGTCTGAATGCAGAGGACTTCTAGGATAAAGAAGAGGGTCTCATCATTAGCCTGATTGGGAAGAGTAGAGCCACCCTGTATTTATTGCACAAGAGTAGGCTTCTCAAATTTTGGCATTGTCACAAAATAGAATGTATCCTGAGTAAAACCTTATCAAAGCAACAGTATTCTGAGTACCATACTAATGTAAAAATTCTCAAGAGAAATATATTTTTGTTTCATGAACATATGAATATATTTTATAATTTCTGTGATTTAACAATGCAGTGGTAACTATTTTCACTGCTAATTAATAAGAAGAAATGAAACTTTCTTTCTGTGTTCAATGAATAAGCACCTCAGGGGAAAGAAGAACCATTTAAGTAACAATGCATTTTTTAAACATTTTATAATAACAGTGTTAACAGGAACATAAAGGAAAATTCAAGAAGAAATAACTAAGCTTAACACTGGATATCAGGAATAGCTTCAAACAGAAGATGAAATTTGAGTTGGTACTTGGATCATGATTATGAGTTTATTGAGCAGAAAAGTTACCATAAGATGCAAATAAAGAATTTTTGATTTTGTGGCATGTTTAAAAAAAAAAAACTTTTATGTTTAGTGAATATGATATTTGCAAAGACTTAGTGTAGTTATGGTTTGGGTGTGAGGTGTCCCCCAAATGCTAATGTGTGAGACAATGCAAGAAGATTTAGAGGTGAAATGATTGGGTTATAAGAACTTTAAACAAATCAGTGAATTAATGCCCTGACAGGAATTAAAAAGTGGTAACTGAAGAAAAGTAGGGTGTGCTGAAAAAGCCAGGAATGCACAGCCTGCCTTTGGGGTATAAATTTGTATCTAGTGAGTGGAGTCTCTTTCTGTCTATCTGCTTCTTGATCACATCCTGAGCCATTTTATTCTACCACAATGTTATGCCATGATGCTCTGCCTCACCTTAAGCCCAAGAAATTGACTCAGCCTTCTATGGACTGATACCACTGAAACCATGAGCCCCCAATATAAACCTTTCCTTCTTTAAAATTGTTCTTGGGTCTTTTGGTTACAACACTGAAAAAGCTGACCAGAATAAGTATGCTGCTGAAACTAGTGTGGCACTAGGGGAAAAAATGTTAAATGGGAAAAATATAGAGATATCACAATTTTATTATAGGCAGTAGCAACCATAGGAGTAGGTAATGAAACATTCTGTGGGTTTGGTAGAGCAAGTACCAGCAAATAGTGACATGGGCCAAGTTTGCCCTGCCACCAAATTGTAAATAAAGATTTATTAGAATATAGTCATGTTCATCCATTTATGACTAGTAAAGAATTAAAATATTCACTGTCTGGACCATTCTAAAACAATTTGTCAGTCACAAGCATAGTAGGATTACTAGTAAAGGACCTTGCATTATAGAGCTCATCAATACTGAAGGTCAGTGAAAGGTGACATGGAATAATGGAGACATGGGAAAAACAAAAAAGACAAGATTCTAAAAAGCTAATGGAGAATGCTGTCACAGTAGAAAATAATTTTAACTTATTATGGTTGAGAATTATGGTATAATTTTGTCTAATTTTGTCTACCTTGAATTGAATACCAAAGGTTGAATCTGGAAGGAAGAAATGTTATTGACTCATGTTGAAAAATGAATAAAGATTAAGGAATATTGTTATTTCAGAAAAACTTTTAGTTCCAAGTAGTGACAAAAAGGAGAAGAATATAGTAATATTTGAATGAATTAGGGCTTTATGGGATCCTATTTATCACTTTATTTAACTTATTTATTAGAGAAGGCACAGGCAAATAACAAACTTAAGACAATAAGGCAAAGGAGATAAAGAAGGAAAATAATAAAGAAAGTGGGAATAATTAGCAAAACAGATGGAAGAGAAGGAAGAGAGAAAGAGAATTCAAGGATATTGGATAAACTTGAATAGGAAAAGAAATTCTTCTTCTTTTGTGCTGCCATGGAAAGGAGTTGACAAATTTACACAGCATTATTATAGGTAAATTTCAAATCAGAACAGATGCAATGAAAAGATAAAAACACGTACATGGGGCCTCTTTTCTATCATGCTTCAGAAAGCTCATTTATCTGCTTGGATGGAAAGGTGGTGGCCTTGTGGAGAGCCATAAACAACTCTGAGGGATATAAAATGAAACCCATTCAACTTGGGTTGAAAAATGTAAATAAGCAGTTGTATCAATGTGCGCATGAAAACAAATTTCTCTGATTTCATAAGGGATCTTTTTCTTGATGGATAACATTAGGTGATATTCTGGGAATAACTGTTAGCTGAGCACAGGGACTCATTGATGAGGAAGTCTTGGCACAGAAATCCATATTCCTTGTTAGAGAATAAAAATTATGTTGATATCTACAACAGATGTTGTTAGTTGGCTGCCACTAAAGGTTCCAGCACTTCATCCTGTGGCCATATGGTAAGAATAAGAACCTCATAATTCTGCAGTGTTTTAAGTTTTGGGGTGGGGGGAGAAATTAAACATTATCTTTCATTCCATACACACAAAAAATTCTTTTATATGTTCAATTTATGGATCATTGGACCTAGGAATTTTATATTAGACTTGAAATGAATCAACATTCAATTTAAGGCTAATTATAAAAAATGAGATATTTTTTATAATGTGAAATTATTCACCCATGTCTAATATTTTGTTTGCATTTCTTGGTGTTTCTGACTGTATCTAAGATTTATGCGGTAAGACAAAGTAAATAAATGAGGAAAAACAGGACAATCACTGATCGCCAATTACTGTATTCTTATATTCCATGGAATTTATATTTAGCAACCATATTAATTACAGTCAGGAAGAAGGTTATGAGAGATTTGGAAGAGACTTCTTGAAAACACAGAAGCTGTGTTTTAATTCTTATCACACCTAACTCTTTGGGAGAATTCTAAGTATTAAAGACACACAAATTTAATGAGCATAATAAGCTATTTTCTCTTACAATTTAATTGCCCAGATCATTCTGAGATTTCCAGACTGGTGGAGCAGTTGTGAAAAGTTTACCTGCCTGGAAAGTACAGTGTGCCCCACAGCACCAGAATCTTTGGGGAGACACAGCCTAATTGAGTGCATTGTAGCTCTGCACAATTAGCTCTCTCATGCATCTACCTGTGGATATGCTTTGGATCACAAATAAAGTAGAATGATTCAAATGAAATTCTTTTTTTTTTTTTTTTATTTTTATAATTTTTAATATGTACAACTCATAGTGCATGTATTTAGCATCTTTTTACATACAACTGTTTGTATACAAAGTATATTCGTACAATTCAGGTCTTCAATTGTGCATTTAGGAAAATGATATCCATGTCATTCAACCACCTTTTCTTGTTTCTATTTTTTTCCTTTTCTCCCCCTCCCTCCCCCCTTGTTCCCTCCCTTAAGCTCCCTTCCCTTTGACCATTCTAGTGTTCCGCTAGTCCTCCTATGTACCCCCCCCCCATCCAACAATGCTATGAACTAGCCTCCTTAGAGAAAAACATTTGGTACTTGGATTTTTGAGACTGACTAACTTCACTTAGCATTATGTCTTCCAACTTCATCCATTTACCTGCAAATGCCACTAATTTATTTTCTTTTATTGCTGAGTAAAATTCCATTGTGCTTATATACCACATTTTCTTAATCCACTCATTTACTGAGGGACATCTAGGTTGGTTCCACAACCTAGCTATTGTGAATTATGCAGCTACAAACATTGAGATAGTTGTGTCACTGTAATATGCCGTTTTTAAGTCCTTTGGGAATAGACCCAGGAGTGGGATGGGTGGGTCATAGGGTGGTTCCATTCCCAGTTTTCCAAGCAATCTCCATACTGCTTTCCATAGCGGTTGCACCATTTTGCAGTCCCACCAGCAATGTATGAGTGTGCCTTTTTCCCCACATCCTCTCCAACATTTATTGTTGCTTGTGTTCTTGATAGCTGCAATTCTGACTGGAGTGAAATGAAATCTTAGAGTAGTTTTGATTTGCATTTCTCTAATTGCCAACAATGTTGAGCATTTTTTCATGTATTTGTTGATTAATCGTGTATCTTCTTCTGAGAGGTGTCTTCTCAATTCCTTAGCCCATTTATTGATTGGGTTTTTTTTTTTTTTAGGTGTTAAGTTTTTTTTGAGTTCTTTATATATTCTAGAAATTAGTGCTCTATCTGATGTGCAATATTAAATATTTGTTCCGAATTAGTTGGCTCTCTATTCACCTCACTGATTGTTTCTTTTGCTGAGAAGAAGCTTTTTAGTTTAAATCTATCCAATTCATTAATTCTTGGTAGTAATTCTTGCACTACAGGATTTTTATTAAGGAACTTGGGGCCTAATCCGACATGTTGGAAATTGGAGCTTACTTTTTCTTCTATTGGGCGTATTGTCTCTGGTCTAATTCCTAGGTCCTTGATCCACTTTGAATTGAGTTTTGTGCATGGTGAAAGATAAGGGTTTAATTTCATTCTGTTGCATATGGATTTCCAGTTTTTCCCAGCACCATTTGTTGAAGAGGCTATCCTTTCTCCACTGTACATTTTTGGTGCCTTTGTCTAATATATGATAGCTGAAATTATATGTATTAGTCTCTGTGTCCTCAATTCTGTACCATTGGTCCACCCGTCTGTTTTGGTGCCAATACCATGCTGTTTTTGTTACTATTGCTCTATAGTATAATTTAAGGTCCGGTATGGTGATGCCCCCTGCTTCACTTTTCTTGCTCAAGATTGCTTTGGCTGTTCTGGGTCTCTTATTTTTCCAGATAAATTTCATGACTGCTATTTCTATTTCTTTGAAGAATGACATTGGGATTTTGATTGAAATTGCATTAAATCTGTATAATGCTTTTGGTAGTATGGACATTTTGACAATATTAACTCTACCTATCCAAGAGCAAGATAGGTCTTTCCATCTTCTGATTTCATCTATAATTTCTTTCTTTAGTATTCTATAATTTTCGTTATAGAGGTCTTTCACCTCTTTCATTCGGTTGATTCCCAGGTATTTTATTTTTTTTGATGCTATTGTAAATGGGGTAGTTTTCATCATTTCCCTTTCAGAGGCTTTGTCACTGATGTACAAAAATGCCTTTGACTTACGTATATTGATTTTGTATCCTGCAACTTTGCCAAATTCATTTACTAGTTGTAAAAGTATTCTGGTAGAGTTTTTTGGGTCTTCTAGGTAGATTATCATGTCATCAGCAAATAGTGCTAATTTGAGATCTTCTTTTCCTATCTGGATCCATTTAGTTTCTTTCATCTGTCTAATTGCTCTGGCCAGAGTTTCCAGTACCATGTTAAATATCAGTGGTGAAAGAGGGCATCCCTGTCTTGTTCCAGTTTTTAGAGGGAATGCTTTCAATTTTTCTCCATTTAAGATAATGTTAGCTCGGGGCCTTGCATAAATAGCTTTTATGATGTTGAGATATGTTCCTGCTATTCCTAGTTTTTCCAGTGTTTTGAACATAAAGGGGTGTTGAATTTTGTCAAATGCTTTTTCTGCATCTATTGAGATGATCATATGATTTTTGTCTTTCAGTCTATTGATGTGATGTATTATGTTTATTGATTTCAGAATATTGAACCAACCTTGCATCCCTGGGATAAACCCCACTTGATCGTGGTGCACTATCTTTTTGATATGTTTTTGTATCCGATTTGCCAGGATTTTGTTGAGGATTTTTGCATCTATGTTCATTAAAGATATGGGCCTGAAGTTTTCTTTTTTGGATGTGTCTTTGCCTGGCTTTGGAATTAATGTGACATTGGCCTCATAGAAAGAGTCTGGAAGAGCTCCCTCTTTTTCTATTTCTTGAAATAGTTTTTAGAGCATTGGTATTAGTTCTTCTTTGAAAGTCTTATAGAACTCGGCTGTAAACCCATCAGTTCCTGGACTTTTCCTTGTTGGTAGCTTTTTGATTACATCTTCTATTTCTTTGCTTGTAATCAGTCTGTTTAAGTTGTGTATAGCCTCCATATCCAGTTTAGGCAAATCATACAACTCAAGAAATCTGTTAGTGTTTTCAATATTTTCTGTTTTATTAGAATATAAGTTTTCAAAGAAATTTCTAATTATCTTCTGTATATCTGAGGTGTTTTTCTGATATTCCTTTTTCATCACGAATGTTAATAATTTGAGTTTTTTCTCTTATTTTTGTTAGCATTGCTAAGTGTCTGTCAATTTTGTTTATTTTTTCAAAGAACCAACTTTTAGTTTTGTCAATTCTTTGAATGATTTCCTTAGTCTCAATTTCATTAATTTCTGCTCTGATTTTAATTATTTCCTGTCTTCTACTGCTCTTGGTGTTGGTCTGTTCTTCTTTTTCTAGTGCTTTGAGGTGTGATGTTAAGTCATTTATTTGTTGGTTTTTTTTCCTCTTAAGGAATGAACTCAGTGCAATGAATTTTCCTCTTACTACTGCCTTCATAGTGACCCAGTGATTTCTATGCGTTGTATCTGTGTTCTCATTTACCTCTAGGAATTTTTTAATCTCCTCTTTGATGTCTTCTTCAACCCCTTGTTCATTCAGTAGCATGTTGTTTAGTTTCCAGTTGTTGGAGTAGTTTTTCTTAATCCTTGTTTTGTCGTTGATTTCCAATTTCATCCCTTTATGGTCTGATAGAATGCAGGTCATATCTCTATTTTTTTATATTTGCTGAGAGTTGCCTTGTGACATAATATATGGTCTATTTTGGAGAAAGAGCCATGTGCTGCTGAGAAAAAAGTGTATTCGTTTACTGAGGGATGAAATATTCTATATATGTCCGTTAGGTCTAAGTTGTTAATTGTTTTAAGGAGGCTTAAAGTTCTTTGTTTAGCTTTTGTTTGGATGATCTATCCATTGGTGAGAGAGGTGTGTTGAAGTCCCCTAGAATAACTGTGTTGTGGTCTATTTTACTCTTGAACTTGAGAAGAGTTTGTTTGATGAATGTAGGTGCTCCATTATTTGGGGCATATAGATTTATGATTGTTATATTCTGTTGATGAATGGTTCCCTGGAGTAGTAAGAAATATCTATCTTTGTCCCTCTTAATTAGTTTTGGTTTGAAGTCTACCTTATTTGATATGAGAATGAAAACCCCTGCTTGTTTCTGCCGGCCATGTGAGTGATAAGACTTTTCCCAGCCTTTAACTTTCAGTCTGTTGATGTCTTTTTCAATGAGGTGTGTTTCTTGGAGACAGCAAATTGTTGGGTCATTTCTTTTAATCCATTCTGATAATCTGTGTCTTTTGATTGATGAGTTTAGGCCATTAACATTCAGGGTTATTATTGAAATGTGATTTTTATTCCCATCCATTTTTCTTTGAATTATGGTCTTTAGCTTGATTTGGTTTCTCTTCTGGTTGGTGTTTACCTTAGTTTAATATCTTCCTTTGTTGATTTTCATTGATATCTTTCTCTTCTTCTTCATGAAAAATGTTGCCCAGGATGTTCAGAAGTGCTGGCTTTTGAGTTGTGAAATCTTTTAGCTTTTGCTTGTTTTGGAAGGTTTTTATTTCATCTTCGAATCTAAAGCACAATTTTGCTGGATATAAGATTCTTGGTTGACATCCCTTTTCTTTCAGAGCTTGAAATATGCTATTCCAGGATCTTCTTGATTTTAAGGTCTGGGTTGAAAAATCTGAACATAGTCTGATTGGTTTCCCCTATATGTAATCTGCTTCCTTTCTCTTGTGGCTTTTAGTATTCTCTCCTTGCTCAGTATATTAGGCATTTTCATTATAATGTGTCTTGGTGTGGATCTGTTGAGATTTTGTTTGGTGTTCAGTATGTCTCTTGAACTTGGTTTTCCCATTCATTCCTCAAGTTTGGAAAATTTTCTGTAATTATTTTGTTAAATAAATTACTCACTCCTTTGGCTTGAAACTCTGCCCCTTCCTCTACGCCTATCACTCTTAAGTTTGGTCTTTTTATGGTGTTCCATAATTCTTGGATGTTATGTTCTTGATTTCCAACAAGTTTTGCTGTATAGTCTAAATTCTTCTCTAGGACATATATTTTGTCTTCATTGTCTGAGGTTCTTCCAAGTGGTCTACTCTGTTGGAGATGCTTTCAATTGAACATTTATTTTGCTTTATTGCTTCTTGCATTTCTGGAATTTCTGTTTGGTTTCTCTTTAGAGCCTCTATTTCCCTATTGAAATAATCTTTTACTTCCTGTATTTGTTTTTGGAGTTCTTTGTCAAAATGATCTTTTGCCTCTTGTACTTGCTCCCTCATCTCATTTTTGAGTTCATTTTTAAGTTCCCTAAACATTTGGAATATGTAAGTTCTGAATTCCATCTCTGGCATTTGACCAACTGTGTTTGCCATGGAATCTGCTGATGAGTTATCTTGATTTGTTTGTGTCACTTTCTTCCCTTGTTTTTTCATGTTTCTTGTGTGTCTTTTCTTCCTGCACTGTGGGACCTTGACTATTTCGATTTTACCTTAAAGCCTTATGTTGTTCCTGTAGTACAATGCTATCAGATTCCCTTATAATTCCTTTACACTTTAAAACCTATCACTTTCTATTCTGAAAATCCAAGTTTGATCACAATGTACAAATTTGGTTAACCCAGATATTATTTCCAATGTACTCTGTACACTTCTGATGGGGTTTTATAGCTTCAAGTATTGGATACAGAGGTGTTATGTTTAGGAAGAAGGAAGTGTCTTGATGTTGCTGCCTGAAGCTCTTGGAGCAACGGAGCCGCGGGAAGAAGTTCAGAGGCGAACTGGAAACAAACAGCTTTTTATTCTGATAACTTTTCTCTCTGGCTCTAACAATGACTAACACGCACCACAGATACCACGAAAATGGCACTGACCCAATCAGCAATTTCGGCCAAGTCACTCGAGAACCCGGGACAAATCCCGTGAGACTACGGAAAGCGACAATGCCCAAATCTCCACGGCTCATAGTCAACCGCAATTCAAGTCAATCCCCAAACAGGGCTCCTGAATCTTGAATTGTTCTTTCTTGGAAAGTATGAAAAGGGAGTTCTATTGAAGTGGTTTAGTGGAAGTGGTTTAGTATCAGTAGATGAGAGAAGAAAGAGAATGGAGTAGACAATTAGGAGGAAAGACCAATTTATATATAAAGTAAGATGGAAAAAAAAATGATAAAAGAGTAGAAATTGGTGTAAGAGAGAGGAGAGAGAATCAAGAAAATAGAGAGTAAAGTATATATAAAACTGCTTTGCTATCCAGTTCAATTGCGCTGGTTCTAGAAATCCCAAGTTCTGCGTATAACTTGTTTTTTCCTCTGTTCAGTATGCACTGGCAGGGTGTAAATATGAAAGATGAAGGAGGAAGAAAAGATGCAAAAGTGAGAAGGAAGAAAAGAGGGAAAGAAAAAAGGAGCAGAAGCAAACAAACAAACACACCGACAATCAATGCAAAAAAAAGCAAAACAAAACAAAGCCAAAAAAAGAAAAAGAAAAACCAACAAACAAACAAACAGGAAAAAAAAAAAAAAAAAAAAACCCGAAAACCAATAAAACAAGCAAACCAACCAAAAAAAAAAAAAAAAAGCCGAACCCCAAGTCTCAAACAAAATGGGCCCTGGGAAGCCCCCCTCTTTTTTTTCCTTTCCAGTTTAACCCAACTGCATCGGACCACGTCCAGACAGTCTGCGGCCCTGTCAGTGGAGTCAAGGCTGCACCCTAGGCCAGCGACAGAATGGCTCAGTGGAAGAGTGGCTCAGGGGGGTTGTGTTTCAGCAGATGAATGGCACCAGGAAGGGGACCCTCCAGAAGGCACCCTTTCCCCACACCCACCCACAGTTGTAGCTTCTTGTGGCTGCTGCGTTGGCCTCAGACATGCCCTCCCCTGCTGGTTACTGGAGCCTCACCCAGGTGTGCGCTGCCTTCAGAGCGCTGGCGGCTCCCTGGGTGTCTGCAAGGTGTTCTTCCCTTCTGTCTTTTCCCCTTTGTCTGGGTCAGCCACTGCACTTCTCAAACATGGCGGTGTTCTCCTCCCATTCAACAGCAGCTCCGCAGACCCTTTTGTCAGTCCAGAGTGTGCGGGATTGGCTTGTCAGGCTGTGGGAAAGAGCTCTACGTGGACACCGCCCATGCCTCTAGGCCTCTTTCTATCCCTCCTCGCTGATTGGTTTCAAAGCCGCTGGGTGGATGTCTCCTTGCCGAGATGGTATCGGGCAGCTGCGCCTGCCTGCAGCGCAGACAGCGCTGCTTCGGACTGTGGACCATTGTGACTCTGCCCCTGTTCTTCGAGGTCTGGAGAACGTTGTATTTTGCTGTCCAGATGTGCACGAATGTCTCGGCTCCCTTTCAGTTGTAATGGAATTGCTAGTAACGCGTTCAAACTTCCCACTCCGCGTCTTTTAGCACCTGTGTCCAGAGAGCACCTCCCTCCTGTTGGCCATCTTCCTCTCCCCCACCTCAAATGAAATTCTATCCTATAAATTACCTACATAGCTTAATCAAACAGTCTTTTATTTATGTATATTAAATATTAAATCATGAAATATCTATGTTGTGACCTAACATCAACATCTTTTTAATTGGTTTATTATAAAATGAAATTATTAATATTAGAAGAGATAATTTAAAAGCTGAACTAGCAAACCATTAGGTAAAATATGGCTGTAGATTCATCATTTTAAAGGTACTTTGAACATTTTAGCAATTTGAAGCATATTTAGATAGTTGACTTGATAGTGTTTAACTTTTTTAAATTTATTTTTTATTTATAATAATTACAATTCATAGTGCACATATATAGCATTTTTTTACATACAACTGTTTGTATATAAAGTATATTCATACCATTCAGGTCTTCAATCATGCATTTAGGATAATGATATCCATCTCATTATAAGTTGAACTTTATAACTTTAGTGGCAGCCAAGTAACAACTTTGATAAGCATAGTTAGGTAGTTGACTTGATAGTGTTTAACTTTTATTTTGAGAGTAAGTTACAAAACATGTCTCAGCTGATTGATAATCTGTCAAAGTTCTTCCAAATATGATTGTATTGTTTGTTTAACCCTAAATTTCATTTGAAGAACATTCCATTCAGAAAATTTCATAATATTTCTAAATTAATTAATTCCTGGCCACTTTCTAGACTTTTCCTTTTTTAAATATATTTTTTTAGTTGTTGATAGACCTTCATTTTATTTATTTATTTATATGTGGTGCTGAGTATCAAACCCCGTGCCTCACACATGCTAGGCAAGTGCTCTACCACTGAGCTACAACCCCAGCCCATTTCCTATATTTACTTATCCTCAGACCTATTGAAATATTAACAGGATTATTAAAGTTGTTCCATATTTAAGGTGTTCTATAGTATAAGTTTTACATGTAAATATAACAACAAAAACTGTCAACAATGCCAAAACAAGGAACTTATTCGTTACTCTCAAGTTATCTCTTGTCCCTTATAAACTTCCCTACTGTACCTTTTGTCCTGTGCCCAAACCCCAAGCAGACTTGTATCGCTAAGGAGTAGTCTTCAAATTTAAACAAGATAACACAATGTCAAAGTATCACTAAGATTGGTCTAAACAAGGGAGAATTGTATTTAAATTTATATCAAATTCTATGTATATTAATATTGATAAGTAGTATTAATTATTACAACAAATACTGTAGTAAATTTATAATGATAACTATGACTGAGATCATTGTAAGATAAATTAATGAAATATTTAGATGAATTTTAATTTTCATATTTGTCCTTTGGAATCCAATCTAACTGCTAAGTTTTTTTTTTTTTTTTTTTTTTATATCTATTTATACACACACACACACACACACACACACACATTTATGATATGTACTCTTCACATCAGTTTCAATAGCAAAAGGAATCATTATTCTTCCAAAGTATAACACAATATTTTAAACATAAATGATTTTAATGGATAAATTCTTTATTTCTTAAAATGTTTTATAGTTTAATTGCTTTCAAGGATCATAATTTTCTTCTATAAAAAACATAATCCAAACTGGTAATGCTTCTAGATATGACTATGACGTAGAACTAGTCAGGGAAGGAAACAACTTCTACTAGACAGTGTCACTATGATTTTAAATAATTTATCAGATGGTGAAAAAAAATAAAATCAATTTTAAAAAGGCATATGAATATTGGTCTGTACATTCAACAGCATGGTTAATACAAAAGTTGAACGTAAAGGAAGGAAAGGCTGTCTATGGATGCCTGGTTTTGAAAGAATGTAACTTTTAGAGCAGGAACTAAGTTTTAGCATATTTTTCTTTATATTCTAAAAGCATACAACAAGTTGAAACACATTTTCTCCAACATATTTTATCACAGATGTACAATTTTATAATTGTAATGCTGGGGTAATCATATTATATGCCCACTTAATGGTAGATCTTTGAGAGGGAAACCCAGAAATATTTTAGTTTTCTTCCACACTCTCCTCTGTGAGAACTGCCTCTATGAAAGCCTGTATCAACAATACTTGAGACAGAAAAGTAAAAATATAAAGTCAACCTTTGTAACAAAGAGATAAAATAGTAATAATGAGAAAATAATTTTAAAAAAAGAACTAGCATGTAAATTTATGGGTAAAATATTTAAGCTTATTTTTAATACAGGTGAACTCACATTATCTTGCATTCATGACACTTCCTTAAGAATATGGATTATAATCTGTGAGCTTAAGGTTTTTAAATACATATTTGAAGCAATGAATATTTCAGAAACTTAGAATGTCATATCACTTTTTTCTTTTTTACTTTTCATAAATACTCTTATAATTATCTGTTTATTTTGCCTAAAAATTATTGCTACTATGAGTTCAAGGAAAAAAAAATCATACCAGCTCTGGCAAAGAAATTGTCATGATCACTGATTCCTGTTCAATCATTTGGTTCTATCTGACATTTGAAATATAAAAAGAAGGGGGAGCATGCACAATCTCAGAATTTTTTCTGAATCTACATTTTAAAGATAGTATGATGCAATATTAAATTCCAATAACTTTAATAAGTTTAAATGTGACAGCTAAATGCCAAGTTGTCTACAATATAACAAAGCAAATATGCTACATAGTCTGTGAAAATAAAATTTTATGAATTTACTATGTACATAGCATAAGTACACAAGCAGTTAAACAATAGCAAGGAGGGATATTAAGATTTATGTTTCACAAAGTAGAAATGTTGAAGAGTATCAAAAGAAACAAAAACTGATGTTAGTTGGTGTAAATAATTTTTTTTTTAGGATTTTCTGAAAGCTATGTGACAGGACATGATGAAAACCATACCTTCTGGCCATAAGAGATTTGTGTTATAGAGTAACTGAATAAACAGTTGAAAAACAACAGGTGGCAAGTTTATTTCAAATTTGAATGTTACTTAGTGGGATTAGAACATGGTCACTAGAGATAAGAGAGTTACTGAAGGTAACCAAAGGAATATTATCTAATCTTATTATATGTATTTTATTATATGTATGCCTGGAAGGTTACAAAGGGAAAAGAATGGAGTCAGAATAGCCACACAGGTTTTATAATTGCCACATGGTGAAGACCAGGGGAAGGAGAAGGGAGGGGGCAAAAGGGTGAAAAAGGAAAAAAAAAAAAAAAGATGGTAATATGAGATGGATATTATTACCCTAAGTGCATGTATGAAGTCACGAATGGTGTGAATATACTTTGCATACAACCAGAAATATGTAAAAATGTGCTCTATAAGTAAATATAAAATGCAATGCATTCTGCTGTCATTTATAACAACTTAGAATAAATAATTTAAAAAGACAAGGGTAATAGAAGTGGTAATAAAAAACAAAGACAAATTTATATGTTTTTAATCAGATATAATTCACAACAAAATGATACATTTCTAAAATGTTGTAGGACATTCCTTCTTACATAAGCCAATTACTAAACATTTTATGATGAAAAAATGGAAACATACAGAAAATTAAGGAATACAATTTATAATTTATAATCTCCCTTTTTAGGTATAAACACTTCAATGTTTTGATGATTGTCTTCTAATATTAAATAAAACATATATGTGATATTTTCTAAAATACATGTTATATGAGTTGTAATACATAAAAAATATAATGTATGAAAATTTTGTTAATCATCCATATCATATATGGGATGTGTATGTGTATTTATATTTATTTCATAATAAATACGTAATTTTGATGTATAAAGGACAGTAAATGTACATTTTATTTCTAAATATTATCTTTTCAAATAAAATATAACTCGTTAAAATAAAGTACAGAATACTTATTTATTTACCTTCATTTAACCAATTCCTAAATAAATATAATGAATACTTTCAGATCCCTAGGAAATTTTCCCATTTCTTTCTGTGGTTAGTATTCACTAATTATGAACATTATTCTAATATCTATCACCAGAAGTTTTGGAACCAATACTTAAATTGCATGCTCTAATTCATTTGATATATTTATGAATTTTGTTCTCCAAATGTCATGGTAAGGTTCGTCAGTGTTGATGTATGCATATTATTAGTCTGGTTATTTTATCACAATACTTTCTTTTTATCATTCCATTCAGATAGACATACAACTTGTTTTCAGTTATTGCTATTATGAATAAAACTTCTACGAACATTCTTCTAATTTACTTTTGTTGGTCACTTGTGCTCTTTGATGATACATACTCTGAAGAATAAAATCTCTGGGTCATAGTTTAGTATACATTTTTCCAAAAATATCCAAAGTTGATGATTTTTGCCAGAATTTCTGGATTTGATAATCCTTTAACTGTATAGCTATAAAGTCTTTCAAACCTGAAGTTTAATTTATACAGATTTGGGGGTTGTCTTTGACTCCATTGTAATCTGCCTTTAAATCTCATTTGGCTTCTAAATGGAAATTCAGATCATGGATTCCTCCACTGAGTAAACATATAACTTTTGGTTGGCTCATAACCTTTCTGTGTCATGGTTTCAATTATGTACCTGGGTAGAATGATGTTTGGAACATCACTATGTGCAATTAGGAACCCACCTCTCCAGGAGCTTATCTACTCAAGGATCATAACTCAGATATTGTTCATGAGTGCTGTTGATGTTTCCAAATTTGGTTTTTATACAGCAGGAGGAAAAACTCAAGTCCACTCATCATAATTGGCATGTTGATGTCCAAATCCCTCATATTGTGGTTTGAAATCCAATTAAAAAATAAAAAATGATAAAATACCATGAACACAATTCTCATATTATTAGGCATACTTTTACTAATATTAGAATGAATATAAAAATACTTAGGGTTTTAATTATCACTTAATAAAAAGCCTCTGAAATATTTAGATTATTTCAAAGTATCCATACTGTAAATAATATTAGGGATTTAATAAGTAAATTTTAGATTATTGTTTTATTTAGTACACTAATCATTTATGCACATTATACAAATATGCTTATGATTTTCATAGATGATGAGAAAAACAAATATAAAATTAAGCTAAATATTAAATGTAAGAAATATGCAATTTTGTCAACTGAAAGACTCCTTAATCCTCAAGGACTTCACAACCTAGTTTCACTGAAAATATTGATACCTATATACAATAGTTTGTACATACTCAGGGAAATAAAAGCAGTCTCACTCCAGATTTTTACCTCCCTTAATTTGTTTTACTCATAAATATATAACACACACACACTCCCAGGAGGAGTGCGACCTGCCCAGCTGCGACCAGAGCAAGAGGTAGGCACCAGACCACTGGAAGGAGAGACATAGCCACCAGCTTGCCTGGCCTCCAGGGCCCAGAGTGGCAGCTCCCTGCTGCTACACGCAGGGTCAGACCTGAGGATAAGCCCCCTCCACTCTTACACTGTGCCATTCTGCAACTGGCCAAAGGTACAGCCTTGACTCCACTAACAGGATTGCTGACTGGACATGATCTGGGTCAATTGGCTTAAACTGGAAGTGAAAAAAGAAGGGCTTCCAAAAGTCCATTTTGTTTAAGACTTGTTCCTGGGTTCAACGTTTTTTCTTTTTGTTTGTTTGTTTGTTTTGTTGTTTCGTAGGGGTTTTTTTTTTTTTAGTTTGTTTTTTTTGCTTTGTTTTTGTTTTGATTGACAGTGTGTTTGTTTGCTTCTGCTCCTCTCTTCTTTCTTTCTTTCCTTCCTTCTCACTTTTGTATTTTTTCTTCTTCCTCCATCTTCCCTATTTACACCCTGCCATAGCATAATCTACAGAGACAAAAACAAGTTATATGAGAAATTGGGATTTTTATAACAGGTACAAATAAAATATATAGCAAAGTGATGTTATATATAGTTTATTTTCTATTTTCTAGACTCACTCTCTCTCTCTCTCTCTCTTACACTAATTTCTACTCCTTGGTCATTTTTTTTTTCTTCTTTTTTTCTTTTCCATCTTTCTTTATTTCTTCTCTCAACTGCTTCATAAGTTAGGTTTATATATAAATCGGTCTTTCCACCTAATCATTCACTCCATTCTCTTTCCTCTCTCGTCTGCTGATACTAAACCACTTCCATAGAACTCTCTTTTCATACATTCTAAGAAAGAACAAGTGAATACACTCACTTCCTTCTTCCTAAACATATCACCTCTATGCCCATTATTTGAAACTATAAAACCCCATCAGAAGCATACAGAGTAAATTGGAAACAATATCTGGGTTAACTAAATCTGTACATTGAGATCAAACTGGGATTCTCTGAATAGAAAGTGTTTGATTTTAAAGTGTAAAGGAAATATAAGGGGATCTGATAGCATTGTACTACAGGAGCAACGTAGGGTTTTAAGGTAAAATCAAAATAGTCAAGGTCCCACAGTGCAGGAAGAATATACGCACAAACAATATGAAGAAACAAGGCAGGAAAGTGACACAAACAAATCAATATACCTCCTCAGTAGATTCCATGGTATGCACAGTTGGTGAAATGCCAGAGATGGAATTTAGAAATTACATATTCCACATGTTTGCAGAACTTAAGAATGAACTAAAAAATGAGATGAGGGAGCAATACAGGTGGTAAAATGTCATGTTGACAAAGAACTCCATAAACAAATACAGGAAGTAAAAGATTACTTCAATAGGGAGATAGAGGCTCTAAAGAAAAACCAAACAGAAATTCCGGAAATGAAAGAAGCAATAAACCATAATAAAAGCTCAATTGAAAGTATCACCAACAGAGTAGATCACTTGGAAGAAAGAACCTTAGACAATGAAGACAAAATATATATCCTAGAGAAAAATCTAGATTACACAGCAAAAATGATAAGAAACCAAGAATAGAACATTCTAGAATTATGGGACAACATAAAAAGACCAAACTTAAGAGTGATTGGGGTAGAGGAGAGGGCAGAGTTTCAAGCCAAAGGAGTGAGTAATTTATTTAATGAAATAATTACAGAAAATTTTCCAAACTTGAGGAATGAATGGGAAAACCAAGTTCAAGAGGCTTACCGAACACCAAACATATAAAATCACAACAGATCCACACCAAGACACATTATAATGAAAATGCCTAATATACTGAGCAAGGAAAGAATATTAAAAGCCAAAAGAGAAAGGAAGCAGATTATATAGGGGGAAACCAATCAGACTATGTTCAGATTTTTTTACCCAGACCTTAAAAGCAAGAAGATCCTGGAATAGCATATTTCAAGCTCTGAAAGAAAAGGGATGTCAACCAAGAATCTTATATCCAGCAAAATTGAGCTTTAGATTCGAAGATGAAATAAAAACCTTCCACGACAAGGAAAAGTTAAAAGATTTCGCATCTCAAAAACCAGCACTTGTGAATATCTTGGGCAAAATTTTTCATGAAGAAGAAGAGAAAAATAACAATGAAAATCAACAGAGGGAGATATTAAACTAAGGGAAATACCAACCAGAAGAGAAATGAAATCAAGCTAAACATCATAATACAAATAAAAATGGATGGGAATAAAAATCACATCTCAATAATAACCCTGAATATTAACAGTCTAAACTTGCTGTTCAAAAGACACAGATTATCTGAATGGATTAAAAGAAATGACCCAACAATTTGCTATCTCCAAGAAATACACCTCATAGAAAAAGACATCAATAGACTGAAGGTGAAAAGGCTGGGAAAAGTCTTATCACTCACATGGCCTGCGAAAGCAAGCAGGGGTTTCCATTCTCATTTCAAATAAGTTAGACTTAAAGCCAAAGCTAATCAAAAGGGACAAAGATGGATATTTCTTACTACTTAAGGGAATGATTCATCAACAGGATATAACAATCATAAATCTATATGCCCCAAATAATGGAGCACCTACATTCATCAAACAAACTCTTCTCAAGTTCAAGAGTAAAACTGATCACAACACAGTTATTCTAGGGAATTTCAACACACCTCTCTCACCAATGGATAGATCATCCAAACAAAAGCTAAACAAAGAAAACTTAGGACTCCTTAAAACAATTAATAACTTAGACATAACAGACATATATAGAATATTTCATCCCTCAGTAAAAGAATACACTTTTATCTCAGCATCACATGGCTCCTTCTCTAAAATAGACCATATATTATGTCACAAGGCAACTCTCAGCAAATATAAAAAAATAGAGATACTACCCTGCATTCTATCAGACCATAAAGGGATGAAATTGGAAATCAATGACAAAACAAGGAATAAGAAAAACTACTCCAACAACTGGAAGCTAAACAACATGCTACTGAATGAACAAGGGGTTGAAGAAGACATCAAAGAGGAGATTAAAAAATTCCTAGAGGTAAATGAGAACACAGATACATCCTATAGAAATCTCTGGGACACTATGAAGGCAGTAGTAAGAGGAAAATTCATTGCACTGAGATCATTCCTTAGAAGGAACAAAAAACAACAAATAAATGACTTAACATCACTCCTCAAAGAAAAAGAAGAACAGATCAACACCAAGAACAGCAGAAGATGGGGCTGGGGTTGTGGCTCAGTGGCAGAGCGCTCGCCTTGCACGTGCGTGGCCCGGGTTCGATCCTCAGCACCACGTAAACATAAATGCATTTGCATTGTGTACAACTAAAGTAAATAAATAAATATTTAAAAAGAAAAAAAGAACAGCAGAAGACAGAAAATAATTAAAATCAGAGCAGAAATTAATGAAATTGAGACTAAGGAAACTATTCAAAGAATTGACAAAACTAAAAGTTGGTTCTTTGAAAAAATAAACAAAATTGACAGACCCTTAGCGATGCTAACGAAAAGAAGAGAAAAAATTCGAATTATGAGATCACATAGCACCAAAGTTTCTTAGAATACAGAAAGAATTCATGTATATCCAGTCTTGAAACAGAAAGTGGCAACTGGCTGATTAAAAAGAATTTTTTTTTTTTTTTTTTTTTTATAAAATCTATACTTTAGTCAAATCTCTACCTTATTTTGCTGTGTAACGTGCAGTTAGTTTCTCAGATTATTCATTTTAAAATACAAGAGAATTAACATATGCCATTCAGAAATCTTTCTACTTCTAAAATACTTCAACCCAAATAATACTTTTATCATTTAAATGGTGGTGGAATATAATCATAATATATGATTATCTCATTGATATACAAACCTAATATATTAAAAAATACAATTTATATATATATATATGAATTATTAGAAAAATTATCACTTTCATTTATTCTTTGTAGAAATTAACTCAAGTTGAACCATGAAATTTATTTTGTTATGTGACTAAGAACTTTGATACTCTTTCTGAAGTTTCTCCATTCTAAAATAACTATTTATATCTCTTATTTTCAATCAATGTTAATTTTTTTCATTTCATCAATAGTCACAATAAAACTTAAAGCTCTATTTTTCTGTTTATTTCAAAAGCTCATTTGAGTACAAAGAACCAAGAAATCTTCTATGATATGTGCATTAAAAAGTCTAACTCAATTTGTATTTTAAGTGATATAAAATCTGCTGGTGAAGAAGGAATTATGATTGCAAACTAGTAACAAATATCTCAAACTCATTAGAGTACTTTTCTGCACAAAATGCCCTTTCAAATTAAATTTCTTAATGGTATCAATACTTAAGCCAAGTGGCTTCAAATAAGTAGCTAAATTATAAGAGAATATTTATTCTCCACAGGCTGTATTGTTACTTATAAATTTATAATATTGTGTTTTGTGTGATCTAATATTTTTTAAGAAAACTTCAACATAGAAAATAACTTTTTTGATTATTCATTCATTTATATTGCAAATATATTTAGAGAACATATGAAATTCCAAGCACTAATTTATTTCTGAAAGTCCTAACATAATTAAACATGAATAAAGCGTTATGATAAGCCCCACATACAGGTCAGTAGGAGAAGCAGACAAACGCAATAGGAAACATAATGCTGTATTCTCAGAATATTTTGAGAATGAGGTACTTGGAAAATTGTGTAGCATTCATAAGAGAATAAACTCTATTATGACTCTTACTAGCAAGAATATAATTTAAAAAGCTCATGCTTCACAACATCATATCTAAAATTAATATATATCCACTTAAGATACAACTTGTTTTTTTTTTTTTTTTTATTTTTGGAATTTGACAATTTGTTGGGGCCTTTAGAACACGTCAGCTGAGGGGATGGAAAGCTCTGGCTCTCTGGCTGCTTTCCACACCTTGTTAAGGACCTGACCTGAGCAGAGGGCGTTCCTCTGACATAGTGTGAGAACCAAAACCACCCTAAGGATAGGGTAGGAGACTCTGCAAATGGGATTTGCCCATTCTTTCTTGTTTCTATAATCTCCTTGCTGACTGGTCCTTGTCCACTATAAGACTGACTGTCCACCTTCCTCAATAAACCTGAGTTCCAGCGCTGAAGTTTTACCTGACTGGACTCCCTGGTGTGTCCCTGGGTCTTTTGAAGGTGGAGGAGGGGCACCAGCGACTTCTACCTTCCCAGTCTCATCTCACTGCTGAGGTACACCCCTACCTTTCTTTGCTGGACAAAGTAAGGTCCATCCGGGTCTACAGGAGCTAGAAACTTCAACCATTACCGTGTTTCCCTGACAACAATTTAGTTCTAAAATGCATAGAGGTACATTTTCCATGAAAGAAAGTATTGTTGGTGAAGATATTGAATTACCAAATAGCAAATATTCTATAAACTTGCTATTAGTAAAATAAAAGGAGACTGTAATGAAAGTTGACATAGTTTTATATGGAAGAATAGAAGATTTATTTAAAATTCTAAGTGAATTCATGTATTAATTTAAAGGAAATGAAGATGGCTGTTTTAGTCAACTTTTTCACCTCTGTGACCAAAAGAACTGACAAGAACAATTTAACAGGAGGAAAAGTTTATTTGGGGGCTCATGGTTTCAGAGGTCTCAGTCTATAGATGGCCAATTCCATTCCTTGAGTCCTGATATGAGGTAGAACATCACAGCAAAACTGTGTGGTAGAGAAAAGCAGTTGGGTACTCAGTACCAGGAAGCATGAAAGTTTTGCTTAACAAGGAGAAAATATAAGTACCAAGGGCACACCCCAGGTACTCACTGCCTCCAGCCATACCCTTTCTGCCTACAGTTACCACCCAATTAATCTCTATCTGGAGATTAATGCACTGATTTAAGTTAAGACTCTCATAACCCAATCATTTTACCTCTAAACTTTCTTGCATTGCATCATCGATGAGATTTTGGGGGACATCTAATATCTAAATCATAATAAAAGAATGACTTAATATTCAATGTTCATCAATAGGGGAGTTTAAATTGTGCTTTTCCTTAGAACATAATATTATATATTCATTTTAAAACTTGAATATAGAAAAGGGAAAGGAAATGTTATATCATCAATATATTAAAAACAGTCATAAAACACTTCATGATTTAATTTTTCCCCCAAATTTTATTGTGATAATGTACACATAACTGAAAATTTACCATCTTAACAAAATGTAATTGTGCTACTCAGTGGACTACAATATGTTCATAATGTTGTACATCTATCACTATCATCCATATCTACAATTCTTTCCATCTCATAAGATTGAACTGCTTATCCATTAAAAACTCACTCCCTATTCCTCAACTCCTCAACCCCAGCAACCAACACTTTCATGTGAGTGGAATCATGTTGTCTTTTTGTGACTTTCCTATTTCACACAGTATAATATCTGTAAGATTCAAGTGTGTTGCTGCATGTCCCAGAATTTTCTTTGTTAAAGGTTGAATAAATTCTGTTGTATGTATACTACTGAGTTTGCTCATCCATCTATGGATAGACACTTACATTACTTCCACATTTTAGCTATTGTGAATAGAGCTGCTATAAATATGGGTATACATACATCATATCTCTTCAAGATTCTGATTACAATTTTTTTTTTTTTTGTATATAGTGGCCAAATTGCTGGATCACATGGCAGTTTTAGTCTTAGTTTTTATTAAATAACAGCTATAATACTTCCCAATGAAAATATACCATTTTATGTTCCCAAGAAAAAGCCAAAACATTCCAATTTTTCCACATCTTTATCAAGTCAAATCTTCTATTTTTTCCCCAGCAGCTATTCTAATGGATGTGTAGCAATATCTCATTGAATATTGATTTACATGTATATAATCATTGGTGATGGTGAGAATTTTTTCATGAGCTTACTGAACATCTGCATATCATTTTTGGAAAATATCTAAACATGTTTCTTATCTACTTTTAAATTGAGTTGTCAATATTTGTTGTTGTGGAATTTTAGGAGTTCTCTATATATTATGGATATTTATCTTTTATCAGACATATGATTTGCAAATATTTACTCCTAGTTTGTGAATCATTATTTTTTTCTGTGTTGATAGCATGTTTTGCTGAATATGCTTTTTTTTCCATCTTTTTGTTACTTGATCTAATATTCAATAAATCATTACTAGCTCCAATTTTATGAAACATTTCCTCTATATCTCTAGGTTTATTTCTAAGAATTTTATAATTTTGTGTTTTACATTTATATTTATTATAACTTCTTACTGTATTAAAACTTTTATTAATATGTAATGCAATTGATCTCTTGTAGCCTTTTATGAATTTATGGTCTCATGTGATAAATTGAAAATGACAAAATATCATTTCTGAAAAAATAGTCTTTCAGTGATATCTTATGAAATGTTTTTCTTAGATCATCTGCCAAAAGATAAGATGCCAGTATTTTATTTTTCTACATATTGCTATAAATAAACTTAAATTAATTTTATTTCTTGGAGTAGCAAAGTAAAATATTGTCCTAAAGAAAAAGAAAAATGTAATGTTTACAACTATGATCTCTGTCCCTTAACAAAAGTGAGATGTTAATTTATTATTCATATTTTTTTGCATTTGTTTGTAACTATCTCATAAACATTTTTAGTTAAAAATACTGAGTTATGGGAAAAGATTATGGAAAGAGGGCAGAGGAGTAAGCACGAGAAAAATCTGATCATCACTTAGACAACAATTGCACAGTAGAATCTGAAATCTGGAGTTTATTGAAGACTTTAAGACTTTCAGGGATATGCTTTAATAGTAAATCGTGGAGAATTTAAATCATTTCTGCTCTTAGTACAGGAGCAGCTCCTCATCCAACATTTCCAGCCCTAAGGCAAATGGCAGAGCAGGTAAGTGTCCTTAATGGATCTTGCACACAGACCCCAGAAGCTATATGGACAAATAGAACCATCTTTCAAACACTAGCGACTTCCATTCTGATAATCCACTGTTGTTTTTGACTGCAGATGAAGAAATGAAGGGACATTCTTGCTACACTTTCCCCATTCCTGCAAATCCTCCCTTTCTCACTGTAAGGACTTTTGGGGCATTGAAAAAGTCCACATCCGCCCTTCTGACCATTGATTTTATATTTTTCATTTTTGTTGAGTCAGAAATTAAGGATTATGACACTTACAACCTCATATCTAGGGGAAATTAGAAAGTGACTGTGCATGCTCAGGGAAAGAAGGCTCAAAAAGGAAATTAAATGACATTTCCGGTTTATGTTTGGCATAGAAAGAACCTGCAACCACCAAAAACAAACAAACAAAAACCTAAACTGAAGCTCTTTAAAATATCAGCAGCAGGGGCTCGGGTTGTAGCTTGGTGGTAGAGCACTTACCTCGCAAACCTGAGACCCTGGGTTCCATCCTCGGCACCACATAAAACAAATAAATAAAAATAAAGATATTGTGTCCATCTACAACTAAAAAATATATATAAAAAAACCAGCAAGAAAAGACATGTATCTATACCCAAGTGACTGGAATACATAGTTCTTTTTAAATAAATAAAGTAACAACATAATCAAGAAGAAATATAATCAAATAATTATTTTTATCTTACAGACATATCACCTTTAATTTCTATGAATTTGTCTGAATACACAAGTATATTTTCTATATATTTAGTGATATCAAAGTCATTTGTCTGCTTTTATTTACCAATATGGTCAATCATGTATTTACTCAGCTTGAGTAAATGATAATGCTTTCTAGGACAAAATTACTTATAGGCAATTCTTGGAATTAATTCAATAAAATTATAACATTTTAATAATTTCCCACAATCTCATAAAAAAAATTTAAGATATCATGAAAAAAACAAATTTAGAGGAAAACAAACAATCAGGATAACTTGAAATTTTTTTCAGGTGTGCTTTGTCTGTGAATAATAATCCAATATGTTGTAGGATATAGATAAACTTGCAAAATCTCATTTTTTCATACTTAAATGGAAATGATAATATTTCATTTTAATGTTGTAATACAATTTTAATATACACTGGAATATTCCCAAAAGGAATACAGGTAGTTTTTGAGTGAATAAATAATAAACTGTTACTGATATTCGGAGGTTTTTTTTAAGTGTTAAACTTGTTTTATTAAAATGTAATACACATAAAATCCTCCAACTTTAATACATATTTTTCTTAGAATTTCTAAAATTTAAATGATATTACCAGATTACCTCAACTTGAAAAGATACTTTTAAAGTTATTTCTTTTTAGTTTTTATGTATCTACATAAATAATTATCTTATAAGAAACAGTATAAATTAAAATATAAAACTAAGAATACACTCAAATTCATGTACGAGCATAACTGAGGTAGAAATTATAATATCCCTTTAATGAGATATTTTTTTCTTTTTTAAATTCTACTTCATATTAAAATAATTTGATACATATTGTATTTCAGGTGACTTTAGGTTGCAAATTATGAGGAGTTCATGAGGAGTGTGTATATTATTATATAAATAAAATATATTAATCAAAATATAAATTTCAATAATTTAAATATATGAATTTACTAATCTGATATTTAGCAAAAGAGTATTAAATATTTATCAAAAATTGTTATCATTTAAGTATTTACAATTTGATATATTCACATAGGCAACAGAATTCCAAAGGAAAGACTAATGGAATAAATAGTTTTTATCATATTACCTAAGATAACACTCATATTAAATAGTTGATCATTATGGAAGAATGTTTTTAAATTATGTAATAGCATTACAACATTCCCAATCTAACATATTTTTATGTAAACTTCTGCTATATGAAATCATGTGGATTAAATTTTTTCAGAACTAGCTATCATTACATAAATTATACTTTAAAGTAAGTTGAGATCTCTCTTCAACCTTCTTCTCACATCCTCAGAACCCACTCCACCTTCTCTGAGGAAATGAAAGAAAATCAATTCTAAAAATAACTCTGCATCCTATTACCAGTGGTGGAGACTTGAGTGTGCAGCTGGTGTTGGAAATTACTGTATAAATCAGGTTTCAGAAAATTCTTAGTTTAGAATCTTTACAAATAATTTTCTTGAAATTGTGCGCTCTTGACTTCCTTTTATCTTCTATGAATACAGGTCATAAGTTAGGCCCAGCGCTGTTCACAAGACTCCCCTCTCTAACTGAGGGCCCTTTTATAGTTATTGCTGTTTACCTGGAGGAGATGTGTTTTAAAGGAATATGTTTCTGTTAACTGTATTCTAGAATTATTAAATCAAATCTCCACGACAGGAAGGGTGGTGATGAGACTGTAATAACTTGCATTTTTATGAAGTTCTCCAAGACATTACTTTACACCTCAAATTTGAAAGGCAAACCTCTAGGAAGTCTAGGAATGTAGGAAAGAAAGAAAATATGTATGGTTTCTTTTTGCAAATGAATCCTTGTCCAATCATATAACCCAACATGGGAAGGACAAGGTCCTAACACAAATTTGGAGTTTAATGAAACTCCAAATAGAATGAAGAGGTTTTATATATATATATATACACACACACACACGTGTGTGTGTGTGTGTGTGTGTGTGTGTGTAGAGAGAGAGAGAGAGAGAGAGTGATCAGAAGCCAAGTACAATAATCGAATGGGCTGAAAATACTAATAAAGGGAGGTAGGGGTCAGAAAATTAGAATTTTAGATACTTTCCACTTAGAGATCATGCCTCATTTAGATAAAGTAGGTTTTGAGATCTTGATTCTGAGCAAATAGAAAAAAAAATTAAGAGGTTAATCTATTGTACTGAGATATATATATATACACACTCTTTTTCTTCTCTGGTATGACTTGTGATGAACCTCATCTAACAAAATGAAATTGAAACACAAGGTTCAAACACAAAGATCAGTATATATGTATTTTAAGTGTACAAATCTACTCAATTAAAATAGTAATTAAAATGAGGTCTTGTAGATTTATTAGTATTTTTTGTTATAACCCAAACTACTAGTAACCATATAGGAAAAGAATTAGAATTACCAATTAAATACATGTATATATCACATGCATAAGTAGTGTATGTGTGTTTCTGTTTATGTGTGTGTGCATTTGTTGCTGGTGTTAATGATGTTATTGTTATGGTAAATTCCCAATTTTTCTTTGTGACACAAGGCACAGTGATTATATCTCTTCTGCTCTAAACTTCTTTTGGCACTAATATGAAAAGGCTGGCTAGTGAGTGTGAGTCATTGATCATAGTTCCCAGGAAAGCTTCTCGTAAGAGTGACATTACTAATATTGCAGACACAAAAGTTGCTCATTCCTGCTTCTTACTTACTTTATGCAACACAGAACTGATGGCTGGAGCAGCATCAACACCTTGGATCCACGTGTGAAAGGTCAAAAGGAAAAACAACTTTGTTAACCCTAAACTATGTAACCACTATTTAAAAAATAATAATATTTATAAATAAAAACATAAACAATTTCAAAGAAAACTGAATGCGGTACTCTAACATAGACTATATTAGAACATAATATAGAATGTATATTGCTTGAAAAAACAGAAGTTCAATCTCAGTAATATAGAGAACAATGCAAATAAAAGAGAGACATCCATCACTTAGAATTATATAGGGTTCAGTATGAAAAATAATAAGAAGTTTTATGCATTTTTGGTGGAGCATCTTTTTGAAAAGCCATTTTGGTATACTTGCAATGATAAAAAAATTAATGGAAAGAATACAAAAGTAACATGTCAAAAATAAAATTACAAAATATGCCTAGTAGTATAGAATTTGTTTATACCAAATAGATATGCATACTTTTTATTTTAACTCTGTGTGTAAAGTTCCATAAAATAAAAATTCACACATATCTTTTTTCACACACATACACATTTACACATATAGTAAAAATATTCAATAGAAAACTGAATAGGCATTAGATTTTCAAAGTTCAAGAAGTATATTATATCTTAGAAGAAAATGTATTGAGTTGATACACAAGAATTTAATTGCTTAAAATATTGAAGGATATGTGCAACCTCATTTAAATATTATAAATGTATACGTGTATAGAAATATCACATTAATATGTACCTGTTAAAAACAAGTTTAATTTAAATACATAGATGTTTATATATTTTAAATGTAGCCATAAAAGTGTAGCAAAGTCTTCTTGTCAGTTTAATCAGACATAGGTATGTAAATATCTATTATGTTAAACTCTAAAGATTATACATTAAATATTTTAAATTTTACATAATAACAAAATAAATTCTCAAGTTCAGAGATTAACAAAGGACATTATTATTAACAAAAACACAATATAATTGATGTAGAAGTAACTTAAATATTCTCCTGTCATCAGAGAATCTGACATAAGCAGTATTATGTTGTGATTTAAAAAAAAAATGACCTTGAATGATTATTTTAATGTATAGCCAACTCTCCACTGAGAAATTTTCCCCAGAGAAGCAATCTTCCTAATTCAGATCACCAATCAACGATGTTTTGCCAAAATATTGCCAATAATGGCATTTAAGTTTGGGGAATTATGATATCATTTAATGGAATCCTAATGTATGTAACACTCAGACAACTGTCAAATTGGTTTCACGCCTTCAGGGATCTGAATGTTCATTAGCAGAAGGGTCATATATTAACTTAAAACCAGCCATTCATTTCAAGTCATTGAATTAGGTTGAGAGAAAAAAAGCCTGCTTATTAAAGATATCATTATGTTCAAGGTCATAAAAATGTGACTAGCCCATAACTGCCTAAATCATTTTGCCAGATACTGAATTCAAAAACAGTTTAAAGTTTTGCAAGTTGTGAAATTCTCTTTTAAAGTTCAGATTGCCTCTATTAAATCAATCTTTAGCTTTTAGAAAATAAAACTATTTGAATTTGCTTCCATTATCTTTCTTTCTTTTTTTTTTTTTTTTTTTTTTTTTGGTACCGGGGATTGAACTCAGCGGCACTATACCACTGGGCCACATCCCCAGCCCTTTTTTGTATTTTATTAGAGACAGTGTCTCACTGAGTTGCTAAGTGCCTCGCCATTGCTGAGGCTGGCTTTGAACTCGCGATCCTCCTGCCTCAGCCTCCCAAAGTGCTGGGATTACAGGTGTGCGCCACCGTGCCCAGCTTTATCTTTCAATGGTAGAGAAAACTACTAGAAAATAATAGAATATGAGCTTTAAAATAATTTCAGTGTAATAATTCAGACCCTCATGTGCTTATGATGATTTAGGATTAATACATTCCTTTTCATTGTGTTGTTAATGTTGGAAAGTTTGGGAGGCCTAATTTCTCTCTAAGTTAACATATATATTAAAACATATTTCTAAACAATAGTGTTTAAGAAGAAGAAAAAACATGTTCACACTCTGAGAATTTCTACATTTCTATCTTAACTGCGTACATGTTTCTGTCATAACAATTATCACAATCAGTAAATATTTTGGTCTATTGTCATGTTATCATTAATTTTTTTTGTTTTTAGTCATGACTAGAAAGATTCATTTTGTAGAAATGAATCTTGTTACTCATTTTAACATTATTTCTTCTATTAACTAATAGATTAGTCCATATATCTCATTTGTACATTTTTATCCCTAATCCCTAGCACAGTACCAAATAATAGTAGAGGCCATGAAATACCCAGTGACTATATGAATGACTTAAGGATTGAAGGAAATAGACCACAGCTTGTCACTATAATGTTAATGTGGCTCACAAAGAGAATATAACATATAAGAGAAAACCTTATAGAGTTCAAGAGGAAAAATTTAAAAAAGAACTTGAAAATAACATTAAGACAGATTGGGGATGTAAATATGTGTCAATTGTTGGAAATTTTATTGGATCCAAGCTAATGTGATCACTTTCCACTCAGTCCAAGTGCTGACATAGGATCACACCTGATAGCTAACTATGAAATGGGCTAGGATGACCTCAGCTCCTGCCCTGTCCATACAGATCACCTCTAACCACCTCCATATCGGTGACATGTATTAGCTGATGTCATGGATGAACAAAACTATTAGAAACTGACTATTTCAGAATCCAGGAAAGCAAGTGAATTTAATTACTCAAAATTGACTTAGAACTCTAGGGCAGGAGGTGATATGATGACTGACTACAGTGAGAGCCCTGTTATCTTATGTCATTAATGAATGTCTTGGAGTGCTGATACCTAGGGCACTAAATTTCTCCAGTGGGATTATACTTCTGTGTATTATACATCCTGACATTTCCTAAGACCTGAAAGATGTTTAGGTCAGCCTCAACCTACTGCCCAGAGCTGAGCTATGGCCAACTTGATATTTCAGGCCACAAATTAAAAAGGGGGTGTGTTTGGCAGCAGTTACACAGGAACTTAGGGAAAAACAAACAAACAAACAAACAACAAAAAAAAAAAACCTGTCTCTGAAGTAGAGCCCAAGGTGATAGATGGGCTACCCTCCCCCAAGTTATCTGTGTCCTGAGCAAAGCAACCTTGTTTCGTTTTCCCTGGGCAAGAGCCAATGGGCTTGGAGCACTCTCTGTTCTCCGGACAGGATGTTCTTTCCCAGAAAGGAGCCAATATGCTTAAAGGTTGCCCTGTTCCACGGGCAAAGAGCCAATGGCATTGGGGTCGCTCTGGTACAACCCCCACCAGAAATCCCTATATAGGTCCAGTTCGAGAGACTCTCACACACAATAGCTTGTCCCTGTGGAGAGGAGAGATAATCATATAGCCTCCTGCCCTAGAGTTTCAAGTCAATTTTGAGTAATTAAATTTACTTGGGTTCCTGGATTCTGAAATAGTCAGTTTTCAATAGTTTTGTTCATCCACTGCACCAGCCTTAGACCCATCACCTCTAACCCATGGCTGCTGCCCAGCAGAAACCTCCAGCCTCAAGCCGGACAGCAGCTGCTTTAGCCAACAGCTCCAGAGATCCCAGCCTTTGCGACCAGGCACCCACCTTCCATTCAGAGCTTGCACACTCCCCTCTCCCTGACTCCACTCTCCCAGCACCTCTTTGACCTTTGACCAGAGCACCTCTTGGACCTCCAACCAGCCACAAAGGCTATTGAATAAATCTCTTGGCTGCACGGCTGTCCCCAGTGTGATTTTTGCCCTTCACAAGGAACTCTAGAGCTTTTTTCCTGACTTAGTAATGGTTGGGACTAGTGGTTCTGTTCCATCTTTGAGGCATATCTGATTATTCAATTTGAAATAATTTTAATTTTGACCACAATCACCCATTGCCTCAAATCACTGGATTTTTGTTCTAATGACTCAAAATTAATTTCTTTGGTTTATGAGTTGGTGGCCTTTTTTCTTGTTCAAATCTTGGAAAACTAGTGGCTGAGGTTGAATAATCTGGTTGTTCATAAAAAAGTAAACAAACAAACAACAACAACAACGACAAAAAAAACCTAAGGCTGATTCTTCAGTCTTGATGTTAAGCAATTACAAAGCTTTCTCTGACACTTTTCACAGGAAGACGTCTCCCTCCCCACACCAGGCCTTATGAATAACCAGGGCTGTGCAGCCCCTAAATGTAGATGCTCTCAAGAATTTAGCCCCTCTGGCTATTAAGTTCTTACACTATAGTGCCACCCCCCCTTTCTTTATAGAAAATTTTAACTGGGCTTCTCCAGAAATCTTCACCATGGCTGATTTTAGGACTGTCAGCAAGAGTCTCTATAAAAAAGTTCAGTGTAGATAAACTTCCTATTTTCCTGTTGCTCTATTAGTTGGCCACTGGCCTGGAAGAAATCAGCACTCCAGGTGCTGTACAATCCTTTACTTGTTTTTCACAAACATGTAACCAGTATAATAGTTTGTAGAAATGTGTTTGCAAATGCAAAGTGTGATAATAAAAAGGACAAATTCTTAAACAAGGCCTCTGAGCTAGAGCTCATAGAGATTTCAGCATTTATAAGTTAAGAGAAGTTACTAATTGGGCTCCATGGTAACAGCTGGCAGGGGGAGGAAAGAAAGGGGAGAAGAAGCTCTCCCCTGCTCATGTGTTGTCCTTGAAGGGTTAACTTGCCCAGAACAGTGAAAGAAAAAAACTGCTTTTATGTCAACTTCTGTAAACTGTGAACTTCTGAGCCCTTCCCCTTACATGCTGGGTATAAAGTTCTGAAACTACCTGAACTCGGGGTTCAGGGGATTAATTGATTACAGTGAGAGCTGTACCCTCTGAACCAGCTGCAGCCAAAATAATAAAACTGTCTCTTGTTATCTTCGGTGTCTTGTCTTATCTGTCCCTATAACAACACATATTTACATTCCAACCCACAAACCTTCAGTCCTAGTTCTCCTTTTCTGATTCTTCCTATGGTGGCAGGAGAGGAGGAGACAACCTTGAAGACAGTCCTCTGAACTCAGTACACATTGCATTTTCACTGATAGCTCTCATCCCTCACATTTCAAATGGTTCCAAGGTCCCCTATATCATGGAAGCTCATTTTCTGGGACTCCCTCAATAGCGAGAGGACCCCCCACATCTATACTGATACTCTTGAACTTTGCACCAGTGCACATGTTCCATGAGGCAGTATAGAAAAGCTGCAAGACAACTCCTTCTCCAGATCTAGCCTCCTATTTTACTATCCAGGTGATTAAAGAAAGCTTAATTTTTTATCTTTGTTTTGTTTGGTTGATGTTTTAAATTGACTGTTCTGATAACTGGCAGCTTAGCTCTCTCCAGCTCAGCCAGGCTCCTGACAGTAGATACACACATAATTAAGCAGTAAATGTTTATTGATTATATAATGACACTTGGATGAAATAATAATATTCAACAATAATGTAGAGAAATGAATATGCAAGCATAAAATATTTAATATATAATATATTAAAATAAGAATGTAAACATTCAAGTAATCAGGGTGAAGAAATTACTATTTATAAAAATTAAAATAAATAAAAACTACTAACAAATATTCTGAACAACTAAGTCAGTTTGGTGGAATGCTTGAGGAAAGAACTGTGGAATTTTTTTCTCTATCTTGTTCCAGGTTTGAGCCTGCCAGGAATTATTTCATGTGGCGAGGTTTTGGTTAAAGAAAGCCACATTTCAAAAGAGAGTTAGAAGCAGAAGTTTTAAAGAAACAATGTTTCTTTATATTTTTCAAAATTTAAATTGTTTATTGCAGCAGTATTTACAATGATAGGACATGGACACAACTGAAATATTCTCAACTGATAAACGGATGTGGTAGATGTTCACAGTGGAATACTATTCAACCACCAAAGAAACCAAAATCTTGTCATTTACAACAACATGGCTGGAACTAGAAATCCTTATGTTACTTGGCAAAAGACAGGCACAGATAGACAACTACCATTTACTTTAACTCACAGGTGGAATCTAAAAAAGTTAATCTCATAAAAGTTGAGAGTAGAATGATGACCCAGAGGCTGGGTAGAGTCCATGGATGAAGAGAAAGGTAGACCAATGAACACCAAGTTACAGTCAGGTAGGAATAAGTAGTTCTCATGTAGTATAGAACAGTAGGGTGACTATGGATAACAGCACTGTACTACATTCTGAAATGCTGGAAAAAGGATTTTGAGTGTTTTAACTATAAAGAAACAATGAGTGTTTAATGCAATAGGTATATTTAAACAGTTTTAAATATTACAGAGTACATAAATATATAAAATATTACATCAACCCATTAATATGTATAATTTTTATGCTTTATCTATCATGTAAAATAAAATTTAAAAAGAATGAAGACAAAGACTTTTGCAGATGAAACAAAATAAAAGTGAAACTAAAGCTTAAAATTTAAAGTTTCACTTATATGCAGATATTCATTTGCTTTGTAAACAAGACATGTAAGACTTTTTTTTCCCCCTTTCTTTTTCATGCAGGTGTTTTCACATCTTGAAAACATGTTTTTGTTTGTTATGCCCATCTGCTTATCCTTCTGTGAAGGTTTTCTTGACCATGAAGATCTAAATTAAACACTCTCATTTCTCATTTCACAGCCCTCCTGTTTACATCTCATGCAGTAGATTGTTTTGAAGTCAGTTTCTCCCTACAGCCTTTGTCATGTCTTCATATTTTGACAGTGTTCAATGAATGCATGCTAATGAACACCATTGAACTGCTCTTACTGATAAGATGGTAACTGTCAAAAAGTCATATTAAGAATATCCAAACACATTTCAAATTCTTCATTCGTTCTTTTAAACCAAGAGTTTTGTAACCACTTGTTTTGATCCTACCAAAATTCTGGAATGTGTATTTTGTATGAGTTTTAATCTTCCTTAGCCAATGAGTGAGAAAAAGGTTTGCATTATGGTGTCTGCAGTGATGAGAAGGCTGGTTTAGAGTAAATCTTCAAAGACTTCATTTTAGACTTGCAGCCTATTTTACAGTAATGCAGAGTCAATAAAATGCTACTGAAATGCACATTTCATGTTCATCAACCCTTAAAAGTATTTAAAAGCTAGTCATAAAAGAGAAATGTTGGGAAATAAATTATGTAAGAATATTTTCTAAATAGTCATTTTCACTGTCAGTACTTTATTTGAAGAGTGCATTTAAATCTCTCCTTTGAAATTGTCATATGTTGCTTGTCTAACTATTGTGATTCTTTGGCTTACATAATGCATCTTTAGAAATACAAGTTTCTATCCTGTGGAAGATTTGTTTTTTGTTAACTTACTATTCTTTTATTTAATGCAATTATATAAATCAGATTACTTAAATACATAAAGCAAGATATTTCTTTTTTTCATATTGTTTAATCATTAACAATAAGCTGTGAATGATCAAGATAACTAAAACAAAACAACCAGGAGAAAGTCTGGACTAGTCTCACAAAGCCCTTGGTGTCTCTATCTTTTACCATTCCATCCACAGAAAGTAATCTAAGAAGAAAGTTAATAGAGTTGGTTCCAAAACAAACAGTTGGGCAAAACCAACAATGCTCTGATATAAAATTAATACAAATTCTGTAATATTCCAGGTTGTTTCTTGCCTCCACTTTACTTTTTCTTCTGCCTATCTCCCTCAGAATCTTAAAAGTATTTTTAAAAATGTTATTCATTCTCCAGTAATATATTTTCTTTAAGGCAGCCTTTACAAAATAGTGTTACAATAAGCTTTGCACATTACTATGGTCCTGATACCAAAAACATTTTCTGATCCATGGTAGGATCCAAATTGGTGAATGAATGCATTTTCCACTACATGTAGTACAGTCCACAAGGGTCAGGGAATACGTCAAACATTGCACACCCAATGTCTAACTATGTAGTCAAAAGTATGCTGATGGCTATCAATTTCAGGTGATATTGGAAGATGAACTCAACTTCCCTTGTCATCAAAATTAGACAAATATGTAAACTGGAAGAAAGATAAAAAAGTTGAGCTTATTTAAGAAAGAAGGAAAAATCATAATGAGAAGGAGAGACTATTCAGTATGAATCCACATAATTCATGGCAATTGGTAACTTGATTTCTGTGATTAGATTGTATATAACTATAATATCAACTGTTGAAGATTTGTGTAGATACTTGGTAGTACATAGATTTTTATGTACTTGATAAACATGGTATAAAAGATTATTCAGTAGTTGTTATGTGTTTACTTGTTTCAAAATTTATAAATGATGAACCCTTTGGAAAATAGCAAAACCAATTTACTTTTAATTTTGAATAAAATTTTCTCACATTTATATATTTTTTGTTTTGAGAAATAGGATATCATATGTCTTATGCACTTATTTAGCCAAATACTTATATGACTAAACTCCAAAATAGTTTAGGTTTAGTAATCTTTTAGTGTGAACTTTAATAACTATATGCGCTACTCAATAAGATGGAATTTTAGCAACTAAGACCACAAATTATGAGTATGTATCTGTCTTCTTGGAAATAAGGACACTAAATCAAAACAGTGTTGCATGTGTTAAATGACTCAAACTTTCATTTTAAAGCAGCTGTAGCTATAATCACATAGTTTCTGTTTTAGAAAATAATTATACCTTTCTAACATCAGAAATTATATAATCTGAACAAATCATAGTGGCATTAAATTTATGACTGGGTAAACACTGCAGATTTTTTCAAGTACAAGTGATAAATTTGTTCTAAGAGTATTCAGTGAATGACATGAGAATTAAAAGTTATTTTTTTCTTACGTGGCCTTTTTAAATTAGAATAATATCTTACAGACATTTAGTGGTATATTCAATTATATGAATTGCTTTCTATTACCTCTGAGAAACAGATGGTGGTGAAGTTTAATTTTGTGATAGGCTGAATATGGGAGGAGAGACTTAGAAACCTCAACAGATGGGTAGAGGGAGAAGTTCTCCAGACACAGAATGAAATACAAAGGTAAATGGAAAGATGACCAGAGAATGTAAATGTACAAATACTCCAAGGTGCACAGGTTACTATTTTAATTGCTTGAAAAGAATTTAAAGTGAGGTAAGATAAATAGTCATATTTTAAAATAAGTATAAATATTTTAGAAACTGATGGAAGAAGCCAAAGATACAATCAGTGAAAGAACAGAAGAAATCACATATAAAAAAAAAGAAATTAGAAGCAGGGGCAAAATATCACTGATGATAAATTTTTGCTAGTTTTATATAACTGAAATTTATCATATTGTTTTCTTACTTATAGCTGGACTCAGAGTCCAAACCAAAATCACATCTAATTAATGGTAGATATTAGGTAAACACCAGTCTAAATATCTTTGTTTGTTTGTTTGTTTGTTTTGTTACTGGGGATTGAACTCAGGGGCTCTCAACCACTGGGCCACATCCCCAGCCCCAGGGTCTCACTGAGTTGCTAAGTGTCTCGCCATTGCTGAGGCTGGCTTTGAACTCACAATCCTCCTGCCTCAGCCTCCCAAGTGCTGGGATTACAGGTATGTGCCACCACACCCGGGTCTAAATATCTTTCATTCAAATTCATCAGCCATATTTACACAGTGTCTTAGAAAAAAATGAAGGGGCGACAACTGAAGAAAATAAAACAAGTTCAAGTAAAAGTCATGGACATGTGGCTTTGCAAAATGAAGAGTGGAAACAACACATATATTGAATCTCATATACTTTTTACCTTGAGCTTTCCCATATTAAAAAACAGAGATAAAATAAACAACAAGAGAAAAAAGAAACACTAGGGCTGGGGTTGTGGCTCAAGTGGTAGAGCACTTGCCTAGCATGTGTGAGGCACTGGGTTTGATCCTCAGCACTAAATAAAAATTATATAAAGATATGGTATCCACCTAAAACTAAAAAATAAATATTAAAAAAAAGGAAACATTAAATGAAATGACCACAACGAAAGTCCTACATACTGAGTTTCAGATATTAAGACCTTTTAACTACTAGCATAGTTTCTTGTTTTTCTTAAGAACAACTGTATCTTTTTTCCTGACCAAAATATTATCTTATACATAAATAATGATCTTAATCTATCTACATATAGAAGAATAATAAGTTCAGTAATTGGAAAGAAGTTTTTATGTGCTCCAAGAATTGTAGTATAAACTTCATTTTTCAAAATGGTTCTTTGATGGCTTTTTAAATGATACTACAATATCCACATAATATAACACACTGAAATATTTAATATGATGAGTTGAGACAATTGCTAGATTCATATATCACTGCTAAAAATTACATAAAGCAAATTTCCATCAGCCCAGAAAATTTCCATATGCTCCTCTTCAGTCAGTTCTGTCTCTTTCAAAGCCAACTTCTTTCCAATTGGGGGATTTGTCCAATAATGTGAATAAATTCTCAGTATTTCAATGTGTGATTCCTTTTGTTCAAAGTATTGTCTTAGATTAATTCATGATTAATCTATCAAAAATTTCTTTATTTCACACCAAAATATTGTCCTACTTTATGAATATACTGCAATGTGTTCATCCTTGCCCTCACAGACAGCCAGGTTGCTTCAAATTATAGGCTTTTAGGAATATACAGACAGAAAGTTTTCTGTGACCTCTTTTGGTAATTTATATGGTTAAATACCTATAATAGAAATTACAGATGTATAAGCTATATTTACAGTTAATTTTAATTATAATTGGTTTCTACTAAATAATCCTGTAACTCTTCTGTCACCAGCAATTGTACAGAAGTTCTAATCCTGCCAGTGTTTTGCCCACCAGTGGTAACCTAAGTACTTTGGATTGTAGTTCTTTTTTTTTTTTTTTTTTTTTTTTTGGTAACTGGGATTGAACTCAGGGGCACTTGACCGCTGAGCCACATCCCCAGCCCTTTTTTGTATTTTAGTTTCACTGAGTTGCTAAGTGCCTCACCATTGCTGATGCTGGCTTTGAACTTGTGATCCTCCTGCCTCAGCCTCTCAAATGCTGGGATTACAGGTATGCGCCAACGCCCCCACCTTGGATTATAGTTCTTGTAACATGATTTAAAAGACCTTTTGTTTGAGTTTGGCTTACATGTTTTTGATTAATTGAGCACATTTTTATGTATTTTTTGGACATTCCTGTATCTTCTTTTGTACAGAGTGTTACCATAATGTTGCCAATTTTTATTAGATTTTCTTTTTGGTAGATTTTTAGGAGCATATTCAATTCTAGGTTCAAATTCTTTAAAAAAAAATCTGTTGCAAATATTTTCTTCTAAATATTGAAACTTGATGAAATTGACCAAATTATGCTATATACATATGTAAATATGCCACAATCTTTCTGCATATCTATAAAACACCAATTTAAAAACAATAAATAAATAGAAAGAATACAGATACAGCAGAGGAAAGGGAACAGGAGGTGAAACAAATGAAGGGAAAGAGAAAGTACTGGTGACTTAAATGAAACAAATTATATTCTGTACATTTATGATTATGTCAAGATGAATACGGCTGTGATGTGTAACTATAATACACCAAAATAGAAACTTTGTAAAATTATCAGGAAATGTAGATTATAGAGTTACAGATGAAGGAAAATAGTTTTTCCTAACTAAATATAATGCAGGGTCAGTTTTGACATAATTTGTTTTCTGGAGGTTTATTTTGAGGACTATAAAAGTACCACTTTGGTGGACTCTTTGTCATTAACTGCATCAATTTAGATATTGAATCTTACCAGTGTTGTAAATATTTTCTGCAAGTTCTTTGAGCAGTTTTGTGGCACAAACCTTCAGTAAACACTTTCTCTATTATCTTTCCTCAACAAGACTCTTCCTGCAATAAAGCATGTAGTTTGCTACTGGGAACACTTATGGATTACAATTATTCTTGACAATGCATCCTTTTTTGTAGCAGAGTAATAATGGTTCTTTTACTACTTTGCTCCCCACCTTGAGCATGAGAACCATTAATTATTGGGATAAACAATTGAAAAGCTTCACTACAGTAGTAATTGTGTATCACTCAGATATGCACTGGGACTAAATTAATGCATGCATCTAATAAATAAAGGATGTTGGATCAGATAGTTTTTGAAATCAGTATAGCAGAAATATTTGTGTTCAGACAGCTTTCACATATCATATTTTGTTATAGAATTCAATTTTTTTAGTCACTAAGCTTTGAATGGTTTTATTGTTTTTAAAAACAGACAATTTTGGTAATGACTAAAGCTCAACCAAAATTTTTATTTGCTCACTTTTTTATTTTTGATATGAAAAAAGGTTCTATATAGCAAACTGTTGCCGCCTGAAGCGTTTGGAGCAACGGAGCCGCGGGAAGAACTTCAGAGGCAAACTGGAGACGAACAGCTTTTTATTCTGATAACTTTTATCTCTGGTTCTAACAACAACTAACACACGCCAAACACACCACCACTAAAAAAATGGCGCTGACCCGATCAGCAATTTCGGCCAAGTCACTCGAGATCCCGCAACAAGTCCCGTGAGACTACGGGTGGCGACAATGGCCAAATCTCCACGGCTCATAGTCAACCGCAATTCAAGTCAATCCCCAAACAGGGCTCCTGCATTTCCCCCTTTTTGTTTTAAAAGAGGTAATGCTCTAGGACGTCTATGTGCAACCAACATTCTTACCCGTCATCGGATAATCAAGGCTGTGCCCTTGACTCCTGTCTAAGGTTGATATGTCGGCCACATGAGACTGTCCCGTGCGACTGTGCCTGTCTTAGGTTGTCCCCCTCTGGGGATCTTACCCGTCATTGGCTAACCAGCCATCAAATGGAGCCCTTTAGGATCGACTATATATGATGACTAACAGCCGTCCAATTGTGAGGAGATGTTGCGGCTTTAAGGCGACAAGCCTTTTGGTGATGAGCCAAATTGCATAGCATATCAAATTGTTTAAACAAATCAGCTGCCCTAAGTTCCATCAAGTAACACACTGAATTCTCTAGACAAATACCCGCAAGGCATTGTCCCGTAAAGTCCCAAACAATGAAAGATCAAAATGTCCATTTGTTATAACATGTTGATGTAGAAGGCCCCATGCATGTAGAGCAGAGGCCACACTGTTGGTGAGGTTGTTTGATGTTTGAGCAGCAGGGATGCTTGCGGCGGCCGCGATCCCTGCAGCTGTAGCAGCAGACGTCTTTTTTATGTTTAGACAATGCCACCGGCAAATCTTCAGGGCCCGCTACCTAGAAACTCAAGCATCAATTATTAAAGGAAAGGCAGTGCTATTGCAGCACTGAGTCAAGAGGCGAGTTGTCAAACTACAAAATAGAATAATTAGATTAGAAAATTAAAGTTGATTTTTGTTCACATACATCGCTGGTTGAGCTTCTACAAACATAAGTTGGAAAAATGTCATATTTAGAACAAAACAAAGAAAGACTGAGGGTAATTACTGCATTAAAGATAGATTAAAGAAAAGGTAAAGGCACTTGAGAGAAATAATTTGTTAGCTGGAACCCTTGAGTCTCTGTATACAGAGCAATCTTTTACCTGTTGAGATAATTGAAATTAATGAGCTATTAAACAAATGAAGTTAATAACAAATAAACAATCTTAAGTCAAAACACCAAAATATCAGGTTATATAGCACTAGTCATATTGTTTGCTAAAGAGAAGTCCCAGGGACACCTATAAATCAAAATTGAAAGTACCTTCATTTATAAAATTATTTACCTAAATTGAATACTCTTAACCTAAAATGAATTAAAGTTATTTGGATCCATATATATATATATATATTTTTTCTTTTTCATAAGTGCTTTGTTCTTTGTGACGTCACACTGGACAGACGAACAAACATACAAACATATATTTGTGACGTCACATTAACATGAAATGTAGACAAATGTACAGACATAAAGACATGTATAAAAAGAAGAAAAAAAAAAAAAAAAACAATTGTGTGCACACTAAAGAGAGATCTCCTCGTCCCGGCCGGAGGAATGACACTTAAGTTGTGAAATATTTTGAAGGACTCTTTTGAGGGAATCATTCTATACCTTCATCTTGGTCCTCTTGATTTTGTACCTTTTTTATTAATCTTGATTCTTCAATAACTTCATCTTGATCATTTTGATGTGGTACCTGTTTTATTAATCTAGATGGTATCCATATTGGAGAGGATTCGTCTTTTGGAAAAAACACAAACGGATCCTCTTCCCCAAATTAATACTGGATCTGGACCCTTCCATGTACCTGAAAGAACATCCTTCCAGTAAACCAAAGGTTTATGTTGTTGGTGTGGATTCCAATGTCTGTCTCCAGCAGAATAACCATTAGAGTCTAAAGTTAAAAAATTTAAGGTAAACAGGGCAACTGCCAATCTGTCCTTAGGACTTTTCCAATTTCCTTCTTTTTGTTTTAATAACATAATTTTCAGTGTTCGGTTTGCTCTTTCAATAATGCCCTGACCCTGAGGATTGTATGGGATGCCTGTTTTATGGGATATATTGAATTTTGCACAAAACTGTTTGAAAGATGAGGACGTATATGCGGGGCCATTATCTGTTTTAAGCATTTTGGGGATGCCCAATGCAGCAAAAGCTTGCAAACAATGAGATGTAACATCTTTAACTTTTTCTCCAGAATGTAAGGAAGCAAAAATCATGCCTGAGCATGTATCTATGGTCACATGAATAAATCGCAATTTTCCAAAACTTGGCTCATGAGTAACATCCATCTGCCACAAATGATTGGGCATTAATCCTCTAGGGTTAACTCCGAAATGAGGATTGGGCAAATGTGTCATACAAGATTTACAATCTTTTATAATTGTTCTGGCTTGCTCCTTTGTGATTTTAAACCTACGTTGCAAGGTGGTGCTGTTGACATGAAACTGGGAGTGGAATAAAGTAGCTTGTTGTAGCACTGAAAGTATAAATATTGTTTTTGTAAGTTCATCAGCCTTTTGATTACCTTCATGGAGGGGACCAGGCAAATTAGTATGTGCTCTAATATGGCCTACGAATAGAGGTTCTTTTCTTGCCCACAAAAGTTTTTGTATTTGATAAAACAATTTAAAGGCTGGAGTATGAGGTGCTATTGGTCCTGCTAACTCTAATTTTGGGACAGCTTGTACAATATAGTGGCTATCTGAAAAAATGTTTACGGGCTGGTCCCTAAAATTTTCCAGAGCTCTTACCACAGCTTCCAGTTCCACTAGTTGAGCTGATTTGTGTGCAGTTATGTAAGTCATATTTTCTTTTTTAGTGACTACTGTAGCAGTACCATTTGAGGACCCATCTGTAAATACATTAAATGCCTTAGGAATAGGTTGATTTTTTATTACCTGTGGAAATATAATAGGATGATTAATACAAAAAGATAATATAGGGGACTTAGGAAGATGATTATCAAAATTTGCAGAAGTAGAGCATTTAGCTATAGCCCAATCATTATCATTGAAGCATAAGTATTCAATCTGTGATGATGAATAGGGAGTAATAATAGTAGCAGGGTGAATGCCAAATATTTTAGTAGAAGTCTTAAGTCCTTGAAGAATAAGTTTAGCCACCATGGAGGTATAAGATTCAATTATACTTTTAGGAGAGACGGGCAAATGTATCCATAATAAAGGCCCTTGTTGCCAAAATACTCCTGTGGGTGTATATTGTGAAGAAATAATAATCAACATCAGCGGTTGAGTTAAATCAAATCTATCACAATGAGCTCCTTCAATGGCTTTTTCTACTAACTTTAAAGCTTTCCTAGCATCAGGAGTCAATGTTCGCGGTGAAGATGGATCAGGGTCTCCGCAAAGGATGTCAAATAAAAGTTTTAGTTGGCCAGTAGTGAGATTTAGTGTAGGGCGAAGCCAATTAATGTCTCCCAGTAGTTTTTGGAAATCATTGAGGGTGGTCAAATGTTCTTTATTTATTAGAATTTTTTTGGGTCTAACAAAAGTATCCATGATTTTAAATCCTAAATATAATATGGGAGATCTGGTTTGAACTTTTTCTTCTGCTATATATAATCCATATTTTTTTAAATTTTTCTACCACATCACTGAATATATTAAATAAGATTTTTTGATTAGGGTGGGCCAATAAAATATCATCCATGTAATGTAGACACATGAGGTTTGGATATTTATTTTTAATGGGTTGGATAGCCTTGTCCACATATATTTGGCATATGGTGGGGCTATTAGCCATTCCCTGTGGTAAAACCTTCCATTGATATCTCTGATCAGGGCCATTATTGTTCATAGAAGGAACGGAAAAAGCAAACCTGGGGGCATCCAGAGGATGTAGGGGAATAGAAAAGAAGCAATCCTTTATATCAAGAGTAATAAGATGGAAAATTTTTTGGAATAGCTACGGGACTAGGAAGTCCAGGTTGAGTAGGCCCCATAACTTGCATGGTTTTATTGATTTGTCTAAGATCATGTAACAATCGCCATTTTCCTGACTTTTTCTTGATCACAAATATGGGGGAATTCCAGGGAGAGGTGGAAGGTTCTATATGACCTGCTTCTAATTGTTCCTGAACTAATTGGTGGGCCGCTTGTAATTTCTCTTTAGATAGGGGCCACTGAGGGACCCACACTGGCTTATCAGAAAACCATGGTATTTTCAAAATTATTTTCTCAGTGGCCCCGAAAAAAAATATCTTTTTCCTTTATGACAATGATTACTTTTAGGGTTAAGATTACTCTGTACTTTTTGATAATGAGTTCTTTTATGGTTAAGATTACCCTGTAGGTTTTCACATTTAACATCTGCAGGCTTGGTTGCAAGGTGTACTCCCATTTGTTGCAAAATATCTCTTCCCCATAAAGTAACCGGTAGATTAGGTAAAACATAAGGCTGAAATGTTCCTTTATGGCCTTCATCATCCTCCCATTTTAAAATTACTGCACTTTTATCTGGGAGGTTTATTATATCCCAAGCCTCTTAAACTGGTTGAAGCTTTTTGCAGAGGCCAGTGCTTGGGCCATTGGCGTAAATTAATAATGGAAGAGTCAGCTCCAGTATCTATTAATCCCTCCGTTTCTATTCCTTGGATTTTTATTTTACACATAGGCCTCCTTGAACAGTCTTGAACCCAGCAAGCCATGGGACTTGAGTCAGTGGAACAAAAACCTCTATTGTTCCCTTCTTGAGGCATACCCATTTTAAATGAATTATATAAATTGGGAAGGAGAAGCAACTGAGCAATTCTATCTCCTTGATTAACAGAAGTTATACTTTGGGGTGAGCTAAGCATTATTTTTATTTCCCCTTTGTAGTCTGAGTTTATTACACCTGGGGTCACTTGCAAACCTAATAAGCTTTTAGGACTACACCCCCGATAATAAGTCCTACAGTCCCTGAGGGAAGAGGTCCCCTGACTCCTGTGGGAATCAGTTGAACCCCCATTTCAGGTGTTAACACTATTCGGGCGGTGGAACAGAGGTCTAATCCTGCATTTCCTCTTGTTCCTCTGGCGAGGGAGTGGATGGGTAGTAGGGATTGTGTCGGGGAAGCATCTGAGTGGATGCTTGAGGATACTCCTTCTGCAATGCCCCGTACATTTGTGGGCCCCGGGTATTGGGCCCCGTGCCCCGTTTTTTGAATTCCTGAACAAAGGATTTCCATGGATGTCAAATTTTGAATGGCATTTATTGGCCCAATGATTTCCCTTTTTACACCTGGGGCAGCGGCCTGGGGCACGGTATGAGCTTGGTCTTATTTCTCTTTTGGGATTTTGCCTAGAATTGCCTGATTGATTATGATAATTTTGCCTGGAATATCCTGATTGATTATAATGTCTACATTTAGCCTTTGTGAAATTTCGAGAGGAAGCACCTCTCATTGAGGCTGCAATCACATTTCCTGTGACAAAGGCGTCATTTATATCTTTACATAGTTGTATATATACGGAAAGATCCTTTTTAGTTCTCCATGGCCTGATGGCTGCTTGGCACCATTTATTTTGCATTTTCATAAGCTAATTGAACAACTAATGGCATAGCTTGGTCAACATCTGCAAACACACTACCTGCAGTTCTCAAAAGTCGATCAGCAAAGTCGGCATACGGCTCATTAGGTCCTTGAATCACTTTTGACAAGCTACCTTGTAGATCCCCAGGTCCTTGTACAGTTTTCCATGCCTCTAAGGCAGCTGCATTTATCTGAGCATATACATCTGGGTCATAATCTGTTTGAGCCTGTAAGTCTGCGAATTGCCCTTCTCCTGTGAGCATGTCTATATTATAGTTTTCAAACCCTGCAGCCGCGTTTCTTTTAGCCGTTTCTATACAAAGTTCTTGGAATTGCGATCGCCAAACCAAGAATTTTCCCCCCGCTTAATGTTGCTTTACATAGACTTTTCCAGTCTGAGGGGGTTAAGCTAAAGGTGTTAAGGGACTCCAGCATACTCAACGTGAAAGGAGCTTGGGCCCATAAGTCATTACTGCCTCTTTGAGATTTTTTATTGTTTTGAAATCTACTGACTGATGGACACTCTGTCCATTTTTCTTTTCAAATGCTGGCGGTTCCCAATGTATCTGTGAGTTGTCCTCGAGAGCGCATAAGCGATCAGAAAGACTTTTTATTTCTGTTTCTAGGGTATGCAAATGCCTAGTAATACCCTTCATATTTTCTGTAATGGATTCCACCCATGGGGGAGTAGAGGACACAAGTGACTCCTCTACCTGACCGTCCTTTTTCTCGGTCTTTTTTAGTTTCTTTTTCCTCATTTTCTCAGGATCACTTTTACTAGATTCCTCACCACTGCTAATTTCACTGACAGCAATATCCTGAGGCCCAGGTTCCAGTGAGAGCAAGTATCCTTCAGCTTTCGCCAATAACTCCCGAATAGCTTTAATAGCTTGGATTTTTGTCATTTTTGGGTCTCTTCTAATACTCTCTTTACTGGTCTCAGTTGGCCCAGTGGAATCTACACTTTTTTGATCACTTTCACTTTTGTCTATATACTCCTCACTGAGAACAGAGTCAGGTATATCAAGGAGTCTTTGCATAGCCTCTATCAATTGGGATTCAGTTATATTCGAACCCATCTTTAGAGACCTTCAGTTCTTACCTGTCCGCTCCGAAGTCCCTGTACGGGCCGCCACCTGTTGCCGCCTGAAGCGCTTGGAGTAACGGAGCCGCGGGAAGAACTTCAGAGGCAACTGGAGACGAACAGCTTTTTATTCTGATAACTTTTCTCTCTGGTTCTAACAACAACTAACACACGCCAAACACACCACCACTAAAAAAATGGCGCTGACCCCGATCAGCAATTTCGGCCAAGTCACTCGAGATCTCGCAACAAGTCCCGTGAGACTACGGGTGGCGACAATGGCCAAATCTCCACGGCTCATAGTCAACCGCAATTCAAGTCAATCCCCAAACAGGGCTCCTGCCATTTTGTTGTAACATGTTGATTGTAGGATAGGCCCACATGGCCATGTAGAGCACGTCGGGCCCACACACTTAGTCGCGTGAGGGTTGTTTTGATGCTTTGAGCAGCTGGGATGCTATTGCGGCAGGCCGCGATCCCTGCATAGCTGTCAGCAGCAGACGTCTTTTTGTATGCTTTAGAGACACACATTGCTCACCGGCATAATCTTCAGGGAAGCTACCTAGAAACTCCAAAGCATTCAATTATTAAAGGAAAGGCAGTGCTTAATTGCAGCACTGAGTCTAGAGGCGAGTTGTCAATACTACAAAAATAGATAGTAATTAAGATTAGAAAATTTATAGTTGATTTTTTGTTCCACACTACATCGACTGGTTTGAGCCTGAAAATCTAAAGTTTGATTTTTGTTCACAGAACCATACGCTGGTTGAGATTCTACAAACATAATTGGAAAAAATCTTATTTAGAACATAACACACAAGATATACGACTGAGGGGTTAATAACTGCATTTAATGATAGAGTTAAAGAAAAGGGTATAAAGGCTACTTTAGAGAAATTAATTTGTGTTTAGCTAAGAACCCTTGAGTCTCTGGTATAGCAGAGCAATTCCTTTTACCTGTTGAGATAATTGGATAATTACATGAGCTTATTCAAAACAAATGACATGTTAATAACAAATAAACAATTCCTTGATGTCAAAATCACCAAAAATATCAGGGTTTTATAGCATTAGCTCATTATTGTCTTGCTAAAGAGATAGTCCCAGGGACACCTTATAAATCAAAATTGAAAGTACCTTCATTTTTATAAAGATTATTTACCTAAATTGAATTTCTCTTAACCTTAAAATTGAATTAAGAGTTATTTTGGATAATCATATATACTAAAATTTTCCTTTTTCATAAGCGCGATTTGTTTCTTTGTTGAACGTCACACTGGGACCATATCGAACAAACATACAAACATATATTTTATGTGACGTCACATTAACATGAAATATTAGTTAAATTGATACCAACTGACATAAAGACATGTATAAAAAATGTAAAAAAAAATAAAATTCAATTGTGTGCACACTAAAAGCAAGAGATCTCCTCGTCCAGGCGGGAGAATTGACACTTAACGTTGTGAAATATTTTGAAGGACTCTCTTTTGAGGGGATTCATTCTGTACACTCCTTTGGTCCACTCTCTGATTTTGTTCGTTTTATATTAATCTTGATTCTTCACAATAACTTACATCTTAGATCATTTTGATGTGGTACCTGTTTTTTAATTAATCTAATTGGTATCCATTTTTTATTTCGGAGAGGATTCGTCTTTTGGAAAAAAACCACATCAACTAGATTCCCTCTTCCCTATATTAATACTGGATCTGGACCCCTTCCATGTACCTGAAAGAAACTATCCTTTCCAGTAAAACCAAAAAGGTTTATGTTGTTGGTGTGGATTCCAATGTCCTGTCTCCGAGCAGAAATAAACCATTAGAGAGTCTAAAGTTATAAAAATTCTAAGGTGAAACAGGGCCAACTGCCATATCTCGTCCCTTAGGACTTTTCCAATTTCCTATCTTTTTGTGCTTAATAACATAATTTTCAGTGTTCGGTTTGGCATCTTTCTCATAATGCCCTGACCCTGAGGATTGTATGGGATGCTTGTTTTATGGGTCTATATTGATTTTGCGCCATTAACTGTTTGAAAGATAGGTACTATATGCGGGGCCATTATCTGTTTTAAGCATTTTGGGGATGCACAATGCAGCAAAAGCTTCTGCAAACAATGAGAAGATGTAACATCTTTAACTTTTTCTCCAGAATGTAAGGAAGCAAAAATCATGCCTGAGCATGTATCTATGTTGGTCACATGAATAAATCGCGAATTTTTCCAAAACTTGGCGTCATGAGTAACATCCATCTGCCACAAATGATTGGGCATTAATCCTCTAGGGTTAACTCCCGAAATGAGGATTGGGCAAATGTGTCATAACAAGATTTACAATCTTTTACAATTGTTCTGGCTTTGCTTCCTTTGTGATTTTAAAACCTACGTTGCAAGGTGGATGCTGTTGACATGAAACTGGGAGTGGAAATAAAGTAGCCTTGTTGTAGCACTGAAAGTATAAATATTTGTTTTTGTAGTTCATCAGCCTTTTGATTACCTTCATGGGTGGGGAGACCAGGCAAATTAGTATGTGCTCTAATATGGCCTACGAATAAGAGGTATCTTTTCTTGCCCACAAAAGTTTTTTGTATTTGATAAAATTCAATAACAATTTAAAGGCTGGAGTATGAAGGTGCTATTGGTCCTGCTAACTCTATATTTTGGGACGGCTTGTACAATATAGTGGCTATCTGAAAAAATGTTTACGGGGCTGGTCCCTAAAATTTTCCAGAGCTCTTACCACAGCGTCCAGTTCCACTAGTTGAGGGCTGATTTGTGTGCAGTTATGTAAGTCATATTTTCATTTTTAGTGACTACTGTAGCAGTACCATTTGTGAGGACCCATCTGTAAATACATTAAATGCCTTAGGAATAGGTTGATTTTTTTTTACCTGTGGAAATATAATAGGATGATTAATTACAAAAAGATAATATAGGGGACTTAGGAAGATGATATCAAAAATTTGCAGAAGTAGAGCATTTAGCTATAGCCCAATCATTATCATTGAAGCATAAGTATTCCAATCTGTGATGATGAATAGGGAAGTAATTAAAATAGTAGACAGGGTGAATGCCAAATATTTTAGTAGAAGTTTAAGTCCTTGAAGAATAAGTTTAGCCACCATGGAGGGTATTAAGATTCAATTATACTTTTAGGAGAGACGGGCAAATGTATCCAATAATAAAGGCCTTGTTGCATGCCAAAAATACTCCTGTGTGGGTGTATATTGTGAAGAAATAATATTCAACATCAGCGGTTGAGTTAAATCAAATCTATCACAATGAGCTCCTTCGATGGCTTTTTCTACTAACTTTAAAGCTTTCCTAGCATCAGGAGAGTCAATGTTCGTGGTGAAGATGGATCAGGATCTCCACGAAGGATGTCAAAATAAAAGGTTTTAGTTGGCCAGTAGTGAGATTTTAGTGTAGGGCGAAGCCAATTAATGTCTCCCAGTAGTTTTTGGAAATCATTGAGGGTGGTCAAAATTGTTCTTTATTTATTAAAATTTTTTGGGGTCTAACAAAAGTTTCCATGATTTTAATCCTAAATATAATATGGGAGATCTGGTTTGAACTTTTTCTTCTGCTATATATAATCCATATTTTTTTTTAAATTTTCTACACATCACCTGAATATATTAAATAAGATTTTTTGATTAGGGTGGGCCAATAAAAATATCATCCATGTAATGTAGACACACATGAGGTTTGGATATTTATTTTTAATGGGTTGGATAGCCTTGTCCACATATATTTGCATATGGTGGGGCTATTAGCCATTCCCTGTGGTAAAACCTTCCATTGATATCTCTGATCAGGGCCATTATTGTTCATAGAAGGAACGGAAAAAGCAAACCTGGGGGCCATCCAGTGAGGATGTAGGGGAATAGAAAAGAAGCAATCCTTTATATCAAGAGTAATAAGATGGAAATTTTTTGGAATAGCTACGGGACTAGGAAGTCCAGGTTGAGTAGGCCCCATAACTTGCATGGTTTTATTGATTTGTCTAAGATCATGTAACAATCGCCATTTTCCTGACTTTTTCTTGATCACAAATATGGGGAATTCCAGGGAGAGGTGGAAGGTTCTATATGACCTGCTTCTAATTGTTCCTGAACTAATTGGTGGGCCGCTTGTAATTTCTCTTTAGATAGGGGCCACTGAGGGACCCACACTGGCTTATCAGAAAGCCATGGTATTTTCAAATTATTTTCTCAGTGGCCCCGAAAAAAAATATCTTTTTCCTTTATGACAATGATTACTTTTAGGGTTAAGATTACTCTGTACTTTTGATAATGGAGTTCTTTTATGGTTAAGATTACCCTGTAGGTTTTCACATTTAACATCTGCAGGCTTGGTTGCAAGGTGTACTCCCATTTGTTGCAAAAAATCTCTTCCCCATAAAGTAACCGGTAGATTAGGTAAAACATAAGGCTGAAATGTTCCTTTATGGCCTCATCATCCTCCCATTTTAAAATTACTGCACTTTTATCTGGGAGGTTATTATATCCCAAGCCTCTTAAACTGGTTGAAGCTTTTTGCAGAGGCCAGTGCTTGGGCCATTGGCGTAAATTAATAATGGCAGAGTCAGCTCCAGTATCTATTAATCCCTCCATTTCTATTTCCTTGGATTTTTATTTTAACATAGGGCCTCCTTGAACAGGGGTCTCGAACCCAGCAAGCCATGGACTTGAGTCAGTGGAAGACAAAATCCTCTATTGTTCCCTTCGTGAGGCATACCCATTTTAAATGAATTATGTAAATTGGGAAGGAGAAGCAAAGCTGAGCAATTCTATCTCCTTGATTAACAAAGATTATACTTGGGGTGAGCTAAGCATTATTTTTAAACTTTCCCCTTTGTAGTCTGAGTTTATTACACCTGGGGTCACTAGCAAACCTACTAAGCTTTTAGGACTACGCCCGATAATAAGTCCTACCGTCCCTGAGGGAGAGAGGTCCCCTGACTCCTGTGTTAATCAGTTGAACCCCCCATTTCAGGTGTTAACACTATTCGGGCGGTGAGGAACAGAGGTCTAATCCTGCATTCCCGCTTGTATCCTCTGGCGAGGGAGTGGATGGGTAGTAGGGATTGTGGCGATGGGGGGGAAGCATCTGAGTGGATGCTTGAGGAAACTCCCTTCTGCAATCCCCTCGTTACATTTTGAGGGCCCCGCGGGTATTGGGGCCGCCGTTGCCCCGTTTTTTGAATTCCTGAACAAATGGATGTCCATGGATGTCAAATTTTGAATGGCATTCATTGGCCCCATGATTTCCCTTTTTAGCATCCTGGGGCAAGCGGCCTGGGGCACGGGCTAAATGTAGCCTTGATCTTATTTCTCTTTTGGGATTTTTGCCTAGAATTGCCTGATTGAATATGATAATTATGCCTGGAATATCCGGATTGATTATAATATCTAACGTTTAGCCTTTGTGAACTTTCGAGAGGAAGCACCTCTTATTGAGGGCTAGCAATCAACATATTCCATGTGAACAAAGTCGTCATTTATATCTTTATACAATATTTTGTTTATAATCGGATACATCCTTTTTAGTTCTCCATGGGCCTGATGCTGCCTTGGCACCAGTTTTATTTGAATTTTTCATAAGCTAATTGAACAACTAATGCGAATAGCGTGGTCGACCAATCAGCAAACACTCTACCTGCAGTTTCCTCTAAAAGTCTCGATCAGTCAAAAGGTCAGCACTGTTGCCGCCTGAAGCGCTTGGAGCAACGGAGCCGCGGGAAGAACTTCAGAGGCAAACTGGAGACGAACAGCTTTTTATTCTGATAACTTTTATCTCTGGTTCTAACAACAACTAACACACGCCAAACACACCACCACTAAAAAAATGGCGCTGACCCGATCAGCAATTTCGGCCAAATCACTCGAGATCCCGCAACAAGTCCCGTGAGACTACGGGTGGCGACAATGGCCAAATCTCCACGGCTCATAGTCAACCGCAATTCAAGACAATCCCCAAACAGGGCTCCTGCATTTCCCCCTTTTTGTTTTAAAAGAGGTAATGCTCTAGGACGTCTATGTGCAACCAACATTCTTACCCGTCATCGGATAATCAAGGCTGTGCCCTTGACTCCTGTCTTAGGTTGATATGTCGACCACATGAGACTGTCCCGTGGGACTGTGCCTGTCTTAGGTTGTCCCCCTCTGGGGATCTTACCCGTCATTGGCTAACCAGCCATCCAATGGAGCCCTTTAGGATCGACTATATATGATGACTAACAGCCGTCCAATTGTGAGGAGATGTTGCGGCTTTAAGGCGACAAGCCTTTTGGTGATGAGCCAAATTGCATAGCATATCAAATTGATTTAAACAAATCAGCTGCCCTAAGTTCCATCAAGTAACACACTGAATTCTCTAGACAAATACCTGCAAGGCATTGTCGCGTAAAGTCCCAAACAATGAAAGATCAAAATGTCCATTTGTTGTAACATGTTGATGTAGAGGCCCCATGCATGTAGAGCAGAGGCCACACTGTTGGTGAGGTTGTTTGATGTTTGAGCAGCAGGGATGCTTGCGGTGGCCGCGATCCCTGCAGCTGTAGCAGCAGACGTCTTTTTTATGTTTAGACAATGCCACCGGCAAATCTTCAGGGCCCGCTACCTAGAAACTCAAGCATCAATTATTAAAGGAAAGGCAGTGCTATTGCAGCACTGAGTCAAGAGGCGAGTTGTCAAACTACAAAATAGAATAATTAGATTAGAAAATTAAAGTTGATTTTTGTTCACATACATTGCTGGTTGAGCTTCTACAAACATAAGTTGGAAAAATGTCATATTTAGAACAAAACAAAGAAAGACTGAGGGTAATTACTGCATTAAAGATAGATTAAAGAAAAGGTAAAGGCACTTGAGAGAAATAATTTGTTAGCTGGAACCCTTGAGTCTCTGTATACAGAGCAATCTTTTACCTGTTGAGATAATTGAAATTAATGAGCTATTAAACAAATGAAGTTAATAACAAATAAACAATCTTAAGTCAAAACACCAAAATATCAGGTTATATAGCACTAGTCATATTGTTTGCTAAAGAGAAGTCCCAGGGACACCTATAAATCAAAATTGAAAGTACCTTCATTTATAAAATTATTTACCTAAATTGAATACTCTTAACCTAAAATGAATTAAAGTTATTTGGATCCATATATATATATATATATATATTTTTCTTTTTCATAAGTGCTTTGTTCTTTGTGACGTCACACTGGACAGACAAACAAACATACAAACATATATTTGTGACGTCACATTAACATGAAATGTAGACAAATGTACAGACATAAAGACATGTATAAAAAGAAGAAGAAAAAAAAAAAAAAACAATTGTGTGCACACTAAAGAGAGATCTCCTCGTCCCGGCCGGGAGGAATGACACTTAAGTTGTGAAATATTTTGAAGGACTCTTTTGAGGGAATCATTCTATACCTTCATCTTGGTCCTCTTGATTTTGTACCTTTTTTATTAATCTTGATTCTTCAATAACTTCATCTTGATCATTTTGATGTGGTACCTGTTTTATTAATCTAGATGGTATCCATATTGGAGAGGATTCGTCTTTTGGAAAAACACAAACGGATCCTCTTCCCCAAATTAATACTGGATCTGGACCCTTCCATGTACCTGAAAGAACATCCTTCCAGTAAACCAAGGGTTTATGTTGTTGGTGTGGATTCCAATGTCTGTCTCCAGCAGAATAACCATTAGAGTCTAAAGTTAAAAAATTTAAGGTAAACAGGGCAACTGCCAATCTGTCCTTAGGACTTTTCCAATTTCCTTCTTTTTGTTTTAATAACATAATTTTCAGTGTTCGGTTTGCTCTTTCAATAATGCCCTGACCCTGAGGATTGTATGGGATGCCTGTTTTATGGGATATATTGAATTTTGCGCAAAACTGTTTGAAAGATGAGGACGTATATGCGGGGCCATTATCTGTTTTAAGCATTTTGGGGATGCCCAATGCAGCAAAAGCTTGCAAACAATGAGATGTAACATCTTTAACTTTTTCTCCAGAATGTAAGGAAGCAAAAATCATGCCTGAGCATGTATCTATGGTCACATGAATAAATCGCAATTTTCCAAAACTTGGCTCATGAGTAACATCCATCTGCCACAAATGATTGGGCATTAATCCTCTAGGGTTAACTCCGAAATGAGGATTGGGCAAATGTGTCATACAAGATTTACAATCTTTTACAATTGTTCTGGCTTGCTCCTTTGTGATTTTAAACCTACGTTGCAAGGTGGTGCTGTTGACATGAAACTGGGAGTGGAATAAAGTAGCTTGTTGTAGCACTGAAAGTATAAATATTGTTTTTGTAAGTTCATCAGCCTTTTGATTACCTTCATGGAGGGGGCCAGGCAAATTAGTATGTGCTCTAATATGGCCTACGAATAGAGGTTCTTTTCTTGCCCACAAAAGTTTTTGTATTTGATAAAACAATTTAAAGGCTGGAGTATGAGGTGCTATTGGTCCTGCTAACTCTAATTTTGGGACAGCTTGTACAATATAGTGGCTATCTGAAAAAATGTTTACGGGCTGGTCCCTAAAATTTTCCAGAGCTCTTACCACAGCTTCCAGTTCCACTAGTTGAGCTGATTTGTGTGCAGTTATGTAAGTCATATTTTCTTTTTTAGTGACTACTGTAGCAGTACCATTTGAGGACCCATCTGTAAATACATTAAATGCCTTAGGAATAGGTTGATTTTTTATTACCTGTGGAAATATAATAGGATGATTAATACAAAAAGATAATATAGGGGACTTAGGAAGATGATTATCAAAATTTGCAGAAGTAGAGCATTTAGCTATAGCCCAATCATTATCATTGAAGCATAAGTATTCAATCTGTGATGATGAATAGGGAGTAATAATAGTAGCAGGGTGAATGCCAAATATTTTAGTAGAAGTCTTAAGTCCTTGAAGAATAAGTTTAGCCACCATGGAGGTATAAGATTCAATTATACTTTTAGGAGAGACGGGCAAATGTATCCATAATAAAGGCCCTTGTTGCCAAAATACTCCTGTGGGTGTATATTGTGAAGAAATAATAATCAACATCAGCGGTTGAGTTAAATCAAATCTATCCCAATGAGCTCCTTCGATGGCTTTTTCTACTAACTTTAAAGCTTTCCTAGCATCAGGAGTCAATGTTCGTGGTGAAGATGGATCAGGGTCTCCACGAAGGATGTCAAATAAAAGTTTTAGTTGGCCAGTAGTGAGATTTAGTGTAGGGCGAAGCCAATTAATGTCTCCCAGTAGTTTTTGGAAATCATTGAGGGTGGTCAAATGTTCTTTATTTATTAGAATTTTTTTGGGTCTAACAAAAGTATCCATGATTTTAAATCCTAAATATAATATGGGATATCTGGTTTGAACTTTTTCTTCTGCTATATATAATCCATATTTTTTTAAATTTTCTACCACATCACTGAATATATTAAATAAGATTTTTTGATTAGGGTGGGCCAATAAAATATCATCCATGTAATGTAGACACATGAGGTTTGGATATTTATTTTTAATGGGTTGGATAGCCTTGTCCACATATATTTGGCATATGGTGGGGCTATTAGCCATTCCCTGTGGTAAAACCTTCCATTGATATCTCTGATCAGGGCCATTATTGTTCATAGAAGGAACGGAAAAAGCAAACCTGGGGGCATCCAGAGGATGTAGGGGAATAGAAAAGAAGCAATCCTTTATATCAAGAGTAATAAGATGGAAATTTTTTGGAATAGCTACGGGACTAGGAAGTCCAGGTTGAGTAGGCCCCATAACTTGCATGGTTTTATTGATTTGTGTAAGATCATGTAACAATCGCCATTTTCCTGACTTTTTCTTGATCACAAATATGGGGGAATTCCAGGGAGAGGTGGAAGGTTCTATATGACCTGCTTCTAATTGTTCCTGAACTAGTAGGTGGGCCGCTTGTAATTTCTCTTTAGATAGGGGCCACTGAGGGACCCACACTGGCTTATCAGAAAACCATGGTATTTTCAAAATTATTTTCTCAGTGGCCCCGAAAAAAAATATCTTTTTCCTTTATGACAATGATTACTTTTAGGGTTAAGATTACTCTGTACTTTTTGATAATGAGTTCTTTTATGGTTAAGATTACCCTGTAGGTTTTCACATTTAACATCTGCAGGCTTGGTTGCAAGGTGTACTCCCATTTGTTGCAAAATATCTCTTCCCCATAAAGTAAGCGGTAGATTAGGTAAAACATAAGGCTGAAATGTTCCTTTATGGCCTTCATCATCCTCCCATTTTAAAATTACTGCACTTTTATCTGGGAGGTTATTATATCCCAAGCCTCTTAAACTGGTTGAAGCTTTTTGCAGAGGCCAGTGCTTGGGCCATTGGCGTAAATTAATAATGGAAGAGTCAGCTCCAGTATCTATTAATCCCTCCATTTCTATTCCTTGGATTTTTATTTTACACATAGGCCTCCTTGAACAGTCTCGAACCCAGCAAGCCATGGGACTTGAGTCAGTGGAACAAAAACCTCTATTGTTCCCTTCTTGAGGCATACCCATTTTAAATGAATTATATAAATTGGGAAGGAGAAGCAACTGAGCAATTCTATCTCCTTGATTAACAGAACTTATACTTTGGGGTGTGCTAAGCATTATTTTTATTTCCCCTTTGTAGTCTGAGTTTATTACACCTGGGGTCACTTGCAAACCTAATAAGCTTTTAGGACTACGCCCGATAATAAGTCCTACAGTCCCTGAGGGAAGAGGTCCCCTGACTCCTGTGGGAATCAGTTGAACCCCCATTTCAGGTGTTAACACTATTCGGGCGGTGGAACAGAGGTCTAATCCTGCATTCCTCTTGTTCCTCTGGCGAGGGAGTGGATGGGTAGTAGGGATTGTGTCGGGGAAGCATCTGAGTGGATGCTTGAGGATACTCCTTCTGCAATGCCCCGTACATTTGTGGGCCCCGGGGTATTGGACCCCGTGCCCCGTTTTTTGAATTCCTGAACAAAGGATTTCCATGGATGTCAAATTTTGAATGGCATTTATTGGCCCAATGATTTCCCTTTTTACACCTGGGGGAAGCGGCCTGGGGCACGGTATGAGCTCGGTCTTATTTCTCTTTTGGGATTTTGCCTAGAATTGCCTGATTGATTATGATAATTTTGCCTGGAATATCCTGATTGATTATAATGTCTACATTTAGCCTTTGTGACATTTCGAGAGGAAGCACCTCTCATTGAGGCTGCAATCACATTTCCTGTGACAAAGGCGTCATTTATATCTTTACATAGTTGTATATATACAGAAAGATCCTTTTTAGTTCTCCATGGCCTGATGGCTGCTTGGCACCATTTATTTGCATTTTCATAAGCTAATTGAACAACTAATGGCATAGCTTGGTCAACATCTGCAAACACACTACCTGCAGTTCTCAAAAGTCGATCATCAAAGTCGGCATATGGCTCATTAGGTCCTTGAATCACTTTTGACAAGCTACCTTGTAGATCCCCAGGTCCTTGTACAGTTTTCCATGCCTCTAAAGCAGCTGCATTTATCTGAGCATATACATCTGGGTCATAATCTGTTTGAGCCTGTAAGTCTGCGAATTGCCCTTCTCCTGTGAGCATGTCTATATTATAGTTTTCAAACCCTGCAGCCGTGTTTCTTTTAGCCGTTTCTATACAAAGTTCTTGGAATTGCGATCGCCAAACCAAGAATTGCCCACCGCTTAATGTTGCTTTACATAGACTTTTCCAGTCTGAGGGGGTTAAGCTAAAGGTGTTAAGGGACTCCAGCATACTCAACGTGAAAGGAGCTTGGGGCCCATAAGTCATTACTGCCTCTTTGAGATTTTTTATTGTTTTGAAATCTACTGACTGATGGACACTCTGTCCATTTTTCTTTTCAAATGCTGGCAGTTCCCAATGTATCTGTGAGTTGTCCTCGAGAGCGCATAAGCGATCAGAAAGACTTTTTATTTCTGTTTCTAGGGTATGCAAATGCCTAGTAATACCCTTCATATTTTCTGTAATGGATTCCACCCATGGGGGAGTAGAGGACACAAGTGACTCCTCTACCTGACCGTCCTTTTTCTCGGTCTTTTTTAGTTTCTTTTTCCTCATTTTCTCAGGATCACTTTTACTAGATTCCTCACCACTGCTAATTTCACTGACAGCAATATCCTGAGGCCCAGGTTCCAGTGAGAGCAAGTATCCTTCAGCTTTCGCCAATAACTCCCGAATAGCTTTAATAGCTTGGATTTTTGTCATTTTTGGGTCTCTTCTAATACTCTCTTTACTGGTCTCAGTTGGCCCAGTGGAATCTAAACTTTTTTGATCACTTTCACTTTTGTGTATATACTCCTCACTGAGAACAGAGTCAGGTATATCAAGGAGTCTTTGCATAGCCTCTATCAATTGGGATTCAGTTATATTCAAACCCATCTTTAGAGACCTTCAGTTCTTACCTGTCCGCTCCGAAGTCCCCGTACGGGCCGCCACCTGTTGCCGCCTGAAGCGCTTGGAGCAACGGAGCCGCGGGAAGAACTTCAGAGGCAAACTGGAGACGAACACCTTTTTATTCTGATAACTTTTCTCTCTGGTTCTAACAACAACTAACACACGCCAAACACACCACCACTAAAAAAATGGCGCTGACCCGATCAGCAATATCGGCCAAGTCACTCGAGATCCCGCAACAAGTCCCGTGAGACTACGGGTGGCGACAATGGCCAAATCTCCACGGCTCATAGTCAACCGCAATTCAAGTCAATCCCCAAACAGGGCTCCTGCAGCAAACCTAAATTTGAAGATATTTAGACACCATGGATACCCTACATAGTTATCTAATATTAAGCTACAAATAATATCAAAAAAATCCTTATGATGTATTATTTTAAGATGAATGGAATATTTCATGTAAAGGAATAATAAGAATGATTTGAAGGGTTCCAGTTAATAATGAAGTAGGTTTTAATGGACTAATGCTCCAACACAATTATAAGCCCCAAAAATATACACTCACACACACAAAAATATATGAAGTCATGGTAGAGACCAAAAGCGGGCAAAATTCAGAGGTGAAGCCGGGCGCGGTGGCGCACGCCTGTAATCCCAGCACTTTGGGAGGCTGAGGCAGGAGGATCGAGAGTTCAAAGCCAGCCTCAGCAATGGTGAGGCACTTAGCAACTCAGTGAGACCCTGTCTCTAATAAAATACAAAAAAGTTCTGGGGATGTGACCCAGTGGTCAAGTGCCGCTGAGTTCAATCCCCGGTACCAGAAAAAAAAAAAAAAAAAAATTCAGAGGTGATGCAGCCCTTAAAAAAGTGAACCACACATACTGAGATTGACATTTTTCTGATTTTCTCCAGAGGCTGTTACACTCAAGCAGAAAGTATCAGTATTTTTATTAGAGAGCTCAAAGATATTGTTCAATAGTTAGCATGAGTGGAAATTGAAGATAAAGTTCCTATAAAGGAGAAAGATGTGATGTGATGGAAGACTTGAAACAGAAATTCTCCTTAAATAGTTGGCTGACACCAAATACTCAGGTTCAGCAAAAAAAACAAATCATAAAAGAACCAAAGAAGGCTTCAGTATAAGATTCCCTATGGTAAGTAAAAGTGATAAATATATTATAAAATGTGCTGGAAGTTAGAAAGGTAAAATTATCTGGGTGTTGGGAGGCTGGCTGGCCTGAATATAAATTACCATCCTCAGCAGTTTGTCAGCAGTGGAGAAGCAAAAGAACAGCACAGAGCTCTGCAGTCCTACTGAAAGCATCTTCCTCAAAACATTAACCTCCTGGTGTGGGTAAAAGGAATACCCACTGTTCAGACAAATGTAAAGTGTTTCAACACACGGTGGTGTGTGATCAAACTTTTGAGTTTGCTTTTATTGAAAGAAATTTATAGAAAGCATGAAGTGATTTTGTAAATTAGAAATCCCCAGTAGCCCAGATATTATTCTAACATCAGTATCAAAAACATCAGACTTCCTTACTGTTTGCTTTCATCCCCATTTTTTAAATGATTCACATATATGCATATGTGTGTGTGTGTGTTCACATATACATACATTAAGTCAGAAAATGCTGATGCTTTCTAAGACAAAGCTATTTAAATTATTCATAAAATTGCAAGCAATAAAAATTATAAAATACTATTTTCTTTGATGCATTAAGTTTAGAAAATGCGAAACAACACAAGTACAAAAATCATCAAATAAATTGTATATTTTTTGAGGACTCTGATTTTTATTGTTTGTGAATGCTAAATAAGCCTTGTACTTTTTGCTTAGAGATTCTTTCACTACTAATTTGACTAGAGTAAGAAAAGAAAAATAACTACTAAATAACAACATTCATATATTCCCAGAAAATTAATCATGATGATATTTCTCTACAGGTTATAAAATTTCAATAGCCTTATTTTTATGCATATAAAATGAGAAAAATTTAAATAATATTTTTTAAAATTTCTTGCAAATTTTTATTTTGGGAACTTCAGTTGATTCATTCTACTACAGTACTATAGTTGTTCATTTGTAGAAACAACAAAACCACTGTTGAAAGTCATCATCATAATAAAACAAAAATGGCAAATTTTGAAACAAAAAGTTATGAGAAACTCTTCATTAGATAATGAAGAAGTGATTCTTGAGGGAATTGAAACAAATGGTTTACATACAATGTTTACCTTGGATTATTATCATTAAGAATGTTTTCAGGACACACCAAAAGAATGCAGAGCCCATGAAGAGAGTGATAGTCTTTTTATTTGGGAAAATAAAGCTAAAATCCAGAGTAATCAATGTAAAAATGCACACAGAAAAACATCTAGAAATCTTCAGAAGGTGGAAAATTCAAATGAGTACAGGCCAACTTACAACAGAGGAAAGAAAACAAACAAACACACACACACACACACACACACACACACACACCCCTTTAGCAGTGGCTAGAACCACCCCAAAGCATTACTGGTAACTGTGTCTACCTCTGATATAGAACTGGGAAAACACCTACTGCTATAAGCCAAATTCGAAATCCCTAAGATTCATGAAGTGTTGGCTCAACAGTAGGGGATAATAAGCACTAAAATGAACACCACTCTATTAGTATAAAGCAATCTCGAAAGCAAGACTCAGAAATAAAATTTGTTCTAAGAAAACTCACTGCATAACAGTCAAAAGTGCAAAAATAAAGGTATAAAAATCTACCATTCAATAATGTAAAATTTATGTCATCTACCCTCTTATCAAAGCATTCTAAGCAGAAAACATGGCCCATAAGGAGGAGATAAATCAATAAATTGAAACTGCTATACATGTTACATAGATGTTAAGATTACCAGACAAGAACATGATACAGTTATTAAATCTTATTTCCACACATCCAACAACAAAAGACATAAGAAGAGAAGAGGCATATAGATCGCAAAAGCACTTGTGTTTTACTTTTCACTTAAAGAAATTGCTATAGTAAGAGTCTGAAAAGCAGAACTAAAATAATTCATAACCACTAAGCTGGGATGACAAAACGTATATTTCATGAAGAAGAAATGAATAATAAATATCAGAGCCAGCAAATGGATGAATCTCATTGAAAGAATAGTCAAGTAAAGGAGACTCTAAATTAAGCATTAGAAATAAATCAAAATGGCAGGAAATAAAAACCATCTATACTGATTATAAATGTTCTAAACTCTTAAACCAAAAGACTTAGATTAACAAAATGGATTAAAAAACAAGTCTCAACCATATGTTATTTCTAAGAGGCTCAATTCACAGGCATAGAGATCCATGGGATGAAGGTGAAAGGATTGAAAAAGTTATAATGTCATACACATGGAGACTGAAAGTAAGCAGTGGTAACTATACTCATGTCTTGATAAAGACTTCATGACAAAGTTAATCAGAAAAGATAAAGAAGATCATTTCATACTGGTTAAGAGAATCACCAAACAATAATTCCTTGCATAATATCAGATCATAATATAATAAAGTTAGAATTCAATAACAAGATAAAAACGAAAATTATTTTAATACCTGGATATACAATAATACAATTTTGAAGGAGGAATGAGTCATAGAAGAAATAGAGGGAAAAAATGTTAGAAACGAGTGAGAATACACATACAAATATAATATATAAAAATCTCTGGGATAATATGAAGGCAGTTCTAAGAGGAAAGTTTATAGCATTGAGTACCCAAAACAAAACAAACACAAGAAGACAAAAATAAAAGACATATTCCAAATAAATAATCTAATGTTATACCTAAAAGCCTTAGACCAGGAACAACTAACTAATTCTAAAATCAGTAGAAGATAGAAAATAATTAAGAAGAGAGTCAAAATTAATGAAATTCAGAATAAAAACAAAAGTAATACAAAGAATCAATGCAACAAAGAATTTGCTCTTTGAAAAGCTGAACCCTTAGCCAAACTAAACAAAATAAAAGACCCAATGAACAAAGTTAGAGATGAAAAAGAGGATATTACCACTAATCCTTCTGATATTTACAGGATAGTTGAAATTATTTTGAAAATTTATATTACAATAAATTTGAAGTTCTAGAAGATTCAGAAAAAATTTTGGACACCTAACCTTCCTTCCTTTCTGCCCCCTTTCCCTTTCCTCTACTTTTTAAATTTATTGCTTTGTTTACTCGTAATTTATAGATAAGCATAAAGGTGAAATTAACTGTGATATACTCATGTATGTACTTAACATAATTTGGACAGATTTATTCTGCAGTTTCTCTTTTTCTTGTCCCTCCTTCCTCCCCTCAATCTTCACTCACTCACTTTTCATAGAATGCACTCATCCATTTTTTCCCTCTACATTGCTCTATTTTCCACAACAAGAGGGAACATTCCACCTTTGAATTTGAGTTTGGCTTATTCCATCTAGCATAATGTCCATTCCTAGTATTTTGGAATATCTTCATACTGCTTTACAAAATGAGTTGTACTAATTTGTAGTCCCAACAAAAATGTATGAATATACCTTTCCCCCATGCCCTACCAGCATTTACTATTTATATTCTTGATGATTGCTATTTTAACTCAAGTGAGATGAAATCTCAATGTAGTTTTAGCTTGCATTTCCCTAATTTCCAGGATTATTGAATAGTTTTTCATATATTTGTTGGCCTTTGTATTTCTTGTTTTGAATAGTGTTTAGTTCATGTAACATTTGTTAATTGGGTTATTTCGGAGGATTTAGGTGTTTAGTTTTTTGTTGGCTTTTTTTTTTTTTAGTTCTTCATATATTCTGGATATTAATCCCTTGCAAGAGGAATAAATGATACATAAAAGATAAAGAGAAAATAAAGGAAAACAAACTCCTGCAAAACAAATGCAAAATTAATAAAATGATAATAGAGTTCTGATCTATCGAAATTACTTTAAATGTAAATCTCCATTAAAAAATCATGGAAGAGCTGAATGGATATAAATAACATATGAGTCATTAATATACTGTTTCTATAAATAAAGGCCATTATATCATAATAAAGTCTCATTCAGCAGAAAAATATAACAATTATAAATATATCTGCACTTAACATTAATGGGATTTAAATATATCAGGTGGATACAAATGGGGAAATGGAAATGCAACAATAATAAGAGACTTACTAATCCTATTTATATGATGGATTGAAAATCCATGCATAAAATAAATAAAGTAACATCAGACTTAATAATAATATAGATCAATTAGACCTAAGAAATATACAGAATATTGTACTCAATAGAGAGTACCTTTCTCAAGCAAACATAAAACAAGCACACATAAAACATTCTATCCAGAATAGAACTGGTCTATTGATAGTGTCATAAGTTCACTCACAAGTGGGTTTCAAAAAATTTAAGGTGATGAAAATTATTCCAGAAAATAAAATACTTGGGAATCAACTTAGAAAAACACGTGAAAGACCTCTATAATGAAAACTACAGCATGCTAAAGAAAGAAATTAATGAAGATCTTAGAAGATGGAAAGATCTACCTTGTTCATGGATAACTAGAACTAATATTGTCAAAATGACTATTCTCCAAAAAGCACTATACAATTTCAACACAATACCAATCAAAATCCCAATATCATCCCTCATAGAAATAGAAAAAGCAATCATGAAATTCATCTGGAAAAATAAGAGACTCAGAATAGCCAAAGCAATTCTTAGCAAGAAGAGTGAAACTGGTGGCATTACTATTCCAGACCTTAAATTGTACTACAAAGCAATAGTAACAAAAACAGCATGGTATTGTCACCAAAATAGACCAGTTGAAAAATGGTACAGAATAAAAGAAACTGAGACTAATCCACACACCTAGAGTTATCTTATATTAGATAAAGGTACCAAAAACATTCATTGGAGAAAAAACAGCCTCTTCAACAAATGGTGTTAGGAAAACTGGAAATCCTCATGTAATAAAATGAAATTAAATCTCTTTCTCTCACCACACACAAACCTTAACTCAAAGTGGATCAAGAACTTTTAAGAGTATTTCAGAGACCTTGCACCTAATAAAGGAAAAAATAGGCCCAAATCTCCATCACGTTGGGTTAGGCCCCAACTTCTTCAATAAGACCCCTAAAGCGCAAGAATTAAAAACGAAGAATTAATAAATGTGATGGATTCAAACTAAAAAGCTTCTTCTCAGCAAAAGAAACAATTAGTGATGTGAATAGAGAGCCTACAGAATGGGAGCAAATCTTACCATAAGCACATGAGATAGAACACTAACCTCAAGGATATATAAAGCTCTTAGAAACCTTAACACCAAAAAAACAAATGATCCAATCAATAAATGGTCCAAGGCATTAAACAGACACTTCTCAGAAGATGATATAAAATCAATCAACAAATATATGAAAAAATGTTCAACATCTCTAGCAGTTAGAGAAATGCAAATCAAAATGACTCTAAGACTTTATCTTACTCCAGTCAGAATGGCAGCGATCAAAAAAACAAACAACAATAAATGCTGGTGAGGATGTGGGGAAAAAGGCACCCTTGAAATAACGAACTGTTAGAAAATGGAAAAATATCAATACATGGAAACTAAATAACACATTCTTGAATTAACATTAAATAGAAGTGGAAATAAAAATATAATTTAAAAAAAATTTTGACACAAGCAAAATCAAGACCAAAATTTTACAAAATATATGGAATGCATCAAAATAACTTCTAAGAGTATTTCAGAGCAATACATTTCTACATTATAAAAAAACAAACTCAAAGAAACACAAAAAATAAGAACCCATTTCAAATTTAGCAGAAGGGAGGAAAATAATTTTGAGGCAAAAGAAAATAACATAGATAATAGAAAAATCATAGAAAAATCAATAAAATTAACTTTTTAAAAAAAGGATAAAAAATTTGCAAATCCTTAGATTGTGGAATAAAAGAAAGAAGACTCTTATGAATAAAATTAGAAATTAAACAGAACACATTACGATGGATGTAATAAAAATCAGAAAGCAATAAATGAATATTATGCACAATTATGTATCAAATAAAAGAATGACCTAGAAGAAATATATAAATCTTAGAAACATACAACCTACCAAAACTGAATCCAAAAACATGGCCTGTACAGACAAATGACAAGATAACTGAATCAGGAATCAAAAGACTCCCAACAAAAAAAAGCCTGGCATCATATAGCTTAACAAACATTCAATGAAAAATAAAGAATAATTCTTCACAAAATATTCCAGATATTTGAAGGATCAATTTCAAACTCATAAAGACAGCATTACCCTAATGCCAAAATCGGAAAAGAATATGTCAAGAAAAAAAAAAAAAACATAGTCAGTATCACCAATGAATAGAACATTGAGGTAAGAAGTTATGATAAAATACTATAAAATCACATTTTAAGAGGATCTTACACTGTGAACATATGTGATTTATTTCTGGAATGCAGGGAAGATAAATGAAAATTAATCATTTTATTGATATGGCTTAGATTGTCACCCATAGGACTGTGTGTTAAATGCTTAGTCCCCAGACTGGGGACTTTAAAAAGTTGGGTCAAGTGGGAGGAACTTAAACCACTAGAGTGGTGCCCTTGAAGGGCAAATTGGGGCTCCAAAGCCTTCCATTTTTCATTTCTTTCTTAACTTCCTGACTGCCATGAGGTGAGCAGGACCTCTCCACTATACCTTCCCATCTTAATTTCTTCCACCAGACTCTACTGCTTGCTATACAGGTCCAAAGCAAAACTTTCTTCCTTATAAGATTTTTATCTGAGGTATTTTGTCACAGTGATGAAAAGCTAACAGTGATTCATCACAAATTAACAGAATGAAAGATAAATATAAAATCATTATTTCAATTGATTTAGAAAAATATCTGGTAAAAGTCAGGATTTATTCATAATTAAAACTCTCAACAAAGTAGTTACTGAAGGAATTTACCACAATAAAGATTATATATTAAAAGTTTGCAGCCAACATAATTATCAATGCAGAAAATTTTAAAGTTTTTCATTAAAGACCTGGTATAAGCTATTCCCACATTTCTTACTGAACAAAGTACTGAAATCTTTCCCAAGGTAATTAGATAATAAATAGAAACAAAAGTCTTCCATATAAGAAATTAATAAATAAAATTTTCTTATACACAAGATGATTTCTCATATACACTCAACTCTAAAAACTCAGAAAAAAAAATTTCAACTTACACACAAATTCTGAAAAGTTGCAAATACAAAATCAATATAAAAATATTAGTAGCAGGAACTGAGAGGGTATCTCAGTTTTATACAATTGATATTACACGACTCTGGTTTCAATCCCTAGTACCATGGGGGAAAAATTCAGTAGACACAACTAGTGAACCATCAGAAAAGGGAATTAAGAAAACAATCTCAGTTACAATATTGGCACAAAGAATAAAATATTTAGAAACAACTGGTATAAGCAAGGGACTTGTCGATTGATCATCACAAAACATTGATGAAGGAAATTAAAGAAGGTATAACGAAATGTTACACTGCTCATGTTCATGTGTTAGAAAAATTGCTGCAGTTGAAAAGTCCACAATACCCCAAATAAACTGTAGATTTCATGCAGTCTCCTTCAAAATCCTGATGGAATTCTTTACAGAAATAGAAAACAAATTGTAAAATTCATGAAAAATTACAAAATGTCAAAGTAAACTTGGGCAAGATAAACAAAGCTGGAAATATCACCCTTTTTGATGTGAATTATACTCTTAAACTATAGTGATCAAAACAATATTATTCTGGCAAGAAATAAAACAAAATAGACTTATAGAACCGGATAGTGAATCCAGTAATAAGCACCCACAAGTATAGCAAACTAAGAAAACTGTGAATAAAATATTTCTCTCTTAAAAGGATTCACACATACTTCAACCTTATTTCAAACAAGGAGGATAAAGCTTCATTTTTTTCCTAAAATTTTATTTGCTGTTACATAAGCATTACAGAACAGCTACTTTCTAATTATATATTATAGAAATATAAACAAATTGCACAATATCAATATTTTCACAAAGCAAAGATACAATCTTTGTTTATATGTCTAATATTATGAAAAGAAGGTTACTTTCCATATATTTTTCAGAATCTTCAGGATTTCTCTCTCCAAATCTTCTGATAAGGACCAGGTAGGCCAATAAGCAGAGAGAAGTTGATCTCTTAAGGTGCTAAGGGAGGAGAGCACATCATATTTTATTTTTTGTATATAATACAGAACTCTGAAAAGGAAGTACACTTCATTACAATAAGTGTTATTTTATCTCAAAAACATTATATTTTGCAAAAAGTCCAGGTACAAAGGGGTACTCACTTTATGATTGCACATATGAAATCTAAGAACTGGCCAAAATAATCCATGAGAAGTTAAGGGTGGTTATCTGTGGGACACACAGTGGTAAAGTCAGAACTATCATCTAAGGTGAGGGAAATAGTCTATAACTTGATTACATGAGGAATATGAAGGTTATACAATTTTTATATAAATAAGCACCTAAGATTTTTAGATTTTAGTATTGTATAAATTACATTTCAATATTAAAACATTTTTAAGTGAAACATTCTAATTTCCCCAGCATTTATTTCTATTACTGCATTTACATTTGACTTTGCATTAAGTTCATGTAGTAACCATGCACTTTGTTTAAGGTGATGTGGAATAGAAAAGCTGCTACCATGTCTTCTTTATCCTTATTTCTTCACCACTTGATATGACACATTTATCAAGTATTCAATAACTATATACCCTATTTAAGGATAAACTTCTCATTGAATGATAATACTTATTAAAATATAAGTTCATTCACAAAAGAGATGGAACTATTCATTCATTCATTCATTATTCTTTTTGATTTTCTTTTTCTTTAAATATCTCCTATGTTTCTATTAAGTGACAAAGTCTATTAGGCTTCATTTACACAGTGGTAAATGAGAAAAATATGTAAACTTTCCTGAAGGATTTCCATCAATAATAATTTGAACACAGTATTTTGTCTGGTAACATCACCCGATTATTTTGTTTTAAATTTTGTCTGTTAATGGTAAGTAAAAATTAGAACTATCAGAACGTATTATAGTTGAGATGTGAGATGTCCCACAAAAGCTCATGTGTGAAACAATGCGAGAAAGTTTATAGGTGAAATGAGTAGATTAGGAGAGTTTTAACCTAGTCAGTGTATTACCTGGCTAGTAACAGCAGGCAGTAGGGTGTGGCTGGAGGAGATGGGTCACTGAGGAGATGACCTTGGGGTTAATATTTTGTTCTAGTGAGGACAGCACTCTCTGGCTCTCCCACGTGTGCTCGCTCCACCCACCCCTCTCAATCACTCTCTTTTCTCTCTCTCTTTCCTGGTCCTATGTCACCAGCTGCTTTTCTCTGCCACATACTTCTGCCATAATGTTCTAGCTCACCTCACACCCTAAGAATGGAGCCAGCCATTTATAGATTTAAGACCACTGAAACTGTGAGTCCCCAAATAAATTTTTTTTCTCCCAAAATTTGTTCTTTTTTTTAGCAGTGAAAAAGCTGACTGAAAGAGAAGCATAATTCTATATGGTTTGATTGTAACCTTTGTATTTTTTCTCTCTTATTCTAAAAATTCAGAATTATATTTGAAAAGTGTAATATTTAATAGATAAGCCTCACCGAAATAGGTTATATAAGACTTTCTGTACTGTCTACTGAATTACAAAGTGTGTAAATTATTTATTCTATTTGAACAATAGATTAAATTTCATGGGGAATATAGATACATCTTCAATTTTGCTTACATGCACATGAAAAATTGTAAAAAACAAGTCACATCAAAATGACAACTATTTGTTCAACCTGATAGATTTATAGCTTTCCCTGATTAAATTTAGATCACAAAAATGTTCCCCATAGCAATTTGTAAACTGCAATTGCAACAAATAACCTGTTGTTGGGAAAGAAATAACCTGTTGTTGGGAAAGAATACACACACACACACACACACACACACACACACATCATATTTGAAACAGGTCAACAATGTCAAACAGCTGTTAAAATTTCTAAAATATCATAAAATCATTATTAATACAAGGACTTATTGCAAAAGCAAGAGTTATTAATCATATTAATGATTTTTTGATCACCAACCTCAGGTACTCTGATCAAGTCTTAAGTACTATGTTTCTAGAAAATAGTGATTATAATAAAATTAATCCAGAAATAATAGAATCCATTTAACTCTTACACCAACTCTGAAACAGAAGCTGTATCAACCACATATTTTATAGATGATGAGACAATGCTGACTTTATACATCCTAATGGTAGAAAAAAATTTTAGATTTATCTTAAGGACAAAGGCTAATCTATCAACTCTTATGTTATTTATTAATTTCCCTATCAACCAATATTTATAATTAAAAGTAATTCATAATTGTATTTTGAAAGAAAGAAACTTGAATAATGAAGACAAGTAAACAACTTACTACTAAATTGGTCTATAAATACCTAAAGCAGAGTGAAAAACAATGTTTGTTTGGAGTCAGTAGGTTTAAAACAAGCAACTGATCCAATAATATATATATAGGATATTATCCACAGTACTGATTGGCTTATATGATCTGTGTGATTTAATTTTTGTTATTGGAATATTGAATTCATTGATGATTTATTAATGCAGATTTCAGATAATCACTCTTCCCACCTGAAAATAATCATTTCCCTCTAAATCCCAAGTGCAATTCAAATTTGTAAAACAAAACCAAATATTATTTGTGAACTTTAACTACTATAATGTGAAGAGAAAGAAGAGCAGGTCATGACTGAATTTCATGCTCATATAAACCTCAAAATAATTTACAGTTATCAAGGCATTCCTTGAATTTCCTTATTACCTGGCAGTTATAATACATAAGTATGCCAGATTAGAAAAAAATATTTAATATTAAGACAAAACAAACCCTACATTTTAAATGGTGAACTTATGGCACAAATTGTCTTAATATACATTGTCTGATATAAATCATATATATTTTGTGTCACATAAAACTATATAAATGTATTTGAAGCAAAAAAGACCCTATACTTTGAAAACTTACATAAGAAATTACATTTAAATTACATTATATCTCATAAGTTGAACCTTGTAGTTCATTTTACTTACAAGAAAAGGTAATAATTTGTATACCCATTCAAGTCCAGATATTCATGAAGTCAGACTGGGTCATAATGTGCAAAGTTAAATTTGAGGGAGGATTTAAAACTCTACCAGCTTCAACACTTTCCTGTCATAATCTGCCTCTAACTCCTCTTTCATCTTTCTCGAAGTTAAGCATTACAGGGAATAAAAAGTGAATGGGTGCTCAATCACTATTTCCTCTACAATTATTCTTGCAGAATCAGATAAAATATTCAGCAGAAAAGATATGGGGCAAGCAACTATAAATAAAGGAAAGATTACAATGAAAACTCATCTGTGAAAACCTCTTGAAGACAACTTCAGAACATCCCAGAGATTAAGAACTAAAGAATATTCCATACTCATGGGTAGAAAAAATGGCACTTTATCTTCACAATAGCAGTGTTGGATAATCCAGAAGAAAAAACACAATTGAAAAGAAAAGGCTCCAAATAAGCAAATGAATTCACATTCAAAAAAAAAATTATATCAATATTTTCAATGTTCTTTAAAAACTTATCTTCTGTTTGATAAGCATAATAAATTAGAATGCTACCCTACCTCACTGTATCTATATACTGATTTTTATATATGTGAAAAAAAATATATATATATATATGCTGATCAAGTGTGTGTGTGTGTGTGTGTGTGTGTGTGTGCATTCCCATGAGAAAGAAATGTCTGAAATTTGGCTTTTGATCTAAACTCATGCACTGAGGTATACCTGAATGTTCAATGAATAGTATGATTTCCATTTAACAACATTTGCCTTAATTCTTGGTTTCAGCTCTGAGACACATTACATTTATGCCATTAAATTCATACAATTAATCTAGGATTTGACTTTCAACTTTTGTTGCGGTCATTCCTCCTAACTCCCTCCATCTAGGGATTTAGATTTATACTTTAGAACCTGGCTTAATAATTATTTTTACCCCAAACTGCTACGTAAAGCACAGTTTTGTGTACACCTCAAGTATTATGTTTTCCAAATGAATCTTAGCCAAGGGAGAGAGTTCTTTCCACATCAGACTAAGTTGCCAAAAGCAGCATGTAGATAATCAATAACTTTAGTAAGCAACACAATATTAGATTAGCACAACGTGTTCTTTTCTTCCTAAATACACTTGCAACTATTGTGATATAAGTAATATTTGTCTTAACTCTAAATTTTCCTAGAGCAAGCCATAGATTGACAAATTCATTTTTTCTTAACAGCAAAAAATAATCTCTTTTTGTATATATATGTATATATATATATATATATATATATACACACACACACATATATATACATATGTATGTATACATCTTTACATATAATACATGTTTATTCAGAAAATACAAATTATATGCTTATTATATTTGTATAATGCATATACATATATACATATATACAAACACACACACACATATACACACTACAAAAAAGCTTTAATCTCTAGTATATTTTTTAATATTTATTTATTTACCTTAGTTGTACATAATGCAATGCATTTATGTCCACGTGGTGCTGAGGATCGAACCCGGTCCGCGCACGTGCAAGGCGAGCGCTCTGCCGCTGAGCCACAACCCCAGCCCTAATCTCTAGTATATTTACAAGATACTTGGAAAAATATATAGAAATATTTCATATGGCTATTGCTATGTAGTTGGAAGGACACTAAAATTAGTTCTTTTAAGGAATTGCTGAAAATCCTTTGTGGTTTAAGAAAGGGAACAAAAATAAACTTGTAATCCTGGAAAGGGATAGACATAATTCTTGTACTAAAACCTCAACTGGAAAAATAGGAGAAGGTCTGAGAAGAATATACTAATGAGACCCAGAGACACAAAGTCTATATAAGACTAAATATCCATTCAATAGTATTATTCCTCTTAACCCATATGCATCACCATAATGATAAAAAATATATAGTAACAAGTAAACTTTAGAGAGCACAAATTAATGGCCTAAACCTGAGCTTAGCGTGGTCATTGAGAGAAACCCTCTGTCAAGTCATCCCTACCTCAACAGATATTAATGATAAAAGACTTAGAAAAATCACTGTAAAATAAAAGCTAACTGAGCAATAAGTTCTCCAAAATCAGTACAACTTCTGACAAAGTTAACTCAAACCCAAAGTTCAGGTCTAGCAGAAAAAATCTATGCCCATTTCCAGACATAAATTTATTTATCCCAGGTTCCACTATTCTATGTCAGATTTTTATACTTCAAAAATAGTTTAAGGCAAAAAAAATTTTTTAAAAAGCTACACATCACAAGAGATATAACATCAAAACTAAGGTTTGAGACATATATTGGAATTATCTAATATTAAATTTAAAATAACTGCAATAAAGATATTGAAGACTCAAATGGAAAAATGTAGATGAGACTACAAGTGAATATTTTCAACAGATGAATTAAAACAATAAGAATATAGTCAAATGGAAATGCAGAACTGAAAATAAATAAATGTTAATCAAGAATGCCTTTAACAGGATCAATAGACTCAACTCAGCCAAGGAAAGAACCAGTCAAATTGAAATTGTTCATTATCAACATTCAAAAATAAACAAAATTAACATCTAACAAACACCTGAATGTTGTGGGACAATATCAGCTTATTTTGTTGTTTTAGATTGCTTTTCCATTGCTGTGACCAAAACACCTGACAAGAACAACACAGAGAAGTAAATGATTATTTGGGTGTCATGGTTTCAAAGGTATCAATTGATAGATGGCAGACTTCATTGTTATGGGCCTGAATGAGGCAGAATACTATGGTGGAAGGGCATGGAGGAGGACAGCTATTCAGGACATGGCAATAAGGATAGAGAGGGGAAAGGACAAGGGGAAGTGGGGAGGAGGAGAGATAGGGAGAGGGAGAGGGAAAGGGAGAGGAAGAGGGAAAGGAAGAACAATCCTCACCAGCGACAAAATGTATGCTCCAAAGGCACACCCCCAGTGACCAACCTCCTCCAGTCACACCATACTCATCTATTGTTACCACCCAGTTGATCTCTATCAGTGGATTAGTGTACCAATTAGGTTAAGGTTCTTATAACCCAATTATTTCACCTCTGAGTATTATAGTGTTGTCTCACATATGAGCTTTGGGGACAGCTCATTTCTAAAATATAATACACATATATCAAATGTATGTTAACTGAAAAAAGCAGAAGGAGAAAAGAAAGCAGATAAAATGGAAGAAATATTTGAGAAGCTTTTGAAATCACTGTGTGTATGACTTTAAACAGATAACACCATGGATTATCAGTGCAGTCAGTGCTCTCCATATGACCAGGAGAATCTTTACCAATTTTGGGTCTAACCAAGTTACAAAACCAACCTCAAAAACCACAAAATTGACGAAGGAAATTTATCCGTAAAATTATGTTTCTATAGAACCACTCTTGATATCAAAATCTGTATTCATCAGGGTTCTTTTGAGAAACAAACAGGAGGATGTTTGTAAGCTGCCTGTCATGGCCAGCCACAGCGCCGTGGGAGGAAAACTCGGAGGCAGAGTAAAGCTATTACTACTTTTACTTCTACTTTCTTAGAGAGAGCTTAGAGAGAGAAAGAAAGATTTTTTTTAGAAAGAGCTTAGAGAGAAAGATTTGAGAGAAAGATTAGAGAAAGATTTTTCTTTCTTCTTTCTTCTTTTCTTCTTAGCTTAGAGAGAAAGAAAGATAGAGATTAGCTTAGAGAAAGATTATTTTTTAGAGCTTCTTTCTTCTTTCTTCTTTCTTCCTCGGGAGCCTCGGCCTAACTCTGACCAGCAATTACTTCTTCTATCTGGTTTCTCTTCTGTAACCGCTCTGCTACATTCTGGCCACTCTGATTCTCTTCTTCTTCTCCGACCCGAACTCTTCTTCTGACCGACCAAGCAACTGCAGGACTGACTGAATGAATTCTCCTTCGTTCTCCTAACTCCGACCGCTTTCACCCGGTTATATACCTTTAGCTTTGCGGGTACCTCACGTGCATTTACAGGTGCATCACATACATATCATAATAAATATTGAGAATATAGGGACAAGTAAAAAGAAATTTTAAAAGATATACAAATAATATATCAACCAATAAATATTGAATATTAAATTCTCATTTCTGGTGGGAATGTAAAAAGATATATCCACATTTGAAGACTGGAAATTTCTCACAAAACTAATCATAATATTTCCACGCAATCCTAGGAAGTAGAACAATCCTAGGTTTTCACTTGATGAAAAGAGACCTATGTATGCTTAAACAGAAATGTACATGGTAATATTTAAAACACCTTGATTCATAATCAACACAAGTGGAAGGAAGGTACTTTAACAGATTAATGGATGAGAAAAAACGTGGTATGTCCTTAGAATGGAATGTTATTTCATGATGGAAATAAATGATCTATTGAGACACAAAAAATGTAGATGAATATTAAATGCTTATTGCTGAATGAAAGAAGGAAGAGTGAATATGTTTAGTATTATATGATTCCAATTATATGATATCTGGAAAAGGTAAAACAATGAAAACATTACTTGGTGCCAGTGGACTGCAATGGGGGATTACTAAATAAGGCAGAGGGAATATTTTTAGGGTGATAAACGTGTTTTTTACCATGCTATAATAATAGATAGCCCACAACATGCCTTTGCCAAAATTCATACAATGTTATAACCAAAGAAACTTAATGCATAGGAACACAAAAACAAAATAAAACAAACAAACAAAAAAATCACATCAGGACAGAGGATCTCAGGAAAGAATAGAGATTATTTCAAGGGACTCTAATTGAATTATAAATCTATGTGACTACTTCAGTCAAGGGAGCTAGGAAAAAATGGACCGATGTTAGAAACTTTGGTAATAAATAGTCTGTAAACTGAATACAAAATGCACTGCATGTAAGACTATACTTTGGTAAATTTGTTTCTCATGAGGATACAGGATTAAAATTCTGAAACTTCTATTATGCATTCTGGAATTGAATAATTAATTAAATCTATGGTTGATGATGGAGCTAATTTTCTCTTTATTACAGTGGTAGACCAAGAAGGAAAGGCTTGATAATCCTTGTGGTAATGGGTCAGAGTTGGAAACATCAGTTTGATGTCTCCAGTTAACTTTATATAGAGATTCATTCATAAATGTAAATACGTGGTTAGATATTAGCACACACACACACACACACACACACAAATATATATATGTATGTATATATAATATATATGCATATGCATATGTATATATATATTCTTGCTTTCTCGACTGAATAAGTTATGTAATCTAGTGGATAATAATGTGCTAATATTGCACTATAAGTTTCCACAAATGTGTATTAATGTAATATCTAAATAATGGGGGAAACACAGCACAGAGTATATAAGAGGTCCTGTACCATCTTATTTTTTTGAGTACATGTAAAACTGTTTTTAATAAAGTTCTTAAAATTAGGCAATTTTTTTTCAGATACTTCAAAAATTATTCAAATAGAAAATAAATACATGAGACCAGTTTGCATGGCCTCCAGGGCCCAGAGTAGCAGCTCCCTGCTGTTGCATGCAGGGCCCGACCAGAGGTAAAGTCCCCTCCACTCCCCGGGGAAGTGCGACCTGCCTAGCTGCAACCTGAACAAGAGGTCTGCGGAACTGCTGTTGAGCCCCAGGAGAACACCGCCATATTTGAGGAAAGCAGTGGCTGACCAGGACAAAGAAACAAAGAAGAAAGGAAAAGTAGCTGCAGACATCCAGGGATCCGCCAGCGCTCTGAGAACAGCACACACCTGGGTGAGACTCTGGCAAACAGCAAGGTTGGGTGTGTCTGAGGCTAGCGCAGCAGCCCCAAGAAGGTACAACTGTGGGTGGGCTTGGGGAAAGGGTGCCTTCTGGAGGGTCCCTTTCCTGGTGCCATTCAGCTGCTGACACACAATTCCCCTGAGCCACTCTTTGGCTGTGCCATTCTGCAACTGCCCAAAGGTACAGCCTTTACTCCACTCATAGGATCACTGACTGGACGTGATCCGGGTCAATTGACTTAAACTGGAAGGGAAAAAAGAAGGGCTTCCCAGGGTCCATTTTGTTTGAGACTATTCCTGGGTTCAACTTTTGTTTGTTTGTTTTGTTGTTTTTTGTTTTTTTTTTTTTTTTTGTTTTGTTTTGCTTTGTTTTTGTTTTGATTGACAATGTGTTTATTTGTTTGCTTCTGCTCCTCTTTTTTTCTTTTCTTCTTTCTCACTTTTGCATTTTTTTCTTCTTCCTTCCTCTTCCCTATTTACACCCTGCCATTGCATACTCAACAGAGGCAAAAACAAGTTATACACAGAAATTGAGATTTCTAGAACGGGTACAATTAAAATATATAGCAAAGTGGTGTTATATATAGTTTATTCTCTATTTTATTGACTCACTCCCTCTCTCCTCTCTCTTACACTAATTTCTACTCCTTTGTCATTTTTTTTTTCTTTTCCATCTTTCTTTATTTCTTCTCTCAACTGCTGCATAAGTTAGGTTTATATATAAATCGGTCTTTCCACCTAATCATTCACACCATTCTCTTTCCTCTCTCATCTGCTGATACTAAACCACTTCCATAGAACTCTCTTTTCATACTTTCTAAGAAAGAACAATTCAATACACTGACTTCCTTCTTCCTAAACATATCACCTCTGTGTCCAATACTTGAAACTATAAAACCCCATCAGAAGCATACAGAGTAAATTGGAAACAATATCTGGGTTAACTAAATATGTACAAATTTGATCAAACTGGGATTTTCTGAATAGAAAGTGTTTGATTTTAAAGTGTAATGGAATTATAAGGGGATCTGATAGCATTGTACTATAGGAGCAACATAAGGCTTTAAGGTAAAATCGAAATAGTCAAGGTCCCACAGTGCAGGAAGAAAAGACACACAAGCCATATGAAGAAACAAGGGAAGAAAGTGACAGAAACAAATCAATATACCTCCTCGGTAGATTCCATAGCAAGCACAGTTGGTGAAATGCCAGAGATGGAATTTAGAAATTACATATTCCAAATGTTTGCGCAACTTAAGAATGAACTCAAAAATGAGATTAGGGAGAAAATACAGGTGGTAAAATATCATTTAGACAAAGAACTCCCAGTACAAATACAGGAAGTAAAAGATTACTTCAATAGGAAGACAGAGGCTCCAAAGAGAAACCAAACAGAAATTTCGGAAATAAAAGAAGAAATAAACCAAAATAAAAGCTCAATCCAAAGTATCACCAACAGAGTAGATCACTTGGAAGAAAGAACCTCAGACAATGAAAACAAAATATATATCCTACAGAAAAATCTAGATTACACAGCAAAAATGATAAGAAACCAAGAACAGAACATTCAAGAATTATGGGACAACATAAAAAGACCAAACTTAAGAGTGATTGGGGTAGAGGAGAGGGCAGAGTTTCAAGCCAAAGGAGTGAGTAATTTATTTAATGAAATAATTACAGAAAATTTTCCAAACTTAAGGAATGAATGGGAAAACCAATTTCAAGAGGCTTACCGAACACCAAACATACAAAATCACAACAGATCCACACCAAGGCACATTATAATGAAAACGCCTAATACACCAAGCAAGGAAAGAATATTAAAAGCCACAAGAGAAAGGAAGCAGATTACATAGAGGGGAAAACCAATCAGACTATGTTCAGATTTTTCTACCAAGATTTTAAAAGCAAGAAGATCCTGGAATAGCATATTTCAAGTTCTGAAAGAAAAGGGATGTCAACCAAGTATCTTATATCCAGAAATATTGAGCTTTAGATTCGAAGATGAAATAAAAACCTTCCAAGACAAGCAAAAGCTAAAAGATTTCACAACTCAAAAGCCAGCACTTCTGAACATCCTGGGCAAAATTTTTCATGAAGAAAAAGAGAAAAAAAACAACAAAAATCAACTAAGGGAGATTTTAAACTAAGGGAAATAGCAACCAGAAGAGAAAACAAATCAAGCTGAAGACCATAATACAAATAAAAATGGATGGGAATAAAAATGACATCTCAATAATAACCGTAAATGTTAATGGCCTAAACTCGCCATTCAAAAGACACAGATTATCAGAATGAATTAAAAGATATGACCCAACAATTTGCTGTCTCCAAGAAACACACCTCATAGAAAAAGACATCAATAGACTGAAGGTGAAAGGCTGGAAAATGGCTTATCACTCACATGGGCTGCGGAAGCAAGCAGGGGTTTCCATTCTCATTCCAAACAAGATAGACTTCAAGCTAAAGCTAATCAAAAGGGACAAAGATGTATATTTCTTACTACTTAAGGGAACCATTCATCAACAGAATATAACAATCATAAATCTGTATGCCCCAAATAATGGAGCACCTACATTCATCAAACAAACTCTTCTCAAGTTCAAGAGTAAAATAGACCACAACACAGTTATTCTAGGGGACTTCAACACACCTCTGTCACCAATGGATAGATCATCCGAACAAAAGCTAAACAAAAAAACTTTAGGCCTCCTTAAAACAATTAACAACTTAGACCTAACGGACATATATAGAATATTTCATCCCTCAGTAAACGAATACACTTTTTTCTCAGCAGCACATGGCTCCTTCTCCAAAATAGACCATATATTATGTCACAAGGCAACTCTCAGGAAATATAAAAAATTAGAGATACTACCCTGCATTCTATCAGACCATAAAGGGATGAAATTGGAAATCAATGACAAAACAAGGAATAAGAAAAACTACTCCAACAACTGGAAGCTAAACAACATGCTACTGAATGAACAAGGGGTTGAAGAAGACATCAAATAGGAGATTAAAAAATTCCTAGAGGCAAATGAGAACACAGAAAAATCATATAGAAATCTCTGGGACACTATGAAGGCAGTAGTGAGAGGAAAATTCTTTGCACTGAGTTCATTCCTTAAAAGGAAAAAAAAAAAAAAAAAAAACCAGCAAATAAATGACTTATCATCACACCTCAAAGCACTAGGAAAAAGAAGAACAGACCAACACCAAGAGCAGTAGAAGACAGGAAATAATTAAAATCAGAGCAGAAAATAATGAAATTGAGACTAAGGAAACCATTCAAAGAATTGACAAAACTAAAAGTTGGTTCTTTGAAAAAATTTTAAAAATTGACAGACCCTTAGGGATGCTAAAGAAAAGAAGAAGAGAAAAAACTCAAATTAAACTCAAAGATGGGAAGACCTACCTTGCTCTTGGATAGGTAGAGTCAATTACTAACATTCGTGATGAAAAAGGGAATATCACAACAAACACATCAGATATACAGAAGATAATTAGAAATTACTTTGAAAACTTGTACTCTAGTAAAATAGAAAATACTGAATGCATTGACATATTTCTAGAGTCGTATGATTCGCCTAAACTGGATCTGGAGGCTATACACAATTTAAACAGATCCATCACAAGCGAAGAAATAGAAGATGTCATCAAAAATCTACCAACAAGGAAAAGTCCAGGAACTGATGGGGTTACAGCCAAGTTCTACAAGACTTTCAAAGAAGAACTAATACCAATGCTCTTCAAACTATTTCAAGAAATAGAAAAAGAGGGAGCTCTTCCAGACTCTTTCTATGAGGCCAATATTACATTAATTCCAAAGCCAGGCAAAGACACATCCAAAAAAGAAAACTTCAGGCCCATATCTTTAATGAACATAGATGCAAAAATCCTCAACAAAATCCTGGCAAATCAGATACAAAAACATATCAAAAAGATAGCGCACCACGATCAAGTGGGGTTTATCCCAGGGATGCAAGGCTGGTTCAACATTTGGAAATCAATAAGCATAATACATCACATCAATAGACTTAAAGATAAAAACCATATGATTATCTCCATAGATGCAGAAAAAGCATTTGATAAAATACAGCACCCCTTTATGTTCAAAATACTGGAAAAACTAGGAATATCAGGAACATATATCAACATTATAAAAGCTATTTATGCAAGGCCCAGAGCTAACATTATCTTAAATGGAGAAAAATTGAAAGCATTCCCTCTAAAAACTGGAACAAGACAGGGATGCCCCCTTTCACCACTGATATTTAACACAGTACTGGAAACTCTGGCCAGAGCAATTAGACAGACAAAAGAAATTAAAGGGATCCAGATCCAATTAAAGGGAAAAGAAGAGCTCAAATTAGCACTATTTGCTGATGACATGATAATATACCTAGAAGACGCAAAAAACTCTACCAGAAAATGTTTACAACTAGTAAATGAATTTGGCAAAGTAGCAGGATACAAAATCAATACCCATAAGTCAAAGGCATTTTTGTACATCAGTGACAAAGCCTCTGAAAGGGAAATGATGAAAACTACCCCATTTACAATAGCATCAAATAAAATAAAATACCTGGGAATCAACTTAACAAAAGAGGTGAAAGACCTCTATAAGGAAAATTATGGAACACTAAAGAATATTTGCTGATGACATGATAATATACCTAGAAGACGCAAAAAACTCTACCAGAAAATGTTTACAACTAGTAAATGAATTTGGCAAAGTAGCAGGATACAAAATCAATACCCATAAGTCAAAGGCATTTTTGTACATCAGTGACAAAGCCTCTGAAAGGGAATGATGAAAACTACCCCCATTTACAATAGCATCAAATAAAATAAAATACCTGGGAATCAACTTAACAAAAGAGGTGAAAGACCTCTATAAGGAAAATTGTGGAACACTAAAGAAAGAAATCATAGAAGAACTCAGAAGATGGAAAGACCTACCTTGCTCTTGGATAGGTAGAGTCAATATTGTCAAAATGTCCATACTACCAAAGGCATTATACAGATTTACTGCAATTCCAATGACAATTCTAATGTCATTTTTCAAAGAAATAGAAAAAGCAGTCATGAAATTCATCTGGAAAAATAAGAGACCCAGAATAGCCGAAGCAATCCTGAGCAAGAAAAATGAAGCAGGGGGCATCACCATACCGGACTTTAAATTATACTATAGAGCAATAGTAACAAAAACATCATGGTATTGGCACCAAAACAGACTGGTGGACCAATGGTACAGAATTGAGGATACAGAGACTAATACTAATACATATAATTTCAGTGCGAAAATATACAGTGGAGAAAGGATAGCCTCTTCAACAAATGGTGCTGGGAAAACTGGAAATCCATATGCAACAGAATGAAATTAAACCCTTATCTTTCACCATGCACAAAACTCAATTCAAAGTGGATCAAGAACCTAGGAATTAGACCAGAGACAGTACACCTAATAGAAGAAAAAGTAAGCTCCAATTTCCAACATGTCAGATTAGGCCCCAAGTTCTTTAATAAGAATCCTGTAGCGCCAGAATTATTACCAAGAATTAATGAATGGGATAGATTCAAACTAAAAAGCTTCTTCTCAGCAAAAGAAACAGTCAGTGAGGTGAATAGAGAGCCAAGTAATTGGGAACAAATATTTAATACATGCACATCAGACAGAGCACCAATTTTTAGAATATATAAAAGAACTCAAAAAACTTAACACCAAAAAAACAAATAACCCAATCAATAACTGGGCTAAGGAATTGAAAAGACACTTCTCAGAAGAAGATACACATTTAATCAACAAATACATGAAAAAATGCTCAACATCGCTGGCAATTAGAGAAATGCAAATCAAAACTACTCTAAGATTTCATTGCACTCCAGTCAGAACAGCATAAATCAAGAACACAAACAACAATAAATGTTGGAGAGGATGTGGGAAAAAAGGCACACTCATACATTGCTGTTGGGACTGCAAAATGGTGCAACCGTGATGGAAAGCAGGATGGAGATTTCTTGGAAAACTGGGAATGGAACCACGCTATGACCCAGCTCTCCCACTCCTGGGCTATTCCCAAAGGACTTAAAAACATCATATTACAGTGACACAGCCACTTCAATGTTTATAGCCACAATTCACAATAGGTAGGTTGTGGAACCAATCTAGATGTCCCTCAGTAGATGAGTGGATAAAGAAAATGTGGTATATATATATAAAATGGAATTTTACTCAGCAATAAAAGAGAATAAAATAATGGCATTTGCAGATAAATGGATGAAGTTGGAGAATATAATGCTAAGTGAAATTAGTCAATCTCAAAAATCCAAATACCGAATGTTTTCTCTAATATAAGGAGGCTAGTTCACAATGTTCATAGGAGGATTAGAGGAACACTAGAATGGCAAAGGAAAGGGAGGGGAAGGGAATGAGCAAGGGGGGAGGGAATGCGGAAAAAAAGAAAAAAAAGTTGGTGGTTGAATGAGATGGATATCATTATAATAAATGCATGATTGAAGATCTGAATAGAACTTTTATACTTTGTATACAAACAGTTGTATGTAAAAAGTTGCTATATATGTGCATTATGAATTGTAATACATACTACTATTATAAATAAAAAAGGAAAAAAAGAATATCATAAAACAATGAAAAAAAAAAAGAAAATACATTAAAAGATGATCAACCATTAAGTAAATTCAAATTAAAGTCACTGTGAAATACTTGTACATATTTAATAAACTGAAAAACTAAAATCATAAGAGGTGTTGTTAGGGATGCAGAGAAACTGAATCTTTCATCTATTTCTAGTGCAAATTACAGTGGTATTGCTTCATTGGAAAACACTTTAGAATTACATTAATTCTTAAGCCTGTTGAAAATAAGTATGATCAACCTATTGATTCAAAGCAAGGTAACTTTATCCCCACACTCTGGAACTTCTGTAATGTAGGTGTTGGCAGGGTTGATTCTTCCTGAAATGCTCTCAAAGGGAGAATAGGCTCCAAGCCTCATTTCTAGCTTTTGGTGATTATTCACAACCCATGGCATTACTTGTCTTGTAGATTCTTTAATCTTTGCTTCCACCTTCATAGGGCATTTTTTTTCTCTCTTTCTCTCCTTTTTCTCTGTTTCTTTGTCAAAATTACCATGTTTTTAGACTAACACTAGTCCTATTGAAATGGGGCTGACCCTACTGATTTCATTTTAAATTGATAATGACTGTATACACCATATTTCCAAATAAGGTCACCTTCTGAGTTACTGCATGTTATGTCTTCAACATATTTTTTTAAAAAACACAATTCAACCCATAACAAACAAGATTCCTTGAAACTTTATAATACTATGTAACTTAGCAATCTCCCTAATATATATTTACCCAAGGTAAATGAAAACAGACATACAAATCTTCATAAAAATATTTTAGCAGCAATATTAATAATCACCAAAACCTGGAAACAATCCAGATGCCTATCAAACTGATATACTAATAAATAAAACATAGTGCATTAACATGGTGGAATACATCTCAGCAATGTAATAAGAAACTATTGTTTCACAGAACATACATGCAAAATGCTAAGTCAAAGTAGCCAGATCAAAAAGCATATATTTTGTAGGATTCCATGTTTACAATATAAGAAAATGTAAATTACAATAATGAGTTATATCTAATTATTTATTAAAATATGATGTTGGTCAAACTGGTTTGCTTACTAGTGACAGCATGAGAAATTTGGGAGAACATGGTGGATACATAACTCCATGACTTTATCAAAATTCATTGAACTCTATGCCACAAAGAGTGAATTTTAGTGGATGTTAATTTAAAAAATCAGGAGATGGGCACAGTAGAGCACACCTGTAATTCCAGCAACAGGAGAAGCTGAGGCAGGAGGATCACAAGTTCTTGAGCAGTCTCTACAACCTTGTTAGATCCTGTCCCAAAATAAAAAACAAATGGGCTTGGTATGTAACTAGTAATAGAGTACCAGTACCTTTGGATTCTAATCCCAGTACTGAAGTAAAAAGCAGTTTATATATATACATACATGTATATATATACCCACACATGTATACACACACATTATATATATGTGTGTGTATATATATACATATATATATATATATACACATCTCTCTCTCTCTTCTCTCTCTCTCTCTCTCTCTCTCTCTCTCTCTCTCTCTCTCTATATATATATATATATACATACCTTTACACAGTCATCAGGATTTGTATGGGGAGAGACTAGTGATAACTTATCCTATTACAGATTAAGATGCTTATTACAAGTGAATACTATAACCAAGCTGAGAAAGGTTCAAGAAAAAAGTCAGTAACATAAGTAAATTTGAAAAACAACATAGTAACTATGCACTGTAAGCCTAAAGACAAAAAAAAAAAAAAAAAAAAAAAAAAAGCTAATCAAAATCCAATTTTATGGTTAATATGTAACTATATAATACCTACAGATTTGCCAATTAACAATCCTGAAAGTACTTTAATGAGTATTTTAAAGTTGAACAAGTAAGTATATTGATTATAATGAGAACCATATTCTCACTGTTGGAAAAAAAAATCTTAAACATAAGAAAACAAAAAAACCTAGAATGCCATGTTGCATTGGAGTCAGAGGTATTATTTTAAAATAACTTATATATTCAGGTAGTTTAGAAATAATCACAAATATGGGTCAGTATACATAATTATATGTCCTTACTCTGTCTCCATAGGCTCTTACCAATATCAAATACTGACACTTCATTAGCAATGAGCACCCTGGTATCCAGATTTTGAGTTTGTAGAATGTATCCAGGGGAAGAAAAAAGAAAGAGATTCAAGAAAAAAACATGTTGAAATCAAATGTAAAATTTGAAGTACCTTATTAACTTTATCCTGGTTAACTCTTGAGATTAGATAGTTGATGTGTTTGATATAAGTTATTAGTACAAAAATGCTGGGTAAATGATGTATGCTAACTCTTTGTACTATTTATGCAATTTCTCTGGATGTATAGTATCATTGCAAATTAAAAAGTTTGAAGAGATTATTGAAGATATATATATATATATATATATATATATATATCATACACTTACTTGTTTAAGTATATGTATATAAAGATATATATACACATATACATGTGTGTGTTTGTGTGTATATATACACACACACATATATATCTTCAATATATGTGTAAGTCCTTCCTTACACATTGTTTTACTTTTCTCAGTTTCAGTTACCTGTGGTCAAGTATGGTACAAAAAGTGGAAATTTTCAGATATAATTTGTAACTTTTATTAAAGTATGTTATTATAATTGAATCATTTCATTATTACTTTAGCTAGTCCCTTACAGTTCTTAATTTATAAATCAAATATTATCATGGGTATGTATTTAAAAGAAAAATATGGTCCATATGCAGTTCAATACTTTCCACGATTTCAGGCACTCACTGGGGAAGGAGTTGCTCTTGGAAACATCTCCCATTGATAAGGGTGGGGGGACTAATGTACTGATCACTGTTGTGTTTTTTCCACTACACTGTTTGTAACTAATAAAATTTGTATTGTGAAAACACAACACTAAGTTTTTGTTATTATTGTAAGTAAATTAATTTCTTGTTTACTGTACTAAGGTTATAAAAGACTTTAACATTAGGAGAAGCAATGTGAATGGTATATGAAAATATTCCACAATATGTTTACATTATCAATTCTAAAATATTTTCAAAATAAAACATTTTTCAAAAGAAGGTATGTCTACAACACCTTGCTGAGTAGCTTTCAATATTCTAGTCACAATGCCAAATTGACAAAAAGATGATTAAAATATATCATTTGACATTTAAGTGGCCATAAATTTGAGATAAGCAGATAGATAAAATTAAGAATGATTGTAAAATCCTATGGCATATTGACAAATTCCACTTAAAAAGTGTATTTGTGAATGTTTGCAAAATGTGTGCTTAACCTGGACTTTGAGTACAAATGGGGAATTTTGTAAAATTGAGCAACTTATTTTACAGAGAGGAAAAGAAACAATGTTTGAGCAGAAAGGGGTGAGATCTTTGTTTTTACATGAAACTGTAAAAACAGGATAATAAAGAGAAGTGTAGGTGGTGAACCAAAAAAATTGAATTGGGCACAGATCAGGAAAGACCTGACACTTTATATGAAATCAAGAATTAATGAATTAAAATTTATATTGGAATTAAAGCAAGCAACAATAATGATGGTTGACATAAGTATAATAAAGGCATTTTCCAAAATGCTGTAAACATGCTTGTATCCTTAACTCCTTATGATGTATGACCTTAAGAAGGTGTATGATTTTAGTCTTTCTCAACCTCAGTTTCTTCAAAAGGAAAATAGGACCAATAATATACCATGCAGATTTTTAGTAAGGAAAACACGAGATATATTCAAGAAAGTGCTTAAAATAGTTCTTTAGCACATATAAGCATGCCATATACAGCAACTGCAGCAATAGTAACTGTTATAACTAGTAACGCCAGTAGCATTAGTAATGTTAATAGCATTATGAAAATATCTATACTTATAAAAATATTCATACTCCGAGAATTTATGGAGATTATTTCTAACATAATTTTGACAGATCAGAAGAAAATAGCTTATCTCTATACAAACCAGAGTGACACAAAAGAACATAGGAAAAAAACTCTGAAAAGTTTTGTTTTTGATACTTGAATTTGTACATTTCTAATACTTCATGATTTCCATTACTCTGGAGGTTTTACCACTTATTTTTCATGACAAGTATTATTAAAAAGAATATCTTTTTCAAAATATCTATTATCACAAAGCTCTAGAATCTGGTATTGGAGCCATTATTTATTAATTTTTGTGTAACTCTTCATTGGGTATCTTGGATGTTAAAGTTAAACAGACATAACAAATTTTTCCATATCAAATACTATTACAAAAGCTAAGGATTTTCTCTTATTGAACACTAAGAAATCTTGGAAATATTCATTAATTCGTTTTTGTGTTTTGTGTGTGTGTGTGTGTGGTTTCTTTTTGGACACAAATGTAACCTATTTCTAAACATATTTAAATATTAAGTAAAAATATATAATTTTTATCTACATATGTATAATATATAGTAATCTGTTGCCGCCTGAAGCGCTCGGAGCACCGGAGCCGCGGGAAGAACTTCAGAAGCAAACTGGAGACAAACAGCTTTTTATTCTGATAACTTTTCTCTCTGGTTCTAACAACTAACTCACGCCAAACACACCACTAAAATGGCGCTGACCCGATCAGCAATTTCGGCCAAGTCACTCCAGATCCCGCAACAAAATCCCGTGAGACTACGGGTGGCGACAATGGCCAAATCTCCACGGCTCATAGTCAACTGCAATTCAAGCCAATCCCCAAACAGGGCTCCTGCATTTCCCCCTTTTTGTTTTAAAAGAGGTAATGCTCTAGGACGTCTATGTGCAACCAACATTCTTACCCGTCATCGGATAATCAAGGCTGTGCCCTTGACTCCTGTCTTAGGTTGATATGTCGGCCACATGAGACTGTCCCGTGCGACTGTGCCTGTCTTAGGTTGTCCCCCTCTGGGGATCTTACCCGTCATTGGCTAACCAGCCATCCAATGGAGCCCTTTAGGATCGACTATATATGATGACCAACAGCCGTCCAATTGTGAGGAGATGTTGCGGCTTTAAGGTGACAAGCCTTTTGGTGATGAGCCAAATTGCATAGCATATCAAATTGTTTAAACAAATCAGCTGCCCTAAGTTCCAACAAGTAACACACTGAATTCTCTAGACAAATACCCGCAAGGCATTGTCCCGTAAAGTCCCAAACAATGAAAGATCAAAATGTCCATTTGTTGTAACATGTTGATGTAGGAGGCCCCATGCATGTAGAGCAGAGGCCACACTGTTGGTGAGGTTGTTTGATGTTTGAGCAGCAGGGATGCTTGCGGCGGCCGCGATCCCTGCAGCTGTAGCAGCAGACGTCTTTTTTTATGTTTAGACAATGCCACCGGCAAATCTTCAGGGCCCGCTACCTAGAAACTCAAGCATCAATTATTAAAGGAAAGGCAGTGCTATTGCAGCACTGAGTCAAGAGGCGAGTTGTCAAACTACAAAATAGAATAATTAGATTAGAAAATTAAAGTTGATTTTTGTTCACACACATCGCTGGTTGAGCTTCTACAAACATAAGTTGGAAAAATATCATATTTAGAACAAAACAAAGAAAGACTGAGGGTAATTACTGCATTAAAGATAGATTAAAGAAAAGGTAAAGGCACTTGAGAGAAATAATTTGTTAGCTGGAACCCTTGAGTCTCTGTATACAGAGCAATCTTTTACCTGTTGAGATAATTGAAATTAATGAGCTATTAAACAAATGAAGTTAATAACAAATAAACAATCTTAAGTCAAAACACCAAAATATCAGGTTATATAGCACTAGTCATATTGTTTGCTAAAGAGAAGTCCCAGGGACACCTATAAATCAAAATTGAAAGTACCTTCATTTATAAAATTATTTACCTAAATTGAATACTCTAAACCTAAAATGAATTAAAGTTATTTGGATCCATATATATATATTTTTTCTTTTTCATAAGCGCTTTGTTCTATGTGACGTCACACTGGACAAACAAACATACAAACATATATTTGTGACGTCACATTAACATGAAATATAGACAAATGTACAGACATAAAGACATGTATAAAAAGAAAAAAAAAATACAATTGTGTGCACACTAAAGAGAGATCTCTCTCGTCCCGGCCGGGAGAAATGACACTTAAGTTGTGAAATATTTTGAAGGACTCTTTTGAGGGAATCATTCTATACCTTCATCTTGGTCCTCTTGATTTTGTACCTTTTTTATTAATCTTGATTCTTCAATAACTTCATCTTGATCATTTTGATGTGGTACCTGTTTTATTAATCTAGATGGTATCCATATTGGAGAGGATTCGTCTTTTGGAAAAACACAAACAGATCCTCTTCCCCAAATTAATACTGGATCTGGACCCTTCCATGTACCTGAAAGAACATCCTTCCAGTAAACCAAAGGTTTATGTTGTTGGTGTGGATTCCAATGTCTGTCTCCAGCAGAATAACCATTAGAGTCTAAAGTTAAAAAATTTAAGGTAAACAGGGCAACTGCCAATCTGTCCTTAGGACTTTTCCAATTTCCTTCTTTTTGTTTTAATAACATAATTTTCAGTGTTCGGTTTGCTCTTTCAATAATGCCCTGACCCTGAGGATTGTATGGGATGCCTGTTTTATGGGATATATTGAACTTTGTGCAAAACTCTTTGAAAGATGAGGACGTATATGCGGGGCCATTATCTGTTTTAAGCATTTTGGGGATGCCCAATGCAGCAAAAGCTTGCAAGCAATGAGATGTAACATCTTTAACTTTTTCTCCAGAATGTAAGGAAGCAAAAATCATGCCTGAACATGTATCTATGGTCACATGAATAAATCGCAATTTTCCAAAACTTGGCTCATGAGTAACATCCATCTGCCACAAATGATTGGGCATCAATCCTCTAGGGTTAACGCCGAAATGAGGATTGGGCAAATGTGTCATACAAGATTTACAATCTTTTACAATTGTTCTGGCTTGCTCCTTTGTGATTTTAAACCTACGTTGCAAGGTGGTGCTGTTGACATGAAACTGGGAGTGAAATAAAGTACCTTGTTGTAGCGCTGAAAGTATAAATACTGTTTTTGTAAGTTCATCAGCCTTTTGATTACCTTCATGGAGGGGACCAGGCAAATTAGTATGTGCTCTAATATGGCCTACGAATAGGGGTTCTTTTCTTGCCCACAAAAGTTTTTGTATTTGATAAAACAATTTAAAGGCTGGAGTATGAGGTGCTATTGGTCCTGCTAACTCTAATTTTGGGACGGCTTGTACAATATAGTGGCTATCTGAAAAAATGTTTACGGGCTGGTCCCTAAAATTTTCCAGAGCTCTTACCACAGCTTCCAATTCCACTAGTTGAGCTGATTTGTGTGCAGTTATGTAAGTCATATTTTCTTTTTTAGTGACTACTGTAGCAGTACCATTTGAGGACCCATCTGTAAATACATTAAATGCCTTAGGAATAGGTTGATTTTTTATTACCTGTGGAAATATAATAGGATGATTAATACAAAAAGATAATATAGGGGACTTAGGAAGATGATTATCAAAATTTGCAGAAGTAGAGCATTTAGCTATAGCCCAATCATTATCATTGAAGCATAAGTATTCAATCTGTGATGATGAATAGGGAGTAATAATAGTAGCAGGGTGAATGCCAAATATTTTAGTAGAAGTCTTAAGTCCTTGAAGAATAAGTTTAGCCACCATGGAGGTATAAGATTCAATTATACTTTTAGGAGAGACGGGCAAATGTATCCATAATAAAGGCCCTTGTTGCCAAAATACTCCTGTGGGTGTATATTGTGAAGAAATAATAATCAACATCAGCGGTTGAGTTAAATCAAATCTATCACAATGAGCTCCTTCAATGGCTTTTTCTACTAACTTTAAAGCTTTCCTAGCATCAGGAGTCAATGTTCGCGGTGAAGATGGATCAGGGTCTCCGCAAAGGATGTCAAATAAAGGTTTTAGTTGGCCAGTAGTGAGATTTAGTGTAGGGCGAAGCCAATTAATGTCTCCCAGTAGTTTTTGGAAATCATTGAGGGTGGTCAAATGTTCTTTATTTATTAGAATTTTTTTGGGTCTAACAAAAGTATCCATGATTTTAAATCCTAAATATAATATGGGAGATCTGGTTTGAACTTTTTCTTCTGCTATATATAATCCATATTTTTTTAAATTTTCTACCACATCACTGAATATATTAAATAAGATTTTTTTTTGATTAGGGTGGGCCAATAAAATATCATCCATGTAATGTAGACACATGAGGTTTGGATATTTATTTTTAATGGGTTGGATAGCCTTGTCCACATATATTTTTTGGCATATGGTGGGGCTATTAGCCATTCCCTGTGGTAAAACCTTCCATTGATATCTCTGATCAGGGCCATTATTGTTCATAGAAGGAACGGAAAAAGCAAACCTGGGGGCATCCAGAGGATGTAGGGGAATAGAAAAGAAGCAATCCTTTATATCAAGAGTAATAAGATGGAAATTTTTTGGAATAGCTACGGGACTAGGAAGTCCAGGTTGAGTAGGCCCCATAACTGCATGGTTTTATTGATTTGTCTAAGATCATGTAACAATCGCCATTTTCCTGACTTTTTCTTGATCACAAATATGGGGGAATTCCAGGGAGAGGTGGAAGGTTCTATATGACCTGCTTCTAATTGTTCCTGAACTAATTGGTGGGCCGCTTGTAATTTCTCTTTAGATAGGGGCCACTGAGGGACCCACACTGGCTTATCAGAAAACCATGGTATTTTCAAAATTATTTTCTCAGTGGCCCCGAAAAAAAAATATCTTTTTCCTTTATGACAATGATTACTTTTAGGGTTAAGATTACTCTGTACTTTTTGATAATGAGTTCTTTTATGGTTAAGATTACCCTGTAGGTTTTCACATTTAACATCTGCAGGCTTGGTTGCAAGGTGTACTCCCATTTGTTGCAAAATATCTCTTCCCCATAAAGTAACCGGTAGATTAGGTAAAACATAAGGCTGAAATGTTCCTTTATGGCCTTCATCATCCTCCCATTTTAAAATTACTGCACTTTTATCTGGGAGGTTATTATATCCCAAGCCTCTTAAACTGGTTGAAGCTTTTTGCAGAGGCCAGTGCTTGGGCCATTGGCGTAAATTAATAATGGAAGAGTCAGCTCCAGTATCTATTAATCCCTCCGTTTCTATTCCTTGGATTTTTATTTTACACATAGGCCTCCTTGAACAGTCTTGAACCCAGCAAGCCATGGGACTTGAGTCAGTGGAACAAAAACCTCTATTGTTCCCTTCTTGAGGCATACCCATTTTAAATGAATTATATAAATTGGGAAGGAGAAGCAACTGAGCAATTCTATCTCCTTGATTAACAGAAGTTATACTTTGGGGTGAGCTAAGCATTATTTTTATTTCCCCTTTGTAGTCTGAGTTTATTACACCTGGGTCACTTGCAAACCTAATAAGCTTTTAGGACTACACCCGATAATAAGTCCTAAAAAAAAAAAAAAAAAAACAGTCCCCTGAGGGAAGAGGTCCCCTGACTCCTGTGGGAATCAGTTGAACCCCCATTTCAGGTGTTAACACTATTCGGGCGGTGGAACAGAGGTCTAATCCTGCATTTCCTCTTGTTCCTCTGGCGAGGGAGTGGATGGGTAGTAGGGATTGTGTCGGGGAAGCATCTGAGTGGATGCTTGAGGATACTCCTTCTGCAATGCCCCGTACATTTGTGGGCCCCGGGGTATTGGGCCCCGTGCCCCGTTTTTTGAATTCCTGAACAAAGGATTTCCATGGATGTCAAATTTTGAATGGCATTTATTGGCCCAATGATTTCCCTTTTTACACCTGGGGCAGCGGCCTGGGGCACGGTATGAGCTTGGTCTTATTTCTCTTTTGGGATTTTGCCTAGAATTGCCTGATTGATTATGATAATTTTGCCTGGAATATCCTGATTGATTATAATGTCTACATTTAGCCTTTGTGAAATTTCGAGAGGAAGCACCTCTCATTGAGGCTGCAATCACATTTCCTGTGACAAAGGCGTCATTTATATCTTTACATAGTTGTATATATACGGAAAGATCCTTTTTAGTTCTCCATGGCCTGATGGCTGCTTGGCACCATTTATTTGCATTTTCATAAGCTAATTGAACAACTAATGGCATAGCTTGGTCAACATCTGCAAACACACTACCTGCAGTTCTCAAAAGTCGATCAGCAAAGTCGGCATACGGCTCATTAGGTCCTTGAATCACTTTTGACAAGCTACCTTGTAGATCCCCAGGTCCTTGTACAGTTTTCCATGCCTCTAAGGCAGCTGCATTTATCTGAGCATATACATCTGGGTCATAATCTGTTTGAGCCTGTAAGTCTGCGAATTGCCCTTCTCCTGTGAGCATGTCTATATTATAGTTTTCAAACCCTGCAGCCGCGTTTCTTTTACCCGTTTCTATACAAAGTTCTTGGAATTGCGATCGCCAAACCAAGAATTTCCCCCCGCTTAATGTTGCTTTACATAGACTTTTCCAGTCTGAGGGGGTTAAGCTAAAGGTGTTAAGGGACTCCAGCATACTCAACGTGAAAGGAGCTTGGGGCCCATAAGTCATTACTGCCTCTTTGAGATTTTTTATTGTTTTGAAATCTACTGACTGATGGACACTCTGTCCATTTTTCTTTTCAAATGCTGGCGGTTCCCAATGTATCTGTGAGTTGTCCTCGAGAGCGCATAAGCGATCAGAAAGACTTTTTATTTCTGTTTCTAGGGTATGCAAATGCCTAGTAATACCCTTCATATTTTCTGTAATGGATTCCACCCATGGGGGAGTAGTCACTTCCACAAGTGACTCCTCTGCCTGACGGACCTTTTTCTCGGTCTTTTTTAATTTCTTTTTCCTCATTTTCTCAGGATCACTTTTACTACATTCCTCACCACTGCTAATTTCACTGACAGCAATATCCTGAGGCCCAGGTTCCAGTGAGAGCAAGTATCCTTCAGCTTTTGCCAATAACTCCCGAATAGCTTTAATAGCTTGGATTTTTGTCATTTTTGGGTCTCTTCTAATACTCTCTTTACTGGTCTCAGTTGGCCCAGTGGAATCTACACTTTCTTGATCACTTTCATTTTTGTCTATATACTCCTCACTGAGAACAGAGTCAGGTATATCAAGGAGTCTTTGCATAGCCTCTATCACTTGGGATTCAGTTATATTCGAACCCATCTTTAGAGACCTTTCAGTTCTTACCTGTCCGCTCCGAAGTTCCCCGTACGGGCCGCCACCTGTTGCCGCCTGAAGCGCTCGGAGCACCGGAGCCGCGGGAAGAACTTCAGAAGCAAACTGGAGACAAACAGCTTTTTATTCTGATAACTTTTCTCTCTGGTTCTAACAACTAACTCACGCCAAACACACCACTAAAATGGCGCTGACCCGATCAGCAATTTCGGCCAAGTCACTCCAGATCCCGCAACAAAATCCCGTGAGACTACGGGTGGCGACAATGGCCAAATCTCCACGGCTCATAGTCAACTGCAATTCAAGTCAATCCCCAAACAGGGCTCCTGCAGTAATCTATATTATATATTAAATGCTAAAATATATTTGTCTCCATATATGTAATATAGAGAATTACATGATTATATATACATATTACATATGCATAATTGACTGCTATTTATTTATTTCTAAGGATATGTAATTGCAATAAGTTTAAAAAAACATATCTAACCATGTCTTTTCTCATCTCCTCGTAGAGAGTTGTCCATATTAAAATGTAGATCAGCTATTCACTAAAGAAATGCACATACTACTGCAGTTGTTCTGTGGCCTTTGTCAAACATTATTCTTGGTTAAAGACTCAAACCAAGTTTGATAGCCTGACTAGTAATATGATATCTTTATTAATGGGCTTACAGGTAAATTAGATGTATTAACAGCACACTAAACAGTTAAAGCAAAAGTTTATAATTAATTTTCATTTACCTACAATATTCACAACTTATATAGTTAATAATTTTGGCAATACAAAAATGTGTATCAAAATAGGTTACACTGGTGAACAAAAAGGGATCAATATTGGAATATCACTTATTATATATTATATAGGAATTAATTAGCTGTTCAGTTCTTCAATTGATCAAATTTTATGTGCAATAAATTAAAGTCTATAGAAATACTGAATTTAATTAGAAAGATATTTTGTAGTTGATTATTTACTCATAGGCTCAGCATTTTTATTCTACTATTTTAACAAAGAAAATAGGATTTGAAAGTGTCAGAGAAAATGGTTGCCTCACTCCAAAATTAATTATTATTAGTACAGTGCTAGGTAAAATATAGGAAATAACAGTAAAATTCTGCTGCCAGGGATCAATAGACATACAGAAGAAAGGGGATTAGTAATGTTCAATTTTCACATTAGCTAGTAAATGAATGACATATAAATCCAGCATGCCAGTGTTTCTGTTGACTAAAATATTAATAGTATTAAGGGAAGGAGTATTTTTTAAAATACAGTAATGGAAAGAAAATAGATTCTAGTGTTCTTTTTTTTTTTTTTTCCTCTCACTCTCTCTCTTTATTTTATCTGTGGCTTTTATTCCGTGCAAATGTGACATGGAGAAGTACAGTTATAGCTATAATTATATGTTTGTGCTATGCATTTGTATGGAACTAATTGAATTTGTAAGCCTTAACATTACAGGACAGACATCCAGATCCATCAAGATAGAGTAACTCACCCTCCATCTCATTTCCCCAGTGATTACTACATTACCCCCAATATAAACCTAAGTGGAATACATAAAGTTACTGACGATAGACTATGAAAAGTAAATAATTGCAGGAAAATTAAGAAAAATTAAACATCAAAGAATCACTAACATAGTGGTAAATTCACAGTTCTAATTTTTGTTTAGTCTTCCTCCCTCCCTCCCTTCCTCTTTCTTTCTTTCCCACTTTCTTTCTTTCTTCTCTTTCTTTCTTTCTTTCATCATTCCATTTCTCTTGCCAGGCAGCCTGATCCCAGAACTGCATAACTGTATACCTCACGTAGATAGAAGTATTTTCAAGAAAAACAAAACCCAAACTCTCTATGCTTTACCATTGGAGGTGGAGGAAGCTGTATTCCACTCTTACCTCTCTCTCCTGTTCTTGCTTTCTGGAAAGCCCACTAGTAAATCTAAACTCACCTAGGATCTACAGCAGTGGTGGTGGGAATGCTTGTGATGTCAATGTTGGCAACAAGAGGTATGAAGAAGACTTTGAAATAAAATCTCTTTACCCAGAACAAATAGAAACCGGGTCTTTTGTGGAATTTTTTCCCTATATTTTCTATCACTGATTCATAAAGGGATATATATGCAAAGCAAGGAGGTTTCAGAGCCAAGAAAAGGAGAACCTAGGGGTTGAAGAGGATGAAATAATCCACAGTGAGGAGAAATCAACACAGGAAAAACTGAAAACTATGCAGTGAAAAAGTAGAGGCTTTGCAGCTAAGAATAGGAGCAAGGAGAGTATCCCCTTTCTTACCACCACTCTTCACCATCTTCAGGATGTCTGAGCTAATTCAGGGGGATGAGAAAGGTTAACAAAATATATACTGACTGTGAAGGAAGAAATTTTTTTCTTTGTAGATAATATGATTGACTGTATAGAAAATACAAAAGAAATAACAAAACTCCTGGAACTGACAAATAACTATAGAAACTACAGGAAAATTAAAAAGTACAAATATGACTGCAATCCAGACACTTCCAATACCAAATGCTGGCAAGGATGTGGAGCAATAGGAACTTTGATTCATCTTAGTGGGAATGTAAAAGGTTACAGGCATTTAGGAAAAAAGTTTACTTCTTAAAATAATATCCATAGTTTTATCATATGATGGATCAATTGTGTACATTAGTATTTACACAGAGGTTAAAAACTGAAGTCCACACAAAAACTGCACATAGATCCTTATAGTAGCTTTATTCATAACTGCTAAGATTTGGAAACAACCAAGATGTCCTTCAATAAACTGGAATATCCAAACAATGGAATATTATTTAGTGCTAAAAAGAAATGAGTTAGAAAGTAATAAAAAGCAATGGAGGAAGCACTACTGCCTAAGGGAAAGAAGTTAATCTGAAAAGGCTACCGATTGTGTGACTGTAACACATTCTGGAAAAGGTAAAATTATGGATATAGAAAAAAAGATCAGTTTATACTATATTTTGGAATTCAGAAAAAACAGGCAGAGCACAGAGGATCTGGGGACTGTGAATTTAATCTGTATGAACTACAGTGAACTACAGTGGGATATATATGTCATTGTAAATTTGTCCAAATCTGTATAATGTACAATCCCAAGGGTTAACCCCAATGTAAAATTTGGGCTCAGTGATAATGATGTGTTAATGTGGTTTTATTAATTGTAGTAAAAGTACCAATCTGGTAGTGATGGTGAAAGCAGAGGAAGTTATATATCTGTTGGCATGTGGAACTCATAGGAAATCTCTGTATCTTCCTCCAAATTATGATGTTAATGTCAAAATGATCTAAAAAAATAAAATGTGTTAAAGAGGAAGAAAGGATTATATTGTAGAATGTCAGCGGGAATAAGACTAGCTCCTGGCTGGCACCACATGGGACAGTCCAAAATAAAACAGCAAAAATTCTAGTCCAAATGTTTAGTAAGGTTTTAAGACTTTCCAACATTTCCACCTTTTAATAAGTCTGAGATAAATAAGCAGGACTGAAATGAACTGCTTCAATTATGCTCTGAAGTAACCTCATCCTCCTTCAGGGCAGAAGAGTGGGGATGTTATGGCAATGAGGCAGGGAACGCAGCTGCACCCAGAAGTCATTATGGCTGAAATGATTAAATTTCCCCAAAACTGAAGTAAATGCAATTATTGAATGTTTGGTGGATAAAAGAGACAATTGTTCCATGTTTGTTTGTTTAATTGCCCCCAAACTGTTGCTGGGTACTGTTGGGGACATTAACAACACGCCAGTAGATAGAAACTCTCTGGCTGCCTCCCACTTCCTGATACGGGAACTTGGCCTAGCTAAGCGGTGTTCCTCTGACGTATGTCGAGAGGTCAGACTGCCACTAGGATAGGCTAATGGCTCCGGCAATGTGATTTGCTCATGTTCCCTATGTGCCCCTATGATCTTTCTGCTGGCTGGCCCATGTCTTCTATAAAGGCCGTCCAACTTCCTCAATAAACCGAGCTCGTGCCTTGACCGGACTCCCTGGTGTATGCATGATTGTCTTCCATTGTGAGGGCTGAGCGTGGCCACCAGTAGACTTCTGCCTCTTCCCGATTCCACCTCAGGGCTGGGGCGTGTTCCCCAAGGCTTCTCTGCCGGCCAGAGAAGGCCAAACCCGGGTTCGGGGGAGCTAGAAACCCCAGCAGGTACCATGACACGAGAAATAAATATAACTGTCTTGTTTTCTAAGAAAGAATGGTCCTTTACCTCAAATCCACTGATCCTTCATGCCTCTGCCTCCACCTAAGTCACTTTAAAGAAAAAGACAAACATACGGGGAATCTTTGTGAAATGGAATTAAGTAAAATTTTGTTTTAGATATAGGTGCCAAATGTCTACCCAGTTAAGACAGGGGGAAGAGCAATAGATTCAGGGGTGACTGAAAGTACTGAGGATTTGGGGGGCAGAGAACAACACTGTAAAAATGATAGAATATAAAACGGAGATCCTGGCCCACGCACTCTTTGGAAATTGGAAGGTATTAGGGGCAGATGCAGCATGGTACCAGAGGAAAAAAGAGAAAAAAATTATCTTGTTTATCTCTAGCAGAATTTTCTTTTTCTGTATTCTATAATTCTACACTTCTGCTGGAAGATAGTCTGATTATATAGAAATTGTGGTAATCTGTAATTCATAACTCATTAAACTCCTTGGTCTACTTTATTTGAAAAATAAAATCATTTAAGGTAGAGTTTGAGTGTAGTTCACAGTGGGGAAGGGAAGAAAAGTTAATGTGATCTTATGGGTCCTGCTATTTGGACAAATTCAATGGGTTTTTGCATCTGTATCCAAATGTATTGTTGAATTAGTTGGTTATAATGTTTATATTTTTCATTCCAGCAATTCCAGATGGGACAATTCTGATCACAGAAAAGCTGCAAATAGAGAAGTGCTAGTGTAAATACAAATCTACCATTTATCATCAATGGGTGAGAAAGGATTTAATTTGAGTAGCTCTACTCTCTGATGTCCTCAGTTTTTCCTACATAGGTGATAATTTTTTTTTTTTTTAACAAATCAGAAATTTTATGCAGTCATGTTTCTGTTGTCAACATACTTCTACTTTAAGGGTGGATGAAATACCCTGACAAAATTCAATGGAATGCTTTTCAAGTAAAGTTTCTGGTTATTATGTATGAAAATGCACTACAATTAACCCTCACATCAATCCAGAAATAGACTGCAGTTGTTTTGAATGCCCACCACAAAAGGTGACTCAGCACATTTGGGGACTTTTATGGAGTAGGGTCCTAAAATAGATAGGGTAACATATTTCTTAATGGAGCCTCTAAAATAACTTCTACCTCCATTGGGCCATGGCTTGCATTTGGCATCTTCCATTTAGAATTTGGAATTCTGACCTCTCTCATAGGATTGAAACCCCTGTTGAATAGTAACCATTAACTTGCTACTGAGCTCTTGTCAAACTAGAATTGTATGAACTATGAAAACTTCATGAATCTGACCTGATGTGAACTACTTTGATGCATATCAAGTTAGATTCAGAAAATAAAACAGTGGGAAGAAGACCCCCAAATTCTCACTTTTTAAGTGGAAATGGTCTATTCAACATAGCTGGTGTGCCCCCAGAGGTATCTCATCTTTATATAAAAAAGTGACAACTTTCCCTCTAAATAAATCTTTATACCTCACTATATTGTCTAAAGCAAAACCCATACTTCAACCAGGCTCTCTGTACACAGAGTTACCTTCATGTTTGGACCTAGCTCTTTGGTGGTGTAGTTAACCTGAAACCTGATAGGGCCTACTGGATCCCTGAGGCTGTTAAGCTTCAACACTTAGCTATGTATGACCAAAATAGGATGTTGTCACTCCACTCAAAAGACAGAATTTTGACTCTTGGACTTTAACTTGAGGCTTAGCATTTTTGTCTTTCCTTTGAGAAACTATAGAGTGACAAACTAATACCTTTTTATGGCTGCAGAATGTGGAAACAAATTGCAACTGCTGATTGAACTCCCTGGGTCACTCATCTTTCCATTGTTAAGGTCTCATTCTCTAAAATGAGACCAACCACAAACAAGCTTCTGACTGAACTGTAATTTATGTTTTTGATGTAGAGGTTACCACCTCAGGCCCGATTTTTGACTTCTGGTAAAAGTTAATCTGTTGGTCTTTAATTCATTTTACAGGAGAGGTTACATCACAACATGTTGGCAAATTTATCAGGACTACTCTATATCATATTTTTGCCTTTCTAGATCATTTGTAGACTGTTAACCGTGTATCCTTTATCACAAAAACGTCTCAACAATAGCCTGAGAGTCTGAAAAATCATCGTAGTGTTTTTCTGCTTTAAAAACTTCAGAGTAGCAGAGTTTGGCCATTGAATGCAACTGTTCCCAAGAGATGATCTTCTGTTGTCCACTTCCAGGTTATAATAAGGACAGAAGAGCAATGCAGTTAGGAGAACAATCCACACAGAACCAGCCTCACTTCTGACACAAATTACAAGTTCAGAGTATTCCAGACATCATCCTCTGGTTCAATAATTTCCTAGAAAGACTCACAGGTCTCACTGAAAACTACTATACTAATGACCACCATTTATTATAGGGAAGGGGTATAGATTTAAATCAGTCAAAAGAAGAAATGTTTTGGACAGAGTCCAAGAAAAGTACCAAACAATAAACTTCCAGTCATCTTTTCCTTGTAGAATCAGCATTACTTTTATGGTATTAATGTATGAGAATACACAGAGAACACCTGGGATGAAAAACCAACCTAACAGTTGAGTTTTGAGGTATTGAGTTTTGAGTTTTTGTTTGCCTAGGATGCTAAAGTCTCCAGCCCTTTCAGAGTTCTACTAATACCATGAGTCAAAAAGCTCTGGCTCTAAATTATAGTGCCAAACTATCCAGAGTGATTGGAAGCAGCAGCCAGTTCTAAAGACAGGGGGGCAAAAGTCAGACCTCCATTTGGTAACATTAAATTATTTACTACACAAGAGATTTTAAAGTTTTATACAGAACTGTTTTGAAAAGTCATAAGTCCATCCCAGTCATTCCTGACTGAGCACCATATTTCTTTTTTCTTTATGTTAGCAGAAACTCTAATCCATATTGGTTGGAACCTCCTCTAATGGCAGCCCAGAAAGAAGGAATATGCAATAGGGGATTAAAAAAAATCAAATTCTATTTTATAAAGGCACTCCTATCCCTCTTGTAACTGATGCTTCTAAACAAAAGGTCCATGATAAGGGAATCATTTTTTTTTTTAAGTTTAAAGTATATTTCATAGAATGGGACCACCAGAATTTGAGGATTTAAAGGGAGAGCAATACCCAGGCTTCTTGGTTGGGAACACATTCGATCCAAGAAGGAACAGAAGAGAGTGGAAAAATTAAAAAACTTCATCTTTCAAAACCACTGATGAGTAATGTAGATTGACTTGGGAAGAATAAAAATTGTTAATGCTCATTTCAGAACTAGCTTGTGTTTTCCGGGCATGTTCTTATGTGCAAACCTGGCATTAATTTGCCTTTCTTCAAAACGTGATGAATTGCCCTTTCGGGGATGGTCATAAGAAACTTTTAAATATTTAAGTTAATGCCATCTACACCCCTGAAAGCATTTGAATTAGACTCAGTTATTGACAATGTTGTTAAAATGATAGAAATACTCTGAACTTGCCTTTTCAAGGACAAGGTAGAATCTCCAATTACTAGTACACTCTGCCATGGACTGATTGTACATATTAATAGAAAAAGTTAAGGTGAAAGTCATTCAAGGGTAGTCACTGATGGTTTAGAGGATGATAGTTATGATAGTTGGGACACTGGGATAATGGCCAATGTTAGTATTGCAGGCTGGCCTCACTTTGCCCCACTTTGAGCCCTGTTGATAGTGGGCTTAATTAAATACTGCATAAATCAATCAAATGGCTTTGGTCCCAGGCCCATTTAGTCAGATTAGTCAGTAAGATTGGCAGACGGTCATATTTAGAGTAAAATTTCTAGAAGCTAAGACAGTACAGAAAAAAAAGGTGTAAATATTGTTAGGAGGCAATGTTTCATTACTATATGAATTGTATCATTTTTCCCTCTAAGATATCATTTCAAGGGTGTTTGTATAAATACATAGTCTTAGAAGATAGAGATAGTATCCTTGATCCCTTCCAGGGCAAAGATGGAAGATGTTTATTTTCAACACCCATATAAAATTGTTACTTTCAGAAGCACCTGTTCCTTGCCTGTGGAGTAAACCCACTGTTCTGTACAATATTCATTTGGGTCTGCATGTGCTCTACCCTGGTGGGAGTTGGGGACAAGATAAATAGATACAATAGAAAGATTATACTACCTGTTGTGCTGTGAGCAATAAAATACTTTGTCTTAGTTTCAAAGATCAATTTCTTTTGCCAACATATATGAAAGTGTGGCAGGCTGAAATTTTTAGCTTACCAGTAGGTAAGTCTTAGAGCCTTGCTATTCTAACAAAGATAACAAAGCATGAAGACTCGTAGTATCTTATTTCAATACTGACTTAAATAATTTAGTAATGAAGATAATACCACAAAATGTGATATTGGTGAATGCTTAAATCAATGAAGTAGAATATAGTGTCCAGAAGTAGATTCACACATGTATGAGCTATTAACTTTTAATTTTAAATTTCAAATTTGAAATGAAGGTAGATTCACAATAGTATGTATTGAAGTAGTTCAAAGAAACACTGTTCATCTTCACTCTAGTTGTCTGTAATAGTAATATTTTCTAAAATTATAGAATAATATCATAACTCAGATATTGATATTGGTTTAGTCAAGATATAGAACATTTCCATCACTATAAACACTCCTCATGTTGTCTTGGAGCCACATCTGCCTTTCTCTATTTCCAAAAATTTGTCATCTCAAAATATTATATACTGGAATATTATATAAATGGAATCATAAATATTATATAAACATGTAATCATTTCAGATTAGTTTTATTTCACCCAATATGTGTCTTTGGAAATTTATTTGGGATGTGTTTTAGTCTGCTATTTTGATACTATAACCAAAAGACTTGACAAGAACAATTAGAGCAAGAAAAGTTAATTTGGGGGTTCATGGTTTAAGATGTCTCAATCCACAAAGGACATTCCTCTGGGCTCAAGGTGAGGCTGAACATAATGGCAGAAGAGTATGGTGGAGGAAAGAGGCTCAAGACATCTTTCAGGAAGCAAAAAGAGTGAGCTCCACTCAACAAGGACAAAACATGCCCCAAAGTCATGCCTCCAGGGATCTACCTCATCCAGTCACAGCCTCCTGCCTACAGTTACCACTCAATTAATCTCTATCAGGGGACTAATTCATTTATTGGGTTAAGGCTTTCATAACCCAATCAAAATGTTACCTTTGCTAATAGTTTCTTCCATTGTATTACTGAGTAGTAGTGCAGTGTGGATGTATAATGGATTGTTAGTATATCTTTTAAACATTTAATTGTTTCACCTTTTTGACATTATAAATGATCTAGATGTTCATGTAAAGATTTTTGCATGAATGTCAGGTATATTGGTTTTATATTCAGGTATATTATTTTATATTATTAACAGCAAGGTATTAGTGATCTGTTTTCCTCAAATGATCCCCAGAATTTGGTGGTGCTACATTTTTATTTTTTTTTTTTTTTTTTTTATTTCAGCCATTCTAATAGTGTATATCAGTATCTGATTGTAGTTTTAATGTGCCTTTCTCTAATGACTAATAAAATGACTAATGATGTTAAAACACTTTCTAATGTCCTAGTTTGTTATCTGCATAACCTTTTCAGTGAAATGTCTTTGCTCTCTATTTCCTAATTCACTTGCTATTTTTTAAATTATTTAACTTCGTGAATTCTTATTAGTTTTGTTGAATATAAGGTTTGGAAATGTTTTCTTCAAGTCTGCAACTTGTCTTTTCATTTTCTTAACATGGTCTTTACATGACAAAATAAATGAATTTTGATGAGATCCAATTTATCAACTTTAGTATTTATGTATTGTGATTTTGGTGTCAAGTACAAGAACTCTTTGACTATATCTGGATTCCCAAGATTTCCTCATGGTATTATCTATTTCTTTTTTAAAAATTTAAGAAAGTATTACTTTCACAGAGAATAGTTTTTATTTCTCTGGAGTTCAATTTACTAATATTTATTTTTATAGATATGCTGTTGGTGTCAGATCTAAGAATTTTTGCTTTATATTACATTTTTAAGACATTTTAGAAGTTTTTCCTAAATACTCAATACTTTTTTATTTAATTTATGATTCGTTTTGAATTAAATTTGTACTAGGTATGTGGTTTAGGTCAAGGTTTTTATTTGTTTATTTTGTCAATGACTTCATTGTTTAATCACCTCAGCATCATTTGTGAAAAAAAAAAAAAATCCTTCTTGACCAACCTTTATTATTCCTCCATCCCTTCTTGGTGAATGGATACTAAGCTATAGTTAAATAGGAGAAATAAATTCAGGTGTTCCTATTACACAGTTGGGTGACTATGGATAATGTAATGTAGAATATGTAAAGAAAAAAAAAAACTAGAAAGAAAATTATGAATGTTTTCACTACAAAGAAATGGTGAGTGTTTGATGACATAGATATGTTTACCTTAATTGAACATTAAACCATATATACATGTATCAAAACATCACCTAATATAAATGCATATTTTGATTCAATTAAAAATTTTTAAATCAATTAAAATATAATAAATTTATTTCCTGAGTGATCATTATTTGGGGAATATTCTCAAATTATTTTCTTAGGAAATTCTTGTAGGAAGAACTATATTTAGTTATACCATTTTCAGCAAATTTCTGCATGAAATAGTATAGAAATATTTTAGTTTTAGCCCAAGTATGTATTTATAAGCAAAGGAGTATTGATAAAATACATATAACAAATACAAGCTATTTTCAGATTCATATTAATTAGATTTAACTTAGTATAAATTTAAGCAAAAATGTTTACTTTTATTTTAAAATTATTTTAGTAATAACATTAAAGTTCATAAAAAATAACACTCTAATATACAATGATTTGAAAATGTGCATAGAATACTTGATTGTTTATTCATAAACTACTTTGTAATACTATGTATTTACTTTTTGTAGGGTGATTTGATTCCTGAAAGAGAAGACCGTGAACAAAATGTTTACAAATTAATCTAAGATAGTCTTGATATTAACATATTGCATCTTTCTCTTTTTGTTAGTCTCATTAAATTATTAGACATAATAAATGAATTCAAGCATCAAGATACTAAATCAGTATACAAAAATCAGTATCCTTGATTTATATCAATAGCAAATTATTTGAAATAGAAATCAAGAATTAATGCTATTTATAATAGCTACAACAATACACAATATAAAATATAATACCTAGGGATGAATTTAACCAAGAGTTAAATGATTTTTATGATGAAATCATTGACTGAAGAAGTTGAAGAAAATACAAAGAAAAAATAAAGATATCCTATATGCAAGAATTAGAAAAATCAGTACTTTTAAAATGCCCATACTACCCAAAGCCATTTAAGATTTAAAGAACTCCCAATCCAAATATCAATGACATTCTTCATCAACTAGATAAAACAGACCCACAATTTGCACAGGACTGCAAAGATCCTGAATAGACAAACCAATCATTGTCAAAAACAATGAAGCAGGGACATATGCTACCTGACTTCAAAATATACTATAAAGCTGTAGTAATCAAAATAACACAGCACTGGCATAAAAACAGACACCTGGATGGATAAAACAGAATAAAGAGCCTGGAAGTCAACCCCACAAATCTGCAGACAAATGATTTTTGACCAAGTTGCTTAGAGACTGAACCACATTTTCAATAAATGGTATTAGGACAATTGGGTAACCACATGCAGAAGAATGAAACTAGACACTGACTTCTCATCAGTTACAAAAATCAGCTCAAAATGGATTAAAGACTTAAATGGGAGACCTGAAACTATGAAAGTGCTAGCAGGACGCTGGAAGGTGTAAAGAATTTTTCAGGAATCCAAAAGCACAGAAAACAAAAGTCAAAAGTAGGCAAATGGGCTTACTTCAAAATAAAAGAATTGGGCCGGGCAAAGGAAATAAACATGAGTGAAGAGATCAACTAAATGATGAGAGAAAATATTTGCAAGTTATTCATCTGAAATGAAGTTAATATGCAGAATGTATAATAAATTACAAAAATTCAACAGCAATAAATAGATAAAGAAATAAATAAACTAATTTAAATATGTACAAAAGATCTAAATAGACATTTCCCAAAAGAAGAAATACTAGGAGCTAGCAGGTACGTGCAAAAATGCTCATCATCACTAATCATCAGGGAAATTCACACTGAACTGAAATGACCTTACTCCAGTAAGAATGGCCATTCTCTCTCTCTCTCTCTCTCTCTCTCTCTCTCTCTCACACACACACACACACACACACACACACACACACACACACACACAAGGTAACAAATAGCTGGTAAGGGTGTGGAGATAATGGACTCCTTGAACACTTTGGTGGAAATATAAATTGGTGAAGTCATTATAGAAGGAAATATGGAGATTCTTCAAAAATTAAAATTGCAACTACTATAGGAATCCGCATTCCTAGCATTGGAGATATCTATATGTTTATATGTACTGGAAATTAAATCTGTCTGCCAGAAAGATACCTATACTCCCAAATTTACTGCACGAGTATTCATAACAGCCAAGAAATGGAAACAATCTTTTGATGTTTGAATAAAAAACTTATGCAAGAATTTTTTTAAAAAGTAGCACAATGGATACTATTCACTCACCAAAAAAAAGAATCCTGTCAACATTTTTTTTTATTTTTTTAAATTATAGCTCTTTGTTTCATTAGTTTTCTCTATCACTTTTCTGACTTCAATTTTGCTAATTTTTTTCTATATTTGTTAGTTCTTTCGTTCAGCTTGCTTTGGTTTTATTTGGTATACCTTTAGAGACACAAAGAGAAAGAGACAAAGACAGAGAGACAGAGAAAGGAGAGACCAAGAGGAAGTAGCTGATACAATTGTGGTAGCTTGATTTATTTCAAATTTGAAAACCTTGATTTTATTTTGACTTGGTATCTCCAAATTAGTTCAAATATCAGTTGTGTTGTATGTGATAACTTAGAATTACACATGTAACAGATTATATATACCTTCTGAAAAACATGAGATTAGGTGATAGGCTTCAGGCAGAGTATGAAAACCTTACTTCTCTTCATGTGCCTGTTTTATAATATAATAGATTCAAATACTTTTTCTGCATATATTTAGGACCATATCAGTCAGCCTTATGAATTGTGTTTTAGCTATCAACCATAATGATGAAAACTCAAAAGGAGAAGAAAATTTAATGTATTATCCCTGATTTTTTTTCTCATGATTTTTGTTTTTACCTGATAACCCAATATTCCTTCTCATTTCTTTTCTACGTACAGAATGTATTTTAGCTATTCTTTCAGGGTTAATTTGCCAATGTCAAATTCTTAATTTTCCTTTAGCTGAGAGTGTTTTGATTTTCCTGCATCCCCATAGGATATTTCACTTGATACAGAATTCTAGATTGACAGTGCCTTTCTTTTAATACCTGAAAAATACTGTGCTTCTTTCTTTTGGCCTCTATAGCTTCTGCTGAAAAACCTATTGTCATTCAAATAGTTTTTTTTTTTTTTTCCCCTATAGGTAGATGTCATTTTTGCCGGGATGCTTTCAAGAGGGTTTTCTTTGTTTTTAGTTTTAAGAAGTAATTATAATGTATCTTGGCATAGTTTTTTTTTTTTTTTTTTTGTCAACCAAACATAAGTAAGAACATCACAAATTTTCTTAAGTAGGTGAACCGATAAATAAACTGTGGAGTAGCCACATATTGGGATACTATTCACTGATATAAAAGAATGAATTGATGCACCCTGCATGGGTAAATCTCAGATACTTTATGCTGAGTGAAGAAACCAGGCTCAAATTTTACATATTGTATGCTTCCATTCCTATAACATTTACCAAAAGACAGAAGCATAACAATGGAGAACATCCAATGGTTTAGAGTAAATTTGACTACAATGCAGCAGGTTAGGACTTTTTTTGTAGGGTGTTAGATTCTGTTGTGTAATGTTCTAAATGAATACCACAGACTGCCTAATTTATTAACAACCAAAATTTATCTAAAGTCTAAGAATAAGGAGCTGATAGTTTTGGTGTCTTGTGAGAGCCTTGTTAATGCTTTCAAGATGGCATCTTGAATACTGCACTCTCTATTAGAGGAGGAACATTACTCACTTGCCAGAAGAGTGAAAAAGATATGAGAAAGAGGTCACTTACAAAGATTTAGGGAATTAAACCAAGCAAAAAGTGTGCAGCTCTCACGGCCTAATCACCTCTTAATGACCACACCCCCCAATACCATTACATTGGCAAGTAAATTTCCACATGAGTTGGAGGAAACAAATATTTAAACTATATCAGAGAGCAATGAAAGAGATGTTTTATATGTTAAAATTGATTGTTTTCTAGTAGGGTGTTCATCAAACCTTTCAGAAGCACAAAACAATAATTGAATTATACTGAGTAGAAAATGATAGGAAAAAGAGAGAGATTAGACAATAATACAGAAAACCAAATATGATATTTTAGTCTTACATGTAATTCATTTAATTAGATAAGTACTATAGTCAGCTGCTTATGTTTTATAAGAACATAAAATTTCATGTGTTTAACTATGAATATTTAATTGAAATCAAAGATGCAAATACTATAATATCCATTCTGGAAATCAATAATCTATTCTTAAATCTATCTAAAACAAACTCACTTACTATAGTGATGTTTGAACTACATCTTCCTTTATGAAAATTACAATTTCATAGACTCTTAAACTCACCCTTATATTCTGACTACAGCAATTATTGTAAAACTTTGAATATGTGAGTTAGAGTTCTGTCACTCCCTTGTTTTCATATTTGCAGTGGTTCTTTATGTCCTTTAAAGTAATGGCAAATGACTTAAGTGTTTTCTAGGATCCTCATGACTTTGCTACTTTAGTTTCTACAATTCTCCCTTTCTCTTTCACTGCAACTGCCTGCTTCTCTACTGAGTGTATCTAACACAACTGGCATTTTTTGCATTATCTGTTCTTAAAATATGAATGATCTTCCTGATAGGTAGGCTAGATTAGGTCTTTCCAAGTGGTATCTTCTTAGAGAAATATCAATTACAATACTAACATTGCTGCTATACATACAACTAACCCATTTGTCCTACTCTACAAATGACTTCTCTTTATTATGTACCCTCTTACAAAACACACAGTATGCATTCTGTATTTTATTCATTGCCTATTGTCCCTGAATATTGTATTAACAATACTGCTCAATCATTACTACTATTCAATTTTCCTTCATTGAAATTCTTTGAGAGCAGAAATTGTGTCTGCTTTGTTCATTGATACACCAAAAGTATCAAGAAGTGCTTTGCATACAATAAGTGTTTAACATGCAATTGTAGAGTAAATAAGACAGTAATTGGACACACATTATAAAAATTTGCCTCTATGGATGTGCATGTGTTCTTATGTGATTGAAAATAGCAGTTTTCTTTCAATGATAAATGAAGGTAACTACATGTTTCATGAAATTCTAAGTAAAAATTCCTCCTTAAGTAGTCACTGGCAGTTTTTATAAGACTAGCTTCCTGTGAACTAAAAGTTATCTCCAAATGAAAGTAAATAAAGTATAAATCTAGAATGGAATTCCAGATGTAGGATTAGCAATTTCACCTATTAAGCTCACTCTTAAAGAGCACACTGAGTTCTGGGAATCTAATATTACTCTTACTAGGATTTTTACAAAAGGAAGATCATTTGGGTCCTATTTTTTCACTCATGAAGAAGTATGCACAGTAGTAAAGAAACTTGAAAATTGTATCTGTGTTTGAGGTTCATGATGCCAGTAGTCACAAATTTTATTTTTAGAAATATCTGGGTTGAAACTGTAAAATGCTCTCCTTGTGGTTCTACATATAATATGCTTTTTCTTCATAGACAGGGAAATTCTTACCCCTGAAGTGTGGGATTTGGAGGATCTAAAGGACAACTGAGAAAATAACCAGTTTAATCCTTTTTCTTGTGCAATAAGACCTGAAACAGAAATAAAAGGACTTGAAGACAATTGTATTTTTCTCAGTTTCACCTATTGAGGCAATAGAAGCTCAAGAAACTGGAGAGTGTTTCCATATTTAGAGTGTGAAAAAAATACACCATTGCATGCAGAGCAATATATCCCCAATGATGAGAGAAACTGAATGTCTCTCAATGATAATCTGTGTTCAAGAACACCTGCCTCAAAGTTCATTCAGCAAAAACACTTAGATTCAAGCTGTTGTTCCTCTCAATCACATAATTGTTTTAGATTATGATACCAAAAGGGACGTTTAATATATTTAACAGTAATTGTTAATACAATATGCAGTTTTAGGACTATTAATAGATTATAGTATTTTGTGACAAGTAGATTAAAGTCAGATAATTTTAGGTTTGAACTATAAAGACAACCAAGTGCAAAGTTAACATAAAAGTATAAACATTAAGAGTTTAGTACAGGTTCCAGTCTTAAAACTTATTTTAGAAATTTTTAAAACTATATATATATTTTTTTCATTTTTAAAACTGATGCTTCTAAGATAAGCATCCAAAGATTTGTTGATATTAATGTTTGGGTAGGTTGTGTGTGTGTGTGTGTGTGTGTGTGTGTGTGTGTGTATCTACAGACCTGCTAATTTAGTGTTATTGTATCATAATTTTAAATTGCATGTTTTACCAAAATAGAAACAGAAATAATGCAATAGAATTAGAGAATAGGAGTTTGGAATACTGAATTTAGGTAGGAGGAAAACAAAGTAGTTTTTGCCCATAAGTAATTCTTCTTTCACAATTTAGTTGTATTTATTGTGTTTACAAGGGATTCATGAAGGAGACTTTAGTTTTGCTGAGAAAACAGGCACTACTCTTGCTAAAATGTTCCAGAAATAGTGATTTAAGAGGGAATCAGAACTATTTTTGTTTGTGAAAATTCATATCGTGTATTATAGAAATATAATGAATACAAAATTGAAAATAACTCCCTTTTGACAACACATTCACCTTGGATACAACCATAGCACTGAAATGAATGTATGTGTTAATTAGATTTGTCATCACACACTGTTCATCTATATAGGGACACAATATCTACCAGAAATATCAACTCTGAACACTTGATGTATTGATTTCATGCTTTAATCTCTCAGCTTACCCTACTATTCCTAAGCATGAAGTTTTTATCTTATTAGTATATTTATTATTCTTGCTGATTCTGTCATACAACTAGAAATAACTCTAAAATCTGATTTTATTTTATTTTTGTGATAAAACAAGATTAAAATATATTATAAAATAAATTTTAAATACACTATAAAATAAGATTTTTTAATATTATAATATATGCATGTTATCATTTTTAACCACTTATTTCTCTTCTGGGGGAAAAAAAGGAAATCAGAGGTAAAACAATTCACTGGGAAAGATCCTGTAGTCACCTATCGGTATAAAATGATGGAAATTCTCATTAATTCTTTTAAATTGAATGTCTAAGAATTCATTATTACCACAGTATCAAAGACAGTGATAAATCCAAATGTGTGAGAAGTTATATAAATAAATTAGATGTAGATAATGCACACTGGCACCATAAAAATAGATAATACCTCTTTAGTTTTCTTTTATTACAGATAGATACCTTTTCTAAGGGAATGAGAAGGATTTATAAATACAACTGACTCTTTCTATAAATGATGAATTTTGTGATTTGGTTTCATCCAAAAGTAAAGCTTTATACAAAGAATTGTGTCAGAGAGTTTAATTGAGAAGTAATTCCAGCAGCGCAGGGAAAATGGAAACAATTTGGGACGAGAGTCCAAAGTAAGGAAGCACAGAAAGTTGTTTCTGCAGGGTTCAGTGAGACAATACAGAAACTTTTCTAGTTTTGTCCCTTTCAATGACTAGTTAGAACATTTCCCCGGCTTCTATTCCCAGTATGTTGTGTTGTCCTGGATTCTCTTAATTTTTGTACACTCCCCAGTGGTTTCTGTGTGCACTTTAGTTTTAATAACACATTGAGTGAGATTGAGGCAGTGTATTCAGCATAAGGTTCCAACCTAGAATTTCCCAGTGTAACTGCAGCTAAAATAAGAAAGAGACCCTTAAAACAGATCTTGTAGAATGGTGATTACATGGCTCACACCATGCTGTCTTCTGCATTTGAGTTAGGATGTTGTGTTGGAATCTCTCTGAAAGAAAGACTGGGAACCCCACTGGCTCTTTACATTATGAAATGTGTTTGTTGGCTGACTTGTTTAAATTAAATCTGTACATAGTTAAAACAACATTTCAATATTAATTGAACTATTTAAATTATATTTTATTATTTTACCCAGTCTACCAACCTGTGATAAAAAGATAGACTAAGTTGTCTCTTGAATTACATGACTAAAACCTATAATTTTTTTTTTCAGATATAAAGATTTAATGGAGTGGAAAAGGCAAGAAGTGAATCCAATTTGGTCTATGCAGAGTCAGAGTTAGTTTACATTTTAAGTGATATTTATTCTATTATATATCTCTTTCTGAGACTGCAAGATTTGAGCTAAAATCACTGTCCCATCATTTTATTGTAAGCAAATCATGACTGTACAATTAGGGACACATGATTAATTTGGCTCCACTGGAGGGGAGTGGAAATTGTCTGAGCCACGTCTAACACGTGGCTTTAGAAACAGTGTGAATCTGTTCATATCTTCTTTCTGGCAGCTGCTACCTGGATGGTAAGAAGGATCTATGGGATGGTGGGGTCATGCCATAGAAGAAACTTAGGTCCCTTATTAGACTGGCAGAGTAGACCTTTTTTTCCTTTAAACAAAGCTGTTTTTTTTAAAACTACATTTTTGTGTGTATTTTGGGATGTTTTAAGACTTTTTCCATCCTCATGCACTGACATAGATTTTATTTTTAAATCAAGATTATTGATATTAACATTTATTTAACATTTACCACTGTCTATACATTTTCCATTTATTTTATTAGTTAATCCTCAGAAATGATCAATGATAGAGTTATAATCATCTTTTTTTCAAATTATTTTTAGTTGTGGATGGACCTTTATTTTATTTATTTATATGTGATGCTGAGAATTGAACCCGGTGTCTCACATGTGCCAGGAAAACACTCTACCACTGAACCACACAGCAGAAGCCTGAGTTATTAACATTCTTATTTAATAATTGTGAGAATTATGGTAAGAAACGTGTCTGATATTACATTAAGCAGAAGTAGCTCACAAAGAATCAATGCATATCGTCCTAACAGAGAATATAAAGAAAGTTGTCTTTAAGAAAACTACAAAATTTTAAAAATTATCTCACAGGTCTTTGTCGATTTTTGCTCTAGATTGTGAGTCAGTCTGCAACCTCATGAACATCATCTTGTCTTTACAGTACTCTGTAGCTTTCCTCTCTAGTTTTTTGGATGGTGTCCTCAAAAAGTCCAAAGATGATTCTGAAACCTACAGTCACCTTTCTTTAAAATTTGATTAAAACTCACCTATTTTGTAACGTAATAGTGGGTCTTGCAAAATTTATTTTCACCCACATAATTAATGAGAAAACAGAACTGAGAAGTAGTTAAGAATTGAATTTGAACTAAATTTGCAAGTCTTTGTATCTAGACTCTACTACATACTGTCATTATTAAGTGCCTAGAACATATGATACATGTCTCAACACATATCAATTAAGAGTAATTTGTGCTTCTGAATAATGATTTATCATACACATGCAAAGAAATTTGTTTCCAAATTCAGTATTTATGAAGCAGTTATTGGATATCAAGCACTATGACTAATGGCAGAGAAACAACAGCAAAAAGAAGAACAAAACACTCAAAAAATAAAAAGAACACAAGTCTTTGACATTGACTTTGGTCTTGATTTACTAATATCTAAAAGAAAAAGATAAATATCCTAATGTTCATCTAACAGTGAAGTTAATCATTAGATGAATAAACTCTAGGGTAATAAGAAAACATGGATAAGAATCAGAATAAAAGGTAAGAATAAAGAGAAAAAGTAAATAAGAAAATAAATAAAATGTCAAATAATATGCCTACATATCAACTGGTGATTTTGTTTATCTTTTCATAACATATAATGAGGAGTAGAATAATGATATGATGAAAAGTCTTAAGACAAAAAGGTTAGAAATGTATTTACAAAGAGATCCTTGTTTCCTTCTTTTACTTTCATGCGGAACATGAAACCCAGAGCCTCTTACACACTAGGCAAGTACTCTAGAACTAGGTTACGTCCACTACCCTGAGATGTAGTATTTCTTAATCTAGACATGCAAGAGAGGATAGAGACATAATTATGTTTGAAATAACTACTGAAAAAAATATAAAAGAAATTTCCTATTTTGTGGTTAAGATTAGGAGGATTTTTATTAGCTTGATGCTGGTTGAAAACTTCAATAGAAAGGGGTCTATAAATTGTAATCTTCAACTCGGATCCTGAGAAAAACTACTACTACAGAACTTTAACTTTAACTACTACAGAATTTTAAAAGTATATCTTGCTAACCATGATCCAGGAAAGTGAAGAAAGAGAGAGAAAATCAGAGAGATACAAAACACAAATTATTCTCAAGTCATTTACTGTGTACACAATGATTACCTTCAACTGTAGCTCTGTTTCATGATGGACTAGAGAAAGTTAAAACCTGCTGTTTTATTTGAATTTTTTAAGTACTTAAGAAAATATAAAAAAATGATTCTTTATATTGGTATGTATAGTTAGTAATAAAATTAAATCAACTTAGTTCTCATCTAGGAAGGAAGGTAAAACAAAAGAAATATGCTTCTGAAGATAGGGGCAGAGATATGTGTCTTAAGATGGGGGCAGAGTATTGTTATTCTGACTTTGAACTTGCTTATATTTGATATAACTTTTTACTAATAGTTAATTGCATTATCTTATACCAGTTAAACATTAATGCGTGTGTTGACATAAAATGACAATTCTCCTTTAAATATCATTTTCTTTTATTCTCACAATGTTTTATTATTTAAAATGCTGTTCTAAAATGGTACAATACAAAATTTCATGAAAATTGTTAAAATTTATATTTCTTTGAATATGAATATTCAATTTTCCTTATTTTAGAGACATGTTGTCCTTGTACCATGTAAACTTGACTTGTAAGATCTTCTAAAATATATTTATTAGTGTTTTTTTTTTTCATCTTGTTATATTTGTTTGTTTTTCTTTTTTTTAACATATTACACTTTTAAGGCAGAATGATATACAGGGTACATAACCGAGATTACCAGTTTTTCTGAACCAAGGCACCTGTTTAAAATACATTGGTCCAAAATTCCAGAAACAATAAGTGGTTTTATGTCTATACTTATTTATACATTATCCATTTAGTTATAATCTCTCAATGTAGAAAATGCTGGAGCTTAAATAAATTCTGCTTCTTTCGTGTTCTTTGCATATAACAAGGGTTGGAATAGAGAAAAAATAAACTTTTTCTACTTTCAAGTTGTATCTAAAAATCTATCTTCATTTTTCTTAATATTTACATTTACCTAAATGTGATGGGATTCTACAAGAAATCATTCTACAGAGGTTTATAACACTGTGTTCAATGCTTGCTATTCCCTGTAATGGTTGTGTTGTCTTAATCATTTTATTTCATATTTAATCTTCAATTTTATTAAACACAACATGTAAAATATACAATATAACATTGGTTACAATGTCACAATCTAAATATATATTTATAGGTATAATACTAATTAATAATATAGCTAATTAATATTAGGATGATTATTTGAGTTACATGAGATAATCAGTATCAGTCACTTAGCAGATTTTCTACTCTGTTGGGGTTTTTTTGAGTTGCTGGGGTTTTTAGTTTTCCCCGATCTGGGTTTAGCTTCTTCCAGCTAGTGGAGAAGGCTAGGGGAAAAACATGCCCCAGCGGAGGCGTGATGGAGAATGGCAGAAGCCGGCTGGTGGCCCACGCCAGCCCTCGAGATGGAAGACAATCAGGGACGCACCAGGGAGCCCAGTCAGAGCTGGAATTCGTTTATTGAAGAAGATGGATGGTGTTTATAGAAGACATGGACCAATCAGCAGAAAGATCATAGGGACGCATAAGGAGTATGGGCAGATTCCATTGGTGGAGCCATTGGCCTATCCTTGGGGTGGTTTCAGTTCTCATCTTATGTCAGGGGAACGCCTCCTGATTAGGCCAAGTTCTGTATCAGGGAGTGGGAGGCAACCAGAGAGTTAATTTTTATTATTCTTTCAGCCGATGTGTTCTTAAGTCCCCAACACCACTCTACAGAAAATGGTCAATATTATAACATATTTTAGGATTCTTATTAGCTGTAACTAAACACCAAATTATGAGAAATAATGGGATGTAGTAGAATGACTTCCTGTATGCATTTAGAATTTAATATTATTAATGTAAAAGTGTTTGACATAAATTCTACTGAAAAATAAGAAATAAAAGTACATATATCACCCAATATAAAAATGTTTAAATATTAAAGAAATAGAAAGTGTACCTAAATAGCATTATTATTTTCTTGATGGAAGAAATAATTGAGATAATCTTTGCATTTATTTATATTTTTACATGCATATATTTAATTTCAACATTATATATATAATAATAGTACAATGAAATATAGTAAGTTAATATAACGACTCAAAAATAATACTACTTTTTTGCATGATAGGCTTAGGAAATTATTATTTTTCCCCAATGTATAAATGCACTCTTTAAAATTTTACTCTTGCTTAATGAGGACATAATACTAATTTGTATATTTTGTATAATACCAACTTAACTAGATTCCCATATTTTCAAAGGGCCTCTAAAGTATGCTCAAATAAAATATAAAGGTTAACTGTTTTGGCCATCTAAACCACATCCTCCTTACTGACTGTGAAATATTAATCTTGACAGATACCAGCTTCATAATGCCTGTGAGAAGTTTGTGGCGTTCATTACCTGGATTTACAACAGTGTGCAACAGAGGCTTAAATTGTACTATAAGCCATGACAGCTGGCAAAAACATGTCAGAAGGATAATTTCGTCAAACATAGAAAGATCACAGAGAGCTTATTGGAGTCAATGAAATATCTAAGCATTGAGGAGCCTAAAGACAAAAGGACAAGAAAATAAAGAATGAATGAAAAAAAGACACTGACTGCTAAGCTTCCTGATGCCTGAACTGGTATTTCAGAAATAAAATTGGTCTTAGCTGCATATAAGCAAAAAATTATTCAAAATATGTGCAGAGTACATGAATATTGATTAAATATATTTCAGTGGATTTATACCTGAATTTCATACTCATACATGTTTATAAATAGATTTGTTCTGCTTCAACTTCAATTTCATTGTTAATCTATCAATTAAAAATATAAAAAAGAGAGACTACATCCCATATCTCCTAAATAATTTCCCTGAACATAGACTGGATGAATGCAAATTTTCAGCTACTTTTTGCATCTTGGAAATGTAGAGAATAATGAAGATCATCATTTACATTTGAGGTTCTAAGATACAAGTGATACTCTACAAGGTACAGAAATGGAAAAGAATTATTATATAGAATTCATGCCTCTGACACTCAGGCATAGAGATAGGAAATGGATTTCATTTAGTCTTTCATTTCTTTGAGAGTCATTAGAAATAAATAACATTGATATTGCTTCATTCTTCTTTCCCAGTACACATTCATACATATGCACACACATAAACACACTTTTGATGTTTACTAATGTATCAAATGCTACATATTTATTCACAAAAGGCAATAACAAATTACACAGCAAAAGGATCAAGACATAGTTTTAATCTACTAGCATCACACCTGTGCAGTTGAAAACAGGAATACACAAGGATACGAAAGTGATGCTACACATTGAATTGTAGGATTTTGCACCTCAATTTGTGATTGACAATAAAAATGTAGATAAAATAATTCAAAATTTTTATAATATAATGTATAGGAGTTTTAATCTAATATCAAAAGAAATACTAAAGACAAGAAGGAGGTAAGTTGTGTACATAAGTAAGGAAAATAGGGATAATCTCTACATTAGTGTTCTCCAAAGAAACAGAAATAATAAAATCTCTCCTCTCTCTGAATGAGAATTGGCATATGTGGAAGGTGGCAAACTCAAATTGCACAGTGGGCCTGCTAACTGGAACTCCAGGGTAGAAATGCTGTCCCAGATTAAGTCTAAACACAAGTCAAAACAGAATTCCCTCTTCCTTAGAGTTTTCTTTTCTTATGGGTCTTATGAATGTCAGCTGATTGGATAAGACCTACCCATATTATTAAAGGTAATCTGCTTTACTCTAAATCTACTTACTTAAATTTTAATCTCATCTAAAGCTCACTTAGAATAGCAAACTGGTATTTGGTCATGTGCCTGGGTACTGTAGCTAGCTAAATTGTCAAAAATATCATAGCCTCAATTTGTTTTGTTGTTTTTTCTTTTAAATAGTTCATGAAAGATGTTGCAAGTAAATGAAAATTTGGTTTACAGGTTTCAGAAAATGGCAACTGGACACTATTACTTATCTAAATATGCATATATTCCTCAACTTGTTTCATAGAATATATACATTCATCAATATTTCACCTCCAGATATAACTAACAAAATCAAGGATACAGCAATAATTTTCTCTCATATACTTCAGATAAAAAGTCCAACAATTATTATGATAATTGGAATACTTCATCAAGAAATAACATAAACAATAGTCTGAAAGTTTAATTGTCTGTTTCCAGTGGTGACATAATAGTATACACCCTAATTATATGCTCAGGATAAATCAATAATAAAAAATACTACTACTCATTTTCCGTACCAAAAAAAAAAAAAAAATGTTCCTACTGTTATTAATTATGAAGGGCATTTTTCAAACATGCCTCTATGTCAAAAATACACTGTTTAAAAACTCTGAACAGTCTATTTTGTCAAATAATTGAATGGAAGATTACTTTAAAATTTGGAACATTTATATCTGATCAAAATGGGGAACATGTGTGTAATGAGCTGCTCCTACCATAGATAACTATAATAACTATTTTCAAATATTGCACAACAGGCACTGTTATCTCCAAGCAAAGAGAAAAACTATCAGATGGCTCTATAACCTCTGCTTTCATCTGGAACACATTTTTTGAAATAAAGTTAAGTCCATACAGAGCAGGAAATTACAGTAAGTTGAGACCACTGAAATCAGTGTTTATATTATTAAAACCGAATTTTATGGAAAAAAAAAAACTATAAAAAGTAGTGTAGTGAAGGAGCTCTAGATGTATGAATAGACTTCATCCTGACTGCCTAGATACATATTAAGATGAACAAATACAAAAGGAGATTATATAAGATAGGGAGAGAAAGAGTGAGCGCAGGCAAGAGCGAGACAAGAGAAAGCAGAGCTATTGTGGAGTTCTGTGGGCTTTCAACAGTCTCTTGACGTTCAAATTCCAAGAAACTAGAGTAACATACTTCATTTTACACACCAGGCATGAAGTAAGTTCCCAGAAAGATGACACATAAGAATACTTACTTAGTCCTAAAGGAAAAGTCATCCTAAAACTTCCCAATCACATATCAAAGGAAGCTCAAAACAATTGAGCTCATTTGCAAGTTTATTTTGCATGCTAGAATAAAACCATCCTTTCTTTTAAACCAACAAAACACAAACCACTAAGCAAACTAACAAATGCAATATCAGAAAATTGAAAATTGTTGGATTTAACATGAGGTAAAGGAAGTCAGTCCAAACACATTGACAAAGAAATTATAAGCATGACAAATTGTTTAAGGATTTTAAAGGAAATTTTACAACTCAAAGTTTAATGGAAAAGGGAGTTAAGTTAAAGAACAAATTGGGGTGGCAAACGGAAATTGCGCAAGGTGGCTCATAGCATGACAAATATCCCATGTCCTTGCCTGGCTACGACCGAGTCACAGACCTGGATTCCCTCTAAATACTTACTTTGAAAAGTACGCTTTTAAAGTATTGTATTAGTCGTTGGAACTTCACTAAAAAAGAAAAGGAAAGAAAATATACTTAAAAACTACCAGTGGGCCAAGCGTGGTGGGCCTGGGTGAAGTGGCGCACGCCTGTAATTCCAGTGACTTGGGAGGCTGAGTCAGGAGGATCCTGAGTTCAAAGCCAGCCTCAGCAACAGCGAGGCGCTTAGCAACTCAGTGAGACACTGTCTCTAAATAAAAAATACAAAATAGGGCTGGGTATGTGGCTCAATGGTTGAGTGTTCCTGAGTTCCATCCCCAGTACTAAAAACAAAAAACAACAAAAAAAAAAACTTTAGTGGGCTGAAGACATTTTCATATAATGCTAAATCTTTAAACATCATTTAAAAGATTAACTTCAAATGAGTCACTACAAACAGAAAGGAAAATGCTAGAAGATTAAATCAAATCACTAAAATTAACAATAATAGAAAATATTAAAAACAATGAGAGAAAAATACACACTGTATACATGGGAGCAAAAAAAAAAAAAAAAAAAAAAAAAAAAAAAGAAAAAAGAAAATCACCATCTTCTCAACAAAACGAGGAGAAAGACAATTGAAACTCAAGGACTGAAAGGTGTGTGAGGAACATAAATATTCCATCTTCTTTTCCTCTTGTGAGAGCCACTTTTTATTGGTATTTATGGTAACTCCAGAGATCCTGTGCAAGATGGAAACAAGATATCCCTGCGGAGAACTTTTCTTGTCATAGTAGCATGAACTTTTCTGGCCTGATTTCCTTACTTCTACTCCGACTTTTGCTGAAGAATTCATATAAATTACTTTTCCCAAATGTTCATGAGACATATTAAATTTAAAATAAAAAAGAATTATGCTAGCAAAAGTGTCTCTGGACTACAAAGCCTTGCTCTTGAATCCTATGTCTTCTTTTCCTTTTGAGTCAACCTAAAATTTCTCCCATTGCCCAGGATTACTGCAATACAACTTGGAAGGGCTAGGAGAGGAACAAGCAGATAGTATATCACCCCAGAGAGAATCTGAGGCCAACCTAATGTGTTTAAATAATCTAATATTATAGTGAGGAGACTAGTTACTAAGCCACCATATCTTAATTTTTATACTAACTTGTTTAAAATACATTTTTTTTGGTTTGGATGTGAAGTGTTCTGGGAAAGCTCATGTGTGAGACAATGCAAAAAGGTTCAGTAAGGAAATGATTGGGATGTGAGGGAATTAATCCCTTCATGGGGATTAACTGCTTGGTAACTGAAGTGGTGGGGTGTGGCTGGAGGAGGTGGGACTTGGGGACATGGCTTGGGGCATTTTGTATCTGGAGTGTTTTACATCTGGAGAGTAGAAACTCTGTGCTTTCTGATCATGACTGAGCTGCTTCCCTCAACCATGATGTTCTGCCTCACTTGGGCCATGAGGAATGGAGCCTACTGCCTATGGATTGAGACCTCTGAAACTGTGAGCCCTCAAATGAATTTTTCCTTTCCTATAATTGTTCTGGTTGGGTCCTTTTAATCACAGGAGTGAAAGAGCTTAGTAAAACAACCATATATGTCTTGCTACAGAACTACACACTAAGATACACTTGAAATACTGCCTCTAGTGAAGGAGAAAACATATGCTTATCCATACATAGATGTCTCTACAAAATATTAATTATATATTCCAGGCTTTTGTTAAATATTGCCAATTAGTTTTTTGAATAGTATTAAAATGGGGTTAAAAGAAAAAATTAAATGACTAAAAGAAATCTGTCAAGCAAGTGTATATAGTCATATTATTTATTTGAAAAAAATAGTATTTTATATGATTTTTAGATTACAGAATCAATAAATTTCTCTAGTCAAATTGTAGACAGTGATATTCATCAGATGAGGAGCAATAGCAAGAAAACAAGACTAAGTGGTATTTGATGTATGACTATTTTGACTGAAACAGTATTTTCCTTCTTTTTAAAAAAAATTATTCAATTATAAGGCAGACCATCAATATGGAGTATGTATTGAGAACTTATGGAGAAAAATATGAAATATCATTATTTGATAAAATATATTTTCTTTTGAAATTTGTGTTTACTACTCTCAAATCTTTATTAATAAATGTTCCACATGGTTTTTAAGTAATTATTTTCTAATTACATAATAATTGCATAGGGAAGAGTAGATACTCTTTTAATATCTCTAGTAAGAGGAAAATGCTGCTGGGGGAGCGATCTCTAACTTAATATCAACTACAGATTTACCTTCTACAAACTGGGACTATGAAGTTCTGCATGCCTTCTCCAAACATGTTCTATGTTATGACATTAAAATCTATAAGCATAGAAATAAGAATAATTAATATTGGGAAATGATCCCTGAATGGCACAACATTTTGTGGTGGTAAATAATTATGAAGAAGACAAGTCAGAGAAGAGGAGGAGGAAAGGGAGAAAGAGAAAGAAGAAAAAGGAGAAGAAATTTGGCAAGGAGGGGGATAGCAGAAAAGAAAAAGGTAGTCATGGTCAGAAATGAAATGAGAACGGGATCAAGCTGAGAATGAATTGGGAAGAAAAGAAAATGTAAGAAATGTGGGAAAAAGTAATGTATGGGCACAGGCAGGAGACAGCAAAGGGAAAAAGGCAATAATTTATTGGTTATTAAGAATTTTAAATGCTATACTTATTTTCACTGTAATTTTCTTGTTTTCTTCATATACATATAAAGTTTTCTTTAATTATTGAGAATCAGAAAATTATATTTAAAATTTATCTTGTTTTAAAATGACATTGTCATGATAAATATCATTATTTTAGTTATATATTTGTACTGTCATATATATCCTTATATATGCTTATCCATATGTAGATGTATCTACACATATAGAATCCCACAATTTTCTTTATATAATAAACTCATTCTACATTATTATTCAGAGACCTAGCATACTTTTTCACACATATTTTTAAAAGTTTATTTATATTATCTGTTAGAGAGCCATGAAAACTGAATTTGGTAATCCTTCTGTCTTATTCTCATAGATGGAACAATGTATGACTGCATCCACAACAATGCCTGTGTGATGTTTTTTTGTTATGCACCATGTTGATAACTGGCAGGTTCCTTGCTTACAAGTACTCACAATACCTGTCCAGGCAACACTAGGAGTGTAAATGACCTCTCCTGGAGTGGCCTTATATGCAATATTCTCTCCAATTAAGTCAACTCTAAAGTAAATGGTACCAGAAAGATAACACAAATTGAAAAGCTGTAAAAATCTCAGTGTAATGGCTGTTAAAAGATAAATGTGCAACTACATTAACGTGCAATACAAATGAATAGTAGAAGGAAATAATTTGCTCATGAAATATCCAAAATGTCACATTTGGGGGCAGTTTCCAACAAGTTGACATATTTGAGAGAGACAAGTTCTATTCTTCCCTTTTTGATTTCATGAAATAAGATCTATTGAACATAAGGGACAAGGAATTGTGGATGTGTGAACTACAATCATAAAAGAAGAAGGGGAAGGGAGAAGGAAGGAGAAGGAGAAGGAGAGAAAAGAAGTTCTGTGAGTACCTAACACTCTAATCATTCAAGCCAGACACACAATTAAATGTTTTGAGTTCTTCCTCAGCATAAATTTGGCTAAGAACCATTTGGATACTGATTAATATATGCACTCCCTAAAGACCTAGCTGCTCTTTTATCCACAAAGAGGATTGTATTTTCATTCTTATTGGAAAAGTAAACAGGTTTGTGTTGAGTCTATAAATATCCAGTGTAAGCAATCTTTCTTCCTGAGGTTCTGTACCTCTGATACTTCCTGAGGTTCTGCAACTCCAAATCCTTTCCATGAAATTCAAGTTATATTTCCAATATAACTATTTTATCCCAAGATTATTTATAAAAGGGTAACATTTTTTCTCTTATTGTACAAATACAGAATAAATAGAAACAAAAATACATGTTTAATCAGAGTATGCCACAATGTATAAATTTATCATTAATTGTGAAGTTTACGGTGAACAATATTATTCTATAAATCTTAAATTTTAGCATGATTTATTTTTTGCTAAAGAGGGTGAGAAGAATTCTATGAAACTCATTCTGTTTTTCTTATTATACATTAAGCTAAAATATACTTAGTACCCAATTCTCAATATCATAATGGATTTGAAGCCTATCTATTGTTCTACTCTTTTGGAAGAGGAAAATATATTACATGTATAGTCTAGAGGAATATTTGTGCCTTTTTAAAGCCAAATACTAATGTAGAAAATTATTCAGAAACATTTGGGAAGTATTCTCCCAAAATATATTAAACCAAAAATTATTTTAAAAATGAATGGCTGGTAAGTAGGGAAAAAATGCCTATTCTATCAAAGTTTTAAAATTTGCAAATAATTCTTAAAGCAAAATTTTAAATTGAATACCTTGAGTGCAAATGAGGCACAGATATCCTCTTAAAGATAATTTTATAAAACAATATACCATTGTTACATATAAAAATACAAAATTAATCTAAATATGTGGTCACATACTTACACAAGTGCAAATGGTTGTGTATAATATTCTTTTCTCTATAATCTCCATAGAGAGTTGTCATTGTCTCTTTATTTTTATTTTTGATAGAAATAACTCTTAACAATAGACCAGAAGGCAAACATCTAAGGCACGTTGTAAGAATTGTATTGGAAGAAATAAAAATATTTACAAAATAATATTAATGATCAGCCTATATTTCTAAGTTTTAAAACCATAATAAGATATTTAAAATGAACAAAATATCAAGTCCTCAAAGATACTTGACTAATCACATTTCTGAAGGGTCCACTGCAAAACTTCTGTACTTAGAAAAATTAAATATGCATGCTACCCTTCAGACCTTTTAAGTAGCATGTAGCAAGTAGATGAAAGATGAGACTGAAAATATTTTCCAAAAGTAAGAAAAGGGGAAAGGCTCATAATGACCGCAATTCTAATTTCATACAGTACATATTTTTCCTTCGTTATGTTCTTAAAAATTTACTTTTATGAAATACAAATTTTCTATGTTGTCAAATATTGGCTACCATCAAACACAGTAAGTTAAAGAAATTATATAGCATAACTATTTTTTCCGTATTTTTGCCAAGCATGGTACAAAGAAAAAATACATTTAATAATGAAACTCTTATTAAACAGGTGACAGGTGGCCATTTGGCATCATGCAGATAAACCATCTGGCTGATAGACTAAAATTTCATTTTTCATAGATCATAGTGTAGAAATGTGGCAAACTCCTATCATTAAAAGAAATGACTGCACTGTTAGGTTTTAAAATACAAAGCATGTTTTAAAATACAATGATGCATAATATATATTTTGTAATTCTACATAAAATATAGATCTCTAAGTCTATTTTATATGTTTAATTCATATTTGTCAGATTTTGATGAGATTTTACTTTAATGAGATTGTTACTTTGAAGGTATGGATTTCTTGAAAAACAGACACTTTTCTATTTACTTTACTTCTCTTCTACTCGGTTCAATTCCTCTTCTCTATCTTGGTATGGATTTCTAGGCACTGCTGATGATCCTTACTCCTAAATAAAGTTTTGATCATTGACTACTACTCTCCTCCAGTAGAGAATTGTTTTTAGTAGAGGTATTGTTTTTAGGTAAAGACCAGTCAGGAATATTTCTGAATACAGTACTCATTCTATTATAGGTATATCAAAGGTAAAGTTTAAAATGCCAGAGTAATTTAATATCTGCTTAATATCTGTTTCAAATAAGAAAGCACTTTCTTCTCTATCCTAAGTATCTGCATATTTTACATATGCAACATTGCAACATTCTTCTCCAATGAAGTGTATGCTTATTCACATGAGAAATGGCTTTATGTCTCATTCATCATCACATTACCTAGTTAGACTTCCAACAGTTGGAACAGACTTTTTTTATTTTTCCTTTCTCTCTCTCTCTCTCTCTCCCCCCCTTTTTTTTTTTTTTTTGATATAGGGTTTCACTAAGGCCTCGAACTTGCAATCTTGATGCTTCAGTCTCCTTTCTCACTGAAATTACAGGCATGCACCACCACACATACTGACACAGCTTTCATTAAAGTACTATCCTAGTCTGGTTTTCCTTTAATTGTCTTATATCTATGTTTAATTTGATTTATATGTATACTTGAGAAATTAAATGCATTTTGTTTCTTTTATTTTTCAAATGTAATCCATGATTACCTCTTTTTGGCACCAAACCTGTCTAAATTTGTTGTGGAGCTTGAATTCAGCTGTATCTGTTTATACTATTGTTTTACTGTGTCTGTTTCTAAGCATGAGCTATTTGCTCTTTTTAATAATTACTACTGACTAAAAGTTGAAAGTTCACAGTAATTCCAGAGAAATTCTGTCATTTGCAACAAAATGGATGAAACTAGTGTTTTCGTGAACCTTTTCACTGCTGGGACTAAAGGACCCGAGGAATACAATTGTAGATGAGAAAAAGTTTATTTAAGGTTGAATGATTTCAGAGATCTCAGTCCATAGACAGCCAGCTCCATTCCTCAGGGCTCAAGGTGAAGAAGAACATCATGATGGAAGAGTGTGGAAGAAGGAAGCAGCTCACATGATCAGAAAGCAGGGAGAGAGACTCCAGTCACCAGATACAAATATATACCCCAAAGCCACACCACAAATGCTCCACCTCCTCCAGCCACACCCCACCTGCCTCTAGTTATCACTCAGTTAATCCAATAAGGGATTAATTCATTTATAAATTTAAGGCTCCTCACAACCTTATAATTTCCCCTCTGAATTCTCTTGCATTGTTTCACACACTAGCATTTGGAGGACAGCTCACATACAAACCATAACAACTGGAGAATATTATGTTAAGTGAAATAAACTGGACACAGAACAACAAGTACTGAATATTCTCTCTCATAATTGGAACTTAAAAAGGAATAAATCAACCTGATTGTAAAATACTAGTTGGTAGAATTTGGAAGGGGATGAGGAAGGTGGATAAAGGAAGGATGGATTTGATAAGTGCACACCATATACATGTATTGACGTATCACATTGAACCCCATTAATATGTATAATTTATCCATGTTCATCAAAAGTTAAAAAAATAAAAAGATAGCACCTTTTTTCATAAATGTATATAACAAATATTCAATACACAAAACCTTCCTATTTTATTCATTTGACGGGCAATATTTCAAATTAATTATCAAAATTTTCAAAACATGTATTCAAAATTTTTCTTCTATGCAGTGCTTTTTAAAATTTATGTTACTTACCTTATTTAATAATGGATCATCTAAGTTCTTTTCCTTAAGAAATTTCTCACTGAGTGTTTTTAAAAATGTACTGTGTGCACTATATTCATCAGAATCAAATCAGGTGTCATTTTGCTTTGTTTTGTTTTTTACAAAAAAGAATCTGTGAATGGTTGGATAGTAGCAGAAAATGAAAGAAAAAAATGATGCACTCAATAAAATGAAGTAAAGCAGAGGAGTAAGCCAAACAAATCATTTTATGCTAATTCAAAAGAGAAGATATCCTTAATACATTCTGCAGATATCAACACCAGCAAACAAATGGCAGAAGCATAGAGCAAAATGTGCTTTAAAATATGTGTGCACTACAAATTCACACAATTATTAGGAATATATATAGAATGAGAAAAGAATCTTTTATTTATATGTTTATTACAAGCCAAGTAGTATGCTAATAAGCATGTTACATATTTTAATTCTTATTATTAGCCTCTTATTAGTTCCCCAAATTTTATGTAATAATGAACCTGAGAAAATTAGTTATTCTAAAAACTAAGAAATTTAATGTGACTAAAATATACATACCAGTTTTTATTACATTATACATTTTTCCTGTTCTAAGTGTTAAATTGAAAATACTAAGATGAATTGACATACTATATTTGCAGTATATTTCCAGTAGCTTTCAAAATTTAAATATATTGTAATATCTATACATGCATGTTTGCAGATGAGGATTCATGTGATCATAGTTAGAAGTATAAACAAAAATAATTTTATAAACAAAATTTTAGTACTTTAAAATGAAATACATTTTTACAAGAAGATTTTCTTTGCTACTGCTGCTGTTGTTGAAGCTGTTATTCTTATTCTGTGTTAACAGTACTATGTATGCAATGAAAATAAATCCTGATTCCATTATGTTTTGAACCAATGATCTTTAAAATCCCCACCCCCCTCATCCCACTCTGAATTTCTCTTGTTTGGTAAAAACATGCATGTATCTCTTTGCTAGAAATGATAATGTCTTGCTAATATTCTCCAAAAAATGATGTGCATTGCAAAGCACATCTATTTTATGTTTTGAAATTAGAATATTTATTTTTTGGAAAATAAATTACTTATTTATACTGTATATTGTAACAGAACTGTTTCAGTCCCAATGCAATTTAAGTCAGCAACATATTGAACTGTAATTAAAGATTTATGATTCCATTAAAAGGTAATGTTGTAGTTAATGACTAATAATAAAGTACTTCATAAAAGTTCAGTGTTATACATGATGCAGAATACAAATGACAGGTTCTTCCAAATATTTACTGAGTTTGTGATTCTGTAACAAGTATTAACACTTGAATTTTTTATAATATAACAGACTGATTTTTAGATTTAATTAAGGGATTATGAGTCTCTTTCTCTGCATATACTTACAGATTATATTATAATACATATTTGTGTAGAAAAATGTTGAAAAATGTTGAAATGATTTACTTCTTTTCAATGTATTGAAATTCTTAAAAGGATGATGAATTTTGCATCAAGAAGATATAGTATATTCATGTTGTAATGTCTCACCACCAATTATATAAAATTAGAGAACTTATTTAATTATAACATATTGAAAAGTCAGAATCAGTTTGAATAAAAAAAATTGACAAAATATATACAGTGAAAATCAAGAGACTTTGACCCATATAAATGGTCTAATGGAAGGTTGAAGTTCAAAATGTGTGATGCTTCAATAGTTAAATGAAAAAAATAAATTTAAAATAAAAAGACATGAAATGAGAGAACTAAGAATTTCCAACTATGAAAAATAAATTAAGATATATTATCTTTGAAATAAAGACACAATAAATATTACAAACTATATAATATACAAACAAGGAAAACCTTAGCTACTTGTGAGATACTACTGAAGTTGTTGCAAATGTATGAATATGTTAATATTGGCATAATGTTAAAAGCAATGTTATAAGATGTAAAAATAACTAGATATTTTAAACCAATTTTAGAAGAAAATTTAAGACTTGTCAGAACAGTAATATTTGAAGATGAAATCAATGCAATTTTCTAATAATTGGAGAAAAATGACTTATGATACTATATGGTACTATTAAACAAAGTTTAAATAAAATGTATCTGTACTTAGGTCCATATGTTCAATCATTTTCAGTTGCTATAATAAAATATTAGAGACTGAGTGATTGTTACTATTTGGTTATGAGGTGTCCCCCAAAAGCTCCTATTAATGCAGGAATGTTCAGAGGTGAAATGATTAGATTATGAGATCAGTTACCTATTCAGTTCATACTGATTTGAATGGCCTGACTGGGTGGTAACTGTAAGCAGGTGGGCTATGACTGAAAGAGGTGTGTCACTGGGGACATGCTGTGGAACGGTTGTTCTTCCTGTGGTCCTTTCCTCACTCTCCATGCTAGCTGACCCCACCAGAGATGAGCTGTTTTCCTCTGCTGGGCCTTCCTCCAAGATGTGCTTGCTGCCTCACCTTGGATTCAGAACAGTGGAGTTGGCCATCTATTGTCTGAATTTTCTGGAACCATAACCCTGCAAGAAAACTTTTGCCTCTCTAATTTGTTCTGGTCAGGTGTTTGGGTCATAGTGACAATAAATCTAACTAAAACAAAATTGATGAAGACCAGAAAAGTAACATTTCTGGAATATAAGCTAACATTCCTGGAAGTTGGTTAGTCTGAGAGCACAGTGCTGGCATGCATTCAGCATCTGATTAAGGCCTTCTTGCTGCATCATATTGTGGGTGTATCATATGGCAAGACAGAACACATGTGCTAGCTGGCATCTCTCTCACTCTCTCTTCTTATAAAGCCACTTATGTCATTATAGGTGTCCCTATAATATCATCTTAATTAGTTCCTAAATGTCCCTCCTCCAAATACCAGTAACATTGATTTGTGCATTAATTTTCTCACTCATAAATTTTTGTAAGAAATATTCAAACAACAACAGGTCATTATATGCAAAATTTCAGAAAAAAATAAATAATGAAATAAGTTTTTAAGTTATTAATAAGGGAAAGGAAGAAAATTTACAAAAAAAAATAGCTTTTCACTAAAGGGAAAAATCAGATTTTATTTTACCTAGCAATGAATATGTAAAGAAACACTAAAAGAAAGCTAAACTAAAGTAAACAACTAAAATGCAAACTTATTAACTAAATTCTAATTTAAAATTGAGGGAAAATTATGGCTTTCTTTTGGGCTATAAATTATTGAGATGTTATTTGCAAAGCAACACTAAATAAAAACAAAACAAACAGAATAAAACTAATATTTAGGATGTTCTATAGCAAAAAAAAAAATAAAAATGGTGAATTAAAAAATAGTTACAATACGAATTCAAGAATGAAAGTATAATAGAATTACTAATTTAAAGAACTTCAAGGGCTATGTAGCTTTTTTATTGTCATTTCAGAAATTTCTGAAAGTAGGATATAACATGAAAGGCAATTTGTAACAAGAACAGAAAACTTATGCACTGTGGCACAACATATGTAAAAATAGTTTATTAAAAAGAGGTAAATGTAAGAGCCCTAACTGAGGACATAGCTAAGATGGTGGCTAGCTGAGAGCCATTAAGATGTTCAAGTATTTTCACCTGAATCTTTTTATGCCTGTGAACACTGCGTGAGGCACCTGTAAGCTCAAGCACCTGTAAGCTCGAGCTGTTAGCACGTGTTCTTGTTAAGGCAAAAAGTATTTAACCGGGTGAGGGTGAGTTAGTTGGTGGTTGGAGTTGGAGTTGGAGTTGGAGAGGTTGTTGGAGCCGGAGAGAGAAGAATAAAAGAACTTTTTCATTTCCATCCTGCCTCTGAATTCCCCATAAGGGCCACCACTTGTTGCCGCCTGCGGCTGCTGCTTGCAGCTAAGACTCCGCGGGAGAAAATTTAGAGGCAGGATGGAAATGAAAAAAGTTATTTTATTTTTCCCTCTCCGGCTCCAACAACCTCTCCAACTCCAACTCCAACCACCAACTAACTCACCCTCACCCGGTTAAATACTTTTTGCCTTAACAAGGACACATGCTAACAGCTCGAGCTTACAGGTGCGTCACGCAGTGTTCACGGGCATAAAAAGATTCAGGTGAAAATACTTGAACACCTTAGTGGCTCTCAGCTAGCTGCCATCTTAGCTATCTCCTCAATTAGGGCTCTTACAGGTAAAGTTAGATAACAGTTTGGAAATTATTCAACTGAAGACATTGATGGCTCAAAAGTTTACACAACTGTGATAGAAGCCAGTTCTTCAAATTAAGCTTGTGATTTAAAATCAATTATTGCTGGTTTGGAACAGATGTTGTATATTATGACTGGTGGCAGAAGCTTCCTCTTTCTAACTTGGTTTGACATTAATAAGAGGCCAGAAGCGGGCCTGTCTGAGCAATCCCAAAGACAGATCATTTGCAGAAATTAGCTTCCACAATGAAATAGGCTGGTTTCAGAGAACTTTGTTCCACTGTGAATATACTATAACCAGCTGGTTGCTTTGGTCTGGTAGGAAAAAAAAAAAAAAAAAAAAAAAAAAAAAAAAAAAAAAAAAAAAAAGTAAAAGGTTAAGGGAATGCCCTCAGAAGACACCTGTTTCATGAAGAAAATCCATGCTTCATCACAACATGATCCTTGTTCCTCCCAATAAAAGCTGGACCAAGAAGCAATTATGTCATTCAAATACAAGTAAATTGTAAAATATCAAACAAAATATCAAGCATATGGTCTACAACATGAAAGGAGAAAGAGAAGGGTGGGATGTATAGATGGTAACACTAAGCAGAACCCCAAATTTTGCTATTATGTTTTTAAAAAATATATAATTAATTGATTTATATTTTTCACTTCTGTGAAATTAGAGTACAAAATGGACATGCAACATTTCAAGAAAATATGTTAAAATTAGAGAAATTAGCAAATTATGCACAGGCTGAAATGTAGGAAGAATCACAATGAGAAAAACCAATCTCAAAGAAAAAGAAAAAAATATTTTGAGGCAGCAAATTTGTGGCATATATACACAATGGAATATTAGCAATTAAAGAGAATAAAATAATGGCATTCACAGGTAAATGGATGAAATTGGAGAATATAATGCTAAGTGAAGTTAGCCAATCTCAAAAATCCAAATGCCAAATGCTTTCTCTGATATAGGTAGGCTGATTCACAGTGTGGTTGGGTTGGGGAACATAGGAGGATTAGAGGAACACTAGAAAGTTCAATGGGGAGGGAAGGAAAAGAAGGGAGTAAGGGGGTATGAGGGAAAAAAAAAAGAAGAAGATGGTAGAATGAGATGGTTATCAGTATCCTAAATGCATGATTGAAGACATGAATAGTATGAATATACTTTGTATACAAAGTGTTATGTGAAAAGATGTTCTATATGTGTACTATGAATTGTAATGCATGCTATTGTTATATATACAACTTCGAATAAAAAATGTACTAGAGTATATGAAAGAGAAAACTTTGAAAACATTAAAAATATAAATGTAAAAAGAGTAAAATGACTTGAAATTCAAAATGATTTTATTGATAAGATATGTAAATCACCAAGTACATACTTACTGGGTATTAGTAAAACTTAACAGAGTCGTCAATATAGAAATATTTTAATAAGACTTAATCTCAAAACTTATCAAATATCTCTTGGCAGTAAAACAAAAAAAAATCCACCATTAGGTATAAAATTATAGGCAAAGCTAAAATTTCTTCACATGAACAGTGTACTCTGAAAAGAACTATAACAATGCCTACAGAGTTCTTAAGGAATGAATCCATGAACCAATAATTTTATGACCATGCGAATAACCTTTAATGTAACAAATCAGAACTGTCCATCATTTACAAGCTCAGAAAAACCCTTTCTAACAAATCCTTCTTGAAGAAACTATTAGAAGATGAATTTCAATCTAATAAAAATAGAGGAATGACAGTAAAGATATTGGCAGTAGCATTGAATAAATTTCATTGCATATTATGCTGGCCAGAGTACTAACATGATACCCATGACTCATTCCCTTGTGTTTCCCTCTTTCTTTGATTGTGGGCAAGTCTACAACCTGCTTCTAACTCAGAATGTGGCAAAACTTGAGGATATTTCTCCTCTGATTCTGTTCTATTTCACAAACCGTGAAGAAAGTTTGAGTAAGTAATTAAACAATGTAATCAGTTAGCTTTAATTTTATCATTGGAAGATCTTGAGTGAGCCTTAAATCAAATCATGTTAGCCTTGTACAAGAGATCTTAAGTGCCAGAACAGAAATCAGACTTTATTTCTGTCCTTGAAGAAATAAGTCAGCTTATTCAGGTGAAATGAAAGAAGTTCTATCAACAATTGTGTGGAGGAAGGAGAAGACACAAAATCTAACATCAAACTCCAGTCCCAGCTTATGCCTAGGTTGCAGCCACACCTGAGCAGAGAAATCAACTAAGCTACACTGGGTCTTTGACTCACAGAAATGGTCAGATATGAATTAAACTGTTAAATGTATGGATGAAAAATAATCAGTGTAAGACAGAAACAAACATAGAGACTAGGATTACATAAAAGACTACATATGTTAACCTCCAACAATACAAAGAAAATATAAATACAATTCTTAAGGAAAAAATAACATATTAGAGAGAGTATGGATATGCTAATAATCCTCTACTTTGTTACCAAGACAAAAATTTTCATTGAATTGATAAATTGAGCAACAGAAGTATGAGCATATTTGAAATTATAAAAGTATATACCAAGAAATATAATCAAATTATATAAGATCAAATGATTAAATGGTGTTAAGAGACTATAGTAACTGTATTCTTGCATACATTAGGGAGTCAATATCTACTACCCAAAGAAATAGAAAATTATGCATCTCAAGTAGACCATGGGAAAAATATCATACTGTGAAATATTTTAAGGCATTAAAATGCATAAACAGTAAATATTATGACAAGTTTAAGGCAACATATATTTATCATATTAATAAATGTGATCTGTTAAAAAAAGGTAGTCCACTTTAACACAATATGAAAGACATATCAAATTGACAAGAAAATTATAGAAAAACATACTAGGAGACTGTCAAAGACAGGCAGGAATGATGATTTTGATAAGGTAAAGATGAATTTAAGACAAAGATTATTGCATAAGTCAAAGAAAAACATTTCAATAGTAAGTGTATAACAGTACAAAATGGAAAATCTAAATCTTCTTATATATAATAAAAGACAATGAAAAATGGTATACTTAACTGAAAAATGTTTACTTCCTAAGTAAAAATTCTTAACTTTTTCATTTCTAGTCTATAAAAGAAATGTTTCAAATAAACATTTAAAATGGTAAAAGGAAAAAAAAAAACTAATAAAGGTAAGCTAGAAGTAGATGATCAAGAAAATTCTTCAAAAATTTTAAAAAAGAAAGAAAACAAAAAACTATGGGCACCATTTTTTAACCTGGTGTAAGAAAACTGATAAAATAGACAAAACTATTTTGAAAGAAACAAGGAAAATAGAATTTCAATACTTTTTTTAAATGAAAATAAATTTATAATTAAATTTTAATAGAACTTAACATTTCATTATAAATTAAAATTTATAATTATATATATTTATGTGGTACACGGTGATGTTGTGATGTATAAACACAATGTGGAATAACTAAACCAAGGTAATTAATTATCTGTCACCTCAATTATTTATGTTTTTGTTCTCAGATCATTTCAAATTTACTCTCTTAGGAATTTTGGTTACAAAATTAAATACTAGATCATAATACTCTATTATTAACTGCAGTCACCATGCAATAGATTTTTAAAATATTTTGCTAACCTGAGGTTTTATAGCCTTTGACCATAATCTCCTCATTCTCCTGAAACCCCAAAATTTATTCCATTCTCCACTCTATAAATTCCATTGATTTTGAATCCATATTTAAGTGAGAACATGTGGTATCTATCTCTGCCTATTTCAGTTAGCCTAATATTTTCCAATTCTACCCATGTTGTAGCAAATGATAGAATTTCTCTTTTTAAGTATGAATAGTATTCTACTGTAGATATATGACATTTTCTTTAGTCATTTACCTGCTGATGGATACTTAGGTTTATTCAATGTCTTGGCTGTTTTGAATAGTGCTGCAGGCACTTCTTTATCAAACTGACTTCAAAAGTTTTGGGTATATAGCTAGATGTGGGAGTGCTGGGACATATCATAATTATATTTTTAGTATTTTGAAGAACCTCCATTACAGTTTTCCATAAGGACTGTATCAATGTTCCCACCAACAACATACAAGGATTCCCTTCCCTCCATATCCTCTCCAGTACTTATTTTTTTTTTTTTTTTTTGTTAATGGTCATTATGACAGGTATAAGATGATATATTAAATTACATTTCTCTAATGAATAGTGCTGTTCAATATGTGTTTTATATCTTTTGACCATTGTAAATTTTTTTTGTAGAGAAATGTCCACTCTGATCTCTTGCTCTTTTTTTTTTGGGGGGGGGGTCGGGGTGGAGAAGGTACCAGGGATTGAACTCAGGGACACTCGATCACTGACCAACATCCCTTGCACTATTTTGTATCTTATTTAGAGACAGGGTCTCACATAGTTGCTTAGTACCTCGCTTTTGCTGAGGCTGGCTTTGAACTCTGGATCCCCTGTCTCAGCCTCCCCAGCCTCTGGGATTACAGTTGTGTGTCACCATTCCCCATCCCTTATGTATTTTGAATACTAACTCCTTATTGGATACATGGCTTGCAAATGTTCTCTCCCAATCAGTTGGTAGTCAATTCACACTGTTGCTTCCTTGCTGTACAAAAGATTTTTAGTTTAATGTTTTCACATTTGTCTTATTTTGCTTTTTTTTTTTTTTTGCCTGAAATTTTGGGGTCAAATCCAAAAGGCATTGTCCATACCAATGCTGTGTGTAGTTTATACCCTATGTTTTCTTCTGGTAGTTTTAGAACTTCTGGTCTGATGTTTAACTCTTTAATCAATGTTGAGTTAATTTTTGTATATTATATGAGACAAAAGTCATTTTTCATTCTTTTGCATGTGGAATCCACTTTTCTGAGCACCACTTATTGAAGAGACCCCCATTTGCCCATTGTGTATCTTAGTACTTTTGTAAAAAGGCAATTAATCATATATGCATGGGCTCATTTCTGACATCTCTATTCTGTTCCATTATTAATGTGTCCATTTTTATGTGAGTACTATGCTATTTAAATTACTGTATTTTGTAGTGTAGTTTGATATTAAGTAATGTGGTAGCTTTAGCTTTATTCCTTTTGTTTGTGACTGCCATGGCTATTTGTGGTTGAAATAGAACCTCAAAAAGTAAAAACAGATCCCGGCTCCAGAAGGCAGGGGAACAAGCCCCGGATGCAAGTGTTCCAGCTAGGCCCTCAGTGTACTTTCTGAGCTCCGCCCGCCCACCTTGGAGACACCATTCCTGTTGGAGATAGCTGGAACAAGCTTGGCCTGCTTGCATTCCCACTAGGCTCACCTACAAGTGTTCCAGCTCTGCTTGCCTATAAGCGTTCCAGCTCAGCCCACCTGCATGCATTCCCAGCTCTGCCCACCCACTGAGGAGCCACAGGTATTCTCTGCCTCTCCCTACAGGTCAGGGAACAGGCCACTGGCCCAGGAACAGGGAATATTACAATATTACATGGGGATACCTATCTTTTGTTTCTCCTACTAACACCCTAATTCCCATGATTACCCTCTCACTAGTCAAATAATCTAATAACTCTACCTTCTCACATCCTACCTCACAAATGTTTTAGCCAACCCACAAGTATCCCTTTCTACCATTAGATACTGTGAACCATCACACAAAAATACTGACTAAATAGTAGAAGATTTTATAGTGTTTTTGGTAGAATAGTCATTTTGACAATATTAGTTCTACCTATCCATGAACACGGTAAATCCTTCCATCTTCTAAGATCTTCTTTAATTTCTTTCTTTAGTGTGCTGTAGTTTTAATTTTACAGGTCTTTCACTTCTTTTGTTAGGTTGATTCCCAAGTATTTTACTTTTTTTTGACATGATAGTAAATAGGGTGGATTTCCTAGTTTTTCTTTCTGAGATTTTGTTGCTGATGTACAGAAATACCTTATATTTCTGGGTATTGATTTTATATCCAGCCACTTTGTTGTATTTATTTATTAGATATAGTAGAGTTCATCATTTATGGTTAAAGTGTCAAAATTGTAAATATAAAAACAGAAACTAATTAATATATGGAAATATGTTGGGTACTTTGCTGTAATATTGATCTTACTCTTAAAAGTTATGCATCAGGTAACCTGTAGGGATGATATAAGACAATAAGACAAAAACAAGACTACCTAGACTTACACTGCAAGAGAGGAAAACACATAGATATCATGAAAAAACAAGGGAGAAAAATGCCCCCAAATAAACCAACATACTACAGCAATAGTAGGTGAAATGTTTGAAAAGGAGTTCCAAATATATTTGGAGAAAAATGCCCCCAAATAAACCAACATACTACAGCACAGTAGGTGAAATGTCGGAAAAGGAGTTCCAAATATACATAATTAAAATGATTTGAGATTTAAAAATGACCTAAGTGAGCAGATACAGGCAAAAATTGATCTCTCCAACAAAGAGATAAGAGATCAAATACAGGAAAACATCGATCACACCAACAAAGAGATAAGATAACAAATACAGGTAGCAAAAGATTACTTCAAGAAAGAGATAGTTTGAAAAAAAAAAAAAACAAACAGAAATCCTTGAAATGAAAGAAACAATAGGCCATTTTAAAAACTCAATAGATAGTATCACCAATAGATTGGATCACTTGGAAGATAGGATCTCAGACAATGAGGACAAAATATATAATATTGAAAATAAAGTGGACCATTTTCCCTCTAAAAACTGGAACAAAACAGAGGTGTCCTCTTTCACCACTATTATTTTACATAGTTCTTGAAACCCTAGCCAAAGCAATTAGACGGATGAAAGAAATAAAAGGGGTACGGATAGGAACAAAAGAACTCAAATTATCACTATTTGCAGATGATATGATTCTATATATAGAAGATCCAAAAACTCCACCCAAAATCTACTATATTTAATAAACAAATACAACAAAGTGGCTGGATATAAAATCAATACCCAGAAATATAAGGTATTTCTGTACATCAGCAACAAAATCTCAGAAAGAAAAAACTAGGAAATCCACCCTATTTACTATCATGTCAAAAAAAAAGTAAAATACTTGGGAATCAACCTAACAAAAGAAGTGTAAGACCTGTAAAATTAAAACTACAGCACACTAAAGAAAGAAATTAAAGAAGATCTTAGAAGATGGAAGGATTTACCGTGTTCATGGATAGGTAGAACTAATATTGTCAAAATGACTATTCTACCAAAAGCACTATACAATTTCAATGCAATCCCAATCAAAATCCCAATGTCATTCCTCATAGAAATAGAAAAGGATATCATTAAATTCATCTGGAAAAATAAGAGACCCAAAATAGCCAAAGCAATCCCTAGTAAGAAGAGTTAAGCTGGTGGCATTACTATTCCAGACCTTAAATTGTATTACAAAACAATAGTAACTAAAACAGCATGGTATTGGCACCAAAACAGACCAGTAGACCAATGGTACAGAATAGAAGACACAGAGACTAACCAACACATCTACAGTTATCTTATATTAGACAAAGGTGCCAAAAACATACATGGGAGAAGACAGCCTCTTCAACAAATGGTGTTGGGAAAACTGGAAATCCTCATGTAATAAAATGAAATTAAATCTCTTTCTCTCTCCATGCACAAAACTCAACTCAAAGTGGATCAAGGACCTAGGAATTAAACCAGAGACCTTGCACCTAATAGAAGAAAAAGTAGGCTCAAATCTCTAACACATAGGATTAGGCTCCAACTTCCTCAGTAAGACCCCTAAAACACAAGAACTAAAACCAAGAATTAATAAATGGGATGGATTCAAACTAAAAAGCTTCTTCTCAGCAAAAGAAACAATCAGTGAGGTGAACAGAGAACCTACAGAATGGGAGCAAATTTTACCACATGCACATCAGACAGAACATTAACTTCAAGGATATATAAAGCTCTCAAAAACCTTTACACCAAAAAAAAAAAAAAAAAAAAAAAAAAGAAAGAAAGAAAAAAGAAAAACCAAACAACCCAATCAATAAATGGGCTAAGGAACTGAACAGACACTTCTCAGAAGAAGACATATAATCAATCAACAAATATATGAAAAAATGTTCAACATCTCTAGCAATTAGAGAAATGCAAATCAAAACTACTCTAAGATTTCATCTCACACCAGTCAGAATGGCAGCTATCAAAAACACAAACAAGAATAGATGTTGGCAAGAATGTGGGGAAAAGGGCACACTCTTACATTGCTGATGGGACTGCAAATTGGTGCAGCAAATTTGAAAAGCAGTATGGAGATTCCTAGGAAAACTTGGAATGGAACCACCATTTGACCCAGCTATCCCACTCCTCTGGCTATACCCAAAGGACTTAAAAATAGCATACTATAGGGACACAGGCACGTCAATGTTTGTAGCAGCACAATTCACAATAGGTTGATTGTGGAAACAACCCCAATGCCCATCAATAGATGAATGGATAGGGAAACATTGGTACATATACACAATGGTACACTACTCAGCACTAAAAGAGAATAAAATCATGGCATTTGCAGGTAAATGGATGGAGTTGGAGAAAATAATGCTAAGTGAAGTCAGCCAATCCCAGAAAACCAAAGGTCGATTGATTCCTTTGCTATGATGATACTGAACTATAGTGGCAATTGAGGTAGGGTGAGAGGAATGAAGGAATGTTAAATAGAAAAAAGGTGGGGAGTGGAGGGGAAAGGGCAAAGGGATAGAAACAATGACAGAAGGAGTTGGATATCAATATACTAAGTGCATGTATAAATACTCAGATCGTATGAAAATATTTTGTGTAAAACCAATGACTTGGAAAACTGTGCTCTTTATATGAAATATGAAAAGAATTGCACTCTAAAAGCATGTATAACAAATTAAATTAAATTAAAAAATTTTAAGTGAAAATTAAAAATTAAAAACATGTTGCAATGTTTATTTTCTATGAATAAATGTTTAGATTTTTAACAATACAAACAGAATCAATTGAAAATCTGTTTTGAGAATGTATAAAATTCATTGGATAATCAGTTTTATCTTTAGGCAAGATCTCCATATGCCAGAATTTTTAAACACATAAAGAAAATATTAGAATTTTCTTATGTGCAATGTTTGCTAAAAGAGAAAAAATAAATTTAAAGGTAAGTAAAAATTAAAAATAATAAAAAGAATGGTAACCTGCACAAGAATCACACAAGTAGTAACAATGGCAAAACATTAAGCTGCTAAACTAAGTCTTTGGAATAAAAATGAAGCAATTCTTTCTTTAAATTGTGCCTATTCACAGTAATCCAGAAAACTAAACAAAAATGTGACCAGATTAAATCCAACCAAAGTAGTTCTCTGATTGAGTGGAAAACTGAGAATAGTTATTTCTCAGACTTGTTTCTGATATAAAGTGCATAATTTATACATCAACATGTATCTGCACATCAATAAAATATTCCTTAGCATTTTATGTCTCTTCCTTTAGCCATTTTGAATTTTGATCAGATACTTCAGTATATAAATTATAAATTTTTTCTAAAAATGAATAGGTCTAATAATTTGGCTTTGATAATCATATTGAATGTTAATTAGTTCAAAATTATTTTCTTCCATAAATTTTAAATATATTTTTTAGATTCTCTGCTGTTATAACAATACGTAATGCCAGAAACTCTGAGGTGTGGTGGATATAATATTTGCATAAATGAATTGATTTTGTTAATATTAGATACATTGCATAGAAAAATTTTCTGGATTTTTCTAGATTTTTATGCTCAATTTCAAAATTTTAAGAAGTAACACATAGTGTATACATGATGTCTTTATTGTTCCCAAAAGATTCAAAGGGATGCCTGATGTGAGTTCATAGGAAATCTTTGTTGGCACCTTGCAGATACCATGTAAATGTCTTCATAAGGTATCTCATTAAGATTTCAAATGTTTCTATAGCCATAGTCATTGTTTGTTATCCTTTAGAGAAATGGGATTTAAAATTATGTGAGAGCAGCTGTTCAAAGAAGCCACTTTAGTAGTGACAGTTATTACTGATGATCTCAGCATAATGATTACATTACCATGTGCTGGAATATGATTTTGAAAAATGAGAAATGCCTATTTAGGCAAAGAGAAATGATTTACTAATTGTTGTTGAATACTCCATTCTTCCACATGTTAGGTTGGAATACATACAAAATATTTTAATGATTACTGAAATTTAGGTAAAAAGCCTCATTAAAGCAAACAGTAGGAGATCAGAGTTTGATATGTATTTATCAACCTGCTAACAGAATCCTTTCCTTTGCAAAATAAGATGTGAGTTTCAAACACATAAATTCTCAAGCAGTAATTATCAAAGATATTTTGTTATCACTGTTAATCAAATCTTGTAAATTGTATCTGTTTTAAGATGGAGGACAGAATGTATGCCATTTACCCTATCCAAAACTTGTATTGAAATTGTGTCGAATTTTTATTTTGATTATTCAAATTTTATTTTAAATACACTGAGAAGGTTCAGAAAAAACTGGCATATGTATAAACTATTTTGAATTAATTTGCATTTTTAGTGAAAATAATGATCTCAATGAGATAAAATTATATATGTGTGTATATATACTTACATAATATTTATAGTGCTACTATATACTTTTATAATGTAAGTTCCAAAAACATGATTAGGCAGATAACTTTACTTAAAACAGTATTTTATGTAACATTGCAGACTAATTTTCCAATACACCACATTAATCCGTAGTTTCCTTCCAATTAGTAAGTAATAATTTTTGCTTTATCCAAAAGAACATATAAAAGTCTTCTAATACCTTATATTACTTTTGATTAATAATAATATGCTGTTGAATTTAGGGTCATTTTGATTCATCACCTCAAAATATTATTATACTTTACTTCTTATATTAAAGAAGATAAAACAAAAAAAATTTATTCTACACCAGAAATATTCATTTTTCAATGTATTTATTAATTCTAGATCCAAAAGCTCATCTAGGAGCCTACAGTGAGATGGACTCATTTATAGTTATTTCAAGCCAAAAAAAGATTATTACAGGGGACAAGTTACTTACAAGGTTTTTTTTTTTTTTTTTTTTTTTTTCCCCTTAGAAAGCAGAGAAATTTGAGCTTGGTGAATGATTTGTAAATATTAAGGCCAAGCCACTGTATTTAGCACTAGAATGTAAGAAGTAACTGTGGCCTACTGCTGACCTTATAACCATGCCAAAAGCTTCAAACAAGTCAAAGGGTAAAGGATGGAATATAGTCAATGCGAACTCAAGTCAACTAAATGTTGCTATGAGTATTAGAGCTGCAAATCTCTGTCTCTTCTATCTTCAACACTCTTCTGAATGCATCTCACTGAAAAGACTGAAATCACACCCAGAATCTTAGCGATATGGGATTCAGGCAAAAGTGTTCTAGTCCCTATTATTCAGGAGGAGCATAGAAGGGACAAAGTGTCACCAATAAATAAAGAAAATGTGAAGAAATAACATAAAAAGGAATGAATAGTTCTCTCAAAATAGAGTGGCTTAAGAAAAGCAACTCAGAAACATAAATGTGTGCTTTTTCTTAAGGAGAAATTAGTAATTTATTATTAAGCATGAACACTTGGAGAAGCCATTGCTAGACAAGTATAACAAATACTCAGAGTTACAGAAACATGAAAGAGTTTAGAGTGGCAGGACTGCAAGTTGCATTGTCAGAGCAAAAAAAGGAGCAGTAGTAGTCCATATTTGAAAATCCTTTATAAGTTCGCTATGAATATTTCCACAAATTGCAAATGGATTTTTAACTTTATGGTGATTCAGGCCATTGGAGAGAGTGTAATGATCCACCTTGCACTTTAAAGGAGGAAGGGAGATGTACACAAACTGGAACACCTAGGGGGAAAAAAAAAAGCTAATGTATTTTTAAACAGTATGTTTACAGAAATTATGACAATTTTTCCATGGACACAAAGGTCTTTGTAAATTAACTCATTCATTAAATTATTGTTTAGAATTCCCTCTGGTTAGAAATTGAGATGTTCAATTTTCATTAATCTTTACCTTGAATCAAAAAACATAATCACGTTTGGAAATATCCTTGTGTCCTTTCTCCTTTACAGAACATAGTTGTTTCAGTCAGGTTTTCATTGCTCTGACAAAAAGACCTGACAAGAACAACCTAGAGGTGGAGGTTTATTTTGATTCATGCTTCCAGTCCACTGCTGGCCAACTCCATAATTCTGGGCCTAAAGTGAAATGAACAACATGGAGAAGGGCATGGTGGGAAAAAAAAGCATCTCAAGACACCACAGCAAGGAAACAGAGAGAGCTCTGCTTACCAGAAAACAAAATATACACTTTGGGGTCACATCTCCAGTACCTATCTTCTCCAAATATACCCTGCCTACATTAAGGTGAGGGTCCAGTTAATCCGTATTAGTGGATTAATCCACTGATCAAGTTGCACCTCTCAAAATATAATCATTTCACCTACAAAAATTCTCTATTTCCTCACACATGAGCTTTTGGGGGACACATCACACCTAAATCATAATGGCAGAAAAAGTTTACTTTGGCTCATGGTTTCAGAGGTTCTGTTCATGGCCAGCCAATTTCAATGCTCTGGGCCTGAGGTAATACAGATCATCATAGCTGAATGGCATGGTGGAGGAAAACTGCTCTGTTCATGACAACCAGAAAGCAGAGAGATAGCTCCATTCACTAACAACAAAATAAAAAAGTAAAGGCATGCCCCAATGACCTACTTTCTTTAGTTACACCCTGCTGGCTGACACTTACTGCCCAGCACATTAGTCTTTTCCAATTATTAATCCATCAAATGGATTAACCACTGATTATGTAACAGCTCTCAAAATATAATCATGCCTGTGTTCTGCATTGTCTCACATATGAGCTTTCTTTTTAAAAGAGCTCAAAAAAAGTGATGAAATGAAGAAAGAAAGATGAAAAGCCAAACAGAAATACAAGTTAAGAACATTGCATTTTTTAGCAAAATGTCAATGCTATTTTTATCTCCTACTTTAATCTTCTAATATTCTATTCTGTTTTTAATAGAAATAGATTGATACAGGATAGAGAAATATAAAATAGATCATTCAATCTAGTGGTGATTTTCTTTGTTTTTTTTTTTTAATCATTGTGCATTACCTTTCTCTTCTGGTAAGAAAAAAGATAACTACTGTCACTTCCTCTCCAAAGATGTTATTAATCTTCAAGACAAAATTTACATGACTTATGTATTACATGACTCAAGAGAGAACAGAAGGTTATATTATAAGCAGTATAACATGATTACAATATTTTAAAATGAAAAGATGACAAAATTGGGAGTATAAGGAATGAGGTAAGTCAGAAAAGCACATGTGAAAATTCCTAGAAAATAAGAAAATAAGAAAAGTTACAGAATGAGGACAAGAATTGTGAAAACATTCAGGTTTTACTGCATTAAAAGCAAAGAAAAATAATATAACATTTTCCTCAGTACAGTAATATGCTCATTTTTTGAGGTAAACTTTATGTAATTAGTTTTTTTGACAACATATGACAAATGCCCATCTAAGAAATCTAGTTGGACAAGATGCACACTCTAATCTCCAGGGTAGTGAGATTACTGGTTATATTAGCCGGGGTTCTCTAGAGGAACAGAATCAACAAAATATGTATGCATATGATTATATAAGTTTATTTATTATATTGACTTACACAGTAAAAAACCTGGATAGTGCCTAATGGTCATCTGTATGCTGGAGAGCCGGAGGAACCAGTTTCAGATCAGTCCAAGAAGATGAAAACTCAGATCAAGAAGGACCAATGATGCAACCCTAGTCCAAGACTGAAGAGCTAGAAGGTTTGTGGAGGGTCACTGGTGAGAGTTTATGTTAGAAGACAAAGGAAATTGGAGTCTGATGTTCTCTGGCCATGACATCAGTGATGAACACACCCAATGAAGAACTGAACTCATATCCAATATTGCTTCCTCATTTGTCCACTTTTTCTTTCTTTCAGGTCCCCAGACCACCCACGTTGAGGTCAGATCTGACCCCCTCAGTTCGCTGTCCTACATGTCAATCATCTCTAGAAATACCCTCACTGACATACCAAGAAGTCTTCTATTCTTAGGCATTTCCTAAGTATGTCTAAATCTAATCAAGTTGACAATACAGATTAATCGTGACACTAATGATTTTGACAAGAGCAGAACTTAACTTTAATTCTGCAACTAAATTTCTTTTCCACATATCATTATGATTTTATCAAGTTTTGATCAGGATTATCAGTTTGAATATTACCTCACTGTGAATAGGCATTTGATGGTGGCTTAAGGGATTATAAATTGTGATTGAACTCATAAACTCAGATACTAAGCTAAAATGTCATTCTCCTAAAAAAATTGTATGATGTTTTAGGTACTACATTAAGTATTAGGGAAACATACAGAAAAGGATGCATTCCTGCAAGAACATTGCAGATTAATGGTCAAGGAAGTTCAAATATTAAAAAAAAAAAATGATAAAACAATAGAGGAAAATCAATGCAGGGACTATAGGGGATATTAGAGGGGGGAAATAGGTTATTGGGTTAGTAAAGGTTCTTTAGAGGAAGTAATTGAGTGTTTGGTGTTAGTCATGTTTTTCATTGTTGTGACCAAAACACCTAACAAAAACCACTTAGAGGAGGAAAAGTTTATTTTGTCTCATAATATAAAAAGTGTCAGACTATGTTCTGCTGACTTGATTGCCATGGGCCCAAGGTGAGGCAGAACATCGTGGGGAAAAGCATGGCAGAGGGAAGGCACATCCCTCATGGCAGAAAGGAAGATGAGAGAGAGAAAGGAGAAAGGGGCCACAGGGAAGATGCAGCCTCCCAGTGAATGCCTCTAATGACCCACTTCCTACAGCTTCATTCCCCTTGCCTACAGTTAACAGTTCATTCAAACTAGGATGGACTGATTAAGTCATAATCCAACATTATACCTTCAAACATTCCTGCATTAACACAGGAACTTTGAAGGGTATTTTATATTCAAGCCACAAACAGTATGTTAATCTGCTATTCATTGCTGTGAAGAAAATAACTAACATGAACAACTTAAAGGAGAAAAAGCTCTCATGTTTTCAGAGGTTTCAATCCACAGTTGGCTGGCTCCATTGCTTTAAGCCTGAGGTGAGGTAGAATATCATGGTAGAAGGGTGTTGTGATGAAGAAAAAGAAAACTGCTGGGCAGTCAGGAAGGAGTGGGAGGGAGGGGGAGAGAGAAAAAGAGAGAGGGAGGGGCTCAGGATAAGATATCATCACCAAGGGCATGCCTCCAAGGACCCAGTTCTTCAGTGGAGTTCCCACCTCCTATAGCTGCCAATAATGCCTTGGAATGATTAATTTACATATGAGGTCAGAGCCCTCATGATATCAGATCCCTTCCTGAAAGCCCACTTCTCTACATTGTTGCATTGAGGACCAATCCTATAACGTATGAGTCTCAGAGGGTACTGCATAGTCAAACCATAACAGAAAGGGGAAACTTTGGTATATTTTGAGAAGAATGGATAATTTCACAGTGACTATAAGTGAAAAGAAGACAAAATTCTTTTCCTGTTGAGAATTAGGAAAAGGGATCTAATTGGAGAACACAAACAATAGGATACACCATTTCCTTTTGATTGTATGAACTTATTGTATGGCTGACGAATATGGGAACAATTTCCATAATTAGAAGACTATCCAGACACTATATAATCATATGAATTATTTTTCAAATTCAAGATAACAGTCTATTTTCCTTTATATACAAACTATAATAATTAATTTATCTACAAACTATAGCATTTTTCTCAATGATTTCTAAATTGCATGATTATGAAAAGTTCAGAATGGTAGGTGGTAAGACCATTAGCTGTGTTTTTGTTATATACATATAATTCATTTGTTTTTTATAATATGTAATTCAACTCCTCTGTGAGCTCTTGGAATGAAAAATAGCATATTTTAACACTGTTGAAGTTGAAATATATTCATAGAACTGTTATATTTATGGCCATTTTGAAATAAAATGAATATTAAAAACTTGTTAACAGAAGCATGAGTAGAAATTTGGCTTGACGTTTATTTTCTGAGAGTAAAAAGAAGCAATCCATGGCAAATAAATTCTAATATATACATAAATAGAAATTTCATTCCCCAGACATATTTCCCTTACAAATCATGATAATTCTATTTAATATTCCAGAAACAAGTTTGAATGAGAGTTTCCATGCTATTGGATTATAAAAAATGTATTTCCCATAATCTCATTGCTTTGGCTCTTTATCAACAATGCCCAAATCTCATTTTATCCTCTATGATAGGATTGATATTCTGACTTTAAAAGCTTATCTGATTGGTAGGAGTGGAATGTGTTGTCCACTTCTGGATAATATGGCATTAATACAAATTTTCTTCTTGTACAAGTTTTGTTTCTTCGTTAGAAAAAAATCAAAAGCGAAAGACGAGCGCGACAGGTCTTATCACAAGTTCACCTGCTGCATGCCTTACTCTGAATGCAGTACAGCAACATACAAACATGGAAAGATATGTTGAGTGTATACTTAATATTATTAGAAACTGACAAACTCTTTTGCAAAGTAATTGTACTATTTTATATTCCAATTAGCATTTTATGAGAATTATGGTGTTCATTATGCTATTAAATGTTTGATAGTTTCAAAATATACCATTTTTTGCTATTCCATTGGGCATTTGGTAGGATTTTTAATTGTTTCAATTAATAATTGCATTGAAAATGATTTATAACAACCTTTCATGTACCAATTACCATAACAACCTTTTATGTGTCAATTAGCTGTGTCTTCAAATTTTTTGTCCAGTTTTTAATTTGGTTGTTTGATTTGTTACTAAACTACAAACGTTATTTATTTATTTTGCCAGGAACATTATCATGAAAATCTTTTTGTGAAAATATATTTTAATTTTTCTTAAATATGTAACTTTGCAATTGCTAGTTATTGGTTAGATGTACATTTATATTAATAAGAAACTGAGCTATTTTCCAAAGTAGTTGTCAAGAAACTCTCAATGGGTTGCTCATATTTCTGTATTCCTTTCTAGCATAGGTACTGACAGCCTTTATTACAGATTTATTTTCTTTATTACAGATTTATTTGTGACAGATAGCTTGGGGACATAGAAATATTGTCTCTCTTCATATTATTTTCTATTCAACACAAAAATTATATCGTCCTCAGGTGAAGAGATCAGGTGCACTTAATGTTTACGACAGTACAGAGTTCCCTAAATTTGCAGTTTTTCACTTCTGATGATGCAACTCACTGAGCCCAGTCTTCTCTACTACTTTGTTCTGCTTTCATGGAACTTGTGCCCAGGGGAACCTGATTCTTACTTGCTGGGCCATGAATAATAAAATCATTTATATGACCCAGAATCTTTATGTTTTCTACTAGCATTCAGGAAACAGTAAACAATTAATCCATAAGCTTGAAATTACGGTAACATCTCAAACTGTTCATAATTCTTGTCAAGGGACTACAGGATTTTATACTGCTACCAACCTTTGCCATTACTGATTACTCCATGTTTATCTTCAAATTGAATGTTTTAAAATTTTGATGATAGTTATACTAAAGAATTCTAAATCCAAAATTCTTTTTCTCTAAGAACTTGAAATTTGTATTCCATTTTCTTCTGGTTTCATTGTTCCTGACAAGAAAACCAGTCACCTTATCATTGTTCTCCTGCATGTAATCAGACTTTGAGATTTATTTAGTTTCCAGCAATTCAAAATTCAAGTGCCATATGGTTTTACAAATGTTTTTATTTTTTGGGATTTGTTAATGTGCTCATAATTTTTATCAAATTTGGAAAAATTTTTATATGTTAATGAAATAAGTTTTCAGCCACCTGAACTTCTCCAGAACCCTAATTGCATGTACATTTGACCTCTGTGTATTGTTCCATAGGTCACTCACTGAGGCTCTAGTAATTTTTCTCTTGTATTTTTATTTTTATTTTTATTTTTTTTAAGCAGATAGTTTCTGTCTATATGTCGTTAAGTTCAATAATTTTTTTGCTACTGAATTCAATAATCCTTTCTTCTTTCACATTTTATTTTATTAATTTATTAATTGGTACTGGGGTTTGAACTAGGAGCACTCGACCACTGGGCCACATCCCCAGCCCTTTTTTGTATTTTATTTAGAGACAGGGTCTCACTGAGTTGCTAAGTGCCTCACCATTGCTGAGGCTAGCTTTGAACTCACTATCCTCCTGCCTCAGACTCTCAAGTGCTGGGATTGCAGGCATGCACAACCGCGCTCGGCTCTTTCAGATTTTAGATAGTATTACTTTCTGCTTAAGAATTTTCTTTTGTCCTTTTTTATGTTTTCTGTTTTTCTTCACATGTTCTGTTTTCCTTTAAATAATTAAGCATGTTTATAATGTTTACTAATGGGCCTTTTAAATTTTGTCTAAAATCTATCATATGTGTCATTTTTGAGTCTGTCTAGTGATTGATTTTTCTTTTCACTGTCAGTCACATTTTCCAGTTTCTGTAAAATCCAGTGACTAGATTTCCTTTTTTGTTCACTTGAATATGGTCAGTGTTGTTTAGTCAGTCATTTTGGGCTTTTATAAACAATTTTGATCTTGTTAAGCTTGCCTCTAAGCTTTGTGTGTGTCTAAAACCATACTGAAATTTTATTCTAGGATTTTGCAAACACTACTAATGAGATGTGCCCCCGGTCAATATCACATTGCCCTGTTCAATGAGAACTATTTCAGTTCTGTGTGAGCTCTGGGAAACACATATCTTATTCTTTTCCTGACACTGTTTCTCTGGGCTCATATCACTCAACTATATTCATGAACACCTTCATATTCAGAAAACATTCAGAGATAACCTTGTGCAGATTACTAAAGTTCTTTCTCTATTTGATGCCCTCTTCTGCACTCTTCTGTTTCTGTCCACAATTTCTAACCACCAAACTCTGAATTCTAATTTCACACTATGGAAACGCAGCAAGACTAAAAAATCAGCAAGACTACTCTGCTATGAATGGGTTTCTTACTTGTTTTATGTTTTGTCCAATTTTCTAGTAGTTTATGACAAAAAGGAAATTCTAGTACTAATTTCAAGAGGATGGAACCAAGAGTGTCTAATATTTGTATGTAAGTAAAAATCAAAATAACAGAAGAAAAAAATGCAAAGAAAAATGCATACAATACTATGATCTGAATAATTTAAAATATTTATCTCTCTCACACAACTAGTTAAAAGTAGAAATAACTCTAAAATTCAAACATGACTTTTATTTATGCAATTATATTTATAAATTTTTGATTTGATAAAATGCATCCATGACATTTTTGCTTTTGATGCAAATATCTTTTATAAATTATGAATTTTTTCCTGTCTCCTGAAATATTAAAAAATAAAAACTGTTCCAAAAGGTGTATTCCAAGGATGATATGAAAAAATGTAGAAGAAAAAAGATATAACTCACAATTGTCACCTTTAAAAGAATTAAATGGTATACCTGCTTAATTTTTTGGCCATGTCAAAAATGATTATGATGATGATAATTTTAGAAAAGAAAAAATAATCTTTGCAAAATGAGAGTAGAGCATAAGAATATTTGAAAAGTTAATTCTGTTTAGTATGCAAATAACATAAAATTTGAGTATGTGTGATTGGAAATGAGAGTATGTAAAATATCAACAATCACAACACAAAACTTTCTATGTATAATTTTATAAAATAAATCTATACTATATGGCAGAGAATAAAATATATTTCTATTTTTTTTTTTTTTTTTTTTTTTTGTGGTACCAGGGATTGAACTCAGGGGCACTCGACCACTGGGTCACATCCCCAGCCCTTTTTTGTATTTTATTTAGAGACAGGGTCTCACTGAGTTGCTAAGTGCCTCGCCATTGCTGAGGCTGGCTTTGAACTCATGATCCTCCTGCCTCAGCCTCCCAAAGTGCTGGGATTACAGGCGTGCGCCACCACGCCCGGCTAAATATATTTCTATTTTTATTCTTAAAATTTTTGAATATTTGTCTTGAAGTAATTCAATTCCAGCCAATAATAATATATATAAAAGTGTGAACTGTATCTTTAGTGTTTTATATTCCCCAAATACAGCTTAATATGAATCAAATGACTGAACAATTAACAAACAGATAAATAAATGAATAGTATACAACCAGTAAATATGGGAATATTATCCATGTGAATGTTAGAAATAACTGTGGGAAATGCAGGCCAAAACAACCAAAATAGAGGCAATATTTCATAATCCAGTTTTAATTAAATCAACTCAGGTACATTGCTTAAATCCTTGAAATCAGCAAGTAACTTGGACATAGGGATAGGCAATGCACTTGCACTAATCACTTCCAATAGAACCCAAAACCAACACACACACAGGCAGTTTCTGAGCGACAGATCTTTCTGACAGTTGTGAAACTGCTGGAAACAAAAAGAAGGACAAGGTAAAATATTCTCAAATGCATGAACCTACTCAGAAAAGATAAAGTATGTTTTCATATTCCCTGTTAGTATTATCCTGCTGAAATTTGATAATCGTTTTGTAACCAATCCAGGAATTTTCCACTAGTTAATCTTCAATGGGCCCAGGAAAAGGATCACATGAAATGTCACCCATCCAAATAAAAAACTTCTAAAGCTGTGCGGATGCTCCCTTGCATTATCTAAAAGGGGAAAGGTGACAAAGGCAAATGTGCAAATATCTTCCCTGCAGGTAAAAAGATTAATAATTAGGATTGTCTTTTCCCCAAGATGTGTTCCCTTGGAAAGCCATACAGAAATACTTTTAAGAAATCCAGCTTTTATAGAAGACATTTTTACAAAGCATATTTTGCAATCTAAGACCTGCTTCCCAATTGTAAAAAGACTTTTGACTTTTTTAAACATTACAGTCTAGTTTTAAAAATAATTATGTGGTAACATTTTTAAATGCAAATTTTCATTTCCCAGAAACATAGAAACTTGGTGTTTGTGATAGCTATTTATCTTTATGGAGAGTCATAAGAAATAGGACACATAGCATAATTGTATCACCTTCAGGATTCCTTTCACTGATCAGGTGCATAGGTGAGAGTTGAAGGCATTCATCCTGAATTTGTGATGACCATTGGTTAATCCAATCTGTTTGTAAAAGTATGCAGATATAAGCCTCCTTAGGAGTAATACAGCTTGTATTTTCAAAGGCAGTAATCACAAAATTTAATATATATAAAAATGCAAGTAAAGGATGGCCAACTAAAAACTGATGCTGCCTCCATTGGGTATGAGATACTCCACAAACACTCAGTTTTGCATTTATTTCATAAAGCATTAGTCAGACTAAAGCAATTTTCTGGATTTGGCTGCTTGTTCTAATGTGGATGTTACTTTGAGTGCACCTGTACTCTAAATCTTGACATCATAGATGCCATTAGAAGCTAGAAACCAGATATTTCTATATACTGGGAGTCATAAAGTGAAAGGATATTTCAGGTGGGGAATTAATTTTTACCTTTCTCTTCAATACTATATTTGGTTCTATAATTAACCCTGCAAGACTCAGAGCTCAGTGACATTTTTAAGCATTATTTCAGTGGTGCTTTGGTGGCTCAGAACAGCAAATTACATGATATTCCTGAAAGAAGATAAAGAAAGATACAGAATATAAAATCCTGGGTACCAGAGAACTATGAGGCATAAGGTCTTCTCTTTTTTGTTTTGTTCTTTGCCTGAAACTCACAAATGACTTACATTGAAATTTTGTATTTTGATATTTTAGGCAAGTTTTAATAAGCAGCATTCATTTTTTCGCTGGAATTTATTTTTTTTAATTAAGATTTTTTTAGAGCACTTCAGACTTTGAATTGATTGACTTTATTTTACTCTTCTTCAGTCAAAATATGACAAATATATTCCATGAATTCTTTTATGGTTTCTTTTACAAAGCAATACTAAACATCAGTCTTTCTATTTAGAAAACACTACTTATATCCCTGTGCTGTGGAACACACCTGTAATCCCTGCAGCTCTGCAGGCTGAAGCAGGAGAATCACAAGTTCAAAGCCAGCCTTAGCAGCTTAGCAAGACCATAAGCAATTTATTTTATCTCAAAATAAAAATAAAAATGGCAGGGGATGTACCTCAGTAGTGAAAAACACTAATTACAATAAAAATTTTAAAATGAAACAGATATCATTGGCTATTTGGGCAACAAAAAACCTACATAAGGTAATATTTAGCTTTTCATGTTAAGCACTATAAAGTATTTCTTCTGCCAGATGTATTTATTACTTCACATTTTAGAAATATAAATAATTATTTGTTTAGAATCAATTTTAAATTACTTCTGAATCTCAAGTATTCTATATAACATAATTTGATTGTTTTTCTTGACTTTCTCATGGTCATTAAATTAAAAAAAATATATATCATTCACAAAATTTTCTCTTCCAGTCATTTGAGCTTTTTTTTTTTTTTTACCAAATCACTCTTACTACTGTTATTGAAAATGCATTATAGCTTTTCATTACCCAAAGATTAAAAAGTCTGCCATGTACAATAGTTTACTAAGCTTCTAATAATGTTAGCACCCTCTCAATCACTAGATTCATATCCTGCTGAGATTTCCAACAAGATTTAGAAGTATCTGAAGGAAAATGTTATATGTTTTGTGTTTGTGTGCGCATGATATTAAATGTATGGAATGCCTTCTTTCCCTTCAACTATTAAAATAGGTCAATTGTGCCAAGGTACCCTGCTCTATTTATTTGCTAGAGCTTCTATAACAAAGTATCACAGATGAGTAATTTAAATAACAAGTTATTTTCTTACACTTCTGGAGACAAGAAATCCAAGATCAAAATATTGAAGATCTGGTTTCTCCTGAAGCTTTCCTTTTTCACTGGCCTGAAGATGGTCACTGTTACAGTTTGGGTGTGAGGTGGCTCCCAAACACTCATGTGTGAGAAATACAAGGTTTAGAGGAAAACTGATTGGGCTATTAGAGCCTTTATCTGATAAGTGAATTAATTCCATAATGGCAGTAACTGAGAGAAACTGAAGGAGAGTAGGATGTGGCTGGAGGAGGTAGATCAGGTATATATTTTGCCTTTCAGGTATATATTTTGTATCTGGTGAGTGGGGTCTCTCTCCCTGCCTTCTGATCATCCTTTGAGCTGCTTCCCTCTGCCACACCCGTTTACCATGATGTTCTGCCTCAACTTGAGCCCCAGTGAATGGAGTCAGCTGCCTATAGACTGAGACCATTTGCGTATGTGTCTTTTGCATATCCAAAAACAGTCACATTCTGTGGTAATGATGTTGAGGACTTCAACATATTGATTTTGGAGTGACACAAAACACCTTCCTCTTATCATCATACCTATTTTTTTCTTCAAATAAGAAAATTAGCTTTTATAGAAAATCACCATGTTCCAAAAGAGAGTAGTCATAAACAAACAAACAAACAAAAATAGAACAAAAAAATTCAGAGAAATAAATAAGTAAATAAAACCAAAAAGGTTTCTTTTGATTTATTGAGTACAAAAACAGGTAGAATATTTGTAAATGGTATTTTGTCACTCAAAGAATTGAACAGAGTAAAAACCATTAATATATCTTTAAAAATACATTTAGAAATAAACTGAATATATCTGAAAAATTAACTTGACTTTCTGAATTATTTTGGTAGTAAACCAAATTAAATAAACAAAGCAAGTCTTGTTGCATATTATATCAGAAAACATAAAGAGATGAGAAGTATAAAATTGAACAGAAAACAGCATAGGTCATTTTGAGCAGATTCTGTCATGTTCTCTAATACTCTTCCAAACGTGAGAATACTTGCCTGAAACTAAAAAAAAAAAAAAAAAAAAAAAAAAAAAAAAAAAAAAAAAAAAAAAAAAAAAATTAACCTTGTAGAATCTAACTATAAAGATCTTGAGAAGGACTTCAATGGGCCAGTGCCCCAGTTTCATTCAGTATTTCCTCATTCTCAATGTTTCTTTCTTTCATTTTTTTTTCTACACTGTATTTGCACTAATAACTAATTTTTGTAGCACTGTATAGAGTTTAAGTAAATAAATGCTTAATCAATAATTTGGTTTATAACATTTGTACTCTTTAGTACATGTTATTTTCTTTGCAAGACTTGTTCATGCTGACTTTAAATTATGACAAATAATTCTTGTCTAACCTTGTTAAAATGTTTATGATTAGAACAGATTCTTTCTTTTTTCCACTATTAATTTCCAACAATACCATAGAAGAATCTGAACCAAATTGACTCATGGAATAGCAATAGAAACACAAACAAAAATGATATTTGTCAATTACTAGCATGTTTTTTGGTATTGATACGGTCAGGTATCTGTGTTACTGAGCTCCACATTGTAGATTCATTGTGAATAACAAGTGAAGATAACAAAACAAAACTCTGCTAATGATGTAAGTGTACACACTTTACTTAAAAGTTAGATGAATTTCTCTCCTAGGCAGAAAAAGAGAGTTTAATGAGATGTGCTTATTGAACAGGTCCTCTTGTAAAGGTATTCATGCTCCTAGATGTCTCATGGGCATGCATACTGATCCAGAATAACCAGCTGCATACCTCCCCTAGTCTAATCCTACTAAGTCCATGACATGAAAGGAAGGTGGACCTCCGTGGTCATTCATCTGAAGTCTTGGGGTAATTAGGACATTTAAGAAAGGAAAGGTCTCACTCACTGAGGAACACGAGAGTAGAAATCTTACAAATTATCAAATGCTTCAGTGAAAGTATACAAATGTTTAAATTAATATTCCCTTTGATTTTTCAAGTTATTGAAAGCCAACTGCATGAAAGGAAAATTTAAGCTCAGTATTTTTTGGCTACATATAAAAGGTAGTTTCCTCTAGTCTTCTCTATTCATCCTCTATCTTATTATTCTTTAGGCACCTTCTTGCTCAAACATTGCCTTGTTTTCCTCTGATTATTCTTTGTCTCGTAGAACGTACTTTCTTAATAGTCAACCCAGTTCTCCCTCTTATGCTGTGTATAAGAGTTGTCCTTCCCTCATATCCATTCCTGAGCACAGTGTCCTGTGTATCCATCACTGTCCTGGCCAACATTTCATTGATTGAAGCTATTATTGGTTCGATTTACCAAACTGAAGTTACTCAGATGCCAGGACCTGTACATTAAATGCCAGGACTTGTTCACACAGGAGCTGTTTATTAAATAATGGTAGTGACCACTTATTACTGCTACAAGCAAAAGTGTAAATATTACTCTATTCATGAGTCTTCATTCAAAATCCTTCCAATTAATTTCCATATATAGAAAACATGCAAATCTGTTATGATGCCAGTAAGTTTTACTTCAGATTTCTTATTTTAAAAAGTATTTTATAAAGCTCTCAAAAATTGTGTGCAAATAGAAAACTTTTCATGAAATGACGTCACTACAAATCTCTTCATGTTGCAATAATGTCATTTTGTTTTCTTGCACTTTCTCAGCAGTTACCAGCATTATACTCAGACCATTTTTATTTTTATTTATTTATTTATTTTTATGCCTAGCAAGGGTCTTTTAAAAATAAAACCTTTGCAGTCTATTTTCTCTTTTTGTATTGTATTAGAATTTTAAAATGTGATGATACAAATTTTTCCTTTTCTGTGATTGGTTCTCTTGTCCCATTTGTGAGTGTGAAAAGAGATCTAGTTTCCAATATTCTGATCTAATAATATATTGTAGGTTTATTTTTGGAAGAGCTCTTCTGAAGAAGTAAATGCTTTTCCTCTCCTTTGTGAAAACAACAAATGATTGTACCATATTCCAGTCATGTTGTATAAATACTTGCAAATCCATTTGTATATATAAAATATGACTCTGCATTAAAACCAAGGCAATATTTATTAACTTATTTTTCAAATATAAAAAACACACTTTATTAATTCATACTTCAGGAAATTTGGCAAATTGATAAGTTTTCTTATTATAAACAATCAACAATTTAATGTTATATTTTAAATATAGAATCTCACCAACATAAAATTAGCTTGGAATAATACAACAACAACAACAACAAAAAGAAAAAAAAAAAAAAAAAACTGAAACTAAGTCACCGTAGCAATTAGGAAAGGGAAGCAGAACAGTGAAATGAGCTTTGTATTTTCCACATCATGTAAACTTGAATTTCGTTGACCATATTAGAAGACAAGACAAAGCCTGGATCAGCAGAGGCCTCAGAGATATTAATGTTTTGAGTCTAAATTTAAGTAGTAAGTACATAAGATAGCAACATTTTTCTCCTTTATATTATACCTAAATCTCTTGTAAATTATTTTGCATATATGCTGTTTCACAATTCACAGCTTAAAACAGTTGAAATACAATATCAATGATAAACACTCTAAGATTGTCTTTTTGTTGGTATACTGTGCAACTTTTAATAATACACAAATCAAAATATTTTGTGTCTCCCATGAATAAAATTTTTGTTGTCAGGCCAATATAATTGCATCCACGACTCAAATGAAAATCACTTGTACCTGATTTAAAGCAACCTGGTATAATATCAGTTTCTAATTCTGCTTCTTTTTGTAATTTTTATTCCTGTCCCCTTAATTACCACTTATATTTTAATCTCAGCTCTCCTGATACATAGGTAGGCAAACACACTTTTTAATTTATGATTTTTCCATAGCTCAAAGTAATACAAAGTAATAATAAAAAATAACAATAATGAGCATTCTGTATTTAGCAACTGAAAATTTTCTTTTTCTTAAATTATAATTTTGCTGTAACTTAAAATAATAACAGCAAAAATTTATTTGGCCTTAACACTGCTTTACATCTGGACTGGGAGTTACGTAAACAAAGGCATGTACTGAAGCCCTTTCTATTGTGAATGACTAAAAGTTAGAAGGTTCCTATAAGAGTCATTGGAAATAGACACCATGCCTGGGGCAATTGTCTTGAAAACCATTTCCCTTATGAAAAATTGTTAATATTAAGGGTACACCATGGCTGACCTTACCAAAGTGTTCCTGCTACTAAAGTTTTGATTTCAAATCCTAAAGGGTTATTTGCTTCTCCTTCATAATTCTCACTCTGAGTAGATGAATGATTCCACTTTCCCTGCTCCCAAGCCAGCTATGCTAGCTCTTAAACACTGTTAAATTTCTGCATCTCCTGTTTGATTCAATTTCATGGCTTTTGTTTTCTTTTAGCAATAATATGCCCTTCCCTGCCCCCCTTTGCCTAACATAATCTTGTTTATATTTCTCCTTCCTGTTTCACATAAAACATATTTACTTAGGCTTATTATTCATTTATAGACTCAGAATAACTTTAAATATTTCAGTGCATATAGCACATTTTTCTTGGTCATGACAATTTATTAAGGAGTCACCTCTCTTAATCATAAGAGTGTATTTTACTTAGTGGTGAGAGTTTTCTTGGATTTATCTACATCTTACAACATTTGTTAAAGCAGATATGAATAAACAGGAGTAAAAACAGTATTGTGTGCAATGGGAATTGGTGTATGGTGAATCTAATTCTTTTTGACTGATCTAAATACAGAACTATGCTGCCCTAGCTTTTATTTGAAAGCATAATAAAACAAAAAAAAATATTTTGAGACTTCTGCCTTTTCAAACATCTGAATTCTTCAGGATGCACCTTGGCCAATAGATTTCAGATAATTCTGTCCATAGCTTCTCAGGAAAACTTGCTTTCATGCAGATGACTAGGTACTTTGCTGTGATACTGTGATTTTTTCCATCTAAGTCAATTGTTCATATTTCGATGGTACATTAGAAACACATATAGATGTGAATCTCAAAGTATGATCTCTAGACCAGAAGCTTTAGCATGACCTGATAATTTGTTTTAAAAATGTAAATTCTTATTTCCTTCCTACAACTCTAATGGAAACAATGTCCAATCTATGTTTTAAAAACTCTCCAGATATAGTAGGAGTGTGTTGTTCCAATATGACCCAGAATTAATCATTCTATTGTTTTTCTACAGAAATCACATTGAATTATAATTTATGTACTTCTACCACTTTTACCATAAAAATTAATAATGAAAGAGGAGTTATTCTAGGATTTAAGCCATTCATCGTACTTAGTGTAAATTGCTGCAAATGCAAGCATGGTCATATATCAAGAACATCAGGTTTTTTTGTTTATCATATCATGATTAAGATCATAGGTACAGACTATGCTCTTGTTTAGTTACCAATCAGCACAGTGCATAAGATATAAGAATGGGTGGTAATTTTTGCTGTTTTATGTATTGAAATTTCTTTTCTCCTATAAGGCATATAATTCAAATGCCCCACTAAAGAAGAAAATTTTCAGCATAGTGAAAAAAAACATTTCAAACATTCACATACCATACATGAGCCATTTTTAAATTTTGATTTATATATAAATATTGTTACTAAAGCATCATTGCATTGATTTTTTTTTTAGGATAATATGGACTTAAGTACTTAGATCCCTTTTTCATACTCAAGCTACAATAATTAACATGAAAGTATTAACTCCCAGAAACCTGGCAGGCAGGCCCTCTTTTCCTGATGACAAAGAAAATCACAGAGGAAACCATGGGATCAAATCACAGTTGAGTCAATCTGGGCTCTTCCAGGTCAGCATAAGGGAGAGTGCAGCTCACTGGCAAGGACAGAGGGACCTGAATCCTGAGCTAGATTCCAGCAGATTTCTGGCTGAAGCATGTGCATATGGTTTTGCTGCTTCATGAGGTGCTAGGAGACCAGCTTTCTTACAGCAGCCCCACCTGACCCCACTAGAAAGTGGCCACTAGGCCCAGCTTCCTCACTTAGTCAGGTGTCCCAGCTATGTACCAAGAGCAGAGGAACCAGGAAGCCAGAACCAGATGGTACTCTTGGAACTGATAAATGTGAACCAAGCTCAAGGAGCCCGGCTACTTAATGAAGAGGAGGTCAGTGGGAGGACAGATGAGACAGCTGTACAGCACTGGGGTTATGCCTGAGGATCTCAGCTCCTGCCACTTGGAGAGTGGTACATTTGTCTCACAGTGAGCATACCTGCAGCCACTGTGACTTTGGAGTATGGACATTACCACGACCAGCCTGTGTCCATGATGTTATTCCTGCCCCACCTTCTCAGAGTGAAAAAGGACTTGCACCAACACAAGCATTTACCCAATTTTGGCTGTACTTGTGACTAGTAGGCAGAAGAAGCCATAGGAGGTTGTAGACCAAAGGAAACTTTGAGGAGAATAGGCATTTGGGGCTGATGGTGAAAAGAGAATTAGGTGCAGGAACAGAGGCCCGTCCGTGGTGTTGGGACTGCTTGATGGGCACGGCCACAGAGTGAAGAAGCTCAGTGTGTGAAAGGGGCTGACTTTGCCCATTAATGTAGTATCTCATTGCTGTGTCCTTACATGGTAGAAAAGGTAAAAGAATTGCACTCACTATCTCCAGCCCTCTTCTTTTCCTTTTAAAGCAGTAATGCTAATTGAACCCAGGGTCTTGTGCATGCCAAGTAAGTACTCTACCACTGAGCTACATTCTTACCCCTTTTTTATTTTGAGAAAGCATCTACCTAAGTTACTCAAGCTGGCCTGTATTGTTTTTATATAAATAGCATTCCATATAAGATGGTTGGACATCCTCACTCCCGAAATCCTTGTGTGCTTCATCTCCTCATATTTAATAGTGGCCATATATTGGGTGAGAGGCCCTACAGCATGTATTGAAGCACACAGTCAGTGCTGCAGGCAGGTCCAACTTTGTGTAGTGGCCTGTTCTGCCCCAGATGCCCACCTCTCTGATCTGGCTTTTACTTCCCTGCACACAGTATAATGGAGGAGCTTCCATAGAACATTCCAGGGTCCTCAATGCCTTGCCAGATGTGATTTCTCCAACAGTAGCAACCCACCCTCTCCACACACTTCAGGGAGGGGTCTGAAGACTATGAGAAGTATTTCTTCTGGCCAAAGCCATTGGCTTGAAATTAGACAAGTCCACACTGGCTCAAGGGGAGTCAGTTTTCTATACTGGCCCAAAGAAGGTGAGATTCAAATCTACACTGACTAAAGTTGAATGAGTCCCCATCTATTCTGGTTAAGGTGAAGAAGTCTTTCTATACTGAGTAATAGAGGGAGTCACAGTGGTAGAGACCTTGAGGAGGGTAACTGTTGGGCTCCTGCTCTTGCCCTGAAATCTCCCCCCTAACCTCTGTTTTTCTCTTTAAACTCTTAGGAACATAAATTTTATTATGAGACTTGCCAGAGAAAGAAGTATATTAACCATCTCTGCTATTGCAGAAGCACAGGGGAAAGAATAAAGATAATCAGGACTGGGAAAGTATCCCAGGAAAAAAGGTCTGTGATTTCTCTCCTGGGTGAGGTGCTGGAGGGGCCCTCTCCTATCCAGGTGCTGGAGGGGCCCTCTCCTATCCAGATGGCTCCTGTGCCTTCCTCTTCCTGTCTGGAATCCATGCAGAGAAGCCTGAGATAATCTGTACTTCCATTTGCAACTGTATGAGTCCATGTTTGGACACACCATGATGTCAGAATCCATACAGCTCAGGGTCCTCTAGATGTTCCTTGAGTTTTTCTGTCATCTGTATACTTCGGTGCCACTTTGTTTCTGAATCCAGTACATTTCTACCCTCCTTTCATTGGAACCAATTTGTTTCTGAATGCAGGGTCTATCTTTTGGGTTAACCCACAGCAATATGGCATGCAGCAAAGTATTTGTAGAGTACAGGTAGCAATAATTCTAGTCATTCCCTTCGAGCTCTTACTGTTGTCATAAGTACAGGCTGCAGTTCCAACAAGGGGTTGCCAGTGAAAAGGAAGTTTCTTCTTACCATGTACCCTGAGAGGACTTGCAGCTCTCTGAATAGTGTCCACATATGATTATGCAGGAGCTGGGCGTTGGGGGCACAGGAGCATGCTGCAGGCCATGCTGGGAGTAGAGGTTCTTGCATACAGTCGTCAGGGAGTAATGGCAAGCAGGCTAGCTCTTATGCTGCTCTTCTTCACTGACTGTTGGTCCCCTCATGTAGTTGATATTCAGGGGAATAGAAGAGGTAGGGGCAAAGGGTAGGCTCACTGGCAATCCTATTTGGGGAATAGAGAGGAGGTTAAAGGATCTGTTTAGATGGACAAGGCCCAACTTTCAGATGTACAGAATTAATTTTAATTGCAGCCTGACATCTGTGTTATCTGGTGCTGAAGCATCAGATATGTAGCCATTACCTTATTGAGTTTTCTGGTTAGCAAATATACCCAGGTATTGTAACAGTTGTAACCCATGTCTAACATGATCATCACTATTGTTGGGTCCCGGTTGTTGTAAAAGGATTCAATGAATATTCTTCACCCCTGACTCAGCCACGGTTGTCCCATGATTTGATCTACTGTCAGTTTCTGTGTGGGGTTCACAGTCAGTATTTGACTGATGAGGCTTTACACTTCAGCAGAAACATGAGAGGAAATGTGTACTTTATTTACAGGAGCTGATCCTTCAGCTGAGATAAGGTGGTCCCATTATGTGGGCGGCCCCCCATGACCATGAGTATAGAACAACACCCAGACTTCAGATATATCACATGAGGGCTATTATACTTTTCCCATTAGAAAATTTCTGGGGCACAGTATCAGGGAGTGTTCCTGAAACTTGCACAAGTTGAGATGCATGTTTCAGCTGACATGCAGTCTTCCTCTCAGAGCAGAAGCGCACAGCATACATGGTTTGGGTGAATGCTACCTGGGCCTCCTCCTCATGTATACCACAGGACTCCAGGATGTGGTGCCATAGCTGTCCCCTGCCTGCATGTCCCATCATGAAGTAGACATTTTCAACAGTTTCAAGAACTTGAATCAGCTATAGTACATTTAGGTATTCCACAGTCTCCATTATACCCAGTGTAGATATAATGCAGGGAAAGTTTTGCACCACCCTTGTAGGACTTTTACAGTCACCTCTGTTCCAAAAAGGAGGTGGCAGGCTAGTTTTACTTGGTTAAAGCTGCCCTGCCTGCTGACTTCAGCACTCTACACTGGTTTGTGAGGGTCTGATCTAGGAAGAGCTGGCCAGAAAGCTCTGCCATACTGCCAAAACTTCACTAGTCTGACTATTCTCACTACACATTCAAAGTAACAATCACAACTAAGGATGCAAGCCAAAATAATGACAGTAAAAACAAATAGAAAACAAAATAATTCTCTACCCCAAAAAAATAAATCCACAAGAAAAAAAAAAAAAAAAAAGGCAATGTCAGAAGACCAAAATCAGACCCACCAAACTACCAGAGTAGCTAATTAAATATCTGTGAGTCTGATAGATTACCAACCAAGAGCTCCCTGTAAGAAAACAAAACAAAACTATCATGGCTAGGGCCTTAAAAAAAGTGGCTTATTGTGAGGTCATTGCTGAACATAATCCATGGTGGTTGTCTCCCTTTTGGACCTCTAGAGCTTTTTCCAGTTTAATAATAAGAAAGGACTCCAGAATTGTATTTTTCTTCAGTGGGTTATGGGGAATGGAGAATGTTATTTTATTGTTTAGAAATCAAAATTTGTCGAATAAGTCAATGATCCTTACATTTTGAATCTGGCTTTTAAAGCCTTCATGGTATCTACACTCAAGGTATTCATTTCCTTTCTCTTTCAATTCAAAATGATTTGTACTAGAAGCATGGTAGCACTTTATTCACTTTGAAATGTTGTAACATGATGCTCTGCTCCTTTAGACACCCTAGGGACATTGCTATCATCCATGGGGCTCAGTGAAGGGGAGCTTTTGTTATAATTTCACCATAAGGTCCTCATCACATTTCTCATCACAAACCCTAGAACCCAGAAAGCGGTGGGTTGATATATTAAAGAAGATGAAGGACAGAACTCATCAGAATCCTGTGGCCAGCAAAAGTTTTCTTCCCATAGAAGGGAGAAATTTCAGCATTCCTAGATGCTTTGGTCAACATAACAGGAGATTCCGTGTTTGGAGAGGGCTGACTTTGTATCTTGTTGCTGTGTCTTCACATAATAGAAAGGGTAGAAGACTTGAACTTACTACCTGCAACCCTTTTCCTTTTAAAGCAGTAATGCTAATTGAACCCAGGGTCTTGTGCATGCTAAGCAACTGCTCTACCACTGAGCGACATTCTTACCCCTTTTTATTTTGATAAAGTATCTACCTAAGTTACTCAAGTGGCCTGGATTTTGTAATCCTCCTGCCTCAGTATCCTGAGTAGCTAGAATTACAGGCATATACCACTGTGCCTAGCTTAATAAGTGCATTGTGTGTGTGTGTGTGTGTGTGTGTGTGTGTGTGTGTGTGTGTGTTGTGCTGGGAATTGAGCCAGAGTCTTGATCATACTAGACAGCTGATTTTTTTCTCAATATACACATTCCATTAATGGGGTTGGAGCTTCATGCCTTAACCACATCCTGAAGACTCCACATCTCAATAGTGTTAAATTTGGTTGAAGTTTCAACAGGAATTTTGGGGAAACATACACATTCAAACCACATCACCAGGTGAAAAAGAACCAAGGGACTTTGTCAGCACTAGACATGCCCTGTGTAAGAGAAATCCTGCAGGTTGAACTGAAGTATGTCAGACAACTCAGCAATGTTCCAAGACCTGCATGGCCATTAATTCAGGTAACTGAACACGCAATGAAGGGATGAAGAAAAGACAAACAGACACAGAATAGAGAAAAAAAAATGGGTCCTGGTGCTTCACTAATGACCTGATTGGGAAGCAGTGACCATGAACACACTTGGCATGTTTATTATATAGGTTTTATCATTAAAAGGATTATTGTGAGAGAGTTTCTTCAAAGCAAGCAGATTCATGATCATAATTGAGTAGCCCAATTATGATCATCAGCTTGTGCCTGTAACTTTCTATCCCTGAGCAGCTGGCATCTGAACCTCAAGGTCAAGATCAGCTCCATGGTTGGCACAAAACCTCCTATTGAACAGGGCATCACCATAGCAACTCAGTATTTTCTACTGATGTCTTTACACCAAGAGGTCCCAAGAGAGGCATTACCTCTGTCACAGGACAGTTCAAGACCCATAATTCAGTCACTGCTCCCAACAGAAATGAATGAAGAGAGAAAGATCTCTGGTAAAATCAAATCCATGACAATTGTAAAAGCTAGTTTTACTTATGTTTTCTTCAAGATGTAAGAGACTAATGTTATTCTGTGGTATTCAACACACAATGCATCCTCATATAATTGTGTGACATTGTAACTGAGGGGCAATCTGTTTGGCAATGCATATGGCACTGTTGACTGCTATAGATTAATATCAGGATGATACCACTTTCACATATTAAATGGAACTCACATGGGAACCACAAAAATAGCTTTAGTACAAAATGAAAGGGATAGAGATTACTGTTTTCATTGCAAAAATCAACTTATTAGGAAAGAAGATAATAATGCAGGACATTAGGGGCAAAAAGCTATCAAAAAGTTATAAGACACATAGGAAATAAGCAAGAAAATAACAGAAGCCAGGCTTCCCTTATGAGGAATTGCTTTAAGGTAAAATGCAATATTACTCCAATAAAATGACAGGAAGAGGCAAAATAAAGAGGAAACAGTAGCCAATTTGTTGTCTGTAAGAACTAAGGGAAAGCATCTAGCCCTGGTAGAATCTGGGAAGCATGTCTGAAGCAGACGGAATGGCAAGGGAAAATGTCCTGGGTAGAAATGGGATTAGAAGGATGGAGGTAGAAGAATGCCTGAGTTTGTGACCTCGGTGATGGAGCAGAAATGAATGAATAGTTAGACACAGGTTAGATCAAGGACTTACTGGGAGATTGGTATTCTTATATCTGTTTTACCAGTGAGGAAATTTAGGGTCAGGGAATGTGAGCCATTCCTCTGAAATAGTTTTCTCATATCCTGTTTCCAAAGTTCTCACTTTTCCAAATATGATACCTGGGCCAGAGTCACGCATGTGTTGGGTTACCACTTTCTAGGTATCTATTTAAGATGTGGTTACAATAGACATAGATATGCAGAGAGGCTGATTAAATATATTTACCAGTTTGATCCAGTCTCTTATTGAGTATCAGTAGGGTCTCTGCTCACCCAAATATCTTTGGTTTGTCTTCGAAAGAGTCACCAAAAGATTTTATTAAACACCTGGTTAGATGGATGTTTCACCCACCTTGAATATAACTTGAGTCTGACTCCTATAAGATAATTCTCCTTCCTGTGTATGAAAAGAAAATTGTCCTACAGTATTTGGTTGAACACATTCAGAGTCCATTCAAGAGCTTTGAGGATCCACAATATGTGGGTCACATAGCAGACTGGACATATCTGAAGGGAACATTGGAGAATTGGAAGATAGTCCTGAGGAAATTGGTCAGGATGCATCGCAGAAAATCAAGATGATAGAAAAGTAGAAGACACACTCTGATAGTCAAGAATGCCCCAGAAACCAATCAAGAGTATGAAGGCAAGAGAAGGAAGCAAGTAAGACAGCCCAAATTGAGCACTTTTCAACCTCAGTTTAGCATTTCCTGCTCCAGCCCATATGAGCTTTCTTACTCTGCCTTGGCATTAGGGGAGCGGAATCTCCCTCCAAGACTGTGGCAGGGGAGAATAAAGGAAAGGAGAAGGAAATGGACATTCATTGAGTGGTACTACATGCCACATACCATGCCATCCTTTTCTCACATATTCAGTCCATTGGCCTCCATACTAAAATCTTCACTCTCATTTTGTCATAGGGAAGAGATTTACTTTACCTCATTGGTTTGTGTTTTGATAGCTAGCACAAAGATATACCCATACTGATCAATAAAAACTGTCAAATGAGAAAGAAAAAAAAAAAAGCATTTTGTAGTCACATTTATTTTACTCTCCCTTGTGGTTCAAACTAGTAGCAAAGGATTTTCCAAACATTAACATTTCAAATATGTCAATATCCTCAAATACATATTGAATTATACTCTATTTTCTCTATGATTATGATTTATAAGCACACATTTACCTGGTGGTCAATGCCTTATTGTATTCCAGCTTACCAATACTATCTCTTCTATAGGCCCATCAATAAACTTTTTTTTACAAAAAAACATGATCTTCAGATTTATTTCCTTCAAGTACACTGATGAGATGTGAAAAAAATGACCTTTTCTGGCAGACTGCCAATTGAATTCTGCTTTCAGACACTAAAGGTGTCTTTTGATTGTGTTTTGATGTTTTCGCCAACCTATTACTGTATTGACTTGATGGCAGCCAAAACATACATTTGTGATCTCATTTTTCTCCAGCAATTTTTTCCACTCAATCAGACATGTACACAGATATCCACAGGACAGAAGAATGCTTTTAACTGAAGCATAACTCTTAGAAATAGTGTCATATAAGAACCTATTTTTAAAGACTATAGTCTGCTGTTTGTATTAAATAGCAACTCTGGAATAACAAACTATAAAATTAATGGTAAAAGAAGATGCATTAGTACACGTGTATAACAAATTAGAATATTAAAAAAAATTAAAAATCCCCATTACATAAATAGGAAACCAAGAGTCATGCTTTTGGGAAAAGACACGAAGCCAAATTCTCTCTCTCCTACAGTGGGGAGGTGGCTCTATGTCAAAATATTGAATTGGAAGTTGAAATATAATCTTAAAATCCTGGATTAATGGACAAAATCAAATTAGCAACCTAGAAAGAGTTGCTAACCTTCAGAATAAAATGAATTGTTGCATTTTGAGAAATTATCCCAACTCCATTGTGAATAGGAATAATATTGGGTATTTTCAGTGTCCCGAAGGTTCTTAATGTTTCTGGATGATGTAAATAGTTTCTAGGTATCAATTTTTAACACCTGTGTGCACATGTGCATATGCATGCACATACACACACACACATGCACAGTTTCCTAGTTATCATTTTGGAATAATAACTTTATTTCTAGAACAAATGAGCAATGCTATTTACTTATATCTGATGAATTTCTCTTAATATCAATCACCAAAAAATATATGAAAAATGTAATGCTTCTCTTTAGTTAGAAAGTCAAGATTCCATTGTCTGTTGTAGAGGAGACTTTTCCAGGGATTAAGGATTTGTGATTTGTATCTGAGAGTCTTTGTCATGCTAATTTGAAATATCTTTGAATTAATTCAGAGAACACGGTGAATGCTTTCTTGGTTATTAAAAGCTGCACTATTAATTCACAAGAAAGAAATTAAAAATTAAATTAATATGAAAAAAAGAAGATGCATTAGGAAAAAGTGATTCTATTAGACCAAATATTCTCACAGTGCTAAAGGACAAATACTAATTGTACTTCCGTGGGACAAAACCCTCTATAACAGAGTTAGTAAGGAACAATTGTCCCTTTAAATAAGTATTAGGAATCATCTCTTTTTGATGCCATGAAAGTGCAAAACAGCATCAAAAATGCATCTTCTTAGACAGAACTCAAATCATTGCTCTTTCCTTGGTCTTCCTTCAGAGTTCACTAATATGATGCTAATACACTTCTGTGCTAAAAGAATTAAATTATAGCACACACCTAGAAGTTATTATTACTAAAACACTTTAGAAATATTTTTATTCTTATGTTTTTGTCTGTTTGCAGAAATTTGACAAGGATTTTTAAACTTTCAACTTGTAGTGAGTAAAGTATTTTTCAATGAGCATACACTATATTAATTGTTGACACCAAAATAATTTAGCAGTATGATGAAAATTTTTAAGTACTTAAAATTATATTCAAATATGATGATGTTTATGCAATGTGATCACTTCATAAGATAAAAACCTAGGTGCAGAATTTTTTATATTGATTAACTAAAGTTACTATATCACCCAATAATTTAATGATTTTTCAGCATCAAATAAAACTTGAAATGACATAAAATTGCTGAGTCTACACAGGCCTTCCTTTAAGGCATTGCACATCAGAATTTGTCATATGTTTACAAACTCCAAATAAAGAATTTTTTCTCTTCTGTATTCCTTTCTAAAAATAATATTATTCTGTATTTTTCCTAATTTCTACAAGCAAATTCCTATTAACCTTTCCAAAAGTAAATCAAATGAATTAAGTATGTCACAGATATATATGACCTCTCATTGACTATTGATTTTTATAAAGAATAAAAATTTAATATGTATGTTGTATAAGTTGATTTAAATCAAAGTTACTTTTAATTCAAAATGAAATATAATGAATTATAGTAAAACAGAAAAAAATATATAATTAGCACACATATAAATATTTACCACTTATATATTTGGATATTAATGTATAATTAAAAAGTCTATTTCCTGACACACATTTTGGAGTTTAAAAAAACCTGACAAATGTGTAGAATACAAATAAATTGATGTTATAGTAAAACTATTGAATATATTAATCCCATTTTATTTTTATTATTGATTTTATGAAAATGCAAATTCAATAAAGACATTAAAATCAGATACATTTTTATTAAAGGTTTATTCTTTATCATTGCAAGAGGAGATTTAACCTCCAGCTACTAGGATTCTTTGGCCTATATCCTTCTGCAAATGTGTGCTTCATTTCAAAATATTTTTATAAATATTAATCATAACTTTTTTAACTATTCATGAATAATTGCATGTGTTCTTTGAACAATTGTTAACTATCAAAATGTCTAATGTAGCCACTTCTAGCATATTTTCCAGTAATATGCATTCCATCTTCACTTTTTAGTTTATGTACATTCCATTCAATACAAAGAAATATGAATAAATTTAGTTTGAATTAAATATTAACATTAATAAATATGCAACTGAATATTTCTGTTGAGGAAGTGTTAGATTATTGCCAACTAACCGAGCTGGCAACCTATGCTGGGTTCACAAAATCTGACTACATCAATAACTGAGTAAATGATGAAGAAAGCATGCAAGCACACAAAATATCTTTTTAAAATCCAGCACAGTTCTCTCAACCTTAGGGGTCTGTTGGAAAGAGAGAGAGCCACCTGAATTTTTTATTCCTATATAGGGGGCACACAAGGGGAGGTTCAATGGAACATTCCATCCAAAAAAGGTCATGGGTAGTATTACAAAGGAACAAGAAGGCAGCCCACTCTATTGGGTAATAATGCCCACTCCCAAAACTTTGCTCCTCAGAGATAGGGATTCACCTGCTTCCATGGACAGGGAAACCAGTCTCCACATTTCCATCTCTCAAGGCTAGGGTGTGCTCAACTCCTGTGTGGCAGCTCCTGACATTAGATTATACCCCAAACAGTGAAGTTATAAGCATGGAAAAGTCACATTTTATCCCTTCTTTGAGGATGAAATAAACTTCTGAGATAGTATACTATAGAGAAGAATATGACCCCCAGTACATCAAGTTTTCTTGGAGATGAAAGGAGAGGGACACATACATGCAAAGAAGCAAGTGCCTGAGAATGTTTTCAAGGCTGAATCTTAAAGCATCATAGGAATCTTAATTAATCACTGGAGGAAAAAAAAATGAAGAAAAGAATGTGATATTGTCCTCTGAGGGACAGACAAAACTACAGCCAGAAAATTGCAGAATATCTGCAACCATCTAGGTGGTTAGAATACAGGATACAGAATTTTCCCTCCACTGTGCATCAACTCTTCTTTATTACAGTCTTTTCCCTAATATTCAACTATCATATACTGTTTTCGTCTCCTCACTGTTGTTCTCTCCTCATCAGTCTGTAACATCCCTTTTAACCTCTTTATTACTTGTACTACCTGAGTTTATTCTCAATAAACCTTCCAAGTCTACCTTTTCATGCTCTTCCTCTCACCTGCTGTTAAAGCAGGTTTGAGCAACTATGGATTGTTTTAATACTAAATTTTAATTCCTTGTTGTTAAATTTCAAGTTGTATAATTTGGTCCTCTAAAACCATATATCTTTCTATTTCTTCTTATTTTTTACACATACCTGTGCATATTTTTAAAAGTTTCTTTAAGCCTTAAAATGCTACTTAAAGAGAATAATCAAATATCACAACAGAGAACATCCACAGAGTTAATTCAGTTCCTAATCAATATAAACCAAATATAATTTTTAAATAATGACAAATTCACTGAATTATATAGGTTGTCTCACAAACTTTATGGTCTATTTATTTACCAAATTGCACTTTTTATGTGGAATTATCATCAGAATAGTTACATTTAAATATGAGCTCTATGGATTGTGCATTATTAATCATTGTCCTTATATTTAATAACAGATTAAGATATTTGAGTAAGAAACCTTAGTATTCAAATAAATGTAAATACACACACTCTCCTCCATGAAGATACTCTGGCACTGTGGAGATTAATTTTGTAAGAAACAGTTTCCACATATATTTATTGTTCTTTAAATGGACTTTATTCAATTCATTTTTTTTTCAATTTTGTTTAGAGAAAAAATAAAGTAATAAATAATAATAAATAAAGAATAAAGAATAAAATTATTACAGAATACTATTCTAATCTTGTAATATCTCACAAAAAAGATTATACATCTCTTTCAAATTACACTTTTATTAACAAAGTCCACAACGTATTCACTCCTTAAAAAATTCCTTTATCCTTCATTCCTCTCATTCCCCCTCCTTTGCCACTGTAATTCAGTGTCATCATAGCAAAGGAATTAATTGACCTTTGGTTTTCTGGGATTGGCTGACTTCGCTTAGCATTATTTTCTCCAACTCCATCCATTTACCTGAAAATACCATAATTTTATTCTCTTTTAGTGCTGAGAATGAAGGAATGTTAAATAGAAAAGGGGGGAGGGGAGGGAAAGGGGAAAGGGGATAGAAACAATGGCAGAAGGAGTTTGACAGCAATATACTAAGTGCATGTATAAAAACTCAAATGGTATGAAATACTTTGTGTAAAACCAATGACTTGGAAAACTGTGCTCTTTTTATATAATATGAAATGAATTGCACTCTAAAAGCATGTATAACAAATTAAAATAAAAAATAAATAAATTAATTGATTAATTAAAATAAAGAATTCCTTTGTCAAAATGTAGTTCCTAATAACAAACTGGTGAAAAGAAATACAGTATATATTCTGTATTGTTAGTAACAAGTAAAAAAAATTAACATAAACAAATTTTCAGCGAAAAAATGTAGTTGAATTGTTTGTGGTTATTTTTAAGTTAATCAATCTTTGCTCCAAGAACCTGGGACCATTAGTTTTACAAATCTAGAATCTGTTTCTTGTTATGTCAGAGTATGCATTAGTAATTTGCTTCTTTTAAAATTCTTAATTACTTTTTTTCAGTTTTCTCTGAAACATTTAATCATAGCATTACCCATTATCTTATTTCACATAGTAATTTGAACCACCTCTGTATGCCTAGATTTTTATTTACAAAGAAATTAAAGTAAAAAACTGCATAAAGATTGAAAGTTATTTCATATTGCTAGATATCTCCCCTCCCCCCCCCCAAAAAAAAAAAAAAAAAAAAAAAAAGATTGAAGAAGCAAGGTCAGCCCTCTGGTTAAAATTTTTAGGATTAATTCTCTTTATCATCAATTTAGCTTTAAAAGGGGTAGTAAAGCATTCTGTCTACATTAAATCAAAACTGTTAAATCTTCTTGAATTCACTTAATACTGTATTCTAGACAACAAATACTATAATTTAATGAACTGAATTTTTTCATGTAACAAACCCCTTCAGACATTTTTAGTCTGAATACTTACTGCACACACATACTTAGTTAAATAATTGTGTGAGAACTTTAAATTTTTATGAAATCCACTTAGTAAAATCACTGTGCAACCCCAGTGGTGATTTTTTCTCTTTCTACCAAGGACAAGAAACTGTGTGTAGTACTCGCATTTTATCATGTGGCTGTAGCACGTGCCATCCTAGCCGTGACAACTCCAGCAACACCATATGTCTTACCATCTGGATGAGGGTTTGCTGCCCATGCAGTGGTACACACTTTTCCTTAACAATTTCTAAACAGAAACTTACAAACTTGGTGAAGTCATTACCATCAATTCAAGTCAAAGTTACTGACACTTTAATGAGAAGAAATGTGATGATATTTAGTGCTTGTCATTACACAGTAATGCAAAATAAGTTTTAATAGCACAGTTTCAGTTCCTATAGTTAACACATGACATGTTAGTTATTTGAAGTTTGTAAGCTGCAATTTCACTTAACTGATTTTGGTTATTTCAAAATTTCTTAAATATTGTTTGAGAACTTGCTAGGTTTTGATAAAGCCATTGAAACAAGCTGAAGCTATTGAATTTTCCAATATATTTGACACAAAATTCCATAATTAAGTCATAGATATTTATTCATTTATCATCAAAGACTTGTTTTACTTATATAGTCTCATAGTTTATTGTTTGATGTAATTTTTATCATATTAATTATATAAACGCAAAATATGTTGACACAAAGATAGAAAGCAATTTAGTATGAAGTCAGTTGCACACATGTATGTATTGTTACCATAGCATCAAATTGATTTTTCCATGAAATATTCGAAATAAATGTTTTATTTAAAACCATGGGTCTTGTTACATAATAGCAACATTTCCATCCAAATCAGTTAATTAGTGTCTCTTGAGGTGCTTAACCACCCAAATTTCATATTGCTCACTGTAGTCATATCATGGTCTCCCAAAACTTAGATAGGTTGGTCAAGTGGAAGTCCTGCTACTTAATTTGCAGTATCTAATGGAAAATGAAAATGTGAGCCTCTCTATTAGACAAGCAGGGGAAAACTGCTGGTCAAGTTAAGAAACATAACATTATTTTGCATTCTGCCATGATCTGTCCCTCAAATTGTTATTTTTTTAAAAAAAAATTTGCTACTTACTGGCATTTTAGGTAAAGAAAAAAATGAAATTTTAAATCATTAGCATGATTTTTACCATCATTGTATTGTGCAATGACAGTTTTAAAATCACCAAAGTAACACAGTTTGTATTTTGTGGTTCCCAGATGCATATGCATTTTGTATGAACAGGGAAAGACTGCATAAATATAACTCAACTGCTTATACTCTACTTCTTGATGCTTGCACATTCTAATATTCTCTGACTTTTGGCTCATGGAAAGTCGAGATGGACTAAAAGGAAAAATAACTATGGTTGTTGCCCTTTACTATTTCTTGTAAGTTATCTCTTTCAGCACAAATGGTTGCCTAAGGGGAAAGAGATGAATAAGAAAGGATTTTTTTAGGGACTTTTTATTATTTATGCTCCTTAGAGCAGTCTGGACTTCTGTCAGTATTCCAAACAAGTACTGGTCCAAATGTGATGTGAGGCTCTGGGGACTATCACTGTTATTATTATTGATGTGGCACTTACCTGATATTTTCTTTAAGTTTCACTGAACTCCCATGTATCTCAAGCTTTCTGTAACTTTGTGATAATAGGGCATTGTGAACTTGATATGTGAATAGGATGATGAAGAGTAGTGGATATGCATATTGCAGGATCTCCTCTGTTCATGTGAATGATCTATTGTCCCATCAGTTTTCATTCATAAAACATGACTTCAAAGATTAAAATCAATAAGAATTCTGAAATAGTGATGAAAGAGCATTAACAAATCAAGAGTGGGTTCTTTTGGAGTGCAAGGAACTGGATGAAGACACAAGCCATGTGATCACGAAGCTGGTCCTAGGAAAATACTACACTCTTTCCCAAAGTCCTATGTTGTGACTTTCTTCTAATTTGGTCTTGAGTTCTCTTTCTGGAGAGTGGGTAGAGAGTCTAGCCCTGCCCTGACAGGGTTCAAAGGGATTTGTTTCTGGATGTTTACCATGTGCCTTTCATGGGAGAGTTCACTATCATGGTGGATGATCTAATGCCAAGTATCTTACTCATAACAAGGTGGTGTCTGTCTCACAAAACATTTGTTCATACTGGCAGACATCCTTGTTATTCTTGTCTGGCCTGTTTTCAGTTTATTCCTACTAAGGTGGCCACTCTCTAGGAGAACTCTTAACAAGAAGGAGAGTTAGGTCCTGGATTGTTGGTCAAGTTAGACACAAAGAAGGTTGTGCAAAAAGAAGTGGGAGGAATAACAGAAGAGGACGTTAGGTTTCCTATGGCCAACTGGAAGGGGGAACAGTCTAGGAAATGCACACTCCACCAGAGAGGGGGAGATAAATAGGGTGAGAGAATTTGTAGGACCACACCTTTACTGGGGTCCCAGGAATTACTCAAGCAGTTTTCTTGAGGAGAATTCTAATTGATTGGGTTTGTAGCAAGCAGCCATGAATCCTATGGATTTAGAGGATGGAGAGGGGAGTGACTATTGTCAACTATGCTGTCCTTGGGTAAGTTTGTGCCACAGAGGCCAATTGAGTAGATTATGTCTAGCCATCACATAGGGAGATGGTCACCAGAAGGCAGTGATTAAAAGGCACATATCTGTATTGAATGGTTATCAATTAACCTCTGAAGTCAAAATAATTCACTGTATCCAGACAGTTTAAAAGTTCTACACAGGTATACTTGATCATTTCTCATTCATTTTTTGAGACTTTCATAGAAATTCAAAGACTCTATATGTTGTTTTGATTCATTTTTATAATTAAAATATTCTGTTTCACCACTCTATATTTTTAAAAACCTAATATACTGAAGAATTCTGAAATAGTATGCAAACTATTTTCTAAATTTTCCAATATTGACTCAAAAATAATAAACATTGGTTAGTCAAATTTATCACTCACATATTGCTCCAACAATACTGCATAATTACTGACTCATATTCAATGGCTTTCAACAAATACATATTTTTCTTTCACAAATACTAATCTGTTGGCTGGGCTTTGGCTAGATTCATACAGGATATGCTGGTACTGGATCATCGCTACATGATTTAGGGTGACTCCCTCTGTCTTTCTCCAATCTCTTTTATGTCAATGAAGCTAATCTGAAAAAAATATACTCCAGTCTATCATATAAAAAATTACACATGCATCTGGTAATTTTATTCATGTGTAAAGGGGGAACTTAAAAGTAGAAAGAAGTTTAATTATATCCCATGTATGAAATCACACAGATTTTTTAAATGTTAATTAAATATTTTTAGACAACTAAAATACCTTCCTGAACCTGTAGGGGAGATGTCACATAATTTATGTAAGTTTTGGTCATATTATCAAAGACTGTTCTTGTCACTACAAGAAAAAAAAAATCGAAACCAATATCTCAAAACTGAAAACAAAAAGGCAGCAGAAGGCATTGCTCTTGTCTTATGCCAACTCTAGGTATGAAGCAACTAATGCAAATCACAGGAATGGACTCAAGTATTGTTTATGTTGATATGTATGGACAATTATGGATTTAGGTAGAACAGAAATCTATACTATTTAAAGTAATTAATAAAGGTTTGAATTGTGGAAATGTATTCTGTTTCTTTTTGCACACTTAAAAGTGTGGTAGAGTTTAGGGAATTTTTATATGACCCTTTTATTTATTATTTTACATTTTATTTACCCTCCAAAAGAGGAATGTTGACCATATTCAAATTTCTATAATGTTATTGGATGAAATGCTGTGGGTGGGGTTTTAGTGCTTAAAAAACTAAAAGGATTAATTCTTAGGTGTCTGTGGAGTGCTGTCCACCTTTGAATCTTGTTCTCTCTTTTTTTTTTTTTTTTTTTTTTTTGTGGTACCGGGGATTGAACTCAGGGGCACTCGACCACTGGGCCACATCCCCAGCCCTTTTTTGTATTTTTTTTTATTAGAGACAGGGTCTCACTGAGTTGCTAAGTGCCTCGCCATTGCTGAGGCTGGCTTTGAACTCGCGATCCTCCTGCCTCAGCCTCCCAAAGTGCTGGGATTACAGGCGTGCGCCACCAGGCCCAGCTTGTTCTCTCTTTGAACATGCTCACTTAAGGATTATACTTTCTGGATTCCTTCAGTTATCTGCCATGTAAATTATATGATATGAAAATATATTGAATCTGCTTTCTATTATGTGTTTTGAAACTTTATGTTTAAAGTCATTAAGACTAGAGATACAATACAGGAGGAAGAAGAAATGACTTGAATCTACAATTTATAACAAGCACTAGTAGAAATATTTACAGAGAAAATTTTCTTTGAGGATAAATGAGAAGTACAAGATAATGGATACTTTAACACTCATTACATATCTTATACTGAGGAGCAATGTATCCCATCATGAAAAATATTCAGAGAATAAGCCTTAACTCAGAGATGCTAAAAGGGCCAGTGCATCCCTTTTCAGACTGCTTTTGGTCACCAGAGCTTGCTGATACCTACCAATTTTGTATCAATACACTGCAGAAAGGTAAGGCACATTTACCGAGAGTATTCACTTTATGCAACACATACTCCCTTTCTGTATTTGCTTACTGATTTCTGGGTATGTTTTCTCTAGAATATCTAGATATAATTTCCAAATATGCATGTAACACATTGTTAATTTTTTTTAAAAAAAAGTGTAATAGAGAGCCATTAAAATAAGTTTCAAGTAATCATTGCTAAGTTATTTATTTTAAACTAGAAAGGGAAAACATTTATGAGTACACATTTGCTAAGAAAAGAAGGAACAGCAAGTTATCCCTCAATAATGTGATCATGGTATATTTTATGCATCATTCTTGAACTATAGAAGCACATTTTCAAATGAAAGTACTGTCATCCATCCCAATAAATAAAATGCAGTGCATGATATTCTGTCTCATGTTTTCTAAAATTACTAAGCTAAATTATAATGATAAAAGTTTCCAATCATAAATTTACCTTTCACATTTCATATGAAACTTGAATTTGATTTTATATCTACTTTATATTTCCTATTTACATGTATGTAATATAGGTACATATGCTTGTACTTGTGTAGACATATACACATACAGATTATTGCAATCAAAAAAACAAAATTACTTAAAGTGAATATTACCATTTAAAATATAAAAGTTGCTTCACACATAAACACTTTAAATCAACAGGATTTAAGTGAAAGGATCCTTTGATAATTAAATAAATGAACAGCATAAGCAGAGCAAACAATGTCAACAGTATAACTCCTCAACTGTTCTGTTAAACACAGGGCTATATAAGACAGAGCTTTAAATCTTCAAAGTCAGTTCTGGAAAAAAAGCTAGCAGCTCCTTAAGGATCACCTGAATGATGAATGTGCAGATTTCTATTTGTAATCACATCCCAAATGCTGATGTATGTCAACAAACAAGTAAAACAGATGTTATCCAAGTTTCCTACAGAACCAAGAACATATGGACCAGATGCACTGGGTGAGAGCAAAAATGCACAGGGGCTGTGATCTCATAGAGTGATGCCGCTGACCAAACCCGCTTACATTAGGACAAAAACATTTTACAAAGATAGAAAAGAAGAAAGCCCGAGGCTGACAAAGCTGTTTAGCTGTGATCAAAAAGAAAACCTTGGTGCACTTTACAAATCCACAGTGATGAAAGGATAAAAAATATACTCAAGGGTTTTGTATGAAACAAATATTAAATATTTGGAAAATATTAAACAAATATTTTTTTCTGTTATTTATTATTAAGCACATTTTGGTAGCAAAATCCTAATATGAAAAAGAAATAATTATAATTACCAAAACTCTTGTATATTCTATATCTGACTCCACCTATCTGATGCCTCAAAGCTAATTTATGCTTTAAAATGAACACAAATTTTAAAATATTTTATCTTTTCTAAATATCTAAACAGTATGAAACCTACATATATTCACACAGGAAGATAATTCTATCTCAGAAATAAACTAGTAGCATATGATTTTTAGACAAGTCTTTATTCATTACCAGTATTTTCATACATGAAAATATAAATAAATTAGAAGTGAAACTGCATTCTATCTATGCTGTTTATCTTTAATGCATCAGCTTTCAAGTTATAAATGTGCTTAAAAAATAGAACAAAACTTTTTATCTTTGATAAAAAGTATAAAAAGTTGCTCTTGGTGAGAGGTTTTCCCATCGCCACCTGTTCCATTTGTCCACAGTTCTATGTTCTGATTGTCTCCATACTCTCTCTTGCTTCTAGTGAGGCATCCTCTATTTCATATAGGCGCAATTCAAGCTGTGTGTTCTTGGCAGGCTATCTCTGAACACTGGGAATTACTTATTGAGAAATGCAGGATTACAGAGGTGCCATCTGGCTGCTTAATCTGGACATTATCTATCTTCTTTCTACGAAAGAATTCCAAAAATAATTCCATCATTTTCCGCTTTCCTCTTTAAAAACATTTTCCAGGGCACCATCAGCCAAGCTTGTTTCTAAAATAACCTAAATGTGTCATGAAAAGACTTACCTCACACATTTTCCCACTGTCACACTTCTAAATATTATCTCCTTTGGAAACTGGGATCTCTCACCAACACACCCTGCCCAAGTCCCCGCCCACTCCATAAACCCCTGTATCCTCACTCTGTTTTTCATTATTAGAGTCCCTCCTACTCTAATGAAACTCTGAGGATCTGCTTCTTGTAAGTAAGCACCTATGGGACCCTAATTCCCACTTACCAGATGAGATAATAACTAAGAAGTCTGGACAAATACAAGATAATCATTCAACCTGATGTAGTGGAGATAATAAAAAGCAAGGAAGGAAATTCTGAGAGAGAGAGAATAACAACTGTACAGAAAAGGAACACTACCTGTATTCCCTGTTTTTAAAGACTTTAGCTTGGGGATTAGGATGAAGTCAGAGACACTAGTGCATCCACTACGATAGAAAGCCCAATGTCTGGCTAGATGAACTAGGAGATTAACCAGGAAACAACCACAGACCCTGGAATGTGAAGAAGCAAGAGAGGAGAGCTGCAAATGTGGGAACTCCAGATTACATGTGTATAAACTCTGCCTACATCTTTGGCTGAGCCCATGCTCTCATAGCACAGACTAAGTGTTGATCAAATAAGATCTGAGAAAATATGAGTAAAGAGAAAATATTCAGCTAAAAGCAATGGTTGGGATTGAGAAACATATATTTAAATGGCACAATTCCAAATTTTTCTCAAATATATTGTCAGTTTATAGATGATTTAAATTGTGCACATACTTGTTTTCTCTTCTTTGTATATGCATACAATGCTCCTCAGAGGAACTTTTATGTGGTTATTAAATTTATTTAGTGAGTTTGCAAGTGATTTTTATCATTTTAGTCCATATATGGCAAACTATATTCAGAATATGTACACACATTTTCAACTCATGCAAAATTAATTTCCCTAAGATGCATATACCTGTATTTGGACAATTAAGACCCACATATGTTGGAGAAAATTTACCAATTAACATCTACATAAAACAGTCAAAAATATATAGAAATAGGGAGAGGGAGAAATTTAAACACTAACGGGCACAGTCATAAATAAAAACAAAATTGGGGAGATATGGGAGAAATATATGAATGTATAATTAAGATTCATAAGTGAATTTTATATTAGTGGCATGTGTCATCTTTGTAAACTCTTTGAAAAATGCTATTAATTAATCTAACCTTGTAATAATTCAACACCTTTATAGGTAAGTATGGAATTATTAACCAGGAAAATGAGGAGTATGAAAATAGACTATACCCACGGATTAGGTATATATACACACAAATATATTTTGCAAATTTCTAGTGCTATAAATGTGTGTTAAATAACTAAAATAAATCTCATTGTATATTTATCACTTCTAATTATTCTGTAATGCAGGTTTTGCAGGTTTATTGTACTTATTTTCTTAGACAAAGTTTAGGATTTCCCCAAGAATTGGTGTTAATTTGTAAATTCACTCAGAGGACTCTAACTTACTATTATTGCAACAAGTATTTAATGTCTATTTTGTAAAGCCTGACAATGAATGCCTATTGCAAGATGTCTATGTGAAAGTTTGACTTTTATTTGCTCTGCATTACATAAATTATTTCCTGCTGGTGTGAGGAAAAAATAGCAGAAGAGAAAAAAAAAAAAAAAAAAAAAGGAAAAAAGGGAGATTGGAAGGAAGGAAAATGGAGAGAGGAAAATAGGAAGGGGTAAGAAGGGAAGTGAAGAAGACTGAGTATTGGTATATATGTATATGTTCACATCATATTTTTAAAATAAATGTGATTTTAAGCAGAAATTCTTCTTTTTTGATTTTAGCTAGTTTTAGATGCCAATAAATACTCTATAGATTAAAAGAAATGTATAGTTGCACCTTTCTGGTATATTTTAAAGGAGAAAGAGAAGCTATAGAAGATAAAGAGTAAAGCTGGAAATGCCACTCAAGTGGCAACACTGCTAATCATCATTTGTTTCTTTTGATTTAACAATTAGTTTGAATGACTGAGAAAGCAAGCAATTGTTTCTGTCAGGCAGAATTGAGGTGGAAAAAGATTATATAGCCTCCTTACCCTCTGAAACAGCATTAAATTTTGTTCCCTAAGGTTTTCAATGAGCTGAACACAAGTTAAGCTGAAGTTGAATACAATTTAACTGACAGTTGAAAGTGCAAGTTATAAACAGCATGTTGCCTAAATAAATCAGTAACCTTATAATCAGTAATTCCTTGCACTTTTCCAAAGCCAAATATCATTACTTCACAATTGGTATGATTTTCCTATCCAGTAAAATTTACAATTTTTTTTCAAGTGCAGATTTGTAAGAGCACTTAAGAAAAGACAATGTTCAAGGCTATTTTTCACCATATAATCATCTTGATTATGGGTTACTGTTAGCTCTTTCAAACTCTTCATCTTGAGAGATTTGGTGATTAGAAAGGTTTTGAAATCTTTTAAAATTTTATTTGCCAAATAACATTCTGATGATATTTCATCATGCAATTCCTGCCTGATTTTTAAAAACTAACATAAAATTTCACCTTCACATAGGCAATTTGAGTTTGCCAAGAAGTTGTTGGCCTATTGACTTAGAATAGAGCAGGATAGAAGGTTCAGAAAATGACAGTTTCTGACAGTCATTTTGTTGAGATTTTTTTATGTAATATTTTATATTTTCTCACAGAGTTCTTCAGTGATGTGTGTCATTTTCCTATCCACCCACCATTGTTTTATTAGCAGAGATTGGGATTGAAACCATTATCTGCCTATTTTCCAACTCCAAATGTTTTTACTATGTCAAGCTACCACCAAAAGAAGGACTGTTACTCTTGGGAACTTTTTCCCTATTTTTATTGACACAAATTCTGTTTTATATATGTTGGGAATATTTTAGTTCAAAAAATAAGTTACATCAATTAAATGTCCCTGAAATAAAATATTTGAAATATATTAGAGAAAACATGACAGAATCATGAGGAACCTCATGTCTTTATAAAGAACTTACTATATAATTATTAAAACAAAACCCCCAAATATTTACATATCTTTTTATTCTATTGTATAATTTGGCACATACCGAATATAATTCTTGCCACTATTAATGATATACAAGTGACTAAAAAAAGTTAGCAAATCTGAAACTGACAGAAATCTTAGAACTCAGAGAGCTAAGTACTAAGCAGATCTATGATGGTTCAAGGTCCAGTATTTATTTTTATTAAGGAAAGTATTTTTTAGATTAAATTAGAAAGTATACCTTAAAGACCATAATGTTTGCAAAACACCATTCAATTCCAAAAAGCAATATTAGTGGAGTAAGATTATAAATTAATTTTGTAGTCGTACTTGAACTTCTAATTGGAGATTAATTTGTTCATTCACTCTTTTATTTTATTTATTCAACCAACACAAGCCAAATATTAAGCCAGAAACAGTTGTAAGCTTTGAAGAGGCAAAAATAAAACAATCTGCTCTGAAGGACAGCAAAACTTATGGGAAACAATGTCATTAGTGAAAAAAAAAATTAAGTATCACCACTGTGATGATTTCTACAAAGAATTTTGAATGTCATCTCAGAAGAAACTGGAGAGTTTTCCATTTCCATGTTTGAAAGCTCATGATCATTTTAAACTTTCTCATATACTTTGCTTGATACTACTTCTATCTTACTTCAGATGTCTTCTTCATGTTTCCAGAGAACATACTAAATTTTGAAGTTAACAAACTTGAAATCACAGATAATCTAGACTTGTGTCTGTTCTAGTAGGAAGATACTTGAATATTTTTGTTGAGAATATGTTTTTCAGCATTTCCAAATGTTGAGTAGATCTAGAGTCAATTAAGGCAAATATTTCTATTGTATTTCAAAATTCAACACATCTTTGAATATCCTGGCAGCAATAATAGTTTTTCCTGTTCAATATCTGGTATGGATCTATATGGCACTCTGTGGGATCCTCACTACAAGAAAACACAAGTAAACATAAATATATAAGGTCACATAAGTGAATGTATCAAAAAGTCTTATGATGGCAAAAATAAAAATTCAACAGTATTATACAATTTCTTTTGTGGAAATGTTGAAATTTGGAAAGGTAGGGTAATATGCCTAGGGTGACACCACTCTTAAATAGGTAAGTTAAGATTTGAGGAAATCTTAATTAGAATCACAATGAGATATCACCTCATACATATTGCAGTGACTATTGATAAAAAGACAAATTATAATAACTATTGGAGTGTTAGGGTTAAAAAGTGAAACTTGTACAATTCTAGTACTTAAATCAATACAGACATTACAAAAAACAGTTTACAGCCTCTTCAAAAAGATTAAGAACTAGAAATACCTTATGATTGATCAGTCTCACTTCTGAGTTTTCCCAAAGGAAATAAAATCAGTACCTCAAATATATATTTCCTCTCCACACTATCCTCAATGACCAAAATATGGAATCAACCTAATGCCCACCAATAGATGAATGGATAAAGAAAAGTAATATATTTATCTCATTTAATATATGTATGTTTATATGCATTATATGAGCATATATATATGCACATTATATGCACATTTATTCAAAGGAATGCCATTCAGTATTTAAAAGTAAGGAAATCTTGTCCTTTGTGGCCATATGGAAAAACTGGAAGGACATCATGCTAAGTGAAACAGGAAAACAGGCCAAGCATAGAAAAAAAATTACCATATTATCTCACTTAATGTGATCTAAAAAAGATCTAACTCATGAAAGCAGAGTATAGACTTGTGGCTGCCAGGAGCTCTAGTTTGGGGAAGGGAAGATGTTGATCAAAGAATCCAAAGTTTCAGTTAGAAAGGATGAATAAGTTCTAGAGATTTAGTGTGCAGCATTGTGTCTGACTATAGTTTACAATAATGTATCACATACTTGAAAAGTTTTAAGAGAGTGGATGCTAAAACAGTCTCACTATAAAAAATGACATGCATCTGAGGTGAGAGATATGTTAGTAAGCTCAATTTAAACCTCTCCCAATGTAGACATATCAAAATATCAGATTGTATGCCATAAATATGTACCATTCTGTTTGTCAATTAAGTCCTGACAACTTTATACCTCTCCCCACCCTAGACTAAACTGTCATCTTCACAAAGGCCTCTGAAAGAGCCAGTTATCTCCCTGCTCTGCTGCATCACTCAGGCCTCCACTGGGTACCAAGAGGCTCCTGCCTCTGGCCACTCTCTCACATCAGGAGCTGCTGCTGCTCCTGCCATCACTCTGCTTCACTGGTTACCTCACTTTTCTTAATCACACCAAACATGTTAATACTTCATGGCCCTATATTTATTTTTTGTCTTTATAGAACATTCATCTTCTTGACATATACATAATAGAAACATGCATCATACTTATGCCAGTCCTCTGTTGAAGAACAATTATATTACATGGGCCTCATAAGTGGCAATATTCTATATAAAATATACTGTGAATATATAAATTATTTGAACAGAAAATATTACAATTATCATATGACCTCAAGAGGTCTGGAGGTTCAGGCCATTTTCTTGTGCTTCAATTCCACTTTAGAAACACATTTTATAGTAGACAGGTCTGATAGACACACTCCATGATACTGAATGATGATATAAAAGGATCTCAAACTGTTCAATGTTTATATTAATCATCTTTGAATTATGTCAATTGAAGATAATTTTTCAGTTGCTATTGGACTATCACTATAACATAATTTACTCAGGTCACAAAACATTCAATCTTATATAAACTTTTCACTGAAGGAAAGAGCTTTGCTGGTCTTACCTGAACTTTGACAGTATTGGAAACACGTTATACTAATAGACCACAGACCTTTTCAGTTGCTATTTTATCACCTACATGCCCATTTATTATACAATAAGTATTTTCAAGTAAAAATAGGTGAACTGAGGACCTTACAATAATGTGCTCAGTGTGTTATTAACATCTTTTTATATAGTAATTTCATGTAATTTTAAAATATTGTATTTTTCTGTAAAATCTGATATCCTGTTTTTTTTTTTAATATATGATGCACAATTTGGTATCATTTTATTAAGAATATAACAACATTTGAATTATTTCATGTGAATAGCTCAGAATTTGTATCTAATTGCAGTACAAAGATGCACATGTGACCATAAAATATATTACTCATGATCTTTGAAATGTTGCATGTCAGTTTCCTCATATGTAAAATGAGCATTTTGACAGAATAATTATAGGATCAACTTTGAAAAGAATAATATCAATTAGGTCAAACTTATACAATTATATAGATTATTTAAAGAGTTTACTTTTCCAAATATCTTCTTTTACTTGTGACTTTTTAGATGTTTCAAATTTTTAACTAGCACCCTAATAATTATACAAACTGATAGGTTATGATTCAATATTTTGATACATTTATATTTTGGTGATTATCAAATCAGGGTAAGGAGCATATCTATCACCTCAAACATTTGCTCTGTCTTTGTGGAGAAACATTCAAATTCCTTACAGTAATATGGAAATATATGCACATTATTAACTATGGTTACCCTGTTGTGCAATTGAATACCAGGTGTTCCTACTGATTTTACTGTAACTTTGTACCTACTGACCTATTTCTATCCATTTCAGCTTCCTGTGCCCTCTTCAGCACTTACTGACTACTCTTCTATTCTCTACTTCCATGATACCAACTTTTTAAAATGAGGAAAGCATGTATTACCTGTCTTTCTGTATATGTCTTATTTCACTGAACATAATATCCTCTAGATTGATCGATGTAGTTGCAAATAATGGGATTTTATCTTTCCATGGCTGAATAGTATTCCATTGTGTACATATGCAACATTTTCTTTATTTATTGTCCGTACTTTTAGGTTGTCATAACAAATTATCCTTTTTAAATACTACTTCAATAATTATGGGAGTACAGATATCTCTTGAACATTGCTTTGCTTTTGGGACTATATCCAGGAGTGGGTTTGCTGGGTTATATAACATTCCTATTTTTTTTTTGAGAAATAAATATTAACAGATTTATGAGTCAATAACATATTTTAAAAATATATTTTACATCTTTTTACATAAATTAAATATATATTTTAAAATATATTAGTCACTTTTTTGCAGATGTTTTCTGTTAGCTTCTCTGTAATGTTATGGCATAATCAAGGTACCTCAATGAACAAGTGGGGCTGCTTGATCTTGGACTTTCAGACTCCAAAACTGTAAGCTAAGTAAACATTTTTATTTTATAAAATTTCCAGCTTCAGGTTTTTAGTTATAGCAACATAAATAGAATACTATAGAAAATTGGTACCAAGGAGCAAAGTCATTGCTATCTTTACATCTGAAAATGTGAAAGCATCTGTGGAACTGGGAAACAGGCTGAATTTGAAATGTTTTGCAGAAGAAGGCTAGAAAAAGGTCTAGGACACAGTAAACAAAGCATTGTGGTAAATTCTAAGAGGATGAGAATTTTAAGCAACTTGATGAAAATGAAGGTTCTGCTTGAAATTGTAAAAGCTACAGCTATTACACCATTTTGATATGGTTTCATATGCGTTGTGTCCATGCCTTGGAGATTTACGTGAAGCCAAATTTGAAAGTAACATACTAGTTTATCTGACAGAGATAATTTCTAAGGAAACAAAGCTATCAAGTTGCTGCACAGTAACTCTAGGTCATTTGTAGTTAGATTTTCAGGGATATTTTGGGACAAAATGAAGCAGAACAGAATATTATTGGCTTTACCAGGGAAGGATATAATAAAGAAGTAAATGCAGATGCTAATTGTCAAGACAATGAGAAAAAAAGCCTTAAGGACCTCTCAGAAATCTTTGAAGACACCCTACCATCATGGTCCCAGAGGTCTAGAAGGACATGTATGTTTCAGTGAATCCTGGAACATTCTCCACAGGATTGCTGCCCAGGCCATTTCAGGCTTCCGCTTTCTTTTTCTTTCCAGAAAAATGTGCCATGGCCACTCCATTTGTAATTCAAATGGGGTCATTTATGGTTTGTGTCAGCTGCAGGTATTGGTGGTATCTACATTGTGCTGGTTCCATGGGCATGCAGAAGGCAAGAACTGTGGAGTCATGTTGGCTGCCACCAAGATTTTAAATTCAATGAAGCCAGGCAGGAGTTTGCTGCAAGTATGGAGCCACCACAGGCACTGTGCTCTTGAATGCCTCATAGAGTGGTGGGAATAGAACCAGAGACAGGAACACAGAAAGGTAGAGCAATCGGTGGCATGAACTCCCACATGAGGAAGCCACAGATATCACCATACCATGTGAGGGCACAGCAAAACCATGGGGGCAGAGTTGCCTCAGGCCTATGGGGGCCCACTCCCCATAGAATGTGCATGGGATGGTAGAGTTGGAGCTGGTTTTGCCATACTGGATTTTGGTACCGCTGGGGCTCTGTGACCCCTTTCCTTTGGCACATGGCTATAAGTTTTTATTCTTATCCTAGAAACGTTTATTCTTATCCCTTTCCCTATCATTACAGCTAGGAAGAAGAGAACTTTTTTATTTTTACAGGTTTGCAACCAGATAAAATTTGCCTTGAGTCTCTGATCAGTTTTTAGTTAAACTTCTGAAATGCTGAAAACAGTTAAGATTTTGGGAATACTGGGGATGGAATGAATATATTTTGCATTCTGAGGAAGATATGTAGCTGGGGGCACATAGGTGGAATGTTATGGTTTGGATATGGTTCATGTGGAGAATTTTGCAAATGTTTCAGTATTAAGAGGTGTTGGAACTTTTAACAGATGGAGCTTACTGCAAGGCAACTAGGACATTAGGCACATCACACTCAGAAAGAATTTATGCTGGTCTCACAGAGCCAATATGTTCTCATGAGTGCAAGTTATTGTACAAAGAGCAAAACTGGCTCTTCCACCATCATTTTGTGTCTCTCTCCATTATTGCCTTAAAGTTTGAGTCAGGATGCTGCTAAGCTCTGCATGAAGACATGTTAGTCATTTAAGGAGTATTGATCTGAAAACTGTTAATACAAGGTTTGTTACCCCTAAATTTACCTAGCCTGTCTTACCCACTTAAAAACTGAGACTAGATTTGCTGGATAATTTGACTGACAACTTTTACCACATTCTGTTCAGACCCCTGAAGTTGATAATTGAGATAAAATGATACCTGAGATAAGATCTTACCAGCGATTGCATTGTGTTCTTGGCTCTTGAGCCCTTGTAAGAGAGGATTTCAAGCAACACATGAAACAGTAAAAGTAGAGCAATGTTTATTAGAGGAGAAAGAAGAAGGGGGAATACATATTCTCAAGGGAGAGAGTGGATCCGCTCAGAGAGGAGAGCAACAACTCACTTCTTTGTGAGCTCAGTTTTACTGGGATAAGAGGCAAGGTTTCTTGAGAATCCTGCCCAAATACTAGCCCTTAAAATTTTACTGATGGTAGGATTATAACAGATTTTTAAGTCCCTACTGCATACATGTCTAACTAAAGGCAGCTATTTGTCCTTTTGGTTTGTGTCAATGTCACAAAGACATTCCTTCATTCAGGTACAGCATGGGTCAGGATGACCTGTATTCCTTTTTATCAGCAGAAAAAGGTTGGGTTGAATATTCCTCACTTCTAAAAGAGAAGAACTACGCTGAAAATAACAAACTCTTTAGTCAAGAATTTTAAGATCCTGTCATCTTAAACCACAGCTAGGTCAGAATGGCCTTGTGTGAGCTGTATTCAAGAAAGACAAGCTTTGAGCACACAAACTCAAGTCTATGAAATTAACCCTTTATTGTTCACACTACTCCTGTACACATGCTAATTCACAAAGTGGCACTTTGGTCTCCAGTCTTCACCCTACACAGCGAAGAGTTTCAGGCACATTATTTCATGATGAGACTGCCCATGCTAAGCAGAAGCAATCATCTCATGGAAGCCAAAATGTCCTCTTCCAGGATCATGGGTCTGACAGAGAAACTTCCTGAAGAACAAGTGAAGATTGCCCCCTCAGGTGATCCATAATTCTCACAGAATCAGAATTGAGATAAAATGTATTGCAAATAATACCATTAAGAAAGTGAAAGACACAGGCGTATTTCTCAATCATATATCTGATGAGAAAACAGTACCCAGAATATTTAAGAATTCAAGAACTAAAAAGATCAGTAACCTAATTATTAAATTATTAAATGGCACTCTATTTGTGTAGATATTTTCTTAAAGCTGATACAGAAATAGTCAATAAGTTTATGAAATGATCGCTAGTCTTATTAGCCATTAAGGTAAAGCACATTAACATCACTTCACATTTTCTAGAATTGCTATAATCAGAAAGATAAGTATTGACAAGGATGTAGAACAATTGTATTTATATTTCATTTGTGGGGATATAAAGTGATGTTGGCCTTTGGAAAAGGCCAAAAAAAAAAAAAAAAAAAAAGAACATACAGATGTTCTATGACCCAGTGATTCCATCCCTAAGCATACATCTCAAAGAAAAAAATACACAAGTCCATGAAAAACCTCGTTCGTAAATGTACTCAGAAGCATTATTTATAGTAACCAAATATTGGACACAACACAAATATCTTTCCACTAAAGTGTGAATAACTATAATGTAGAATATACATACAACAGAATATTATTCAACATTAAAAAATAAAGGAGTACTGTTTACATGGATGAACCTTGAAATGATCATATGAAAAATAGCCAGTCTCCAAAAAAATCATACACCATATAATTTCATTTATATGAGAAGTCAAGAATATGCAAATAGGATAGAAAGATTAGCTTTTGTGAAGATGGTGGGTGGAGAGAAGTGTGAGGTAGGTTTCAAGGAAGTAAAGACAATGTTTTAAACATATTGTGCTGTTAGTTGTTTGTACTTATTGTGTCTTCTTACTGGAATACATTGAAATCATTGAATTGTGTTCTTTAAATGGATGAATTTCAATACATGTGAAATCCCAATAAAGACCACAAAGTTAAAAGTACTTATAATATTGTTATTAAAATGTAACTTTCACACATTAAATATACTAAAATGCCAATATAAGAACTGGAACAAGCACCATTTGTTAAGTAATGTTTGCATGAAGTTAAACTACTCAAAATGATTTCATAAATATTTTACTCTCTGTGTCATTTTTATTCGAATAGCATTCAGTGTATAAGTCACAAAAATAAACCTCAAAAATAGCTTACTCCTTAGTCACAACCACTTCAGTTTAAAATATGGAACTTAGAATAACAATAATACATTTTTGTATGTAAATATTTTATAAGTTATAATATTATTTGAGAATATCATTTCAATATTAGTGCAATAGAGATGTGGATGTCTAATTCCTAATGAAGTATGTAAAAATTATCATCTCTTTATAAAGTGAATTTAACTTAACACTACACTAGTAAACCTTCTTTAAAGGAAATACATTATATAACTTATATATATCCCATTTGTTCTTCAAAAGATCTAACATATAGAATTAAAAAATAAAAATTAAATTGAAATTACTTTTATATTCATTCTACTTCATTTGAAATTTAATAAAATGAAATGAGAGTGTACATAATGTTGGGAGAACATCTATGATGTTTCCCCACACAATTTTAAACTTTCATGCTGAAGCTGCTTCATTTATCTGTTGTCTGAAAGGCTTAATCATCTCTAATGAATTCTGGTGGTATTTTGGGTTAATAGACTTTCTTCATTTCATTAAGCTTTTATGAATTTTATAGGTTTTCAAAATAACTAGGTTGAATTTATTCACACATATGCTCAACTAATGGTTTATTTTACTTTGTTCATGTATGACAGTAATAGAAAAGTGATTTTAAATTGCTCTGTGTTTTTGACCTTTTTATAGTACTCTGCACATTAGTATTTCCCAGTTGCTCTGTGAAATATGGCCATGTACATCACATTTTGACTCAAGATCAAAGGCCATACTAAAGGAAAAACTGCAGTTTGATTTTTATGAGTACAGATTCCAACCTTGCAAAATCATTTTGCAAGATAAAAAGAAGGCAAAGGAGGAAGACAACACAGAGAGAGAGGAAACATAGTGGAGAGACAAAGAGAAAAGAGACAGATTGAGACAAAAAGGCATGCATAGAGAGCCAGGGAGAAAAAAAAACACGCAGACAAATGCACTAATCACAGTTGCAAATAGACTTAACATCAATTTAAATAGATGGATGGAGGATATTACTCATGGTAGTAGCCTGACTTTTGTTTTACTGACCAGGATCTCTACTAGAATCTTCTGATTTTAAGTACCACTGATCTTATGTGATTCTGCTGGAGTTACCAACAGGACACAGACCTATACTTCATCGCTGAAAAAGAAGTAGAAATTACATAAAGGAAGAGACATGACAAGAGTGATTACTCAGAAAGGTAAATTGAAACCAAGGGTTGAGGAAGAACAAGAAACAGGCAATCTTTTTAGGGCTTTTTTTCCCAACACTGGGGATTGAACTCAGGATACTCTACCACCAAGCTACATTCCCAGTCTTTTTTGTTTTGTATTTTGAGACAGGGGCTTGCTAATTTGATGAGGCTGGCTTGGAACTTGCAATTCTCCTTCCTGAACCTCCCTAGCTGTTGGGATTACAGGTGTGCCCAACCAGGCCCAGCTGAGAGTTAGCTTTTTTCAATTTTACTTTTTCTATACTGAGTGAACATGAATGTTAAAAGAGCTACAAAACAACTTAGAAAACATAATAGTAACATAGAGAAGAAAATGATTCATGTTTTCAAAAAGGAAAATGAACAAAACATTTGAATGAGTTGTCTTTCATCACAAAAATGATGGAATGGTTTTTAAAAAGACCTAATTTTGGAATATTTGGCATAAAATAGCTTCTTCCTTTCCAAAACATAAGAGAGAGAGAGAGAGAGAGAGAGAGAGAGAGAGAGAGAGGATTCATTCATTCTAGTAAGGGCTAATTTTCATAACATTTTATGTTCTCTTGTGCATAATATAATTTTGCCTTTATTTCTGAGAACATTTAATCTATTCTTCAAATATTTTCCTGAATTAAATTAATTCTTATTTTATTTTTCCATTCTGTATAAACTTTTCTTCATTTTTAAAATCTTGATTCATGTTTTAATTTTGAATAATATCTCCATAGTGTGTTCATAAATATTTATTTCCTTATAAAGTGTGCTACTGATACACTTTAGTTTTGTGGAATTTGTTTATAAGAAAATCTCTTGATTTGAATGTTTTAATTCTCGTTTTTTTGTTTTGCTTTAGTTATGCTGCATAAATGATAAATACTTTTGGGCACATGTATACAGATTAAAGTGCATCTCCTGTTAGTCTAGAAAAGAAAAATTTGCAGTTTAATTGATAAATTTTTTTTCTCACTTCTTTTTATTTTCCTTTCTTTTTTTTTTGTAAGATAATATTTTCTGAGTCCTTCAATGATTTGTTCTCTTATGTCTTAAAATTTTCTCACTACCACATCAACACATTAGCCCCCTCTTTATTGTTTTTCCAAAATATCTTATTTCTTTCTTTTTCCCAGTAATGATTTTTTAAAAGATTTTTTTACATCCCACTCATTTAAAAAAACTTTTCATAATATGCATTTGTATCTACCAAGACTTTTTTCTGTTTCTTGAGGGGGCTATTTTAGCTCAACAAATGCTCTCTGTTGTCTATTTATCCCTTGCAGGCTACTTTAAGGTTATTTTCATAATTTTAGTCTATATTGTTGTATTCCAGAAATTCATAATTATCCACTTTCTCATATTATACCAATGATGCCTCTTTTAGAATTTAGGTTTTTCAAAAAAATTAACATTTTTTCTCTTGTTACTATTTAATCTAGATACAATATTTTATTGGCAGGTCAGACTAGAAATTCTTTGGAGTAAATCATATTATATAGACCACATTCAAAATAATTTATTTTATAAGAGAAATAGTGTTTTAAAGAAAACACTAGCTCAGATTATTATTCAGCAATGTTTCAGAGTATACAAATTGAAACTAACAGTTTTTAAAAGAACAACAAATAAAAATGAAATTATAAAAAAATTATCTGTTATATCTGTTATGTAGCTGAATGACAGATGCTGGTCTTGTTATTCCAGATAAAACTGAACTTCTGGAAAACAAATGTAAATAATTTAGCATTAGCTAATAAGCCACAATACACAAATACATCCATGTAAATTTCATTTGCAGGGTAAATACAAATTCAGAACTTTTATTTACAACTGAATACACACACACACACACACACACACACACACACAGGTAAGAAATTCTTCATGTAGTTTACAAATTACAGAATAAGATTCTACACTGGTAGAAAGATAATTAACATGGAAATCAGTTTAAAACATGTTTCTTTCATACATTGTTTGAAATTTTAATCTTGGTGATCTTACTAAAATATTTGATTAAAAATAGACTGAAGGGCTGGGGTTGTGGCTCAGTGGGTAGAGCGCTCACCTTGCACGTGCGCGGCCCGGGTTCGATCCTCAGCACCATGTAAACATAAATGCACTGCATTGTGTACAACTAAAGCAAATAAATATTTTTTTACAAAAAAATAGACTGAAAATCCCTAAAGAGATGGGAAATGAACTTATGTTTCTGTAGAATAACTTTAATCTTATGCAAAATACCACATCAACACATTATAGTATATTAGTACAAGGAAAATATAGCACTATTGAGGCCACAACATCACCAAGGGCTGCAATTTTACTACTTATTCATATTTATTATTGTTTTGTTTTAATAAAAGACATGCATTATCCTTTACTAAACTATATATATCTGGCAGTTAGTTTTGCATATGAATCACTAAAAAGGAAGACCATGCCATTGGAATAGGGCAAGATGAGGTATTGTCATTATAAAAGTCCATTATTATGGTTCTAGTTCTTTTGCTGAGGACTTGATAACATTTTAAAAATGTAATTTCATCTTTCCCCTTTGGAAGCTCCTCTTCTTATTTAGAAAAATTCTTAATTATTTCTAGCCCAAAATTTTAAAATTGAACACTTCAACAGATATTAGAATAAAGTTACCATTTACAGATCTATCAGGTCACAGATACAAAGTCTTTGTGCTCACTGCAATATTCTGTAACAATTGAGTACCTTAATTTATCACTTTGCACAGTCATTACACCAACATCTCATGTGTCGTGACTTGACTATTGGAATACAGCCACGTGGCATGGAACTGACAGCTGCCTCTAATAGATTAATGCAATACCCATAACATAGAGAAAGTAGAATCACAAGGAAATATATTCTATGACAGTTTTAAACATAGCTCTGAATTCTGTCACACTCTTCTCATCAAAGCCAAGGTCAAAGTCTTTTCTCATTAAAAAATGAGAAGGTTTGTAACTGCTTTGATCAATTTCCTTAAGCAAAAGAAATATAAGAATGTCAAAGCTATTGGTAATATCTTGCTTTTAAGTCAAGTGTGTGCACATGAGTGTTCATTAGTCTTTAAATTATATAATCATATATCCCTTATGAATCACAATAAAGTTTTAAAAACTTTAAAAATATAAATTGGCTAGACTATAGAGCTATTTACAAATACCTTTAAAGTCCATTATAATATTGCTTAAGTTTCTTACAAGTTGAGCTTCTTATAAGTGGACATTTCAGCTCACTGCTGGAACTCCCTACAGTGCCTTTGAAAATGCCTGGGTCATCAGAGCCTGTTGATGAATGAGCTGATGTCAATGCATGCTGATATAAACAACATAGGAGAGAAAAAATATTGGAATTTCACTGCAATATTATCAAAGCTTTATTTTCTAAAAATACAGACCTGAAATCACTGAATTCCTTTTTGATCCAGATACTTTTCCATAATGCTCTTTGAACTGCCAACTCTCCTTCCATAGTCTTAAATTTACATCTTCTTCTTTTGCATCCAGCCCTTAGTACCAATTTCAATATTTATGTCAAAATGAATCCTAATATTATGTATAACCAATAAAAAAGACAGTAATTATCTTTTTCTGAGGTGACATTTTAAACCATACCATAGTCCAAGTACATGTGTGGATTTTACTGATATGTCCACAAAGTCCAGCATTGTTTACATGGAATAAAGAATATTACACATGGAAAAAATATTTCCTATTGTGCACTCAAACTCACATTCCTTTCTCTAGTGTAAATTCTTGTACTGAAAGATATATAGATCTCTGTGTAACAAGTTAGGAGAACATAATCCCCACAAACCAAAAGTGACAGGTAAGGAATGGGAAAATAGGAGATAGGAAAAGCACTCCAAGCTGATGAAATCATATAAACAAAGACACTGAGGCATCTGAAAGAAAAAAAAAAAAAAAAAAAAAACGTATAATGAAGCCACACCATATGTGCAATGAGAGAAGTGATGAGAATTCATTAGTGAAAATTCAAATTTAAATTCAGAACCAAATTTGAAGTGCTTTGCATGCGTAGTAAATCATACACCTCATTAGGTGTAAGTGCTATTTTGTTTCCTTGTAATTTGTCTCTTGGTGATTAATACAATATTAAATGATAGGTATTTTTCAGATATTCTAAATAAAGACAATCTCCCAGGATGTAATACCTTTATATATACACCAAATCTGCAATTATGCTTTGCTATAAAATCACAAATTAAACATTGAAGAAAGAAAATTTATCTTAACTATCGTTTTACTGTGTCTTCAAGAAAATAAATGTTTTGAACCATAAAATTCAGAGACAATCTTGAGATTTATAATACTTGTTATGATTTGGATGTGAGGTATCCCCCAAAAGCTCATGTATGAGACAATATAAGAAAGTTCAGAAGAGAATGATTGGGATGTGAAAGCCTTAACCCAGTCAGTGAATTAATCCCATGACGGAATTAACTGAATGGTAACTGAAGGAGGTGGGTCATTGGGGGCATGGCTTTCGGGTACATATTTGTATCTGGTGAGCAGAGTCTTTCTCTCTGCTTCAGGATAACCACAATTTGAACTGCTTCCCTCTGCCACATTCTTCTGCCATGATGTTCAGCCTCACTTAGAGCCCGGAGAAATAGAGCCAGCCTTCTAAGGACTAAGACCTCTGAAACCATTTGTCCTCAAATAAACTTTTCCACCTCTACAATTGTCCTGGTCGGTCTTATAGTCGCAACAGCAAAAAAGCTGACTAATACAGCAGCAAAAAGCTGACTGAAACAACACCCCCAGAACTAGATTTTTCTGTCAATTCTGGCTTCCAGAGGTTTTCTCTGTTATTGGTTCTTTTTTTTTTTTTTTTTTTTTTAAATCACTTATCAGAAAATGTCTTTATTTTCCCCACATTCTTTTTTTAAACTTTTATTTATAGTAGTAGTATTATTACAATTCATACTGCACATATAGAGCATCTTTTTACACAAAACAGTTTGTATACAAAGTATATTCGTAGCATTCAAGCCTTCAATCATGCATTTAGAATAATGATGACCATCTTATTCAACCACTTTTTCAGGGCCATGCTACTGGTTCCTAACAGGCTCATGTGGTTGACAATGCAAGAATATTCAGAGGCAAAGTTATTAGATGATAAAAGCTGTAACCTGATTAATGTATTAATCCATTTGATGGATTAATAATTTGAAAGTAGGTCACTGGGGGCATGCCTTTAGTGACTATATTTGGTCCCTTGTACCTCATTCTCTCTGTTTTCCAGCTACCATGAATTAAGCAACTTTTCTAAGCCATGCCCTGCCTCCATATGTTCTTCCTCATCACAGGCCCAGACCAATGGAATGAACCAGTCATGAATGAGCCTTTGAAGCCATGAGCCTCAGATAACCTTTTTCTCCTTTAAGTTGTTTTTGTTGGGTGTTTTGGTCAAAGCAATGGAAAGCTGAATAACAGCTCATTTTGTGATAAGTAAGCATTAGATATTTGATTTCCATATCCCTTCTGTGCTGCAGGAAACTATATTTTCTGCTCTATTACAATAGGGAAAAATCTGCATGACATAATTGTTGGCAGTAGTTTCTTGGGATATGATACCAAACAAACTGACAACAAAACAAAAATAGAAAATGAGGCTGTATAAGTATAAAAAGTTTTTTGTGCAGCCAAGAAAAAACTAAACAGAATAAAAAGGCAACCTACAGAAAAGACAAAAAATATTTGCAAACCTATCTAGTGAGGAGTTAATATGCAAAGCAACTCTTCCAAATCAATAATAGTAAAAAAACACATAAATTTATTAAAGAACTTGAATACTAATTCTCAAACAAGAAATATAAGTGGACAACATGTATATTTAAATGTATTTCACCATCATTAATCCTCAAGGAAAAAAAAGTCAAAACTGCTGTGAGATATTATAGTAGACCTATCTAAAGAAGGCCATTGTTAAAAACAAAACTTACAACTACAATAGTTTTGGTCAAGATGTGAAGAAAAGGAAAATATCAAACAATGCTACTATATAATGTACCAATCAAATTTCTGGATACGTAGTCAAAATAATTGAAATTCTAAATTTTGAATAGATACTTGTTCTCCTATATTTATTTCTGCATTATTTATAGTAAACAAAATTTGAAAAAATCTAAATTTTCATAGATGGATTTTAAGAATGGGATATTATTATACCACAAACAACAAGGAAAATCTGCCATATTCAACACTTAAAGACATTATGCTAAATTAAGTAAGCCAGTCACAAAGGGACCAATACCTTGATTCCACTTATGCAAATTATCTAAAATAGTTAAATTCCAGAAGTAAAAAGTAAAATGTTGATTTCCAGATGCTGGGAATCCAGGAAATGAGGAGTTGCTGTACAATATGTATACATTTTCAGTTATTCAAGATGGTAACTTGTAGACATCTCCTGTACAATACTGTGTATACAGTTACAAATACTATGTTATACAATTACAAAATTTCTTAAGATGGTAAATCTCATATTATGCATTCTTACCACAGTAAAATAAAAACAAAATTCTCTGTTAGGATACCTGCCATATAGGACCATTTATATATTGCTCTGCATTTCCCAGCAGTTGTCTTTTCCTCTGTCTAATGTATATTTTTCCATCTCCTCATATGCCCTGAGTTCTGGAGTTTAGTTCCTTGACTTGCACTTTTGTTGCCTTCTTTTTACATAGGGACATGTGCACAAGTGTGTACAATAATAAGTGTACATAAGCGAAACTCACACTCCCCAAACCCATTTCCTCATAAATGCATTTTCTAATTTCAAATAACTAACAAGCAAATAAACTTACACTACACACTACACACCCATTTTTTTTTTCAAAGGGAACACTAACTTTACTCCCAAGACAGAATGTTTTATTTTTATGTAAGTTACTTTTGGGGTCTTCTGGTCTTCCATTCTTTTTTAATCCAGTTTGATAAATTTTTACGAACAACGAATCCTAGTGAAACAACTATTGTTTTATTTTACACAGAAAGAAACAAACATTCCTTACATCAAAATGGAAACCTTGCTCTTTTACTTACATTACTACTTTTGCATTCTATATGCCTTCTGCCTTTCACAGCCATATTTTAAATTTTGTAAGAATGAAAGTCCATACTTGCTTGGCTGATTTAATCTTTTTATAATAGGTTAAAGTTTTTTGAGTTTACAAATAATCCCCTAACTCAAGTTCTTCATTCTCCAAGTGTTGGATTTCTGGTAAGGATATAATAATCTCAGATAAAGGAATATCTAGATAATTCCTGTTACTGAAGCTTCAGAATCTGCTGACATCTATTCTTATACAGATTCTGACCTTCTACACTAACGCAGACTTGATTCCAGTGTTTGAACCAAGTTCTCATTTGAGAGTTGGTTGTCTTTCACTCTGTAGCTTCAAACTTATAGTGAATTTTCTTGTTTTTCAGACAGAACTTACTATATGTATCTTGCTGGCATTTTGTTCCCATTAACTTCATTCTCCTAAACTCTGCTTTTGCTTCAGTTCCCACTGATTGATGTAGAAGCTGCCATCACTGAACTGGCAGAAGACAATCAGAGGGCTTGTCTCTAAAGACAGTTTTTAGAGGCAATGACACCAGTTTCCAGAAATTTGGAGAGTGACATGAACTTGGTTAATAAGAAACTGGAGAAAGAGTTCAGAACAGTATAGAACTGACTGTTTCAACTTACTAAGTACTTGAAAGAAATTCATACCTCTGAGATAAGATTAGATTCACAAATAAGAAAAGAAATTGGTTTTTAGTTATAGAAGTTAGAGTCATAGTCTTGAACAAAAATACATTTTACTTGTTTGATTTGCATCAAAGTGATGCAAGAGAATTCTTCACAAGGCTGCAAGGACATTTATGAGCCTGTGAAGGGAGTAGGCAGAGGTGTGATTGTCTCCATTTGACACCTGAGGAGGCAGGGAACAAAGCTGGCTGGTTTGAGTTGAGGCTGACGCTTTAAGAGCAGATATTTATGTTTCTTCCGTCCTAGTTGGATAGCTATATATTTTCATTACAATGTCAGTCACTGTCTTATAATCTTTCAGACTTTCTTAATAGTCATAAAAGAAGATAATTTGTGAGGAATGTTTATCTAAAGTCATTTATAAATCTATTCCAGCCTTTTCTACACATATCTTAGATCAATAATCAGATACTATGCAATGTCTTTGGAGGACAGAGTCAATTCATACTTCTCTCAATATTTTAATTCTTTTTTAAAAAACTATAACATTCACTCTCTAAAACCAAAATTTCCATTTAAAATTTCTTTATTGCTTTTTACTAAAACTTAAAATGTTGATTTTAAACTATTTGTTATATATTTTATTTAAAGTTCTTGAAAAAGAAGAAGGGCCTGAGCATTTAGTCTAAGTTGCAATAATTACCAACTATATGTTATTATAGAAATATCTTTTACTCCTGGCCTAATGTGTTGTTATTGACATCTTGAGTCTTGACATATTTCCTGTGGGTGGAAAATTAATTATAAATACTTTAATACCAGTCTATTTTAGAGTAGTATTTCTAAGACTATTTGATTTTGAAAGTTTATAGCTCTCATTTTTAAAAAGTTATATTCTAATTTTATTTGTATGAGGATATTTTTATTATTATAAAGTTTATGTAAAATGATCTTTCCACATGTAGTCTGTGGATTCAGACCTTAGTTCTTTATATTTTGGTAATAATATTGAGTTCTCATTTATGCCAACTCAATAACTGTTGTGAGAAATAACAGGCTGCTGAAATTTTTCACAAAGTATATTTCTTTTGATAGTTATAAAATTATTTAAATAAACTCATGAAGATGAAAAGTTTCCATATTATTACAGTTTTTAATATTATTATATTTATTTAATATTATATAATAAATATATCCCACTTGTGGAACTTGGTCCATGGAAATAGTTTTTGAACTATTTTAAATCTTGGTGCACTTTATAAACATTTAGATGCCAAACTTTCTTATGATTTTTCTCTTCTTAACCTTTTTAAGATAATATTATTATAAAAGGCATAAATACCATAGAAATATGGGTGTCTTTTTTATTAACTTCTTGCATTAAAAAATGGTTATGCTTTGTTAGAGCAAAGCAGAATGAAATCTAAATTCATATCCCTTTTTCCTAATATTTGAATTGTTTTACTTAAAAAAAAAAACATAACTATATCTGAAAAACACAGTTAATTTCTGCTTCTAAGAACCCTGCTTTGATTTGCACTGACTTTCAATGAGTTTCTTTAGCCTAATACTTGACACTTTTTCAGGATAAATACCTTGTACACAATATATGAACACTGGAATTGCAACACAAGAACAATGTGCCATAGTCAACGTGGTGCTTGTGAGTCTACATGGCAAAGCATTCTCATAGCAAGCTCTAATATGGTCTGAATCTCCTATTTGGAGAGGGAATATGTGCCTAAACATTTACTTTAGATTATAGAACTCTACGTAGAAACTTTAGGAAGTTTCAAAGACTTCCATAATGTTTTAGTTTTAATGTAACACACATTTCATTTACATATACTAATGAGGTTTTAATTTTTTGTTTTCAGAAATGTGTGCTTTCTTAAGATAAAAGGCAGTTGTACTCAACTGGCTATCACAAGTGTCAATGTGTACAATGGCCTTCAATTATATAAAATTATGGTTTGTTAAATGAAGTTCATTTCTTTGACTCAGATGTTTGATGCATGTGGCACAAATTATTCATAGTATGAATAATAAGATATTCAAACAAATACATCTAAGTACACAAATATTAATATGAAAAATTTACATAAAACTATTTTTACCAGCACATAAATAACACTTAAACTGTCATCATTAAAGATCATATTTCATTCTTTTAACATTTTTAAAGCATACTTCTTCACACAAAAATTTCATTGTCAAATAATTTAGTGTTTTTCTTTTAATTTCACTCATTAACGCATTAATTTTGGTCTCATACCATATCTTTTCTACTGATACCTTAAAATATATCTCTCACTATGTTGGAGCATAGCATTAAGCATTGGACCACTGATTGATTTGATCAACTCAGCAAATATTCAAAAACTTTCTTGACTTGAAACAAAGTGAACCTGGCATCATACAAAGAAATGAAATATAAACAGACTGGATCCAGATGTTCAGTCATCAAGATGCAAGATGGCTGATCTGCAGGAAAGATAGGTGATTTATGTTTTTTGACTGAGAAAGACTTGGAATGGCTAGAATTAGATCAAGGGAGCCAGGAAAATTATTAATATGAACACTACACTGAATTATTTTTTCCCAGCCAATACTTTGAGCATTCAGTGGGTAGTACAGCAATCAAATGAACCAATAGAACTGCTATTAATGGCTTTGCACTCATGCCCCACTAATGAAAATTGACAAAAAGACAAATAGTATGCAAACGGGGCACAAAGGTTTGAAATCTAAATTGGACAAATTAGTAGAGAAAGTTAATAATCTGGAAACAGCAATCGATGGCCCAAAGGAACAAACTGCTAACATTGACTGAGTCATTACATGAAACTCAAAGGAAATGATCCACTCTAAAAATTTTGCACCAGTGGGACAGAAAGGCAGGTAAAGTTTTGTGATTTTAACTAGAAACCGCTGAGAACTGTGTATGCTCCATAAACATCAAATTTACCTCAGGGGATAGAAAGAAACCAACCAGGTAGACTGCTGGAAAAATGATGACTCCAAAGTCTTTTAACACAGCTGATATACTTAGCTAATTCCTCAGGAAAGAAAGCAACGGGGAAAGTCAGAGGCACCTACATTCTCTTTTTGTGTCTATGTATTTTTAAGTTGATAATGATGCAAAATAGTAAATTGAAGTGATTCTAATTTACTTTCTAGAATTACTAGTCTAAATAATTTGTCTCTTGTATGGTTTTCACAGAATCCTAATACTCCAGGAGAGTTAGTGAGCACAATGACTAAAGGACAAATTAAAGATGAATCCAGGCTTGCAAAAAAAAGTTATTTTTTAAAACTTTTATTAGATGTACTATTCCCATGATTTTAATTCATTCTCAGTTCTTGAGTTACATGGTACCTAAAGACTTCTTAAATTTCACAAGAACCATGAAAAGGTATTTGAATCCGTTAAGATGTTATCTAGAAGTTAACATCTGGGAAATGAATGTTGCACAAATGCTATTTTTTTTTAAATTAAGAAATGAAAAAAATCTGTTTCTCATAGAGTCCTCCAGATCATTCTTCTCTGTCTTTGACAACATCATTCAGCAATTTTTATAGAATAGAACCGAGAAAATTAGCTGACTAGAGTTCTTCTTCAGAGTAGTTTTAGTTCTACATGTTCTTGTTCTATTTGACAACATTATACAATAATTTACATACTTTAAAACTAAAAAAAAAAATACATCAGTACAATAAGATATGTGCTAGGATATGAGTTCTTGAAACACAAGTAAGACATGGCACACCATTAAGAGTTTGGAATTCTGATATAATTTGTTATAGTTTCTCAGAATGTAACATAAGAGACAATCAAAACAAAATAATAATAAATTATGCAAATTTAAAATTTTATTTTTGATTCACATTGATTCCACATATAAATGTCATATTGAATAAGTTCCAGTGGAGGACCAACATAAACATAACATATTACTCTGGATAATAAGATCAAAGAGTGCATAGGCAGGCTGACCATGTGGACTGATCTGGGACCCATTAAAGAAAAATTAAATCACAGTAAAAAATCTGGACCCCAGACATATTCATTAACAAATATAAAGAAATATTTTTTTATTCATGTATGTTCTCTGATCTTTTCAATCAATATTTTAGGTTAGAAGAATGTACACTTTGAGACCCTTACTATGCTAATGGCATGCCTCCAGAAAATGGATTTAGTTTGTTGGTAAATTTTTTTTTTAACCAGAAAAACCAGGGGATTAGGATTATTCCATTTCTTATTCAAATCAGTGTTTTTACAGTCAAAACATAAATATATACACATATTTAATGTATGCATATTAATTACTGTCTGAAACTCTTATTTTTTTTTCTAATAGGAGACTAAAACCCTTGTCCAAAATACCAAACACAAACCCATTATAACATATTCCATACTTTCAGCTGTGAAAATGTTTACATTATGACAATTCCAGAGAAAAGAAAGTCAATTGCTTATCACTTGCAACTTGACCACTCATCTAATAAATTTTCATGCAAATATTATTTTAATAGATATGTATCTATCATTTTTCTTCTTTAATCACATACTCTCTCAATTTACACCATTACCTAATAGCAATAGCTATTACAGATTCCAATTTTATTTTTTATTCACCAAATCTCATTTTATCAACTCTGAAGTTGAAACAAAGCCATTTTAAAGCTCTTTTGTTTATTTTATATTTTGAAATGAATTTTGTAACAATATGTAATCTCACTTTTATTAACATTGAAGCACATTTGCAAAAATGGATGACATAATTAATTTTGATCATCGTGTTGATGAATACTAAACTTGCATTTATTAAGAGTTGAATGATTAAGCAATCCCTTGTATGAGTGCTATATAATTTGTCTAAATAATCAGTGGTAAGTTATATTTAAGAGAGTTTTAATAATTTGGAAATAAATTATTTAGATCATTCAGATGAAGAACTAGGATTTGTTATCATTTTTACCACTTAATATAATGTAATACAGGCTTCTATCATCTGAACACTTACTTTTAATTATGCTTCAAGAACTGAGAAGAATCTGTTAATTTATGATATATTATACCATATATAAATTTTCTTTTATCATGAAATTAATATTAAACTATGTATTGCCCTGTAGAATTCTTCCCTTGTCAACAAGAATTTAGAAAATAGAAATGTGTAAATAATTTTGAAGGCTATGATCTTCATATATCCCATAAAAATTGAAAGTGATCTTTGCTTAGCATTTTAGGAGTATTTAACTTCAGTACTAGGAATTGAGGAAGAGCAATAACAGGAACATAACTCCTCAATAATTTGTGACCTAAAACATGCCCATCAGTTAAATGAGCTCTTCTGTTTTCGATTCTGAGTTTCCTCTCCAATAGTAAAAGCATATAGTATAGATAAGAAAAAAATTGGTTTAAAAATATCATGCTTATTTTCACTGTCTAATATCCTATCAATAAGAGAGGCAAAATAGCCTATCTTATCCAAGAAGTACATAGGGCTATTTACTTGAAATATTACCCTTTGTCCATTGCATGGATACATTTTAAATATTTCCTCATAAGATAAAAATAAGTAGAATATGTATTTGCCTATTATTAATTTTTGTAGTCACAAGACTGTGAGGTTTTTTGAGTAACCTTGCCAGCGATGAAGTGAAACTCAAAATTCAGGGTTAAGTATGCAGTGCACACATTCACTGACAGGAGAGTTATTAGTTGAGAGACTTTACATCCAAGAGTACAACTGGAAGAAGAATCTACATATAGGAAATTTGAGGATCTCATGGATTTCCCCAATATCAAGTCACACTATTTAAGCACAACATGCCCATAATTGGAGGACTCTTTGATTTCAGTATAAAAAATCTTTATCCATTATATGAAGCAAGGAAAATAATTACTAATGTTTACTGTGTTAGAAAGTAATTGACACAGGCTTTGCTTTTGTAAGATTTATATAGACTTTAGCTCTTTTAGAATTTATTTTAAAACTGGAATTTTCAAAATTTAAATAAAAATTTTCTAATACACAAATATTTAACTAAACTGTATGTGCTATCAACTCTAAATTTTATTTTTGAACTTGAGTACTCACATCTATTCTTATACTTTGCTTTATTTTTTAGATGAAAGCATAAGAGATGTCAATTTTGTATTGAAATTTTTGAAAAGTGATGATGTATTTGAATTACAGTAATTGTTAACATATTCAATATTGCACTACTGAATGGGTAATAAGAACTTTTGAGAAACACTTTTTTTCAGAAAATAAATTTAAAAATCTTTATTAAATAACTTTTATTTACTTACCAAAATATCTCTTACAAAATAACTACTTGGCAGAAAAAGAGTATACCTCTTATATTTCTTTTGTCTGCTCATTTTTGAAAATTACTTTAAAGTTATATGATTATTTTCAGCTACATTTGAGAACTTTAAATATTGCTCTAAATGAAAAAAAAAAGGTAATAACAGGCAATGTGAAAATATAAAAAAAGAAAATTGAAATATTTTCCTATGAGGAGGACTGGTTAAATAACATGCTCAAAAGTCTTCCTTTTGAGTCTTAATCACATTTATTTCCAACACTAGGTCTTTTATGTAGTATTGTATGTGGGGAGCGGTGACTTGGTTCAGGATCTGACTGTCTTGCAGCAGGAGCCTGCACCTGCACTGGCAACTTCCTGTGGAAATGTGAAGGTCAAGATTGCCCAGTTGATGCCGGGCGCGGTGGCGCACGCCTGTAATCCCAGCACTTTGGGAGGCTGAGGCAGGAGGATCGCAAGTTCAAAGCCAGCCTCAGTAATGGTGAGGCACTTAGCAACTCAGTGAGACCCTGTCTCCAAATAAAATACAAAAAAGGGCTGGGGATGTGGCCCAGTGGTCAAGTGCCCCTGAGTTCAATCCCTGGTACAAAAAAAAAAAAAAAAAAAAAAGTTTGCCCAGTTGCTATGATGACACCTTGCTTAAAAAGGTTTTGTGCAAGGCACAGGACTATCAATCTTCACCCTGAGTCCAGACAACAGCCTCCAAGGGTGAGAATTTTGAGTGCAAAGAGATAGTTACAATTGGTTGCCAATACTTCATTCTTCAAGAATGCCTGCTTTGAAGAACCTTTCTCACAGAAAATCCTTTTGATGATAAAACCTATATAATAAACATGCTGATCTAGCTCTGGGTCATTGTTCCTCCATCAGAGGATGGTGTCCCACCTGGTCCCAGCTTTCTTTCTATGTGTCTGTTATTTCTAGTCCCTATTACCCCTTGCTGGTTTCTGAATTAACGGCTGTGCAGGTCATGGCAACTATACACCTGTGTTTTCATTTTACAATGTGGGTCTATCAAATCCAAAATGTGGTTAGAAACTCTGTCTAGGAAATCTGTGTATGATTGAATATGATCACATTCAATCAAGTTGGAAATTACATATTGGAGTTAACTTTAGAGATCAACTAGTCCTCTTTATATGAAGGAGCCCTAATTAGGAAGGGCTGTTGTAGCTAGCTGGAAGCCATAAGTTCCACCTGATATGTATGTGACGCACCTGTAGGCACCCGCAAACCTGAAGGTATATAACCGGGTGAAAGCGGTCCGAGTTAGGAGAACGGAGAATTCAGTCAGCCGGGCAGTCACTCGGTCGGTCAGAAGAATCAGAGCGGCCAGAACGTAGGCAGAGCGGTTACAGAAGAGAAACCAGATAGAAGAAGTAATGACTGGCCAGAGTTAGGCCGAGGCTCCAGAGGACTGGTCAGAGTAAGGCCGAGGCTCCCGAGGAAGACAGAAGACAGAAGACAGAAGAAGGAAGAAAGAAGAGAGAAGAAAGAAGCTCTAGTCTTTCTCTAAGCTAAGCTCTATCTTTCTTTAAGCTACTCTACTCTAAGCTAAGAAGAAAAGCTAAGCTCTATCTTTCTTTAAAGTAGAAGTAAAAGTAGCAAAAGCTTAACTCTGTCTCCGAGAATTTTCCTCCCGTGGCGGCGCCGTGGCTGGCCGTGACAGGCAGCTTACATTTATAAATATAGATTGAGATCAAAATAAGGTAAATATGAATAGGAATTTATTCCTCATTTCATTTGACTTTGATTAATTAAAATGGAATAACCCAAATTCTCAAATGTATGTAATCTGCAATCCAAATTATGTGTTTCTATGTATATGCATACATGTGTTGTTTTTAGTGTTGACTAGGGAAAATAAAAAACAAAGTTTTATTACTAATACATCATTTCACCTATGAACTCTAAAGCTCATCTAATCAAGCTTTGTATGAGATTAGACTTCAGAGACTAACACTGTTCCAAACACAACACCTGCACAACATCCTCAATATTTCCATCATTTCGGCAGTGTCCCATCTGAAGATTCAAGAAATGGTTATATCAACCAAGGCTTTTTCAGGAACAAGTGGCTCACTCAATTTTTGTGACTAAAGAAAGGTTTCAAAGGGACTGTTTATAAATATTTAGAAACATTATCAAGGAATGGTGTAGTGTTAGCAGGGCTATCATATCACAAATCTGAACTGGAAAGATGGAAGCATTCACAGGATTCAGCAGTGTAGCTGAGATTTAGTGTCACCTGATAGGAGCCATTGCCTTTTTCAGAGGAATATAATCAATGTGTTTATAGAAGCAAAAAGAATCCTGAAGGAATAAGAACACTGGTTTCTTTCTTCTCCTGCCTTCTAATTTTGATGGATCAAAACCCAAACCGATCCAGTGGAGAAAAGGCAAGATAACTTGTTTGCACTAGTATAGCTGTCAGGCTCCTAAGGCAGAAAACTGCTGAAGAATGGAAAATAATGGATTTGAAGGGGAGATGAAAAATATCTAGCACAGTTAGCTACAGATGTACACTAACCAGGCCATGTATGATATGCTTAAAACATACAAGTGAACCTTAACTCATGGTGCACAGAAATCAGTTCACTCATAGATTGTATTCCACAAAACGTTCAGGGCAGTAACCAATTAGATCACCATCCTTTATTTTTTCCTTTAGCAAAAATTAAGAATAAAGCTAATCATTATGGTGGACCATTAAAGAGATAGAAGAATCTGTGCCCACATAAATTCTGTGCACCCCCATAAATTATACCTGAACCATATCTATCATGTACAGTATATATAACCTTTCTAGGAATGAAATTATATAAATGCATTAATATTTTGAAATATCCTATGTAAATTGTATTTAATTAATGATGAGCCAGACTACATATTATAATGAGAAATGTCAATGTTTTAGAAAGTAAAGATCATCAGGAAATATGATGTAGTTTAAAAGGATCAGCCAAAAAAGCAATTTTATAGATCTTCATTCACATTAGTCTGAGCACAGTACCTTATGTTTAAAAGCTGGGTTACTTGTAGAAATCTAATTATGGTTTTATTGTACTCACTAAAAATAAGTATGACATGTTCATTTATTTCCAATTAGGTAGTTATAAAAAAGTTATACCAAAGAATATAGCCTTATGGAAGAGACTAGATGCATGCAGCCCAAAGAAATGACCTTTATGTAAACACAAGAAACCCAACTCCCTAGAGAATGCTTGATTGTCCAGACTCAAGCAAGGAAAAGCATGTTTTAAACATCTAGTGATTTCTTCATTTATTTAACTAATGAAGATTCAAATTAAATGTGTTAACATACTTCTTAGTCTGGAAAATCATTGACTGGAAACAACAACAATGAAAAATGTATCATAACTCTGTTTAGAAACACGTTTATGAAGTAGGAAGAAGTAGTTAAGGAAACTATAGTGATTAATGGATAATTTCTATTTAGGAACACTTATTTAATTTGTATTTTTATAACATTCTTGAAAGCAGACAAACATCTAAACTATTCTCCTATCAGTGATTTATCTTATTTCACCAAAATTCTACCACTACTTCATTAATTTTAATTCTTTTATCTGTTCTTGAAAGCAAATAACACTTGAAAGTGTGCATGGCTTGACATAGATGGAGTGGTGTGAACACCAAGCTAACCAAGCTGTGAAAGTGCCAGCTATGATAATGTCTCATCTTCTCCACCAAAAGAAGTAAGTTTTACTTGAAAATAGGAAGGCAAATATTGACCAGTGACTATACCCTCAGACTACTAAAATAATATATGAAAGAACTTCAACTGACAGTCTCTAAATCGTGATTCATTTTTAAATGGGGCACATATATCCTGTAATAAATATTTGTAACACTAGCTGTTTAGTTTAACTGTTGAGCTATATCACTTAAAAGCAAAGGTTTTATTTAGGTGGCATAACTGAACTACCTTGAGTATGTAAAAAATAGTCATGTGTTACCATCAAAGTAGATAACATACATGAGCTGTTATTTGAACAAGTTTGCAAACTGACATATATTAAGTAAATTGTTATAACTGCTATTTTATCAAAGCTGTTTATAAAAGATATATTTAATTAGTTACAAATATTCATTCTATTTATTTCTATAAAACAAATTAATGACTTTACAGATTTGAAAAAAAAAAGATAACATGGGAAGAAAATCATGAGGAAGTTTCCTATAACTTATAATTGCACAGTATTGCCATAGGTCAGAATATTAGTAAAGGAAGGATATACAGTTTCTTATTTAGGATTATTTTTAGTTGACTATGGCACTCAAATTGACTTGTATTGAAAGAAAGTTAGGTTTTGCTTTACTATGTAATAATTTAAATTTGAGAAAATTATATCCAGAGGACAATTGTATGAGACACTTAGATATAAAACAACACTGTAGAAACATATTTTGATTATTATCTCATCTTACCTGTCTTTACTCACTATTTAGCTTGATTTCTTTAAAATAGAAGAGAAGTTGCTTATGCATATTAATAAAGGAAAATCACCAAAGGGAAGGATAAATAATTGATAACCTATTTCCCTATGAAACAGTGGATGAGAAAAAAGCCATATGGTTTGTTGATAGGGTTTGGATTAGAAGCCTTCAAATTCTTTTGAAAGAAATCTATAATAAATGTATATAACACTAGCTGTTTAGTTTAACTAGAAAATAAATTACAAAGCTTTAATCTTTTAGAGTTTATAATTTAGAAACCATTTGATATAATTGAACATAAACAGTCTATATTTTCTTTGTCCTCCTAAGTAGTTTAGGACAAGCATGCTGGGAAATAAACATGAAATTATTTATTTCATCTACTATAAGCTGTTGGCATTGTTGTCAAATTTTAACTCCAAAAAGAAAATGTTTTTCAAGAATCTACACTGTACCTTTACATTTAAATAATATTTTTTGTGAGCGAGAAAAGAAAGAATTTGGTTTCTTTTTTTATTTCCAAATGTTTTATATTCTAAATTACTTCTCTTTGATATAATTGGAAAATCATTAAAAGTCATTTATAACTCTTTGTAGTTAAACAGGACAATATCATTATTATCTTTCATAATGAATATAATGAATTTCAATTTAAAAACATATATTAACTAGTTGTATGTGTGAAAGAAAAAAACAAATATATTAGGCACCAATAAAATAAGGATCTATAAAATTATCTCCAATGATAAGGTAGACTTGCTTCATTATCTGAAGGTACAGACTTCATCTCAGAGCCAAGATCCAAGCATACCATACTGCCATCTTGGAAGATATCATTAATTTTGGAATACAAATAGTTGGGGGTCAAGATGTGAAGAAATATGTATAATTAATCCATCATTATATTCAGGGTAGTTTTAAGGCACAAGCCTGAAGGAGAACCCAGGTAAAACTAGAATCCTGACTCTTAGAAAAAATGTAATTTTCCATAAGGGATGAGTCTTCATTGAGATGATATGGAAAGGAACACTCTAAAATTTAAGATCCCTGAATATTGATTGAGACAAATGCAGGCAAGATAATATTCCTGTCCTCATCTAGCTTTTTAAAAACCAGTATACGGGGAATCAACCCATGCAGCTCAAAAACTGTTCTAGGGAGAATTCTTTATGTCATCCATATTGTTCCTCAAAGATATAACAACCCTGTGACAGTTTCCTGCCCTGAAATAAGAAAATATTTATAAAAGCTAAATAATTCATGTCATTTAATCTTTTGTTTTGTTTTTATGCACATAGTACATGACAGTTTTATCTGTTTTAAGTGTGCAGGCTTTAGTGTTTGGAATTCAATTTTTCTTTACAAGAGACAAAGACGGCCTTAATGTTCCCCCCAACATAATTAAATTTTAGATAGACTTTTTCTTGACTCTAGGCATCTGACCTCCCTTTTCTTTAGAACATATAATTTAAAATACCTGCAATTGCACATTCTTTCTTTGCCCCTTTTACAAAGCTCTCTTGCTGGTTTTATGACCCAATAATGTCTTTCTCAAGGACCTTGGAGCCATTCCTTTGAAGAAATGTAACCATCAGGGAAGATAGTCTCTGCCTCCTAATCTCTGGGAAGGTAGGAGCCTAATGTAATGGGAACCAATTAGCAAACACAGATGGCCTAATCACAAAGAACAGCATTCATAAGCTTGGAAATAGTGTGACATTCCTAGAACACATTCTATTGACCAACTTCAGAAGCAGAAGTAGGATAGGAGAGCTCTAAGGCTGCTAAGCTAATCTGAGACTTATGAAAGAATAAAAAAGAAGACAAAATTACAGGGAGAAAATAGTATTTAGGCACTGTTTGAGAAAGTCCAAGCAAAAGTAATGGAGAGTTTTTAAACCAAAAATTTTTATATGAATCCTTTCCATATTTAGATATTGCTGAAAGTAGCCCAGATGAAGTGGTTTGGGGGCATACATTTGATAATTCCAAAGGTTTAAGTATTAATTTTCAATTGTTAATTTGTAGAAATTTTATGGATCTAGAATTTACTGTAAGAGCACATATCTTCTAATGGTTACTATTGGAAGAAACAAACTTTACAGATTTTGAAAATTTATTTTCTCTCAGGCAAATTTAATGAATTATGTATTAGTCATAGTGATTTATTAAACAATTGAATTTCCGTGTAGAAAATCATACCATCAGTAAATGATTATAGGATACCCTTCTTCCCTTTGAAATCTTTCTAAATGCTTTTTCTTTTCAAATGGACTCAGCCTTGTGGAACTATTTTGAAGAGGACATTTTGTGCTACAGTGATGATCAGGAAAGCAATGAGTCACTGTGGAATATATGCCAGAGATAAAAGAATTGGTAAAATCTTTTCTGTAAACATTTTTTATCTTCCCTTAGGCTGTTTATTTCTTCCATGTATGTCTAGAGTTCTCTTCTGTCTACCAAAGGATTTCTCACAGAATTTTTAAAAATCTTTTAGATCCATATACTTTTCCATCAGTTTCACTTTGTCTTCAGAGAGTTCTATAGAGAATATGTTAACAATTTATAATAATTTAACACTTAATCCATTATTAAAATATACTACAACACTCTTGGATTAAAGACACCACGTTTCAGTTCTCATTTGTACAGAGCCTAGATGATGTCATTTCTTTGCTTATAACAAGAAAAAAAAAAAAAAAAAAGAAAGAAAGAAAGAAAGAAAGAAAACATACAAATTGAAAGGTAATGGCTTTTCTTGTACCAGTCCAAGAACTAATTTCGGATTAAATCATCATTACAAAATCTGGAGAGAGTTGAATTAAGAGAGATACAATGACAAGGCTTTCTCTGCAGTAGAAGCTAAGGAGTCATTAATTAGTAGGAACTTTTGAAAAGTAACTTTGATAAAAATTACTGTAGGCTTAATGTGGATGACCTTAAAAGCAGCAAACCCTTGGTTGCCTAAGGTTAAGGAGAACCCCCACACATTTATGAACTTTCTTCAAGAATTGCACCTGGTTCTCATTTTCAAGACTAAGATCTTTTAAGGCTCTGGCAAGGGAAGAAAATATGAACCACTATGAAATAGGCACAGTGCCTCTTCCATTTAAAACAGAAACAATGTCAAAATGAAACCAAATATTACATATAATTATAATGCTCTAATTAAAAAAAAAAAAACAAAATCAAAAACTACTTTCCAGTGTAAAGGATTTTCTCTGAATGAATTTCTAAAACATTATACTAGTTGATGGAAAGGAATTAATTCTTCCCCCAAACTCTTCCAGCCTTCCTGTATTTTATCTAAGGAAGGAATGGCAGATTGAACAGGGATCAAGGCTTCCAGGAAACAGACTCCTAATACTAAATCCAGGGGAAGAAATACAGAGCAGTAAGAAAATAAATGATATATTCCTTAAGATGGTGCAGCAGTATTTGTGCACATCAAGCTCTGAGACGAAAAACTATTAATAGAAACATACTAGGGACATCACAAAGCACACCTTTCTACACAATACTACCACATCAATATAATATTTATATTATTCTAATGACATAATAAATTTATAGATTTCAGCACAGTTTCAAGAAACAGAATGTTTATGAGAAGCAGCACATAAGGAAGCCCCAAAATTAAGAATGAAAAGAAAACAAAAACACTGGAGAAATCTGAGGTCTCTGGCATATTTAAATGCAACACACATTAAATCTAATCTAACCCTAAAAAATTAAAAATAAAACCTCATGCCAAAACTCTATTTAAACTAATTTCTATGTTGTTTACAATGTACCTGGCATACAAATAAAAAATGATTAACTATAAGAGGAAATAAAAGAGTCATATAAAACACTCAATTAAAATAATATATTAAAAAAATTATCAGAGAAGACATGAAAAATAAACACAAAAAGATAAAAGAAAATAGTTATAATAATGTTAGTTATTTATCCAATTATAGTAATGATATCTTTAACAACTAGTGGTTTGAATACCAAAATAAGGTGACTTACCAATTAATAAAAGAAAAAAAAGTATACATTTTATAAAGTAAAGAACTTCAAAGACTTGGTTAAGTTCAAAATAAAGGATCAAGAAAGATATAATATGTTAAAACTAAAATATAACAAAATTAAGCTGGGAATTATGTTAGGTTTAATACCCAAAGATATAAGGCTCCTCAAAGTGAATGAATATAACAATGTAACATCAAAATGGTTGAGGCATAAGTGAGCACCGAAAAGGTATATAAGTTCATTAGTATGTTCAATAATTGATAACTCAAGAAGAAATTTTAAAAGGTGTTGGGAATTTATAAAGGGGTTGAGGTCTTTAACCCTTTGTGACCCGGGGTGAGCCTTCTTTGTCCAGCAAAGTAAGCTAGAAGGGCATACCTTAACAAATGAGATGAGACTGGGAAGGTAAAGGTCGCTGATATCCCTTCCTCTGCCTTCAGAAGACACAGGGAATACCAGGGAGGCAGATCAGGGCTGGAACTCAAGTTTATTGAGGAAGGTGGACAACCTTTATATGGGACATGAGCCAATCTGCATAGAGATTATAGAGACAGGTGAAGAACATGGGCAAATCCTATTGGTAGAGTCCCCTATCCTATCCTTAGGGTGGTTTGGGTTCCCACAATACGTCAGAGGAACGCCCCCTGCTTAGGTCAGGTCCATAACAGGGCATGGAAAGCTGCCAGAGTTAAAGTTCTTTACCCTTTCAGCCAACGTGTTCTAAAGACCCCAACAAAAAGGGTGTGGATTACATAAATAGTACAACAGTTCACTGAATCAACATTTATAGACTACTCCTTCCAACATCAGTAGCATACACATTCTATTTGGATTCACACAAACATTAACCAAGATAAAACACGTGGGGTGCTGTAAGCTACATCATACATATTTAAAAATATGGAAATTTCAGAATAAATTGAAGTTAAACTCTAAATCATACTGCAAAAAATGAAAAGTTCCCATTAATAAATTAGGAATAACCCATGGATTTAAGAAAAAATCTCAAAAAGAATTTTAAAAAATATTTTCAACTATATGTAAATATACCTTACAAGTATTTGGGGGATATAGAAAAAGTTTCTAGAAGACAATTGTATTAGGAAAGGATAAGTTTACAAAATTAGTAACCTAATCTTAAATTTTAACAGATTAGCAGATGAAATGAAGCAAATAAAATAAAGAAGACCAGAAATTAATAAAATTAAGAGGAATAATAGAAATAATAAATGACAAAAACCTTGTTCTTTTAAAAGAGAAAAAAAATTAATAAGATTCTAATTGGTATAATTGAGAAAAAAAGAAATAGGCACTAGTCATGAATATTATAGTGCATTAGGGCCATAACTAATACTCTCATGAATATTAAAAGAAACATAAGCGAGCACTACAAGGAATTCTATGCCCTCAAAATTTAATAAAAAATGAAATTGATGCATTCCTTAAAAACCACAAATTATTAAAATTTACATTAGGAGAAATAATTTCATATTTTATAAATGTAATCAACAAAGTAAATCATTCCAGAATCAAAACAAAACAATACAAAATACACTAGTCTCCATGGGTTTTGCAAACAAAATCTTCCAAATATTTAAGGAAGAAATAATAACAGTTCTCTTCCATCTTTTCTAAAATGAAGCCAGAATTATAATACAATAATCATATACCTATATATATTCAACCTGTCTAATAAATATAGATTTAAAAATCTTTAACAATATCAAAACCAAATTTACTATGCTATACAAAGTTAAGCCTGGGTCAATATTTGTGAAGCAGTTATTATAATTTATTACAATATGAGACAGAAAAATAACCAAAAAAATGCAATATCAAGAGATACACACACACACACACACACACACACACACACTCATACAAAAAAAAAATTGATATGTTTCAATATCTTTTCAGGAAAATATCCTGCAAAAACTAAATGTGAAAGGGAATTTTTTAACTGAATAAATGAAATAGGTAAATCAAAGGAAATTAAAGAAAATCTCAGCTTCCATTATATAGTTAATGATAAAAATGAAATATTTCTCAGCACAGTTTTTAAATATAATACTGGAAGTAATTGCTAGTGTAGTAAGACAATAACAAGAAATATACACATCAGAAGGAAATAAACTGTCATGACTTATTTATGGCATGAGTGTCCATATAGAAACACCAAAGGATTTTTTTAAAAAATCTGACTCTATTATGAATATAAGAAACAACCCTATTGAAGGGAGTTGAAAAAATAATGTTTTGGAAAATAATGGAGACTGTGAAACTGAAGGCAGTTCAAAATGTTGCTCCACACAGTGATATAGGTTATAAATTCTGAAACTATATTATAAAATAGAATCAATAATATAATGAAATTGAATAATGAAATAATGTTTGCCAATGTTAGGAGTCAGATTTATCACTCATGGACTTTAAGGTTATAAAGAACCAAAGGTAGAATGTAAGAATAATATATGAGAATGGAAGACATCAATGTGAACTCCTGTTTAGCCTAATAATGACACAGACAAATAAATAGTGAAATACTTAAATACATGTTATATACATGGATAAGTATATATATGCAAATTTTTCTTGGTCCATCTACTAAAACAACCTAGAAGCAATGAGTACACATGGTTCCTAGATCTTCATTTCTATGACATTCAAAAAAAGAATTAAAGCCTCTTGGAGAAACAGTTGATTATATCACTAGCACAAGGAATGTGCAAAATGAGCCTGGAGCATCTTATAGTAGAAGAACTTAAGAAATTAATAAATAAAATTCATAAACACAAGTTAAGGGGGATAGGTCAAAGTGACATAGGAGCAGAAAGAAAGATCTCCCAGTAGACAAATTTGAACCAATTTGAGCATCAAATTTAATGTCAGTATTAGATTAAAATCTAAAGTATACCATAAGTATCCACATGTTCATAGTTATAGAAAAACTTATCATGAAAAATTTTAAATAATTTGTGCAGACACCAAGCCCCATTGTAGTGGAACATATCTCCATATTTATTAAGTGTAAGCTATGCATAATGACTTTCCCTTAAAATTCCAATATAGAAATGGTGATAAACAGAGTAAATGTCACAGTGCAGAAACCTGATATGCACTACCTGAGACAGGCAATCACAGTTAACTTGCCAGTGATTTATCATGTTAATGTGTATATACTTTATGTGACATAATGAAAATGTAACTATACTTCTCTGATTTTCTGCTCCAAAATCAATACTCCTAGTTTAATCTCTAAAAACATCAGAAAAATTCCAGAGGAGGGACATTCTACAAAATTTCTGACTAGTAGACCTCAAATCGTTCAGTATGATGATACTCTATGAAGGCAGACATCAAAACCATCCAATGTTATCTTCTATTTTCATGCAAGTTATAAAAAACAAGAAAGGTCTGAATAACTGTCACTGCCAAAAGAAAGCTAATGAGAAATAGTTTTGAAGAGTGCTTGGAACAAAAAAGGGACAATGTGTAAAAACATTTTAAATCCAGTTAAAGTATGAACTTTAGTGGAAAAAGAAGAGAAAGATATGTCAAATAAATGTTGAGTGTATGATCTATTGTTCTATGCTATTTATGGTAATGTACCACTTTGTAGCATTCTAATATATTTAAATTGTAATTGTCATTGAATGGAACAATCTGTTAAGGAAATGAACTTGGCTGGTCTTTATAAGAGGTTATAAAATTCCATTATCAAATATTGAAAGAGAATACATGTTTATTTATTACTAAGCTGTATTTCTATTTGTAGTTTTTTAGATATGACTTGGATATAATTTATTTTTACAAACATTGATATTCATATTTTCTTATATTATTAAAACTCAACTATATAATAAATTAAATGCCACCTATAAAATACTATGTGTTGAAATGTATCCATAAAGGCACTTTTTATTTTTTTCATATTCAAATTGGTTACAATTCGTCATAACAGAGGATCACATTATAAATTTGTCTACCTAAGAAAACTTCCTAAGAATTTCTAAAGCCTTACTAAATTTTGTTCAATTAAGACAAAAACTTGATGCACCTGTTTTAGCATGCACACTTTGATTTAAGAACTTGAAGTGCAATAAGTTTTAAAAAATGCTGTATATGCAAATAAACAGTAGATAGACCTCAGGACACAATCTCTAGAAATATGTGAAAGGGCTATTTGATAAGGTCCATGTCATAATCAATCAGGAAAGGTAAATCATGTACTAAGTTTGGGAAAAAAGCCCTATAATTCTACATATGTAGAAAAAATAAATCTGGCTTATCACCAATATTACATGTAAATTCAGATAGATTATGAACTTAATGTGAAAGATAAATCTATTAAAAAAACATATATAAGTATAGCTTTTATGGTAACAATGTACATAATATTTGTTAAATGAAATATAAAATTTTAAAACATATGGGAAAATATTCATAAAATTTTAATTCATAAAAACAAAAATTACCCTTTAAAAATAGAAATCACCAAAAATAATGACATATGAATAACTGGAAGATGATATCTTCCATGTTTAAAAATGACAAGGGATAAATACCTGAAATATCAAGATATGTTTCTAAACCACAAATAATATAAGAAGTTAACTCAATATTAAAAATGGAAAGACTATGAATATCAAGTTCATAAAGAAGGAAACTTGAAAGGCTAAAAAAGCTACAGAAAACAAATGATCAATTTCTCTGTTGATAGAGAATGCAGGTTACAAGGCAAACTTTTACAAATTTAATAATGACAAATTTTAGTTCAAGTGCTGGTTATGAGAAAGGTCTTTATTTTCCCAATGTAAAGAATATTGTTCTGCATACATTCAGATATTTTAGGTTCAAAAGAGAAATTTCTCTGTAAATGATAAATTAAATGAATTTTAAATAGAAATAAAATACAAATTGCCAGGGAAATGAAATCATAAATACATAGAGAAGTTATAAAATAATAAAAAAGCATTTTCTTGATAGCATGGAACTAATTGGTAGCAATAGCTTAAGAGGATCTTTGTAATAAAAATGTTTAGATAAATTTTCCCATGGCATCAAATTTTCTAATTTACTTTAAAAATAAAATTCTGTTTACATTTTCATTTCTTTTATTTTCTTTTTTTGCACCAGAAATTGAATTCAGGGGCACTTAATAACTGAGCCACATCTCTATCCCCTTTTTATTTTTATATATTTTTTAGTTTGGGACAGTGTCTTGCTAAGTTGCTTAGGACTTTGGTTAGTGTAAGGCTGGCTTTGAACTTTTGATTCCCATATCTCAGTTTTCTGAGCTGCTGGAGGCATGCACCACCACACTGAGCTACTTTTTTTCTTGATTCTTGCAGAATTGACTCCAATGGAAGTAGAAATAGTCTAGAAAAATTCAGAGAACTTTTTTTTATTTTTAACAAATCAGCTTCATAAGTAGAATATAGCCTTCATTTTTGTCACTTTCTAGACAAGTGGAATTTTAAAAATGACACAAGATAAACACCATTCTCACCTTTTCTAATTGACACATTTTTGGAAATTATATTAGAGTAATTTATTTTGAATATGGAATTATATATTGTCCATCATGTACACAACCATATGTAAGACACTGCAAAAGAAATAAGTGGAACATAGGTATTTTTCTAACATGATTGAACAAAACCAGACACATACCAATAAAGCAATATAATAATGCATAGGCAGCTAGAATTAAAACCAGAACATCCAAATGTATAGAAAAAAATTTGATGTGGTTATTAAGGTATAAAATGAACCCAAGAAATGAACAGAGAGGTAAATTAAAATATATGCAATGATAAAGATGATAATAATCCTGAGAAGTTAAGACAATTAGAAATCTTTCTGAAAGGAAATTCATAAGGAAAGTTACAATTAGATTACATAGTAAAACACACTAAGCTAGAAAGAAAAGAACAATCAAAGCATTGTCCCTAAATCTCCATTTGGTTATCTACATAGAATTTGAAGAATGAAAAATCTATGAACACTAAAATATAATTTTTAGTACTTTAAGCATGCTTTTAGAAAAGTTTTGAATAGGGTAGTGGTAATGGAGATGATAAATGTTGGGGTTTCTAGCTCCCCCGAACCCGGGTTTGGCCTTCTCTGGCTGGCAGAGAAGACTGGGGGAACACGCCCCAGTGGTGAGGCAGAATTGGGAAGAGGCAGAAGTCGACTGGTGGCCACACTCAGCCCTCACAATAGAAGACAATCAGGCATACACCAGGGAGTCCATTCAAGGCATAAGCTCATTTATTGAGGAAGTTGGATGGCTTTTATAGAAGACATGGGCCAGTCAGCAGAAAGATCATACGGGCACATAGGGAGCATGAGCAAATCACATTGGCGAAGCCATTAGCCTATCCTAGTGGCAGTCTGACCTCTCGACATATGTCAGGGGAACACCCCTTTACTAGGCCAAGTTCCCTTGTGGAAAAAGGGAAAAGATCACCCCTAAAAGAATGTGCTCTTGGGTGGTCATTTTGTTCTGAATGGCAGTATTTGAGGTCCCTGGCGGGTACCCAAATAGGGCTTGGTTACCCAATTGGAAAGACATATCCAAATCCTCTGCCTGAACTTATAAGCAGATCAGGACCACACCAACATCCAGTTAGTGGGTCCTTCGATTGGACCTCAACCTTTAGGTAGAGCATCTGGTTGGACCAATGTCTCTGAAAGGCAGTTAAGGGCTGATGCTTGGAAAAATTTAAAATATTTAATGTAAGCATCGCAGTTTTTAACTGATCATGGGGGCTGCTTCCCCCTTTTTGTTTTATTAATTGGTCCTTTAGGGTCTTATTGTGCCTCTCAATGATGTCTTATCCTTTTGGGTTATATGGGATACCTGTGGTATGTTTAACGTGCCATCTTTGGAAAAATTCTTGCAATGATTTGCTCACAAAGCAGGGTCCATTATCTGTTTTAACCTGTAGGGGTAGGCCTAAGATGGCAAAACATTGTAAAAAATGGCTTTCAGCATGTTTGGCCCTTTCACCAGAATGGGCAGTGGCCCAACAAGCATGTGAGTAGGTATCTATGGACATAAATATGTACTTTAATTTTCCAAATGGTGCATAATGGGTTACATCAGTTTGCCAGATGGCATTGGGCCATAGGCCTCTAGAATTTACCCCAGGGGACTGGAGGGGTGGGACTTGTAAGAAGGACACACAGGATTTACAAGTCCTTACAATCTTTTTTAGATCTTTTATGGGCACCAAGGAAAATTTATGATGTAGTCCTCTCCAATTTAGATGAGTGAGGTCGTGAAGACCTTGGGCTAACTGAAGGTCTCACTGAAATGGAATTGTGGCTGTTAATATCCCTGTTGTGGCCAAGCAATCGGCAGCCTGATTTCCCTTAGAAAGGGACCCAGATAAATCTTGATGCCCTCGGAGAAGTTGGAGAAAGATGGGCCTGTTACACCCCTTTAGTAGGGATCGTACCTGGATCATTATGGGTGTTATAGTATTATTATCCATCCTTATATAGGATGCATTAAGGGCAGGTAATAGGTTGATCACATATAAACTATCTGAGAAGAGATTCATAGGCTCTTGGACATGGGTTAGAGCCAATGTAACAGCATATAATTTTTTGAATTGGGCAGAGCCAGCAACTGCTTCAAAATATTGTGTCCTTTTGCCTGAGGAGGGGTGAAAAACAACTACTGCGGACCCTTCTTTTTCCCCATCTGTAAAGACATTTACTGCCTTGGGGAGTGGTCTGATGGAGAAGAGGACAGGAGGAGCCCACTCCAGCTTGGGAAAGGAGGAGGCCCATTTGGTTGACCAGTAGTGGCAGTCAACCTTTCCTAAAAACCCTTCCAAAGCATAGAAGACTCTATAGACAGTTTACATGGAAAATACAAAATTTGACCATAACCGTAAACAAATTGAAGTTTGGCCTGCCCTGGAGCCACTCTGGCATGCAGTAAACATGAAAGGAAGAGCCTTATTTTAGGCAAGGTGAATCTCTTTATGAACCTCAGGTCAGGTGTCTTAGTTCTGAAGCTGATCTCTGCTTTACAATATTAACCTTTATATAGATTAGGCTCTCATGAACTTAAAAAAAAAATACATTTAACATAAAACCTTATATCTTATTGACAACAGGTCTAGTTGTAGAACACATTTTACATAATATAAATAATTTTTTAATGTATTATCTTTATAAGCCTAAAATTACCATACAACTCTAGTTTGTAGAACACCAACTTGATATAATGCTCTTTTAGAACTTTCACCTCAAGGCTTGTATACCTGAAAGATATGAACATATTTACTCCATCATGATTATATTGATGTTTTTTAAGTTTAGCTCTTAAAGAAATAACATTATAATATTTCAAAATAATAGTTGTCATTCAACCATAGCTGTATAATTCTTAATTTCTTTCAGATGACTTGCTCAAAAAACCAAAACTTAATATACTTAGTTAACCAACTTTCACAGAGCTTTTACATAACCCCTTTTTTGCTCACAATTTCAAATAATCCTTGTAATCATTTGAATTTAGGCAAACCTTTTATCTCAATAAAAATATTGTTACTTACAGTACTCCCAACAGAAACATCTGAAATCTTTGAGCCTCTGCATACACAGAAATCTTTTATAAACCTTTATACAGAATCACACATCTGTTAACCACTTCATGAGAACACAATGTTTAAGCATATAGAATTATACCTGTTGGAACTTCAACTTTTTTCAGTGATGACAAAGCAACCTTAAAACCTCTTTTTTAATTTACCAATTTATGAAAACAATCAATAATGTTACCCAATGGAATTCAAGGAGTTAAGAGTATTCGATGGTATATTTAACAGTTAGCATTTTAACCTTGATAATTAATCGGATGTCTAACAAACAAAGTTATTCACAAATTTACTTTTCTTACATTTACACCAGAGAAGACACATAATGAAAAGACAGAAGAACCACAGAACACAGAATAAGACACAAGGGATATTAGACAACATTTTACTAGTTTTTGACTACCTAGAGAGACTTGTGAGTTAAGTTTCATTTTAAAGGCACCTTTATTTTACCCAACTTAAATTGAACCTTTTAAATCACATGATTTAAGGTATTTGGATCCATTTTTTAAATTTTTTCATGAGTGCTCATTTTCTATTTGCCACATGTCATCTGGACATACGCACATAGCCATAAAAACAGAAACTCAACTGTGCACACATAACACAACAGCAAAGGCCTTGTAGCTTTTTTTTTTTTTTTAAATATTTATTTATTTACTTTAGTTGTACACAAAACGCATTTATGACTCCATTGTAACAACTGTGTAGCGATCCACTTCAATGCAAGTCCGGGCTGAGGTCTGGAAGGGTGGGGAACTGCAATTGTTAGCAGATACAATAAGGCACTTTTTTCTAATCTCTGGTACAATATTTTTATTAAACGTGTCATGACCTGTTTACTTCTTTAGTGTGTCTCCTTGCCTAGCTGCAGGGCCGTGGTGGGGCCCTTGGGGCCACAGCAGGACTGGGCCATGGGGGCGGGGCCCGCAGGCGGTGTGCTCCGAGCAGGCACCCGGGAAAGTTGGTGACCCTACCTGACCACCACTCACATGGCACAGTGGAGGGTGGCTGCTCTTTGCTGCAAGCCCTGGGACCGCCCACCCACAATTCCGCTCCCACGCCAACTCCCGCTCTAAGTTTATTGTGTCTGGCGGAGTCTCCCGCAACCGGGCCAGACGAGGGGGACTGGGTGTGACATTCATCCTTGTAAAAAGCACACCACTTTAAATAAAATTTGCCTGACGAACAAAATAACGGTGGTGTTGGCGGCGGCGGCATGTTGGCCACACAAGGTAGCAGGTCCCGCGCGCAGGAAGGGGGACAAGATGGCGAGTCCTGCGTGAGGGAAGGAGGACACCATGGCGGATGGCCATTTTCCTCTGAGAACTTCTGAGGAGATTCAAGGGGAGGGGCCGTGGGCCCCTGAAACTGCAAGTCTGGGTGATTGCTAACTTTCTCTAATTCTGCAGAACGGGAGGACTGAGAATCATCCTCAAAAACCTCCCGCTCCGTTTCAGGCTTGAACTTCAGCTTCCGCGACTTCAATCCAAAGGGGCCGGGCGCCTGGGATGTACTCTTTGGGGATATTTTAATGGGCCGCGGATAGGAACACACCTTAAGGGCAGAAAGGGTGGGGTACACCCCCAGTGGAGATTCCTCCCCAAGCTCGTTCTCCCTTTCCCTAACAAGCTGCTCTGTGTGGTTCCATGTTTTCCAATCAGAAAAATTGGTGGCGGGGAGCCAGGGGGCTGCCAGATCTTTTCTGCCTGGGCATCTGAGACCTGTAAGCCTCGATTTTTAAGTATGCACATCCATGCCCCAAGGGCTGGATCCTCGCATCTAGTGTACATTTGCCCCATTTTTATTAGGGGATACTCCTACCTTGTGAGCCTGATTGGTGACCAATTGACCTGATTCGCTGGAGATTTTGTGTTGCAATTTCCTCAGGCCCCACGTTGGGCCCCAATTGCTGGGGTTTCTAGCTCCCCTGAACTCAGGTTTGGCCTTCTCTGGCCGGCAGAGAAGGCTGGGGGAACACGCCCCAGTGGTTAGGAGGAATAGGGAAGAGGCAGAAGTCATCTGGTGGCCACACTCAGCCCTCACAATAGAAGACAATCAGGCATAAACCGGGAGTCCGGTCAAGGGACAAACTCGGTTTTATTGAGGAAGTTGGATGGCCTTTATAGAAGACATGGACCAATCAGCAGAAAGATCATAGGGGCACATAGGGAGTATGAGCAAATCACATTGGCGAAGCCATTAGCCTATCCTAATGGCACGTCTGACTTCTCAACATACATCAGGGAACACCCCTTGGCTAGACCAAGTTCCTGTATCAGGAAGTGGGAGACAGCCAGAGAGTTTCTATCTACTGGTGTGTTGTTAACGTCCCCAACAAAAAATAAGTATGAATAGAAAATGTTTGGGCAAAAATGTTTGAAATCAAATTAATCTAATTTGAAGGAATGGCTACAAAGTGAGGAGTTTGCTTACAAGTGGATGAATGTTGAAGAAGAAGGCATTACAAACAATGAGACTGGGTTTTATATAAATGTTTCCCAAAACATATTTACTGAGGATAATGGAATATGTTTCTCATTGGAAGAAAAAGAGCACAGATATGAAGAAGTAAAGACTGGAATAAATTCTGTGTTAATTACATTTTGAATTGTAAGTGTGAACTGATGGTACACAATATTACTATGGCCTGGATGTGTCCCTCAAAACTTCAGGTTGGATCATCATCCCAACAGAAAAGGTATTAAGAGGTGAGGCCTTTGGGAAGTGATCCACCACACATCTGCCCTGATTTGTGGATTTGGCATTATTATGAAGAGGGGGAAGGAAGCTTCCCTGCCATTTAGCCATGTGAGAACATAAGGCATTATCTTTGCAGTCAGGAGCCCTCAACCAACAACAGATCTACTGTGGATTTCCCAGTCTCCACAACTATGAGAAATAAATTTATAAATTACCCAGTCTTAGGCATTTTGTTACAACAGCCAGAACAGACTAAGATGAATGTGCATCAATAAACAAAAGTGGAAAATAAATATATGTATACATGCATAGTTAGCATATATAATATGTGCATATATTTTTTTCTTGGCTCTGATCACTGAAAAAAACCTGGGAAAAAGGACACTCAATTGTAACAATGAGCATGTGTACTGGCCAGAATTTTGTTTTCAATTACAATGTCTCCGAAAATGAATCAAGAAAAAATCTTAGTATTTTAGCAGAAAACCAGATGAGTCTAAAATATCTTCTTGATCATAAATAATAAAATGATGAAAGAATGATCTGTTTGTAAAGAAAATAGAACTCTGTTTGAGGAGGCTCCTATTGCTCAAATTTTAGTTTATTTAACATCAAAAGTAATAATCATTATAACAGATTGTAAGTCATACAGTAAAAGATGAATTCACAAATTCATACTGACACAAATTGAATGCATGCAGAAATTGACATATACAAAAGGTTATTTTACTTTCTTTCCCCCCCTCTCTCTCTCTCTCTCTCTCTCTCTCTCTCTCTCTCTCTCTCTTTCTGTTTGACCAATGATTTAACTTAGGGACACTTTACCACTGAGTGATGTGCCCAGTTCTTTTTATCTTTTATTTTGAGACAGTAATTCCCAAAATTGCTAAACTGCCTCACTAATTTCCTGAGGCTGGCCTCAAACTTACAATCTTCCAGTCTCAGTCTAAGGAGTTACTAGAATTACAGGCATGCACTGCCTGACTAAAAGGTTTTTTTTTTACAGCAGAAGGCCTCAAAAAATTGTGTAAGGTATGGAATTAGAAAACTATCCTTCAATAAACATTATAGTAAGAATTAATTCAGCCATTAGTCCTTAAAAGATTGAGTGAAAACTTGACAAATACCAGGATTCAAATTTCAAAGTACTTTCCCACAAAATACTATATCTTTTACAATTTTATTTACATGTAAATTATCTATAAAGGAAAACTTTAAAAATGATACACTCATGATTGCTTTGGTCTGGGATGGAAATGGAAATTGACCACAAATATGTGGTGATAGTAATATAATGAGAGCAGACAGAGGTGATAGTTTTACAACTTTGTAATTTATCAAAAATCATTGAATTGGGCTGGGGTTGTGGCTCAGCAGTAGAGCGCTCGCCTAGCACGTGCGTGGCCCGGGTTCGATCCTCAGCACCATGTACAAATAAACATATCGTGTACAACTAAAGCAAATAAACAAATATTTTAGAAAATCATTGAATTGTACTTGAAGTAGATTTCATAGTATGCAAATCATGCCTTAATAAAAATATTAAAAATACATTTCCCCAAAGCAAGGAAGAGTAAGATCACAAAAACGAAACTTGTCAAACACTACCCTAAGTAGATGATTAAATTTAACAGTATTAATAATGGAACATGTTAAAATCATGTACTACCTGACAAGAAGAAATGATAAGAACAAAGATAAACTTCTGTTATATTTCTGGCAAAAATTTCATAAATTTAATTCTACTAAATATTAAATAGACTCAAATAAAAATTATGTAAAATAATTATCCTGGAACCTTCACAAATATCACATTCATGAACATAATGGTGACTAAATTCCTATAACTTAGTGAAAGAGGATAAGGAACCATGTTTGGAAATAGAATGTGTCATCCTGAATTATATCCTATGGAGGTAGCACAATCAAAGAAAGTTGAACAGTGTCTGAAAATTACACAGTAGCCATGAATCACTTCTAATTTCCTGATTCTGAATGTTGTATTATGTATATGTGGAAAAATATACTCATTTGTAAGAAATGCACACTAAAGTATTTATTTATGGGAGATAATATGTCCTCAGAAATCATATGTTACCCCCCAAAATTGTGAATTTTTACAGCATTAAGTCAAGGAAAATAATTCAAGTAAAAAGAATAATATCAATATTGACTAATATCAATATTGATTTTTAGTAAAAAAAAAATTCTCAGGAATCAACAAGTTGTATTTATAAGTGAAATGTTAATGACACCTTATTTAAGAAATCTAATTTTCATGGAGAATATCAAGAACTAAGCTAAAAAACATACATCAAAAGGAGTAAGCATTTCAGTAGAATATTTTTCAAAAAATCTGAAATAAATACTAAAGAAAAAGTGTTGCCTATTCTTTAAAAAATAAGCCTATATTTTAGATGACCTCTTGCTCTCTCCCCTGATATTTTGAAGTTTTTTGTCATTGTCTACACAGTTTGGTAGTACGTATGTATGCCTCTCTATACGTGGATCCCACCTATGTCTATATATAACTTCACCAAATTGAAGAGTAACCAAAACTTGGTAAACATAGAAAGATTTTTCAAAATAAATCTGACTTGAAAAATAACAGTAAAAGTTACCATTGAAGTAAATAATCAATAATTTCAAGATGAAAATTTATAAGTCCAAAATAATGTACAAATAATTTGAAAGCAATAATTAATAACTACCTCTTTTTAATACCGCTTTTAGATTTTGCCCTCATGAGCCCACAGTTAGATTTCCTAACACATGATGGGCTTAATTTTTCTGACATTGTTAATACATATCCTCCAGTCTGATAGCAGGTATTAATTATCATTATTTTTATTATTGGCATGGAATTTCAAGTGTTATATTTTGCATTTAAATCTAATCTTGAATAAATTATTCATAGTCTTTCACCTTGTGAAAAATGTGACCAACTCTAAATAGTTGGTTAAAATTACAAAATCCTTCTTTATTCATGAAGTACAGTCAAACATTTCACGGTGATGCTGAATTCTGACATTTTGATGTTATGGTACAATGAACTTATGTTTTAATAATTTGTGAGTCTACATAAGAAATGTTATAACATTCTGGGTTTTTGTTTTTATGAAAAATTACTGTTATTTAGTTTTCATCATTTCTGGAATGTGAATTTAAGAATTTAAAGACATATTTCATTTAAAGTTGATAGTTCTCTGATTCCTCCATCAACACTGAATACCTAAGACACTGAGTACAGCCTGGACAACTTTGGAAAATATAAAGAAGTATTCACTCTGATCCATTTATTTTAGGGCATATTGTTGTTATTACTTATAACATGCACAAGTATGTATTTAATTGTCCAATTCACTAACCATAGCATTATATCTGACAAGCTTTTATTTGCCTAAATTACAATTTTTCTTTTAGATTTAGGATGTTATATAAGTTAAGTCATTTAGTTATATCTTCTCAGATATACACTTTCACTGAAAGATGTTGCTATTGCATCCTCATCCCCAATCGGTGAGATAGTAATAAAATAGAGGGACACTATAAACTCACACAGAAGAAATTCTATAGCTTCAGATCCATCCAAATATGGGTAAATACACAAACAACATGAAAAAAGCAAGGGAACAAACCATCCCAAACAAGGAAAAATGCATAAACAACAGACACCACAGTGGAGGAAATGTCAAAGATGGACTTTAGAAATTCCACGGTTAAACTGATCTCCAAAGTAGAAGATGACATAAGAAATGAAATAAAAGATAAATACAAAAAGTCAAAGATCACTTCAATAAGGAAATAGAGATCCTGAAGAACACATCAGAATCCTCAAAATGAAAGAATCAATAAACTATATTAGAAATTCAATAGAAAGCATTACCAACAGACTAGACCACTTGGAAGACAGATTTACAGGCCTCAAAGACAATGCATATAATCCCTATCTCTCACTCTGCACAAAAATCAACTCTAAATGGCTCAAAAACCTCAGAATTAGACCAGGAACTCGGCACTTACTAGAAGAAAATAAAAGCCCAACACTTCAATTATTTGCATAGGAATTGACTTTCTTAACAAGATTCCTAAATCACAAGAAAAAAACTAAAAATCAACAAATGGTATGGCATCAAACTAAAAAATCTTCTTTCACAGCAAAAATTTTGATCAAGATTGTGAAAAAAGAACCCACAGAATGAGAGAAAATCTTTTCCACATGCACTTCAGATAGGACATAAATTTTCAGGATATACAAAGAACTTAAAAATCTTAACACCAACAAAAGAAATAACTAAATGAATGAATGGAAGTGGGCAAAGGAATTGAACAAACCTTTCTCAAAAGAAGAAATATGAATGATCAACAAATATATGAAAAAGTGTTCAACATCTCTAGCAATTAGAGAAATGCAAATAAAAACTACAGTGAGATTCCATCTCATTCCATTCAGAATGGCAGTTATTAAGAATACAAGTAACAAAAATTACTGGTGAGCATTTGGGTAAAGGAAAAACTCATATATTGTTGGTGGGACTGCAAATTGTTGCAACTACTATGAAAAACAGTATGGAGAGTCCTCAAAAAACTAGGAATGGAACCACCATTAGACCCAGGTATCTCTCTCCTCAGCAATATATCCAAAGGATTTAAAATCAGTGTACTACAGTGACACAGTCACATCACTGTTATAGCCGCACAATTCACAACAACTAAGATATGGAACCAACTTAAGTGCCCTTCGACAGATGAATGGATAAAGAAATCATTATATATAAATATATATATATATATATATATATACATATGTATATATTACTATTACTAGCCATAAAGAAGAATGTCTTTATTAAAGTGCCAGTAAATGAATGGATTTGGCAAGCAAAACATGCCAATCTGAATTGGCTAAGCAAAAAAAATTAATCCACAATGATATATGAATAAAATGATTTTAAAAGTATTTAATTGTGCAAATGAATAAATCAAACTATATTCATTAACATGTGGTATATAGCTCTTAATCATAACCCTTACTTGGTTTTTGAAAATATCTTTCAAAAGTATAAATTCATCTACTAGTAATTACTTATTATTTAATAAATTTATTAAAATTATTAATATTTGCAGCAATGTGGAATAATATTGAGATGTTGAGCCACCGAATAGAAAATAATTTTGTCATGATTCAAATGAATATAGAAATGTTAGAAAAAAGCAAAATGTGTGTTATGGCATGACTTAGCACAAAAGATGAACTCAGGATAGATAGATATTAATCCCAGCACAGTCGGTGTGTGTACAGCCTCCAGTAGGCCCTTCTTATTAGTTACCACATACAGCCCTTATGTGACCTTTAATGACCCTTTCAGTTGTAATTACCATATATATATATATGTATATTATATATGATAATTTATAAAATTAAATTTTCATATTAATTATACTTGATTTCAATTACTCAGGAAAAAACTTTGGCTGCTTGTGCTTACGTTAGTTATATGACATTTCAAACTTCTTTTGAACACATAATAGCAACACTCCAGTGATATATAAATATAGCATATCATCAAGGTATCATCAAGAGAATTATGGCCAAATATTACACATAATTGTATAGGAATATTGATGAATAAAGATGCTACAAGGTGATTTCCTTCAAATTATATTCCAAGTAATTTTACACAGTCCAGCTTTTTCTCCTATATATAGAGAAATTTGCTATCTGAACACAAACGCCCTCTCAAGGTTGAACTCACATTATATGTATGAAATAATGATTATTTAATCCAGAAACAGTTCATCGATTACATCTATATGGAAGATTTCTGCTAACTTCTAATTTCTGCATGCACTAAATGTTGTGCTTGGAAGGAGGAGCGGTCATTTAATGTTTTACTAGTGGAAGCTTTGTGTGGATTGGATGATGGTGTCTAATGTACCTTGAAATGTGCCCTGAAGTAGATTTCTATTAGTAGAGCCAGGGACTTGAAGGATAATAGATCTTAGTTTTAAGCAAATTAGAAATCCCATAACGCTTCAATTAATTACGTAAAAGGTGGGGAGAAAGCACATGTGAACTTTTAAGATAAAAATACATAGGTTTTCAATGTCTGAAGCAAAATGAATTTTAATGATTGCAGGTTGTTGGCAGTGATATTAACTGTGAAACTAGTGACACTCTTGATGTACAATATAACACAAGCATAAAAGTACTTTTCAATTATCTAAAGAGTCAAATTTCAATTATCTAAGAGTCAAACTGTATTAGCGCTTTAAAATATTAAAAAAAAATTTAATTTTAAACAGATTATACAATTGCAAAATAAAGTGTGTGGTCAAAGTGGAAAGCCTAGCCTATGAGGATCATAATTAACTATACCTTTTAAATTTTTGGCACCAAGGGCAACTTAGTAGTCATGATAGAAGTTTATCTTTCAAAATATTCACCCTGAGGGAATTTGGAGGTAACTGAATAGAATCACGCAGCACTCACCAATTCTTCCACAAAGAGGAACAAAAGCAGCAGGTATATAGCTACATTTTTAGGTGACTGCCCATGGGAGAGCACTGGAAATCAGTTTAGGGAGAAACTGGATACTTTTTTAGATTCAAAGGGACAATAGCATAGTAAGAGAAACAAAATATTTCAGCACCATCCACACCAGCTCTACATATGGGATAGTGGAGAGGGGAGGTCTGTTCTCTGCAAGATAAAGGGTGAGTGAGGCCCAGAAAACTCTATCAGCATGGATGCTGGCAATCCCAGATGCTGTTAAGTTACACAGTCCTCATAGGTTTGCAGCCTACTTAATTAAGTAACCTTAAATCTGCACTATAGTCTTATTTAGCAAAAGGATTTCACATTATCTCTCAACAAATCCCAGAGTGTGTTAGCCAGGAGTCATCTTGAGAAGAGACCTACTTTCTGAATTTTCACTGCTCTAGGAGTTATAAACTCCATACATCACAATTCACTGGATGAGTAAGTAGCTGCCTCACTAACCAAACTTGGGCCAGCAAAATCACTATGACTCAAATCCCCGGGTTCCCAGTACTAAAGAGGAAGAGTGTTACAACGCAGAAGGGAACCAGAAGATCAGAGAACTTGTCCCCTGAGACTAGAAGTATGCCCAATTACGTGTAGATTCATGCTGATCTCAGGACTGAAGTCAGATGTCATGTAGTTTCTGAAACTATGACAGAAACTATGACCTCAAACTATGACAATCCTAGATGAAAACAAAGGGGAAGCACTCTGAGGTGTTAGTATATGTAATGGTTTTCTGGATAGGATTCCAAAAGCACAGGAATAAAAAGCAACAATAGAAAAATGTAGTTACCTCAAAATAAAAATATTTTCACCACAGAGGATATAATACACAGTAAAGAGGCAACCAATAGAATGAGAGAAAATATTTACCAACTATTCATTTGATAGAATATTAATATGCATGATGCACAAAAAACTAAAAAAAACCTTACCATGTCTTTCCAGTTACAAGATTATAAAATAAACAAAAAATAACAGGTACCGGTCCATATATGTAGAAAAAGGAACTCATACTCTCTTGGAGGAAATGTAAATTAGTAAAGCCATGATGAAGAACATTTCAGAAGTTTCCTCAAAAGACTATAAACAGCATACTACAGGGACACAGGCACATCAATGTTTATAGCAGCAAAATTCACAATAGCTAAACTGTGGAACCAACCTAGATGCCCTTCAGTAGATGAATGGATAAATAAAATGTGGTATATATACACAATGGAATATTACTCAGCAATAAAAGAGAAAAAAAATGGCATTCACAGGTAAATAGATGAAGGTGGAGAATATAATGCTAAGTGAAGTTAGCCAATCCCCAAAATCCATATGCCAAATGTTTTTTCTGATATAAGGAAGCTGATTCACAGTGGGGTTGGGATGGGGAGCACAGGAGAATTAGAGGAACACTAGAAAGGCCAATGGGGAGGGAGGTGAAGGGAGGGGGCAAAAGGGTAAAAACTAAACAAAAAGATGGTAGAATGAAATGGATATCATTGCCCTGGGTGCTTGTATGAAGACACGAATTGTGTGAATATATTTTGTATACAACCAGAGATATGTAAAAATGTGTTCTATAAGTATAATATGAATTGCAATGCATTCTGCTATCATTTATAACAACTTAGAATAAAAGAAAAAATATATAAAATAAAATAAGTGAAGAAAAGACTGTAAATAAAATTACTAAATGATCCTGCTATCCCACTCATGGGTATTCATCCAAAAGAAGTGAAATCAGCATACAAAAGAGATACCCACCTACATGCCCATATTTATTGTGGCACTATTCACAATAGCTAAGATATGGAATCAATCCAGGTGACCCTCCACAGAATAATGGATAAAAAAATGTTACACACACACACACACACACACACACACACGCGCGCGCGCACACACACACACACAATGGGATATTATTCAGTCATAAAAAAATGAAATTATGAAATTTGTAGCAAATTGGATGAAACAAGAGGGCATCATGTTAAACAAGCCAGAAACAGAGAGACAAATGCCATATTCTCTTTCATACAGAAAGTATTAAAAAAAATTCGACAGAAAATAGAATACTGACTACTAAGGACTTAAGGAGGGGAAGGGTGATGGAGTAGGTTGGGGAAGCACTAAAGGAAGAAGGTGCATACTATATGGGTGTATGGAAATATCACACTGAGGCCAGTAATATTTACAATTAAAAGTGTTAATAAAACTTACTTACCTTAAAGTGTTGGTTTAGTAATGATGGAGGTATATGCAATTTAAAATCAATAAATTCCCTTTTTGCTCTAGCTCTGACTTGTGTATAGAATCTATCTCATTGTGTCCATTTGTACCTATCCTATTGAAAGCAGTTGTCATTTCTCATGTGGATAAATGTCATATATCCTAAAGGCTTCCTTCTTTTAGCTTTGTCCACATGCTTGACACATGCCAATCCCATATTTAACATAGATGCCAGAGCTATTCTTTTAAAATATGTCAAATCCTGTCACTCTGTTCAAAATCCTACAGGCTCTTGTCATTGTATTCAGACTGAAAAAGTCAAATTCCTTCCCTAGATAACAGAAATTGACCTCATCTGACCCTGTTACCTTTCTAATCTCACCTCCTACTACTCACCTCTGTCACTGAGCTCCTGTTACAGTAGTATATTAGTTCCTTCCATTCACTGGGCAATCTCTCACCAGCAGGCCTTTTCTTTACCTGTTCCCCATGCCCAGAACACTTCTATATTTAAACAAATTTAAACATTTGTTTTTAAACACATGTTTAATATGCTAACTCCTCACAAATCTTATTATTTTTGTATCACGAGGCTTAATTCCACTCACCTATTTAATGCTGCAAATTCTCTCTCCTAACACATTTGCACTCTTGCCCTCTTCTGTATTTTTTCAACAGTAGATGTTATCACCACTATACATACACTTTCATATTATGTATGTGGTTTATCATCTGTCTTTCTGTGCTAGAAAGGGAATACTTGTAATAGTATGATGGTAAATAGGCTTTTTTAAAAAGATCAGGGTTTGTTTTGTTTGCACAATTTATTGCCAGCCACCAGCTAGCCTGGCCGCTGGCTCACACTGTCATCACCACCAGGGCTGCAGAAAATAGCATCTCCCCACTGCAGACAGGGCCAGACCAGTGGAAGGGCCCCATCCATTCTTTGGGGAACTGCGACTTGCCCAGCTGTGACCAGAACAAGCAGTACGCACCCACCAGAAAGAGCGACCCAGCCACCAGCTCGCCTGGCTGCCCGCTCTACTCATGCCATCACCAGGACCAGGAACTGCAGGCTTCACCCTATAGAAGGGTCAGCTGCCCACTTGCCCAACCTTCACTGAAATGACTAGACTGGTAGGAGACCCAGGAGGAGGAGAGTGGGGAGAAGAAAGCCAGACTGCCTGCTCCACCACACTGCAGCCAGGAGGGCATCTGCAATGAGAGGCTCGCTCCACACCCATAAATCAAAGAGGCAACTCGCATCTGCCCAGAGAGACACACCAAACTGGGATCCCATAACTACTCAACCCAACACCGATATAATTATAGGCCTGAGGCTACCACTGCCACAAAACTAAGTTAGCGACAATACTACCAAGGAACAACAAAAAGGTCCGGGTAAGACATCACTGAGGTTCCTAGAGACCAGGATGCACCAAAAGGTGCAACCAGTTATGATGTTGTGAACTAACAGGGAATCTTACGTGGGGTTGTCTATCTCTTGCTTATTCTACTAACAGCCAAATTCTAATGATTATACTCTCACTATTCAAATAATTTAACACCTCTATTTTTCTCACATCTTACTTTGTAAACGTTTAAGCCAACCTCTAAGTCCCCCCTTCTTTCATCAGATACTGTAAACCACCATGCAAAAATAGAGACTATAGGAATAAAATAACTGAACCCATCATTTATATTTATAGTAACAAAACTGTAAATATAAAAATAGAAACTAACTGATATATGAACACACATTGGGTACATTGAAAGATCTAATATTGATATTTCCCTAAAAAGTGAGATTCTGGGTAACCTGGAGGGACTTTATAAGGTGAAAGGGCAGAAGTTGTAATACCTCAGGCTTACCTTGCAAAAGAGGAAAACACATAAATATCATGAGGAAACAAGGGAGGAAAATGCCCCAAACAAACCAAGATACTACAACAATAGAAACAAAAGAAAGCACAGTAGGTGAAATGTCAGAGAAAGAGTTCCAGATATACATAATTAAAATGATAAGGGATTTAAGAAATACAGGCAAAAATTGATCTCTCCAACAAAGAGATAAGAGATCAAATACTGGCAACTATCAATCACACCAACAAAGAGATAAGAGAACAAATACAGGTAGCATAAGATTACTTCAAGAAAGAGATAGTTTGAGAAAACACCAAAAAGAAATCCTTAAATTGAAAGAAACAGTAAGCACTTAAAAAATTCAATAGAAAGCATCACCAACAGATTGGACCACTTGGAAGATAGGACCTAAGACAATGAGGAAAAAATATATAATCTTGAAAATCAAGTTGACCTCACAGTGAAGAAGGTAAGAAACCATGAACAGAATATCCAAGAACTAAGGGATACCATCGAAAGAACAAATTTAAGATTTATTGGAATAGAGGAAGGTACAGAGATTCAAACCAAAGGAATGCACAATCTATTCAATAAAATAATATCAGAAAATTTCCCAAGCAGGAAAAATGAATTTGAAAATCAAATACTAGAGGCCTATAGGACACCAAATGTACAAAATTACAACAGGTCCTCACCAAGGCACATTGTAATGAAAATGACTCTCATACAAAATAAAGATAGAAATTTTAAAGGCTGCAAGAGAGAAAAGTCAGATTACCTATAAGGGAAAACCAATTTGCATCTCAGAAGCTTTTTCAATCCAGACTCTCAAAGCCAGGAGAGTCTGGAACAACATATTCCAGGCTCTAAAATATAAGGGATGCCAACCAATGATTTTATATCCAGCAAAATTAAGCTTCAAATTTGAAGATGAAATAAAAAGCTTTCATGATAAACAAAAGCTAAAAGAATTTACAACAAGAAAGCCTGCTCTACAGAATATTCTTGGTAAACTATTCCGCAAGAATGAAATGAAAAACAATAATGAAAATCTGCAAATGGAAGAACTACAATAAAGGGAAAAACCAACCAAAGGAAAAACCAAGTCAAGCTAAATACCAAAAATAATAATAATAAAAAAATGATAAAAATGACTGATAATACAAGTTATGTCTCAATAATAACCCTGAATGTTAATGACCTAAACTCATCAATTAAAAGACATAGGCTAATAGATTGGATTAAAAACCAGACCCAAAAATTTGTTGCCTTCAAGACACACATCTCATAGGAAAAGACGCACATAGACTAAAGGTGAAAGGATGGGATAAAGTATATCACATACGTCGTCTATGTTAGCAAGCAGGGGTCACCATCCTCATATCAAATAAAGTAGACTTTAAGCCAATGTTAGTAAAATGAGATAAAGATGGGCATTTCATACTGCTTAAGGGAATCATAGATCAACAAGATATAACTGTTATATATGCCCCAAATAATGGAGCATCGATATTCATCAATCAAACTCTTCTCAAGTTCAAGAATGAAATAGACCACAAGACAATAAGTCTGGGTGACTTTAACACACCGCTTTTACCACTGCATACATCTTCCAAATAAAAGTTAAACAAAGAAACTATAGAACTCAATAATATAATTAATAATTTAGCCTTAACTGACATATATAGAGTATATCACCCATCAATGAGCCAATATACTTTCTTCTCAGCAGCACATGGATCCTTCTCAAAAATAGACCATATATTATGCCACAAAGCAACTCTAAGCAAATATAAAAAAGTAGGGATACTACCTTGTATCCTATCAGATCATAAAGGAATGAAATTATAAATCAATGATAAAAAAATAAGAAAAGCTACATTAACACCTGGAGACTAAATAATATGCTATTGAGTGATCAATGGGTTGCAAAAGACATCAACAAGGAGATTAAGAAATTCTTAGAGGTAAATGAGAACAACGATACAACATACCAAAATCTCTGGTTCACCCTAAAGGCAGTACTAAGAGGAAAGTTCATTGCATGGAGCTCATTCCTTCAAAAAAGAAAAAGTCAACAAATAAATGAACTAACTGTTAGAGAAATTTGCAGGAAGGGACGGACGCTCGAACTGTCGTATAGAAAAAGGAAAGGGGTTTATTGAATTACCAAAGAAACACGTGGAGGGGATGGGGACAAACCGCGGGGAACTAACGGGAGCTGGAGCACGCAGGAACAGAGAGCAGGAACAGAGAGCGGCAGGAACAGAGAGTGGGAACAGAGAGCGAGCTCAGTCCGGTTCTGGTTTAAATAGAGTAGGGGCCATAAAACCCCCTTGGAGTGAGTCCTTGTCCTATAGGCCAGCAGAGGTCGGGGGGGGGGGTAGTGGACAGGGGGACTTGCTGGTCAGGTTTTTTGGTCACGCTGAGGATCCTGGGAGCTGTAGTTTTTCACAAAGCACCTGGGGAGGTGTGACCTTCTGCCTGGGAGGCGCAGCCTTCTGCCTGGAATCCAACACTAACAACATCTCAAATCCCTAGAAAAAGAAGAACAAATCAACACCAAAAGAAGTAGAAGACAGAAAATAATTAAAATCAGAGCTGAAATTAATGAAATTGAAGGAAAAAGAAAATGAAAAAATTGACAGAACGAAAAGTTGGTTCTTTGAAGAAAGAAATAAAATTGATAAACCATTGGTTATGCTAACAAAGAAAAAGGAAACATCAGGATGGACACTACAGAAATACAGAAGATAATTAGAAATTATTTTGAAAATTTATACTCCAACAAAATAAAGATAATGAAGGCATCAACAAATTTCTAGAGACTTATGATATGCCCAAACTAAATCAGGATGATATACACAATTTAAATAGGTCAATTTCAAGCAAAGAAATAGAGGATGCCATAAAAAAAAATTTACCAACTGAGATAAGCCCAGGAGCAGATGGATACACAGCCTAGAACTACAAGACCTTTAAAGAAGAGCTAACATCAATACCTCTCAAAATATTTCATGAAATAGAAAAAGAGGGAACACTCCCAGACTCATTCTCTGAGGCCAATATCACCCTGATTCCAAAACCAGACAGAGACAAATCAAAGAAAGAAAACTTCAGACCAATATCTCTAATGAATATAGATGCAAAAATCCTCAATAAAATTCTGGCAAATTGAATACAAAAACACATCAAGAAGATACTGCATCACAGTCAAGTGGTCTTCATTCCAGGGATGCAATGTTGGTTCAGTATAAGGAAATCAATAAATGTAATTCATCACATCAAGAGGTTCAAAGATAAAAATCATATGATCATCTCAATAGACGCAGAGAAAGCATTTGACAAAATACAACATCCCTTCATGTTCAAAATGCTAGAAAAAATTGGGATAACAGGAACATACCTCAATATAATAAAGGCCATTTATGCTAAGCATCAGGCCAACATCATCCTAAATGGAGAAAAATTGAAAGCATTCCCTCTAAAATCTGGAACAAGACAGGGATGCCCTCTGCCACCACTCCTATTTAACATAGTTCTTGAAGCCCTAGCCAGAGCAATCAGACAGATGAAAGAAATTAAAGGGATATGGATAGGAACAGAAGAAATCAAATTATCACTATTTTCAGATGATATGATTCTATACAGAGAAGATCCAAAAAATTCCATCAGAAATCTTCTAGATCTAATAAATGAATTCAGCAACATAGCTGGATATAAAATCAATACCTCTAAATCAAAAGTATTTCTGTACATCAGCGACAAATCCTCAGAAAGAGAAACTAGGAAATCCACCCCATTTACTATAGCCTTAAAAAAATAAAATATTTGGGAATCAACTTAACGAAAGAAGTGAAAGACCTCTACAATGGAAACTACAGCAAACTAAAGAAAGAGATTAATGAAGATCTTAGAAAATGGAAAGATCTACCTTATTCATAGATAGGTAGAACTAATATTGTCAAAATGACCATTCTCCCAAAAGCACTATACAGATTCAATGCAATACCAATCAAAATCCCAATATCATTCCTCATAGAAATAGAAAAAGCAATCATGAAATTCATCTGGAAAAATAAGAGACCCACAATAGCCAAAGCGATTCTTAGCAGGAAGAATGAAGCTGGTGGCATTACTATTCCAGAACTTAAATTCTACTACAAAGAAATAGTAACAAACACATCATGGTATTGGCATCAAAATAGACCAGTTGACCAATGGTACAGAATAGAAGACTCAGAGATGAACACACACACCTTCAATTATCTTATATTAGACAAAGGTGCCAAAAATGTTCACTGGAGAAAAGACAGCCTCTTCAACAAATGGCGTTGGGAAAACTGGAAATCCTTATGTAATAAAATGAAATTAAATCTCTTTCTCTCACTATGCACAAAACTTAACTCAAAATAGATCAAGGACCTAGGGATTAAACCAGAGACCTTGCATCTAATAGAAGAAAAAGTAGGCCCAAATCTCCATCATGTTGGTTGAGGCTCCAACTTCCTCAATAAGACCCCTGTAGCACAAGAACTAAAAACAAGAATCAATAAATGGGATGGATTCAAACTCAAAGGCTTCTTCTCAGCAAAAGAAACAATCAGTGAGGTGACTAGAGGACATGCAGAATGGGAGCAAATCTTTACCACAAGCACATCAGATAGAACACTAACCTCAAGCATTTATAAAGCTCTTAAAAGCCTTAACACCAAAAAAAAAAAAATAACCCAATCAATAAATGGACCAAGGAGCTAAACAGACACTTCTCAGAAGATGATATGCAAACAATCAACAAATATATGAAAAAAATGTTCAACATCACCAGCAATTAGAGGAATGCAAATAAAAACAACTCTAAGATTTCATCTTACTCCAGTCAGAATGGCAGCTATCAAAAAAAAAAAAAAAAAAAAAAAAAAGAAAGAAAGAAAGAAAGAAAAGAAAAACAATAAATGCTGGAGAGGATGTGGGGGAAAAGGCACACTCTTACATTGCTGGTGGAACTGCTAATTGGTGAAGCCAATCTGGAAAGTATTATGGAGATTCCTAGGAAAACTTGGAATGGAACCACCATTTGACCCAGCTATCCCACTCCTTGGCCTATTTCCAAAGGACTTAAAAACAGATTACTACAAGGACACAGTTACATCAATTTTTATAGCAGCACAATTCACAATGGCTAGATTGTGGAACCAACCCAGATGCCCATCAGCAGATAAATGGATAGGGAAACTTTGGTATATAACATAATGGAACACTACCCAGCACTAAGAGAGAATAAAATCATGGCATTTGCAGGTAAATGGATGGAGTTGGAGAAAATAATGCTAAGTGAAGTTAGCCAATCCCAAAAAACCAAAGGTTGGATGATCTCTTTGATATGAAGATACTAACTTATAAAGGCAAGAGAGAGGGGATGAGAGGAATGAAAGAGCTTCAAATAGAACAAAGAGGGGGGAGGGGAGGGGACAAGGGGATAGGAATAATGGCAGACTGAGTTATCCATGATTACCCTAAATACATGTATGAAGACACAATTGTTGTAAAAATACTTTATATAAAACCAGCAACTTGAAAATTGTGCTCTTTTATGTAATATGAAATGAAATGTACTCTGCAAACATGTGTAACAAATTAGAATAATAAAAGAATTAATATATATATTACAAAAGACTATAAAATAGTTATAAAAGATTGTTAAAATGTTTGAATTTAGTAAGAGCAAAGGTGATCAACATAAAACATCAATAGTATTTCTATATATTAGTAAAAATATATAAATATATTTTACAATGATATTAAACATTAGATATTTTAAAAAATAAAACATTTATACTCAAGAATATAAAACATTCTTAATATTTATTATTAATTATAATCTGTTTATTTCTTTCTGGATTTTTTTGTGGTAAAAATATTTTTTTAATCTTATTGGATGGTTGATATTTTAATTTTTCTTTAAATATTCCTGAGGGTTTTTTTTTTTTTTTTTTCCTGAGGTATAGTTGAGATGCTTAGAAAAAGTTTGGTCTTTTGAAGTTTTCCCTCATGTTTTGTTAGGTAGGTCAAGTGAAATCTTAAGTCTAAGATTAATTTTCCTTTTCTATTCAGATAAAGCTATTCTGAGTATTCAACTTGAAGTCTTACACATTATGGTGTTGTCTCATTGTTAGGAATAAAATACATTACTAGGTGAGGTGAAGTCTAAGAATTTTTCTACCTGTTGTACCAAAAATGTTGTACCCAGCATAATTCTAATTAAAACTCCAAGCCATGTCACACTTGAGCCAATAAAAAGCCTATATTAAGCTGATCAGGGGCCACCATCCTCACATATCACACAGTGTGACAAGATGGCGTGCCAGCAGTGATTTTCAAGAGTTTATAAAGAGAAAAATTACAGAGGGCCGAATATTCAGTTGCAGGGTTTCAGCCAATGCCAGCAAGCCATGTTACAGAAGCTGAATCTTGGCAGTTAGCAAAAGAAAGCAATGGGTACAATAACATTTCCCACAGGACTTTCCATGTTGGTATAGCAATGATCAAGTAGAAGGGAATGGGGTCAAGATGACTCTAGTTGAGTACACGTTAGAGAATGGTTACTAACATCTAGACAATCAATCTCTGACAAGGTATGTGCCCAGGAAAAATAGAAACCAAAGAGAGCAATTTTACATTGCATTGGAATTACTATTTTTATGCTGTCAAGCGTATTATGCTAGGTAACGATTAATGGGTACAGAGGCAGGACTTTCCGTATTCTATTATTTCTGAGAAACAAAACTATTTCTCGGAATTCCTAAGATGGCTGCAGAAGAACAAGATGGAGTCCCTTTAGTTCTCCTATCACATTCCCCACTGGTCTTGTAGGAATAGATGAATATTTGTCGTTATACATCTGTGTCTAATTCATCTAAGTCTCTAGAGGTCAACTGATCATAATGGGTATGCAATACAATAAGCTTGACAGATTGGATTCTTTGTTGGATGTAGTGGCTTACACAGTTTATTACACATGGAGCAAACATAAGTATTAAAAGTATAATAAGCAGGGGACCAGCTATAGTGTTGATTAAAGAGAACCAACATTCATACCAGGTTTTCTGGTTTTTGTGGGTTTTCTCCCTTTCTTTTAGTCTCTTCCTTACTAGAGACAAACTATCTCTGATGACACCTGAATGATTAGCATAAAAGCAGCATAGTTCTCTTAATGCCATGCACAATTCACCTTGCTTTAGGAGCAGCAAATCTAGACCTCTTCTATTTTGTAGGGTGACCACTGCTAAATGGTTTAGGGATTCTTTTAGCCTGGATACAGACTTTTCTAATTCTGATATGTCTTTGTCTATCTGGGTACTGCGCAATTTAGAATTCTGACCTTGGAGTATTAATGCTATTGTTCCTACAGCAGTAGAGCCTGCTATCTTACCCGTCATTGGCTAACCAGCCATCCAATGGAGCCCTTTAGGATCGACTATATATGATGACTAACAGCCGTCCCAATTGTGAGGAGATGTTGCGGCTTTAAGGCGACAAGCCTTTTGGTGATGAGCCAAATTGCATAGCATATCAAATTGATTAAACAAATCAGCTGCCCCTAAGTTCCATCAAGTAACACACTGAATTCTCTAGACAAATACCCACAAGGCATTGTCCCATAAAGTCCCAAACAATGAAAGATCAAAATGTCCATTTGTTGTAACATGTTGATGTAGGAGGCCCCATGCATGTAGAGCAGAGGCCACACTGTTGGTGAGGTTGTTTGATGTTTGAGCAGCAGGGATGCTTGCGGCGGCCGCGATCCCTGCAGCTGTAGCAGCAGACGTCTTTTTTATGTTTAGACAATGCCACCGGCAAATCTTCAGGGCCCGCTAGCTAGAAACTCAAGCATCAATTATTAAAGGAAAGGCAGTGCTATTGCAGCACTGAGTCAAGAGGCAAGTTGTCAAACTACAAAATAGAATAATTAGATTAGAAAATTAAAGTTGATTTTTGTTCACACACATCGCTGGTTGAGCTTCTACAAACATAAGTTGGAAAAATATCATATTTAGAACAAAACAAAGAAAGACTGAGGGTAATTACTGCATTAAAGATAGATTAAAGAAAAGGTAAAGGCACTTTAGAGAAATAATTTGTTAGCTGCAACCCTTGAGTCTCTGTATACAGAGCAATCTTTTACCTGTTGAGATAATTGAAATTAATGAGCTATTAAACAAATGAAGTTAATAACAAATAAACAATCTTAAGTCAAAACACCAAAAATATCAGGTTATATAGTACTAGTCATATTGTTTGCTAAAGAGAAGTCCCAGGGACACCAATAAATCAAAATTGAAAGTACCTTCATTTATAAAATTATTTACCTAAATTGAATACTCTTAACCTAAAATGAATTAAAGTTATTTGGATCCATATATATATATATATATTTTCTTTTTCATAAGCGCTTTGTTCTTTGTGACGTCACACTGGACAGACGAACAAACATACAAACATATATTTGTGACGTCACATTAACATGAAATATAGACAAATGTACAGACATAAAGACATGTATAAAAAGAAAAGAAAAAAAAAAATACAATTGTGTGCACACTAAAGAGAGATCTCCTCGTCCCGGCCGGGAGGAATGACACTTAAGTTGTGAAATATTTTGAAGGACTCTTTTGAGGGAATCATTCTATACCTTCATCTTGGTCCTCTTGATTTTGTACCTTTTTTATTAATCTTGATTCTTCAATAACTTCATCTTGATCATTTTGATGTGGTACCTGTTTTATTAATCTAGATGGTATCCATATTGGAGAGCATTCGTCTTTTGGAAAAACACAAACGGATCCTCTTCCCCAAATTAATACTGGATCTGGACCCTTTCCATGTACCTGAAAGAACATCCTTCCAGTAAACCAAAGGTTTATGTTGTTGGTGTGGATTCCAATGTCTGTCTCCAGCAGAATAACCATTAGAGTCTAAAGTTAAAAAATTTAAGGTAAACAGGGCAACTGCCAATCTGTCCTTAGGACTTTTCCAATTTCCTTCTTTTTGTTTTAATAACATAATTTTCAGTGTGCGGTTTGCTCTTTCAATAATGCCCTGACCCTGAGGATTATATGGGATGCCTGTTTTATGGGATATATTGAATTTTGCGCAAAACTGTTTGAAAGATGAGGACGTATATGCGGGGCCATTATCTGTTTTAAGCCTTTTGGGGATGCCCAATGCAGCAAAAGCTTGCAAACAATGAGATGTAACATCTTTAACTTTTTCTCCAGAATGTAAGGAAGCAAAAGTCATGCCTGAGCATGTACCTATGGTCACATGAATAAATCGCAATTTTCCAAAACTTGGCTCATGAGTAACATCCATCTGCCACAAATGATTGGGCATTAATCCTCTAGGGTTAACTCCAAAATGAGGATTGGGCAAATGTGTCATACAAGATTTACAATCTTTTACAATTGTTCTGGCTTGCTCCTTTGTGATTTTAAACCTACGTTGCAAGGTGGTGCTGTTGACGTGAAACTGGGAATGAAATAAAGTAGCTTGTTGTAGCGCTGAAAGTATAAATACTGTTTTTGTAAGTTCGTCAGCCTTTTGATTACCTTCATGGAGGGGACCAGGCAAATTAGTATGTGCTTTAATATGGCCTACGAATAGAGGTTCTTTTCTTGCCCACAAAAGTTTTGTATTTGATAAAACAATTTAAAGGCTGGAGTATGAGGTGCTATTAGTCCTGCTAACTCTAATTTTGGGACGGCTTGTACAATATAGTGGCTATCTGAAAAAATGTTTACGGGCTGGTCCCTAAAATTTTCCAGAGCTCTTACCACAGCTTCCAATTCCACTAGTTGAGCTGATTTGTGTACAGTTTATGTAAGTCATATTTTCTTTTTTAGTGACTACTGTAGCAGTACCATTTGAGGACCCATCTGTAAATACATTAAATGCCTTAGGAATAGGTTGATTTTTTTTATTACCTGTGGAAATATAATAGGATGATTAATACAAAAAGATAATATAGGGGACTTAGGAAGATGATTATCAAAATTTTGCAGAAGTAGAGCATTTAGCTATAGCCCAATCATTAATCATTGAAGCATAAGTATTTCAATCTGTGATGATGAATAGGGAGTAATAATAGTAGCAGGGTGAATGCCAAATATTTTAGTAGAAGTCTTAAGTCCTTGAAGAATAAGTTTAGCCACCCTGGAGGTATAAGATTCAATTATACTTTTAGGAGAGACGGGCAAATGTATCCATAATAAAGGCCCTTGTTGCCAAAATACTCCTGTGGGTGTATATTGTGAAGAAATAATAACCAACATCAGCGGTTGAGTTAAATCAAATCTGTCACAATGAGCTCCTTCGATGGCTTTTTCTACTAACTTTAAAGCTTTCCTAGCATCAGGAGTCAAAAAAAAATATCTTTTTCCTTTATGACAATTATTACTTTTAGGGTTAAGATTACTCTGTACTTTTTTGATAATGAGTTCTTTTATGGTTAAGATTACCCTGTAGGTTTTCACATTTAACATCTGCAGGCTTGGTTGCAAGGTTACTCCCATTTGTTGCAAAATATTCTTCCCCATAAAGTAAGCGGATAGATTAGGTAAAACATAAGGCTGAAATGTTCCTTTATGGCCTTCATCATCCTCCCATTTTAAAATTACTGACTTTTATCTGGGAGGTTATTATATCCCAAGCTGCTTTTTGCAGAGGCCAGTGCTTGGGCCATTGGCGTAAATTAATAATGGAAGAGTCAGCTCCAGTATCTATTAATCCCTCCATTTCTATTCCTTGGATTTTTATTTTACACATAGGCCTCCTTGAACAGTCTCGAACCCAGCAAGCCATGGGACTTGAGTCAGTGGAACAAAATCCTCTATTGTTCCCTTCTTGAGGCATACCCATTTTAAATGAATTATGTAAATTGGGAAGGAGAAGCAACTGAGCAATTCTATCTCCTTGATTAACAGAAGTTATACTTTGGGGTGAGCTAAGCATTATTTTTATTTCCCCTTTGTAGTCTGAGTTTATTACACCTGGGGTCACTTGCAAACCTAATAAGCTTTTAGGACTACGCCCGATAATAAGTCCTACAGTCCCTGAGGGAAGAGGTCCCCTAACTCCTGTGGGAATCAGTTGAACCCCCATTTCAGGTGTTAACACTATTCGGGCGGTGGAGCAGAGGTCTAATCCTGCATTTCCTCTTGTTCCTCTGGCGAGGGAGTGGATGGGTAGTAGGGATTGTGTCGGGGAAGCATCTGAGTGGATGCTTGAGGATACTCCTTCTGCAATGCCCCGTACATTTGTGGGCCCCAGGGTATTGGGCCCCGTGCCCCGTGTTTTGAATTCCTGAACAAAGGATTTCCATGGATGTCAAATTTTGAATGGCATCTATTGGCCCAATGATTTCCCTTTTTACACCTGGGGCAGTGGCCTGGGGCACGATATAAGCTTGGTCTTATTTCTCTTTTGGGTTTTGCCTACCTTTTTAGTTCTCCATGGCCTGATGGCTGCTTGGCACCATTTATTTGCATTTTCATAAGCTAATTGAACAACTAATGGCATAGCTTGGTCAACATCTGCAAACACACTACCTGCAGTTCTCAAAAGTCGATCAGCAAAGTCGGCATACGGCTCATTAGGTCCTTGAATCACTTTTGACAAGCTACCTTGTAGATCCCCAGGTCCTTGTACAGTTTTCCATGCCTCTAAGGCAGCTGCATTTATCTGAACATATATATCTGGGTCATAATCTGTTTGAGCCTGTAAGTCTGCGAATTGCCCTTCTCCTGTGAGCATGTCTATATTATAGTTTTCAAACCCTGCAGCCGTGTTTCTTTTAGCCGTTTCTATACAAAGTTCTTGGAATTGCGATCGCCAAACCAAGAATTGCCCACCGCTTAATGTTGCTTTACATAGACTTTTCCAGTCTGAGGGGGTTAAGCTAAAGGTGTTAAGGGACTCCAGCATACTCAACGTGAAAGGACCCATAAGTCATTACTGCCTCTTTGAGATTTTTTATTGTTTTGAAATCTACTGACTGATGGACACTCTGTCCATTTTTTTTTTCAAATGCTGGCGGTTCCCAATGTATCTGTGAGTTGTCCTCGAGAGCGCATAAGCGATCAGAAAGACTTTTTATTTCTGTTTCTAGGGTATGCAAATGCCTAGTAATACCCTTCATATTTTCTGTAATGGATTCCACCCATGGGGGAGTAGAGGACACAAGTGACTCCTCTGCCTTTTTTTTCTCTTTGAGATTCCTCACCACTAATTTCACTGACAGTTTGTTTTCGCCAATAACTCCCGAATAGCTTTAATAGCTTGGATTTTTGTCAAGTTGGCCCAGTGGAATGTTATATCAAGGCTCATAGCCTCTATCACTTGGGATTCAGTTATATTCGAACCCCATGCTTGTCCAGAAGCAAACTGGAGACAAACAGCTTTTTATTCTGATAACTTTTCTCTCTGGTTCTTAAACACACACACTAAAATGGCGCTGACAATAAGTCACTCGAGATCCCGCAACAAGTCTCGTGAGGAGCAATGCCCAAATGTGGCACAGCCAATCCCCAAACAGGTGATTCACAGAATTGGTGCAGCCCCTTTGACTCTGTTTGTTTCATGGATTATAATAATATACGTTGACCAGTCTCAGTTTTTGACCAAATAACCATAGATTAAGGCAAGGGGTTAGACCAGAATTACAGGCAAACCATGTCTCTTTAGGGGCAATCAGGTAATTGTTTATAACCCCTTGATGGGATGATGTTTCTGGTATAAGACTCCTAGTAGGGCGAGTATTGGAGATTGAAGCTAGGTGTATGAAAACAAAGTCTTTGGCCTAGTAAATTACCCAGTGTTAATTTAGGTATGTTTAACCTCCTGGGCACTGACATTAAGAAGATCACCGGTGGAGATTTTGGCCCCTACCCCCACATAATAAGGGGCTCAATGTTGAAGCAGAGCCAGCATTCATTGGTGAGGCTTAGGGAGGAAGCTTTTTGTTTGTTGTTGTTTTTTTCTAGGGAATGTAGCAGACATGAAGGAGAGCAAAGGGAAGGAGGTCTGTTATAAGCAAAGGCGACTTAAACTGGACTCTGATAGTCAGTTTTACATCACTGAGGTGGGATGTAGTTGAAGGAAGTAAGTACTTGGGAGTTGTTTGTTGTTGTTCTTCTTCTTCTACTTCTTCCTCTTCCTCTTCTTCTCCTTCTCCTTCTCCTCCCTCTCCTCCCTCTCCCTCTCCCTTTCCGCTTTTAGTCTTTATCTACTCTGATTTCTGGCTGCTGTGAGATGAGCAGTTTTCCTCCACCAAGCGCTCTCTGCCATGAATTTCTGCCTCACCGTAGGCCTATTGAAGCCAGCTAACCATGGGCTAAAACCTCTGAAATCATGAGATAATTAAGTCTTTCTTCCTTTAATTTGTTATTCTCAGGTATTTTTGCCTCTGTGATATAAAACTAACTATCAGAACCACTTAGCTAAATTTTACAAAGAAACCATCTACAGATCTCTTATGCTTGTCTGTATGCACAATTTTCTCTTCTCTGTTCTGTTATCTCATTTCCATTGTTTTTTTTTTTTTTCCTGAAAATTCTAGCCTCTTATTAAAGGAGCAAGTAATAATCTCTTACAAACCTTTCGAAAGAATATTTTGGAATTATATACCAATATTCTTTAAAGATGTTCAGACCCTTTCAATAAGCATATTTTAAATAATGTAAATTGAGAAAATATAAAGTATATAAAATGTTATAAACAGAAGTAAATATAAAGTATTGTTTAAGGACTGTGGGGGATGTGGCTAAGGTGTAGAGTGCTTGCCTAGCATGTTTAAGGTGATAGGTTCAATCCCCAATACTATAAAATATTAAGTTAAAAATATTACTTACATAAATAAAAATTGAAAATGTCACATGTCTAACAGAAATGAATAATAAAATGTAGTACCTCTCTTTATCAGAGTAATTGTCTACAATTAATTGTCTATCATATTCTGAATACTATTTACTAACATGGAAAAACTCTGTGAGTATAGTATCAAGTGAAGAAGAATATAGATTTTGAGGAATGTGAAGGTTTAGATATTCTGATTCCCCCCTCCTTTTTTTAACAAAACACATAGCTAGTGTTTGAGTATGAAATATGCTTTCAAATGATCTGATAAGTGACAAGGAGATTTATGTGATTAGGAATGGATAAAGACAAAAGGCCAAACATCATATCAATCCATTACCCACACAGAGGATAAAGGAAGATTTTAAACATAGATCTTGTGATTTTAAACATAGAACTACACTCATGAGAGAGCGATTAACTGTAAAATAAAACTTTGAGAAAGAGGCAGCAGAGAACATTTTCTTGACATTCTATAGGTGCTCCAACTACCTGGAGAATTTATGAGCAATGGACATGTTGAAACTAGGGGAATCTATGATCACTTAAGAACCCAATGGCAGGTTTCTGATTTGTGCTTCACTAGGAGTTGAACAAGGTCTTAAAAATGGACCTTGAATCTATTATGTTTTAGCTGCCTGGAAAATATAACTTCTGCCATCTCCAAGCTGCTTCACACTCATGAAACCATTGTTTTCACAGCAGAATGTGAAATGCATCTGCTGCCAACATCTTCTTTTCTGGTACCCACTTGCATCTGACGAATTGCCACCAAATTTGTTATTTGCCCTTCTGTTTTTTTTTTTTTTTTTTTTTTTTTTTTTTTTTTTTTGTGGTACCAGGGATTGAACTCAGGGGCACTCGGCCACTGGGCCACATCCCCAGCCCTTTTTTGAATTTTTTATTTAGAGACAGGGTCTCACTGAGTTGCTAAGTGCCTCCCCATTGCTGAGGCTGGCTTTGAACTCGCGATCCTCCTGCCTCAGCCTCCCAAGTGCTGGGATTACAGGCATGCGCCACCACGCCCGGCCTTCTGTTGTTTTTTACAATTTCATTTTAATTGAAGAACAAAGATCACCTCTAGAAACCTAGCTTCAAGGTAAATCAGAGGAATGTGAGAATTTAGAAGTATATTTTATTAGTTTCCAATCACTTAAATGGTGGCGTGTGGGTCAAAACAAGTGCTATATATCTTTTCATATCTTCCTGTTTCATCTAAGTTGTAAAATTAGGCTATAGTTGTTAACATTGTATATTAGGGTTCTGTAGAGGAACAGAATCAACAAAGTTTTCAAATTAGCCTATAGTTGTTAACTCTGTGTATTATTTCTCTTTAGAGAAACTGAGCTAATAGAAGTATGATTATGAAAAGGGCATTTATTAGATTGGCTTATACAACAGGAAGCTGGACAGTCCACAATGGTTGCCTGCAGGCTGGAGAGCTGGAGGATCCAGTAGCCATGCAGTCTAAGAGGCTAACGCCTCAGAACAAGAGTTATTAACTACTGTGTCTGAGGCCCAAGGCTTACAGAAACTCCCTGGAGAATCACTGGCAGAGACTACTTTGGAAGAATGAAGGAGTGAGGGTATGATATCCTCAGGCTATCACAGCAGCAATCCAGAACCCATTCAAGAAGAGTAGAGCTTGCATCTGCTGCAGCTTCCTTGTTCTTCCAACTTTAATTCCATCCTAGTCTCCAACTTACTGGATGGTGCTGCCCAAGCTTAGGGAGGGTCTCCACTTTAATTCTCTATCCCACATGCCACTAGACATACCTAGAAGCCTCTTAATCTCTACATCTCTTAATCCAATCAAGTTGAAAATTCAATTCAACCATCACACACTGCTTGCATATTAACTTTTAATATGTTCATTAAAGAAAAATTTATGTAAATGATATTGAAATATGTTTCATTGCCAACAATAAGAATCATATGCTAATGTTCTTATTTATTTATTTATTATTCTAAATGTTATAAATGACAGCAGAATGCGTTACATTTCATATTATATTTGTAGAGCTCATTTTTACATATCTCTGGTTGTATACAAACTTCCATCTTAATAACAGATTTTTTGTTTTATCTCTTTAGTGTCCTTCTTTTCTCCAGCAATAGTAGCATTTTCTGTCATTACACTCATCCTTGCTGCACCCTTTCACTAACAGCTCTTTCCCTTGATCTTGTTTGTCATTTCCTTGGTTTTTCTTAGTTTCACATAATATTGATTTATGGTTGACATACATATATTCATGTTTTGAATATTGAATTTTTCATAAATAATAAATTACTCTTTTATCATTTAAATTTTATGGTCTTCGAGTTCATACGTTTGAATGTAAATTGTTTCAGTTGACTAATTTTTCATTAGTCTATAGTTTTCTGATTGTATGATTAAAAAACACGGTTTCCTAATCCATGAATCTATTATTGGACATTTGCTACCTCTACTTTATAGGATTTTGCTATTGAAATATTGCTATTATGAGGTTTTACAGACCAAATAATGTCTCAGGAAACTTCATGATTGATGTTTTAAAAATTTTGTGGATAGTTAAACCAATTTAATGGTCATAGGCATAATTTAAAAGAATAAAATGAAACAAGGGAAATAAATCATCACAATAAAACATAACAGGGAGAGGAGGTTGTGACTCCATGATACCACACTTCCCTAGTACATGTGAGGCACTGGGTTCTATCCTCACACCTCATAAAAAATAAAATGAAATAAAAGTATTCTGTCTATCTATCAAAAAACAGGAGGATCTCGGTAACAAGGTTTACTCCCTTTTCATTAAACTTTGTTTTAGTTATGTGTTTGAATGAATGTGTATGTTATTTGGAACATACAATTTTTTTCCCCTGAATTAGTAGTCAAACATTTGAATATCACTCCTAAATGATACAGATGTCTCTAGGGATGGGTTGCCTTGGTCATAGCATTGGAGAATTTTCAACTGTACTAATTTTGTAATATGTATACAAATTTTTTCTTTCACTATAATATATGTAAGAATTATGATTACTCTATACTTATGTTTCCACTTAATATTGGTGAATTTTTTTGCTACACTGATGCACTGATAAGTTTAAATATTATTTGGTCATGGTTTTATTTAGTAGCACAATATTTTCTGAGAATTAATATTTATATGATTATTTGACATGTGTGTTACCTTTGTTTTCTTTCTTTCTTATTTTCTTTTTTTGAAAGTTCTTGGGATTGATCCCAAGGACTTGTGCATGCTATTCAGGCTCCCTACCTCTAAGCTACATCCCCAGGCAAATGCAAATATTTCTTTTTAATGGAGTGTACTTTAATTATTTACCTTGAAGCTAGTAATTATTTAAAAATTCCATTTGCTTATCAGATATTTTCTTTTTGTATTATTATTTTCTTTTTCATATTTAATATTTCTTTAGAATGTAAGGATATCAGCCTTTAATGAATTAAATATGTTGTAAATACATTTTCTAATTTCTGATTTACCTTTCCACCATTTTCATGTCACAGAGTTTAACTAAATAAATATATTAAATATTGTTGAATTCACCAGAATTTTCTTATATTCAGTGAAGTCTTCATATTGTTAAAGATTTTTTTTGTTAAAGATGACTTTTAGGTTATGTTTCAGCTTTTATGTTTTCTACTTTTTTTCTAAATGCTTCACTTTTTCACTTTACATTTCAACTGCAATTTACCCTGGATTGTTTGTTTTCTTTCTTTCTTTTTTTTTTTTTTTTTTGATGTGGTATAATATATCCCTGATCCCTGATGTTTCATCTTTTTTCCGATAACTCATTAAATGAAAAAAAAATTTGTCCAGGTTGCAATTTAATTTTTACCATTAATTATTTTCCATATATGGACTTGTTAAAAAGTTTAGTGTGTTTCTTACATTTTTCCCTTTGTAACTTCTATTACTTCGCACTCTGAATTACTATAGCTATTTGTTATACTATGTAGTATTAATACTTTCTGGATTTTTTTAAACTTCAGCTTAGTTTCATTTTATTTTTGTCATTTAGTTCTTCCTTAAATTTTTGTAAGTACATGATTTCTATGGCATAAATTTGTATAAAATATTTTATTGCATTTTATGCCCATGCATATCCAATATATTACAATGTACATTCAGCTTTTTTTTTTATCTTTTTATATGGTGCATCAAAAAAATAAGTATTCTTTCCTCAAAACTTCTATAAATTCTGCATAAATAAGGACATTTTCTTCAAATGCTAACTTGCTGTATTCTTGGAACTTCACTTTAAAAAATTAATCTTTGGTCTCCTTAGTTTCCTCATGCAAAATTTTGATGAAGATTGTGAGTTTATTAGGCCTTTCATTATTTAAATTAGGTATAATATCCTGAAGCCTAGTCTCCTTTAACAGCAGAGGACATTATTAAGAAGAGCCTCACAGTCTACCTTCAGTTTCACTCAACTCCAAGTTTGGATTTTTTTATTTGTTTGCTTGTTTGCTTATTCGTTTTCAGTTTTCTTTTACCTTTTGGAAGAACACAACACAAGAAACAATAGCATTATAAAGTCTCACAACTCTGAAGCAAAAATTCTCATGATTTGGTCATTCTGTACTGAATGTATGGTCATTTCCTATGTGGCTGTTATGAAACAACTTTAGATTAGGGGGCAGTCAGCACCATTCTTTACTTTAGCTATATTCTCAACTAGCCAGACATGTAACCCTTTTAGTAATCCATTCTCTAGCACAGCTGCTTATCAGTAAGACCAATTATTCATTGCCCTATTACCAGGAGATATCTGGATATGGTCTGATGTATGGTCTGATATACAGTTTTGGCCAGATCATTAATCATATTGGCTCTAATGCAAGTGAGTTTTTAATAATTCTTTGACTTGCTTTTTTAAAAGAGAATATGGAGTATTCATTCCTTAGGTGTTATCCCTAAGGCCAAAAGATTGAAGCAGCTGTTTACCATTTTCTTCCCCCATTCAATTTTCAGCCTGTCTCAATAAAATAATAACACCATTATCCCCAACATACATTTAGTAATTTTTGAGTATTTTCAATTTGAAATGTAAAGTTTGAAATAGAATTAATATTTTAATTATAGACATTTGAGGAATTGTACCTCTAACATTATAGTGGATTAGATCTTCAAGAGGGTGACTATAGTAAAAAATAGTTCCTGGATATGTTAAAATAAAGTTTTTTCTTTTGTACTGCTAATTTTGTAATAAAGAAGAAATCAAAGTTTCTAAAAAGAAAGAAGAGGAAGAAAGAGAGAAAGAAAGGGAAGAGAGAGAAAAAGGAAAGTAGAGGAGAGGTAAGGAGAGGAGAAGGGATTAAGGAGACCAAGAATGACTGCATTGTGGAAACCAGTGTTGTACTCAGTTCTTTATGGGATGAGGCACATGTCCCTTTAGGATTATCATACTAGTCAACTTTTTGTCCTTGTGGCCAATATACCTGATAAGAACAACCTAGAGAAAGAGAAGTTTGTTTTGGTTGGTGGTTTCTGAGGTTCAGACATGGTGAGCAGACTCCACTGCCAGGGCACAGAGTTAAGCAGAACATGATGGTTACAGTGTGTGGCAGAGGAATCCTGCTCCTCTTAATAGAAGTCAACAAACAGAGAGTGAAGGAGTCATCAGGGAAACAAGATAAACTCTCCAAGGGCAAGCCCCTAGTGACCTACTTTTTCCAATCATGGCCCACCTGCCTAAAATTACCATTGAGTTCATTTGATTGATTAATGCAGCAAATGGAATAATCCACAGATTAGATTACAGATCTCATAATCTAACCATTTAATCTCCCACATTAACTCAGGAAGTTTCAGGGGACACCTTATATACTGTAATGTCAATTACAAGTGACGAACACTAAGTACAAATTTCTTAAGTCAAGAACCCAGAAGAGAACTAGTTCTGTCTCAGTCCATTAGCATAGATTTTTTTTCTATTTCAAGTACATTTAAACCTATTTGGAATCAAGACTTTTTACTCTAAACTCTCAGAATACTTGAAGATTGCATTCAACAAATAAAATTTTTAAGAAAAGAAGCCACTATAAGTGAGAGTAAAAAAAAAAAATAGAGACAATATTTATATCTGGATTTTATATACTTGCACTTTTAAATTTATTTAAAAAGTATGTTTAATATGTTTTAGGAAATAGAAGTCATAAAACAATAATATAATATTAAAAATAAATATTGGGGTTAAGGGTAGCTTGACATGCATGAAAATCCTAGGTTTATTCCCAGTGACCCCCTCCCCTGCCCCAAACAGGGATGATTTGGAAAAAAGCATCATATACTTAGAGATGAATGATACACTAATGTTAAATAATATATTATTTGGTAAGTTTAAAATAAATTATATTTTTTGATGAAAGAATGCACCACAGAGAGATAAAAAGATAGAGTACACTAAAGAGAGGTCAGAAGACATGGAGGAGAGATGAGAAAGTCTACAATACATCAAACACACAAAAAAATCAAAAACCTAAAACTTTTATAAGAATAAGGGTATCTTTATGACTATGAAGTTAGATAAGTTTTTCTTAAGATCCAAAAAACTAACTTTAGAAAAAATGTTCCTCTTCAAGGGACATCAAAAAGAAAATGAAAAGACAAACCAAAAAATGGGAAAAATTATTTGAAATAAGTATGTTTTCAAAGGTATTATGTCCTGAGAATTTAAGGAACTGCAAAAAATAAAATTAAAAAAAGGCAATAAAAAATAATTGGAAAATTTGATCAATTCATGTTAAAAAGTATTTCATTAAATAAATCAATATGAAGTTACAACAGTTTACTTGTTATTATTAATTATTAATAATCAGGTTGATACAAACTAAAACTACAATAAGATATACACTTGAACTAATTAGATTGCAAACCATAACATACAATGCCATATTCGGGCAATGTATGAGAGACATGTACTTTTAATACATTTGCAATTGGAAATGGTATAATCAATCTAAAAACAATTTAGCATAAGTGCTTAATGTTGAACATGCAAACATCTCTACCTACTACCACTTTGATGTCTCAACTGTCATTTAAAAAACATTAGTCAATGATACCTTTTAAAGCATGGAAAGACAAACTTTTTCAAGGTCATCATGGTATATGGGCCATGACAATAGGGCCTTGCTGTTAAGGAGAGAATGGGGCTCAACACTAAATACAGAATGGTAAAGTGTGAATAGCTAAGGTAACAGAATCTGTGGATGTGAGGGACCTAATAGAATTCTTGTAAAAGACAGGCCTGAGTGATTATATATCACCTTGGCAGTACTGAAGAAAGAGAAATCCGATCCAATATTGATGGCAATCAGATATGGAGAGAATTATTTTTGATAAATTGACTTAGCTGGATTCTTTGCTAAAACTGTATTGTACAAGATAGTACACAAATAGACTTAGGAGAAGTTTCAAAAACATGACTACAGTGTGACCAAGCAAAGAATCTTGTCAATGCCCTAGAGAAAATATTGTAGACAAGCATCAAAGAGTCTTTTCAAGTATGCACCTGCTGGATACAGTGACACACACCTGTAATCCCAGCGGCTCATGAGGCTGAGGCAGGAAGATCATAAGTTCAAAGCCAGCCTCAACTGAAGGAGCCCCAATTAGGGAGATGGCTATTGTGGTCAGCTGGAAGCCATAAGTTCCACCTGATAATAAGTATGTATGTGACACACCTGTAAATGCACGTGAGGCACCCGCAAAGCTAAAGGTATATAACCGGGTGAAAGCGGTCGGAGTCAAGAGAAGAATGAATTCATTCAGTCAGTCATGCAGTCGCTCGGTCGGAAGAAGAGTTCCGGTCGGAGAAGAAGAAAAGAATCAGAGCGGCCAGAACGTAGGCAGAGCGGTTACAGAAGAGAAACCAGATAGAAGAAGTAATTCCTGGTCAAAGTCAGGCAGAGGCTCCCGAGGAAGAAAGAAGAAAGAACAAAGAAGAAAGAAGCTCTAAAAGCTAAGCTCTCTCTCTCTCTAAAGAAGAAATCTCTCTCTTTCAAGCTCTCTCTCTTTCTCTCTAAGCTCTAAGAAGAAGAAGAAAAAGCTATCTCTAATCTTTCTCTCTAAGCTCTTTCTAAGAAGAAGAAAAATCTTTCTTTCTCTCTCTCTAAGCTCTCTCTAAGAAAGTAGAAGTAAAAGTAGTAATAGCTTTACTCTGCCTCTGAGTTTTCCTCCCGCGGCGTTGTGGCTGGCCACGACAGGCAGCTTACACTCAACAACTTAGTAAGGCCTTGTCTCAAAATAAAACATAAAATAGCTGGGGAATGTTGATCAGTGGTTAAACATCCCTAGGTTCAATCTCCAGTACCAAAAGAACAATAAATGAACCTACCTCTCTACCTGTCTTGCTTCTGTAGTATCATGGTACTTTATCCATCAATTCAATAAATTGAAGATTGGAAATATTATTGACGTTTCCAGAAAGTTCTAAAAAGCAATACTTAAATTTGTCATGCCAAGAACTATGCTGAATCCACACAAACTGCAAGACAAATGGGCACACTGCTGTGGCCTCCTGCCACTTCTGATTCTCAAGTCTATTTCCTGCACTTGTTTGGGCATTGCTCTTCTTGTTTCTTCTTCAATTACAGTGTAGTTAAGCCCAAGATGGCTGTCTGTACTAAGCATATACAGATAACTTTTTCTTTGTCATTATTCCCTAAAGAATACAGTACAACAAAAATTTATGTAGCCTTCATTTATTTTATTAGGTATTATGAGTAATTTTACAGATTATTTAAAATAGATGGTATGGTGTACATAAATTACATTTCAAATACTTGAAAATACTTACATGAAAGTACTCTTTTACATACAGACTTGAATATTCACAGATTTTGCTACCTACTGAGGCAAGGCATCCTGAAACCAATCCCTTAAAAATACTAAAAGACAACTGAACTAGAAACAACAACAACAACAAGAAAAATAAAAGGGAAGCAATTCAAATTTTTATCAGCATAGAATTGGATAGAAATATCATGCTATAATTACATAATGATCATGTGACAAGATTAAATATTATTGATACACGTCTATAGGAATTATCACAGATAAATAGTAATATAACATTGAACAAAAAAATCAAGTTACATTGGAAATTTTAGATTTTGATATGACTTTATGAATCAAACAGAAGAAATGAATAAGAGTAATAATTTGTTTAGGTTTTATGCATATACTGTTGAGGTTCATATATAAATGAAGAAATTTCCCTAGGTTTAGGTGACATAAAGAGACTTATGAAATTAATGGCAGACAGAATCTGAAAAGGTGGAAAACAAAAAGCAGGGAATGTTATACTGACTTCAGAATATCAACCGGATGCAGAGATCTCAGGAACTAGTCTAGTAAACTCATTGGCTGGGAGCAACACATCAATATGTTGTTTGCATGAAAATGCTTAAATGCTGAAGGAATTTTTTCCTCTTCTTTTAAAGTATGAATGATATTTTCCTTCTCTCCTTCTTTACAAGTATTACATATTTTTTTTTAATTTCAAAATCTAACACAAAATGATGTAAGCAGTTATCAAGGAAATGTAGTTCTAGGCTTCTTTCCTATGAAACAGGGAAAATATAGGAGGGGTGGAGTTCATGCTGAGCTGAGAAGAGATAAACCAGCAGAACTGCAAATACATTTTTTTTTAAATTAAAGCAGTGATGAATACAGAATTCAAGGTATTTTTTTTACTCTTTTATAATAGAGGAACAATTAAAGAACACACATAAATAAAGGTGGCTTTAGTATTGTTATAGTTCATGAATTGGTTGATGAAAATCTATTTATATAGTTCAGAACTTTACACATATCCCTTATCCATCTTAATATATCAAAGGCTATATTATATAATTTGAAAGATGAGGGTAGTTGATTTAAATACTCAGTATGTGAACTATATATACTACAATATTTTAAATGCAAAGGCAATTTACCACAGAGAAAAATTTTACAAGTAGCATAAGCACACATTTTAACAACATAAATGTATCTGCTATGCTGTATATAACTATTGCACATTATTTAAAGAGTAACCCATCTGAATGCAAAGATGCACAAACCAGTCACATTCTATTTATAACATTAAATATTAAGAATTATAGTTTTATGTGTACTTCTTTTTATTATTTCTCTTCTTCCTTTGAAAGAAAAAACTTCTAGAAAGAAAGATCCGTTCTTGAAAAAGACTGGAAAAAAGTGATTAACAGAAGCAACATACAAGTTGGGCACAGTGGCGCACACCTGTAATCCCAGTGGCTCAGGAGTCTGAGACAGGAGGATCGCAAGTTCAAAGCCAGCTTCACCAACAGAGAGGCACTAAGCAACTCAGTGCGACTCTGTCTCTAATAAAATACAAAATTGGGCTGGGAATGTGGCTTAGTGGTTGAGTGCCCTGGTACAAAAAAAAAAAAAAAAAAAAAAACACAATATAGAGATTCATGCATTATTCAATTTTTTTTCACAATCATTGTTAACACTAGTAATACTAGGTTTATCATGTGTAAAATTCCTATTTACTTATTTAAACCACTAGCAGTAGTAGCTTTTTGTGAGGTATTTTTCCACAGGTTGCTATTCAAAAATTGCTAGGAATATTTTTAAAATTATATTTCCCTGAACTAGATAATATATTGATAAAATAGTAATTACTGAATATATAAAAAGAAATTCAAAGAGATCAAATGAGTCTTATTAAAGTTCCTTGAAAATCCATCGAAACAGAAAAATAATCATAGTAAGGAATTATCTAAATAATTAAGGAACTTTCAGTCATAAAAATAATTATTATTTTAATAAACTCAAATGGAAAAAGCAAACACATAGTCATTTGGAGATAAAACACGTGTAGTCACACATTTTAATGAAACATTGCTTAAAGCTCACAATATCAGTGCTACTCTCCCTGTTTATATAAGCTATTAGTATGTTTGTGTACAGTATATAAGGAAGTATTACAATGGAAGTTTTGGAGAAATCCACACTATATCATTACATCTAGGAAACAGTGTTATAAAACAAAGGATTTCATTATCTTTTAGAATATTCAGAAAATACATTTTATCCTTTATTCTTTAAAATTCGGACATGTAGAAATTGTATATATTTATTGTTTACAGTATGTTGTTTTGAACTATACATACATTATGGAATAGTTAATCAGGCTAATCGACATTGACCCTGGTGAAGCCAGATTTAAAGCTAGGTAGTGAGTGTAGTCAGGCAAATAGGGTCTAACATCGAGCTTCATAAAGAACATGGAGTCCATAAGGAAAATGGAGTCAGCCTGAGTCCTGGAAAAACACAGAGCAACTCTAAGGGAGATAAGATGGTTAATGTTCCCAAGTTGAGGGCCCATCTTATGGAATGTTAATGAAACAGCTCCAGCAAATGGAGATGCTAATCAACTAGCCCTAAACCCCTCCGGCGTAAATCTCACACCCACCATGGGCCCTCCTGGGTCACATCTTTTGACATTCCTGTCCCAGGAAGGACAGAGATAGGGAACATGAAAGGGACAAAAGAAATATTTCAGATATAAAAGGGGGAAAGCCTCTCCTCCCTTTGGATTCCTGGTTTCCAGGTCCCCTTCTCCCTCTGGGGGAAGTCTTTTGCTATCCTTTCAATAAAGCTGTCCACTTTCCACTCTACGCTTGCCTCGGAGTGCTTCTTCGGCGTTATTCTTCAGCGTTCGGGGAGCAAGAACTCGACACGGTAAAAAATCGGTTTCACTGGTATCTAGGGAAAAAGTGACTTTCATTTGCCAAATAAACCTCATTCATTTTGATTTCAAATCTCTAGATCAATTCATACTTTTCTGGGATACTTAATGAACATATGTAATTTATTTCCTCGGAAAAGGTAACACACAATTTTACCTGTTGAAGAAAGGACAAATTCTGTAGTAGAAAAGAAATAAAGAATTAAAGAAATAGTAGAACAACAGCCACTGCTTAGCTATTGTCTGTTGATTTCTCATACTGAGTCCTTTTCATGTGGTGAACAAACACCCAATTGTTAGTGGAGTGAGTAGAGCTATTCAACTGTGCCAGCTCATACCACCTGCTACAACTAATTAAGTATGATTACAAGGTAACGAAGAGGTGGCAACATTATCATAATCACCTGAAATTCTTCATTTGAGAGAATGCCCAGAATTCCAGGGCACTCAACCAACAAAGACAAATTGTTCAACCATTACATAAGGTCTCTAAATTCATTTATTTAGAGCAGTTGCCTTTTTAGCTAATTATAACAATAGGTCAACTAGTGAGTTACATGTATTTAATCTGATATCAGATAATTGATGTCAACTTGGAAGTCAAATCAACTGCTATAATGCTGATAAGTCTACATTTTATAAAAATATTTCATTTTTATACTGAAAGATACAGCATTTTCCATCTGAAGTAGAAATTAATGTTTCAAAGTGATTTTTCATATGTAAAATTTATCCAAAATTTTGATGTAATTCAAAACAGTTCCAATTAGTAATCAGGAGATCTCTATTTTTTTTTTTTAAGGTTTTATTCCTCTGAAAATAAAGCAGTTTATTGAAACCAATATGATAAATTAATTTATCAACATTACCCAAAATCACTTATTGGCAGTAGGAATATGATCCTCAAACAAACATAAAACTGAGACATACCAGAAATGAATTTTGCCATCTTCTGAAATCTTTCCCTCTGTATGTGGGAAAATAATTAATATTTTTGATGCCTGAGTTGAGAATTGCCAATACAACATTAAGGATTATAAATGTTAAAAGAGATTGAGAGAGAGAGAATTGAGGAAATTGTCACATGACTTCTAGTTTAAAAAAAAACAAACTCACTTCTAACTAAAATATTTATTTTTATTTTTTTCTAATTTGTTATACACGTTTGCAGAGTACATTTCATTTCATATTACATATAAAAAACACAAATTTTCAAGTTGCTGGTTTAATATAAAGTATTTTTACAACAATTGTGTCTTCATACATGTATTTAGGGTAATCATGGATAACTCAGTCTGCCATTATTCCTATCCCCTTGTCCACTCCCTCCCTCTTCATTTTATTTGAAGCTCTTTCATTCCTCTCATCCCCTCTCTCTTGCCTTTATAAGTTAGTATCTTCATATCAAAGAGATCATTAAACCTTTGGTTTTTTGGGATTGGCTAACTTCACTTAGCATTATTTTCTCCAACTCCATCCATTTACCTGCAAATGCCATGATTTTATTCTCTTTTAGTGCTGGGTAGTGTTCCATTGTGTATATATACCAAAGTTTCCCCATCCATTCATCTGCTGATGGGCATCTGGGTTGGTTCCACAATCTAGCTATTGTGAATTGTGCTGCTATAAACATTGATGTGGCTGTGTCCTTGTAGTAATCTGTTTTTAAGTCCTTTGGAAATAGGCCAAGGAGTGGGATAGCTGGGTCAAATGGTGGTTCCATTCCAAGTTTTCCTAGGAATCTCCATACTACTTTCCAGATTGGCTTCACCAATTAGCAGTTCTACCAGCAATGTAAGAGTGTGCCTTTTCCCCCACATCCTCCCAGCATTTATTGTTGTTTGTTTTTTTTTTTTGATAGCTGCCAATCTGACTGGACTAAGATAAAATCTTAGAGTTCTTTTGATTTGCATTTCTCGAATCGCTAGAGATGTTGAACATTTTTTTATGTATTTGTTGATTTTTTGCATATCGTCTTCTGAGAAGTGTCTGTTTAGCTCCTTGGCCCATTTATTGATTGGGTTATTTGTTTTTTTGGTGTTAAGGCTTTTAAAAACTTTATAAATGCTTGAGGTTAGTGTTCTATCTGATGTGCTGTGGTAAAGATTTGCTCCCATTCTGTAGGTCCTCTAGTCACCTCACTGATTGTTTCTTTTGCTGAGAAGAAGCTTTTTAGTTTGAATCCATCCCATTTATTGATTATTGTTTTGAGTTCTTGTGCTATAGGGCTCTTATTGAGGAAGTTGGAGCCTAAACCAACATGATGGAGATTTGGGCCTACTTTTTCTTCTATTAGGTGCAAGGTCTCTGGTTTAATTCCTAGGTCCTTGATCCACTTTGAGTTAAGTTTTGTGCATAGTGAGAGAAAGAGACTTAATTTCATTTTATTAAATAAATTTTATTTATTATAAAATTTCATTTTATTCCAGTTTTCCCAACACTATTTGTTGAAGAGGGTGTCTTTTCTCCAGTGAACATTTTTGGTACCTTTGTCTAATATAAGATAACTGAAGGTGTGTGGATTCGTCTCTGAGTCTTCTATTCTGTACCATTGGTCAACTGGTCTATTTTGATGCCAATACCATGCTGTTTTTGTTACTATTTCTTTGTAGTAGAATTTAAGGTCTAGAATAGTAATGCCACCAGCTTCATTCTTCCTGCTAAGAATTGCTTTGGTTATTGTGGGTCTCTTATTTTTCCAGATGAATTTCCTGATTGCTTTTTCTATTTCTATGAGGAATGATATTGGGATTTTGATTGGTATTGCATTGAATCTGTATAGTGCTTTTGGGAGAATGGTCATTTTGACAATATTAGTTCTACCTATCCATGAACAAGGTAGATCTTTCCATCTTCTAAGATCTTCATTAATCTCTTTCTTTAGCATGCTGTAGTTTTCATTGTAGAGGTCTTTCACTTCTTTTGTTAAGTTGATTCTCAAATATTTTATTTTTTTTTTTTTAAGGCTATAGTAAATGGGGTGGATTTCCTAGTTTCTCTTTCTGAGGATTTGTTGCTGATGTACATAAATGTAAGAGCCCTAACTGAGGAGATAGCTAAGATGGCGGCTATCTGAGAGCCATAAAGGTGTTCAATTATTTTCACCTCATATTCATGCATTTTTCTAAGAATCTTTTTATGCCCGTGAACACTGTGTGATGTACCTGTAAGCTTGAGCTGTTAGCACTTGTGCTTGTTAAGGCAAAAAGTATTTAACCTGGTGAGGGTTAGTTAGTGGGTGGTTGGAGTTGGAGTTGGAGAGGTTGTTGGAGCCGGAGAGAGAAGTTAGAAGAAAGAAGAATAAAAGAACTTTTTCATTTTCATTCTGCCTCCAAATTTTCTCCCGCGGTGTAGTTGCTGCAAGCGGCAATCGCTACAGGCAGGAACAAGTGGTGGCCTGTACGGGGAGTTCGGAATCGGCAGGTAAGAACTGAGAAATCTTTAAAGATGGGTGTGAAAATAACAAAAAGCTGAGTAATAAAAGCCTTTTTTGACATTGCTGACTCAGTTGATACTGAGGAGGAAAGTGATCAAGAAAACATAGCCTCCACTGAGTCAGATAAGACCAGTAAGGATAATATTGGTGTGAACTCAAAAATGACGAAAATAAGAGCTGCTAAAGCTATCAGAGATTTATTAGAAATAGCTGAGGAATACGTGCTCTCAATGGAATCTGAAACCCAGGATGATACTACCAGTGAAAGTGATAGTAATGAGGAGGAGCCAAATAACCATGAAAGCACAGCCTCCTCCACTAAATCAGTTAAGACCAGAAAGGACCATCAAGTAGAGGAACCACTTGTGCCCTCTGCTCCCTCATGGGTGGAATCCATTACAGAAGCCATGAGGGGTATTTCTGAGCATATGTGTGCACTTGAGGCAGAAATTAATGGCCTTTCTGAGCGCTTACGCGCCCTCGAACACCAATAAACACAGGAACATTGGGACCTGCCAGTATTTGAAAATGAAAATGGGCAAAAGTACCACCAATCCCGATATTTTAAAATAATAAAAAAATTTCAAAGAGGCAATAATGACCTATGGGCCTCAAGCTCCATTCACTTTGAAAATGCTGGAGTCCCTTAACACTTTAACTTCAACCCCCTCAGACTGGAAGGGGTTATGCAAGGCAGTATTGAGCGGGGACAATACCTGATCTGGAGGTCACAATTCCAGGAACTTTGTGTAGAAACAGGGAGGAGAAATGTAACTCCAGGCTTCCCAGATTGTAATGTAGATATGCTAACAGGTGAAGGACAGTTTGCTGAACTACAAATACAAATGCAATATGATCCCGGTGTATACGCACAGATAGACTCTGCCACTGTCAAAGCATGGAAGACCTTACCAGGAACAGGTGATTTGCAAGGCAGCTTGTCAAAAGTAATACAGGGGCCTAACAAACTGTATGCTGATTTTGCTGATAGACTTTTAAGAACTGCAGACAGAATATTTGGGGATGTAGATCAAGCAATGTCCTTAGTCGTCCAGTTGGCATATGAAAATGCCAATAAATATTGCCAAAATGCTATAAGACCATGGAAAAATAAAAAGGACCTTTCAATATACATTAGAGTATGTAAAGATATTAATGATTTCACAGGTAATGTGAGCAGCAATGAGAGGTGCTTCCCCTCAAAATTTCACAAATAGGGGTCAACAAAAAAATTATAATCAATCAGGATATTTCAGACAAAATTATTATAATCAGCCAGGATATTCTAGGCAATATCCTCAAAGAGAAATAAGAGCAAGCTCATACCGTGCCCCAGGCTGCTGCCCCAGGTGTAAAAAGGGAAATCATTGGGCCAATAAATGCCATTCTAAATTTGACATCTATGGAAATGTTTTGTACAGGAATTCAAAAAACGGGACACGGGGCCCAATGCCTCGGGGCCCACAAATGTACGAGGCATTAGATGAGGAATATCCTCAAACACCCATACAGATGATTCCTCGTCACAATCCCTCCTACCCATTGACTCCCTTGTCAGAGGGACAAGAGGAAGTGAGGGTCTAGACCTCTGTTCCACCACCCAAATAGTGCTAACACCTGAAATGGGGGTTCAACTGATTCCTAAGGGAGTCAGGGGACCTCTTCCCTCAGGGACTGTAGGACTTATCCTCGGAAGAAGTTCTAAAAGCCTATTAGGTTTTCAAGTAACACCAGGTGTTATTGACTCTGATTACCAAGGAGAAATAAAAATAGTGCTTAGTTCACCTAGAGGCATTATCTCTGTTAATCAAGGAGATAGAATTGCTCAGCTGCTTCTCCTTCCCAGTTTCCACAACTCATTCAAGAGTATGCTGCATAATAGGAACAATAGAGGATTTGGTTCCACTGGCTCGGGACCTATGGCTTGCTGGGTTCAGGATTGTTCATGGAGGCCTATGTGCAAAATAAAAATTCGAGGTATAGAGATGGAGGGATTGATTGATACTGGGGCTGACTCTTCCATCATTAATCTACAACAATGGCCCAAGCACTGGCCTCTGCAGAAGGCCTCAACTAGTTTAAGAGGCTTGGGATATACTAACACCCCAGAACAAAGTGCTATAGTCTTAAATTGGGAAGATAATGAAGGGCATAAAGGAACATTCCAAACTTATGTTTTGACCAGCTTGCCAGTTACCCTATGGGGAAGAGATATTCTACAGCAAATGGGGGTACACCTCGCAAACAAGCCCACAGGTGTTAAAAATAAAAATCTAAATCATCATCAAAAGGGTAAAAGATATTTTTCCTAGGGGCCACTGAGAAAACAATTTTGAAAATACTATGGCTTTCTGATAAGCCAGTTTGGGTCCCTCAGTGGTCCCTATCTAGAGAAAAATTACAAGCAGCCCACCTATTAATCCAAGAACAACTAGAAGCAGGACACATAGAGTTTTCCACCTCTCCCTGGAATTCCCCCATATTCATAATCAAGAAAAAATCAGGAAAATGGAGATTGTTACATGACCTTAGGAAATCAATAAAACCATACAAATTATGGGCCCTACACAACCTGGACTTCCTAATCCTGTAGCTATTCCAAAATATTTCCATCTTATAACTCTTGATATAAAGGATTGTTTGTTTTCCATTCCCCTACATCCTCTGGATGCTCCCAGGTTTGCTTTTTCTGTTCCTTCTATCAATAATAATGGCCCTGATAAAAAATATCAATGGAAAGTTTTACCGAAGGGAATGGCTAATAGCCCCACTATATGTCAAATCTATGTAGACAAAGCTATCCAGCCCATTAAGAACAAATACCCAAACCTTATGTGCCTCCATTATATGGATGATGTTTTGCTTGCTCACCTTAACCAAGAAATCTCATTTACCATATTCAGTGATATGACAGAAAATTTTAAAAGATATGAATTAAAAATTGCTGAAGAAAAGTTTCAAACTAGATCTCCCATATTATATTTAGTATTTAAAATCATGGATACCTTTATTATGCCTCAAAAATTTTTTATAAATAAAGAACATTTGACCACTCTCAATGATTTCCAAAAACTGCTGGGAGACATTAATTGGCTTCGCCCTACACTAAGCCTCACTACTGGACAATTAAAACCCTTATTTGATATCCTTCACGGGAACCCTGATCCATCTTCATCGTGAACATTGACTCCTGATGCTAGGGATGCTTTAAAGTTAGTAGAAAAGGCCATTGAAAGAGCCCATTGTGGTAGAATTGATTTTGCTCGACCACTAATATTTATTATTATTTCAATATACACCCACAGGAGTATTTTGGCAACAGGGACCTTTATTATGGATAAATTTACCCATCTCTCCTAAAAGTACAATTGAGTCTTATACCTCCATGGTGGATAAATTTATTCTTCAAGGACTTAAGACTTCTACTAAAATATTTGGCATTCACCCCACTACTATTATTACTCCCTATTCATCATCACAGATTGAATATTTGTGCTTCAATGATAATGATTGGGCTATAGCTAGATGCTCTACTTCTGCAAATTTTGATAACCATCTTCCTTAGTCTCCTATACTATCTTTTTGTGTCAATCATCCCATTATATTTCCATAGGTAATAAAAAAATCAACCTATTCCTAAGGCATTAAATGTATTTACAGATGGGTCCTCTAACGGTACTGCTGCAGTAGTCACTCAAAAAAACATATGATTCATTTTACTGGTCAAAAATCAGCCCAGTTAGTTGAACTTGAAGCTATTATAATAGCTCTAGAAAGTTTTAAAGAACAGACTATAAATATTTTTTCAGACAGCCACTATATTGTACATGCTCTCCCTAAATTGGAGCTAGCAGGTCCAATAGCACCACATACTCCAGCCTTTAAATTGTTCTTTCAAATTCAAAATCTCCTATGGGAATGTAAAAAACCTTTATTTATTGGACATATCAGAGCTCATACTAATTTGCCTGGTCCTCTCCATGAAGGTAATCAAAAGGCTGATGCCCTCACTAAAACAATCTTTATATTTTCAGCAGTCCAACAAGCTACCTTGTTCCATTCCCAATTTCATATCAATAGTACTACGTTACAGCAAAGGTTCAAAATCACAAAGGAGCAAGCTCGAACAATTATGAAGGATTGTCAATCTTGTGTGACACATTTGCCCAAACCACATTATGGGGTTAATCCAAGAGGATTAATACCCAATCATTTGTGGCAGATGGATGTCACTCATGAGCCAAGTTTTGGAAAATTGCGATTTATTCATGTGACCATAGATCCATGCTCAGGCTGATTTTTTGCTTCCTTACATTCTGGAGAAAAAGTTAAAGATGTTACATCTCATTGTCTGCAAGATTTTGCTGCATTGGGCATCCCCAAAATGCTTAAAACAGAAAATGGCCCTGCATATACGTCCTCATCTTTCAAACAGTTTTGCACAAAATTCAATATATCCCATAAAACAGGTATCCCATACAATCCTCAAGGTCAAGGTATAATTGAACGAGCTAATCTCACACTCAAAATTATGCTATTAAAGCAAAAAGAAGGAAATTGGAAAAATCCTAGGGACAGATTGGCAGTTGCCCTATTTACCTTAAATTTTTTAACTTTAGATTCTAATGGATATTCGGCTGGAGACAGACACTAGAATCCACACCAACAACATAAACCTTTGGTTTACTGGAAGGATGTTCTTTCAGGTGCATGGAAGGGTCCAGATCCTGTATTAATTTGGGGGAGAGGTTCTGTTTGTGTTTTTCCACAGCATGAATCCTCCCCAATATGGATACCATCTAGATTAATAAAACAGATACCAAATCAAAAGGACCAAGATGAAGTCATTGAGGAATCAAGATTAATAAAACAAGTGCCAAATCAAGAGGACAAAGATGAAGGTATGGAATGATACCCTTAAAAGAGTCCTCCAATAAATTCACAATTTAAGTCTCATTCCTCCCGGCCGGGACGAGAAGATCTCTTTTTAGTGTGCACACAATTGTATTTTTTTCTTCTTTTTATATATGTCTTTATGTCTGTGCATTTGTCTAAATTTCATGTTAATGTGACCTCACAAATATATGTTTGTATGTGCGTCTGTCCAGTGTGACGTCAAAAATAACAAAGTACTTATGAAAATTAATATTATAAAAATTTTTAATATATATATATATATATATATATATATATATATGGATCCAAATAACTCTAATTCATTTAAGTTTAGAGTATTCAATTTGGGTAAACAATTTAAAAAGTGAAGGTGCAGGAGCCCTGTTTGGGGAGATGGCTAAGATTGTGGTTGGCTACGGGCTTTGGACATGTTTGGGCATTGGTGCCTTCCATAGTCTCAAGGGACTTGGCCCAGGATCTTGTGAGACTTGGCCGGAGATCTCGAGGGACTTGAGCAAGATTGCTGATGAGGTCTGCACCATTTTTGGAGGTTAGAGAAGCGTGGACGGCGTGTCGGGGTGTAGTTAGAGCCAGAGAGAAAAGTTAGCAGAATAAAGAGCTGTTTGTTTCCAGTTCGTCTCTAAACTTCTTCCCGTGGCTTCTTTGCTCCAAGCGGCCATCGCTTCAGGCGACTACATGAAGGTACCTTCAATTTTGATTTATAGGTGTCCCTGGGACTTCTCTTCAGCAAAGAATATGACTAATACTGTATAACCTAATATTTTGGTATTTGACATGGGATTGTTTATTTGTAATTAACTTTATTTGTTTAATAGCTGATTAATTTGAATTATTTCAACAGGTAATTTCATAGAAGGTTGCTGTGTATGCAGAGACTTGGGGGTTCCAGCTAACAAATTATTTTTCCAAGTGCTTTTAGCTTTTCTTTAATCTATCTTTAATGCAGTAAATACCCTCAGTCTTTCTTTGATTTGTTCTGAATGTGATATTTTGCCAGCTTATGTTTGTGGGAGCTCAAGCAGCAATGTGTGTGAGCAGAGATCAACTTTAATTTTTTAATCTAATAATTCTATTTTTTAGTTTGACAACTTGCCTCTTGACTCAATGCTGGAATAGCAAGCACTGCCTTTCCTTTAATAATTGATGCTTGAGTTTCTAGGTAAAGGGCCCTGAAGATTTGCCGTTGGCATTGTCTAGACATAAAAAAGACGGGCTGCTGCTACAGCTGCAGGGATCGTGGTCGCTACAAGCATCCCTGCTGCTCAAGCATCAAACAACCTCACCAGCAGTGTGGCCTCTGCTCTGCATGCATGGGGCCTCCTAGATCAACATGTTATAACAAGTGGTCATTTTGATCTTTCATTATTTGGGACATTACGGGACAATAACTTGCAGGTATTTGTCTAGAGAACTCAGTGCATTACTTGATGGAATTTAGGGCAGTTGACTTGTTTAAGGACCTTGATTTGCTATGAAACTTGGCTCGTCAACAGAAGGCATGCTGCCTTAAAGCCACAGCATCTCGTCACGATCGGATGGCTGTTAGTCCACACAGTCGATCCTGAAGGGCTCGATTGGATGGCTGGTTAGCCAATGAAGAGTAAGATCCCCAGAGGGGGACAACCTAAGACAGGTACAGTCGATCTGGATAAGGTCATCACCTATCCACGGGACAGTCTCATGTGGCCGACATATCAACCTAAGACAGGAGTCAAGGGCACAGCCTTGATTATCCGATGACAGATAAGAATGTTAGTTGCACATGGTCGTCCTAGAGCATCCCCTCTTTTAAAACAAAAGGGGGGAAATGTAAGAGCTCTAATTGAGGAGATAGCTAAGATGGCGGCTAGCTGAGAGCCATAAAGGTGTTCAAGTATTTTCACCTGATATTCATGCATTTATCTAAGAATCTTTTTATGCCCGTGAACACTGCGTGATGCACCTGTAAGCTCAAGTTGTTAGCACGTGTGCTTGTTAAGGCAAAATGTATTTAACCGGGTGAGAGTTAGTTAGTGGGTGGTTGGAGTTGGAGTTGGAGAGGTTGTTAGAGCTAGAGAGAGAAGTTAGAAGAAAGAAGAATAAAAGAACTTTTTCATTTCCATTCTGCCTCCAAATTTTCTCCCGGAGTGTATTTGCTGCAAGCAGCAATCTCTACAGGCGGCAACACAGAAATACTTTTGATTTATGGGTATTGATTTTATATCCAGCTATGTTGCTGAATTAATTTATTAGATCTAGAAGATTTCTGGTGGAATTTTTTGGATCTTCTATGTATAGAATTATATCATATGCAAATAGTGATAATTTGAGTTCTTCTTTTCCTATCCATATCCCTTTAATTTCTTTCGTCTGTCTAATTGCTCTGGCTAGGGCTTCAAGAACTATGTTAAATAGGAGTGGTAAGAGAGGGCATCCCTGTCTTGTTCCAGTTTTCAGAGGGAATGCTTTCAATTTTTTTCTGTTTAGGATGATGTTGGCCTGGGGCTTAGCATAAATGGCCTTATTATATTGAGGTATGTTCCTGTTATCCCAATTTTTTCTAGCATTTTGAACATGAAGGGATATTGTATTTTGTCAAATGCTTTCTCTGCATCTATTGAGATGATCATATGATTTTTATCTTTGAGCCTGTTGATGTGCTGAATTACATTTATTGATTTTCTTATATTGAACCAACCTTGCATCCCTGGAATTAAGCCCACTTGATCATGATGCACTCTTCTTGATGTGTTTTTGTATTTGATTTGCCAGAATTTTATTGAGCATTTTTGCATCTGTATTCATTAGAGATATTGGTCTGAAGTTTTCTTTCTTTGATTTGTCTCTGTCTGGTTTTGGAATCAGGGTGATATTGACCTCAGATAATGAGTCTGGGAGTGTTCCCTCTTTTTCTATTTCATGAAATAGTTTGAGATGTACTGGTGTTAGTTCTTCTTTAAAGGTTTTGTAGAACTCAGCTGTGTATACATCCAGTCCTGGGCTTTTCTTGGTTGGTAAGTTTTTTATGGCATCCTCTGTTTCTTTGCTTGAAATTGACCTATTTAAATTGTGTATATCATCTTGATTTAGTTTAGGCATATCATATGTCTCCAGAAATTTGTTGATGCCTTCATTATTTTCTATTTTATTGGAGTATAAATTTTCAAAATAATTTCTAATTATCTTCTGTATTTCTGTAGTGTCCATGGTGATCATTTCCTTTTTCATCATTGATATTGGTAATTTGTGTTTTTGCTCTTCTTGTCTTTGTTAGCATAGATAAAGGTCTAGCTATTTTATTTATTTTTTCAAAAAACCAACTTTTTATTCTCTCAATTTTTTAAATTGTTTTTTTAGTTTCAATTTCATTAATTTCATCTCTGATTTTAATTATTTCCTGCTTCTACTTTTGGGGTTGATTTGTTCTTCTTTTTCTAGGGCTTTGAGATATAATGTTAGTTCATGTATTTGTTGACTTTTTCTTTTTTGAAGGAATGAGCTCCATGCAATGAACTTTCCTCTTAGTACTGCTTTCATTTTATCCCAGAGATTTTTGGTATGTTGTATCATTGTTCTCATCTACCTCTAAGAATTTCTTAATCTCCTTCTTGATGGCTTTTGCAACCCATTGATCATTCAATAGCATATTATTTAGTTTCAGGTGTTAGTGTAGCTTTTCTTTCTTTTTTTATGATTGATTTCTAATTTCATTCCATTATGATCTGATAGTATACAAGGTAGTATCCCTACTTTTTTTATATTTGCTTAGAGTTGCTTTATGACATAATATATGGTCTATTTTTGAGAAGGATCCATGTGCTGCTGAGAAGAAAGTATATTGGCTCATTGATGGGTGATATACTCTATATATGTCAGTTAAGTCTAAGTTATTAATTGTATTATTGAGTTCTATAATTTCCTTTTTTAACTTTTGTTTGGAAGATCTATCCAGTGGTGAAAGAGGTGTGTTAAAATCACCTAGAATTATTGTCTTGTGGTCTATTTGATTCTTGAACTTGAGAAGAGTTTGATTGATGAATGTAGATGCTCCATTATTTGGGGCATATATATTTATAACAGTTATATCTTGTTGATCTATGATTCCCTTAAAGAGCAGTATGAAATGTCCATCTTTATCTCTTTTGACTAACTTTGGCTTGACATCTACTTTATTTGATATGAGGATGGAGGCCCCTGCTTGCTTACATTGACCATGTGAGTGATATATTTTATCCCATCCTTTCACCTTCAGTCTGTGGGCATCTTTTCCTATGAGATGTATTTCTTGAAGGTAGCAAATTTTGGGGTCCTTTTTAAATCCAATTTATTAGCCTATGTCTTTTTTAAAAAATATATTTATTTATTTACTTTAGTTATACACAATGCAATGCATTTATGTTTACATGGTGCTGAGAATCGAACCTCAGCCGCGCACGTGCGAGGCGAGCGCTCTGCCGCTGAGCCACAACCCCAGCCCTAGCCTATGTCTTTTAATTGGTGAGTTTAAGCCATTAACATTCAGGGTTATTATTGAGACATTATTTGTATTACCAGTTTTTTTTTTTTTTTTTTTTTTTTTTTTTTTTTTTTGGTATTTAGTTTGACTTGGTTTTACCTTTGGTTGTTTTTTTCCCTTTGTTGTAGTTCTTCCCTTTGCAGATTTTCATTATTGTTTTTCATTTCATCCTCGCAGAATATTTTACCAAGAATATTCTGTAGAGCAGGCTTTCTTGTTGTAAATTCTTTTAGCTTTTGTTTATCATGGAAGGTTTTTATTTCATCCTCAAATCTAAAGCTTAATTTTGCTGGATATAAAATCCTTGGTTGGCATCCCTTATCCTTTAGAGCCTGGTATATATTGTTCCAGGATCTCCTGGCTTTGAGGGTCTGAATTAAAAAATCTGCTGAGATGTGAATTGGTTTTCCCTTATAGGTAATCTGACTTTTCTCTCTTGCAGCATTTAAAATTCTATATTTATTTTTTATGCTAGGCATTTTCATTACAATGTGCCTTGGTGTGGACCTGTTGTAATTTTGTGCATTTGGCGTCCTATAGTCCTCTAGTATTTGATTTTCAAATTCGTTCTTCCTGCTTGGGAAATTTTCTGATATTATTTTATTGAAGAGATTCTGCATTCCTTTGGTTTGAATCTCTGTACCTTCCTCTATTCCAATAAATCTTAAATTTGGTCTTTTGGTGGTATCCCTTAGTTCTTGGATATTTTGTTCATGGTTTCTTACCATCTTCATTGTGAGGTCAACTTGATTTTCAAGATTATATATTTTGTCCTCATTGTCTGAGGTCCTATCTTCCAAGTGGTCCAATCTCTTGGTGATGCTTTCCATTGAATTTTTTATGTGGCTTACTGTTTCTTTTAATTTGAGGATTTATGGTTTTTTTTTTTTTTTTTTTTTTTTTCTCTCAAGCTCTCTATCTCTTTCTTGAAGTAATCCTTTGCTACCTGGATTTGTTCTCTTATCTCTTTGTTGGTATGATTGATGGTTGCCTGTATTTGATCTCTTATCTCTTTGTTAGAGAGATCCATTTTTGCCTGTATCTGATCACTTAGGTCATTTTTTAAATCCTTTATCATTTTAATTATGTATATCTTTGACATTTCACCTACTGTGCTTTCTATGGTTTCCATTGTTGTAGTATCTTGGTTTATTTGGGGCATTTTCCTCTCTTGTTTTCTCATGCTGTCTATGTATTTTCCTCTTCTGCAAGGTAAGCCTGAGGTATTAGAGCTTCTGCCCTTTTGTCTTATAAGGTCATTCCAGGTTACCCAGAACTCCACTTTTTAGGGAAATATCAATATTAAATCTTTTAATGTACCCAATGTGTGTCATTATATCAGTGGGTTTCTATTTTTATATTTACAGTTTTGTCACTATAAACAAAAATTATGCGATCAGTTATCTTATTCCATATTGTCTCTATTTTTGTGTGGTGGTTTACAGTATCTGATGAAAGAAGGGGGGACTTAGAGGTTGGCTTAAACGTTTATGAAGTAAGATGTGAGAAAATAGAGGTATTAGATTATTTGACTAGTGAGAGTATAATCATTAGGATTTGGCTCGTAGTAGAAGAAGCCAGAGATAGACAACCCCATGTAAGATTCCGTGTTAGTTCACAATATCATAACTGGTTGCACCTTCTGGTGCATCCTGGTCTCTAGGGACCTTAGTGATGTCATACCTGGACCTTTTTGTTGTTCCTTGGTAGCAGCGTCACTAACTCAGTTTTGTGGCAGTGGTAGCCTAAGGCCTATAAGTATATTGGTGTTGAGTTGAGTAGCTACAGGATCCCAGTTCAGTGTGTCTCTCAAGGGCAGATGTGTGTTGCCTCTCTGATTTGTGGGAGTGGAGAGGGCCTCTCTCTCTGGATCACCTCCTGGCCGCAGTGTGGTAGAGCAGGCAGTCTGGCTTTCTTCTCCCCATTTTCCTCCTCCTGCAGCTCCTCCCAGTCTAGTTGTTTGGGTGGGGGTTGGGCAGGTGGGCAGTAGTTCCTTGTCCTGGTGATGGTGTGTGCAGGTGGTTGGGCAGGCTGGTGGCTGGGCCCTGTGTCTACTGCTTGTTCTGGTCACAGCTGGGCAGGTCACAGTTCCCCCAGGAGTGGACCGGGCTTTTTCTCTGGTCCGCGCCCTTCCTGCAGCTGGGAGCTGCTATTCCTGGCCCTAGAGGTGATGGCTGTGTGAGTAGGCAGCCAGGCCAGAGCTGGAGGCCAGGTGAACTGCTACCTGGGTCGCTCCTCTAACTAAATTTTTTTTTTAAATAGTAGCAGAGTTCTTTTAAAGTAAATTACCAAGGTACTTGCACTGATACTTGTTGGGCAATGGCATATATTGAAGAGTTTATGTTAAAGGAGAGTTATTGATGCTATTGTGAGAACAGAAGATTAGCAAAATTATGTGAAGATAATTCCAGATAACTACTTCAGTATTCATTCATTGATAAACCATTAAATTGCTGGGGGCTGTGGCACAGGCCTGTATTCCCAGGGACTTGGAAGGCTGAGGCAGAAGAATTGCAAGTTCAAGCCCAGTATCAACAATTTAATAAGACACTCAGCAACTTAGCAGGACCCTTTCTCTAAATAAAAAGTACAAAGGACTGGTTTGTATCTCAGTGGTAATGTGCCCTTGGGTTTAATCTCCAGTGCCAAAAATGAACAAACAGAAATACACATTAAATTTATGAACATTTTAGATATTTACTCCTCTGGTTGCTGAAACAGGTTGTTAAATTAGTTATAAAATGCAACAGAAAAAAGAGGATGGCAGGCAAACATACTTGATCTAGGTATTTAGTGTGATAAAGGGTGTTTTGCAAGGAAAAAAAAAAAAGGATAAGGAAGGAAGAAGGGAGAGAGGAAAGGAAAGAAATAGGGAGAAAGATTGAGAAGGAAAGAAAGAGTAGAAGAAAGGGTTAGATTTATTTATTTGAATAGCAAATCAATATTAAAACTAAGATGCCTGACAGGTTTTCTTTTGTAATTACTATAAAAATCAGGAGTACTATCTAAAAATATTAATCAAATGAAGACTAATTTCCTTAAGAAAACTACTGAAATATAGGAGGAATTTCAAGTATATTTTTTTTCTGTGTGATTTTTGTGAGATATTATTCAAAGGTAGCTAGCAAATAATTAAGTAAGTATCTATTCCATCTTACTTTATCATTTTCACATTACCAGAAATGCATCTGAGTATAGACAATAGAATGGAATTAAAACAGAATGAGATGCCAGTATACACTTTACTTTTCACCCTGACACCCCAATAATTGAATATAAAAATGCAATTCTGCAGACAAATTTGATTTTTAAAGGTTTAATTTTTTTATTTAGTAAGTTTATTGATTTTACTGTAACATGCTTTGAATTTTTATTTCACTGAACATTATATTTGTAATATTTGCCCACATTGTTGTATGTTGCAACCATTTGATTCTTCCTTTGTCATATTTTTTCCCCATAGTGTGAAGATATAATAATATATTTAACTATCAAACTGAGTTTGATGGTCTGTGTTTACTATAAATACTGGTATTACTTGCCATTTATGTTAGTTTTCAAGAGCAATCATGACAATATAGTGGCCTATAAATAACAAAGATTTATTTTTGTCTGTCCTAGAGGCTGGAGACTCAAAACCAATATATCTGTTGGTTTGGTTTTCCCTCAGTCCTCTCTTGTAGGCTCAATTCTCCCTCTGTCCTCAGATGACAGATGCATTTTGATGGATCTGATTCTTCTTATGAAAATGGCAGTCATATTGCATTAGCATTTCTTCTGTGTGCTTTTATTTAACCATAATTATCTGTTTAAAAACCCTCTCTCTAAATACAGGTTAGGGCTACAACAGATTCATTTTGGGGGGAACACAATTCAGTTCATACCACTCTCTGGTACAATAGATTAATTTTAATTTTTTAGATTTTTTTTTAGAAATGATATAATACTTTTTTCTTATCTATCTACTTTCTTTATTTTGAAATGCATCCAGTGTTGTACAATACATTTTTGTTTACAAGTAGCATTCTTTTGTTTGGATATTCTTGAGTTTCTTTATCTACTCAACTGGTATTGGACAGTTTGATCATTTCTAGTTTAAGCACTGATAAACAATCATGGACAAGTCTTAAAAGAATGTTTCATTTCATTTATCTCTTGAAAATGTGTAGGAGTGAAAATGGCTGGATGACTGGTAGATACATTTTAATATCTTAATAAATTGACAAGATATTTTTTCTAGGAGATTGTACAATTTTACATTTCTACAAAGCAACAAATAATAATTTCAGATTCCACACTCTTGTCAATACTTGGTTTAGTCAGAATACTTAAATTCAGATATTTCAATTAATGCATTGTGGTATTGCATTATGGTAGTAGTTTGTATTTCTGTAATGATTATTAATTTGAGCATTAACTTATGTAAACACCATGCATGCATCTTCTTTGGTAAATTATCTGTTCAAAATCGTTATGTTCTTTTTAAATTGATTTTCCATTCCTTATAAATTCCAGATACAAATCCTTAATCAGGTATCTAACATTTTTCCTGTTCTATGCTTTGTTATTAAATTCTTTTTATACTATCTTTTGAAGATCAGATAGATATTCCTAATCTTGATAAAAGTCTAATCAGTCTTATTTAGACTGTTTCTTTTTTGCCATTTATATAAAGTATTTTCCAAGTCTGAGGTCATAAATTACTTTCTGAAGTTTTATAATTTTAAGTTTTATGTTTATTTACTTCTACATTTTGAGTCAATTTTTACATGTAGTTCAAATTTCATTTTTTTCTGATAACTGGTGTCTAATAGTTTCAGCACAATTTGCTGAAGTCTGTACCTTCTCCATTTAACTTCCTTTGCATGTTCGTCACAAGTTACTTGTCTACAAATCTCTGAGTATACTCCTGGACTCTATTCTGTTCCAATATTTGTATGTCAATTTTTAATTGATTCCATATAATAGAACAAGCTAAAGATGGCTTTTCAGTGCATCACATGCAATAATTTAGATAATTTTCTTTAAAAATATCTTGGTTTCAGTTTGCAGTACTTGCACATTTTTTGCCATATTTGCCACTAGGTATATTTTCCAATGCTAGTGCAATAGGTATTATTTATTAGTTTCAATGTCTGTTCATTATAAATGTTTAGATCCAGAATCTTATCCAGAAGACTTTCCAAATTAGTTGATTAATTCTGGTAAGTTTTTGTTTTTGTTTTTCTTTTGTTTTGTTGGCATGTCGTCTTGGATTTTTCACCATAAAGAACATTTTTTAAAAAAATATTTGTTTACTTATATCTTTCTGAATGTGGTAAGTTGTTCTTTCTTTAACTTATTGCATTACCATAAACCTTCACTATAGTCTTGTGTGAACTTTCATTCATGATCTTAATTAGAAAGCAATGAAACTTGCTCAGTTAAGTGTTATGTTAACTACAGATTTTTCACATAGGAGGAATTTTCATTCTAGTACTAATTTGCTGGGAGATTTAATAAAAAATCCATTGTTGGATTCTATGTAATGTTTTTCTAACCTCTGCTGAAATGATTGCATATCTTCTATCTTTTTTTAGTTTATTAATATTGCAAATTACAATATTGATTTGCAAATGCTAAACTAAACCTTGATTCTTGCCAATTTTAGAATTGTTGAATTTCTGTTTATGAAGGATAGTGTGTACTAGATTTTCTTCTAATAGCTCATGTCTGATTTTCATGTCATGATAATGTTGGACTAAAAAATTAATTAGAAAATTATTCACTCCTTTCCAATTTTCTAAATGAGTTTTTAATAGAATGGAATTATTTCATTTATGTTTCTAATATATTGACTTAGTGTTTTGAAAAATGAGCACCTGTTATCCTCTAAATGTATAGAAAATACGGGGTGTGATAATATCTATTATCTGAAATTGTTAAGTTGTATCTTCTTTATTCCAGATTAGTCTGATTAGAGTGTTATTCATTATACTGATATTCTCAAAGACCATGCTTTTAGCCTCTTTTATTATACTTACTACTTCTGTTTGCTATTTCATTTATTGCTAATTTTTATTATTTCCTTTATTCTATTTCTTTTGATTATTTTGAAGTTACTTTTCAAATTGCTCAAAATAGAATGTTAATTATCTTATACTTTTCTTATTTGTGCTATAAAAGTTAGTGCTATAAAATTTTCCCTAAGTACTACTTTTTTCCACATCTTTATTTATATCTCATAAATTTTTCATGTTTTGTTTGATTTTGATTCAATTTTAAATATTTCCTTATTTACTAATTTTTCTTATGGTTTTGTTGATATATAATTCATATGCTATATAATCTACTTAATTGAATCATGCAATTCAATTGTTTTTAATATAGTGAGAGAATTTTGCAACCATCACCACAATTGATTTTACAACATTTTCATCACATACCCAATGTTCCCATCCTCCCCACAAATTACTAATTTCTTAGTCAGTCCCTTTGACTATCTTTTACCCCTGCTTAATCCTGATTCTATTTTTATCTATATATGTCTGTGGAATCAAGCCCTATTTGGCCTTTTGTTGCCAGATTCTTTCACTTAGCACATTTTCAAGTCACATGCTGTATGTCTTGCATCAGTAATCATGTTATGTGGCTGAATAATATGTCATTATATAGTATGGTTGGCAGAATAATGACCTCCCAAAGATGCACACATTCTAAACCAAGCACTTGTGATTATATGAATTTACATAACAAAAACTGTGCAGGTGTGATTTAGAAAGAATTATCCTAGATTGTCCAGATTGGTTAAATGTCATAGGAAGAGATCTTAAAATTTTGAAGAAAAAGGTGAAAGAGGAAGGATCAGGATCAAGATATAACAAAGAAAGCAGAGATCTACATGATGCAAATGCTTTTCTAAAGATAAAAGGGCTACATGTCAAGGAATAAAAGCAACCTTTAAAACTACAAAAGGCATGGGTGTAGATTTCCCATAGAAACTCAAAAGAACTTCACATGAAACATTTCTTTTAGCTTTGTAAAAGTTATTTTTAGATGTATGACCTCTGGAGTTGTTAAGATACAGTGTAGTATTTTTATAGCATCAGTAGAACATTTATATATATAGTTATACTATATTTTATTTTTCCTTTTGTTAGTTTTGGACATTTGAGTTGCCTCTATTTTTTTTTATAAATAATACTTCTAATGTGCATGTCCAAATTTTTGTGCAGATGTCTATTTTAATTTCTCTAGAGCATATGCATCTAGGAGTTTGTTTGTAATATTGTTTATAATATTGTTCATAATATTGCAGTCCTACCAATAGCATAGGAGTGCTAAATTCTTTCTATACTCTCACCAACAGTTTTTACTAACCTTTTGTTTATAAACATTCTTGTGGATGTAAGTGATATATACTATTTTTCCTCCTTCTTTATATGTGTGTGTGTGTGTGTGTAAGCACATGCATACATATGGTACTAGGGATTAACCTCAGGAACTTATGCATGCTAGACAAGCACTTTACCACTGAGCTACTTCCCTAGTCTTTTCTTGGAAATTTTATTTTTAGGTAGGGCTCCCTATATTTTCCAGATTGGCTTCAGATTTGTGTTCCTCCTGCCGCGTCCTCATGAGTAGCTGGTATTACAGTCATGCACCACCATATCCTACCATGTTTAATATCTAATCATATGCTTGTAAGTCTATTTTATGCCTTTTAAGGCAAAGAACATTCAGCCTCTTTGCTTATTTTTAAATTTGTATAGGTACCTTTTTAAAAACAAATTGACTGTGTTCTTCACATATTTTAGATACAAACTTTTCAGCAAATTCATGTTTTGCAAATATGTTCTACAATTCTGTGAATGCCAAGACATTATCAGTAAGAAATTTGCACTTATAAGAGGGATAAAAGCTTTCCAATTGAATAATTAGAAAAAAAAATCAGTTTGGATATAATTGTGCTAGGTCATGTGGAGAAATTAGCATCAAATTCATTTAGAGTAGGGACATGTGAATTATGAAAAGGTAAATCCTACCAAGTAACACTAAATAACAAGAGAATACCATTGTTGAGTGCTGTTTTCTAGATCAGTTCCTCAGGTCTGAACTATCCTAGCTCAATCTAGCTTTCTCATTATGTTCATAGAAGCAAGGAAGCTAAAATGCTAATTTATGTTACTTTTTCAAGCCTACCACGGTAATAATATATGTGAAATTTCCTTTGCCCTATGTTAAAATTCTTGTTCGTATGATCTGACATTGAAAAATGAAAGTACAACCTTTTGGAGGAGAAATTAATTACACTTTTCTTCCTACATCTTTTCTGTCAGATATCTTCCTATTATCATGTATATTATTAGCGTCTTTAGGTATTTTATGAGAAATTAGCTATCACTTAGTTCTTCTGATAATTTTTGAGCTAATGCCTTTAATTCGTAAACACTTTAGTTTTCCTCTTTTGGCTTTTCTAGGACAAGTGAGAGTCACATTCGCACAAAAACAACTAGATCTGGATATAATAGGGAAATACATTTAAAGCTCTAAGAGTTTCTGATAGTAAAAATGTGAGAGGTTATGATCCTGTGGAAAGAGCAGAGTTCTTGGAGAGGAGCTCAAATGTTATACATGCAGCCATCCTTCTTGGGTAATTTTCCAGCTCAAGTGTACATATGGCAAGAATCTGAGGCTGGCCAGGGAAGTACCCAGAGATTGTAGGAGCAAGACTTAAGAAAGCATGAGGTACAAAAACGTAAGTCCAATTCTGTGCATTGGCTTTTTTCACAATCCTTTGTAATTCTTAAGCTGCTCGTGATGAAAGCTAAGACCCCAGAAAATGAAAAAAAAAAAAAAAAAAAAAAAAAAACTGAGTAAACTGTTTTTTGTTCTTCTTATGGTGTAAGAGAAAAATGAAGCAAAGGAATGACCCTCATAAAATTCACAAGCTCTAAAGTGGGACACCTCAAAATTTATGGCAGAAAGATCAATACAGGAAAGGGGAAGGGGGTGGAGAGAGGGAAAAAAAGAAAGAGATACACTGGGGTCTGAAATATTAGACATATTCCATGCTTGTATAATTATGTCAAAATGGATTTAGTAATGAATTACTAAAAATAACCCATCAAACAATTTATATCCTAATACTAAGCTCAAACCAAATATAGGACAAAGCTTTCAAAGTCTGTCACTCTTTCTCAATTTCTTTTAGTTCCTAAATGGATAGAAGGGATCTCTTCCTACTGTAGCTACCTATTCTTAACCAACAGAGTAAGAAAACAAAATCACCTGGAGCCTCTGTAATCTTCATACATAAAGTGTGCATGCAATAAATACTTACTGCATATTCTAAAGGAAAGACCACGAAATTATAAGACAATAGGAACAGATCCATGAGGGATTCTAAATATTGGAAATGGCACATATTGGCCTTAACATTTTTAAAGGGCAATGGCATATTGCAATTATTTTTAGCCCACACGTAAGATTCAATGAAAATAGGTGCACTGTCTATCAGAAACCAAGAAAATAAACCTCTACATGTGCCCTATGGCGATAAAAAGTGAGAGGCATAAATGACAGCAAGGAATAATCTCAATTTCACAGCATTTTTCCACAGTAATCTCATGATCAGCTTGCCTTCTTATAAACCAAGTATAACTGAACATGAATTGGAGGTGATGGTGAAGAGCCATCCAGACATAAGGTGCATCATCTGAGAGAACTAGTTTGACACATTGTATAATACAACAATCATAGCTCTTGGTGGAAGCACCCATGATTCTTGCTCTCACCCTAGTTTCTTTCTTCTTCTTCTTCTTCTTCTTCTTCTTCTTCTTCTTCTTCTTCTTCTTCTTCTTCTTCTTTTGATACTGGGAATTGAACCCAGGGTGCTTAAACATTGAGCCCTATCCCCAACCCCTTTTTATGTTTTATTTAGAGACAAGGTTTCCCTAAGTTGCTTAGGACCTCACTAAGTTTCTGAGGCTGGCTTTGAATTTATGATCCTCCTGGCTCAGCCTCCCAAGCTGCTGGGATTACAGGCATGTGCCACAACACCACCCCCCATAGTCTAGTTTAATTGCTCCATGTATTGCTCTTAGAGATTCCCATTGTTTTAACATTAGGAATTAGTGGTGCCTGACTCCATCTTATTTATTTTGAAAACTTCTTAAGGGACTATAATTACTAATAATATCTTTGGTGTTCCCTCTAATTAGTGAAATAGCTACAATAAATCATACCCTATATTAAAAGTATTTATCCCACCAACTATTGAAATATAAATGTCAGGAAGCCAAATGCTTTTGTCAGTTTGATAGCTGCTTTATTTTCAGTATCTGGAATTAATTCATGTTCAATCTTTTCAATTTATATATCATGCTGATATGCAGAAAATTTTCTCTGATATTCAGTACATTTTTAAAAAATTAAAACCACTGAACACATGGAGACTTGCATGCCAAAATAACATTTCCCCCAATTATAATGGTACAGAAACATTGGTCAGAAATGTTTTAATACTAAAAAGAACACTTTATTTCTATGATATCAACCTTTTTGTCTCAATAATCATCTACAGAATATTCAGAAATATTCCAGTAAGTTAAAAGATTTCTAACTTAAGGAATAATTTTAAAACTCACAAATAAGAATTTTGAACTTCAAAAATATCATAAAAGACTCTAATTCTGAACTTTGTAAAATTAACAAAATCAAGTTTTATTGATCTTAAACAATTTAGCCCCAGGTAGCCTGACATGTTAGCACATACTTGTAATGACAGCAACTAGCAGGACAAAAGAGTGATATACCTCTAATTGATGTTAGAGGTATAAGTGCATGCTTGCTGAATACACTAATGTCCTTCTGCTTTATTTATACTTTAATGGTAGATCCAAGAGTTTTATTTCTTGAGTCTAAAATTCTAACATTGTATTTTACAAGTTTTAACTTGTAGAATATAAATGATTTTTTTTTCATTCCAGTTAAGCAAACACAAATTTGAACAATTTATATTTTTCAATAATTTATTTTATTCTTCTTACATACATACTTCAGCCTTATTTGTTTCTCATATATTATTGTCATTATTTGCATAAGAAATAAGATTTAGAGAATTTTTCTGTTATGTCTGTTTATTACTAAGTCAAGTGTTATTGTGTCAATGTAGTATGCTGATTTTAAGTCCTTTGGGTATAAACCAAGGAGTGAGATAGCTGGGTCAAATGGTGGTTCCATTACAAGTTTTCTGAGGAATCTCCATACTGCTTTCTATAGTGGTTGCACCAATTTGCAGTGCCACCAGCAATGTACAAGTGTACCTTTTTCCTCACATCCTTACCAACACTTATTATTGCTTGTTTTCTTGATATTTGCCATTCTGACTGGAGTGAGATGAAATCTTAGAGAAGTTTTGATTTGCATTTCTCTAATTGCTAGAGATGATAAACATTTTTTCATATGTTTGTTGATTGATTGTATTTCTTCTTTTGTGAAGTATCTGGAGCAGGGACTTTTTAACAGAAATGTAAAAATTAGAATTTTATCCAAAGAAAAGTGTTAAATCACTTAGTACATGAAATTGTAAATAATTAAAGTAGATGTTTGATATGAAAAAAAGTGTGTAAAACTTAACATCTGTGAAACTCTTCCTAGTATTAAAGAGGAATTAATCAGGCTTGAATCCAAAGGAGAGATTTTTAAGTTTGGAACTTTACAGTCTCTTGACAATTGTTTGCATGAAAAATCGAGTTGTTCAGTTTTTCAGAGGAACCTAAACCAAATACAGAAAAACAAAATTTATCCTATTGTGAATTTTAAGAGAAAGAAACAAATGTGTACCAATCTGTTGATAAGATAATATTAGAATCCAAGCTGTAATATAGTTCATACCAAGGTTTTTTTATACAACATATTTTTAAATAGTCCTATAAGAAAGTTGTCTAATACCTACACACAGAGTAGTCATGCTGGGAGAAGTTTACGAAGGGAATGTCAATCTGAGGAACAAGTATCAGCAAGCTTGCCCATTTCTCATTGTTCAGAGCAATTAACAAAAACTGGGAAAAAAGATATGGAGCACATTCCCAACGATATTTTAGTACAGTATTTGGCTAATACCTATGGGAGCAGTAATAAAAACAACTAAAGGACATACTTACTTCTACAGATTAATAGTAAACACACCAAGATGAAGCACTAACAAAAGCAAAATTACAGCATAATAAAATTCTCCAGCAAAGTTAAAATTGGAAAAAATGATTTACTTTTATGGAATAAAAAGAACAATAATAGCACAACACTATCATACTATCTTCTTCTGAGTTTATTTTTTTTCTGAAATCATTAAAATTATTTGGTGTCTACTTCCAAATATAGTCACTCTGTTTTCACCTTTTGTATTACTTTAAATTTAGCTTATTTATGGACATTATTACAAAGTGTATAATAGAATAATTTTTAATTAAGCAGATTTTTGTATTACTGGTTATCATGAGATCCTTTTAGAAATCAATTCAATTTATGTGACAATAAATGGAGAATAACACAAAAGAAAACATAGTAAATTATAGCTCTCTAAGTTTTCAAACAGAGTTTTTGATCATAGTCCATGTTCAAGTGAGAAGTTTTATAATTTGTCTTATCTAAAAGGTAGTTCAAAGAAATTTGCTACCAATATAATCTTTCTGGATTTCAACTGAAATTGAAAATCAGTTTGTTGCTTCCTGACTTGGAGCAACAACGCCATGGGAGAAAAACTCGGAGGCAGAATGAAGATGAAAGAAGGTTTTTTTATTCTTCGGCTTTAGCAATCTCTCAAAACTCTAACACTGGCTCTTTCAGCAACTTCTCTGACTCTTTACTTCTTCTGACTACTAACTCTTTACTTCTTTACTTTCTTTTACTTTTACTTTCTTAGAGAGAGCTTAGAGAGAGAGAAAGAGAGAGAGAGAGAGAGAGAGAGCTTCTTCTTTCTTCTTTCTTCTTCAGCAGCCTCGGCCTGACTCCGACAAGCAACAACTACTTCTCTCCTTATACTCTGACTCTTATTTCTTCTTCTGACTACGTTCTGGCCGCTTTGACTCTCTGATCTGAACTCTTCTTCCGACCAACTGAGCGACTGAATGACTGACTGAATGAATACCGCTTCTGACCGCTTTCACCTGGTTATATACCTTTAGCTTTGCGGGTGCGTCACGTGCATTTACAGGTGCGTCACGTGCATATGATTATTATCAGGTGGAACTTATGGCTTCCAGCTAGCCGCAATAGCCATTTCCCTGATTGGGGCTGCTTCATCAGTTTAATCTTCTCCATGATTTTTTAATAGCATAAGTCCTTTTAATCTTAAAGACTTGTGTAACCTTTATCAAAGGTACATTTATTACTAGAGTTTAACTTCCTCTGCTCCCAATATCTTGTTTCTGTGTTCTTCCAAAATTAAGATATTTTATTCCTGACAAGCTCAGAGACATCAGCTTTTATATTTTCATTCCTATTTCAAACATCAAGGTATTGTATCATTTCTACTTTTGTCCATGTCTCAAAATGGCTATAACTTATAACTGATATATTACCAATTTCACCTTGAATAGGTATTAACACAATTATTATATTTAAATTATAATGGTAGCTGGGCGCGGTGGCGCACGCCTGTAATCCCAGCACTTTGGGAGGCTGAGGCAGGAGGATCGCGAGTTCAAAGCCAGCCTCAGCAATGGCGAGGCACTTAGTAACTCAGTGAGACCCTGCTTCTAATAAAATACAAAAAAAAAAAAAAAAAAAAAAAAAAAAAGGCTGGGGATGTGGCCCAGTGGTCAAGTGCCCCTGAGTTCAATCCCCGGTACCAAAAAAAAAAAAAAAATAATAATAATAAAATTAAAAAAAATAAATTATAATGGATTTTTATAATAGAGGTTTACTTTTCTGTGATTAGTACCCATCAAGGGTTAAAGAAAATGTTATATTTTTTATAACATACTCACATTAAATATGTCACTATGGACACACATTTTATATCCACTCCTCTTATAAATGCATTATAATAAAGTGATAAAGGAATTTAAATTATAAAACAAAATAAAAATGAATTAATAAAATATCAAAAGTATTTTAGAAGTGGGAATGAGATAAAATATATAAATTTGTGTGAAATCATCCTTAAAATTGTAGTCAGAATTAAGGAAGTTTCATAGCATTCTATTGTACTTCAGAAAATCAGGAAGGCACAAAAAATTATTTTCTTCATTGTAAGGCAAATGTGGCATAAAAAAAGTAGAGTTGGAATATCCTGTATCTTTTTTCATTGCATGCTAATTCCCATCTCTTGTTCCTGCAGAATATTATTTAACCATTTCAATTTTTGGCAGACTGAAGCAGAGAATGGACTCCTCTTTTTGAGTGGAAGGAGTGTATTAAAAACAGTTGGATGAAATGAAAGACTGCAGACTAAACAGTGAGATTTCTGGAATCTCAGCTCTGCAGATATCATTACAAGGGCCTTTCAGTCAGAATTCAATGAGAGAAGTTATTCATTCTGCACGTATTACAACTTAATCAATATTACCTTTAAATCCACTGCCCATTCTTTGGCACTTCTCTCTCCCAGTGACTCAACTTGAAATGGCCCCACCTAAGGGTTCCATGTTTCTCATTTTAGGTTGGTTTCATTCAGTGGGCATCCCAGAAGTGAGATCACAGTGAGAGGAAAGAGTGAGGCTGAGCTTCATTTCCTCAGCTCCCACCTAGAAAATCACTTCGGATTGTGGACTCAATTTATCTACAGAACATTTTCTATTTTTTTTTTTTTTTTTGTCACTGCTTCCTACTGTTCCAGCTTTGGACCAAGAATGGTGGTACAGCCTTGCTGTTGATAGTCCCAGGTTACAGCATCCTTTGTGGGGTATATCACTCACAGATCTATGAAATATTCCTTTCATAATGAATTCTCAGTTAAGTAATAAATGTCAATGGTGTGATTTATTTTGCTGAAAAAGAAACAGTTGTTCTTCCTTCACCCCTAACAAGTTATTGAACTGATCAGTTAATTTATTTTAAAAATTTTTTAAAATAAGGAAAATATTTAAAGCTCAGATTGTATTAATTCAAGAACATCCCTGAGCAAAGATTTTGATCTTAAATGTTTGATGATTTCTAAATAGTCAAAATTTTCAAGTTTTCTTTCTTTCTCAGAGAGCTTTGTATAATATTTCTACAAGGAAAAAAAAAAGATTTTTAAAAATACTTTATAGTATGGAAAGTTATTTTTTAAAGTATTTTTCATGCATTCCTGCCAGTGAAAGCAATATATTAAGTCTTTTCTTGAAAAAATATTTTCCAGTGTTTTATATTGGCTTTAAATGTCCAGTAAACGTGAATGCTCAATAGGTAATGCAATCCCTCAGATGTTTTACCTTTAACATATAAAATGTTAGCATTTTTGAGAAACAAAACAAAACAAAACAAAACAGTGATAAGCAATGAATAGATAATAAGGAGGGTGTGGGGGAGAAAGCAGAGGGAAGAAGAAAACAAATTCATAAGAGGACTGAGAAGAAGATGGATTAAATAAGCATCAAGACACAAAGGCCGGGCTGGGATTGTGGCTCAGCGGTAGAGCACTCGCCTAGCATGTGCGCGGCCTGGGTTCGATCCTCAGCACCACGTACAAATAAATGCATTGTGTACAACTAAAGCAAATAAATAAATATATTTTTTTTTTTTTAAAAAGACACAAAGACCATGAGCAACAGAGAAAGAGATAGCTGTCAAACAGGCTTTAATCAGATTTGTAAATACTGGCTCTGATTCATGTTAGATAGGTTAGCTCCTTAAGTGCTTTAGGTATCACTTTGTAAGACCACGAAATGTGGATATTAAACATCTCCTATCACAGAATTACTAAAACATTATCTATGCAAAATGCTTAGAAGAGAATTTAACACTGAGTACAAACTAAAAAGATGTTTTCTAGTAGATTTTACTCTGACATTTTATAGTCATGTACTTTTATATATTTGATCCGTTAAAGACTGAATACAGTATTTTAAATGTTGCATTAAAGTTGATTTTAGTGCTTCTATTGGTGCTCTAGGGCAGCTATAATAATCTACCTCAAACTGAGTAGCTTAAAACAACAGAAGTTTATTCTCATCATCTGAAGGACGGAAGTCTGAAATCAAGGTTTCCACAGAACCCACTTGCAAAGTCTCCTGAGGTGTATCCTGGCCTCTCCAGCCCCAGCCATCTGTAGCATCCTTCCACTTGGGGCAACACTCTCATCTCTGCCCTCACAGGGTCAACATCTCCATGTGAATGTTTCTGTGCTGCTTCTCTTCTTATAAAGTCACCTGCAGTTTTTACAGTCTACCCTAATTTGGTATGATCTCTTCTTAATTTTATAGCATCTTCAAAGATCCTTTTCTAAAATAAGGTGACATTCACAGGGTTGAGACTTCCACTTTTCTTTCTGCTAAACACAACTGAACCCATAACAGGATTATTCCTGCATTACATGTGTCACTTTATATTTCTAATTCATTTAATCTACATATTTTGATGCTTTCTTGATTGGGATATATTGTGCCTTTCAAGGATCTTATCTATATATAATATGATTAAATTATATACTGATTTTGAAGCAATTCTTGTATTTCATGATGTAGTTAATTACCTGTTAGAAAATTTATGCATATCTCAAGTCAAAAATATACCTATAATAATCTTATACTGCCAGAGAGTAAGAATATCCTGAATATAAGTAAAACAATACACCACGTTGATGAGAATCTGCCAAATGGATACAGATACTAATGGAAAGAACTCCCGATGGACACAGTTGAAATAATGTGAGTAAAAAATGGAGTAAAAAAAAAAAAAAAAAAAAGGAGTCCATAGGATATAAATGATTGAATAAATGAAAGATTAAGGCAGAAGAAAAATGGGGAAAAAATCTTAATGAAATGTGAACTTTAGCCATTCTAATGAACCAGCATTGGTTTATTAGTTATGAGAAATGTGCCATACAATGTCAGACTCTAATAATCAGTGTAATTCCATGTAGAAATTATGTATAATTATTTGAACTCTCATGGCAATCATTCTTCAAATATAAATGTATTCTAAAAGAAAAATGTTTTCTACAACTTGAAATTTTGATTTTTCATAATATTCTGATGTTTTCAGAATAGCAACATTTCACATAATTTGTAAAAACGTTTTTTTTTTTTAGAGAGATATTTGAAATTGCTTTCATAGGATTTATAAAATATATTTTGTCTACTGAAAAATATGGCACAGTCTCTGTATAAAAATATCACCACATATTTTCTTAGGAAAAATTATATTTAAAAGTATTAGTTACATACTGTGTTAGAAAGTTAGTTTCAATGTCTTTATCTCTTTTGCTTTAATTCTTGATGATCTTTAATATAGTATCCATTTTTTAAAAATATTCTAGAAATTAATATTCTTTTGAGAAAGTCCAGAGACTTGCTTAAATTTCACTTTATTTCTATCCATAAGACTAGTGAGAAAATACGTAAGACTTCCTATGCCCATCTTTCTTTCTCTCTTTGGTTTTCACTTTCTCTTCCTCTGGAGAAAAAAGTCTAAGGTTGCTCTCAATTGAAGGGCAAACAAACTTGTATTCTAGGAAGTTTTAGCATAAGCACTATAAATTATACTTATTTTGAATTCTTCTTTGTTAAATCAAAATAAGCCACAATTTCAAGGCACTCTTTTATGAATGAAATATGTCTGCATAATGTTCTCCATTAACAAGAAAAAAATGAGCTGGAAGGATATGAAATGGCAGAGAAACAGAATTACTTGCTAAAATAGTAATAATTATTAAAATATTTTAAAGTGACTACCAGGCAAAACTTGGTATCTCTGTAGCTCTTTCTGTTATAAATTTAGATAATAATAAGAGAAGAAAATGAATGCCTCTTGTTCTTATTTTAAAAAAAGAACACATGCAAGATTAAACTCATCCTAACATGTAATAGCTAAGAGGGACAGTACTTGCTCTCAAACTTTACAACTAATGAGTTCATCAAGGTTCTGTCTGTACATTTGCAATTCCTTTTTAATTCTAATGTCGCATTCCTTTTCCTCTATCATCTTCCCTTTATAAAATTTTTATTTTAGGGCATTTCAAGGAGAGCTTATGTGATTTTTGGAGGCAAAGAGCTTTATAAGGATCTCAGTATAAAGGGATTGAACAGTCTAATTTGGAAAAGATTAATGTTTTAGTCATTGGAAACATTTGTTCAATGATTTTCAGGATGCATTTCAACTTGCTTTCAAACAGCAATCAAAACATAGCTAATTGAGTGGTGCTGTGAAGTTGAAAATTCCAGTGAGCACTCTACTATTTTGAGGTTATAACTCTTAATTTAACCTCATTAGAGGGCAGGGAGCAGTGAGATTATTATGAAATAAACAGTAAAATGCACCTGTTACCCAAAGGAATTTTTATGGTGTGTTCTGTGTTTCTTAAGATGATATTGTTGATCTTATCAAAGGAATATCCATGACAAAATGATACATTATTTTATATATTATATGTTGTATCAAGAAATTATTGCATATTAAAGAACATCGAAGTATTTAATGTTTCACATTTAGTAATACAGTATTTCATATATAGGTATAAAGTCACTTGGATCTAATGTATGTCAAAAGAAAAGAACAATCCACCACTTCAATATATGTTCATAACACCCTGACAATTTTCATCCATGATTGCCTTTAAATTAGTTATCATTAATGTAGAATCACAGGACCCTGCTATTGCTTAAATTTAACAAATAGCCACATGCAATTTTTTTTTTTATGTTCTAGCATCAATTGACCTTTGCATAGACTGATAATCATTGTGCAATAAAAACTCATGAGTGATTTGTACACATAAACATTACGACAACAAAAAAGCTCCTGAATAAAATTGTCAATTATTTTAAATATTCCAGATCTTTCATAAAAGTTAGATTTTGTATGAGTAGTCATAGATATAAACTTAATTTAGTTACTCTGGTGTGCTCTTATGGAAATCCCTTGTTTAGAATCTACCATGCAGCCTCAGACTCCTGAGGTGTTTTACATGGAGAAGGCAAGTGGGAAGCTGGTGCTATTTCATTCTTAGGTGAATCTGTGTGCCAGGATCTTGGGACAGTGGGGGAAGCTTACTGATGGAGTTTAAAGGGCTTAATTGCCTTTTATATGTATGCGGAAATTTGGGGTGACTATTTTAAAGAACAGAAATGGATGCCATTTGATTAAAAAAATTGCAAATGAGTCTTTAGTGTCTGGCTACCAAAGAGATGAACTCAATTTCAAAATGGGAGCCTTCGATCTGAATACCCTGCAGGAGTTAAAGGAAACCCTCTGCTGTGAACTCTCGGTTTTACTTTCACAGCTGTTCCTACCAGTTCTCTGGAGGAAATATGTCAGCCAGGGCTCTTGTAATTCAACAGGGTTGTGTTTGAGTACCATGTATGCACTTTCTGTGGATAGGATAGGAATGTAAATGATTTCTTTCCCTCACATTTCTTGTTTTAGTTCACTTTTCTGTTGTTTATTTATAAATCATCAGATCATTTATAATATTTAACTCTCTGATTATGATGAAGAATACAGAGTCATATAAAGCACTAGCCATTACATATTTCAATAGTTTAAAAGCATCCATTATAATTATTAGAGATATAATTTTAATCTTAATTTAATATAAATTTAACATGTACATAATTTCAAATGATTAATTTATTCTAATTTTTTCTGCCATTTTATTGTGTTAAAATCATTTGTTGGTTAAAATTTATAAAATAGATCTTTCCAAAAGATAACTACTTCTTTTTTTCATTTCCCATCGCTAAGTATATTTATTTTCATGACCCTCCTTCATTAACAAGTGAAATATTGAAAGTATCAGTTTCTTATCTTACAGATGAAGTTTTATTTTTTTCCAATATTAAAAAGTATTGGAAGTTACTTTAAGACCCTATCAATATACAAATTGATTTCATTAAGTAAGCTATTTCATTACAGGCATTTTATGAGAATCAGTAAACTAAATGAAATCATTATGAATGTGTGCAAAACAAAGCATTTTATTTAATTAATATATTTTGTGAGTATTTATTATTTGGTGTAATACTTTTCATTTGAAATAAACTATGTCTCAAGATAGTCATTTAAAAACAAATATTAAAAATATGAATACCCTTGCACATGGCTCCAAAGTTCTATCCATTATCATACTGATGAATGTTCATAGACAAACTATTCAGTCTTATTTAAATATAAATTTTAATATTATTATAAATTAATAGATATGAAAAAATGGATGAAATTACAAAGTGGTATGATAACTTTCCTTTTTCCAATGCTCTTAATAAAGTGTGAAGAATAACAGCTTGTAAGGCTTGAATGATATGACAATCATCCCCAAACATGACAACCCTTGGTTGGTTTTCACAGTTTTTTTTAGCAGATATCCTTCTGTAAGATTTACTTGCAAGCAGGTTCTCATATACAAGTAAAGCTAAAAAAAATTCAACTTTATAGTTTTTCCTTCTGTCAGCATATGTTAAAGTTGAGTAGAAAAGGCATTTTTCCAAGTGAGAATTTGAACGACTTTTTTTTTTTCTAAACATTTATGTATCAAACATCTATCACATGTTTGTGGATAAATATACTCTTCATTAAATTATCTTTTATGGTGCTATTTTCTTATCTAGCTAACATATGCAATAAGTGTGTATTATTTAGACACATTCCAGTGCAGCAATTATATTGATTTTTTAATTCTTTGACTTTCTCTGCCCCTCCCCCCTTTCTATATATATGTAATACATTATATATAGTTATATAGTAATTAGTTTAGTTTTAAACTTTATATTTCAAAATCTTCATAAGATTCAGTAAAGTATAATAGCTCTTCTATTTTATAAATGAAAGGTATACCCTTTAGTAAGCCCAAATCAGAACTTATAATACGGTGCCTATCCTCTGACATTCCAAATTTTTTCAATGACGGTACTGGGTGACATCCCAGGCAATGTTCAGAATTTTCAACTTTTCATGTTATCTATAGCAAATAAAACTATATCAAAATATATTTAAATATATTTTCAGAAATGGTGGTTCAATAGAATAAGAATATAGAGAGTGAAATTAATTTATATTGAGAGTTCAAGAAGAAAGTCTTAAAAAGAATCACAGCACTGTGAAACTGTTTACCTATGGAGAAAAAAGGATCATAGCCAACTTTCTCATCATAAATTTTGAAGAATAAGAGAGTAAAGTATTGAAAATGAAAAGTTATGAACCTTCAAATCATTATTCAGTGAAATTACCTTTCAAAATGGAAGATAATTAATCATCAAGTAAGGGAGAAATACTAGTAACAATGTATTCGGTGATTATGGAATACAAATATCTAGATTAAAGAAAAATAATGTCAGAGGAGAGAAGAGGAGAAATTGACTATGCTCTGTTTATAAGGTGCTTGCACTGCACATGGAATGATACAGTGTTATTTTTAAGTCACCTAAGATTATTTGAAAATAGTTCCATAAACTACTATTAAAGTGCTAAAAGATGTGTGTGCCTGTGTATGTATGTGTGTATATGTAATGCAAGAGAAGGAGAATAAATTGGAATTACATGAAATACTCAATCAAACAAAAGAAGATACAAAATAGAGGGATTAAAAACAAGAATGAATATGACAAACAGAAAACAGTGACAAATAGAGTAGATATCAATATAATTACACAAATGATCATTTTAAATGTGGATGGTCTAAGCAAACCATTTAAATTAGAAAGATTGTCAAAGTGAATTGAATAAAAATCAAGCTATATATTTTCTGAGTCTCATTTTAATATAAATATTTCCAGGTAGATATAAAAGTATATAAGCTAACAGAGTATCACACTTTTAAGATATTGGGACTACATTCTCTCAGAAGTATCAGCTTTAATATATATAAAGTGTGACTCCGATATGATAAGTAGAACAGAATCTAACCTACTATGCTATACATATTCTTTTTAGAATTTAATAAGTTGAAAGCTTAAATGTAAAATGAAATATTTACATCAGACCTATATACATTCTTCCCCTATTTAACTATCTTGTATCAAAACCATCAACTATGTGTCAAAAACAACAGGGTTTTTCATGATCTTCTGGGTAGAATCTACATTTACCAGCCAAGCAAACATAAAGTTAGATAGAGAATGAATAAATACTTAAGGTTATATTTAGGAAGAAGGCATTAGAAATAAATACATTCTTTCTTTTAACATTATTTCCCAAGTCAGGGTGATTTTATTGAACACTGCAATCAGAAAGGTTAAAGAATAAATTCTTCGCCCTAGAGCAATGACAATCAGCTGGTGAAAAGTTTGCCTAATGAGGTAGTGGTGACACTCAGAAGATTCCCATGAAATCAAGGTTATTTGGGCTTCAAATAGGACTTTATTGTCTCTTTGTGAAATAAATGAACAGTCATAGAGCATTGCAACAATTCAATATAACTCTATGAACCTTTAAAAAATATTTTAAATACATATTTTAATTCTCCTTTAGGTTTTGATGTGCAGCAGATATTTTCCTAATTTTACAAACAGAAAGAGAAAGCTCTTTCTACCTTAAGAATGAGTATCTTCACACTAATTTTTACATTAAAAATGGTATGTTGATTATTATTAGATGTGAACACTAAACAATTGTAAACTCAAAAAAGAGGTGCCCTTTTGTAAGAGCACTTTTACTGGCAATGAGTATCATATTACATGCATATTTAATAATAATCATGCAGTATTAGTAATAGTATTTCCTGGTGGGTATATTAGAAAACACACACCCTTCGAGATTCTTTATTAGATAAATCTGTGGTTGAAACTTATTTTTATATATTTTGGAAAATGAAATAAAATTTATATTGCTATTCAGTTAAAAATGTGTAAATTTTGAGGGAGTGTATGAGTACTAATGATATGTAAATTACATAAATGCAAAATGACTGATGCCTAGTAGTCACTAAATACATGTAACTAAATGTATTTATATGAGTTATAAAATGATGGGATGATGGCAGTGCTAAAGAGATTCCAAAGATCAATATGTGTACATATAAGGGAATTATTCCATGTAGCATACATAAAAACCCAGACAAGGAATTAACTATAAAACTCAATATTTCAGAAGAATAGCAAGAAATTGTATATTGAAATAAAAAAAAAAAAAAAACTAGTTGGAATATGCCCCTATCAAGTGTCTAAAGTAAATATCATCAGATGTGGGAAATGTGCTTTTCCTATTTATCTTTCTTTTCCTAGTACTGGTATTACCATAAGTTTGGACATGTAGTTAATTGTGAGTTAAATCACCTTTGTCTTCTCTCTTTTCTTTGCCCAACATTTACTCAAGCTGACTACCCAGAGTAAAGGACCCTTCATTTGGGTTATCAAGAATCTACTTGAAAAAAAAAAAAAAAATGCTTTGCCTTCTTTTAGTAATCCCAATGCCTTGCCCATAGAAGATGCTAAAAATATTAGTTTATGACTAAAAGAAACACGGTCTTTTTATACTAAATCCCAACTCTCATTGAACATTTTTGTTACCACTATTACTATAAGTTCCAGAATATGTGATATTACTTTACCCTTCCAACTGATCTGTTTCATATTTTACTAAACCTTCAAAATTAAGCTAAAATTTAGCTTTCCAAAACCATGCAATTCTTACTCTATTCTTTTTCTCTTTCAATCACAGTCTTATCTAATAAAGAATATAAGGGTGTGTGTTTTATAATATACCCACCAGGAAATTCTATTACTAATTTTGCATGATTACTATTAAATATGCATGATATATCACATGCACACATATCCTTGTCCTCACCATCATAATCATCACCTTATGCAGTTTACAAATAACAATATATGAATTCTTTTCACAATAAAGTTCTTGTCCATTTTAATTCAAAATGTTTCAGCCATATCAATAACCTGTAATTGATTTTGTATAATAAAATGTATTATTATTCTTTCATACTATTTAGTATTCAAAAAATTTTGGTCAAAATTGTGACCACAAAAAAAAAATCAATATCAACATGTCATAAGTTATGCATGACTACACAGTACATATTACATAATGTTACACATAGTCATGTTTTCATTTGTCCTTTCTTTATATTTATATTTATTTTCTAAATTTCCATGCATTACTTACAAAAGTAAACAAATAATATGATTGACTTATTTATGTAAATAATTAAATTCAAAAGTCAAGATTAATTTAAAAAATCATGGAATATCTACAAGATTAGTTTTGTAGCTTATAAATAATAGAGTAATTAAACAGGAATAAAAATAAACAACAAAATACATTATTGACCACATGGACTTATTTAAAAAATACCATACATGGTCTTCTAATATAGTACTCTTTAGTAAGTCCACTTTCATGAGAAATTCCACTTGAAAATCAAATATATCTGCCATTTAGTTAAAATAATTGAATGAGAGTGTAGTTTTTGTAATACAGAAAAATCCTATGTAAATATTCATGAAGTGCACAGTCAACAAAACTGATTTTCTATTTCAATTTTCTATTTTTATGATTCCATTTAAAACTAAACACCTAGAAAACAAAGAGGTTAATGCATGGTATTGAATTAACATGGTAAATGATGGAAGTCAGCTGTAAGCTTTATTTTCCATAGCAAAAACAATTCCTGAAAATGCAACCTATTCCAGTTAGTAAGTATATTATTGAAATGATAAATAAATACAATACCTTAAAAAATTACAAAATCTATTATTATTGCTATGAAGTTTCAAAACTTTATTATGTTATTAAGCAAGTTTACATATATCTTTAGAATAAAAAGTGTAATATAATATGGTCAGTGGTTATGTTTTTCACAATATGAAATCATAGCAAAAAATGCTGAAACTAAATACTTTGAGAAATGAATCTTATTACATGTATTGCTTCATAAATCATGTTATTTATCATTCATTCTGATAAAATTTAGGATATTAACATTAAAGCTGTAATATTTAAATTGTGAAATTTCTAAGGATTTAAGTTTAATAATTTAATGTTTTCTTTAGAAAAATATCATAAAACTTACTTGCTTTTATGCCCCAAAATATAATCAGTTTTTGGAAAACATATTGACATTTGAGACATTCTTTATAACAAAAGCAATAGCAAGTAAGAAAAGGAAAATCACATGCACACGTATCCACGAACATGCCCACCAATACTCATACCCCTTAAATCGTACTCTTCTAAATTTTAAATTAGGAACAAAATAGAAAATTATTGTTTTTGTCATAGTAGCAAATCACTTTGCTTTATTGCATATTATGCCTGAAAGTTTTCAATAAATTTTCATAAGTCTATGTATATATGTGCACATTAAAGTGAGCCATGTAAATTGAAATATTAATCATCATTTTCCATTTCTCAAATATTAGCCATCCTTTTATATCTACCTGTCATTTAATACTCACAGACTCTTCTTTGCTACTCTTGATAATACTCTAGTTTCTTTGCTTCCAGTTTCTCATCCTTAAAATCTATTTTCTCCTTAATTTTGGATGACTTTTTAAAAGGAGTATCTTTTTATTAAAAGAAACAAAGTTATGATATGTCTTTGCAAAAAATCTTTTAAAACTCCTTCTCAGTTTTGTAATAATATCTAAATTTTTGCCCTGGAATTCACAGTCAGATGGTTAGACTAAAGATAAAGAGGTAAATTTAAAAATAGTTATAGATGATATTCATTTTGTTTTGCATATGAAGTATCCACCAAAAGCTCCTGTTAACACAGGGATGCAGGAATATTCAGAGATAAAGTGATCAGATCATAACTGTAACCCAATCAGTCCATCTTAATTCAAATTGACTAACTGGCTGATAACTGTAGGCAGGTGGGGTGTGGCTGGAGGAGGAATGTCACTTGTGGCATATCCTGGAAAGAATCATCTTCCTGTGGCCCCTTTCCACCCTCTCCCTGCTTGCTGGTTGCCATGAGGTGATCAGCTTCTCCACCACACCCCTCTTCCATGCCTCTCTGCTTCACCTAGTGCCCAGAGAAACAGAGTGGGCCATCCATGGAGTGAGACAGCTGAAATGGTGAGCTAAAATAAAATTTTCTTCCTTTAAGCTGTTCTACTCAGGTATTGTGGTCAGAGTGATTAAAAGCTGACTGACTCAATATTAATATTGATAAAACTATATAGATATAGATTGAGATAGAAATGTATATATATATACTGTACCCTGCTTTCTCCTTCACCTTTAATTTTTCCCCACACTCTCATCTGATGTTAGGTACACATGAAACTATTTATGATTTTATCTCCCAAAGGGCATCAAAACTTTTCCCATAATATTTTCTTTACTGATTCCTCTTATCATTCAAGTCTCTGCTTAGTTATTACTCTCTTCATTAAGTTTAACTTTAGCCCTCAGTGGGAATTTGTTGTGTCTCTCCAGTCTTATGTTTCACTATAAAATGGAGCAGGGCACAGGATGTGTTAGCTCACATCTGTAATCCCAGTGGCTTAGGAGGCTGAGGCAGGAGGATTGTGAGTTCAAAGCCAGCCTCAGTAAAAGTGAGGCACTAGGCAATTCAGTGAGACCCTATCTCTAAATAAAGTACAAAATAGGGCTTGGGATATGGCTCAAAGCCCCCAAGTTCAGTCCCCAGTAACCCCCCCCCAAAGAACTGGAAGGGGGGGGGAAGAAGGAAAGGGGGAAGGGAGAGGGAGCAAAGGAAAGGATTTCAGAACATCCTTCCATGAGATGGGGAGAACAATCCAACCATAGATCAACAAGCATCTTGTTGGTTAGGCAGAAAAGGGTTTATTTTTTACAGGGGGAGTAAACAAGTTTATAAAGAACTGTCTGGAAGTGGGATGATCAGGGGCCATGACCTGGCAATAGATTAGAGAATATTTTAACTTGATGTTAGGCTGTTCTCAGGAGGGCCCATTAAGGAGATATTGCAAGCTGGCTCAAAATGAGGACGGGCCAAAGTTCAGGGTCCTGGAAGCAGAAAAGAAATGTAACTACAGTTTGGTTAATAAGCATTTTGTCCCAATTGATCAGTGGACACAAGGCAGTTTAGTTAATCACTATGACTTAGAAAATGGAAATATAAAAGGTCTCTGCCTAAGCATTCCCTCTAAAAACTGGAACAAGACAGGGATGCCCCCTTTCACCACTGCTATTTAACATAGTACTGGAAACTCTGGCCAGAGCAATTAGACAGACGAAAGAAATTAAAGGGATCCAGATAGAAAAAGAAGAGCTCAAATTAGCATTATTTGCTGATGACATGATAATATACCTAGAAGACCCAAAAAACTCTACCAGAAAACTTTTACAACTAGTAAATGAATTTGGCAAAGTTCCAGGATACAAAATCAATACACATAAGTCAAAGGCATTTTTGTACATCAGCAACAAAGCCTCTGAAAGGGAAATGTTGAAAACTACCTCATTTACAATAGCATAAAAAAAAAAAAAAAAAAAAAAAAAAAAAAAAAAAAAACAAAAAAAAAACCTGGGAATCAACTTAATGAAAGAGGTGAAAGACCTCTATAATGAAAATTATAGAACACTAAAGAAAGAAATAATAGAAGACCTCAGAAGATGGAAAGACCTACCTTGCTCTTGGATAGGTAGAATTAATATTGTCAAAATGTCCATAATACCAAAAAATTTATATATACAGATTAATGCAATTAATTATACAGATTTACTGCAATTCCAATGAAAATTCTAATGTCATTCTTCAAAGAAATAGAAAAAGCAGTCATGAAATTCATCTGGAAAAATAAGAGACCCAGAATAGACAAAGCAATCCTGAGCAAGAAAAGTGAAGGAGGTGGCATCACCATACCAGACTTTAAATTATACTATAGAGCAATAGTAACAGAAACAGCATGGTATTGGCACCAAAACAGACTGGTGGACCAATGATACAGAATTGAGGACACAGAGACTAATACATATAATTTCAGCTATCTTATATTAGACAAAGGCGCCAAAAATGTACAGTGGAGAAAGGATAGCCCCTTCAACAAATGGTGCTGGGAAAACTGGAAAGCCATATGCAACAAATTGAAATTAAACCCTTATCTCTCACCATGCACAAAACTCAATTCAAAGTGGATCAAGGACCTAGGAATTAGACCAGAGACAATACGCCTAATAGAAGAAAAAGTAAGCTCCAATTTCCAACATGTTGGATTAGGCCCCAAGTTCCTTAATAAGAATCCTGTAGCGCAAGAATTATTACCAAGAATTAATGAATGGGATAGATTTAAACTAAAAAGCTTCTTCTCAGCAAAAGAAACAATCAGTGAGGTGAATAGAGAGCCAACTAATTGGGAACAAATATTTAATACATGCAAATCAGATAGAGCACTAATTTCTAGAATATATAAAGAACTCAAAAAACTTAACACCCCCCAAGAAAACAAATAACCCAATCAATAAATGGGCTAAGGAATTGAAAAGACACCTCTCAGAAGAAGATACACGATTAATCAACAAATACATGAAAAAATGCTCAACATCGCTGGCAATTAGAGAAATGCAAATCAAAACTACTCTAAGATTTCATTTCACTCCAGTCAGAACAGCAGCTATCAAGAACACAAACAACAATAAATGATGGAGAGGATGTGGGGAAAAAGGCACACTCATACATTGCTGGTGGGACTGCAAAATGGTGCAACCGCTATGGAAAGCAGTATGGAGATTTCTTGGAAAACTGGGAATGGAACCACCCTATGACCCAGCCATCCCACTCCTAGGTCTATTCCCAAAGGACTTAAACAGCATATTACAGTGACACAGATATCTCAATGTTTGTAGCTGCACAATTCACAATAGCTAGGTTGTGGAACCAACCTAGATGTCCCTCAGTAAATGAGTGGATTAAGAAAATGTTGTATATACGCACATGGAATTTTACTCAGCAATAAAAGAAAATAAAATAATGGCATTTGCAGGTAAATGGATGAAGTTGGAAGACATAATGCTAAGTGAAGTTAGTCAGTCTCAAAAATCCAAGTACCAAAAGTTTTCTCTGATATAAGAGGCTAGTTCACAGTATTGTTGGATGGGGGTACATAGGAGAATTAGAGGAACACTAGAATGGTCAAAGGGAAGGGAGGGGAAGGGAGGGGAAGGGAGGGAGCAAGGGGGGAGGGAGTGGAAGAAAAGAAAAAAAAAAAAAAGATGGTTGAATGAGACGGATACCATTTTCCTAAATGCATGATTGAAGACCTGAATTGTGCGAATATACTTTGTATACAAACAATTGTATTTAAAAAGATGGTATATTCGGGCACAATTTATTGTAATTATTATAAATTTAAAAAATCAATAAAAAAGGTCTCTGCCTGAGTATTTTATGACAACTGAGGGAAGTCCAGTGTAATCATGAGGTTCAGGGTTCTTCTTTCCAGGAAGCCCTACCCTGGAACTCAAAAGCTGAAAAGATCTACTAATCTTTTCCATTTCCTGAAAGCACAAGATCAGGTAAGATTCAATTTTGTCAAATGCAAACAGCTCAACATATGGAAAACATTGAGTTTTAAAATCAAACTCATTATATTCTTCTTTTTTTTTTTTTTTTAGATTATTTATTTACTTATTCATAATGCACAAGTATATCATCTTTTTAGTTTATCTCTAATCTTGGGATTTCTTATCCACTCAGTTGTCCAATCCGGAAATCTAGGAGTTATCATTCGACTCCCCTTCCTATGGATGTCAGTCGCTCTGGCTCTCTACAACCCCATCTATTCTCCCACTAAAGTCCATTTCCCATTTGCAATTTTTTTTTCCTATCACAATAGATACCATCTTATTATAAGCCATTATTGTTTCACAAATAAACTGTTAAAAACTTTAATCTTTCCTTCATTTTATTATCTTTAGTCAGATTGTCTTTTAAAATGCAAGCAAATTTATTCACTACTGCACTGAAAATCTTCCTTGTTTACATTTGCTCTTCAGATACTGAACATTATCATTCACAGGACTTATGTGGCCCTGCATGAACCTTGCATCTTTTTATCCCCACAGTCTCTTTGCTTTTTCCATCATTCTGTATATATTCTGTATATATTCTCAAACTTCTCAGCATGACTTGAAGTCCCCTCTTTCTTGGACGTTCTCTCTCTCCATTTATTGTTACTCCTAATTCTACTAGTAACAAGTAAATTACCCATACAGAACTTGTGTCTATTCCCCATATCTATGTATACCCGCATGCCTTTCCTCCATGTATTTGCACACAATATTTTCTTCATACAAATGGAAAGTTTTTCCATTTTCTTTGCCCCTTTACATATACCATTTATTCTAATCTTTCTCTGACTTTGGGAGAATAAATTATATCTTTTCAACATAACATTTGACATGCACTTTGTATTGTCCATGGTATATATGACAATCAAAACAATGCACTGAATGAAGGAAAATATGAATTAAAGACTTTGGAAGAATAAATTATATCTGTTCAACATATCATTTAATGCACATTTTGTATTTCCCATGCTATCTATGACAATAAAAACAATGCACTGAATGAAGAAAAATGTGAATTAAAAACATGCCTACTTAAATATTCAACAACATATATATTTATATACATGTATCAGAAAACCACCCTGTACCTCATTAATACATGGAATTAAAACAATAATGAATTTGAAATAATTCTTAAAATATAACAGTAACTATGTAGCTTTCTTCAAACATTTATTCAGGGCTCTGCTTACTGAAAAAGTATTTTGAAATACAAAAAATTACTCTATAAATGTAAAATTAAAAATGCTAGCTCCATTCTGATGATATTCTACACATATTTATTTAATTTGTTGTATTATAAAAAAAATAAAGCTAAGGATTGCTGTGGCTATTCTGAGCCTCTTGTTTTACCAAATGAATTTTAAGATTGCTTTTTCTATTTCTATTCACAGTGTCATTGGACTTTTAAAAGGAATTCCATTGAATCCGCATAGCACTTTTGGTAGTATGGCCATTTTGACAATATTAATTCTGCCTATCCAAGAACATGGGAGATCTTTTCATTTTCTGAGGACTTCTTCAATTTCTTTCTTTAGTTTTTCTTTCTTTCTTTCTTTCTTTTCTTCTTCTTCTTCTTCTTCTTTTCTTCTTGAAACTATTGTGAATGGAATAGTTCTCCTAATTTCTTTCCAGCTGATTCACCTTTGGAGTATAAGATTGATTTATGGGTGTTAATTTTGTATCCTGGTGGAAATTTTTGGTTTTCTAAGTATAGGATACAGTCTTCAGCAAATAGGGATAGTTTGTGCCCTTCTTTTCCTATTTGTATCCCTTTAATTTCTTTCTTTTGCCTAGTTGTTCCGGCTAGAGTTTCAAGGACTGTGTTGAATAGAAGTGGAAGTGGTGAGAGAGGGTATCCCTGTCTTGTTCTAGATTTTAGAGGAAACATTTTCTCCATTTGGAATGATATTGGTCTTGTGAGAAAAGTGAATACCAGATCTTACATTATACTAAGAACTATAGTGCTGTGTCTGACTCTGCCATTTATTCAGGTAGCTGAACCCAGTGGGTGGTGAGTGGATTGAGAAAAGATAAACAGACACACACAATAGAGAAAAAAACAGGACCCACTGGTTCAGCCAAACCTTGATGGGGGAGGACAAACCACTAGCAAGCTCAACACATTCATTATATAGGTTTAAACATCAAAAGGATGTATTCTGAGAAAGTTTCTTCAAATCAAGCAGACTCATGGTCATGAGTATGAACATCCTGATTATGATTATCGGCTTGAGCTCATAACGTTCTACCCCTAAGCAGATGGTGTATGAATTTCAAGGACAAGACCTGAATAGCTCCATGGCTGGTACAGAACCTCCTATTGAACAGGATGTCTTCTTAGTAACTGGGCTATCTCTATCGGTGCCTTCATAACGAGTTGTTCAGAGGGGCATCACCTCTGTCACAGGACAATATAAGACCCAAAATTCATTCTCCAGCCCTGACACTCTAGTAACAAAAACAACATGGAATTGGCAGAAAGAGACATGAAGACCAATGGAACAGAATAGAAGACACAGAGACAAACCCACATAAATACAGTTATCTCATAGTAGACAAAGGTGCCATTACATATATTGGAGAAAATATAGTCTCTTCAACAAATGGTGCTGGGAAAACTAGAAATCCATATGTACCAGAATGAAATTGAACCCTATATTTCACCCCACATGAAACTCAACTCAAAGTGATTCAAGGATATAGGCATTAGACCAGATACCCTGTGCCTAGTAGAAGAAAATGAGAAAATGTCGTCCCAGCATTCCATCATGTCAGCTTAGAAATTGACTTCCTCAACAGGACTCATAAAGCTGAAAAAGTAAAATCAAGAATCAATAAATGAGATGCTATCAGCCTTAAAAGCTTCTTCAGAGCAAAGGAAACAATCAATAACATGAAGAGAGAACCTATAGAATGGGAGAAAATCCTTGCCACCTGCACTTCAGATAGAGCATTAATCTCCAGGATATGTAAAGAACTCAAAAATGTTAACACCAAAAATCAGAAACAATAACAAACCAAGTAACTCAGTAAATGGGCAAAGGAACTGAACAGGCACTTCACAGAAGAAATACAAATGGTCAACAAATACATGAAAAAATATTCATCTTCTCTAGCAATTAAAGAAATTCAAATTAAAACTTCACAGAGCTTTCATCTCACTCCAGTCAGAATGGCCACATTCAGGAATACAAGTAGCAATAAATGTTGGCAAGAATGTGAGAAAAAGGTGCACTCATACATTGCTGGTGGGACTGCAAATTGGTGTAAACACAATGGAAAACAGTATGGAGAGTCCTTAAATAACTATGAATGAAACCACCATTTGACCCATTTATGCCACTTCTCAGCATATATCCAAAGGAGTCAGCATACTACAGTAACGCAGCCACATCAGTGTTTATAATAGCTTAACTCATAATAGCTAAGCTATACAACCAATGTAGGTGCTGGTCAATAGATGAGTGATAAAGACAATGTGGTATTTATACAGAATGGAATATTACTCAGACATAAAAAAAATGACTTTATGACTTTTGCTGGTAGATGGTTTTATCTGGAGACTATCATGCCTAGTGAACTAAGCCAATCCCCAAAATCCAAAGGTCAAATGTTCTTTCTGATATGCAGATGTTAACACACAACAAGGGGGTGGGGAAGGGAAGAATAAAAGTTCATTGGGTGAAAGAAAGGGAAATGAAGGGAAGGGCAGGGGAACAGGAATAGGAAAGACAGTGGGATAAATTAGGCATAACTTTCCTATGTTCACATATAAATATACCACCAGTGAACATGATATGCAACCACAACAATGAGATCTTAATTAGAATAATTGTACTCGTTGTATGCATAATAGGCCAAAATATACTCTACTGTCAGGTATATTTAAAAAGAACAATAACCACAAAAAAGAACAATTCATAGATAACAAGAGGTCCATTTAAAAATGCAAAGGATGGGTTTGCAGAAGGTAGTAATAAAAGAAAAGCAAATGTATTTTGCTTCTAGCAAATTCAGATAAGACTCATTTCATATTAAAATAGTCTTAAAACGCTGAAACTTGGTTTTTCATTAATCAGAGAGTAAAATGAAATTGTTTACACCAAAGGCTTTTGATCTTTTGATATTGAGATGTATGTATTCAAATTCTAACTTTTTCATTTATAAGATGTGTTGTTCTAGTTCTTATTTGTTTTTTAAATGACTGAGGAGGAGGAGAATACTGTATATTTGTATTACTTAGAAGAAAACCTGCAAAATTAATTATATTATGGCCTATAGGGAGAAAGTGTTACTGGGGAAAGTGTTATGGGGAAACTGCATACTTTTTATACTCTTTCTCTTCTCTTTTTCTTTCAAGTCATGTGAAAGCATTGACTCTTCAAGAGCAATTAAAACTAATTTTAAGCCGGGCGCGGTGGCGCACGCCTGTAATCCCAGCACTTTGGGAGGCTGAGGCAGGAGGATCGCGAGTTCAAAGCCAGCCTCAGCAATGGCAAGGCACTTAGCAACTCAGTGAGACCCTGTCTCTAAAATAAAATACAAAATAGGGCTGAGGATGTGGCTCAGTGGTTGAGTGCCCCTGAGTTCAATCCCCAGTACCAAAAAAAAAAAAAAAAAAAAAAAAAAAAAACTAATTTTAAAATAAAACATGTTGAAAACTGAAGTCAACTAAGGCATGTGAAAAAAATAAAGCAATTTGGTTTATGAGAAAATAGTGTTTCGAGTGCATAACAATTAAAATTTGTTTTTGTGAAAAAATCTGGCTGTATAACAATTATGACATTCCTCTCAGCAGAAAAATAAAGAAGATTAAAACTAAAGCAAACCCCCAACTTCTTCTCTTTTTGGCAATTATTTGTCTCATGGGAGATAGTTTCTAGTATCCCAAAAGATAGCCCTTTTCTCTGAACTTTTGACCAAATGAGAGACCAGGAGCCTTTATGGAAATAATTCATACACATAAAAAGTTACATAGTTGTTGGGACTTTCTGGATGCTGTCTGCCAAGGGGATGAGCTCTGGTTGCTTACCTCTCCCTTTGGAGGACCGGGGCTAAGCAGGGGGGTGTGGCTATGACATATTGTGAGAGCCGGAACCACCCTACTGGTCGAGGATTGGTTATTTCTAGGCCTATATAAATGCAGTTCATTGTTCAATAAATTTTGAGTTTTGCCTTTTGCTTTCTACAAAACTCCCCGGGTGTGGTGTGGTGTCTGTCAATCAGGCGGGGGGGGGACACTCGGCGACTTATGCACGGTAAGCCTATCTTCGCCAGGTAAGTTACTTTAGTTCTTTCTGCTGGCAGAAAGAACCCCCTTTTAGGACCCAAAAAAGGGGGTAGCTTTAGACCTCGGCCCCATTAATAAGTAACACAGCAGTCCCGGCGGTTGGCGCCCAACGTGGGGAACAAAAATTATCGGTAGGCTTAGCACGGTTAGAGACACAACGTCTCTCTGGCAAAAGTATCCTCTAATATGGGGCAAGCATTAATATATAAGAAATCTCAGGACCCAGCCCTCGAGGCATGGCGGTGTATTTTAAGAAAGCAAGGTCTCCAAATTTCTGATGCTCAAGCTGAAAAAATTTGGAGTTCATTAATACGGGCGCATCCCTGGCTCCCAAAGGCTGATTATAATTCATGGAAAATGTGGCACCAAGCGGAACAAATTTTAAGAGAGAAAATGAATACGGGGAAGTCCCACCTCCGGGAGTTTATCCAGCTTTATCCGCCCTAAAAGCATGCTCTCTCATGCAAACCACAAAAGAATCTGCAGAGGCCACAGATCAGGCACCTCAAATTATAAGAATTGAGGTAACGGAGCAAGCCTTATGGGAAAATAAAATATCTAGATCTAATCTCTCCCGGTCCGGAGAATTAAACAGCCCCTCCGGGTCCCCGGATTTGGAGAAGCCTAACCACTCCCTAGAAGTAGAGAAATCCTGCTCTGCGGAATTAGGAAAAACTAGCAACCAGGAATCTACAGCCCCTCCCTTAGAGAGCTTAAAAAAATTCCCTGAGGACAAAGGCCATCGGGCACATGGCTCACCACCCTGTGAGCGGGATCCGCCATTTTATGAGCCTGCCCCTTCCGGGTCTTCTGCCCCACCGCTTTACCAGGAGGAGCCAGTTTCACAACAGCTGCTAGTGCCCCCTGGTGGGCTTTCACTTGTAATGGCGTTTCCAGTTAATTTAAATCCGGGAGGAAAAAGGCCGGGTATTTGCTACCCCTGGGAGACTCAAGAGTTAAAAGAGTTAAAAAAAGCGGTGTCGGAAGATGGTCCCAACTCGCCATGGGCAGAATGTATTTTATCAAGCCTGGCACATCACGCCTGCACGACTAAAGATAGGAACGATTTAGCCAAAGCCGTGCTTCCGGGACCTTTATTTATTAAATGGTGTGCATATTTTACTGATGAATGCCATATGCAGGCTGAGAGGAACAGATCTATGAATCCTCCCATACCAATAACCTTTGGAATGCTGGCAGGAATTAGTGACCAATATGCCACAGGCATTCAACAGGCAGCAATACCAGCCCCTTACCGAGAGCAGGTGCGAGCGTTAGGGCTGGCAGCATGGAAAAAGCTAGAGGAAGGCCCTACAGAGCCTCCTATAGCTGGAATTACTCAAAAAGCTAATGAGGATCTGGCCACATTTATTGAGAGAGTGGAAAAAAGCCTTCAAGGGAAACTTCCACCTGGTACGATGAGAGACCAATTTGCAAAAATGCTAGTTTGGGAAGGGATGACCACAGATCACAAGCTGGCCTGTGCCAGGTTAAAGGATAGATCTATGGGGAGATGGATTATTGCCACCAAAGATGTGGGTTCTACAACTCACCAATCTCAAATATTAACCACCGCCCTTAATGCCCATACTGAGTTATTAGCAACAGTTTTAAATGGAAAAGGGACCTATTTTAAGTGTGGATGACAGGGCCATTTTAAAAAAGACTGCCCCAATGGCCCTGGTCGGCCTCCAGAATGCTCCCCTGGCCAGACTCAAAGTCCAGCTGCCCCTAGAACACTTTGTCCTAGGTGTAAAAGAGGATATCATTGGAGAAAAGATTGCAGATCTAAATTTGATACTCAGGGGAAACCTTTAAACTCCTAAAGGGGCATCCTCCAGCCCTGTTACACCAAGGAGGTTCCCCTGCTCACAGTCCCCCTAAGGTCCATTGGACAGTTCCTATTGTTCCAGGGATTAGACCAAAGATGGATATTTATATATCAGGAAAGAAATTTCGTTGCCTAATTGATACTGGGGCAGATCGTACTATACTAAGGAAAGAAGAGATTCCACCCTAATGGGAACTAATTCCAGGGCCCCAGTTACTCGGGGTAGGTGGGAACACTCATTCAGAAGAAACCAGAGATTGGCTTAGATGGAGAGACATAGATGGAAATCAAGGGGAAGTTCGTCCCCTTGTGGCCCTTGGATTAACCTCTAATTTATTAGGCCAAGACATCTTAGGAGAAGCTGAAGCTTACATTACTACAACCCATAGAGAGCTTCAAAATGATATATTAACTAAAGATACGGGGAGAAAAACTTCCAATCATCAAATAGGGTCTCACCCCCAATCCTAAGGGCCACTGCTCCCCAAGTTCCTGCCATTCAATGGCGAGATGGCCCCCCAATCTGGGTCGAGCAGTGGCCCCTTCCTACTGAAAAACTAAACCATTTGAGGGCAATTGTCCAAGAACAGTTAGTCCTAGGACACATTAGACCTTCTCTTAGCCCATGGAACAGTCCTGTTTTTGTTATACAAAAGGCCACAGGGAAATGGAGGATGTTACAAGACCTCCGAAAAATTAATGATAGGATGTTCATTGTTGGCACACCTCTGCGTGGCCTCCCCTGGATCCCTTCTATCTCAAGAGATTTAACCTTAATTGTTATTGATATTAAAGATTGTTATTTTTCAATACTTCTTCATCCAGATGATTATGAAAAGTTTGCATTCTCTATCCCCTCAGGGAACTTTCAAAAGCCAGATGAGCGATACCCATGTCCAAGAGCCTATGAATCTTTTCTCAGATAGTTTATATGTAATTAACCTATTACCTACTCTAAATGCCTCATATATAAAGATAGATAATAATCCTATAACCCCTCTGATGATTCAGGTTCGATCCCTGTTAAAGGGGCGTAATGAACCTGTTTTCCTCCAACATCTTAGGGGACATCAAGGCTTATCTGGGCCCCTCTCTGAGGGAAATCAGGCTGCTGACCATTTGGCCACCACAGGTGTATTAACAGTTACAGTCCCATATCAACAAGACCTTCAGTTAGCCCAAGGTCTTCACGACCTTACTTATTTAAATTGGAGAGGACTACATCATAAATTTCCTTTAGTTCCTATAAAAGATTTAAAAAAGATTGTAAGGACATGTAAGTCCTGTTTGCCCTTCTTACAGGTCCCACCTCTCCAGTCCCCTGGGGTAAATCCCAGAGGCCTATGGCCCAATGCTGTCTGGCAGACTGATGTAACCCATTATGCGCCATTTGGAAAATTAAAATATATATATTTATGTCCATAGATACTTATTCACATGCTTGTTGGGCCACGGCACACTCTGGAGAAAGGGATAAACATGCTGAAAGTCATTTTTTACAATGCTTTGCTATTCTTGGATTGCCAAAACAGGTTAAAACCGATAATGGACCCTGTTTTGTGAGCAAATCATTACAAAAGTTCTTCCAAACTTGGCATATTAAGCATACCACAGGGATCCCATATAACTCAAAAGGACAAGCCATCATAAAGAGACACAATAAAACCCTAAAGTACCAATTAATAAAACAAAATGGGGGAAGCAACCCCCATGACCAGTTAAAAACAGCTATGCTTACTTTAAATATTTTAAATTTTTCCAAACAGCAGCCTCTGTCTGCGTTTCAAAGACACTGGTCTAACCAAACGCCTTATGTAAAAGTTGAGGTCCGATGGAAAGACCCATTAACTGGATTCTGGAGAGGTCTCGATCCATTAATAAGTGCTGGCAGAGGTTTTGGATGTGTCTTCCCAATGGGAGAACAAAACCCTATATGGGTGCCTGCCAGAGATCTCAAATACTGCCAATCCGACCAAAATGACTACCCAGGAGCACAAGCTCTTGAGGGATGATCCTTTCTTTTTCCACAGAAATGAAAATACCGTGACAAATCTGCTGTCCTGTTGTGATTAAACTTCTCATCACATCGATTCCAAAATTCATCAAAAACACTATCTTGGACTCCTTCTTTGTCAGTATCTCAACCCTCTGCGATGAGAGAAGAGGGACTGTGCCATTCCTGTGACAATTATCTGGACTTTATGCTAGATGGCTTCCTTTGGACTCTGAGAGAAGAGCGCTATATCTGTGACAATTGTCTGGACTTTATGCTAGAGAGAAGAATGCCATTCCTGTGACAATTGTCTGGACTTTATGCCAGAAGGCTTCCTTTAGACTAAGCTGAATGGGTGGACTTTCTCCCTTTGGTGAAATCCCTGATTGTCATTGTCTTTGTGTTCACTTTTTGGCCCTATATAACTAACCAGATTGATACAGCTAGGTGGTCTGCTGTCATGCTGAGCTAAAGCCCTACAGGCTTGGCCATGGTCCTTAACAGGATGCAGAGGTTTGCCATCCAGTCAAGCCTTCCCAAAGGTGACTGTCCTGTCCCGTGTTCTTCCCCTGGCCACTTGCTGGCCCTGGGTATGTCCACCTGAAGTACTAGGGTGGTAGCCAATGACAGGTAAGATTTTTCCCAGAGAGGAAAAATCAACCTAGACAGGCACATTCTCGAATGAGTTGGACACCCTAATTTTCGAAATACAAGTTGGGACATCCCATTTTTAAAATATAAAAAGGAGAGGCCCCATTTTGAAAAAAACGAAAAAGGGGAATTGTTGGGACTTTCTGGATGCTGTCTGCCAAGGGGATGAGCTCTCGTTGCTTACCACGCCCTTTGGAGGACCGGGGCTAAGCAGGGGGGTGTGGCTATGACATATTGTGAGAGCCGGAACCACCCTACTGGTCGAGGATTGGTTATTTCTAGGCCTATATAAGTGCAGTTCATTGTTCAATAAATTTTGAGTTTTGCCTTTTGCTTTCTACAAAACTCCCCGGGTGTGGCATGGTGTCCGTCAATCAGGCGGGGGGGGGGGGGGGCGACACTCAGCGACTTATGCACAGTAAGCCTATCTTCACCAGGTAAGTTACTTTAGTTCTTTCTGCTGGCAGAAAGAACCCCCTTTTAGGACCCAAAAAAGGGGGTAGCTTTAGACCTCGGCCCCATGAATAAGTAACACAGCAGTCCCGGCACATAGTGTCTAAAATTAATAATAAACTTTGTGTACAAATAAGCATATATGAATATCTTATAATATACTCAACATTTCTTCAAAATAAATGTCACTTTACTTATCACTTCAAACAGTGATATTTTACAGATGTATTCTTAGTTAATCTAGCATATTACTAAATTATGTTTCTCAAAATTGTAAAAACATTTTAACTGAAGATCATATTTAGAAAATAAAATTACAAATGAAAGGTATATTAAGTTTTTTTTCTTATTAGGTTCAAATCTTTCCACAAACGTATGCTAAAATGAAGCAATTTTGAACTAATACTATAAGAAGATGTGTTTAATTATAAATGAAATTGTAATTGCTATCTTGAAAATCATATTGTCTTCACTTTTATCTAAATACTGGTATAGGAAGTTGCCCATTTAAAACAGATAATTTAACTTAAAAATAATATGAAATAGTATGAGTTTCTGTTAAAAACTTTGGCAATAATTACGTGTGATTATATGTTTCTTTTTACTTGGTGGATTGATTTCTACTACAAAGGAGGAGTTGTTAGAATATACATAGGTATGTTTTTGTTTTCTGGGTTGTGAATAAGTTTATTTTTGAAGCCCCCAGGAAATATTTTGGAATTTTGTGGAAATGTCTCAGAATTCTAGTTTTCTTGCATCCTTATGTTGGCATTCAGATACCTGGTAAAATCTGTAAATTCATATTTACTATCTTTTTGTTAAAGTTTATAGCATGATTAAAACAAAATTTCAACACCATTGTCAAGCAAGTCTAAAGATGTCTATAAACAGAAATGCTTTGCTTGTCCACTCCCCTAGCTCACTGAAAGTCTTGCAAAATATAGTATAAAAATTCTAACAGCAATTCTATAATCAGGTTATGTCTACATGTATAAATTCAAATTTATCATGCTGGTCTGTGAATCTTTATTATTTCATGACAAACTAAATATTAGTTGCATTTTTGAGAATTTTTTATTAATAATTATCCTCAAGGCCTTTCTAGATTGTTTGCAAGAACCTGAAAAAATAAGGTTATTTAAATAAAATTTGCTTCTGCCTCTTCTCTTTTAAATTGTGATTGATTTGGTAATGCCATAGTAGATTTTTCACTAACAGGATAATAACTGCTATAACAGCGAATGCTTATTTCTTTTTTTTTTTTTAATTTTTTATTATTTATTTACTTATTCATCATGCACAAGTATAGTATCTTTTTACATACAACTGCTTGTATAAAAGTATATAAGTACCATTCAGATCTTCAATCATGCATTTAGGATAATGATATCCATCTCATTCAACCACCAATTTTTTTCCAACCCCCCCCATACTCCCTCCCTCCCCTCCCTTTCCATTGACCATTCTAGTGTTCCTCTGATCCTATGTACCCCCTTCCAACAACACTGTGAACCAGCCTCCTTATATCAGAGAAAACATTCAGTACTTGGATTTTTGAGATTGACTAATTTCACTTAGCATTTATATTCTCCAACTTCATCCATTTACCTGCAAATGCCATTATTTTATTCTCTCTTATTGCTGAGTAAAATTCCATTTTGTATATATACCATATTTTCTTTATCCATTCATCTACTGAGGGGCATCTAGGTTGGTTCCATAACCTAGCTATTGTGAATTGTGCTGCTATAAACATTGAAGTGGCTGTGTCACTGTAATATGCTGTTTTTAAGTCTTTTGGGAATAGACCCAGGAGTGGGATGGCTGGGTCATAGGGTGGTTCCATTCCCATTTTCCCAAGAAATCTCCATACTGCTTTCCATAGCGGTTGCACCATTTTGCAGTCCCACCAGCAATGTATGAGTGTGCCTTTTTCCCCACATCCTCTCCAACATTTATTGTTGTTTGTGTTCTTGATAGCTGCCATTCTGACTGGAGTGAAATGAAATCTTAGAGTAGTTTTGATTTGCATTTCTCTAATTGCCAGTGATGTTGAGCATTTTTTCATGTATTTGTTGATTAATCGTGTATCTTCTTCTGAGAAGTGTCTTTTCAATTCCTTAGCCCATTTATTGATTGGGTTATTTGCTTATCTCTAAATTAATCGGGAAATCAAAATGAATACATTTCATTTCATCCTTACTTATTTTTCTCCAGGTGATTGTTAATTTCTTTCTTTTAAAAATACGTTTGCAAATTTAGTGCTAAAAATGAAGGGCAAATGTTAGCTTTCCCCATGTCGCCCACATCAACTTTTTAAAGCTTTTTGTTGCCTCTGTAAGCTTTTCTAGTTATGTATATTCTATCATCTCTGTGACTGAGGTGAAAAAAAACACTTGCAGTTTTATAACTAAAAACATCTCGGTTTCCACTATTAAGTTCTGCTTTCAATTTGTTGGGATATCAGTGAAGAAGGAAAGTTATAATTGATATTTGTGCAGTTCTTAGGAAATAATGTAAGAAGCAGAAATTTGAGCTCAACCCTGGAAAGAAAAATGAATTGACTTTTGTCCACCCTAATCTTTAATAAACAAAACCGCAGTAACCAATGGCATAGTTGCAGAAGCCTATTTTGGTAGTCTATTGGTCCACCTAGTTTGTTTTTTCATCCTAATTGTTTACATTAGCTTCCATTGAATGTGCATTTAAATAATGTCACAGAGTGTTAAGGTGAAGATTCAAAAGTTTTCATTTAATTCTAAACTATGGAACCTGTCAAAATTAATTTTATAAGAGCTCAAGTCTGTTATATTTTCAATATTATTTTCCTCAACAGTGATAACAATTGTTAGTCCTACAAGAAATAATGGTGCTTTCTTTTTCACCTTCAACATGTAAGAGTTGGAAGGTGTTCAAAACATGCAGTAAAAGCTGCATGAACTGAAAACTAATGATTTTTCTTATCTCATCAGAGCATTGGATTTGCATAGAAAACTGCTACCCTGAAAGAGGTGAATTTAGAGTCACAGCTGAGACATCTTCCATAGAAGAGAAACTGCTAGAATCATAAAATGGTATGGATTATTAAATGTTAATTCTTAAACTAAAGTCTTGAGTGTGCACCAGAATATAAGTGTGAAATTCCTGGCTCATGTGGAATCACTGATAGTAGAACAAAATTTGGTTCTAAGTTTACAAATGAAACATGTAACTTTATGGAATAGTGTTACACACAGTAACAACAAATTCTTATTACTAACTCAACTCCTCAACTACTCATCACTAAAAAAATTTTGAGGCAATATAATCAAACCTGACATGTCATTAGACATATTTTTCATAATGGTTTATTTATACATAAAACAAAATTACACACATACACATGCACAAGCCCACCCATAAACATGCTAGACAAATCTATAAAGCTGCAAATTGTTTTCAATACAGCCATTATTCTACAACTTAAGACTACTGTAAGCCAAATAGCGAAAGTAAATTTCATTTTCCTTTGTTTGTTCCTTTATCAAAGTTCTTTCTAATACCACTAATACTAAACGGTCTGATGATAATATGAATTTGTAATGACATTTGTAGTCAAAATGATTGAGTTTTTAACTGAAAATACCCTTTAAAATAAAAAAGAAAAATAGTTACTCTGAAAAAAACAAAAACACAAACCAATAACTATTAACAAATGACAATTCTCATTATTGCCCATTTTTCTGAGGAGTATGAGTGTCTCAAGATGATATTTCAAACAATTCTTAGTTAAATATTTTTGAAAAGTTATGAATTCTATTCCTTTCATTAAGTATCCCACACACATAGTAACATATTAAAAAATTTAAAATATAATGAAGTGCACACTCTACTGTCATGCATATCTAAAAATAATAAATAAAAATAAATGAAGAAAATAATAAAAAATAAAAGAACAGGCCAGTTCAAGTATCCAAGAGTGTCACTAATACTTTGATAAAATGATTAACTGTACCTGTCTTGAACCAAAGACTCTATTAAATGAAGTTGAAATGCAAGTAGAGAAAGAAGTGTTAAGGCTTAGGGCTATAAAATTCTGGGATTAAGTGTTTATCTCTTTTGTAATTGGAAGGACCATGAGGAGGCTTCTTTTACTGAGTCATTGAGAAATACAATGGTATAAAAAGGACTAGCAGTACTTTATAGCTTTACAGTAGTTCTCTGCATGCTGGACAAGTCTGATGAAGATGCCTTCATGGAAATCAACTTTCTGATTTTATCAGGGATTGTGGGGTTCCAGACTGACAGAGGTTGGAAAACAGGGATTCACTATCAGTGAAAGGGTGGAAAGTATGGAGAGGTGAATAAGATAATAACACTGAAAAAAAAACTTAACATTATCTTTGTCAGACAATCAAAATTAACATTAATAGTGACGTCACGTTAGGGTAGAGTTTGTATATTATGTGATCTACCCCAACAAAGCATATAATTCTACTATAATCATGAAAAAAATCTAAATTTAGGGACATTCTTTAAATCACCTGAGTGATATTCCTCAAAATTGTCAAGGACACCAAAAACAAAGAAAGTCTAGTAAATTGCCAGGGCAGGAGAAACCTAAGGAGACATTACAAATACTAATTTAATTTTCAATTAGCATAAATTAAAATATTCTACAAATACTAAGTAGAATATTTGATGGGCATTAGGGAAAAATTAAGGCAATATAAATGAACTATGTATTTTAGTTAATAAAGTTTTTAGAAAGGTAATAAAGTAATAAAATTTCTTACTATTTTTGGTGGTAAAATATACATAACAAAATTTAATGGATCAATCATTTTTAATTGGATCCTCGAGTATTGTTAAAATGATATTCACACTGTTGTGCAACCAATTCAGAAACTCTTTATTTTGAAACACTGAAACCCTATCCCCTTGAAGTGACAATTCTCCAAACCCTGTCCCTCTACCCTCTGGAAACCACCCTTCTATTTTTTCTCTCTCTGAATTTGACTGCTCTGCATACTTCATATAAATATAATCATATGGTATCATGCAGTGATAGGAGTCATCATCTTTGTGTGTGTGTGTGTGAACGTGACAGGCATACCGTTCTCAAAGTTCATCCAGTGCTGTAGTCAGAATTTCTTAAGCTGCTTAGGGCTTTAAATTGCTGAGGCTGGCTTTGAACTTGTGATCCTCCTGCCTCAGTCCCCCAAGCCACTGGGATTACAGGCATGCGCCACCATGCCTGGCTTATTATAATTTAAGCTTTTGAGTAAATGTCCTACTGTTTTCCAGAGTGGCTGAACCATTTTATTGCCCCCCCCCCCCCAAAAAAAAAAAAAAAGTGTACAAGAGTTCCAATTTCTACAAGTACTTGCAAACACACACTATTATAATGGGTATGAAGAGGTATCTCATTATTATATTGGATTTGAATTTCCTTAATTATTGTTGAGAATTATTCCAGTGCTTTTTGACGATTTGAATAACTTCTTTAGGGAAATCTTTATTGAAATTCCTTGCTCATTTTTAATTCATCGTTTTTATTTTTTGATTTTGGCTTTTAGAAATTCTTAAAATATTATAGATAATAACCTCTTTGATGGACATATGTTCGCAAACACTTTTATCCATTCTGAAGTTTGCCTTTTCACTCTTTTCATTTGTATCCTTTAATACACAGAAGTTTTAAATTTTGATGTATTTCAATTTACCAATTTTTCCTTTCGTCACCTAACTTTTCATGTTATATACAAGACATCATTGACAAATGCCACATCATTAAGTTTTTCTTCAGGGTTTCTTCTAAAAGTTTTATGCTTCCAGCTCTTACCTTTAGGTCTTTGATCATTTTGAGTTATTTTTTGCATGTGGCATAGGGTGAACATGTTACATCATTCTTTTGCACATAGACATTGATTTCTTCATTCTGTTTGTTAAAGACTATTCTTTCCTCCACTGAATTGTCTTGGCACCCTTGTTGAAATCATTTGATATTATATGTGAAGGTTTATTTCTGGGCTTTCTGTTCTATTCTGATGGTCTATATTTTAGTCTTTTTCTGGTACCACACTGCTTTGATTTCTGTGACCTTACAATAAATTTGGAAGTTAGAAGGCATGAGACTTTTACTTTTATTCCTTGCCAAGACTAGTTCTGTTATCCATTGTTCCTTGGAAGAGTCCATATAAACTTTTGGATAAGTTTTTCTATTTTTGCTGAATATAATGTTTAAAAAATTAAAATAATTTTTAATTATTTCACTGATTGATTTTCTTATCATGAACTACCCTCAGATAACTAAATGAATTCAATTTGGTCATGGTGTATAATCCTTTTAATGTGTTGCTAAATTATGTTTGTATTTTGTTAAATATTTGTGCACCAGTGTCAGAGATATTATTCTGAACTCCTCTTTTATACAGAATATCTTTTCATAAAAATTAAAAAAAAAACTCAACAAAGTTCAGTTATGTAGTCACACAGTTAAAAAAGAGAGTTAAGTGATAGAGATTTATCATAAAAAAGTATTCTTTATCCTATCTCACTTTACCCCATCCTCAAATTTTTTCTCCAGATAGTCATTTTTTATTACTTTAGTAAATTTTTATTGTGCAAAATTTGAAGCATACATAAAATAAAAATAATATTGCATTGTATCCCGATTTTCCCATTAGTCAATTTCAGCTATGATCGTTTCATGGTTAATTTTATGATCTCTGTTTCATCCATGCATTCCCCAATAAAAACATGAAAATATTTTTTAATCAAGTCTGAACATCAATTATGTTTAAATACTTTGTATGAAATCTCTGTAGACAAAAGTTAAATTTAAACAACCAAATCACCATATATACAATTGAATAACATTTTAAAATATAGAATCAAATATTCAGAAACTTATTAAAATCATCTTATTGTCCTGGACAATTTTAAAAACTGTGAATTGAGAAACAACTATTTCAACACCGTGTAATTGGTTACTTTTTCTCTTTAATCTCTGTTAAACATCATAATTCCTGTCTTTTTTCATCCCCTCCTGCACTGACTCCAATCATAGACAGGGTCTTTCTGTTTAAAAGATCCCCTTCCATCTAAATTTTGTTGGTTACATTAATCTACCATAGTTCTGACTTTTACTAGTGCATTTTATCATATTAACTTTGAACTGGTGGACATTTTCTATCACGGATAGATAACGAATATCTGGGGATGTTTACTTAGTTTCCCTGAACTGGGCCGATGAGGGGAGCCTGCTGTTTGAACCCTAGATTATGAACTGATAAACTGCATGACAATGACAGAATTTCCCTTTGAGCAGGGCGTCTCCATAATACTAGGACATTTTTTTTTTTTTTTTTTTTTTTTTTTTTGTCGCTTTTGCATAGAGAAGATTCTGAAGGGAGTTGTCAGCCTCTGTTTCTGTGCAGTTCAATGATCCATAATTCATTCACAACTCATTCAAGATGCCCAACATAGGTCTCTGTCAAACTATTCAACTCTGACATTGCAGTATATAAAACTCAGACACACAATACATAAATGAAAAAAAAAAATGGGGCAAGATTTTAATAAAGTTTTGTTTTGTTTTGTTTTTAAAGTAGATTGCTAGTAGATTTGTTCCTTGGGCCATAGTTTTCAAATTCTTCAAATACACCACGTTTTTAATATGCAGATTGCCAAAGCAAACATTACACTAATGATGTGCTTATTAACCATACATTGGTAAAATTACTGAATATGGATTTTAACATACTTTATCTTTTAGCTTATTATTATACTGTTATTTTACTGTCCAGATTTTACATTTACTATAAAACAAAATTTGAATGTCAGATCACATACTGAAAATTACACAAACTTTTGCAAATTACAAATTTTGACAGAACTTTAGAGAATATTTGGGCTAGGATTCTCACTAATAAGAAATATGGCTGGTGACACATATAAAATGATCTATTTAGTATTTGATAGTGGCAAAAATTGGTACATTAGATTATTTTTTAATTTGCTTGAAACATGGAAAATAAATTTTATTTTATAATTTCCCTCTTTTTCTCTTCCAGAATATTTTATGATAATTATTAGTATAAATTAATAATATGAATTAATTAGACTGTAATATTCTTATACATGCATGGGTCATGTTCTTTTACCCTTCTATCATCCCCCCCACACACACTCCTTTTGGCTTCCTTCACTACCCTTAATAATGCCTCTTCTACTTTCAGGTCATCTATTTTGATAATAGACATTTCTGTTTTTTCAACATTTTTTTCTTATGAATGTTCAACCAAGTGTAAAGAAAGTGAAAGCACTCTGCATACAGACAATTTCCTTCTCTTTATATGAAGTTTCATTTATGGGAAGAAAGGTGAGATGGAGACAAAGGTGCTCTCCTACTTGCTGCTTTGAAAACAAGTGATTCAGGACAACTCAGACCAAACAAAACATCCATCTTATAATTAACAAATTATTCATGCTATTGTTGCAGTTTAGCTTCTTAAACACACACAAAAAAAGGCATCTCTTTTTTATATACTGCTGTGACTATAGCTGTGTGTACCAACATCTCTTGGTAAATTTTGTGATGCTGAATTGGTTTGCTTAATAGTAAAACTTATAACACTTTTAAGACAAAGATGATAAGAGAACACAAAATATAGCCACGGTTATGGATTTCTGAACAAAAGAATGAATCTCAATCAAGGACAAAGAAACATCACATTAAGAAAGTAAATATATTCCTTATCAATCTTCCTTCCATAGATAATTTCTAATTTAAGGGAAAAATATTTTATTAACTATTTATTTATTATTATGGTGCTACATATAACTAATTGGTATTTTAATGACGATACATAATTTATACATATTAAGGAGTATCTTAGGTATGTACATATTATTATCTGCATGCTTGATACAGCATGCTTGATATATCATACACACACACACACACACACACACACACACACAAATACACAGTATATCTTCCAATGAAAAATGGAATCTGTTGATTGGTAACAGTGGGTATCCAATTTAAGATATAATACAATTTTTGACTTTAAGAACCTGGAAAACTTTGTAAGAATTTGATCTAAAATCTTTGCATGCCTCTCTCTGTGGTTTTTATTTCTACAGTAGCTAAAACACTGGACATATAAGAAATACTTGCCTTAAGAAAATAAGTCTCAGAGAAGTTTAATGAAGAATCCAGAGAACATAGTTAGGTGATAACAATGATGATATTAGAACCTGGCTCCTGACTTCAAGTTAGTGTTTTCTATATAATATTACTAAGCTGCCAGCCCATGCCCCTATATTCTACATGTTTCTATGCAGCATTCTTCAGATTTATCATAATTCTGGCTACTAAAATGTTAAACTAAGCCATGCACTAATTCTATTGCTTAGATCTAATAGAACAGACATTGTTTCAATGATACAAAGGAATTGGAGTGGATGTCAAGACCATTGTTTGACTTCTACAAACACAGGAAATCCTCAAAATTACACGTCATTTCATTAACTCAGATCTCAACACTTTTTTATTTTTGGCCTGCGTCAAGTGGTATGTTACCATTATGTATGTTTGTGTTTCGAAAAAATCACTTTGGTTGCATTACCATCTGCCTATATAAAGTAGGGTTTTCCAGAGAAAGAGAATCAATCTCTCTCTCTCTCTCTCTCTCTCTCTCTCTCTCTCTCTCTCTCTCTCTCTCTCACACACACACACACACACACACACACACACACACACACAGAATTGCAGGGGGATGGCAAATCTAAAACATAAAGCAGTCCACTAGCAGACTAGAAATTGAGGCAAAAAATTAATGTTGCACTATTGACCCTGAATTCCTTCTTTCTCTGTAAACTTCCAATTTTGCTTTGAAGACCTTCAACTGATTAGATGAGGCCCACCTTCAATATAGACATTAATCTGTTTATTACCTCTGGATGCAAAATCTACACCAAACACTTGTGTAATGTAGCCAAATCAAATTTGCACATAACTTTAATCATCACACAATCAGTGGTACATTTTATTTTTTATCAAACTTTTATTTTTTTTTATAATAGAATTATACTTTCATACATTTTGTCACAGGAGCCTTCACTCTTTCTTAGTCCATAACATAAATGTTTAAAAACAAATAATCTGTTGGAAAGAGTATATATGAAACAATGAGTGGAGTGACTGACAAGTAGTGATCAGATGGAATTCCATAGAGGCCTGTTGTACAGTCTTTTACTATTGTCCTTAACTGAAGCCCAAATCACTCCCGCCATTTAGCAGCAATCTCTGGAGACTGAGCACAAGTGTCCTCAGTCATTGGAGAATGTTAAGATGACATGGTATCACGTGGAATCAACTGATATAGGCCACTTACACTATTTAAATCTGCAGATATCCTTTTAATTACCTTCTATCCTGTCACTGATAGTATAAGCCAGAACTAAGATCAATCACAAGTCACAGCTGGTGCTTAAGCAGTAATTAATATTTATTATCTCCTTCTCAGTCACCCATTTTGACATATCATTTTATTCTCTTAGCATTTTTGCTAATCTAGGTTGTCAGCCCAATGAGATAAGGAGATAGTCTTTATGTGTCTTAATCTTTCACAGGCTGAATTTGAACATTCATTCACAATATCACAAAAGACAATCTAGCAATTCCTCTGTGTTCTAGACATATGCTCCCTGCTCTCAATATGCTGTTGAAATTCAGTTTCCTCATAAAAATGTACCCCTGCATGTATGAACTCTTTTTTGTCTCCTTGCATGAAAAGTGCAAAATGTCTGAATAGTAAGCCATACTGTTAGTTTTATTAAAATCTCACTGTGCCTCTTTGTGTTCAAGGCCTCTTGCCTAGAGAGCTTAAATTTGCAAGGACTAGATGCACAAATTCAAAATTCACTCACAGGTGACATTTTTTGTAGTGTCAGTACACATCCTAATTCCAAAAGTCTTAGAAAAATTAGATATTCTAATATATTCAATGTAACTTTTTCAGTAGTTAAACATGAGTCTTTCTTGAGAAAGAATTGGAGTAATTAGTATTGTTTCTAATTGCTCTCCTATTATGTCCTTAAAATGAATATAGACTTCCATTTACAAGACAGATCTATGTCTGAAAATGAGCTTTGATTTAGAAATAGGATGAGGAATTAGAACTTTCTAATGGGGTTGCAGAAAGCATACCATTAGCTCACTCAATGTTTTTCTTATTACTATTCTTGCAATACTCTCGTTGTTTCCTTGTCTATCTAGCTTCTAGGGAATCCATGTTCTGTCAGTTATCACCAGTGATTCCTGCTTGTATTTTTAGTCTTGTTGCTATCATAATTAACGTCCAGTTTGCCTATAATAGTTTATTGCTACCTCCTTATCTTGTACTTTTAGAATTCTATCAATTCTATAATATCACATCCTACCATCAAACACTAAAATGACAAAGAAAATATACTAGTAAGTTTTTTAATCATAAAAGTGCCCTCTTTAGTAGTATTTTTACATCCTTGTAGATGCAATATTTTTAAGCTCTGTCGGGAACATAATCAACTGGTACTCTGGCCTCCTGTAATAAATTAATATATAAAGAAATACTCTTAACACTTCTTCAAAATTTTCTTATGGTATTCTGGGTACCTCTACTTAATTTGCTATAAGATGCAATTTATCAAAACCTCAAAAATCTATTACATCAGGAAACTAAGACCAGCTCCTGGTGCCTTTTTGTTCTTCTTGTTGCTTGATGAACAGAAATTCATTTCAAATCCCATCCTGAGAATGTTTTACACACCATTTTTTGGTATGGATTTTAAATTTTCTTAGAGAAAGACTCTGTGAAAAGAATTTCAGTGGAATTAGATTATTTAAGGTCCCAGGAAACTCTGATAGGGGACAGGGGATATGAAACAATAAAGTGTTAAGAAGCAAATCCCCACTGTATACCACAGGACGTTAATCCTTCTAGTGAGATCTTAGAAACAGATTATTTGTAATTATCCTTTGAAGGACAAGGAAACTGGGGAAATAATTAATTGATTAATTAATTTTAATTTGAGTAGGAAGATTGTATTCCTGAAATTTCATGTGCTGGTGTTAGAAGTTAGGCTTACAGGCACTGAAATAATAGTTGACATTAAAGAAACACATGTAGGCACTGACAGTGTCTACTGAAGATGTTGAACAAACCTTACTTCAATGTATAACTCCAATTAACCAGAAACCCACGAATGAAATACAAATGCCTGCTCATATAAGCCAATGAAATATACTTTTTAGCACTATTAAAATTGAAATCTCACTTTATTTATTCTACTTCATCTCCCTTAAATTTTTTTCTAAATGTTAAAAAAAAAAAAAAAAAAAAAAAAAACTATGAACAATTTAATCCAAAAAATAACTTAGGTAAATGGAAACATTTTTAGAAGACACAAATTACCAAAACTTACTCAAGAAGAAAGAAAGGGGCTGAGTTGTAGCTCAGTGGTAGAGCACTTGCCTAGCACGTGTGAGGCACTGGGTTCAATTTTCAGCACCGCATATAAACAAATAAATAAAAATAAATGTCCACTGACAACTAAAAATTAAAAAAAAAGAAGATAAAAAGAAAAAAGAAGAAAGAGAGTCTAGACAGTCTGAATATACAGATGCCTAGTGAAAAATTTGAATCATGAGTCCGAGAAACTACCCATAGAGAAAAGAACACGTACATTATTGAAAAAACCTTTAAAGAAGCGTTAATAAAAATTATCCCAAACCTTTTCAAAAGTAAAAGAGAAAACTTCCCAAATAACTTTTTAACCAGCAGTAAAAAGCAGGAGTGAATAAAAGGCAGTAATATAACATGTTCAAAATATTAAAAGTGGGGGAAAAAACTAGTAACCAAGAATATAAACATTCCCAAGTAAACAAAATATGAAAAAAAAAAAAAAAAAAAAAGCATGCGGCTAGAAGACCAGCACTATAAGAAATAATAAAGGCAATTTTTCATGTTAAAAATAAGGGAATTTGAATACACAAACATGATGTACCTACCATAACAAATGGCATTAATATAGGTCATTATGCAACTATAAGAAAGCCAGAAAGAGTATAAATAGACTTTAAAACAATACGTATATTAGAGATATAAAAGAAAATTCCATTATTAGACAAGGGTAAATTCACAAAGAATATACAAATATTTCAATATATATGTACATAAAATAAAAGATTAAACCTATTACCTCTGACCTTGAAGAAATATAACCCAAAACAGAAAACATTGCTGAGTTAATGGAGCAAGATGGCAGCAGCTGGGTAAGATCTGCTGATCATCTCCCCACAGCCACACCAATTTGAACAGATATTCATGTCACAAACTACCTTCATGAGGGTTAAATAAAACAAGAAAAAGACCATGGAGCCTGGTTTTAGCATAAGAAAAGTTTCTTTGAAGAAGGTAGAAAGGAAAATTTACCCATGTCACTCTTCTACCCAACACCCAGCAGCACATAATGGAGAAAGATGTCTTCTGCTTCAGGAGGATAAGAGAATAAAGTCCCAGTTTTAGCTTTGTGATTCAATAACAGGCCCATCACAATGAGCACAGCCCCATAGCACCTACTCCCAAGAAAATACCTGGGAAATAAGCCACTATAACTGCATGAGCCAGATGTGAAGAGACAGCCTTTACCACTCATCCCCAACCTTTTTTTTTTTCCATCTGCTGGAAAGGAGGGCAAAAAAGCTAGCATAAGTCTCTGTATTGGAGCTCAAAGCTGGGCCCACTCTGGTGAGACTTCAGCAATAGAGAGAGACCAAAATCCCTGTATACAGGCTAGAGTTTGCAGGCAAGGACTTTAAACCTGTGACATCATCAGACAAATACCTGAACCCTGATATAACAAATTTCACACTGCATCATTGCCAGCCTTAGACTATTCCTAGGGCACAACCCTCACATCCCATGAGTATACAGAGTGACTATGATACTCAGGTGTGGCCCAGCTTAGTATCACCCTTAGCAGTCATGGAACTGTCACAACCAACTCTTGCCCAAACTTGAGCAGCATAACTATTCCTAGGCTAGTGCTTATAGGGTAAGCCTCTAGACATGCTCTGGCATGAGGGAGAGACCTGTACCTCAGAAGGATATACCTACGTTTTGACCTACATCACAGCCAGCTGCTGCATGGAACTGGATGCACCCTAAAACTGTGTAGGTTCTTGTGGTTGTAAGACTTAGGTAAAACCCAGCTCAGCATCAACCTTGGTGGATAAGGGACTACTTTCACCAATGCTGCTCCAAGTTTATGCAGCATAGCAAGGAGCAAGACATTATTTACTTTGGAAGGTTGCAGGGACAGAGTAATGAACACAGGATTTTTTTTTTTTTTTTCTTGGAACTTATGTTAGGCTGGTGAAACCTAACTCTGCACAGATCCTAATGTTCCATATCCTCAGCTTCCATGTGACAGAGACTCTGGAACAACCCCAGTAATAATGGATAAATAGAGCCTCTGCCTCAGACTTCTATTCTGTCCAGAATTCCCTGAGGCCAGTTGCAACAATCTTGGGCCATGAGTCCACTTCATTAATTGGTGCCCCATAGCAGTGCAGGCCTTGGTCCTGCCCAAGTGTATGCTGGTTGTGGTACTTAACGAATTGGGAATTCAAAGGAGCTTCCCAACATGAATAAGGGCATTTGCAAAAATTCCACAGGCAACATCATATTTAATGATGAAAGGCTGGATATATATATATATATATATATATATATATATATACACACACACACACACATATATATATATATATATATATATATTTTTTTTTTTTTTGGCAAGATCAAAATGAGCCCAGGGTATCTCTTTTCACCACTTTTGTTCAATACTACATTTGAACAATCAGGAAACTAGAAAATTAGAAAATAATATTAAAGAAAAGACCTCCATTTATGAAACAGAGAAGTAAAAATATCTCTATTTTCAGATGCCAGTCTATTGTATATTAAAAAAAAAAAACTAAGGAATTCACACATAGAATCTACTAGAACTAATAAATGAGTTTATTGAATCTGTTGAGTTCAGATCAATATGCAAATATCAATTCTATTTTTGTTGACTTTTCAATGACTAATCAGATGATAAAATTAAGAAACAGTGTTATATATAATAACATCCAAAGAGCAAAGTACTTATGATTGAATTAAATAAAATAAATGTAACACATATATTCCAAAAGCTAATAAATGTTGATGATAAAAATAATTAAAGATCTGAAAAATAGAAAATATTCCATATTTATTGTTAGGATAGCAATACTTCCCATTTGATCTGTAGATTCAAATGGATTCCAACTGACTACTCTGCAGAAATTAAAAGATTGCTTTTAAAATTCAAGTGGATATTATTATCCTAAATGCATGATTGAAGACATGAATAGTATGAATATACTTTGTATACAAACAGTGTTATGTAAAAAGGTGCTCTATGTGTGTATTATGAATTGTAACGCATGCTACTGTTATGTATACAACAATTTCAAATTAAAAAAAATTCATGTGGAATTGCAAGGAAATCAAAATGATCCTGGAAAAGAAACATGAAAATTCACATAGTCATATTTCAAAACTTACACAAAAACAATGATAATGAAGGCAGTGTACTACCCACACAAGGATAAATACATAAATCAACAGAATAAAAATGAGACAGGAAATAAACACAGATATCTATGATTAACTTCTTTTCAATGAATGGTACTGAGATCACTAATTTGAGAAAAGATAGTCTTTTCAACAAATTGTCTGGGAACAACTAGATAGCCTCATGCCAATGACCAAAATAAACAACTCAAAATGGATCACATACCTAAATGTAAGAGCTAAAAATACAAGAACTCTGAGAAGGAAATATAAGAGCAAGTTTTTATGACAGTATATGCTGTAAACAATTCTTATATTTGACATAAAATCCAAAAGCCACAAAGAAATACCAGATAAATTAGATTCTATCATAAATTTTTAAAAAAATTGAAATTAGTTCTTTAAGAAAGTGGGAAAAAAAGTCACAAAATGAGAAAAGTATTTGAAATCAATTATCTGATAAGGAATATTTGCAGTTCAATAATAGGTAATCAATCAAATTTTTAAAAAGGCTGAAGGATTTGAATGAACAAATTTCTCAAAAAGATATACAGATGCTAATAAGTATATATATATAAATGTTGGGCAAATCAGTTTCAATAAAATGCATATAAGTCTTAATCTAGATATACTTTCATACCCTCTAGGATAACTAGGAGCAAAAGTCAGATAAAAGCAAGTGTAGATAAAGATGTAGAGTAATCAAAACCTTCATACACTGTGCGGTGGAATGTAGAATGATAGCAGCTTTGAAAAGCCATCTCAGAGGATTTTTCCAAATGATTTAATATGAAGCTGAATTATATCTTAGTGGTCCTACTCCTAGTATATCATCCCAAAGAAATGGAATATATTTATACAAAAAGTTTACATAGACATTTAAAATCAACAATATTATTAAGATCCAAAAGGTAGAAACATTCCAAAAGTCCATTAATGGAGGAATAGATAAACAAATGCATAAAATATAATATATTCATCTTTAAAAAATATTGACTACTGAACAACTTGACTAAACCTGAAAATCATTAAGATACATTAGAGAATCCAGTCACTAAAGACCACACATTATATCATTCCGCTATATAAGTTTCTATAGAAAAATGTATAGACACACCAAGTAGATTAGTAACTTCTTAAGATTAGAAGAGGGAGGTTGGAGGAATAGCATTTGTGATAGTGAGTGATTAAGAATTTTTATTTTTGAGATAATAAAAATGTTCTACATTGACTCTGTTTTAATCAACTAATTTATTTATTCGAATTAGGTATATATGACAGAAGAATGCCTTTTGATTCATTGTACACAATTGCAGCACAACTTTTCATTTCTCTGGTTGTACAGGATGTAGCACCATACAGCATGTTCAGTCATACATGTACCTAGGGTAATTATATCCATCTTATTCCACCATCATTCCTGGCCCCAAGCCCTCTCCCCACCACTCCCTCCCCTTTGCCCAATCCCAGTTTCTCCATTTATCCCATGCCCCCCCCCCCATCATAATCAGCATCCACTTATCAGAGAGAACTTTCAGCCTTTGGGTTTTGGGAATTGGCTTACTTTGCTTAACCTGATATTCTCTAACTCCATCCATTTACCTGCAAATGCTATAATTTTATTCTCTTTTAATGCTGAGTAATATTTAATTTTGTATATATACCACAGTTTCTTATCCATTCATCTATTGAAAGGCTTCTAGTTTGATTCCACAGTTTAGCTCTTATGAATGGAGCTGCTATAAACATTGATGTGGCTGTGTTACTCTAGGATGCTGATTTTAAGTCCTTTTGGTATAGACCCAGGAGTGGGATAGTGGGGTCAAATGGTGGTTCCATTCCAAGTTTTCTAAGGAATCTCCTTACTGCTTTCCAGATTGGTTGTACAAATTTGAAATCCCACCAGCAATGTATGAGTGTGCCTTTTCCTTCACATCCTTGCTAACACTTATTGTTGTTTGTATTATTGATAACTGCCATTATGACTAGCATGAGATGAAATTTTATAGTAGTCTTGGTTTGCATTTCTCTAATTACTAGAGATGTTGAACATTTTTGCATATATTTGTTGATCATTTACATATCTTCTTCTGAGAAGTGTCTGTCCAGCTCCTTAGCCAATTTATTAATTGGGTTGTTGGTTTTTTTCTTTTTTTTTTTTGTATTAAGTTTTTTGAGTTCTTTATATATCCTGGAGATTAGTGTTCTGACACTTTTGTGGCAAAAATTTGCTCCCAAAATATAGTCTCTCTCTTCACCTCATTGAGTGATTGCACATCATTTTAAGCATACAAAGAACAAATTTAAAGTTTTCAATAGGTGAATTATACAATATATGATTACAGGTTTAAAAAGGTAATTTAAAACAAATTAAATATAGAACAAGAAAATATTAAAATGTGTCTTTAAATTTTTAGTGATTCACAGTGGTTTAAAGTTTATGTTTGATAATTGGGGCACCAATTTATTTAATACTGCAGTCTTTTGATTCCACACTGAAGCTGAGAAAACTAGTTTTAAAGGATGTAGCATAATTTTCTAGAATTAACATATCTGTCCTACTTGTGACTCAGTCTTCACTCAGAACCTCATCTGACAGGATTTTACTTCATGCATAAAATATTGAATTAATGATTTTATTTTAACTTTTGTGATGAGAGTTTATATCATATATTTCAACTCTTCTGAGAAGTACTAGGAAGTCAAAATGCCAACCCTGAAATATTACAAAAATGAAATTGCATATGGTAATGATATAAAATATATTGACATTTTGTATTAAGTATATTTTTTTATGGATAATGCCCTGAAAATTCCACAAATATCAGAGTAAATGCATCAGAAGTGAATCACTATATAAAAACGAGAAAAATTTCAGAGAAACAACTGTTAAGATTATCCTGGTAAACCAAAGTGCTATTAATTTTTTATTCTAAATTTTCTTAGACAAAAACTCATAAACTTGTAAATTGTAAACTATTTGAACAGGTCTTCTACAGTCCTGAAGTAATCATTTATTTTAAAAACATAGTACATATTCTGTTTTTCCTTTTATATATCTAAAATATAACAATCAGTGAATCTGATTCAGACTGTCCCAAACTGTGATGTCAGTGAAACAATGCTGTATACCTTAACTATCAATGCTGTTTCATGCTGAGCTTGATGGTAACTTAGCTTTTCTAAATGAATGGTGGTTGTGTTCTCACAATGGATGTGTCATATAGTTTAGTGTGAATATCGTGCAATTAACTGCATCACTAATATTTTTATGTTTTCTTTTCGTATCTGTCAAATTATTCTCTTAGATTAGAATTAAGTGTATTCAACAAATGACATTTGATGATCTAATTCTCATCATATTTCTGACAAAAATTTTATTAATATTTAAAGTTTTTTTTGAGAACACATTTTTATATACCCCATTAATAATTTTGTCTTGTCTTCTGTTTTTCTTTTGATTCGTTTTGTTCTATAAACATATAAATACAAGCATAACCATTTGCATTTTAAAATGTTGTGTATCATTTTAAGTTGCTTCTTACAGATGACATATTTATGAATTTTGTTTTTTTAACACAATTTGTGAATTTTCTGTTCCTTAGGTTTAAATTTATTCTCTTGATATTTTAAAATGAAAAATAATAATTTTATTATATTTATTTATGAACTAATATCTTTAGTCATTGACTAATAAATTGCTTACAGCTTTTAATTTTTAATATTTACAAACATTTTATACATAGGAATAGTATAAATATGAATTTTATTTTTAAATATAACTACATCAATATAAAACTAATATTTATAAATAAGTATACATGTTAGGTTTATAAGTATATAATATTTCACACAATATTTATGCTTGTATATTTTCACATTTATATATATTTTCTGTTTTTATATTTATGTTTTATTTGATATGCTCTCAACTACATGACTCAAAATAGCCACTACACATCAATGTAAGTTATCAAGATTTATTCTATATTTATAGAAACCTACTTGTTTTGCCTTTTTGTTAGAGTGAACCAGCATGTACATTTGGTACTCATTTTTCCCCCCAGATACCTTATGTATGCTATGCCTATAGGTTATTGACTGGTTAATTACATATTATCTTATTTTGAGCTGCAGTTTCAAAGATTGTTTTTGCAGAATGTCTTGATATGGTAGACATTCCAAGGAGTTTTATGCTTGAAAACTATATCATTTATTTACCTGTAAATGATGATTTAACTAGATATAAAATTATATGTTGGAAGCCCTTTTCTTTCACTAATTTGGTAATATTTTGTATTAGCAATGGCAATATTTGGCAACATACTTAATAACAACTCACCTGAATTAATGCTTGAGAAACAAATTTTCAAAATTGATCATTAGAATTTTTCTTCTGACAATTCAAGAAGCTAAACCTGCAAAAGGCTCAGGTTCTGGTGGGAATTCTCTCTTTTTGGTTAGCAGTCACTTTCTCTCTGAATTCCTTTGATTATCCTCAGTATATATACAGAGATAGAATGAGAACTTCTTTTTAATTAAGAACTCTCAGAATTTACTCTTTGTCTTTGATGTCCTTAAATTTCAGCATTATGTGTTTAGACATGTTCCAAAATCTGTCTTATTTGGAACTTTAAAATAATATTTCTTCTTACATTCAATTTTTTAAAATTGTTTATCTCTCCATCTTTATTTTTCTCTTTCTCTTTATCTTATACACATAACATGGCTTACTAAGATACCGACTTCTATCTTTTTTGACCCCTTCTGATAAAGCTTTATATGTATTGGCTATATTCTATTTATCCAGTATCGTACTTTCTTTAATTTTTATATAGTTTAATCACATTCTTCCAGTTTGGTTCAGAATGACTTCTTCATGCTTAAACATACAAATATCATCCTGTATCTCTTTGAGTAGAACCAGACCTTAGTTTTTCTCTTTTGACTATTCTTGAAGAAGAGTTGAACTCTAGGGTAGAGAAACTTCCCACTGAGGTGAACTTTGAAACCACCATCTACAGGACACCACACATTATTACTGATCACCTGAACAATCACAGAGGACTCAGTGGGGGCTGAAAGGAGGGATAGTAAAGAAAAGTTTTTCCATATGTGGATGACTCAGGGAAGTACTCCTCCAAAGTATCCCAATTATGGGTTTTGCCTCTTCCTCATGGCTCTCCTTTTCCCCTACAGGAATGACAGTCTGTTCCCTATTGTTTCTTATGGCATTTTATTATTTTTCTAGGTGAATATGCTTCCATTTTAATCTCCGTGATTGAGTAGTGTGATCTTATTTTTCATCTTACTGGAAAACCAGAATTTAACCAGTGATTCCTTATAAATGTTTGGGCATATTTTTTATTTTCAATTGAAAACAATTAAAAAAGCACATGGTAACATCTTATAATCACATTTACAGTTTTTAATTACAAAGATGAGACATAACTTGAAGGGAAAAAGAGTTAGCTAACAGGATTATTTTTAACTGATAAAAAATTTCAGATATAAGATATATATATGTGTGTACATATATATATCTTATATATATACACACACACACATACATATCTTACAGTTTATAAATATATAAACTTGTGTATTCCAAGTAAAACATGCTAAATAATAAACTATTTTAAAATAATTATTAATTTCCCTTTAATTCATTTATATTTAAATTACTTAAAATCTTTCTGAGCTATTATGTAATCAACACAATAAATTTTACATACAGTGAAGAGGAGTAAGCAGATATGCTTACAAGCAGTGATGTGCTTCTTATGGTTTTATTTCTGATAATTTGCCATTCTTAGTGATTTTGTCAAAGTAGAGAACATCAGTTTCACACACAGTATGTCAGTGAGCCACAGTAAAACATGCCTGTGATACACAGCATATGGTATTACAATGGCTTGTTTAACTATTTCCATTGAGCACAAATTTCAAATGTAGTGACAAAGAAGAATAAAAATGAAATAAAACTATCCAAGAAAAAACTGCTATCATTAGGTGAGTCAATTCAGCTTTTAAACATCTGCAAAATTGTTAATTTATTAAGTGATTTATCTTGAGGAAAACAAGTGCTCACAAAGAATAATGGAAAATCTACTTTCATGCAGACATTTCCTGTCACATTTGGGGAAACTATAATTATAAAATCATTTAATAAAGTTCAATAAAAGTGCTAAATTAATTTGAATATATGGATTTTGACAAGTTATTTTAATATTCATATTATTAAATATGATGGGTTGACCGGCACCCCGACAGAGCAGGTTCCTATTCAGGAGGTGTGAGCTATCTGGGAAAATAAAAACTAGGAGGATTAGAGGAACACTAGAATGGCCAATGGGGAGGGAGGAGAAGGGAGGGGGCAAAAGGTTGAAGAAAAAACAAAAAAGATGGTAGAATGAGATGGATATCATTACCCTAAGTGCATGTATGAAGTCACGAATGGTGTGAATATACTTTGCATACAACCAGAGATTTGTAAAAATGTGCTCTATGTGTGTAATATGAAATGTAATGCATTCTGCTGTCATTTATAACAACTTAGAATAAAAAATTAATTAAAAAAAAAAAATAAGAAAAGCCAAAGATTATATTTTAAAAGCAGAGCATCTGATGGGTATTCCAGTCCTGATAGGAACTGGAACTGAACAACTGAAAAAAGGCCCTAAATCTTTATTTAAGGTGGAGTACATCAATGGCAGGGATATGGTTTCAGTGGGAGGAGTCTTATTTGGGTGCTTGCTTCTCCCGGTAGCAGGGGTCTTGCCATAAACAGGTTGATTGGTGTTTGGCAAACTATACCCACCTCTGGGAAGCTGTTGGCTCTAGCAGGTTACTCTCATCTGCAGAGCTATGTTTGAACTTGAGCTATGAGCTAGATCAGGGCACCAACATGAATTGGGTATTTTCACACCAGGGGATTCTGCCTGGGGTTTCTCAAGACGGGGCTGCCCACCTAGTGTCTGGGAGGTTGCTCAGTTCACACATGGCTCATAAATGGCTTCCTTCCATTAAATACTGAAGTCTACGTTATCTGAGAGCAATTCAAGTGGAATAGCTTCTGGTATATAACAAGCACAGAAACCAACATTATAAGAGTTTCATTATTATAATCTTTTGAAGAAAATGAATTTCTTCAAAGTGTTGTAAGAAAAAAATGAAATAGCTATTCTGTTTTTAAAGCACTGAAAAATATTTTCCAATATTTTTAAAAGCTGATGTTGAAGTAAACAGTCTTATTTTTTTTTATTATGATTCATTGTCCAAGTGCTGTAAGTATTTAAAATTTTTATTGTATCAGGCAGTAACAGAAGGGTATGAAATTCTGACTTCTTTAGTGAACTTGTAAGAAATGATTTTTTTTTTTTAATGAAAGACCAGGAAATTGCAAATCTGAAGGAGGACCCTAATAGTTTAACATAAGTGTGATAGTTACATTATTAAATGTAACTCTCCTGTGCTTCCTCTTTTAGTCTTCATTACTTCACTTAGAAATATATTTAATTTTCTTTTTACAGAGTGATAACCAAAACTCAGATGAATTGAATAATTCATTTTATGCAAATGAAAACAAAGTGTGAGAATCAATCAATTATTAATGATCCAGTCAACAAGTTTTTACAAAGAGACATTTTAGAGAAACTAAAATGAGTGTGCTGAAGGTGGGGAAAAGATCCAAATGAAAAAAAAAAAAAAAAAAAGATCCTTTTGGAGATCATTTGTGAAGTCAAATTTCTATAAATGTTTTTATGACATGCCTGCTTTTCTGAACTCATCATTTCAATACAGTGCACATTAAAATGACTTTTGATAAATCACCCTTTTACCAAGATAGAGAAAAGAATTTCTAATCTTTTTTTTTTTTTTTTTTTTTTTTTTTATGTCTCTCCTCTGGAAAGTACACACAATTTAAATAAAGCAGAAATATATGTCAAAAAGTAAGAATAGTTCAAATATCTTTCAAAGTAAATGTTTAAGCATTTAATCATCTTTCACAATAAGGGAGTATGTGTAGATCAAATTTCAACCCCACCAACAATAAAAAAGAGAGGGAAATAAACTGGAGGTCAGTCTTCTTGAATTCCAATAAATTCAGCTAATAGAGAGATCAATAGGCCAAATTGGTAGAAGCTCTCTTTGGTACAGTGATAGTAATGCAAATGCAACTCAAAATATTGACTTTAGAATTTCAGTTATTTTGTTAGCAAATTAGTCACAGATGTTGAACAAAGAACAAATTTGGAGTAAAAGTCCATAGATCTAAAGTTTTTTTTTTTTTTTTTTTCATAAGATATTAAAAGGTGCAAAATGATCATAGTTAGGCATCCAAAAAATAATCTATTTAATGCAACATAATTGGTGGTCAGTATTTTTAATCTGCTTTTTTCTTATCATAATGTTGATAATTATTAATAAGTAATCTCACAAAACAACCTGGGACTACTATGATGTGAATACATCAAATTTGCCTAAATCTAATTAGCATTAATAATAGTCAAATGAACCTAGAGCCTCGTGTATAAAAGAGTCAAAGTAAACAGAAAGACAGAGTATAAGGTTTAAGGGAGCTAACTGCCCTTTACCTCTTAAAAGCACAGTGAACTCAGTTTAGTTATACAGTTTCTCACAAATTTAAAAGGAATAAAATGATGTCTCACAATGTTGTTGTAAGGATGAAGTAAGATAATATGCTTCATCCATACAACAACATAATGTGCTTGGTGCAATCTATTGCACAATGCATGTGGGAAACAAAAATCTGATAAATTTGGACACACCAATTATGTGCTTGTACACCTAATTCAGATAGGAATACATGTAGGAGTGGAATTATGGGATAGCACTTCTTAGGTAACTAAATTTCTAATGGGTAAAAGGTTTTTAAAAATATTTCTTGATAAAAATGTTTTCAAAATATTGTACCAACTTATAGTTCAATTTCTTGAACTATGGCAGTTCCTGCTGTTTTAAATCCTTGCCCATACTTAGTATCATTAACATTGTTAATTTTAGCATTTCTGGCTAAAAAAAAACACCTCTCTTGAATGCTATACAGAAATCTATTTTTGTCAATTTAATTCACATTTCCCTCTTTACTACTAAAGTTGGCATTGTTTCAGATGGTAATTAGTTAAATTATACTGGATCTTAAATGCAGCAATCACATTTGCATATTTTTTCTGGGCCCTCTATTCAGTTCCATTGATCTGTCTGTTCTTGCCCAACCATGCTAAGGTAGTAAGAAAGGACATGATATGCAATAGAGCAAATCATTGCCCCTTTATGTTATCTTCAGAAGCACCATGCCTATATTTGACCTTTTCATTTCCCTATAAATTAGAATGAACTTGTTCCTTTCTACTATATATATATATGAGAAATGATTAAAAATGAAAAAAAAATCTAGGCAATAGAAGTGCATTAAACCAACAGATAAATTTTCATTATGTTTTCATTTTTACAATGAGGTGTCTTTAAAAATAGTAACTATGTTATATGAAGATATAGTGGGGTTATTATTATTTTGTTAACCTCATTTCAAAGTGAAATAATTCAACATTTTATTATTAAATAAACATGTTTTCTTTAAGTTGTATGGACACTGTTTATCAACTTATAAGTTTCTTATGAATTTCAGTTCATGAAAGCTTTTATTTTAAAATAGACTTTTCATTTTATCTCTTTTATAAATTTGCCAGTTTTTTGGCACCTATGGTTATCATATCTTGCTCCTATTTAAATATGTTAATGCAACAATCTAATTATTAATGTTCAATTGTTAACAAAATTTCCTAGAATAAAATCAATTTGATCATGATTTATTTTCATCATTATGTATGGCTAATTTGATCTGCTAATATTTTATATGTATAAAACTCAATATTTAGACTTGGAATCAATTTATCTTGATACTGGAAACAAAATGTAGATCATACTTGTGTTTCATATTGTATAAATGTTTATTCCTCAGATGGAGCTATTCAGCTTCTGAATACATAGCAAATCTGCTATAGTCATAAGACTGAAAATTTATTTCTGGGAAAAAAACTGAATTATATATCTAATAGTTATTATATGACTATTCAGAATTGAAGCAGCCCCAATCAGGGAGATGGCTATTGCGGCTAGCTGGAAGCCATAAGTTCCACCTGATAATAATCATATGCATGTGACGCACCCGCAAAGCTAAAAGGTATATAATGGGTGAAAGCGGTCAGAAGCGGCATTCATTTAGTGAGTCGTTCAGTCGCTCAGTCGGTCAGAAGAAGAGTTCGGGTCCGAGAAGAAGAAAAGAGTCAGAGCGGCTAGAACGTAGTCAGAAGAAAAAAACCAAAGAGATATATAGAGAGAAGAAATTGTTGCTGGTCAGAGTCAGGCTGAGGCTGCCGAAGAAGAAAGAAGAAAGAAGAGAGAAGAAGCTCTCTCTCTCTCTCTCTCTCTCTCTCTCTCTCTCTCTCTCTCTCTCTTTCTCTTTCTCTCTCTCTCTAAGCTCTAAGAAAGTAAAAGTAAAAGAAAGTGAAGAAGAAAGAAGAAAGAAGCTCTCTCTCTCTCTCTCTCTCTTTCTCTCTCTCTAAGCTCTCTCTAAGAAAGTAAAAGTAAAAAGTAAAGAGTCAGTAGTCAGAAGAAGTAAAGAGTCAGAGAGATTGCTGAAAGAGCCAGTGTTAGAATTTTGAGAGATTGCTAAAGCCAAAGAATAAAAAAACCTTCTTTCATCTTCATTCTGCCTCCGAGTTTTTCTCCCGTGGTGTTGTTGCTCCAAGTCAGGAAGCAACACAGAATGTCTTGTTTTCTGGTACCAGGGATTGAACTCAGGAGGACTCCACCACTGAGCCACATCCCCAGCCCTTTGTATTTTATTAGAGACAGAATCTTACTGAGTTGTTAAGTGCCTGTGCATTGCTGAGACTGGCTTTGAACTCGAGATCCTCTTACCTCAGCCTCCCAAGTGCTGGGATTACAGGCCTGTGCCACCACGCCTGGTGTCCAGAATTTCTTAAGTAAACAAACTTTTCAATATATTTCTTTCATTTAATTTAATTGAGGGCTATCAAATTATATCAGTGTTATTATCAAATCAACGTATTTTCTTTAATCTAATTATCATTGCTTTTTTGTTGTTGTTGTTAACAGAAGTTTTCAGGAAATAGGCCATAACTAGCTTACTTCTACTTACTTCCACAGCTTCAAGCAAGAGTCTTTTGGTTTGTGACACCATGGTATAACCCTTCTTTTGGAAATCTATGTTTTGACTTTTTCTACTGGCATTTTCTAGCAGAGTCTTCCTAAGCCTTTGTTTATATTTGCAGTGAGGACAGGCACTTTTGTATCTCTCTCTCTCTTCTAAAACAGAACTTACATCCATATTTTTATTCTTCTTGTAGAGTTTTATATGACAAAAAGGTCAAGGCAGATGCATCTTTAATCTGCCAATTTAAACTTGTACTAAAGCATAATTTTAATACTCAAAATTTTAAAGACTAATCTTACATCAAAGTATTTTCTCTTTGAAAAGATAAAATTTTTAGGCAAATATAAAATGTGCATATATCAAATATTTTTTACTTACTTCTTAAATAGGGATTTAAAGAAAAATTAAACTGAGTGTGGTGGCACATGCCAGTAATCTCAGTGGCTGGGGAGGCTAAGGCAGGAGAACAAGGAGTTCAAAGCCAGCCTCAGCAAAAGCGAGGAGCTAAGCAACTCAGTGAGACCCTGTTTCTAAATAAAATACAAAATAGGCCTGGGGATGGTGGTCGAGTGCCTCAGTGGCTCAGTAAATGAGTACCCCTGATAAATCCTCAGTACCAAAAAAAAAAAAAAAAAAAAAAAAAAAGAAAGAAAGAAAGAAAGAAAGAAAAAGAAAAATTCAATGAATGTGCCTAAACAGTCATGAAATCTGAAATGAATTTAAAAATAGATGTCAAACCAGTCACTATTCACAGACAAATAAGCAATTGAATTTCACTGGACACAATTCAATTGAAAGTTAATGGACACAAATAATTTGTATTGCTGTTAATTTTCTACAATCGCGCTGTCTTCTAAAATAGCTCAAATATAATGAAAGGTGGAGATAAAGCCAAGCTGCACTAGACAAAAACATTAATCTTTTTTTTTTTTTTTTTTCTTATTTCAGTTTCTTTTTGTTTTTTTTCCTCTTAAACATCTGGATATGGAAATAGGACAGGCTTTCCAATAGCCGTACAAAACTTTCCATATTACCATTTTGGCCTCTGCTGTTTGGAGTGTATGATTTGATATGTCAACTATTTTCCTTATGTCACAAAAACTTCCTTTGTTTTTTAATACCTATCTGCTCCTTTATTTCTTATTTTTCTGAAAATGTTATTATTTCCTTCAGTTAAGACAAGTATATTTACTAGGTATAGACTACCAGATTATTTTCCAGTACTATTGAAACTAATGATAATTTTTGAAATAGTTGTTGTACTACTTGTCTTTATCAGCAGTCTATTATCAGTCTTTGTGTAGTTTCTTTTATATTGTCCTGTTGGGAGTTCAAATAGTTTATAGACACTGTGCTTTGATATATTTAATTAGCAGTTTTAAAGCCTTATTTTTTCTTCAATATTATTTTGTTTAATTATTTCTCTGTTCTTCTCTGAGACTTTAATGACGCATATGTGAGAACATTTCTCCATGCTCCATATGTCATATATTATGCTAGTTTTCACTCACTTACTATCTTTCTTTCTTTCTTTCTTTACTTACTTACTTATTTTTTTGCAGTGCGGGGGCCTAATACATCCTAGTATCACATCAAGAATGGACCATCTGGGTTTCTTGTCTTCATCTCTCAAAAATATTCCTTCTCTCATAAAATGTTTTTATTTTTGTTTTATTCTCACATAATTCATTTTAAAGAAATCTTTCAATTTAGAGATGATTTGTCTTAATTTTATTTTTGTAATGGACTCTGGTTCATCATACATAAATATAAACCTGACTTTTGAAATGCCTCTGATAATTCTTAGTAAAATTTTTTAAGTGTTTTGGAGCTTTGCTTTTCTCATATTTGTATTAGGTCAAAACATTAATTTTATATAAAAGAAAGATACATAATTGCTATTTTCAACACACTAAAAATGCAAAAAGTATCACATTTTCTTTTAATGGTCACAAAATTTTGAAGATTCAAATGGGTTTATGTAATCATCTGCAATGTTCAAGTCTGAATTAGAATATTAATGCTACACATTAATTAACTGAGCAAGAAGTTAACAAGGATCCCCTGAAATGGCTCACTGTGAGAAAAAGGTATGTGAGATAATACACAGCAGTTATTAAACACTAGCTTTTAAAAAGAGGTTTATAGTCTCTTTTGTTCATCCACAAAAGAATGAAATAATTTTGCAGAGAGCTTTCTAATCATCTGGACATGATTGTTTGATCACTTTATTGTTCAGTACTTTTTGGATTTTCATTTATTAAATTCAAAGGTATCTGAAAGTAAAAATTGAGAATATACAATTATGATCTATTTTCTGCATGGATATGTACATTAACATTTTATATATTTATGTTTTTATTTTAATTTGTTGAGGTAACACATTTTTAATCACATGAACTTTTTTTTCATGGATATGTATGATATAAACTTCTTGAAATTGCATGCAAAATATTTCTTTAAAACTAAGTCATAAATATTTGGATTAAAAAGGCCATAAAATTTATAATCTACTTTGTAAAAATAAGAATGCAATTAATGACTTATTAAAATAGTTATCCCAAATCAACTGAGTTGAACCATAAGAAAAAAAGATACAGAAAGTAAATTTAAACAAGACATTCAAAAATCACACATTTTTTTTCCATATTTTTATTGTTGCATTAAAACTGTACATAATGAGCAGGCATGATGGCTCGTACCTGTAATCTCAGCTACTCGGGAGGTTGAGGCAGGAAGACAGGATAATTTTTGTTTTAAAGATGATGACTTATTTATTTTTTTAAAAACTGACATTTCTTCATTTTGTATTTCCAATCTTTTTATTTGTTCATTTTATCTATACATGACTGTAGGATGTATTTTGACATATCATATATATGTGGAGTATAACTTCCCTTTTTTGTGGTTGTACATAATATGGAGTTACACGTTGTGTATTAATATATTAACATAGGAAAGTTATGTCCAATTCATTCTATTGTCTTTCTCATTCCCATCCCCCTTCCCTAACCCCCACTCCACCTTGTCTTATCCAGTGAAACTCTGTACCTACACTTCCCCCCAATACACCTATTGTAAGTCAACAACTGCATATCAGAGAGAATATTTGGCCTTTGGTTTTTGGAGATTGGATTACTTCACTTAGAATGATAATCTCCGGTTCTATCCATTTACCAGCAAATGCCATAATTTCATTCTTCTTTAAGTATGAGTAATATTCCATTGTGTACATGTACTGCATTTTGTTTATCCATTCATCTGATGAAGGGTACCTAAGCTAGTTCCATAGTTTAGTTTAGCTATTGTGAATTGAACCACTATAAACATTGATGTGGCCACATCACTATAGTATGCTAATTTTAAGTCCTTTTGGTGTATGTGGAGGTGTGGGAAAACTAGGTCAAATGGTGATTCTATTCCAAGTGTTCCAAGGATTCTCCATATTGCCTTCCATAGTGGTTGCATCAACTTACTGTCCCATCAGCAATGTTTGAGTGTCTCATTTCACGCCACATCCTTGCCAACATTTATTGTTACTTGTATTCTTTATAATTGCCCTTTTAACTGGAGTGAGATGAAATCTCAGTGTATTTTTAATTTGTATTTCACTTTTCTTGATTTGTTCTGATTAGTTATACACGATAGTAGAATGAATTTCAATTCATTGTACACAGAAGAATCACAACTTTTCCTTTCTCTGGTTGCACATGATGTAGAGTTATACCTTTTATGCAATCATAAATGTGCCTAGAGTAATAACGTCCATCTCATTCTACCATCTTTCTTATCCTCTGTACCTTCCCCTCCCCATATTTCCCTTTGTATTTCTCTCTTGCTACTGATGGTGAACATTATTTTTATATTTGTTGACTTATCACATTTCTTCTTCTGTGAAGTGTCTTCAGTTCCTTTGCTCATTTATTATTATTATTATTTTTTTTTTTTTTGGTGTTAAGCTTTTTCAGGTTTTTATATCCTGGAAATTATGCTCTGTCTGAGGAGCAGGTGGCAAAGATTTCCTCCAATTCTGTAGGTTCTCTCTTCACATTCTTTTTTTTTTTAATTTATTTTTTTTAATTTATAATAATTACAATTCATAGTGCCCATATATAGCATCTTTTTACATACAACTGTTTGTAAACAGAGTATATTTGCACAATTCAGGTCTTCAATCATGCATTTAGGAAAATGATATCCATCTCATTCAACCACCTTTTTTTTTCTTTTTTCTCCCCTCCCTCCCCCTTGCTCCCTCCCTTCCCCTCCCTTCCCTTCGACCATTCTAGTGTTCCTCTAATCCTCCTATGTACCCCCATCCAACAATGCTGTGAACTTACCTCCTTATATCAGAGAAAACATTTGGTACTTGGATTTTTGTCTCTTCACATTCTCGATTGTTTCCTTTGCTGTGAAAAAGGTTTTTAGTTTGATACCATCCCATTTATGGACTCTTGCTTTTACTTCTTGCACTTTAGGAGTCTTGTTGAGGAATTTGGTTCCTAAGTAGACATGATGGAGAGTGGACCTACTTCTTCTAGTAGCTGCAGGGTCTCTGGTCTAATGCTTAGGTACTTGACCCACTTTGAGTTGAATTTTGTGCAGGGTGAGAGATAGGGCTCTAATTTCATTTTGTTACATATGGATTTCCAGTTTTCCTAGCACCATTTGTTGAAGAGCGTATTTTTTTTTATTCTAAGTTATTATGTATGACATCAGAATGCATTATAATTCATATTACACATATGGAGCACATTTTTACATATCTCTGGTTGTATACAAAGTATATTCACACCATTAATGCCTTCATACATGCACTTAGGGTAATGATATCCATCTCATTCTACTATCTCTCTTATTTTTTTTTTACCCTTTTGCCCCCTTCCTCCCCCTCCCTCCCCATTGTCCTTTCTAGTGTTCCTCTAATCCTCCTATGTTCCCCATCCCAACCCCACTGTGAATCGGCCTCACACTGCCAACACTTGCAATGCCCAGGCAGGCCCAGGCCATCCCCGCTGACCTTGGCTCAGTGTGAGCCCAGGTCCAGCCTGTCACCAGCAAACACCTGCAGAGCTCAGGCTCTGCCATAGGACCACCTCTTCAGACCAGCAGACCACCATGGGAGCTCAGATTCAATCAGTTCTGCCCACACCAACTTGCATGGGACCCAGGCCCAGGGTAGGTCCAGAGTCCACTATTCCACCCCTACCTGGGAGCGCAAGCCTAACCCACTTCCATCTTGAGACACTGCAGACATAACCATAGACTTCCCCATGCAGTAGCCCCTACCTTTTGACAACAGACAGGGCCTAAAAGCAGCCGCATATCAGAGCAGGCATCCCAAAGACATTGTAAGGCCCACCCTTTCAGCCCTATCTCTGGAAGATGTTGTATCCATCTTGGAGCACCTTCACTGTTTTCCTGAGTTACCTCCACTATTGCCAACACCACCTTTAGTTGCAGTAGCATACATTCAGGGACATTTGCAGGATCTGAAAGCCCAACATTAAGGTGAGGCACAGACAATCTGCATGGATAATACAAGAATATAGGCTGGAAACTAATATCTCAGATCTACACTGCAAGAAAGGAAGACAAATAGACAACATGAATAAACAAGGGAGGAAAGTACCCCAAACAAAACAGGATACTACAATAACAGAACTCATGTTCAGCGAAAATGATAAATGTCAGAGAAGAAGTTCAGAAGGTTCATAATTTAAATGTCTGTGAATTAAAGAATGACCTAAATGAGCAGATACAGGCAAAAATTGATCACTACAACAAAGATATAAGACAGCAGATACAGGTAGCAAAAGATTACTTCAAAAAGAGATTAAAAGTCTGAAGAAAAAAGTCAGAAATCCTTGAAATTAAAAAAAAAAAAAACAAAACAATAAACCAAATAAAAAACACAATAGAAAAACATCACCAACAGACTAGATCAATTGGAAGAAAGAACTTCAGATAATGAAGGCAAAGTATATAATCTTGAAAATAAAGTTGACCACACAGTGAAGATAGTAAGAAACCATGAATAGAACATCCAAGAATTATGGGACAGCAGCAAAAGACCAAATCTAAGAGTAATTGAATGCACAATCTCTTCAACGAGATAATATCAGAAAATTTCCCAAGCATGAAGAAGTAATTGGAAAACCAAATACAAGAGGCTTACAGGACACCAAATGCACAAAATTAAAACATATCTACACCAAGACACTTTATAATGAAAATGCCTAGCATACAGAATAAGAATAGAATGTTAAAGGCTGCAAGAGAGAGGAATCAGATCACATAGAGGGGGAGACCAATTTGTAACACAAGAGATTTTTAAACCCAGACACTCAAAGCCAGGAAATCATGGAACAACATATACCAGCTCTGAAAGAAAATGGATGCCAACCAAGAATCTTATATCCAGCAAAATTAAGCTTTAGATTTGAGGACGAAATAAAAATCTTCCATGATGAACAAAAGTTAAAAGAATATGCAACTAGAAAGCCAGCACTACAGAACATCCTAGGCAAAATATTCCAAGAAAAGGAAATGAAAAACAATGATGAAAATCAGCAGAGGATGTATTACACTAAAGGAAATACTTATCAGAGGAAAAAACCATGTCAAGTTAAACACCAAAAATAAACAAAAATGGATGAAATACAAATCATGTCTCAATAATAACTCTAAATGTTAACGACCTAAACTCACCAATCAAAAAACATAGACTAGCAGATTGAATCAAAATAAATAAATAAATAAATAAAGACCCAACAATATGCTGCCTCCAAGAGACTCATCTCATAGGAAAAGACATCCGCAGGCTGAAGGTGAAAGGTTGGGAGAAATCATACCACTCACATGAACTGCAGAAGCAAGCATGGGTTTCCACCCTTATATCAAATAAAGTAGACTTGAAGCTAAAGTCAATCAAAAGGGACAAAAAAGGACACTACATACTGCTCAAGGGAACCATACACCAACAAGATTTAACAATTATAAATATATGTGCCCCAAACAATGGAGCATCCATGTTTATTAAACAAACTCTTTGCAAGTTCAAGAGTCAAATAGACCACAACACAATAATTTTGGGTGACTTTAACACACCTCTTTCATCATTGGATAGATCTTCCAAACAAAAGCTGAACAAAGAAACAATAGGCCAGGCATGGTGGTGCACGCTTGTAATCCCAGCACTTGGGAGGCTGAGGCAGGAGGATCGCAAGTTCAAAGCCAGCCTCAGCAATGGCGAGGCACTTAGCAACTCAGTGAGACCCTGTCTCTAAATAAAATACAAAAAAGGGATGGAGATGTGACCCAGTGGTCGAGTGCCCCTGAGTTCAATCCCCGGTACCACACACACACACACACACACACACACACACACACAAAAAAAAAAAAAAAAAAAAAAAAAAAGAAAAAGAATAAAAAAGAAACTATGGAACTCAAAAATACAATAAGTAAGTTAGACTTAACTGAGTAATATAGAATATTTTATCCTTCAATGAGCGAATACACTTTCTTCTCAGCAGCATATGGTTTTTTCTCTAAAATAGACCATATATTATGCCACAAACAACTCTTAGAAAATATAAAAAAATAGAGATACTACCCTGCATTCTATCAGATCATAGTGGAATGAAATTAGAAATCAATGATAAAATAAGAAATAAAAGATACTCCAACACCTGGATACTAAATAATATGCTACTGAATGAACAATGGGTTGCAGAAGACATCAAGGAAGAAATTAAAAACTTCTTAGTGGTGAATGAGAACACAGACACAACATATTGAGGTCCCTGGGACACTATGAAGGAAGTTCTAAGAGGAAAGTTCCTTGCATGGAGTTCATTCCTCAAAAGAAGCAAAAGTCAACAAATAAATGACTTAACATTACATCTCAAAGCTGTAGAAAAAGATGAACAATCCAACACCAAAAGCAGTAGAAGACAGGAAATAATTAAAGGGAAGAAGATGTCTTGTCTCCAATGTATTTTTACAGCACCTTTGTCTTTTGTCTAGCATGAGATAACTGCATTTATGTAGTTTTCTCTCTGTGTCTTCCATTCTGTACCATTGGTCTTCATATTTGTTTTAGTGCCAATACCACCTCGTTTTTGTTACTATAGCTGTATAACATAATTAAAAGGTTTGTACTTTGATCCCACTGCTTCAGTTTTCTTGCTGAGGTTTGTTTTGGCTATTCTGGGCCTCTTATTTTTCCCAATAAATTTTGTGACTGCTTTTTCTATTTCTGTGAAGACAGTCATTGAAACCTTAATAGGAATTGCATTAAATCCATATAGGGAATTATGGTAGTCCAACCATTTTGACAGATTAATTCTTTCTATCCAAGAACATAGATCTTCCCATCTTCTAAGGCCTTCTTCAATTTCTTTCTTTAGTGTTTTGTAGTTTTCATTGTGAAAGTCTTTCACCCCTTTTGTCAGATTGATTCTCAATTATTTTTGTTTTTTTTTTTTTTGAGGCTATTGTGAATGGAATAGTTTTCCTAATTTCTCTTTCAGTTGATTCATCACTAATGTATATGAATGCAATTGATTTATGGAAGTTAATTTTATATCCTGTTGCTTTGCTGAATTCATTTATGAGTTCTAGAAGATTTTGGGTATTCTAAATATAGAACCACATCATTGGCAAATAGGGATACTTTGAGTTCTTCTTTTCCTATTAATATACCTTTAATTTCTTTCTTTTGTTTAATTGCTCTGTCTAGATTTTCCACAACTATGTTGAATAGAAATGGTGAAAGAAGGCATCCCTGCAATAAAACTGGTGAAAGAGGACATCCCTGTCTTATTCCAGTTTTTAGAGGGAATGCTTTCAATTGTTCTCCATTTAGAATGATGTTGGCTTTGGGTTTAGCATAGATAGCTTTTACGATGTTGAGGTACATTCCTACTATCCCTATTTTTTTCTAGTATTTTGAACATGAATGGATACTGTATTTTGTCGAATGCATTTTCTGCATCTATTGAGATAATCATGTGATTCTTGTCTTTAAGTCTATTGATGTGATTAATTATGTTTGCTGATTTCCATATGTTGAGCCAAACTTGCATCCCTGGGATGATCCCCACTTGATCATGGTGCACTACTTTTTAATGTGTTTTATATGTAATTAGCAAATATTTTATTAAGAATTTTTGCATCTATGTTCATCAGGAATATTGATCTAACATTTTCTTTCCTTGATGTGTCTTTGTCTGATTTTGATATCAGAGTAATACTAGCTTCATATAATGAGTTTAGAAGGGTTCCCCCTTTTCTATTTTATGGAATATTTTGAGGAGAATTGGTGTTATTTCTTCTTTGAATATTGATAATCTGTCTTGTTCCGGGCATTTCTTTCTTGGTAGGCTTTTGGTGGAGTCTTCAATTTCATTGCTTGAAATTGATCTATTTAACTTTCCTATGTCTTCCTGATTAAATTTGTGTAGGTCATATATCTCTAGAAATTTGTTGATGTCAACAAGATTTCCTATTTTATTAGAATATAAATTTTCAAAATAGTTTCTGATTATCATCTGTATTTCAGTACAGTCCATTGTGCTGTTTCCTTTTCCATTGCATTTTTTAATAATTTGCGTTTTCTCTTTTCTCTTCATTAGCTTGTCTAAAGGTTTATCAATTTTATTTTTTCAAAGAACCAACTTTTTATTTTGTTTAGTTTTGGATTGTTTCTTTCAATTTAATTGATTTCAGCTCCAATTTTAATCATTTCCTGTCTTCTACTGCTTTTGGTATTGATTTGTCCTTCTTGTTTTAGGACTTTGAGGTGTAATGTTAGGTTATTTATTTGTTGACTTTCTATTCTTTTAATAAATGAGTTCAAAGAAATGAGTTCTTATCCCTCTTAACACTGCCTTAACAGTGTCCCAGAGATTTTGATATGTTGTATGGCTATTCTCATTTATCTCTAAATATTATTTAAATTCATTCCTGTTATTTTTCTGCTATCCATTGGTCATTCAACATCATATTATCCAGTCTCCATGTGTTAGAGTAGTTTTATTTTTTATTTTATCATTGAAAATCACACAAATTTGAAAGGATTTAAAACCATTGTAAGATACACCACAAAATTCTCACCTACCCTGCTGCTCTATGGGGATACTTTTGCTACCTTCCTTGAAGTCTGATTATGCCATTCTAGATGCTATCTCCTTTCTCTTGCTACATCTTTGATCCCTATTGTGGTCTACCCTCCACCAAGGGTGGAGCTAGCTCTCTGTGGGTGCAGTATTTGCTGTCTTTGACCTTGACATCCTCAACAGGGTATATCAAGAAATCAAGAGAAATTTAGGTGAGGGATATATCTGTAACTATTATTCAATGTTATGGCAATTATTTTGGGAGGGAGCACATTTCTTGAATTTCCACAGGCTTTTTGATTATGATTTATTCTGTGTACTTCAGATCAACAAAAATCTTTCAAGATAAATGAAAAGCTTCATCGAGGGAAAAAAACAAATAAAGGGAAACAAAAACAGACCCAATACTTCAGGCTGAACAAACCACATTTTCTATCCATTCCGGTGTAATCACGACTATTTCTGCTATTCTTCCTTCCCCAGTAAAAAATCATCTAATTGGAGAAAAACTTGAATGTCTAGCCTCTTTTCCTCTGTATTCAAACTAACTCAGGCTGTGACTTGTTTGCAATCTTTACTGCATCCAGGGATAAACCAATTACTGAACTTCATATCTCCATGTCGCTCCACTCCAAAAAGTCAGCTTCACTATTGCTTCAGAACAATCTGGTGCCTTTAAACAGATACATTTTGTAGAAGATTTTTGGCCTTTCAAGATCCTTGTAGTAAAAACAACATACACCCTAAAAGTAGAAGTGTCAATTTTTCTAGATTTTAACTCATTTTTACTCTACATAAACTTGTCTTCTTAAAGATCCAATATAGCACTGCTTAATGCTTCATGATGTGAATCAACTATTTCCAGCATTCTGCTTCTCAGATTGATGAAAATTTTGTAAGAGTACAAGAGTGAAATTTAATCTTTATTTGTATGATATTATGGTACCTTTTAGGGGGGCATCTTGGCATTGCCTGCACCACATAGACATTTTCAGAGTGAATTAGATATAAATGACTCTACATATGCATATTTTATTAGTAATAATATTATCATTTGAATTGTTTTTACTAATTTACATCTCAATTTGATATATTTCTTCCTTAAGCTTGTCAAATTTGGCAAAAAATTTACACACACACACACACACACACACGAAAACAATACCCACCTGGTTTTGAATTTCAAATTGAAACAAGAACTTCTTTTTTCATTTCAAAGTACATTTTGGCCAATTGCTGTATGGGACATAATGTATATTTTTAAAAAGTACTTTATCTGAAATTAAAATTAAACTGGATGTCCTGTCATTTATCTGGCAAGCCTACTTTCTTCTTAAAGTCAGGTATACATGTTGGTTAGTGGAAATAAGTTTCGTGAAGACAATAGTGATTCCAATTTAATAATACATAAATAGAAAAAGCCAAAAAATCTGATAGTTAATAAACCCAATTGATTGAGATGAACAAGGAGAGTGAAGATGCCATTGTGCAGAAAACAATGGGACTTCCAAAACTTCAAGGGTCAACAACTTGTCTGGAAAACCTTAGAGTGAAAAAGAAAAAGGAAAAAAAAAAAAGAAAAGAAAAACAGTTTAGTGTACACTGTAAAATGAAACACAAAACATCAATAATTTATTTTAGGGTTGTTTAAATATACCTTAGTAAAATGCTGGAACAAGTTTCAAAGCACAATCCATTTTGACACTCATAGAAGCAATTGAATGAGAACATCAACTGAGTGAGGATGAACCCACAGAAGTAAAAGCAGCTCCTAGAAGGTTGCAAGGTGTTAATTACCTGATTTACTAGCATGAAATACAGTTAAATCAGTTGATGGGCATTTTAACTGATTTGTTTTTCATTAGCCACACTCGGTTACAAGGCTTCCATTTCCTTTAGTCTGTTAAATAAAAGCATTTCACATCAAATAACTTTGTACTGGGGACAAATTTAGGTTAATTCATCAGGATTAGTTTCTATTTATGGTGCTGCATTTGCAAGAGAATACTTTAAACCAATATCCGTGGAATATTTTGATTTATACCCATGGAATATTCTGATTTTGAATGCTTATCAACAAGGATATTTTTGTTTTTGAAAAATTGTACTCTCTTAAGCACTTTGCCTGCTCTCTAGCTGTTTTTTTTTTTTTTTTTTTCCTTTAGTTCATTTATTTGTATGAACTTTTAGATTCCTCATGGCACATTTTGTAATTGTTTTCCTCAGTTTCTCACTACCAAGTCCCAACATAACCTTACACAACATATCAACAACTGAAAATTTGTTCTGGCTAACAGAGAAAATATACAGGCATTTTCCTTTCTCTCCACTTGAAAATATATATTTAACGAAAACTTCTTCACTTTCTCACAGTTCTATGCTGTGCATAATTTCCTCCAGGCACAGATGACTGTGGGACATTTAAGTCTCTTAATAAGATGTTGTAATTGCTATAAATTTTTCAATAATTTATTTAAAAAATGCTTTCATATGTATCATTTATATTTTAATAAGAAAGTTTAACATCGTTATTATAGTCAGAAGAGAAACTGAATATGAGACTTTAATGAGTTGCCCAAAGATGTGCTGAGGAAATCAAATGTGAACTTAGTCACACACCCTCAGTCCAGGTTGAAGGGACTCTGCATACACACCGGCAACACAGGGGTGTCACTGTAGAGTGAACAGCCAGAGGAAGTGGGAGGCAGGCTTTGTGATATCAAAAGGATGAGATACTTCCTGGTTTTCAAGGGAGGACATGATTGGATGACAGCCATGGGGATAATAAGAATTTTAATAACCCTAGACAAGGAGGGCTACTTGGCTGGGGATCTTTTCTGCAGGAGCGGAGTAGAGAACAGAATTTGCCACTAGTTCATTCTGGGCCCTCCCAATTGTACCAGATTTTAAGGCAGTGTATCACTAAAGTTTAATTTTAGACTTTACACAAGTAAATACAATAACTTATATTCTTTTTGCATATGTTGTATGTGTTTTAGTGTTTTATTAATACATTATAGTTATACATAACATTGGGGTTCATTTCATGGAATACAATTTGCTCCACTCCAGTCTGTAGTACTTCCTCTTTCCTTTCCCTCTTACCTCCCCCTATTTCTGTTTCTCTGCTCTACTGTTTTCCTTCTATTTATTTATGGTGTTTTTCTTTAAATTGGAGCTTTATAGATATAGATAAAGGTGAAATTCACTGTGGTCTATTCATCTACATACATAGCATAATTTGGTCAGTTTTAATTGACATTTCCTCCCTTTTCCTTCCCTCCTGCCTTTTCCCTTATGTCCTTCCTCACCCTCTATCTTCTTCCTCTCCACTGCTCATTTTCCTTATATTGTCATGGACACCCCCCTCCCCCCCCACACACACACATATTTTTCTTCCCATTATTTTCCTCTTGAGAGAAAACAGTTGGCCCTTGACTTTCTGAGTCTTGCTGATTTTACTTAGGATGATGTTCTCCAGTTCCATCATTTACCTGCAATGCTACAATTTTAGTCATCTTTACAGCTGAGCAAAACTCCATTGTAAATTTATGAAGCAAGAATTAAAAATAGGCATTTAGTGTAGAATAGGTAATCTTGTCTGATGGAGAAAATGGAGGCCTGTTGGAGTTGGAGAAGTTGGAAACCGCCCCTGAGAGATTGGAATGTTCATGTCTCCAGAGTCCTTTCATACTCCCCCTCCCAAAATGGTTATTAATGAAGCAACTCCTGAACATACAGGGAGCTGCTAATCAATGCCCCCTCAGCTGCTGCTCCCTTTCTGCCTATCATTCCACCTTGGCCCTTCCAGCCCTTGGCCCTTCCTGCTCACCCCTGGCCATTCCACTGACATGCCACAGTCACTATGCAGGATGGGAGGAAATGAACAAGGTAAGGCGAAGAATGCAGGAGAACAAGGGAAACTTTAGATGTATAAAAGGGACAGGACTTCCTCATCTTAAGGATTCCGCCTTTGGCTCCCCTTCTTCCACCCAGGAGAAGTCTTTTTACTAACCTTTACTAAAGCTTCTTACTCAAGGCTTACCACGGTGTGCTTCTCTGGTGTTATATTTCAACATTTGAGGAAGTAGGACTTGTCAAGATAACCCATAAGTGGTGGTATCATACTCACCAAATTTTCCTCATCCATTCATCTTTTGACAGGCAGATGGGCTGATTTCATAACTTGCTATGTATCACTATAGTATGCTGATTTTTTTTTTTTTTCAGGGAAGGGGAACTTGAAGGGTAAGAGGGGTTAGTCAAATTTAGTATCCCTGCTGGATTCATCAACAATGAATTCCTCACAATCAGTGACCCATACATGATGTGTCACAATTCCCTGCTGTTAACCTAGACCTAAGTTAAGGAAAGAAAGAGGGGAAAAAGAAACTTGCCAAGAACATTTTCAAAAGTCTATATTTTTCTTTAGAGAAAAAAAAGTTGTTATCTCTGATGGAACAATCATTTTGTCCTTAGACACCTTCCAGTGTCCCCTTAAACACTGATGCTACAAATAAATGTGAAGGAATGATCTTTGATTCTTTTAGAGTTGAAAAATTACATCTCACCACAATTTTTAAAGACCCAAAGATCATTTTTGTGAACTTATTACATACATATAGTTTCATAAAAGTAATTTCTTTATATCTTTTAAAGTAACTACTTGAAAATAGCTTTCTGTTGAAATATTATTAAAAATACCTAACTCAAGAATAAGGAAAATGTACTATGTACTATATAATGATAAGTACTAAGTAAATGAAATCGGTTAGATATAAACTAATATAAGTGATTACAAAACATTGTAAAAATGTTTCATAGAACATTTTAATATTCCTCATTAGATTACGTGACAAAGTAAAGCATTAAACTAAATATACTAAATTAAACATTTTACCCAATATACTGAAAATTATCACATCTAAAATCTTAGTTTTGTTTGAATAACTTAAGAAGATTTAAATACATATACAAAATATATAGATATAGATACATTCAGATATATTCATATATTCATTATTATATATGGTCATTTACATATATCCAAATTAGTTTATAATGATAACATATATTGATGAGATTTTTTCAATATTAATATAAATATCTCTTGATATAGTTTTCTACATTCCCTATGTGTCAATACTTTAATTTTATATGTAGAAAAATAATTTTATTTCTATTTTTAAAGAATTCTGCAAATATTTATAAAATAGAAAAAAACATAAAACATTCCTTCTCTTTCTGAATCTGTTTTCTTAATTTTTGTTCAAGTCTCTTCTGCTGGAGTTTTACAAAATCTTGTTTGTCACTTTCCTATGAAAATGCTTTTGGTATAAGGTCAATATTCTTCTCTTCATCATTCTTTGACTCTTTTGATTGCTGTATCCCAAAGGAGACTCACTCCCCATGTTTACACCATGGCCTCCCACCCCCAATATATATAATCACAAATTGAAAATGTTTTCTAAGTTGCCAGAATCACGGTCATACATGATGGCAGCTGGGGGACTTGGGCATAGAGGAACCTCAAGAGTAGGGAGTATGTGTAACAACCTGGACCTCTAGGGAGTGCTGCTTTCCACAGGCCCTCCTTTCTCTCTCTCATCTTTCTTGTGTGACTTGATACTTAGCTAAGACAAGCCTATTTTAATAAAATGTGTAACTTTCACAATTTGTGTTTGTGAAAAGTGCTTTTCACTATGTGAATTTCACTGCATTGATGTATTTGGAAGTTTTAAAAATAAAAAAAATAATACACTCTCAAAATATTCTTACTTTTATCATCTTCATTTTTAATAAAAAGAATCATTATCAGACTAACATAAGATTTTACTAAAATCAATGTTATTTTAGCTAATAATTAATTTACTATTATATGATCTCCCCTTATACAAAGTAAAAACAAACCTTATTTGAAATTATTTTTTTCAAAATTTATAACTGTCAACCTAATAATATATGAAAAAAGTCAACATATCTTAATTCAGTTACAAGTTAAACAACTGAATTATCTGCATAATAGGGCCAAAAAGCAGTTAGATAGAAAATAGGAGAGGGGAGATAAACATACTGATGTAGAAATTAGAAGTTTTTGAAAATGTTTTTAGTATGATAAATAAATTTCTCTGTATTGATAAATTAGTACATATTTAAATATGTATTAGTTGTTTGTTAGGTTGTCATATGCAAATTCTAATGATGATCTATGAGGCATCTAAGTCCTCTAATTCTTCTAAAAACTTCCTAGAATTTCTAAACTCACATTTGTTCAGTTAACTATGATATTCTTTCTACAACTTAACTAGGGCAATAGTCAGAATTATTGACAGGAAGAAAGTAAAATGAGATATTCCATACAAAACCATCATCAGAGTAAGATATTCTCATTTGAAAGGATAAAAGGAATTATACCCATAACCCATGTTGTCCAGACCAATATTCTCTTGCTTATAGGACTTACACTATCCACTCACATAAGTGGATAAAAAGCAAGGTTAAATTTACTATGTGTTCTTTCATTTGTATATTTAGGACTTCAACCCTTTAGTAAATCTCTCCTCTGAAGAATTTTTTTCACTTTGTGTGTATGTGTGTGTGTGTGTGTGTGTGTGTGTGTGTGTTAATGGGGATAAACCCCAGGCCTTGCACATTCCAAGCAAGCACTCAACCACTAAGGTACATCTCCAGCCCCAGCTCTTGATCTTTCCACTTTTTAATGGAGTCACAGCTATGTATATTCAAACAAACTCCAGCAAGGAAATGTAAACAAAAATGCCTTCATGGACAGAAAAACTTTTTTTTCCTAACTGTTTTGAGGCTAGATGTAAGGTGCACAGTAATAAAGATCAGCACAACTTTAGAGTTTGTGATATTTACAGCCTTACATTTCATTGCTTGAACACTGCCATCTATAAAACATTTGAGGGACAAATTCAACCTGTAGAAAGCCAGTTTATGTGATATTTTCCATAACAAAAAAACAAAAGAATGATAGATGTGTCCCTTCATATATTTCATATGTATCTATCTAAAATTAGAAGATTTGAAATATAAGCCTCCAAAATGTTTTATTGACCATTATTGTCTCTCTGCAAATTTGATGGCCCCATAGACCTTCATATTTTAGTATAAAGCATTGATATTTAACAACTTATTTAGGCATGAAAATAGAATTTATTCCGTATCCCCTCCTTCCACTTAATCACAACCAACACAACAACATTCTGAATGATTCTACCTTATGGATATGTCTTAGGAGATCAAATTTTGCATTACAGCATAAGGAACTTGTTTTGTTCCCCATTACACCTGGTCAAAGTGTTATAAAAATCAACAATTTAAAACCTTTGGAAATGAAACTGGTGCTAAGGATAAACAGCAAATGAACAAATGTCTACTCAAGAATAGCTCCAAAATTGGGTAAGAAAGATGAGAATCTGTATTTGAACAAGACCATTCTTTTCTTTCTTCCTCTCCTCACTGAGCAATGTGGAAATTTGCAAAAATTTCTAAAATATGTGTCAAAAATGTCCAGTTTTCTAATAAAAAAGTTTGCAGCATTTAAAGAAAAAGTGTGACCCATGTACAGTAAAAATAGAAAGTAGAAACTTTCTATGAGAGTGGCCAGATGTCAGACTCAACACACACGCACAGAAAGAGAGAGAGAGAGACTTCAAAATGTTCATTATAACATGTTCAAAAATGAAAGGAACTGTGATTTAAAAAGTAAGAGATTCACATTGTTAATATTGTATCAAATAGTTAATATTAAGAGATAGAAACTATTGAAAAGAAGAAAATGGAAATTAAGGAGTTGAAAAGTGCAATAATTGAAATGAATCTTTTACTAGAGTGAAGGAGCCCCAATCAGGGAGAAGGCTATTGCAGTTAGCTGGAAGCCATAAGTTCCACCTGATAATAATCATACATTAAGTATGCACGTGACGCACCTGTAAATGCACGTGATGCACCCGCAAAGCTAAAGGTATATAACCGGGTGAAAGCAGTCAGAAGCATTCATTCAGTCAGTCGGTCAGTCAGAAGAAGAGTTTGGGTCAGAGAAGAAGAAGAAGAGCGGCCAAGAGTCAGAGCGAGTTAAGAGTTCGGTCAGAAGAAGCTAGAGAAAGAAATGAGAAGCTAGAGAAAGAAAAACTAGAGAAAGACAGAGACTAAGAAATGAGAAGCTAGAGAAAGAAATGAAATGAGAGTTTAGTATAAGGAAAAGAGTTTAGCTAAGAAGAGAAGAAGAGATAAAGAGAAAGACAGAGACTAAGAATAATAGATTCCTGACACCGAATCTCCTCCTGCGGTGTTGTGGTTGTAAATCAGGCAGCTACACTAGAGGAACTCAATAGTAGATCTGAATGACATAGAAAAAAATAAATGAATTTAAATATAGGCTTAAAAAGAGTACTCAAGCTGAATTACAAAGAGAAAAACATTAGAGAAAGAAAAAGCAGAGACTCAACAAAATAATGGCCACTAGTAAGTGTACAAACTTGTACATTGCTAGGAATATTAGAAAAAGATGAAATAAGTGAACAGGAAAATACTAATAAAAATAATTGCTGGCAACTTGCCAAATTTATTGAAAAACAATAAAGTACATATTCAGAAAATTCAAATAACTACTTTAGAATAAGCATGAAAAGTCAGAAATATTACAATAAAGTATGAAAGTCATAGACAAGTATAGAATCTTGAAAGGAATAGCAGGAAAATGAATCATTGCTTATTAAGATCAACAGTTGATTTTTCACAGTAATGATGGAAGGCATAAAGCAGTGGGATACCATATTCAAAGTGTTCAAAGGAAAAAAAAAACTCTCAAGACTCAGATATGGAGTAAAACTAGCTTTCAAAAGTGATGTGAAAATAAAGACTTTCTGAGTAACTATCTCTGAGAGAGATTTTTCTAGCAGAACTCTCTTTAAAAAATACAAATAGATGTTCATGACAAAAACAGTGACTACAGATGACAATTACAATCCACATTAAAATATTATTAAATTAACTATTTAATGCCTAGTTTTTCTTTTCTCATTAAGTAATTTAAAAGCAAGTATATAAACAGAATGTGTATAATATGATGTTTGTCCTATGAGATATAGAAATATACTATGTGTGATATTTCTGGCAATAACAACAAAAAGAAAATGCATGAAAAGTATCTAAATAGGCCTTAAGAAATTTGCACAGATGTCAAGAAAATGAATTTAATAATAGTAATAAATAAAAATTCATTCATAGTAGCCATAAGATAGAAATAACCCAAATGAAAACCGGTGAATAAATAGTTAAAGCCAATTTGGTATGCATATATAATGAAATGTTTTTCATGCATAAAATGTAATGACAGACTAACATATAGCATGGATGAACTTTGACATGTATGCTAAATGAAAGAAACTAGTCATAACAGTCTACTGATAAGATATTATATAATTCCTTTCATATGAAATGTTCAGAATATGGAACTCTGTAGAGATCAGGCATGGAGAAGTAGTTACCTGGGGCTGAGAGAGTGGGAAGTTGTGGAGGTAAGGGTAATATCTAAGTGTGGAGAGTTGCATTTGGGAGTGGTAAAACTGTTCTAAAATCATCTCTGGTGAAAGTTGCACTTATTTATGAGTATATTAAAAGCAGTTGAATCACACATTTTAAATTGGTAGGTTGTAAGCTATGGAATCTGTAGCTCAGTAAAACTGTTAAAAATATATATTAATCTTTTCCATTTTTCTATCCACAGCACAGTTTGAGCCACTATTTTACCTTATTTAATATGGTAATTTCATAGTAATAACTTTTATTTATGCACTTGGCTATTCCAATGACTTTGCTGTATGGCATTTGTGCTCTTTAATTGATAAGTAAATCACACCACATCAATGCTTATAACTTTTCAATAACATCTGGAATGGAATATACTTTTCATAAAATAATTGTCAAGGCCACATTTGATCTGACTGCTACCTAACTTTTCCAAATGTCCTATCAAGCCACTCTTAGACTTTGCCTTGTATGTTTGCATTTACCTTTCAGATCTTTGGATGCAAATTGCTCAACTGTCCTCCCATAGCCTTCCTCTTTCTGGAAGTCTTCATATCCAGGGTGGCTTTATTTCAACTCCTCGGCACTTCTGTGGTCACGTATTTCATCTTAGTTTTTCATTTTGTATCTTCTTTACTATCTTCAAAGTTGACCTAATTTGTAAACATAATTTTACCTTTGAAAGTACTTTACCTTACCATCTCATTAATGGCTAGAAGCAGCCTATTTAAAATGCATTCAAACATCCTCCAAAAACTTGGAATAAAGGAAAGGAAAGAAAGGAAATAATAATAATAATAAAAGGATGATGATGAAATAAAGAAAAAGATGAAGATGAGGAGAAAGCAATTTGACAAACTACTAATCGATGAGCCTATGTCAGCCTATGTAAAAGTGGCAAAATAAATATATTTATTGCACTGTAACTTTTTCAGTGAGTTTGAACTACTTCAAAATAAAAGATGGGAGAAATTAATTCTTACTCCCATAAGTCCCAAGGCTATCAGCTCCCAAGTGAAGGTTAAGTAGTGTGTTTCCTTCAGTCAGGCAATGTAAAATAAATTTAACATCTTAAACTTTTTTTTTTTTTTGTCTTATCACCTAGTAGGTTTGCAAATAAGTACAATTATCAAATTTAGAATTTGTTTTAAATGAAGTTAAATAATAATCTCATTATTTGTCTTTATATGTACACATTATCCTTATTTTTGATAGGAAAGAAATTTGATTTTTATACTAGAATAAATAGATGTGACTATAAAATATGTGTTCCAATGGGTCTTGCTGTAAAACAATTTATCTCAAATAATGTTCCTTAAAACAATCACTTTTTTAGCTCAGAATTTTGTAGATCAGAACTTAGGGAAAGTTGGAGAGGAAAAATTTCACTTGATTGTAGTCAGATGTCTGAACATCTGTCTTGATCAAAAACTTGGAAATGACTTGCTCCAACTGACTGTTCAACAGAACTATTGATCCAAATAAGTATATGATGCCTCTGCAGCCCGACAATCCTGGGAGATTCTATCCTGATCTTTTCCTTCTCCTTATTCTTTTGGTCCTGAAGATTAAACCCAGGGTTCTTTACCACAGAACTACATGCAAGTCCTTTTTAAGTTTTATTTTGAAAGTGGGTCTCACTAAGTTGCCTGGGCTGAACTCACACTTGTAATCCTCCAGCCTCATACTCTTGAGTAAGCTTCTGTATTTTATAATAAGTACCTTATTTTGTTCTTTGAGATGAAGCTTCACAAAAGTCTTTGAATGCCCATTTACATTTTAGAACTAGATTCATGGGGAAGAAACACTTGACTGTATTTCTACAAATTCAGTCTTAGTAATATATTTTACACTTCCTTATATTCAGTTGGAAAAAAAAAAAAAACACGTGGAGATAAATTCTCTCAGCTTTAGCAGTTACTTCAGGCTTTTTGTCAGAAATTATTTGATTCAGAACTAAGTATCACCTTTCTTCGCAAATTCAAAACTATCTTCCCAGCATCTCATTGATCTCCTCCAACATCCCCAGTAATCTTTTCACAATGTCTTGAATGCTTGTCAGTACAATGAAGTGAAAGCATATTTTCATAGGCAGAAATGTGGGGGGGGAAAAGTTAGGGCTGGAGATATTGAGGAAGTTTTCAAAATCAAGAATTACTCTCATTGGACTGGGGTTGTGGCTCAGAGGTAAAGCACTCTCCTAGCATGCATGAGGCACTGGGTTTGATCCTTAGCACTACATAAAAAATAAAATAAAATAAAGATATTGTGTCTACCTATAACTAAAAAAATAAATATTAAAAAAAAGAGTTACTCTCATTGCTATAGTGGATCAATTTTGGCCTCTCAAATATGCTGTGTATGAGTTTGGCAGAGAAAATGAAGAAAGAAAGGAGGTAGAATTCTTATTTTTTTAATTTTTAAAAATTCTACCTTACTTAATCATTTACTGGAATAATTCATGGGATTTAGGAAATATTTCTGCTGTTCATTTTTAAGAACCACTTATATTATATCTCAATAAACCAATTCAGGTTTAAATGTAACATTAATTTTACTCAAATATAAACAACACTAAAGGAGGAGTTCACATTTCTCCCTTATTCTGTTGGTCTGTATAGGGGTTTAAGGCTCAATTGGGCATCTGGTGTTACATCAGTTTAGTGATTAAAGGAAAGGGAAATGCTGCTGAGCTACATTGTTTGGCAGAGTCATTTAACCCAACATTTCAGGTTGGCATTTTGCACAGTTGTAACTTCAAAGTTGGTATTTCACAAAAATATTTTAAAAATAGATATCCTCCACATTATATACTTTCTGTAAAGGTTAAACGCATGGTGTTTCACTTTTAAGGTGATTCTCAAATTGACAACAAAGTTACTCCCCTTTTTTTTTTTGAGATGCCAACCATAATACATGGTTCATTAAAAAGACCCAGTCTTTTTTGCTATTACAGCCTTCCTTTCAGTATTTTAAATAAAAACTTATGCTTGACTCCCTCACCTAGAGAATTTATTGTCATTGACTTTTCTCTATAGCAATCAAACATTATAATTCACCTTTTCACATCCCACCTAAAGTGATTTATTTTTCTATAAAAATTAAGCCAGTCAGTGGTTGAGGTTTAGACATGAATGCTTCTAAATGTCACCTTTGACCAACCACAAAAGATGGCTCAATGTAGAGTGTACAGTGTAATGCACTTCTCATAATGTAAAATCTGTGTGCTAGTTAAGTGTTTATGGTTATGACATTAGAATATATTATTCTTAATAATTGTATTTATTGTTTATAGTACAGCCAAACAGAACATTATAAAACTATGTGAATATTATGCAGATTTATAGCTGAATAGTACACTGATTGACCATGAAGAATCATAAAGTAAGGAGTATATTAAATTACACAGAAAAGTCAAATACACATGTCATGTTAAATAAATGACTTAGAGAACTTTGGAGTTTAATCTTAATATTCAAATAACACATTGACTCATCATTTTACAATACTTCTAGCTTCTGTGACAGATTTCCTCTCCCTTAGGTTTTGCAAATGAATATTAAGAATGCATTTACTAAAGCAAATTGATGTTCAAAAATCTAGATCTAAGTAAAGTTATTTTTATTTTCATTTTCCTTCTATCAATTTGACAATTAAAAGAAACAAACAAAAAATACAACATCTCTCTCAGGGACATTGTACCTATGTGAATTTTTTATGAGTGTTTGTGTGTCTGTGTGTGTGTGTTAGATATTAGCATTTTTTTTCTCCTTTTTGATTATTGATTGAGCCAATTGTGAACCTTTAACATTGATAGACAAACATAGATATTAGGAGTAATGCTTTGAGAACTTTATCATTACTTAAATAGGGTTAGTGTAACACTCCTAAAATTCAGTGTTTTATCAGTGAAAATATCAGTAAAATTATATTTCCTTAAGTTGAGCATAAGAAAGTAAGTACCAACAATTCCCCTACTAATTGTTTTTCCTTTCCAACCCTTGCCTTCTGTTTCTTTCTTTCTTTTTTTTTTTTAACCTTTATTTTTATTTATGTGGTGCTGAGGATCGAACCCAGGGCCTCACACATGTGAGATGCGCACTCTACTGCTGAGCCATAGCCCCCACCCTGCCTTCTGTTTCTTGATTCAAAATAATTGATATCAAAAGCAATCTCCCATTTCCCATGTCAAGAAATATGAAGATTTTTTTGAGGAAAATGGATATAATTTTTCCCTAAAATGTTACATTTGAAAATATCAACTAACTATAAATTGTATTTTTTTAGTAAAACAATAAATCTTATTCAAATCAGAATTTGGTATAGAGTAGACAGACTGTACATGTAAATATATACATGCATATGTGTATATGTTATACAATATGCAATTTTTCTTTTCTAATACCCAGTCATATTTTCCCTTTCCCAAATTATAACTTTCCAAATTCAAGGTGAAAGATAACTGGTTAGATATTTGAACTCTCTTAAAGAAAGTGTTGGTCAGCATTTGCAATTCTGAAAGAGAAAGGAAAAAAAAAGATATCATGGTTAGTTATTAGTGGTGCTGAAAATCCTCACTTTCTCCTTTACCATCATATATGAGCTTGAGAAGTGAAATATGTTGACTTCATGTGTACTTTCCAAATGGTGATGTTCTTTGGAAATAACCTCTCAATTATATCAGGCTCAGCAACTCCACAAAGAACCCTGGAGGTTTGTTTGACTGAGTCTGAAGCAACTGTGATAAACTTTTTCTAACCAAACAGCTGGAATTTTATTGCTTTTTCACTTTTCTTAAGTGATTTTCACACCAAGTCTCATCTCATCCTAGTAACCAGTGAGTGAGATATTTTTTCCCCTTCAAGAAACCTTAGAAACCTTCACATTGAAAACTTGAATTACTTTTAAATGTAAAATTTTACTCCATTTCATTATTTTTATAAACTCCTGGCTTGCACGAAGCAACAAGATTAGATAAATATTTTAAAATGCATAAACTTCAATATAATACTACAAAATAACACTGATCAACCACAATGTCAGAACAATGACTCATATTTGAAAAAAAAATATGTACTTATAGAAAATGAGAATTTAAAAAGTATTTAGGGAAGGATGTGAAGTCCTCCAAATACCTGCTTAGAATTAATCATTGCCCCTTCCTTGCCCAGATGTTATAGATTTTTGAACAAAATGAAACTTGGTAAAAAAAAAAAAAAATCATTACAGTAAGAACTTATTAATGTACAGATAACAGAAAAAAAATAGCATGCCATTAAAAATTGAGGGAAATCCCATGACATTTTGAATCATTAGTTATTGGTCTAGCATCTACATATATAACCAAAATTTTACTATCAATATGGGGTTACAATAACAAAAATTCTAGACTAAACAATAGAGAAGCTGAATTCTGCCACCCAAGCATCTCATCATAACAATATGGTCTCAATTTCTTTTAGTTATTATACATCTTCAATTTTCAAGCTTCTGTTAAGTTATACAGTTTCTTATTACTCATAGAAATATAGCCAAAGGAGTAAACAAATATTATATATTCATACTGGATATGGTAAACTGCTGCTTTTTGTGTATGGATTCTTATTAACTTAGAATAAGTTCCTATTATTTATTATTCTTTGTACAAAAAAAAAAAAATAAACAGGTACCACTACACCAGTTAAGCATTCTCAAATGCATTATTCTGATCTTGATTTCATATTTTAGTTATTTTTAGTACTGTAACTGGTGATTTCAAATGCATTAATTGTTTTACCATACGCAGCTAACAAAATTTTCCCCATCACATCTGTATTCTTTTACCTCTTCTAAAAGGGGATTTTCTGAAATGATCAAATTGGGAAAAAATGTGTAGACAAAACAAATCTCAGTATTTATTATATTAAAGAAATTATTTTACTTTTTCTGTTAGAAAATGGTTTTAAAATGTTATGTTCCTGCTAGTTATACCTTAGGGAATAATTTGTCAGTATTACTATAATGCTTTTGAGTATGATTTAATGATGTGGGGAATATGGACAGTGCAATGTTAGCAGGTAAAGAACACAAACTTACTAGGCACTGTGAGACCTATTTCATATGTGAATGCATGTCCATGTTAATACACTGGACTTTGTGACTTATGACAATTTTATTATAGTACTCCTGAATTTTCCTTGTGTGGTGATTTAGCTTGTAATTAGCTTGACATTAGGAAATTAGGTTAGAGAAAATATAGTGGTATGGTTTGAATGAAAATGGTTTCTCCAAAATTCATGTTAAAACTTAGTATTCAATGCAACACTATTAAAAGGTGCACTCTTGGGAGTGAGAACAGTGATTAAACATGTGGTTAGCACTCTTATAAAAGGGGTGCTCCCTTATGAAAGGGGTGCTTCTCACCTTCTGTTCCTTCCACCATGTGAAGGTACAGTATTCCTTCCTTCTGAAAACACTACCAAGTGCCATCTTGGAACCAGAGCAGAGCCCGCATGAAAACACTGATGCTTCTGCCACTTTGATCTTGGACTGCTTGCCCTCTACTGTGAGAAGTAAGTTTTCTTATCAGTAAATGCCCCAGTCTTCCGTATTTCATTATAGCTGCACAAGCAAAGGCATACAGTAAATAATTTAGTTATAAGAAGAAAAGAGGCAACGTGAGAAACATATAGCAGTTGTTCTCAGGAGGGCGTATGTAAAAGGAGGAAACCCTGGTAGATTTCTGTAACTTGTAAACAAATCCTTAGGCAAATTAGTGATGCTAAAGGAGGACAAGGCAAAAAAAAAAAAAAAAAAAAAAAAAAAAAGACTTAAAATTAAGCAGTTATTCAGTGTGGGGGTCTTTGATAACATTTGTTACTTTTGATTTAAATAGTAACTCCTAACAATTAGGGAAAATGGACTCATGAACATTGGATGTAAATCTGGGACTAATTCCTTTGGCACTGGGCTAGACCAAAAATAAATTGTTTGAAACAGCATTTCATCTATTATCTCATTCCAGTAATCTAATTTATGAAAGAAAGACTGTCATAACATTTCAGTTCATGGCCTTCATTTATTTTCTACTGAATGAATTACAAAGCATTTTGTTCCTAAATCATGACCAATAAATATATAAACTTTTTTTTCTCTGACTTTACTGGTTAATTTTATTTAAAAGAAAAACTGACAATAATTACATATGTACACATGATCTAATCCTGACCTACATTTGATGTATTAAAAGTAAAATCAATATGAGAAAATATATTGTGACATTTGTAATGCCTGGATTTACAGGCTACCAAACTGAGTGAGGTTATCCTAGTCTATCTTATACATTTTGAATCATAAAGTCAAGAACTTTAATAATATTTTCATTCAAAGGTGGCCAAATTCTAGAGATTGTGTCAATGCTATCTAAAGGCAAAATAAATTTGAATTATATATAATGGCAAATTTATACAAAAACATGGGTCAACAATCACTTAGGAATTTAGAGTACTCTTTTTCTATTATCTCTGTATCTTCAGGAAATAAATTTATTAACAAGATGACTGTTTTAAACATACAGAAATGGCACAAGCAAGTTACCAGATTTTCAATATTGGTCTGGAAAAAAGCAAAAACACTAGAATAATAATTTGTTATTAGGAATTTAGTTCTTGAATTTGGCTGCATTAAAAAAAATAAATCATTCTTATTCTTTACTTTATTTATTTAATAATATCTATGAGGTTCCTAACTTCAGGATTCCAATGTTAAAAATAGCAGGGCACTATTTCTTTTATTCCTAATTTCTACATTCCAAAGTATACTATCTGTACTAATGTCAATCGTCATTCCTTAATTTCCCGAATGAACTTTAAGCCTCTTGTATTAATTTCAGACTCAAATTTCACCTTTTTGATCTTTGACAATTTTCAGGTCCCATATAATGGCCTCTTGCCTTTTAACATCTGCAACATTATTTTTTTTCAAACATTTCTTTCTAGGCATCATAATATTTTTGACTTAGAATGAAGGTTATGTGTAATTTGTTAAAAAGTTATAGATCTGGATTTCATCTTAATTTTGTAAAACATTTATTCATTTTCAGACAGGAGACAGGTGAGTTCAGTGACATTTATACCTTGTATGTCTTTCTATTTGATTCATTCTAAAATATTATTTATATGATTGCTATAATCTGACTCTACTTTTTATATTTGACAGTTGATAGTTTTCAAGCTCTGACTCTTCCCTCCCCTCTGCCTCATAGCTGAACAGGCTGATGAGAAAGATTCTGATTTCTTTCCTTTGGCTCTGACTCACTAGTAAAAACTTTCCTATTGCACTCTCTAGATATGAAAAAGTCACACTTAAACTGCCTGGATCTAAATTCCTGCCATACTTTCCTCAGGATTCCCTTTTGTTGGTACTAAATACTGGTTTGTTTTGTTTGTTTGTTTGGTTTGGTTTGGTTGCCACCCTGGAGATCGAACCAAGAGCCTTACACATGCTAGACAAGGCCTTTACCATACAGCTACATCCCCAGCTCCCATGGCTGTTTTATATTCTCCTGATGTCTGGAATATCATTAGACTCTATAGTCAACTTATTAATTGGGGAGGGGAGTCTATTTCCCCTCCATTAGTGTCCATAAATGACATTTAAGTTATGCTTAAATTTCGGTGTTGTGTCCTTCTGTTTAGTTATCAATGGTGTACTAGTTAAAAATAAAATAAAATGAAAAAGCAGAGGAGGACTAAGAATCTCAAAATATTGAAGTAGTTTGTCTTGTAAGTTCATACAAGAAATACCATTAATTCACGTAAAACAAATTTCTTATCTTCTATTTTTATACTTTTTTTTTTTTTTTTTTTTTTAGCACTTCAGGTAGAAATTTGAAAAGATGGCAACACAAGTACGCTTAAAAGGAACCTCAAAGTGATCTAAAGAGAACATATAGTGACAACAATCTACTAAGTGAAACAGATCCATTTTTAGATTTATAATACTAATTGTATTCAGAACTATTCATTATATTCCCAAACTCTGTATGTTAGGGAAAGACAATATTAGAAAGACCACGTGATTCCTGTCGATACTCTTGTTATTTCTCTTTGTTCAAAATCTTACTTTGTTCTTGTATTATTCTCCTATCCTTGGAAGTATCTTATGACATTTATTTTGAATTCTCTGTGAGGTAAATCATATATTTATTTGTCAAAATGAGTTTCTTGTTCTTTTGTTGTTGTCTGAAGTGATTGCCGTTTGGAGCAATGAAGCCGCGGGAAGAAGTTTAGAGGCAAACTGGAAACAAACAGGCTTTTTATTCTGATAACTTCTCTCTCCGGCTCCAACAATGACTCCAACATGCACCACACACACCACCAAACAACCCACAAACAAATGGCTCCCACCCGATCCGATCTCAGCTCAAGTCTCTCGAGATCCCGGGCCAAGTCCCGTGAGACCACGGAAGGCGGCAATGCCCGAACATCTCTATGGCCCACAGCCAACTGCAATCTCAACCATCTCCCCAATCAGGGCTCCTACATTCTTTGATTTAGAGCATATTTTCCCATTTATTCTTTTTCCTTGACCTTTTGCATTAGCCACTGCACATCAGACAAAGCAGTCTCCTCTCCCAGTCTTCAGAGACTGGCCTTATGTAGGATAAGACCTTTACCAAGGAGCTTGGCTGGACATTCTGGGGACCTGTTAAGCTTTTGTGCTAGTCCAATCTGCTTTCTTTGTTCTTGGCAGCCCCTTTGAGTCCAGAGTATGCTAAGCCCTGTCAGTGCTTGAAGATAAGACTGAAGCTAGCTCTTCATGCAGTCCCCAGAAAAGTTGGGTCATTGGATATTGTACCAAAGCCTTTCCCTTCCTGGGGAGAAGCTGGAATCTGAGGCTTTTCACTTGTTTGCTCTGTGTTGAGCTAAGGATGGGGTTGCGATAATGAGTTGTATGTTTAATCAAATCACTCCCCAAAGTGGTTGGAGTATGCCAGGTTTTGCAGTTGCTCTGAGAAAGGCAAAACAAAAGTCAGTCCTTTGGACTGGCTAGAAAAGTTGAGTCCCTTAAAGTTGAAATCAACTCTCGACCTTACCAGGGACAGGCTGGGAGCTGGGATTTTCCATCCTCTAGCTTTGTCCTAAGCCATAGGTAGAATTGTGACAATCACCATCTTTGTTGATTACAGTATGTCTTCAAATCTCTGTGACAGGTGAAACAGAAGTCTCTGGAGACCCTGGAAAAATTGGAGCAGCTCATAGGCAGTCCAACTCTTTCACTTACAAAATGTTTATTATGAATTGTAATGCATGCTGTTGTTATATGTACAACAACTTCAAATAAAAAAAGAAGAAGAAGAACAGAGACCTAGGAAAAGGTTTCCTCCTTAATCCTTATCATATAAAGCTGCACTACACTGGGTGCAGGCATTTTCTTTAGAGGGTAACTCAAATTTTGCCACCAGCTTCAGTGTGTCTGGTTTTGTATTCACCCAAGTTTCAGAAGTCTCTCACTAATTTGTTATTGCTCACACTGAAATTCATTCATGAATAATTCTTTAAAAGCAGGGATACAGGGCTTTATAATCTACTCTCTTGCTGACATCTTTCACATAAAAATTTTACACATTCTTTTCTTTTTTTTTTTTTTTTTTTTTGGTACCAGGGATTGAACTCAGGGGCACTCGACCACTGGGCCACATCCCCAGCCCTTTTTTGTATTTTATTAGAGACAGGGTCTCACTGAGTTGCTAAGTGCCTTACCTATTGCTAAGGTTGGCTTTGAACTCGCGATCCTCCTGCTTCAGCCTCCCAAGCGCTGGGATTACAGGCATGCGCCACCACACCCAGCTAACACATTATTTTCTTAATTTAAAAAATAAAACTTTAAGACAGTTCTATATTAAGCATAAATTGAAATAATATAGCAGCTTCCTTATTCTTGGTATATAAATGTCTATCACTCTAGTTTCCCACTTTTGACTTTTGTTCTGAATAAAAGGATTCTGTTATCTTCTTGAAGATCTTTAAATGCTGATTTTTTAAAAAATATTTTTTTAGTTGTAGGTGTACACAATACCTTCATTTTATTTATGCGGTGCTGAGGATCGAACCCAGGGCCTCACACATGCGAGATGCACGATCTACCACTGAGCCATAGCCCCAGTCCCTAAACATAGATTTTGATGTAGCTTTTATTTCTAATTAAAATTATATGTAAACTTCATACAAAATTTTATTTTTGCCTATTCTATTATATAATGATTCATAGTTTTTAAAAATTTTTATGCTCAAATTGATGTATGGCATAATCCCATTAAAGAAATGAGACACATTTATTTTCTTGAGAAAACAATACAACAGGTTTCTTTATGATTCTAGTTCCCTATTTATACACATAAGGAAAGTATATCATAACATGTGCTTTTTAAAAGTCCTAAAATCAAGTAACACTGAAAATAATTACATATTCATAGTAAAGAGAGGAAGAAAAATATAAAGTCAATGCGGTAAAAGCTGTATTTGGCTTTTTAAAAATTTTATTTTTCAGTATGAGTCTTCACTTAATTTAAATCTTTCCTTTTTCGCTAAATAGTTAGGTTTTTATTTTCCAAAACATTCGATGGCACTGACTCTGCTCTAACATTTTATGCTAACAACAACAAAAAAGTTATCACATTTTATTTCGACTGAGAACTATTATTTTACTCCCATGCTTGTCTTGCATCAAATAAAAAGAAATGCAGGATAAAGCTATCAGGCATGTAGATTTTAGATCTGCATCTATTACTGACTATGATTATTACTCAGAGGCCTCAGATTTTCACTTCCATAATGAATGATAAAATAGTTTTTCTAGAGGTTCTGGTATCTTTAAAATTTTATAATTAGATTCTCAATTTCTTCTCCATTCATATCTGTCAAATTATAATCCTTCCTTTTAAAAAAAGTAAATCCACATTATATGCAGCATTTTGTTTTCTGGGAAAGCATGTATTTTTAATAAGTAACAATCCTTTTTTCTTTGAGAAAAATTACCTCTCTCTATTCATCCTGAATTGAACACTTTAAAGAAAATGTATGCAGTTTAAATTCTCATATAGAATGTCTTTGTTTTACTAATTATTAGCAATAGCGTCAAATAGAATTGTGTTCAACTTCATAGCTGTTAAATTACTTACAAAAGAAAGATTCTATTGTTAAGAAATGTGCATAGACCAAATTCTAAACTCAGCTGGTATCACCTACAACATCACATAGAGTTTCTTCTCATTAGTTGTCTCTGAGGAAAAAGGGCTTAATAAGTAAGATACACCAGAATCATTAGGGAAAGTAAATATGCTTTGCTTCCTTGTTGTTTTAGATGTGTTTTTGTAGTTCTAAAACACAGAAGGCATGAGTGAAAGAGACCTGCATTATATACAACAGCTTTGCTCTTTAGGACATCTATGCCCTTGAAAAAAGCCAACTGATTTTCTAAGAAGGAATAAATAATAAAACTTTGCATGTTCAGGTAGAAACAGACATTCTTAAAGTGCATGTTTGAATATCTGAAAATTTGGAAGATTGGTTGCAGATCCTGAAAATAGGAGGCAAGTCCTGAATTTGAACAACTGAAGCAAGAGTACCCTTATAGTCTAGAATTTATTGTGATACCAATAAAAGAAAATGATTATGCTACTTTTTGTGATTTTATTGAAAGTAATTGTGGTAGACCACTAGTGCAGCCTAAGGACATGGAATCCTTCAGTCTCTGTTTTCTGTTGTTCTTTAGCACTTGTTTTGACTACCAGTGATTAATCCCCCATCACAATATTCAGTATAGTGTTATCCCAGCCCAATTTCACTTCAGCAAATCATTAATTTCCTGGCACCCATGAGTCCACATATAAGAATCAGGTTGCAGAGCATAGAGGGTGAATTAGGTGCAAGAGGCAGAGTATTAAGATAAAACCACAGTCAACAGCAAATAGGGAGCCCACAAGTGACATTCACCCAACAGGTGTGAAGGAAAGAACAAAATCACAATATGAATAAATGCCTGATGCCCTATACTAAAACAGGGACATGGAAGAAACTGACATTTAACTAATATATCAAAAGGTTGGGGCTGAACATTTGTTACCCATAACAAAGAATGAATAACAGGCTGGGGCATATGTCAGGAAAATGAAAATTAGAAGAGAGAGAAAGAGAGAAGAGAGAATTAGAATAGGAAAGGAAAAATGTATAGCTGGGCATAGTCATGAACATTTATAATCCCAGCGGCTTGAGAGGCTGAAGCAGGAGGATAACAAGTTCAAAGCTAGCCTCATCAACACAGAGGCACTAAGCAACTCATGAAATCCTATCTCTAAATACAAAGTAGGGCTGGGGTGTGGCTCAGTGGTAGAGTGCCTCTGAGTTCAATCCCCAGTACCCCTCTCACAAATGTGCAGTAAGGAAATAAACAACATACACACATATACCTATGTCTAAATATACACATATTTATGTAAGGAATTTGACCCTAGTACTGTAGCTAAAAATATATTGATATATCATCCACTGATTAGTTTATTTAATAAGTATTTAATAAGTTTCTACCTTGTAGAAGTTACTATTATAACATTTTAAATATCACTGCTCTCCCAGACCTTATCATTTAACGGGCAGAAAGTAAATGAAAATCATAATTAAAATACATACACAAGCAGGGCGCAGTGGCGCAGGCCTGTAATCCCAGCACTTGGGAGGCTGAGGCAGGAGGATCATTATTTCAAAGCCAGCCTCAGCAATGGTGAGGCACTAAGCAACTCAATGAGACCCTGTCTCTAATAAAATACAAAAAAGGGCTGGGGATATGGCCCAGTGGTAGAGTGCCCCTGAGTTCAATCCCCGGTACAAAAAAAAAAAAAAAAATACACAAACAAACAAGAAATCCATAAAGCTGCATAGGATTAAATAACATACTAAAAAACAACATGCAATTTTACATAGTTGTGGACACAGAAGACTTCAAGTGAAGGTGATATTTGAGCTAAGCCCCAGAGGAGGTGATGGTTCCAACTATGCTAGCCACGGTCCTCAGTGAACATTCTAGATAAAAACAAAACAAAACAAACATCAGGAAATACAAAGCTCAGGCAGAGAATGCCTTGTGTAACTGAGGAAGCCTATGTGGATAGAACTGAACACGCAAGGTGAAGAATACTGGCAGATGATTAGAGAGGTAAATGACATCCAGTCACAAGGAGTTTATCTGCAAAGTTCTGCTTTAGGAATGCAGGAAACCATTAGTGGGTACTGAGCAGAATAGTAGGATAATCAATATATATTCATTCCCCTATTTATGATGGTTTTATTTACTATTTTTCATCTTTAAAATAATTAAAAATGTATTTTTATCATTAAGATGGTTAAAATGTATTCATATATTATTTTTCTTTTTCATCCGTACAATGGTTAAAAATGTATTCCTATAACTATATTGTTTTTCTTTTTCAGTACTGTATTCAATAAATTACATGATACATTCAAGAGATAAAGTATGCTTTGCATGAGATAATGTTGCCCAACTGTAGTTTAATATACATATGTTAAGTGTGTTTAAGGCAGACTAGGCTAAGCTATGATGTTTGGTAGGTTAGTCATATTAAATTCCTTTTGACTTATTTTCAATTCACAATTGATTCATTGAATCTTCAGCCCACCATAATTCCAGGGATACCTGTATTTTAAATATATTACTCTGTCTGCATTGTTGAGATTAAACTTTATGAGTCTTACTGATCATTTAACCATGGCTCCATAGGCCAAGTTACATACATCTTACGGTGGGAGTTTTAATGTCAGAATTGTTTTCAGAGATAGAGTCAAGTTTTACAAAATTTGGAGTCATATGATTAATTATATGAGACACACAGACTTGTAGTCTAATGAGAGAATATGGAAAGGAGCAAGTGTGTCTGCAACTATCCTTATAGACGTATCAAAAAAAGTAAGTCCAACTTGAAATTCAGTCTAGTAAATTTATGAGCCTTAACACATCATATTTTTACCTAAATCTTAGCATAACCTATAAATTAAAATGAGATTAAATATAATTTACTTTTGAGAGAGATTTTCTACCATTAAGCTCTTTTATTGCAATACAATATTCAAAGAAAAAAATTCAGTCCTTTTAAAAGAAAAATATCAGAGGATATAAAAATTCATAAACATGTTCAAAAATCTTCTCTATCCTGCCATCTGGAAAATTATAAAGATAATTTTACACAAATTCTATTGCAGGTGCTAGAGCTGAAAATTCTTGGCATTCTAATTATGAGCAATAAATGGTGTATTCACAGGACTTAGAAAATATACGCAGACATATAGGCATGCTATTTATTTATAGTCATATCTGGAATTTGCTTCAGTTTAAATTTTATGAAAACAGATGTGAGAGGTAAGTTTCTAGAGAAAGAACAAACAGCATCACATATGACAATAATATATCCTATCTTTATTAAAAATAAAGTTTTGAAATGATGTATATGGTTGCTATGAATTCATATGGTCCTTTTAATATTAAGCTGTTAATATTCATTGCTTTATAGTTGTTTTCACTTTTCTTATTGATTCCCTCCTCTGCTTGTTCTAAGCCATCTGTTATAAATTTAGATTTATTTATAAGAACACCTTCAGCTTGGTTAGAGACAATCAGAATTTAGGCTGTAATGGCATTTCATACCTTTTTTTGATCCCTGTGGAGAAGGAAGTCTCAAGTTGACCTTCATGTACCTATTTAAGGAAAGCTATTATTGAACTGCTGTGTTTGATAAGGTGATCTAATTCCACAGGAATAGTAAAACTGAAGAAGAGGGTAATCATATTTGAAAAAGGGTAGGCTTATTCATTCTGCAGAAATTAGAAAAGAGCAAAGCAATATTAGGGATGATGTTCTCATTTAGGACAAGGTGAAAAGGGCTTGAAGAAGGGACACTGGTTCAAAATTCTCCCAGAAAAAAATCACATTAATTTATATGTAAACCAAGACCAAACACCACAATTTCTACACTATATTCTTTGTGTTATGTACCTGGTCACTATTGAGCAAGTAAATAATTTGTATTATAATTAAGATTTACATTACAATGCATAGGCAAATAGCTTATTTATAATATTTAAACCTTAATATAAGATATATATATCAATCAGGGTTAGGATGAAGTAAAATAATAAATGTTGGTGAAGAAATAAAGGAAAAATTAATGTAAATATATTTCCTTTTTTAATCATCATTTAATTATATGATTTCCAATCAGGGTGCTAACGCCAAGGGAAAACAAAGAATTGTAATGCAAATGATATAATTTATAGAATCAAAGAAGAAACTAGTCTTCCCAAGTTTTAAAACTCTTAAATTAGAACCTAACTTTATTTAGTTATTGCAGGTTGTTCCAGCTTTCTCAAAAGATGTGAACTTTTATCCTTAACTAAGTTGTCTCTTAAATTATTATCTTCCTTGAATGTCTGCTAGGTTAACAGTTTTATACCAGATAACATGCAAAAAGGGTAATGTATATTTCCTTCCTTCGAGGCATATCCTGTGGAAAACAACTACAAAACAAGCAAAGTCAAGTATTGTACATTCTCATTGAGGTACGTACACCATATTTCAGAAGCAAAGAAGGGAAGTGGGTTAAGAACAGATTTTTATATTCTTTTCATCGTGTTTAGCAATGAATTAATAGACAGCAAGTTTCCCAGAGAAATGTGTCTGAATTGCTGGTCCTGTACCTGGAGATTGTGGAATTGGATTAAGTGGATGAAGATGAAAGTAATAAAGACATTGCAAGTGTGTTAGTCAACTTTTCACTGTTGTGACCAAAATATCTGACTACAACAACTTAGGAGTTGGAGTTGATAATTTTGTCCCATGAATTCAGAGGGTTAGACCATGGTCACATGACTCCAGGCTCTGAGCCCAAATTGAGGCACAACATCATAGCTGAAGGGTGGAGGAAAGCTGCTCAGTTCACGGTCCAATAAGCAGAGGGAAAGAAAGAGAGGGAGTTGGTGCACACACTGGGAAGCATGGACAAATAAAATCCCCAAGGGCACACCTCCCAGTGACCTACTTCCTCCAGCCATGCCCAACCTACCTACAGTTTCTACCCTGTTAGTCTATACAACTTATTAATCAATTAAATTGATTAATCCACCTATGAGCTTATAACTCTCATAATTCAATTATTTCACCTCTTGCACAAATATATGTGGGAACTTTTGGAGGACATCTCATATCCAACCTATAACAGAAAGAAAGCAAAATGGTAGCTTGTAGAGGGATGCATTAATAGATATCTTAAAGCACTAAAGGGAGCCTGATTACTCACTGCAATCCTAAAGCAAGTCATTTGGAAAACCACTTTTCTAAAAATTCTCATTCAACTTGTTAAGAGTCTTTTTAAAAAAATTTATTTATTTATTGGTAATGGGGATTGAACCCAGGGGCACTTTATCACTGAGCTACATCCCCAGGCCTTTATATTTTTTGAGACAGAATCTCTCACTAAGTGCTGAGGGTCTTGCTAAGATGCTGAGATTGGCCTGGAAATTGTGATCCTACTACTTCAGCCTACCAAATTGTTGGGATTACAGATCTGTTCCACTTTGCCTGACCAACTTGTTTAGAGTTAAATAACAAGCATTTATTGTTATTTTCCTAACATAAATACATATAGAGATAAGTCAATACATATAGAGATAACTCTTCTCAAAGAGTTTTATTGTAATACTATGTGTATTTAGTTATCACAAATTTATTTAACATGGTGAGTTTTCTTATTACTATTATATCCTAGAATATAGGATATAACATATATATATATTTAGTCTACAATGTGTCTGGAGTCACCTTAACACTCAGACCCATAATTCATAAGTGGAAGCCCTCAGTCACCACTTTGTCTTTCATTCAATAGTTTATTCATAATTAAAATTGTTTGGAAATTAAAGATAAGGGCAAAAGTGTGTGCACACATTTTCTATGTCATCCTAGAATGCTGCCCGGTAAAATCACCTATGGGCCATTGAACTAAATTAATGTATTTTTTTAAAAATTTTTTCCTTGCTATCGATTAGGAAGGAAATTCTATATCAGTTTTAAAGTGTAGAGAAATGACAAGGTGAAAGTGATTTTTTTAAATCAGGTAGAGAAAGTATCAATAAAGATTATCGTTTAATTGCCTCCTAGGGCATCACCAGTTTTGTATCTCCGTGAACACTCTTATTCCAGTTTTCTTTGCTCTCCATTTATATCCTCATTTAAACCATATTTAATTTTTATAGATATTTTCTCTATTCATTTCATGCCTAACAAGTTAAGTAAAATGTAGTCATACTACTAACTAAATACTTATATTAGGATTATATTTTTATGTTCTTTGAAAATTGTCATTTCATACCTTGAGATGATCCAATGTAACACTTCACATGTCATGCTACCTTCAGATAGGCCCTGCAGCCTTGAGTTATTACTGTTTTAGAACAATGAAGACATATTTTAGTTAGCTTTCCATTGCTGCATAACAATTAACACAGTCTTAACTTCATAACAGAGCACAACATTATTATCGCAGTCCTTCCATGTGTCAGAAGTCTGGCATGCCTAAGATCGGTATATCATATTGTTGAAATTGTACTACTGTAAGCTCGTTATTCCCTTCCAAATTCATCATATTAATGGTTTGTGAAATTCAGTTTCTTTAAGTTTGAGAACTAAGGTCACCAATTTACAACTGGATATGAGTAAGGGACTGTTTTTAGTCTAGTATATATCCACCATTCCCCATATAACCCCCTCCACAATACCCAATTTGCACCTTCAAAGCCAGCAGGAGAACAACTCTATTATTATTATTATTATTATTATTATTATTATTATTATTTACTTTTCTGTATCTGATCTGTAGATCTAGATTGAAAGGCTCATATGATTAGATCAAATTCATCCTAATAGTATCCCTTTTGCTTAACTTAAAGTCAACTAATTAGGAAAGTTAGTTATGTCTTCAAAAATCCTTTCAAAATGTTTAACAGTAGTAATATCTCACATTCTTGTTGACATTTAAGTGGAGGTTTTGCAAAGACAAGAGTTTATGAGGGGTCATCTTAGAATTCTCTCTATTTGAATTTTGCCCTTAATTAATTTTTTTTCTCCAAAATTCCTGAAGAACCCTCTTGCAAGTGATCTTTCTATCACTTTCTCCAAACATGTAAACATATAGATGAGGGTGAAAAACACTCAAATTCTTTCCCAAATGGCTCTCAGCCATTATTTAAACAAGAAAACTTACAAGATCTGATGAGGTTGCAGGAAAATGATAAATCTTAGTTGTTCTCTAAATAGATACACTGTGATAATTCTCTCCAGTGAAACACTTGTAGATATTCATGTACTGATTTAAAGAAATTAGGCTCCCAGAAATTCCAAGCATGACTGATAACTTTGCCTGTCACCCCAAGAATGCCATCTGATCTTCAGAAAACAATTGCTTCCTTAGAAAACGACTGCTCTCAGCACACTGATTCCACCATAGCTTCCATTCGGGAGGAATACAGGTGTGGAAGGCAGTATCCCTACAGATTTAAATGGCTAACATAGTGATCACAGGTTTTGAATCAAGAACTCACATTTGTGTGTATATGGGAATGTGTATGTGCAATTTGTTCGCTCGCACACACACACACACACACACACACACACACACACACACACGAAGCCAACATTGCAATTAAGATAATAAACATAATCATCACACTCTAATATTATAGGATTTGTTTGACCTGACTCAAGCAGTACCATCCTAGAGTTAAATATTCACCTTATTAATGCAAGATTCTTCTGTGAACAATACCAAATGCTTTGTGATTTTTGTTTGTTTTCCAATTTTACTGGAGAGATACATACTATTCTATCCCAGTAGCAATTCCAAGGACCCTTATTACTGATCCTTTCACATGATTTCTTGCTTGGTTTTACATATTTTCCACATATGCATGAGTCAGTCCATACTTAGCCAAATACTGCTGGGACATCATCTTTGGATTTCTGGAGTTCTCTATCAATGCAGCTCTTTGTCTTTCTGGTACTCTCTCCTGCAAACTCTTGCTGCATTTGTCTCCTTGAACCATAGTTTCCTTAAGTCAGCAAGTTCCCTATATTCCACCAGAGTTTCTTCCACCACCATAGCCTGGAAACTCTCACAAGATAATAAACTGGGGCAATCACAGAGCTTGCCTGAATTATTTCTCACCATTCAGAAGTCAATGTCATTCATTTTGGCACTCACTGCTTTTAAACTGTTATTGCGTATATTAATATATTTGTTGGTTGTTTTTAAGTGGATAGATAAATGCTGTCTCTGCTACCAGAACTTCTACTTCAGATTCCTGGATCTCTCTACTTTTGTGTATCTTGCTCTCTTCATCTTCCTTTCACCACCTCCATCTGCTGCAATAGCCTTTGCTGCAGTTTAGGATTCTGGTATCACCATTGCCCTCCAGGTGCCTCGGTTTCCTGATTTATAAACAGGAACAATAACAGTGTCTAAGAAGCTTCAGGGTAACAAGAATTAAATAAGACAGTGTATTACAAGCTCTTATTGTTCTCATATTGGCTTTCCCTACCCTATTTCTTCTATGATTGAAGATTCTCTGTTATATGAGTTTCTTTAGTTGTAGGACTGTGGTACAACTATTTCATGTTGATTATAATAACTAACACCTATTACAGTTTTCAGGTGATATCATATTCAGCATAATTTATGCAGAATAGATGAACACAGGAACAAAAGGGAACTCAGAAAGTCAAATTTTATGACCAATGATATTTGACAGATAGGCATATTTTGGATTATAAAAGATGAGATAGAAATTTGAGATACTGAAAAAATTAGGCATATTAATTACCTCAGATTTAAAGTTTATGGGGTTCTGTGGGCTCAGTAATGACAAAAGAGAAATAAATGAATATTACTAATTTATAAGAGGGAGCATCATTTCAAAATGGAGAGAAAGAAATATAAGGTTTTCTATGGGTTGGAAAGATGAAAAAATGAAGTTATTTTATTTAATTGAGAAATTTAAGTAGTTACATCAAGTAAACAAAATTTATATGATGGCAGTTCTGAATTTAGTTAGATCTAGCTGGAAAAAAATAGAATTATTCAGTTTATCAATGATATTTAAACTCATGATGTGATAACACAGAAGGTAGATTATCAAAGACTGATATGAATAACAGTTTATAAATAATGGCAAATATAAATGATAATTCAAATGGTACAGACAAACATGATCTATTTTGAAATAGCCAAGTCTTTCAGTCATAATATCAGGAAGAAAATGTCATGACTCCCACTTAGTCTCTTTTATGGTTTTGGATTAATGGACAAGTTCTGACCAATGTATGCAGAAACATTCTCAAAATGAGTCATTTACTTTGAGGACTCATCAGTTTCATATATAGAAGATAGTCAGTTTGGGTTGCTATAACAAATTACCATAAAATGGTGATGGTTTAAACAACATTTATTTCTCACAGTTCGGAAGTCTGGGAATTCTAAGGTCATGCTGCCAGCAGATATGGTGTCTGGTGAAGAATCTTATTTGCAGATAGCATCTTTTTGAATGCTTACATTGTAGAAAGAGGACAAAGAGCTTTCTGGGGTCCCTTTTTAAAGCTACTAATCACATCCATGATAACACCACTCTCAGGACATAATTACCTCTTAATGACCCCTATTCTTGATATTATAATGTTGGAGGTTAAGCTTCTTTTTTTTAATTGTAGATGGACATATAATGTCTTTACTTATTTACTATTAACATGAAATTGAGAATGGAATAAGGTAGCTTGTTGGACTGCTGAAAATATAAAGATTGTTTGAGTGAGGGCATCGGCCTTTTGATTACCTTCATGGAGAGGACCAGGCAAATCAGTATGAGCTCTGATATGTCCAATAAACAAAGGTTCTTTATGTTCCCATAGAAGGTTTTGAATTTGAAAAAACAATTTAAAGGCTGGAGTATGAGGTGCTATTGGACCTGCTAGGTCCAATTTAGGGAGAGCATGTACAATATAGTGGCTGTATGAAAAAATATATTTATGGGCTGTTTTTTAAAACTTTCAAGAGCTATAATAATAGCTTCTAGTTCTACTAATTGAGCTGATTTATGGGCAGTAATATGAATCATATTTTCTTTTTGAGTGACTACTGCAGCAGTACCGTTAGAGGACCCATCTGTAAATACATTTAATGCATTAAGAATAGGTTGATTTTTTATTACCTGTGGAAATATAATGGGATGATTGATACAAAAAGATATATAGGAGACTTAGGAAGATGGTTATCAAAATTTGCAGAAGTAGAGCATCTAGCTATAGCCCAATCATTATCATTGAAGCATAAATATTCAACCTGTGATGATGAATAGGGAGTAATAATAGTAGCGGGGTGAATGCCAAATATTTTAGTAGAAGTCTTAAGTCCTTGAAGAATAAGTTTAGCCACCATGGAGGTATAAGACTCAATTGTACTTTTGGGAGAGACGGGCAAATGTATCCATAATAAAGGCCCCTGTTGCCAAAATACTCCTGTGGGTGTATATTGTGAAGAAATAATGATTAATATCAGAGGTTGAGCAAAATCAATTCTATCACAATGGGATCCTTCAATGACCTTTTCTACCAACTTTAAAGCTTCCCTAGCATCAGGAGTCTGTTCGCGGTGAATATGGATCAGGGTTCCCGCGAAGGGTATCAAATAAGGGTTTTAATTGGCCAGTAGTGAGGCTTAGTGTAGGGCAATGCTAATTAATGTCTCCCAGAAATTTTTGAAAATCATTAAGAGTGGCCAAATGTTCCTTATTTATTAATTTTTTTTTTGAGGCCTAATAAAAGTATCCATAATTTGGAATCCTAGATATAATATTGGAGATCTAGTTTGAAAATTTTCTTCAGCAATGTTTAATCCATATAGTTTCAAGTTTTCTGATATATCGCTAAATATGGTGAATAAGACTTCTTGATTAGGATGAGCAAGCAAAACATCATCCATATAATGGAGGCACATAAGCTTTGGGTATTTGTTCTTGATAGGTTGAATAACTTTATCTACATAGATTTGACATATAGTGGGACTATTAGCCATTCCCTGGGGTAAAACTTTCCAGTGAAATCTTTGATCAGGGCCATTATTATTAATAGAAGGAACTGAAAAAGCAAACCTGGGGGCATCCAGAGGATGTAGAGGAATAGAAAAGAAACAATCCTTTATATCAAGAGTTTAAGATGAAAAATTTTAGGAATAGCTACAGGATTAGGAAGTCCAGGTTCGGTAGGGCCATTAATTTGCATGGTTTTATTGATTTTTCTAAGATCATGTAACAATCACCATTTTCCTGATTTTTTCCTGATCACGAATATGGGGGGAATTCCAGGGAGAGGTGGAAGGTTCTATATGTCCTTCTTCTAGTTGTTCTTGGATTAGTAGGTGTGCCGCTTGTAATTTCTCTCTAGATAGGGGCCACTGAGGGACCCAAACTGGCTTATCAGAAAGCCATGGTATTTTCAAAATTGTTTTCTCAGTGGCCCCTAAAAAAAAAAAATCCTTTACCTTTTTGATGATGATTTCTTTTAAGCTTAATAGGGTTAGGATTACCCTGTAGATTTTTATTTTTAACACCTGTGGGCTTGGTTACGAGGTGTACTCCCATTTGTTGCAAAATATCTCTTCCCCATAAGGTAACTGGCAAGCTGGACAAAACATAAGGCTGAAATGTTCCTTTATGCCCTTCATCATCTTCCCATTTTAAAACTGTTGCACTTTATTCTGGGCTGTTAGTATATCCCAAGACTCTTAAACTGGTTGAAGCCTTCTGCAGAGGCCAGTGCTTGGGCCATTGTCATAGATTGATGATGGAAGAGTCAGCCCCAGTATCAATCAATCCCTCCATCTCTATACCTTGAATTTTTAATTTGCACATAGGCCTCTGTGAACAATCCTGAATCCAGCAAGCCACAGGTCCCAAGCCAGTGGAACCAAATCCCCTATTTTTCCTATTTTGAGGCATACTCTTAAACGAGTCATGTAAACTGGGAAGGAGAAGCAGCTGAGCAATTCTATCTCCTTGGTTAATAGAGCAAATGCCTCTAGGTGAACTAAGCATAATCTAAATTTCTCCTTGGTAGTCTGAGTCTATTATATCTGGAGTCACTTGAAAACCTGATAAGCTTTTAGAGTTTTCACGAGGATAAGTCCTACAGTTCCTGAGGGAAGATGTCCCCTGACTCTGGTGGGAATCAGTTGAACCCCCATTTCAGGTGTTAGCACTATCCAGGCGGTGGAAGAGAGGTCTAGTCCTGTACTTCCCCTTGTTCCTCTAACGAGGGAGTCAATGGGTAAGAGGGACTGTGTCAAGGAATCATCTGGATGGGTGTTTGAGGATACTCTTCCTGTAATGCCTCGTACATTTGTGGGCCCCGGAGCATTGGGCCCGGTGTCCCGTTTTTTGAATTCCTAGACAAAATGTTTCTATAAATATTGAATTTAGATCTGCACTTATTAGCCCAATGGTTTCTTTTTTTACACCTGGGGCACGATATGAGCTTGGTTTTATTTCTCTTTGGGGATATTGTCTAGAATAACTTGGTTGATTATAATAATTTTTAGGTTGAGCCCTTTTTGTGAAATTTGGAGGGGAAGCACCTCTCATTGCTGCTGCAATCACATTTCCTGTGACAAAGGCGTCATTTATATCTTTATATAATCTTATATATACTGAAAGTTCCCTTTTAGATTTCCATGGTCTGATAGCATCTTGACAATATTTGTTGGCATTTTCATATGCCAGCTAAATGACTAATGGCATGGCTTGATCAACGTCTCCAAACACTCTCCCTGCAGTTCGCAAAAGCCTATCAGCAAAGTCAGCATATGACTCATTAGGTCCCTGAATTACTTTAGATAAGCTACCCTGTAAGTCACCAGTTCCTTGTAAAGTTTTCCATGCCTTAACAGTTGCAGCATATATTTGAGCATAAACTCCAGGATCAAACTGAATTTGAATATGTAAGTCAGCAAACTGCCCTTCTCCAGTTAACATGTCTACATTACGGTCTGGAAATCCTGCAGTCGCAGTTCTTCTAGCTGTTTCCACACAAAACTCCTGGAACTTGACCTCCAAATCAAGTACTGTCCCCCGCTCAATACTGCCTTACATAAGCCTTTCCAATCTGAGGGGGTTAAAGTTAAAGTGTTAAGGGACTCCAACATGCTCAACGTGAAAGGAGCTTGGGGCCCATAGGTCATTATTGCTTCTTTGAAATTTTTTATTGTTTTGAAGTCTAGGGATTGGTGGTACCTCTGCCCATTTTCATTTTCAAATACTGGGAGATCCCAATGTCCCTGCAGGTTTTGACGTTGAGGGCGCGTAAGCGCTCAGAAAGGCTGTTAATCTCTGCCTCAAGGGCATGCAAATGCTCAGAAATACCCCTCATGGTTTCTGTAATTGATTCAACCCATGAGGGAGCAGAGGTCACAAGTGGTTCCTCTACTTGATGGTCCTTTCTGGTCTTAACTGACTCAGCGGAGGAGGCTGTGCTTTCATGGTTATTTGACTCCTCCTCACTACTATTATTTTTGTTAGTAGTAACATCCTAAGTCCCAGGTTCAATTGAGAGCACGTATTCCTCGGCTATCTCTAATAAATCTCGGATAGCTTTAGCAGCTTGGATCTTCGTCATTTTTGAGTTCACACCAATACTATCCTTACTGTTCCTATCTGATTCAGCGGAGGTTATGCTTTCATGATCACTTTCCTCCTCACTATCAGCTATATCAAATAATTCTTCCATAGCCTTTATCACTTGGGTCTTGGTTATTTTCAAACCCATCTTTAGAGACTTCTCAGTTCTTACCTGCCGATTCCAAAATCCTCATACAGGCCACCATTTGTTGCCGCCTGCAGCTATCGCTGCCTACAGCAATGATACCACGGGAAAGAATTCAGAAGCAGACTGGAAAATGAATAGGCTCTTTATTCTTGCTTCTTCTAACTTTTCTCTCCGGCTCCAACAACCTCTCCAACTCCAACCACCTCTCAAGCCAACCTCACCCAGTTAAATACTTTCTGCCTTAACAAGTATACACATGTCAACAGCTCAAACTTACAGGTGCGTCACATAGCTTTCACGGGCATAGAAAGATTCTTAGATAAATGCATGAATATCAAGTGAAAATACTGAAACACCTCTTATGGCTCTCAGCTAGCCGCCATCTTAGCTATCTCCTTATTCGGGCTCTTACAATCCAGTCTCTAATTATATGAAAGAATCAAATAATCTGTCACTAGATTTGGAAAGACTGAGATGGAATTTTATAAAAATAAGACATAACTTCTACATGTTTGGAGAAGAGTGGCTTAAATTCAAGTTGCAGAAAGCTCAAGAGGATTGATCCCAAATTGGAGAAACCCAGAGAGTGGTTTCATTTGAGAGTTACCTGCAAGCACCATTTCAGTGTCAGTCCCTCCAGGGGAATACCTAGAGGCAGATCCTTTATTGAGGAAGAGGCATTGACTGTCTCAAGATTACAGGACACTTCCATTTCCCTAAAGAAATTGATCATTGCCCCTTTTTTTATCAGACTAAGAAATACGAATTTCTTTACAGTGTGTTTGAATGGAGAAAATATCACAAAGAACTGGGTATTTGGTGGGGGTAAGAGAGAAGACAGAATTATTGGGTAAGTAATTATTAAACCGGATCTGCTATTTTAACTTCTTTTGCAAATACGTTAAAAGCACAAAATTTAAGTTCTGAGTTCTAAAACAAGTACTCAGTTTTCAAAATGGACAGTAAGGAGAAATGTTGAATAGTTTTAAAGCTGAAATGTGTGTTTATGAATACACATAGGTATTCATAAAAAGTAAATTTATCTTTATACAAAACATTTTTTGGTCTTTAGATTTCATTTATTGGAAGTATGTTCATGAAGTTTTGAAAAAGGAGATATTTTTCTCATTTTTAGTGAAAATGAAGAATCACAAAGTACAAAATGTGTAACGTCATCTATTTTGCTTCTAGTATGGAGCATTTAAGCCAAACATGTACTCTATTAATCAATCAAGTAAGAAGGGGAGGAGTTGATCTCAGCAAGGTTCTTTTTTTCAGTCCATCATCATTTACTGTAAATAGGAGTCTGCTAAGACTGTGCAGCACACTGTGCATGAAAAGAAGGGCTATCCCACTGTGCTATTTGTATGGCTTTACTCGCAAAGGGTAAAAAAAATCAAAATAAAAAATCACCTTCCACATTATAATATTGCTCTTAGCATTTGCCACTGTGCAGTCTTTAAGATTACTGAAAGAGAAAGGAATATTTTATTAAAAGCAGAAAATAAAAGCTGACTTTTAATTTTGTCAAATATAAAAAATGAGATTATTGATTTACAAATGAGAAATGAATGGTTCAATGATAATGGCTAACCTCCTAAGATTCTGAAATTAGATCAAAAATTAATTTCAAATAATAAATATGTTTGAATGAAATTTTCACTGGGATAAGCTAATTCAAAAATTAATTTAATAGAAATGGAATATGTACAAAATGATTATGGTTATAAAAAAAGAATAAGAATAGTTTCTCCCCATTATGTTTTTTTTTCCATATATTTCCCAGAATAGGTTTTCTAAAGGTTTTTTTTTTTTTTTTTTTCAAAGTAATTATAGAAGTCTTCATAGAAAGAAAAAGTGAGGTAAAGGAGGCAAAGAGCAAGACAGAGGGGCATGGGAGGCAGAGAGAGAATGAAGGAAAGAAGTAATTGTGAAAGAGAAAAACTAGTGTTTACAAATCAAACAATATAGGCTATGGAGATGGGATTCTTTATAAAGACGAAATCTAAAAGAACCTGAAAAAGTCCCATAGAAAGGATATTGCTCTCTGCAAATATTTTTGGACTCATGCATAAATTTAGTATGCCTCAATTTTTAAATTATTTCTCATGAAAAGCTGATACTGAAGGGTATGTGCACTGCCATGCAAAGAAAAATGGTCTGTGTTTCATAGAAACAACCTGGTATCTGCTTTGTTTAATTTGGTATCCTTAATCCCAAGCACTGGGCTTAACTACAGTAGCTGGTCAAATATTGTTGAATGAATGAATGAATGAATGAAACTTAGAAAATTCATTACAGTAAATTCCTTCTCTAGAAACACAATATTCTAGAAACATGTTTGAACATTAAGAATATACAGTAGATCCTTCAAAAGCAAGCAGCCAAGAAAAACAATATCCTTATTTTTTATAAAGTTTTAATTCTGGACTTTTAGTCTCTGTATGACACAGGTGGCAAATAGTTCATTTCAAACCTTCTAGAGGCTTTAACGTTATATAGGTTATGTTATAATTTGCAGTTCTTCTTACATAATTCCAAAATATCTGAAGTGATGGTAGAAGATCTGGACATGTACCCCTGAGTCTCACTTGCCTTTGGAGTGCCCACTGTCCCCATATGCCCATGTGGCTTTTATGTTCAGTGTTTCTCTCCTGTCTTTAAATAGTCACTGGCCCTCTGAAATGGCTAATCTTAATTTCCATATGGGAGGGAGAAAACAGTACGATTTTGGTGGAAGAAAAAATGCTAAGAAGTCTTTCTTGAAACTGGATTTCCACAGAGAACACATGTTTTTCATTTGAACTGTATTTTGTTTGAGTGGACTTTAAGGTAGCTGATAAAAAAAGATTATGGAGTCTCTAGCAGCACTGCTAATTTCCCCCTCCAGCAGCCCTTTGGTGTTGCTATTCTTTCTACCTCATAGTCAGAACTCAAGATCTTTCCGCATTTACTTGTTTTAATCAGTACACAGTAAATTTAAAGAGGTCCGTGAATATATCTCTCTAGATTCATCATGCTATCCCTGGAGTTTTTACACTTAGTAAATGTTACGGTTTAGATGTGAGTTGTTCCCCAAATCAAGCTCGTGTGTGAGACAATGTAATTAATGCTTAGAGGGGAAATGATTAGATTATGAGAGTTGTAACCTAACTGTGGATTAATCCATTGATATGGATGAGCTGAGTGGTAACTATAGGCAGGTAGGATATGATGAGAAAGTTGGTCACTGGGGAATAACTTACGGTTATATTTTGTCCTTGGTGAGCACAGCTCCCTTTCTGGTTCCTGGTTGCCATATTCTGAGCTGTTTTCCTCTGCCACTCAGTTCCATCATGATGTTCATCTTAGCTTTGGACCCAGAGCAATGGAGTCAGCAGGTTGAACCTCTGAAACCATGATCCAAAATAAACTTTTCCTTCTCTATACTGTTCTCCTCCCATCTTTTGATCACAGCAATACAAACCTGACTACAAGTGTGAGGATGGCCACAACAGTCTTTACTACTGTAATCTAAAGAAATCTGACTCTATAAAAGGCAAAGTTAGTCTTCCTTTGTGATTTTCACAAAGTACATTCTCTGTACCAAAAACTTCATATTATGACAACCAAATATTTGCATATTTCATCTCCCCCTTCATATCCTATATCTTTAACTATAACCTTTTTAAATGCAAAAGAGGAAAATATGGGGATAAAAATGCCATTCTAACAATATATTTCAGGTTGTTTATACTAAAGGCTTAACATAAAGAAACATGATAATGTATTTTAATCTGTCTTGTTCAAATTTATTTGAGCAAGAAACATTTTTATCCCTTTTAATATTGCATAGTAACATCTTGTGATAGAATTTTCTATAGAATAATTTTGGAGAAAAGCTTATGTGTACCTACAGAGATTGAAATTATGAATATTTATATGGAGGTATTTTGTGCCATTAACTGGAACTGGTAGTTTTGAGATTACCAATAAACAGTAAGTAAAATGTATAAATAAGTATTCATTTAGTTTGGTGAAAATGACAAAATGATGACTGTCATTAAGCATGAAATGAATCCTTGTGGAGAACAGAAAACCATTGCTTTTTCTCTTAATTGAAGAAAGGAAGTGAGCAAATACAGAAGGAAAACTTTAATCAATCAAAAATAGATTATTCATTATAACACAGTATTCTAATTATTCCAGTTATGACGTGAATCACAAAAGGTGACTACCATTATTTTTATCATTTTACAAATGAAGAACCTGAGCTGAAAAGAAGTTACATTACTCAGCAAACATTATACAGTTGGTTATAACAACGCCAGAATTCCAAACCAATAGTCTAAGTTGGAGCATAGAATCCTAACATCTTGTATACCAGGGAGATAAATAACTGTGAGTAATTATTTGAATGTGGTCAACAGAACTATGACAAAGTTTTGGGAAATTAAAGAAATTTAATATATTTTACAATAAGTTTTCATTCAAACTCAGTATTAGTAAATATGTCATATGAGAATAAAATTATAATAAAGCATAAAATGGACAAAAAGCCAAACATACATTAAAGTTTTTAAATTTTTATTCCTAGTAACAATTGGTATATAGAATTGTCATAACAAATAAGATAAAGTATATTCATCAAGCCAAAGTTTTTTTATGATCTAGTTAATTTCTATTTCCCATAGACAACCTTATTTTCATTTTTATTAGATTACCTTTACCTGTTCCTGACTTTCAGATAAACAAAATCATTTGATATGTATTATCATATATATGTCTAGTTTATTATATATCTTTGAGTTTTATCCATGCTGTTTTGTTTATATTCTTTGTTTTGTATTAAAATTAAGTAGTATTAATGTATCAATGCACAATATTTTGCTTCCCTAGCTCTTGAGAGTGGGCACACCTGCTCAGCTAGTGAGATGCTCCCTCCTAGGACTGGACAAGCTATTGAACTAACATAAGACCATCAAAATGGATAGGCCACTCACAATGATAGTGAGAGTCCAAAAGCAACAAGAATCCAGTGATAGTTGTCAAAACAGAATCCTAAACAGTTGCAACAGTGTTATTAAGTATAAACACTATTCAGGTTTTGCCAGTTATGCCCATGATTCCATACTGATTCTCCATCCTTCCCATGAATCTCATAGCTTATTGATATCATTTCAATTAGGCTTCTTCTCAATACAGTTGAATTGTCTTCTATTGCTTTCTATAAAAATCTCTACTGATCATTTCAATTCCTTCAATAATTTAGGATTATAAGTGTAACAATCTTATTTTACACATAATCTAACAAATGCTTAAAAGTTCTGATCATAGCAATAGAAGTATTTACAGAGAGGGATAAAGTTTCCCTGATAGTGGATTAATGGTTGCTTTCAATTCAGAAAGGCATCAAAATTTAGGATATTAAAATTTCTTACCTATTTATTTGTCCAATTCATTTATTTAGCAAAAAAATGTATAAAATCACTGAAACAAAATTCTTCACTACAGCCTTTTAGGGAAAAATATAGATGTATAAATTCTAATACATATATAATCACATGAAGACATGTATATTTTTTACTGATGCTTAGATGCTCTGTACCAAAGTAAAAATAATGCTTGTATATGGATAAATATGACTATAAAATCATATTAGATAGATTTTTGCTGAGTTTCTTGGGGAATCACTAAGTTGCTGAGGTTGACTTCTAAGTTGCTGAGGTTGACTTTGACCTTGCAATCCTCCTGTCTCAGCCTCCCAAGCCACTAGAATTACAGGCATACCATGGCACCTGGCTAGAGGAAGATTTTTGATAATCAGTTGCTACAACTTTCTTGGCACCAATGATTTAATTTTTATGGTTAACTTTTGTCTGTAGTTAATATAAAGTGAACATTTCTCTTAAAATAGATTTTCTAAAATTTAAAAAGTGGTGTAAGAGCAATGTTAAATCACAGCATAGATGGGTCAAAAATTCACAAAATAATAAAGGCCTTGTGATATTAGCAGTGGCTTGGTAAGTCTTAAAATAATGTGTTGGGACAAAATGAAGTTTTGAGCTGGAGACCAGTATGCTCAAATATATTATGTGCAATCCAGTTGTTTAAGTAATACATTTTAGTAAACTTTCAACTTTTTCCTTCATGAGCATAATTGTGATTGAAGATGTGTGGTACAGTGAAAATAAAAGCAGTCATGGAATCAAGGTCTCCATTTTCTTTGAATATTTCTGAATATTTATCAAGCATACTTTGCCATCCCCTATGAAATCTCCAATAAGTCACAAAATCTTATGGTCTCCTTCTCTCAGACATTTCTTTCAAAAAGATCCCTTTAAAAGCACATTGATAAATGAAGTTGTTAGAACTGTGTAATTAACTTCAGTTCATTCTGAGATTTTAAGATTCTGTGATGGTGGAGATGGTGAATTTATCAAGAATAATAAATGATTTTTTAATATCCATAAAGATAAAGGACTCCATTTCTCCATTTCCTCCACTGCCTCTCAACCTGAACAGTTACACTATTTATATATTTTAAAGTTTTAATACATGAAAGAGTCCTGTGATTAAATTTGAAAGCTTTGCATTAGATGTTCCCAAAAATCTGAACAACCGTTAAACAATGGAGCATATTCTACTGATTTCATTTATCCATGTATACTATTTTTAACTATTAAATCTAGTATATGTTATGTTGGTGTAATTAGGGTAACGTTTTTATAACTTGGATGATTACAGCACATAGACTCATCTGTAAATCTGTACCTTTACTTCTTTACAGAACAAAGTGCCATAGGTCACCATGTAACAGTTTTTCATTTGGATATCACAATTTATTCCTGGAAAATAATTGCAGAGCTGTCTAGATAAACTTTCCAGCAAAATCAGACAAAATGTGTATAGTTGATACTGAAAGGTTATTTTTTTTTATATTTCATCTAGGAAAAAATAAAAACTCATTCAAAAGTATCAGCATCAGTAAAATGAAACAATTCAAATAGATTGAAATTTATTTTATAGAACTTTTTTTTTTTCTTTTTCTTTTTCTTTTTTTTTTTTTAATAAAATGTAGCTTGGCATATCTGCAGAACAAATCTATTTAAACTCAATAGGGCACTTATCTCTTTTTTTCCCTGAGGCAATGCTGTCGGATACTGAATAGAGTAGCATATAGCAATTACCATCATATTAAAATGACAAAATTTAGCTTCTAAAAGGGTTAGAGGACTACAGTATGAAAGAAAAGAGGATTAAAAAAACCCAGAGACACACAAAGCAAATCCATTAACCACTCATTCCTGAACTCAGGAGAATTTAAAGATGCATTAAAGAAGTTGGTTGTAGGTTTTACTGTCATTTATGGCAAGTATTTAGGGGTATAGCAAGATTTTGATTTTGGTCTAACCTTGGCATGAATAAAAAGACTTTTTTAAGATTTTAAAACATAGTAAGTATAATTATTTAATAAACAATTGAAATGTTTTCTAAATAACTTTATTTTTAAATAGTTTCAGAATTACAGAATGCAATGATCTGAGTATTTATGCCCCTCCGAGGTGTGTATGGTGAATCTTAAATGCCAAGATTATGATACGTATTAGGCAGTTGAGCCTTTGGAAAGTGACATAATGGTGATGTCCTCATGAATAAAGTTTGCATCCTTATGAAAGAGGCCCAAGGAAGCACATTTATTCTTCCCTCCATGTGAGGTTATAGGGAAAATATGGCCACTTCATTGATGAAGTGGCCCTCACCAGCCATGGAGTCTGACTGTACTTGGGTTGTACAATCTTCCAACCTTTCCAGAACTGTGAAGAACAAATGTCTATTGTTTTAAGCCATCTACATTATGGTAATTTGTTAAATCAGTTTAAACAGACTAAGACACATGAAAACTAAGAAGGTAGAACAAATAATCCTCAGGCACCCTGACATAATTTGGATATGGTTTATCCCCCAAGGGTTCATGTTTCAGAGGATTGGTCCTCAGTGTGGCAGTGTTGAGGTCATAGGATATTTAATATGTGCAGGAGCCCTGATTTGGGAGATGGCTAAGATTGCGGTTGGCTGCGGGCCATGGAGATGTTTGGGCATTGCCGCCTTCCATGGTCTCACGGACTTGGCCTGAGATCTCACGGAACTTGGCCCAAGATCTCAGGAGACTTGAGCCGAGATCGGAGCGGGTTGGCACCATTTGGTTGTTGGTTGGTGGTGTGTGTGGTTCATGTTAGAGTTGTTGTCAGAGCCAGAGAGAGAAGTTAGCAAAATATAAAGCCTGTTTGTTTCCAGTCTGCCTCTGAACTTGTTCCCGTGGTGTCATTGCTCCAAGCGGCAATCGCTTCAGGTGGCTACAAATATGTAGAGTCTAGGAGGTCATTTGAAGTTTACCCTAAGGAAGGATTAAGATAATTCTTGTGGGACCCTAAGTCAGTTCTCAAAACAATGTTGCTATATAAAAAAAAAAACCCTGACCCCTCCCCTCACTCTTTCTTCTTGTCTTATGATCTTTCCCACCCACACATATTGCCATCATTGTGATGCTATCTGCTATAAGGTCTTTGGTAGAACCAAGCTGGTGCCAGTACAATGTCCTTGAATCCTCAGAATTAAATCATGAGCTAAGTAAACTACTTTTCTTTATAAAACTAGCCAGCCTCAGGTATTACATTATAGTAAGGAGAAGTGGAAAGTCCATAAAATTGTATTGAGAGTGGGGTCATTACTAGAACTTTAACAAAGAATGTGAAGATGGCTTTGAAACTGGATTGCAGGCAGAGGTTAGAAAAGTTTGGAGAAGTAGATAAGAAAAAGCTGAGAAAGTTGTAAGCAGAGCACTCACTACAAGCAATTCTAGTGAGGGCTCAGAATATGAGGAGAGTAGGGGGAAATATTTTCAGATTTGAGATTCTATTGAGAATTAGAGAAAAGAATACATTTGTGACACTGTAGCGAAGAATTTAGTTGCATTGGATTCATGCCCTGGAATTTTATGGAAGGCCAAATTTAAGAACAATGAAAGACTTACAGAATTTTCTTTAAAAAAATAAAATACAGAGAGGATGTTTGGGTGCTTTTGGCTAATTTCAGCCCAATTTGACAACAAAAGGAAGCGGAACAGGAAGATTTGGAAAATTCACAATCTGACTAAGGAGAGAAGAAAAAGTATGTTAGTATGTAGCTGAGAGATGCTTGTTTAAGAGATTAGTGAAATAAAGGGAGTCATGTGCTAATTGACAAGATAATAGGAAAGAGGTCCTGAGAGAGCACTTCAGACACTTTGAGGTTGCCCCTCTCATCTTAGGTTCAGAGACCTTCTGGAGAATAATTGTTTCAAGGAAGGGTTGTGGAGTCCTCTTCACAGGCTTGCTTCCGAGGACCATCTCAGGATTCTACTCCTTGTTTTCTGGTGAACACTGTCTCTGCTTCCATGATTTTAGTGAGCCCAGGCACTATTATGGAGGTGGCATACCTTGACGCCCACCATCCATACGATACTGATTGTTTTAGTCAGCTGTTTGCTTCTTCAGCTAAAGGATACAACCAGAACAACTGTAGAGGAAGAAAGGTTTATTTGAGGGCTCATGGCTTCAGAGGTCTGAATCCACAGAAAGGAGGCTCTGTTCCTCAGGGCTCAAGATGAGGCAGAACATCATGGAAAAGGAAAGCAGCTCGCATCATGATCAGGAAGCAGAGAGAGAGCCTCCACTCACCAGATGCAAATATGTACACAAAGCCACGTCCTAATCCCCAGCCATACCTTACCACTTCAGTTACCACTCAGTTAATCCCTATCAAAGAATTAATTCACTGATTGGGTTAAGACTCGCACAATCCGATCATTTTTCCTTTGAATCATCTTGCGTCATCTCACATGTGAGCTTTTGGGGGACACCTCACATTCAAACCATAGCACTGGTTTTACACATGCAAAAATGCAGGAGTTTTGATGTCATGGCAGATTCCACCAGGAATCTATCAGGCCAAACAGAAAGCTTGATGGTGCAATGGCCAGTGAAAATGTGGGAGGAGACTATAGTTGGCATCCTGTACAGGTATTGACCTGCCAGCAATGTTCAGTGTCCCCTGGTAAAGCTACAGGGAGCATGTAAAACCAGCTCAGGAGAACAATTATGTGGCCTGGCATGCAGAACCTCCTCTTAAATTTCTTTCATAACTACTACCTAAACTTTCTTCTTTTCAAACCCATAGTGAAGCCATGAATCCTCCCACCTATTTACAATTAGTCTTCAGAATAAAGTGCTTTGAGTTATACATTCAGTGCATCACTTAATATCCTTGTGCCTAGTTTTACAATCTCCTAAATGAAATGTATGTTCCAGAATACCAGGCTAGATTATCTGCAAATTTCCTTTTATTGCTAATATCCTGTATAAATGTGTACACAAAGCAGCATTCTGAAAATGGAATCCATTTGAATTTTCTAAGACAGTGTGATTCAAAATACAGTTACTGACCTGGCAGTTTCAGCATTACCTGGCAACATTTTAGAAATATAGATTCTTGGGCTTTGCACTAGAGCTAAGGAGTTGGAAACTATGGGTGGAACCCAGAATATATTTTAATAGACCCTACTAAATTACTCTAGTTTAAGTTTGATTTGAGAACCACTGCTGTAGGGCAGTGCATTCTTTTACATTAGCCTAAATTTTTAGAAAATTGTGTAATCAGAATTTAATTTATATTTATGATTTCTTTCTACATGGGCTTTCATATATAAGTTTTCAAAAGAATATTTATATGCTTACTTATATAAATATGAACATTTGTATAGTGTAATTTAGTTTCTGTAGGTATCTGGGACTGCACACAGATTGATCATTTAGCATGTCTACAGAATCAGATGGAAGCACTTGTCACTATAAATGGAAGAGGATCTATAATGTTATGAGGTTTTACAAACATAGGTTTTTAAATGATTTGTAGCAGGAGCTTAGAATTTGAATTTCCACACTGACACATGTAAATGCAAATCAGGACCAAATTACCAGTTATGACTATTTCATGCTACTAAATTTTATAGATGTGGATGCAACTGAAACATTACTTTTCTCTAATAGGCTTAGCATCTTTTGTCATTGGGTAACATTTGGATGATATTTTACTTTACCACAGCCAAATAATACCATATTTCCTCTCTGTTCTTATTTGTTATCAATATGTGGCTTAGATCAACATTTATATCAAAGCATACATTATTTTCTTGGATGATCAAGCCTTAAAAGGGGTGACTGTTATGGTTTAGAAATGAAGTGTCTCCCAAAGGCTCCTGTGTGATACAATGTAAGAATATTCAGAAGTGAAATGATTAGATTATGAGAGTTGTAACCTAATTGGTGGATTAATCCACTGATAGGAATTAACTGGGTGGTACTTGTAGGCAAGTAGAGTGTGGCTAGAGGAAGTAGGTCACTGGGAGCATGCTTTTGGTGTATATTTTATCCTTAGGGAAGGAAACTCTCTCTACTTCATGATGCCATGACTGGAGCTAATACATCCTTGTGCTATGATATCCTGCCTCATCTTGGACCAGAGCTGTGAGTTGGTGAACCATGAACTGAACCTCTGAAACTGTGAACCAAAATAAACTTTGTCTCCTCTAGGGTGTTCTTGTTGGGTCTTTTGGTCACAGTGACACAAAGCTGAATAAAGCAGTGATGTTAGGTTCTCTCTGTAGAGAGTCAATCTAGTAGAGTTTGCTATAAAACAAATGATTGGTAATTTGTGAGCAAATGACTTTGGACAACATTAATAATGTTCTTTGCAAATGAGGTAGATGTTGAGAAAGAGGTCAAGATTTTTCACAACACATCCTACTGTGACTCCCTTTTGAAGCAACTATTTTTAACATATATCTCATGTTGAATTCATCTCCTCTCCTATGTCTGAACCAGTGATTTCCTACATAACATTTTTAGATAGGAAAAAAACAGTGATTAATCTTGTTTCTCAATATGCTCCAAATAACACCTGCAAAAGAATCCACTGTGATGTTTATTAAATATTCAGATTTCAATATTAAACCAATGACATTAAAATATAAGAATCTGGACTCCAAATATTGGCTTAAAAGCCTAGAGAAGTTCTGGATTCTGTTACTAAGTAAACTCATTTTCAAAATCTACTTAAACATTACTTTGTAATGAATACTGTGTGTTGGAAAAGTAACACATTTCCTTTATATGATTCTATAAATACATATGTATTGTTAGTGAACTTTAATGATGGCCAATATAGAACTTAACTAGTATTCATGAGACAGAATTCTGAAAATATTGTTAGTAGCAACATTATTATCTATAAAACATTAGAGTGTTCTAGTAGCTATAGATATTTGAAAATACTGATTCATCTCTCCAAAGACATTTTTTAATACACTGGAGAAAGTGCACATTACATTTTAATTAAAATATAGTTCAGAACAATAGAAAGTGTAAGCACTTTACTTTAGACTAACAGGCATCAATAAACCTAAATTGGAGGGAACGGCACATTAAAAAGCAACAACCATGGCTTTAAGTCCTTTGTATTCCTTCTCGTTGTGTTCTGAGGGAAGTTAAAGTATATTTAAGACTGGGTTGTTTCATGATCTTTTAATCTTGTACTCTAGGAATGGGTTTCACATGGTGATAGGAGCTAAGATTGAGAGGCACTATTTATTTTTAGGACTACATTGATTTTTTCACATCTGTTTTATGTGTTAAAAAAACTAAAGCAATAATTTGTTAACAATAGGGTCCTGGTAAAATTTACAGTAAGAAAATGTTAACATGAAAAGAAAAAGCTAGCAGTGTTCAGAAAAATAATTCTGAGACAATATTAGGAGTTCATAAAAACTACTGAATGAAAAAATAATAATATGACATATGTAAACATTTACTTAACAGAAATACTACATAGGGTCAGATTCAGAATGTAAATACAATAAGACTTAAAATAAATGAAGAGACAATATTTACAATTACTATCTAAGTCAAATGAGTAAACAATATCATATATTTCACATTTTTTAAATTCTATATCTTAACAAAGTTCTTCATATGATTTTATTTAGAAAATAAAGAGGGACACTCAAAAGAGGTCTCATTACCTTCTGACCCATTTTCTCTTCAGGAATGGACATATCTTTGGTTGATCATTCATTTTTCAATTAATTTCAGGAAACTCCCCTCCTGAAAAAGTTGTACTGATAGCTGTAGTCTTCTAGGTGCTCAATCCTGCTGTACCAGTACCAGTTGGAATAACTGGCAGTATTCAGATAAGTAATTCCTAGACTATATTAGGAGTTCAATAAAATAGCAAGTTTAGAAGATGTTGAGTAGGGAACTCTTTTTACTGTCTGAAATTATATGTTCCCAAAGAGGGTCCTTTGCTTCTTTCCTTTCCAGGAACGCTGCTGTCCCTGGCAGAAGAAGCCTAACTAGGTCAAGGCCTGTAGTTTCTAAGAGGGTAAAAACTCTCTGCTTTGTATTAGAAACTACAATTTCCCGTCAATGGAAGTTATGTAATCTAATCTAACTATAATCAAGAATGATATCAGCAATGATATCCTTTCCCCTTTTTAAAACATCTGCTTTACTTGACTTCCAAGGGACAATTTTTTTCTTACTTTTTATTTTCTCTCTTTCTTGAAAGTTTTATGTGAAATGTGACATGCAAAAATGTTAAATATAGAAAATTGCTTAAAACATGTATGTGTAGTTGAACAGTAAAACTAACAAAAAACAAGAACAAAAAAATTATGTAGCTACAACCAAGTCAGAAATAAAATAGCATTACACTCCAAAAACTTCATTTGTCCCTTTTATTAGTTAAAGCTATTTACCAGTTGTCGGATATGGAAAATGACAAACTCCAAAATATTGTGCCCCAGGGAGAGGGAATGAGGGAGAAGGCAATACATTGATCCTTTCCCAATACATTCTTCCCCAGTGACAAGGCAGGCCCTGGGGAGGCAATATCCATCAAATTTGAAATGACAATCTCTGGGAAGAGGCCAAAGCATCAATGCTACCCTAAACAAATCCTTTCCCAGATAGTCACTGCCAACCCCAGACCCCATCTCATCTTGCCCAATAAAACAGACCCCAAATTCCTGAATGCCCAAACTGACATACTCATTATTTAAAGCTACCTTTCACTGTAATCTATATAAGCAAGGACTCCCCCTTTGTCCAGTGGCTCATTTTCCACCAGGAAAGTTGGTCCATCAGAGACATTACTCCATTACTGAATAAAAGCTCTGCCCATCCTTTAAGTTGGCTTTTGGCCCAGTCCTTTTGTTCTAACACCAATGCGGCCATGGCTATCTTATTTTTGTGGGACCCATTTCTTTATTACTCCGTTTATTCATACATGTTTAAAAATTTGAGTTGAGTAATTGTAACCTGTACTTTTTTCTTAAGAACTTTTTTAAAAAAGTGTTAATTTTCAGGTTATTACTAATGAATAGAAACTAGTTTGATTCAATTTTGCATGTATGTTTGTATCCAGAAATGTTGATGTCTACTTTCTTACTAATTCCAACATTAATATGGAGATTCTCATACATTTACTTTGTATAAAATAATATAATCTTAGAAAAATTATGGTTAAATTTCTTTGTTTTCTTACCGTATACTATTTGTTTCTTTTTCTTGTCTCATTGCACTAGCCAGGTCTATCAATACCAGGGAAGAGGGGACAGTTTTTACTATCAGAGAGAATGTTTTCAATATTTCTCAATTAGATGTGCAGATTGTTTTAGATTTTGACAGTCAATTTGTCTGTTTCCTTTCATACTTAGTTTGTCAAGATTTTTTAAAGAAACAGATGTGAAGTTTTTCAGACTTTATATTTGTATATAGCTAATGATCACATGCTTTCTTCATTAAATATAAATCTTATAATAAAACAATCATATATGATAAGAGAACTAAAGGGACTCCATCTTGTTCTTCAGCAGCCATCTTAGAAGTTATGAGAAATAGTTCTGTTTCTCAGAAATAATAGAATACGGAAGGAAAGTCCTGCCTCTGTACCCATTAATTGTTACCTAGCATAATATGCTTGACAGCATAAAAATAGCAATTCCTATACAATGTAAAATTGCTCTCTTTGGTTTCCATTTTTCCTGGGAAAATACCTTGTCAGAGATTGATTGTCTAGACATTAGTAATCATTCTCTAACATGTACCCAACTAGGGTCATCTTGACTCCATTTCCTCCTACTTGGTCGTTGCTATACCAACCTGGAAAGTCTCCTGGGAAATATTATTGTACCTATTGCTTTGTCTTTCTAACTGCCTAGATTCAGCTTCTGTACCGTGGCTTGCTTGCATTGGCTGAAACCCTGCAATTGCATATTCTGCCCTCTGTGATTTTTCTCTTTATAAACTCTTAAAAAATCACTGCTGGCACACCATCTGTCACACTGTGTGATGTGTGAGGATGGTGGCCACTGATCAGCTTAATAAAGGATTTTTATTGGCTCAAGTGTTACGTGGCTTAGAGTTTTAATTGTCATTATGCTGGGTACAACATTTTTGGTACAACACATGTAATATTAAACCAACCTTATACTCCTAAGGAAAAAATCATCAATTATCATTTGATATGTTAGTGTTCTGAATAAACCAGTACTTAGTAATTTTTACATTCATGCCCATTGGAAAGATACATTGTGATTTTGCCTTTTGTATTTTTTCAAATCATTGTTATTAATGTTTTATTGGTTCAACAAATGCAATGGAAAACATATCTCCTTTTTTCCTGGAGAATGGGATGGTATTCTCCAGGAAAATATATGTAAGAATTGAAAAATTTTCCTTAAGTGTTTGATATAATTAAAATTGGCTGAGCATTATTTTCTGTAAAAAAAAAAAAAAAGTAATGTTTAAATTAAATTAATGATAAAATAATTCTGATCTTCTTTGTGTCCTTACATCAGTTTTGATAAGTTATATATTTTGATATGTATACATTTCAATTGTTTTTTAATTTAAAAAAATATATTCACGATATTTTTTCTTTAATTTGATATTTGTATCATCTGAAAGCCTACCCTCTTTTCTAACTGATATTGGTAATTTGTACAAATTCATATTTTCCTTCAGCAGTTTTGTCATATATTTCTTAATTTGCTTCACTTTAAGCTAAAGTTATATATTTTCCATTAAGACCTCCATTACTTTAAGACAACTAATATGGAAAAAGCAAAGTGGATATGCTAGGTTTTAACAAAAGTGGCCATTTAATATATAATAAAAGTTTTACTACTGTAATTCAAATATATGAAAATATGTATTTATTTATACTATGTACTTTTGTGTTATGTTACTATTTAAACATAAACAGAACTATTTAACAGTGGAGAGTAGGAAATTTGCATGAAAGAAATAAAACAATATTTTGTAATTTTCCTTTTTGCCCTTTAGAGAAATTGGACTATTTTCTAGATATCAAATGTGGTGACCTATATAATTATGTGGTCCTAAAACACATATATGTAAGCATTTTTTAAAGGGAGTATAAATACAATAGGAATAGTTAGGCAGATATTACCTTTAGTCAATTAAAAAAATGTGCTGCTCTCATCCTGTGGTTATGTTTACTTTTTGTGTATATTCGTTGTTTGCTAAAAATAAAGTGAACCTTCTATAGCCTTTAGAATAGCTGCCTTCTTTATGTTGTTTTTGTTTGTTTTATTTTAATGTCTTAAAAATTTTATGCATTTGTAAAACTGAATAGTCAAAAGTAACAGTCACTGTGGCTTGTACCTCTTCCCTTATAAAAGTCACAACATACTGATTTCTAGGTTCAGTGCAAATTGACATCAGCTAAATAGCTTCTCAATAAAGTGTTTCACTTACTAAAAAAAAAAAAAAAAAAAAAAAAAAAAAAACACACACACACAGGGTTTTAAGTCATGGGAATGAGTTCCACATTCTACACAAATGTACATCCACTTATATCCAGAGGCTTATTTTGCAGCCTATATCCCACTTACATTCAAAAGGTTGTTCATGTCTGACATGTCCTTCATCTGTAAATACTCTGAAGCATATTGAATATCATAAACCAAGCATTTTATCTCAGAGAAAAAAGGATTTAAAGCACTGAGATAATTTGAACATGTGATATCCAAATTGAGTTTCAAATGAGTAATAGTTTTGGAAAATAATGTGAGAAAGCCCTTTAGCTTTGTTGGTGATTATCATTTCTTTAATATTGAAGTATTAGTACTTTGAGAAATGAATCATTTTGGTCATTGAATGATTTTTTGTCAATATATATCAATAACAGAAAATTTCAAATGCAGTTGGTGCAAAACTTTTCTAGGTTCATTATATCCTCTTCAGAGATCTTTAAACTATCTAAAATCACAGGCCTTACAAAAACCAGTGGTGGATCGTGTTTGTCCCAACTTTCATTCTAAGTAGTAAGCATAAGTAGAGCATTTATTATATCAAAAATCTCAACTCAGTGGGCCTGAAATAATTAGGGAGGTTGAGTATTGGACAGATACACCAAAATAAAAAGTGTTAAATAGGGACTAATTAGAAGCATGACTACACTAGTTTGAATGCAAACATGACCACTTAATGTAATTTTAAACAAATCTACCAAGTTAGGTCATGTCCACATATAAATATACCTCAATGAATCGCACTTATGTAAATATGTGCACTAATTACACTAATTAAAATGCACTAATTGAAATAATAGTAACAACAGAAAGGAGATCAGTACAGCAAGCGGATCAGAGGAAGGGAGGAAGGGAGGGAAAGAAAAGGTACTGATCAAAATATGTGTTTATTTATTTACTTATTTTTTGGTACCAGGGATTGAACTCAGGGGTATTTGACCACTGGGCCACATCCCCAGCCCCCCCCTTTTTTTTTTTTTTTTTTTGTATTTATTGTATTCATTTAGAGAAAGGGTCTCACTGAGTTGCTTAGCACCTCACTTTTGCTGAGGTTGGCTTTGAACTTGTGATCCTCCTGCCTAAGCCTCCCAAGTGCTGAGATTACAGGCTTGTGCCACTGAGCTGCCCAGCTGGGTCTTCCTCCAACTGGGTGTGGTGGTGTAATCCCAGCAATTTGGGAATTTAAGGCAGGAGGATAAACTTAAGGCCTGTCCTAGACAGCTTAATTCCCAGCAATTTGGGAATTTAAGGCAGGAGGATTGTTAAACTTAAGGCCATCCTAGACAGCTTAATGAGACCCTGTCTCAAAACAAAGTAGGATGGGATGTAGCTCAGTTGACACTCTTTGGTTCAATCCCTACTGACTGCCACCCACCCCCAAAAAGCAAGCCTTTCAGTCCACAAGTATGGGTTTGGTGCTACTAGGCATAGAGAGATAGGTACTCTACAACTATCACTGCACTTACCTATCTGAATTGGAATTAGTCATCTCCATTACACTGTAAGCTCTGTGAGGACAGGAGCCCTTATCTGTCTCATTCACTGAGGTATAACCAGTACTTGCTACAAAACAGGGATTACATTCACTGCTTTCCACGAAGTAGAAGATCAAATACTTGCTGATTAAATAGTATTGACCCATGAGAGCTCAAAAAATTTTGTAGGAACAGCTTGTGAACTAACAGGTTTAGAGGCAAACAATCAGGCTTCAATTTTCCTGAGCTCTTGCTGCTGCCTACCAGGGAGTAGTCTGTTCTGAGTTACCTTCTCATTTTATCGGCAATTTCCAGGCAATATCAATCAGGCTGTTCCATGTCTTCAGTTACCAAAGGCTTTCTGATGACACCCAAAGCCCTATCACTACCTAGATATCTTTCCTGTTATACCAAACAACACAGCTGGCATGTCTACACGGATGCCTCACAAGTACCTCCAATGCAAACTTCCAAGGAAAGGAAATTTTGCCACCCCAAACCTCCCAATTTTGACACCAAAATAAAGTATCCCGTTCATCCCCTTGCTTTTAGTCATCTAATTCTAATCTTCCTTATATATATATAATCAAATGTCAATTTTAAATAACTTCTGGAGTCATTATGTGCCACCAGGCATTCTTCTAAGGGTTTTACCAGTATTAATGCATTTATTCACCACAACACTGTGATATAGCTACTGGTATTGTAGATGAGTAAACTGAGGCATACTTCGGTAACATGCCCACAATTACAGTTAGTAAGTAGCAGGGACAAGATTTGAACCCAGAATATGGCTACAGTTTATGTTCTTCTCACTTTAATAGCACATACTTTTTTTTTTTTTTTTTTTTTTTTTTTTTGTACTAGGGATTGAACTCATGAGCACTCGACCACTGAGCCACATCCCCAGCTTTTTTTTGTATTTTATTAGACAGTGTCTCACTGAATTGCCAAGCGCCTCACCATTGCTGAGGTTGGCTTTTAACTCACAATCCTCCTGCCTCAGCTTCCCAAGTGCTGGGATTACAGGCATGCGCCACTGTGCCTTGCTAATAGCACATACATTTTTTGGCATACTGTGCATTAATCCCCTGACAGGAATTAGCTGAGTGGCAGCTGTAGGCTGCTAGGGTGTGGATGGAGGAAATAGGTCCCTTTGGGGCATATGTTTGGTGAGCTGAGCTTAGTCTCTTTCTGCTTCCTTGTGTGATGTCCTGGGCCACTTTCCTCCACCACATTCTTCTGCCATGATTTTTTTCCTCACTTGAGACACAAGGAATGGAGTCAGCCATCTATAGCTTGGGACCTCTGAGACCATGAGTCCCAAATAAACTATTCCTCCCCTAAAAAACAAAAATACAAAATACGTGTATGTACTAATATGGCATAACATTAGTATGTATAAATACAATGCACCAATAAAACTTTAAAAAAAAAGAACAACAAAACAACAAAAAATTAAAAATCAATGTAATTGTCATATAAAAAGTGATATATCCACCTACTTTATAAAATAGGTACCCATGTTAACAAAATAAGACTTGAATAAAACCATGATTTTTCCACAAATAAGTAAAATATAAAGACAATGTAATTAGAATACATATTCATAATTCTACTGATGTTTTGGTCATGTTATTGAACAAGCAACTAAATAAACAAAAAACATGCACACAAATACACTTACAAATTGTTCATTTATTGTCCTCATTTTGACAAAATCAATAACTTTTTAGTTAAAATATTTTCACATTTGGTTTAATATAATAACAATATAAAGTCTATAATAAAATTTACTTGGATTTGAATGAAAACTATCAATATTTTCTCTTTTTTCTGCTACTTATATAAATTTTAAATAAAAGTACATATCAACTAATTGTCACTTCAAATAAACCCATTTTATATATGTGTTAAAAGAATTATTTCCACAGATTATCTATGTATATAATTCTCAAAACCACTTAATATAAGTAGATGAAAAAATATTTTAAATCATAAAAGGAAAATAAATTTCTAGTTAAGATGCATTACAATTTTAAAATAAAAATTTATGTAAATGAAATTGACATTTTACATTTTCAGAAATTTAAATCTTTTTGAATAATTTCATACAAATAACACTGTTAAAATTTTATCAGAGTCCACTAAGTTGTCAATGTAAAGGATTGTTACTATACTGCAGGTGACTATAAAAAGAAAAAATTAACAATAATTGAAATCACATTGCAAAAAATTCTGCAATTGCAAATGCAAATTGGGTTATATTACATTAATTCATTTTCAAAACTACTCATTGGATTGTAAAGATAGCAAGAAAATGGACACTTCACATTAGTGGAAAATAATGCTAAATTCTATAAATGCATACAGCCCTTAGAGGCAAATAATTTGACAAATTAATAAATTTGTAATTCTCTAATGAAAGATCTTGCCTTTCAAATTCTCCCTGTAACTTGAAGTATGTTTTTTGTCTAACTTTGGAGGTAATACCACCTTTATTTTAAGACATTAAAATGCAATTTTTCTTCAAGAACAAAAAGCAAGTTATGTAGAGATTTTTCCTGAGTCCTAAGTGAGTCTACTCACCATGAAGCACATTAAGGTGGAGCTCATTATTTATTTGAATTCAGCAGCACTGAAATGCTTAAATAGAATTTTATGAATTTATATATTTTAAAGGACTTCATGTAAAATATAGTTTATTATTAAGGTTTTTGTGAAAAGAAAAAAGAGGTGTTCTTTAGGTTGTTCAAAAATAATTTCCCTTCCTTCTGAATAAGTAATAGATTTCATACCCAGAACCTTGAATTAGACAGGCCATGTGGCTTACTGAGAAATAAGATCAGGACTCATAAGTAACATTCAAGCCTAAATGTCCAAGTATCAAGATATAAATCATTGGCTTCTTTTTCCTTGCCATGGTGACTGGTATTTCAGATGTTAGAAACCACATCACCTTGCATTATTGATAGAGACAGCACTAGAGCAGAGGATCCTAACAATTCACAAACGACATTTATGCAAATGATAAATAATCTTGTGATTTTAAGACTCTTCAGTTTAAGTTAGTTTATTCTGATTAAAACACCAAGTTTTCTGAGAATCAAATGATCTGAATTTTGTTTATATGAAAAATTTGAGTATATGAAATGTAATTATGTACCTACTATCATTACTGAGAGACAATTATGCCAAATACAACATTAAGAGCTAAAATTTTATCATATTTACAAATAGAAATACCATCGTTTTAAAAGAAAGATTTAGATAATTTCATCATATTTATGAAAGCACACAGCAAGTGCCCATTCCTTCTAGGGTTCTAGATTACCTTAATTTTTGTGTGTGATTGTGGACATTTTTGAGTTTCCCTTAATAACTAAATTTCCAAGGGCAGAATTTATATGTATTTATATTGGAAACATTAAATCCTGGTCATTTTTTCATGTAAATATTTTTAGAAGCAATATTAATGTTTTTAAAATTTATGACTTTTTAAAATGCTAATTATAACCAGGAAAAAGAATGGAAAAATGAAATTTTGGGAAAAGTTTTATGCTACAACCTAAACTGAAAATTTCAGATTCATACCTCCAGTCTAAACTATAGAAAATCAAATGAAAATCCCATAAATTACTGGATTCCTTGTGTGCATGGATTTTTGATAATATCAATCAAAAGTGTTTTCTTATAAATATTATTTACTAATTTTTCTAACAAGTTGTCTTTAAAAATGACTACTTCTCACCTGCCTTGGTTTTTGGAATATGGTGTTTTGGTGTTGGGGGAAACAGCACAGTTTAGTGATGAAAAGTCTGAATATTGTGCTAAATGGAAAAAAAAAAAAAAAAAAAAAAAAAAAAAAAAAACCTGAGGCTGAACTCCTCTAACATGCTTGCTATGCAACCTCAGGCACAAGAAGAAACTTCCTGAGCTTCTGTTTCCTATCAGAAACCTGAAGCTTAGATGTAATATTTATACTATAACTATTTTAATTATCTGAAGAGACAAAAATGCTATCAAATTGCTCCAAAAAGCTTAAAGTACTTAAATAATAAACTGGAAAGACAGTGTCTCCAAACATTTACTTTAGGTATTTTTATGTGCATAAACATGTAGAAAATCACCTCAGTCAAAAAATATTAAAAATGTCATGACAAATAAATGAAACTTCTAACAAGGATACTTAGAAGTTATTATAGCTTATTTCCATATTGGCCAAATAAAATACGTTTAAATGGCAAAAAGCTTTAGAATAAGTTTCTCAACATCCAAGGTGGTATTAGGAAAGACATTTCACATCTTTCCTAATGTGGAAAGTTTTTCATGGTAGCTTCATGTCACATGCTCAAGTTGCAATTAAGTTTAATTACAAGGAATGTGATCTAATTCATGATCTTTATTTATTAAGAACCATTATTTTGGGGCTGGGGTTATAGCTCAATGGAGAGTGCTTGCCTCCCATGTGTGAGGCACTGGGTTCAATCATCAGTACCACATAAATATAAATAAATAAAATAAAGGTATTGTGTCCATCTACAATTAAAAATATATGAAAGAACCATTCTTTCTCCAGAGTTCTTCAATGTGAATATGTCTTAGCAATCAAATTAGAATTTATATAAATTAGGTATTTCTTCAAATAACTTATCTGGCATTTAAATATTCATGATTTTTTTTAAACTACAAAATAATTTCAGTTCAAGGATATGGAGCTCTTCCAGTGTTAATAATTTAAGGAACAACAGAAGCTTTCTGAGTATCTTCAAATAGTTTGCAAATTCAAAATTAAAAGAATATTAACTGTCACTTTAAAATTTTATGTTTTTAAGAAGTACCCTATCCATTTGGGTCATATTTATACATTTACACCATTGTCAATGTGCATTTGTGTGTGTGTGTGTGTGTGTGTGTGTGTGTGTGTGTGTGTGTCTTTTAACCTATGGCATAGTGGTTAGAGAAGAAAGACACTGTAAAAAACACACTTGTTGTCCTAAGAGTAACCTAAGTCAACTATCATTTTAAAATGTATTCCTTGGATCCACAGAAGTTTGGGGCAGGAACATAAATCTATTTGACAACATTTACGAAATGCTTTTGTATTCTGTAAATTGCATTGTCTTGACTAATATAAAATGCTTACCAAGACAAAAATAGTTGACAATTAATTAATGATATAGTAGTAAAATTTGGAAATTTTTTTCCTCAAATTTAACATAATTGAAATGGTTGTATTCTGTTGATGATGAAAACCCATTTTTTTTTTCCAAAATGATATGTACATTTGCCAGATATCTTGATTACATAGTGGTGGGTATGGACAAGCAAAAAGTCACTGTAAAGTGCATGATCACCTCTGCTGGGTGTCAAGTGCAGTATAAACAGTACAAAGGTCAAGCAGACTATCAGGCCATTGGGATTCACAGACATACCTAGTTTTTCTTGTTGATTCTTTATCTTCTGATTTTTGGACACTTATATATAGACTTACACTGAATAGTTCCCATTTTTCCTTCATGGTTAAGAAACTCCTTTGGAATTGACATTCTATCTTCTTAGATGTACTTTGATACAATAAAATGTAACTTCTTCATGACACTTCAGGTCAAGTAATGTCACACGTTAGTCAGCAAGCTAAATCTCAGAATTTTTTATATCACTCCCCCCCTTTCTTTAGATTTTATATGATGTGATAGACTTGTCCCCCCAAAGAAAACTTGTGAATTTCCTTTTTACTGTTCCAAGACAGTCCCATCAGCGTGCCAGTTTAGCAGGACCCATGAGAAATGATAAGGCACATACCTTTGGATTTGTAAGGACATAAACCAAGAACCTCAAGCATGATTAAAACTTATTCCACTTCTATTAAATCTCTTATGTTAGTTAATAGCTTCATTATAACCCCAAGCTAAAACTATAAGAATCGTATTGAGCAATTTATTCTCTTTTCACTCACATCCTATCAGTTAACTACCTCAGCAGAGTTTCTTGAAATTGTCCTGCCCCAAGCCAACCCCCGAACACTTTTCTTAGTTAGACATTTACTGTTAGTTGTTATGGTCTCTAATTACTCTCCCTGTTCTTCTTACCTCCAGGAAGTCAATATTTCCATTGATACTGTACTCTCCTATCAGAATTATTTTTTTGAAAGAAAAGATAAATTTTATCAACTTTCTTTAAAAAAAGAGATTCTCAATTTGCTACATGTAAAATTAAATAGAGATGGCCTTTGACTTATGATGTTTCTACTTAAAATTTTTCATCTTTATAATGGTGCAAAAACAATAAAAATTTCCTAGAAACTATACTTCAAATTTTGAATTTTGATCTTTAACTGAGCTAGCATTATACATCCTGATACACTCGTGATGGTCGGTCTTGGCAACTTTCTGCCAGCCTCACAGTCACTAGGGTAAACATCAACACTATGGTGTGCTAAGGTATGACGTTTGATAAGACAGCTGCATTAAATTCATTTTCAACATATGATATTTTCAACTTAAGATGGGTTTATCACACACAACCCCTTTGTAAATCATGAAACATCTGATATACTGTACTATTTGCTCATTGATTCATACCTACTTTCAGTTTTATCTTCTTCCATGTCTATATATTCCTAGACTCAAGTTTCTTTCATCTTGATGTGCTTCAAAAATTCTTTAATGCACCTGAACATGCCCCTGGGAATAACTTTCCTAGTCTAGTTAAATCCTAATCATCCTTCAAAAACCAGTTTAAATATTAATCTCCAAAACTTTGCCTTCTCCTTTGTAAACTGTTTTTTATACTTAAAGCTTTGTTTTTGGCCACTTTTGTACTTTCCACTGGAACTTTCACTATATAACATATTTTGGCTTATAATAAGAAATTGTAATATAGGAAAAAAAGTGCATATTTCTTGTTTATGTATGGGCCCAATTTGCAGAAAATTTTTATTACAAATAATCTACCCCACTCTTCCCATGGTAAGCATTTACCATAAATTCAGTTATTCTATATTTAAGTTCAACAATAGCATAATTATATTATTTTTATAGTTAATCTTTAAAAGCTGAGTCTTATGATTTGGGGGTGGAGAAATCTCATGAAGTATGAGAGTGTTCCATGCATAGTCTCACATGTTTTCCCATCACGACTAATTTAAATGCAATAAAAATGCCTGCTCGGTTGTTTTTACAAGCAACTAGGGGTTTGGATTCCTTCATCCAGACCACTGGAGACTCTAGATGAAGTACTAGAATAAACAATTTAATGAATAAATAATTAACACACAATTAAAAAGTTATTAAAACAGACTGGCATTAGCTATCTGTGTATTGAAGGTCTCATAGGTCTCCTGTAGATTAGCACTTGATACTTTTATCTCCATTATTAATCTTGGTTAATGGCCTTTTTAGTCTTAAGTAAGAGACTTTTTATATTATTTCTCCTCAGACTGAAGGTATATAACGTCATACTTCCTAAATTGCTTAATTTTCAAGTATAGATTTCTAAGAGCATCATAGCTGAGTCAGTTTTCTGTTTTATTTAAAAACTGTTGCTAAATGAAATGATAACAGTCATGCCAATCATTTCAACTGGTGCAGTATTTTCATAAAATATCCTGCAGTTGGCCCTTGGGCTATAATGAACTTTCTGTCCCAGAAGTTTTTGAAAATAGCAAATTAAATGATTTCCAATGCTAAGCACTTTAATTCTTAAGTAACTTTCTATTCATATAGTTTGTAGATTCGGCTCTTTCAACCGTGCTTCTAATGTGCTATAGTGTTAGATTTAGAGACATACCAAAGACCTCCCTGGATTCCCACATCTGTTTCTTTGTTCACTCAGACACCCTCTTCAGAATGTCTCAGATTTCTCAGGGACCCTATAGAAATGACTTGGACACAATTCATCTGTGCCACATCTTAGTTCACTTAGAGTTATCATAAGAACAGGAATAAATCTAAAATGATGGCTTCATCACCATGTATTCAAAGGAAAATGTTATATTTTTTTCTTTTAGGCACTAAAGCCTTCTTTCCTTTGTTTCTCTTCTTGTACATTTGTATCTCTCAATAATAACAGGTGTGTGAGTGCAGAAGGGAGCAGAAAAGCAGCTAACATTTACTGAAACTTACAGGAATGGTGGGTGTATAATTACAACATGTGATGTACAATTATGAAATATCAATAGGTAATGATCAAAAAACATGATATTAGAGGGAAATGGTACATTTTGTATTAAAATAACTACATGAAATTCCAGCATTACAACTGTTGGATCCGGAGAAATTAATACATTTCTTCCATCTTTAGTTTATGCATGTGGAAAGAGGGATAAGACAATATATTAGTATATAATGCTCACAGGTTTGTTGCAAAAGTAATATCAAGTTTGAGGTCAACAGAACATTGGTTGATGCATAATTTTTGATTAGTAAATACATATTCTTTCCCTAATTCTAAAAACAAAGAAAAGTAAATCAATAATATTTGTTTTTTGAAAAGACTGCCAGATAACTCACTTATATCACTCCATAAAATTCTCTACAAGTTTATGTTAGGTTATTGAGCTGTGTAAAAAATGGCTGCTTGGTACAAATGTCCTGATGTTCCTGTAAAAATTTTTATTCACAAAATGGACTGACTATATAACTGGTATTATTCCTTTCATGAAAGTTTAGTTTTGGAAAAGTTTAATTTTAAAAAATCATTCTACTTTTAGATATGCCAGTTTGGGGATGTATGGATGGTGTAACCTTATGAAAGAGACCAATATGCCCAAGGCATTCATATGTTAGGCTAAATCTGTAGATGTGTAAGGTATCAAAACTAATGGGCTCCAGTAGGCTGTTATACTCAGCTCCACTGCATTATCTAAACAGAGAAAGTAAATATAGAAATTTATTTCTACATTACTTTGCATTTTTTGTTTTCTTTGATTAGCAATATAGCTTGTTATTATTTCAACTTGATTAGGAAAATAAGTTAAGCAAGTCATTTGATCACACCAGTTTTCTGCCCTATACATTTCTAGCAGCTGGTGTAGAGATGACTGAGCACAGTGACTTCACTGAGGTTAGAAGATAGGTGTCCAAATTCAAAGCATAAGGCAACTAGAATTTGAGGGCAGACTAACAGAGAGTGGGAAGCTGTACAGAAAAAGACACCTGGAAATCCATTATGATATGGATTGATTTTGGCTTTAGACCATGGAAAGAAGAAAGTGAAAACCTCCTAGAACTTGACTAAGTTCAGGATATGTTCAAGTTTAAAATAATAAAACAAGAGACTACATTGAACTCCCTAACACTTAGAGAAGAACCCTTTCATAATTTAAGAATATAATTAAGCTGAAGTCTGGTCTAGACTTACACTAGTAAGATCTATAAATAATACAAAATCAAGCTTCTTGCCAGCTACCCACGCTGAGGAGATGAGCTGGATTCAAAAGAGCTGGCTGCAACATTAAGATAAGAAAATAGCGAAGAAATCATGCAGCACATGGACATGAGTTTCTGAGATCAAGGGTAGAACTGCTCTTCAACCCTGAGGGTCAGCTTCCACTTTGGACCTCGTTGGAAAGAGAGCATGCACCCGGAATCTCTTTATTTTTATAAGGGGGGGTGGAGACACACACAAAGGAGCTTCCATGGAATATTCTTCACCAAATAAGGCAGGGGATAATGTTTCAAAGGTGGAGTCTTGCTTTGTGATGTCTTGTGGTCAGCAGATTGCTTGACATCTTGGCAAGTCACACCCATCTCAGGTGCTGTGTGGGATCAGGAGCAGAGCTAGAGGAAAAGCTCACTTATGTCGCCAGACCAGTCCCCTCATATAGCTCCAATGCACATAGCTCACACACATAGCCCATGGATGGCTTGGAACAAAAGCTGATCCACAAATACATTTATTCATGAATAGACGAATAGTAAATATTCTTAACAAAAGATAAGCAAATCAGACTTTCAACAATACAGTTCACATGGTTTAGCATTAATTAGAAATTATTAAGGAAGAAAATACCACAAATGACCAGGAAAAAAATAAGTAAATGTACAAAGGCAGAAATGATTAATATAATGTAATTACCCAACAAGATCTTAAAAATAGCTTTGAGAAATATGTAAGAATTTGAAGAAAAAGTGAACATCATAAAGAGAGAAAGACATGGAGAATAAAAATAAACAAATATAGTTTCTAAATTAGAAAAATACTAATGATACTAGAAATCAGGATCGAGTCTATATTCCTTCACCCAAGAACTGTTGAGACAAACATAGAAAGAAAATTGTATCTAAGAGAGATAGAGAAAGACTTTTCAAGACAGAAGGGGACACAGAACTGGGTATCCAGGGGTTGGGTGTGGCTTACCCCTTTATAGATGTCAGATTTAGATTTCCTTTCCTACTCCCCACCTCCTCTTCCTATCCTGCTTATGTTCCCAAAAGGCAGGAAAAGAACCACCCAGGGGATACTCGTTAGTCACACCTTGTGGTGAGGAGTGATTCCCCTGAGGTGTGGGTAACCAGTTGCAGGAGTGATGCATTCTGGAGGCGTTAGCTTACCATTTTTCTTGTCTTTGATAATTAGCCCCATCTGTCAGACTCAATCATTCACTGTGTACACTGACTACCTACCCTCTGTCCTTTGCCCCATCTCATTCACCTGAAATGAAAAATATTAGTGCTTAGGAATTATAGCCAAGAGACACTAAAAACAATGAAAACAAACAAACAAAAAAATCTAGAATCTGAAGACAGATGAATAGAAACTGTCCAAAGTACCATGTAACCAGGGCAAAGTTCAAAAGGTAATAGAACCCCTCTGATCCAAAGTAAAATAAGCAATTTAACTGGTGTGTGACTGGGTCCCGGACCAAGATTGAAGAAAAATATATTGAAGAAATGATGAACAAATGTAGTCTAACTTTAGAAAAAATACAAACCAATACATCAAGAAAATGAGAGTATAATAAAAATATACAAAATCACCTCAAGATATCATGTTAAAAGTGTTAGAAATCAATGGTCAAAAGAAAATCTTAAACAGACAAAGAGTAAAGATATAGTCTATAAAGAAAGACAAACATAAAATAACATTTATTAAAATTTATTTTTTATTCTAAGTTATTATAAATACAGCAGAATGCATTACATTTCATATTATACTTATAGAGCACATTTTTACATAACTCTGGTTGTATACAAAGTATATTCACACCATTTGTGTCTTCATACATGCACTTAGGATAATGATATCCATCTCATTCTACCATCTTTCTTTATTTTTCTTCACCCTTTTGCCCCCTCCCTTCCTGTCTCTCCCCATTGGCCATTCTAGTGTTCCTCTAATCCTCCTATGCTCCCCATCCCAACCCGACTGTGCATTGGCCTCCTTATATTAGAGAAAACATTTGGCATTTGGCTTTTGGGATTGGCTAACTTCACTTAGCATTATATTCTCTAACTCCATCAATTCACCTGTGAATGCCATGATTTTATTCTCTTTTATTGCTGAATAATACTCCATTGTGTATATATACCACATTTCCTTTATCCATTCATCTACTGAAGGGCATCTAGGTTGGTTCCACAGTTTAGTTATTGTGATTTGTGATGCTATAAACATTGATGTGGCTGTGTCCCTGTAGTATGCTGTTTTTAAGTCCTTTGGGTATAGACCGAGGAGTGAGATAGCTGGGTCATACGGTAGTTCTATTCCCAATTTTCCAAGGAATCTCCATACTGCTTTTCATATTGGCTACACCACAAAATAACATTTTTGATGCAAGCCAAAAGATAATATATAAATTATTTATTGAGATAAAAGAAAAAATTAAACTTTACTTCAAAGTCCCATATTTAGAGAAAAATGTTCTTCATATGTAAAGGTAAAATAAAACATTTCTAGATGAACAAATGTGGAGAAGGTTCACAACATAGTAAATGTTAAAGAAAATTGGACAGTCTAAATGAAAATGATTCCAGGTAGAAATAGAAATCTTTAGAAAAAAATTAAGTCATATTAATGAAAAGAATCTGGACAAAAATAAAATATTTTTTACTGTTAAAAATAAGTCATACCTTGATACCTTATATTTCAAATAAAGACAAAATTATGGGGATTGGAGAATGTAGCTCAGTGATAAGAGTCCTTGCTTAGCATGTATGATGCCCTGAGTTAAAACTCAGCACTGCAAAAAAAAATAATAATAATAATAGTGACAATAATAATATGATTTGCCTCAAACTACAGCTCAACCTCTTAAACAAAAACTATCAATGTACAGTGAAATTTATAACACAAGTAAAAATAAATCATATGGTCATAAATGCACAGAGGACAAGAGAAGGAAAAAAGAAATATATTTTGCAATCTTTTCAGAGTTTAGGTTATGAAGTATGGTATTATTTGAAGATACACTGTGATAAATTAAAGGCATATTTTGTAAACTCTAGATAAAACCTAAAAACATGGAAAAAACTAAACAGAAATATAGTCCAAAAGTGATAGAGGAATAGAACTGAATACTAACAAATAACTCAAAAATGTTTTAGAAAAAAATAAAATGTAAACTAACCATGTAAATTAAAACCCCAGAAAGGTTTTATTTTATTATTTATTCTTTTTGTTTTAGAGATTAGCAAGATAAATCTGAAATGCTTCTAAAAACTAAAAGATCAAGAGACCAAGTGCAGCAAAACAAAACAAACAATAATTTGAAAAAAGTTTGTACTATTTCAAGATATACCATAAAGTTATTCTAGTTATGGTAGGCGTAAGAAATAGTCTTTAGAATATTCCCATGTCATAATCCCCATAACCTGTACATATGTAAGATCACATGGCAAAGAACTGCAGATGGAATTAAGCTGGCCCATCAGCTGATCTGTGATTGGGGGTTATATTAAATAAGCAGGCTGGGCCAATGTCATCTCAAGTGTCCTTCCAGTGTGAAACAGAAGCAGAAGAGAGAACAGAGAGATAGCAACATGGAAACCTTTGCCTGTTGTTGCTGGCTTTGAAGCTGGAAGGGGGGACCTGAGCGAAGGAAAGGAAGTGAATTCCAGAAGTTGGCAAAGGCAAGAAAACAGCCTTCCTGTGGTTGGCAGAACAGAAGGAAAGCCATCCTGTGGTGGGCAACTTGATTGTGCCATGATGGGACCCATTGTACTTCTTCTTTCAAAACTACAAGAAAATAAATATGTGTGTTTTTAAGCTACCATATATTTGGTAATTTGTCACCATAGCGAAAGAAAATTGATACACTAATTAAGACAGTTTCATATTAGCTTGAAGATAGACATATAAATCAATAAAACCAAAAGGCTCTAGAAACAGGGCCATATACATCTGCTAAACCAAATTTTGATGAAGTTTCCAAGATAAATAGGGAGAGTATAGGCTTCTTCAAGAGAAACACATCATAAATGAGCTAAAAAAATGGGTCATTGACCTATAGTAATAATAAAAGAAACTAAAATTATAAAATTCCTACAAGTAAATGTAAGAGACTACATCCCTTTGTTTGAGTAAACCTATTTTTCTTATAAAGAAAATTTTTAAAAAATTGTCTTTAAGAGAGAAATAAACTTACAATGTTTCATTAAAAATTAATATTTATCATCTTAATTACAACGGTGAGGATATAGATAGGTAAGCCACTGAGTAGGGAAAAATGTTTATAATATATCTGTTTGACAAAGGACTTATATCCAAAAAACATACATTTTTAAAATTTAAGAACTGTCCACAAAAGACCTGGCACATAAATTTTCATGAAAGTTTTATTTATAAAAACTGAAAACAAACCTAATACCAGTAAGCTGGTAAATGATTCAAATGCATATCATGGGATACTATTCTATACTTAAAATTAAAAAAAAAAAACTTCTAATATATACAATAGCATGAGCAAATTTCAAAACATTATAAAGCAGAAAATAAGCCAGGCAAAAATAAGAATATACTGGTTTTCATTTGTATGAAATCCTAGACCTGTTCAAATTAATCAATTGTATCTGATAAAGATCAAATCAGTATTGCCTGGATGGGAATTCAGGGTGGATCACTGAATCAGAAAACGAGAAAAGTTTAGAGTTATAGAAATATTCTAGATTTTGATTGGGTAATAGTTGTATGTGTGTACACATTTGTCAAAGTTTTGTCAACTGTAATTTTGAAAAAACTGTTTGAGTTTGTGAAAATCATGTCAATATGGTTTGCAAAAACTACAGAATCAAATTATGTTTGGAGTTGTTATACCACCTATAATGTGTGATAAACAATAAATATAAAATCTGCTAGTTGTAAACCTTAACACAACTACTGAGTAATTAGTGCATGTCACAGATAAGCTTTTTCCTAGAAACTTCTCTGCTCTGGAGACACTGTGCATATTGCAGTTTATTGTCTTTGGACTTTAACAGGCCTGGGCTCACACATTGCCACTTTCTCTGAATAAACAAACAGCAAAATTGCCTGAGTCTTAGTTTTTCCATCAATACCATTTCAATAAGACTGCTCACTCTGTGTCTGTTTTACTTCAAAATTCTGATATAGGTAAGTGCCTTACCCTGACAAGTCATATTGCAGGACCCCAAATACACCAAATTTAGCCCTGTTTGAGCAAAATTTTACCCATTCTTTTCCAATAACCTAAGATATAGAATAATGTCAACCTTTAAAAATTTTGATATTGAACAGAGATTAAGTCATTTCGTATCTAGGAGACATAACGATATCAGGTCTCTTATTTGCGGCTTCAAAGGAAACAGAAGGATGTTCAGAGTTCTTTTATCTTTTATCTATTTCTCTAGGATGGAAAGAAAGAAGCAGGAAGAAAAAGAAAAAAAAAAAAGTAAGTCAGCCTAAGTAATATGTTCTCTTGCTTGATAGCTACCTCCCACTTTAAAAGAAAAGTAGGTCCACAACGAAAATGAGACAGTATTGAATGAACCTCTCAAACTTGGCTGAAGTGTAAGCTTCCAGGGAGAGGAGTGAAATAAATAAATGAAGAAATAATGCATATTTCTTTAGTGTGCCAATGTAAGAAAGCAAAAAGAACTGTGGGATAAAGACCAGCCAGGAATTATAACTGAACATTTTTCTGGAGAATCTCATGAAGAAACATTGGTAGAGATCTGCAAAGAGTCATTATAGAAGGGAAATAAAATGAATAATAACATATGTGAAGAACTAACACAGTGCCTAATTAGCTGTGCAATAAATATTACTTCCATCTCTCTCCATCCTACTTGTGCTTAATCATCACTCTGCACGTCCCTAGAACTTATAACAGAGCGAGGGCCTGTTGGGATGGGAAAAATGATAAGACTGCTTCCAGTGATGAGCTTGGAGGCCCCCACCATCAGTGATGGGTAATAGTGTTTTGGTTGCTCATTTGTGCTTTGAGGCAGTGCAGTCAAACCAGGAAGTTGGAACTGAAGCACATAGTTTGCAAATGTGACAAAAATAAAAACATTTCAACATGTGGAGCTTTGAATAACAGAGAACAGAGAAGAAGCCTTTCTTTCTAACTTCCCTAATATTCTCAGTTAATAATAAATCACTAACAGAGCTCAAAGAGCCTTGCTCAATTTTCCAACCCCTAAAATATTCCAGTCCAATCCAATTTGGGGTAGGAATGATGTAGAGGTGATACAGATTTAAAATATTTTAAAACATGCTGATCAAATAGGCTGTACTTTGAACCCTGGGATTTTTCTTGTTCCTTTGCTACTGTTTACCTGTTGTTAAAATGCAAACATATAATTAAAATAAAGTTTTAAACATGCCATGTGTGCTTTTTTCTTTGTTATAGAAACTGGAAATTGTGAGTATCAGAAAAGAATAGGAGGAAATCTGCATTTCTGTTCTTAAATTAATAACTTTAAAAAGATTTTGGTGTTACTTTGAAAGCTGCAGAGCAACATAAATAATATCCTGCTGTCTTCAGCTCATTTGCACAATGCAGCATACAGAGTGCATTGAACAAATGATGCAATAGTTCCATAAATATGTTGACATCACCTAAAGAATACAGCTGTTCTGTTCCAAGGAGAAAATATTCATACATTATCCAAAATTTCACTTAAAACTAATTACTGGAGGGTTTGTTTAGAAAACCATTTTGCTTTTGACATTTTTGAGTTATAAACAGTTACCAAAAATCAACTTAAACAATAGTCTCCATTAAAATTATGTCTATATATTGTATATGTTAAGGGTTATTACAAGAAGGATATTATATGATTTTTACCATTGCAAATGTTTTTGCCCTGTGATTTTCAATGGTCATTTACTTTATTAACAAGTCTTAATTACAGATAAAAATTATGTTGTTATGAACACCCATAAGTTACAACCATCATTAGATTTGATTGTTTTCTTAATTCAGTTATGTTCTGCTGTGTCCACTTAATATAAAAATTATCCTAGATTATTAATCCATTTAACCATAAGTAATTCATATAATGCTAATATTTTTCTTATAGTTACACATGAATTAACTGTTTAATTTTATTGATTTTTTAAGGAAACATTAATTTTAAACACATTACTCAGAAAAAAATGATAAATAAGAATGTATCAAAGAGTACAGTACCTATGAAATATTAAAGGAAGTATTAAATATTCTGGATGAATTGCAAATGTAATTTTTTAAACTCAGTAAATGGTCAGCATTTATGGTCTCCTTAGCTAGAATAGCATCTATATGAGCAAATGAATTATCTGAACCTTTTCACTTTTTGTATTTTTTCAGACTGTGCCTTCCTTATTCATTAAGAAAATGATTTTAAAAAATGAGCAAATGGTTATTATTTAAAAGCTCTCTATCTTAGGAACAAAATTGGATCCTGTTTACATTGAAATGCGTATCTTGGGCCCGTTTCCAAAATCTGAATATCTGCAACAAATTTTAGAGGAATAAAATTGAAATAAGATAACATTAAAGGAAGATGGATTATAGAAATATTCACAAGTTATTGCTGTTTAGGAAAAGATACAGGCAGAGTAATGTGCAAGCTAAACCTAGAAAAATGATCATACTTCCATAACTTTCTCTCCTTCTCTTCCTTTTTTTCTACTATATCTGATAAAATGCTCAATTGTCTATAAGTAAATCTACTACCTGGGCTGGAGTCCATATGAAGACTAGCTTAGCAGACATTTACACCATTGCCTAGTAATAACTATTGCTGAGAAAAGGTTGGGAGGTAAAATAAGCTAGAGGCAGAGGATGATATTGTAAGAAGATGGGATGATGGAGGATGGAGCACGGAGGATCCAGCTGTAGGGAAGGAACTCTTAAGCCATAGTGTGACAGACACCTGTGTTCAATGACTAAATCTTTAGGGAGTTTATAGTCATTGGTAATGCGTTTTGGGAATTTCTTTTTTTTTATTATTATTATTTATTTTACTTATTCATCATGCACAAGTATAGTATCTTTTCTATTAACATATTTTTTTCCTGAGATATTTAGAAAGAAAAAAATTAAACAAAAATAAATGGGCCCTATGAAATTCTATTCAAAAATCAGATTCACTTTTTATTTCAAGTTTTGCCTTTGAGACAAGAACTCTTCATGAATGAAGTCATTTATATTTACATGGAATTTTTCCCCAAAATTCCTACGTATTACCTGCTTTTGCCAAAGTAGAATAAGGACCTCAGTATATATTTTGAATAGACCTTGCAATTCTATGCTTCTAATATTCTAGTTTGATTTTTAACTTTGATTTCTTTATGAAATTAGAATCTAAAAGGAACTACTGCCTCTGAAAATGAGGATAGAATAAATTTGTCCCATATAGTTATTATGGAATAAACACCTTATCTATATATAGTGTGTATTCCACTAAAAATATTGCAGTGTGAATATTCGAGGGTTAACAAAAGACTATGATGGTAAACTTATTGTTCTAGAGGGTAGGACTAGGACCAAGATGTGGAAAATAGAGTTAATAAATTTCCACTCAACATAAGGAAGAACTTTCAGCAATGAAAGCTATCCAAGCATAGAAAAGGCTGCATCTCAAGTAGTCAGTTCCCTGTCATTGAAATTATTCAAGCAGAAGCCAGATATATGACTATCATTTGTGGATGGTGTGCATGTGGTGAGAAGTGAGATTATGTGACCTTTAAGGTCCCTTCAAACTCGGTTATGATTATAAGTAGATGTCTGATTAAAAATAGTTTGCTGTGAACTTGGGGATGTTGAAATACCAAGCACAGTAAAATTCAACCACAGAAAGAATAAATTGAAGGTATTGCTGTGATTAGGGGAAAACAAGTACATTTTCTAAAATTTAGTATCAATGAGTTGCAGAGTAAGATACTGCAATGAGTCAGTGCTTGGCATGAAGGAAACACAATGATTTAGTGCTTCAGCCTCAGTCCATATGGAGTTAGTTATCAAATGCAGCAATTGCTATAAAGCATGCTAGAAAGAATCTGTTGCCCACTACACAAACACTGTGTAAAGTCCCTGTTGATTGAAGAAATTTCGCTTCTACATGTAACCAAAAAAAAAAAAAAAAAAAAAAAAACAATGACAGCATGATCCTCTACCTCTTACCACTGTTTTGATTGTAGGTTCCAGCTAAATCTCACTTTTCATTTGTGAAAGAAAAGAGGAATTAACATAAGCATGATAACATATTAAAAATCAAAGTTTAAGAACGGTTAGGCACAGTTCAATCCCTGGTACCCAAAAATAAAATGTTTTATTTTTTAACTTTTATTAGACATTATAAACAAGGTTCTGAGATAGTTAGAAAATAAATTTGGCTGCACTTTCAGGTACTCATTGTATGCATGAAAAATCCAGACCTGTGCCTCAAGAGACTGATTTGTATGTACACATTAGTGATATTTCTTGCTTTGGTCTTCTAATTGAATATGACAATGGAGGAATTGGCAGGAACATGGAAGGGGGAGTAAATTTGAGACAGATTTATTATTATTCTAGCTTCCTATCTGGAAGATTGGCTTCATCTGATTGAGCAATGTACCTAGGTTCCTAGCTCCTTGAGGTGACCTTCCCTTAGCCTCTTTGTCTTTATGTTCCAAGGAACTCTTTCCCTTGCTATTTTAGTCAGGTTTTTCATTGCTGTGACAAAGGACCTGACATGAGCAATTGTTGGGGAAAAAGCTTATTTGGATCACAGTTTCAGAGGTCCCAGTCCATAGATAGCCAACTTCATAGCTCTGGGTCAGAGGTGAAGCAGAACATCATTAAGGAAGAGTATGGTGGAGGAAAGCAGTTTAGAACATAAATTGGGAAGCAGAGAGAGAGGGAGTGAGAGCTCTTTGCTCACCAGGGACAAAATATAAACCACAAAGATACATCCCCAGTGAACTACCTCTTCTAGCCACCTCCTACTTGCCTATAGTTAACACCAAGCTAATCCATATCAGTAGATTAATCCGCAACTCTCATAATTTAATCATCTCACTTATGGATGTCTTTGCATTGTCTCATATATGAGCTTTTGGGGGACACCTCATTTCTAAACCACAATACCTGCCCATCCAGACCTAAGGAAGGAAGAACAATCTTGTCATTACTACTCCTAGCTCTACCTTACACCTTACACAAGTCTTTGTGAATAATTTCTCTATTAAACTTTCCACAAATGACCCAGTTGGAGCTTGCTGTTTTTCTCTGGCTCCTGACCAATGCTCTCTGTAACTTGTTTCCTGTATCAGAAGGCCTCTTTGGCCACTTAGTCTCTCACATGTGTTTTAGGTACATCTTATCTCTCATTCTCAATGTCAATAAATTAAAAACCTTCAAGATTATGTGCTGCATTGCATTATTTATACCTAGCATATTTCAACTACATATTTACATTTTTGACAGTTTTCAAACTATAAATACTAGAATGGTTATAATAACAAATGATGTAGTCTGGGATAGAGTCCACAACCCTGGAGTACTAGGTTGATCAATCACTTCATAATCATGTCACAGCCCCATAAATAGGTATATGTATATGGTATTTTCAGTTATAATCTACAATAGTCAGTTGTGTTATTCTTCTTTAGACAATATACTTTCTCCAAATGTACCTAATAGACTGAACACTTCAAGCTTCACCATAAAAATATGAACTGTATATTAAAATTATTTATGAATATATTCTCTAGTAAGGTCAGATAGTATTTCCCCCCAAAAATGCAAGCTTTAGAAATGCAGATTAAAACTTTATTTGAGAAGGAAATATTTGAGAATGTAATGAGCTATGTTAAGGAGATGTCCTCCTAAAAGTTGGATAGGTCCTAAATTCAGTATGACTGCTATCCCTGTGATAAAAGGAAAAATAACAAAAACATAGACATGGAGAGAAAGAATATTTAAGATGGAGGCAGATTAAAGTGTAGTATCAACAGGCCAGTGAATACCATGAATAACCAAAAATCACCAGAACCTAGAAAGAAGCCAAAAGTTGCCTGCTTTCCCTGGCCTTCAGAAAGAACAGCCACACTGACACTTTGATCTTGAAACTCTGGCCTCCAAAGTTGACAGAATAAATTTGTGTTCCTTTAAGCTACCAAGTTTACTGTACTGTGCTCAGGCACAATAGAAAACTAACATCCATGCCTATTTCACATAAAATATTGCACATCTACATCATGTTTAAATATTTTATTTTAAACTCCCTGAATACTAAATTTTATTTTCAACATGATGTATGTAGCTTACACTGTTTGATCAGAAAAAAAAAAAAGTAAAACAATTACTTTCAATAAATTGTCATTATGTTTTTTGGGTTAATAATCATTGACTACAATTTTGCTCTGGTAAAATACCTCATATTTTTGTGCTTTTAGATAATCTCACACTTAGAAACATATGTATTTAAAAATACAAGGCATGTTACTATTGTACACAGATAAGTCTGAAAATAGCTCAAGTTATTAGAAAAATAGTGTATTATACAATACTTTGCACAGAGATATACATAATTGTTCTGTTTCAAAATTAGGAACTATGCTTAAAGTTTAAATCAAGTAGAAATAAATTGAACCATTTAAAAAAAAATCAGTCAAATATAACTTAGTTCAACATTTTGAACTGACTCTGTCATTTTAATGAACAAAGGCAATATTTAAAGCCCACCATCCTTCATTATTTAAATAAAAGTAATTTAGTTTAATTGGAAAAATTCTTGAAAACAATTAGGATATTTTTGTTTGTTTCAAATATGAATTCCTACTGAAGCAACAGGTGTTTGACACTAATGATAGTGGTGTTATTTTGGGGCTAATTATTCTTCTGTAAAACTAGGATAGAAATGATTAACAACAAAGGCAAAAACATTCCATTATCTGTCATGAGATAACAGAGAGTACCCACAACTTCTTAATTAAGACTATGTGAGGAATAAAAAGAAAAGTAAACAGATACAATCTCATTCTAAAATGTTTACTGATTATTGGGACACAAATACCAATTACATGATTTATCTGGCTAGTAATCTCCATTGGCGCATATGTAATCCTGTTGAAATCATTTCTAAAAGAATCAGTTAATCTCTTCCTCACTATTCATCTTTCAATAAATGCATTTGTCTTAAAAAATAAGCAAATAACTGTCTATTTAAATAAATGATATTAAAGAAACTCATCAAAACTAAAAACACTTCATTTCATTCATTTAAATAATTCATACACAAATATTTATTATGTATCAGATTATTACAAGTAGTATTTAAGATCCTGACTGGTAGGATGACACAACTCCTTTCTGGAAAACCTACAGTAGGGATAATATTGCTTCCTGTTTGAATTTAATTAAGCATTCACTCCCAAGCCATTGGAAACTTTCTGAAAATCACATTGAGGTCTGAACCTATGTTCTCTTATTTTTTTTTCCACTCTCCTTTCACAAGTGTCAAACCTGTGTCCTGACCTCATAGGACCCATATTTTCTTGCATAAGCTTGATCCTTCATAGGTTTTCCTCCAACTAAATCTCTGGGGGGGGGGGGGGGGGGGGGGGGGGGGGGGGGGGGGGGGGGGGGGGGGGGGGGGGGGGGGGGGGGGGGGGGGGGGGGGGGGGGGGGGGTTATCTAATACTATCTCTGTGTAAGCTTCTTGGAGACGAAAAATAATCCACAATGACAAGTGTAAACCAGGAGATATAATAGACGTGCTGATAGGTTAATATAAAGCAATCCATTAACCATCACAAAAACCTACAGGTATGAATAGTTCAAGTCACAAAGGTCTGTTATCCTGGGAAGCCAGGGAACAGTTACCATCTCAACTTGCTATTCAAAGGTAGCTAAAGACGGATAAAATTGAGTACTGAAAGTTTCTTTTTCTCTTACCATCTTCATATTCCTTGTGTATGTTTCACATCTCAAATCTAATTGTTTCGTGCTAATGGGGAGGATGTCAGAGACAAAATGAGACAGAAACACCAGGTAGATAATGGAGTGGCAGCATTTCAGGTAGGAGGAATGACATCCTCCAAAGTAAAGAGGTAAGTGAAAATCATGAAAGACAAGGGGAAATTCAGAGTGGAAAGAATGTCATTCTCCTTCTGGTGTGCTTGTACCTACTAGTCCATTGATTTGTATCTCCATAATTTGTCCCTGTGGTCTGCTTGACATCCATGTATTCATCCAGGTATATAGTGATGGTCTGTAAGTATAAACGGTCAGCCTGAACCTCTCCCCAGAGCTCTAGATGCCTTTCTTATCGCCTTTCTTATCTGCAGACTCATGTATGTCCTAAACAGTTTACATTCCTTGTGTCATGGAAAATATCTGCCTCCCTCATCTCATTAACACAGTTAGCATTTCCCTTCATTATCTTCATGTGCTTCTCTAACCAGATGCAAAGGCCAGAGGCTGGGCCATCATATATGAGTATTTTTTTCCTTTTCCTGCCCCTCTCTTCTTCCCCCACCCAGCTTATTAATTTACCAAGTGCTATTAATTTTCTATTTATAATTTTTTTTCAAGTCCAATCCATTCTTTCCTGTTACCACATGGTAACCATCTCAATACAGAGTTCAGTTATCTCTTGTTACAAAAATAACATGATTGATCTCTGTTTTTTTTTTTTTTAATTTTAACACTTCATACAAATTAAAACTTTAAAATAACATCTGAATTGCATCAATGCCTTGTTTAAAATTATTGAGTATATAAGGTATAATACATAAACCCTTTTTCTTTAAAGAAAAGTATTTTGTTTATTTTTAATGATCTTTGTTAATGTTTACATCTTTTTTTAAATATTTCTTAACCTCATTCCCAAATATGCACACACACATTTGCTTATACTGCAACTCTAATTCTGCCTCTTTACTAATTTCTAGTTAATTTTTTCTTTTGATTTCTCTCTGTAAATTAAATCATGGTTCACATTGCCTTTTCCCATGCCAGCCTTTTCAGGACACTTCAGTGAGCATGACATTCTTCTCTAAACATGGAACTGACCCTCAATATGAAAGCATCCCTCAGAAATAAGACACATTCAGTTGTATAGAAAACTGTTAGAGCTTTTTCACTGATATTCTGAATATCTAAGTAATCCATTGGCTATGGACACAGATGCCTATACAAATAAAAATTCCCTTAGCACTCACTCTCATGAAGTATCTGTGGAAGAAATAATTTTAAAGTTTCATCACTTTAAACTGGATGGTAGCTGGTACAAAGAAATAAATAGAGGGAAAGCAAAATGTTACATCAATAAGTCAACCCTGACTTCTAAAATAATTCAGATGCAGTAAGATTCCTATATACAGATCTATTTTTAAATGTGTGCCACTGGTAAAAAAAAAAAAAAAAAAAAAAAAAAAAACTAGATGATTTTTAGATTCATATTTAGAATGGAAAACTTAAATTTGTAGATATCAATAAACAGTTAACTGGGTGGTCAAAAATATACTGAGTTATTTTGCAGTGAAACACAAGCTGTAAAAATAACAATTTGAGTCACTGTTGAGGTAGCAAATATAATGTAACAGCAGAGACAAGATGACAGTTTGATGTGAAAAAATCCATCAACCCACATGGTTTGTGTGACATCTATTCTATGGAGTGGCTCTAACCTATTCATCCAGTGGAAATTTTATGAACTCAGACATCCAATACTTTCAACTTTGGAGGTAGAATTGTAGAAAAGAAAGAAAAAATGTTTGGATTCATTTGATGATATATCAATTTTCAGCTTCCATTATTTATTAATGTGACAAGAAAACACAATCAAATACCAAGTAATGTTGATGCTATTCTGCACTGAAAAAACAGTGTTAGTGGATCTTCAAGGCAACAGAGGGACTAGAATATAAGGAACACGCAGCATGCATCCATTTTCCATGAAGCATAACTGCTTTAAAAGGTGTTTTACAGTTTGAGGCTTCTAAATTTCAAATGCTTAGAGTATGTCCATTTGAAGTCTCATTCATTTATGCAACAACAATATGATGAGTAGTATATATGCCAGACATGTACTTCATATTGAGGATAGAAAGATGAAAAATACACAATTCTGATCTCAAGAACTAACGGCTTATTGTACCAACTGAGGTCTGATGATTTCTGATTGAATAACAGTTAGTACTATTTCTCAAAATGCACCTTCTGAAGCCAGAGTGCTGAAGTTGGAATTCTGACACTTCTTCCTAATTAAATATGAAGCATCATACAAATTACTCAAACTCTGCATGATTTCTTCACAGTCTTAAAATGGAAGAAAGATACCTTTCTCATAAGGTGTTAAGAGGAGTGAATAAGCAAATACTTACAAATACCTGAATACAGGACCTAGCATATAATAATAAGGTACTCAGTAATTGCTATTTATGATTAGTGTTTGTGTAAAACACCAACAGTAGTGGTTCAGAGAGAGAGATTTTGAGGGTACAGACGTAGGGCTGACTGAGTCTCTTCAGTGAAAAATAACTCGAAAATAATTTCCAGAGAAATTGCTTCTCCTGGAATCATGAAACTGAGTAGTAATTTCCCAGGATGATAGGTAGGGAAGCATTTCAGCAGAGAGAGCCACATTTTCAAAGGTAAAATAGATGAGAGTTTGGAGCATAACAACAAAGACAGTGGAGGCTTATAAGGAAATCTAGCAATGCATTTACTCAGATTCACTGATAAACTTTACCCTGTAAGAAAAATACTGAGAACTCCTCAAAGCATGCTAAATTTTTGCAAACAGTTACTCTTATAATAAATTAAATGATTTATAAATACTTATCAAAGATGAGTCATTTTAAAATCCATTGTCACATTAGGAATAAAAAAGATAATAGTGTCCTATTGGAAAGTTAATCATAAATATATAGAATGATTCTAGAAAATTTATATTCAGAATTTTTATTCTTTTTTGCAAGAAAACAAAACTGAAAAATCTAAGTTATGATGAATTTTATAAATTAGGCAATATCAAATTGCAGTCAGTAAAACTCTACACAAGGGAAAAATCCTTGCAGCAAATGTTTTACAAATGAATATCAGTAGAGATGTTTTGTGTTAAATGCAATGTCTATAATGCCTAAGCATATTTTTTAAATAATGTCTTGCTCTACCAGATGTTTTTAATTAAATACTAATACTACAAATTGTTTAAGATAGTTTCTGTTTGTACCTGGTTTAACCTAGTTTGGTGAAAATGAAATATGCCTATTAAAAATTGGGGGAAAATTCAGCTGGAGAGCTAAGTTAGGTCAGAGAACTAAAACATTGATGCTTTCCTGAAAGTACTAATCAGGATTCATAAATACAAAGATCCAGTGTTAGCAATGATACTTATTTTGATTTATTTTATTTTTTGTGAATGTACAAGTACTTTCATTGTTTGACACAGTCCCTTAATGGATATAGTTTTTTGGGGACAACTATAGATATTCAGTTTCCAAGGGATGAAATGAAGTTTATGAGATCTTTTCATAAGTGGTTGCCCCATTCCTGTTCCAACAAATTCTTAAAATTCAAATTATGCATCTTCCTATGTCAGAAAGCTTCCATGATGTCTCCTGAGTTATTTAGTGATACCTCTATATCCGCATAGTATTGGTAAAAGATTTCTATTAAGTCACATTGTAGTATATACTTTATTACCCTTTATTTAAGAACACATCCCCCTAGATTGTGAGCTATTTAAAGATACTTAAATATCCTGCACAATAGGTTTCAGGAGCATACCCCCAAATAATGTTCAGCTAGGTTGGCAAGACTGGAAAAATTGCTTCTAAAACATAAATTCTATTACAAAATGTTCTTCTGTTCAAACATGTCATAACTTTCTCATTGTCTGTAGAGGATGAAAACGAATTCTATTTTCTTGAATGCTACTTTAGAAATAAAATGTCTTCACTTGCTTTATCATGTAAATTTCTTGCTGTAAACCACCTGAAGAACTTCATTTGAACCAGGTTCTTGCCCTTACTACCTTCCTGATGTTTCAAGATCTCTGAACTTTGATTTATATCTTTTGCTCATGTATTACTCAGCTTTGTGCCACTATAACAAAATACTGGATTTAAATAAACTAAAGGAAGGAAAGGTTTATTTTGGTTCACAATTTCAGAGGTTTCAGTTCGTGGTCACTTGACTCCATTGTTTCTGGGTCTGTGATGAGGCAGAGCATCAAAGGTGGAAAGGGCACAATAGGAGGCTGCGCACTTCATGGCATCCAGGAAATCAGGGGAGGGTAGGGAGTAAGGTGCTAGGGACAAGATATAACCTGGAAAGACCCACCCCACTGACCTATTTCTGCCAACTATGACCCACCTTCTAAATTTTCCATTGCCTCCCCAAAACACCAGATAGAGACTTAACCTTCAACACATGAGCCTTTGAGGAACATTCTAGACTGAAACTGTCACAGCTCATGACCTACATTTAGGTGTCTTTTATGTACTAGTTTTGTCTCCACTTCCTACATTTTTTTAAACTCTTCTAGTCATGCTGAAGCATTTTTCATATGCTTTTCCCTGCGTAAGCAACTCAGCTGAACATCATGAGATCTGATATCACAGTAGCTGTTTAGGACAACAAGATTAAGAATGGATGTAACATTGAGGCCCTCCAATACCTACTGTGAGGGTGGCTATGATGGTGTAAGGCTAACTACTTTCAGTTCCAGTTTCCTCCATGGGAATGGCACCAGTGGAGGATCAGGTGGATGGGAACAGGTAAAATAGGTGTGGAAGTGGTCTCACTTCAGAGGGAGCCCAAAATAAAATAGTAAGAAGAAGAAAAGTGGTCTTAAATTTTCCTGTCATCACTCCTGCTTATAAAGAGGTCTCAAAAAGGTACCCAAGGGTAGCTTCTGATAAAGCTTTTCAATTAAAGATGAATTAATAGATTAGAAATGCAAATAAACAGAAGGGATGGTCAACCAGGAGACCTGAGGCTATGAGGGTACTCCCATCAGGGACTGCATCGCACTGGTTGTCCTCCACATCTGCTGTGCGGGGAGGGCAATTAGAGAGAGAACCCCTATAATTGACTGTATTTAGGTCTGAAATATCACACATAGCATTTTGGGCTGGAGCTGGACTCCTCACTCTGCAGCACTTAATCCAAAATTAACTAGTCGTACTCTTTAACTCCTAAGGTTCTTAAGGTCAATGCATCAATTATGGTTACTTAATGTGTCTTTCCAAGTAATATTTCTTGATTGACTTTATGGACCTCACAGATCCCATTTCCTGTCATTAAATTGTGGTCAGAAGAAAAACCATATTTTCCTTTTTTGAGTGTGTGTATGTGTGTGCGTGTGCGTGTGTGCATGTGTGCACGTGTGTGTGTGTATGCTCATACACACATACATGTATATATATAAATGGGGTGAGGGTTACATGAACAAAATTTGTAAATGCAGTAGACTGTCAGTATCCTTGGAGGATTAGTTCTAAGACCCTCAAGGATACCTAAATCTGGGGATGCTGAAGTCTTTACATGCAATGATGTAATATTTGTACACAACCTATGCATACTGTTCCTCTTCCTTTTACTTACAATACCTAAAAAACAAATATGCTCTCCAAATAGTTGTTATACTGTATTGTTTATGGACTATTGACAAGAACATAAAGTATATGTTCAGTACAAAAGCAAATTTGTATCAAATGGCTTTGCTCTGTAGTTGATTGAGTCCAGGGACACAGAAACTACATATATAGAGGCCTGACTCTATCTTTAATAGATTGTGTCCAATAACTATTATTAGTCATAACAATGCCCCAGGACATACATATGTTTTAAGTACTGGAGAACAAGACAACATAACGAATTTAGAAAGATAATGGGAGAAGAATAAAAATCCCAGAGTCTATTTTTAATCAGAGTCTGAGTGCATCTTGAAATTTCCATGATCAATATCTTGAGACCAGAAATTATTATAAAGTGTTTCCTTTTCTCTATATAACTATTAGTCCTCAAAAAATGACTAATGTCAAACACTATTGGATTAAACTTTAGGGGAAATGTAATTTTTTGGATGTGCATAAGGAAGAAAGAAAAAGAATATCATACTTTTGTCAAATTGTGTTCAATGCATGTCAGCAAACTGTCCTAGTTTGGAATGCCTGACTGGTGAACAGTGGAAGTTACAACATTATAATGTAGTCTGTGTTAGCTTAGCATATACAGATGTGAACTTCCAAAGTGCTTCCAAATGTCTTTCTGCAATCAGTAAAAATAATGATGCTTTTCCTTTTGTTCAGACTCCATGTTGTTTTGCTGTGATTACATAAAAAATTCATTAATTCATATGTGTAATGCTAGCCTTTCTCCCATCAGGTGCATTGAAAAAAGGCATTAAAAGAGAAAAAGGCATTAAAGAGAAAAAAGAAATTATTATACTCACAATAGTCAGATAAAAAAGGGAAAAATAACTATAATTAAATTGATAGTTTTGATGTAGTGACTACTAGGGAGAATTCACATGATAGGAAATTAACTATATTGAAGTCTTAGTTCTCTGAACTGTAGAATTATTTTACTAAATTGACCAAGTAGACATAATCTGTGGATAAATGATGAAACCATTTTTACTCATTCAATTCCTTTATAGATATTTTTGTTACCTAGGTAGACTTTGCACATACAAGAATTTTTGTGTGTTTTATTCTAAAATGAACCCCATCGGAAATATTTAAATGAAGAATTTTAGGTTAGTAAGCTTTTGGTCACAATCCCATTCTTAAATATATTATGCAGCACCTCAAAGTCACTACAGAAAATGACCAAACTTTTCAGATTTAAGACTTAAAAATATGATTTGTTATTGACTTAGTTTTATTGTTAATAAAATAGTAGAAAGTGTCAGAAATCCACTTTGAATTAAGTTGCATTTTCATTCACTGAAGGAAACTTTTTTAATCTGTGGATTTGATTTTGAAATTTTGGTGGGCACATAATCTTTGTTATCATCTCCACAACACCTACCACCATACTTTATATGTGGCAAGTGCTTAATAAACTCTTGTTTATTTATTTATTCCATAGTATGTGTATTTCTGGTCTACCTTAAAATAGCCCCTTAATGATTTTACACTTTCTCTGAAATATCAGAATCAAAAATTTAGATTTGTAATTGACATCAGCCAAAATTCTAACAACTCAAAGCCAAGTTTTCTCTATTGGGGATTAGAGTATTATCCATCCCCCGACAAACTGAATTTATCATTATGTATTTTCACTGTTCAAATTGCCTGAGCAGTTCAGAGAATAACTATCAAATCAGTGTAATTCTTAAAAGAAACAAAACAGCAAAAAAATAGTCTTGTCAACTTACCAAGTGTCTTTTAGAAGATGCTTTTAAGAGCTGAATTACTGCAAACTAATTTTATGATGGATGAAACAGTCTCATCAAATGAAATAAATCATTTTTCCCTTTACAGAAATTTCTTTTAAGTTTTTATCTAGTGCAAAGAAACTCAGTAAATACAAAATGCATCTACCAGTTCTCCCTTCTGAGAAAAAGTAAATCTAAGCAACTTAGAAACATTATTTTACAGACCAGGGATATATAAGATCTGATTTCAAGAGAATTTATTTGTGTGGAACTGAAAGGACATGGAATGACTGCTAATACCATGTTGATGAATAGTTGGAAAGGGTAAGAATTTCCCATTCCCATTTTTGACTAAAGAGAACTGGGTCTTCCAATTCTCATTTTTGACCAAAGAGAGCTGGGTCTGATCATAGTAGTATGAACCAGGGCTGCCCATTCAGGTTTCTGGAGAGACTTTGGCATGAGTGCCCATGCAGAACCAGGTCTTTAAAAACTACTTTTGATATTAATCTCTCCTGTGGAAAACTCCAAATAAAGTGTGTGTGCTTGATTTTTGTTTTTATAACTGTGTGGGTGGGGGGACTTATTTTATTGTACGATAATATGTAGAGGTTTCTTGCTTTTAAAATTTAAACTTCCAAATTTATGATTTCCCTACTCTCTTGTTTACTTGTCTTTTTAGCAAAACAGTTTCCCAAAACCACAGTTAGACATCATAAGTACTCTGATATTCTTTTCTTAAATGTCATGAGACCATGAGGGGAAAGTTAGATTCAGTTTACTTAAGTTATAGGTATTTCTTCTCTATCTACCCAAGAACTATGAGGTGACATAAGTATTCTCAGAGCCATTTCAAAAATGTAGAGCATATGTGAATTATTCTTTAGCCTCTTGGCATTCTCTGCTAATTTATATGGACCCTCAATGTCACCCTTAGTCTATCACTCAAGTTGTTTTTCTACAAGATTCTGAAAAGCCACACAATATTGAAGAGGAGTTGAAGGATTTATACTACCCAATTTCAAGGTTTACTATACAGTTAAAGCAATCAAAGCCGGCATATATATATATATATATATATATATATATATATTTTTTTTTTTTTTTTTTTTTTTTTTTTGGTACCTGGGATTGAACTCAGGGGCACTCGACCACTGGGCCACATCCCCAGCCCTTTTTTTGTATTTTATTAGAGACAGGGTTTCACTGAGTTGCTAAGTGCCTCACCATTGCTGAGGCTGGCTTTGAACTCGTGATCCTCCTGCCTCAGCCTCCCAAGTGCTGGGATTACAGGTGTGTGCCACGGCGCCCAGCCAGGATAGTATTTTTGAAAGAATCAACACTTAGATGAAAGGAAGGGATTACAAAACCTAAGAGTAGACCCCAACAAATATTGTTAACTGGGCTTTTATGTAGACTCAAAAGCAATTTAATGGATAAAGGATAATCTTTTCAATAAATGGTGCTAGGAAAATTAGACACTTAGATAGGTAGCTATCCAACTATCAAATTTATAGGCAGAACATAGTTTCACAAAATTTAATGCAGGTGGCCTTAGCTTTAGTAATTTATTTTTAAATATAGCAGCAAAGCAAAACCCATGAATAATCAATAAATTGGACATTATTAAAATTAAATTTGAATTTAAAGTATAAACTTCCACTGTGGGAAATACACTCTTACAAAAATGAAACAACATCTCAGTCTGGGAGAGTGTATTAACAAAATATATTTTTGATAAGTAACATGTATCAACAATACACAAAAAATTCTTAATTAACAATTAAAACTACAAAAAGAAAATTATTCATTTAAAATTGGACAAAAGATCTAAGTAGATACTTTGCCAAATAAGATTTATAAATGATAAGCATATGAAAATATGCTCAGCATAATTTATCAGTAGGGAATTACAATACAATAGTAATGGTCTATAGTTAACCTGTATGAAGATGGATTAAGTACGAAAGTTAAAAAGTGAAGATGTCAATACCAAGTGAGCATATGATACCAGAAGAAATCTCTGCTATTTCTGGTGGAAATGCAAAGTAGTAAGTTACTTTTGAAGACAGTTTCGCAGTTTATTACAAATCTAAACACAATCTTAGCATATATTCCTCTCAAGCATCTATCCAACTGGCTTAAAAACTTATGCCCACCCAAAACCTGTGTGCAAATGTTAATAGCATCATTAATCTTAATTACCATAAACTACAACCGAGATGGTCTTCCAGGAGAGTGAAAAAAAAATTCAATGATAAATAAAATGAATCTTTAATGTTTATCAGTAAGTTACATGAGCCACCTGGAAAAAAAAGGTACATATTATATATACAAAATATATGATATTATTGAAAAGACAAAAAAGAAACCATAAATACAGTAAAGAATTAGCCATTAACATAGACTGGAGGATGGCAGGGGAAAGTTGAACAAATGAACAATGAAGCAGAAAGGAATTTTTAGGATTCTGAAATTATGCTCTAGGATACTGTAATGATGAATGAATTACATAATTAATATGTGTGTCAAGATCCATTAATGTCACATAAACATAAACTATACTGTACAGAAATTACAACAAAAGTAATTTAGCAGTCAGGAAAATTCCTGGATGAAATGCAAAGTATAACAATGCAATCTAACTATATTACAAATGTATGAAAGAACCTTAAGGAAGGTGGTGGACTGGGAGAGAATTGCTGATCTAAGTAACTTTGGAAATGAGAAGAGTTTGTAAAACTCAAAGAAACTACCTAAGTAATACTGTCTAGTTTTTAGTGTTCCCCTTATAGGTGTGGATTAACATCCCTGATTTTGTTATAAACCAATGGACAGTAGAGGCTGTGAGCCAGGTTCTTGATGTTGGAGTGGGAGTTCACAAGTAAGTAAGGGGAGTGGGCAAAAATGAATATGTGATAATGAACTACAGTTTAAGACAGCAACATGGACTGGTGTAGCTGAATGTAGATATAGACATTATATTTAGATATGTTTACAGATAGGTGTATATGAAGTTCAATCTACGTATAAGTATTTCTTAACTAGGGTAGTTCAGGGGAACTAGAAAAGTTGATACACCAGTGAAGAAAAAAGGAGAGACAATTTAATTATGATCCAAAATATAAAAAAGATATTCATAATGACATACTGATTTAAATAAATGATTAATGAATAAATAAAATTTTAAAAGAAGAAAGTCTTCTTTGCAAAAAAAAAAAAAAAAAAAAAAAAAATTCCAAGTAATTTCTGTGGATATTCTGCCCTCAAGAATGTGGAACATAATTCTGAATTCCTGAAGGATGGGATGCAGAGTGGTATCTCTATCTGAATACTGCAGAGGGGGAAAAGAAAGAATATCTGTGGACAGCAGAAACCTAGCACTATCACAGCAAGGTGATCAAGGTCAACATCAATAGTAATAAGTTCTGTTGAAAGTATGTACCATTAATAATGATGTCATAAAAGGTACTGTACACCAGTGGCCTTGCTTACAAAAAGTCATAACACCAGTCTATTCAGGAAAAACATTCCTCAGAACTGTGAAGTTTATTAACACCACAGTGAAATTATGAGAAATTGTCACAACAAATTTAAACCTAAGGAGACATGCTGGTTCAATGTGATATGTACTATGTATAAAACCCGGGAGCCGGGCGCGGTGGTGCACGCCTATAATCCCAGCACTTTGGGAGGCTGAGGCAGGAGGATCACGAGTTCAAAGCCAGCCTCAGCAATGGTGAGGCACTTAGCAACTCAGTGAGACCCTGTCTCCAAATAAAATACAAAAAAGGGCTGGGGATATGGCCCAGTGGGTGAGTGCCCCTGAGTTCAATCCCTGGTACCACAAAAAAAACAAACAAAACAAAACAAAACAAAACAAAACCAAACCCTGGATAATATACTGAGGCAGAAAAAAAATTAAGTAAAAGCTAAGGAAACCTTAATAAAGTGCTAAATTTAGCTAATACTAATCTATTAATGTCGGTTCATTAACTGTAATAAATACAACATACTAATATAAGAAGCTAATAAAAAAGGAAACTTGGTTGAGTTTTATGGGAAAGTCACTATACTGTCTGTACAAGATTTCTGTAAATCTCAAATTGTTTTTAAAAATGTATGCTAAAACCCTGGTAACTACATTGAAAAATCCAGTATTTACCCTGCAGTTCCTATATAACTTTTGCATTAGAACAAATTGTTGATAAAGAAGTTCCTCTTTATAAATTCATTTATAATGAATCCAGTTTCTCAAGTAGGAGATATAAGATTATATTATTACCATTTTGCAATAACTAATGATATAATAGACACTATGATAAGCAATATCCATTTTAATAAACAATATACATTCATATATATGAAAATATACAAAATAAGTTAGATTTATAAAATATCTAAATGACAATATGAGAATGCAATTAAAATTCAGATTGTTTGGTCAAAAATGTGATACAACTTCCTCAGCAAAACATTGAGAGATGGGCTGGGGCTATAGCTCGGTGGCAGAGCACTTGCCTAACATGTGTGAGGCACTGGATTTGATCCTTACCACCACATGAAAATAAATAAAATAAAGGTATGCTATCCATCTATAATTACAAAAATAAAAATAAAAAAAACATTGAGGGTAAAGTTTATCTGAGGGAAATCCATACATTAAAAGAAATTTCAGAGATACTTAAACCTATTATCATATTTAAACTTTAAGAGATCCTAATTGAAACAAAGAATTCTTAATCATGAGTAAATAATTATAAATAAATTAATAGCAAATAAAAAGCACACATTTATGGTACAGTTAATTGAATTTGAGCACTGACTAGTTATTTGGTAATATCAAATTGATAGATAAAAATAGAATATTTGAGGTTTTATGTTAAATATCAAATTAGTGTTTTGTTTTAAAAATGTCAATTTTCAAGTAGCAATAACAGTAGGGCAGTTAATATTTTAAAAATACAACAAAATCCTGATAATATATATGTATATGTATATATGTATATATATATATATATATACACTAAAATATTATAGATGAAATGGTATGATAATAATTGTTGAAATTTGATAATAAGGACATATGGTTCCATTATATTATTCTTTATATTTTAGAAATGTAAACTTTTTAAAATCAGAAGCTCAGAAAATTAATGAAAAATGTATAAGCACTTATGAGTCATTTTAATATTTAACAAATACATTATTATTACTACTAACTGCCACAACATGATAATCAATCCCAATTGTAATAGAAATGACTTTTGTATAAATCAATTGGTAAAATTTGTTTAATGCATTCAGAAGCATATTTTACACACACGGATGCACATATATACAAAAGTGGTTTAGACAAGAAAACATGATTTAACTTTGCATTTCTCTGACAAATTAAGAAAAACTCTAGTTAAAGATCACAAATATGAGGAAAAATATCTATGATTCAGTGATACTTCTCTAATATTTGCTTTTCTTGGTATCATTGTCCTTCTTCTTTGTCAACAGATATCAAGCAGCTACCTAGAATGCAGCATGAATTTCTTGTCCTAATGTTTACTCTTCTCTACCCATCTAACAAGTGCCTTTTCATGTTCCCTCTGAGAAGCCGCCCCATCTTTCCTTAAACACTGATGTTCTCCAGAATTCTAGTCATAGATGTTTTCATCTCTTTTCATGGTCTTGTACCCCAAGCCCCATATCTGCTTTTCCCTGTGTTTAGTTAATACCCTGTAAGTTAATGACTTCAAAACTCCACCACCAACACAATTGCTTTTCCTGATCTCTAAATACCCTTACATTGCATCTATATTTAAGATATCTTTGGAAACTGCTTAGCTTTCTTAGGTATTCTTTTTTTTTTTGTATTCTATTCATGGAAAACCTCATTGTGAATAGGTTCTTATCTACCAGATAAATAGCATTTTTACTTATAGCTCTGAAATAAAATTTATTTTCTAAAACAATTCATTTCTTAAATGGGACCAAGGGAAAGGAGGAGACATAATCTGTACTGGCCATTAAGAACTACACTGTATTCATATTGATTTGGTAATTATTACATTATGAATTTCTTCTTTGCTTTTTATAATGATCATCAACATAGCAAAATTTCATATAAATATTATAGTATAGATAGTAGTTGATTTTCAAAACTCACTGCCTCTTTTGAATAAGGAAACATGTAAGCTTCAGAAAAAAAAAAAGGTGAAAAAGAAGCTACGTGTGAACATATGGAAAATCAGTCAATATGCTTACAATAAGTATTTCTAAGTTTCTCTAAGGTATTTAATTAAATTAGAATTTTGCATCTAGTTTTGTTTTACTACTTTGTGTAATTATTTTGCTGTTGTTCTCATGGGAACTCAATATATATGAAATAATATTGTGCATGCTTTACATCATAAGGATAACAACCAGGGGCAAAATGGAAACTCTCTCTCTCTCTCTATATATATTTTTTAATTTTTTTTCCTTTTAAGCATCATGACATGAACTCATTGTATAATCTTATTTTCTTTTTATTTCTAATGTGGTTTTCCTTTGTAGATATGGGCATTTGGATATTAGAAGATCATTCTTAAAATAATTTCTTTTCTAAAATATCTATTGTTTTTCCTACTACTACCAAACCACTATTACAGGTCAAAAAAAATTAATGCCCCAAATTTTCTGATTGTTTGTTTTTCACTTAGTCAAATGTTTCCAAATCCCTAACATTAACAGAATTAATAGAGAAAAATATCAAAGTTAATGAGATCAACTAGAATATATATTGCATTTCAAACCTATGTAAATACTTTCACAAAAATAGTTTCACATAAAAGTTAGATCAAATAATTCAGTTATCTAAGTAAATGGACAAAAAAATGAAATCTCATGAAAAAACATTCTCATTATCCTTAATGAGACAAACTCTTATTTATGATTAAGTAAAATCTCACCCAGAATTAAACCCCACAGAAAAATGTTTTATAAACTGGTACACCTAGGAAATATGTCATTTTTTTCCCTGATAGTTTCTATAGAAACTTAAAGGAAAGGTGATGAAAAGGAGCAAGATAAAGAGTAAGAATTGAAAGAGAACATTTATAGAATATGTGTTTTATGAGGATATCCGGGCTGCATCTAACTATGCTCTAATGATAAACTTTTTGGTGACACTTCAAAGTTAAGGAAAATCAAAGACACCAGGTGCATTACTGAACAAGTAACACCTATGTTCTCTATTCTGAATAATTTTTAAAATGTAAAACAAAATAGAAACATCAATAGGATTGGGTCTCCTGTCAACCAACTGATTTTTCAGAGTAAAGATATTTGTGTAATTTAGATTGAATGGTTCTAACTTATTAGTAAAAAATAATTATTTTTTATTTGTTCTATTTAGTTATGCATGACAGTAGAATGCATTTGGACTCATCATACATAAATGGATAAATGAGAAGTATAACTTCTCATTCTTCTATTTGTACATGATGTAGAATCACACCTGTTATGTAATCACATTTGTACATGGGATAATAATATCTAATTCATTCTACTATCCTTTCTACCCCACATTCCTCTCCCCTCCCTTAACTCCCCTTTGCCTAATCCAAAGTACCTCTAGTTTTCTTTAGACCTACACCCCACAGTTTGTGAATTAGTATCTGTGTATCAGAGAAAACACTCAGACTTTGTTTTTTTGGGATTGGTTTATTTTGCTTACATTATAATCTCCAGCTCTGTCCATTTACAGGCAAATGTCATAATTTCATTCTTCTTTAAGGCTGAGTAATAGTCCATTGTGTGTACATTTTGTCTGTATCTTTCCGGTATGAGCCATGCTGTCTTATATACATTTAGAAAACAAATGAAATAAATATCATACTATGATTTTTAAAATTTTCAGTTTCTTTCTCCTTATTAGCTTTCTAACACTTAACTCTAATGACTTATTATTTTTCAGTTCCAACTCTGTCCATGACAAAATGTAAAGGAATCAATTTTGTATATAATTTTATGTCCACACACACCTTGTCTTAAGGAAGACTGGCAGCCTTACGCAGAGCAAGATGTCAGAGGAGAATGGAAGCCATCTTGACTATCAAATTCCTTCATTTAATTTTCAATCTTGAAATTCTTTATTATTTTAATTTTTAGTATATTCAGAAAAAAAATAGTGACACACTTACCATAGGGCAGGAGCTGTGCTTTATACTGAAGGTGGTGTTGCAGGACATGCATAAGATCCCCAGCCTTCTACAAAGAACATATAGCATAATGACGGAGATGGACATTGAACACAAAGTAATCATACAAATATTAATTAGTAAGAAGTACAAAAGGCAGCAAAAATATTTTACTAAGGCCTTCATTGTGACAATATAACATGCTCTATAAGGATTGAAGAAGTAAACTTTGCCCTCTCTCTCCTGAATGGTGAATGGGATTGAGCTAGTGAAAGGGAAAATATTTTTCTTACCTCTTTGCCCTGTAAAACATGGAAGTCTTTTAATGGAGAATAAAACCACTTTGAGTTGAAGATAAAGCATTATTCTTGAAAGAAAAAGCAAAATAACTTTAAGTGCAATTTAAAAACTACTAAGTGTTTGATATTTAATAATCTAGACAGAGAAGAGATAGATATTGGAGGCAAAGTTTGGGATAAAAGACAGAACCTTGGGCTACCTGTTGAGAGAAATAAAAAACAAACATTATGAGAAAATGGTAAAGATGCAAATTCAATTGTGTACCCATCAATAACCACACTATATAAGACACTGTTGAGGATACCGATACATCCTATATAAATTACTTCCTCTCAAGTGTGTTAGAATATTTTAAGGCAATTGTCCAATCAACACACCCTGTTTAAGCAATATGGTAAGATTAATGCAAGAAGATTTAGCCAAATAAAAAATAACAATAACAAAAAATACATAGCTCTGCTCAGGAGATTAAAGAGGGTTCCTAGAGTACAGACAACCTCAGAGAGGCATTGACATAGATGTTGGAGATGATTTTTGGTAAATTTGTCAAGTGGAGGTTTTCCTAGTATTGGCCAAATACACTCTCTACAATTTTATTTTGTTATGTTGTTATTTACCTAAGTTTCTAGAGTCTCTATGAGATCTTGGTTCCTTAGACTACAGAAGATCTGTTGTTGTTGTTGTTTTAATTATTTTTTTATTCTAAGATGTTATAAATGACAGCAGAATGCATAACATTTCATATTACACATATAGAGCACTTTTTTACAAATCTCTGGTTGTATGCAAAGTATATTCACACCATTCATGACTTCATACATGCACTTAGGGTAATGATATCCATCTCATTCTACCATCTTTTTTTTTCCTTCATCTTTTTGCCCCCTCCCTCTCTCTCCCTCCCCATTGGCCATCCTACTATTCCTCTAATCCTCCTATGTTCCCCATCCCAACCCCACTGTGAATTGGCCTCCTTATATCAGAGAAAACATTTGGCATTTGGTTTTTTAGGATTGGCTAACTTCACTTAGCATTATATTCTCTAACTCCATCCATTTTCCTGCAAATGCCATGATTTTATATTGCTGAGTAATATTCCATTGTGTGTATATACCACATTTTCTTTATACATTCATCTACTGAAGGGCATCTAGGTTGGTTCCACAGTTTAGCTATTGTGAATTGTGCTGCTATAAACATTGATGTGGCTGTATCCCTGTAATATGCTGTTTTCAGGTCTTTTGGGTAAAGACCAAGGAGTGGGATAGCTGGGTCATAAGATGGTTCCATTCCAAATTTTCCAAGGTATCTCCATACTGCTTTCCATATTGGCTACACCATTTTGCAGTCCCACCAACAATGTATGAGTGTGCCTTTTTCTCCACATCCTCTCCAACATTTATTGTTGTTTGTGTTCTTAATAGCTGCCATTCTGACTGGTGTGAGATGAAATCTTAGAGTGGTTTTGATTTGCATTTCTCTAATTGCCAGAGAAATTGAGCATTTTTTTCATGTATTTATTGATTGATTGTATATCTTCTGAGAAGTGTCTGTTCAGTTCCTTGGCCCATTTTTTTTTTTTTTTTTTTATTTTTTTTGTGGTACCAGGGATTGAACTCAGGGGCACTCATCCACTGGGTCACATCCCCAGTCCTCTTTTTTTTTGTATTTTATTTAGAGACAGGGTCTCACTGAGTTGCTAAGTGCCTCACCACTGCTGAGGCTGGCTTTGAACTCACGATCCTCCTGCCTCAGCCTCCCAAAGTGCTGGGATTACAGGCGTGCGCCACCGCGCCCGGCTTCCTTGGCCCATTTATTGATTGGGTTATTTGTTTTTTTGGTGTTTTGATTTTTGAGTTCTTTATATATTCTAGAGATTAGTGCTCTATCTGACGTGCACGTGGTAAAAATTCGTTCCCAATTAGTAGGCTCTCTGTTCACCTCACTGATTGTTTCTTTTGCTGAGAAGAAGCTTTGTAATTTGAGTCTATCCCATTTATTGATTCTTGGTATTAATTCTTGTGCTACAGGATTCTTATTAAGGAACTTGGGACCTAATCCAACATGTTGGAGATTAGAGCTTACTTTTTTC